>JARWLC010000006.1:59927500-62655000 GCA_033318265.1 Phyllotis vaccarum | reverse complement strand
CCAAAACTCAGATTGAGCCTTGTGCAGAGTCCAGGCTCCAGCGTAAGTGCCTAGCCAAAACCACACCTCCTGTTTTGGCAAGGCCTGGGTGCCTGCTGCCACCCAGGCAGGGCACCCTATGGTTCCCCAGGCCAGTAAGCAGGCCAACCAGGTGTTCTGGGGAAGCAGGCAGCCAGGGCAATTGAGGGAAGTGGCCCCTCTTCATTTCAGAGTGCCTGACCCAACAAGCATTGTGAATCACCCACTGGCCACAGTTGTTGGGGGGGGGGTAGAGAAGGAAATGAGGTGCTTACTCAGCCCTCCAATTGCACGTGGCTGTGTTTGCAGCAGCCCGCCCCCTTTCTGCCACCAGCCACATAGCTGAGGAAGCAGTGTGCAGAGGAAACAGAAAGGGTCACACCCCCTCACATCCCCTGCAAAGCTGCACCTGTACTCCACCGACCCTACCACCTGTTTCCCAGCTGAGTATGAGCCAGGTCTCCAGCTCCTGGGCAGCAGAAGAGGTGGGGGTGGGGCAGGAGAGGTGGGCAAGCCTGACAGCTATTAAGTGTCCCACCTCATTGATTTTCCGTTACGGAATCCCTGACCACCTGACCACGAGAACTCCGTGGATCGTTTTCTCTCTTTGGCAAAGAAGAAAATAATAACTCAGAGAATATTAATAATAATGACCCAACCTGAAGACCACAACCTAGAGATGCCAGGACCTCTGTTAGAGCTCTTTACACAGGGGATACAGGGCTGGGATGATGGTTCAGTCAGTAAAGTGCTCGCCCTTGCCATGCAAGTATTAAGACCTCAGTTGGATCCTCTGAACTCATGTTAAGAAAAACAAAAACCAACTAAACAAAAAATCCAACAAAAAACAGGACATGGTAATGCCTGCCTATAATCCCAGCTCTGGGCAAGTAGAGATAGGAGGGTCCCTGGGGTTTGCAGGCTAGTCCCGCTGTACTGGTGAACTCCAGATTCAGTGCATGACCCCTTCTAAAAAATAAAACAAGATGGAATGGTTGAAGAGATGTCTTAGCAGTTAAGAGCAGTGTTGCCCTTCCAGAGGACCTGAGTTCAGTTCCCAGCACTCACATTGGGAAGCTCACAACTTCTATAACTCTTGCACCAAGGGATCTAATGCCCTCTTCTGGTCTCCTCAGGCATGCATACAATGCAGGGCATTCATTCACACAGCTATATCACATGTGTTATGTGTATCTCCATCTGCTTGAGTATACACATTTGTTTCCACAAGCGTGCACCCCCCCACACACACACAGTTGCAGGGAGGGAGATTAGCAGGTACAATTTACTAGACTACAGGCCCATTTGCTAGATGAGAAAGCAAAGCACAGAGAGATAGAAGAAAATATTTGCTCTAAATCATACCATCTATGAGGGGCAACCTCAGTGGTTGATGCCAATGTTCACATTCTTAATGTTTTCTGCATCTACCAGGTGACCCTTTCAAAACTCAGTGGGCAAGAGGAAGGTGCCCAGAATCCTCCCTCAGCTCTAGCCGTCCACCTTCAACGTCAGACCCTCAGCAGGAGTCCCTGACCATGGACCTCTGTCCCACATCCTTTCCTGTGTGGTCGAGTGTCCTCAGGGACAGTTCCTAAGATGAACGTCTCCACCTGGCTGGTTCTTTACAACTGCGACTCTAGTGTGTGTTTCAGGTTCCCTTAAGGACCAAGAGAACATGTGTATGCAGTGGAAGTGGGATTACTGGAGGTGTTTCTTGCTGCAGAAAGCAGGATAACATCTCCTGGCTGTGAGCTGAGGAGCAAAGGTGAAGATGTGTAGAGAACGTACGTCCTTAGGACTGGTGGCAGGGTATGGTCCTGAAGGAGGACTGGGGCCTACGGAGAATGAGGCAGCCCTGGGCCCTTCCTTGCCCTTCACCATCCTTGGTGGCCCCAGGCTGCCCCTAGGGTTATAACAGCAGCTGCTAATGAGACAAGCTGTCTGCTTCCAAGAGAGCTGGAGGAAGGAAGACTTGCTCTCAGAAGGGGAGTGCTCTGCACTCTAGCCTGAATGATCATTCATTCTCTGGGTTCCTGACCAGATTGCCTTCTGTCCCTAGTGGGGCTCCAAGCCAGGCCTTCAAGGCCTTTTGCAATCAGGAGGGAATCAGCCACCAGCTGTCATGGCAACATGCATCTCTTTAGCACATCCCAGAAAAGCGGGGAGACATAGCCCAGAGTGCCAGGAGCTCAAAATCATGTAGTGATGGGTAAGTTCATGGGTGTGCCAGGACAAATCTCACAGACCAGGTCTCAGAAAAGGGGCCCTGTTTGGCCCAGTGCTTTCTTCCAGTTCTTGCCTCTTCCCGGCAGAGTCTCCTGGGTCTGGCCTAACTAAGTTGGAGTCTAGCCAAACTGGCTGGCCTCCAGGTGGATTCGGGACAGACAGCTGGGATGTGGTGTTTCCCGCTCCAAAGAAATGGAGGCTGCAGATGGGGCCACAGCAGGGCTGCTCCATCTCAGCCCTATGATGGGGTCAGGGATGCTTAGACTGGCTTTGTAGAAGTTTCCCAGGGAGGAGGCGTCAAAGGGTCAGAGCCAGGTTGACTCAGGCACCTCTAGGTGTTCTCTGACTGGATAGGAACACAAATGACCACTGCCTCTGAGATCTAAGTGGGTTCCATGGTCAGCCAACAGGCCTTGGAAGCCTTTTCAGTAATGTGTTCTCACTCAGGAACACAGCATCTCCTCTCCCTGTGGTCAGGCCAGTAGGGCCTGGGGTAGTATCAGGTACTGTTTGTAACCCTCTTTCTCATTTGTCCCTGGGGACTTTGTCGTAGCTGCCTGGACTCCACAATTCTGGCATAGACACTGTGTTCAGCTCCTTAGGACAACCTGTGCTTGGCTCTATCTGGCATGCACAAATGAGTTACATTGTCACACACCACACACACACACACACACACACACACACACACACACACACACACACACACACACACCAGCCATGCAGCTGCCAGGTTCAGTTTGGATCACCCTTCCTGTCCTGTCTTGCCTGGATATCTCTGCTCCATCCCGGAGGCTAATGTCAAGTGGAAAGCTGTCTATCCCTCTGCATTATTCCAGGCTCGGCCCTTCATCTCCCCTTACTACCCCTCCTCCCTGCTGCCCAATCTGGGATCCTTTGGCCCAAAGCACAGGACAGGCACTGTGTGACTGAAGCTTCCCAGAGAGCCATTTGGATCCTGACACTATTACTCCAGAATGCCCCAGGCTCCCATTGCAAAAAGCCCTTTTATGCTCTTCAGCTAGGTCACCATGTGGAACCTACCATTCCAATCAAGTCTGCACTGACTTTGGCCTCCCTGGTGCATGCCATGGCCTCTACTCTTGGAACAGCTGTCCCATGCCTCACCCATTAAAACTGTCTCTGCTGCAACACCTGGGTCTCCTGGTCCAAGGAAGCTGATAACTTCCAAAGGCCAATGGGTTTTTGAACAACTCCTACTGAATTTTTCAAAATTTTAAAGACAGCAGCAGCTAATGGCCTATCGCTAATGTTTTTTTCTCTCAGTCTCTTTCTTTCTCATCTATTTATCTCTCTCCTACATGTGTGTGAGTTTGTGTGTGTGCATCTGTGTGTGTGTCTGTGTGTATCTGTGAGTCTGTCTCTGTGTGTGTCTGTGTGTCTCTCTGTGTGTGTGTCTCTGTGCATCTGTGTGTGTCTGTGTGTATCTGTGAGTCTGTGTGTGTGTCTGTGAGTCTCTGTGTGTGTCTCTGTGTGTGTGTGTCTATGTGCATCTGTGTGTGTCTGTGTGTGTGTCTGTATATGTGTGTGTCTGTGTATGTGTGTGTCTCTGTATGTGTGTGTCTGTGTCTGTGTGTGTGTGTCTGTGTGTGTGTTTGTGTCTGTGTGTGTGTGTGTCTGTGTGTGTGTTTGTGTCTGTGTGTGTTTGTGTCTGTGTGTGTCTCTGTATGTGTGTGTCTGTGTGTTTGTGTCTGTGTGTGTGTCTCTGTATGTGTGTGGGTGTCTCTGTATGTGTGTTTCTGTGTATGTGTGTGTCTCTGTATGTGTGTGTCTCTGTATGTGTGTGTGTGTGCTACTGTGTTGAGATGAACATAAAATATGTGCATGGAGACATGTCCTACATGTGTGCTTGGAAATTTGTAACAATAAGAAGCCTGTGAGGTAGTGAGTGTGTATATGTACATGTAAACATGTGTGGATAGGTGTGAACTGGGCACACATATCATAGACTGCACATATGTTTATATGTGTTGAGGGAACAGGCTTATATGTGGAGAGGAGGTCCTGCATGTCTGTGGAGTACACTTACTGATGTATTTCTCTCAGCCCAGCCCAAGGAAAGAAGAGGACAGCTAGTCTGCTCTCTACATTCCTACCTCCAGAACAGGGAGGAGGCATGTGCAATATGTCCTGCCCTTTAACAGAGAAACACAGCATTCCTGCTAGGTTGCAAGACTGCAATCATGACCAGCTTGGGAATGGCAGACATGTGGCCCCACAGTGTCCCGGTCCCTGGCCTCAAGCCTTTAGCATCCTTTTCCTAACCAAGATGACAGCACTGCCTGGTCTCCAGGGCAACAGGATCTCTCTCATAACCTATAGGAGTTATGAGTTGGGTTGTCAGTGGATGCTGCCAGAGTACCAAGAGGCGTAGGTTTATGATGTCCACTCTGGGGAGTAAACTTTAGAAGAACAAGCAATGAGTTAATGCTGGGGTGAGACTAAACCACCTTAGACAAAAGAAGAAATGCAGTTTAAACGGATATTAAGGAGTCAGGACTTGGTGGCACATGTCTGTAAAGTCAACACTCAGGAGTAAAGGAGAGATCACCAGTTCGAGGCTGGTGGGGACTGCACTGTAAGAGCCTGGATCTGATTGGTTAATTATAGTAACTTCCATCTAAGGAAGAGGTCCTCCACTGACTTAGGCTACGGGGTCCAAAACTACAGAGATCCAAGACCAGCTCTGTATCCACCCAGAACGGCAGGAGACTAGCCCTGATGATTTTTGAAGTGCCTCTCCCCTGACCCCCATTCCTTTGCTCTGTCCCTTGGCCTTGCAGCTCTGCAGGGCCCAGGGAAGGGTGTGGAGGGAGGGGTGACTGACAGGTACACTTCTGTGCACTGTCCTAAGAACGTTTAATATTTCCCTCGGAAACTTTACTGCCCTCATGTTCTATGGTCCTCCCCTCCCCACCTAGTGGCTGCCCCAGCCATACCCCCAAAGCTCTACCTTCCTTTCCTTCCTCTCTGCTATTCCAGGGTTCCGTAAAGATGTCACAAATCTTCCCAGCAGACCACCCCAAAGGCCTGGCTGCACCCAGCCTGGTCTCTGGAGTGTAGCTTTCCACCCACTTGTACTCAAGAGGCCTCAGCGGGGGCAGGTCGTTCAGTGGGCACCATCCTTCTCCCCTGGGGACTCTGGTGAGATGAGAGTATGGGGATCCCCACTTCTCACTGAGGTCCCTCTTTCCATCGGGTCTTTAGGAGCCCCATCTTGTTTTCCCTGGTAGCTTTCTTTTTTCTCCCTAGAGAGTGGTCTGTGGGTGAGGCCATGTAGAGGTGCTTGGAAGGGAAGTGGAAGGGGCACCCCACTCCTTGTGTTCCCTCCAGCTCCTCTCCAGCTCCCATGCCCTCCCTGGGAGGTCTGACCCAGGCGAGTCCAGGGACAAGGGGAGGAGATCATTATTTATTATTTCTTACGTAATGATGTTATGAAATATGAAACCTGTACCAGGCACTACTGAGTATATGGAAAAGAGGATTATAATAGTAAGAACTTCCTATGGGTAAGCAGATGGGCCAAAGACAGTATGGAGAGTAGGGTTCAGGCTGGCTGTATAGCTGGGAAAGGAGGATAGTGGCCAGTGTGGTTGTAACTCATCATGTTTGGGAGCCCTGGGCAGAAAGGAGCTGGATTTGGGATCCTTGCTACTCCACACCAAACTTAGACTAGCTCTGGCTTCGGGGTGGCCTGGGTTACAGCTGGACTTGTCACAATATTGACCCAGAAAGAGATAACATCCAAAGAGCTTAAAGTCCCAGTCAGACAAGGAGGGGATGTCGCCGGAAAAGATCCCTGGACCCCAGGGGAATCAAACTAAATGGGACTTTAATAGGTCTTTTCCAGCTCAAATTTCATGGATAATTGGAAGCAGGTCCTGAGCTGAGCAGAGTGGGCGGCCCTACTGGCCTGCTGGCAGTCACTCCATCCAGGAGATGAGTGGGGACTGAGGGGAGCCAGGGAGGTCACCTCTATGCCACCCACCCACAGCATGGCTGTGGGTTCACCTTTTCTTTGCTCTAGGGGTGCTGCCGTTCTACCCTGCTCAAGGAAAAAGGTGGACACATGGCAGAGTGGATCTGAATCAGTCAGCCTGCCAGGGAAATGAGCGTCAGGGCTCAAGCCCATCATTCTATCCATCCATTACCCACTCAGCCATACATCCATCTATCTATTCATCTATTCTACGTTCCTGTTCCATCTATCAGGCCAGCCAGCCCACCCACCCACCATCTAGCCAGCCCACCCACCTATCCATCCATCCACTTACCTATCAATCTAACAAATGCACAGTAACATTTAAAGTTGCAGCAAATTCTATTAAGCAAAATACTGATTTTTAAATTAGATTTATTTACCTTATATTACATGGATGCGGGTTTTGTCTGCATTATGTATTCATCCCACATGCATGCCTCATGCCTACAAAACTCAGAAGAGGGAGTCGGATTCCCTGCAAGTGCACTTACAGATGTTTGTGGATGCAGAGAATCAAACCCAGGTCCTCTGCAAAAATGATAAGTGCCCTTAACCACTGAACCATCTCCCCAGCCCTTTCCTTGCCGGTTTTAATTACAAAATAAGATCTGTAGTTGCTGAATATTCAAAGACTAATGATAATCAAGACATAATAAGAAAAAAGTGAAAGCATTCCTCAACATACCTCATCACTCTGTACCTCGCCCACCACGACTATCCTTGGGTGTAACTTCTCTCTATGATTGATTGACTGGCTGGTTGATTGACTTTTTAAAACAGGCTTTCTCTGTATAACTGCTTTGGCTGTCCTGGAACTTTCTTTGTAGACTAAGCTGGCCTTGAACTCACAAGGATCTGCTTTCTTCTGCCTCCCGAGTGCTGGGATTAAAGGTGTGTACCATCCCCACCCCTTCCCTCCACTCAGGGGAAACTGAGGTTCTTAAAGGTCCCTGTTTTCAGCTTGCCGTAGCCTTCAGCCCCTTACCTGGGAGGACTGGCTTGTGAGGCAGGGGCTCTAGGACCCCATATAGAAAACAGGAACAGGAAAGATTAAGGTTGGAGCAGTGAGCTGGGAGGGATGACAGGCATGCTTGGAAAACATTGATGATCTTCTCCAGTGGCCCCTGGAACCCACCCTGTTCTCAGACATGCAGCCTGGGGCCCTGCAGGCCTGAGCAGAGCAGGCATGAGCAGTTGGCAGTAGAGGGATTTTTAAGCCATGCCTGGCAAAAGAACAGGGAGGCTTGCTTTTCAGGGTTGGAGTGATGCAGACACACATCTTCAATCAGGCTGCCCCTCGCCAGCATTTCTTGCCTAATGCCCATTGGTGGGTTCTGGCCACTGCCCCTGCTAGAATGCTAATAGACACACCTGTACCCTCCCCAAGACTGTCATCCTTCACCCTCCTGCTGCTTTGCTCCACTTGTGTAGGTGCAGTGGAAGACAGCTTTTATTCCAGACCAGGCCCAGAGCGGCCGGGAATCAACTCCTATACACAGAGGGCTTGGAGTAAGTACACTTTCTGGATGAAACTCCCCATGGAGAGCCCAAACTGAGCCTGGGCTTTGACTTGCAACTGTACAGGTCAAGCTCTGGACCTACACCCCAGACTACCAGCTTTCCTCCTTGTCTAGGACCTCCAAGGCAGGGATCCCAGGAATCAGATACAGAGAGGAACAAAAATGACAAGAATGGAAATGTCAGCTCCCCCACTGGGTAGATGGACACACACACAGGTGCAAGCATACACTTGGGAGCACCGGACTGACTCACAAGGGAGAAGAGTCCACAGGGACACAGTTGCAGTGGAAACCGCAGGAGGATAATTCCCTGGGGACAAAGGCACAGATGGGTGGTCTTTGGAGAACTCCAGTATGATGAGATCTCGAAAAATGCTGCCAAAGGTACCACCCATGCCATGGAGGGCATCACAGAGATCGTCCCACAGAGCACTTGGGCTAGTCAAGGAAAAAGACCCCATTCATCCATTTTCTCAGTATCTTTGACAATACTATCTGAGCTAGCTGCCAGGTGGGGCGGGGGTGGGGGGAGAGTAATATAGAGTCCTTGTGTGAGGCTCAGCACCAGCAGCCAGGAAGTACTCCTCGGAGGGCTTATTCAGCCATGTGAGCTGGTTGAAAGTCACTGAGGGATCTGCAGAGTGGTGATGGCCCAACTTAGCCGTACTGAAAGCAGGGACCTCCTACATCCGAACCCAGCTACCATCCACTTAAAAGAAGCCTGATAGGGTTGAGGTCTCCTCTCTAGCCACAATCCTCACATTGCTGGTCCTGGCCAAGGCCCCAGAAAGGAAATCACTAAGAAAGATAGAGTGTCAATTCCTGAACAATCTGCTCTATGCACACAGGCCCAGGACAGGCTGTTCCTTTGCAGGCCCCCTCCCCTGCCCTGCAGACCCCGGCTGTCAGGCCTCTGCCTGGCTGTGAGACCAATTACTGCACCCTTAATCATCACAGTGGTGGCGGCTCAGTGTTAACAACTGTCTACCCACCAGTCTCCTTCCTGGGGCGTAGAGGAGGGGATGACCCCTCACAGTTCTACTCGAAGGAGCATGAAATTGTATCCCAACAACAGCGCAGTGGCCGCCATCCAGGGCAACGCCTGGCTCCCTTGCTGCCTGCTGGTCTTTTGCATGTTTGCCCGGCTCCTCTGGCCACGGGGCTGGCACTGGGCATCCTCTGAGTACTAATGTCATTGTTCCCTCCAGTCAGTACTGCCAACTGCTGAGCTCAGGAAGGCGGGTGCTCTCTGCCAGCCAGAGCAAATTAGGTGCCCGGATGTTGAGGTCTGTTGGCATTTCCTGTGTTGGCTTTGGCTGATGGGGCCAGACCAGTGGGCTGCCCTCTTGACCTGAGCCGAGCCAAACAGGCACGTCCCAGAGTCTTGAGCCCACTGACTTCTGCCCTGTGCCCACAGGGAATCATGTTCCAGAAAAAAAAAAAAAAAAAAAAAAAAAGGTCATGGTTCATATTGAGTAGCTAGCCTCTTCCTTGTAGGGTACCACAACAAGTCAGGCCTGGCCAGTCCCCAGCTAGTCTGTCCCAGAGCCCCACCCTTCAGGCTCAAGGAATGGAAGCAGCAGGCTCTACAGACCTCCAAGACATTCATGGGCTTGTCCCTCTGCATGCTCAAGGCTACTACCACAAGACTTGGACTGGAGACTCCCGTGGGTATGTGGAATGATTTCCTAAGGTCCAATGTGGGACTGCCTCTGGAGAGCTGTTGGCATCTGAGCTCTAGCTTGAGACCCAGCAAAGCCCCTACCCCACCAAGTCCAGAGGGGCTGACTTCACCTGCAGGCCTCAACATTGCTGGCTATTTTCTCAATCTATGTTTTCTTTGGCACAGGGTCACTGGGACACAAGATTGTCCAAAATAAGACGACTTCATGATCTTTATTTTCCCAAAGAGCAAAATCTGTAACACAATCAGGCCTTTTGTGTGTAGGGCGGTCCCAGGCCATCCCCTCTCCAGCCAGGTCCCTTGGACCGTGAAGCACACTCTTCATTCTCCATCATTGGAGGTCTCTGGCCTAGGATGGGACAGGATTGGGCAGAGAAGGCAGAGGCAAATCCAATCCCAGAGATTGTTGCTAGTCCACACAGCTCTCTTCTCCTCTCTTGCTAGACATGAGGTGTGGTCAGAGCCCCTAGGAAGAGCCATACATAGGACAAGCTTGAGAGTCAGAGACGCCCTAGGAAATCAGCTCTGCTACACTCCCACCTCATTTCTCAACAAGGCACCAAGTGACTGTGAAACTCAGTAGTGTTGTCAGCAAAATGGGTACAATGGAAGCACCTATGATATAGGGTCTGTACAGTACTCAATAGAGTAACCCTTTTAAAATAGTACCTCGAGGGGCCTGAATCAATCCCCAGCACCCACGTGGCAGTTTACAATAGTCTGTAACTTCAGTCCCAGGGGATCTGATGTCCTCTTCTGGCCTCTGAACACCCTGCATGAACATGGTGCACAAACATATGTGTATTCAAAACATCTATACATACAAAATAATAAAATAATTTTTATTAAAAAGATGGCACTGTCTATACAGCTGCCTCCAGATAGGAGTTGGCTGGGCAATCCCTAAGGTGTCTCCAGAGTGGTCCTGGACCATATCTAGAAGAAACCCCCATTCTCACGTTACTAGCTGCTTATTTACCCATAAATTGGTTCTATCCTGCCATCTCCAAGTGGGCTCCAGGCTGGAGACTAGCTTTTCTAATTCATTCTGCCCTGTGATCATCAAAATGTGGCTCCTCTACTAGCCTGGGCCACCTGCTCTGGTAGAGAAATGCCAGAAGGTCTGGAAGCTGTTGACTGGGTCTCCTGAAGCTCTGTATGTAGTGATTTCTACCTTGCTCCTAGGGAATGAAAGTGAAGTATGGTTCCTTGACTCCTGGGTGCTTTGAGTTTGCTGAGCATGGGTGTGTGCGGGGGAGGGGGAGTGGGGGGGATACAGTCCTTGCATGTAGGAGAAACATGCATAATTGTGTGTTGTTTTCTGCAAAGTTTGACTGATATTCTTCAACACACCAAGAATATTGGTCACTAAAATGATCATTTCAGGTAGTACTATTCCTTGAGAAATACTCTGAAATTCCAGAAGTCAGACAGGGACCCATAAAAGATACCTAGAAAGATGCACTTCTCGATGTCATTTATATGGACATATAAACTCAACAGACAAAGGACATACTTTGTTATGTAACAGTAGAAATTTAGTTCAATATATTGCTCTAGTTCCAGATGCACAAGGAATTAAGAAGCATGTTCTAAAATATGTTTTTGGGAAAACAATGATATGGCTTCATTTGAGTAAAAGAGTCAGGGTCGGGGGTGACGAGATGGTCCATCAGTTAAGAGCACTGACTACTCTTCTAGAGGACCTGGGTTCAATTCCCAGCACCCACATGGCAGCTCACAACTGTCTGTAATTCTGGTTCCAGGAGATCTGACATCATCACACCAAAGCATATAAAAGATAAATTAATTTTTAAAAAAGACTCAGGGGTCTCTTCATTATGGGTAATCTTTATTGTGTTAAAAATAGATTATGAATGAACAAAATATGACATACCACGGAATATTATTTGACCTTAAAAAGGAAGGAAATTCTGACACATTCAGAAACAAAGATGAACTTTGGAGCTATACACAGTGAAGTAAGCCAGACAGATATGATTTCATGCATAAAGTATGGGTGCACAGTTGCTGTTGGAGATGACAGAATGTTCTGGAGATAGAGGGTGGCGAAGGTTGCAGTGTATTCATTAGTGTGGTGATGGCAACCAAAATGGCTGAGAGAGCCGAATGATTGAGAGAGAAAAAGACTGTTTGGCTTGACTGTTGGAACGGTCACATCTCCGAGCACCTGGCCCCATTCACTTGGGCAGGGCATCCCGGAGATAGGGGTGTACGGCAAAGAAAGGAGAAGAGGAAGCGGAGGAAGAGGAAGGGACAAAGGGGCCAGGTAGAGCCTTCAAAAGTATGCCACTTCCTCCAGCTAGGCCCCGCCTCTCCGTTTCCAAAATGTCCCCAAATAGCGCCACCGCCTGGGAACCAAGCGTTCAACACGTGGGCCTGCAGGGAACGTTTTGTGTTTAAACCATAGCACACAGCAATGGGGATGTGCTTAACTATGAGCTTAAACATTCGTAAAAATGGCAAGCTTTATGTGATGTATATTTTTGAGATAGTTTTAAAATGTGGGTGATGGGGAAATATGTCAAAATGTTCATAAAGAGTATTTCTGTGTATTGAATTATGAGTGACGTTTCTCTTAATTTTAGTTTCTAACAACCCATTCCCCATAAATGAATTGTTTTATTTGTTGTTGTGTAAAGGAAGCATTCTCCCAGAGTCACTCAGATGTGTGGGGTTGATGGGGGGTTCCAGTTGCAGTTGGTAACAGAGAACCACAGCTGTCTTGGTGGAGAGAGAGTGGCTCATTGAGACCTTGAGACTTCTAGCTCGCCCCTACCCCCCAGCACCCTGCCCTGCTGGCTGGTCTTCTCTGGAGGCCCTTGACACTCTGGGTCTGTGCTTTGCCCAGGATCCTCTCTTCTCAGGAAATCTCAGTCACCAGCCCAAAGGCGCTGCCCCTGCTCTAGTGGGAATGTGGGTTCGGGGCTTTCTCAGACAGCCAGTACCCAAGACGCCTTCCCATGCTGCCCCACCCCAGCCCAGCTGCAAAAACAACATCCCATACCCAAACCCCTGTTATTGCAGGGAGAGTGAAGCCTGGTGTGCAGCTCAGGGAGTGGAGTTGGGATCTAAACACACCCAGGGACAGGAGTGTCTTGAGCAGCTGGAGGTTCCCTGGAAAGCCTGGTTCTGAGGTGTGTGGGGAAGGGATTTAGGGGAGCCTGTGGGACTTAAGGACTGAAGGACAGCTTTGCCAGTGGCCTCTCTGACTCCCCTGGGACAAAAGGAGGTGGGAGTGGAGAAGGAAGTCAAGCCACTTGGGAACCCGCTGAGCCAAGCAGTGGGTAGGAGGCGGCACCATCGTGGCTCCTGAGCTGGCCAGGGGCAATGCTTTCCCACGGGGTGCAACCGGCCACTGGACTCAGTGGAGCATACACCCCAGGAAGGTCTCATATGCCGGGAGAGATGCAGCTGCTTCCCATCTTCAAGGGCAGAAGCTCGCAGCCAGGGCTTCTCCAGGACCCTTCCATCTCAGCTGTCTGAGTATCCCAGTAAGGCTAGTGCAGTAAGTCTTGGTTCTTAGCTTCAGCTGGTCTTATCCACTGGCTCCCTAGTCACGTGATAGGGATAAACACACCTGAGCCCTTCTAACACTCAGAAGGACTAGGTCCAGGTGAAACCCTGTCCCCTGTTGGATGGTGAAAGGCTCTTCTTAACACTCTAGTATGTTCTTCCAGGAAGAACCTGGAAGTCTCAGGAGAGATAAACCTGGATTAAAAGCTATGTATTCCCCGTCCCTCACTAGCTGTGGGATCATAATGGCTCTGAGCCTCAGATTCCTCCACTATGAACAGATATTAAGCCCGATATGGTGATACATGACTGTCACCCTGGCACTTGGGAGGCAAAGGGAAGAAGATCTTGAGATGGGCCAGCCTGGGCTACACATTAAGATCCTTTTCCACCTTTCTCTCCATAATCCTCTCAAAGTAGAAGACACTGAGGTAACCTTTGCCTTGTGGATCTCTAGAAGGCTCTGAGGTCATATATGCAGTGTCTGGTACAACAGGAATCTTCACACATGAGTGCTCCAATGGGAATTTTTTTCATTTATTTTAAATTAAGCTACAAACTTGCAGGTTTCAACATGGCACTTTGCATGCTTCTAGCCTTGGTGGTCTTCTCCCAGTCCCTCCCTTCCCACCGCTCTGTCCCTGTTCCTGCTTATACCCTTCAACCTTAGCCATGCCCCTTTCCACTTTTTAAAAGAGCTTTATTTCTCTCTCTTTCTGTTCATGTGAGTATGATGTGTATGGTGTGTGATATGTGTGTTTGTGATGTGTGTGATGAGTGTGCTACGTATGTATGATGTGTGTGTGATGAACATGATATGTGTGTGATGTATGTGGTATGTGTGTGTGGTGTGATGTATGTGTGTGTATGATGTGTGTGATATGTATTGTAATGCGTGTGTGTGAGAGGTCTGTGGTGTGTGGGATATGTGGTGTGTGTATGATGTGTATGATATGTGTGTGTGGTGTGATGTGTGTATGTGATGTGTGGTGTGTGTGATATGTGTGTGGTGTGATGTGCATGTGATATGTGTGTGTGTAGTGTGATGTGTGTGTGTATGAGCTGTGTGATATGTGAATGTGTGTATGTCTATGTGTGTGTGTGAGGTCTGTGATGTGTGTGTGTGATGTGTGGTGTGTGTGTATCTATGTGTGTGTGTGTGTAGTGTGGTGTGTGTGTATGAGCTGTGTGATATGTGTATATATGTGTGTGTAGTGTGGTGTCTCTGTGTGTGATGTGTGTGATATGTGTGTGTGATGTGGTGTGTGAGTGTGTGTGTGTCTGTCTGTGTGATGTGGTATGTGTGTGTGTGATCTTCTGCAGCTGAACTAGAGGTTAACATGAGCCATCCACCATGCTGCTAGAACCCTACTCCAGACATCTGCAGGAGTGACTGCTGCTCTTCAAGGCTACATCTCCACCCCTCCCCTTTTACTTTCACATCACATGCACTGGCACCCTCCTCCCCCTTTTAAGCGACCCACCATAGGCTCTGTCCAGTTTCCTGGCTTCCTGTCCTCATAAACATTCACGAATAAAAACACATATATAAGAGTCAGTACGAGAACACACATCTGAGCTTGGGTTACCTGTCTTATTATAATATTTTCCTACAAATTTTGTGATTTCATTTTTCTTAACCACACATGTATTGGTGGGCATCTAGAATGATTGTTTCCTTGTGAGCAGAGAAGTAGTAAACATGGATGCACACTTCTTCCATGCAAGTCCCAAGAAATGACATCAGCCCATATTGTAAAGAAGCTTTGGATCTCAACTCGAGGCCTAGCTATGCCCACTCTTCCCTTCTGCTCAGTGCCAGGAGAAGCTTGAGAATCCCCTTCCCATTCTTACTCAGGGCAAGAGCCAGTCAGTGAGACTCCACTCTGAAGTCAGACAGTGACTGCCTGTTGGATGTTTCTGGCCACAGCATCATCCAAGGTCAAAAACCATTCCTGGTGGTGATGGTCGTGGTGGGGGCACAGATGGGAACAGGTGAGCCTTGGGCCTTTGAGAACAGCCAGTAGGCTATATCTACAAGTCAGCCATTGAGTGTCACAATGCACAGAGTGTCAAGAAGCTTCTGGACTCAAGGCACAGGATCCTGGCTGGAGGGCATGGGCATGCAAGCTGCTGTGCTACTGTGTTCTTGGGTAGGTACAGTGATGAGCCCTTAAAAGAAGAATGGGTGTGTTCTCTGTGAAGCCTGGAGTGTAGGACCTCACGAAGCATGTGTCACATAGTGAGCGGCTGATATGTAAAGGAGGCTGCTAACATGTAACTGGGAATTGAACACAAGCCCCAAGTCATTCACTTGAAATTGTCTCCAAATTCCTATCACTTGACCGTGTCCAAGGGGATTTATATTCTACAAAATATAAATCTACATTTAGACCAAGAGAAGCATTTAGCTCAGCAAAAGCTGTGGAAGAATGGACCCCCTCTTTGGCTGCCCATAGTATTGGGCTCCTGAAGACTAAAGAGAAGCTTAGCCCAGACTCCAGCAGCAGAGTGAAGACAAGGGGGTGTTGTGAAGGGGCTCTACCTTCAGGCCTGGCTGGATCTAAAAGCCCAAATCAGCCTGTTTCAAATCATCAGTTCATTTGCAATTCATCACTCTAGGACTTGGCTCTGCACCCCACTACTGAAGTCAATGCCAGCTTTTCCTCTGGCCAGTTACCTGACTTTCTCCTAAAGCAAGCAGAGAAATTTCTCTCCTTGAGGCCAGAAATGTGGGCCCTGACAATCCAAAGCCAACTTCTTTTTAGAAGATAGCATGAAGGAGAGAGACCGCCTTTCTCCTGGGGTCTGTCTGGAAAATCGCAAGAAGAACCAGGGGCTTCGCACACCAATCTGTGTGGAGGGTGGGTGATGGAGCAGACATGGGCAATGTGCTGTGACTCTGGTGAGGGGCCGCTGCAGGCACCAGGAGGTGCTGGGTTGACAGTTCCACCCAAGTCACATGGGATCTGGAGGGGCAATTCCCAGAGGAAAAGGGGTGCAGGACAGACAAAAACAACAGGTGTCCATGACAATAGCACTTGTTCTCAGGTTGCGTGGAGACATGACTTACGCAGCAAAACCACCATAAAGGATAAAAACAGTGATGCATTCGCATGCCCAAGTGTTGAGTCAAAGCCTCTCAGGAAAAGGAAGTGAACTGTGGCCTAAAAGCAAGTCTTCAGCTCAGGAGGAGAGGGACACAAATGTTTGGATCAGCCTCCAGTTGAAAGTGAACAGACAATTGTTCTAACTGCAAATTAAGGACAGGAAATGTACCTGATAGAGCTGTCTCACGTCTGAGATGGGGACACTCGAGGAAGAGCTGGAAGGTTCTATCAGAATCATCGTGCACCCAGATGAGAGAAGAAGCCGGAGGAGGGATTTCTTCCTTTCTTTTTGCTTACAAATAAATGTCTACTTTTGGTTGTGAGCGGGCTATGTTCTTGTTTGTTTTGGGAAATGCAGAACAATTCACAAACTCAAAAAAACACTCTTGCACGTATTCAGATTGGGTGTAACTTCAAATCATAAAAACAGAAATGCAGTGGCTTGAACAAAATCCATGTTGGAGTTGGTCTCTGCTACATGAAGTCCAAAGACAAACTACAGGCTGGTATGGGAACTCTGCTCCTCAGAGGCCTCAGGCTGCCCACGGGGCTGATAGCTCATCAGTCATCTCCAGCTCCCTACCATATGTCTGCATCTGTATCTTCTCAGCTGGCACAGCAGAAATGGAGCAAGGAAAAGAAAGAAACACATCCTAGCACTCTTTTAGGGAAGGTTCCAGAAGCAGCAACACATTGTCTTTCTATTAACAAGAGCACACATGGCCACATCTACCTTCTACAGACTAGGAAATGCAGTCTTTATTCCAGAGAAATATTTTGCCCAGATAAAATTCTCTTAGAATAATTTAAAGAAAGAGGGAAGAATGGTGTGGGGGCAGATAAAGGTCTGATAAGCTTGTAATCATACTAGCCAGACCATCTCTCAACATCTACATATATAGGCACACCATGCCCATTGTCTGTCTTAGTTAAGGTTTCTATTGCTGTGATGAAATCCCATGAGCAAAGCAACTTGGAGAGATAAGGATTTATTTGGATCACACTTCCACATCATAGTCTATTACTGGAGGAAGCCAGAACAACAACTCACTCTGGGCAGGAATATGGAGGCAGGAGCTGATGCAGAGGCCGTGGAAGAGTGCTGTTTACTGGCTTGCTCAGCATGGCATGGCTTGCTCAGCCTGCATCATTATAGAACTGAGAACTACCCACAGTAGGTTGGACTCTCCCCCATCTACCACTAATTAGGGAAATGGTCTACAGGCTTCCCTATACACCCTTATTTTACAAAGACATCATCTCTCTCTCTCTCTCTCTCTCTCTCTCTCTCTCTCTCTCTCTCTCTCTCTCTCTCTCTCTCTCTCTCTCTCTCTCTCTCATTTTTCCTGAAACAGATATCCTAGAACTACCTTGGTATATAGAGGCTGACCTCAAACTCAGAGATGCACCTCTCTCTGCCTCCCAAGTGCTAAGATGCTCCCAAAGGCATACACAACCACTACCCACTGGAAACTTGTTATTTTTATTTATTATTATTGTGTATATGTGTATGGTATGGGAGTCAGGGACATGCCTTAGTACATGTGTGGAGGTCATAGGAGTTCTATGGACTCACCACCAGCTGGCAAGAAGGAATTTTCTTAATTGGGCTCCCTCCTCCCAGATGACTCTAGCCAGTGTCAAGCTGATATAAAATTACCCAGCACATCCATCTATGTACATTTTTGTAAATATATTTGTGTGTGTAAAATCGAGGTCCTACCAAATATCCTATTTTTGTTCTGCTATGGGATGGTCTTTCTGTATGCTGTGAATATGTGTTGCTATCATTAGTTAATAAATAAGCTGCTTTGGCTTATAGTAAGGCAGGATACAAGCCAGATGGGAAATACAAGAGAGATTCAGGGAGGAAAAAGGAGGAATCGGAAAGTTGCTGTATGAGCAAGATGAGACACATGGCAATACATACATTAATAGATACGAGTTGATTTAAGATGTAAGAGCTAGCTTGTGAGAAGCCAGAGCCATAGAAAAAACAGTTTGTAATTAATATAAGCCTCTGTGTGCTTATTTGGGACCGAACGGCTATGGGACACAGGAAAACTTCTAATTACAATTGGCACCCAATGTGGGATACCCCGCTTGTTACGCAAAATCCACATCCACGAGAGTCTGGATAGGTATCAGGATTTATTGAGCTATGAAAAGGGGGAAATACACTCATGATACAGAACCAAGTAAGCAGTCACCATTGTCCTCTGTTCTGCCTGGGAGAGAATAGAAGAAGCCATCTGGTCTCTGACTATCCCAAAAGAGAGTGAATTTGTGCACCCTTCTAAGTGTTTTAAACGGTCACATCTTCAGCCAAGAAGCCACATCTCTTTTGGGTCAGATACTCCAAGGTCATTGGTGGGTGATTTCCCATAACATTGTACCCTGCTTTTTTTTAAAGCAGAAAACTGTTGTTCAATCCCCAGCATCCACTGAAAAATGGCACATACCTGTAACCCCAGCACAGGGGAGGTGGAGACAGGAGACTCTTTGGAGCTTGCTGGCCAGTCAGCCTACTCAAACTAGCAAGCTCTATAATGATTGGCAGGGCATCTAATATTGACCTCTGGCCTTCATATGGATTTGTACAGGCACATGCACAAACATGAACACATGTACATAAACACCCAAAGATCATGTTAACTCAGCACTATTTAACAATTATAGGTAAATTAAAACAGAACAAGCAAAACCTATCTACCACGCCAGAGGGCTAGCCACCATTGCCCAGTGAGGCTCTGGATGATTTTTACCACTGCAATAATAATAATAATAATAATAATAATAATAATAATAATAATAAATATTTATTGTCATGGGGCAGTGGTGTACATACCTTTAATTCTAGCACTCAGGTGATAGAGGCAGGAGGATCTCTGAGTTTGAGGCCATTTTGAGGCCAGCCTCTTCTACAAGAGAGAGTTCCAGACAGCCAGGCCTACACAGAATAACCTTGTCTCAACTCCCCCCCCCAAAAAAAAAAACAGATTCATTAACAAATTAATCATAGATTTTCAGGAGCTCCTTATGGACACTTTTATCTCCACTCAGCCTCCTCTGACTGTGACATCTTATACAGCTGGACACAGTGTTGAAACAAAGAAACACTGGCAAAAACCATGGAGTTTACTCAGATCCTATGCATCACACATGAGCTATAATTACACCATGCATAAGCAACCACAGCCAAGAAACCTGACAATGCTATTACAAGACTTCCTGTGTTATTTCTAATCACACACACACACATATCCCTCCAACTCTTGGTAACCACAATCAGTTCTTTATAATTATTTCAAAATTATGACACAAGTGGAGCTGTACAATATATAGAGAATTTTATGTGAATCTGTATGTGCATAATCATGCACATATGGGTGCATTGTGTGCACAAGTACATGTGAAGATCAAAAGACAATCTTGGGTGTCATCCACAGGAATGCAATCCACTTCCTTTAAGACATGGTTTCCAACTGGCCTGGAGCTCCTCAGCTACATGAGGGGCTGGCAGCAAAGCCCAGGGGTCCTTTGTCTCTTCTTTCTAGGCTCCAGGATTACAGGCACATGCTGCAATTACATGGGTCCTGAGATCAAACTCAGTCCCTCACACTTTCAACTTTAATGACTGAGTCATCTTTGTGACCCACAGGGTACAGGCTCAGCTGAGTGTCTGGCTTGCCAAGGACTATGACAGGGAAGGTAGCACAGTTTACTTTAATATCTGACAACTGCTGGGTAGTTGATATTTTCTAGGTTTGGGTTATTATGAATACAGCTTCATAAACATTCATGTACAAGTTCCAATGCGGCATTCTTTCTCTAGATTAAAGGAACAAAGCTCAATCAGTTGTAGGGGGATTAGGTTGTTCTATTGTAAATAATCCTCCCCCCTGCGCCTATGAGTTTAATAAAAAGTGTTGATTGGCCAAAGGCAGACAGGAAGTGTGGGCAGGGCTACCAGACTAAGAAGACTCTAAGGACAGGCAGAACAGAGCAGAATGCCAGAGAGAAGCCAGAAGATGCAGAGGACAACTATGCTCCTCTGAGAAAAGGTACCGAGCTGGATGGCTGAATAGGATAAGAGTCATGGGTTAGATTAAGGGTAAAGAGTTAGCAAGTTTTATACCTGGGCCTTAGGTCGATCAGCCTAAAACTATTTTAAGCATCTGTGTTTCTCTGCAGGTCTGTGGGTCTGTGGGCCTAAATCTTGAGGCTAGGCCCGAAAGTCCAGGCCAGAAACCTCATACTACAATCAGTGAGTCAGGTAAATCCATTTTAGTTTTTAAAGAGACTTCCAAACTATTTTCAAGAGTATATAAGTGCAGCAATGGGCATTATAGTGCATACCTGTGATCCCAACACACATAAAAGGGAGCCAGAGGATAGATGAGTTCAAGGCCAGCATGAGCTACATAGTGAGTTTGAAATCAGTGTGATAAACATGAGATACCATTCAACAACAAAACAAAACAAAAAAAGAATACTTATATGCAACCTGCATTTAAAACAATGTGTTGTCAAGAGTTCTTATTAAGTATTTCTCATGTGGTTACTCTTCATGTTTGTGTAGGAGAGAGATGCATTCTGTGCATGTGGATATGAGATGGCAGCTTTATGGAATGAATGCTCCCCTTCCACTTTTATGTGCTCTAGTGACCAAACTCAGGTCATTAGGCTTATGTGGCAGGTGCCTTTATCCACTAGAAAGATGAGTGTGAATTATTAATTGTGATATTTCTGACTATTTGATTGAGATGAATTTCTAGGACTGAAAAAATATCTCATTTGATAAAGTGCTTGCCTTGCAAGCATGAGGACTGGAGTTTGGATCTCCAGCACTCATATGAAAGCCAGACATCATGGCACACACATGTAATCCCAGTGCTGAGGAGAGGGGAGGGCAGTAAGGAGGATCAGGTGAATCCCTGAAGCTCATTGGCCAACTAGCAACCAAATCAATGAGAGTTCTGGAAGATGCTCATTGTCAGCCTCTGGATTCTACATGTATACATGCACATTTGTGCATGTGCATCCCCTGTACATGTTCACAAACATAAAACACATACGCAGATATCAGGAAGAATCTGTAAATATGGCCAAGAGGGTCAGGAGGAAGGAATGAACATCGGAAACTTCTTTGATGTCTTTTAAAAAATATCTTTATTATGCAGTGTTCTGCCTGCATGTATACCTGCAGACCAGAAGATGGCATTAGATTTCATTACAGATGACTGTAAGCCACCATGTGGTTGCTGGGAACTGAACACCTTTAGAAGAGCAAGTCAGTGCTCTTAACCACTAAGCCATCTCTCCAGCCCAATGTCTTTCAAAATTATCCCATTGAAAGGAATGTCTAGTACTCTCTGAACAGCATATAGAAATAGAGACAAAGTCTCCACACAGTATCATGACATATGTCAGTGAAGCTGCTCATGTTTTTTAACATATAAATATATCTCACAAATCCACTAGAAAAAGATAAATACCTACTATCAGAAACTTTGGGCTGAAATGACAGAAAGCTCCATTCAAAATAAAACATGGAGTTGTGGTATACGTCTTTGATCCCATGTATAGCATGGTAAGTCACTGGGACAGATGTGTAGCTGTGTCTCAGTTTAAACAAACAAACAAAAACACTGGTTGCTGTTTCAGAGGACTGGGGTTTGATTCCCAGCATCCACACAGCATCTCACAGCCATCAAGGGCGCTGGGCCCACATATCTCCCTCCTTAAATTAAGAAATGCTACACACACCTGTCACAGGGACTCTTTATTCTCAACAAACATACATGCAGATAAAATATTTATACACATAAAATAATTTTTATAAAGGGAATGTGGTCAACATGACCTTCTCAGTCATGGCTCTCTCTGAGTGGATACATGTGAATTTGTTCACATGCATGTGGAGGCCACAGGTGCCATTCTTCAGAGGGCATTCTCCCATTTGGCCCAAAGACTCACCATCTCCCAATATTATCACACTAAACACTGAGCCTTCAACAGATGAACTTTTGAGGAACACACTCCAACCATATGCAAGCTATCACAGTGAGCAAACTAAAGGTAATAATGTGGGAATACACAAGCAACACCAGCAAGCAGGAAAATGAAAATTAAAATAATACTGAAGTATCTTTTTTATGTCTACTTCCTACAGAGATGTTTAGTAATATCCTATGTTGATAAGCATGTAAAACATTGCTAAGAGTAGCCCACACTCATTTGGCCAGTGTGGAGACTTGATTGATTTGGGAAGGTGAATATTCATATAACTTGTGATGTTCTAATTGTAGTATGTGCAAATAAGCACACAAGTATTTAGAGTTTGAATTTATTTATTCCCTTCCCAAAGGCTGGAAACAATGTCTCAAGAAAAATGAATATGTAAAATTTTGTATAATCACTGTATAATACTATGCAGAAGTGCATAAAAAGGAAGAATTTTAGTAATGTCATACTGAATGAAAAAGGCACGTTGTAAAAAAATTACATTGTTTTTACGCATCCTAATGTAAGTTTTTGAGTTTGTTTTCATATACATTAAGAACAAGAAAATTAAACCATGTGATTTAGAGATTATAAATACTTGCTCTTTCTAATGTATTTACTAATAATTTGTTACTTTTTTTTTTTTTTAGCTAGTGACAGGTATAGTTTTCTTGTACTATCTTTGCATGATTTTGCTACTGATATAATCTCTGGAAAAAAAATTGTCAGCTGTAAGGAAAGTCTTAAAAGCTTAGAAGATTCACCTTTAAGAAGTTTATCTAAAGTAAGAGATTGTAATTACACACTGACTTTGGGTTCAGAAGACGACCCCGGATTTTAAACACAGCCTCACCTCCTCCCTAAGTGCTCAAATATTGCGATTCTTTCTCAATTTGTAGAACTGAGGGTAAGAGAACCTACCATACCGAGTTGTGTAAGGGTAAGACTACTTAGACACATCACTCAGTACCTAGAAAACATTGGGTCAATGGGAGCGCTGATTTCATTGTGCTTACTCTGAGGCATCCAAATAGGAGGACACCATTTCCTGGTGTCCTGTTAGCTTCTACTTTGAATCTCTTTGATGAGTGACTGCTTCCTAGGCCGAGGATATCCAAAGGCAAACATTAAAAGGGCTAGGAATAGATACTATTACAGCTTAGTGGTGGGGCCCTTGCCTAGCACCTTTAAGTTCCTAAATTCAATTTTTTGCACCGAGCCGGGGGGGGGGGGGGGGGAGATATACTGTCGGCGGAGAATGGAACCTATCTGAAAGATGCACACACATCACGCATGTGACAGTACTTTTCTGGAGTCCTGGACGCACACTCAAGGCGTCCACCAGGCAACAGAAGGTATACTCGACGCCTGGCCAGGAAAGAGGAAGGCAACGCCTCCTGGTCGCAGGGCGGGAGCATAGCTCGCTATTCCCATAGCAACCGGACTGGACAGCGTCTGAAGGGATACCCGGATGGGCGCACAGACTCCCAAGAGGCCACTTCTAGCCGTCACTTCCCCGCCCAGCTCAGCTGTAAGTCGTTCCTGATTGGTCCCAGCAGAGGGAGGGGCGGGCTTACAGTGTCCCAAACTCAAGCATGCCTCACCCGGCGGAAGTCAACCTCTCTCGCCCCGGAAGTGAAATTCTGTAGTTTGGCAGGCGAGGTTTCAGCAAGTTGGGAGACTGGTAGAGATGCCCGGTGCCGCGGCCAAGTGCTTAGAGTTGTCTGCGAGGATAGAGAGCTTCGTGGAGACTCTGAAGCGAGATGGCGGGCAGCGCAGCTCGGAGGACATGGCTCGGGAGACCCTGGGGCTGCTGCGCCGGCTCATCACCGACCACCACTGGAGCAACGCGGGTGCGACAGCCCCAGCCCCACTCTTCTCTGCCTCTGTCCATTCCTGAAGTCCACCCAGGCCTTCCCACGCTCCTGCCCCGCTCATCCTGTCCCTCTTGGTTTGCAGGGGAGCTGATGGATTTGATCCGCATAGAAGGAAGGAGGATGACGGCCGCCCAGCCCTCCGAGACCACAGTAGGCAACATGGTGAGGAGAGTCCTCAAGATCATCCGGGAAGAGTATGGCAGGTCAGGTTCACGGTCTGGGGCCACCATGTCCCTCTCAGTGCTTGGAGCTGCTGTTGTGGCTGTGCTGCTCCGGTTGCCCCCTCTGATCCCCTATCTTCCCCTTGGGGTCTTGTTACCTCCGTAGACTGCATGGGCGCAGTGATGAGAGCGATCAGCAGGAGTCCCTGCACAAACTCTTGACTTCCGGAGGCCTGAGCGAAGATTTCAGCTTCCATTATGCCCCACTGAAGTCCAACATCATTGAGGCGATTAATGAACTGCTGGTGGAACTGGGTAAGAGGTCTGATCACCAAGTGGACATGATAGGTCGTAGGTGGATGAGGAAACAAACTTATTGACAGGGATGGGTGAGATTACCAGACCTCTCGTTTCCAGGGTTTGTTCCCCATCTGGAAGGAATAGATGGAAAACACCAGAACCATAGTAACTCCATCTTTCAGGGCAGGCCCCCTATTTAAAGTTCATGGTGATCTGAGATTTCTATTAGGGCAGGCCTTTGATTTTTAAAGCAAATGAACTTGCTGGGGATTATAGCTCAGGACTGTACTTGAGTCCATGGGTTTAATTCCCAGCATTTCAAAAACAGGTGAATTCCCCAAGCTACATCTAGAAAAATCTTTTTCACTAAACTTCATCCTGTCTTTAAAAATATATTTATTATTATTGTGTATGTGTGTGCATAGACGGGGGAGGGCATGTGTGGTCAGAGGACAACTTTGTGGCATTCTCTTCACCCGCCTTTATGTGGATTCTAGGGTTAGAAGTCAGGTTTCTAGGTTTGACCAACAAGCAAATTTACCCACTAAGCCATCTTGCCCGCCCCGTCATTATTTACACACACGCACCATCTCTATCCTTACTTGCAGATTCTTGTTATAATCAGTTCCTCAGAGAGTGAAAAACTAAACACCAGGCCTGCAAAGATGGCTCCCTAGGATCAGTTCCCAGCATCCACACAGTAGCGAACAGACACCTCTAACTCCTGTTCCAGAGGCTCTGATACCCTCTTCTGACCTCCACATGACCAAGCACACACAAAGCAAACAGACATACATGCAGGCAAAACATTCATAAATAAAAATAAATAAAGATATAAATTTTTAAAGGGGGGCGGTTTACAAACAAAACAAATCAGGTACCATCTGTGCCCAAACTACCACTTCCAAACTTCTCTGCCTCCCATCCCCGCCTTTGTGGGCACCTTTTGGGAGAAGAGTTCTGTCGAGGGAAGGTAGCACTTAAGGATTCCCCAGATGGCCATCTCTGGCCTTAAGTCATCTAGAGCAGTTGTAAGAAGCTAGTGCTGCTGGGACGTAGGGCAGACTGAGACATGGAGATAGAGGACCAGAAGGAGCTAGCCTTCCTAGAGGTGAGACGTTCCACTTGGAGCTCCTTAACCCTGGTGACAGCAGGCCTGCAGGCGGGCAGTGTGTAAGAAGGGTGGGCTTCCCTTTCTGAACCATTGCCATGTCTATCTGGGATGAAGTGTGGCAGCTTCACATTTCCTTTGCAAAACTGTTCTTACAGAAGGCACAATGGAGAACATTGCAGCCCAGGCTCTAGAGCACATCCACTCCAATGAGGTGATCATGACCATTGGCTTTTCTAGAACAGTGGAGGCCTTCCTTAAAGAGGCAGCTCGAAAGAGGAAGTTCCATGTCATTGTTGCAGAATGCGCTCCCTTCTGTCAGGTAAGGGGTGCTGTTAGGGTTGCTAAGAAATGTGAGGAGGAATAAAGGAGGGGTGGGGTGAGTCTCTGAATTGATTAAGAAAGTAAATCATACCAGGTTGAGGTTTGCACACCTTTAATCCCAGCCCTCAGAAGGCAGGGACAAATGGATTTCTATGAGTTTGAGGACAGCCTGGTCTACAGTCTGAGTTTGAGGATAGCCAGGCCTAAAGAAAGACTGTCTCCAAAGAAAAAAAAAAGGCAAGAAAAGAAAAAAATGGAAGGAAGGAAGGGAGGGAGAGAGAGAGAGAAAGGAAGAAAGGAAGGAAGGAAAGAAAAGAAAAAGTAAGTCAGGCATAGTGGCATGGTCTTTAGTTCCAGGACTGGGGAGTCAGAGACAGATGGATCTCTGTGAGTGAGGCTAACTTGGTCTGGTCTAATTAATGAATTCCAGGCCAGCAATGGGCTACATGGTGAGAACCTGTCTCTAAACAAATAAGCCCACCAAAAAACAAAAGAGAGATTGTTAAGGATTTTCAAGTTACTATAGATATTTTTAAACATTAGTTTAAGAAAGTTGAACGTTGCTGGGTCTCTTAGGAGTCAGTAGGGCATATTACCTGGCTGGTGTTTGATCTCACTCATTCCTAAGTAAATAATAGGCCTCAAAAAAGAAGCACATGAGGATGTCAGATGTTGTAAAATGACAGTTTAGAAGCTCTCTTGACAGCTTGCTTGATTGTGTAAGCAGTTGTATTTCCAGTTTTGTAGCTACTCTGGAGTAACATTTATTAGCATCCCTATGGCTTAGCAGACTGTGTACAGCACAGATAGCCGGTTACCCTGGAAACTGGATTAGAGCTGTCGAGTTAGTTACAGTGGGCTCTCTTCCCACTGTCTTCCCCTCTCATAGCATCGGCCTTTCCCTTCTGCTTTAGGGTCATGAAATGGCTGTCAATTTGTCCAAAGCAAACATCGAGACAACTGTCATGACCGATGCTGCCATTTTTGCTGTTATGTCAAGAGTCAACAAGGTGGGTGGCTCTGGAGTCACTAAGATGAGTGCAAGAAGGTCTGCCCCTGGAATTCTGATTTCTTCTTGTCTTGAGAGGGTCATGGCGAGAGGGGAAGGTGTGCCCTGGGTGCTTTTATCTGTTAGCTGATTTGTTCTCTTTCTGCATCACTGCCCCTCGGTTAGCATAGCTTCAAATATGGCTAAAACATTGAGAAGAAAGAAGAACTGAGCTAAAGTGTTAGCTGGGAGGGATTCGCTATGGGTTCCCACTTAGGTTCAAAGAGCGTGGCAAGGGTGGGTGGTAAATGACCAAGCTCTTGTTTCCTGGGAGATGCTGCAAATAGATTTCCAGGAAAGATGGAAAGAATAGCAGATGATGCGGCTTCCCATACCCTGCTGTGTTTGGCCAAACTAGAACTCCGTAGTCCTGTCTTGAGCTTAGGAGGCTCTTCCCCACTGCTGCCTGTGAGCCCTCCTTATGCTAAGGTAGAGGCCTGAACATGCAGCCAAAGGGCCTGTTAGGACTCTACCCCAGGGTGGCTCATGTTTCCTCTCCTTCCACAGGTGATCATTGGCACAAAGACTATCCTGGCCAATGGTTCCCTGAGAGCTGTGGCAGGGACCCACACTCTGGCACTGGCAGCAAAGCACCACTCCACCCCACTCATTGTATGTGCACCCATGTTCAAGCTCTCTCCACAGGTATGTCACTTTCTCTGGCTGCTAACCCACAGAGGAGGAAGTCACATGTAGGCTTGAACTCTGGTCCTCAGCTTACTCTAGAGTCCCTTCTATCTGTTCCTTGCTCAATGGATTGGATCCACCATAGGCTAAAAAGAGCCATAAATGTTTTGAGTCAGGAACAGATTCAATAATTATAATCCATCACCAACAGTGTCAGGATAACATGGGACAGAGAAAGACTCTGGATGTCCAGTTGTCACTACTCTGCATTGCCTCCAAACATTTCTGAAAATGCCAAGCAGAGTCCATTCAGGACCCATCTTCTGCAGCCTGAATATTAGCATTTGAAAGTGACAGAACATGCTCACATGGAAACAGCCTACTTAGAGGTCTGCATGGACATACCACAGTTTAACCATCTATTTAGATCTAGATTTTTAAATGTTTTGTGTATGAGTTTTTGCATGCATGTCTAGTGCTCAAGAAGGTCAGAAGAGGGCTTTAGATTCCCTGGAATGTGAGTTATAGATGATTGTGAACTGCCATGTGAGTACTTGGAATCAAACCCAGGTCCTCTGCAAGAACACTAAGTGCTCTGAACCACTACAGACCCCTCACTAGCCATGTATCTATTGATAGGTATTTGAGTTAGTTCCCCCTTTTGGCTTTTGTGAATAATGCTGCTTTAGGCAGTTAGATAGAAAATTTCTGTGGACCATGCATTTCTATATGTCTTGTCTACATGTCTATGAGTGGAATTGCTGAATCCCTTTTTAAGAAATAGATTTATAGCTGGGCAGTTGTGGGATACACTTGTACTCCCAGTATTTGGGAAACAGAGGCAGGCAGATCTCTGTGTGTTCGAGGCCAGCCTGATCTACAGAGCAAGTTTCAGGACAGCCAGGGCTACACAGAGAAACTCTGTCTTGAAAAACAAAATGGAAACGACTTTTTTATTCTAGTTCCCCAGTGAAGAAGATTCATTTCACAAGTTTGTGGCTCCTGAAGAAGTCCTTCCTTTCACAGAAGGTACAGGGGTGTGTGTGTGTGTGTGTGTGTGTGAGAGAGAGAGAGAGAGAGAGAGAGAGAGAGAGAGAGAGAGAGAGAGAGAGAGAGAGAGAGAGAGAGAGAGAGAGACACTTGTATGGACCATTTTTAATTGCCCTAAGTAATCATTTTGATATATTGGCTGTGTGTGTGTGTGTGTGTGTGTGTGTGTGTGTGTGTGTGTGTGTGTGAGAGAGAGAGAGAGAGAGAGAGAGAGAGAGAGAGAGAGAGAGAGAGAGACTTGTATGGACCATTTTTAATTGCCCTAAGTAATCATTTTGATATATTGGCTGTGTGTGTGTGTGTGTGTGTGTGTGTGTGTATGTGTGTGTGTGTGTGTGTGAGAGAGAGAGAGAGAGAGAGAGAGAGAGAGAGAGAGAGAGACTTGTATGGACCATTTTTAATTGCCCTAAGTAATCATTTTGATATATTGGCTGCGTGTGTGTGTGTGTGTGTGTGTGTGTGTGTGTGTGTGTGTGTGTGTGTGTGTGTGAGAGAGAGAGAGAGAGAGAGAGAGAGAGAGAGAGAGAGAGAGAGAGAGAGAGAGACACTTGTATGGACCATTTTTAATTGCCCTAAGTAATCATTTTGATATATTGGCTGCGTGTGTGTGTGTGTGTGTGTGTGTGTGTGTGTGTGTGTGTGTGTGTGTGTGTGTGTGAGAGAGAGAGAGAGAGAGAGAGAGAGAGAGAGAGAGAGACTTGTATGGACCATTTTTAATTGCCCTAAGTAATCATTTTGATATATTGGCTGCGTGTGTGTGTGTGTGTGTGTGTGTGTGTGTGTGTGTGTGTGTGTGTGTGTATGTGTGTGTGTGTGAGAGAGAGAGAGAGAGAGAGAGACTCTTGTATGGACCATTTTTAATTGCCCTAAGTAATCATTTTGATATATTGGCTGCCCAAAGCAGCAAAATCTAAAGTATTTGTACTTGCCAACTCATCTATAGCCCAGATAGATGCCCCATGGCTGGGGAGCATGGGGAGGGGGTCTGCTTCTCTGGCCTCTCTAAAGGCGGAGGCTCTGCTCAATGAGCCTACTGCCTGTTGTCCTGATCCTTCTTGGAAGTTGAATAATCTCATCCTTTTATTTAAACACTTGTTAAAGCCAGATGTGGCCGCTTTTACAATCCCAGCCCTTGGGGGTGGAGAGGGGGCAAGAGGATCATCACAAATTCAAGACCATCCTAGTTTATCTGTGTCATGAGTTCAGAGCCAACCAAGATACGTGATGAGACTAAACACAATGCCTGTTACATACTTACTGTATCTGGGTACAGAAAATAAAACGCTGACTCATTAGAGTCCTGCTTCCACAAACTGCCATCCCTTATAGATGATGGGTAAGGAAATGTTGGGTCCCAGGACGTTTTAGGAAGAAGAGATGGTGATCGATGATCGGACTATACCTGGGACCAGTGAAGAGATGGCATTGCTGGGGTCTAGAGAATGGACTCTACAGAGGGGAGACTGGAGAAAGCTTTCCAGGGACTGTACAAGGCAGCAGCAGATGGCTGGGCTGTTGAACGCTGGGACAGTGCTTCCAACTGTAGCTAGTGTGGGTGGTGGAGAAGGACCAGGCCTTTAAGCTTGTAATCTTGAATTAAAAAAAATATATATGTAGGTGTTTTTCCTGCATGTATATCTGCACACCACATTGGATCCCTTGGAACTGGAGTTAGAAATGGTTGTGAGCTTCCATGTGGTGGTAGAGACCAAACCCAGGTCCTCTGGAAGAGCTGTTAGTACTCTGACCCAGTGAGCCAGTGCTCCGGTCCCAATTTGAAATTTATTTCTGGTGCTATGAGAAGTCAGCAGAGAGCTTGTTTTGCTGTTGTTCGAGTTTGTTTTGGTTTGTGGCTCTGGCTGTCCGCACACTTGCAGCCTACCTGACTCGGCCATTGCAAAGCATTAAACAGAATCATGGGTGGGAGTCATCTCGCCCAGTGTGAGTTTTGCCACAGCTTTCTAGCACGTCTGCGTTATTGAACTTAGACCGTCTATACCATGAATTAAGAGTTGGAGCCTCAGTTTCACCGCTAGCATGTGATTATCTTGCAGGGGACATTTTGGAGAAGGTCAGTGTTCACTGTCCTGTGTTCGACTACGTGCCCCCCGACCTTATAACCCTCTTTATCTCCAACATTGGTGGGAATGCACCATCCTACATCTACCGCCTGATGAGTGAGCTCTATCATCCTGATGACCACATCCTCTGACTCGGCCTGTCCCTAGCAAGGCATGCGTCCAAGACTGTTCTTACCTTCTGGGCCTTACCTGAACTGCGGGGCATGTTGGTTTGGGGCCACTTTGGTGACCAGGCTGTCTTTGTTTCTGGAATTCCAACCTTCTGGCTCTGTGGTGTATTACACTTACCATGACTCTTTGCTGGGCTGGTGTTTGCTCAGAAATGGCTTCCAGACCTTTCACTAAGGCTGTGCCAATAAAAGCTACTGGAAACTCCCCAGAGTTGGTTTATTGTTCAGAGCTCTGAATGAACCTAAAGAGCAGCAGTGCCGCCCTTTCTGTTTGCACAGAGGGCTGTACTTAGAGGGAAAGGTGACAACAGAAATACCAAGAGAAGCACCCGGTTTTCTCTTACAGCTCAAACAACTCTTTAGTAATCTTCAGTAACGGCTTCAAGACTTGAGCATCTTGGAGCTTAAGATACACCACCTTGGGGTCCACTTCTAGACAGCTGCATCAGATCTTGAGAAGGGAAGCGCTTCAAAGCTTCCCTTTCAGAGAGGATGAGGGCTTGTTAGTCTGTGAGATCTGGGAGGCAGCTTGGAGCCTACACTTGCAGAATTACTTGAAGAAACACAGGGACTCGAGAACAGTCAGTACAGCCCTGTAATGTCACAGCCTGTGTTTAGCAATGGCAGGAAGGTAGAGTAAATAGTGTTTATGCTGCAGCAATATATAGACTGCAGGTGAGGCTTCCTTCAGCAGCAGCTGGACAGCAGTGTCTGGATTGAAAGCATTTCAGTTGAAACCATTTTAAAACGCTGGTTTTCCTAGCCTTTAATTTGATTTAGTTCTCAATATTAAAAAGTCTACAGAAGGACTGGAGAGATGGCTCTGTGGTTAAAAGAACTGGCTATTCTTCCAGAGGTTCTGGGTTCAATTTCCAGCACCCACAGGGTGGCTCACAACCAGCTATAATGGGATCTGATGCTGTCTTCTGGTGTGCAGACATTCATATGTAAATAAATCTTCAATGAACGTCTAGAAAGGCCAGGTGGTGGTGGCATATGCCCTTAGTCTCAGCACTTGAGAGGCAGAGCCAGTTAGGACTCTGAGTTTGATTCTAGCTTGGTCTACAGAGTGAGTTCCAGGACAGCCAGAGTTACACAGAGAAACTATCTTGGAAAAAATCTAGAGCAACAAATCTCAATTTCTTGCTTTTCTGGAGACTCAGATCTGGTCATTCCAATCCACATTCCCAAATGACAGATGTGTGACTTCCTACCCGTGTAGGTGGCCCAGTGGAAAGTATTGCAGCCTTCCAAACAGCTTTGGTTGGCTGCAGCTGGCTAACATGATTTCATTAGGTTGGAAATGATGACCTGTCAGAGGCATCCTCACATTGCCCATTAGAGTGGGAGATAGTTGTAGGGAAGTTCACTTTCTATTCCATTAGGGTGGTAAGAGGACATGGAAACAGTATGTAATGTGACCCTAAAACATTGCACACACATGCAGAATCAAAAGCCTGATGAACACCGTGATAGCAAGGTAATTTTACCTTATGTAGATTCCAGTCTTATGTAGCACTTTACAATTTGGTTTAGAAAGTCTTTGTGGGTGAACTTAGTGACTCCCTGTTTGACCCACTGGTCTTAAGACAACTCTCCTATAAGATCTTGTCTCAAAAGCTCTTGTGGCTGAGTGATTTGGATGGATAGATTACCCCCCACACACACACATACACACTTCAGTAAGTAGTTGGTTGAAGTAAGTTTTACAAGGAAAAAGCCTTGGGGCTGATACCAGTTTGAAAGGTCTCTGCTTCGGGCTTTTATGGGAGATGGTCATAAGATCTAAGAGGGTCAACCTCAAAGTTCTAAAAAAGGCCTGACTCACTAGGACTTCTGTCAATTATTAAGCATAGAACCCGGAATGGCTTGTGTCTGCTAATTACATGTCATTGTCTCCTCTGAAAGCACCAATTCTAACAGCAGTTCCCTTGGGTACAATTGTGTGGTCTGCAGTAAGAACAGTGAGGCATTGACTTTAAATGTTTTTGGCTTCAGTGCTGGGTGACACTCTTTGTGCACCCCAGTCTCTAGGTCTAAAATTAGCACCAGTGTCCTCTCGGGCAGGACAGAGATGGACTCGGGTGGGACAAAGTTGTCTTTGAGCCCAGAAGAGAACTACAGGATGCTGCTTTACTCAACTGCAACCAAGCCTGATTCTGGTACCCTTTTCTTCCTTTTCCTATTTAAGGAAAGGCAAACCCAGGCATGAGAAGCTTGCCCTCACTGACAGAGTTACAGACTCACTACCTCCAGCCTGGCCATGCCTACCATGTCCTGCAGACAGGGACCCAGGAGGAAAAAAAACCAAAACAAAACCCCTGTAGCTTGGAGAGCATTGTAGAAAAGAGATCCCATAGACACAGATGTCATCCCGAATACTCCAAATAAACTGCCAGATAATGAAGCAGTTCGTAAGACACTTGTTCCCACGGTTTCTGTCTTCCAAGTTGGGCAGACAGCAGGAAAGGCATAATTCTTGGAACATGAATAAGGAACAGAAACTCTCAACTTGGCCTCAGAAGTTTGAAAAAATACTCTCACCAAGAAAAACTTCAGTGTAAACTGATCGCAAAGAAACGATGTTCATAGAACCATAAATTTCACAGATAGGCCTCAGAACTATTTAAAAAGAAAAACTTGCAGTTTTTGGATTACAAAGGCTGCCCTGTCAAATGGCTCTACTGCTGAGCTCTCCAGCTCTACTAACTTTCCATTATGAACAACATCAGACCCACTTAGCCACGAATGCCAAAAGGCGCTGTCCCGTCCACCTGCTTATGTACGGAGGGCTTGATGACCCAGCTGGATAATGGCACTTGCTGCAAAACCTGCTAGGAACATGGAACTGCTCTCCACAAGCCATTCTCTCCTACGTGTGTGTGCATGTGTACACACATTTCAACTAAGACCTGCCTAGGAAAGAATAAGTGAACACCTGATCAGTTCCCTAAAATCCGTAACAACAGAAGTCTGCAGGTTAAGGAAAGATAAAGTTGAGTAGAGAACTAAGCAGGTACAGTTTCTCACTCTGACCACCACTCTGAAGGCTGAGGCAGGAAGGCTGTCAGTGTGAGGCAGTCTGGGCCACATACAGAATTAAGCTTTGTCCTAAAACTGCAATGTAAGGACCCAGGCCTTTAATCTCAGTCTCAGGAGACAAACAGATCTCTGTGAGTTTGAGGCTAGCCTGATCTATAGTGAACTCCAGGAGAGCCAGAACTGCACAGAAGGACCTCAAAACAGCAAAATTGCAAACCAGGGGCTGAAGAGATGGCTCAGTGGTTAAGAGCACTGGCTGCTCTTCCAGAGGACCTGGGTTCGATTCTCAGCACCATACAGTGGCTCACAACTGTAACACCAGTCTCAAGGGATCTGATGTCCCCCCTCCCCCCCTTTTTTTTAAACCTCAGCCACTAGGCATGCCTCTGAGGGCACTAGGCACACATGTGGTGCACAGCCACATACAGACCAAAACACTCATACAGATAAAGTAACATAATAGATCTAAAAGAATATTTTTCTCTTTTTGTTGTTTTGCTTTTCCAAGACACTTTTCTCTATGTAGGCCTGCCTGTCTTGGAGCTCATTCTATATAGACCAGGCTAGCCACAAACTCACAGAAATTCCCCTGCCTCTGCCTCCCAGGTGCTGGGATTATAGGTGTTTGCCACCACACCCAGCAAAGAACTTTTGGAAAATGCAAGCCAAATCCAAAGATAAATAGTAGTAACCAGCTCCTCACTGCTTTTTCACCACTGGATATCCCTTGCTTTTGAAGTAAGCATGGTGAGTTGAAAGGCAGCTTCAAGTGAGGCTGACCAAGCTCTCTAGATGGCCGCTGATGCGCTAGCTCTCTGTTTTGTCTTGGTTAGGTGTCTCCATCAGAGTGACGGAGGAGTCACTAATGGGCAGAGGGTAAAAGTGCTCTGAGGATTTGAGGAAGGGGATGGCAGGGGATGATGACCTCTTTAGCCCGCACCTGAGGCAATGCTCACACCCTTTTCTAAACCATAAGGAACAGGGCAGAAGGAATAAGGATAAGGGTGTGTCTGTTGCCTCTCGTTTCTTTAGACTTCTTTCCTGCTCATTCTGTCACAACCTCTAGGCCATCTCATAGTCTTCAAGTGACAAAATACAGCAGAAAAATGGACCAGTCAGTCCTTTCTGGAGGCCTTTTAATGTGCTCTTATTTAGAATGATAGCTTCTTTGGAAGACGTCATCCTCCTGCCTCAGTCTGCCACGTATTGGGATTACAGATGTGTACCACCATTTCTCTTAAAACTATTTTGCATATGTATATATGACATGTTTGTGAAGGCCCATCAGGTGTCTGCCTTATATCTCCTCTTTCTTGAGGCAGGAGAGACCTTGCTTGTTCCTGAGCTGTAAACCCTGGGATAGGTGGCCTGCAAGCTTCCAGGAAGTTCTGTCTCCACCTCCCTCCCAACTCAGCTTAACCCAGTTGGATTAGATACCCACAATGTGTCAGTCAGGCTTCTGTATGGGACCCAGGGATCTGAATTCATTGTCAAGCCTGTGCAGTAAGTGCTTTTCTGAACTGAGCCTTCTCTCCAGTCCCGTCCTGGGTTTTCATGGGATGGAGAAGAGGCAGTCTGGGTTTTTGTGCCAGAAACAGCTCTTCAGACAAGCGTTCCAGGCTCCCACTCTTGGCTTGGCTGCCCAGGCCTTCTGGGAACTGCTGAGCTGCATCTGCTTTCAACTGGCATGGCTTCCTCAGGCCCAGCTTCTAGAATTTGGCCCTAGACACCCCCCTGCTCTGCCTAGATTTCCTCACTGACTGTGTTGCCACTATCCCTGCCCACTAGAAGCTCTTCATTCTTCCTGACCATCAGCTCTCCAGAGGTCATGGCAGAGCTGTTTCCCTTCCTCTGCATTTAGCCTACTCTTGGCTTTGGCTTTCCAGTGCTGGCTCATGTTAGTAAATAAAGCATTGTTTATTTGTTTAGGATTTATTTTATGTGTATGAGTGTTTTGCCAGTATATATGTCTGGGCACCACGTGTGTGCCTGGTACCCAGGGAGGTCAGATATGGAGTCCAGTACTCTGGGACTGGAGTCCCAGGTGGTTGTGAGCCATCTTGGGGGTCAGTCATCAAACTGTGGCCATCTGTGAGAACAAGTGCCCTCACACTAAGCAGACTCTCCAGCCCCTACTACCCACAATCTCAGTTCTCACAGTAGGTCTGTCATCTTTCAGCCCAGCAACAGAGCACTGCCTCAGCGGTCTCAGCCCTGTCCCTGGTTAATGATACATCTCTTGAAGTTAGAGGTGTCTGAAACACCTTTATTTCTCAGTAGATGTTGATGGACATTCCTGAAGCATTCATCAAGAATGGCTACATTTCATGTCTCATAACTTTTGCTCTGATGTTACTAACAACACACCATAAAAGTAAACCACTAAGCTGACAAACTAATGCATTAAAAATATATTACGCAAGGCTGGAGAGATGGCTCAGCAGTTAAGAGTATTTACTACTCTTGCAGAAGCCCCAAGTTCTGTTCCCAGCACCCACATGGTGTTCACAACCACCTGAAACTTTGGTTCCATGGATCTTATGCCCTCTTGTGGACTCTCCAGGTGCCTGCACACATTTGGTGAGCAGAAGCTCACACATACACAAAAATAATAGGTCTTTAAAGATATTTTACATAAGGCAACCCATTATAAGCCTTGAAATACTAGGCATGGTGGCACACACCTTTAATCCTAGCATGCTCTGAGTTAAGAACACAGCCTGGTCTACATAGCAAGTTCTAGGGCAGCTAGTCCCAAAACACCAAAATCTTCAAGTACCATTTTAGTGTCAGAAATTACTACCATAGGGCCGGAGAGACAGCTGAAGTGGGTAAGGACTCCCCCAAGTAACCCTCTGGCCTCCACACAGACACCAGGGCTCATGTGTGTACATACACAGAAACACACTCATAAACAAATGTTTAAAAAATTACTCACATATGTCAGAAAATTAAGTGTGTCTTTGTTCTTACGGTCCTTGAGTTTAAAAGGACAAAATAAAACCTTACTAGGCAGTAAAATTAATCTACTAGATTTTTTGGCTAATAAATGTTTTTATGCTGATACATGCAAATAAGTTTATAAATTATTAACAGAAGATAATTATATCCTTGCTTGAATCAGGCTAGTCAGGAAGACATAATTCATGGAAAATCTTTTCTGATTCTCCACTACTCTCGGGAAAAGAGGAGTTGGCAGTCACATAGAAGGGACCTTCTAAAAGCTGCCCACCACTCTGTTAACAAGCACTATGGCTCTCGTGTTCTCGTGACATCCCATAAAGTGGTCTGACATAAAAGGATTTTTTTCAAATTCTTGAAAGAACAGAGATGGTGATTCATGTCTTGAGAGGTAAAGACAAAGGCAGAAGTTCAAAGGTCACTGTCAGCTACATCTGAGTTACTGGGCAGCCTGGCCTACAGGGGACTCTGTTTCCTACTCCTAAAAATATTCTGGAACAGCTGTTCTGGGACAATGTTGCACAGGCCCAAAGCCACACCTCCCCACTGAACATAGGCCAGATGCTGCAAGTATATGAAACACCAACTGTATAGCTCTGGGGAGAAGGCTGTCTTACACAGTCTGCAGTTCTTCATGGTTCCAGTGATGAAGCTATTAGGATCAGCAGGAAAGTGAGTGCTGGCTCCCCTTGAACTCATGAAGGCATTACTTTCATCCCTAAGATTATTCCAAGGCTGCTGGCAAGCACATTTTCTCCCATGAGTACACATTTGTTTTCTGCATTAACAAAATGGGAGAATTATTTCATTGATAGAAAGGCCAAAGTGAGCGGATGGAGATGCTCCTCTAGACATCTTGCTACTTATCCAGTATCAAGTGAGACCTGAGTAAACAATACTAGCTGGGTTTCTGCACACACTCGCGCACCATCGCTTAGTCAACTGAGTCTTATTAACCAGAAGTAATTTGAAAAGTAGGGAAAACACAAATTAAAAGAAGGCTAACATGTGTTTTCAGGAAGATCAGTCCTGGTCCCAAGTGAAATTCTAAGGCTATTAGGCATAATATTAAAAAAAAAAAAGCACACAATGAGAAATCTTTGTCTTCTGCAAAAAATAATGGGGAGCTCACTTGGTTAGGACGAAATAAATGCATTTTGATATAAATACTTTCACAGAAACATTTTTATAAAGTACAAAATTCATTTTTAAAAACAAACTATTCTTTTTAAACTTTTTACTGGTTCAGAATATGAACATTGGCTTCTGGTTTGAAGAAGTTAAGATTATCAAAACCCAGGGATACAATTGCAAATTTTCTTGCCAGGTAATGGTGGCACACACCTTCAATCCCAGGACTCAGGAGGCAGAGGCCAGCAGATCTCTGAATCTGAGCCCAGTCTGGTCTACAGAGTGAGTTCCAGAACAGCCAGGGCTGCACGGAGAATTAAGAAACAGAGATTTCAAATATCCTCTCTTCTACCCTTGTGTTTCTCTTTGTCAATAGTTTATTTATTTTGAGACAGGGTCTTGCTATCTAGTATAGACTAGTATTGACCTTGCCAGCCTTCTGCCTCAGTCTGGGATTACAGGTAAATGTCACCACATCCAGATATTAATAACTTTTAATCCCTAAAACAATTCAACTGAAGTCTTGCTGGAAGACACCTGGTAATATTTTTACAGAGCACAGAGAAGCACCATAATCTAGCTCAGAATGTAAAGAGGCGGGGAGAGAAGCTGAAAAAGACCATGGAAGGGGGGGCAGGGCTGGGGAAAACTATTCAAACACAATAGCCATACCTCTCAAACAGAGGCCAATCTACCAATTAGAAAATGATTGACATTTTATCACCGAATCAATTCACAGAAGATAGGTATCATGTGCATCTATGGGAAAAGAACCGTCCTTCAGCTTGCGTGCATCTGCTCCAGGAGACTGATGTACCAGACCTCAGGCCAGGCTGACCTGCTCACAGCTCTATTATTCTCTGCTGCCCACGCTCTCTGCTCCAAGGCACACCATTCCCTTTAACTCTTTACAGATCCGTAACTCTGTTTTCATGGTGGTTCACAGGAGGCATGGACTGTTGCGGACTCTGCCTTGTATCACAGCCTTCTGCTTTTCCAAAGAGATGCCAGGCACGGGCCATTTTGCGAAGCTTAGCAATATTGGGTTTAACCTATGAGAAGAGAATATACTTAACAACAGGAAAAGCTGGTGCCACAGAGTTTTGTTTATTTATACTTAAGTATTTCAAAGAATGGCTCCCCAAATGTGTTTAGATTTCTCCTTTCTAGACTCAGAAAAGATGATAGTGTTCATTAGAATTAAACTGTAAGTCTGGATTCTTATCTCCTCAGTAATGGGGACAGAGATTTTTTCAAAGAGGTGGGTTTTTGTGGAAGGACAGTGAGGATCCCGTATGTATGTCTGTGCAATGCGTATGTGTATGCCTTGTGCCTGAAGAATCCAGAAGATGTCAGGTCTTCTTGAAACTGAAGTTGCTGATAGCTGTGAGCTGTTACATGGATGCTGGGAATCAAACCTGGATCCTCTGGAAGAGCAGCCAGTGTTCTTACAAATCCCACAAAATAAAGAATTTTAGTGGAATAACATCAACTGGGTAAGTCAGGGAAATCTCCATGCAAGAACAGACGTTACAGCCATCAGCAATAAGCGAAGCAAAAGGACTCTGGAAAACACCAGCCAGTGTCCCATGTACACACTCACATCTGTTTCATTTAAAATCATAACAGGAGTCTGGAGGTTAGGAATACTGACTGCTCTTCCAGAGCACGTGGGTTTAATTACCAACAGCCATATGGTGGCTCACAATTATCTGTAACTCCAGTTCCAGCAGATATGATACCTTCTTCTGGCTTCCATGAGTATCATGTACACAGGGTGCATAAGCATACATGTAGGCAAAATACCCATACAAAAAAAAGAAAAATAAGATTAAAACAAGAATATAAAATGTTCTTAACTGAAGTGCATCTACTGCACTATCCACATCATTGTTCATGTACTGCTCACACCACAGATCAGAGCCACGGCACAGTAGAGACTGGCCCACCCCGTCTCATGATGCAACCCAAGAGAGCCTTTGAGACAGCTGGTTCCAACTGCTGGTCCCTGTCCTGGCCACACTTGCAAGGGACTAGATGTCTCAGCCATGTTCTGATAGCTGTGAGTTCAAAGCATTTCTACCTCTAGGAATAATCAACCCTTGAGCTGGCAAGCAATTGATGTTCAGGATATATTTGCAATGTTAAGTTTAAAGACCAGGGGGCCATCGTGGAGATGATCTGGTACTTTAGTCTAAGCTCCATTTCAATTGTGAACTCAAAAAGCAAGTGTGTGGCCTTAAATGAAATCTCCAGTCTGGAGGAAGACAAGAAGGATTACAGTTAAACCGCAGAGACTGGGAGGAGAAGATAACACCTTGACACAAGCTGGAGAAAAGAGAAAACCTCTTTTGAGAAAATGCCTCCTTCAGACTGGCCTGTGGGCAACTCTGAGGAGCACTTCCTTGACTAATAATTGAAGTGGGAGGGTCCAGCCTATTGGGGGTGGTGCCACCTTTGGGAGATGGTTCTGGGTACTGTGAGAAAGCAGGCTGAAGGAGTCACAGAGAGCAAGCCTGTAAGCAGTACCCAGCTTGGGTCTCTGTTTCAGTTCCTGCCTCCAGGTTCCTGTCTCTCTTGAGTTCCAGGATGTGTAAGCCAAACAAACCCTTTCCTCCACCAAGTACAGAAATAGAACTAGGGCAAGGCCATTACCATACCTGCTTTTCCTGCTCCAAGTGGTCCAGGTCAGCTAATGGCAGCATTGAAGGTCTCCCGTGAGCACACTGGAATGGCAGCTGGCACAGGGCCAGAGCTTCCATAAGGCGATAGCTCTCTTCTAGGCTCAGGCAATCATTAAACTTAATGGCCCCTACATGAAAGAGACACCAAAAAGTCATGGTGTGAATGGTTAAGGCCAATGTCAGCCTTGGGTCAGAACTGAGTAGTCGGACCTCAATACTGCTTGAAACTGGCACCTGAGATCATGGAACGGGCTGAAGCTTCAGGACTGCCTTCCTGCTCAGCTTCTATATGGGGTTTGTCCCTCTGATCTCTCAGGAAGACATTCCTTAACCTGTCAGGATCTTCCCTCAGGTTTTTTCTCAGCGACATAAGCACAGCAGTGAGTCTGTGACGTTCTAGCTTCCTTCCTTCTGTCCAGTAAGGTTCTTAGGCCAACTCTCTTCTTATAGTGTCTATTTTATTTTCCCTTTTTCTTGATTTCCACAGTGTTTCTAATCTAAACCTTTACACATTAGAACTTATCTTTATTCTAAGATCAATTCACTCAGTCAATAAATGTTAAATGTCTACTTTGTATTAGGAGCCCTTTCAGACAGCGAATACACAGATGCCTCTATCCCATGGCTCTTGGGCTCTTACAAGTAAAACAACATGAGACAAATCATTACAAGGTACTTTAAATTATCAGTGCCATGAAACAGGTAAAAATATGTAACACAGGCCAACCCAGTTGAGGAGGCCAGGAAATGCTCTCTTGGTAAGATAATTCAGCTGAGGTGTTGGGTTAATAAGACATGGTCTAACGGAAAAGGAGCAGAAAGGTACTCAGGTTCAGCAAAGGCCAGTGCAAGGGTGTCAGGATATGGAGGGACTGTAAGGAGCACATTGGAATGTGACATGCTGAAACTCACACAGCAGGCAGGGACCAAAGCACAGAGACCCTTGTGAGCTGTAGGTTGTAGCTTTATCCCACCATGGTAAGAGACACCAGTGACCCCAGAACGTTGGAGACAGAGCCAGGAGAATCCAGAATTTAAGATTCTTTTCAGCTATATATTAGCCAAGAAACCAGCCTGTGCTATAGGAGACTTCATCTCAAACAAATAGCCAAAACAAAACAAAGAAGAGATGGCTGGGCGGGTGGTAGTGGTGACGCCTTTAATCCCAGCCCTCCCAAGGCAGAGGCAGAGGCAGAGGCAGGCGGATCTCTGTGAGCTCAAGGCCAGCCTGGTCTACAGAGAGAGTTTCAGGACAGCCAGGACTATTAATACAGAGAAACCCTTTCATAAAATGCCAAAAATAAATAAGTAAATAAATACATACAATCATAAAATACTTTATATCAAGAGTATTAGTAAATGTCAATGTGTACTTCAGACAGAATGACATGTTTATAGGCATGTTTCATAGACTTGCCTGGCTGGGCCTGCTGGCACACATCGTAAATCCAGCACTGGGAGGCTGAGGCAGGAGGATGGCTACAAGATAGAGGTGGACTTATGTAGTAAGTAGTTGTAGGACAGCCTCCCTGTCACAAAACAATGACACGGGTGTCCGGGGGTGCTGCGAGCAGTTACTGGAGCAGGAGGCAGAAGGACTGTGAGGACTAAGTGGTTCTCAGTGATGAGCAGGCGAGCAAGGGCAGCGGAGACAGGTTAGATGCTGAAGTCAGCAAGGATGCAATCCAGTGATGTCGGTGCAGCAACAGGATAAAAGGGCAAAGGACAATGGGATATTTGCAGGGGCAGACTAAGCTGGGAAAGGGGGGGTCCCACTGCAATGCCATGTCCTCTACTCATCACATCCCCTACTCAAGACCCTCACCAGATCTAATGTGTTCTGGACCAGCTCTAAAGGTTTCTCTGGAACCTTCTAAGCGTCTGGTCTTTATTTCCAGTCTAATTTCTTGGTACTCTTGGCTGCTCCTCATGAGAGGAATTTATTCCTGGCCTTTGTGGCTCTGCCAAGGCTGCTTCCTCACGCTGTGATGAGCCCCAGGCTCACTCTGGGCCTGACTCCGAGTACCTTCTTTAGGGGCCCACTCCTCTGCTTTCTAAGTCAGTCTGCACCCGTAGTGGTGTTTTACTTTTTAAAAAGTAAATTTTAAAGTAGATTCAGTTTCTTGACCTAAATTACACTCTGTAAAAGGTGAGCAGAAATGTGCATTTTACCTCCTATATACTAACTGTACCTGTGCCAGGGCTCAGCACACCCAGGATTCTAACTGATGTACAGGCTCTTACCATGGCAGGCCTGGGAGGCCAACACCTTCTGGACAGTCAGCGGCAAAGTCCCTTGAATGCCTCCTGTGGTCTGGAGCAGCTACATAATTAACAAAAGGGAAATGAGATAATGAAGCCTTTTGTGGGTAGCACTGCAGTGTGACACCCCCAAGGAAGAGAAAAGCTTACCTCCACTTGTTCTCGAATAAATTCCTACAAAGCCAAAAGGGAAACAGACATGAATCTACACTTCTGTTCTTTTTAGCATTTAAAACCACCCTCAGTGACACAGGAAACGGTCCCCAAATTGAGAAATGTGATAACATGAAATCAGAAAGTGTCTGCACAACAGAGGTGAGAGCCTACAGAGTGAGGGAAAATCTTTGCCACTAATGTAAAAGTTAACATTTAGAATATATAAAGAGCAGCAGATTACACCCCCCCCCCACCCCACAGAGACAAAACTGCCAATCAATAGATGGGCTAATGAACTGAAAAATATAAATGGTCAATTTTTTTTTCTTTAATGTTCAATGTCCCTAACCATCAGAAAATAAAAATTAAGCCTTCTCTGAGATTTCACCTCATTCTAATCAGAATAACTATCATTCAGAAAACAAATGGGTGCTGGAGAGATGGCTCAGAGGTTGAGAGCACTGGCTGCTCTTCCAGAGGTCCTGGGTTCAATTCCCAGCACCTACATGGCAGCTCACAGCTGCCTATAATTATAGTTCTAGGGCATCTGACACCCTCACAGGCATGGATGCCGAGAAACACCAATGCATATAAAATAAAATTAATTAAATTTTCATGGAGAGAGAGAGAAACAAATAAAGCCAGGTAGTGGTGGTCCATGTCTTTAATCCTAGCACTGAGGAAGGAGGCACAGGCAGGTGAATCTTTTAAGTTTAGGGCCAGTCTGGTCTACTGAACAAGTTCCAGGACAGCAAGGGCCACACAGAGAAACCCTGCCTTGGAAAAAAACCAAAAACCAAAACCCAAAATGAACAAAAGAAGGAAAATAAATCCTGGCAAGGACACAGGGTAAGCGGGACCTCATCAATCGCTAAGAATGTGAACTATAGCATCCACCATGAAAATCAGTATGAAGCCTTTTTTAAGTAAACATTTTTTATTTTCCCATACCCACCACTACTCACCACTACTCTCCCTCCCCTCCTCCTGTCCTCCTTCAGCCTCCACCATCCCCCAGGGAGGGCAAGGAATCCCAAGGTGAGACAGCTGGCGTCTGGTCTGGCATATCCAGTTGAGGTAGGTCCAAGTCCCTCCCCATGAAGCCTTCTAAAAATGCTAAAACACCACTTCCATTTGACCCAGCTGCCCCACTCATGGGCATGCATCCGGAGGACCCCATGCCCTACCATGGAGGGAAAGCCCATCCCTGTCCACTGCTGCTCTTTCCCAACAGGAAGAAAATGGAACCAGCCTGGATATCCATCAACAGATGAGTATATCATCAAAATGTGAGAACATCCCAAGTGAGGTGACCCAGCCTGGAAAGACAAACCATATCCTCTCCCTCATATGTGGACCTTAGCCTCTGTTAGCGATGTGTATCTCGGTGAGTAGGCGTGGGTGGAGGCTAGAAACTAGAAGGGGGATTCTGAAAGCAGTTTTGAGGGAGGGGGGAGCAATGGGTCGCAGGAGGGGACCAACCAAAAGGAAGCATTTATGAAAATGCCAGGAGGAAATCTGTTACTTTGTAAGCTCTCTTTAAGATGGATTTTTCTTTCTTTTTAACGTATGTGTGGGTGTTTGCTTCCATGTATGTCTGTGGACTTCAAACTGAAAGGCTCATTTTCCAGAGCACACCTGAATAGTTCCTCCTCCCTTGTATATCTTTGTCTTTTTGAAGACTTCTCCCCAACCCTCAGGCTTGCTGTGAAGCCCATTCAGGTCTTGAACTTATCATCCTCCTGCCTCAGTCTGCCTATACCCCTTCATTTACAATTTAAACTCTAGGACCAGTGAGATGGTTCAACAGGTAAAGGTACCAACCCCTAGGAGTACTATGGTGGAACGAATGAACTGTCCTCTGGCCTACACACACACACACACACACACACACACACACACACACACACACACACACAGACACACACACAGACACACACACAGACCCGCACACAGACACACACACAAACACACACACACAGACACACACAGACACACACACAGGCACACAGACACACAGAGGCACACACAGGCACACAAACACACACACACACATAGACACAAACACACACACAAACACAAAACAGACAAACGCATACACACACAGACACACAAACACATACACAAACATACACAAATGAAAAATATTAATTAAAGCTGATAATATTAAATGTGCCGATTTGTTTAGCCTTTGGAGGCAAAAACTGTATCAGATATGGTACATTTAATGATCTTTTAACAACACTAACTTACTGCAAACCTAAGTACAATGGAAATCAAGCCTACCTCCTGCTGTTCCCTCTGCTATGTGTGAGAGTGGGGCTGTAAACACATTGGTAAGCCCCAGGAGGGGAAGTGGGGCCTCATTTTCAGTTCATTTCATACTTCAGTTAATGTCAACAATTTCAATAATAGTAAAGGGCTCAGTCATGCCAAGCATGAGGATACATGCCTTTAATCCAGCGGATCTGTGAGTTCAAGGTCAGAGCCACAGAATGAAGCTCTGCGGGGGTGGGGGGGTTTCAGATATCGAGCTGTAAAGAATGTCTCAATGAGCTGGACCACAGTGGCATACACCTTCAATCCCAGCACTCAGGAGACAGAGGCAGGTGAATCTGAGTTCAAGGCAGCCTAATCTATAGAAGGAGTTCCAGGACAGTCAGGGCCACACAGAGAAACCTTGTCACAGGAGAAAAAAAAATTATCAATGACTGTGGCTACTAAGGTTCACAGCTTCACAGTCACCTCCCTCGACACCCAACTCCAGCTTCTTCCAAAATCAACAAACCCTCCTATCAGCCTGATGTGGTCAGATTTGATTTTTTGAAGCCACAAGCTTTGTTTTGATGTGAAGTAAACTCTTTAAGAGCAGTCTTTGAAGTCACTTCAGGAGCTTTTATTATGACTTATTTGTTAAAACTTTAGGTATTGAACTACAGTAAGATTCTCATAGATCCTATCTTTGGATTTGATATAATCTGAATCCAAATCTTGAGTAGGAGTCTGAAACTCAGGAGCTGCATGGGCAAGAAAAGAGCCCTGCTGAACACAGAGTTGAGGCTGGAGAGGGGGAAGAAGGGAACAGGCTGGGGCTGGGAGCCTCTTACTCTGCAGCGTCTTCCTTCCATCTTGGAACAAAATGTCCCGCAGCCCTCTGTCCTGCACACTCACTCCGTCCCATCTCCCTCTGTATGCAGCCAGAGCTTCTGCTGTCTGTTCCCTTCAGTGTTACCCACGGAAAACCAGGGCTTTGTATATGTTAGGCAAGCACTCTACTGCTGACCTACTTCCCAAGCCTTGAGAAAGAGGGAGAGGGAGAGAGAAAGAGAGAGAGACTGTCCTTTGTAAACCAGGCTATTTGGCCCAGAATTATGTAGTTCAGGCTAGCTCCAAGCTTGTAATCCCCCGGCCTCGACCTCCTAAGTGCTAGAATTACAGGTGTATGACACCAGGTTGGCTAGAGTTCTTGGAAGAGTTGTCAGGCTTCACGCCTGACCCACTCTGCTCAGTCATCTGCCAAATTTCATCCAAACGGGATGATTCCAGAAAATCAACCAAGTCCACCAACCCCAGCTGCTCATGTTCTGTCTCTGGCCGCTGTCAACTGCTTCCTCTTGCTTACAGCTCCACTCAGTTGAGACATTATTCCCCTCCCTGGGTTCTTCCTTCCACAGTGTTTCCAGTCATCTCACAGCTCTCCATCAGCATCCCTTCCTGTCCTTACAGAGCTGTGTTCTCCAGGCTCTGCCTTTGCTCCTTCCTGTCAGTATCATTTTCTCCTGGACCTTCTCCACCTTCCGATAGCACCGAACAAACAAGCTGTTATCACCAAGAGATATGCACAACCCACATTTCTTTTCTAGATGCAAGAGTGGCAGCCTGCCAGGCCCCTGGCCATCCAGGTAAAGAGGTGACTGCCTGGCGTGGCTTCCTCTTCAGTGGCACCTGTGTCCTCTGCAAACAACAGCTCTCTGGATCACTGTAATATGCCTTTCTTCCTCTGTTCCTTTGTGTGCCTTCACATCAAATCTTCCAGAGTCTGCCCCTCCCATCTAGGGTCAAACATGACCTTCCCATCTATTCCCACCACTGACTTAGTTCAATCATGAGGCAACTAGTACAACAGCTTTAACTTTTCACCCTGCTTCCAGCCTCTCCCAAAGTTGCCCATATCCTAATAGCCACGTCTATCTTCTAATTTCGTGCATTATTTTATTACATTATTTTAATTACTAAATAAATCATTATATTTATTATTTATATGTATAAGCATATGTGTGCACTCATGAGTGCACTTACACATGCCATGTGTGTACTTGGAGGCCAGTGGACAGACTGAGGGGTTTGTTTTCTCACACTCTACCATGTAGGTCTTGAGGCCTGAACTCGGGTCAGATCTGCCGCAGCACCTTTACCTACTAAGGCATCTGGCTGCCTCTGAGTGTTTTGCCTAAATGTAGGTAAGTGCATCACACCTGTGCCTGGTACCCATGATGCTGAAAAGGGCACTGGAGTCCCTGAAACGGAGTTACAGATGGTTATGAACCAACACATAGGTGCTGGGAAGAGAACTGGGGTCTCCACAAGAGCAGCAAGTGCTCTCCACTGCTGAGCCATCTCCCCACTCCACCCGCACTGGAGACCAAGTCTCACTGTGAAACCCTAGTCAGCTTTACACTGCTTACTCCGTAGCCTCCTGAGCGCTGAGATAAAAGGTGCCACATTATAGCTCTGTATAACATTTCTAGCCAAGTGCCCTTCCTTTGGACTGCAAGTTAATTCATCTTTAAGTTTCTGGCACTGGCATCCTGAAGGTAACACAGACGTGTGCTGACTGAAGTCAGTAACATTCAGCTACTGCCCCGCACTGGAGGACGGACTCACCTCCACGATACTCTTAGTCACAGCAGATCTTCCCCTTCGAAGTTCGCTGGCTTCTCTCTCTATAAAGCAGAGTGGCACTTTTCCCACAAGGATCAAAGAATCACTAGCATCTGGAAAGATCAATTCAAGTCCCAGATCTTCTAACTGTTTGTGGTAAGCCCTAAGGAGACAGCCCCAGATGTAAAAGCATGACATCACTCGCTCCAGTGCTAGTTCTAAAAACTTGATAATTTTCAAAAGCTGCTATGGCCTTTGGAAGTTGTATTGTTTCCCTTATGCTTATATGTGTTTAGGATTTTATTATCAAATCTCCTCTTCAATTACAGTAATTCTTATTCACACTTATACTTTCTAAGAATTCAGTTACTTGTGTCTGACTGTGATCAAAAAAAAAAAAAAAAAAAAAAAAAAAAAAAAAAAAAAAAAAAAAAACCCAGAAAATTCCAAAGTAAACTTCTTTTTTTTGGAGACTGAACTGGGGCCTTGCACATGCTAAGCATATGCCCCAGACATAAAATTTAAATTGCATGCTGCTCTGAGAAGCATGATAAAAATCTCAAGCTATCCTACTGAAGTATCCTGTTGTTCAGTATATCCACACTGTATAAGCCACATACCTGTTATCACTTAGTTATCAGATGACTACTCTAGGATCCACAGTTCTTTTAAAGAGACTTATCTATTATATTTGTACTTCATGTGTATGGATATTAGCCTACATGTATGTTCACCACATGCTTGTCTGGCACCCGTGGAGCCCAGAAGAGGCCATCGGATCCTCAGGAACTGGAGTTACAATCACTTGTGAGACTTCATGTGGTTGCTAGGACCCAAACTTGGGTCCTCTGCAAAAAACAGCAGGTGCTCTTAAGCACTGAACCATCTCTCCAGCCTAGTACTACAGTGTTTATGCTCAAGTAACCTCATTTTATTTCATAATGTCCCCAAAACACATTAGCAGTGATGCAAAGGGGGCAGTCACCAAAGCATAAAATGAGGGAGACAGACTGATCAAGGTACAATGTGGCAATGCAACAGGGCATGAAGATTAGCTGTGGTATGAGGTGGTATCTATACAATCGTACGTGAGGGGCTCACTAGTGGTGCTCTAAGGTGTCACGTACAGGGAACTACTGTACAGGGGCCTTCCATTGAGAGGATGAATCTGCTCCTAAGTCTTATCCCTAAGTTTTCCTTCTCCCTAGAGAACTAACTTACTACGCGTTTAAAGAGATTTGGCTCAAAGAAAAGTTCTGAAAACGTTTTGAATCATAAAAGAGAGAGGTAATTAACAGCCCCAAGAACTGAGAAGTCCTGACTAGGGGTGTGGTGGTGGCAGTAATAAACGCATTATGCTCTAGGGGAAAAGCTGTATCGGCAACAGTCAATATCCAAACCTGAAGTGAACTGACCCCGCCCAGAGGTGGGAACATGACCTGACTTGTGATGCTCCAGAATGTGCCCCACTCTGGTATCAGGGTTTGGCTTCTTCCTAATAAGATTATGGTAATGAAGAATCTACAATGAACCAACACACTCGGATGGAAGCAATAATACCCTAATTTTGCTCTCAGAAACAGTACAGCATAAACACTTGGATGTTCCAAGAAATGAGAAGAGTACTCTAAGCCAACTGCTGGAAAAAATTACTAGGGGAATTCTACCCTACTATAGCGGGAAGAATGACGGGGGTCAAAAGACAGGCCTCGGATGCCTGATCCACAGCTAACTGACAAGACCCCAGGGAAGCCACGCGCCACTTCGGCTCAGCTTCCTTTTCTGAAAAACATGGAATATTCATGCAGAAACCTGGAAAACTTACTGTAAAGCCTTATAGTTCCAGCATCACATATGGGTGTTACTAACCGTAAGAGTCTCCTTTGCTCCTCCGCTACTGTGATGGCTAAAGGAGGGATTATCCTGGACGACAGCAATTTTTTCCGCCCCGAGCTTTGGGGAGGCTGCTTCTCATAGGAGTCTATTGGAAGAGTAAGAAGAGGAGACTGTTACCTTCAGTTAAAGGATGCTTGGTGAGGCACAGCCTGGTAAAGTTCTCTACTCAATGTTTGTGGTCAGGTCTACAGTTTGGATCCTAGTAGTAAACTAAGGGATAGCCAGGCATTTTACTCATTTGGCAGTTATTCAAAATAAGCAATAGAAGTAAGTCTAAGCTCTTACAACCCAATGAACAAGGCAGTGTTCTTAGAGTTAACATGTGTGGTATCAATACAGATACATAATATGGCCTAAGGGTCTGTAGGTCAAGTCAAGAGGGTTTCTTGATTCCTTCAGAAAGGTTTCTCAGTCTTTGAAAAGGGTTTGCTAGTATTATTCTCAAAGGGTGCAGGTCCTGTATAGCAAATAAGTTTGGGTGTGAATTTAAAATATTATCACTATTTAATTTAAATGTTTATGTGCTCTTCAGTCCCATATTATTTACTATCGTGTATGTATTATGTGATGTGGGTGTACGGCAGGGGCTCTACACAAGCCACAGCCCACACATGGCGATCAGAGGACAACCTCTGGGAGTTGGTTCTCTCCCTTCCACCTTTATGTGGGTGACTGGACTGAACTCAGGTTGCCAGGCTTGCATACCAAGTGTTTGCCAGCTGAGCTATCTCACTGACCCGTAAGTTCCTTTTTATTGAGCCAAATGTTTTATGTGTCCATTTCTTACATTTCAAGTTTTCTTTAATGACATGCTCAGCCTGAAATTCTTTTCCACATCCTTACCTGTTACACACCACTAACAACCACTTTAATAATTGTCACGCTCTGGGGTGAGCCACGCAAAGATCAAGTCTCTTCCTCTGACAATTTTTTATGCATAAGTATTACAATTTTGCACAGCCAGTTCATTTCTTGTGGTTATCAGGCTTCTTAAAACCGAGAGTTTGGGGCTGAAGAGACGGCTCAGCAGTTAAGAGCACTGGCTGTTCTTCCAGTGGACCTGGGTTCAATTCCCAGAACCCACATGGCAACTCACAACTCCAAGATCTAAAGATGACAGCTCAGTTTAAAGGGTCTCCACCAGCTTAACCTGTGCTCACCATGAAGGTAGTTTTGTACAAAACTACTACAAACTCTAGACACTTCAGCAACAAACATCAGCTTGCTATTTCGTGAACAGAACACAACGCTTGATTTGCTAGCTGCCAAATGAGTCTCAGCAACCTCCCTCCAGCTGCTGTGAATGCCTGACCACAGCCTCAACCTACATGCTTTTAAACCCCTGTGTTTCATCCACCAAACGTCTGGGGAGCTCAAAATCTAAATCCTAACTCAGAGGAAGCCATTTTCTTGACATTTTGACTATATTTTTTCAAACTCTTGGGTCTCCATTTGTTTTTCGTGGACTTGCTCTGTAGACCAGTCTAGCCTCAAACTCAGAGATCCACCTGTCTTCTGTCTCCTGAGTGCTGGAATTAAAGGCATACACCAGCATCACTGGCATAATACACTTAGGGGTTTTTTTTTGGGGGGGGGTGTCATTTTATAACGTCAAAGAAAATGGCCATTAATGCCATTCCAGTTCATGAACATCTACCCAGAGAAACCCTATCTCAAAACAAAACAGAAGAAAACAAACCCCACAAAACAAACCCCAAAATCAGTCACTTTGGAAAGATACACTTGAACAACACTGATACTAGCTGCCTGTGGGAGAAGAAAGTTGATAAAAGACAAGGGTGGGAAGGATGCTTTGTACACTTCCTTTTGTGCCTTTTAGAATTAGATGAATTTGATCACATTACTTGCACTCAAATAAACGAGATTTAAAATAAAAGTATCATATAGGATTCTGTGGTTGTGAGGAAGGCCCAGTGAGAGCACACAGGCATTGGAGAGCATGCCTTTGTGTTGTGTGTTGGAGTAAACTAACCCAGTCCTCCTGTAGGTCAGAGTGGAGAATAACCATATAGGAAATATACCTTTGACCAATCGGTCAGACCCCTGTTTGAACTGGCAAAGTAAACTCCTGTAGTCCTTCAGTGGTTTTCAGACTAGACGATTTCAGCCTAATTTTTCAAACACACAATGCATCCTTTATCACAAGTCACAGTGAGGACTCTTCCAGACATATAAACTGGCTGGGAATCTCCAGCTGCAGACAGAGGCTTACCAGTAATAAGCTGCTCCAAACGAACTCGCTCATGGGCAGCGTGCTGATCCACCAAGACTAGCAGGTTTCCACCTACAAAACCATCCACAATTACCGGAGTTTCCAATCTCAAGATTAAAAGAATCATAAAGTATGGACAGAGAAAAAGGCTTATTATCCAACCCATTTAGTGACATAACCTTAAGATATACTGAGTAGATACAACTGTACTTTTATTTTTGAGACAGGGTCTTGCTATTCAACCTTAACTGACCTAGAACTTGCTATGTAGATCAGGCTGGCTGAGAACTCAGAGATCCATCTGCCTTTCCCTCCCAATTGTTAAGACTAAAGGTGTAAACCCCCAGACCTAAGTCAATTATACTTTATTTTTTTAAAAAAAAACTTGAAATTATCAATAAATTAACAAATTCATCCCTGCTGAAAAATTCTTTAATTGATCAATATTTCATTTAGAAAAGGTTAAATTTTTAAATTTATTCAATACAGACTTGGCTTTATTAATTCAACTTTACTACATTGAAGAATTATTAGATAATGCACTGTATACATTATAACTAGTGGATCTTGACTTGTAAGCCATTCTGAAACTTAAGGAGAGCATACTCGTACACTTTAGATCAGAGGCCAGGGCCTTTTTTTTTTTTTTTTTACAAAGAGGCAGAAAGGAAATATTTTATGCTTTTTAGGCCTTGTGGATTCTGTCCTGACTACTCAACTATTCATACTGAGCCAAAGCATCCACAATCTGGGCCACTATAGCTCTGTTCCAATAAACCTTTATTTATGGACACTGAGGTAACTGCATATGATGTCTTCTTTGTTTGTTCCTAACCATGTAAGGATGTAAAACCCATTACTTCCCCGGCTGCAGAGAAACAGACCCTCACTGTCTCTGCTCACAGGATGCAATTGTAGTCGTTTTTAGGCTGGGCTTCCTAAGCTTTCCTGAGTGAACCTGTCACCTTGGAACATATTCAAATGCAGAATCTGGTCTAGAAGTTAACAACAGGGCACAATTTTAACTAACTCCCAAATGATCTGGCCTACTGGCCCCACTTTAAAAAAAAAAAATCTTATGGGGGTCAGAGAGATGGCTCAGCAGTTAGGAACACTTGCTTCTCATCTTGGGTTTGGTTTGCAGCACCTCCATGGGAGCTTACAACTGTCTGTATTTCCAGTTCCAGCAGATCTGAGGCCTTCTTCTTGGTATCCACATGTAATGCACACATGCAAGGAAGACATTCATACATATAAAAACTTTTAAGTAAAATAAAAATTTTTAATTAAAATATTTTTAATTACATGTAGTAGTGTGTCTGTGTGTGTGGGGGTGCACATGAGAGCAGATGCTCACAAAGGCCACACTGTTGGATTCCCTTGGGGGCGGAGCTACAGGTAGCTGTGAGCCACCTGATGAGAGTGTTGGAGACGGAATCCTTGAGGATTCTGAGCCATCTCTCCACCCCTACAGGAGCAGGGCTTCTAGGTACAAGCAAGGGAGCAAAGGGCTTGGGAGTCAAACCTACAGGGAAATATCAGGGACAGACTATTTTCCATGACACTATTATACCTTTTAAAAGCTGCATTTGTATTATTTTTGACCAGAAGGTTTAAGTTTATTGTTATTAATCAGATTGAAACAAAAGCTCTTCTCTTGAATTTGATCAAAATAGAAAATGTCTTTTTTCCTCTTTCTATTAAGAGGTTAAACATTTTTCTAAGATACTATGATGGTTTTAATTGTCAACTTGACATAATATAAATCACAGAGACTAACTAGAATAGGCTGGCCTGTGGGCATGTACGTAGAGGACTGTTTCAATTAAGGTGCCTAAAAGTATGAGGCCCCATGCCCTGGGCTGTGACCTAAGCTGAAAAAAGCAGATGAAGCAAGCAGACAGCAGGCCTGCACTCACTTCTCTGCTCTAGACTATAGCTGTGTCTTCAAATTCCTACCTTACTTCTTCCCAGTGATGGAACGGAATCTGAAGTGTGAGCTCAAGAAACTCTGCCTTCCCTACACTGCTCCTCATTGTGTATTTTATCATAGCTACAGAAACAAAACTGGAATACTATCAAACTCACAGCATGAAAGCCCAAGATTTAAAGAAAGGAAACAGTGTACTTTTTACTTTGAGACAAAATTCATTGTATCTCAGGCTGGAAGACTTCTTCCTATATAGTTGAAGGTGACACTGAACTTCTGATCCTCCTGCCTGATAGGTAAGCATTCAGCCAATTAAGCAACATCCCTCCCAGACCCCAAACAGACTTTCTTTTTTGTGTGTGTACAATGTGCCAAGGTCAATCTCAGGTGTTGTTCCTTAAACCACTCATCTTCTCTGAGAAGGGTCTCTCACTAGCCTGGAGCTCATCCAGGACGGTGTTCCCCAGGGATCCACCTGTCTCTATGCCTCTCCAGTACTGAGATTATAAGAGCATGCCAGCACACCCAGCTTTTTTAATTAATTAGTTTTTAATTAATTAATTTACCATACTAATTATCTTTAGGTTAGGAAACAAAAGTATTTAATCATGGCATCTACATAAATATGCATCATATACTTTGTTTTAATTTGTTCTCTTAAATACATTAAAATTTTTGTGACATATATTAGAATATATTTAAAATTGAATAACAGACAAAGGATGTGGATTTGGGATTTTTGTTTCCTTATTTCCTTACCCATATTCTAACATAGTCTTAAAAGTTTTTATCATTCTTTGTGAATTTCATACACTTATATAATATACTTTGATTGCACATTGGTGTTTTTGCCTGCATGCATGTCTGTGTGAGGGTTCTGGGGCCCCTGAAACTAAAGTTACAGACAGTTGTGAGCCACCATGTGGGTGCTGGGAATTGAACCTAGGGTCCTCTAGAAGAACAGCAAGTGTTCTTAACAGCTGAGCCATTTCTCCAGCTCTCATGTTATATTATTAACACATAAAATAGAATTTTACATAATAGGTATTTGATAAATATTTATAGAATAAATTTATTCTTTAGAATATATAACTAAACAAACATACCCTAGTGTGGGCAGAAACATACACTCTAAAATACCAACATATGACACTTAGTTTCACTATAATTTAAAACTATAATGTATGTGCCCAATAAAAATATGTCAGCATCAGGCCGGGAGTCATGGCAGATATCTTTCACCCTCGCACTCAGGAGGAACAAGGTTCTCTGTGAGTTCAAAGACAGCCAACTCTATACAGAGAGTCCCAGGACAGCCAGGTCTACACAGAGAAATCCTGTTTCAAAAAACCAAACCAAACTGAACAAGAGCAACAACAAAAAACCCCAAGAAAAACAAAACAAAAACAAGCAAGTAAATATCAAAATAAAAATAATTCAATTTAGGAACAGGTTACATATTTATGACCAGTAATAAAAACACTCACATTTGATTCAGAGGAATGGATTGTGTTTTTAACAGGGACTCATGTAGCCCAGGCTGGTCTTGTACTTGCTACTTAACTGAGGAGGATTCTTCCTCTACCTTCACAGTTCTGAGTGCACCACTATGCCCAGGCTTACGCAGGGCTGGGGACTGAACACAAGGTTCTATCCATGCTGGGCAAGTGCTCTGCCAACCCAGCCACATCCTCAGCCCACCAACCCCGCCACAACTCAGCCACATCCTTAGGTTTTTTGTTTGTTTTTTCAAGACAGGGTTTCTCAGGGTAGCCCTTGCTGTCCTGGAACTCTGTAGACCAGGATGACCTTGAACACAGAGATCCTCTTGTCTCTGTCTCCCAAGGGCTAGGATTAAAGGCGTGTACCACCACCACCACCACCACCACCACCACCACCACCACCACCACCACCACCATCATCATCATCACCACCACTCTGGTTTTGCTTCAGATAAGAATACTCTTTGGTAGTAAATCCAAAATAAATATAAAATCTCAAGAGAAGTTTAGCTAGTGGTCTCCTTTCTTTGGCGATAGACTGTGCTTACACCCACCTTGGATGCATTGGTTGAGATTACCTTATCTTAAAAACAACAGAATTTCAAGTTCGCAAAACTTCAGAGCTGTGGAGAAGACCTGAGTACAATCCCCAGGACCCCTGGTAGAAGAGAGAACCAACTTCCTGCACCAAACCCTGAACAAAGTCTGCTTTTTCTAAATCTACAAATCTCTAATAAATGAATTTATAAGTTAGGTACAGTAAGAAATCCATAATAACTAATAATGAAGTAGAACAGGGCTGGAGGTGTGTAGCTCGGTGATAGAGTACTTGTGTAGCATGCCCAGCACTGTAAAAATAAATAATAGGTAAATATACTTCTAACGATGTGCTGGTATAAAACTGCTAACATCATTTCTATTGTGCTTGGTACCATTATTAACTATAATAAGGCTTCCTTGAACATAACAATGTAATGCTGTACAGTTAATTTGATAATGTATGCAGCTACTGAGTAATGGGCAGCTAGGATATACAGCATGGAGTAATTTGCAGCTTGGTGGATCACAGTGAGACGGTATGAGATGTGTCATACTTCCCACAGAGCAGTGTGAAACTTAAGACTCACCAGTCCGCTTATTTCTGGAATTTTTCACAGAATATTCTGACTTTGGTTGACTGTGGGTAACTGAAACTGAGTGACACATGGCCACAGACTTAGGCAGACAACTGGAACTGCTCTCAAAATACTCCTCAGAGCAGGTCTCCTCACTCTCTGATGCTCCCTCCCTCTCAGGTCTCAGGTTTCTGAGTCTTTCCTTACAGTCCCCATGAGCAGTAATGGCCTATGCCCCGGCTCTTCCAGACAGCTCTGAGAGCCCGGTCTCCACTGTCACAAACTGAACAGGCCTCCCCTGTACAAACAGCACAGCAGCAGGTTGCAGTCCTGGGTCTGACAACTTGCTATTTTCTCCATTTCCCTGGCAGTTCCTTCCCTTCTGCTGGTCTGCTTTCTACTCAGCTGTTACATGTGGGAATTATTCTAGATTCAGAGCATCACATTTCCAGGTAATAAAACTCATACCACCAATAGCCAACTTTCTGCTGACCACTCAGATCTATATCATCAGGTCAGAACACTCTAGTCTACACCTGTACTAGCCAAACACATTCCTGCCGTCTCCTCTGGAACATTTCAAAAAGAATCTAGATGAAACTTGTGATTTTTTATACTCCCAACCTGTTACACCTCTAATCTGGTCTTGCACAGCATCTACTTGGCCTTGGAGGTCAGAAAACTAGGGAGTTGCCTTTGATATTCCTCTCCCCTCCCATAACTATCATCACCAGGCCCTGCTGACTTTATCTCCTGCCTTCCTGATACATCCATTGTTTGTTTTATTAAGGTGAGGTCACACATGGTAGCCAAGGCTACACTGTCTAACCTTGCACCAGTGTCAGCCCCGCTGCCTTGGTCTGAATGCTGGATTGTATGCACAAGAGGCCACACTCAGCCCTGCGGACGGACGCCACTTCTCCTTAGTCTACCCTGGTCCCAGGTAACCATTACTGCTTAGATGCTGCAATTATCTTAACTCATCGGAACCCAGCTCATTCTCCAAACTGAAACTAGAAAAGTCCTTTTAAAACACAACATGATATGACATACAGTATTCCAAAAACAAAGTATAAGAAACATCCAATTGTTCCCAGGTAGTGCTGGGACAGATTAAGACTTGGCTACAGCTTCCCAGCTTTATCTCCGTGCTCATTGCCCTCCTGCCACTGACAAAGAGGAAATTACAAGTTACTTATTCACTGTTGTATTTCACATGTTCATACTTCAAACTCATTTTACCAAGAACCGTCTGCAGACCTCCTTGACAAAATCAAATCTCCACTATCAGTTCTTACACCATCTCCTTCTTCTCCATAAGAGTTACATGAAAACTTTATGTGTTTGTATGATTATTTATTTCTCTGACATATCTACTTTTAACTATCACTGTACCCTTAGGGCCCAGTATAGTCTCTAGCAAATGATAGGCATTCAAACAATATTTGTTGAATGATTTATGCAGGAACTATTGTTTCATTAAAGCAAGTCACTACCTGATTCTGTATAATTTTTAAAAATTTTATGTGTATGAGTATTTTGCCTGACTATACATCTGTGCATGCCTGGTGCTTGAGGAGGCCAGGTCATAGACAGTTGTGAGCTGCCATGTGGGTGCTGAGACTCTAACCCAGGTCCTCTGGAAGAGCAGCCAGTGCTCTTAACCACTGAGCCATCTCTCCAGCCCAATTCTGTACACAGAATCTTGACAGACCTAGCAAAACACATTATATGAACTTACATAAACTTATTCCTATTGCTGAAAACTCTGTAAAGGAGCTGAGGGGTCAATGGGTGAAGCACGTGGACTTGAGTTAGTGCCTAGTGAGCGGTGCACACCTGTCATCTCAAAACTGGGAGATGAGGACAAGAAGAGCCTGGGCTCATGGCTGGGCAGTGTAGCCCAGTGGGTAACTTCTAGGCCAATTAGAAACCCTATCCCAAGGAAGATGAATGGCATTCTTCAATAGGACACCTAAGGTTATCCTTTAATTTCCACATGTATAGGTGAGCACCTATGTGTACATTCAGTCATTAAAGGGGGAGGTTGGGGAGCTCAGTGGTAAAATAAATACTTGTGGTGCAAGCATGAAGATGTGAGTTTGGATCTCTAGCATCTACATAAAAACCTGAGTGTGGCAGCCCATATCTGTAGATGCAACAACGGAGAAGACAGATGGGGCAGCGGAACTGCTGGGTAGCCAGTCTGACACAAACAGTAGGCCCCAGGTTTACAAGAATCCTTGTCTCAAACAGTAGGGTGGGAAGTACTAGAGGAACGTACTTCAAATTACCTCTGGCCTCCATGTGTCACACACACACACAAAACATTAAAAAGTCTGTAACAGAAAACATTTTAAGGAAGTAGAAGATGAAATTCTCTCTTTGCCCACCTTCACCTTCATTTCCAAGGTTTCCACTTCACTATGAACAGCTTAATGAGCCAAGTATATTGTGGTCTAGCCTGTAATCCCAGCAGTCAGGCTGAGGCATTAGGATACCATGAGTGTAAGTGTAAGGCAAACCTGGGCTACATCTCAGAAGACCAAAAACTTACCATGCATCTTATTTATATGTGTATCAACATGCTTAAAGTTCATGAACTTTAAAACTTGTTTCAGATTCTTACTTGAGGTCAGTTTCCCTTTATCTGTTTAAATCACTGAAATCGCAACAATTTCAAATTGTTGATCCCACACAACTTGTCATCCCCCAAGAGCATCCATCCCACAAGAGCATCTGTCAGTACCATAGCAGACAGCTTATTAGCTGAAGCAAAACCCCAGGCTTACCTGCTTTGCCATCCTCTTCCTCCTTTGTGCTCATTAGACAGGCAATGAACTTATTATCCACTTGCTGGAGAACCTGCCATTCATTGAGATAAATAATGTGACACCAAATGAAGAGCTAAGACAACACTTTACATGCTAACAGCTATAGCCAAGACCCAGGCCAGGAGCCATCTAGATGGCTCCACAGGTGAAGGTGCTTGTCATAAACCTGATGACATGAGTTTCACCTTTGGAGATCATGTGCCGGAGAGAACTGATTTTTACAAGTTGTTCCCTCCTCCGTATGTGCTCTGTGGCACAGAGTGAGCTTGCTCCCAGTAAATACAGAGAGCTGTTTTAAACCCTGAGTAAGGTGCTGCTGACAGTGAGACAATTCTTAGGAGGGACAAAAGGGTGGGTGAGGAGGCCAGGTTGAGAACAGGAAGGGAAGCGAGTTGGCAATGTCAAGAACTGTCATGTTTTCAGCAGAGAGATTCTCAGAACATGTATGACCAGGGACTGCCAGGAACGGAACCATCGTAATTATTCATCTTTTTACAGTCTCAATATGTAGCCTTGTCTGACTTGGAACTCTGTGTAGACCAAGCTGGCCTCCATCTCACAGAGATCCTCTTGTCTCTGCCTCCCAAGTACTGGAATTAAAGATATGCGCCATCATGCATCACCTAAAATACAAACTCTTAACTGTGAGAAGCATGAAAAGCCATTTTGGAAGAGTTAGTCTAAGAGCAGTAGTAAAAGCCACCAGCAGCTTTGGACTGTGGAGGCTCCTCTTTGTCCAGGCTCATGCTCCCCAGAGGTCTCTTTCTGGATAACTGTTCCCTTGCTCTAACCTCAGGACAACCCCTGGGTAGGCATTAACTTAGCATCACCTGTGGTCCTAGTTTGTATCTAAATCCCAAGGCCAAGAGACTCAGTCAGTCAAAGCAGTGTACAGAGAACAGAGAAAAGCAGAAGAGACGGGGTGCCCTTTTGTTAATCAACTGCTCAATCTACAGCTTCCTTAACCTTCACAGGACCATAGAGAAAGTCATTTAAAAGTGAGTATTTTTGCACAATAAAGGACAGTGTTGATTTATAAATAATTTGTTAGCATTTGCCATATAGTTATAAGATATAAAATCCAAATATAATTCTCTTCAGAAATATTAAAAAGTCCTTGGTATTATCAGTCTGAACCATAATTCACTCCCTGAAAACCTGCTCACACACAATTAAGGATATTCTTCTTCATTATTGAAATTATTCTGAATTTTTTTTCTGATCATAAAAATTCAAGGATCTAGCAGTACGGTGGTGGCGCACACCATTAATCCCAGCATTTGGGAGGCAGAGGCAGGGGGATCTCTGAGTTTGAGGACAGCCTGACCTATAGAGCAAGTTCCAGTGCAGCCAGGGAAAACCCTGTCTCAAAAAAACTCAATAATAATAACAGTAATGGTTATTATTATTATTATTCCGGTGGGATTAAAAACAGAGAAACACATGTGTGATGGCTATTTTTGGTTGTCAACTTGACTATATATGGAATTAACTACAACCCAAGAGGTTGGTACTTGTGAAGGATTTTTTTCTTAATTAAATTATTTAAAGTTGGAAGCCACACTTTTAAGACTTTTTGAGGTGGGAAGAGCCACCTTTATTCTGAGCCACACTCCCTTTGGCAGCCTGTATAAAGGACATGGAGGAAGGAAGCTTGCTCTCACTCTGGATGGTGAGTCTATTCTTCACTGGCATTAGAGCCTACTTCTCTGAGATTCCTGTGTAACGAACTGAAGACCAGCTGAGACATCCAGCTTTGTGGACTGAACAACTACTGGCTTTTTGGACCTTCCATTGGTATTCAGCCATTGTTAGACTAGTTGGACCACAGCCTATAAGTCATTCTAATAAATCTATCATTCGATCAATTCTATTCCTCTATAGAAACCTAATACAGCATGCCTTGACTAATACAATCTCTCATTTAAAAAAAGAAATCAATTTCACAAAAGTTAGTCTAGCTTAAACATGACATGGATTTCAGTGATGACTTTACCTGCACTGAATGAATCATTTCTTTGGTGAAGCGATAGGGAAATAGTATGTTGTGGATTTTAACTGCTAAGCTCTCTGCCTGGCCACTGCTGACATCCACAGCCACCTAGAAAGACCCAGTAAAAAATATAATTTAGATTTTAATGTTTATAGAACTGTCTTACCCGTGATTTCAAAGTCCTTTAAAATGCTCATGGTGGGGGAGGGAGCTGGAATACATAAACCCATGGTAGAGCCCTGCCTAGCATATGGAAGGCACTGGTCTCAATCCCAGCACTACAGAAAATAAAACCAAAACCAGACAAGTATTTTCATATGAAATAAGATGAGGGTGGGAAACCTACAGATCCCAGAAGCTCTAAGAATAACATGTCTAAATTAATCATTTTTTTCTAATAAACACTGACAAATCCAGCATTAGTTCAGAACAATTTGTCTATGCTCTGTGACTAAGCCCTGAGAGGCATCTTAAGTGAAGAATCAGTAGTCAAAGCTTGTCTACTACCCATGCTCATTAACACCCCAGCTCCTGCTGTGACTACACATCAAAGAACATTGCCAGGACACAGAATTATTCCTGCAGATGAAATGATATTTCATTGAATGTCTAACACTTATTATTACCACCCTGTAAGACAAGATAAATCCAGGATAAATTCACCCTTCACATTCAATATTCATGTTTAATCCAAAATTCTTGGCCTTTCCAAAATGCTGACTTATCCTCTCTACATTAAACACTAATTCCCAAGTAAATCATCTAGAAATCTGCCTATTTTTCATTCATAATTACAAATTTATATACTCATGCATGCCCATGCCCAGCTTAAATGAAGTTCAAATTTATAAAAAGGCAAAGAAAAAGTACTGTAGACCCACCTCTGGGTGCCGGGCAAATACTGGATTGTTCCACTCTGAAAACAAAGACTGAAGGGATTCACTGACAAGAGCAGCATCTGCAGCATCTAGGACAAGGGGACAACTGCCATGAAGAACCAAGAAAAGAGTGACCTCTCCTATTCAGCTCAAGACCAAAAGATCGGACACCCTAGCTCTGCAGTCTACAAACAGTCTATATGGTGTGTCTACATTTGTTTTGATGTTACTTCTTTGATTTTGGAGACAGGGTCTTACTATGTGGCTCTAGCTGGTCTGGAACTCACTATGTAGACCAGACTGACCTCAGACTTAGAAAGACTGACCTTCCTTTGCCTCCTGAGTGCGGAGATTAAAGGAACGCACCACCACTGTCCAGCTTGATGCTAAACTAAACTAGTATTTTGACTGTACCTTCTGAGACAGCTTTTTTCAAATTGTCTAGGAAAGCCTTCCTAATGCTGAAACCCTTTAATATAGCTTATGGTGACCCCAGCCATAAAATTATTCCACTGCTACTTTATAACTGTAATTTTGCTACTGTTATGTATGTAATTTAAATATCTGATAGGTAAGTTAAAGGGTCACAACTCACAGGCTGAGAACCGCTGGTCTATTAACAATGTTTCAGGGGCCTGGAAAGATGGCTAAAAGGGCCTGCTGCTCTTGCAGAGGACCCAGGTCTGGTTTCTGGCACCCACATGGTGGCTCACAACCATCTGTAACTCCAGTTTCAAAGAAACTTTTGTCTTCCTCTGGCCAAGGGCACTGCATACACGTGGTACATTGACATGCACATAGGCAAAAACATCCATATAAAAATAAAACTAAGAAAGTCCTAAAAGAAAAGAAAAAATTTCCAAGTGTACAGAAAAAAATTATAGTTCAAATTTTGTTGCCTTTTGATAAAAATATACTTAATCTATTTTAAGAAATAACAAAAGCAAAAAGAATAGGTTTCTTTAGTTTTTTTTTTTTTAATTATTGTAATATGGAGAAATTTAATCTTGAAAACATTTCCCCAGTCACAGACACCACAGCCTATGCATTAATCACCCAGCACCAACTTCCAGTCTGGAAAAGCAATTTCTGCTCTAAATGGTTGTCCTGAATCACTTAGTTCTGCTGTTAAACAGAGCCGTGGGGAATTCCTGGTTCCTGAGGAACAGCTGGTGCTGATCAAGCTTCAGAAGCAACCCTGCTTAGTCTTCTGCATTTGGTAGGGCAGGGTGTACTAGGTGTCTCCACACACCTCTGCTATTTCTCACCTTTGTTACTTTGTCTCAGCATATGTCTCTCTTCCTGAGCTCTTGGGAGGAAAGGAAGAATAAGGTCGCTTCTAAAAGGATGACATCTGTACTGAACCCCTAAACAAAAAAGAGAAACCTACAAATTTGAGCTCAACATACAAATAAACTATTAAAAATTATATAAAATCTTTCTCTACAAACTAAATGAAGACATAAGGCAGACTAGTAAATACTACGTGGAAAATCAGAATTTTTAATGAAATTATCTGCTAACTTATTTACATTAACACATCATCTCATCTATATATGTGATTTTCAATGGCACAATGTGCAGGTTGTAGGAACATACTAGGCAATATCTTCAGACATCTTTCATGGTCCTATCCTGGGTAAATAATGCAACTACTGGAATCCAGCAGATAAAGGTTGGGATGCTGCTAACTACCCTAATAAGATAGTTACTGAGGAAAGCCTTGTCAGACACACGGTTGTATTTGGTGATTTCCCACAACCTGGGGTGCCCTGGGGCGGCCTTCACAAATTCCCCGACTCTTAGGTCTCTAACCCACAATCTGGGTCCCTCCTGTAACCATGATTACAATGTATCACATAGCTCTCCCTAACAGAAAGAAACTCTGAAAAGTCAGATAACACCCACCACAGTGTAAAAAACAACAAACACTCATGAAAGAATATGTGCACACACAGGGACTGAGATGGCTCAGAGGTTAAGAGCACTGGCTGCTCCTCCAAAGGTCCTCAGTTCAATTCCCAGCAGCCACAGATGGCTCTGATCTTCTGGCATGCAGGTATATATGCAGACAGACGACTCATACACATACAATAAATAAATAAATCTTTAAAAAAAAAAGATGAACGAGTGGATGAAAGGTATTCTATTCAAATACCAAAGTCTGGGAAGACAGAAACTAAATTCTAATCATCTGAAAGAAGAGCAGGTTTGAAACAACTCTGAAGAGACAGTTTTAAAAATAGTGGCAAAAACATTCAAATACATAAGATAAAAATAAATTTAAATTGGACAAAACTTTATTTTTAGCTAAAATAAAGTTGCATAATTCATAACAGAAAAGATTGAGGGCTGGGCAGTGGTAGCACACGCCTCTAATTCTAGCACTTGAGAGGCAGAAGCAGGCAGATCTCTGAATTCAAAGCCAGCCAGATCTACAGACCAGCCAGATCTACAGATCCTGGTCTAGAACAGCCAGAACTACACAGAAAAATCCTGTCTCAAAAAACAAGAGAGAAAAACAAGAGAGAGAGAGACTATTGGGCTGGGACTGTAGCTCAGCGGTAGAATGTTTAGCTAACACATAAACACTGCATTGGAAAAAGATGTTTTTAAAGAAAAAAAATCCCATGGATTAAGAATATGACATTACTCTAAATTTACCTTTACATAATAAAATTTTGGTTTCATGTAGCCAAGTGGCCTCAAGATGTACCTGAGGGTGACTCTGAATTCCTGATCTTCCTGACTCCACCTCCCATGTACTAAAATTAGTGGAGCATTAACATTTCTTTTAGTAATTTATTGCATGTTTACATTTTTGTGTGTGGGTCAATCTTGTATTAGTGTCCCACTGTAAAGAACCAAGTCCATGTGAATGGAGGGTTTGAGGTGCCATGAGGTACCATCTTTTCAATGAACTTGTTTTGATACCAAAACTAGTTTTCATTTAGAACTTGACTTAACGAGACTCTCAAAAGTTCACAAGAGGCGGTAATCCAGATGGTTAAGTGCACTGAAGTTGCTTCGGCATCTAAATCTACTTAGCAGGAGCAGATGTTTGTGTCGAGTGTGGCAGCTAAGATCCCCCTCCTTTGTTTTGGCAACAATCACCCCACAGTTGAACATAATCCAGTTATTTTTTGGCACCGTGTCAAAAGCAGTTACATTTCAGGAAGATGAGGTGTGGGCGACTTAGATGTGCCTCTCTGATAAGCATTCAGCACATACAAACCAGTACATATGACCCAGACTGAAAAATACATAAAGATGCCTAAGAGCAACTGGAGAGTCTCAGGAGCAACACTGAAGACAGAGGGTCTCCTCCTCCTATGACATTCCTTACGAGTTACCATACTGATTTTTTTTTCCTATAAGGATAAAACTTTTAAAACTGAAGGATTTATTGAACATCAGAGCCTCCAACTAAAAATATTTATCCTAAGGAGATATTATAATTTGCAATTATATTCATACAATTTATATTCTTTTATAGCATTCGAGACTTTTAACAGGGATGCATATTTAATGTTTATCCTACTAGTGAAAGCTGAGATTATAGCCAGATGGAAATCAGCTTTACGTCTCCCAACATCTGGCTCTCAACACTCTGCCAAAACAATGTCACTTTTAATGTTGCTGGAAACCTGAGAACCCAGAGTCCTAGACCAGGCTCTGGTGTTACTTTGTGGTGTGACCTGAAAGCCACATTATTATCAACTTCTTGTATTAGAAACGTTCAAGTGGATTGACATATACATTGTAATAAAGTACAGCTGAAAAATATAGTTATGAAGGCACCTCTTTAGCCTACATTTTAGAAAATGTTTGACCAAATTCTACTTTCTAAGAAAATGTTTGACCAAATTCTACTTTCTAGGGGAAGCTCACAAAAAACCCCACTGCACTGACCAATATGTCTTACTGGAAACTTATAAGTAAAGACACTTCCCAACCCTTAGATGGTGGCCACAGACGAAAGCAGTCATGTCCCTAAAGACAAATTTCTACAAGTATATCTGGAAATGTATTTGGAAAGGGAAAACAGGGTAGGTAAATACTGTGGGTCTTTTTAGCCATTAATAGCAAATGAAGTTTCCCTCCTTCCACACATGTACTTCTTAGACACATGTAAGTGCCTCTGCATTCTTTACAAAGTGTCACAAATTCTTACATTTAAATACTGTTAAACCTAAACAATCTCCATCTGCCTTAAACGCAGTATCCGTTTTTTTACATTGGCCTTCAGAAGCTGGGAGCTGTAGTACATACTTTTAATTCTAGCATTTGGAAGCAGGACCTATCATGAGCTCAAGACCAACCTGGCTACAAAGAGAGTCTGAGGCCAGCCTGAGCTACATGGAAACACCCTGTCTCAATATTCCCGATCCCAAAACAACAAAGCAATAAAACGAAGCTTTCCAGTTCTGTCTGCTAAAGCTGTCCCTCTATGGACAATTATTCTTTTTCAAAAACATTTCACACCAGTGAATATTACATACTTACCATTCCCAAGTAGGACATCCACAGCCACAGTTGTAAGATCTTTAGTACAAACAGTCTCAGTGTCTTCAGTAGGAGGCACAAATGTGCTCAGTCCTGTAGTTGTGTTGATGTAAACCATTCTCCCCAGAGTTACATCAAAATGCTGTTGCCAGCCCACAGAGGATATATTTGATTCTTCATTTCCAGAATTAGATTTTGCTTTAGACTCATCATTCTGGGAACAAATTCCATCTTGGCTGATGGGAGTATCTTCTACCTGACTCACAATCATTCCACTGGGAGAATCAGAATTTCCTATATGTTGCTCTGAAGATCTGATGATAACATCTGAATCTTTACTGATTTTAGAACCGTTACAGGGTAACTGTAAAGGAGTTTCTGGTTTCTCTATGCCATCCTTTATATTGTTAGAATGTATTGCACTATTATGGGTGGAATCCTGTGTAGCAGAATCCGGCATTAGAAGCACGCCACCCGCTATTTTTTCATGTTGATTTTTAAATAATTCACAAAAGTCTAAGTCTAACCTAGTGGTCCAGCTACTGTCTGTCCAACTGGAATCTGAATTTGGAAGTTCACTAATATGATCTGCCATCTCCATTGTCTGCTTCTCTTTTTCAGAACCTTTCAGTCTAGATAATTTAGAAGCCAGTGATTCGGTGGACTTCTCAACACTGAAAGGTTTTCTGTTACGGTGAGATACTTCTGCCAGAGTAATAGGACTTTCTCTCAAATGAGGCATCTGTTCTAAGCAATCTTCCTTGGAAAATGGAAATTTCTCTGAGGACAGGCTGTGACTTACGGATTGACACGAATCATATGAATCACTGTGCTCCACAGTAATGATCTTACCACCACCCGACATATCTAGATGGCTCCTGTCTTCCAGAAGAATGTCAGGTTCTGCCCGAGGACTGTGCTGGGTCCTGACTCCTGTGTTGTTTTCCCTTTTGGGATCTGGAGAACTGTTCATCTTCCCATACTGCCTCTTAAACTTCTCTAAAGATCCTATTTGTGAACGCAGGCTTAGCTTCCTACGGACTATGTGTCTGGAGGAACGTACTACCTTCCCTGCTTTCTTACTTCCGTTTGAAGCATATCTGTACCGTGGGAAGGAAGATGCATCAGACGAAAAGCAATCTGTGTGTGGTCCTGTACCACCTTCCTGAAAAAGAGCCAAGCTCTCATCCGCTGCTACTGGGTTGTTCTCTGTCCCATAACCTGTATTTGTCCTGCAGAAATTTTTGTGGAGCAGTTGAGCAGATTCCTTACTTAAAGCACTTGTCTCGAGTGCGTGGTGTGCTCTATCTCCAAATGTTTCTTGGGCACTGACAGGCCCTGGCCGAACATAGTTTCTAAATGAATGTTCTGTTTCAACTGACTTAATGTGCTCATTTTGTAGCACATGAGTTATAAAGCCAGTGGAGCATAATTTAACTTGTCCATAACTAAAAACATTTTCTCTTCCATGACTACTAGGCTCTTTTCTTTCTGCCTTCTTTCCGTCTGTACCTTGTACTCTAAATACTGTTGTCTCAAAAGGCAGAGGTTGGTACTTCACTTCATCAGCATCCCTATGCTTCTCCAGCAGACTCTGAATCCCACTGTTTGGGGGAATGTTGGTAGCTATGACATTAACAGTAGTACTTACTTTCTGTATTTCTAGATCTGCCTCAGTCTCCTCAAGGAGATGATGTGTCGGAATATAGCTGGAAAACATCTTGGGGCTAGTTCCCTGTGGACTTTCTGAAGTCCTATGCTCCAAGAAAGATTTCTGATGTTTCTCATTTTCTTGGGATAGTGATGCTTCAACCACCTCTTCTGACGCTCCTGATTCTAAGTGAGTGCTGCCTTTGCTGTGAAATGATGATGATACCATTTTATTATGTCCAAGGCCCTCCGTTTCACAACTGCACAATGACTCAGTTGTCTCTTTTCTGATACCTTCTGAATCCCCAGAATTCTGTGTGTCTGTGTTTTCTAAAGTAGCTGTTCTTTTCACAGCTTTTGACTGCAAATTAAACATTTCATAGGAATCCAAAATATTATTGCATGCTTCCTGAAAACTGCTCTCGTCACACTTCACAGGAGTGGGTGCGCATGTTGGAAGACCAGTACCAAACACACTGAAATCACTGTCTTCAATAAATTCCTTAATATCTTCACCCGATAATTCTACAAATAGTTTTTCTTGCTTTAAAAACTGTTTCACTCCTTCCTGAATACAAACCAACAGGGTATCCCAGTTCTGAAACTCAATCAGAGTTTTGGCTGGCTCCATGCACACATCATATTCACAGAATTGGCACTGTATGTTGATTACATATATCCCATGAAGTTCTGAGGCAGAACGATGCCGAGGGCTTGAATTCATTTGCCTATTGGCAGAACCATTCTTTGGCCTGCATATAATACTTTCTTTTCTTAATAAAAAGTCAATGAGTTTATGCAACTTTGTCCTTAAAACTAGTCTTCTGTTCACAAACAAAAACTGCATGTTCTTATTGTAATGTGCTTCGGAGCTAATGTAGCCGCTAACCCCAAACTCCTTATATTGAAAATGTATTTCTCTTAACTTCTGGGACTTGCCTAAACCATAAATCTGACAAAATCGAGAACATATGTCTTTGGTTTTGGGGAGTTGGAGAACCATGGCTCCAGAAACATCATTCCTCAGAGAGAAAGAGACAGAAGGGTGCATTAGAGAGAGGGCTTCTACCCTCTGCCTCACTTTCTCAAACTCGAGTCTTGGATCCATGCTTTTCCTCCTCACAGGGAGCTGGGAGAACAGGTTATACACTGTTACGGTTGTCCCCACACTCGGTCTGGTCAAATCAGCTTCGCGGGCACATAAGGGTTTCCCATTCTGAAACATCTTCACAAACGTCTTCATTGTCATGTTTGTCTTGGATGAAATTTCCACAGCACTAGACATGTCAGCTATACTAGCCAAGGCCTCTCCTCGGAAACCATAAAACCTTGGGTTCTCCAGGTCCTGTACTGAGCTGCATTTACTAGTAAAATATCGGTTTCCCACTTTCTCTACATCATCACCCGCCATCCCAAATCCATTGTCTATCACTTGAACTTGGAAGGTTTCCATATTCACTCTGATGGCCACACATTTTGCTTTAGCATCGATACTGTTGAGAACAAGTTCCTCAACACATTGGCCTAAGGAGATTATGGCCAAACCAGAACGCAACTTGGCTTGTACTTCATCTGACAAGCACTTGATCATGGCAGGTAGACATGCAGAGAGAATGCCAGACACTGACTTCCTTCTCTGACTGGATACAACCACCTAAGGGGGAAAAACACACACCCTATCAAACCTCAGTTACAGAGCATCACCCACTTCTCTCTAGTATTATGAAGAACTACAGTTTGAGGAAAACAAAAGAATAAACCAAAATACAAAACAGAAATATACTTCTAATTTTTAGACAGCACATAAAGCTCTGCTTGGTATAATGGACTTCAATTCCAAAGAAGCATTCATAATTTCATAATTTTCCCTGTTCCTAAAGTGAATGCCCTAAAGTAAAATCCTAATTATACTTGATGTTGACCCGTAAAGACACTATTCAAAATTCTAAAACACTTCACTGAAAACAGATGCTTAAATTAAATTCAGCTAAGAAACATTAGCTAAAAATTATTCATGAAAAAAGTCCAAGCTAGTTTCATAACGTTTATACATTACACAATATCCATGGCTTTTATAAAAACTTTGATGTGCTAAGACACTTTAGGATGGAATTTAAAAATCAAACATATTCAAGGAGAGACAGATATTAAACGATTACTATTGTCACAATTACTTCTCAGGAGGAGGTGGGGGTGGGGGAATAAAGCAGGGAAATTCCTTTGCCTTTAAGTTTTTTACCATTTGCTATTTAAATCCTGCTCGCGTGTTGCTTGATAGTTTGCTGGAAAGCCCTTATTACTGATATTCTTTTGTACTGATACTCTCGGTCTTTTTATGTCCCCAGAACACAACTTGGCAATAATAATGATGATATGGGGTTGTATGAACCTGATTTCAAGTTTTCTTGCAGGTACAACCCAACCCTACGAGGTCATTAAAGGTCTCACTTCCTTCTTCATAAGCGATCACAGCACGGCTGGTGGCTGGCTGGTTTTTTAAAGCCTGGAGAAACTGGGGCTACGACTGCTTTCTGAGGCAATGAAGTTAGCGACGTCGGCAAACCGGCTGAATGTTTAATGCATTTTGATTACACCGCCGTCCTAAGGTCAGTCCAGCGTCCCGTGCAGGAAGCCCGCGCCTGCGCAGTCCGCCCGCCCCGCCGCTCCCGAGGCCCACGGCCGTCACCACAGCTCTTCTGGTGTTAGACGAGCTCCCGGGACCATATTTCAACACGTGCTATCCCCCTTCACCTCGAATCTCCTCCATCAACTCCCAGGGACCAACCGCCTCCGACGCCGGACGCGCGCTATAGAGCATGCGCTTCTGAGACGCCACGAGCCCGCTATGGCACGACCTCTAGTGCGCAGGCGCCAAGGTGGCCCGGCTGAGAACGTGCAGCCCTTCTTCACCTGGCTGCTTCCAATTAGTGTTCTTTGGGTATTGGGTGATAGGTAGGCTGTTTCCAGTAAGTTTTGCTCTGTTCCCTTTCTCGTTCCTTCTCCTTTGCATGTACTAATATTTAGTTCGACTTGTATTTTACTTGTTTCTTTAGTTTTTGTTTGCTAGGTTGTAAACTATGTGAAAGTGGGGTTTGGTTTTGTTTACTGCCATGTCCTGGTGGCAAGTAGACATTCAGAGGATGTGGAGCATTTTTAGAACTAATGCTGAGAAGCCAGATCTCCTCTCCTCTCCTCTCCCTCTCTTTGTTTTTCAAGACAGGATTTCTCTGTGTAACAACCCTTGCTGTTCTGGAACTCACTTTATAGACCAGGCTGGCCCCGAATTCAGAGAGATCCACCTGCTCCTGCCGCCCACAACTCTCTTAATTTGCAAATCAGGACGCCAGAATTCCCTTCATTGATAATTTTTTTTCTTTTTAAAAATCTCCCCAGTACTACCACTTTTTCCTAACTAAAGGAGAACAGAGCTTTTAACAGCACGGTGAGAATGTTGGCAATTATTAGCTTTGCCACAGTTTTTTGCCTGTCTGTTTCATTGAAACCTCCTCCCCTGGACCCTGCAAACTTTTTTTTTTTTTTTTTAAGATTATATATTTTACATAGATTTTTGTCTGCATGTACATCTGCACTGTAGAAGGCATCCAATCCCGTGGGACTACAGTCGTAGACAGTTGAGCTGGGAATTGAACTCAGGACCTCTCTTTCACTGCCGAGCCATCTCTCCAGGCCACCCCTCCTCCCTTTAATGGGACTTATGACAAATTTTAAAATAAGCATATATTTGTTTAAATACTAATCAAATAAAATCAGACTTCTGGGTTTGATGAAGCAAGCAAGATTCTGATTACTGCTGTTTCCCAGGGCTGCATGACAAAAGGCCACAGGCTGAGTGGCTTAAGTAGTAGATTTTATTTTCCCCCAGTTCTGGGACAAATATGAGATTAAGGTGTCAGCCAGGATTTCTTCTGGGGCCTCTTCTAGGGTTGTAGCTGGCTGTCTTCACATCTTTTGTGCACACATACAATGTTTGTGTATCAGCAGTTGAGGGGGACTGGTACTCCGGTTAGGGTTGAATTTACAAATAAGGGGGCCCAATCCCTACTTTATATGATACTCATATAACTACTTTATATGAATTTATATGGATTTCTAACCTATGGAAAAGTAATGACAGGAGATAGTCTAAGGACCTGAAAACCAAAAGTAATTAGCCAAACTCATCATCTGAGCACTTCCAAGCAGACCTGGTAGCTTTTATTCTTAACACACATCCCATCTCCTGAAGAAACTATGTAACAACTTAAAGACATGATTCAAAGTCACTGCTCTTTGAGACCTCTTTAAACTACCTCAAAGTCTCCTTCTCACAACACTGAATACATCATGGTGCTGAAAGTTCACTAAAGACTTAAAAAGCACAGTAGGCATAAGGTTCTAATGTGTTTTTATTGGTTAGAATTGTACACAATTGTATTCCATCAAACATGTAATACAAAGTAACTTTCAAACACAGAGCTAAAATAACTTACTGACAAATTCTAATACTGAGCACAGAATAGTTTTATATCAATAAAAAAGGAGTGAGATTATTTTGAAAAATTTAGATTTGGGGCATTATTTTACAATCTGGAAATCTGAATAATCCAACTTTGAGATGACTTTCTCATTGTTGAAGTTCGCTCTGTCAATGTGTGACTTGGGACTTCCTGTTGTCTGCAGCCAATCTTGCATGTGACGCACCTTGGAGATGGGACCTTGCAGCTGTCCTTGGACCGTGCCCCGATCGGTGTTCTGGACCCAGCCTACCAAACCTAGCTTTTTACTCTCGGCCTAAATGGGGAGAAAAGAGAAAGAGGACCCAGTGAGACAGCACAAAACAAAGTGGGACTAGATCTGTGGCCGGAATCTTGGCCTCGAGTCAAACCGCTGAAACTAATTTGATGTTGTCCAGAAAAATCAAAACAGACACCAAGGAGGATCCTGTGACTGATTTTAACATCAAGTGTTAGCCGCTCGATTCCATCCCCTTTTTAGTCTGCAAAACTCAGTGCTGAATTCTTTAAAATTTCCATTATGTGGTAACAAATGTGGCCAAGTACTAAAGAGTAAGGTTGAAAAAGATGTGTTTATAAGGGTTTCCTAAGGCTGACGTTTCTAGGGTCCTGGGCTTGCAGCTTCTTCATTTATTTGAGAGAGTCTCATTATGTAGCCTCAGCTGGCCTAGACAGAACTCATCAGGTAGTCCAGAGTAGGCTTGAGCTTCCAGCCATCCTCCTGCCTCGGCTTTCTGAGTGCTGGGATTAGAAGTGTGCCCAGGCAAATAAAAGTGGGAGAGACCCTGAGTTTTAGTGTTCATGCAATACTGAGGATTCACCTAGGACCTTGGACATGCTGCCTATGCAAGCACAATAGCTCATTTTCTCTTCCTTAATCACAATCTACTGGGCATATTAAACAGAAAACGCCTGAGATCTGATCCTTCCCTTTCTCTTTAGCCAGAACCACACCTAAGTGAATCCAGATGAAGTGATCCATTGTATCTTTAAAGATCATTACACAGTATTTCACAATTTCCTGGGCAACACAACCATTGTTTTTATTTCAGAGGCTCTGTAACCCAACATGTTTACATTGCGCCCAAAGCCCACTTTCTGTCATACTCGGTAGAGAAGGGAAGCAGCTGTGAGCAGGCACTTCACGAGGCCCTGCAGCTATCAGGTTTCCATTTGACTTTCTTGTTAGCTCATAGGCTTGCCCTCTGAAGACACTGGCCGCTCTGAGAGGCCAGATGGGCAGCCAGGAGAAACCAGGCCATGTCCCTGCTACAGCTCTCTCTGGACCAGAAGTTTAAGAAGCCATGCTGAGTTCCAGCCTCATAGTGAACAGCTCCTAAGATATGGTCCTATCCAGTATCTGGTTTTTCCATGTTCTTTATGCTATAGGCTCTCCTACACTAAATCACTAAAAATAACTTACTGACAAATTCTAATTCCGAAAGAACATAAAAGTCAGATATTTTCCTTTGCTTGTGGGATTTCATTGAAGGTTCCATTGTGGTGGCTCTTTATTTTCTTTATAAAATATTTTTAATTATGTATATATCGAGAGAGTATGTGAATGCGTTGAGTGCTGATTCCCATGGAGTCCAGAAGAGGGTGGTGCCAGGTCCCCTGGAGCTAGGGTGGTTATGAGCCACCCTATGTGTGTTCTGACAACTGAACTTGAGTCCTTTGGAAGAACAGTTGGGGCTGCTGAGCCATCTCCTCAGGCTCTTTAAGTAATCTTTCTTAACGATGCTCCTCTCCATTTAATTACATTTAGTTATTTATGAGGGTGAGGTGTGCATACGATAGCACAAGTGTGGAGATCAGAACCGATGCAGAGGTCTGTGCCTCCCTTCCATCTTGGGGGTCCTGGGGACAGAACTCAGTCCACCAGTCTTGGTGGCATGTGCCTTTACCCACTGAGCCACCTTACCAGAAAGCCTGTAAGGACTCACGTGTTGCTTGATTTGATGTACTGTCTCTCAACTGCTTTCCTACCTCAAGGCCTGGCCACAGTCACAGGGCTCTCCCAATAAAGTGCATTTTTGAAGGGGAATCTCATGCAAATCACCTTTCCAACACGGCTGCTCTTTTCTTTTGTCTAATAAGTAGTCACAGTGTCTTTAAAGTTGAACATTTGGAGGCTGGAGAGATGGCCCAGAGGTTAAGAGCACTGCCTGCTTTTCCAGAGGGCCTGGATTCAATTCACATGACAGCTCACAGCTGTCTGTCACTACAGTTGCAGGGATCTAACAGTCTCACACAGACATGCACACAGGCAAAACACCAACACACAAAAAATAAATTAAAAAAATAAAGTTGCGGGGGTGGGGGTGTGTGGCCCACGCCTTTAATCCCAGCACTCTAGAGACAGAGGCAGGTGGATTTCAGAGTCTGAGGCCAGCCTGGTCTACAGAGCCAGTTCCCAGGGCTACAGAGAAACCCCCCTGAAAAAGGAGAGGAAAAGAAGAGTCCCCATGCAACATTTTCATAATCAGTATTCTAAGCTATCTCCAAACTGAGGAGAAGGAGAGAGCGGGTAGAGAAAGATGCTCTGTAAAATCTGTTCCTCTTTGAGCATATCACTGCCATCCACTAAGTCACAAAACCTACCCTGCAGAACCAGTGAGTGGTAAAGCTAACTCAAGTATCACTATGACCTTCAGCATGTAACAATTACTTCACAAATGAATACAAAACAAAATGTGTTTGTGAGTTGGAATAAGAGGTACTGGCAAACGGCATCCCTCTTTCAAAGATTCAAGTCTGAATTTTTAGCATCACAGACCCAGCCATATGACTCTTAGCGCAAAGTCCTGCAGACCTACATCTTAGTCGGTAGGGTTGTGCGTGCACTGAGCAGGCAACAGTCTCATCTCCCTCTGCTGAGGAGAGAAGGGAAATTGACATTGGTGAGATTAGTGATAGGGAAACAGAGGTAGAGGTCATCATGTTCATTCCCTCAAACATTCCCCATCACTATAAGGGGAACACCAGACTCACCTTCTGTGTTAACAACCTATACTGGAATGAATAATGGTTTTTGTTTGTTTTTGTTTTCTGAGACAGGGTTTCTCTGTGTAATCCTAGATGTACTATGTAGATAGACCAGGCTGGCCTGGAATTCACAGAGATCCACCTGCCTCTGCCTCCTCAGGGCTGAGATAAGGCGTGTGTCTCCAATCTCAGTCTGAGAAGGTATTTTAATCAGGAAAAGATGGATGGTCTTATTCTCATTCAAAGATAAAAAGAATAGAAAAGAATTAAATGAGGGCTGGGGGAGTGGTGCTTGCTTGGCCTGTACAAGTCCCTGGGTTTGAGTCCCAGGGTGAAGAGAGAAATTGAGGTGCTGAGGGAAGTTGGAGGAATAAACTTGTGGTGGGCACGATGGGTGATTTACATCACTGTGATCCATCCACCTTGTGCCATCTCCAACTTTTCGGTAGCTTTCCTATAAAAGTGATTTGGCTTGGTGACAGTACAACAAGGTGCTTAGGGATATTGTCCTTCAGAAGAGTATGTAGATGCTCCTTTACCACTCCTAGAAAGAGATCAGTCAGGATCCCTTGCATTTGCACCGCGTTTTTTATTAACTGCAAAACACTCTCAACCCCATCACTCATCTCCAGCCGAAACAACCCCTGGGAAACTCCAAAAAGCCAGGCTCTCTGAATTCCCATTTGCCAGAACCAGGCCTCATGCCCATCACCTAGTTACGACGCACCCCGACCATCTTCAAGCCTCTATATCACATACCTGAGTGTACTTCCGGAAAAACACCCCTTGAACCTTCCCAAAAATCTCGTAATCCACCGAGACCAAGGTATCCCCTTCTGCCATGCTCAAACCTGTTAGAAACCAGGAAAGCAGCAAGGTGAGGCACTACGCCAGGACCTCCTAAGAAGGGGCTGCACCCATACTCCATCACCCCTGGGATCTAAAGGTCCTGGAACTGCAGAAATAAATGGGTGGGTGGGTGTAAACGCCAGCCCCTCGTCGAAGGCCTTTATTTGCTCACCCCGCTACCCTTGCAGCCTTGCGGCCGCCATCCATCCTCTCCCCTCAGGGCCCGCAATCCCCTCCACTGACACTTGGATGATCCCAGCGGAGGACACACAGGTTTCCTGGATTTCCCAACCAGCCGCCAAACCGCCCTAAGGACCTCCAGATCAACCGCCCGCACTCTGATAACCGCCGCTCCCGGAAGTTTAGAGCGCGGCTCCTCCAATGCGGCCCTACATGCCCATCAAAGAGATCTGACCAATCATAGGTAGGTTATCGGCTAGGAGCCCGCCCAAGGGCGGGGCTTCAGGACCAGTCAGATGGGCTGTGGATTGATTTTCTAAGCAGACTTTGCACACACTAACCCAGCCTGTACCCACTCTGTCACTAAAATACCCCTCTTTACATTTTCCTGTGGGTATAGAAAAGCATAGAAAAACACTTAGAATATTTCTACTTATAAACTAAGCAGTAACATGATTGCCCTACTCCGTGCCTAGGGCTGTTTGGCATATATCAGTGGCTGTAATAGCATAATCCTGAGCTAGAGGAGCTTACCCATTTTCGAGGTGGGAGACAGACGATAATCATTAAGCATCACAAATAAATCAATGGAATAGGATCCATACCCACCTTTCTGGCATGCTATTTTTCCCTTTCAATTCTCTTCCAATTTGGGGTCATGCATAAATTTTGAACTTGATATGATAGCAAAGCGCAGTAAATGTACGTGACACCACGGTGAAGGTGTTCTATCTGGGTTTTTGGAAGCTGCCACCCTGAGTCTACCTTACTGAGATTATATTTAAATAAATAAAATAATAAAGCATAGGTAAGTAATTCATGACTCCAGAATCTCAATTGAATCAATAAATCTAAGCAAAGTAGCCAAATTGCATGCATTTACTTTTAGAAAAAGAGAACTAAGGAGTTTTTAGGTAAGAACTACTAAAATGAGGATTGACTTGTATGTATTGGAATTCAGCTACTCTTAGGATCATGAATGTGTGTGAAACAAATTGTGTGTGGTGTTTGTTTCTTCTTGGATTGCTTGCATATATTATATCATTTCATAACGCCGGGCCCCATCTGTTAATATGTTGGTTGGCAGACTTGGCACCATGAGATAGTTGGCAGTGGTAGCTATGGAAATTCACCATTACACTAGTTCCCCACTACAGAGTCATAAAGCCTCCTCTCTGGGAGGTGAGGGACTCGATTGGATGGTGTCCTTGGCAATATTTGAAAACAACACTAAACAGTGTATTTGACTGATGTAATTTCTCTAAAAATTCATTTAAAATAAGTTTCCATATAGATTCCAAACCCACTGAGTATTTAAATGGACAGAACACCATATGGTGTATAAAGATGAATGATATAATATCTTTGTCTTCAAAGGGTTCTTTATCACAGATAAATATGCTTGCACAGAATGACAAGATAATGTGCAACATGCTAATGCATTTCATAAACATTCTTTGAGAGTTCATCATGAACCAGCCCAGCATTATAACAAAGACATAAATTGTTATGAAGAAGCAGAGATTAATTCTGATTGGAAAGACTGAGAAAGGACATGTGGAGAAGACAGCATTTTCCCAAAGTTAAAGTCAAAACCAGAATGTGATGTAGCCAAGATTTAGTTTCAGGCAGCCAGTCCAAAGTCCACTCCCCAAATACTGCCTTCCATCACTCCCCAGCTTGTGGGTAAGGCAGTACCCACAGGCAAGAAGGTAAAAAGTTATGCCAAAACCAGGAGCCCTCAACACCATGTGCACATTTGGACCTTTGGGGAACCTTCTGGATATATGCCCACATTTTATTCCCAAGATATTGCTTTCTGTTGTTCATTGGTTTTGCTCCCAAATAAATCATGCACGGAGGCTTATTCTTACTTATAAATGCCCGGCCGTAGCTTGGCTTGTTTCTTGCCTGTTTTCCTTAATTTAAATTATTCCATCTATCTTTTGTCTCTAGGCTTTCCCTTTTCTATTCCCATATACCTTTCTTTGTTTCTTACTCCATGGCTGGCTGTGTGTAGCTGGGTGGCTGGCTCGTGGGTCTCCTTCTTCTCTGGCTATTTCTACTCCTTCTCCTTGTATTTGTTCTCTCTGCCTTCCTATCCTTTCTCCTGCCTCGATATTAGCCATTCAGCTCTTTATTAGACTATCAGGTGTTAGACAGGCAAAGTAGCACAGCTTCACAGAGTTAAACAAATGCAACATAAACAAAAGTAACACACCTTAAAATATTCTACAACAGCTTCCCCTGGCAACCACGGTTGAGACCGGCTGAGACTGACTCAGTTTATTAAGGGGAAAGAGGACTATAGAGATATTCTACAACTAATACAAGAGACAGAAACTGGCTAAATGATGTATCTCAATTTTTTCAAGAAGTCACTATGGAAGAGAAACTATAGGACCAGAAGGACTTACTAGTTAGCTCAATTTAGTCATTTTACAGTGTATATTCTTATCAAAACACATTTTACATGGTTATAGATTTAAATATATATATCTATACGATTTTATCTTCTTGTTCATATGTGTATGTGGACACACATGTGGAGGTCAGAGGACAATTTGGAGTGTCGTTCTCCAAGAATGACCTTTTTTTTTTCCTTATGACAGGCTCTCTCACTGTCCCGGAACTTGCTGACTAGGCTAGGCTGTCTACCAGGGAGCCCAGGGAGTCACCTATATTTGCATTCTCAGAAGCAGGATCCCAAATCTATGCCATCAAGTCTGGCTTTTTAAAATGTGGGCCTGACAACTGATTCAGGTCTTGACCAAGCTACCTCCCCAGCCGCAATACACACAAGTTTTAAAGGACATCCTTTGTAAATCTGTGTTTCATTCTTGAGCAGCAGCTGTGCTATCAATCCAGTTTTAGTGTACATGTTTCCAAAGTACTAGATTCACCTCTTTATTTGTAACCCCTCCCTTTCTACCTCGCTCCCTCCCTCCCTTCCTTCCTCCCTTCATTTGTGTATGTATGTGCTCTTTCGTTGCTTGGGAATGGAACCTAGGTCCTGTGCATTCTAAGTATACATTCTACCACTGATTGATAAGCCCAGCCCTGCTACTATATCAAGAAAGCTAGAATAGAAGGCTTTAGAATCTTCATTTGGAAAACAGCAAGGCCAGAATTTGGGAAGTGGATGCTGATGGTGAGGAGGGTGAAGCTTATCCCCACGAGAAACACAGGCAGAACAAGAGAGGATACAGCTTATTGTGAAGAAAAAAAATGCAGATATAAACTCAGTAGAATTTGTAGGTCAATTAGAAGACATAGCAAGAGAGAGAGAGAGGAAGAAGATAATGTCCTCAGGTTGAGAGATCATGAAATGTCATGAAGAAACAGCAGACAGAATGGGGAGATAATCAGTGTTTCTGTCACACTGAGCTTGGGGCTCCTGAAGAAGTGTGCCAGGGGTTGCAAGTTTATAACTAAGGAGGCTATCACTAAGCAGGGAATATTTATTTAAATATTTATTTTTATTTCATTTGCATTAGTATTTTGCCGGCCTGTCTGTCTGTGTGAGGATGTTGAATCCTCTGGAACTGGAGTTAGTTGTGAGCTGCCATGGGGATGCTGGGAATTGAACCTGGGTCCTCAGGAAGAGCGGTCAATGCTCTTAACCACTAAGCCATCTTTCGGGCCCCTCAAGGAATATTTTAAACATAGGTGAAATTCCAAATTTCAGCATCTGGTAGGAAGAGATTGCCTCTAAATGCGTTTACGTGGAAATAAGAGTGCTTGGAGAACATCTACGCTTCGGAGGCCAACAGGGGATAGATAGATATACCAGAAAGCTTGAATAGAAATAGATGAAAGAAGGAAACAAGAGGATGCAGGGGTGAGGAGTGAGTCTTCCAGGGGTGAAAGATCAATACCATCAAGTGAACCAAAGCTCCCTCTGGTCTTTACTGTGGGGAAGACGCAACTACCTGTGTGGTTCATGTGAGAGAACAGAAGCCAGACCACAGGGGCCTGGACAGGGAGGAGGGGCTAAGGAAAGGGATGTGTGTGTGGTTTGTTATTAAGAAATTGAGGTGTGATGGGCACACCTCTAATTCTAGCACTTGAGAGGCAGAGTTAAGTGGATCTCTATGAGTTCAAGGCTAGCCTGGAATACATAGTAAGTCCAGGACAGTCAGAGCTACATTTTGAGATCTTGCCTCAAAACAAAACAATAAAGAAGAAAGAAATTGAGATGTCATGATACATGGCTCATAACTGCCATAACTTCATTCAGGTCCAGGAGTTCCAATGCCATCTTGCCATCTGGCCTTCCTATGCACTGCACACACATAGCATGATTGCACAGATTCTGGTCTGTCTCTGTCTCTGTCTCTCTCTCTCCTGTGTGTCTCCTGTGTGTGTGTGTGTCCCACAGGCCTCCACAGACCTATATTCCAGCCTTGGGGAATCTGAAGCAAGAGGATTAAATAGGCAGGAATGCTAAACAGTGGGATAAACAGAGAGCCGGTCTCAAAACAAAACAGAAGAGAAACAAGTGGGATCCTAACATAGGAGAGTTGTCCAGTGAAGCGGAATTTATTTTGCATGAGGAAGTTATGCATATTTTAAAACCAGAGATTAAGATGGAGTGTATTGAAACTAGTTAGAAAGGATGCATGGGGGAAGCCATAGAAGACTGAAGCAGGAGAAGCTGAGATTTACCAGACCGACTCAGTGGGAGAAAGTCTGCAGTGTGGAGAGGCAAAAGGAACAGCTGGGAATCTGCCCTGGAGAGCCCACCAAGGAATTTCTTTGTAGCACATAAAAGCTGACATCTGATATGTTGGATATATTAACGAGACTCTTGTCTACTTTATTTCCCACGTGCACGAATCTTCTGCTTGGTTACAGGAAAAACTGAGCTGTTCCAAAAAGCTTATCCAAATGAACTGAAGCACGAAGAAGACAAATAAACTCTCTTCTGATGTCAAAAAGTTACAGGGGACCATTTGATGTTGAAATCAATTTATGTTCACTATTTCCGATCGGGTAGTTAACTTTATCATTACATTTGGCTGAGTCACTACTGGGCCTTAAGTAGAAACGGTCAGATTTACCACGTGAGAGTAAATCACTAAATAGTGAAACGATTAGGTTGGCTTTAGAAACTATCCTGGAATGATAACACATAACGAAATAAAAGTAAATCTAATAGCAAGCCGCCAAAGCATTGCGAGGGAAGACAGCCCAGGAGCATGTAGCCTGGAGATTTGCAGCCCTACCTGGGGCCTGGGCGCAGCGGCCAAATGAGCTCAGAAGGGCGATCAGCAGTCCCACTCCCGCTAGCCGGGCGGACCCCCGAATCCAGTGGCGGGGTGACTCCGCAGCCCATCCAGGGGCTCCACCCTTCTCCAGACAGTGGCACACCCTAAGGCCTAGGAGTATCATTCTCTGGGAAATGCAAGCTCTTCTTTGATGTAGCCCCAGAAAAGCCTCTCCTACTCCTCCCCCTTCTCCCCAAGGGCAGCGCTGATGTGAGCTGCAGAGTTGGCTGCACCCTGCGTCAAGTGACCCGCCCGCACCCCAACCCCACCTTCCTCCCTCCCAAACTGGCCCGAATAGCGCCAGACTGCTTGTGGACTGCGCCTGCGCACATCTGGGGCTGCGAGGTCGCTACCAGAGGCGGCACTCTGGTTTCCAGGCAACGGGGCTAACGGGGGCAGACAAGAGAGCGCCTGCGCTGACGGCGGTTGGGTTGAGTCAGGTGTGGAAAACTAGGTCTTGGGGATTCTCCCTGAGCAGGAGCGGCTCCCCGAGCAGCTCAGGTACGCGAGAAGGAGGGGAGACACGGAATCGATACCACGACCTCCCGAGGGACTGGAGAGTGAGTTTCTCTCTAGAGGCCGAATCCCGATGAGGGTTTACGATTTGATCCTCTGGGACAGAACATGACTTCCGAGTTCCGGATCTAAAGCGGGCTGGGACAGTCAGGTGTGCACCCCCTACCCCCCACGCGACAACACACTGGTGCCTGGTGCGGGTTGTGCATTGGGCATCCTTGACCCAGGCTTTGACAGTACCTGCTTCAAGCCGGGAGGTCGTGTTCTTTGTAGTTCCCAGCAGGGCCAGCGCCCAGGGAGAGTTTCTGTGCCAGGCCCTGTCGCCAGGCCACTGTTCTCACCCTGTAAAAATGTGGGACTGAGCTCAAAGCGGACTCTGCAGTTTACAAGGACCAGGGCTAGTAAGAGCAGGTTGCCTGGGTTTTTATTTGTTTGGTTGGGTTTTTGTTTTTGTTGTTCACAGATGACCTTCAATCTAAGGCTCTTTGCACCCAAACCATAATAGTATACAGCAGATGAGATATGGGTGTGGAGAAAGCTGGTGATAAACACCTGTGTCCTGTTCATGTTTTGGACCTGGGGCTTGACATAATCATCACTCACTAAGTGCTTATTGAAGGAAGGTCCTGGTAGATCCAGCCCTACAGTCCCGGGAAACGTTCAGCTGGAACGTGCTTGGGCAAATGTACAGTTTACTCTAGCAGCCGAGAGTGGACCCCGAACAAACTCTTCACATGTATCTGTTTTAAATCTCCCCTAGGCTTCGGTCCAGGCCCTGAATGGCTGGTCTCCAGTTGGCTCCACATCTGCCTGTGGGCGTTATGTTCCCACATAATAAAACAGAAGCTCCAGGGCTCCACTCAGCTAAGCACGACCCTTATGAACAAGGTGACTCTTCCCAGCGGTCCTCAATGGGACACTTGAGAGACAATTTCCAGCAGACGCTTTGGAGCAACACAGAGCTGGAGCAAGAGGAGGAGGTCTCCACTCACCCCCAAAGGAACATCTGCACAAAAGCCCGGAGGTACTCTTGTCCCCAGAGTGCCAGGATCAGCCAGCAAAGCTCAGGAAATAATCCCCAGGGCCAAGGAAAAGGTTTGTTTTCCTTGTCAAGCCCTCAACCCCTGTATCCCAAAGCAAATGACCAGGACTTCATTTCCTTTAGGAAGAAACGAGTTGGAGTAGATCGGGCATACCCATTGAAACCCATGGTCCACCGGAAGTCTCATAGTACAGCCGAGGCAGGCACTGTTGGGGACCAGAATGTCTTCCCGAAACTTCCTGAGTTTTCAGACAGCAACTTTGGTTTGAGGAGCTGGCTGGAGCCATCTATTCTTGCCTCTGGGCAGGCAGAGAGGGTCATGGCAGACCTCCACAGGACCGAGTGGACACACATCCAAAGATTAGAGGCTGCAGGGGAGACTTTACAGAAGGAAATCCAAAGAAAAGAGATCCTCCTGAGAGAGAAGTTGAAGAAGACAGAGGAGGGTCTCAGAAGGATTCAGAAAGAAAAGAAATTGGCCCAGGAAAATGAAGACAGAGAGCTACAAAGATTGATGCTACCTGGGGCGAGAGTTAAAGAGAGTAGCAGCCACTCCACACGCATACCCAGCTTATCCCCTAAGTTCAGTTCTGAGATGTTCAGTAGTAACAGGGGAGAGGACCAGCCTTGCGAACAGGCTCAGGAAAACTCTAGTCCACTTCAGTTCTTTGATTATGAAATCCAGAGGCTCAAAAGGGAAAGGCTGGTGGCAAGCAATAATAAAATTCGAGACTCAGGACCATTTGCAGACGAATTCTCGAAACCTTCCGAAGAAGAGCTGGGTAGTGCATTGCAAGCATCAAGCCTGTCTGGATCGCCGGGCTCCTCAGAGTCCTGCTCCTCCACACAGGAGCCAGAGCTGGGCAAATGCAGCTACTGTGGACGTATGTTTCTTTCCCTCAGGCTCCAGAGACACTCCACTGTCTGTGGCAGGATGCAAGGGTCCAAGAGGAAAGTGTTTGATTCCTCCCGGGCCCGCGCTAAGGGCACAGAACTAGAGCAGTACTTGAACTGGAGGGGGCCAGTCACAGCCAAGGTAATAAAAGCCTCCTAGACTTGACTTTGTATGGGTGTGTGTGTAATGGTCTGCTCTGTCCCCACCAGCTTCCTTTTGGGAAATAGGATGATGTTGGATGGAGGGAGAATCATAACTTCTGTTTGCTAGTCTCTGTGATCAGAGCTTTTCATACAAGCCTGGCAATTCTGTGAGAATCTTATTGTGCCTCATTGTATCCATTCAAAATTCAAGGCTCGGACATCCCCTAAACACACACACACACACACAGCTTGAACAGTTTAGGTAGATTTGTGTCTTTTGGTGTTTTCAGGAACCTTTAGGTGCTCAACAGTCTGTATCACTGATCAACAGCTGCTGCTCTTAGTTTCTATCATTACACGCGTAGGAGGTGGGTCAATATTTAAATCTTACTAGAACTGACTCTAAAACCTAGACTTTAAATATATGTCCTTTTATAAATAAAACGAATTCATGTTTGCCGCAGGGGGAAAAACATAAAAATGAAAATTTTAAAACTTGCATTTATGTTAAATATGAGACTTATTTTCTTGATTTATGAGAATTCCTTGTGTTCTCTCATTTGTTACCAAGCTCAGTTATACCTGCTCTTTAAAAGTGAGCTCAGGTTTGATGTACTTTCTTAATAAATAAAGAAACACTTGTAAGTTTGGACCCCTCTCTCCAGGTTAGAGTATTAACACCATAGGGATAAATTACTTTTTTTTTTTTTTAAGTTATCTCTCCAAAACATCCCTTACTTTAGAAAAATCCTAGAAAAACCCGTGTGGGAACTGGGATCTATGACACCTGCTTGATATAGCTCACAACTTCATGGGCTAGTTTAGACCCAATTGGAGATGATTGCCCACAGCTAGTCTTCAAGGGTTTGGTGACTCATTTGTAAAATAAGAGTTTCTACAGTGTTTATTTTAGAAAATCATCAGTCCTCTAATTTCTGTGGGGCCATGAATTTAAAGAAAAATATTAAAGAATAAGATGATCAGGGTCGGGAAAAACCTATGATAGATGACCTCAAAGGACTCCATATAACTCTTAACAGTCTGAGAAAAAGTAGAACATATTTTGGTTTCATTTCTTCCCAAAGTATGTGTGACCTCATGGGCGCACGCTCTCCCCCCCCCCCCCATCCTTCCCCTTTCCTCCCATCCTCTCCTTGCAGGCTGGTCTAGAACTCACTATGTAGACTAAACTGGCCTCAAACTCACAGACTGGATTCAAACCTGTCTGCTTTCCAAGTGCTGGGATTAGACATGGGTCACCACACCCAGATCCCAATTCTTCCTTATTGGGACTCTACATTTTAAATGTCCCCTTGCTGGAGCCTTTAAAAACACCTACTGATGTGATGGGTGTTCAAAGATAACTTATAATTATAGTGTTTTCTCTCAGTACAATTTGAGAGAGCACCACAAGAATGTTTTTAGAATGTTCAGAGATAGTATCCCTAAAATCTAGCTTCCAACAAGAAGTCAGCATTTTGCTCTGACAGATAATGACAGGATGGCCAGTTTCTATTCTTTCTTCTTTGGTTGGCCTGGTAATTCCCCGGGGATCCCCTGTAGCCTATCAGAATTTATTTAGGGACCATCATTGAAAAGAACCTTGTACTTCTTAAGTTCTGGAAGATGGTAGTGAAGCTGAAGAGCACACCCCAACTTTGAGCAGACTAGTTTGAGGCCATGGGCGGCACCTGGGGACATAGAGCAGAAAGGACTTGGGTTGAGCTGTACTCTATCCTGGGAGTGTCTCAAGTCTCTCTCTAGAGCGCTGGATCATTTTTGAGCTAAGTGGCTGTAGCTCCTTGTTTTTTCCCATTTACTGTGCAATCTTGGCTTTTTCTAAGTCATATAATATTCATATAACGTACAGCAGACATACATTATGTCAGCATGTGGGGCAGGAGCCCACACAGGTCTCTGTGCTGACAGATTAAGGAACATTTCAGCATGACACAGAAGAAAACACAGCTACTGTAACCCTGAAGAGCCTCCTGGCCAAATTCTTTTATGGTTTCTGGGTACCATCTTTGAACACCAGTTCTATTGTCTTGTATTTCAGTAAGATAGGCTAGTAAAGCATGCTTTTTCCTTTGATAGATTTCTTTGTTATTACCCATTACCAAAAGGTGTTTGTATTTCTTATTCTCTTAAAGATTAGTATTTATTTATTGTGTGTGTGTGTGTGTGTGTGTGTGTGTGTGTGCACCCATGCCTGTTGAGATCACAAGACTCGTGGGAGTTGGTTCTCTTCTTCCCCAATGTGGGTCTTGGAGTCATTGGATTCTACAACAGGCACCCTCACCCTCTGAGCCATCTTGATGGCTCCAATTTTATTTTAAATAGTTAATTACACACATTATAAAATTGTGGTACTAAGTGATGTTACATGATGCAGCTCACTTCATCTGCCCCTACTTGAGTCTCAGCTGTGTGAGATGTCTTCTGCATGTTTCTAAATACATTCTCTGATGGCTGCTTATCCTCACAGGTGAAGCTGTTTCAAATCCCTCTCCCCCTTGCCTTCCCCATTATTATTTTCCTTTCCACTCTCGCTGATCATAGTTCTGATGTAAAACAGTGGGATTTTACAGGACCATTGTACCATACCTCCCCTTCACTGATGAGTAAATTCTGCTTCTGCCCACGTGTACTTGGGGTAAATCTCTTACTTTTCATCTCCTTCATTTACCATGAATCTATACTTAAAACTTTCCCTAAATAATCTACTGGATGTTAGAAATTATGTTTTTTTCCTAAGTGTCCAGATATCTTTATATCAGTTTGAGGTGCCCTTGCCCCATTCTGGAAACTTCTCCTTCCCCGCTCTCTCTCTGGCCTGGCCATTTTGTGGATTTGGAACTTTGCTCTCTTTCTCTTCTGTGACAGTCCTGTCTTTTTCATGTTTCCCTGAAGCTTTCCAAGAGACATGCACAGATGGTAGATTCTTATCCATGGAATTAAAGAAAAATATCTACATAAAGGCTTCCTATTTGATGATTTGGCTGGGTATAGAAATCTAAGCAGGAAATGATTTTTATCAGAACTTTGTTTTTGAGACACTGGCTCACTATGTAGCCCCAGCTGGCCTGGAACTCAGAGATCATCATGCCTCTGCCTTCGTGCCCTTTATTAGAACTCATTTTTTAAATTGTCAAAGAACAAATTTAATAAAAGTTATAAAGAGAAAAGAAACATTTAATGACTCCTCACTTTGTTAGAGCTTTTAAGACATTGTTCCTTTTTAGCTCTCAACATCGAGTGTTTATTGTTGAGAAATTTAATGTTTTGATTACTGCTTCATTTTATGAAACCTATTTTGTTTCATTTCCAAAAGCCAACAGGATTTTCTTAATTTTAAAATTCTAAGATTTTACAGTGATCACTTTGGAGTTTTGGTAAGACATTTCAGTTTCAAGACTTGTGATCTTTGATTCTCCAAATATTAATTACATTATTTAATAACTTCTTCCCGTGATTTCTGTCCTTTTGGAACAAGTTTGCTCACATGTTGAATGTTCTGATTTTCCAATCCTTTCTATTTTCCATCTGCTCTCTCTTTTCCATTCTGGGACATTTTGTTATTTTTGTAATGCTTCTATTTGAGTTTTGACTGTCAGGCTTGTAAGTTATAGTTATTGTTATTTTATTTCTGTTTATCCTTCACCATATACTCCTTTTACGGACAAAATCTTTCTTTCCAGAATATTTATGTTTTATGTATATATGTGTGCACCATGTTTGTATGCATTGCCCACAGAGGCCAAGAGAAGGCCTGGGATCCATGCTGGCCTAGGTAACAAACCTGGCTCCTCTCAAAGAACAGTCACTGCTGTAACTGCTGAGCTATTTCTATACTCTGGACACAGTATCTTTTAGTACTTTATTGATATTATATATTTTTTTCTGTTAAAATGTTTTTGTGTGCCAGGTGGTGCTGGCACACTCCTTTAAACCCAGCACATGGACAGAGGCAGATGGATCTCTGTGAGTTTCGAGGCCAGCCTTGTCTACAAAGTGACTTCCAGGACAGCCAGGGCTACATAGAGAAACTGTCTCGAAAAATCAAAAAGAAAATGTTTGTGTGTGTGTGTGTGTTTCAATATCATGAGTTTTTGTTCTTGTTTTGGGGGACCATTTTTCTTTAGCTAAGCTCTCATCAAAGATCTGATAATCCTTGCCTGCTCATTTGGTGGTTTTTTTGTTTTTGATTTGAGACAGGGTCTCACTATTTAGTCCTGGCTGTTTTTCGAATTCAGAGATTCTCCTGTCTCTGCCTCCTGAGTACTGGGATTAAAAGCATGCAACACCACATTTTTCTGCTCATTTAAACCTTAATGAGTTTATTTGATAAATAACTTCATACTTATCAGTGAGCTCTGTAATTGTAGTCCCCCAAAGCCAGTGTTGGAAGGCTCATTTCTGGCTACTGGGTAAATCCAGAGAACCAGTGTCCCTCCCAAGAGGATGCCAGTTACTGAGTAGCAGTAACTGGGAGTTGATCTTAGAAAGCAGTCTGACAGTTCTGTGGTTGCTGGGTACTCCTGCTCAGCTTCCCCACTACCAGAACTGAGATGAATCCTGTTCTTTATCTTGGCTGGATTTTCTGAACTAAAACCCATTAGTTAGGTATTGGAGAGCCGTCTCAGTGGTCAAGAGTGCTCACTGCTTTTCCAGAGGACCTGAGTTCAAGTTCCAACACCCACTTAAAGTTGTTTACAACCATCTGTAACTGCAAGAGATCTAATACCCTCTCCAGGCCTTCATCCATGGGCACCTATACACATATGGCACCTATACACATATGGCACCTATACACAAACTGAAACTAAAAAAATATAAGGAACTGAAGAGATGGCTCAGTGGTTAAGAGCACTGTCTGCTCTTCCAAAGGACCCAGGTTCAATTCCCAGCACCCACATGGCAGCTCACAACTGTCTGTACTCTAGTTTCAGGAGATCTGATGCTTTCTTGCAGGCAAAACACCAATACAAATGAAAGATAAATATTTTTAAAACTTATCTAGCTCAATTTTTGCAGAGAACAAGCCCCTCTTCTCATGGGAAGTGTGTGTATGTGTGTGGGGGGGGGGGGTTCTGGCACCTGGATACATAGGGTAGGAGACCTTAAGTCCATCTTGCATTCATCCCCACACCTTCCTCCTTTGTACCTGACCCACCCTCAGGGGTCCCGGCAGAAGAGGTCTGGCCTCCATGTAGCCTCCTTGGAGGCTCTTGGGTTGGGCTCAGTGCTGGCAGGCAGTCATTCCTTTCCCCCTTTTCTGCTCTTTGATCCTGAGGACCTTTTCACATCATAAAGCTCCAGAAAAGAGAGAGATCCATGGCAGCTGAAGGCTCTATGTTCCTTTCCTATTACAGATTGACCCTCCTCGGAAGAGCACCTGGAGACAGAAGCATGAGTCTTTCATCCGTACCCTCCGTCATGCACGACAGGTCCAGCAGGTCATTGCCAGAGGTGGGGATCCCTCAGACTTGCCTCCTGTCCTGCCTGCAGAAAACCCAGACTATGTCCAATGTCCTCACTGCAGCCGCCACTTTGCTCCCAAGGTGGCTGAGCGACACATACCTAAGTGTAAGACCATCAAGAACCGCCCTCCACCTCCAAGGAGGCATGACAGCTGAGCCAACAGCGGCAGAAACTGCCTTGCTGAGCTCAGAGGGCCGTGCTTCTCTTCAGCATAAGCCCAGGGAAAGTGATAGAAAGCAGGAAGAAAAAGAACTGCTCCAGAACCTAGATCGGCCTGCAGACAAAACCATCCAGGAGGCAGGAGGAAGCCCCAACTTCATGCTGGATAACTGTGGCTGTGTGTTTATGTTCTTGTCAGAAGAATGGGTGGGTAAGAACACTGGGTAGTGAGGTTGCATTAAAGCTCTCTTCTCCTGAGCCCAACTATGGTTTGCACTGGTCAGGTGACTGCATTGAGTTGTTTTCTGGCCATGGCACATGTCCAGGGTTTCTGTTAGCCCTTCTTGCTCTTCAAAGTAGGGCTATAAAGACAAATGAGAGGGTCATTGTCATACAGATGGCTAACTCTTATAAAAGATAGTTAAGATTGTGCTGTGAGGCATTATTAATGGAAATGTATCCTTGGCCTCCATGGCCTGTGGTCTTGGTTGAAAGCCAACAAAAGTATGTAGCATTAGGGGGGCAGTGTATCCTAAACCTTCTCTGTGATGTACTGAGTAAGGAAACATCTTTCTGCACTTTACAGGGTATGGATGGATGAACAGGCTCTCTTCTCTGTACTTGTTCTTTTTAAAGAACATATTAAAGAAAGAAGCTGCTAGGTCACTTTCAAATAAGGTTGTCTGGGTCCCTTGAGGCTGCAGACCCAGCCTAAGCATGGACAGTGCTCAGTTTCATGGTGTGGCCCGTGGTCAGAGCAAGTCACACTTCTATTTTACATTTGGAAAGGGATCAGGTCTTGATGGTGAGAACGGTGCCTACAACTGGTGGCTTTCAGGAGCTTAAGAAGATGAATGCTTAAACTCCTACAACCACCGGATATTTAGCCTGACATGCCACCTCCTTCAGGCAGTTTACTGAGGAGTACAGTTTCTTACTTTATGTTAAAAGCAACAGATAAGAAGCCATGGCTAAACTCACAAAGTTGTATTCCCAAAGATGCTCAAAATTGTTAATTATCCTATCAGTGCTTTGCCTGTACACTTGGTGCCTGCAAAAGTCAGGAGAGTGCGGGATCCCCTGGAATTAGAGTTAGATGGTTGAGCCATTGTGTGTGTGGAAACCCAAGTTCTTTTGTTTGTTTTAGTTTTTCAGGATGGAGTTTCTCTGTGTAGCCCTGGCTTTGCTGGAGCTCACTCTATAGAGCAGGCTGGCTTGAATTCAAGAGATCCACCCGCCTCTGCCTCCTGAGTGCGCCACTCAAGTTCATAACTTCAGAACCATCTCTCCAGACTCCCACCCCACCCCAGATGCTTTATTGTTATGAAGCATTCAAAAATAGGTTCTGATTTTTAAAACTTGGGATAAGAGCATATCTTGAAAATTGTGGGGTCAGCAACCTCCACAGGACACGCTGGAAAGGGCTTACAGTCAGTTGGGGATGATGACAAGTAAGGCCAGATTCCTTGCTTCATCTGCTGAGCCTCTTAGGCATGTGGATTGGGGATCCCACAATGTTATTAGGTTCACAACTTAGAGCCCTCAAGGAGAAACACTTGTGTGCAAGCCTCTCTATAGACCCAAGCAGTTATCCATTCTTAAACTGCCAAAGAAAGAAAACAAAAACCTATGTCTGTGTCCCCCTTGAGCTCAGGCTTTGTCAGTCTTCTGAATTTAACAAACTTTGGCTCTGGGAGGTAAGAGCTATTTTACCTCGAATCTTTTCCTGGATAGAGGTCACATAAATGCTGCTTGTAAATGTCCATATTCAATTACTTTAAGCACATGTCCTAAACATACATTTTAAACTTCAAAAAGCTATGGAAAATTCTCATGTTGAAACTCACAAGGTAGCTCTTTTCATTTAGAAATGTGTGCAGACATGCTGAGCCAAGATTTCCTAGTTTACACAGAACAGTACCTCTTGTCAATATTTGCGTTCAGTCAGTTGATCATCCTTCACAACCACACAGATGGCAAGCAGAGCTATGATATAGATTTTCCTTCCCAAACCCTGTGACCTGTGAGGTTTAATGATCAGCACATTTACGTGGGCAGTTAATCACTGAGGTAATAAATGACTTGTGGCTTTGCAGGGAATCTCAGTCTTACAGCCCACTCCACCCTCCTGCTATCACAACTGGTACTTCCTTTGAGGCCTGGGTGTCTCATGTGAAGCTTTCTCTAAAATACATATTTTTCTCTGTTCTTCCTGTCATGAATGTTTCTGAATAGATAACAAACCAAATGGAATTTGAGCATTAGGAGCCTTTTGCTTTAAACTTTAGTGCGATGCTCAGCCAAGAAAAGCAGCAGCTGTTATGCCAAGGAGACTGAATACAACTCAGCTGCCCTGAGGAAGTTTTATAGACAAACTGGCATGGTCAGTTGGAAAAGTCCCCCCATCAGGACCAAGGAGGTATGTAAAAGCAATGATTCCTCTTGTCACTGTGCACGTGCATAGTGTGCACTATTGCAGGCATGCATATGCATGTGTTAAGTCAGAGGCAGCTTTGTAGTTGAACTCAGTTCACAGGCTTGCCCAGCATGCCACCTTGATCTGCTGACCACTCAGCTGGCCCAGGATCCTTCTTTTAATGTCTCCTTCCCCCTGCCTCTGCACTTTCTGCATTTTTACAAACTTTTGGGAGAAAAAGCTGTAGCAGCAAAAAAATTTTTTTGGAAGAATGAGGTTATTTCTGTGCAACAACTCTTACATAGTTTCTGTTAAAAGAATAATTTTTCATTATTATTTATTTATAGATGACTCACAGAATCAAAGGTTTCCTAAGGCCTAGAACCGTGGTGTTTTGTCTCCAGTGACTCAGGAAGTATACAAGCTTACTGAACATCACTAGGTGTGAGTTTAAATGTTTATTTAAGACAGAAATGGCACACCACTCCACCCTCACCCTTTCCAGCATCTGGCAAACAATAAGCTGGCTTTTCAGCAAAAGTGTTGGCACAGAGGATTAACTAACTCAAAGCTTCAAACACCTAGCACTGCATAGAGAACGAGCAGGACAGTTTACCAAGATTCAGCTAGCCATAGGAAGCCATTTGAAGACATTTCTGCTGTCTGTGCTTTCCTCAGCCCAGGGCATGGCTGCCACTCTTGACTGTTTGCTGTTTGCATAGCTGTTTCGTGGGAGAAAAAAAAAAAAATCTTATGGCTAATCCTATGCACAGTTCTGGGAAGTGCAAATTATCTCTATGGCACAGAACTTAAGATTCCCAGCTGGATTAATAGCAACCCTAGATTTCCCAGAGGAATATACTAGAGAAAACGACCACCATGCTCTGCTAGAGAATGATTCCCCAAGGCTCCTGCCCACCTTAACACTCACTGTCACCCCACAGTCAGCAACATGCCCATGCCCCTCAGCTTCTGAAAAAGCAATGCTCATAATGAAGACCTTAAACCCTGCCTCTCAGGCCTGCTGAGATGGTAAGCATAAGGATACAGGACCTTGAAAGGCCAGCCAGTCCTGAAGAAAACCAAGTTGCATTGACATGATGAACCAAAACTCTCTGACAGGGTTTATAGCCAATGGCTAGACCCCTAGAACTTGTGACCTTATGTCAGGATTGGGCTTTTCCTTATTCTGGGAAAAGGCTTCTGTGATTACATCAGTACTATTGTACTAGGTTTCTCAGAATTGAGAAAATAATGGGACATCAATGATCCCATTGGACAGAGTTGCCTATCCCCAGAGATGGGGTTTCCCCCCAGCACCAGCCTTTACACCATCAGTTAAGGGAAATGGCAAAATTTCTCCTGCACAGGTAAGTCCTCCTGCAATATTAAAATAGATAGCAAACTTATTTTTTTGCTTTGGTTTAAATGAAACAATACTAATTTAGCTGTATGTGGCATGGAGGATGTGGTACTTATCAAAGCAGCTGCTGTGGCCCCAAACACAAGCAATTCATTAGACTTGGTGGAAGCACAGGCTCACATTTAAGGGAAACCATCAAATGCTTGCCTAGAAGGTTGGCTCTTCTAGGACACATCCTGTCTTTGGAAAAGGTAGCTTGCTTTCAACAAGAACACAGCAGAAGTGGGCTTGCAGCCAACTTCCTCTCACTTGGTAGGTTTGACCTGTCAAGCTTTCGGGAGCCCAAGAATTGGGTGCTGGCTTTGGGCCACTCAAGTACGAAAGATGATACTGACTTACAGGGTATGATATGGCTTCAACATACCAAAGAGGAAATACTGACTAGACATAGAAAGGGGGTGCCTGGGGCTACTTATCCCAATCGGACCTGAAGGGTCATGACACTAGAGGCACAAAGAAGCCTTCACAGGGGTAGACGACTTCGGTGCCACTGAGGCCCTCTCAGATACCAAGGCAAGGCACTGAAGGAAGTGTTACCTTCCCCTTGCTTTTTCCCCATAGGCCACCTACTACCTCCTGGGGTAATTCTCTTAGACACCTCCTCTCTTAGAGGAATTCTCCAGAGCTGGAAAATCCCACCTTGTACACACTGTAGCCTGAGAGTTTGGCTATTATGATCAGGGACCTGCCCTTTCTCTGCTCCTCCACAGTGAAAGCAATCTAAGCTTTCCTCACGAAGCACTCAGTTACACGAAATAACTGAACTTCCTGAAAACAACCTCTAGACTGACTCTGCCAGTAAATGTTCCTGGACTCCAGGCTTCTGAAAAGACATACCCCATTCTCTGGAGGACTCTGGGCAGGCCAGGCCTGGCCACAGCACACTCTGATTTTACATTTTTTTTTCCTCCACCCAGAGGTGCAATGCCTGGTGCTAAAATCCCAAGGCAGCTTAATGATAAAAATGATAAATGAAACATGAGCTGCTACCAGCGCAATTAAGGTGAGTACTGTGTCTCCTCTTCAAAGGTGGGATCAAAAGATGAGGTACAGAGCTGCTGTTGCTATGGCAGTCACTGATGACAAAGCCAGGGCCACAGGACCCTTCCACTCTCCAAAACAATATCACTCCTAGATCCTATCTAAAGGCAATGCCATTCTCCAAATGCACAAGGAAAGTGCTTCAGAACCTCCCTCTGCCCTGCGCTCCATGTCTGCAAGTGAACAAAGCCGGAAAGCTGCTCTCTGCACTTGGTAAGTGTGCGGTGAAGTTCTTTGGGTCCCAGTTTCCTGAGGGCTATGGGGGCTCAGGAGACTAGAGGCTGGGTCGACAAGAGTCTGTTCCAAGGAGGCACCAGGAATCCGAATCTAAGTCAGGCTTCGGATCCATTTCCATTTCTTCCTTTGCTGTCTGAGTTTCTTTGGAATGCATCCCCATCTGTCCACAAAAAGCAATTCCACATTAGCAATGATGCTACTGGTCTTGGCACTTCAAGACTCTGTTCTCAGTGTAGAACAGTCTCTCGGGATTTGTTGTCATGATCTTGTGGAAGGCTCAGGTAGCACTGACTCAGAAACAGTCACTATATTAACATTTATGCAAGTAGTTTGCCCAGGCCCCTGGGGCTTGGGCTATAAAAAGTGAAATGGCTAGGGGTGGTAGTGCATGCCTTTAATCCCAACACTCATGAGGCAAAAGCAGGAGGATCTGTCTCCATGAGTTTGAAGTCACCCTGGTTTACATAGTGAGTTCCAGACCAACCAGGGCTACATAGTGAGATCCTGTCTCAAAAAACAAAACCACCAAACAAAAACCTCACCAATCCTAGATAAAGCAATCTGTGCCTCCTCCCTGGCAATCTAACCTTAGGAATGTACATTACCTTCTGAAGTGTTTCATAGACACTGTTTCCCTTAACCTTCAAAACAACCACATAGAGTAGGCTGTTCACAAGTAACAAGGCCAAACACACATAAGACAAAGCCAAGGAATGACTCTTCCCCACTCCCAGCTGAGTTGAGATGGAATGAGCAAGAAGTATCACATACAATGTCCCTCCCAGACTATTTAACCTGTATGCGATGAAGCTGCAACTCTAACCTTAGTTTTCAGAAAAGAGCGCGGGTGTGCTCACGCCTCTCTCTGAGTGTGCAGGTGAGAGGATAACCACTGCTGGGAGTTGATTCTCTCCCTCTGCTGTGGTTCTGGGGATTGAACTCAGATTGTCAAATCATTGTGGAGGTCCTTTACTCAGCCGAACCATTTTCCAAGCCTTACATCATTTTTACAATATACTTTAAAATGGCTCAGCAAGGGTTAGGGATGTAGCTTAGTGGTAGAGCATTGCCTACTATGAGCAAGACACTGGGTTCAATCTCTACTATTGCACAAATAAATAAACAAAATGGCTAAAGTATGTATACACATATACATCAAACTGAGCAATGTTAATAATTATTGAACCTAAATGGTAGATATTTTCATAGTAAAAGTTAAAAAAAAAAAACCCTAAACAACTAGTAATAAAAAACAATCAACATTAGGTATTAAAAATTATAAAAATCCAGGTACGTGACCTCGGCAGGCTCCAGGCTCCTGGAATCAAGTACAAAGGTCACATCGCTAAGAGATGGGGAATTACAGAGGGTAAGTCTACTCAGCACCTTATGTTTTATTTCTGTGAACTTTCAAGCCACACTTAGAAATTCCATTACTCTCTGCATGAGTGCTCTCACCTGCTGGCCTCCTTCCAATTTCTTTTTCAGCTTTTGTAGTTGAGTAGAAATCTGGAAGTTTTCCTGTTGTAGCTTCTGTTGTTCTGCCAGACACTTTAACACGAGAGCCTGCAACCTCTCAACCTCCGCCTGCAGAGTGTTGCACACACAGGCTGGAGAGGTCAATGCTTTCCCAGCACATGGTACTGCAGGAGTCAGCCGGGGAGGCTATAGAGAAAAAGGAGATAATGCAGGAGGATCTGCCATGGGTTCCCAGTGGGTCCCCAGTGCAAAGGGCTTTAACTTTAACAGAGTAAGACAGATATACACAAGAATATGTGCAAGTGAACCAGAGAAATGCCTGGATTTCAATTGCACATGGTACTAATAGGACAAGGGACCTCTCAGTGCTTAGGCCTCATTCAGCTACGGTAAGAATCACTCTTTGGGAATAAGAACAATCCATATCTGGGGGATTTTACAAAAAAGTTTTTAAAAAATATGTTCTCTTTTCAAATGCTCAAGTGAGAAAGCAGGAATTTATCCGGAACAGTTCTGACCACAGTGAGGACATGGTTCATAAAATGTAGGTGGTTATACTTGAGAAGAGTTCAGGGGGAAACTGACGGCACAATTTAAGAAGGCCACCACAGGAAGGGAAATGTTCACCTTCAAGTTTTAAAGTTTCTTACCTCGCTCCTGGGAAGGCTTTCAATTACTATTCTAGCCTGGATTTTTCTTCCTTATATAGTTTTTAAAAATAGCAACTCAGGGCCAAAATCCCAGCATTTGAAGGCAGGTAGATCTCTGGGTTCCAGAACAGCCAGGGCTCCACAGAGAAACCCTGCTTCAAAATCAATCAAACAAAACAAAAACAAAAAACCACCACCACCAAAAAACAAATAAATCAGTAAAAATAAAAAAAAAAATCAGATCAGCAAATAACAGCCTAGAGATCAATTCTGACCTAAGTTATAAATAAAACTTTATTGAAACACAGGCACACTCATTCATTATGTATTATAGACTGAGCATCCCTAATGTGAAAATCTTAAATACAAAACTGTTTGAGCAATGATATAGCACAAGTGGAAAATGCCACACTTAAGCTCCTGAGATAGACTGCAGTTCAGTTCATTAGAATAAGGCACAAAATGACCTTCAAGCTAAGTTTGCAAGGGTTCTACAAAATATAATGAATTGATGTTTTAGCCTTGGGTCGTAGCCCTAAGACATCTCATTATGTATATGCAAATTCCCCAAATCCAGCAAAATATGAGATTTAGAAGCCTTCTGGGTCCTAAGCATTTGGATAAGAGATACTCAACTTGCATCTCAGCTATAATGTAAAAGTTGTCATTGTGCTCCTTCAGTATACTACAGGTTTCCTCCCTCCCTCCCTCCCTTATTTATTTATTTAGGTTTTTAAAGTCAGGGTTTTTCTATGTAACAGCTATTTATTTATTCATTCATTCAGGTTTTTAAAGACAGGGTTTTTCTATGTAACAGCTATGGATATCCTGGAATTCACTCTGTAGACCAGGCTAGCCTTGAACTCACAGGATCCACCTACCTCTGCCTCTTCAGTGCTGAGGACAAAGGTGTTATTTCTTATATACAGCTCAATTAGTGTCATAGTGCCAAGAAAATTGAGTTTTGGAGCTAGGATTGTGGCTGTCTGTGGAGTACTTGCTTAGCACGCACAAAGCCCTAGCTGGATCCCCAGCACTGCATAACTGGGTATATGGCACATGCCTATTATCACTTGAGAGATGAAGGCAGGAGTAGCAGAGAAGTTCAAGTTGTCCTCCATCCTTGGCTGGGCTACAGAATTTGTTTTACAAAGAAACACACTCTCCTCTCTCTCTCTCTCTCTCTCTCTCTCTCTCTCTCTCTCTCTCTCTCTCTCACACACACACACACACACACACACACACACACACACACATTTAGAAATGTACAGTTCAGTTTGGGTACTTCTTAAGAAGAGGGGAAAATAATCCTCTGGTACTAAAAGGAAAAGACTGGCTCTTAGAACTATCAGAGAGAAAGTGTAGCAGTGGCCTAAGAGCCAGAGGACATGGTGAAGCCAGGAGAACCTGAGAACTCACCATCACGGTCTACCTGGTTGAGGTTAAAGACAGAAAACTCAGTTACCCAGGCTCCTACTGGAGGAGCTTCAGATGCGACTCTGAGTCCTTGCAGCTCTTCATAGGGCAGGGTGTCCTTCTCAGACTCTGAAAATGCTGCACTTAGGGGGGTTGGGCTGTCAGGCATGGGGATGAACTCTGCATTTTCCAGCTCCTAAGTCCACAAGAAAGAATCTCATCAGTTTGCAGCAACCTACTCTCTCCCAAGTTCCCCTGTAGCCTTTACTTTCATTCTGTTGGGACATTGGCACCCTCTAGTGGGACAGAACAGTGGTGGCTAACAACACATCCTGTCTAACTGGAAACAAGCTGTCATCCTTCCTTCAGTGATGAAAATTCTGACGCTAGTTCAAGAACAGCTGTACCTGCTTCATTCCCCAACACAATTCTATATACACCATTTATCTGGTCAGGAGGCCAAGGCTGGAGGCATGCTGCTTTCTCTGCTCTCTACCCTAAGCTGACCTGTAGTCTCAAGTTTCTCAGAGTTGGGATAATAATTCAACACAGTTCATGAAACTAAACTGGATGGAGCAAGCCACTGTAGCCAAGCCTTTAATCCTAGCCACACCTTGGCAGATGTGGTGAAAAAAAAGAAATAAACAGTGAAGACAGATTTAGGAAGAAGAAGAAGAAGAAGAAGAAAAAAACCTCTAAATGGTTTACAGCATGTTTAAAAATATACACAGGCTTGGGAAAGACAAGAAAAAGGAAAAAAGATAAAAGTCCTTAAAAAAGAAATAAAGAAAAAATATAAGCCATGTAAAGATGGAAATACACAGAGTCTAGATACTGCATGTTACATTGTCTTTGAACTGTCTGACTGCTGAGGAAGGAGCAAGAGCTGCTAAGAGACACTGATTACAAAGGCTGCTGGATTAATCCAACCTATATATTTTATAAGTAACTTGACTTCAAAATTAAAGTTACTTTGGAGAAGAGGTTTTCTTTTTATTTCCACAGATAATAAGAGGTTATGGATTCATTTGGGGTTAAGAAAAACCAGATTTGATCGAGGAAGACCCCTGAAAAACTTCGGTTGGATCACCAGATGATCCAATAATTCAGAGTACCTTTATTACAGTTTCCTCTGAGTTCTACATCCAGAACATCAAGGAGAGTAGATAGGATGACCCAGCTTTATACAATACTCCAGTCAGGATAGTAATCCCCAATTTTCTCAGGATCCCCAGAAGATTACCAGCACCCCGATCAGCAGAAAGTAGTCTAGAGAACTATGCCCACATTCACCAAAAATAATTATGGATGTTTGTCTCTGTCTAGAATGTTGGTTACAAGTTGTTATAGACAATGGTCTGAAAAAGGCTATATATATATATATATATATATACATATATATATATATATATATATATATATATATATATATATATACACATACTCTTTATAGGAGAGTAGTAGATTTGGGGTTCTTGTTTAAGAAGAAAACAATAGGGGAAATTCTGTGGGACTACGTTTTTGGACACTGTAAATATTTGTCACTGGTATTAGTTTAATAAAATGCTGATTGGTCAAGTAGTTAGACAGGAAGTAGAGGTGGGCCAACCAGAAGAAGAGAATGCTGGAAAGCAGAGGAACAGAGGAACAGAGGACATCGAGATGCAGAGGAAGCATGATGAGAATGCTACTCTGAGAAAAGGCACCAAGCCAGGTGGCTAAGCATAAATAGAAATGTGGGTTAACTTAAAGTATAAGAGTTAGCAAGTAATAAGCTTGAGCCATAGGGCAAACAGATTGTAATTAATATAAGCCTTTGTGTGATTGTTTGGGACTAAGTGGCTACAGTACCAGCCGGTCAGAATAGAGAAACTTCAGACTACACCAACCAGTTAAGTCCTATTGGATGATAATCAGCATACCACACCTTTTGTAAAAAATTAAAATCCCACCAAGCGTGGTGGTGCACTCCTTTGACCTCAGCACTGGGAGGCAGAGGCTGAGTCTGGAGCCAGACTGGTCTGTACAGTGAGTTCCACACTGGCCAGGAAAAAAATAATTCATAAACTGCAAATGTTTGCTGGCCACGCTGCACATATTAGTGACTGAGTCAGGAAGAGTAAAGCAAGAGGTGGGTTAAGGACACCAATAAACTCAGCAATTTTATCACTCTGAGAAATAACCACTGATACAGTGGTCACTAATCTCGTCCACATTCTTCTGTGCAATGTATTTCCTGAAAAAATAAAGTCTTACTGATAGAAATTCCATCTTTTCATATAAAATAGTTTATATATTTTTACTGTCTATACCGTATCTTTAATAAGCTGTATTTCTATTGTAAGGCACTTCAACTGCCCAATATTCTACTTCTATAAACAGCGTGAGCTACTTCTATATAATGTGTGAGCTTAATTTTCGCATAGGTGCACTTCAACTCCATTTAAACTTTTTATCTTTTTATATTTTAGAAAGCTTATACAAGAGTAAGTCTTCTAATGTTTTCTTTGTTTGTTTTTTGTTATCTTTCCCTGTATAGAGTTACCCTATAATGGGACAATGACACCCCTCCTAGATACCACAGGCTAACAAACCAAAGACCTAATGTAAGGAATGGGTTACCTTTTTTGGAGATGTTGGCAAGTGAGGGCCCACACACTCCCAAATGGGCTATGGACAGTGTTCTTGGTTGCCCTCCAGAACTTGACACTAGGATGCTGTTGCTCACTCGGGAGGCAGAGGGAGGATGTTCTGTGAGTTCAAGGCCAGCCTGATCTACATAGTAAGTTCTCGGGCAATTGGGAGGATACAAATAAGACCTTGTATAAAAATAAAAGAAACTCTACTGTTCAAGACATCACATAGTTGAGTCATAGAATATAGAGATAGTTAAGCCAGGCTGGTACTCCCCTGAAGTCTTATCCACACTATTCAAAGTTACTATGTAAACTATCAGAAAGAAAATGTAAAGCATAGCTGTCAGCTGTTCAAACTATAATAATAGGAATTAGGAGCATTGTCTGCTCTTCCAGAGGACCTGGGTTCAATTCCCAGCAACCACAGGGCAACTGTCAACTATCTGTAATTCGTCTCAGGAGACTAATACCAATTCAGATAAATTAAAAGGTTAAATTATTAAAAACAAACAAAACAAAACAAATATAATAACTGACCTGGCAAGACACACCCACTGGTACATAGGGGCATCAATATCACTGGAGTAACCAAACACTTTAGGACTGAATTTAAGGCCTACTCCACAAGTTGAATCCCTTACCTGACACTGTTACTGGGGCCAAAAATGTAGATAGTCACAGTCCGTAAGGGAGAACCGACTACTACTTTGTTAATGGATACAGTATTAAACTGACTCCTAATAACTTACTGTTATATTCACATATCAGCATGTCTGTTAACCTCCACAACAGAAGCTTCTTTTGGCAGCAGATAGTGATTAACCCACACAACTGGTAATGCCAGTGAATGAGAGCGAAGAATTCTCAGCTCTAAACAGGACATCTACATCATACCCTCTCCTCCCAAAGGCTAAGAGATCATTGTGGAAGAAGAGATAAAAAACTGTAAGAGCCATAGGTTGTGGACGACTATAAGAAAACAGCATTCTCTGGACAAGGCAGGGCAGTTGCATATGTAAGTTCACAGCAGCATGAATAGAGGAGGTAGAAATGAGTCCTGCTCCTACTAAAGACCTACTGGGAACTGCTAGCTGCTGTGAGAGGAAGAGTCAGTCTTCTTAAAGGTACATTAACTACACTCCAGTGGAAGGACACACATCCAAGGGTATATATATATGGGCAGCACAAACTGCACCTGATGGGCTTAGAAAAAAACAAATGGACAAAGCTAGGTTCATAGGAAGGGGGAATGGATCTGGGAAGGACTGGGGAGAAGGATGAATTAAATATCAAAATAGAATGCACAAAATTTTCAAAAAATAAAAACTTTAAAAAGTATTTTTAAGACAGGTTACAAATTTTTTTTTAAAAGGTAAGTTATATGAATTTATTATATTCACTTTAATAATACAGGCATAAAGGATCTGGGCTTACTGGTGGCATACACCTTGATCCCAGCACTGTCAAAGCAGAGATAGGTGGATTCCTGTGAGTTCCAGGACAACCTGAACTACAAATTGAGACCCTGTCTTAAAAAAAAGAAAGAAAAGGAAAAGTGATAACATGCTATATCCTTTCTTCTTAGAAATGAGAATGAGATTAGCTTTGTGGTACCTTCTTTCCAGGTGGGAATCTGAAGCCTCGTCTCCTGTCTACATTAGTAGGGTACAAGAAACAGAGACCTTGGCAACCCTTACTAGGTCCTGATACACTTATCTGAAGTATCTGTTCCAAGGGAATTACCTTTCGAAGCCAGCCAGGACAGGAGCTGCTAGCCCCACAACTGTTCCCCACGGCCTCCGTGGGACTGATTAAACCTTCCATTCCACGGTCTGCTTCCATTGTTCCTCGGAAGCCTCCACTTGGATCTGGAGTTTCAGATTGCTCCTGACTGTCTTCCTCTTCGCCACCACCACCGCCTCCTCCTCCTCCTCCTCCGGCTCCACCACCTCCTCCTGGGCTGGCACTCTGAACCACTGGTAGATGTGTGGTACAGAAGGAGAGAGCTTTTCTAGGCCACAAAGAGACTGACCATCTCACAAACCCACTCATCCCCACCAAAGTTCCTAGAGTTGTACCAAGTGGATTGTTCAGACAAATCTTTGAGACTAAACTTTGTTTTTAGATAAGGTTTAAGTAAATCATTTTAAAAAAAGATTTGTTTCATTTTATGTGTGAGTGTTTTTGCCTGCACATGAGTTTGTGTACCACGTGCATACATTGCTTTGGAGGCCAGAAAAGAGTGTCAGGTCCTCTGTAACTGGAGTTACAGATGGTTGTGAGCTGCCATCTTGAGTGCTGAGAACCAAATCCTAGTTCTCTGTACAATCAAGAGGTGCTCTTAGGATGAAGCTGTTGGGGTAATTTAGTGTGTGTCTGCACGTGGGTTAAGTGTGGAGTCAGAGGACAAGCTGTAGAGGTTACTGCTCTCCTTCTATCTACCATATGGCTCTCAGGATTGAACCCAGGGTGTTAGGATGGCTACTCCATGAGCCTTCTTGTAGGCCCAATTTCTTATTCTTTTATTTTTTTAAGACGGTTTCTCTATGTAGCCTTGGCTGTTCTTGAACTTGCTCTGCAGACCATGCCTACCGCTGCCTTCCAAGGAGTAAAGGCATGCACCACCACTGCTCAGCTTACAAATTTTCGTTCTTGAGACAGAGTCCTTATGTCACCCAGGCTAGCCTAGAACTTGGCATGTAGCTGAGGATGGCTTTGAACTTGTGCTCTTACTACTACATCTTCCCAGTGCTAAGATTATAAGCATGGGCCACTATGCCATGCTCACATAAAGGTATTTTATGTTAGGAACACCATAATCTGTGTCTGTTTTCTGAGTCTTAATGCATGTCTGGCAGGTGACTCACTAGCAGTACCTTTCCCTAGCATTTGACGTATGTAAAAAGTTTCTCAACAGTGGGCCAAATACCTCTTAAGTTTCACAAAATAACAAGACAGATTCTGAAACATCAGCACGCACATGACTTCTCCCAGGTGAACATCGAGAACAGTTTTAATTCTTGGCATATACTCAAGTAATAGAAAACTATGAAGAAAACTGTAGTTGGAAAGCTGGCAGAGGGTTTAAGCTGACTTTCCTAAGTTGAAGGTTTAACTGACTTTTCTTTCTGAGGGCCCATTTTTTGTTTTATTTTTCAAGGCAGGGTTTCTCTGGCTGTCCTGGAAATCACTATATAGACCAGACCTCGAACTCACAGAAATCAGTCCGCCTCTGCCTCTTGAGTGCTGTGATTAAAGGCGTGCACCAACACTAACCAGCTTCTGACAGCCCATTTTGAAGGTAAATTTGTATGGTTTGTGGAGAGAAGGTCTCACTAGGTAGCTCTGGCTGACCTGGAATTTGCTATATACACCAGTCTAACCTCGAACTCACAGAAATCCACCTGCCTCTACCTTCCAAGTGCTGTAAAATTTTAAAGACTAGAATACGTGGAATGCCATGGAAGTAAAAGGCTCATGGAATGTTAAGAAATACAAATGTCACATCACAATGTGGAGCAAACCCAGGCCACCACCACTTACCAGTTCCGATGGACAGGCCGCTGCTATTAGAACGGATGGTCTTAGAATTCAATACTTTCTCTGGGGAGAAATATGCAATAGGTAAGCACCATATACACATTGGCAGAAGAGTGTAGGGAGATGGGGCAGGGAGGAAGTGGTCACTACTACTATCTGACTCCCAATAACTTAGCACTGTCTGTAAGTTAGTGTCACAAGTGAACCACTTACTGAGCTTCTATACACAGCACTGCACTGGGACTTTTCTACCTCTGCTGCTATAGAAGCTCTGTGGAAGCTTCACACAGTAACAAGACCCAGAGATCTTATTAGTTGGTCAAGGGTGGGACAGGACTGAGATTTATAAAAACCAAGATTTTTATTATGGAGTTCAAAGTAATGTTTCTGCAAAAAGCATTTGGAAATTTTCTTTTAAAAGAATTAATGAGTAGAGTGGTAGCAGCGCATGCCTTTAACCCTAGCACTTAGAGGCAGAGGTAGGAGGATCTCTGTGAGTTTGAGGCCAGCTTGGTCTTCAAAGCAAGGCCAGGGTAGCCAGGGCTGTTACACAGAGAAACCTTACCTCAAAATAAAACAACCAAAAAACCAAATGGAGATGACACGCTACTAGATGAATGGAAGAAATAAATTCCATGATGTAGATGTATGGGGGGGATTCAAAATTATCACATTAAAAATGTCCAAACTGACTGTGGTGGAACAGGCCTATAATTCCTGAGTCCAGGAAGTGGAGGTGGAAGGATCAGGAAAGGTTATTCTTGCTACTAAGTTTGAGGCTACACTGAGCCACACTACCCTGACACAAACAGTTCAATAGAGAAGAAATGGCAGATGACTGACTTGGGAAATGAGAATGTTCTGTCCTTACCACTCTGCACGGCATCTCTATCCAGCAAAAACCTTGAAAAAGCAGCCTCTGCTTCAGGATATTTCTGTTTCCAACAGTGTCACTACTAGAACCTTAGGTGAGAGTCAATCCTGTCCAAGCCACACCAATTACACATATATAAAATCTTTACCAACAATAAGAATGGTGTGCCAACCACGGCAAGAGAGGTCTGGGACATGATGCAGAGATCCAAAAATAGGCCGAGGCCATGAGGTGCAGATATCGGAGCCGTGTGGTCTCTCTGTGGGAGTCATTGCCAAGCGGCCATTGCCACCATTTCCCCAGGCAAAAATGTGATTATCTAGAAAGAAAAATTAAACAGCAGGTTAGCAGGACACTATCTGCCTAATTCTTTGAGTATCCCACTGTTACACCCAAGAACCAGAAAGATGTCCTACTAAGTACGAAATGAGAGAAAAGCTGATTATTTCTCTAGATAGAGCTGAAAACTCTTCCTGATCCCACCCGGGGAAAAATGACTACTGCTCCTATGTCTACCACCCACCCACCCACCCACCCACCCACCCACCCATCCATCACAGCAAGTGTTGCTCAAGATGTCTTAGGCAGGACATAAAGCCAAGGCCTTGCTCCAGTAAATTCAGTGGGGAGAATGATAACAAAAACAAACAGCTCTCTATTTCAGATAACGGTGAATAACAGGGATATAACAGTGGGATGGCACTTCACCATTTTAGAGAAAGTGGACAGAGAAGTAAGCACTCTTTGACACTTGAGCAGAGATCTAGCTGAACGGAAGGAGTTTCCAGGCAGACATAAGAGCAAGAGCAAGGCTGCACAAACAGAGGAGGTCCCTAGGAGCAAAGTAAGAGCGGGGCATGTGGTAGGAGAGGTCCTGGTCGTATGGGCCATGCAAGCCTGACGGATGTACCAAGCCCTGAGAGCCTCTTAGGGGGTATTTAAGAGAAACCCTGAGGCAAAAGAGCAAAGGAGGAAGCAGAGACCAGCTGAAGTACAGATAACAGCAAGAAGCTGTTGAGTATACTCTGAAGGTAGTCAGCAGGATTTGCTGATGGACAGGACGGAGCTGACTGAGGACATGTGCCAACCCTAGAAATCATACTCTTGGCCAATTCAGAGTGCTCTCTCTTCCCCTTCCTTCTCTTCTCTCCCCTCCTTTCTCTCTTAAATGAAAGAGTGATGGATGAATGATTATGACAGGACAAAAGTATCATCAGGGCTCATCTAGAGCACATGAGCTATATTACCACTCAGGATTTAGCCATCCAAGCCGAGGAGCTGTTGACTAATGTCTTTAGGTCAGAGATGGTAGTATAAGCTGCAAGGACAGGGGGATTTAAAGGGATGGGCTCGCGATGGACAAGAGGACTGAGTTCTGGGAAGAGGAGGATGCTTCTAGGACAACATCTGGAAGAATGCCCATGTGCTTCTTCTCACACTCTCAGCCAATGCTGATCAGGACCAACATGGTAGTATACAAGACAGACAGAAATACTCAATACTTCTAGAGATTTTACCAAAACTGTTAAGATGAAAATAACTGGGTGAACTTAACTGCTTAGAAATCTGTCCCGTAAAAAATTTACTATATTGGACATAAACATATGTTAGTTAGTTAAAAACTTCTCTAAAACACATACCTGCCTGGAAAGCTTGAAAAAAACCTAAGTAGACTCACCATCAGTGGCAGCAATGGTAAATTCATCGCCACAGGAGACCCTGATCACTTGCTTTCCACCAAGAGGTCCCCCCAACAGGTTGATTCCCAGGCGCTTCTTATAATTCCCAACACCCAGCTGCCCACACTTATTACAGCCAAAAGTCAACAACCGGCCTCGTTCTAAAAGAGAATCAAAAATAAACAGCCAATCATAAATGGGTCATGAAATAGAGAAGATACAGCAATGGAGGTTCTATGCACTAGAAGATATAAATATGGAGCTATCCACATGGTCTTGAAGTGAGGGTACCTAGGCCAGTATGACCACTTAGAACCTCTAAGTGACCATAGCATTTTCTTTGCAATATTTCGAACAATATTAAAACAAAAAACCCACCCCCCCAAAAAAAGATTTATTTATTGTGTGCATAGGTGGGCACATATACCATAGCTAAGGTCAGGGAACAAAACTTCCACCATGTAGGTTCCTGATATCAAACTGAGGTATGGTCGGCTATGCTGACATTACATTTTTAATGAAGTAAAAGGGTACTATCTTAATTTAGAATACTTATAATAGGTGCCAATTATAAAATGATTTTTATTTTTCAGAGTATTTATAGCTGGGCATGGTGGCATGCCTTTAATACCAGCACTCAGGAGGCAGAGACAGAAGGATCTCCAAGTCTGAGGACAGCCTGGTCTACAGATCAAGTTTCAAGACAGCTAGGGCTACACAGAGAAACTCTGCCTCAAAAAACAAATTATTTATTTATTGACTTTATGTTTATATGTATGTCTCTTTGTGTATATGCCACATGTACAGGGACCCTTTGAGGTAAGAAGAGGACATCAGATCCTCTGAAACTGAAGTTACAGTCACTTAGGAGCAGTCCAAATTGGGTGCTGGACATGGAATCTGGGTACTCTGGAAGACCAGCAAGTAAGCACTATTAACTACTTGAGCCATCTCTCCAGCCAGAAGTACATTTTTTTTTTTTTTATTAAAGTGCACATTTATTTTGTATTTATAAAGATCATTTAAAAAATCTGTACATGAATGCCTAATTTGTTAATAAGCACTAGGGAGAAGAAGTCAGAGGATGCACATATGTTAAGAAAACTAATATTTTGCAGCACAAAAGACCCTGAGCTTTGAAGGCATAAGATACAGCTGAACAACTTACCGTCAATGGCAGCTGTATGAGTCTTGCCTGGGGCAATGGTACGGATCTTGTAAAAGGACAACTGTTTGGCCAAAGTAAAGGAGGTTGTGTAGGGAACTTCATGGTATGCCTGAGACAAAACACAGAGCAACAGACCTGTGAAGCAGACAGTGGTGATGGGGGAGGGGCCGAGGATGGAAAAGCCTCAGACAAATCCTGCAGTAAGGGAAGGCACTACACAGCTTCCCATCTTCAGCTTGTTTCTGCATAAAAACAAGTTCAATGCAGAATCGGAATTTGGTGTAAGAAGCTGGGATTTCTGCTTATTAAAATCTACATTCTGAATTAAAGCATGAAACCCAAGACCTCTTCATCTCAGAAGATGACGATCTAAGAATGGAATAAATGAATCTGTGTTGCTTGCATATTCTGCCTGGGTAACAAGGAAGGGCAGGGCAAAATCATTCTTCAACTTACAAAGAAATCAGTTTTTGTGATCTAATTTTACCTACAAGGTGGTGTTCCACAAAATTTCACTATCCATATTCCTCCAAATTTATATAAAACAACAGCAACAGAAACAACACAAAACTACCCATGTAGCAGTGCAGTGGTGTCCCACGCCTATAATCCCAGCACTCAGGAGGCAGAGGCAGGTGACTCTCTGAGTTCAAGGCCAGTCTGCTCTGTCTACAGAGGGAGCTCCAGGACAGCCAGGGATACATAGAGAAAAACCACCAACAACAAAAAAACCAAAACCAAAAATACCCATGTAACCAAAGTTCACAACAAACCACAAAACCAAAATTACCAAAATCAAGTGGTAACTTGAAGATGCTTTTCAAACTCTCCACTCTCCAGCCATTACCCTGAGATGGTGCTCTCCTGAGCTTGGACTTTAGATGCTACATACAAATTAACTCACCTTTTCATCAAGTCAGAAAACAGTACATTTACTTCATTTTTCTTTCTTACTTTCTATTTATTTTATTTTTTTAACTTCTTTTTGGATATGAAGGGGAGGGCAGGGAATAGACTTGATTTTAGAAATGACAAAAAGTCTTGATATTAACACAACCTGAAGATGTAGAATGGTAGTTACCCTTGGCAAGTTTATGTGAAGTCAGTATTTTGGAAATGGTAAGTCAGGAGCCTACGGATACATAGAAATGTTTCTTTTCATTGGTACAATATTCTTGTCCCTGCTGGGCAGTGGTAGCACATGCTTTTACTCTCACTCAGCACTTGGGAGGCAGAGGCAAGTGGATCTCTGTGGGTCTGAGGCCAGCCTGGTCTACAAAGTAAGTTCCAATACAGCCAGGGCTGTTACACCTAGAATCCCTGTTTCAAAATGCACAACAGAACAACAAACCACTCCTGCCCCTATTTTGGTGGAGGCAAGGTGAAACCGGAACTCTCTTTACCATCTGCAGTCAACTTTGCTGAGGTGACTATAACACCTACTGCACATATACATTTATGGAATTTTTGCCTTTGGTTTTTAAAGAGGTCTTGTTACATATCCCAGGTTTGCCTCAAACTACAGATCCTCCTGCCTGAGCTTCCTGAGTGCTAAAATTAAAGACATACAAAATGTTTAACCTCTGAAGCAACACATTTGTAAAACCACCACTCTGATTAAGACAGAGACCACTTAGGTAATTCTCCTACTTTTTGATTAAGACCCCTGTCCCCAAACAAAGAAAAGAAATAAAGTAATATAAAAACCCTGCACCTCTCTTCCCTGAGATGGTTTCTATCTGACTATTGCCATCATGCTCATTTAGCCTGTCCCTGAACTTCAGATAACATAATCATATACTGTGAACTCTTCTGTGGCTGGCTTTTTTTGCTGAACATAATGTGTGTGAGATCACTTTATTCTTAAGTAAAATTCCATGGTCATTAACCTATAATAACAAAAAAATCCCAACCCAAATTCTGTTGCTATGGTTCACGTAAGGATTCCCAGCAAATAGCAGCCACATGGTAAAGCCAACATGGTACCAGTGAGATAAGAATTCCTGGCATATAGTGGCCACGTGGTAAACCTATCATGGGGCATATGGAGGGCGCGCTCCTAGGTGTGGTGGCTACGTAAATCAGTGCCCACCTGCTCTCTTAAAAGGAGCCACCTTTCTCGTTCTCTTCTGCTTCCCTCCCTCATGCCCGCTTGGCAACTCCCCTGAATAAACTCTAGTGTGGCATCTGGTAGTGTGTGTCTGATCTCATGTGCAAAACCAATGGTTCAGCCCTCAGGGACCACTCACTTCATGGTTGATGATTCCAGACATACACTGATTCAGCCCCAGTTTATTGAACTCGTTGAGTCCACAGGCCAGCACTTTGCCTGACTGGGTGAGCAGAAAGGTCCCATCACAGCCACACTGAACTGCAACAATGATTAAAGCCTTTGGAACATCTACCTGCAAGGAAAAAGTCCCAAGTACATAATTCATATTAGAAAATAACCCTCGGGTTTGGTCATCATGCTGCCCAATGGCTTAGAAACCACTCTTCCTAACACAGCGCTTAGGTTTTACAGCAGAGGAAAAGGCTGCAGTTGGGATCAATAGATGCTCTCTCTCAGACTATTTTAGGAATAGGTCCTATTTCTTTGGATAAGGCTTCTGGAGAGGGGAGACAATGCAGACAAGCTGGGAAAGGGGTAGCTCCAATGTCTAGCTGGCTTTGTCTTCTGACACGGAGCCTTCCTTGAGATGGTTTTAGAAGAAACACAGCAGCCTGGATATCTCAGTCATTTAGACAGTGTACAGAGGCAGCAACTAGACTTCCATATCCTTCAGAGCTTCTAAGACAGGTTAGAGAATGAAGGGTGTCAGATGGGGTCATAGACATGTGTAAACCCCGAGCCTTGGCTTCTTTTCACAAGAGGAACGGCTGTGCATCTGAAGACAGTCTCTATATGCATCACTTAATCATTAGCATATAAATAAAAACTGCAACCATAAATGGCACAGAGCTGTAGTTAGTGGTAGTTAACCTTTCAGTGTTGTAAGAGGTGTGGCTGTGCTTGTCCCTCAGCTGACTTGTCCTGAACCCCTCTTACAGTGCCAGCTCTGCAGTCCTGACAGTAATCAGACACTCCTACCGCACAGCCTCTAAGCAAAGGCAGTTTCACCTGGTATTCAACCGTAGTAATGGAAGGCTGGGGTAAGAGACAACACGTCACTTCCCACCATCTTCTTAAGGAGAATTTGCTGTCTGTGACACTTTCTGGTCTATGTGCTGATTTTAATTTCATCTCTGATAAGATGAGACTCCATTGTCCATAACAGCTGTATCCACTTTCTCAATTTACTGTGATTTAGTCAGATTTCAAGACCATACAGTGCTAAACCAGGAACCCTAGATTGTCAGCTCCTAGACAGGAAAGACTTCACAAGTCAACACTCTGATAGGAGGAGTCAGGAGAGAGGATGTCCTTTTGGAGTCTGTGTTTTAGACAGGCTGTAGGAGAAGCTGTTTCTCAGTTTACCCTCTGTGGTGTATAATAATCCTCTTCTGAATCCAAACCCAGCCGTCCTGAAACACACACAAGAAGGACAGTCATTATGCCAAGGGAGTCCTTCCCTGGAAGGTTGCTGTGTAACTTTCTGGATTGGTGTGCCCTAGGCTATGATATGTTAGGAGCTCAAAGCTGAAACCATAGTGAGCACCTGGAAGAAGTGGAAGAGGCTTCGCCTACCATATTCGCCACAGCCCCAGGAATAGACTTCCTTGTTTCGTGTCAGAGCCACCACATGGTTATCCCCACAGGAGACCTGCTCCACTGGATTGCTGAGGAACAACTTCAGATGCATGGGCTCAAGCACTTCCGGGCCAGAAACCTTGTCCACTCCCATGCAGCCATAATAATCTGATCCAAAGGCATAAAGCTGACCCTCATCTGAAATGGAAAGAAACCCCATCACAGAAAGGAATGATGTGTCCAATCAGAAAGCTGGGCAGAGCTGGAATGAGGACTACCTTATCCAATGGTCTTACATGAGTCAGGAAGGTAGACCACACAAACAAGCAGAGCTGTTTGTGGTTAGGGAACCACATATAGTATTATTATTGTAATGGAGAGTCTAGGATTATCATGCTAAACAATCTTCAAGTTTTCCTGGAGCCTTCCCTGTTTTATAGACAGAAAGAAATACCAAGGATGGGCCTGGATTGATAGCTCAGCAGTTATACACTACTCTGCCAAAGGGCATTAGTTTGATATCTAGAAACCATACCAGGCAGCTAGCTCACAACTATAACCTCAGTTTCAGGACAATCTGAGGCCCTCTTTAGGCCTCCACAATAAGAATTACATTCATGTGCACAAACCCACACTCAGATATACATAAAATTAAATAATAATAATAGCAAGGACTTATAAAGCAGGAATAAGTCAAAAAAATGTAACTTTTGGTCCTGATTTTGTGTCATGCAAGGCCTAAAGAAGGACACACAGTCCATCTCTTTTATGTCACATCTTTTCCATTATCCACCTTTCTTCTCCTTATTTATTACTCTTTCCACATCATAACAAACTGGGAAGTTTCTTTCGTTTGTCTTAGTGTTGGGAATTGAACTTATGGCCTTGCCTATGCTACAAGTGCTCTACCACTGAGCTATCCTCCCCAAGCGTGGGGACGTTATTATTGAGGAGTGTATCTGTGTATCTGCTTCATTTCTCTTGGTTTTCACCGTCTGTTGCCATAAGATCTCAACCAGAATGGCATAGCATTAGCACAAGGTCTCATGCTACATGTACTCAGGATGTTTTGTTAGTGGCTCACCTGTCACACAAACGGTGAAATCATCACCACACGACACTTGGTGGATAGCTTTTCCTTGCAACTTTTCCACATGCTTTGGCTGCCGATAGGAAGCTTTATCTCCATGTCCTAGCTGACCGTGAAGTTTAGTGCCCCCTTGCATATTCTGTTAAAAAAGAAGTCTTGTAAAGTTTGAACTTTTCACAACAAAAGCTAGTCTTTAATATCAGTTCTTCTGAAGAAAAGTTAAGGAAAAACTAGCTGGAAATTGAAAGACAAGAACTAGGAGAGGGAATTAAGCTTTCAGAAGACTGGGGTTTTGTTTTTGTTATTTTTATATATTTTTAAAAAATTTTTTAGACAGGGTCTCACTATATAACACTGGCCGTCCTCAAACTAACTCTCTGTATAGACCAGGATGGGCAATCTGCCTGCCTCTGCCTCTAGTGCTGGGATTAAAGGTGTTCACCTCTAAGCCTTGCTAGGATAAAGCATTTTAACAGCTAATATAAACCCTACACACATTCAGATCTATATCCATCAGATGCCAGGACAAATTTTGCATTTGTTTTAGTCTAAGGTGAACTACATGTTCAACTATGAACGACAATGAAAAGTTCATCACAGAGTATAATTTGGTTTCTGCTGCTGTAATAAATACCATGACTTAAAGCACGTGGGGAAGAAAGGGATTACAGTCTATCGTCAAAGGAAGCCAGGGCAGAACTCAAATCAGAAATGGAAGCAGAAGCCACCACTATTTACTGGCTTGCTCCCCATGGCTTGCTTAGCTTGCTTCCTTATAGCACGTAGAACCACCTGCCAGGGGTGGCAGCACCCACAGTGAGCTGGGCCCTCTGCCATCAATCAAGAAAATGCCCCACAACATGCCAATCTGAAGAAGGCAATTCCTCAACTGAGGTTCCTTTTTCCAGGTGACTGGTTTGTTTGAAGCTGACAAAAGCTAAGGGAACAGTTTCTAAATGAGTATAACCTCTTGAAAATCACCTGTACTAGACAGTTATAAACATTGGTCAGCTCCTTAAAACAGGACAGTTTAAAACATGATAGCTATCTCAGAAAGAAAACATAGTAAGAAATTTGGTTTCATCAGGGAAGGCGCTATATATAGAGGACTGCGTAAGAACAGTCCTCAGAGCTTTGCAACAGCTTCACAGAGAGAGCGATTCTTTCCACAGACTCAAACATAAAGCCTTTAGTAATGGTTGTAAGTCATTTAGGGATAAGGTTTTTGGGAAATAACAGCAGGTCATTCCTCTATTACAGAGGCCAAATCACATATTCTTTTAACATTTCACACAATGGAGATAAAACATTGGATGAGACAAATATAGTCCACACATTCAAAAGAAAGCTGAAGCCTCTGAAAGACAGAAGAGCTCCTCAGAGGAAGCAGGAACAGGGCAGGGCTGGGTAGTAGCAAGTAGCCTGAAATGTACCCACAGAAGGCACAGCAATGAGCTAGGAAGCCAAGAGTGTGTGCTATTATGGAAGCCAGGTGACAACAGAACCTTAGGGAGGCAGCAGTCGATTATGCTAGGTGTTGCTGAGAGAATGACCTAGGCCAGGACAAAGGTGTTTATTTAGCAGTGTTAGATGAGCCATGTTAACTGATGACAAGAATGGAAGCTGTACTGTAGGTGAGGAGTGAGAGATCTGGAAAAGGCAGGAAACACACTGGTGGTGCACACCTATAACCCCAGCACTTGGGAGGTTGCAAATTCTAGATCAGCCTTGGCTACAGAGTTAAGCTTCTGTCCCCAAAAATAAAAATGCAGCAATAAACAACAACAGATGAAAGACAGGGCTGACTTCAGAGGACAATAAAGGAAAATTCTTGGCTTTCTTGACATGGCATGTGCTTCATCTCACAGGTAGGTACTAGCTGCTTTAACGTCAGGATAACAGGGCACAAGTACCTGACATATCTAAAATCATGTAGTTGTCCATGACATCTGAACCCAAACCCAAGGCTCTCTCATCCAATCATTCAGAAACCATTTATTCAGGGCCACTATGCCTTAGGAACAGAGCCATGATGAACCCCACAGCCCACAGTTGCTCTGACAGGAGCTCAAGTCTCATTCCTAAGTACAGACCACTTCCACAGCCCGAGTCCAGAGGCAATGGGGCTTGTAGCCAACTCTACTTACCACCCAAGTATATAGTTCCTTCTCCACAGTGACAACAGCAAAGTGGGTGTTCCCTGCGCACACTTGTCGGGCACTACAGCCACTCTTGATGACGTCCAATTTCTGGGGTGTAGATTTTCCGCCACCCCAAACATAGACTTCGCTGGTTCGTGATGTTACCACAGCAATGGGTGCTTCAGACACAGTGCTTGATCTGCCAATAGTTGCCAAATAAAGACATATTTAAGATAAGAATGGTCTCAAAGAAGACAGAGGAGTAGCTCAATGCTAGCTTAGCTAGCAAGAAGCCTTGGGCTTAATCCCTAGAGCACATAATAAAAGCAGTGTGGGCTGCATGTTCCTTCAAAAGAGAAAAAGTCTATTTCCTCAGAAAAATTGCCTATTTTGGCCATGAGAAAGTATGTTCTTTCAACCCTCTTTCATAACAGGCTTCATCACATCTCAGACAGACCAGACCAGATTCCAGCCAGTCCCTAACAGCTCTGCCTTTTAATGTTCATCATGGCAATAACTTTATTGTGAGGAGAAATTGCAGTTTTTTTTCTTCTCTTCAAAAATAACTATCCAGGGGCTAGAGAAATGGGTTGTTCTTCCAGAACATCTGGGTTTGAATCCCAGCACCCAGTGGCAGCTCAAACTCCAGTTCCTGGGGATCTGATACCACGTGGCCTCTGCAGAAACTAGGCACACATGTACACAGACATCCATGCAGGCAAAACAGCCATACATATTTTTAAAACAAAGCAAAAAGGCAAAAACACTCAGTAGGGGCTGGGAAGATGGCTCAGCAGCTAAGCATGCGTAGTGCTCTTTCAGAGAACAGTTCTCAGCCCTATATCAGAGGTGGCTCACAACTGCCTGAAACCCAGCTCCAGGGGATCCAATGCCCTATTCTGGACTTGAAGGAATCTGCATGCACACACACACACACACACACACACACACACACACACACACACACTCATACATATACAAATAAATCTTAAAAAAAAAAAAAAAAAAAAAAGATTATTTGACACTTAAGCCGTCGGCTCCTAAACTGGCACCACAGGTTGTGAGGATCAAATAAAGCACAGGCTCAAGTAAGCCTCCAGATACAGAATATTCCCACAAAGCCTCTTGAGCATCACCTTGGTCTCTTTGTAGGTGCATTAAGCAGAGTGACTTTTTCTTCCATCTCCCTACCAAAAGAAAAATAAAGTTATGTGAGTGAAATACCAGGTACATTGCAACCATGTCCCTTTCAACATTCCATGAACTAAATCTTATAACCATATACATGCATCCTTCAACTGAATTACACAGGCCTGGCATTGAATGGTTTGTTAAATAAAAGGGGGCAGCATTTGAAATCTCTGCTTTGTGTGCATGAGAAATGGCCAGACTAGAATAGACCAGACCTCCATCTGGTCTGCCCACCAACTCACAAACACATCATCTCCGATGCTGGGCTTGTTATCTTTCTGCCAAGCCAGCTTAGCTTTCTGAGTTCCCTGTTTTTGTAACTGACAATCCTTTCTCTCCTAAGTAATTCTAGTCAACTCTGGGCTCTTCTCTCCTTTTCTTTACTGCCATTTCTATAGTCTACGTGCACAGCACCTTTTAACATTTCCTCTCCTTTCTCTGAAATAGGGTCTTTCTGAATAGTTCAGACTGGCCTTGAACTTGTGATCTTCTTCCTTGGCCTTCCATTGTCGTACACCATTATATAAACTACTGTACCTTTCCCATTACTCTTCCTGCCCAATCTCACTTCTTTGGTTCTAGGAAGCTTCACATCCCACCTGACTCACAAATACAGTAGTGCCTCCTGGCCAGCCTTTCATAGGAAAATCCCAATCAATCAGTCCTTATGGCCTAAACTAACCTAAGAGTAGATACAAGTTCTACTGTCTAACTTCTTTGGGCACTCCCCATCACACAAACTGTCTTCTAATTAAACCCTAATTCTTGTGTAGTCTCTTTATTTTTATTTGTGTGTGTGTGTGGGGGGGTGCATATATGCATGAGTGGAGGTGCTACAGGAGGCCAGAGGGGTCAGATTACTTGGAGCTGGAGTTACAAGTGGCTGTGAACTGCCTGAAGTGAGTGCTGGAATTGAACTCAGATCTGCAAAAGCAGCAAGTGTTTGAATATGCACAGAACATAAGCAGACGCTTATAGGCTGTATCTAGATATTGAAACACTGACTATAATACATCAAGGCTCAAGAAACACTAGAGAGGGGGTGGAGAGAATTTAGAGCTGGATGATGGGGCAGAATGCTATGAAATGCTGTCTTCTGGACATGACATGGCTGCTGTATTCATGAACGTGCAGATCAAATCATCAGGATCAGTTAACAGCCCACAAACAACATTAATATTCTATTATTATTATTATTAAGGTGAGACAGCATGAAGGCAGGAAGGAAAGTGCTGGGAGCTTCTGGGGATGTGAAAGGGAAGAGTTGGGGGTGGGTATGATCAAGATATATTGTATACATGTATAAAACTGTCCAAGAATAAATATGAGATATCTTTAAAAATGAATAAAACAAAGGGAGTGGAGAGATGGCTCAGTGGACAAGAGCACATACTGCTCTTACAGGAACCTGGGCTTTGGTCCCTATACCCACAGCAGTTCACAACTGACTGCAGCTCCAGTCAAAGGCCATCTGTTGCCCTCTTCTAATCTCTTTGGACACCAGGTATGCATGTGCTGATGCACACATGCCAACAAAACCCTCACACACAAAATAAAAATAGATAAGTCTTTAAAAAATAAAACAATAGAAGCCAGGAAAATTAATTATGGAACAAAAATTTCAATGTATCCTAAACTATAAAAGGAACAGAAGAAAATGGGGGGGGGGAGCTTTAGTACACAGACTAGACGAAGCAGAGGCAATTAAGAGCAAAAATTAAAATATGGATACATCAAATTAAATTATAGATACATCTATACAGCAAAGGAAACAACACAGAGAAGAAACAGCTTACAGGGCAGGAGAAAATATTAGCAAACTATTGATAAAGGGATAATTTCTTGAATACAGGAAGAACTTAAACTATTCAATTAAAAGAAAATAACCCTAACCTTGTTTGGTTTTTGCTGTTGTGTTTTTTCTAGACAGGGTTTGTCTGTGCAGCCCTGGTTGTCCAGGAACTCACTCTGTAGACCAGGCTGACCTCACACTCAGAGAAATCTGCCTGCCTCTGCCTCCCCAGTGCTGGGATAACCTCATTTTTAAAAAATAGTAATTTGAACAGACACCCCTCCAAACATTTAAAAAATGTATATAAAAAATATTTTAATATTTGCCATAATCAAGAGAACAAATCAAAACCTGGGGAGATCCTGTTGCCCCAATTAAGACTATTCTCAAAAGGCTAAGAAAGTAACAGACACTGGCAAGACTGTGAGGCGTGAGGAGGGCAGGAGCTCAGACATTGTTGGTGGTGATGCCAATCAGTATGCTATGGAAATGCTGAAGGTTCTTCAGAAAACTAAAAATAGGCTTATGAATGCCTAAAATCTCAGTGCTTGGAAACTGAGGCAGGAGGATGGCACATTTGATATCACAGAGCAAGGTCCTGACTGCAATCAAAAACCTCCCACCCAAAGCCCCTAAATGCATGTCTTAGGATACTAATGCCTCAAGTGTAGAATAAAATGATATGGAGGAATGGAGAGCTCTTGGGTCCTATCAGGACAATGCAGAATAAAATAGTTAAGGAGGTAAAGTGAGGTGGTGCCTTTAAACAATGAGAGCCGAGTGTTGGGAAAGGAAACAGTACCCTTCCTGTGTACTCTTAATCATCTCTGCATGAAGTGGTTTCTTTGTAGATTACCTCCTGCGTTTCCTGAGAAGGGGGAGATCCAGAAGTTCATCCGCAGTGGGTCTCTGCTCTGGATTCTAAACAGTAAAAAGATTAGTTTTCTTTTAAAGTAAATGGACAATATGGGATCTAATGAAGAATTTTATTTTTGCTCAAAAGGCTGTAGACAAATTAGGTTAAGACCAATCTGTATATACTTTTATTTTAAAAATTATAATTTCCAAGAATGAGAGTCCCAGAATGGCTGTTGATATATCCTGTCTCCTAGACACGATGGGAAAATGCTCCCATGAACTCTCAATAATATGGTTGCTGAACAAGACCAGCATAATGACACCACTAATTAATATGTCAGCAAGGATGGAAAATTCCACATTTGTGTGTGTGTGTGAGTGTGAATATATCTATATATAACAATAATAATTAAAGAAATCAAGAATTTAGGAGGAGGGGTATGGAGGGAGTTGGAGGTGAAGGAGAGGAAGGGATGATGTAACTAGTGCCCATATATGAAGTTCTCAAAAAAGGGGGCTAGAGAGATGGTTCAGCAGTTAAGAGCACTGGGCTCAGTTCAGCAACTACACTGTGGCTCACAACCATCTGTAATGAGATCTGATGCCTTCTTCTGGTGTGTATAAAAACAGAACACTGTATATATACAATACATAAATAAATACATTTTTTTTCTTTTAAAATTTATTTATTTAATGTACATCGGGCTTTGCCTACATGTATGCCTGTAAAATGGTGTCAGATCCCATGGAAGTAGAGTTACAGGCAGTTGGGAGCTACCATGTGGATGCTGGAAATTTAATGTGGGTCCTTTGGAAGAAGTCACTGCTCTTAACCTCTGAGCCATCTCTCCAGCCCTGAATAAATAAATCTTTAAAACAACAACAACGAAACTATAATAAAAATTATAATTTCTTGCCAGGTGTGGTGGCACACACTTTTAATCCCAGCATTTAGGATGTACAGGCAGGTAAATCTTTGTGATTCAAGGCCAGCCTAGTCTACATAGCAAGTTCCTGGCTAAGCCAAGACTACATAATCCGACTTTGTTTCACAAAAAATTATTTTTGTCACATACCCATGTTTAATGCTTATCAATTTTCTTGTTATGACAAACCCTGCACGAGTGAGGATTTGTATAACGTGTTTTCCTCACCTGTTCAGTTAAGACAGCCACACTCAAAGCCTAAGACATAAGCACTGGGCCACCTTGGACATTTGTAAAGAGAGATTTCTGGGCTTTATTCAGAGGATCTGTGGTCTGAGGTAAGGCCAAGGCATCTTCTTTATCTGTATAAAACTCTCCAAAACTAGGTGACTCTGATGCTAATGGCTTTCTGGCTATACTATCAGTAGTACTAGAACTCAACACACAGCAGAGGAACTTTAATATTACTATTATATTTACGTTAAGAATTTAAAATTGGGCTGGAGAGATGGCTCAGAGGCTAAGAGCAAAGCTGCTCTTCCAGGGGTCCTGTGTTCAATACCCAGCAACCACATGGTGGCTCTCAATCATCTATAAAGAGACTTGGTGCCCTCTCCTGGTGTGTAGGCATACATGCAGGCAGAATACTGTATACATAATAAATCTTTTTTAAAAAGTTAAAATTACACCTGACTATAGGCTGTTTTTCTGTTTGTTTTTACTGAAACAGAGTTTCTCTCTGTATATCCCTGACTGTCCTGGAATTTTTTCTGTAGACCATGCTGGCCTCAAACAAAGAGAGATCCCCCTGCCTTTGCCTCCTGAATGCTGGGATTAAAGACATGTGCCACACCACTCAGCTTGACTGTAGTTTTATTAAAATTAAACTGATCTTCACAGTAAGCTCAAGGTCAGCCTTGTTTTAAAAAATAAAAAACAAAACTTGACTATAAAAACTGGAACACAATTTAGATGTTACAACTATCTTACAATGATATATTTCCAAAAGAGAAAAAAGTAAGGGCTAGAGAGACCACTCCTCCGGTAAGAGCATTGGCTGCTCTTCCAGAGATCCTGGGTTCAATTCCCAGCACCCACATGGCAACAGACAACTATTATTCCAGTTCCAGGAGATCTGGCACCTCACACAGACCATACATGCAGGCAAAACATCAGTGCAGACAAAATAAAAATAGATAAATCATTTGACAGTATTTTAAATAGGATAAAGTAAGGCTTTGTCTGCTAAAGCCCACAGACATCATGAATTATCGATGCTTACCCTGCCTGAGACAAGACTGAGGAGGGAGATGTGGTTTCGTGGGCTTCATGTCTTTGTCATATTCCAAACACAGAGGCTACACGGACAGATGAATACATCAAGCCTACCTGTTGGAGGCATGCATGGACCAGCTGGATCAGTTCCAAAGAATACTGACTAGAGTCCACTTCCATGGCCCGGATTCCCTGCACAATCTTCACACACAGGTTGAGTGGGTTCTAGAAGAAATGGATGACTGCATTGTTCCTAGTTATATAAAGATAGCATTATTGGGGCTTGAGAGATGGCTCAGCAATTAAGAGGGCTAGGTATCTCTCCAAAGAACTCAGGTTCAATTGCCAGCACCAACATGGTGGCTCATAACTATGTGTTACTCCTTTCCACAGAATCCAACATTCTCTCTGACCTCTGCAGATACCAGGCACTCATGTGGTACAGACATATACATGCAGCCAAAATACCCATATGAATAAAATAATTAAAAATTTAAAAAAGGAAAACAAAAGCATTATTTCTATCGAGCAGGTACCCACAGAGATCTGTGACTATCCAGAGAAGTGGCAACAGTTCTGTATTAGCTGATTTCATCTTAGAACTATTTGCATGCATCAGGAAGAAGGGAAGATGTGTTGCTGCTATCAGATGGAATGAAGTGAACTCTAGCACAGAGATCAAAACTAGGACTGTGTAGTTAACAATATGTTCCTTAGAATATGTTGTAATCTCACCCTTCAGCTGAATCTCAGGAAAAACAAAACAAAACAAAACAAAAAACATAACCAGGTGCAGGGAGCCAGAAACAAGAGAATCAGGAGTTCAAGGTTATCCCTGCATAGACAGGAAGGCCTTGTCCCATAACACAAAAAGAAGCATGAATAAGTATGCTTCTTCATTTCCTGTAATTCCCTTGCTAACTAATTTGCCACCAGGAAAGCATTCCCAAAGTATCTAAAGATGTAAATGTAGGTAACAGCAGTTTAGTAGAGCTACCAGCACCTGACCGAGGAACTACTATAAACTATACAGGCATATTACATACATCATTTTTATCTTTATAAATACAATGTAAGGAAGTTATTAACATCATTAATTTGTACACAAGAAAAATGAAGCTAAGAAACATAAAGTAACCTGCCCCAAATCAGATAGTAAAAAGTGAGGCATCATACACCAACCAAAGTCTGTGTATTCTATAAGTTGTTTCTTTCCACCCTACTATTTGGAAGAATTAGAGGGTAAACCAATTGGGAAAAGAAACAGGTCTTTAAGAGACCACTGAGTCTGTATTACACTTGCTTTTATCATATGCAGGATCAGAAAATCTCCATGGGAGATACACATCATTTCCATGTTATGGTGATGCAACAGGATCACAAAAATGATCTGATGTGGGAATGTCTTTCTGTATGCTGTGAATATCAATCTTTAAATAAAGGAGCTGTTTTGGTCCATGACAGTCACCATAGAAAAAGTAGGAAGAGAAATCACAACATAGGTAGGAGAAGCAAGGCAGAGTCAGAGACAGATCGAGCCAGCTGCCAAAGAAGCACATAAGGAACACAGGTGAGCCACGGGCCACATGGCAGACAGATAAGAATGGGTTGAGTTAAGATGTAAGAACTAGCTAGCAATGTGCCTGAGCCATAGGCCAAACAGCATGAACTTAATATAAGCGTCTGAGTCATTTTTGGGGGCCTGATCAGCTGCGGGCGGCTAAGAGGTCTGGGGCTGCAGGTCTGTGGGTCTGGACCTCTGGCCGCCCGGGACCAAGAAACTTTACTGTAACAATGATTTGCCTACATTCTCACACCTACTTATAGCAAAGCGGACGATTAGAATCCATGTTGGCTACTCCAAATTATGGTCCTTGGAGTAGAGCCAACAGAGGGATCTGGGAATTTGTTAGAGACAAAGAACTCTGCCTGTCCTACCTTCATCTGATCAAACAGAATCTACATTGTAACAACATGTCCAGGTGATTCCAAATGTGCATTAAAGTTTGAGAAACTGTTTTGTTTGGTTTTACATTAGGCTTTAAAAAAGAGAAAAGAAAAAGAGTTAAAGAAATATGCTGTTCACAGAAACAAACAGAATCTTTACTCGGAGTGTGTGTAATGTTTCAAAATCCTTTGATGGGTGTTATATATGATATGCCTTATCTTAAAAATAAAACTAATGTAGCTAAAATAGAAATAACACAGATGACTCTAAGAGACTGTTTTAAAATAATAGTCAACAAATTCAAGTTGGTGCTCCAACTGCTTACTTGCTTATGGTCATTTCAACAGGGGAATTCAAGCTGAAGATAAACCTGGTCTATGGCATTTTAGTAACATACTATAAAACCCAGAATCTAACTAGAGGTTTGTTTGTTTGTTTACTCCAGATGATTTCTGTCCAGGAAATCAGAAATTCAGGGATAAATGAAGTTGATTGACTTCAACATGTATCACATTGCAAAGACAGTATGTGGGCGATCCATCAACTTACTGTAGCATCAAATGTTCTTTTTAGAGTAAGCAGTTCAAAAATGACACAGCCAACTGCCCAGATATCAGACTTGAAATTGTACTTTACTCCTTGGCAGAGCTCTGGAGACATGTAATATGGAGTGCCCACGAGCTAAACAACAAAACAACAAACACAGAATTAACGTCTCTTCTTGGACAGCTATATAAACATTTCAATAGCTAAATTAGGATTACAGGAATTAGTGATTCTTGTAACAATCACAGAATGTCCATTAGCACGTTGCAAAAAGGTTTTCATGAGATGATACCAACTTAGGGTGATATAGTGGTGCTAGGAACTCAGCTCAGTGGGTAGGGACTAGCCCATCATAGCAGGAGAAACAGTACTCACAGTACATCTCCTGAGCCACTTACCAAAGGGCAATTTTTGGTAAAGAACTATGGATAACTGGGAAGACTAAAGCTCAGTGGTTTATGTCTCACACAGGCCTCACACATTCCAGGTCTATGCCAAACTTCAAACAGGTAAAAGACTGTGCTGACTAATCTTGCCTGGCACCTTGATAACATCTGGAATCAACTAACATCCAAGCTGTAGGGTATACCTGTGAGGGATTTTTTTAATTGGATCATTTGACATGAAAACACCCATCCTAAATTCAGAGTACTTGAGATCTGAAGACTTTGTCCCCTTACTGGCAAGGTCATCTATCTTACTACTGAGGCATTCCTTCACTGGTGTAAGAATCTAGCTCTTCAGGGTTCCCCGACAGACCAGAGGCCAGCTGAGACATCCAGTCTGTGAACTTAACAATTACTCAATTGGCCTTTCCTTCAGCAGACAGCCACTGTTGAAGATGGATCAAGCCTGTAAGCCATTCTAACACATCTCCTTTTGATACAGAGCCATCCTATCACTTCTGATCCTCTAGAGAATCCTGACTAATATGGACACACTTAAAAGTTTACCAATTTGGTAGTAAGGAGGACTTAGTGCTTAAGTTCTTTATCAGAGAGGACTGCAGTTTGGAACCCAGCACCCACATCTGGCAGCAACCAAATGCCTGCACCTCCAGTATCAAGGAATCTATGCCTACTTCTGGCTTCCATGGGTGTACACACATGTATGTACACACACACATCTTCAAAAAAAGGGGGGGGGTTACCAGTGGGAAAAGACTAAACAAAGGTAAAGAGAGATGGCAACTGAATGAATTAGTTAAAGATTCTAAAGTGAATAATGAAATGTTCTTAATGGCCCAAATTGACATTTGTGAAATCAACATATTAAAAATGGGCCTGGAGAGATGGCTCAGTGGTTGAGAGTGCTGGCTGCTTTTCCAGAGGACCTGGGTTAGATTCCCAGCTAACATGACACAAACTACAATTGTTTGTAACTCCAGTTCTGGAGGATCTGACACCTTCTTCTGACAAAACACCCATACACATTAACAACAATAACATCCAAAACTCCAAAAATAACAGGCTCAGAACTGGACACAGTGGTACAAGTCTATAACCCCAGCACTTGGGAGATGTTGGTTGAAGGTCAATCAGTGAGGGCCAGCCTTGGCTATGTGGGGGATTTGAGGCGAATTTAGGGTACATGATGAGACACTGCTTAACAACAAAACAAAAAACCCTAAAAGAATGGTCTTGAAAGTTGGGTGTAGTAGTACACACATGTAATCCTATCACTGAGGCAGGAGATCCCTAGGGCAAGGCTTACCTGGGCTACACAGGAGTCACTACCTCAAATAAGAACCCAAAGGTCTGAAAATAAAAATGTTGTGTATATTAAGTACACCACTTCCAAGAACACAGGTATCTTAATTAGGAAATCAAAAATTTGGCATTTATACATTTTTGCATCACTTCTTCATTGCACTTAACTAGTTAACTAAAATAAGGGTCAAATCTTGGTTTTTACCATCTAATTGAAGCTGTTAGAAGTTCAATTTGCCTGGGTGGTGATGGCTCACACCTTTAATCCCAGGGCTGGGGAAGACAGAGGCAGTAAATCTCTGTGAGATTGAGGCCAGCCTGGTATACAGAGTTCCAGTACATCCAGGGATACATGGAGAAACCCTGTCTCAAAAAAAAAAAAAAAACCAAAACAAACAAAAAACAAAACAACAACAACAACAAAAATCCCCACAAAACCCAAGAACAACAACAAAAGGAATGATACCCCTGATATCTATCACATGGATATCCTTGAAACAAACTCTTAACCCTAGATGTCTAAACTGTTTGCAGGTATGTTTTGACATTTTATCAGAAAACATCAGAACAAAGTTAATCCTATTAAATTTCCAGGTTCTTTTATAAACAAAGCACTACAAAATCAGAAAAGCAATACTTGGGTTTTTAAAGCTAAAGGATAAGATCACTGTCCTAAAGACCAGCTTAGGTCTGCTTTTGAACTAGTGATCTTTTTAAAATCAGGTGGCATGGCTCAGCTGGCCACAGCATTTGCTGCCCAGCCTGCCACCTGAGTCTTATTCTCAGGATCCACACGGTAGGAGTGGAGGGACCCCCACACGTGCTCCTGTACCTCCATATGCATCTATGTCCATATGCACATGGACTTAGACAAAATAGACAAATTGTAATGAAAAACACATGGGGGGGGGGCGGCTATAGAGATGACTCTGTGGTTAAGAGTATTTACAGATCTTGAAGAGGACCCAGGTGTGGTTCCCAGCATCCATACTAGGTATATGTATATATCCAATACCCTCTTCTGATCTCTGTGAGCACCTACACTCATGTGGTGTATATAAATTAATGCAGGCAGACAGACACACACAGATAATTTTTTTTTTAAATCTTAAAAAAAAAAAAAAAAAACCCAAAACCCAAAACTATACTCACTGTCTCAGCCATGGAATATTCAGAATTAAGTTTCTTTGCTAGACCATAGTCTCCAAGCTTTATCAGGTTTGCCTTGGTCAGAAAAATATTTAATGTCTTTATATCTCTGAAAAAGAAGGTGTAATGTATTAAATTCCTTTCCCTCTTCCTGGGATTAATAGAGAAGAAAACTGGTTTCTGTCACAAGGTTTTAAATGCCTCATAGAGCAGTCACCATCAGTATACTACTGAGGAAGGGGCATAGGAAATGAAGGGCTTAGGAAGCGAAAGCACAAATTTATCTTCACAGCAAAGGAATGTCTCACAGACTAGTGACAATGGGAGAAGAGCCATGTTCCTGACATACACTGCCTTTGCAGCCACCCGTTAGGCCTTGAATATACCTGAACAGACAGGCAATGTCAGAATTTCAAATAGTCTGTTAAGGCGCAGCAGACTGCATACCTCAAAACAATACAGTAGCCTGCTTCAGTCATCTAAATAAGCTACGGTCACTTTTCTAAAGATGAACTGATCATATGACACAATCTCTGTCTGGCTCACATCTGGCTTCTGTTACTACAAAATGTAAGTAAACCAGAACAATATAGTTCTTTACTTTTAAAACAAAGGTAACAACCATGCAATGTAGGCATTTGGTAGCTTTAAAGAAATATAGTCTAACTAAATGGACTAACTACTAAAAGAAACTCTGGTATATTATAATCAATTGCTAGCAATGGTCACTTGCTTAGGAAAGCTATAATAATGTGGAAATGTTCTTATAATGGCTTTCTTCTACTGCAAGAACTGAGTGGTAACCTTTTCTCCCCAAATTGCTATCAAATAAGAACTTGGTAAAATCATATAACAATGAATAGGCTTTTATTTAAATCAAAATAAAATTAAGTATAATTGCCAACTCTTCTTCAGAGAAACATTCACTGTGAATTCCCTTTCCTGCATTTTCTAGACTTTACAGATAAATCAATGAACTCAACTCTAGGTACAGCTAAAAGAAATGACTAGGAACTTTGTGACTTATGAGCTGAGAGGATTCTTCTCAGATCACAAACCTGGTCTACCCTTAGAGAGTGAAGACAACATCCTCTGTTATTCACTCCTTCCCCTGATCAATGGAGAAACCTTGACCGTAAGAATACGATAACGGGAGGTCCTTAGGGCAGAAACTGGACAGGTAGTGAGGATTCCGACCCACGAGTTTCTTTTCAGTCATTACCTATGGAGGATTCCAGCTTTATGGATACAGCTCACTGCTGAAACAATCTGAAAAAGGTACCACACCACCATCTGCAGAGTCAAGATAAGTCATACTTGCATTAGAAACAAAAACTCCATTTAAATAAGACACATACACACACACCAAAAGGAGGTGCAATCAGGTTATAACTCAACATCACTCGTAGCCCTTACTGGTAGGTAGACCGAGTAGGCAAAGAAAAGTAGGGTGAAAAGAAAACGCAGGTCATCTTAAATAGTTCCACGGTCACGATATACAGTACAGAAGCAGACTTGTGGAAGAATGCAAAGGAACAGAAAACTGGGCATACCAGTATGCAGTAATAGAACCGGGAAAGAAAGCCCATAGTGAATCATGGTGTGGAGGTAAAACGTTAGGAAGCAGCTATAGACAGCTTTCCTTTCTCATGAATATCACTCAGAGCCTGCAAGGAGTCTGAACAAAAGGAAAAAAGACACTCTTCATTGTTGAAAGAGTAAATGCAGAACCAGAATGCAAGAATTAAACAAAATTCTAGCTTCCTTCCACACGTATGAATTACCTCTTCCTCGAACAACTTGTCCTTCTGACGAAGGATCTTGTCATACAGGTTCCCTCCTGCAATTAAACAAGAAACAGGCTGAGGTGCTCAACGGAGACAAAAGCTTGGCTCTTGCATTAATAGGGTTTACAGGTGCTATCAGGAAATGAAGGGTTCTGCTTCCTTTCCAAAGAAAATTCTTTCTTTCCTCTTGGTTTTTCACATAGGCACAAAATGCTTCCCATTTCTGTGTCAGGAAGATCTGTCAAAAGTCTCCTTCCCTAACACAAGAGGCTCAATTAAAAAAAAAAAAAAAAAGGAACTGTCAGCTTTAGAAAAGCTTAAAGACCTCTAGGGAAGCAGCTTCAAAGTCAGAGCACTTTCTTTCCTAGACTCCTGTAAGGAATTGGGAGTATGTTTCTAGCAATTTTGCCAGCATGACTACTAGAACCTGTGGCTTATATCTCTGATGCACTGATTTAAACATACTGTGTTTATCAACAGCTTCTGCTTTGCAGCAAAAGATTCCTAAAATTCAGGGTGCCCAGGTCACTTTAAGTCACTGTTTCCTCCTGTAAGTGCGAATCCATGGACTTCCTCCCCCCAGCTCCCCTTCATGACTGAATCCTTACAATCCTCCCTGTGCTTCAGTAATGTGAAGGGAAAAATAACATCTGCTCTAGTTCCTCTTCAACACAAAGGAAGTGAATTAGGTAAGGCCTGTGACATCTCAAAAATTACTTGTTCATTTAGGGCTATTCAGAACCAGAAACAATCCCCAGCCAAGAGCAGATGACTATGCTGGTGCCTCCTTAGAACGCAGCTCAGAAAAGGACACTATCAAACACTTGCTATGTACCAGGAACTCAATAAATCCTTAGAAACAACAAAGTCACTTAAGATGAGAAAACAAGGCGGTTATTTTGCCCAAGTTTAGAAAGCAACGGAACTTAGGATATGAGGTCAGTTCATTACAGATGGTTAGGAGCCACTATGTTGGTGCTGGGAACTGAACCCAGGTCCTCTGGAAGAGCAGCTAGTGCTCTTAACCTCTGAGTCATCTGTCCAGTGCCAGTATTTTTGTTTCTTAAACAACTAGGTAGAATTGCTATCTATAAAAAAGTTCATTCAAGAAATCAGAAACCAGAAAAATAAGGCCACATCATATTGCTCTTATTCATTTATGATCTTTAGACCATTTATCCATAGGATAGCATTAGCTCAAGTCAATGTAAATCAATATAGCCTATAAGATTTCATTGAACATTACACTGTTTGATATTATGTTATATATTATCTAAAATGTTGAACTAATGTCATCCTATAAGAAAAAAACCCTGAAGAATCTACACAAAATACAACTGAAGAAAATAATTTGAGGAGCCAGGGCCAGGAGTGATGACTCCATATCAGCACTGGGGAAGCAGAGGCAGAAGTGCTCTCAGCTGTAGGCCAGTTTGGGGTATATATTGAATTCTCCAATATATACTGAGATACAGTGAGGCTCATAAAACCAAACCGTAATAACAACAAAAACACGAAAAGAATCCACCGCCCTCAACAAGTAAGAAGTTGAAGATGACCAGAAATATACTTCCAAGAGATGATAGAAGGAAACTCCTTCCCATACTCTGAACATCTTAAAACTCTCCAAGACCTTAGCTATTTTTCTTTAGCTCCAGAAATCCACTTAAACTTCTAGCCCTGGACATCTATTCTTGCAGTAATATGGTCATGTGAATGTCTCCACTGAATCCTACCTTACCATTACAATACTCCAGCTCAATCAGCAGGGTAGTGTTGTCCATGAAGTGATTGTAGTAGGCAATAATGTTGTCGTGCTGCAGCAGCGCCAGAATGACAATCTCATTCAAGGCATCTCGCCGTTCCTTTTCCGAAAGTCGGGTCAAATCAACTTCCTTCCACACCACCAGTGAGTCATCCTACAACACAGCAGCAGGAACATTGCTTTCTTCTTGCCTGGCAGTGCAGGGATCCATACCCAACCTGTGAGCCTAGAAAGAAAACCTCCTAGAGGGGCAAAGAATAACTCTACTTTTTCCTTTTCTATTAAAAGACTTTAAAGGTTCTGCACACAATTATTATAATTTACTGAAGAACTAGGGGAAATAAAGCATTAAGGTATAATTTTCTGGCCTAGAGAAATGGTTTAAGAGTTTAAGAGGATATATTACTTTTGCAGAGGACTAGAGTTTGATTACCAGAGTCCATCTCGGGTAGCTCACAAATGCTTATAACTTTAGCTCTTGGAAGGGCCTAGGTGGGATCCAATGCCCCTGATCTCTGAGGGATCTGTACTCACTTGCATACACTCATGTATAAATAGTGAATTAAAAATAAAACTAAATCTTTAAAAAAAAGTTATTCAGAGGACTGGTAAGATGGCTCAGTGGGTAAAGGTGCTTGCTGTCAAACCTAATGATTTGAATCAAGCCCCAGAGCCTGCACAGTGGAGGAACTGACTCCCACAAGTTGCCCTCTGGCTCCTCCACATATATGCACAAAATAATAAATGTAAGAAAAAAGACCAGGTCTTAAGGATTCTATTGAGGGATGCTCTGGTCCCTAGTCACAATGGGTTTGCGGCAGACCTAGAATTTGGGGAAGAAAGACAAGTGCACAGCAGCTTCTATAACTGACAGTAGGGCCTTGTAAAATCAACCTATTAAGCCGCTGATTTAATTTTCTTTCTTTCTTTCTTTTTTTTTTTTTAAGATTTATTTATTACGTATACAGTGTTCTGCCTTTGTGTATCCCTGCAGGACAGAATGGAGATCTCATTACAGATGGTTGTGAGCCACCATGTGGGTGTTGGGAATTGAACTCAGGACCTCTGGAAAATCAGCCAGTGCTCTTAACCACTGAGCCATTTCTCCTGCCTTGCCTGCTGATTTCTTAAACTTCGTGATTTTCATTTATTCTTTCAGGATCAAAACACCCTCTTTTTTTTTTTTTTTTTTAAATCCTCAGAACTTGCAAACTGACCTAACCCCATTTAAGGATACTTTTAACTCTTTAGATACTGCTTCCTAGCCTGACCTCTTTACCGTACATGTAAATATGAGTCACTCTCTTATTTTCAGGCCTGAAAGTCCCCTATCCTTTTCCCCTGACACAGATCAATACCTGAAACCCTGTTTTGGCTGACTAATCTTCTCACTGAACTATAACCCAGAGGGAAAGGGCTGCTTCTAACAAGCCTTGTAAATTCAGATCTAATAAATGATACCTGGGTGATACAGATAACACCATGCAGTTCTGAGAAGTGTGATAAAAATCAACTCAAAGCTAGTATGCAAGTTCAACATAAATAAAGGAAAGAAATGTGAAATTGGAGCTATCATCTAAGATTTATTCTAAACCTGGAGTGAATGAGCCACTTAAATACTAGAAAATAACAGTGACACTCATTTTGAGCAAAAACAAGAATACAGACTACCACAGATGGCATTAATTCTAACTCTGTTCATTAAGGGAGTACTGGAATACAAAAGAACATAAAGTTTTTGTTTGTTTGTTTGTTTGTTTCTTTTTCCCAATTACTTTTCTTCGGCCTTTCAGCCTTAGACATAAGCTGGGGGCTGGAGGTGTGGCTCAGCAGTAGAATGCCTTCTTAGCATTGGCAAAGCCTGCTTCATCCCCAGCACAGAAAATACTGGCTGGGAGCAAACACTAGAATTGCAGGTGGATGAATCACCTTCAGCAACCTCAGCAAGTTCTTATTAAATATTTACCCTAAAGCTAGAGCTTTAAGGCTGTAGTGATTAAACCCAATTTATGATTAGTTTTCGGGAGTAGTAGGGTTTCAAATCAGTACATATTTTTAATTTGGGAGTCTGATCCATGGGTCTCTTCAAAGAGTGTGAACTTATGCAAGAAGCTGGGAAAGATGACTTGGCTTTCCCAGGTTCTCAAAGAAAGGGGTCCTTATTCTCCCAATAGTTAGGAACCAGCTACATCAATAAAGTGTTTTATACAAGCATTGAAGGATAAGCAAGGAGGGGAAGAAAAAAAAGACACGATGATCTATCTTTCTGATAAAAAAGAAAAATCCTCCACCTGGGTGATTATTTATGAACTTAAAAATAACGACACTACTAGCAGAATTGGAGTCAGTGGGGGTATTCAGAAGCACATACAAACTCCCCATCCAGTCCTTGCAGTCATAGGAAAGTATGCACGCTTAGGCGTTAGGCTGTTCACAACGTGCAAAGCACCTTCCTTTGGATCTCAAAATAATCTTTAAAAAAGTAAAGATAATTTTTTTTTTTTTTTTTAGGGTTGCTATTTCTAGGTCCAAATACAAATGGGAAAACGGAAATTCAAAGGACTGCTCAGTGACTCGCTCAGTTCGCCCGGTGAAATACAGTGACAGAGGTCATCAAACCAATTTCCTAGTGCAGGTGAACCGAAAGCGCGGTGAAGGTCCCTGCGACATAACCCCAGCGGATGCCGAACACACTGGACTCGGCCAAGCCGGGCCAGAAAGCGGGGCCGGGAAGGAGGGCGCGCGGCGGCCCGGCAGCGGCCGGAGCCGAGGGCCGCTACCTCGGTGCGGCGGTACAGCGTGGCCTCCCCGAAGGCGCCGCGGCCCAGGACGCGGATGGGGATGTAGTGCAGCTCCTCCTGCTCCGGCGCGCCTCCGGCTCGCGGTCCCGGGCTAGCGCTGGGCCCCGGACCCGAGTCCCCGCCACCCCCGGACTCGCTCCCAAAGTCCGAGTTGATGGAATCGCAGTGTCGCTCGTATTCTCCAAGCACCGACATGGCGGAGACCCGCGTATCCACGGCGGGCAGCACCCGCTGCGTACCGCCTCGCTGGCCTCACAAGCCCGCTGGCAGCTTAGGCGGCCCCGCGGCCCGGTGAGCTTCCATGGTGGCTCCTGCCCCCTGACCCGGAAGCAGTTCTCGGTGTTTCCGGCTCGCTGAAGTTTTCCTCCGCCTTCGCGTGCCCACTTGTTGCCGATGAGTCCGGCACACATTGGGCGATACTGCCCTTGGCCTCTGTGGGCGTCGTGGGAGCCGAAGGGCAGCCACGCGGTGTCATCAGGGCTACAGACCGCTTCCCTGTATTCCCTACCAGCTCTCCGAACTGCGTCAGACTTCCACGCTGGTCCACTCTCATCTTGTTTGTTCCAAGAGTTGTGACTGCAGTAACAGTCACTTGATTTGTTGGACAGGACTCTTGTTTGAAGAACTATTATAGGAAAGATACTACAGCAAGCTGAAACACTTGACTTCTGTCTGACAGCACAGTCAGCAGGTTTAGCTCTTTCCCCTATGACCACCATGGGTTGTCTCTTGTAAAATCCATCGCCCCAACATACACACACACACACACACTTGTAAAATCCATCGCCCCAACACACACATAGGGATCGTCTCCTCACAATTTGTAGTCCCCCCCACCCCCAACTCAAAGATCTGATTACCTCGTGAGTGGAATGCTGGGATTAAAGGCTTGTGCCATCACCACCTGACACAACTCCCCAAATCTCTTAATTCTGCTTACTCAATTCTTTACTCCCTTCTCATCTTCCAAATTCGACATAATCAGATGCAGTTTTTTGCAGATCTTTGACAGTCTGATCTAATTGAAGCATTGCTGAAGCACTAGGGCCAGACATTTACCAAATCTGAGAACCGAGACTGAATGCTCCCCTACCCACAAGTCACCAAGGGAACTACAATATGGCCAATACAGTTTCATTATTATGTCACCTTAAGAAATTTCAAAACTACTATGAACTTTAACAATTTTTTTTTTCCTATTAAGTTGCAGGACTATTACCTACAGCACAGGGTTGGCTGACAGGGCACTATAGGGAAAAGTTGCCAGCCAAAGAAACCTACCCTGGTTCTGAGATCAGAGCTAGTAATGTGCCCTGCACCAAAGAAACACACTTTAGTCCTAGAATCTGAGCCAGTGAAAGAAATGTGCCCTGGCCTTGAAATTAGAGCCTAAAAGCCCAAAAGAGCCAGTGAAAGACACATTTTGGCCCTGAAACTAAAAACCAAATCAGGGTAAAAAGAAGGGGAAAAGATCTGACCAATCTCCCAAGAAAGCTCTGCCCTACAAGATGCCCTATATAAGTCCTGAGCCCACAGGCCTTTTCCCGATGTCTTCTCCCATCCTGGGCTGAAGCAGCCACACTCTCCTGGACTCTTCCCTCCTAATAAATCTCTTGAATGAGGTTTGGATGAAGATCTTCTTTGTCAGAGCAGCAGCAGCAAAAGAGCCTGGAGAGAACAGCTGAGGGAACCTTCCCCAGCTGGGCTGAGTTGTTACACTTCCTGAGCAGAGAGCAGTGAGCAGCTGAGAAGCAAAGCTTTCTGTGGCCACTATTGCAAGTTTCCCAGGAAGGCCCTCCCCTGCCGGAGAAGAGGTGCTAACTCTGGGGCCCTTTTCCTGAAGCAGGGCTGTAAGCTGCTGCCTAGGCCTACTAATTCACTGACTCCCGGCTGCCTGAATACTCTCCATTGAGCTGTAACACTCAGTATTCGTTGGCTCCCAAGTGCCTGAAAACTTTTCCATTCAAGCTACAGTGCTCAGTATGTCTGGGCTCCTGACTGCCAGGATCTCTTTCCATCTGAGCTGTACAAACACCTACAGGCACTATGCTTTGTTTCTTATTTGTATATGGCCCTCAATCTCACAGTACCATGGAACAAGCTTATGTACTAGTTTGGGGTGGAGGATAACTTCTTTATGATACAGCTGGCTAGTTAAGATGAGCTGAGAGTCAAACCCAGCACTCTGACCCCAGAACTGAGAAAGGACAGACTATGAGAAAAAGCTAAGAGGTTATGGAGCTGGAGCCCACTATGCATGCTGGATAGAAGCAGAAGTACAGCTTTAGATGTTGTATGGTTTACTGTTTCCTGTGGATGGTACAAGATTATTGGAGACTTTATCAAAGATTTATATGATTAGAGTCTCTATGTCCCAAGTGTGTGTATCAGTGTGTGTGTCTATACATGTGGTCGTCAGAGGATTCCACATATACATGGGTTCTGGCGATCAAATTCAAGTTGTGAGCTTTGCATGACAAATCTTACAAGTTCCGTTTATGCTTTCTTCATCTAGCACAGAGACTAAACATTCTTTTGCTTGAGTGCTCAACTTAGTTACTACTTTGATCCCCTTAGGGTAGGAGCTAATTTCCATTTCACAGAGACATCTGAAAGCAGTGTGCAGAACAAAGATGGTCGTCAATTAAGAGGTAATTTTTATTCCAAGAGGTACTAAGGCAGTATCTCTGAGTGAAGAGGTTAAGAGTTCAAAAATCCATGAGGGACATTTAAGACTTGGTGACGAGTTGGGATGTGGTAACGTAGATGGAGGAGTACAGTCTAGGGCTTTAAGTAGATAGGCACTCACAGGAGGAAGAAGGAACTGGTAGTGGTGTGAAGGTTGAGTTCACATTTCTCTAACACTTCACTGGTGTTCCATTTAATATATGGCGACATTTCATACTGCAGCTGGGTAGCGGACTACAAGGGATTTCCATGGTCTGGATTTGTATGACTGCAGGGACCCTCTGTAATGAGTCTGCCTGTATAATCCTGAACTAAATCTAGCTCCTTTTCATAGCCAGTCAAAATAACACAGGTCTCCTGCTCTATTAATGATGTTTTAAGAATGCTTACCTCTCACATTTAATGTCTACTGATCTATTGCTATCTCCAACTGTTAGAATGCAGGCTCCATTAGAGCTTGAGCCTTGTTTTTTTCATTGCTTAACATCATCAGTACCCAGATACAGAGGTCGAATGACTAGCAGGTTATTATCCCATGGGTATGCCTTACTGCCTGACTGAGAACTCCTGTTTACTCATATTGCTTTTGAAGTGCTATAGGTTATACAAGTTTTGAATTTCAAACTCTCTCATTTCTGAAAGACCAAGTACCATCATGTGCCAGGTGCTAGATTATAACACAGAATAAACATGGCTCCTACTGTCATGGAAGTTAGAGTCTTCCACTTAATCCCAAAAGGAACTGGCAGTGACAATTTTGTGAAAGTTCTTTTAAAAGTCCAAGGTTCCAAAAGTCATTTAGGAGACATGGATCCAAGCTGAACTTGTTGGGTGTGTGAAGGATTCTCAGAATATCCAAAGGAAAGTGTTAACAGTGATTAGAAGGTACTTTGAGAATAAATAGTGCCTTTTATTTATCTGGGTACAGTAGATTTTAGCTAAACTAATTCTAACAGCATAGGATGTTGGTATATATTTGAGCTGAAATAAGGGGGGGACAGATTACTTAAAATCAGAAGTGTTGACTTTCATTACAAGATATTAAGTCTTGCTGAAGCCTAACAATTCATTTTCCTGGTCCCTCCGTAGTGAGGAACTACTACTATCTAGCTTCCTTTGACCACCTACACTGTGAATGGCGTTCATTATAATATCTACATGTCTTTAATAAACAGGATGTCCTTTGCATCTTAAGAGTACAGAAAGTTCATGCTGAATTTATTATATTGGATTGAACTGAAACTAATTTTAGTTTTTTTTTGTGACAAAGCTATCATGCTGTAGCCCAAGCTGGCCTGAAACTATGTAGCATAGGCTAGCCTCAAATTCACTGCATGCTTCCTGCTTCAACTTCACAAGCCTGAGGACTACAGGTGTCAGTCACAAGCCCAGCCTAAAACTAATTATCTGTGAATATTAATAAATGGTCAACATTTATTCTAAAGACCTTTGTTCAAGACAGACCATTTACAATTTTTTGTTTGTTTGTTTTTGAAGACATGGTTTCTCTGCATAACAGCCCTGGGTGTCCTAGAATTGTCTTTGTACACCAGGCTGACCTCAAACTCACAGAGATCCACCTGCCCACCACCTCCCAGCTATGAAAATTTAAATTATGTATGTGGCTCATATATGGGACATCACCAAACAGAATAATTTATAAAGCATGTATTAAATATAACAAATATGCAGTGATTTTATTGAAACAAGTTCATGCCTAAGTTTTTAAAAAGATTTTATTTCATGTGTATGAATGTTTCCCTCCATGTTTGTACACGGGTATGCAGTGTATCTGGTGCCCACAAAGGTCAGAAGAGAGCACTCCTGGATAGACCTAGAATTACTATGTGGGTGCTAGGAACCAAACCAGGGTCTTTCGCAAGAGTAACAGGTGCTCTTTACGACTAAGCCTTCTCTCCAGCTCCCCATTCATAAGTTTTGCTGAACTCAATCTATTCTCTAAACCATCAGTGAGAAAACACTTTGGTGTGTGTATGTGGATGTGTGGGTATATGCTCATAGAAGCTAGAGGTTCAAACTTATGTGCCATTCCTCAGGAGCCAGCCATCTTATTTTTGGGGCCTGGTCTCTTATTAGGACCTAAAGCTCAATGATTAGACTATGATGACAAGCCAATGAGCCACAAGAATCTACTTGCCTCCACCTTCTCAGCACTAGGAACACCTCTTAGAAGCACATGCATAGCACTTTGAGTGCTTGGAATCAAATTCAGGCGTTGATGTTTCCGTGTCATGCCCTTTACGGACTGAGATATCTCTGCAGCCCCTACAATTTTTGATGCTAAAATATACTTGACCACACAGTGGTTTACCCTGCAGTCACAGTACCGGGAAAACCAAGGCAAGGGATCTGCTATGAGTTTGGGGCCAGTTTGGCCTACACAAGGGTTCTGCTTTAAAAAAAAAAAAAAAAAAAAAAAAAAAATCCCCAAACATTGGGAAACACTATTTAAAATGGACTCAAAGTAGACTGTGGATTTACTAACTGTATATGTGTGTGGCTAGCTAGTGTTGGCTTTTAGTTTCATGGGAAGATGGGGGCATGACTTAGTAGTTAAGAGTACTTGCTGCTTTTCCAGGACCCAGGTTTAATTCCCATGGCAGCTCACAAATGTCTGTGACTCCAGTCCCAGGGGATCTGATACCTCTGGTTTTTAGCTTCCCCAGGTGTGCACAGACATAATACATGCAGGCAAAACATCCATATGCATAAGAATAAGTAAGTAAAAGTTTAAAACAAAACACTCCAGGGTTCTAAACCGAGAGGAGGACTTCTGGAAAGGAAGCAAGGGAAACCGGAGAAACATCTCCAAGGGCAGTTCACAGGTGATCTGTCCCCTGTGACTCACAAGGAATGATTAGTGACATAAGTACGTGTACATAAGGGCTCCTCTGGAATAAGCCAGGGACAACGCTTTCTTCTTTAAACCATGTTTCATGTTCTGTACCTGAGAAGGCAGCAATATAGAGGGTCATTGCTAGCCCACACAAAAAGCTCTAATGATAACAGAAAAGCACACCTCAAATGGTTTCTGCTAGCCTTTATTTGTGAAAGTTTACACCAAAATCTCCAACAGGTGAGTCTGTATAGATCCCACATGCCTCTTTGCATTAACAGACAGAATGGTTCTGATGGAAGTTCATGACAATGGTATATAACAAGGTCTGTGGAAACTGTATTATTCTCAGCTTATTTTGAATACTCTAAAAATGGAGGGAAGCAGGAAACATACCTGTTCATAAAGCTGATATGCTTTTGCACTAGCCTATTGTCAAAGGCAAATACTCTTTAACTTTTTAACTGAAAACACCATGTCCAAGTTGGTTGTTTTGGTATAGATCAAAATAATTAAAAAAAAAAAAAAAAAAGACTTGAAAGAATTTCAGTTCAATAAAGCTTAAGTCTAAAGCTGTACTTGGAAACAAAAATTATGGGCAAAATACTTATTCTATATTCTCCTACCTTCTTTGACGTTTTCTGGAACAGAAAACCATTAACTACCGGAGTAGTTTCACTGCTCCTTAAAAGGGGGAGGAAGGCACAAGTCAGAAAGAGGAGTCTTGTTAGGCTAATGGCACAGACCACGCTATGCACTTAAATCTACAGGTGGATTTTGACCCAAAACTTTGTTTATTGTTTTCCTACTTGAATTGTTCCTCTATTACTTGATGTATGAATGTTACAGATTCCTAACCATCTGCTGTTGCTATGGTGAGAACTCACTGAAGTTCTTAGAAGTGAGACCTATCACTTCTCAACAGCAGGTGGCAGTGCTGCACCAGAGAGCACTTTATGCCACGGAAGAGGAATTTACCAGAGTCCTAAGACAAGGCTTTTGGGTTACAGTAACTGGAACCTTAACAAAACAGCCCAAGACTTTGACAACATAGACTATTCCCTTTCACCTTGGTACTTCATCCAGGTCAACTTAACAGTGTTCTCTGATAATTTCAATACTCCACTTCTTTACTTCAAGCAACGTGGACCTAAGTCCTGTAGTTCATTCTCAGCACAGCAATTATGACAAGCCCTGTAACAGGTCAGTCAGCAGGGTGGAAAGATTACAGAAAGGATCAACTCCTACCTACTTTCCTAGGAGACATGGGAAAGATAACAGTGATAAGTGAGTCTTCTTCCCGTCTACAAACATCTGTACCTACTTCCCCAGTGCTAGGGACCAGAGTCCAGAGCTTTCCTTCCATGTTAGGAAAGCACTCCACCACTGAGGTACAGTCTCAGCCCCACATCTCTTTTGCACATTAGACTTGGCCTTGAGGTGTCTGATACTCCTGACAAGTGAACCTTGGCTTTGCTTTTAAAACAGGTATTTTTGCATATTTACCTTTCTATAACTTTCCTAGCCGTCTATTTAATCCCCATATGTCCAATCGTTTAGAGATTAGGACAGGAATTAAGGACATATAAGTAATATAAGGACAGGAATTATATAAGTCAGAGACTGGTCATGCATGAAGGGCTGGTAAAATGTACTTATTTTTCCCTGGAAGAAGTTATGTGAAAAATTCAAGCAAGCACATGTCTGATAGAGGGCCTACACAAAACCTCAACAGTGATGTGAACAAACAATCCAAGCAGATAGTGGGCAAAAGCCCTGAACAGACATTTCACTGACAAGGGGATACAGATGCCAAATGACAAGCACATTAAAGGATGGTCACCACTAGTCACCATCAGGGAAATGCAAATTAAAGCCATAATGAGATATTACAGGCACCTCTTCAAGGGGCTACGTTAAAAAACGATAAGAAATACGAAGGAGAATGTGGAAATGTAACATGCTAAGACCACTCTAGACAAGAGCAGGGAAGTTTAAGAACAACTTCCCAGACAGCATAGCAATTGCCCTCGTAGGCATTCATCCCAGAGTGATAAAAACTTACATTCACATAAGAACCAAGGGCCAAATCCCCAAACCCACCCAAGAGTATTAACAACAAAAACATTTAGCAATATGTGGGACCACCCGGAGGGGCCGGGTGGGAATTCAGCCTCCAGAAGTTACACTCTTGATGATTTCATTTACCTACCAAAGTCATAGAAATGGTGAGCAGGTTGGGGAGCCAGAGCCGAAGAACAAGGAGGCTCCGGGAGGCTTGTAAGAAGAGCACGTGATGGAACGACTCCACCCCAAAATGACCGCTGGGATCTCTGGGTGACAAACTGAGACAGAACTAAACACACTAAACACACACGGAGTTGGAGCAGTTGAACACAAACCCTTTAATTGTCTAAAATGAGATTTTCTTTGAAGAGATTATCTACAGTTTAAAGCTCACCTTTTTATATGTCCCATCCACAACCCTTTTAGGAGACAAAATTATGAAGGACATCACTGGGAGCTATGTAAACATTTCATCTAAGGACCAAGAAAGCTCAGGGTGTTTTCACAAGGAGACCTTATAGGACAGCTGCATGAAACAAGCCGACCACACTCAGAGAATCGGGTGCGACCCGGGGTGAGCAAGGGGAGAAGAAAGCAAACAGCTCAAACAGACCACGGAGGAACCCAGGACCAATGCTGGCTTTGGCGTTATCTAGGTAACCCCTGTTTTTTGTTTTGTTGTGTTTTTCCATAGGTGACTTTAATAATCTTGTCGAAAAACCAGTTCAAATCCTACCGCATTAAAGAGAAGTCCTCATTGACTTATTGGGTGTAAGTGGTGTCCCATGTTCTCCCACACCAAAAGAAATCAGTTCTGGCAAGAAAGCTCCACTGTGCCCTGATGGTGCTGTTGGTAGGATGGCCTTGGGCTAGGCCAGGCATGTCCCAGCGATGTTCTGCTGGCTGCGATACCAGGGGACAGAAGACAGACTTGTTACTCTATCAACTTCTTGGCCTTGAAGAAGCGCCGAAGGTAGAAGACCTGCCAGGTGGCCAGTCCAATGAGGCAGAACATAGAAAAGATGCTGAAGTACAGGACTCGGGTGTTCGTGGACTCTAAGAAAGAGAGAAAGCACCGTAAATGCAATAAAGTAAGTTCCTTCATTTGGCTAAACAATGGTGGTGGTGGTGGTGGGGCAAATTAACCTCATTCAGTCCCTAAGTCTAAGAGTTCAAACATTTAAAAAAAGAAAGAAAGCAAATAAAACAAAACAAAAACAAAAAACAGGTGTGGCAATACACCTGTCTGTGATCTCAGAACTTGAGAGGTTAAGACAGGAGGATCTGGAGTTCCAGGTCAGCCTGAGCTACAAAGCAAGACTGTAACAAAGCTCTGGCTCGGGTATCTCAGTGGCACACCACTTTCTTAGCATGCACAGGCTCTGAGCTCTATCTCCTGTGCTGTTTTACTGTTAAAGCTGGACTCCTTTGCTACAAGCCAACTGAGAATATGCTTATTACATATCAAAGGAGAAAATTTCATTGTTCAGAAAACCTAGCCAGCTGATTCACCCTTTAGTAGCCATAACCCCAAAAGAGCACTTTTCTTTCTCCGGTTACATTCTCTTTTGGGAAACCGAGCCAAGTGTACTCTAGCACTCGGTGTTCAGGATCTGTTTCCTTTACAGTGGGATCACTAAGACATGGACGCCATCCCTCCCCTCACCATTGGTGTCACGCATCTCCTCCTCCCGCTTCTTCATGTAGGCAAAATCATTAACAATTGATTCTGAAAGGTCCTCTAGGCGTCGTAACTCCACCTCCAATGGTTTGAGCTTCTCAACTTTTGCAATCTGGAAAAGATTGGAATTAGGACTGTATTTCTTGAAAAAGCTGCTCAAGTACAAACAATAACCAGAGAATCCAAACAAGACATCAAAGAAAGAGGATTGTAGGGCAAGGATCACCAGTGTGGAAGGGGGCCAAGAGCAGAGGGAGGGAGGGTGAGCAGAATGCATTATACAGAGGTATGAACTTGTCAGTCTTTTTAGAAGTTTACAACATTCAAAATTTCTTCTGATAATTATTTTAAAATTTGGCTTTCTACATTTCTCTACAACTTATATTTTTTCTACCTTAGATCTTTAATTTTGGTTAAGATTTCTTTAACATAAAAGTATAGCAGTGGTACCTATAAACTGAGCCCTCAGGAGGCAGAGGCAGGAAGACCTCCAGGACAAGGTCAGCCTAGAGCACAAAGAAAGACAGTCTTCAAAACAAGGCTAGGGAAATGCTGTAAATGGCTCAGTGAGTAAGATCACTTGCTAGAAAGGCAAGAGTATCTGAGCTGACTCTAACACCCACATTTTCAAAAGCTGGGCATGGTGGTGCATTGCTGAAACTCCAGCTCTGCACTGCAGGCTGGAGACAAGCAGAGAGAACTCAAAGGTTTGCCAGCCTAACCGAAATGGTGAGTCTAAGGCTCAGTGAGAGACCCTGTCTCAAAAAAGTCAGAGAGCAACAGAGAAAGGTGCCCAATGTCTTTTTCATGTGCATAACTTATACACTAAAACAAAATAGCTCACTTCTTTAGAGGCACCGTGCAATGAGAAACTCTGCTTCCCCTGAATTTCTGACTACAGTAAAGCACTTTACAGTGCATTTCCATTCATTGGTAAGCAACAGACATTATAATTAGTATGTCAGCTTGACAGTCATATTAGGTCAAATATAATATGTTCTTACTGCATCAAGAGTAAGTAACTCAAAAACAAACAAACAAACAAACCAAACCAGAGGGTCCTGTTTTGCACATGTAAGCCGTACACCAGTGGGAATTCTACATCTGCTCAAAAAACTACACGAAGTTTTTTTCTCCTTCTTTCCTAAAGGATACAGCCAATTACCGAGAGAAATCCCCAGGACTCCCTACGCTGAGGAGTGAAGAATGGAAAACTAAGAAACAGAAGCACATATCACACAAGCAAAAATGTATTTGCTTGCTTTATGTTAGTTTCCTAGCAGCTATTATTTCCTTTAATTTTTATTCTTCATTAGTTAAAAAAAAAAAAAAAAAAAAAAAGCCAGGTATGGTAGCACACTCCTGTAGAGTGGAAGCAAGAGATTTAGGTAATCCTAGGCTAGCTACATAATGTGTTTGAGGTTATTCTGGGCCACATGAGAGCCTGTTATATGTACAGATTTGTAATAACTAACCCAAACAAACCAATAACTTCCCTAAAACGAAGGTCTCACATTATGGCCATTTTACCCAGATGATTCCAAATTTCTGAACCCCTTCCACCGCAGTCTCTCAAGTGGCTGAGAATATAGGCACCTACCATGTCTGGTTCATGTTTTACTTTCAAAAGGATAAAACTGCCAGGCCTATAATCTCAGCTCTCAGGAGGCTGAGGCAGATGGACCATGAATTCAAGGCTAGCCTGGGCTATGTAAAAAGATTCAAAAATAAAGAAATGAAATGAAATTCTGGAGCTTTTCAAATCTTATAGATACAGGTTGTTCATAAGTTTTCACAAACAAAGAATTTTTCAATAATTCCTTTTCTACTTTTGCCATTCATTCATTCATTCGTTTGCTTATTTGTTATTTATTTATTGGGCAGAGACTCACTCTATAGCACAGGCTGACCTCAAATTCAAAGCAACCAGCTTCTGGAGTGCTTCTATCATGGAATGAATGGAAAGGGTTAGGGGTGACTTCCATGTTCTCTTCTGATCTATGCACAAGGTCTTACTATGAAGCCTATGCTGGCTAATTTATTACCCTCCTATTTCAGTCTCTGACGGACTGAGATTAATGCGTGCACCGATCCCCCAGTTTACTTATTTACTCTTAATGACTGAGTACAAAATAAGATAAATATTATTAAACATAAAAATATAATCATTCCAAAATTTAAAAGGAATCGTCTGTTAAGGCAGGGACAGAAAAGCTGAACTTAGGTGTAAGGTACATTTGAGATGTGGCTGTTGGTTGACAATGACAGACACCTAAATCTCCACCGGATGACTACCTCAGATTGGAAAATGCTGGCCACTCCATAAAGTGTCTGCCAGTTGTGTGTTCTCTGCTAAACATTTAATTATTCAGGAGCAGAGGATAAAAATTCAAAAATCCAAAGTCTATCTTGGCAGCCCTTCAGTTCCCTTTCAGAGGCAGCTATAGGTATAAACTTAGCATATGGGTTTCCAGACCCTATATATATCTAGCTGAGGGTCCTGGGTTGCCATTAACCTATAATATTTATCTGCTATTTGAGTTCACACAAAGTTACAGAGCACAAAATTCCGCAAGGAAAGCCAGGTAGAATGGCATATATCTTTAATATAGGCACTAGGGAGGCAGCAGCACACAGATCTCTGTGAGTTCAAGGCCAGACTGGTCAATATAGTGAGTTTCCAGAACAGCAAGGGATACATGGCAAAACCCTGTCTCAAAATAACAACACCCCAAAATCACCCAAACAAAAACCCCCAGGGAAAAGGTACCAGTGAGACATCTAATAAAACAAACTTAGTCTGTTTAACATCTTTCCCTGTTCTGTGCTTCCCCATCCGAAGCTTCCTGAATGAGACAGAGAAAGGCACAAAACTTCTTAGACATCAGTTATCTCGGGGTCCCCCAAATAGAAGCTTACAAAAAGGAAGTGGAAGTGAAACTGTGGTTGTGTTTGCCAGCTAGAAATTATATATATATATATATATATATATATATATATATATATATATATATACATGATAGATGACAATAGTCAAAGACCTAAAACAAAGAGCATCAATATCAATAACAGCCTATGTAATTATATCTATTCCCATCTTTGACGTATTTATTTCTCAGCCATATAAACAATACATAAATGCTCTAGGCTAAAAAAGTTTTAATTACTCAGAAATAAAATAAAAATCCAAAGTCTACCTTGGCAGCCCTTCAGATCTCTTTCAGAGGCAACTATAGGTATAAACTTAGCATATGAATTTCTAGACCATATCAGAATATATATGGTGTTTACACTTTTGTGTGTATGCAAATATACCCCAAAATGTAAAATAAAATGTATTTGCTAATGGTCCACACTGTACAGCGTTCTGTGGCTGTTTTCAACCTAGAAAGGTCTTTTCAAAAGCATCATCACTTTGGATACACTTCTTTCTTCTTAGTGACTCCATGGTATCCCACAGATCCATTCAACCATTCAAATCTGCAGCCCCTTCTCTAGCACTAGGCTACTTAGAACTCTTTACGACTATTCAGAACTAAGCAGTTCAATTATAGTTTTCCAATTTGATTTTATTTCCTCAGTGAAATCCATACTGAAGCCCTATCCTTCTTCAAGAAAATTATTTTCAGGCTACTATATAAAAATTTCATTAAATTTAAAAAAAGCCTCATTTTTGCTTAATGACTTTGCTCTTAGTATTAATTTAAAATTGAGAAAATACATGTAAGTGCATGTGTATGAATGAATATATAACTAAAACTTGCTGAATTGGTTAAAAAACAAACACAAACAAACAAAATTAAAATAAAACTCAGAAAAGTTAAAGAAACCCCACGAAGAGCCACCATCTGTTGGGATAGGCCATTGAGAAATAGAAGGAATATGACAGAGAACAATGAATGGTATGTACATATGTTTCCGACTGTCATAACAAGATTCATTACCTGCTATACAACTTAAAAAACAAAAGAGTGGGGATGGCAAGGTGCAGGTCATGTTCTCAAGAAGCTCAACTACTTTACACTCACCAGCATATGCATGCTTGGAGGTGGGTGAACAGACACCAGCTAGTAAGACTCACAAGTAAGGCTGAGAGCTGGGCTTGCTGAGAGCTGCTTGGGAAACTGATGCAGGAGACATTCCTGGACTAGAGTGAGCTCAAAACCAGCGTGGCGACTTACTGAGTTCCTATTTCAAAATACCAAAGTAAAAAGAGGGCTAATCAGTGATAGCACACTTGTCTAACATGCTAAAATGGGAATGAAAAAAGAAAATGACTAATTAGCCCCATTAACACATGTTCAGAATGGGGTGTTTTATGTTTTACTCTATCTTTCAGTCACTGCAAAGTATTATTATCCTCATGTCTTTAGGAGAGAAACTAAGACTCAGAGACATTAACTTCTCATGGCCTCACAGCTTGGTGGAACCGAGATGGGACCCAGTCTATCAAAGTATATTATTCATTCTGTCCATCCTAGAAATTTGATGGAGGAAAATACATGACTACACATATGCTGGAACTAAAAGCTGAGTATATGGCCTATAATCCTAGCACCCAAGATGCCAAGGGCAGAGACTTACTGTGAATGAGGCCAATCTAGGTTACAGAGGGAGGTACTGTCCCCATTCACACATGCATGTGTGCACACACACTCATGACCTCAGTACTTGGGAGGTAAAGCAGAAGGATCAGAGGCTCTGAGGCAACCTTACCACCTCATCTAAAATAAATAAACAAATAAAGCACCTCCCCCAAAGGTGAACAGTTATACTAAGCTTGGAGTCTGGTTAGTCCTTCTGACCAGTAAAGTCTGGGAACCTTCCCAGGCTCCCGCCCCCTGCTATTCTCATGTTTGTAGGCAGAAGAGTAAACCTTTAAAAGGGCATTCTCCAGGAAGACCCTCTTCACTTGCCTAGAACTAAGCAGTTAACAGGTTCAGTCAGTTCAAGTCTAAGAGGAGACCTTTCAAGGCTGGGATGTGGCATGCATGAAGCCTTGTGTTCAATCCCCAGCACTGCAAACAAGTAAAATTAACACTTGTTTCAAAGAGAATGAAAGCCTACCACCAACCTCAACTGCTCTTCTGCTTATCTCAGGGTCTGACTTAATAGTCCATATATTTCATGAAGACAGATTCAGATTCTAACTACCTTTTTCTTCTAAGGCTGGAAATAAGATATTTTACCCAGAGCTTGATAAAGGAAGGCTATGACAATGTGTAACACAATATTCCACTAGGGGGTGCCATTCTCCTGATATGCTGCTGGTTAAATAATCAGAGCATTAGAGGAACAAGGCACTCAGTTTACAGAGGAGGAGACTAACATCTCATAGTCAGCCTTTTGGTGGCAGACTAAGATTAAAAACACCATGGTCTCTTGAATCTCTACCCAGGCTCAGACAATTATTTAGCATCCAACCTGCAAAGCTCGGCCATAAAACCCAAGGATACTAACCCTGTAGTTCAGAAGCATACAGTCTCACTCTCCCCAGTCCTACTTATCTGCAAGTGTTAATCACGAGGACGATTAACACTCACACACTGACACATCCACACAATATTGTTTTGACTGTATCTCAAGCCTGAACTCAGAGAAATTACCTAAAACACGGCACTGGTCTCAAAGGAACCAGCTTTCTCAAGTCCTGTGGCCCCCTTAAGTCACTTTATCTTTTTTCCATAAAGCCCACTGCCCAGAGAAAACCCTCCATCCCCAACATCTACTACTTTAACAAGGCTAGTCTATATTGCTTAGAAAAAAGTAAAAGCCACGTGGCCTTTCCCTGTCGGTATATGTTCAGAGCATCAGTAAGTTAAGCTCTTCCTAAACTACATCCATGTTGCTACTCTGATGAAGACATGAATCCAGAGTCCATAGACTTACCTATAATGGCTCTAAGAAAAACAACCATTAACAGCGAAGTAAAACTAAGCAGAACAAATAGGCCCAACTGCTTTAAGACCCATGTAAAGTTTCTTGTTACAAGCCAAATTCAATCAAATTAATTTGCTATCCCCATGCCCCACCTCAAAAAAAAAAAATCAGATTTCATAAGCTCAATAAACATGAGGGACATCTATACTAAAAAAAGGGAAAGATAAACCAAGATCCAAGGACCAATCTCCTGGTACCAGGGCAGGCACACAGATAAGCCCAGTCACAACAGCTCACAAGGCCAGAGGCCGTCAAAGGCAAGTTCAGATAATAAGTATAGCTCCAGGCAGCAAGATTGGAAAGCTCTATTTATTTCTGTTGTGATCATTTGACAGTCTCCAGGATGGGCAGGGAAAGGAGGTACAACTCGTACTGACCAACCACGTTTCAGGGGCCTTACTCATGTCCTGTCTGTGGAAATGGTGGAGGGACACAGAATTCCCCTCTCCCGACAGCATTCAGAGAAGCACACCACTTGGAAAATCCTCGGCTGTGGCCCCAACTGTGTTTTGGAGTACTGACTGATTGAATGGCAGACTAATAGAAGCTAGTAGCTAAAACAGGACTCATGTTGAAAATGTGAACATCCACAGTAAGAAAGGCCATACACCACTCAGGAGTTAGGGCACTTATGAAAAATTGCCTTTGGTACCAGATGAATGGAAAATAAAAATAAAAAGGAAAGGACATGACTACTCATAGGTGTTGTGGAGGAGACAGTTTATTATGGATGTGTGGGAGTGTCCTGAGTACACATGACCAGACTGAGGTGAGCCATGTGAGGAGGGAGGAGAGAGAGGGGGGCCAGGTGCAGTAGCCAGGATGCACAAAGAGTATACAAATGGACCAGGTAACCAAAATGGTTGGAGCATATAGGGAGGAGCAGCTGGGAAAGGGCAGCCCAAGCTGGAGAACTGAGGTGGAGGGCAGTGTATGTCAGGCCCTGTAACAGGTAAGGGCTGAGAGACAGATGTCACCTTCTAAGGGGCAGTAGAAGTCCTTAAACCACAGGGATCACACATCTGCTTCTGTGTACAAAGCACTCTTTCTCTATGAACTCAAAATGTAATACTTTAGGCTTCTTTACATTAGAGTAAGTATTTTGTCCTCCAAATACCACATTTGTATTAAGACTATATATACACAGAAATTTTACGAAGTAAGTTCCTCATAAAACGTCATATAGGCTAATGTGCTACTGTGTCCCACTAGTGAGACACTGAACTCTGACTAAGCTGGCTGTGGTGATACAGGCTGGCATCCTAGTACCAAAGAGGTTGAGATGGAAAGACTGACTGACTGAGCTCAGCCCAGGGCTACATGGAAAGGCTTTGTCCCAAATAATAAAGCATCCCTAAATATTACAGGACCATACAGGATTTCAGAACTGAGACCACATTCTTGAGATGCTGGATATGAAGAAAAAGAAACATGCTGCCTTTCCAATGCTAAGTGGTCCAAATCCTTTTGGGATAAAGAGTCTCCATTATCTCCAGGGCTTAAAGTTAAATGTCTTAAAGACTCTAAACATGCTCAGTGCTCTCCAGCCATCAACTAGGGAACAAATGCTTCTGTGACTTTATCTCATCACAGGTGTTATTAAACAAGGACAGGTCGAGGCTATTGCTAAGCAAGGTCCAAGGAATCTAGCAGCCTAGCCATAGCTACTCTGCTTCTGCCTCAGTCTGCTCTGCTGTAGGGAGCTGGGAGAGGGGAAGTCATTAAAGACAGTGGTGGGGGAAGAGTTTGTGATTAGGAAGCAGAACCTTAGAGCTGTGTGGTAATCATGTGCGTAAAAAGCTTAGGACATGCTAGACATCCAAAGCAGGAAGCAGGCAAAGGAAGGGATGCAATTCCTTTCCACTAGGGATTCCCCTCTTATGTTAAGCAGAGGGCCAAACAAAATAACTCTTTTCCAGTGTTACCAACACCTAAAGACACTGGAATTGTCAGGAATTACAGGGCCAATTCCTGTGGTATGTGAAAAGATAGTAATATCCATATCACTCTTTTTATAAAGTCACAGTAATACCAATTGTTTGGGGGAGAATATGCTATGTCTGTAGTTTAATAGGGTCTCAGGTTGCCTGTTATTTAGTAATATGCATCTTAAGGACAGAGTAACAAGAGATTATACAGTAGGAAGCAATGGCTGCTTCAGAGAATGATCTGTGGGTAAAACAGCAGTAGTCAGGATGCACTGAAAATACTGTAACTACTCTGCAATTCAAAACCCTTCCAAGGCCAAGGCTCAGGGAACATTGTTCGAGAGGAGCAGAAAGAATGTAAGCTCTAGATGGCAGGTAGGAGTGCTGTGAAATGTCTCCTACATATGACATGGCCCTTCTGCACATTAAGAACTCACAATGGTTGTACAAGATCTGAATGAGATCAAGCCAGGGGCTCAGGAGTCCCCAGCAAAGCTGAGTCACTGTTCTCTGGGAGTGTGGTCACTGTTAGGTTGCTCGTGTTCCACACCCATGTGCATATGGGCAGCACTGGCTAGACTCAGGGGCTATAAAAAAGAAGACATAAACCAGAGATGGAGGGTGGCCACACACGCCTTTAATCCTAGCACTAGGAAAGCAGAGTTTGGTAGACCTCTGGGTCTGAGGCCAGCCTGGTATATAAAATGAGTGCCAGGAAAGTCAAGGATACACAGAGAAACCTTGTCTCAATCACCCCCACCCCAAAAAACCACTACCAACAAAAAAGACACAAAGTTAGGAGACATGTTTGGGAAGGTCTAGGGGTGGATGTGGTCAAAATATATTGTGTACATATATGAACTTCTCAAAGAATAAAAAATACTATGTACAAATAATCACATTTCAGTTGTGGTGCACACCTTTAATCCCAGCACTGGGGGGGAGGGGTGGCGGGCAGAGGCAGGCAGATCTCTGAGTTTGAGGCTATCCTGGTCTACAGGACAGGTAGGGCTACACAGAGAAACCCTGTCTCAGAAAAAACCAAAAGGCCACCGTTCTCTTAGTGTCTAACAGCTCACAATAGCAGTCTAAATACATTATCTTATTTCAGTATAACTATGATTCTTCAGAATCTTCAAGACTTGACTTCCCTTTTGAACTCATCAAATAGAAGTTCTCATACTTTATTTCTTTTAACGAAAGGAGCCTGGAGACACAAGCAATCTAGTCTCTCCTGGGAACTGCCTTCTATTCACTACTGTAATACTTGTCCGCTCCATATACTGCTTCTAAGTAACTCTGACTTTACTCAGTTGAACACATGGAGGAGAAAACTCCATGGACTTGGAATCATTACGCTATCACTTCCTGAAGTGCAAATGGCCAATCATTTTCTATCTGCTTCCACTTTATGTAACTTCTTTCCAAAGTCTTGCCAGAGCAACGCCTGTCCATCATTCCTAAAAATTCTTCAAAATCACTTTAAGAAACTTTTCTTTAGGACACCTGAAAATATCCATTACTATTCTTCTATAATATTTCCTGCTAAAATAAAGTGTCTTTCTTTTTGTTTTGTTTTGGTTTTGAGGCAGGGTCTTGCTATATAACCCAGGTTAACCTGGAACTTGCCAGGCAGCCAAGGCTGGCCTCTGCCTCCCAAGGCTGGGATCACAAGTGTGCACCACAAGGGCCTCCTTCAAACTTCTGCTCATCACTACAGCCCCTTCTCTCCTTGCAGATTTACACCACCCTGTCCTCTTCCTTAAGTCTGGAGTTACTTTAACCAGAAGTTGTTTTTTGACTACTACTGTTTCTCAAAACCAGCACAGCTATTCAAGACTAAATGGCACTGAACCTATGCCCTAAGATCTATACCTACCTGTAGGTTGGGGGGGCTGGGGAGAGGGGTTAAAATTTTTGACCGAATTCTAGTTTTAAAAAATTGTGTGTTTTCTGCCCCTAGAATGCTAATAGCATAACTGAGCTCTTACCATACCAACACACAGCTGTAGAACCAGCTGGTCTGTTCACTGGTATAATCACAGCCAGAATTACTGTTCAAGTCTGTTACTCCTTTTGTGTTACCAGGACTGTAACTGGTTCTCAAATGGCTGCTGAGAAAACTACAGCTTCTGGGCAAAGTGTAGCCCATTGGCCCGGGTAGGCCACACAAACCCAGCAGCCCCACTACTCCCTCTCTTCTGTCTGTTGGAGCACTACATACCTCTTCATAATTTTTCGCCTCTACTCCATGCTTCATGTCTAGAATCACGAGCTGGTCAGGTATCCGCCCTGTTCCTGAGAAAGAAATCAAAAGATTCATTGTGCAGAATACTTAAAATTCCAGGAAATCACCCATCCACCCTCCTCCTTCTCCCTATCTTCTCAATAGAAGGAAACAGTCATAACTGTTCTCTGCCGCTCTGCAGCAGCAAAATCCTGGCCTGGACTAAAATCACCAAGCTACAGACAAAGCTTTTATCTGTGTGGGACATCAGGGAGCAAGCACAGATGCTGCTGGTAAACATGGAGATGGCAACTGGTACAGAGGGCACACAGGAAAAAGAGAACACAACCTTCCTGGACCAAGATGCTTCAGTCACAATGGCATGAAACTGAGGGGCGAGTAGGTCAACAGGAGTGGGCACCATTTCTACATCTAAAAAGCAATGTGGTGTCTAATTCTGAGGGACACAAGATCTCTTAGGATTACAGGGCGTGCTAAGTTTAGATTACTTACAACAAACCTAAGAATTGGAAGTATAGGCTTTATCTAATATTCCTCTTGATCCAAACATTCTGACCAAAGTAGAGCCTATTATCAATAGCGGAATAAAATGTTTTAGGAATATCTCCATTAAGCCTTGAGAGTTAGAAAAGCTCAAAATAGGGGAGAAAAAAAAGCCAATTTTACAGTCTGAGTATAATCCTCAGGATATTTCTTAGAAGGAAATGTGCATCTGGGATAACAGGCCCAAGCAATGCAGCAATCATAGAAAATTAATGTGTTAAGACACTAAGCAGAAAGAAAGACTCAAAAACCTAAGAAAACTGTCCACAATTTCCTTGATTTTTCCTATTTATAGAATTAAAAACTGTCTGCATGAAGTCAGGCTTGGTGGTCACACCTTTAATCCCTGCACTCAAGAGGCAGAGGCAGACAGACTCTCAGTTAGGCTATCCTGGTCTACAGAGTGAGTTCCAGGACTGCCAGGGATGCAGAGAAACCCTGCCTCCGAAAACCAAAACAATAACAAAAGAGAAACTGCCTGCATGAAATTAGAAGCCTTAGGCAAATCCAGCGCCACTTTAAGCAATGGGCTTCTTGATGTCATTAGCCACAGAGAATAACATTGTATCAGTTGCTTCCCGAGAGACAGACATTTTCTGAAACTGACTGAAGTCAACTCAAATAGTACTGATGGATAGCTCATTGGGAGCTACAACAGCACTAGTGAGACTTTCCAAAGGTATGATTGCTGCCTTCAAATGATCTGATGATAATGTAGGACACACAACACACACACTCACAAATTCTAAAAATTTTTAAAAGCTATATACATATCCATTCCATATCTGAGCATGTCCCCATGCTTTGCCTTCCTCCAGGTGAACCCTCTGATACTTGCTAGAGTTTAACAATGTCAGCCTAGAGCCCAGCTTCTCTCCTATTACCTTTCCTCTGTGTCACAGTTAGGATTATCTGAGCTAAGGATTTGTACTTAAACTTTTACACACCACAGGTGATGTGTATGTGTGATGTGCAGGTACCTGTAGAAACCAAGAGGATGTCAGATCCTTTGGAGCTGGAGTTACAAATGGTCCTGAGCCATCTAATTTTGGTGTGAAGAACTGAACTCTGGGAGAGTGGCAAATATTTTAAACACATCATCCCTTTTAACACAGGGTCTCATGTAGCCCAGGCTAGCCTAGATCTCAACATAGCTACTAAGTCTGTGACCTCATGATTCTCCAAGTACTGGATTATAGACATAGGCCAAACATGCACAACTGAGTATGTTTTAAAAGACAACTAAAAAGGGCTGGAGAGATGGCTCAGTGGTTAAGAGTACTGACTGCTCTTCCAAAGGACCTGCGTTCAATTCCCAGTGACTACATGGCAGCTCACAACTGTCTGTAACTCCAAGATCTGACACCCTCACACAGACACGCATTCAGGGAAAACACTAATGCACATAAAATAAAAATAAATAAAAAAGATAAAAAAAACCCAACTTTTGAATAGACTAGAATGATCAACTTGCAAAAAAAAAAGACCATATAGACAAGACAGTAGGAGATGCTGTGCAAACATGAAGACCTGAGTTCAAGTTCAAGCCCCAGAACCAGTAAAGCCCAGATATGATAGTTCATGTCTCTAATTCTAGTGCTCCTTTAGCTTGAGTAAAGACAAGTGAACCGTTAGGAGTTCCCAGGTCACCAGCCTGTGTAGGCAGCAACAAACAAGGGGACAATGAGGATCAAGACCTGCAGTGTGCTGTCCTCCGACCACATGTGCTCTGGTATGCAAGTGTCTGCATCACACATACAAACATACAGAGACATGCACACATTCACGAGCACACACGCACACCCTACACACCACACACATGCACACATTCACGAACACATGCATACATTCACGAGCACACACACACCATACACACATACCATAACACATACACACATCACACACATACACCATACACACATACAAAAAAATTAAACATTAAAAAAGAACCAAACCCCCAAATCCCACAAATTCAAAAGAGCCTATGACAAGCATGGGTGCTTTCTGAATATTAAACCAACAAGTCTACAATCAAGGCAGCCATCATAGCATCTTTGCCCAAATTCTATGTGTACTCTTGAGAGCGACACTGTCCACAGAAGTAGTATAAATTTGCTTTCCTTCCTCATTTAGAAGAGTAAGAGGCAGACGTAGTCAGAAGTTTCTGGCCTGGCCTAGCCCCAAGGACCAGACAAACTGTTTGGTCTATGGCTCAGGCACATTATCAACTTGCTCTTAGAACTTAACTCTTTTTTATTTTATTTTATTTTATTTTATTTTAATCTGTGTATTACCATGTGACTCCTTAGCTTTACCTGTGGCCCATTACACCTGGCTTTCTGGGTAGCTGCCTACAATGTCTCTCCTGACTCTTTATCTCTGCTTAAATTCCCACCTGCCTCTAAGCTGCCTTACAATAGGCCAAAACAATTTCTTTATTAACCAATGGTAATACAACATATTCACAGTGTATAAAAAGGCATTCTACATCAAGCAAGCAAGAATGAAGAGTCAATAGTTAAAACTTGTTGCTCTTGCACAGGACCTGGGAGATGGCGGGAATGGTGGAACACACTTATTATGCCAGCACTCGGGGGCTAAGGCGAAAGGATCACTGGGAGTTCAAGATCAGCCTAAGCCACGTAGTAAAGCAAACTTAGTTCTTAGTCTTGTTTATCTAAGTGACCAGACCCTCCCTCTGGTCCAGGAGTATACTTCTGTGACAGAAAACCACCCAGCAAATGCAGGCTCTTTGTGAAATCTCCACTACAGCAGAAAGACCAGCAACAAAACCCCACCTTTTCTCTCCTGTGGCTTTTATTTTTAATTTTCTAACATTTTAAAAGATGTTCTCTCATTTTAAAAGATGTTGCGGCCCAGGATAGTCTCAAACTCAGAGTAATCCTAATAGCCTCAGTTTCCTGAGTGCTAGGATTGTAGATGTGAGTTACTATACCTGGTTCTTGAGTATTCTCTGTCTACTACAGTTGTCCATTTCTGTGTGTCACAGCATACAGCATTAGTGTTTTCTAAGCCCAATAAAAACCACAAAACAATGGGCCTCTGGCTGATCTGAGTATAAACCATACAATTTCTTGTTAGAATAGTTATCCTATATCCTTTGAATGCCTTAAAGGATCTTTAAAGCTAGAGAGAGAGAGAGAGAGAGAGAGAGAGAGAGAGAGAGAGAGAGAGCGAGCTCTGTGGGATTATGTTCTGGTACACTGTTAATATTTGTTCCTCTTACTGGCTTAATAAAACACAGATTGGCCAGAAGGCAGACAGGAAGTGTAGGTGGAGCTACAAGACTAAGGAAACTCTGGGAAAGGAAGAGTCAGACAGAGAGATGAAAGCAGATCCAGAGGAAAGGAGACCGGGACACTGCTATGAGAAAACGTACTAAACCACTTGGCTAATCACGAGTTAGTTTAAGAGTTAGCAAGTTATATGCTAAAGCCATAAGCCGATCAGCGTGAATTAATGTAAGCCTTTGTGTGATTATTTAGGGCTAAGGGGCAGCAGAGCTGTGAGTGGGTCCGAACCTCATGGCTAGGCTAGACAGGTCGGGCCAGAAACAACATTACTACAAGAAAGAAGAAAGAAAGGAAGGAGGGAGGGAGGAAGGGGGGAGGGAGGGAGGGAGGAAGGGGGGAGGGAGGGAGGGAGGGAGGGAGGGAGGGAGGGAGGGAGGGAGGGAGGGAGGGAGGAAGGAATGTAGGAAGGAAGGAAGGAAGGAAGGAAGGAAGGAAGGAAGGAAGGCCAGCCTTTGTAGTGATCTTGCTCTCTGCATTTGCATGGCAAATAGATAATTTTTTTTCTTTTCCCATATTTTAGTACAGAAGATTTAAGGTCAAAGAAAAACTAAGTGGAAAATATATGAGTCCTCTTCAGCTCCAGAGAACTTTATCATTACACTGGCCAGCCTGCCCCATTACCAACATCTGCTATGGGAGTGATCTGTAGATGATGAACCTACAAGATAGATACATATCAGCCATAGCACATAAGGTGATGGAATAAATGTATCAACATACACACCATTATAGTTCCTGACAGGAGGTTCCACTGCCCAGAAATCCTCAGTGCTATATTTATTAATCTTTAATTCCACCCAGATAGTCTTTTAAATGATGCATCAAAGGCTACAAAGCATTGGGTCTCTATATCAAGATAAACAAGAACCAGATGAGGCTAGAAATCAAGTGCTTACTCTATCAGGCAGCTCTGCAGAGCTGCAGAGGAGGCTTAATGCAGGGACAACATTGTGATGACTTACCTTTGCTCTCAAAACACACTTCAAACATGTCATAATCTTCTGTGGTAAAGGCAAACTTCCCCTTGGTTGCATCCTCCTTGGCATAGAGAATATGGCCAGCAGAATCTGTGATCTAAAGAAGGAGTAAAGAACAGTTACTTAGTAAAGAATTCTCAAAAAGGGCAATTTTAGAAACTGGGGAGACTGAGATAATATAAAAAGATAGCCAGGGGTTGGGAATGTTGCGCAGCCCAAGTTGGCATGCACAAAGCTCTGGGCTTGATCCCTAACACCAAATAAAAACTGAGTGTAGCAATCCCAATACTGACCAAATGGAGGGAGGAGGGTCAGAAGTTCAAGGTCACCTAGACTACATAGAGAATTCAAGACCAGCCAAGTCTATATGAGACCTTGTCACAAAAAACCAAAACAAACTAAAAAGACAATGGAAAGCTGGAGAGATGGCATGTACTTCTCCTTCTGCAACCATGTCCAGTGGCTAACAATCACCTGTCTTCAGCTCCAGGGGATCTGCTGCCTCCAGCCTTCTAAGCACCTGCACTCATGTGTACATACCCACACATAGTCACAAATATACACATAACTAAAATTAATAAAGCTTTTTAAAAGTCAAGGACTAAACCATCCCAAATAACCTTAAAAGTCTGTTCATTCAAGTAGGTGAAACAAACTCTTCCAGATTATTTTATGTACATGACAGTTTGCCTGCATGTATGTACACGTGTATGTACACATGTATGTACGTACATGTGTGTGCCTGATACCAGTTGTTAGGTCGAAGGCTCTCCAAGTCTAGAAATGAGCTCAAGCTGCTGGTTAGATAAAAGCCAGCATTACTCAGGAGTCTGTGAAATGAATTTTCCAGGTTTTCTAACCCCCCAAGGGGAAACCCTTATAATAATTCCACATGATTTGCCCACCTCACTCTCTCCAATATAGCCCTGACCACGTCCCGTCTGTTTCTCTTTATCTCTGCTCTGGACTCTTGGAGACATCTCTGAATATGTTTCTCTCTAACCCACAACAAAAGCCTTCTCCCAGTGGAGTGGTCATGTTGTGGCTTCTTTATTGTGCTTCCTCAGGATATACAGGTCAGAAGAAGGCAGTGGATCCCCTGAACCCAAGCTACCATGTAGCCACCCAGGTTCTCTAAGAGTAGCCAACACTCTTAACTGTGGAGCTCTCTCTCTAGCTCCTAAAATCTGGTTTCCTTGTTTCCTAGATTTAATATTTGTTTTATTCTGTATAAGTGTCTGTGTTTATGCACGGCATTTGTGGAGGTTAGAAGACAACTTATAGACTTAGCTTTCCTTCAACATGTGAGTCCCAAGTATCTAACTTGGATTGTAAGGCTGAGCCATCTCACTGGCCCAAAAATCTGTAGACAGTATAGGACCGATCCAGCCAATGTTCCAAGTTATATAGAGTTTATTGGCAAAAACTCACATTATAGAATGTAGACTAATTTATTCTCTAAAGAGGGGCAACACACACACACCAACAACCAAACAAGTAAGAAAGGTACATAAAACAGATTTGTTATGTAAAATAAATCTTAATAGGGCAAGGTTGGAGGGGCGAGAATAGACAGGACATTGGTTATAAAAAAAGGAGGGGGGAGGGAGGCCATGTATACAGGTGCATATTTCTGCAAACTTCATATTATGTCAGTAGTGGGCTGGAGAGAAGGCTCAGAGCTTAAGAGCACATACTACTCTTCTGAGGATGTTAATTTAGGATTCCAGCAGTTGTGGCTCACAATCACCTGTAACTCTAGCTTCAGGAAGATCTTATGCCCCTCTCCTCAGCACCTGAGCACACACGCACGCATGCACGCACGCACAAACAAAAATAAAAAATGAATCTTAGACATGCATAATAAGCCTAACTTTCTCTTCAAAAAGACACTATCATTCACAAATGATGTCTTATTTATTGGAGGATCACAGCAGTCCTCCCCATTTTTAACTGCTCCATTATTAAAGAATAACCTATAAGAACAGATGAAGGGCATACCTTGGTAAGAGGCTACATGTAAAGCAAGTGGATGAAGCAGCAATTTAAGGGACAAGATTCCAGGCTAAAAGCACATACCCAGTCATCACTTAGAAGAGAAAGCTACTTTGCAATGTAAAATACAAAAAGTAGTGGCTTCCTTACATTAAACTTGATAACTAATGTCATTTGTTAAAATAGAATTCTCTGATAGATGAAAAAAATTGCTTTAAGATAAAGTCTCTCTACAAAGCCCTGGAACTCACTATTAAACCAGGCTGGCCTCGAACGCAGAGATCTGCCAGTCTATGCATGCTGAAATTAAAGTCATATACCACATCCCTAGTCTAGAGGTGAACTTTTAAAAGTAAAATTGAATAGCATACATTCAGACCTTTTGTTTTAAGACAGGGTTCATGTACCCTAGGCTGTCCTTGAATTTGTTATGTAGCAACTAATGACTTTCAATTCTTTGTCCTTCTGCCTCTTCATCCCAGGAAGCACTGGGATTATATGCACTTAGCTCATGTACACAGCTTATTTATGCACATTTAGGTACAAGCACAAAGCCATTAACTTATGAATGTGTTTAGTATATTGTAACCCTGGCTACACAGATCAGGGAGGTCTTAAGAGATCCACCCACCTCTGCCTCCAGAGTACTGCAATTAAAGTTATGTGCTACCATACCTGGCCCAACACATTCTTCACATTTGTAAAATGAGTAAATTAAAACATCTTAATTTTTCAGCCAGGACTGTAGAAAGAACAAGTCTCAAAAACAAAACAAAAAATAAATTCATTTATTTTCTTAATATGTGTGAGTGTTTTGCCTGCATGTATGTCTGTGTACCATGTGCATGCCTGATAACTACAGAAGCCAGAAGATGCTATCAGATCTCCTGGAAACAGAATTACAGACATATGTGAACTGCAAATTTGGTGCTGGGAATAGAACCCAAGTCTTCTGGAAGAGCAACAAGTGCTCTTAACTGCTGAGATGACTCTCCAGCCCCAATCTCCTTATTTCTTAAGCAGTTGGTGTTTTACCCTAAGGAAAAGCATAGCAAATCCAGACCCAAAGTACATAATCACCTATCCAGCCACTACCACCATTCTGTACTGAAGAACTCCAAGTCTTCTCAGAGCCGTTCCCATATTGGTCTTGACAGCTCCTAGGGACTGCAGAGACTGCAAACTTCCTCATACTCTGCTCCCAAACAGTGCTCCAAGGGATGTGTGCCATGATTAAAAATGCCTATATAAATACTTACATATAAATACACAAATATTATTGATATTTTCTTTGGTTCCACCATTCATGGAGAAAGAGTACTTTTTGTTTTGTTTTGTTGTTCTGAGACGTCTCCCCAGTATGGCTATCTTGGAACTCACTATGTAGACCAGGCTGGCCTCAATCTCACAAGCATGTACTACCATATGTTACAGGCATGTATCACTGGCCAAGTAGAAGTACATTGAAGAGTAGTTAATTCTGAATGGTAGGACTTCTTCTTCTCTCCTCTCTCTCTCTCTCTCATATGCGCGCGCGCACACACACACACACACACACACACACACACACACACACACACACACACACACACACACACACACCATCTACTTATTTATTTCGATAAGGGCAGGGGCCACACCAAACGTATGGAAGTAAGAAAGTTGACCATCTCCTCCTACCATGGGGATTCTAGGACTTAGCTCAAATAGGCCTTTTGTACCAGCCCTTCTATTTTCTTAATTTTCTACAAAGGCATATGTTACTTAGCATTAAAAAAAAAAAGTTATTTTTTTTAAATATAATGGCAACTATTATATTAAATGGATAAATGGCAACTAAATGAAGTTAACTTACTAGAAAAATTTGAAAGGATGTGTTAATAAAACTCCCAAATTCTCTAATGCCAGTTACTATTAGTTCAGTGTTTATGCCTTTCACACCATCCATTAACTTGTGAAACATTTAAGATACTGAGGTCTGTGATCACTGGGTAAGTGAGAGAAAGGTTAAGGAACAAGAAAGTTTCATTTATTTATCTATTGCCATTTAGTTTTAGTTTGCATTTCCTCGATGATTAATGGTGCTGGACACCTTTTGTGCATTTGTTGGCTTTTGGTATCAAGTGATAAAGGATGAACTTCAGCCAAGGAAAGAAGAGAGGTTTAACTTCTGGCAGCTGGCAGTCCTCTCAAATGGTACACAGCACTGTTCATCTGCATCTACACCAGAGAGATCAGCAGACAGGCACAGGGGTCATGATCTCAGAAAAGGAACACTTGGCCCTGAAGATCTGATAAAGCCCCTGTTCATGGGATACTTTTCTTGAATAATCAATTAAGGAAAAAAGCAAACTACTTGATAGCCCTGACTATATACACATTATAAGGCAAAGAGGTCTGGAAACTATTAAGCTCCTAAACTGATGTAGTCAGTGTGGTACCACACCTTTCTTAGAATCAGTTCCCCCACTAACCACTCACATTCCTACTGCTAGCCTCCCCAAGCACACTGACAACTCAAGAGATGGCTCATGGGTTACAGTGCTTGCTTTTGAGGAGGACCTGGGTTTGATTTCCAGCACCCAAATAACCATCCAGTCTCAGAGCATATAACAAGCTCATCTAACCTCCTCGGTTACCAGGCACACATGTGATACAGCATACATACGTGCAGGCAAGATATTCATACATATAAAATAAAATAAATCTGTAGGAACAAAGTCTATATGAAGAACCCAATTTGGTTCATCTCCATTGAATTGTCTCAGACAACACAGACCTTCCCTAGAGTGAATCTGGGTAAAAGAGATCTCATTGGTTGTCAAGGGAGGAGAATTGCAGGTTGTAAGATGTGTTCAATGGAAAGAACCAGTGAGAGGATAACAGGGAGTAAGTACTAAGCTCACACAGTCAACAACCAGAGCAAGGGAGGGACCTGGCCTAGACAAACAATTCAAATGCACAGCGTTTATAGGCACTGGCACACATTTGCCCAACCACCTAATTTCCTAGAAGAGAGATTATGATCACTTTAATTATCTCCTAAAATATCAAAAGTGTCCTTCAATGATTTTTTTTTTTAAATGAAGGGAGACTTTTCAGATTACAAAAGTACAGAAATGCAGGTCATAAAACTCTTAGTAAAGCAACGGCAACAACGCTGCATGGAGGGATTTGCAACATAAACCAAGAACTCAGCTATGTTCCTCTGAAGGACTCCACAATTCATACCTCCAACTGGTACTCCAAATGTACTCCTCTACACTGTGCTGAGAAACTACAACCATTATAGGCTAAGTTCATTTTAGGGCAAAGATTCAACTACATTACTACTAGAGGGCTGAATAAAGGACCCACCTTTTTTTTTTTTAAAGCATTTTTTAGGCTTAATCTTATGTGCATGAGTATTTTGACTGCAAGTATGTACATGTAACACATGTGTGCCTAGGTGGCATTATATACTCTGAAAGTGGAGTTAAGATGGTTCTGGGTACTGTAAGGCTGTTGGGACTGAACCCAGGTCCTCTGCAAGAGAAACAAAGGCTTTGAGCTGCTGAGCCATCTCTCCAACTCCCGCCTGTAGAGGTCTCGGCTTACAGAAAGCACTAGAAACTAGAATGATCAAACACACAGCCTCTACTCTTCAAAGGCAGGGAATTCGATCTGTTCACCTGGAAGGCTGGAGTGGGTGTTGTCTAACAACCTGGTGATCTGCTATTCTACAGTTCCAGCCTTCACATGAATCCCCCCAAATCCTAACAATCCTTTCTGTCATCAGAACACATCTTTATGCTTATTACAAGCCCTTCCTTCCTAGGCCCTTATGCAGAACTCCTTTATCAATCAATAAAACTCACTCTTATGTTTAAGGTCATAGATGCATGGCTAAAGAGATGTAGCCATGTCTAAAGTTTTGCTGTGATAACTGTCATATGGAAACTTTCCCCTAAAGTTTTATTGTGTTTAAATGTAGAAGAAAAATAAACTGCTTGGTCAGACTCTAGAAGCATCTGACCCAACACCAGCTAAGTCATGCTGACCGGAGTTTCATTTTTACCTCATGATGATCATTTCCCTGGCACATGTGACACACAAATCCCATCCCACTGCCTTTTATCAGCATGAAATTCACCTTCCAGAAATAATGTGTAATAATGCTTAGTGCTCCTTTGGACATCACAACTCTATCCTTATCATTTAAGCTAGCCCAGCCATGTGAGAAGAGTTATTTGGATGCTTAGAAGAGCAAGCAATTAAACTTTCTGGTTGGACTAACTCATACAAACTGCTGGGCATTCTGGCAGATTTTAATGTTTTCCTAAAAACCAGTAAGTTTTCTATGAAGTACAAATATTTAACAGCGAAGCAAAGAAAAGTCTTGCAAAGAAAAAAAATCCATATCCCCTAATCCAACATCATTATATAAATCAGCATGTGCTAAAACTAAAGAATAGGAGACTGGGCCAAACTCAGTAATTAATCAGAGCCCACAAAGTCTGTGAGCTGAAATGATGAATTAATTTATTTATTGGTTTTTCAGGGAGGGTATTGCCTTATAGCACCGAGCAGCTTGGAATTTGTGGTAAACCTCCTGCCTCAGTTCCCTGAGTGTGAGGAGTCCAAGCAAATGATGTTGCTTTTTGGGTTTTTTTTTTTTTTTTTTTTTTTTTTTTTTTTGAGACAGTGTTTCTCTGGCTGTCCTGGAACTCACTCTGGAAACCAACCAGTCTGGCCCTGAATTTAGAAATCTGCTTGCTTCTATCTCTCTAGTTCTGGGTTTAATTACAAAAATGTAATTACAGCTGGGCTGAAACTCAACTGGTATCAAACCTGGGCAAAGATAATATTAAGCCCTAAAATTTGTCCATAAATGACATCATGGAATAGGAATAAAATTTTGTTTCTAGATAACAGATTCTAATGAGAAGCAAAACCAAAATTCACAACTTGAAAAGAGAGAAGAAGGGTGTTAACTGTACCAGCTGATGTCAAGACTATGTGAGGAGAAGGGTGTTAACAGTACAAGCTGATGTCAAGACTATGTGAATGCTCACACTCAAACTGTCAACTGAGAAAATGGCTCACTGCGGAAATAAACCATCTAGAATTCTATCTTCTTGGATTAGTCTAAGCGTGGCTAAGCAGGTTCTTGAGTTGGTACTGAGGCCTGCCTGCTGACCAATTATTCCATGACTAACTGTTCAAGATAAAGCCATCCTGAATGCAGAAGGAGCTGTAAGGAGCTCAGGTCTATAAAGCACTTAAAAAAAAAACAGAATGGTGTGCAGTGGAGGAAGATACGAGTAAGTGGTGAGAGCCTGGGGTCTGTATGGTACATTTGATCTTACGTCCCTGAGATTGAGGCTAAAAGACTGGAAGCAAAGCAAGCTGGGTGATATGTAATTTTTTTAGTGATGGAAGACAATTTCCCTGGAACTAAACATGAACAATTTATCAGGAAGGTCCCTCTCATTTTCAACCACAGCCTGCTAAAGACACAAACAGAGTGAGTTTTTGTGGGTGCTTTGGTGACCAAAGCCTTTTATTGATGATGGTATGGCCTCATCTCATACAGTTCCAAGCCCTGGCTCTCTGCCTGGCCCCCTTATCAGATTCCTCTCCATCCCAGCCCACCCCTTCTTCTCACAGAGCACCACCAGCCTTGCTCCAAAACTGCAATGATAGGACTAACTGGCCACCGGTTGCTACAAATGTTGAGAGAGGGCATCCGAAAACAACAACAGAAACCCCTTACTAATAGTACTATCTAACAAGATAATTCAATAAACAAAAAGAAGCTCCCTGGAGAAATGGGGATCCTGGATTCTAGGACCAACCAGAAAATACACACATCATAATATCTTATAGTGCCAGAAAGTGAGGGAGCCCTGAAAAACAAAATCCGGGGGTGACAGTAAGTTAAAGAGACAAGCCCAAGGAAAGGGTTCTGAGCAGTCAAAGTTAGAAACAATTGCATCACCAAATAAAGCAGAAATGGATTGCAATCTGAAGTATACAATATCTATGGATCCATACCAGTAATACATGACTAAACTGACACATGATGGAGAAGACACAAGTCTCTTCCAGGAGACCAATGGGACACCCTTAAGGATGTGACTCTAACTCCCCTTTCCTGTGTGGTGCACCAAACGGCTTCATCCCAAAAAACACAGCATAAAGACCAGCTACAGTAAAGAAGCCTGACAAACATTAATTCAGCCAGACGATCTGTGACAAGTCGTGTTGATATATGAAAAGAATGACATTTAACCTCAGTAGTTACCCCCTCACACACACACCCAGGTTTATCCTGAGAAAATCCTTAGACAAAGAGCCATCCTAGGAGTTGGGAAGGTGGTTCGCACCGGCTGCTCTTCTAGAGGACCGGGGTTTGATTCCCAGCACACACATAGTAGCTAACAACCATCTCTAACTCCAGTTCCAGGGCTGCCAGATAAGATCCTAGCTCAAACAAAGTGACTAACCCCACCCCCCCAACCCCAGGAGTTTTAGTATAGGGAAAAAAAATAAACATTTTCAAAAGGCTATGGCTGGCAAGATGGCTCAGTCAGTAAGGAACTTGAGGACAGCCTGATGATCTGCATGCATCCCTGGAACCCACGCAGTACAGACAGAAATCCAACTCCTGAAGACTACCTTCTGACTTCCATATGCTCACATGGGAATCTGTGATTCTCACATGTGTGTGCATACACACACATACACACAGTGCAGAGCCAGAGGTAGTAATCCACACCTACAATTCCAACACTTGGGAAACAGAGGAAGAACAGAAGAGTTATCCTCAGCTACGTAGCAAGTTTGAGCCTAGCCTAGGGTACATGAGACTATGTCTTAAAATGGGGGAGGGTGACAGGGGTCAGGCAGACTACCTCAAGGCAGGATTAGGTAAAGTGAGTATTCTACAAATTCTGAGTTCAACTTCCTACACAAGAAATATGCACAAGTTGCCACTGTGTATCAAAAACGAAAAACACAAACAATTTACTGATTTGGGGGTAAGATTTACTTTATTTTTAATTATGTCTGCCTATGTAAAGGTGCAGGTGGCCCTGGAGCTGAAGGTATAGATGGGTGTAAATCACCCAGTGGGGTGCTAGGAACCAAACTCAAATTCTCTGCAAAAGTAGTGTCTGCTAATTCACATCCACTTAGCCATCTCTCTAGCCCTACCCTGATTTTCCAGTCAAGAGCAAATATGAAGTCTATCAGCTGTATTTCTGGAAGTTACAAGAGCACACAGATTACACTGAGAACAAAGCCCATTCTGAGAGCAAGCAGCATTCAACACTAAATTCCTTCAAATCCCCACCCAGTGCAGTAATGACACAGCACAATACGCCCATGGTGGTTAAACTACAGTGTGATCAGGGAAAAGGGTTTTCTGTGCAACTGCTACTATCAGAAATGGGAGACTTTCAAGTACTGGTGGGATAACAGGCAGACGCTCTCTCCCTGCTCTGTCAGCATTTGCCACATGAACTTAACAGCCAATAGTCATGCTTGACTGGAGGGGTGGTCACAGGAAGAGGAGGAGAACGAGGAAGGGGTGGGGATGAAAGGCCAGTTGCTGCCCTAACAACACTACTGTGGGGGTGAAGCCAGATCAAATGTTTTTTTTCATACTGTTCCAGAGTTATTTACGGTAAAAACCTTCGGCATGACCCTTCTGGACACAAACAAAGCCTTGTTCTCTTTTAACAACTGGTCTCTTGATTTCCCACACATCATGTTGAACAATGAAGTTGGGGCGCAGGATAAAGCAGATGACATCAACCTCCCTCAAGTCTGAGGCTTGTTTGGGGGCCCAAATTCTGGTCTGTGGCCAGCTGGATGATTTCACAGAGGGTCCTACTGTCCATGCTGCCAGGCTGCTATGAATATAAGGCAGTAGCTTAGCATCATCCAGTCAGCAACTGACAAATCAAAGTCACTACCCTCTAGGTCATCTTTATAATCTGTTTTGCCTCCTAAAACATGGACTGTCTTCACAAGGTGTCAGTGATTCCAAGATCTAAGCCCATCCTCTTCCTAGAGTAGTTAGAAGACGCAAAGCTGCAGATAGGGGTCACTGAGTAAGTTCAATGAAGAAACACTATCCTTTAACTTTTGTGAAGAAGGAAATATAAGGGCAGGGCTTAAGTAGAAGCTGGAAGACTTGGATATAGTACAATAAGAAACTCAACTGTAATGCCATCCAATGTTAACGTACCAACTGGCCTTCTGTAGCAAACCATCCAGTTACTGGTCTGGATAACAATAACTTTAGATATCTATTTATAAGGGCCGTATCTTCACTAAAAGAAAAAGGTGAGCCCAAGTAAGGATTCACATGGTGGTTACTGTAAAAGATAAGCTTCTTTTGAGAAATAAGCAACAAGTATTTGATTGGTTTTCCTCTATAATACAAAAACATTCTCAGTATAGGCAACAGAAATATAATCATTGCCTTTAAAAAACTGAAACCATATTACATATAACGTCTCTTCACACTGTCCATCATGGATGTTCATGTCTGCAGTCCGTACCCTTAGGACTATCAGCTTCTACAACAGGCTTTATTAGGACCTGAAGTAATAGGGTAATGTCTATATTAATTAAGGAGGATGCGAGGACACTTCCAGCCTCAAATTTGGGTAGCAAAGTCTTTTTAACCTATTACTAAGGATGACTAAGTCTCATTTTCTGCGATGAGCAGGGAAGAGATAAGGGAGACAACAGGAAGGAAATCTTCAACACAGGCATGTCTGAAAGTAACTTTGTATGAGAACTCCACACACACCACACACCACAGCTGCCAAGAAGACTCCCATGACCACTTAACTAGCCCTTATCCACCAATCACTTCCTTCCCCACCGTAAATCAGGCTGCTTTTTCTTCTTCTATGTTTTACCTTTGTTCTTCCTCACTACAATTCATTGACCATTAATATTCAAAAGTAAGAATCACAAACAGAATGCTCAGAACCCCTATCGTTAAAACATTCCATATTGCCAGGTGGTGGTGATGCAAATTCTACACCATTCATAATTACTGCCGTTGCTAGCATCTGAATCTATGAGTGGAGATGAGACTCTTCATTCACTATTCTACAAGGATAGGGATGCTCCCCTAAACTCCAGCATTTGGGGGGGGGGTGGATGCAGGAAGATCACAAGTTCAAAGTCATCCTCTGGCTATCCTGTGCTACATGAAATCTTACGTCAAGGCCTTCCCTCCAACTCTGCAAAAGAAAAATATGGGAGGTGAGCATGGTGGTCAGAGCCTATATAATCCCACCAGGCAGGAAGACTGCAGCAAATTCAAGATCAACCTGGGCTAAGCAGAGTCCCTGTTTTCAAACAAGCAAACAAAAAATATAGGTGCTGGGGGAGCTGGCTCCAGCAACAGTAAGATGAGGACCTCCCCTGCGTTTGGAGCCTCAGTAACCACTAAAAAAGTCCAGTGCACTAGTGCAAGTTTACAATCCAGTCTGGGGAGCTGGGACAGGAGGATCCCTAAAGCTTGTGTGCTAGCTAGCGTGGAGAGATCCGGGTTCAGCAAATAATTTTGTGTAAAAAAAAAAAAAAAAAAAATGGCTGGGTGGTGGTGGCTCATACCTTTAATCCCTGTAATCCCAGAGGCTGGTGGATGTCTGTGGGTTTGAGGCCAGCCTGGTCTACAGATTGAGTTCCAGGACAGGCTCCAAAGCTACACAGAGAAACTCTTGTCTATACATGCTTACAGAGAGGGAGAGGGAAGGGAAAAGGGAAGGGAGGGGGGGGAGGGGAGGGATGGAGACAGGGATGGATAAACCATTATGGAGATCGAAAAGGAAGCAGCACATTATAGCAAAAAGGCTGTTCTGTCAAGCAGTGTATAAGAGAAAGCACAAAGGAGGTGCCTCAAAGCCTAGAAACAGACCAACTTAAACCAACATTATATTTAAAGAAGACATTCAGTATGGCTAAGGCAAAAGTGAGAGGATCAAAGTGAAGGGAGGGATCCCAGATGGGAAAGTGTGGGAGCCACTTATCTGCTTGCCCATTTCTTTTGTTAAATTCTACCATGAGCTGGGCATTATACTAGACACAGCATTGTAATGGGACCCACACACTGCTCTAAAAACAGATCTATAGCACAGGCCTAGGACCATTCACTGGACATTCAGACGTTCTCAGAGAGGAGGATGGATCCCTAAGGTTCATCCAAGCACTAGCTTGGTCTGGTGGTGAAGGCCTGCTACCATTTGGGAGGTTGAGGCATGAGGATCCCAAGTCAAAGGCCTGAAAAACAACTGAGGACATAGCTCCGTGCTAGAATGCTTCTCTCTGAGACTCAAGCCTCAGTTCTAGCCCCTATCCCACTCCAAAAAGGGATGGGGAAGTAGATGTAGACTGCTTGCCTGGCATGTATGAGGCCCTAGGTTTGATCCCTAGCACCACATAAAGCAGTCATTGGTAGCACACAGCTAGCTGTAAAGCAACTTTGAGGGCATTTGGGATACACAAGACCCTATTTCAAAACAAACACACAAAGCCAAGCACTATATATTCACAGAAAGGCTTTGGGGCAATCACCATGCATCATGTTTAGTGGTCCAACTGTACTACACAATGTCCTCATTTCTCATACTTCAAACTGAACTGAGACAGTTGAGGGGGTACGTGACCTAAGAGATGACCCACATGCTTATCAAAGACCCGTACTGTGACTCAAGAATGAGACCTTGCCATAAATAAATAAATCTCTGCTTCTACTTGAAAACTCTCTGCTTTCCTCTTGGATTCCACTCCACAGTAAACTGACTGCTATTGTTATTGTGGTCTCTCTAGCCATTACATTTATGGTGGTATGTCACTGTAGCAGCAGGACCCTAAAATACATTTGAATTTAGGAATCTATCTTAGCTGCTGAGAGGGACAGATATCACCATCATGGATCCTGATCCCACAGCACCATCCATGAGGTAAGTAGATTTTTTTTTCTTAGTACTGGGGGGGTCAAACCCAGTGTCTGGAACATGAGGTAAGTGCTCTACCAAGAAGCTACATCCCCCGGCCCCACAGTGTCTGGAACATGAGGTAAGTGCTCTACCAAGAAGCTACATCCCCCGGCCCCATAGAGCACCAGCTATCAAGTACCCACAGCAAAAAGATAAAATGGAATCTAATTCCATAACTATCCTTTTCCAAGAAATATGTGAGGAGGGGAGCTGCCAGATAACAAACGATGGGTCACAAAACAATATCCCTGAAAATAGTTTTTCTCTTTCAAATAAAATATGTTACATTATCACTACTTTGGTCCAACACTTTAAATATACACAATATATCTGAAGCTTGTTAAAAGTAAACTGTTTCAGGCTGGAGAGATGGCTCAGAGGTTTAGATTACTTTTTGCTCTTTCTGATGATCCAGGGTGATGTGGCTTACAACCATCTGTAATGCCAGTACTGGGAAGTCTGATGCCCTAGGCATCCACATGGTACACATACATATGCAGGCAAAACATCCACATGTCTAAAATAAAATAAATCTAAAAGAACTTAATTAACTGTTTCTTCCATTTAGCTTAAAAACGTGAAACTTTCATTCTGTTAAAAAGAAACAAAAAAATTACAAGTGTTTATTATGAATGAATACAATTATTCAGAATACAAATCTTGACTATTAATAACTCAAAATTCTGGCCAAACAAAACTCCACTGAAAAATGGGACCGACCAAATGGCATTATGTAAAGCAGTCACCTACCATCCAAGGGTGTAGTTGACCCTTTTAGCTAAGAGAAGGTACTAGAGAATATGACCATCCGACTCTAATAAATACCCAAAATTACAAATTATAAAGCACTTTTCTTTGAACACACTTAGCGGGACAATTCCATCAGGATCACTCGTTCATGCTGAGAGCCTCAGTTCCTTGTTTATATAATCGGGCCAATAGGACCCATCTGTTCCATAGGGTAGTGTTTGAACTAAACGTACAACCTGTAAGAGGCGCAGGAAGTGACACGGCAGATCCATAATAGATCACAAATTTTATTAGTCACGGTCAATCTTATTGTCTTCAGTATCCTGTAGGTGTTGAGGTGTCTTATGATGTCAACCCCCACTAATCCTCTAAACATTTCGCAGGAAAATCACATTATTGCTCAAGATTCCTGAGCCTTCAGATACAGGACCCTGACGACAGACGACACAGACCTAGTTCTCAAGACTCACGGTCCGCCAACGCCTTCCAAGGGCCCGGACTTTTGGCGCGCAGCTCCGCCCCGCGAACCCCAACGCGCGGGGTGAAGGGGCGGTCCCCACCGCGCAGTCCGGAGCTCTCGGGGAGGGGGGGGCGGGGAGCCAGCCCAACCCCAGGTGTCCGCCCGCCGAACTCCCCGTACCTCGGCCTGCCCCGGACTACACCTGCCATCTTGCCGCCCGCCCCCGCGCCGTCCCCGGGGCCGCACCTTGAGATGGGTGCGCAGGCCGCCTGCGCCCCCCGACTGGTCGGTAATCTCGTACGCGCCCGTCACTAGCAGGTCCTTGTGGATCTCCTCGCGGAGACACTTGCGAGAGTTCACGGGCAGGTGGAAGGAGATGCCGAGGACCGAGCTGGGCCCGAGCAGGAACAGAAAGAGCAACGCGAACGGGCGAGGGCCAGGCCAGGATAATGGGCCAGACAAACCAGACATGGTGCCGGAGCCTCGTTCACCACTCGGGGCCTCTAGCGCGCCGGAACCGGGAGGACCCACGTGACTCGCCTCTGACCTAGCGAGGCCGTCGGCGCCATTTTGGAGATTGGCTAATAAAGAACTGTAACAAGTAATCTTTAAAGTCGAGGAAAGATACAGTAGTAAGTCATAACCGCGGGTTTAAGGAGCTAGAGAAGAGTTTCTAGATATTTTTTTTCGTGCCAGTCTTATGTTTTATTGAAGCGAAAGACCACTGAGTGAGCCATAGTAAGTATGGGCATCCCTGGAAGTAATTCTAGTTTGGCCTCCCGGAAGTGGTTCATGCGAGTTTTAAAGTCGGTGACACCATAGCAACCAGGCCCCAATAAGGAACAGCCACAAGGCCTTTCCCTGGGCCCGCCCACCAGCTGCTTAGAGGAGAGCTGAAATCACAAATTGAGATTAGTGTCCTAAAGCTAATTCTGGTAGCTTTTGGGACAGTGAAGCGCTGAAGAGGAAAAAAGCAAAAGAAAGTTTTAATTTGGCTTGTAGTGAGTGTGGGTCACTAACTCAGAGAACATGTGTAGAGGTCAACAGGTGAATGAATTGCCAGGTATCCGATTAATGCCTCTGAACCTAGTATTCGGCCCGGTGTAACTTTTGTGTTCACAGTGTACTTCTTACATATTTAAGAAATCTCGTCTTCTGTGATAAACTATACTCCAACAAAACACTTAAATGTTTTGGTCCAGTCAAAGATGAGCAGAAAATATTTGCCAGATGAGCATTGTGTTTCCAAAGCATGTTTTGTACATCCCAAGTGACTCATTTGTAGAAGGCTTATTCACATAGTGCTAGACACCATACTATACATGTATCGTAGTGTTTATTGGTCTACATCCTGATAAAACTCAATAAACCTAGCAATCTTATCTTAAACCAGTGATAGAGCAGCCAAACTAAGTGTTCATTAATAAAATAATTACTATACTATTTGTCAATTTTAAAAATATTTAGTGCCTGACATAGTGCACACCTTCAATCCCAGCACTTGGGAGTCAGAGTCAGGTGGGCATATCCTCCATGAGTTCAAGACCAGTGTAGTCTACTTAGTGAATTCCAGAACAGCCAAAGCTACATAGTGAGTCCCTGTGTCCATTACAAATAAAAATAAAAATAACCCCAACAATTTAGCATCTATATGTTATAAACAAATATTAGAGCTGGAAAATATACCAAGAGCCACACACTCAGTATACAACATGCTTGTAATCCCAGAATTTGGGAGGCTGAGGAAGGAGGATGCCCTTGAGATTGAGGCCAGCTTGGACTATACATCGAGTTTCAAACCAGCCTGGGGTACATGTCTCAAAAAACAGATACTTCAACACCTAAGAATAAACAGTAGCCTATGTGTGCGACCATTATCCACTTTAATGAATGTTTTTTGAACATTAGCAAAAATAGCCAGTAGATGAACTGTCTGCCCTTAGTGATTTCAATTTTTTAACAACTCTTTTCTGTATACCTAGTCTTTTTCTGGGACAGAAGTCTGAAAACAAAGACATAATACAGTCATTAAGCATTTTAAGATCTGCCAAATACCTTATAATATTTTATGAAGTGTCCACTTAGGAGCATTAGGTTTGATTGTTCTGTCCTTGATTTCCGATAAGATTGACGTCTCTGCATACTTGCTGATAATTCGCAGCGGCTTTTCCTTGATCCATTATTGTGATTCACTCGTGTGATTCTCCTGACCATTAGCCTGAGATTGGTAACCTGTATAATACCTGTCTGTATGTTTTCTTTACATTTTCTTCTTAACGTTCACACAATAGACTACACATTTAAATATCTTCACTTTTATTTTTCATTTGAGACAGGATCTTTTGATGGAGGATGGCCTGGAACTTACTGTGATTCTCCAAACTCTGCTCCCTATGTGCAGATATTTGACACCAAACACAGTCATTTTTCACACATCTTAATGATTGTATCTATAGTTTCAAAACCCCTGTGAAATAATTTAGGCAAACATTTTTGTTTTTCAGATAAGGAAACTGAGGGATGATATGATAAGAATCTCTAGTATTTTAAAAAGTGTTGGTGACACCTAGCTTGGAGAACTGTAAAATGCTTTATTCAAGGAAACTGTGGGGCCAGATGTCCATCACAGTGCTGTAATGGGATTGTATAGTAGGGGAGAGAATTTCATCTCAGCTCCTAATAAAATATTTGGAGTAAGGATAATTTCTAGTCCAACTGATTTAGCATTCTTGCTTTAAGTAAACAATGTCGTGGCATAATATTCCAAATGGATCTGGTTGAGAAATAGTTCCGAATAGCCTGCATTTAGACTCTGTCAATATTCAGAATCCCAGGGACCAGTGAGAGAGCCAAGTAAAGTGGCACTTGTTGCCAAACTTGAAAGTCCAAGTAGGAACCCTGAGACTCACATGGTAGGAGAAAAATCACCCTCCAAAGTTGTTGACTTCCACCCTTCCACACAGATAGATACAGAAATAGACAGACAGACAGACAGACAGACAGACAGACAGACAGACAGATGTAAACAACGACACAGTCTTGTTAATCCACTCAGGAACAGATCACAAATACTAGTAACTCACGCTAGAGTTTATTTAACAGGATTGTGACTCTGACGCCCATGGAAATGGGCGGGGAAGTGAAGAGAATGAGGAAGAGGAGGGGGAGGAAGAGGAAGGAGAGGAAGAGAACAAGTTGGGGTCTTGGCTTATATATTTAAGAGTGCAGCGTTTGTGTGGTCACTGCTGCTCATGCGTAGGCATGAAAGGGGCATGCCCTCCCATGCAGTGTGTCTGGGTACCATGTTGGAATACTGCATTTACCAGCGTGTTTACCACGCACCAGAAATCCTAACAAGTCTCACATCTTAAAAGTGACAATGGACCAAGAGTGGAGGTCAGCACCTTTAATGCCAGAACTCCCAGAGGTACTGCCAGAGGCAGGCAGGTCGATGTGGGTTCAAGGGCAGCCTGGTCTGCATGTCGAATTCCAGGACAGCCAGATTGTCACATGAAGACCCTGTGTCTGGGAGAGAAAAAAACTTACAAAGGGGGAAAACACTATAATATTTTGCAAATGGAGAAATTGAGGCTGAAAAGTTAAATTACTTCTTTTATCACACACAGATCTTGAATCCTTTCTTGGCTTGTAATCCCACTTATTCCCACCCCTCAACACTCTCTGCTTCTGCCTTCTATCATTTATTTCTCCTGTTAGCTCTCACATTAACACAGCCTCCATTTTTCTTACTGTATTTCCTTGTCTGGCTCCCTTACCAGGGTTTTGGGGTTTTTGTTTGTTTGATTTTTGTGAAGATTTTTGTCTAGTTTGTGTATTGCTTTCTTTTCATAACCCAAAATAGTGGATGTCACTCAGGTACAGTAAATGCCGGCACCATGAAGGCAGGACAAGATTGGTTTTTGGCTCCTGGCAGAGGCCTAACAGCAATTTTCTTCCTTAGTACATTTCACACAAACTTATTTATTATACGATGTACTAAACTGTAATCCTGACTTTGGTTTCACCACCATTATGCAAATCCTTTTGCTTTTTAGGGACATGCTTCTCCATATATAGCCCAAATGGTAAACTCCAAATCCCCCTGCTTCAGCTTCCTGAGGCATGTTTACCACACCTGGCTATTTTTTCTTTATTAGAAAATGAATCCATAGGACACCGAATAAGGACAGTAACAAAATCTTGCCTCTATGCTGTGGAGCTAGAGGGCAGGAAACAGCTCTGTGGAACCAAAAAAAAAAAAAAAAAAAACTGTACCTGTATTGAAGAAGGTATCATCTTCCATCTGCATGGGGGAGTGGCCTCCTCTGGTACTGGTGCTGGCCTGAAAAGTATGCCCCAGAGTAAATGCTGCTTCTTGACTAGCAGTCCTGGGCCACCATATCTGTCATCCTGAAACTTATCCAACCAGATAACCTAAAATTCCTTAGCCACAAAAGCCTTTGGTGGGTTATGAAACATCTAATCTATCCCTATGCCATATGTTTTTAAACTTTTATATAAGAAGAAGCATGTTTAAAATACACCTCAGTGGGTCAGAAGCACTTAAAAAAAATGGCATTTGGGGACTGGGCATAGTGGATGATGGCAAATGCTTTTACCCAACACTTGAGAAGCAGAGGCGGGTGAATCTCTATGACTTTGAGGCCAGCCCAGTCTACATGGTTAAGTTCCAGGCCAGACAGGATTATATTATGGGGTGGGGGGGGGGGGTCGGGAAGCATTTGTAACGAGTTTGCTGGGTGATTGTGTAGTAGGGATGCCTCTCAGGCCACCGATTTTAACCAGCTAAACGTTTCAGTGTGGCTTAAGTTTTGTGGGCACCCATCTATAAGGAGCCTTGGCTCTCTCAGTCCTTCTCATTCATGTGTAAAGTTCTACACAAGGTGTATTTACACAGCTGACAGAAGCTAGTTTCTGTGAAGATAGAAAGACACCTTTGGAAAGCAATTTGGCCCTGTTTCTTATTCTCTGACACTGAGACTAATTCCAAGGATCCCATAGGTCTTCTGAATGATGGAGCCCTCCCATCTGATGCTGCTTTCTGGGTGATGTCATCCAATCCCGTGACTTTAAAATGCATCCATAGACTGATAACTTCCAGACACGGATCTCTAGCCCTGACCTCTGCCCTGAGCTGCAGATCTGCGTCCAGTGCCTATCTCTCGAAGTCCACTTAGATGAGTAACTCTCCATTTCCCTTCTCCTTTGCCTCTCAGATCTGCTTCCTCCTCTTCTCCCTCGTAAATAGCACCACCTTCTACCCAGTGCCTGAAACTATCTCTGCTTCCTCTTCCATTTTCTCTCCATACACAGGCAAATTCTATCAGTTCTGTTCCTAAATAGATAATAATCTGTTTCTCCTCTCAAAGCCAGAGGCTGCAAACTACTGCTCAGATAAGCAGATCAAATCAGGCATGGAACTGTCTGTTTCTGTATTGCCTAGGAACTAAGAATGTGGATTTTTTCTGTCTTTCTTTTTTTCTCTCTTCCTTCTTCCTTTTTTATTTATTTAAAAAGGTTTTTTTCATATCTATCTCTGCTTCCCCTCCCTTACCTCCTCCCAGTCCCTCCCTCAGCCTCGCCCCCACCTCCACCCCATTCCATCCCCCCCATCCGTTTATCCATTTCTCAAGAAGGGCAAGGATTCCGAAGGTGGGTCAAAGTTCAGTCTGACACCTTCTCTCTCCCTCCCTCCCTCCTCTCTCTCTCTCTCTCTCTCTCTCTCTCTCTCTCTCTCTCTCTCTCTCTCTCTCTCAAAGATTTTTAGAGGATTGTTTTTTTTAAAGGGAGGAGGAAGAACAGAATGTGTGGCAGAGAACTCCTGTGACCCACAAAATCTGAGCTCCTTACTGTCTGATGATTATGGGAAGCATCTTGCTTTTCTCATCCGGCAGCTTCCTCCTCCTCCTCCTCCTCCTTCCTTTCTTGTCAGGTTTAACCACATCCACTACTGCACACAAAAGGATGTTTGTGAAGTTCTGTTAGTTTGTTCTGTGTGTTTTGCCTGCCTGCATGTATGTCTGTGCACCACGTGTGTGCCTGGTGCCCATGGAGGACAGAAGAGGGCATCAGATCTCCTGAAACTGGAGTTACAGTCCTGAGCCTCTTTGTGCAACCACTACTCTACCTGCTGAGCCATCTCCAGTCCCCAAAGTGATTAAAAAAAAAAAAAAGTGAATCAGGTAAACTAGAATAAAACCTAAGCAGTTTATCACAGTAGCTGTGACCTCTCTCTAATTTTGTGCTTCCCAATGTTACTTCCCCCTCTTGATTACCCTTTTATAGTCATCTATCCTTGCCAACAGGGTATGCTCCAACCTGCAGGTCTCCTTGGAGCTTTCCTCCTCAAGTCTTGTAGATTCTGAACTCTACAGTGTATTCATTATTTAGGTTCCAGCTCCTATACTGACCTCCTGGAGAGCTCCCACCCTCAGCTTACTTCCTAGCATGGTATCTTATTTCATTACCTACAGCAGGTTGTCAGTACCTTGTATATTTCTCTTTATGTGTATTCACTGCCACACACTGGCGTTTCAACTCCAGAAGAGCAAGGGCTCTGTTTGGGACCTGATAGATTTCTGAGGCATAGTCTCCTGTAGATAAGTGTTCAACAAATATTTGCCTCATGGTTGAATGACATGCTACAGCATAATACAAAGTGCCCAGCACATGAGGGACAGAGAACAGTTGCTCAACAGAGCTAGTTCCTCTATCTAGGAGTATTTTAATAACCATTTTTCATATAGAGAAGCTGAGGTCCAAAGCTGTTAGGTGACTTGTCTGAAACCATACAATGAGTCAGTGTTAGGGCAGAAAATAGAAGTGACCGGTTTTCAGATAGGATTGTCACCACACGTGATAAAATTTTGTATTTTGTACTTAGTTCCCACTCTGTTGAGAAGTTTTATAATCTCTGGTAGTCTTCCTCTGCCCAAACTAATGTTCACAATAAAACATTTATAGTTCACATGTAAATTTAAGTCTTCCAGAATATGCACAATGGTGTGAACAGTTACTGCTTAAACTTAGAGCATCTCCCCTCAATTCATTTTTCTTGGAAAAAAAAAAAAACCTGTGAGATTTATATTCCTCTTCAGATGTCCATGGCAATAAACTTCTTTCTTGCCGTGCTAGGCTTAAAGCCAATCACTCACATGTTAGCTAAGGCCTCTGCTGAGGAGCTAGCTATGGGTGAGAAACACGGATTTCCCTCACCAGCTATCCACAGTGACCAGTGCCTTCCTCAATAACCTGTACATGTCTCATTGCCAAGATCAAAGTTTGGTTTTGTTTTATTTTCCTTTCTTTCTTTTAAGACAGGGTTTCTCTGCATAGTCCTCTAGATCAGGCTGGCTTCGAACTCAGAGATCCCCTTGTCTCGGCCTCCAAGCACTGGAATCAAAGGCATGCACCACCACCACCCAGCCAAGACCAAAGATCTAGTGATATCTGTGAATTGAAGTTATAAAACATCTAGTTTTAACAACAAAATCAACATAAATCAGCTGACTGTGCTTATTTAAATACTATGTATGAAAATATCACAGGATCCTTCATAATTAAAATTTTAAAATGTCAGTTTTTAATTCAAAAGGATTTTAGAGATGATCTAAGCAAAAGACACAAAATATGCCTCAAGAATAGAAGATTCAGAAAACAATCCTGTGAGTTGAAAGGATGAATCTAGAAGGGCCCTCCCTCCCTCCCTTCCTTCCTTCTTCCCTTCCTCTCTCCCTCCCTCTCTCCCTCCCTCCCTAATAAACTCTGTTTGCTTATGGACACCGTTTCTAGAGCCTGATAGATCTGAAGTAGTCCTGGAAACCAGTGAGGAAATATCCTGTGGTAAATGTGAGATAAAAAGAAGTTCCCTGGGCCAACACGAATAGAGTAGCTGAGGAACAAAGAGAGAGAGAGAACTGTAAAGATGGAGTTGTAGGGAAGTAGGGTGAATGGAGGGAGATGAGAACAGCAGGCCCCCTCTTTACCTTGTGTGGACAGCTGCTTGCTCTGCTACAAAGAAGAAATAATAAAGATACCAAGAAAGAGAAATGGGAAAATTGCCTTGGGAAATATCCCTGAGTTCCCTCAGGCCTCCCAGGAGAATGAGAGAGGGTCAAAGGGCATCTACTCCCAGCATCAGTGACATTCTCCACCTGGACACAGCCGTGCCTGAAGCTTGCCTAATATGTAGATCCTCAGATGACCCAAGATGACTCCTGGAAGCCCTGCGAGCATAAATCTTGATCTGGAGTGGAAACGCCACTGATCAGCAGGCTTCATTCCTGGATCTGAGAAACTGTGCATTTCCTCCGGTGTACTTTCCTTCCCAGGCCACTAAGTAGCCGGCATCTGGTTTCTACTTTATTGATGTATTTATTTATTTGACTTTAAAAGCTACATTTTCTTAGCCTGGTGTTGTAGCCCAAGCCTTTAACCCCAGCACTTGGGCAAGCAGAGGCAGGCAGATCTCTAGGAGCCTGAGGCCGGTCTGGTCTACAGAGTTCATTCCAGGACAACCAGGGCTACACAGAGAAACTGTCTTGAAAAACAACAAGACAATTCTTTCTCTCTCTCATTCTCCCCCACCAAGTGTGTGTGTGCTCGCACATGTGTGTACACATGCACGACTGAACATGCCGTGGTGTGTGTGTGTTTGTATGTATATGTGTGTGGGGGTGTCAGAGGACAAGTACTTTGACTCAGTGAACTCCCTGCCAGCCCAACATTCTGTTTCTTAAAGACAGTCTTGCTATGTAGTCATGAACAGACTTGAACTTAAGTCAGTTCCTTGCTACAGCCTCTTGAGTGCTGGGATTATAGTATACTACCTCACCGGGCTTTGAATTATCTTGAAGCCTGCTAAAATTCATTCTTCTTTAAAGGGAGCTCAGTCCCATGAGAGACATGAACGATTCACACAAGCTGAAGAGAAAGACAGACAGCTTCAGGAACCTTGCTGATGTCAGCTTCACTGCTGTTCCTTCCTTATCTACTACACTGGCCTCTGGACCAGAACCACCCGGCAGCTTTTAAACACTCCCAAATCCCAAAACCTAACTTGGAAGAACAAAAATATGGGCATGCTACCTAGAATAATATGTTTTCATCATGTTCTAACTGTGTTTGTTGCACATTGGAATCATCTAGGAACCTATTTAAAAACAAAAACCCCAGAAGCTGAGTGTAATGGCATACTACTTGAATCCCAGCACAAGAGGGATAGAAAAAACAAGATTGCAAGTATGAAGTTAGCCTGAGCTACCAACGGAGACCTTGTCTCAAAAACCCAAACCAGAACCAATGAGATGACTCAGTGAGTAAAGGTACCTGCTGCCAAGGCTGACGACCTGAGTTCCATACCTAGGACCCACCCTTGTGGTAGAAGGAGAAAATTACTTCCTGTTGTCTTCTGACTTGCTCACACACAAACCCCATAATAACACTAGTACTTAGTAATTGGTGGGGGGGGGGGGGAGCAGACATATTGGCATAGGCCTAAATTTCAGCAACTTCTCAGAATCTGAAACAGGAAGATCAAAGAGGTAATGGGGTTTGCCAGGCTGAGTGATGCACTTCTGTATCCCAGAATTTAGGGGGCTATGGGAGAGCTTTTGTAAAGCTAACCTGAACTATATAACAAGACACTGTCTCAAAGGAAACACACACACACACACACACACACACACACACACACACGTATTACATGGGCTACAGAGTTGCTTGGCCTTATTTTGAGACTCTCAAAAAGTGAAAAAAGAGATGGAGATATATCTCAGCAATAGAGTGCTTACATAACACATGTCCCGGGCCCTGGGCTCAATGTCCAGTATATTAAGGCAGGTGTGGTTAGATAGAAAGATGGATGATAGACAGACAGAAAGATGGAGGCTGATGCCTGGCTTCCACTCCCTGACTTTTGAATGCAACTGGTATAGGGTACAACCTGATCATCAGGACTAAAAAGCCAAAATTGCCATAATCCAATTTGTATACGGGATTGAAAACAAGTCCAGCTACTTAACTCTTGCCCATTTCTGTTTTGGTCCCTAAAATCTCCATGGCTTTCTCAAAAAAGATTTCCATTTGGTTTACATCCTATTTCTCCTGCTGAAGCCCAGTCATCCTTTCACCTAGAATGCAATGCGAAATTTGTCATCTGGTAAGGAAAGTGTCTGCAATACTACCTTGAGGACAAGGTTCATTTCCTGCTCCTGCAGGCCACTTGCCTGAAGCTTCAGTGCTGGTGAGGAGGGAGGTGTGAAAGCAGGCCTCCAAGGCTGGAGGAAGAGTTCCCCAAGGGAAATATTTTTCTCCTGGCTTGCAGAAAGTCGCTGAGGCACGTGGACAAAGGAAGTATTAATAACCTTTGTGAAGACATACTTTATGAAGTTTCATGATACACAGCCAGTGCTGTCTCCTCTACAGATGGCCAGCTTCTGCATTTTGAATGACAGCTTTTAAAGTTGGCACAGTTCTCATCTCTAAAGCAGAAGCCCACAACTAGAGGGAAGAAATTATTCAAGTCTCTGGGCCAGAGGTCAAAAGCTACTACCCACATATTGGTCAGAGATGGAAAAAAAAATCATTGAGGGTGTTGACCTCTTTTGGAGCAAAACTAAAGTAACGTTACAGGGTCATCTGAAAGAAAACTTCAGTGGTATTGACTGACCCTATCTCTTCCACAGAGCCAGAGACTTTGGACTGATATTTATGTGTTCTAGGTGATGCTGACTTCCTTCTTTGTAACTCATGAAACCAGAGTAGGGCCAAGCTTTTCTTTGACTTCTAACAAATCTGTTTTTAAACCAGGAGTGCTGATTTAGTACATCTATAGTCCTGGCATTCAGGAGGCTGAGGCAGAAGTTCGGGGTAAGCCTGGGCTACATAAAGAGCTCAAGGCCAACCTGAACTACTGTGTAAAACCTTGCCTCAAAAAGAAAAAGAAAAAAAAAAAAGACTTTAATCGACCATTTAATTTCAATCAACCAATCCATAAATGTTTGCTGTCTTGTTACAATCATCTTAATAAAATATATTAGTATATGTAATAAAAAATAAAATAAAAAATATCCAAAGCAAAACATGTCTCTGCATTCTAAGAGATGAGCAGTAACAGGCCTACATAGGCACTACCACACTGTGCTTTACCGTCCTCCTTTGGGGCCCAGAGTCCTGCCTGCCTACAGACAGTGACTTCCAGGGCTCAGTCTAATCTTAGAGACCTCTGCAGGGACACTTGTGTGCTTAAAATGCATGCCTCTGAGCTCGTTTCCTAGGACAACCACAACAAGTAACTGCAAAGTATATGACTAAAAACATCAGAAACACATTCTCTGTGAGTGAGTAGGGATGCTTTCCCCCTGAGGGCCAAAGGAAGATTCCTTCCAGCCTCTTCCATCTTTTAATGGTTTCAGGCAGTTCTTGGCTCAAGCTGACTTCATCATCGTACCTTTCTGCTTCAGTCTTTCACATAGGCTTTCACTCCTCTTTGTACCCGTCCTTTGTGTATTGAGGACACGCGTCACCAGATCTAGTGACACCAAATAGGTAGTCTCAAGATTCTGCATTGTTTCCATCTCCCAAGACTTTTATTTCCAATAAGTCCACCATCACAGATTTTAGAAATGAGGATCTCCTACATGTCTTTCAGGAGATAGTTAGCCCCACCCACCTTCCAAATATTGCAGACTGGAGGGATATACCAAGTTTTGCTTGTCCCTAAAGTTCAGGTACTGGGTGCTACCTCCTGTCAGAGCACTTGCCTCCTCCACTAGGCCTTCTGTGCTGTTTTTCTCCCTCATCATGGATTGCCTGCGTCATGCTACCTAAGGGAGACCAGCAAGGTGGGTTAGCAGGTAGAGATATCTGCACTCAGGCTGGAGATCTGAATTCAACCCTAGGATTCCATAAGTGGCAGGGAAGAAGTGATCCCCAGGAACTGTCCTCTGTCCTCCATACAGGCACTGTGCTACATAAATGTCTGACCTCATACAAGTGTTCATACGAACACTCATACACATTTAAGAATCCATAACAGAATAATTTTACTTATTTAATTAGCTAAAAAATAGTCATTTCTGTCTGTTCTGTGTCAGTTTCCACTGCTGCCAACAAATCAGGGTTTCTGGGATCATGGCTAGAAATGTGCAATTTAAATTGTATCCCTGGGAGATTTTTTTAATACATAATTTTTTATATTTTTATTTTTGTTTTACTATGTATATGAGTGTTTTTCCTGTGCACGCACAAGCACACACACACACACACACACACACACACACACACACACACACACACACGAGTCAGAAGAAGCCATATAACTGGAGTTACAAATGGTTATGAGCCACCATGTAAGTACAGTGCTGGGAGCTGAATGTTGGTCCTCTGTGTGAGTAACAAGAGCTCTTGGCTGCAAGGATTCTGAAGTATCTGGGGTTCCACTTGACTCTCTGCCACAGTCCTTTCTATATCTCTAACATTTTAAAGTGCATTAGAGCTGAAGGAGGCAGGGTTTGTAAGAACGCTGGAACTCTATCTACTACGTTCTAAATCTATCCTGTCACCTACTTGCAATGTGACTTTAGACTAGCTTTCCTGAATTGACTGTTTCCTCATGTGACAGGGATAACTGGAGTACCTACTTCCTAAGGCTGTGCTGAGAAATAAAACATTTATATGGCTTAGAAGAGAATCTGGCTCATGGTAAGATCCCAAAAACTTTAAGCTGTCCTGATATAGGAGAGGTTGGGAGTGGCTCATTTTTTCACCTTATTTCTAGACCCTTCCCTCCCAAGGAGCTTACTCTGATCTTTCGGCCATCGGTGGGGGTTAATGTTGATATGACCTTTTTTTTTTTTTCCTTTCTACATGCTGTACTAAGTTGTGTTTGTACTCTAGGAGGTTCCATACCTCTAGACTCAACCAACCATGGATAACAAGTAAATACTTAAACCTAAAACAATTGCATCTGTCCTGAGTATAAACATTTGTCCCTTCCTCGTGTTCTCTAAACTATAGAGTATAACAAGTATTTACATTTACATCCTATCAAGTAGTATAATCTAGGGAGGATATAAATTATATAGGAAGATGCATTTTGTTCTGTGCAAATACTATACCACATAAGATAATGGACCTGACCATCTTCAATTTTAATAGCTGATAGGGTCTCATTTCATGCTTACAGCAATGGTGTGCTGCATGTGGCATAATTTTTCGCCTAATGGATAAAGAAACGGAGGGTCAGACAGTGGGATGGATAACCTTGGTTCTCAACTTGATACATCTGGAAAGAGGAAGCCTCAGCTGAAGAATGGCCTCCATCAGACTGGCCTGTGGACAAATCTGTGTGTCATTTCTCTATGTTGCTAATTGACACAGGAAGATCCATCCCACTATAGGAAGTGCCATCCCTGGGCAGTAGGATCTGAAAGGTATCTGGCCTTGAGCCTGAGAGCAAGCCAGTAAGTGACTTCTGCCTCAGGCTCCAACCTTGAGTTTCTGTCTTGGCTTCTCTTCATTTTGAATGGCAAACTGTAAACTGAAATACACCCCTTTCTTCCCCAAGTTTGTCATGGGTTTATCACACCAATAGAAAGCAAACAGGAACAGACAGGTTTTGTCCAACACCGGACCTGGACATGACAAAAAGTATCTGTTTGGATCCAACCTCTAAGAGTACCCTGTTCTTCTTTGTCACCCCAAAGGCTTTCTTTGCCCCCCTTCTTCTGACCCAGCCAGCTCTGAATCCTAAACCTCATACCACCACATAGTGTTCTTACAATAGTTCATGTCCTTTGATCTGCCACGCTATGCTTTCTTCTCACTCTCTTGGTTTTCTCCCTGAAGGAAAAGTCCTCTTTTCAGAGGTATTGAACCTGACCACACCTTTCAGTTTTCCTGTGACACTCCTTCAAGTCCTACATGTACCTTCAGGACGCTACAGGTTCAATTCCCACCCTCAGCATCTCTGTCCAGAGACTCCTTACACCAGAATTCCAGCTGATCTCTTCCATACCCGGGTACCCTTGTGTCTAGTGAGAAGTTACCCCTTCATTCCTGGCCCCCATAGCTCCTCTGGTGGGAAGAACCCACAGGATTAGATGCCAACAGTTGCCAAACTGACAAACTTAGATGTAGGATGTCTGATCCTTCCTTCCTCTCAGTCAGGACACAGTTTCTCACACAGGCCCTCTCTGTTGCTCGCTGCTCACTTTTTCTCACAGGCTCAGGGTACAGGGCTTACCACCAGGCACACAGGCCTTATCTCTGTGCAAATACATCCTTTTTCTTCAGGACTGGTTCTCACCCAATCAGTAATCAGGGCAAACTTCCTTTGACAATTTACTGAACAAACATTTACTGTGTAACTGCTCTAGGTAGGGTTCTGGCTAGGCCTATAAAGAGACCAAACCCAGGCTATGCCCTGAGGCGTCTCATTCTGGTAGAGAGGACGCTCAGATATGCATATATGATGTTCTATGGTGGTCCACCTGCCTCCCCTTAATCTCAACTCTGCTCCTTGCTCACTTTCTTGTATTTGTGCAAGCTGGTTACCTTTTCAGATCCTAAATTTCCTTAGCTGTGCAGGAGAGTAACGTGGTGTAAGTTTGTTGATGAGAATTAACGAAGATAAAGTGCATGTAAGGTGTGGCGGGGAACCCTAAGATAGGGACACTGGCTCCAGGAGCCAAGAACTGGTTTAGATATAAACCAAGAGGTTTCCACCCACTGGAGGATCAGCCAACCACACAGCCAGCAGTCCAGAGAGAATGTGTTAAAAAGCAACTCGTTTGTCTGTGTTTGGGGTAAGGTAGAGGCCACAGTACAACAAGGAAACATAATCCCCTTAGTTAACCAGTGTGAGTGGGTGGTGGTGTGATTAGCTGTAATAATATCTGTATGTGACAAGAAAACATTTCAGGGTAAGACTGTTTCCCAGGTGAATGCTAATTCTGTGGGTAGTCTGTCAAGGAGAGTTCACTGCAGGCCTGGAGTAGCTGGGAAATTTCTCACTGTTGAGGAGTCAGCCTGCAAAATCACAGCACCCCAGGCGAAGCAGTCAGCAGCACTTGAAAACACAAAGTGAAAACAAAATTCTTCCCTCCACCTCTCTGGCACAAACAACCAAGGTGGCATCTGTGTTGGTTCTTCCTTAGTTCTCTGGCCTGAATTTGCAGGGGACATGGGAAGGAAGAGGGGAGATAGGGTTAGAAAATTCTGTGTGGTTTAACCTGGTGGCACGATTCTGTGACCCCAGTTTCTCTGCAGCCTGAAGCAGGAGAGACACAAGTTCAAGTCCTGCCTGTGTGGCTTGAACTTGTCCTTGTCAGTAAGACCTGTCCTGAAGTAAAAAGTTAAAGGAAGGAGCTCATGAGTGATCGCCTCTGTTGAGGAATATTTGTTTACACTATAACAGGTGCCTCTGCCTAAGGCATCTTCTGACTGGTTTAGTAAAGAGCTAAATGGCAGGAGGGAATAGGCAGGACTTCCCGGCAAAAAGGAGAAATTGGGAGAAGGAATCCAGGCATCTGATTTCACCAGCAGACTTGGAACAAGACGAGCTATGTGGCAGAATACATAGATTTTTAAAATATGTAATTAAGTTATGAGTTAGGGAAAAGCCTAAGCTAAGGCCAAGCTTTCATAATTAATAATAAATCTCTGGGTCATTATTTGCCTGTTGACAGTCCAAAGATAGTCAGACAAGAAAGCTTGCTACACACTCTTCGGGAATTTATAAAAAAGTTGTTGGTGGTGTCGATGGGTGTGTGCATATGTGTCATTTTCTTGAATGTCGTCACTGGTAGGGTGGCCACACTTCTGTAAAAACTTCTACGCAGCTTCCCTCGTTAGGGTTCTGCATATTAACAAGCACAGGTAGGGTTATGCCTGTGATTCAGTAAACAACGCCGATGCAGCTCACTGGAATACCAAAAAGCAAACAAAACCAAAATAACACACAACAACAAAAACAAAAAAATGTAAAAATAAAAGTGAAATCAAATAGTAAGAGTATTACTGGGAATGAGGGAGTTCACATTGTGTATGTGAATATGATCAAAATATATACATGTAGAAAGACATTGCAAGTAAATCCACTGGTATGTGTAATTAGTATATATTTTAAAACTTTTTAAAGTAAAAAAGTACCTGCGGATATTATTTAGTGGTAGAGTACTTAAATTGCTCCAGATTTTAAGCCTCAGTACCATGGGGAGAAGTGGCATGAAGGGGCAGTAAGCTAAGTGATGGGCAAGGATAGACAGGAACTGGGGAGTTATGACAGTTATTTCTCACATGGGAAAGGGTGCTAACTACCCATCTATTGGAGGAATATTCTAGAGAAGGACACGAAACAGGCCCGAAGGACACGAAACAGGCCCAAGGTGTATGGCAGACCATGCTTCTTGTCAGGCTTTCAGTACAGGCTAGCCATGTGATCTCCGTGAAGCTACCTTATCTTTTAAAAATGTTTATTATGAATGTTTTTCATACCATGATTTTGATCCTATTTCCCCTCCTACCCCTTCCAAATCCTCCCTATCCACCCAAATGTATGTTTTTCTCTCTCTGTCAAAATGAAACAAAAAAAAGCACACACACACACACAAAGATGGGGTCTGTTTTGTGTTGTCCAACTACTCCTGGAAATGAGGCTTGCCCTGGAGGGTAGTTGATATACCAGACCCAGATACTTATTATCTTTCCTCACCCAGCAGGTATCAACTGCAAATCGCTTCCTGGTTAGGAAACTTAATACCCACTTTGACTTCTCAGTGTTGGGATTTTGTCTGGTTTAACCTGTGCAGGTCCCATGCATACTGCCAGTTTCCATGAATTCGTATGTGTGTCAATCCTGTTATGTCTGGAAGATAATTTTTCTTTGAAGTCATCGCCACCGCTGGCTCTCACAATTTTGCCACCTCCTCTTCCAAATAGATCCCTGAGCCCTGGAGACAAGGGGTTTGATGAAGACACCCCATTTAGGACAGTGACTGCTTCAAAGTCACTCATGCTCTGCACATTGTCCAGTTATGAGTCTTTGTGTTAATTCCTACCAACTGCAAGAAGTTGTTTCTCGGATGTGGGCTGAGGGGTGCTCTGATCTATGGGTATAGTTATATGTCAGTATCCTTTTACTGTGATGTTCTTTTAGCAGAATAACAGAAGTACGTTTTCCCCTGAGGTTTGTAACCTATTTAGTCTTAGATTCTTGGCCTCTTTAACAGTGTCAGGTATGGATGCTATCTCATGGAGTGGACCTTAAATCCAACCAGAAAGTGGTGGGTTAACTTTTATATTTTTGACCCTCGGCTTCTTACTGTTTGAGTGGGGATATATTTCTTAGAATTTGTAAATTGTTATTAATTGTACAACACAACACAGAGAGCGATGAAGTTCCCATTCTCCCTCTGGAACTTCTAGGAATGCCCTAGAAATACAGAATTAACTCTATTTAGTGACTAGCTCCTTTCCTGCCAAGCATGGTTAAATTAGAATGAAGCTCTCTATGCTTAAAGTTTAAGTTTCTCTGGCAAATGCAAGTGGGCTTAGTAGGTGGCTAGCATATCAGTTCACTGTCATGGATTTTGGAAGGCCATAATCAGTGGCTTTGTGTGCAAAACTCTGTTAAACCAACAGGGTGAGGTGAGGGGAGGTCCAGCATCATTCTTTCCATGCCCAGGATGCTCTAACATTCCTCACAGATCTGATTGTGCAGGAAGATTCCTAATTTAGCTGGCTTGGAAAAGGACACTGTAGTAAGAAGATGTTCAAGAGCCTGGGCTTTCAATACAATACTAGACACTGCCCATGTCTATGAATGTCTGTGATCAACAAGGTTTCCATAGATGAGGTTGGGTTGGGTTGTGGGGGCTGTGGATCCCTGGTGTTCTGTCAGCAGTGTCCAGGGTAGGTGCATTGCGTAGCTGAGGATGAAGACTGGTGATTCTGAGACAGGTGACAGAGGCCTGTCTGTTCCTCTGAATGGAGCTCCTCTGTGCTTCTTCCTGAGGAAAGACTGTGTGCCCGAGATTTAATCCCCTAAGGTGACAGTGTTGAGCAGCTGAATCTTGAAACTACCTTTGTTATATTTGTGTGTGCATGTGTGTGTGATGCCACAGTCTTGCTTCCATCCTGACCTATTTAAACCATAGCACCTGAGTGATGTTCTTTTATAGAAACTGCCTCCACCCCCTTTCTCATTCTCCTTTGACATTGCCAGTGTGTCACATTCCAATCTCTTCGCTGTGGGCAACAGGCTTTGGGGCTGACCTTTCCTTCCGTGTTCCCCTCACGTGTGCTCTTCTTTCCACAGGAACTTTGGGTTCCTCATATCAAGATACTCTTGACCTTGGGCTTTGGTTCTCTTTTAGATAGGAATTTAGCATAATGTACAACAGACTTCACAACAACACGTCACTACAGAGGTAATAAAGATGCCAGAGCAGAGAATCCAGATGTTTAAATAGGAAAGAGAATCAAAGGCTGTTATCTTCTCGGGTGGAAGGAACAGCTTGCCTGCTCCCGTTCTTGGGTCCACCTGAAGCATGAAGGACCTTCTCTGTGGCCTTTGCTTTAAGCTCCTCAAGTCTGCTCCAGTCTGCCTCATCTTCATTATGTCTCTGTGGCCTGCTTTTTGGTCTTTTCAAGGGCATCTTGCTACCTTCCTGGCCCAACATGGCACTCACCTCCCCCAGACTTTGATCCTGAAATTTGCTTTTTGGCTAGGGATGTAGCTCAGTGAGTGGGAGATCACTTGCCTAAGCTCTGCCTACAGCTCTGGCACTCTCTGCCCCTAGATTATCATTCTCTTCCAGCTTTGGTTGGGTATGGCTCCTCCTTTCTCTCTGGACCACAGAGGCAGCCTTTTCAGAGAAGCTTTCTGTCACTTAGTGGATCCACCCGGCACTCATTCTCTACAACTTCCCTGGCTTTCCTTGTGTCCTAACTGAAAACATGTCCTTCTAAGAGAGCAAGTCCATGAGAGCAGGGAACATTGTCACAGTGCCTGGCACAAAAGGGTTCTCTGTAACTAATGGCTAGACAAAAGAGCAAATAAGCACACAGAAAACATTTCTGTAGAGGAGTGTGTTTTCATGTCCACAGACACGTGTGTATAATTGTTCATGGTAGGAAGTCTGAAGTGGAAATGGACAATGGTACCAGGGAAGAGAGCATTGGAGGAGAAAGAGAAAGAACTGGTATTAAACTGTATCTTGGTACCTCTCACTGTTTCGTGGCTTTTGGTACATTTGATCCTTACAATAACCCGCTGGGCACTGTGAAGAAAATTCCAAGCATCCAAGCCACGTAGGATCAAGATTTTAGGGATGGGATCTGGCTTTATTGTCCGCATTGTATAGATAAAGAAACTGAGTCTTAAAGAGAAGAAATGGTTTACCTGAAGGTGAGGCTATTAACAAGGCTAGAGCAGGATACAAAGCCAAGTTTTACAGACTGTAGGGGAGTCTTGTTACTTATTACCTCTCTTCATTGTTGAGGAAGAAAAGAGAAAGCTCTGGTGAATGTGGCCCCAGAAAGCAAAGGCCAGTTAGGAGGTGAAGCTGTTAACATTGGCTAGGAAGAGGGGAAGGCAAAGGAAGACATTTTCTAATAGTCTCACCATCTAGATCAATCTAGAATCAAGTCTGTCACCTCATTTTATTTATAAACTGTTGGAATTTGTGATTTTTAAATAAAATATATAAACGAAGATAGTATGCTACCTTAAAATTTCAAAGCATTAGCTATGAGTAAGATTTCCTGAATCAAGATGCCCTGAGCCCTTCTCTGAATGTTGGATTGCATAACCCAGAGGAGGAGTCTGGCTTCAGTGGGGACCTGGACTAGAGCCCTCAGAAGTCAGTTGGCCAGCTGACATAGACCTGTAATCCCAGCATTTGGGAGGTGGAGAATCAAGAGTTCAAGGCCAGCCTTGACTACACAAGACATGAAATCCTGCTCTGGAAGCAAACAGGATGTAGATTCATCATATTAGGCTTCCTGTCTTAAATTTCTAAATTATACCGAGTCACGTAGTGTGGACCCTTACAGAGATGAGTTGGACGTCTTCTTTACCTATAAAAGTCATTCACAAGCCATCTTGCAGGAGACTGTTATATATGGGCTTAAATTAGTTCCTAGTCAGGGCAAAGCCATTAAATACTATATGAGGACAATCTGGAGGGTTTGCATTGTAGAGAACCACCAAACCTGGCTTGGAATTATTAGTAACCACCCCCATCTCTAAACCCTTGCTAAAATTTCTATTCCCAGAAGAACGTCTGATCAGCTCATGTTGGGCCATATGCATCTCCCACAGGACCTTGAATTGACTGGCCTTTAGGATTCTATAGAGTAGGAAAAGAAGGACAGTTTTTCAAAGAACAGATGCTGGTCACATCGAAAGAAATGTATGCACTAAAGCACTAATAGCTACTGGTTATCCTGGGAGTAGAAATGGTATGACCAATTCACATCATGTTACTTGTGCTACTCAGTGCTTGATCCTTGCAATATCCAATAATGTAGGTATATTTATTTAGCCTCTGTATGTGTATATGTGCATGTGTGTGTGTCTGTGTGTACATGCGTTCATGTGTGGTATGTGTGTGTGTATGTGTGTGGTATGTATGTGTAGTATGTGTGGTATGTGTGTGTGTGTGTGTGTGTGTGTGTGTGTGTGTGTGTGTGTGTATACATATGGAGATCATAGGGCAACCTGAAGGGAGTCCTTTTTCCCCTCCCACCATGTAGGTCCTGGGAATTGAACTCTAGTCCTCAGGATTGGTGGCAAGCACCTTTTCCTGCTGAGTTATCTTTCTGATCCATTTTTTTTTTGATTATACTATATGATTTTCTTCTCCTATAGGATAATTGATACAGCTGTGGTGTTCAAAAAGAAACAAAGCTGGATGTGGTAGTGGGCACCTCAGGAGGCTGAAGCAGGAAAATTACCAGAATTTTGAGTCCAGCTTTTATTCTATAGTGAGTTCCAGGGCAGCCTGAGCAAAAGACATGTGAGATTTTGACTCAAAAACATGACAGCGACCTGAGGGAAATTGGAAAGCTGTTAGAGTTGACGGCCATTGAGGAGGCTGAGCCAATGGACTACGGTTGAAAGCAACTACAGAATTAGGCTCCAGGGCTCCAAATGTAGTTTGCAAACTTGATTGGACATTTGAGAAGCTGTTAAAAAGGTGAACCCCAGAAATTCATCTCCATCCTGAACTAGACCACTTTCTGAGTGTTGCCTGCAAATGATAATGTTAGTTATGTTAGAAATGTTACCTTGTTCTGAGAAGGAGTCTCACGGTATCACCTCTGTTCTTCTCCAGAAATTCTTCTGTCTAGCTATCTGAGTAGGAGAGGCTATGGACTCATGCTACCATACTTGGCCTGGAATTATCTATTTTAATAATTAAAATTATATGTATATATTTAATAATTAAAATTATATACATATATATATATATATATATATATGCCTCCTGAGACAGGCAGCATATTGGAGGGTATTCTGTAGCTATCTGGATATCTGTCTGTAAACTGGCACTCAGGAGTCACTGGCCTATTAGACAGTTTTTTTCTAGATGTCCTTTGGTCCAGTTTCCCATCTTATCTCTTGCTGTTGCAATTAAGTATTATCAAGGCATAGCTTTTGAGTACTTGCAATTTGTAGTCATTATATTAGAGTCAGATATCTGCAGGATCTCTTCTGAAGTCTTTAGGACAAGACCAAGGACAGAGAGATTCAATGGCTCCAATCCTCCGTTTATTTTGTTAGTGTGTCTGGGGCTTGTGACTCTTAACTGGGGCTCCAGGGGGATGACATTGTCAGCTTTTTTTTTTTTTTAGGGCAATAATCACAGGTCACACCCCTCCTCTCTCTGTAGCTAAGCCTCCATAGCAAACACACCTACGTCTGGTATTTCTGAATTGATAGCTGTGTGCTGAATACATGCTGTTCTCAGAGTCCGGTCCATTTTGCAATTTTTCCTCCTCCACGCCTAAGTTCTGTTGATGAGCACCTCTGAGTCTTGATAACGTGACAAGCCATAGGTTCTGGGTGTTCTCTCTAGGATGTCTCAACACTATTGACTTTCCAGTCATAGCAGGAGTTCAAAAGGATGGTGGTCTCTGGGCATGGACATGGAGATCTGGAGTAGATGCAGACACGTTACATGATTTCAACTTGTTCCTTCCAATTCCTACAGCAAGGGGGCTCAGAATTCATAACTAAGAAAAGGTTTCTAATTTTTAGTCATTTGAGTACCATCCTCATGATTTTTGCCAAATCTGTGTGCTATCCATCTGCTATTTATTTTGTATTTTCATTAAATTAATTGCTATGATTTACCATAACAATTACTACCCCTTCCAGCCTTGCTATAAACAAGAATATTCACGAAGTTACCACTTCATAAAGTCCAATCTGTTATGACACTATTTTTCCCAGTACACATTAAAATAAATACACATTTATTGACATTGTGTACTAACTACAATCCTCTCGTGTGCCACTAGATCTGTGCATTACATTTTGGGGAAATCAGCCTAAGAAAACTTAAGAGTTAAAAGGTTGGTGAAGGGTGAAGCAGGTCCCAGCTCCACCTCTTCAGCCACATTTTTACCTTACACACTCCGGAAACAGCCTACTGGAATACTGCTGTTGTGGGTCCCCATGTCCCCTGACATGGCCAGTGTTCAGTAGCCAAAGCGTCAAGGAAGGGAGCTCCTGACCTGCTCTCCTTCTGCCTTTTAAGCCTCTTATACGTGCATCTAATTTGCAAGAATGTCCCTCCTCCAGATCACTAACTATGAGGGGACCTGAGAAACATAGTTTATAGAAATAGAAGGTGGCTCAAGAAAAGGAGAATGGATGTAAGGAGCGGTCAGATGCGGTCAGATCCAGCACATTGCCTGCCATTGGAAGCACGCTGCTGTGAGGGCAAAAAAATCAGAGAAGGAAAAAGAAAACATGATCAACCTAGCTTTTAATTACACATTGTGTGTGTGTGGGGGGGGTAGGGAGTTTTTACATAATCTGAAGTTACATACTTGCAATTATATGGGTAAAGTCAATAAGAGTGACCTTGGTAGTACAAATTGACATACCATTCCCAAACGTTGGGAGAATGTTACAGAATATCTGTTTAACTAAGCAAAGATGTGCTGCATTTGTTTGTTTAACCTTGTAAAGATGCGTTGCTTTACCTTGCCTGATGAGGTACCTGATTGGTCTAATACAATGTTGAATGGGCAATATCGAGAGGGAGGAGGTAGAGGTGGACAGAGAGAGTGAGTAGAAGGAATTTAGGCTCCAGGAAGAGAAACACCAGGGAGAAGCCAGAGGCCAGACAGACAGACATGGAAGAAGCAAGAAAGTAGGACCTACAGACTGAAAGAAAGGTAGAAAGCCCTAAGGCATAACGTAGATGAAAAGACAGGCCTAAGCTAGGGCTGAGCTTTTATAATTAATAATGATTCTTCCTGTCTTTATTTGGGAGCTGGTTGGTAGCCAAAAGAAAATTCCAACTATAGGAGAATGCTATGAAGTATGGTTTTGGTTTTGTTGGTTGACCAGATCTTGCTATATAACCCAAGCTGGGCTTTAGCTCAAGGCAGTGTTCATTGCTCAACCTCTCAAGTGCTGGGATGCCATGGTGTATCACCATGATTGACTAGTCAAACCTCCTAGGACCTGTCCAATATTGACCTCAGCAGCACTTTCTGCCTTATATACCCCTTCATAATGGAATGTTATAGTTAAGACCCCCTTTCATAATCCCTCAACATTTGACACATTAGATTGACTCTATCTGAATACAAGCTTGACCTCTTGTGCTACCTTCTTCCAAAACATTGAGAGATATTTATAAAGCTTACTCTCATAAGCGCAGTTTCAACCCATGGTTGGTTGGTTAAGTGGCTTTGGGCCCCTGTGAAGATTATGTATCATGGTGGGAGTGAATGGCAGAAGGATGTAATCTCCGCACTGGGAACGCAGAAATAAACAGATTGCTGGCCAGCCTGCCTAGCATAGTTGGAATGTGCCAGGTAAATGAGAGATCCTTTCTCAAAAGCAACATGGAAGACTGGTGAGGTGGTTCAAGGTTAAAGGGATATTTGCTGGGCAGACCTGTCAACCTGAGTTTAATCCCAGACTCCAAGTAAAGTTGGAAGGAGAGAATTGATTCCAAAAGCTGTTGACCTCCACATGCGCGCGCGCGCGCACACACACACACACACACACACACACACACACACACACACACACACACACACGGACCATGCACACATAGACAATAACAATAAACAAAACAACAACAAAAAGAAAAATTGAAACAGAGAGCTCCTGACAAACAATACTCAGGGTTGATCTCTGACCTCCACAAGTGCATGCCTGGGTACATGTGTTCACACACACCACAGGGACACACACACGTGGGTCCCAAATTTCTCTTTGGGGTAAAAATAAAGCAAACAAATTACATTGTTCTAACATATAGTGGTAAATAAACAGTCTTATTTCAAAAATGTAGACTAGATCAGAGATCAAGACCACAGACTGCTTTTGCGGAGGACCTGAGTTAGGTTCTGAGCACACATTTGATGATGCGCTCAGCTGCATGTAACTCCAGCTCCAGAGGATCCAACTGTTTCTTCTGACCTCTGAGGGTCATATGCACTCACATGTGCATACTCACACATAAGTACACATAATTAAAAATATAAATGTAAGTCTTCAAAAGTATAGAAGTAAAAAACTACCTAGGAGCTGGATCAAAGCAGAACTCAAATCCAACAACGGGGCAAATGCTAAGTCCTGTAGCTCTGTGTTCAGTGTCTGGACACAGGATTGCCTCTTCCCTCTAGATTTTTGGAAAATTACAATATCTAAGAGGCCCAGACTGGAGTTGCATCTCTCTGTAGAACAAGGATATTTATTACCCATGTCTCCAGCACCTAGCACAGTACCCAGCATCTACTTGCTACTCGATGATATATGTTGATGAAGCTGGCAGACACACAGCCCTCCTCCCACCCTTCAGGGATGGCCCTTGATGCTGTAGCTACACTGGGGTCCCAGGGCACACAGTCCTTTACTTGCCTTTCTCTACCCTCACCCCATAGACCATTTCTCTTCCAGCCGATTCTTACTATTCTTCAGCTCATATGAGACTCTGGAAAGCCTTCTGCTGTCCACTCCCACTATGATACATGACCTTTACAGAGGCCCAAAGCCACTCAGGGGCTAGAGAGATGGTTCAGTGGCTAAGAGCATGAACTGCTCCTCTGAAGGACTTGAGTTTGGTATTCAGCACCCATGGTGGGCAACTGTAATTCAAGATCTGTACAATCTGACTTTCTTGTTTCCACAGGGAACTGCATTTATGTGTTCATATGCACGCATGCATGCAGGCACACAAACACACAATTAAAAATAAATCTTTAAAAGAAGAGATTAGCCTCTCTTTGTTTCCTAGTAGTATCACATCATCACAATTGTCCTTGAGATCATTGTTGTTTTGGTTTGGACATGAAATTTCCCCACAAAGACTGACTAACTAAAGCAGTGGTCCCCAACAGGTGAAAGTATCTTGGGAAATTTTGAGCACACTTTAGGAGGTTGTTTCCCATCCTGGGTGAGTTCTGTCTTTCCCTCCACGCCCCTCAAATGCTTCTGAGCTGTCATGATGTATGACACTCGATTCCATTATGCCTTCTCTATAATGGTGGACCGAGACCTCTGAACATCGAAATGACCCCATTGGCCTTGAGGCTGAGTTCTTGGGTATTTGTCCCAACATCACAGTTATCAATGTTATTCTCTACTAGGTTGCATGTCCTGTGGCCGATCAGGATAGACTTTCTTTTTTAAAATCTGTGTTTGGATAAGGAGTAGAAGGAGATGTTGAGGTTGGAATCTGGAGCCTTGAGCATGCTAGGCAAGCCTTCTATCACTGAGTTACAAGCCCAGTTCAATTAATTAATTAATAATTTCAACTTTAGAAACTTCACCCATCTCTACTGAAGGCTAGCTCTCAGTCAAGGTCATAAATGTCTTAGCTTCTGTTCTTAACACCAGAGACTCCTATTAAAGCCCAGCTTCTGCTGCCCGGCCAGGGCGGGGCTAGAGAGTCTACATTCTCAGGTCGTTCTTGACCCACAGCCGGCACTGAGTAGCCAGATACCAGGGAAGGTGCTGTTTTCCCTATTACCTCACTGTGCCAAAAGATTTGCACAGAATCTGTACAGGAGTGGAGGTGCAAATCATGGCCTCGGGACAAAATTTTCTCTTGACATTACTAAGCTGGCTGCCTCTTTCAAAACCAATAACCTTGGCCTTATTAGCCACTGAGCTGACTGCTGCAAATGATTACATGACAACATTTGGCTCATTTGCATTTATAAACGTTTCCTTCCTTTGCTCACACTCTAGTGGGAGTGTTAATGAACCGGGAAATGTCTAGAACACTGACAACAAGGAGAAAAGCCGAGCTGACCCAAGCCTGGTGGCTGCCCATCTTTAAAAATCAAAAACCATAAATACAAAGTGGAATTCTGAATTAGATACACACACACACACACACACACACACACACACACACACACACACACACACACACACACACCATTAAGACAGGAACAGTAATGACTTAATGGTAATGTGTTGGTTTCTTGGTTTTGCAGAAACAGTAGCATGGGGATGTAAAATGCTAAAGTTAGCAGAATGTGAGAGAAGGGTATCTGGGAACTCTCTATGATCTTCTCAAGTTTTCTGTAAATAAAATTCCAAAATATAAACTTTCTCACTAGACGTCTGGTGATCCCAGCATTCCAGAGGCAGAGGTAAGAGGGTGGCCAAGCTTAGCTAATAGGAAAACCGTCTCAAAAAACCAAAATGAGAAAAACAACTTACCTAAAGCAGTAAGAGCGAGACTGTACAAATCTCTTTGCTTTGCACAGTGTCATTAGTAAATTTAAGACAAGTTTTTGTAATTATAAAACAATTGCTATTAAGAAAAAAAATGGAGATAAGCATTCAGAGAAAAAAATTCTCTAATCAATTCCAAGTAGCAATTCAAGACATTAAAAGATTGCTAGCACCCATAGTCCAAGTTCTCATGCCATTAGGAACCACACTCCAGAAGTGCTTAGTCATAGTCATGGCTCTAAGATGTCCTGGCTACTACTAGCTCCTGATTCTTATCATTCTTAAGCATGTCAGAAATCCCTCTCATTCTTTATGTCTTGGTCTGCTTTCTGTTGCTATAATTAAATACTAGAGACTAATTTGCAAAGAATAAAGGGTTATTCAGGTCACAGTTCTGAAGATGTAAGATAGAGGAGTCAGATCTGGCCTTTGTGGTGGTTTGAATTAAGAATGGCTCACACTGGCTCTTATATCTGAAGGCTTAGTCACCAGGGAGTGAACTGTTTGGAAGGATTAGAAGGTTGAGGAGGTATGGCTTTGTTGGAAGAATTGTGTCACTCAGGGTGGGCTTTGAGGTTTCAAAAGCCCTGCCAGGTTTACCCCCCTATCCTCTACCCCCATTCTGCATGCAGTTCAGGATGTAAAGGTCTCAGATACTGCTCCAGCAGGTCCCTGTCTCCTATTCCGGGGCCTGGGCCACCATGTTCTCCCCTATGATGGCAATGAACTAGGCCTCTGAAACTGTGCGCAAACCCCCAGTTAAATGCTTTCTATGGTAAGAGCTTCCATGGTCATGGTGTTTCTTCACAACAACAGAACAGTGAGTCAAGTAACCTTGTTGGGGAATTCTATAGTCCTAAGATGGAGCTGGGTGTCACATAGTGAGATGAAGCGTAGTATCTCAGATCTCTTATATTATATGGAACAAACTGATTGATTGATTGATTGATTGATCGATTGATTTGTTTTTGAACACTCTTGCCTCTGCCTCCTGAGTCCACGGTTATAGATGTGGGCAACCATGCCTGTCACCACACTGCAAATACCTGGTTTTGGTGTTGCGTCTTGCTTCAGCTATGTTTCTTTTCCTTTTCTTTTAAAAATATTTATTTTTATTTCATGTACATTGGTGCTTTGCCTGCATGTATGTCTGTGTGAGGGCCTAGGAAAAGCCCTGGAGTTACAGTCTTGAGATGCTGTGTGGGTACTGGGAATTGAACCAGGTCCATCTGGAAGAGAAGCTAGAGTTCTTAACCAGTGAGCCATCTCTCTAGACCGACACTATATTTCTTTACATTGGAAAGTCTGTTTTAAGTCTGAACTTACAGAAATCTTGAATTCCGCCATTACGGCAGGTGTAACACCTGTGCCAATTGGGCACATCACATCACAGGTGCTTAATAATCATCTGTTGGCTGGATTTGAAGTGAACTCCTACCTGAAACCTGTAGATTTCCCGATGATATTTCATTATGGAAATGATATCCATTTGCTGGGACTTTTATTATCAGTTCTGGTGAGGCCTCGGAAAACTGCTGACGGTTTTATTATAAATCTTTGTCATAGTTTGGATCTGAAATGGTCAGAGTCGATTGTTGGAAGCTTGCTCCCTAGCCGAAGCTGTTATTGGAAAGTAGTGGAAATGCCCAGAAGTGGGAAGTGTAACTTTCAAGGGTCTGTCTTGTCTCAGCTCTTGATTGGCTGGCTCTCGGAGCTTTGACTGTTGTGAGGTGAACAGCTTTGTTCTCTCATACCACACTCATCAATGATGTCCTGTCTCAGCATGGGCTAGCCTGTACTACACAGAGCAGAGTGACATGAACTGAACCCTCTGAGACTGCCTTTTCTTCTTTAAGGTATCTAGCTTGGTTATCTTATCACAGTGACCAAAAGCTGGCTACTACACTCTTCTAGAAGCACGCAACTAAGATCACACGTAGTGACTGTGTACCAGGATCAGAGGCCTGGGTTCCGGGCTGGGCAATGGCTGGGTCAGGGAATGTTTGCATCATGTGTTAGCTGTTTAATGTTTTGCCTGGCCTGTCCTTCAGTGTGAGGGCAAAGGAAGTAAAGTCATAGTCCATCTGCCTCCTTGCTCCTTGGGAGGTGTATGATCTCCCACTCGATGCAAGTCTCAGTGAGATGGCTCAGAGGTTGAAGGTGCTTGCTGGCAGGCTGATTTAATCCCTGGAACACATGTAAAAGCTGCAGGAGAGAGCCAGTTCTAAAAAAGTTATTCTCTGACCTCCATGCACACACACACACACACACACACACACACACACACACACACACACACACACACACTAATGATAAAAATTTGTTAAAAAAGAATTTAAACTTGGAGCTTGAAGGAGTTTGGTTGTTGGAGCAGCACAGAATTGGAGCCCAGGGACTAAGGGCATCTGTCAGCTCTTTTCCAATGTCACGTGAGAAAATCAGCAGGGGGAGAGAGCCTGGGCCCAGTAAAGATAGAAAGAGAAAGCCCTGGCACTCATGCTGGGTGCTGGATTCAATTATCCTCAAGGCCACATCAGCCATCTGAACTTCCAGTTGTGACAGATGACAAAGTCCCCCCCTCCCCGGGGGCTGATCTAAATTTCTGCCGGTTGCTATGGATTTTTTGACTATTTCTATTGTTAGGGAAAAGCAGCTTTTCCCTTCCACTCCTAATGGGAACTAGCACCAGCCAGAGAGCCTGCCGGGTGCCTCTGCTTGGATGGTGCACTACCCTTTCTTCCATGATGGGCCGTAACACTGGAGGCCTCACCATACTTCCTGTCTCTTGTATTCTGGTGGGGATATATAAGTAGTTTTTACCAAGGGGGTCTCAGCGAAAATGATGTGTGTCACTACCTGCCTGGGAGGTACTCTTTAGTTTCTGTCTTTGGGTTTCTCGGACAGGGTGGCCCAGGCTGGCACTGAGTCAGAGGTGGTGATCTTCCTCACCTCAGGCTCTGAAATTATAGGCCTGTACACAACCAGATGACTACGGACCATGATCGCTGGTGATGCTTCTCTGACATAGTGTTGGAGATTATTCCTGAGGACCTTGTCCATACAAGTGCTCTGCTACTGAGCTTCAGACACAGCTCTTATCTACTTTCATTTTTAAAAATTATTTATTTTATGTGCATTGGTGTTTTGCCTGTGTGTATGTCTGTGTGAGGGAGTCAGATCCTCTGGAACTGGAGTTATAGACGGTTGTAAACTGCCATGTGAGTGCTGGAAATTGAACCTGGATTCTACTGGAAGAGCAACCAGTACTATTAACCGCTGAGCTATTTCTATAGCCTCCCTCTCATTTTTGCTACCTATCAACTTAAAAAAAAAAAAAAAAAAAGAAAGAAAGAAAAAAAAAAGAATTCCCAGGCACTTGGCAATAGCAAAGCCTCAGCTGACAGAGCCTGGGTGTAATCTTCTTTTGCTATGCTTTGAATAAGGTTTGTTCAAAACTCATGGGAGCAGCTGTTATGTACAACTGTAATCTTAGCATTTTGGAATACAGATGCAGAAGGATCGGGGTTTCAGAGTCATCCTCAGATGCATAGTGAGTTCAAGGTCAACTTAGGCAACAGGAGGCCTTACCTCAAAACAAAAAAGTTTTTAAAATTAATTAAATAAGTAAAACCTAAAAAATAAAAATCAACTGGGCAGTGGTGGTGCATGCCTTTGAGCGCAGTGCTCCCAGCACTCTGGAGGCAGAGGCAAGTAGATCTCCATGAGTTAAGGCCAGCCTGGTCGATAGAGAGTTTCAGAACAGCAGGGATACATAGAGAAAACCTATCTCAAAAAATAAAATAATTTGTCATTTTGACATTTTTTGATTGATTGCTGCTGTGTTAGAGTTGGAGGTGGGGCTTCTGAGAAATGTTTAGATCATTAAAGGAATGCATGCATTGTTCATGAGAGGCTGTTAGAAGTCAGGCCAGCTCCCTTTGCTTGTGTCTGCAAGTGTCTGTATGCCCTCTTGCTTTCCTGCTACAAACTGAAGCAGCGATTGCCCCTTTCCAGAAGTTGCCATCATGCTCTTGGTTTTCCTAGCCTTCAGGACCCGAAGCCACCTAAACTTTTCTTTGTAAATGACTGAGTCTCAGGTGTTCTGCTATAACAATAGAAAATGAACTAACACATTTTCAAGATAAGGAAACTCAGTGCATTTGACTCTGATGCGCTTAAGTAATAGGTTTTCATTATGGGAAGATGTTGAAATGTGTGGGATGTGTTTGTTCCAGTCTTTCTAAGGCTCAGAACCACCTCAATAGTCAGAGACTTTCTAAGAAAGAGGCATGAGGCGCATTTCAGGAGAGGCCATGATTTAAGATAAGAATAGCTCAACTTTGTGGTTGAGTCCAAGAGATGATTTCCAAGATGGAAATGGAGAGAAAGTTGGGACATCAGCAACCAGGTAAAGTCTAAAAGAAAAAGGGAATGGGAAGTACCACCAAGGACAGAAACAAGAAGCAGCGGAAGGGAGATGCTTGTGGTTTGGTTCATGAAGTGAGAAACTGGGTGGTAAGTCTTCTGGTTTAGAGGGGCAAGGATGGGGTGGGCAGGAAGCACAGGTTATTGAGGTACCGATGCCAGGCATCCGGCCAGGGGGGATGAGTCGAATCCTCAAACAGGAAATCAGCCATGATGTCAGAACCTGCAAGGTTTTGGAACATGTTGGGATGCAAAGCTGGAAACAGGTCAAGACAAGTGGTTCAGAACTAATGGCTGAGGTATTTTGGAAGCTCGTTTTCTGTGGAGTCTTGGGCTGGGTCTCATAGGTAAAGAAATAGAATGAAAGCAACCAGCCAGATGAGGATGAGGCATCCAATAGGGCAGCTGCATCTCTCAGCTCTCACTGACTGCTCCACCAGGTGCTCACACACCAAGCCCACAGATCGCCCCAATTTTTTTTTTTCGACAAAAAGCAGGAAGTTCAGATTTTTATGTGCAATATCCTGCATGTTAAACTCTGGTAGTAAACTAAACATTCCAAAAACACCTGGTAGGCCAACCAAAACACATCTGCAGGCTGAACTGACCCACAGACTGCCAGCTTCAGGCCTCATCTTAGAAGTGGGCAGAGGCAGAACATGATAGAATGTATCTCTATATATGAGAAAATTGTTCAGTTTTCCCTCATTTTAAACTGCAGACAGAACAGGAGGAACTTTTTGATGCTGGTTAACAGCACAATGCCCTTGGTCTTCAGAAGAGTTATGGTTGCCACAGATGTTCCTTGTGGTTCCCTATGCCATTGTAGTATCCTCCAAATTGGCCTCCCCATTTGATGAGGAGAGCTGACTTTGCCTGATATCCCTATAAGGTATGCCCATTTAGAAACTTACTGTCTTTTCTAAACGGCCATCAACTCTATTTTCACAGCTTGGTTTCCAATAAAAGCAATCTCTTGCATGCAGGCAATTTAGAGAAACAGTACCTGAACCAAGCGTGACCTCAACTAACTGACTTTTATGATAGGAAATACTTCCAGGCCAAAACCTCAAAAGTGATCAAAGGTTTTCAAAGACTGCATCCAGCTAGCTCAGTTTATTGACCTTGGCCTGTGTCTGGGCCATGGTCATGCCCAGAGGATGTGGCAAAGGCAGAGGCAGAGTCTGATTCACTTAAATGTGATGACTTTTAGGCCATTTATTATCTAGCTGAAGGTTTGTGCATCCACACTGTCCTGTTTGCCTAGGACTGAGATATTTCCTGGGATGTGGAGCTTTCAGGACTATATTAGTCAGGGTTCTCTAGAAGAACAGAATTGATAGAATGATAGATTTATTAGAGTGGCTTACAGGCTGCCATCCAGCTAGTCCAACAATGGCTGTCCACCAATGGAAAGTCCAAGAATCACACAGTAGTTGTTCAGTCTATGAGGCTGGGTGTCTCAGCTGGTTTTCATTATATGCCAAAAGCCTGAAGAAGCTGGCTCTAATGCCAGTGAAGGAATGAACTTGCCAGCAAGAGTGAGAGCAAGCAGTCAAAGACAGAAAACCTCCTTTTCCCACATCCTTTTGTGTGGGCTGCCTCCAGAAGGTGTGGTCCGGATTTAAGGTGGATCTTCCCACCTCAAAAGATTGGAATTAGGGTGGGTCTCCCCACTTCAAATGGTTTAATTAAGAAAAAATCCCTCACAGGTATACTTTGTTGCTTGGGTTTTAGTTAGTTCCAAATGTAGTCAAACTGACAGCCAAGAATGCACATCACGAAAAACAGAGACATCCTTGAGCAGATTAGGATGACCGTTTACCCTAAATCATAGGATCCTTTCTTTATGCTATGAAGCTCTGATATCTTTTGACTGTACCTTAAAAAAATAGGGATGCAGCTCCATGGGGTCTCTTGTCTACCATGTTAAAGGCCCTGGGGTTTGGTTCTCATAGTCACCACCACCACCACCACCATCATCATCCGGCATGGTGGCACATGTCTATAATCCCAGCACTTGGGAGACGGAAGCAGGAGCTCAAGTCTTGCTTTTGCTGAATGAGACTCTTCTAAAACAAACAAAACCAAGTACAGCAACAACAAACCTCCAAAGCAAATCAAGAGTTAGGTCGAGTCTGGGCTACATAGTGAGACACCCCTGTCTGAAAAAAATCAGTGAATCATGAGCACTGAGGTGTCACCAGGTAAGGGTGTTTGGCGCCATGCCTGAGAGCTTGCATTTGATTTCTGGGACCCACATCTGGAAGGAGAGGACTGACTTTGGAAAGCGGTTCTCTGATCTTCTAGCAGACCCGCCAGCCCACATAAATAAATGTAATAAAAATTTTTAATCAACCAAGGAATCAGTTTCAAGACAAAACAAAAACCTTTCCTTCATAAGCTAAAATGGAACTCTCTTAGTTTTCTTCCTGTTTTTTTAAAAAATTGTTTTTTCTCTTTTTTCTTTTCTTTCTCTTCATTTTTCTTCCCTTTTCTTTCTTAGCGGTGCCAGGGGTTGAACTCAGGCACTCATTCACCCCATGCTAAGCACATGTTCAACCAATGAGATCCACTTCTAGCCCTTTTTTGTCTTCGTTTTCAAGACAAGGTTTCGCTATGAAGCCCTGGCAGTCCTGGAACCCCCTCTAGCCTTAAACTTGGAGATGCTCCTGCCTCTGCATCCTGAGTGCTGGGATTAAACACACCTGGCTCAGTTCCAGTCTTTCAATTACTCTTGTCGTTTTTTTGTCACCCCACCTCCAATCCAGTCTTGGGGCTTCTGTTCTATTTTGTCCATTTCAGTGAACTCACCTTTTCATGGAAGATATCTATAGTTCATTCTTGAGTTTTTGCCTGAAATCCAACCTTCAAGCTCCAACAAGCCCAGGAGTATTACCCCAAGGATGCTCTGATGGTCTCGCTCCTGAGTCACCATCTGGCAGCTGGCTCTCACTGCTGATTCCACTAACAACAACATCGTCCTTTGGGTGCTCAGTCTCAGAATCCAAGTGTTGCCCCAAAGTAGCGTGCACACACTGTGTCCGCAGCAGCCACCTGGCAGCCAGGCATGTGGAAAGGATTCAGTGAGTTCTTACTGAACCAAATCAGATCTTAACAAGAGTCAAAAGAAATCAACAGATCACAACATCCTACTGAAGCTTTAAGAAAGCCACATACGGAGTTTGGGTTTATATTTCGGTTGTTAGGGTGCTTACCTAGAATACTTAAAACCATTAGAGACACTATCGACAGTCCCTCATGAACCTGGCATGGTGGTACATACTTATAATTCCAGCACTCAGGAAGAAGAGGCAGGAGGATACAACTGCAGTAGCATCCTTGGCTACATGAGCACCAACATTAAAAACCAACCAAACAACAAAGAAAACAAAACAATGCCAAGTAAATGCCCAGAGTTTGAAGAAAAAGTGTTGGGGGAAATCTGGGTTGTTTTATCATTGCTGATCTAGTAAATTTAAATTTTCACTGATGTGTCTTCAAGACTTCACAGACATCTGGCCATCTCTAGGAAGGTATCTGTTGTGGAATATTGACTATGTAAGGATGTGTTACATTTGTTTAATTATGTTGTTGTTGCACCTTGTCTGCCTAAGACACCCGATTGGTCTAGTAAAAAGCTGAACAGCCAATAGCTAGGCGTAGAGGGATAGGCGGGGCTGGTGGGCAGAGAGAATAATTAGGAGAGACTGAAGGAGATTGAAAGGGAGATGCCTGGAGCCAGGCAGCCACCAGCCAGCCAAACCCAGAGTAGGACATACAGAATGGAAGAAAGGTAAAAAGCCCTCAGCAAAATGTAGACGTAGAGCAACAGGTTAAGTTAAGAGCAATTGGGACAAGCATAAGCTAAGGCTGAACATTCGTAACTGATAATAAGTCTTTATTTGGGAACAGATTGGTGGCCCAAAGAAAGCCTGCTACAGGTATCTCTCAACCCAATTAAGTTGGCAACTTAGATTAGCTGTTACACGTTCATGCCTGGCCACCTGACATCCAAATTCATATCTTTAAAGCGTACTTACTTTCCAAATAGTCACAATTAAGCTCACAGTCCTGCGTAGCCTAACATTCCTTCCCAGAGCAGAAGACAAAGGGGTTTTGTTTTATTTATTTGTTTGTTGTTTACACTCTCTCTCTCTCTCTCTCTCTCTCTCTCTCTCTCTCTCTCTGTGTGTGTGTGTGTGTGTGTGTGTGTGTGTGTGTGTGTGTGTGTGTGTGTGTGTGTGTATGCCATCGTGTGCATGTAGAGGTCAGAGGACAACCTTTGGAAGTCAATTCTCTCTTTCCACATGTGGGTCCAGGCGATTGAACTCAGGAAGTCAGGCTTGGTGACAACTGCCTTCACCCTACCCCCATGCCATCTTGGCTGCCCAAAGAAGCCACATTTCTTGAATGATTCTAGAACAACTAAGACTTGAATTGGGAGTGGTAGTTTATGCCTAGAATTAGAAGCCTTGGAAGGGTGAGGTAGGGGGATCTCCATGAGCTTGAAGCTAGCTAGGACTACAAAGTTGGCTCCAGAACATCCTAAGCTACAGAGTAAGTAAGACCCTTTCTCAAAATACATGCACACACACATGCACACACCACACACACACCACATACACACACACACACACCTTAATAACAATACATATACTTTTAGTTATTAAAGGATGTGTGTGGCTTATCTGAAAAGTCTACCTTTTCTTGTATAAGGAATTTGAGTGTCCTTGGCTTTTACTATCTGTGGCAGGTTTGGAGCCACCACAGACAGGGATGACTGTATTATGTTGATACACTGTCATGCTCCACATCCCTGAGCATCACAGGATCAACACACTCAGTCCAGATTCCATTCTTTTGCTTCATTTGCTGGAATCCTGACAGGAGAGTGCTTCTAGTCACCGAACACTCAGAATCAGACCAAAACTGGCAAACAGAATCCAAAAACCTTCCCTCCTTCTTTCTTGTAACTTTTCTCACATTCTTCTCTTAAGAGTTTTTAGACTTATTTTTGTGTACAGATGTAGGGGGCTGGGCATGTGCCAAATGATGCGTGTTAAGGTCAGAGGACACCGTTATAGCGTTAACTCTCTCCTACCATGTGGGATCTCAGGATCAAACTCAGGTTGTCAGGCCATGTGACAATCACTGACCCATCTCTCTGGTCCATTTCACATTCTTTTATTTATTTGGTTTTAGTTTGATTTCCGTTTTGAGATATTCTAGTTATATAGTGCAGGCTATAAATCTTTAAGATTTCTTTTTAGAAATATTTATTTTGTTTAATGTGCATGAGTGTTTTCTTTGCATGTGTGTATATGAACCACATATCTACTTGGTGCCCTTGGGAGCCAGAAGAGGGCCCTGGATCCTCTGGAACTGGAGTTACTGACAGTTGTGATCTGCCATGTGAATGCTGGGTATTGAACCTGAGTCCTCTACTAGAGGAGGGCTCGTAAGTGCTGAACCATCTCTCCAGCTCCCTGGCTTCAAACTCTTCATCCTCCTGAGTGTTGGGGTTACAGGTGTGCTCATCACGCTTGGCTATAGCACAGGTTTTCTGAGAGCCAGCAGCTTGGAAACATTGTTTCTTAGGGAACTCTTCTTGCTGTGGGCCTTTCTATTGCTGTGGGTCTTTCTATCCCATTATCTTCAAGCTTGGATTCTTCAGAGCTGCTTTTCTTAGCAAGCACATCTCAGGGCACACCCTGGAACAGGCTTTCCCAGCCATCTGGCTCATTCTTTAACAAGTGGCAGCAGAGGAGGCATGAACTTTGCTCTCTACTCTCCTGTTCATTGTGGCGTATCTACCATCATCCCAGGTTTCTTCATGTAGATACTAATAACGTGCATACACCTGTGATTATGACCACCCTAAGCGTCATTCAGTCATTGCCAAATATGTGGTGGGAGGCAAACTGTCTGTGGTTGGTACTTTTACACAGAAACTGGCCAGCAGCCCATTCTAATAAAAAGGCATCTCATCCTAAAGACCCCACAGGTCATGTCTTAGCCTGCAGCTGTCCCCAGAGATAGGAGGAAAGGACCAGTTCTGAGCAAGGCCCCAGGTTGGTCCTGATAGGCCACTCAAAGAGACAGGTGGCACTCAGTTTCTCCTTTGGAGGATCCCTGCACCCAGATGGATGGACACTGGGTGTGTGGAGACAACAGGTCGGCTGGGGTTGGAGGTACTGTTGGAAAGGATAGCCTGAGTCAGCAGAGCTGCTGCAGGCCCTGGGGATTTCCATGGGGAACTGTGTGGACAGAATTCCCCCTGGGATGATGGTCTAGACAAGGTTCACCCTTCCCTCTGCTTAGCAGGAGCTTCTGCTTCCTCATTAGGAAGAGGAAATGCTCTGCCCGTTTATTTTGGGACTGAGGATGTGTGGTACATGTGCCCAAAATGGACACCAGGACATGTCTTCTTGCACGGAGCATGTTGGGTTGGCACTCCAAGAATACAGGTAAACTGTTAAAAACAAATGGGAGAGTGGAGAGCAAAAGCACCCAAGAACTAGTCTAGGGAATAAGAACATCTTAAGAGCAGGATAGAAACTGGTGTGATGAGACGTGCCTGGAAGCTGAAGCAGCACCTGAAGTAAGAGGCCAGCCTAAAATAGAGACAGATGACAGGCAGACAATAGATATGTCAACTAGAGCCGGGCATGCTGACACTTACCTATAGTCCCAGCACTCAGGAGGCTGAGGCAGGAGGATTGCTAGATTTGAGGATAGCCTGGGCTATTTGCAAGGCTTGGTCTCAGAATGAAAACCAAACACAATAAACAATGAAAACCCCAGGTGTTATTAAAGTGACTTCCATGACAAATCAACACAAAGAGTTGAGCACTTGGCTTATCTTCTGCAAACTATCAGGCCGCCAATTTTCCTTACGTTTTACTTTAAAAAAACTTTTTTTCTAGGCACCATTTCAGGTTAACAATGCCATAATCTCTTTGTTACTTAAAAAAAAAAAAACCAGAAAACTTTCCTGTTGATATGGATATACTATATTGTTATTATTATCTTATTATTATTATTAGCCTGTGCGTGCATGTGCTTCCGATGCTTGTCTAGGTTAAAGGACAACCTTGGGTATTAGTCCTCATGTTCTATCCTTATTTGAGAGAAGGGCTTTGTTGTTTTTACACTGCATATGCCAGCCTAGCTGGCCCATAAACTTCTGGAAGCTACCTTGTCTCCACCTCCCCTCTTCCCATAAAAATTATAGGATTACAGGCATTTTTTTTATGACTTTTAAGTGGACTCAGGGGATTTAAACTCAGGTCATCATGGTTGTGTGGCCATCACTTTACCCACTAGGCTATCTTATTCTGTAGCCCAGGATGCCCTTACATTTTGCAGGGATCCTCCAGCACCTCAGCGCTGGGATTACAAAAGTCACCTTGTCACTGCATGAATCAGGTTCTCACTGGGGCTTGTCAGGGAGAAGTTAACTTCTCAGAGAAGTTAAGAAAAGTCCACCCAGGATAGATCTAGACAGTGGCTGACGACAGAGGGCTGTATTCCAAGGTGGAACAGTGAATAAGGATTCACATTACTCACTTTAACTCTGTTTCAGATACTTCCTGCCCTTTACATGCTACATCTGATCTCCAAATTTTATAGATGCATCTGAGTCTGGGACCAAAGTCTGTGGAATAAAAGCATGTAAGCCTAGCTGATTGCGCTTGGTGCGTGTGCAGTAGCCAACGCTTCCTAAGGACTTATCACAGAGCCTTTCCCTCTGCAAGAGGAAGCTTCCTCCTCTCAGGACCTCCCCTCAATCTTCATTTTCACAGTCGTGTTGGTCATGCATCAGCCAGACCTGCACACTTCCTCCAAGGTGTCTGTGTCCCCCATGCCCACTGTTCCCATTCTAATCCTGTACATCATCACTGTCCTCGGTGACTGAAGTTGCCTCTTAGTTGGCTTTCCCACAGCCTTCTGATTCCATCAACACACCACAGCTAGAATGGTCTTTTATGTATGTATGTATGTATGTATGTATGTATGTATGTATATATTTATTATGTATGCAGTGTTCTGTCTGCATGTGCCCCTGCAGGCCAGAAGAGGGCATTAGATCTCATTATAGTTGGTTGTACGTCACCATGTGGTTACTGGGAGTTGAACTTAGGACCCCTGGAAGAGCAGTCAAATGCTCTTAACCTCTGAGCCATCTCTCCAGTTCTCTTGAATGGTCTTTTTTTTTTTTTAAACAAGTTATATCATACTTCTATTTCAAAGCCTCTAACGGTTCCTCAAGAAACCTTCAACCAAACCCCAACTGCCTGCCTTGACATGGACCTCTCTCTGCTTCTCTGTCAAGTGGGCTGGCTGTGGAGTCAGAGGCTGCTTGCTGTTCCTCACACTTAGCTTAAAACAGCTAGCTCCTCATCATTCCAAGTTCAGCTTTTCCAAACCACCTGTTCCAAGTAGCTGCAGCAACACATCACTTGCTGTCACGTGCTTACCACGTTGGGTGCTCTTAACATCCTATTTTCATGTTCTCACTTCCTGTGTCTTCCCACTGAAGTTTGCCCCCAGTGGCTGGAACAGTGATGCTCCATCTGTATTCATTGAATAAACTTTTGAGTGAATGAGTGACATTTTCAGCTAATGAACTGATTTGATTAACATTTATTATTTGTTAAGAGCCAGATGTTGAGCTATGTGGATGGGAAAGACACATTAACCCTCAGGAAATGATTGACTTATAATGCCTGAGACCTGCTCAAAAAAAATAAAATAAAATAAAATAAACTTTGGAAACAGCACGCAGAGGGTGTGTGCCACGGATGGAGCTCAGTTGGTAGAGTGCTTGTTAAGCTTAGAGCCCTGGTTTTGAACCTCAGCACTGAATAAGCCAGGGGTGGTGGCGGCACACATTTGTAATCCCAGAGCTCACAGGGGAAGAGTCGAGAAGTCAAGGTTTTCTTTATTTATTTGTTGAGTTTGAGGTACTCGAGCTAAGTGCAACCATGTCTATTAAAGGAAAAAAACAAATTCAATAAGACTTGTCAAATGTTGGGAGACTTGGACCCACATGACAAAAAGGGAATGTTGTCGTGTTATTTCCCAGACTTTCATGTGTGGTTAACATACCAACAATAAAAATCATTCTATTTTATTAAGAACAAATTTCTGTGTTGTTGTAGATTGTTATGAACGATATCTTGGAGAAGCCCATTGGTGCGTAAACATTTACTGAGCATGTGACACACGCATGGCCACTGTGCTAAGCACCAGGGATATAAGAAGAAACATCAATCTTGCTCTCAGGCAGAATGCAGTTCTGCTGAAGAACATGGGGACAATAGCTAAGTGAAAGGGTAAACATGGGGTAGTAGGGGAGTTTCCAACTGAGAACTCCCAGGGCCTGAACTTCAAGGAAATGGTATGGATGAAGGGCAGACAGGGATGGGATGCACGATGGCTCAGCGTCATAACAAAAACAAAAACTTTGCTCATTTCAAGGTCACAGAGAAGACTGGGGCTCTCAGACACAAAGAACAAGAAACGGGGGGAGGGGGGGGGAGAAGGCTGAACCAATGAGCAGGTCAGACCCACAGGGATATGAAAATCCTGCTAAAGACTTGGAAGTTTAAATTTAAGGAAGGCGATGCAGGTCTCCAGGGCGGGAAAGCTGTGGGAGGCAAAGGCAGCTGAGCTAGGCATCTACGCTAAGGCTTAGAGTGAACTATAATCTGGTGGGAGAAAGTCCAGGGTATTGAGGAAGTAGTCAGCGCCTGCTGGGAGGAAGCCTGATGTTTGGATGGGTGTAGTGGGCAATAAGTCTAAGTAGGAAGGTCAGAGACAAATGCCAGCCATCATATTCTAGGAATCTGGACTTTGCTCCACAGACAATGGGGAGCCACTGAAGATATTTTGATCACTGGGCAATATGATCAGAGCTGTGCAGGATGGATTCAGCATGGGCCACAGACAAAGCTAACTATGGGAGGGGCAGCGAGGGGCAGCGAGGGGCAGCGAGGGGCCTCCTTGACACTCGTGGTTCTATCAGGCTCCATGGAGCACCCAACACTGACATACAAAGGAAACTGCCCCTTCTGAGCTCAGAGAGGGTTAAAATGACAAGCACGGAGTTCACGCGTGTACCCCACATACAGACAAAACGTAAGGAAGAAAAGAATGAACAGGTGAAAGGAAGAGAATGAAAGGAGAAGCAGTCAGGAAGACTCCAAGTGATATGAGACTTCATGGATTTCTTCCTCCTGTCTTCCTGTAGCACCAGGAATTGAACCTAACGCCTCCTACACGCCAGACAAGCAATAGACCATTGAACCGCACTCTGCAGCTGGAGAGGAGGAAGGCCCAAGAGATGAGGAGAGAAGCCCAGCAGATAGACCCGAGGGGTCTGCTTTCAAGCTTTGCTCTTATCACTATGGCAATGGACCCTCTTGGTTGCTGAATGAATATGTCCCAGGCCTTCGTTCCTTGGGGACCTAGAGGGGAGAGGGTCTTTCTCTCAGTTCCTACCTCAGTGAAATATGTTCTGTGACTTTTTCACTGTCCTAGCTAAAAACTTTAGACCTAGTGAACAATTATCTTTGGTTGTGTCTATTAATATAAACTCTTTGAAGGCTAGGTGCAGTGGTATAAACTTGTATCCTTAGCGCTTGGGAGGTTGGGGCAGGAGTACCATAAACTTGGGGCCACCTTGGATCACATAGTGAGATCTAGGCCAGTTTGGCAAGATTGTCTCAAAAATTAGATAGATAGACAGACAGTGACCAATTGATCAATTTTAAGAAGATGGACCCAGTCAGATCTGCATCTTTCTGGGTATCATGGAGAGTGATAGACCCATTCAGGCAGGTGCAGTATTCCAGAGAGGCAAATGATAGTCTTCATGATGGTGGGTTACAGGAAGATGGAGGTTACAGTCAAGGAACATTATAGAATTAGAGTTATCAGAAGGATTCCAGTTTAGGTTTCCAGGTTTGTTTAATAAGACAATCGACTGGGGCACAAAATACAGAGGCATTCATGGCTGTAGAGATTCACAGTTCTATTTTGTGTATACAAGGTTACAGAGGTTAGGAGCCTTGATAACTCACGATAACCTAAGGAGTCTGGACTTTAGTCCACAGACAGTAGGGAGCCACTGAAGATTTTTCCGATCATTGGAGAGGCATGATCATAGTTAACCTGTACGAAGGATGAACTTGGTAGAAAGCAAGGCCAGGCAATTTTTATGTAAGAGGCAGTGAGGATCTGACTTTAATTCTCATTTTATTGAGCACATATTATATGCTTGAGTTAGGGGAAAACTACCAGATAGAAATGTTCTAGAGCTGCATGTACAGATCTGTGGGCAGAACAGGGCCTTGAGCCAGGCAGATTCATAACAGATGAGAAGGGCTGAACCCCAGCATTTAAGAGATGGGCTGCAGAAGTAAAACCCAGAAACAAGCCTTAAAAGAGGTCTGGTAACCATAGAAGTTACAGGAGGGAAAACTAGACAGGCCTTTCATAGGAAGTAAAGGCTAGGCCCTAAGGAGGCAAACTTGTGTAAGGGTTTGTTATAGACATGGAGGTACATATGAATCTTTTCAGTAATTTTTCCTCTTTAGTTTGCTTGGAAAAAGAAAAAAAGAAGAGAGAGGGAGGAGGTAAGGAGGAAGGGAGGGAAGGAAGAAAAGAAGGAAAGAAGAAAGGAAGGGAGGGAGAGAGGGAGAGAGGGAGGAAGAGAAAAATTCATAATAATCCCGGTGCCATTGGGTGACCTGGCCCAACCCTTCACCATTGTCCAAGTGCGTCAAGGGGAGCCACCTGGCAGGAAGGAGCCAGTCTTGTAGTCAATAACTGGTGATAAGACCAGATGTGTGGCAATATCAAATAATCAAGAACTGGCATCATCCCCAGGCAGCATGGTCAACTGTCTTCAGTGTGGAGACAAGGAAGGAGTGGAGGAGAGAGTCCCAGACACCAGGAGTGAGAGAGGAAGGAGCTTACATTTACAGAGTAGGCCAGGCACTTCAGGCATTCTCAGCATTTCCTTTAAAAGACAAGAACGCTCAAGTTCAGGAAGGTCCTATAACATGGCCAGGGGCACAGTGATTGACTGGGGAAGGCCAAAGCCTCCTACTCAAGGCTTAATCTGTCGATGCTAGTGACCTGGAGTTCCACATCTGAACTCCAGACAGACACTGACATAACACTTCCCAGTGAAGCCAGAGCTGGATGTGAGTGTGGCACACAGTCAAATCAGTGGCCCCATTAGGTACTCATCCTAAGTGGTTACTGTGGGTGGGTGCTAGCTTCTAAACCAGACTTCCGGTTTTACTCACACCTGTCTCACTCTCTCCTGGGCTTCTTTGCCACTCCCAGCATGGGGTGAGGTGACCTGGCAGCTTACAATGAGGAGCCTGTCGGATCTATTGACCCAAGACCTGACTGACTGCCAGGAACTCTAGAGATAACTCTTTTTGACAGCTTCTGAGACCCTAAACTAAAATCTGAACCTATGTAGAGCAAACAGTGGGAAAATCTAAAGGATATTGGATGGTTCTCAGTTACACTGGCTTAGCATCATATGCCTTGCTTGTATTGTTTCCCATAATCCTTAAAAGAACCCAGGAGTTGAGTGGGATGATTATGCTCATGGTGTACTCAGCTCAGAGAAAAGTATGGAGAGTCAGAATATACCAGGTGAGTCTAAATCAGAAACTGGAGCGTAACTGCCAGGTCTCTCACATTCCCTCTGTCTCTGCCCCCCAAGGTCCTTGGCATAGATACCTTGATCCCTAAGAAGTCTCCCCACCCCCTTCTTTTCTTCTCCCTGACAAAGACTCACATAACCCAGACTGGCTTTAAGCTCTCTAGGTAGCTGAGAATGACCCTGAATTACTCTTGAACGTCCTGCCCCTACATCCAGTTTATAGACCATGCTTAAATGTATGCAACTGGAGTTTGAACCCAGGACCTTGTGCATGCTAGACAAGCACTCTACTAATTGAGCTATACACTTAGTCCCTCCTCTTTTCAAAGCTAAGGAAAAGACGGACACACAGAGATACAAAATGGTAGCAAAGGCAATATAGGCTTAGGCATTCCTGGAGTCCCATTCAGAGTGTTTTTCTCCATAAACCTTTTTATACAGAGAGGAATAAAGTCCTGTCCCTGTCCCAACTATTTTATGCTACCAATTGAGCCAATAAAGAAGGCACAGGTGTGTGTGTGTGTGTGTGTGTGTGTGTGTGTGTGTGTGTGTGTGTGTGTGTGTGTGTGTATGTATGTATGTATGTATGTGTACATGAAGGAATGCTTACACATACACAGGAGTGACCTGGGTAATTGGCAAACAGACCTCTTGTTCATCCTGTCTAGCATCACACATAGCTGCAGTGACCACACTACTCATTCAAAAGTGAGGACACACATATTACCCAGTGCATTGGTCTCTGAGAGAGTGGTATACTAATAATGAAACTGATGGCACCCACGTGGGACACAGCTGCTCTCTAACATTCAGACAAATACACTTGGGGACATGCTCAAGTCCTCCTATAGAGACAATGTTTTTTTAAGCGTTCAGGCCTGGATATGTAAGCCCAGGCTTCACAGCCACCCACAACTAACTAAGGATTTGTGTTAGCACACTTAGTTTTAAACCTGTTCTCATGGATGATCTGGTATTCCTGCAGCATCATAGGAAAGTTAGAGCCCAAGTCCAGCATGGAGATGCAGGTTTATAATCCTCATACTCAGGAGGCTGAGGCAGGAGGATTGCAGGCCCAAGGACAGGTCAGCCTCTGATACATAGTAACACCCTTGAAGGGGCAGGGAGAACCCTAAAATAACATGTTTCAGGAGCTACTGTGGAGTGTATAATGTAACCATGGACCAGAGAGGGGTGCAGTTTAGTGGCTTTTAACAAGCTTGGTGCCCTGGACACAATTCTAGTTACTGTTCCCCTCCCCCCAAGTAAAAATGTTACTTCTTCTTAAAATACTTATTGGGTGGAGATAAAGGAAACTGGATTTAAGCAACACTAGCTCAACATTATTCCTCCCTACCATTAGTTTCCAGACAGAGGGGAGGAAGGGGAGATGGTGCAGTGCGTGGGTCACAAGTATGCAGATGGCATGACATAAGAAGGGTTATGGGGTCCGTAAGCTCCCAGGGTCTGGAAGTAAAGTTATGGCTTTTAACCACTTAGCCATTTCTTCAGCACCTGAAGAGTGAACTTAAGTTCCCTAGGCTGCCAAGGACAGGGAGTCAGGGTCGGGGTGGAGAGGATTTCGAGAGAAGATGGGGGCCAAGGTTGTTTATGAGCAAAGGGGATGAACCATGAATCATATATTCATCAGCAATTGGGCTACGAGAGGACTGTGGAAACATGAGGGGCAACAGAAAGGGTAGGCAGGATTCTGTCTCAGTCTCCATGTTTTTTCTTCTTGGTCTCCAGGGACCATGAAAGGTAGGCTGAAAGACAAAGACTGTCCCACAGCAGAAGCCTCAGTTCCCCTCACCCAACTTCTCTGCCCTGTCTACAGCTCAGCTCCCACAGAGTTCGTTCTCCCTTCAGAAGTCTTTCTGCACATCTGCCAAGCTCACCCCCAAGGCAGCAATCACAGCTCTGTTGGGCTCAGAGATGAGCATCCATGCTCACACCACACCCTGTCTTACAAAGGGGAACAGAGCTTCCCCTACTGAGTCAGTTTGTGGGTGTGTGGAGAAGCCAGAGATCCCTGTCCATCTGTACAAAATTCAAAAGCTCAGAGGGAAGAGGGGAGGTAGTGTATCTGTGAGGGGATCTCAGAGTAGCTTTGGAGAGAGGGGTACCAAAAGTGAGGAGGGAGGTGCTGATCAGATTCCTGTCATCCCACCCTCTCTTCCTCTCACTTTCCCTCCTCACATCTGATCTTTCTTTTGATACAGAATCTAATTTTTATTCCAGGCCGTTTTGGAATATCAGTCATTATATAGCTTAATAAGGTCATTTTTACTGTTAAATTACTAATTAAAAATGGGAAATCTGAGCTGATTAGTGATGGTGATGCCTTTAATCCCAACACTCAGGAGGCAGAGGCAGGTGATCTCTGTGAATCTGAGGCCAGCCTGGTCTACAAAGATAGTTCCAGAGCAGCTACACAGCTCAAAATATTTGTCTAAAAAAAAGGAAATCTGTGTAGGACAATAACTCAGTGGGTATAGGCACCTCTCCCACCACCACCCCCAGTTGTCCTCTGACCTCCACACAAGCGCACACAACACATCCAATAAACAATTGCAAACAACTATTAAGAGGAATTCTTATTTAAAAGTTGTTTGAGATAGATGTAGCAATACACACTTGTGATCTCAGAGTCTGAGGAAGAAGGGCCATGCATGGATATCAGCTCCTGTATATAGTAAGGCTATCAACTCAAAAAAGAAAACAGGTGTGGCAGTGCATTCCTTTACCTCTGGCACTCGGAAATCAGAGGCAGGCAGTTCTCTGAGTTCAGGGCCAGCTTGGTCTGTAGACAGAGTTCTATGACACCCAAGGCTACACAGAGAAACCTTGTCTCAAAAAAATAGTGTATATTATTGATCCTGTATATTGTTTTGATTTTGAAGCTGATATTAAGCAGTTCTTGGAATACTCAAAAATGTACCCAAAATTTATGGTTATAGGCATAGATCAATAAATCATGTGCAATAGTTAAATATGCTTAAAAGAGATCAAAGACAGAAAGTTCCCCCCAAATATATGCGTAATAGTAGGACTTTCAGAGACGTTTCCCCTGTACTAAGCCTGTGCTTCAAATCCCAGCAGATATGACAGAGTCAGAGAACAATACCCATACCAAACCCCAACCCATACTGTCTGGTCTGTAGCATTTTTCCCGGTCGCTAGGATCAGCCGTGTTCCCTCTATGGAGGGGATACCTGGTACTCAGTGATGGAACTAACAAGCGTCATTTAGTTTTTAGTGAAAAGGCTCTGTGCTGCTTTCTCTCAAGTGGAACAAAAGTTATGTCACCGCTGGAGCTGGACCACATTTCTGTGCATCACACCTGTGAGCAGTGTTAGTGACTTCCAGACAAGGTCAAAGCTGTGAAGCCTACAGAACAGCCGGGCTGCATTTCCCAGCCTTGTCTCTTCCCTTGACATCTTGGCAGTCTTTTAACCTCCAGACTGCATGTATTTGGTTCAGCTCCAAACAAAACAAAACACAGTCATACTTTGCCTTTGCTTATCTGTTTTGCAGAATGAGGTTTCAAAGGGTCAGTCTTCACCCTACCTGGCTCAGAGAGAATTAGCATGTGGGTCAGTAAAAAGAAACTGCAAAGTAGACTTGGGATAAGCATGGGACTTGACTTCCTTCCAATTAGCCTAATCCGTCTTTTACATAGTCTCACACAGCCAACCTTCTTGCCACAGGCTCCTAGGTCAGTCATTTGACATGCTGTCCTCAGAGCAGGCCTCTATATGGTATTTACACATACACACACACACATGCACACACACATGCACACACACACATACACACACACATGCACACACACACATACACACACACACACACACACACACACACACACACACACACACACACACACACACACACACACACACACACACACACACGCTCCGTCTGGTGACAGATTGGAGTCTGAAAAATCTGGCAGCCTGCATGGCTGATGGCAGAGTGTTGAGTCTGTTCTGTCTCCCTGGAGTCCCTCTGTACACGCAGGTGCACGTCAGCGCCTGCTCTAATTTTATCCCTGGCTGATGGAGGAGACTAACTGAGCAGCAGGAAAGATGCTATTTTGGGTCTCTCTGCAGCTCTGGGTTATATAAAGCCTATCGCCGTGACCTGCATTGCTTTGAGGCTGAGACTCACTCTCTTGCGCATATTGTCAAAATATGTCATCAGTTCAGACACACACACACACACACACACACACACACACACACACACGGCTCTTGGGGAATGAGAAGGGAAGTGTGTGCTGAGGAGTGTGTGTGTTTCTTCCATCTTGCCTATACTATTGGGTAGGGGAATTGTAAGTGAAGGAAGCTTGTTTTGGAAGGAAGTGGAAAGATCTTTCTGACGGAGAAACGTGAGGGTCTGTGTTTCGAGCTTTAGGACAGAGTGTTTGTGAGCTGATGTTGTGGATCTGCTGTTGGCATGGTCATAAGAATAATTTCTATTTTGGTAACTCTTTTCATTTTAAAGAAACCTAAGGGGTGTGTGAGTTACACACAAATGGTTCTGCTTTGGAATGTCAGGAATTTTTATCTGACATTAGCAGCAGCTGCTGTGTGAGCAAACGTGATCATCCTGTTTAGAGATGGGCCATGCCAGAAGATAGAGCATTGCCCACACCCAGGAGCATAATCTTACCTGGACAGTTTTTCTTTTCAGGTCAAAACACCCCCTAGGCTGCAGGGAATATGACACGACCACCTTGGCTTGATAATCATATTCCATATTCGATTTGTCTTTGGATTTTCTCTGAGACTGTATCTTTTGTTTTTAGATATATACATTCTGATAGAAGAACATACAACAGACTCTTACTGGAACACCCTTGGAAGTACTAGGTTTCTCAAGTGTGTCTTATTCACACAGAACAGCGTGGCAGGGTTCAAGGAGTTTAAGCCCCAGGCAGCTGTCCCGTTCCTCATTTCCATCAGGGTGAGGAGACCTTTTGTTCTCATATTTCCCGTATATAATCCCCATGGGTATGTTCTGGGTGACATGATGGAACCCATAAGGTATGGCCTGGGGGAATGCAGACTTGGCAGGTCTGAACCTTGGCTGTGGGAACTGCCAGAACGGGAGGCCCAGGGCCAGGGCTCCTGCAGTTGATTTGGTTCCCAGCATTTGCAGCAGCTGTGGCCACAAAGTTCCCATAAGTCGTAACTTGACGGATGCTCTGTTTCTTAGCTGCCTTTTCAAAGGAGTTGATCCTCTGCTTCCACTGGCCAAAGAGTTTCTGGGGGATTTTGGGAAGAAAGACCCGAAGCTTTCCACAAAGAAAGCCGGGGGAATCTGGCAATTAGTGAGCAGAGAGGAGATGGGCCCGGTAGAGTTCTAGTGAAGGAAGCCTCTAAGAGAAGGGGGAAAGGGAAATGAACCCGGGTTTGCAGGGGCCAGATGGGGAAATGAAGCCGGGAATGGAGAGGGTACAGATGAGTCACTGTGTGGTTTATTAGTAATGGAATTGGATGGAAGTTTGACACTTGTGCCCTCCTTCCCCACTTCCAGGCTGGGAGCTTGCAGCTCGCCAACCTGGCTCTCTGGTGGTCTACTCCATGTCTTTGGATTTACCTCTGCCTACTGTCAGCCCCAGTCTGTCTGTTTCTGTCTCTCTGTGTGTCTCTGTGAGTCTCTCTTTCTTTTTTCCTTCTCTCTCTCTATCTCTTTTTCTTTCCCTTCTTCCTTGTCTCTGCCTCTGTTTTTCACCATGTAGCCCAGACTGGCCTTGAACTTAGGATCCTCCTGCCTCATTCATCGTCTTGATTGCTGTGTCAGAATATCATTTCTAAAACATAGGTCTAGTTGTTCCACTGCGGTGGTCTCCTTAGTATTCCATTTCTCTCTCTGGAGAAGGCCTGAGTATATACTAATTGACAGTCAGACATGCATTCTGAGGCCTGCTGTCTAAGTCTCTGACTTGTTTTGTTCATTTATTTGTTTGTTTTGAGACAAGATCTCACTCTGTGTGTCCCTGGCTGCCCTGGAAATGCTATGTAGACCAAGCTGGTTCAAGTTCACAGAGATCTAGCTGCCTTTGCATCCTGAGTGCTGTAGTGAAAGCATGCATGCACCATATCTGGCTCTGGCTTAATTTGTATAGCCTCCTTCCCAACTCTTTCCTGCGTCTCCGTCTCTGAGGCCAACCTCATTAGGGTGTGACCTGGGCAGAGGTGGCAGCCAGTGAGTGAAGATATGATGTTCTCGCCACCCCCACCTATCATGTAATAGGGCTTAAACCCAGAGCCACACTCATGCTTGGTACATTCTACCACTGAGCTTCATCACTACCCCACCCCCACACACCTTTCTCCACACTTCCCCTTTCCCCTGAAGCTGGATGTTCTCAGCTCTCGTCTTCTATGTGTTTTTATGGGCTGTTCCACCCATCTGGAATGCCAATATATAGCCCAGGCTAGCCTCAAACTTGTCATTCTCTGACTCAGCCTCCCAGATTTTAGGACTAAGGTATGAGTTATCATTTTTTTTCCTGGAAAATTCCTAATTTTTTTTCCCTCCAGACATTGACTCAAACAAGTCATTTTGACTCCTCTTGTTCTGCATCAGGTGTCCTTCCCCAGGCATATGGATTCACCTTTGCCTGAGTCTTTATCTGCTCTGCAGCCCACCTAGACCCAGGGCATCTAAAAGACAAGGACCGCATCCGCTGGCCTGCTACTCAGGCTGCCCAGCAAGTATCTGTTGAATGAATGACTGCATTGAGACAGAAGCACATGTCAGCATTAAAGCTTCCTCCATGTCACAGGGACTAGAGGTGGAGCTTGTGGGCAATGACAGTACTGTTGAGGAAGAAAGGCCAAGTTATGGGGAATCTAAGAATAGAAATAGCCCAGAGTTATCTACCGCCAAAACCTAAAGAGAGGGACAAAGCAGATCTGGCCCATTGATACGTCACACAGGTGAGATGCTGAGTAAGACAGCCCATGTCACCAGTCAGTATCTGTCTTTTCTGTACCCCATTCCAAGCCATTTTGGGAGTAGAGTATACAACTTACACATGGACCTCTGCATCCTTCCCAGAGAATGCCAGACGCTGCCCCCCCTCCTGCCATACTCCAGTGTCCTACCAAGGATCTGCCAAACCAGCTGTGATCATTAGAACTTACAGCCAGTGGAACTTGGCAATGCAGATCTGTGATCTAAAGAGCTGAAGCAGGAGGATTGCAAACGGAAGGCTTGGAAAGACTGTCTCAAAATAAAGAGTAAAGGTGTGTGTGGGGTGAGGTAGTGATGAAGCTAGTGGTAGAATGTACCAAGCATGAGTGTGGCTCTGGGTTTAAGCCCTATTACACGGTAGGTGGAGGTGGCGAGCATGTCATATCTTCACTCACTGGCTGCCACCTCTGCCCAGGTCACACCCTAATGAGGCTGGCCTCAGAGACTGAGACACAGGAGAAAGTGTGAAGCACCCAATGCTTGACCCAACTGTACCAAACCAGGGGTCAGGGATCTCAGCAATTTTAGGGGCAGCCACATGGACTTCTGGAGAGAAAGAGAAAGAGAGAGAGAGAGAGAGAGAGAGAGAGAGAGAGAGAGAGAGAGAGAGAGAGAGAGAGAGAGAGAGAGAGAGGAACCAGAGGAAGCCCCCAACTACAAATCAGGTTTAAATGTACTATTTAATTTAGATCATTTAATTTAACCTCTGATACAGTCTTGGAAATAATTTTGTGATGGCTTATCATCAATTTGTGTGTGTGTGAATGTGTGAGTGTGTAAATGTGTGCATGCATGTGTGTGTATGTGCATGTGTGTGCGTAGATGTGCACATATAAATATTATCCTAAATCCGTGTGTGAATGTGCACACACAAATATCATCCTAAGTCTGTGTGTGTGTGCGTGCACACATAAATACTATCCTAAATCCTCTGCTCTTGCACTCAGAGGTACCCCATCATAATAGAACCATAGCAACAGTAACCCAGGAGTAAACTGGCTATGAAAAGAGTAGGCATATAATTGGCATTTGGATGAAATTTTCAAAGTTTTAAATAGTTCCTTTTTAGGCTAGTAAATCTTGACAGCCACCTTGCTTTGTCAGAGTGGGAAAGAGAACAGCCTGTGTGATCTAGAGCCTAGGAGAGAAGTCTGAGGAGGACTGTTATTCTAGTCAATGACGCTACAGCAGCTGCAGGGCTGGAGTGGCTCCCTTTGAATGAGATGACACTGCTGGGCACTTAGGGGAAAGAGAGAAGATCCCGCAGATGACGAGGACCACGAGGCAGAGACAGGGCCTGGGACACAGAACTGAAAGGTATTAAGGGATTAAGTGTATTAGGTGGTGTTACCATCACCCAGAAAGGCACGCACTTTAACTGCCAAGAAACTAATAATGAATTGGAACACCATCCAGGGATGGGAGCAAGTTAAAACAATAAATTCTGTGCTCAACCGTGTGCAATTTTAAAATCAGCAGTACACTGACATTGTAGGGCACAGTAGGCAAAAGCCAGTATAGGGTCTTGTGTTTTCATTTCATGATATTTTTTTAAATTTATGTGTTTATTTTGTTTGGGGCAGGGACAGGGTCTCTAGTTGTTGACTTTGAACTGGCTATGCATCCAACACTGGCTTTGAACTCCTGTGAGTTCTGGCATTTTTAAGGTATGTTCTTTCACAATGGGCAATCTAATCTTTATTTATTTATTTTCTTAAGACAGGGTCTTACCATGTAGACTCAGCTGGCCCAGAATTTGCTATGTAGACCAGGCTGGCTCAAACTCACAAAACCTGTTTGCTTCTACTTCTGGAGTGCTGGGACTAAAGGTGTGTACTACCAAACTTTTCTATCTGATCATTCCAGGACTGCCAAGGCTACAGACAGACCCTTCTCAGAGAGAGAGAGAGAGAGAGAGAGAGAGAGAGAGAGAGAGAGAGAGAGAGAGAGAGAGAGAGAGAGAGAGAGAGAGGGAGGGAGGGAGGGAGGGAGGGAGGGAGGGAGGGAGGGAGGAAGGAAGGAAGGAAGGAAGGAAGGAAGGAAGGAAGGAAGGAAGGAAGGAAGGAAGAAGACAATGAACTTGCTCTTTACAGTAGGGATACTTGCTGGCATGCTAATTTTTTTTTTTTTTTTAATGTTCTATACCCATCATTTCAGACAAATGTCACAGCTTTCCAAGGTAACCCTTTGCTGGGTAAATATGCTCATTTTACTGGTGAACAAATGAAGCCACTGTGAGGTTAAATAACATGCCTAAGGCCACAGATTCAGTAAATGGCAAAGCCAAGATTTGAACAAAGGCGGTGGGATTTCAGATCCCATACTGATAACCATCATTCTATAATGCCTTTGCAGTAGTCAGTAAGCCTTAAACAAAAACAAAAACAAGCAAGCTGTCGGTATGCAAGGTGTGGCTTCTACCCAAGTGTGGCAAATTGAGAGCAGCTGTGTGGAAATCCTGTCCGAACATCAGCACAGCATCACTGAAATTGAATGCTTATGAATCCAGGCCAGTGGTATCATCCTCAAGGCTTCACAGCATCTCCACACAGGACTCAGGATGACTCCCACTTCTAAACGCCCTGCCCTAAAGCATCCGGTAAGTACTCCCTATATGTGTGTGCTCAGTGAATGTTCTTGAACACTTAGTCTGATCCAGGCAAGCAATAAGAGGCTCTGGAAAGAAAAACTGGCCTGATACATAGTCCCTCCCCTATGTATCAGGAGAGATAATAGGTGGACATGTTCAACCAATGACCAACGGGCTTAAAGCTCAGAATGCTCTAAGGCTGATATCACCCATTGTCCAGGCATCTTCTGAGGATTACTATCATCTTCTAAAAGTCTCGAGGTGTCCTGGTCACCAGGTGAGTGGCTTGTCATCCCTGTAAGTCACCTGTGTCCAAAAATGTTTTTCAGACAAGAGCTTAAGGGTTTTTTGTTTGGTTGGTTTTGTTTTTTCCAGGGGGTAGTACGGAGTAGAAGGTAATGAGAGAGGGTCTCATGAAGCCCAGATTAACCTCAGACTTGCTATATAGCTAAGGCTAGCCCAGAACTCCTGGTCTTCCTGCCTCTCCCTTCTGCATATCAGACTATAGGCATGAACCACTTCACCCAGCAAGCGCTTGACTGTCTTACCTAGAAAGTGATATGGAGTGATGTCAAAGGGGATAGTCAGATGAGAGATAACTGTGAAGAGAATATGTAATGTCAGCTCACAGTGGTTTAGTTAAATATGTACAAATGTGCATCTATAGCTAAACATCTGACCATTCACAGTAACTCAGTGACGTGGAATCTGGACTCTGAAGTCAGACTATTTTAACTCTGTTAGTATTACAACTTGACTCTTTCTATGCCATGCATTCTTTCTGTGTAGATTGCAAATACTCAGTGCAGGCCATTGCAAAGCCTGAGTGAGATAATGCAAACAGGTGCTCAGGATGGGGTTGGACCATGTAAACCCTCTGCAAACCTAAGTGGCAAGTTTTCATTTTTGCAAAAGGGGTGATTTTTAAAACAGTATTATTAGTAGCCATAGTTACTTTATTACTTTTAGAGAGTGGTATGAAGGAGAAAGGGGGGACTTTACCTTTTTAATTTGTATGATTTGATTTTTTATTATTACAATTAAAATGGAAATTGTCAGGAGCCAGTTCATTAGCCAAGAGTCAACTAAAGTTCAGAATTCCCTCTTTCTTCATTTTTTAGATTAAGACAGTTTTCAGAAAAACTACACTAGAACATACTGACCTTTTTACATAAGCACATTCTTGGCTAATAACTGCCTAACCCTTAGCCAAATTTTGGCTTTAAGCCCCTCACTAACCCTCCTTTCTCCTTGCACCTGCAGCCCTGCAAAAGCACATATAAACGGCCTGGAAAAAAATAAAGTTTGGCCACTTGATCAGAACTTTAAGACTTGTGGTCCTTCTTCGCGTCTCCTGTCCTCTCCTTCCCTCCTTACAGGTGACCAGGACATTGAAGTCCCGCCGGTCGGGACAGGAAATAAATTTTATAATTAGAAAAGAAGAAAGCAACACCAAACATACCTTTGGGCTCTCCCGAGGCCTTGGTTGAAATTAAACAGGCACATAAATGTATCTGGTCCATCCTTTCACCACGGTCTCTTTCACAGGGTGACTTCAGATAGGAGACCTGAAGAGGGTCAGCCTAGTTTCTCTAAGAAGCACCTCCTGGAATGTAGTAGTTCAGGGAAGCCTATAAGTAAAACTCCGCCTACATGTCCCTGTTCGGGCGCCAGATGTAGGCGGATTTTTACCTACAAGGCACCAGTCCAAGATAAATATTTACTAGAATATAAATCAACACTCACAATATTAGTAACAGCTTATAGTGGCACCTGAACAGGGACTGGAGTATCCGAGCGATGGACGAACGATGGATTCTGATCCTGTCTTTCCAGCAACCAGGAATCAGGAAGAGGCCTCCTTGTGTCCCAGCAGCCACTTATCAATGGGGTTGGCCACACCCCCTCCAGGAACCCGGGACCCTGGATAAGCGTCTTCGGACCTTATCGGCTGACACCTGAATCCTGCCATAGAAGCCTGCATCAAAGCACAAGGCTGCACAAAGGGGAGCCAGGGCCTGTCTCTTCTTATCTCTCAGCAAGTCTCCTGGGCAAGCTGAAGCAATTCCCAGCCTCCCCCTCTTAGTGCCTAGTATAAGAACAGCACTAACTCCTCTCTCTATACACATTTCAAAGGTATTAGTGGGTTTACAGCAGGGTCATGGTGGCAAACATCCTCAATCCTAGCACCCAGGAAGATGGAGGTCAGCTTGGGCAACACAGGAAGACCTTTGTCAACATAACCAAGTGAGTCTCTGGAGAGGTGGCTCAATGGTTATCACCACTTCTTGTTCTTGCAGAGGACCCAAGTTCAACTATCAGCACCCACAGGGGGGCTCACAATGATCTGTAATTCTGCTTCCGGGGGATTCAAAGCCCTCTTCTGACATCTGTGGACATCAAGCACATGTGTGATATGTTTTCATGTGTATGTCTGTGTGTGTGTGATGTAAACACATATAGGTTAAATACTCATGCACATAAAAAAATATTTTTTTTAAAAAAAGTAAATAACCAAACAAGGGCCAGCAATATGGCTCATCAGGTAAAGATGTCTTCACTGTTACCAAGCCTGATATCTGAGTTTAATTCCCAAGATCCACAGGGTAGAAAGAGAGAACCACCTTTTACAAGTTGTCATCTGACTTTCAGATGCATCACATACACACACCACACACACACTCACACACACACACACACACCACATATACACACACAGAGAGACACCCACACACAGTCACACACACACACACACACCACACACATACACATACCCTACACAGGCACACACATACACACATACCTACACACCACACACAGACACACACACACACAATGAATAAATAAATAAAATTTAAAGCAACAACAAAGAAAATGACAGGTTTTCCTTACGCCCAGGCTAGGAAAATGTACCCACTGTTGTCTTTAGGGTAACCAGGAAACCACTGAGGAAAGGTAAGTTAAAATGAAGAATATACAGACTCGGGGTGTCAAGGGCTTCTACCTATGTCCTGGGGAGGGCAGCTTTGTGTCTTCCTTCCACTTACACAAGATAAAAACCTTAAATCTCAAACACTCTTGAGTTCAGGCAGATAACACAAAAGACTATGTAGTTTTCTGCACCAGGCCCACATGCATGACCCCTGGGCAGCTGTTTCCGCTCACAATGTCTATGAGTCCAGACTCCAAGTGTTTGCATGCATGTGCATGCAATCTCTCTGTTTTCAAACACCAAATGATTTTAAAACACACTGCATGAGCCAAACCACACACGCACACACATGCACACGCACACACATCAATGGGTCAGAATCTACTGTGTCCCCTTGTCCCTCAGTAGGTGACATCTAAAAGAAGTGTATTGACAGCGTGCCAAGGAAAAGCCCTTCTCCTTTTATAGAGGTCTGTGATAGCCCTCCTGCCCAAAGTTCAGTTCTTTCATCTCCTCGATCTAATTCAAATCTGAAAAACACTGAGTGGGCCGTGAAAGGGAAAGAACATTACGGTGAGAACTGTACTTTCATTTCCTGGCGGGGGTGTGGTTAAATTCACAACTTTGGTGTGACTCTAACCGTTGGAGGGTTTTACAGTCAATTTCCTGTTTCCTCTTCTTAATAAAGAAAGGAAAAGCAGCCCCCACTCCCCGTAAGCAGCAACTGTACTTAAGAGTTCCATAGGAAGACACCACGGGGGTTCCGAGTTGGCCACACACAAATACAAAATAGAACCTGAAACCTAGCAATAGCAATCCGCGGAAGACCCGGGGGCCACAGGATTGCCTGTCACTGTTTTCATCATCAGTTCTGGCAGCAATTTTCCACTCTACACCTGTCAGACTGGTGTTCATCTTTCTGTTTCTGAGTTGGTGAAACTGTTTGCCATGAAGGTGTAGAATGCACTGACGGGACATAACCAACAATGACAGTTGCAGCAGTGGTCCTGGGTGAGGGGCTGTCTAGAATTCCAGCATAACCTTTCCAAGCAGCATGTCTACTTTATACATGAGGGAACAAGGGGCATGGAGATGCTTTGGTAATTTGTTCAACTGTCCTAGTTAGTTTTGTCAGCCTGACACATTTTACATCATCTGGTGTGAGAGCCTCAGTTGAGCAATTGGCTAGATAAGATTGGCTTTGTGACCCTGTCTGGGGGGAGGGGGGCTGTCTTGTTATGTAACTGGGGCAAGAGGGTCCAGCTCACTGTGGGCAATTCCATTTTCCTGTGCATGTGCTCCTGGACTGTATAATGAAGCTAGCTGAGTATGATTCAACCACTAAGCAACATTCCTTTGGTTCCTGCCTTGAGTTCCTTCTGTGATGGACTAGAAGTTTTGGGTGAAATGACCCTTTTCTTTGACAAGTTGCTTCTTGTCAGAGTGTTTTACCATACCAACGGAAAGAATGCTAGCCCACTAACCTACTCTCATATGATGGAGACAGTATTTTATTCTTTTCCTTTATTAATTGAATTTTTATTGGTGGTGGTCTATTTGTTGGGGGTGGCCATTACAAAGAGTTTACAGCCAGGGTTATCCAGAGAAACTTTGTCTCAAAAAGGGAAAAAAGAAGAAGAGGATTTTTTTTCCTAAAGTATGTGTGTGTTTGTGTGTGCATGTGCGAGCGAGCACACAGCACAGAGATGGCTTGTCAGTTAAGAACACTGGCTGTTCTTCCACAGGATCTGGGTTCAATTCCCAGTACCTTACAACTGCTTGTAACTCCATCTTCCAGTGATCTGACACCTTCACACAGACATACATTCAGGCAACACACCAAAGCACATAAGATAAAATAAATAAATAAAATAAAATGTTTTTAAAAAGGCAAAAAAGAGATTTTAGCTAGCTGATGCAAGGCTTTAATCCTAGCACTAGGGATGTAGAGGCAGGAGGATCTCTGAGCTCAAGGCCAACCTGGTTTACATAGTTCCAGGACATCCAGGGCTAAGATAAACACAAACAAACAAAAAATTACAAGTACCTGAGCTCAGAATGAATCTTGCTTGCTGAAAGCAGCCTGTTGCTAGAGTCATTATTTGGTATATCTGTCTGGAGTTTCCTTCATTTATCTGGGTTCTTTTTATGTTTTTATTTATTTGCTAACTTTATGTGTACGTGTATGCATCTGAGTAGTAACATATGCACTGTGTGCATGCAGTGCCCTCGGAAGCCAAAAGAGGGCGTCTTATCCCCTGGAGCAGGAATTACAGCTGGTTTGAGTTCTTAGAAGTTCTGGGATAGAAGCAGAGTCCTTTACAAGAACAGAAAGTGCTCTTAACTGCTGAGCCATCTCTCCTGCCCTATCCAGACTCTTAATGAACACCTACTGTGTGCTGAGAGATGAGGTGCTGCCCGAGACTCCTAGAGATTGTTGTTTAGTTAGGAAGGCAGTCTATATAGTAAAGCATTTGAACACAGGACTAGATGCTGCCTAATAATAGGACCAAGGTCAGAGGTCCAGACAAAATTCAGAGTGGTTTTCACAGGCATGGTGGCACGTGACTGTAGTCTCAGCACTTTGGAGATAGGACCAAGAGGATCAGGAATTCAAGGTCATCCTTAGCTACATGTTAAGTTTGAGGTCAGCCTAAAGGCACTTGAGAGCTGACAATTCTAGGCTAGAATGATTGGATCAGCAAAACAATGTCTCTCTCTGTGTCTCTCTCTCTCTGTCTCTCTTTGTGTGTGTGTATAAGGGATGGGCAAGGTGCAGGTAATATCTGAAGTAGGTATCCAGTGGGGGGGGGGGGAAATCATAGCACAAAGACAATATAGAATGAAAAAAGTATATATATATGTATATATATACATACATACATACATATATATATACATATACTATATATATAGTATAATTTGGCAAAGAAGTCCTTGGTTGCAGCACCCACCCTCCTACCTATGTGACCTTGGGTTATTCATTTCACTTCTGAAAAGCCTTGGTTTCCCAACCTGTGAAATGGGCAGATTCAATAAAATGATATAAAGCTGTGTCTCCTTGGCAGCTACTGTTATTACTATGGTCTGTTTATGAGGGTCTCCTTATAGCTAACTGTTTTAGCAGAACAGTGGAGAGACGTATGTGACCACATTGAAACCATAACGTAAGAGCCCAGAGACCTGGAAACTATAGCTGTGAACTAAAAGTAACATGTGTCAGCCCCAGAATCGGATAACACAAGCGAACCACAAATATGCCGCTTCGGTCTTTGAAGTTCTCTGACAGGGCAGGACCCATTGTAAATTACTTCATGCGATGGAGTCAAACCACATTTTTCTTCTTCTTTTTTTCTCATCAGACTTCACAGGAAATCTATTCCTCTGTTCAGATTTGAGATAAAAACAGCCTTTCACCTTGTCTCTCCTTTGTAGCAGGAACTCATCCATGAGGCTGCTCACTTTTCTATCCTTGGCTGGATCATCACCACTCAGATTTAGCAGGCATGTGAATCTGAGTTGCGCTTATGTTACAAGCAATGATGTTAAATCTATGAAAATGTACTCAGCTCTCAGGTTGAGACGGCAATCTAAGAAAAGGGGGTGAGGGTGGCTAGGGTGGAGCCAGCCAAGGAATGCAGTTTTTTTTAAAGGTTGTTTATTTTGTGCCTGTAATCCCCTACCATGCTGTTACCCAATAATTATTTTAGGTTTCATGACTTCCAACCTAACCTCTGTGCCCAACAGAGAGTCTATACTGAGGCACTGACATGGTTTCTCAGTAGCTGTTACAAAGTCTGCTTCCCCACAATGACTTATATTCAAATTATCAGGGGAATTCTCCAAGACCCCTCCCTCCCACATCTAATGGAATGGGTCCACTGTTCTAAGAGTACTTGTTGCTAGATCTCTTTGGAAAGGGCTAACTCAAGAGATGAAGGCAAGGCAAGGAATAGAGACTATAAACATTAGCCTTGGAGGCAAAAACTCATCTTTGTACAATCGAGAAAGAACCAAAGATGGTACAAGCCACCACCACAGTGCTGATGGCTGGCCTCTGTGTACTAAGCCTCACTATGTACCTATCAATCCTAAAAAGAAGGTACTGTGGTGCAATGGTTAGTGTTATCACCTTTACAGAATCTATAATCAGTCTGAATGGGGAATTTGTGAGAGAGTATCTTGACTGTTAATGAAGGAAGACCCACTTTAATTGTGGATGAGACCAATCCTGGGCTTGGGGCCTGTGAGGTCTTTTTTTTGTTCTGTTTCATCAATTCTGAGACTTCTAGCAGACTGTGGAGTTACTGAAACCTTCTCTCTAACTCAGGAACTTCTTGAGTAGACACTGGGAATCTGGGTGCCTATAAGCTGACATCCTGGAGGCATGGGTCCTAAGGATCCCCAGGCAACTGGATTTTAAGGCCTTGAATCCTGAAGTCAGTAAGGAAATGTTGGCAAACTTTCCATTGGTCCTACATCATCTTCCCTGACTCCGAAGGAAGTTGAGCACACTCCAGGGAATTCAAAGTGAGTTTGGACCTCAGTCTTGCCTATGTTGATCTTGAAGGTTACATTCTATCTCTACTTCACCACCAAAAAAAAGGGAATATAATCAAACACACCTCATAGATTATTTGAGAATTAAGTTCAATTAATTATTAAGAATCTACATCAGCCACCTTACGGACTCCAAGGGCTCAATTAATGTAGGTGACATAATTACCTACCTCTGGTCTCTCTTCAAGGAGATTCTAACTGTCTCAAACCCACAACACATATTATCACGTCCGGTAGGGAGTGGCCTCAGGAACAAAGGCTGTACCCCTGCCAGACGTCTCTTGGAAAGGAAATGGTTTCATCACCAAGTTGTCTAAGTCAGGGCCACTTTCTTCAGGGAAGGGCTCCCTACAATCAGGACAGCTCAGCATGCTGGGTTATACTAGGCACTAGCAACCTGGCTCTGCCTGTCCATAGGGTGTAAAGGAGCCTATGAGTTACACACCCACCTCTTGGGCAGAATGTTCATTCATGACAGGCCTGGGTACCCTGTGTTGGCTTTGTTCCTGCCTGGCCCAGGTGAATAGCTCATTTAAGCTGGTACCCTTCTGAAGTTTCTTTTTTCCACCTGGTGACTGTGACTATCACCCTTAGCTGGGAAACCCTTGAATTCCAGAAAGAGTACCCCAGAGCTCACAGCAAGAAGGTTCTTCCTGCAACTGACCAAGTAGCCTGAGAAATAAAATGTGCATATGACGGAGTAGGGAAATTAAGGTTATGTCTGTGTATCTGTCCTAGCATAATATGGCCCTGCAGGAGCACCAGCAGTTAGGCTATGGATCCCAGGACTAGACGCCTTCTGTCCAAGGCTGCTATGGTCTCATTGAAGCTGTGTAGTGTTTGACAATTCCCTCGACATCTCAGTTTCCATTTCTCATCTGTATAATGTGACGATGACAGCTGTATTCAAATACCTCTGTAGGTTGCTTTGGGGTGCTAATAAATTTTTAGAATAGTTAGGATCCTGCCTGGTTACTTGGGAATAGTGGTTCATGTCTGGAAGATATACTTGGAAGGCAGAGGAAGGATCAAGATTTCAATATCTTTGGCTACACTGTGAGTCTGAGGCCATCCTGAGCTGAAAACCTTGTCTCTAAAATCCAAAGTACACACATAAACAAAAAGCAGAAGAATAACAAACAAAAGAACAGAGCTTGGGATATGGTATGTAAGTATGAGCTGCTGTTTCCCCATAATCCAGAGGTTTCCATTCTGAACATAAATAAGGTTAAACCTTCAGTCTGATTGACTTTGAAGATTTCTCCCTTTGAATTGTCTGGAAAAAAATTTATACATACATACATACATACATACACACACACACACACACACACACACACACACATATATACACACATATATATATATATGTATATATATATATATATATATATATATATATATATATATATATATATATATATACACACACACACATATATATGCGCACCAGGGCTGGAGAGATGGCTCAGCTGTTAAGAGCACTGGCTGCTCTTCAAGAGGACCTGGTTCAATTCCCAGCCATCACACGGTGGCTCACAGCTGTCTGTAACTCAGTTCCAGTGGATCTGGAACGCTCACATGGACATCCATGAAGGCAAAAAGCATGAATACACATCAAATTAAAAAAGAAATATTTAAAGACAAATATATGTGAAGCCCATATTTCACTCTTGGGAACAATAGTCTCCCAAAGTAAAGCAAAAATGTCTGATGTTAGTTTTTTTTGTTTTATTTCTTTTTTTCTTTTTTTTTCTTTTTTTCCAGTAGTGTGTCATGTAGCCCAGGCTGGCTTTGAACCTGTGATGATCCTTCTGCCTCAGATTCTTTCCTATTGCTGTGATTACAAGTGTGCCACTTTGTGGACTTTTTGTTATTTTTGAAGCAAGAACTAAAGTGCCCTGGGTGATAACATAAAATAATCTAGCCCAAATAAATTTGACCACTCATTCCCTAATCCCAGATTTCAGCGAGTCATGAATCTGGTAGGGCTGCCCTTTGACCTGAATCTGAGTGATGTTAGTAATACAGGAATAGGTGAAATGCCAGCCACGCCTAACTAGCCTAGAAAAAGGAAATACTTCCCACACCTTGCCTTTGTACCAGAGGGCCCCCAGGAAAGGCATCCCCAACACCAGCGCCTGGACCTGCTTCAATGCTTGGGTGTGGCTGCAGAAACCACCCAGTACAAACTGTAGTGAACCTGCTGCCCTCTCCCTCCCCTGCTGCCAAGTCAAACAGAACACTGGGAACACAAATAGAATCATCACAATAAACCGGTTGTTGGAGCCAGACACTGGACAACCCACTCCCTGGCACTACCACCCCCATCGCAGGTCCAGACTTGAGAAGTACTTTGAGGGCTGAAGAAGGTGTGGCCCTTGGGCATTCCTGCCTAGCAAGAAACCCTGCAGCTTGTCTGTACTTAATGCCACCTACACACCTTGCTCACAGAGCTGCTTGCCGAGGCACTGAGGGACAAGGGTCTCCCATTCCTCCAAGCTCTGGATCGATAGGAAACGCCTTTCTCACCAGACCCACTTGATAAACACAGCTTGTCGGGAGAGAACTCTTCAAATGCTTTCAAATCCTAAAGGCATCTGAGGTCAGGATTCGTGCTGGACGTGCATGGGGAGAAGGAGGAGGAGCCCTACTAAATGACAGCCTCAGATAAATGACAGGAGGTTGCTCAGGTAGCCCTGAACTCAGGTAGTGCCCTCCCTAGCCTAGCCCAAAGCAGGTCAGACTCCTCAGACTGCCCAAACCTTTCTGCTGTGTGCTCTGGGGCATGTCTCTGTTTGCCTTCTTGGATCCTGAGCCAAGAAGGAAATGTAGGTTAGGCCCTAAGAGACAAAGATGGATTCTCTTTCTTACTTCCTGATGTCAGCACCTTTTCCAGATAGTCTAGCAAATCTCACAAATGATCTTTAACACTTTCCAGCCCATCCCCCAGCCCATCCCCCACCTTCTAGGCACTTGAAGTCATTTCATTTCAGTAAGTTTGGGGAAGTGATTAGAACTTCCCTGTGGAAAGGAACTCATATAGAATGACCCAGGGGGAAGTTTTCCTGGGCTTCTACTGCATGGTGAGGGTGGGCAAAGGGTCTTAGAAGGAACATCTGGGAACCTGATGCTTTGTAGATTCTGCATCCTTGGCATGTTGTTTAACTACCTGAACTTCAGTTTCTTCAAGAGCCTAGTTCTCAGGGATGTTGGAAGGAAAGAATGAGACACCAGGAGAATATAGTCCTATTACATGAAAAATACTACGTATATCATCCTTCCTTTTTCCTCCCTCCTCTGTCAGTGATTTGCTAGGGCCTTGATTGGCATGAAGAATTAGAGAGACCGTTGGAGAGAAAAATCATTCAGTAAAGTGTCATTCTAACTTAGCTCTGAGCTTCTTGGTTTGATAATAAGGATTGATTTTCCATTTCTTTGTAAGTGCAAGATGGGTTATTTTGTTGTCTGCCAGGGAATCTCATCAACTCTCTTCCACGTGAAACAAACCACAAACACTTCATTCCCAAGCCCAGGATTGATTCAATCCAATCGACCCACAAGGCAGGCCTTTCCGAAGACCTGAGCCTGAGGTTCTGCCTTGTGTTCTAGGTGAAGGTGGTGAATGGTGCTCAGCGAGATTTAGCCTGGTCATTGGTTGACTGGCTAAAGTAGAAATCACCATTGTGTCTCTAAGGCATCAGCAGAATGGGCAGTTGCTGCCTTGCCTGGGGTCCTACAATAAACAGTACCCACCTGTCTATATCTTAACTATTATATAAGGGTTTTAAGCTCAAAGACAGGCTCCACTCACCATATTCCTTCTCTGGAACTGGGAAGGAGTTCCAAATCCATGCCGTAGCCTACTAAAGCAGAGTTTGTTGTTTGTTTGTTTGTTTGTTTACTGGAGATGGGTAGATAGGAGAAGGATCAGAGAGTGCTGAGCAGAGGCCTGAAGAGTGGAGGGAAGGGAAGAAGAGCTGTTTAGAGAAGGGTGCCTAGGAAGTGAGTAATAGATGGGTCAGAGGATGGAGCAAGGGAATGTTGTAAGGGAATGGTATCCTTTGTGGACTGGTGGTAAGATGTCTAATGGACACCCTGTGAAGGTTATTCCAGAGGAACAGGAAACCCTGAGGTGCTGAATGGTCAGAGCTGAAAAATGGGGTCCGATATGTGTTGGAAGAGTGGAGGGGTACCAGGCCAACTCCAAATATCATCCATCTTCATTACTCCTAGATGTCTTGGCTTTGAATGCAGACTCTAACTCACTCACCCAATGGCTGGCATTCTTGTTGTTTTGAATTTGAGTCTTGCTCTATTGCCAGGGCTCCTACGAGCTGGAAATGGTCCCGCTACTTCTTGTGTGCTGTGTGCTGGGATTACAGGAATGCACCCCATGCTCTACAATGATTGTTTTTCATTTCAATAAGTAATCTCCCTTTTGGCTCCCCAGATCGTGATTACTTGGAGTTCTCAGTCCTTCAGCCAGGATTTATCACTCAGACTTTACATTCTGTGTAGGGTGGTTGCCTTAAGGTGGTCAATCTCAGCTCCCTGCTCTGTCTCTTTTGTTTCTTTGTTGCTACAACCTCTCTGTAACTGTTTCCAGAGCTGAGCCAAGGGAAGAAAATCTAGCAAGAGGCGGCACACAGAAATTCCCGATGTTTGGCTGCCTTGTCTTAAGAATTAAGACAAAATTAAACTTCGGTTGCTGACCTAGTGTTTCAGGACTTTCTCATGTTTGCCAATCACAGACCTCAGACTTAGGAGTTCTACTCCACTTTGTGTGGGATCATTTAGGCATCCCTTCGCTCAAGTTTTCACCAAAGTTCTGTGGACCGAACGCCTCGAGTTCTGCTGTATGAAAGACAAAATGTAAACTTTTCCTCTTCTGGTTTTCTTAGACTCTGGGTTAGGCTTCCACACTGGGAGTTTTCTAATCTGGGTTTGAGTCCAGTCTCCTTGGCAAGGTAGTTTGGTTAGTGGCTGGTCTGTGGTCTACTGTCTGAGGAGAAGCGGTTAGGAAGGTCACCCAGACAAAATTATGGCCCACGGAGGGTGGAGGGAGTGGTCTAGGTTTGGCCTCAGTCTGGAGTCCCAGGCTCATAGACAAATCTTGGCTCAGGACCTAAGGCTGAGGCGTGCCGGGACAACCTAGGGGGTGTCTTGGCTTTCCCAGGGCTGGGGAACCCTCGCTGGCCCGGGGGCGGTAGACGCTGTTCCAGAATCTGTTCTGGCTCCACTGCCGCCTCAGCACTTTCTAATTACAGCTCCAAACAACAACAGCAGTCTCTGAAGTCATGACAACAGGCCCCGCCCACCATGCCGACCGCCCGGCTGGCAACACGTGACCCCGACGCTCCCTCGGCCACTGGCTCAAAGGGAGGGCGGGGAGGCGGGGAGGAGGGAGGGATGACGTCTGCTCTGTTGTCTCCATGGATATAATGCATAGACGTCAACGCCGCCAGTGTTTTGTGAGTAATGTTCTTCCGTCTCTATGGAAACGTCAGGCGGCCCAACACAGGACCCCGGCAACAGGCTTTTGATTGGTCCGAGGCTTGCAGGGGTGGAGCTTCGGCTCCCGCCGGCTCTGCCCTGTTGCTGTTTTGGTTGTTGTCTCCCAGCTGTTTATTTCTGTAACAGATCTTGGAGGCTGCGGTCTGGATCCGTCGCCAAGGACGAGATCCAGGAGAAAACGTGCTCAACGTGCAGCTCTGCTCCTACTGATTACAGCCCCACAGACAACATTGCTCCACAGTCACCAAGTCGCCCGTGGGAGTCTTGTTACCCAGCATCTGCTACAGCTCAGTTTTTTAGTATCAGAACGTCGGCTCAACAATGCCATTACCTTTTCAGCCAAGTCCCAGAAATGGATTGGTTTCCCAGTCAAGGCTTTTCATGTTCTCAAGAGCAGTCGGGGGCCTTTCATACCCAATTCCTGGATACGGTGCTACCCCCTGCAGGATCTGGCTCCATTTCCTCCGTCTGGTCCTAATTCTGTGCAATGACATCATTTATCCACATTCCCACCAAGAGATGCCCAGATTTCTTGTAGCCAGCGAACATCAAAGAATCCCAAATGACCTTGGGTGGGTACTTCTGGTTAAGGACTCTTTGTCAGGTTGAAACGAAAAGCAACAGAGGGGATGGGATGGGGTAATGTTACACTTGATTTCTCCAAATGAACTAAGATCAAACTGAAGAGAGAGTTACACAGAGTTACTTTTAACATATTTAAATGGCAGGGTTTTTTTAAATTAAAAAATACTACCATACTGGTGGAGTTAACATTCCAAAGCATAAATAGTATCTACAGAGACTTTTCCACTTCTCTCCCTCACTGAGGATTGAAGCCAGAGCCCAGAGCCTTGCACACGCCACGTAAGCTCTCTACCAGACCCATATATTCCCATCCCCAGGAACGGTTTTAACCTTACCCTGGACTCCCATCAGTGAAACCAAGTTAGCATCTGTCTAGAGATAATAATCTCTCCTCGGGGCTTTCAGTCAAGTCCCACTTTAAAAAAAAAAAAAAAAAAGATGCCTTAAAATCTTTAGTTTCAGAGTCAAACAGAATCCACCTTCACCAGCTCATGCACATACAAGTCTGAGATGTTTCATAAAACGTTTTGATGGCCTGATAACATGTTTTCAAACCCCAGGGAGAGAGACTGACACTAACCTCAAGTTAAAAACAAAGTAAAATGGTTGTCCTAGTCTTGGGTTGGTAAGAAAAAGACCATTTCCTTCTGCTCTAATCTTAGCCTTCTAGCTCCTTTCTTCTTTATCTGTGCTGGTGAATAGCTTTGCTAATTTCCCTTGCTCCCTTCTTGGCCTGCCTCACAGTCTATAATTCCCCTCAGAGATGTGAGTGAAATTAAATGAAATTAGGAGCTTGCTTAATGCAAATAGGGCCAAAGGGCATAACTCTTTATCATAATGAACTTCATTCATTAAGTCAGGAACTGCAAGCTATTACTGTTTACCCAGTAAATGTACTAAAGTGCCCAGCAAGTCTCCCTCCTGTCTTGACACTGCCAGGGGGTATTTGAAAGTCTGATATAAGATCATTTCTAGCCCATTATACATTGCTTTCTAATGCTATTGTTTCTTTCTACATTTCCAGGAATTTAGAGTGTCTTATTTTCTAAGAGACAAAATATCTAGGTTATACCAAAAGAGGAGTAAAGGGTGATATTTACATTGCACGCTGAAGATGACCTGAAGAGATGACGTGGTGACTGGGTGTTCTCAGTATTGGATGGGAAGGTGGAGGAGGGTGTTAGGGCACAGCCTCTAAGGGCCTGGATTTAATTCTAGCACAAGAGCCGCATTTATGACCCTGTTCAAGATCATCCATTACAATAAAGCATCCATGTTTAGTTCTCTTTTGTTACACCCAAACATGACATGGGGCATGGTATGTGATTCCAGAAATCCTAAACTGATTATGTTTAATGGTATTATGAGGAACACACACACACACTGATATAAATTTTCTCTTTCTATCCTGTATTTAGGTTGTGCCACCTTTTTTTTAAGATTTGGTTATTATTGTTGTTGTGGGGGGGGCTATGTACAGACGAGTCCTCTGAAAGTACTTCTGACTGCTTTCTTCCTTCCTTCCTCTCTCTCTCTCTTTTCTTTCTTCTTTCTTTTTTTCCTCCTACCTCCCATCCCCACCTTCTCCTCTCCCCCCCCCCCATCTCCTTCTTCTTCTTATCCAATTCAACAAAAGGATCACGGTGACCTTCCATGTTGCTGACTTTTTAAACCGCAGGACAATTAATTTCCCCAGTGTATTTCCTTGTCTGTAACACGGGACCTGGACACTCCCTTGTGTTTGCTTTGACTGACAAGGGACCAATGGACAGAGTGACTCTGTTGGCAATGTGGATATACCAACTGCCAATTCTTATGATCGGGCACACTCTCCCCCTCTCTGATCCAGTGCTGAGTGGAGGAGCCTCTACCCACCAGATTTCCAGAGCCAAGGTTTTGTCCAAACCAGGGTGTGTAGGAAGAGTGACCAGTTTGACCTCAAATTTAGGTGCATCTTGAATCTCTTTCACATTCCAGACAGGATGCAAGGTGACTCCTGCTCATGTTTCTCATGTGGGGCTTTCCTCAGATATGAAAGTGGATGTGTTGAGGTCAGCCTGGCTTACCCTCAGACCTGACATGAGTTCATACTAGTAGCTGTTACAGAGGTTGTTGAAACCACAAAGCAGAATGATTTCAAGTTTAACAGTATTTTGTAAGAGTTCACAGCCAGGATCTGGGCATGTACCTCAATTGGTACAAGCTTAGGTAGCATAGGCTTCATCCCCAATACAGCATAAACTGGATGTGGTGGTGTATACCTATAATCCTAGTGTTCAAGAGATGAAAGCAGTAAGTTCAGAAATTCAAGGTCATCCTCAGTTACGTGATGAGTTTGAGCCATTCTAGGTTATATGAGACCCTGTCTCAAAAACAAAAACAATCAGGTCATAACCTGTGTTAAAGAACAGCTTTTCAAAGTCAAATATATGCAGCTCAGCGAACACTCCCACTTTGCCTTTACTTTTTCTGTCTTTCTCCTGACAGTTCTGATTTGATGTTCATGGGGTTACCATGGTGGAAAGGCAGACAGAGAGTGAACTTTTTAACTCAAGAATTGTGTATATAGCCCTGCATGGTGGCACACATCTTGAATCCCAGAACTGGGGAGGCTAAGGCAGTAGGATTGCCATAAATTCCAGGTGAGTGAGACCCTATCTCAAAAAATAAGCAACTAAATAACCCTAGCTTCCTAGAGGGGCATAGTGGTATGTACTTTTCTTCCCAGTCCTGGGAAGATGAGAGAGTTGGGTCTCTGTGAGTTTGAACTCAGTCAGGGTGACACAGTGAGACTCTATCTTAAAAACAAAACCAATCAATTTTTTGGGCTAGCATATTTGGATCACCAATAAAAGAGTCACATAATACTACTGGGACAGTTTCTCACTATAAGGATATAGTTTCCTCCGAAATTGAAGCATCCCATCCTGAGAAGAAGTTCCTTAAGCAGGAAGGCTAACAACTCAAAACAGCTTCAGGAAGTCCCTGAAGCTGATCAGATTCACTAGGCCCCTCCCTGCCAGAGTAAGCAATAAAGATTAGAGAGTCTCTTTGAAAATAGCAGAACAGAAGTTTAAAGAAGACTCTCAGACAAACTGAGCTTCAAGGGAGACTCTGAGACCAGACCTGAAAGCAACAGAAACCAACAAAGCTGCCTAGAAAATGCTTAGACCATAGTAACTTGAAAAGGACACACTCCAACTTTTTGAGGTGCCTGCAGGCTGTACATTGCACTTCATGTTTCCCAGCTTTTGTGAGCCATGCTGGGCTGGGTTTTAGTGATCCAGCTGTCTTTGAGTCATTCCTACTCCTTTAAGTAACCCCTTACCCACACTCCTATAAGTAACCCCAATAGAATCCACTGGTTCCACAAGTTGGACTTTGGTGGTATCTGTACTCTGATCTGTTGTGGGTTCCCTATTTGGAGTGAGTAGATGTGTGTTGTATTTCCCCATGAAAAGTTTTGTCATACGATCCAGAACGCAACATTATGAAAAATTCTCCTGGAATTATTTCCTCTTTGGGGGCAGTCTGATTTCTGTTCATTGAGTCCAGTCTTTGCTTGGACTGTGTTCTTCTTACCTAAACACCCAGGGTCTAACCTGGGGAGGTAGAATGACTGATTACACCATTCATGATCCAGCCAGATCTGATGGAGCTGTGAACAGGGACTGGCGGAGTTCCCAGAGTCTGTCTTCTACCCAGTGTCCCAGGACGGAGCACAGAAGCTGGCAGAGCCTGTTTAACCAGCACCTTGAGAAAGCTCAGTACATTTTCCCTACTTCTAGTTTTCATTCTTAGAAGTGGAAGTGCTTTACATGTTCTGTGATTACATATGAACTCAGTGAAACACACACAAAAAAAATCTCCCGACCCCTCACACACACACACACACACCCCACACATACTCTCTCTTACACACATACACACATACACACATACCACACACCACACATTCTCTCTCTCTCTCTCTCTCTCTCTCTCTCTCTCTCTCTCTCTCTCTCACACACACACACACACACACACAGACACACACACGAATAAATGCAACTCAATAAAGTGCTTGTCTTATCTAGCAGGTTCTGAATTCAATCCCAGGTACCCTAAAACAGACAAGCAAATTAAACCCTACAAACATCTCTTGGAGGAGCTTAATTTTTTATATTAGACCAATTTCTTTGTTAATAAACACGTATAATTATAAATATGTGTTGTTATAAGTGTTGTTAAGGGTGTCTAGAAGATGAAGCTGTAATTTCCTTCTCTGTAATGTAAGTATAATTAACGGCCACAAGCCTGAGTTTCCCTTATCAGATGCTCCCTGGTAGATACCCTGGGGAAACAAACTCACTCAGGTCACCAGGGCACTTCTTCCACTGTCCTGGAGAGAAGGGGAGAATATTTAGACCAAAAATCCCCTGTGGGTTTGGCAATGGTAATACCAGTATTTAAAATAAATAAGTAAAAGGTTGAACCTAAGTCAAAGATGGTGATACATACCTATGATGCCGGGCTCGGGAGGCTGAGGCAGGATGGTCCAGTTTGAGCCAACACTAGAATTCGAATTGATTTTGTCTCAACAGAAAAAAATAACTGAACATATTCAATAGCTTAAACAACACACAAAGCCCACCGCTGAGCTGAGTAAATACTAAATAGTCGCCCTGGCTCTCCCACTGTAATTCTGGAGGAAGCACTCAATGAGTACAGCCATTAACAGGATTTCCACCGATTCAAAAAGTTTCTAAGATTTTTATGTGTGTGTGTGTGTGTGTGTGTGTGTGTGTGTGTGTGCATGTGTGCATGTATGTATGTGTGTATATGTGTGTGCACGTGTGTGTATGTGTGTATGTGTGTGCATGTGTGTGTATGTGTGTGTATGTGTGTGCATGTGTGTGGTGTGTGTATGTGTGTGTGCATGTGTGTGTGTGTGTGTGTGTGTGTGTGTGTGTATGTATGTAGGTGCCCAAGGAGGCCAGAAGAGGGTGTTGAATCCCCTGGAGTTGGGGTTACAGGCTGTTGTAAGCTAGCCAATGTAAGTGTTGGGAACCAAACTTGTATACTGTGGAAAGGCAGCGAGTACTGTTAACTGCTGAGCAATCCCTCCTCTGAGCAGCCACTATGTGGTAGCTACTGTATTAGGCTCAAGAGAGTCAGGGATGAGTAAAATATTGAAGAGTCTGCTTTTCTGGAGTTGGGCAGTAGACAAATAAAAACATGTACCCAAGGATTAAGAGCCACTAGAACCCAGCCTAAGTATTTAAGTGTACATCAGCAAACAAAAACAAGGATCATCTAGGCCTGCTGGTTTAGACCTACAATCTCATCAGGCTTGAAGCAGGAGGACTCCAAATTCACCCTGGGCTACAGGGTGATTTCAAGGCTAACATGCACAACTTAATGAGACCCTGTCTCAAAATAAAAAGTCAAAACAAGACTGTGAATGAATTAATCTCTGTGGCAGAGCACTTACTCAGCCCATACGAGGCCTTGGGTTCAATCCCTCATATAACAAAGCAAACAGCTGCCTAAACTCTTTGACAATCTCTTCGTGGGGTTCACATTTTAGAGTTTAGGTTCATTGCTCTGTAAATAAATGTGTGTTATTATAACTGGTGTGTAAGGGCAGTCAGTAGAAAACCCAGGATAAAATGAGGAATTCTGAAAGGTTCCTTTCTCAGTGCGGGGAATTTATGGGAGCACATGACATTTTAAGTTTGAGATCTAGACAAGGAGCAGGATGAATGAGGGGTGGGAAGAGAATGTATGCACAACATTAGTAATGCATATTAATTCCTCGTGCCATTTCCCAACTGTCCTCACAAAGAGAGTATCTTTCCATCCCAAGCATGCACTTGCACTGAATTCAGGCCTCAGCTCCTGCACAGAAGTAGCTGCCTAGACTAGACTTCCCATTTCCAAGGAATCCTGACAGCAGCCAGATGCTGCCTCCGCTTTCCTGGGTCTCCATTGCCTGGAAGCATCAATACTAACTATGATAGAAATGACCTCTCTGGGAACTGAGGGACTTCTTGTCCTTGCTGTAATGAAAGTCACCCGAGTGCCCCCAGGAATGTGTCAGCATACATTTGCGACTGGATTTAAATAATGAAGTGTGGTTTGTATAATCCATCTGAGATCTGAGCTCTTCCCTCATCAAGAATCCCCCTAGCTCTCTGCTACTGAATGTTCTCTCGTTTTACTTTTAGTGTTTTGCTTTATTCTGTTCCCATTAGCAAAGCTTCCCTAGTCTGGTTTGTATTCCAGCTATGAAATAGTTCACATAGTTCAGTGCAGACATAATATTTACAGGAACTAAAGATGGGTGGATTTGATAGTGGCTTGTGGAAAAGCCTCCAGTGCTGTCAAAATAACAAAGAATTCAAGAAACAGATGCTTTGCCCCGATTTCCCAAGAACCCCCACCCTGCCGCACGAGCCACGCCCTCCCACCCCCAACACACTCAGTCAAACCTTGGGTAAGCACTCAGGGGAGGGGTGTCCTGGGTGAGAAAGCTTGATTTGCTTGGTATTCTGCTATTTTATGGCCCAAGTTCTAAGCTGAACTCACTTGCTGTCAATAGCTGCCCAGCAAAGGGCGAAATGGAATGTGCCTGTTTTCACATTCCTATAAACAGAGCCCTGGAAGACTTCAAAGCCTGAGCTGGGATGGACCCACTTCGACATTTTGGAGACACTTTCAGCTAAGGAGAAAGAGCTCCTGACCACCTTAGGAGTGTGGTGCCATCTATAAGAAGGTTCTGGAGGGCTTGTTGTCACATGAGAATGAAATAAAACTGTCTATATCCTGTTTGGGCAGCCAGAGAGGAAATGAAGCGAGGAAGGAGCTGGGAATTTTCCAAATTTGGTAGCACTGATCCAAAAGTTGGCATTTAAGGTCTAGGAGAGGGAGAATCAATCAGCCAGACAGTAGGGGTGGGGATGACCCTTTGCAGCGTGGTAAGGGTGAGGGTGAAAGGGCCAGCATATCTGCCTCCTTCTCTTCTTCTCTCCAGGTTTTCTTTCCTTTGACCAGATCTTTCTAAAGTCCTGCAAATTCACAGCAATCCTTCTGCCTCAGTATCCTGAATGCTCCAGCATTGCAGGGATGCACCGCCTCCACCCTACCTGGTAGCTACTTCCTCCTTCTCATCACTTCATATAATGTCACCTCCCCTACCCTGCCCAAAATAGCAATACTGTTACAGCACAACATATCCTTCCATTTTAATTAAACTCAGCATTGCTTAGAAAAAAAAAAAAAAAAGTTAATCCCCCTGGGGAGGGGGGGATGGAGACAGAGAATGACAGAGACAGGGAGACACAGAGTGACAGGGAGAGAAGGATCAGAAAGTATCCTCATGGATTAGTTCTCTTCTCCCACCATATAGGCCCCAGGGATCAAATTCAGGTTGGCAGACTTGAGTGACAAGCACCTTTACCCATCACTTCGGAACCTTAGCATCAATGTTTATCTGACATTCTTGTTTGTTTACTTGCTTATTCATCATCAGACAATAAGCCTTGGGAAGTCTGCCTATTTACTGTAGATCCCAGTGATTTGCACATAGTAGGATCTCACCAAAAATGCGGAGTGAATGTAAAGAGCAGGATACTAGAGTCTGCACTATTTGAATTAAGGAAGGATTAACTGCAGAGGACCTATCTCAGTACCTTCTGGCTCAGACACAAGGAAATGATGCTCTGAAGTAGGTGAAAACCCTTTTCTCCTCTGAAGGGAATTCTGAAACCACTGGGAAATAGAAAACAAAATAGAGTCCTCTGATAAAAATACAACTAAATAAATCTCAAAGTAGATGTATGATATAAACACCTAGAGCTGCTCTTATCTAAACATACGGTCTAAGACACTTAATGTGAAACTCTCCATTCTCTTCATATGGTCTCTTTATTGTACAGGTCATAAATGGGTTAGAGAGAGCCAGGCATAGTGGCACATGCCAATAGTTCCAGCACTCAGAGAGTTGAGGCAGGGGGATTTCCAGGAGTTCAAGACTACCCCAGGCTACATGAGTGAGAACAGGCTAGCTAGGGCTATGTGGTGAGACTCTGTCTTTAAAAACAAAAAACAAGCAAACAAACAGAAAACAGAACAAAACAGGAAGGGGGGGGAGAGAAGAAGGATTTGTTCCAAGAAATGGCCTAGAATCGTAAGAATTACTAGCTCCATGGCCTGGAGTGATCATTTCGTGAGCTGTTTCAGTGGGCTAGTGAGTCTGTGGGGAGTTTTTTTGTTTTGTTTTGTTTTCTGTTTCTCCAGACTATTTCATAACCCCTAGAACTCTTTTCCCAAGTTCTAAATTCAGACAAGCATCGGCTAGACGAAGCTCTGAGTTCAAATGAACTTGACTTGGATGCCAAAGTATTAGTCGCAAACACACACATTTCCTATTTGCAGCATGCAGAGTCCAGGCACAAGCAGAGACTATTAACCCATAGATAGAATAAGTCTGAGCAGGAAATCCACAACTTAGTCCAAGTCACCGATGAGTCTGAACAGAGGGCTAGAAGAGCCGTGCCTTCATGCCGCATGTGTGTGTATGTGTGTGTGTGTATGAGCCAGCCAGGTGCACGGGCGGTGTTTACATCTGCAGCGACCAGGCCTGCCCCACGGGGCTAATTAAGCACTGCATATGAGTCCCTCAGCCATCCTGTGTATGTGGTAGCCCAGGCCCTCTGTTCTGTGCAGTTTAAACAAGTCAATGTACACTGGCCTCCCACCTGAGTGTGTACAGTTACAGCCTGATTGTTTCAGAGGCTAATCCTTGAGCAGAAGTAAGGGCAAGAAACTTGGATCCCTTAGCCTATTGCATGAGGTGCTGTTCCTGGTACTGGGGAAGCAGCTTTCCACCCTTCTTTGTGGAACTCAATGTCCTAGCATGATTCCAGCATACTGTAAGGTGTGTGTGTGTGTGTGTGTGTGTGTGTGTGTGTGTGTGTGTGTGTGTGTGTGTGTGATCTCATTGACTATTTGTGAGTAGGGTGGTTATGAGTTTAAAACCAAGGTCCCTCATCTTCCTTCCAGTGTACCAGGTGCTCGAGGCATTGAGAAAGTAAGGATGGTAGGTTTGTACGGTTCTATGAATAGGTGCACAGCTTAGGTTCATAAATCTTTGAATTACACTTGAAAACACTAACCAAGGTTTTGGTTCCGCTGAGGAGGTTTGTGGTAAGAAGTCACACCCATTGTAACTCTTTGTGCTGATTGCAACATTTAAGAGGCTGAGGCAGGAGTACCACCATGAGTTCAACTTATCTAAAAAAGAAAATCCATGCTGGGGTTTTTTGTTTTTGGGTTTTTTTTTTTTGTGTGTGTGTGTTTTTGTTTTTGCCATAAGATTCTCAGCCTTCTGTGTAACGTCCATTCATTGACTGAGTGCTCCTGTCAGAAAAGTGGGCACCAAGTAAAGATGATACTAAATCACAAGCTCCCAGTCTTGAGGAGCTTAGGGTCTGTTGGGAAATACACTGAAGAAGTGAATGGACAAACAGACAGTATCAGCACCACAGTGATGAATACTCACTAGCTGGGAAGCCTAGGGACGTGACAGGCCAAGAACCTGCAACATTAGGGGAGGGACATGGTAGATTTCCTGGAGAAAGTGACATTCGCTATGAGGAAGAGTCAACAGGTCAGTGTCTGGGGGCAACAGGAAACAAAGAGCATTATGGTCCAGCAACAGACTCAGTTGGACACATTCAGGGAAGAAAAAAAAAATGCAGCATCATACTTGACTGGAGTGGAGGGAGGGTGGGCAAGTGCTATAAGCGAAGGCAGTGAACTAAGCAGAGGGCTGGACCAAGAAAGACCGAGAGATGCCTGGAGGGAGCCTCGTTTTCTTGTATGTTTGATTTTAAAAATTAGATTTTGAGCAGGTTGGGTGGGACAGCAAATGTTAAGAGTCCCGCTCTAATTCAGAATCCTGAAATGAGGAAGTAGAAACTGCCAGGGGGTGATCTATCTCCATCTGCTTTAGTCTTAACTGATGACCTCATGATCCAGGGTAGCCCAGAGTAGAAAGGTAAAAATTTGTTCTGGTGTTAGGTCTTGAACCCATGGCTTTTTGCATGCTAGGCAAGGGAGGCCCCCTGCCTCGAAGGTGAAATTCTTAGGTGAGTCATGTTTAGAATTTCACCAGAGATCCAGTGATCCTCTCGCTCTAACCCTGTATGTAAAAGGACTTCGAAGAAAGATCAGTCCTCGGCAGCAATAAACTGCAGCTGGAAGCTTTCTTACAGGACAGAATCACATACTAGACCAAAAAAAAACAAAACAAAACAAACAAACAAAAAAAAAAGTTCTCACAACTTAGCTGAAGCTCTGATGTATGTATATGTCAGAAGGCAGCTTCACTCTGCATTCCCATATACTGGTTTGGATTTTTCCAAGTTGGGAAAGGAGGTATTCATTGGTACTACAATAATCAATGCTTCTTTTAGACTCAGTTAAGTAAGATGGATAAGATGTCTCAACACCTTGAAGCACGTCATACACCAGCACTTTCTAGCCACCCTCGGCCCTGCCCTTGGTGATGGTGAGATTTTCTTGTTGGATGGGAGCCCTGAAGTTGAGGTTTCTCAGGGCGTGTTGCTATCCTATAGATTTAGTGACGTATGATGTGAAATTGTTTGGAATCCCAGCAGCTAAGCTGACCAGAGCCACAGAAGGTCAGTTCAGGACACTGGGAACAGCTGTGAGCCCAAAGAAGACCTCTCTTGTTGTCTGGTAGTGTGTGCTTGTTTCTGAAGCAAGACTCAGCATGGCAAGCAGACGGGTGTGTGATTTTGCAGTCGGTGGTGAAGCATGTAGTAGGCTTGGGCTGAATGAGTTGATCTTCAGCACCCTTGGTTTCACTTCCTCAGCTCCAGATGGATGGTGTTCTGGGCTCCCACAGCCTTGTTTAAGTGCTCACATTAGCAGCAGGATGGGATTCCCGGTGAAGCATCATCTCTTGTCAGAAAGCCAAGACTTGTTCAGAATGAAAGCAGAATTCTTCCCAAAGAGGCTAAATCACTCGCACTAATTAGCCTCAGTGGTGGCGTGGGGGGAGGGAGGGGGCGACAGCGGCAGATCTGTGCCTGTGCTCTTCTAAATAAGGACAATGGCTTTGTTCACAAGCAGAGGCATACCATGAGTAGCCTTGATCCCTGAGACCCTGTGCTGGGCTCACATGCTCGTGAGTCTCGCAGGGATCGTGAGACATCTCTTTTGGGATCCAGACATTCAGAATAAACACATTTAGGATTCTTTGAACAGTTATCGTCACTGTGGACAATGTGGTATCTATGCATGGGCCCTGCAGCCCATCTCACGGGGTAGCACACCAGGGTGAGTCGGATCCTCTGGTCTTTCGCCTACCACAAGCCACTGGCGTGGTACACATAACTGCATCAGCTGAATCTAGCTCGAACATGCATTTATTTCTCTCTTCAAATTTTTAACTATTGATACCCAAGAATGTCTTGTCCTTCCCCTTTTGACTTTTTGAGACAGGGTCTCACATAAGCCAATCTGGTCTTGAACTTGCTATGTAGCCTTGTCTCAAAAAAGAAAACAAACAGACGGAAACAAAAGTAAATAATGCATAAAAATGGCCAAAGGAGTCTAATGACCTTCCTAAGTCACCAAAAGAGTTGATTCTGGTGTGCACTTCTTCCTGACTACCAGTCTCGTGCTCTGACCACAAGCCTTCACCACCAGACCACACTTCCCTAAATAAATAACTACTTCTGCATGCTGGGGACAGGGCATGTGCGGCAGCACTTACGTAGGTGGCGCAGACAGCAGCCTTTCACTTAATGTTGCAATAACACAGGCCAAATCATGCACACCCAATTTCAAAAAGTCACCGAATGTCTTGACGCTTGGAATGTCTTGACGTTCGTTCGTCGGGTTCTCTACTGTCCCACCATGCAACAGCAAAATCAGTAAAGCCTACATGGCACAAGGAAAATCCGCTGAGACAAAAATTGAATTTTCCTTCCTTCCTCTTTTCCTCTTTCCTCTCTTCCTTCCCTTCTTCCATTTCTTTCTTTAGTGCAAGATAGTCCCAGATCGCCTGTGTGACCAAGGATGAATCTGAACCTCTGATCCTCCTACATTTACTACTCAAGTACTAGTCTTACAGGCATATGCTACACCATCCCTGGCTCCCCAGCTCCCCATTTTGGTTTGTTTGTGTTTGTTTTGTTCTTACAAGACAAGGCCAATCTCACATTGTACCCATGGGTTGCCTGGAACTCCTGGTGTAGCCCAGACTCAAAGCCATCCTCCTTCCTAAGCATGCTGAATGCTGGGATTGCAGCTACAACACCCACCTTGAATTTGTTTTTAACCTTGGGTTAAAATCAGGCCCGAGATTATGTAGCCCTTTAACTTTTGATTCCCAATGAGAGGAATTTAGCACACAGATAAGCATTCATCCACCAAGGTTCTGGTTCTTCATGCTCAGACTTGTCCAGAGACCGGAATCCCTACCCTCCTGGGAGGCAGCACTAGAGCTCTGGAACACACTTGTCTCAAAGTTGCTCTGACCTTTGCAAATGGCAAAGATAAGTTCACATGCAGGCACTGAGTTGTCTTTATTTTTAGGCTATAATGTGTGAGCACCATTTTTAAAAAATCTTTATTTTTAATTAGCAGATCATTGTATAGATTTGGGGGGATATTTTAATGCATGTATATGTTTTGTAATGATCAAACCAGAGAGATTCATATGTCTATCATCTCAAATGTTTATAATTTCTTTGTGAATAAAAGCATCTAAAATCTTCTCTTCTTTTCATAGATATTTTGAAATATATATTATCAGGATTAAGGGCATACATCTGTAATCCTGGCCCTTGGGAGGTAGAGGAAGGAGGTTAGCAGATCAAGGTCATCCTAAGCTACATAGTGAATTTTGGCCAGCTTTGAGGTCCTGTCTCAAAACATGAAAATGTGTGTGCGTGATCCATATAATAGAAGACCACAACCTATTCTTCCTGCCTAAATGTATCTTTGTACTTACCAACCAACTTTCCCTCTCCTTCCCAGCCCCCCCCCACCTAACCTGTTTTCTTCTTTCTACTTCCAAGAGCTTCACACTCTGAGATTTCAAATGTAAGTGAGATCATGTGGTATTTATCTCTTGGTGTCTGGTTTATCTCACCTAGCATGATGCCCTGTAGTTTCTCCCATATTGTTGCATGATAGATTTCCTCTACTTTTTAAAAGAGTGAAAGTATTATTTCACTGTACATGTACCTGTACTGTATTTTATAAGTAAATTCTTTGTTGATGGACACAGCTGTTTCTATGTTCTGGCTACTGTGATGAACGCTACTATAAACACCCAGGCCAACAGGCCTAGCATGATTTCATTTTTTTCTGCTTGCTCTTGGGTTTAGTGATGATGAGGTTAAACTCCGGGTCTTGTGCACACCACTGTGCCACCGAGCCACACCCCCAGCCAGCCTCATTTCTTAAAGTGTGATTCTTACACTAAAGAATGGATGCCATGAGCAAGTTGAGGTGTAAGAGTATCTTTATCTTATAGGATGGTCGTTGGTTGTTAGTGGGGAAGGAGATTGGAGGGTCTGAATGGAGGGCTTGAACCCTATATGGTATTCTAACCCTTTTCAACCTTGGTCATATCATTTCCTAGGACAGATTACCTAGGCCCCACCTCTGTATTACAGTTACTTCCTCTAAGTTCTGTCACAAACTTCATTCATAGATCTGGCAAGCCACTTACTGTAGCCCCATAATACTCTATTGACTTACTTATCTTCCCTGAGAGACTGCTCTATGTGGAAGAAGGTCCACCCCATTTATTGGGGTTTTTTTTTTTTGAAATAAAGTTTCTCTGTGTAGCCCTGGCAGTCCTAGAATTCACTGTGCAGACCAGGCTGGCCAGGAACTCAGAGATCTGCCTGCCTCTGCCTCCTGAGTGCTGGGATTAAAGACAGGACACATTATCATGCCCAGCCTGGTCCACCCCATTTATTTAAGCGGCAGCTCTATCCCAGTCTCTTAATAGTCCTTATTAAATAATGAGAGAAGATATTAATAGGTGGTATGCGCTTTTAAAAATATTTATTATTTTATATGCATAGGTGTTTTTTGTTTTTGTTTTTGTTTTTGTTTTTTTTGCATGCATGTCTGGTCAACATGCGTGCCTGATGCTCAGGGAAAGCCAGAAGAGGGCGTTGAAATTGAACCCAGGTCCTCTGGAAAAGCAGCCGGAGGTCTTAACCACCCAGTCATCTCTCCAGTCTGGAGCTTGTCCTTTGCAGAGGACGGATGTATTAGATGTCCAACACTCTGGCCATAATGGGGGCTGCGGGACGGGAAAGAGAGCTAAACTATTCCGAGGAGAAAGGTTAAAGACCTCTTTTTTTTTTTTTTAATTGCCAAAGGAGTAGTAAGTAATGTATGATATAAATCTTGGCTATAAAATCTTGACATATCTTTGAGGTGTTGGCCTCGGAGCTGCTTCAAACCTGAAGAGGAAGTAAATCAAATCTCTCTAGGTTTTCTCGAATAGCCCCTGCGATGCAGTTATGAGTGAAAGGCAAGGCCAGACAGACCCAGGAATTCAAAGCTTGACCTATTTTGTCGAAACTAATAAGAGGAAAGATGTCTGCATAATCTCCCCTCCCCCCCCCCCCGTGTGTGTCCTTCTGTCCCTCTCTCCCTGTCTCTCTCTTATAGTAAAGGCCAGTGGAAAACACGTGACAGACTTTAGAATTCAGAGAGCTGAAAGCGACGCAATCACTTCAGGATCGAGCAGCTACAAGAAGCCTGTGTTTGTGTGTCGCGTTGTTCTCTTTCCCCTCCCCCCCACTTTCGACTGAGGAAAAAAAAAATAGGTGCCTAAATTCCCACCAACATAAACCAATGACATACAATGATGAAATTCTGTTTTCACCTCTGCCTGTGACAGGGAATGCAAAAATAGCAAGTGGCCTATTTCCACGAATCCCCGCCTCCCTGCCCTCCCCGCTCTCGCTGGGATCTCTAAGAATGGAGGCTAGCGCACACCCAGGAGCCAGCCGGGAGCAGCCCCCGGACCCGAGGGTGATGTCAGGCGGCGGGAGCGGCTGCAGCCCGGCCAAGGAGGCCGCGGCCTCTGGGGAGCAGGGAGGGCGGGTGGCCTCGATGGGCGGACCGTGCACCGGGCTGCGCCACGTCGCCTGGAGACGGCCCTGGCGGCGCTGTGTTGCTGTAAACAGCCGCTTCGCGCTGTTACTATCTATAGCAAGATCGCCTAGCTCCCGGGTGCGGCGGCCCGAGGCAGGTTTGCGGTTCTGCGCCCCTTGCGCCCCTAAAGATCCATCCACTGTCCTAATCCCCTAGAGCCCTTCTTGGAATGCCCACTGGTTAGTTGGCTTGACACCCCCCCTCCGCCCCGGTACCCATAGAATGGAGACGAGTGGACACCTGAGTTCTGCGAGGATCTGCGGTTTCGTACTCCAGGGGTGACCGGAGTTCTGGGGCTGAGTCCAGTCTGTCTCACCCGGCTTGTCCTTTGCAGAAGGACGGCAGGGTGAGGGCATGTAGGGGTATGTTCTACACTGAAGCACTTGGCCTCCCAAAGTTCTAGCTTTCAAGACTCAAGAGCGGTGGTCAGGTCCCAGAAGCCAAAATCTCCCATACGCACAGCTGGGCATCGTGCTTCCAGTCCCCTCTGGTCCTCCTCCCCCGAAGTCCGAACTGGAAAATCACCCGCTACCGGCTCCCAGTAAGCGCGGTTTTATGTTTGGATTCAGCACCCTCACATCCCCAGCACCGACTTGCGTTCTCCCGCAGAGCTCACCTCACTTAGTAATTTGGAGCAGACCCCCCCCCCCCGCGCCCACCAACAACCGCCCCCTTTCCATCATCCTCCGGCCCCAGCTCAAAACCAAGCAAAGGACCGGGTCAGTCCTTACTGGGAGGTTTTGCTTAATGTTTATCGGTCAGTGTCTCCAGGGACTGGCAGTCTCCGGGATAGCTCCAAGCTAAGGGCCGGGTGTGAGGTGGGGTGGGGTGCTTTCTTCCCTCTAAAACATGAATGAATGGCCTCAGTATCTTAGGTGAAGTAGGTTATTGTACACTTATTTAGAATCCTTCACTAGCTGCTTCCAACCTCAATCCTCGAGGCCAGGGGCTGGTTGGAGCAAGGGGCTGAGACGCTGATACCGTTTTATTTATTTATTTAGGCACTGATTTGCGGTGGACAAAGCTCTCCTTTGGGAACAGAAGCTTCAAAGCCTTTAGGGTTGCGTACCTGTATCTCCGAATGTCAGATTCAGAAATGTCCCAGATTTCTGGACAATGAAAAGGAGGCGACCCCCATCTCATGCCCTGACTCTGGGAACAGAGTCCGCATTGAATCAGGTGCGAATGTTCGCTCGCCTTCTCTGCCTTTCCCGCCTCCCCTCCCCCGGCCGCGGCCCCCGCTCCCCTTCACCCCCCCGCGTGCTGCACCCTCAGAGTTGGCTGCAGCCGGCTAGCAGTTCCCGTCAATCCCTCCCCGTCAATCCCTCCCTCCTTTACACAGGATGTCCATATTAGGACATCTGCGTCAGCAGGTTTCCACGGCCCGCCCCTGTTGTCTTGGGGGGACTGTCCCCGAAATCCTACATGCAGAGAGTCCAGGAGACCCTCTAAGACTCCCATTATGAACAATCATAGGTGAAAATTACATTCCCAGGAGTGGGTCGGGGACCTGGGGCGCGGAGTTGCAGACAGGGCGGCCGCAGAGGGCGATGGGGCGTGCGTTTCCCCTCCATTGCCAAGCTCCGCCCACTGACGTATTAGGTTCATTCACGAGCGCTTCTATAAAGGCACCGGCTGAAGCTCCTACTACTCCAACCGCGACTGCAGCTAGCAACTGAGAAGACTGGATAGAGCCGGTGGCGCCGCGAACGAGCAGTGACCGCGCTCCCACCCAGCTCTGCTCCGCAGCTCCCACCAGTGTCTATCCCCGGACCCCTCGCCGGGATTTCCCTAAACCTCGACCATGATGTTCTCCGGTTTCAACGCCGACTACGAGGCGTCATCCTCCCGCTGCAGCAGCGCCTCCCCGGCGGGGGACAACCTTTCCTACTACCATTCCCCAGCTGACTCCTTCTCCAGCATGGGATCCCCTGTCAACGCACAGGTGAGTTTGCTTTCGTGCCGCTGCCAAGTTCGCGCCTAGGCTCTCAGAGGAGGAGGGGACACCGGGGTGGGACTCTCAGGGGTGTCAGATGGAAGGGGCTTTTCTTTTTTGGCTCGGGAGGGCAGGAGGAGCCCTAGCCTGAGAATCCAGGACTTATCCGAGCGCGTGCACGCTTGTCATAGTACGACTTAGAGCCCCCTTCCCGCGCGGCAGGTTTATTTTGAGTGGCCTGCGCGCTTCCCTTGGTGACTTGTCTCTGAGATCAGCCGGAGTCAACCTGTCTCGAGCTAAGACTCGCAAACTAGAGCCTGGGAGGCGGCAAACAGCAGCAATCCCCCCTCTTGGGGCAGCCAGGAGCAGGGAGGAGGGAGGAGGCTGTTGCGGGCGGGTGTGTAAGGCAGTTTCATTGATAAAAAGCGAGTTCATTCTGGAGACTCCGGAGCGGCGCCTGCGTCAGCGCAGACGTCAGGGATATTTATAACAAACCCCCTTTCAAGCGAGTGATGCTGAAGGGATAACGGGAACGCAGCAGTAGGATGGAGGAGAATTCCACGGGCTGCAGAATTCATGGGAGGAAATTGGGAGAGCTTTTATCTCGGATGAGATGCATACAGGAAGACATAAGCAGCCTGTGACCTGAATGTTCTTTTTCCTCTCTCCCTGCTGCATGTGATACTAAGGCTACTTGCTCCACCTGTGTCTGGAACCTACTCGCTCACCTCTACTTTTCCTCTTTTTGTCTTGTTTTCAGGACTTCTGTGCTGATCTGTCTGTTTCCAGTGCCAACTTTATTCCCACGGTGACAGCCATCTCCACCAGCCCAGACCTGCAGTGGCTGGTGCAGCCCACCCTGGTCTCCTCCGTGGCTCCGTCGCAGACCAGAGCGCCCCATCCCTACGGAGTCTCCACCCCGTCGACTGGGGCTTACTCCAGGGCGGGAATGGTGAAGACTATGTCAAGCGGTAGAGCTCAGAGCATCGGCAGAAGAGGCAAAGTAGAGCAGGTGAGCAGCGATTCTGAACCTGGGGATGGGAGGTAGTGGCGGGGGGGGGGGGGCGCAGGAAGGGGATAGAGACAGGACACAATAGAGAGGTCAAAGCCCTAGCGCAACTGACTGCACTTCCGGACCTGGAGCCATGGCTCCTAGCCCTTTTCTCCCTTGTCAGTTTCTAAGGGATGGCCCCAAGAAGTACTCTAGACACTTTCTCAGACAGCTTCCTACCTTGTTCTTTAGCCTGGGAGCCTCTTTGTTCCCGTGCTAAAGATCTTACTTTAAATGCAAATCACACTCGGCCTGCCAACTGCAGGTTAGAAAAACTGCATCACCGAGTGGTGTCTGTGTTGTAGGAGCCAGTTTCATTGGAGTGGCTGAATGCCGGTGATGCTGGACAATCTTACTGAATGTTGGTCCTTTTAAAATTGTTCTTCTAGTTATCTCCTGAAGAGGAAGAGAAACGGAGAATCCGAAGGGAAAGGAATAAGATGGCTGCAGCGAAATGCCGGAACCGGAGGAGGGAACTGACTGATACTCTCCAAGCGGTAGGTAGAGCCTGCTGGCTGCTTCTGAAACTTCCACTTTGGAGGTTGGGACTAAGGGATCCGGGTCCTTAAGCAAGACGGTGTCTTATGTCTTCCTTCAATTCTTCCTGTACAGGAGACAGATCAACTTGAGGATGAGAAGTCTGCGTTGCAGACTGAGATCGCCAATCTGCTGAAGGAGAAGGAAAAACTTGAATTTATTTTGGCTGCTCACCGACCTGCCTGCAAGATCCCGGATGACCTGGGCTTCCCAGAAGAGATGTCTGTGGCGTCCCTGGATTTGACTGGGGGTCTACCTGAGGCTGCCAGCCCTGAGTCTGAGGAGGCTTTCTCGTTGCCTCTTCTCAATGACCCTGAGCCACCCAAGCCCTTGGAGCCAGTCAAGAGTATCAGCAATATGGAGCTGAAGGCTGAGCCCTTTGATGATTTTTTGTTCTCAACATCATCCAGGCCCAGTGGCTCTGAGACCGCCCGATCTGTGCCAGACATGGACCTGTCTGGCTCCTTCTATGCAGCAGACTGGGAGCCCCTGCACAGCAGCTCTCTGGGGATGGGGCCCATGGTCACAGAGCTGGAGCCCCTCTGCACCCCGGTGGTCACCTGTACTCCCAGCTGCACTACATACACGTCTTCCTTTGTCTTTACCTACCCCGAGGCTGACTCCTTCCCCAGCTGTGCGGCTGCCCACCGAAAGGGCAGCAGTAGCAATGAGCCCTCCTCTGACTCACTCAGCTCACCCACCCTGCTGGCCCTGTGAGCAGTCAGGGAAAGTGAGGCAGCCGGCACCAAAAGTGCCACTGCCTGAGCTGGTGCATTACAGAGAGGAGAAACACGTCTTCCCTCGAGGGTTCCCGTAGACCTAGGGAGGACCTTATCTGTGCGTGAAACACACCAGGCCGTGGGCCTCATGGACTTGAAAGCATCCACACCTGGACTCAAGTCCTCACCTCTTCCGGAGATGTAGCAAAAAACGCATGGAGTGTATTGTTCCTAGTGACACCTGAGAGCTGGTAGTTAGTAGCATGTGAGCCAGGCCTGGGTCTGTCTTTTTTCTCTTTCTCTGTAGTCTTCTCATAGCATTAACTAATCTGTTGGGTTCATTATTGGAATTAACTGGTGCTGGATATTTTCGGATTGTATCTAGTGCAGCTGATTTTAACAATACCTACTGTGTTCCTGGCAATAGCGTGTTCCAATTAGAAATGACCAATATTAAACTAAGAAAAAATAGAACCTTATTTTCCAGTAGATAGAACTAAATAGCTATATCCATGTACTGTAGTTTCTCTTCAGCGTCAATGTTCATCGTAATGTTACTGATCATGCATTGTTGAGGTGATCTGAATGTTCTGACATTAACAGTTTTCCATGAAAACGTTTTATTGTGTTTTCGATTTATTTATTAAGATGGATTCTCAGATATTTATATTTTTATTTTATTTTTTTCTACCCTGAGGTCTTTCGACATGTGGAAAGTGAATATGAATGAAAAATTTAAGCATTGTTTGCTTATTGTTCCAAGACATTGTCAATAAAAGCAGTTAAGTTGAATGCGACCACCTTGTTCTTTTTGTTCTGAGAGTTCTGTGTGCTTTCTGGAAGGCATTCGTGGAGACCAGTTTGTCAAGATGGGTAGGTCCTGGAGGGAGACACACCTCTGTCTGTTCCTTATCACACAGAAGGAAGTGCTAGTTGAGGATATTTTATAGATATGTGTTCATATTGCATTGCTAAGATTTTCTACCTACCTGCCCTGGGGGCCGAAAGCTGCATGTAACAGCTTGAGCAAGGGCACACCTTCCTGTTTCTCTTTTCTGCTTTTTGGAGGGAGCCTTAAACTTGCTTGTCTTACATTTAGCAGTTTTTATACGAAAGAAATCCTCCAAACAGAGCCCAGATCTAAAATATTATTTTAACTTTTTTTCTTTAATTGTTTGAGATAGGATCTTGCTAGGTAGCCCAGGGTGGCCTCAAACTCACAGTAATCTACTTGCCTCTGGCTTATCAGTGCTAGTTATTACAGACAGACAGAAAGTTTAGCTTTTTATTACAACAAAACCACATGAAGATTTCTCTTAAGAGTGGATGAGTTGAAGAATGGCTGAAATAAATGACTTTTTCATTCTTGTTCAGTGTATTAGTCTGAGCTGCCTCTTCTTTTTAATTAAGCTTTAAAATTATAATATTCATTTATGTGTGGAGGACAATCATGTACTGTGGTACTTGAGGTCACAGGGCAAGTTCCAGGAGCTCTGGGTCCTGGGGATTGAACTCAGGTCAGGCATAGTGACAAGCACCTTTACCCACGGAACCAATCTCGCCAAACCCGAACTTCCTTTTTTTTTTTTTTTGCGCATTTATTTTTATTTTATGTTAGTGTGTTTTTGCATTTGTCTATGCACCGTGTATATGCAGTACCTATAGAGGCCGGAAGAGGGCGATGGATCCTTCGGAACTGGAGTTAAGAGATAATGGTTTTAGCCTCCATGCTGGGTGCTGGGAACTTGAAGCTGGGTCCTCTGCAAGACTAGCAAGTGCCCTTAACCACTCAGCAATCTCTCCAACCCTCCTGAGCTGCTGCTTATTGCTTGGTTTCAGAAGTTTTCCCTTGAGTCCCATCGTGGTGATGCACTACCTTTAATTTCAGCAGTTGGGAACCAGGGTCAGGTGGATCTCTGAGTTCGAGGTCAGCCTTGTCTACAAATCGAGTTCCAGGACAGCCAGGGCTGTTACACTGAGAAACTCTGTTATGAAAACAAACAAAAGATTTCCTTGGTTAAAAACAAGTTTTCAATTGTTCATTTATTTTCTTTGAGATATAGTCTAATCTGACCTCAGGCCTGCTATGTTGTTGAGGCTGGACCTGAACTCTTGATCTTTCTGTTTATATCTCCCAAGTGCTGGGATTACAGTCATACACCATCATACCTGGCTTGAATTCCTCGTTCTAGCATATGTTCATCCAGTCAACCTTTTTATTCTCAGGAGGAAAAGAGGGGGAAGTGTTGCCCTATGGCACAGTGAAAAAAAAAATCTAATTTCTGAAGTTACTTTAACACCGTGTATAATTCAGATTACAGTGTGGGGAGCTGACAATTCAAAGAGTTCAAGCAGCACAGATAATGGCTGGTCATTCTGTAAATAAAAGTTACATAATAGCTCGGTAGGGAGAAGTCAGTGGACTCTGAATAAGCTTTAGCTTAGACAGTTTATCGTCTCAAAGAAGAACATGACCTTTGTCTGGGATGCCTCTGTAAAGCTCTTCTCACGTTTACAGGTACAAACCACAAAGAAAGGAGTCTGAGCCCTACCCTTTGCTCCAAAGTGCTGGGTAGAAGGGGAGCTTGGGGTCATTAATGGTAATGGAAATCACTTGGTGGTCATGGGGGCCTCTGTCAAGTTGCATTTTAATTCCAAATGACAGCTCTGCTACACTTCAGCTGTTGCTCTTACCATAATGATCAACACTTCAAAGCAGGGCACTCAAGTCTCTCTAGAACATTCCTTACAGCACACACCATGGTCACACTGATTTTGCCAGAGTGGCCTTGTTGGTACACCAATAACCCCAGAGCTAAGGTGAGAGGCTCACCTTGGGTTCTGGGTTACACTGTGAGATCCTTTATAAATAAAACACAATGTTTAAAAAAATGGTTTAGGTTCATTATTTGCTGCTTAAAGGGTAAATATCCTTTAAATGTGATCTCTAATTTTAGAATTAATGTAATGCGTATAAGGACACAGTGATAACAACCCCAGAGAGATTTCCTAGATAGGGAAGGGCCGCACAGGAAAGTAGCTTGCCCTGGGGGCCTTACTAATAACAACGGTCCTGGCCCCAAACTGTCTGTGGAAGGAAAGCATCCCTTTTCCTTTGACAGCCTTGACACAAACCTTTTTTCCAGATCCTCACAGCCCAGGCCATACTACTCCCATCTTCCCGGTCAAGCCAAAGCACTCCTCCCAAATCCCCCAATAACTCCTGAGGCTGATTGACATCGGGAACTGCCATCTTCCTTTTGAGAAACACTTCCATGACTGCTCAGAAGATGCAGTCTCAGATCGGTTTCAATGAAATAACTACTTGAACATCTTCATTACCACTCACATCGATACAGACCTATGCACACAACAAAAAGGCCTAAATACCAGCGGCCATTTCCTTTTGGGGACCATATCTAGTCTGACCTACCAATGGATCTTAAGGCCCAGTTTCTAGCTATAATACAGGGTCGATGATCACTTTGCTCAGTGGATGAATGAGTAAATTCTACACTCTTTCCATAACTACAAAGGTAGTCTGTGTACGCTCTGTAACTTATGTTCCAGTCTAGCCTCCTTCTACCCTCTGTGTGGGATCTTAGGAAATAGGAATGGAGTATCTTTTACATTTGGCTGCAAACACTCCACCCCACTTCCATCCTTCATTTCTGGAACTTCTTCATTGCCCCCCCCCACCCCATTCCTTCCGTCATTTCAACAAAGTGAATTTGCTACTGTATGCTGACTGACATTTTAGATGACAGAAGAAAAATATTCATCATTGCAGAATAGGGGACGGCAGGCTCATAGCGTCTTTGCACACCCCTAGGTCTCAGCAATTATCAATGCTATAGGGAAGCACTTTTTGTTATTTTGTATCAATGGCAGTTCCTGTCATATGTAAGTGAAAGTGAATAAACCTTGCTATGTTTAATTAAGGGACAAAATCAAAGACACAGTAACCAGATGGTTACTCTAATCAAATGACCTGAAGTTTCAATGTTTCTCAATGTCTCAAGGAAACAATGTCTAAAAAAGAAACGAAAGCAAAAGCAACCTTTAAACTGCAAAATGCCGGCAAACATTTCCTGAAAGGGTGAGGGATTGGAGTGACGTTTGGATGCCAAATGACAGGCACTTTAAATGGGTTTGCTATTAACATTAATGAAGTAACCCTAGATTCTTCTCTAGTTCTCCTGTCCCTATAACGCACAGTTCATGGACTTCCTTTGGTTCTGGACACATCTAGCACTAATTCCTTCAACAGGGCATTTTTTGTGTTGCTGGCCCTCTACCTAGGCCTCTTTGCCCAAATTGGATACTTCTTGACATTCAAAGTTTGGATCAAAGTAAGTCTCTTCTAGATGCCTTCCCTGGTATTCTACCCAGGCTGCTTCTGCATACATGATTTTCTCATGATCCCTGTATGGGTTTCCAGGGTATTTATCATTACCTGAAACATCCAATCCAAGTTTTCTTTTACTTAAAAAAACAAACATCTTGCCCCTCACTACTGAACTCTAAGACCCATGGGTGGAAGGACCTTTAGTATCTTGATAACAACCATGGCCCCAGGGTCTCTTAGGGCTAATGAACGGAAGAAAATAGATGAATAAGTGCAGTTGAAAGTTATAAAATATCAGAGTATATATTTAAGAGTGAAGATTAACTTCATAGACTTCTTCCAGATTGGAAGAGCCTGTCCTGTTATTAGATAAAAATTCCCAAGATGGAGAAAAAGCTCAGATTAGCACTTGCTTCTCTTCCAGAGGACCCAGGTTCAATTCCCAGGAGCCACAATGGGTGACTCACAACTGTTTATAAGTCCTGCTCCAGGCGGGATCCAACACCTCTGACTTTGGTGGACATCAGCGCTCACATACACACATGCACACACGTAAATAGCAATTAAAAGTAACAGTAAGATTTAGGCAACAGCAAATAGCATACTGTTCATATGGCTTAGCAGATAAAGAGCCTGGTGACCCGAGATCCTTCCCTGGAAGCCATGTAAAGGAAGAAGGAGACAATCAATGGCATACTGTTGTTCTCTGACCCCCACATTTATCCACCCACACTCATTACAAAAAACTCCCCTAAGCTTGGTGGTTCACGTCTATAATCCCAGCACTGGACAGGGTGAAGCAAGAGCACAGCATAGACTACATGGTGATTTCCAGGCCAGCCTGGGCTACAGAGGAAGATCCTGTTTGCTTTGTTTTGAAACAAACAAGTTAACTGCAGAGCGGAGACAAATCAATCCAATCCCCTTTAAAGAAAAATTAAAATGCTTTGGTTTAAAACTTAAAACTTTCAGAGTATAATACAAACCCATCTGCATTCCTTTGGTGTGCTGGAGGATGCAACCTATAATTTAGTCTGCATTAGAACGAGAGAGTAAGAGTTAGCCATTCTGTTATCAATATCAGTATAATTAGCCAAGAGAAAGTCCAGATCTGATAAGAAACAGGTGGATAAGATGCACCAGATGCTGCTGAATGACTTCCGGGGCCAGCTGGATAGAGTTCCATTGTCTTTGCATGCAGGAAAAAGCAACAGAAATCTAAATCATTTTAGCTGCAACACAATCCATTTCCATTGTTCCACACACCCACTTATGGACTAAGCTAAACTACCTTTCCTTTGTCCAAAAAGCATTGTCCTGTTACTGGGAGAAGAGGGATCAGAAAGGGTTCTGGCTATTGTTCCAAGAAGGCTGGCTGCTCTGCTCACCAGCTCGACTGTATAAGCCTTTTCTAACTTCCAACTTTGGTGCATAGGTTTGGTCAAAGCATGTGATAAGAAGCCTGGGGATCCACAGGTGTCTAATTGTTGGTTTTGTTGGAAACACTTCATTCTAAAGACAAGCCCAGAGGCTCAGGATGTAGTGGTACCAGGCTTGCTAGCCAGTGTGAGGCCCTGAGTTGGCTCCCTGGTACTGCAAAATGAAGAAACATTATCAGTAAGTCCCTGTGCAAAGGGTCTAGTTTTAAAGGCCTGGGACCAAAAGCAGCACCTTTATCCTAAATGTAAGTGGCCCAGGCTCAGGTTGTTATGTTTGCTAGGTGGAGAAATTTATGATCAGTTCCACCTTCCCCAAAAAATTGATCTGTTAGGGCAATGTGATAAGTCAATCACATTGAGGAACTGGATCCAATATAGTAAAGTGTTCCAGATTGTTGACTTAATTCTGAATCCTGGCCTGCTTGACCTTAGGCAAATTAAGTACTCTGTACCCAGTTTCCTCAGCAGCAAAATGAAGATGTTAATTATGCCTGCCTATTGAGGTTCTTATGAGCATTCAGCAAAGCAAATTGGCATATAGAGAAGGTTCATTACAGCTCTGAGAAATTCCAAAATATGGTAGAAGGGCTGATTGGTATGATTTCAGGAGATGGCAATCGGTCAGTGAAACAAATGGGGGCTTTATTTCATAAAATAACAAGACTCTGGGTGCCTACTGTATAACATGCACCAGATTCAGAAGTGGACAAGATACCTTTGTATTTTCAAAGAGTTTGGAATTAGTAAAGGCAAAAGACCACATATATATTCTAATACACAGTTAACACCAGAAATAGGAGGTTTGAGAAATGTAAGAAAAAAAATGAGGTACCCTACTAGGGAAAGTTTCTAGGTGACCTCTGAGTTGGACTTTGGAGGTGGATGAGGTAGAGATATTCAAGGTATGGAACCATTCTAAAGGCACAGACACATAAAGCTAACCAGCTTGGTTTTGCTCGGCTAAGGCTATAAAACGCATAGGATGGAGCTAAACGGAGGGAGGGCGGGGATTTACAATTTACACTAATATTTCCGTATCAGCATGGAGGAGACTAAAGGTGGACCAAGAAGAGATAACTGGGGCTGTATTACTATGAGCCTGGTATTTGGTTAGTTGGGTTTCTCAAAGACTCAGTGGAGGAAGCAGTAGTAGAGAGAAAACAAGAGATAATTAGAAGGAAGAAGGACTGCTCAGACTTGGTGGTGGAGTGGATGTGGATGGTGAGGGAGGGGAGGGTCTAAGATCCGTTCTAGGCTTACCAAACTTGACACACAGGTGGGCTTATGGTTACCTCAGTGACTTTCTGTGCATAGAAAAAAAGCATTGGTTTGGGGGATATGGAAGTTAAGTTCCATGGGGAACACATTAGGTTGGAATGCCTGTAGGATCCATCTAGGGGGAGATGGAGGAAGTCACAATAACCCAACAGAAAACGAAACAAGTTAATAGGGTTTACTCGGGGCACAAGGTTGGTATAGAACCTGTGGCCCTGGGGTAAAGTTTCACACGAGCCTGTTACATGCCAAGCTCTGGTTTATACAGGCACAGTTCTGGGCCAGGGACCCTGTTTGTTCTGCTAATTAGTGTGCCTTTAGCAACTGGTACTGGATAGGCACAGAATTATTATCTTGTCAAATGGTTGCCTCATTTGAACCTCCCAACACAACAGTCCAACGAGACAGATATTAGTCTCTTCACTTCACAGGTGTGGAAAATGATCCAGGAAACACTGGCCATGGGAAGTGGCAGATCTGAGATTTGAATATACACTTTGTGACTCTGAAAGCCCAAATTGCTTAACCACATTACCAGATCATTAGAATTTGACTCTAGTTAAATGATCTACTCCTCTGAGGTTGTGTTTTATGTCCATCAGGGATGGGATTGGGATTGGCTGGAGAGGTGACTCAGCAAGAAAAGTGGAAAGAAAGAAACAGCTTTACAAACTGTCCTCTGACTTTCACATACACACAAGATAAATGAATAAATGCACTCTGGGGTGACGCAGGGAGACCTCGTATTTTCTGTTTATTTGCGGATGCATGTGTGCACTTGTGCGGTGGTGGTACGGAGGTCACAGGACCACTTTGGGGAGTCAGTTTTTTCCTTCCATCTACTTGGCCTCCAGGGATCAAATTCAAGTCATCAGGCTCACTCGGTAAGAGCTTTACCAGCCCAGCTACCTTGCTGGCTCCCTTAAACCAGTTTTGTGTTCTGAGAAAGGGTCTCATTGTTTAATCTTGGCTTGCCTGTGCCAGACTAGCCTTGAATTTATGGAGATCCCAAGTGCTAGGATTAAAGTAGTATGCCACCATGCCTTGTCTGTTCCCCATCATCCCCCCCTCCCCGCAAAAAAAAAGAACCCACAACAAAAAAACCAAAAACAGACTTAAAATGAAGTAGCTGGTTAGAGTGATCTACACCTTTTACCCCAAAATTGAGAAGTAGATGTAGGAGGTTTACCTCTGAAAGATAGTTCGAGGCTATCTTTAGCTGCATATCAAATTTGAGACCAGCATGAATGACATGAATCTTTTCTGGAAACAATCAAAACAGGCAAAAACCGAACAAACAAGCAAAAAACTGATACAGCACAGTGCCTGTGAAGACTAACTTCAGCAGCCCTGAAACTGGTCACTGCATGTGAGAACCTGGGTTTTTCTGTTTGTTTTCCTTTTTTTTTTTTTTTTTTTTTTTTTTTTTTAAGAGTTACTCTATGTAGCCCTGGCTGTCATGGAACTGCCGACTAGGTTGACCTCTAACTCATTGCCTGCCTCTGCCTCTTAAATCCCCAGGTCAAAGGTGTGTGCCACTGCCACCACCACCCAACTAAGCACCTGGATTTCTGATGTGTGTTTATAGGTCACTGCAAAGCAGTGCAAGCAGTAATGTAATATTTTGTCACGCTATTTACAAGTGTCCATTGTAGTGCACATATTCAGTATTTTTATTTGATTATCGTCTTAGTATGCTCTTTAAAGTGGATTTCTTTAATATTGTTTGCTTTGAAACTAAAGAACAATCAGGAAAACATGAAACGGGCTGCATGATGTGGTGGCACAATTAAGCGTCTCTCCTGCTTCTGAGGAATAGACAGCCAGCACTAACTTGGCTCACAGTGTGTTATACACTGCTCTGAACACTCTATAACTTCATTTTCTTTTAAAAAGGGGGTGGGACTGGAAAAAGGGGGTGGGACTGGAGAGATGGCTCATTGGAAGAGTAAACACTGCTTTTGTAGAGGACCTGAGTTTGGTTGTCAGCACTCACATCCATCGGGCACACGCGTGCACACACATAAAATAGTAAAAATAAATTTTTATTAAACATAGTCACGGGGCTGGAACTGTGCTAGAGTGCTTGCCTAGCATAACAGAAGCACTGGGTTTGGGCCCCAGAACTGTGTGAACAGGGTCCTGGGGCTCCTATTTGTTTTCTTACTTTTTGGGAAGTGGAGGCAAAAGAATTAAAAATTTAAGGTCATTTCACAGCTACGTAGTGAAGTCCAGATTAGGATGGGATACGTGAGACTACGTCATAAATACACAAAATAGTCACAAGTACCCTTTAAGGTAGGTCTTGATATTACGCTTCCTTTATAATGACTGTCTAGGGCACAGAATGACAGTGACCTGCACTTTATCATCCGCCTGGAGTGGCAGCGCTGGAATGTGAGCCCCAGGAAGTGTTCCCAACGCCAGAGTGCTCTGCCGCTAGGAAGGAAAGCCTAGTCTGCAACAAGCTTGCAGGCTGAGGGGTGGAAGGGCTCCTCTCTGCGGGCTTCCCAGGCACCTCCCGGGGGTCTCGGCGTCCCTATATCCTCCCTCTCCGCACCCTCCCGGCTCCAGCGTCCTGCTCTGCCAAGGCCAAGGTGTCTCCTAGCCCTTTCCCAGCTTCCGGCCCTTCGCTCCAGGTCAGCTCGCTCCGGCGGCCGCGCCAGGAGCCCGCCAGTCCTCTATTTACTGTTTGGTTTCCACGGTGACACGTAGGCACCGTCAGCGCCTCCCGTCAGCGGCTCCCACCCGGCGCCGTGACGTCTGCCCGCCGCTTCCGCTCTGCCCATATTTGGAAAAGCGCTACGGGTGGGGAAGGGCTGGGAGCCGGACTCCCGCGGCGCCCCGCCCTCTGCTCGGCTCCGCCCCCGCGCGGGCCTGCGGTGCCCTGAGCGGCGCCCCCCCCCCCCCCCCGACTCTGCGGAGGCGGGCGGGGGCTCGGGTCGTCAGCATCTCTGGGGCTCTCTGCTAGTGGAGGCTGCAGTCAAAGCTTAGGGCCTGGCTCTACTGTTTCGGGTGGGTGATCCAGGATCACGATTTTCTCTCTCTGTGCCCGGAAATCCTGGAAGCAGTCATGGCAATCGTGGTCTAACCCTCGTTCTCTTTGATACACTTGAATTTCAGATTCTGGGCCGTGGTACAGTGGAAAGCTTTGAGGACAGACGTCCTGGGATCGGTGTTTTCCCTTGGGACAAAAGTGACCTTGGGAAGGCCAGTTTCTTCTGGCTGGGGGCGGGGCCGTTCTTTTTGCAGCCCGGTCATCACTGGGGCGAGGTCTTTCCTCACCTTCTAATTGACCCCCCTCTTGGTGAGATAATTGGAAAGTGGGTGACGTTCTTTAAGACCCCTGCAGTTCATATGCATGCAGTAGTTGTATCTCTGTGTCTCCTGGGACTTGCTCGTATTAGACGCTTAATTAACTTTAGTTACTGATGATTGAATGCATCCGAGGCAGATTTCACCTTCATAAGTCCGGACCCCGCAATTCCTTTTACAGGCGGAGGGAATATTGAGATGATTAATAGTCGCGCGGCAGGGTTGCTGATGTAAAGCGATTTGCGGATGTAAAGGGCAATAAACATGCGGATGTAAAGGAATCCATTGAGATTCCAGAAGTTTCTGAAGAGCCGTGGGTGTGTGCGGCAGGGCCGGGGAGGCGGGGGTGGGGCGGGCAATGCCGCAGTGGCTACAGCTGGGTTACTCCGTCACTATTAACAAGATGTCTAGGGCTAATTTTTCATGAGGCCTATCTCCCCCCAACGCCAACACACACCTCTGCCCTGACCAGCCCTGCCCTGCTCTGCCCTGCCCTGCCCTGCCCTGCTCTGGTCGCCCACGCCTCCCAGACCTTTTGGCTAAATGAGTGGGTGTTTTCCAGAATTTCAAAGCTGGAAGGGACTTCAGAGATTGAACTTATTTCATAGACAAGGACACTAAAGCTCATGGAAGTTTCTTCACCTAATCAAGCTTGAACAGATAGCTAGAAACAGAAAAAAGTCAGGTCTCTGGCGTTAAACTCTGCTTTTCTCTCTCGTTAGTGGGTATTGAGGTATGTCCCGAGCTTAGGTGACTGTAGGACCCTACATGGCTTAGCCGATGTACAGTTAAGCCAAACATTACATTTGGGTACCTGAGGATGCCACTGTCACAAATCAACAGCGGAACTGTCAAGAGGCGTTTCCTCCTCAGAACCATTATTCCTCTTTACCTTGCATGGCGGGATCTTTGTCTAGAGAAGGGTCCCGACTGCGATCCGCTGTGCCCAAACCTGTGTGTTTCCTATTCCTACCCAGGCCCTAGCAGGCCGAGAGCTCAGGCTGCAGCTGGTGAGTAGCCTGCAGGACCAGGAACCCTGTCTTGCTGCAGGAAAGGTTTCTTGGTTCTTAGGAGTCTGGCTATAGGGAGGCGTCTCTCAAAAATCCCCTTTGAGCTTCATCCAGATTCTCCTCACAGTCGCTTTTCTAACCTCCAGGGTGACTTTGAAGACAGCTCACGCTGAGAAGACTGGCGCTTCCTGGTTGACTGGTGCCTCCTCAGCATCCTCTCATCAGCGGATTTGGGGAGGGGTCTGGGACCGGTCATCTTCCCACTGACTGTACCTGCAGCTGTAGCCTCAGAATAGCAGCTCTGCCACCTGGTGGTTGTGGGAGCCCAGTGCGCCCTCCTGTGAGTCCCTAAGCATCCTTTCAGTAAGTCCTTGTGACGCCAGGGGACATAGTGTGCCCTGTGTGTCCTGGGGGAGTCAAACTCAGGTTGTTGCGCTTGGCAGCAAGCACCTTTACCTGCCGAATCATATAGCTGGCCCACTCTGATGGGAAGAGCCAACTTGGCAGGTAAAACCAAAGCCAAAATAAAACACCAAACCTTTAGTCCCGCTGTTTTTCTTTTCGAGGTTTATTTCTGAAGACTTATTCTTTGTCAATGTAAGAAAACAATTTTGTAATTTCTCTAGCCAGAACTGCTTTTCCAGCCTACCCCCCCTTCTCTTTCTAACTCTATTTCAAGTCCTGTGTTTGGAATACGGTTTCAGACTCTATTCACTCATAAGCCTTTTGTAACTTCGCTGCACCCAGAGGGACAGTGAGTGTACTATCCTTCCTTCTCCTTAAAAAAAAAAAAAAAAAAAAAAAAAAGTTTAATTTGTTGTTACGGCGCGCATCTGCATGCTGTATGCATTTGTGTCTGTGTGTGGCTCTGTGTGCTATGGTGTGTATGTGGAGATCAAAGGGCAGCTCTATGGAGTTGGTTCTCTCCTCCCATCCTTATGAAGGTTCTGGGGATGGAATTCAGGTCATCAGGCTCATGCAGCCAATACCTCTAGCCACTGAGCCATTTTTCTGGCCACCTCCCATGGTCCATTCATTCTTTTTTTTTTTTTTTTTGAGACTGAGTCTAGTTATGTAGTCCGCACTGGTTTTAAACTCCCGATCCTCCTATGCCAGTTTCCTGAGTGCTGAGAGTAAACCATTGAGCTTCTCTGCTGGCTTCTTCACTATTTCTTTGGAGGTGAGGGTCACATGTTGTCTTTGGTGATTATAGACTCCATAGCACTCAGGACAAAATGGCTTTCAATAAGTCATTGCTTACTAACTGGTCATTTCTACAGACACACTCTGGACCTTTGCATAGATAAGCCTTCTAGAACTCTTAGTTCTTGGTGGCAACGGGGTGTATGTAGGAGGTGAGCTAATCAAAGGTGGCCTTGCACAATACATAGTTTCACAAGAGAAACACCACCACCCGGAGTGAGATGAGGAAGTGGGAAGTTTGCAGTAGACTCAGAAAATTGAGAAGGAGGGTGGTAACCAGGAATGGAGAAAGAACAAGAGAGGTCCTAGAGAGGCAGCGCAGGCTCTAGGGCCAGCTTCACTCAGGATTCCATCCGCTGTGCAGCCTTGGGAGGCTTAATCTGCAGTCCAGGCTTTTCTTCTATATAAACAAATGCCCAACTCACGGCAGTCTGAGCATGTGAACTGAGTTGTGGTTATAAATGTCCCGGGCAAGTATAGACCACTAAATGACAGTGAGTGAAGTTTCTAGCTTTCTAGTCTCTTCAGCATGGTCCTTTTTGGGGTCCCTCAGGTCTAGGCTGACTCTTGTCGGTCCATAGTCATGGACCTGAGCAGATCTTTCCACATCCTGGACTTTTAGATTTCTTCTGTATGAGGTAGACATAATTATGTCTGCCTCCGAAGACTGCTGTTATGGGCTTATAAATTGCCTCATGTATCAGGAGCTTGAAGTTGCGAGTTATTATAGGAATGAGAGGGGGCATTAAAAGGTAGAATTCCTAGAAGTTTTAAGAAAGACAGATTTCACAGACTCAGAATGAAGCCAGTCACCAGTTTGCAGGGAAGAGGATGGGGCTGGGCCACGAACATCTATCCCTTCTGAAGCAGCCAGGAATGATCTGGCCTCATGAGATGTGAGGCGTTCATCCCTCCATTCTAGGAACGGTCCCTCCTCGAGGCTATGCTGAAGGTGTGGACCCAGTGGGGCTGGATGCCAGGACCTGTAGGTTATCCTGCCCTCCTGGGTGGGGGGTAGCATCTCAGGGTGTGTGCTGGGTGAGCCCTTGGCAACCTATTGTACCATGTGTGTGGGAATGGCCCAGGGACATCTTGGCCCAGGACTTGGACTCTTGAGCCTAGTAAGCAAAGAACCCGCCAGCACAGCTCCTCAGAGTTGCAATTCTGAGCCTTGACTGAAAATATCCTGGAACTGATTGCCAGTAATTATCAGAGAGATGGGGGAAGGAGGGTTGTGGGAGCCACATGTCTCAATTCCCTTCAACAACCTGTGTGGAAAAGTACCAACCGGGCTATGCCAATGGTCAGCTCTTTCGGTTGTTTTTGAAGAAGGAAGAGGATTGCACCCTCAGTCTGTTGGGGATCATAACATGAACCCCACACATGACAGCTCTTGTCCCCTGGAGCACACCAAGTGTCTTGTGCTTTCAGACCAATGAGGGCCCGGGGTCTCTAATTAGGTGAGGTATTCTTTGGGGATCCCAAACACAGCTTGAAGCTAAGCAAACTCATCTTGGGAGTTGCTGTTTTGGGAGCACAAAGGAAAGTGGGAATCTCCCTTCAGCTAGTGACAAAGCCAAAGCAAACAAACAAATCCACAAAACAACCCCCCCCCCAGAGCAAACAAACAAATCCACAAAACAACCCCCCCAAAGCAAACAAATCCACAAAACAACCCCCCCAAAGCAAACAAACAAAAACCTGGGGAGACAGACAGAACTCGGGTTTATTCTTTGCACTTCGTGATTGTATTTTCTTTGTTTCTTGTGAGCACATACTGCTTTTGTAAAAAGGAGATATTTTAAAATGTTCCCAGCAGAGCAGCCTTTTTAAAAAATAGAAGACAGAGCATAATTTGAATTGCCCTTTCTTTCCAAAAGATGTTCCTGGTTTAAAAGAAAGTGAATATATAGAGAAAGTTAGAAATGATTATTTGTTTTTATTTCCTCCCTCCCTTCCCCTCCCCTCCCTCCTTCCTTCCCTCCCTCTCCCCTCCCTTCCTGTCTTACTTCCTTTTCTTCTAATGCTGAGGCTTGAACCCAGCTCTGCATAAAGCCAGGTGTGGTGGCACAGGTGTGTGCCTGAAATCCCAGAACTGGGAAGATGGAGGCAGGAAGAGGAAGGACCACAGTTCAAGGTCTCCTTTCAACTACACAGAAAGTCTGAAGCCAGCCTAAGTTACATAAGGGGGAAAATTCTACATCTGACCCCAAGACGGGACACAGTCAAAACACAGGTGCATTAAAGTTACCTTCGGGTACCATGCATGATGACGTGCACACCTTTCATCCCAGCACCCAGGAGGCAGGCAACGCTCTCTGAATTTGAGGGGCTACAGAGTGAGATCTCGAGGCTTTAAATATATTGTGGAGCTAGTCTGAGTCCACCTCAGAGCCCCAAGGAGAGATGCTCTATTCAGATCACCTGCTTCAGCCTCTTGAGTGCTAAGATGATAGGTGTGCTCAGCCATGCTCCGCCATACCCCATCTGAGGTACAAAATATGCAGTTAAGTTTAGATATCAGGGTAAGTATGTGCTGCTGGCTGGTATGTTCACAGAGTTTTGTTCTTGAAGAGGGACCCCCCCCCCCGCCCCACCCCATGGGGACGAGGATGACATTGTCCTAATACCTAGAACACCTTGCTCAGAGGCATTCTTAGTTCTACATAGGTCATGAGGAGTTTGAACTTAAGGCAGAGTTCATAAGCGTTAAAAACAACAGCAAAACCCCACAATGTCATTTGTGAACTTTCTCAGTAAAGGCAGTATACTGTTTTGTAGGTGGTCTGGTCAGTTATGTGGAAAACTCCTACCAGTGATCAGGGAGAGATAGCACCCTGAACCAGGAGAGTGTGGAGGGCCTTTGCTGTCTCTATGCTCTGATTTCTCCTGCATCACACAGGAAACAAAAGGAATGTCCTATTTAGATGTGCTTCCTCCCTCAAGACGCCCTGTTTAGTAATCAGAGTATCAGAAAATCCAAAACACTTCCGGTCTCCAGCACTTTGGATCACAGCTAATCTACCTGCAAGGACTCTACCAGTTGCTAGCCATGACACACCCTCTCTCTCTCTTTTTATTTTTAAAGACAGAGTTTTCTCTGTATAGCCTTGGCTGTCCTGAAACTCCCTCTGTAGACCAGGCTAGAGTTTCTCTAGACCAGAAACTCACAGAGATTCACCTGTCTGCCTCCCAAGTGCTGGGATTAAAGGCATTTGCCCCCACCATCCTCGATCTAAACCCTGTTTACATTTGAGAAAAGTGCTAACTCCCTGACTGTAACTGGGCAGTTGGTAGCAGCTGTTGTACAGGTGTTTTTGTTGATATTTTTTTTCTTTGCTTCTTTGTTTTGTGATGGTAGGAATTGAATGTATAGCCTGGCACATTCAGGGTGTCTACTGCTGAACTATGTTTCCTTTTTTTTTTTTTTTTTCCTGAGACAGGGTTTCTCTGAGTAGGCCTGGCTTTGGACTCACAGAGATCCACCTGCTTCTGCTTATCAGTCCTGGGATTAAAGACGTGCCACTATGCCAAGGTTTGAGCTATATTTCCAATGCTTTTTGTTTTGTGTTTTTGAGATAAGGTAGCAAACACAATGCTCTTTAAATTTGTGGTCATCCTCCTGCCTCTGGCACGCTGAGAATACAGGTCTGTGATATCACTCCTGGCTCTAATATAATTGTTTGGAGGATCTGCTGAAAATTTTTTTTAAAAAATAGATAGTTGGCACAGCATGGGCTTGGAAATAGTTTCCAATTTCAGGTGTATGTTTTCATGCTCTCTGGGCATAGAAGCACCCACACATAATTAAGAACAAATCTTTAATAAATAGGGAACACTTTGTAAATTTATGGGTCATCTTTGCACAGGAGTCAAGCTAACCTCCGTCTCAGCTTTAGGGTATGTGCAGCCTCAGCGGGTTGGAATCAGGTGAGGAAGATTCAGGTGAGTGGAAGGTGAGAGAAGGTTGAGTAGAGAGAAAAGGCAGGCTGCCTGCCAGAGAGATAAACACTTAACAGCCTCCGGGAAACGTGTCACATCCCTGGGAGTAGGGACCCTGGTAAACAGAGGCAAATACAGTGACTTGAGCCCTGAACCCTCCATTGGTGGGACGTCCGGCTCTGGAACCTGTTTCCTCTTGGCCTCCCCTTGTCTCGCCCTGTCTTTCAGTTCCTGGAGCGCACCCTGCTCCTCCCTGCTGGGTGAACTTTGTACACTCTGTTTCCTCGCCAGGAACTCCAACTCCTGGGCATCCCTCAGCCCTCAAGCTTAAAGTTCACTTCCTTAGCCAGACCTTCCACACTATTCCTGATAAACCAGCCAGCCGCCCAGGGTTCCCCTCCCTCTCTATGGTACCAGCCTGGAAGCTCCCTGTGAGCAGAAAAAAAAAAAAAAAAAGTCTGTTCTAGGTCACTACTTTATCATGGAAAGCCAGGGTGCTGTGGGCACCCAATGGACGTTTACCGAGAGAGAACAAGCCATTTGTGACCTATGCCCTCCAACTTTAGAAGAGCTTTAATTCTATTTTGATGGATGCCAACTGACTAAGAAACTGATTGGAAAGAGGTACTTAGCCGGCTCCAGCAGCATCTTCCTCCTGCGGCTATGGCCAGCGGGCCGTGATTTCTACCTTACTGTTGAGTCGCTGCGCCCCCTTCTGGTCACTATGGGAAATGACAAGGACAAATTCTTGGAAAAAACTCTTGCTAAGGGTAGATGGGTACATTAGTTAGGAAAGACATTGCAGAACTCATCCTGTTAAAGACCTCTGCTGTCTGGAGAGGAAGGAATTGCTCAGCTTCTGAGCCCCGCCACCCTCCCGGGCTGCTGCTGTTTTGCACTGCACACGTCCTTTAAAATACGGGAAGCCTTTTCAATAGCTAGGAATGGATATGACTTTCGTGGGTCCCTTCTTCTACCGGCATTAGTTAATTTAGCTGTCCTACTTTTTTTTCCCCATCTAAAACATTCGTGGTAAGATACACAAATAGTATTTGCCGTTTTATTCTATTGTTGATGAACGCTTGAGTTGCTTCATTCCCCTCCCCACCCTTACTAATGATGCTGTCATTTATCCACAGATGTTTCTATGGGATCTGGCCCAGGTGGTTTGAGTGTACATCCAGAGTAGAATTACTGGATCGTATATTGTTTTTATTTTGTTTTGTCTTTCGAGGAATGGCCGCACTGCTTTCCACAGCCGCTGCAGGCGTCCCGGTCTTCGGGGACTCAAGTGGATTCGTTGATACATTTGGATGTGTTTGAGATGGCACTTTGTCACAGTTGAGTTGTAGTTTCCTGATGCCCTACTGACTTTGAGCATCTTTTCATGAGATTATTGGCCATCTATATATATCGTCTTTGGAGACACCGCCATTGAGCTTTGTCTATTTTTCATTGTTATGTTTATTTTATAGTTGAAGTGGGGCTTTTTTTTTTTTTTTTTTTTTTTTTTTTTTTTTTTTTTTTTTTTTTTTTTTTTTTTTTTTTTGTGGAGCTGAAAATGAAAACCCAGAGCCTGGCAGAAGCTAGGCAAGTGTTCTACCATTGGGACCCCCCATTTTTTGCATGGCTTTTGATTATTTTAGTTGGTTCTTTATATAATCTGGTATAAATTCATTATCAAATACATATTTGCTTTTCAAATATTTTCTTCTATTCTAGTTGTTACTATTTCACTTTGCTGATATTTCCTCTCTTTAATGATGGGAATCAAAGCCAGGCCCTTGCACACGCTTGGCAAACAACCACTGAGCAACATGGATATCCTAAGAATGTCTTTTTGATTTTTGAGACAGAGTCTCTCTGTGGCCCTGGCTGTACTAGAACTCACTCTGTAGACCAGGCTGGCCTGGAACTCAGAGATCCATCCACCTCTAGAGTGCTGGGGTCTAAAGGCAGGCACCACCATGCCTGGTCCAAGGTCAACTTTTGTCATATATTTGCTTCTAATATAGTTTTAGGTCTTAAATTTGAATATTTGTTCTGTTGTGAACTGGATTTTCTTTTTTACTTTTGGGGTCTCACAAATGGTGAACACGTTTCCCCTGGGTTATATTCAGAGCCCCATTTTGAATTAACCTTGCATATAATGTTAGAGAAGGTCCAACTTTATTTTTTGCATATGGATTTCTGGTCTTTCTAGTGCCAGCTCTTGGAAAGACTTTTCTTTGTTCAAACATAGATTTTTTTTGTTGCTGTTTTATTTTCCAAGACAAGATTACACAGTGTGTCCCTGGCTGTCCTAGAACTCACTCTGTAGACCAGACTGGCCTCAGACTCACAGAGATCCATCTGCCTCTGCCTCCCAAGTGCTGGGATTAAAGGCATGCCCCATCACTGCCTGGCAGAATTTTTGTTTTTAAAGGCATATTAATTATTTAAGGAATTCTGAGATCATAAGGCTGAGTTATTGATCCAATCTCTAGATTTTAGGAATAGCGGAGCCTAAAGGGTCTCTCCCCAATGAGGACGATGTGAAACTACCTTTTGTATCCAATGTTCTTGTTATTCTCAAAAAATTTGATCATTAAAGTTATAGTTTATATCTGCATTATTTTAAAGAGAAAAATGTTAAATGCTATATATGAAATATTTTTCTCTTAATGCTTATTCATCATTATTACTGTTATTAGTATTAATGTATAGATAGATGTGCCTGCTGTTGGGCGCATGTGGAAGTCAGAGGACATTTTTATGGAGTACATGCTCTCCTTCTCTCTGTACATGGGGTCAAAAGCAGGTCACAGGGCATGTGCAACAAATGTTTTACATACTGAACCATCTTGCCAGATGTCTTAGGGTTTTTATTGCTGTGAAGAGACACCATGACCATGGCAACTCTTATAAAGGAAAACATTCAATTTGGTGGCTTATAGTTTCAGTCCCTTATCATCATGGCGGGACATGGCGGCATGCAGACAGACATGCAGACAGACCCGATGCCGGAGGAGTTAGATATGAGTCCCACAGGCAACTGAGACACTGGGCATGGCTTGAATGTGAGACCTCAAAGCTCACCTCCACAGTGACACAATTCCTCCAACAAAGCCACATCTTCTAATAGCACCACTTCCTCTGAGTTTATGGGGGCAATTACATTCAAACTACCACACCAGCCTTATGTTAATGTTAATATTTTTCTGATCTAAAAGTTGGGCTTTTTGCTATGATTTTTAAAAGAAATTAAAATATTTGTATACATTCCAGAAAAAAATTCTTGCTTTTTACACACATTTGTCTGCTACAGGACTGTTTTTAAGTACTCTGGGTACACTGCTGCTTTGTAAACACTCTCCACATTCTGTCAACTAAGACCCAGGACGGTGTGAAGGTGTCTTGTGTGTCCCATGCTCCCCACATGTCCTGTGAGCTGTAGAGCATCCCTAATCTCTATGAGCTGACAGGGTGACATCACTTCCCTTGCTTCAGATTAGAAACCTGAATCCTTGGCATGTGTCGCATCATTCCAAAGGCTATGTCCTCTGTGTGACAGGCTGTGTGATTTTGAAATGGTTTCTTAGGCATGTGGTGTGGGCCTTCCATATGCAGATTGCCTGCTGGGCAGGCTGTCAGGGAGGATCGATAGTCTTGGATAGTAGGAGACCAAGAGGAGGTTTTGAAGAAAGGGTAATGGCAGAGATAATCTCTAGGAAAAGCCTTGGGGACCACATGGTTTGTATATGTGGATGAGAATATGGCTTGTCCAGGAAACCAGAAGACGCCCCAAGGTGGAAATGATTGAAGCAGAGGAACAGAGACAGGGTGTGGGGTGGAGGATGAGGAACTGGGATTAAGCCAATGTTTTGAGGAAGGGTCTTCGTTTCCATGATCTGTGAAATCTGCTGGGTCTCCACTAAGGTAGACATCTTATGGCTCTCGTTGATGCTTTAGAGATGTCGATGTTCAAATGACTGTCGACTCAGCATTAGTGGGGGAACTTGTGTTTACTGGGGCAGTTATCCTTAGTTGTGGGACCTCTCAGGATGCTAATGGAGAGGAAACCCCCTTAAAACTACAAAACCTTTTACAAACTGCAGGTCTAGGTGGTGCCTGCCTGGAGAAATATTACCAGCAGAGGGCGCTCTTCGGTGAGCCAAAGATTGAAAGAACCCTGATATGTCCTGCAGCCTTGTGCATTGAGGAGGTCCCTTCTCTCCCCTCCCCCGCCATGGGTTCTAGGGATCAAACTCAGGTTGTCAGGGCTGGTGGTGAGCACCCTTACTTCTTGATCTGTCTAACCAGATACACCAATTGCTCCTTAATGATAATAAATCTTTAAAGTTCTTCTAGCTTTTTGAAATGTATCAGTTATCATACATTTTTATTCTTCCTTCCTTCCTCTCCCTGTTTATCTATCTATCTATCTATCTATCTATCTATCTATCTATCTATCTATCTATCTATCTATCTATCTATTTATTTTGTGGTGCTGGGGAATGAACCCAGGATCTTTGCATGTTAAGCAGGTGCTCTACCACTGAGCTACATCCCCAGGCCCACAATACATCACTGTACTCTCTAGCCTCTGTCCTATGAAACCACCCACTGAACTGTTCTTTGATGGTTCAGTTCCTGTTGGCCAGAGTTCATGACTCCTTCCTCATCTTTCTCTTCCAGCCTGTGGTACCCATCACTTCCCTCTCCAACTTCTGAAATGCTTTCTTAGTTTTATTAAACAATGGGCTGGCCTTTCGTCATGCATGTGGCATCCTTCAAGCCTACATAGCTTGGTAGTAAGGCTCTAGATGGAAGCAGGATGCAGGGTCAGAGCATTAGCAAATTATTTGATGCTCTGCTGTTTTTGTGGCTTCCACTTTGCCCAAGGGTTAGCATGTGTCATCACACTGAGTTCTAGATATTATTACAATGATTGGGAAATACCCCAGGGTGCCAAAAAATGCCAAAAAAAAAATTCCTGCCCAGGCAGGAGCTTCCTTCCCTGAATCCAGGGCTTCTGACCTCAGCCCACTGCTATTGCAAACTGGCAAGCAAAAAAAAAAAAAAAAAAAAAAAAAAAAAAAAAAAGGCTTGCAAGCTGAGCATTTGAGTGAGGCTGGGAGGGGCATCGGGCCTGGCGTCATCCCGCTACAGGCCAGGCTGTTGCCTGGGTGATTGCTTGTTCATTTACCAGCGGACAGCTGAGCCAGTTCTCTGAGGGGGAAGCACAGAGAGGAGGGGCCTAGTGCCCAAGGGAGCCAGAGCTTCTTTAAGTAATACAAACCACAAGGAGGGCTTGGCAGCTTTTGGAGAGCGCACCTTCGTCACACAGGAACTGGCGGGAATCCTGGAGATAGGAGGTTGAGAGAGGCCATCAGGAAAGCTGGAAGTGGCTACTGGACCAAGGAGGAGGCCTGTGGAGACACTGCAAGGCCTTCCTGGCAGGAAGAATTCACAGATGTGTTGGTTTTCTGGACAAAAGATGAAGTAGATCACAGAAGGGGTGTGTGTGTGTGTCTGTGTGTGTGTGTACAGGTGCACATGTATGGGATCACAAATGCATTCTAAAGATTTATTTTTATTTAATGTATATGAGTGCTCTATCTGCATGTACGATTTTATGCCAGAAGAAGGCATCAGATCCCACAATAGATGGTTGTGAGCCACCATGTGTTTGCTGGGAAATGAACTCAGGACTTCTGGAAGAGCAGCCAGTGCTCTTCACTGCTGAGCCGTCTTACCAGCCTCCACAATATATTTTTTTAAACAACAAAAACAACCCTATACACACCATTAGGGGGAGGGAAAGAGTGGATTTGAGAACCTCGGAGGTAGAATGCCTGATACTTTATCCCTTTCAGGGGTTTGTCCTGTGTCTGTCTGGCTGCATGTATTTGGATATTTGAGACAAGGTCTCTCTACATTGCCTAAGCTAGTCTGGGACTTATTATATGTAGCAGAGGCTGGCCTTGGATCTACCACCCTCCTGCCTCAGCTTCCAAGTTCTGGATCATGAGCCTCTATGCCCAGTACATATATTTATTATGATGATGATGACCATTTACTGACTGATATTTTGGGTATCCATGCCTGTGGGGAAAGGTTACTTTAAGACGACCATGAGACATCCTTTCTGGCCTCTGCAGAATGTCAGTCAAAACCAGTGCAGCAGAGGAGATCATCTTGGTGCTTCCTGTAGACATCTTGCTACGCAAGTGTCCGTCAGAGGACAAGCATGCCAGGACTTCTCTTCCATAAGGCTCCTCAAGGGTCACATCTGAAGATGTAGAATGTGGGATGGAGAAGAGAAACCATATGTGGGTGGGAAAGTAGGTGCTTAATGAATATGGAGTTTGCGTTTGCTCTGGAGGTGGACTGTGCATCGGCATGAATATGTTTAATGCCACTGAGCTGTGCACTTTAAAAAAGGCTCCTGAGGTTGCTGTGTTGGCGAGTGCCTTTAATCTCTGCACTCGGGAGGCAGAGGCAGGAGGATCTCTGGGAGCTGAAGGCCATGCTGGTCTGCACAGGGAGTTCCAGGCCAACCAAGAAGACCCTGTTTCAAACAAACAAACAAAATGAAGTAAACTACCGGAAGGGAAGCAGCTAACAGCTCAGCAGATGAATACTTACCCAGCATCCAGCACACCTTGGGTTCAGTAGTCAGTAATACACATACATACACAATAAAAACTACCAAAAAAAGTTAAGACAGTAAGCTTCAGCTTGTGTGTATTTTACTCCAACAAAAGCCGTGTCTTAAAAATTCCCATTTCCTGGAAACATTTCTTTCTTTCTTTTTTTCTTTCTTTCTTTTTTTTTTTTTTCTGGTACCAAGATTAGACAAATTCACTGAACTGTATCCCAGCCAGGTAAAGAGCAACTGTTTTTTAGGCTGATGCTCAGGCCAAGCCCTCTCCCCTCTCAGGGTCCTGGAGAGGGACTTAGTGTCGCCCTTACACCCACTGAGAACAGACAAGGCTTGGCGTTTATGCCTCCAGTGCTCTGGGCGAGCTGACAGAGGGCAGGTGAGGAGCAGAGGTAAGGCCTTGGCCAAGTAGGAGAGAAGGCTAGACACATTCTCTGGATCAGCAGGTAGGCCCAACATCCCTCTCAGAAGTCTCCTTCCTTTGCTCTGGCTAAATTGAGGAACAGGTTAAGCTTACCCATTAAGAGGAAACTAGTGTCAAAATATTACCTCTCAGATTTCATGAAGGGAAATGGCATGTTTACAACACAAAGCTGGGTGCAAGGTCATGGAATCTAGAAAGGACATGTGCTGCCTGAGCAGAGGCACTGGGCAGGGTTCCTTTAACTGAACAATTTATTCAAGGCAACTCCTCGAGTCTAAAAAACACCTTCAGTCTCCCAGCACTTACTGAACACAATTGTATCTGCAGGTATTCCCGAATCCCAGCTCTATTGAGCGCACAGGGCGGCCTGTCTTTTAATTCCTCTTAAGAACCATAAAAGAGCAAAAGAAAGCTGGCCAGTGGTGGCACATGCCTTTAATCTCAGCACTTGGGAAGCAGAGGCAGAACTCTGTGAGTTCTAGGCCAGCCTGGTCTACAGAGGGAGCTCCAGGACAGCCAAAGATACACAGAGAAACCCTGTCTTAAACCAAAAAACAAACAAACAAACAAAAAAAAAACCAAAAAAAAAGGAAAGGGGAATTTTAAAAAATAGACAACACTAGCCTCTCAATGTTTTCTTTCCTTTTTCTTTTTGAGAATGGGTCTCACTGTGCAGTTTAGGCTGACCTCACGCCTCCTTCTTCCTGCCTCAGTTTCTCCCAAGCACTGAGATTACAGGGGACTTGCGTTTACTTATTCGGCCTATGTGGTCTTCGTTTCCCGATCCCTTTCATGAGAATAATGAGAAGTTGAGCAGCTTGCTCCTGACCCCACAGCTAGGAGTGGGGTAGTATCAGGATTGGAGCTGAAGCCCACCTGACTTACGCTCTGATCTCAAACACCAGCATGTTGGAGACGTCACTGCTGTTGAGAGGTTATGAAAGAAAATGGATAAAGTGAATCATGCTGTGGCAGCGGATAGGATGATTCCTAAGTCGCTCTGGCACGAGGTCACAATGACATTCAGTGGGAAAGAGCAGTAAAGGTAACGAGCAAGGAAGGAGTTGGCTTTAAGGTTGAGGAAGCCAAAGAAACAATCTTGGCTGTGTGTGTGTGTGTGTGGTGTGCATGTCCTGTGGAAGTGTTGTGTGAGTTGTCTGTTGTTTGAACTATGGGTAATTGTGGTGAGTGTTGTGTGTGTGGTTGTGGGTGGGTGGGAGTGTATGGGGTATGTGGGATATGTGTGTGTGTGTGAGGTGCGGAATGGGCTGTGTAAATGACTGATGTGTGCAGCACCGGATCACACCCCGCAGCAGCCAGGACTCAGCTCTGACTTGAGTGGTGCGTTTCTTATTTTACACAAAATAACTCATTTGTCTTTATAGTTCTACAGTGGCTACTTACAGCCTGTTGCATGCTATGGATGGAGAAAAATGTCGGCAAAGACCCACCATCTTGTCCTACACCGGCCAGTTAGTAAGAAGTTGAACTGGGATTTGAAGCCACAGGTGGATCCGTGGCTCATCTTCTTCTTCCTCCTCCATGGTCTTCTCTCCTCCTCCTCCTCTGCCTCCTCCTTCCTCGAGACAAGGTCTCACTATGTTATCATGTAGCTTTGGCTGGCCTGGAACTCACAGAGATCTACTCATCTCAATCTCCCTCCTCCCTTTAAAATTGTGTTCGTGTGGTGTGTATATATATATATATGTATGGTTGTCTGGGTGCATGCAGGCATGGATAGAAGCCAGAGGTTGGCATCAGATGTCTAGCTCAATTACTCTCCAAATAGTTTTTGAGGCAGGGTCTCTCACCAAACCTGCAAGTCATTAATTTGTCTAGATCGTCTGACCAGTTTGCTCCAGGAATCTGCCTTCCTCTGCACCCCCAGATCAGGGTTATGGACTTTTACTTGGGTCATGGGGATCCAAACTCAGGTCCTCATGCTGTATGGGGAACACTTTACTAATTAAGCCATCTCCCTAGCTAGCTCCTCTTTCTTCTTCTAAATAAGTTTGTTACATTGTTTTTTAAAAGCCAATTATGTCCCCCGGCCCATTTTTGTTGGCTTGTTTAGAGGCAGGGTCTCGGCCTAGAGCCCAGGCTGGCCTAGAACTCACTCATGTCTCAGTTCATTACCGCTGGGATTGCAGATACGCGTCACTATTCCTGGCCAAAATGGTCTCTAATTCTGTGCTCTTTTGTGCTTCTTGGCATTTGTGTTTCAGGGATCACACTGTGTCTCAAGATCACATTGGGAGAAACAATAGAATTATTCTAACGCTGTGGTTGGGGTTCATGTTAATTGTGTCGGCTAAGACAACCCACACTCCTTCCTTTAGCACAAGCCAAGGCAGACCAGGCGTGGCCACAGTGGTACATGCTTGATACATTGGATGACTATTAAGAACTGAAAAGAGGGTGGGTGAGCTGGCTCCGTGGCAAATGTACTTGTTGCACAAGCCCTAGTAACCCAAGTTAGAACCTCAGAACCCACCGTGGAAGGGAAGAACCAGTCCCCTAGACTTGCTCCTGACACACACGACAATGACCACAAATTATTTTTTAAAAGACCTAAGAGCTAGAGAGATGGCCCAGCTGTTGATAGCATCAGCTGTACCTACAGAGGACCTGAATCCAATTCCCAGCACTAACAGGGACTCTCGCAGTCATGGATAACTCCAGTACACGGGCCCTGATGCCCCGGGCTCCTGAAGGTACCGCATGCATGTGACACCTAGACATACATGCAGACAAAGCCCCCAAAAGCAGATAAAAATACATCTTTAAAAAAACAATTAAGCTGGGGACGTGGTGGCACACGCCTTTGATCCCAACTCAGGAGGCAGAGGCAAGTGGATCTCTGTGAGTTCGAGGCCAGCCTGGTCTACAGAGATAATTCTAGGACAGCCAAGGCTGTTACACAGAGAAACCCTGTCTCAAAAAACAAAAGGGGTGGTGGTTAAAAAGGTTTACGAACATCGTATGTTTCACATTCATGAGGTGTGCATAGACAAACGGCTCTGTTGGTTAAAAATTGGAGGTCACCAGGGCTTAGGGATGTAGCACAGTGGTTGGTTTAGCTCTCATGTAATGTGCATATGGCTCCGGGTTTGATTTGTGGACCCTCAGAAAATTAAACAAAACAGTGAAGGACCACTTAGAGACATAGACCCTTCCTTCCTTCCTTCCTTCCTTCCTTCCTTCCTTCCTTCCTTCCTTCCTTCCTTCCTTCCTTCCTTCCTTCCTTCCTTCCTTCCTTCCTTCCTTCCTTCCTCCCTCCCTCCCTCCCTCCCTCCCTCCCTCCCTCCCTCCCTCCCTCCCTTCCTTTTCTTTTAAAGATTTATTATGCAGTCTTCTGTTTGCATGTATAAGTGTAGGCCAGAAGAGGGCGCCAGATCCTACTACAGACGCTTGTGAGCCACCGTGTGGTTGCTGGCAATTGAACTCCAGACCTCTGGAAGAACAGCCAGTGCTCTTAACTGCTGAGCCGTCACTCCAGCCTCAAACCTCTCTTATAAAACAAAAAAACAGCCCCGCAAACATGCCCAGTCTGTGGAACTGTGCTAATAGGCAAAGACCGATAACAAGCAGTGTGGATAGGCCGGGTGTTCTGTTATCAGAGCTGCCTGAGTTCCTTTGGTAGACCGGTCTTCCTGTCTCTCTTTCGTTGCCTTTCTAGGGCTTGTCACAGTAAAGTTCAGCACTACAGAAGGCTGTTTTTCATCATACCACTCAAGGTGGAGGAGCCTGAACTTGTTGCTATAGCAACACAGGGGAGCTGGGAGCCGGTCACTCATCCCATAAATGTTTACTGAGCACCTGTTACGTGGCAGGCTGTTTTATCTCAGTGATTAAAGAGATAAAATGGATGTTCTTACAGCGTGTTGGTTCCCGTGTGGGAAAGAAACATCAAACACAGAAACCAACATAAATATTACAGATCCCGATAGAAAGGTGGTCCGCGAAGAAAACAGTACAGCACAGAAGTGCATTGTGGGTAGTGTGGCCCCAGGAGGCATAACTGAGACTCTAAAGAGGCTAATCTAATTAACATTAAAAATCTGATTATTTCATATACTTCCATGCCCACCTCACTTACTTAGTGAGGTCGTGTTCTTCATTTTACTCTTCCTTTCTTAGGGATCCTACGACACCTCACTTCCCCAGAAGAGGAGAACAGGATAGAGGGAAGCCTTAGGGAGGGGCGTGAGGCACTATAGCACGGGCGGGGTAATGGCTGTTCAGTCCTTTCGCCTCCTCTCCCCACGTCCTGAGAACACTTAGATTCTCCTTTTGATGAAGTATTGAAGGGACTTCTGATTGTCTAAACCAACCAGGACAATAGCAGTCCTTTCCCAAATAGCGAGTATGACATTTGAGTCTTCCAAGGGATACAGATGAAACACTCTCTCCCCTTGTGGTATAGATACAGGTGCCTAGAATTCCAAGTCTGCCTTTCAACCTCCATGGGGTCCATCTAGAGGTCGGAGTTGACATGCAGAAGCCATAAGGGAGCAGAGAAATGAGCCAGGGTTAGCACTGAACTGCTGCAGAAACCCATGTTACAGGTGTGGTCAGAAGTTTCTGTCCCTCCAACCACTCCCAAATATCCAGCAGACACTTCCCAAATAATTGACTCGGAGGCTTAATATTACTTACAAATGCTTGACTGTCAGTTCAAGCTTGTTATTAACTAGCTCTTACACTTAAATTAACCCATAATTCTTATCTGTGTTTAGCCACACGGCTTGGTACTTTCTCAGTCTAGCATTCTCATCTTGCTTCCTCTGTATCTGGCTGGTGACTATGACTCTGCCTTTCCTCTTCCCTGTCTGGTTGGCCCACCTCTACTTCCTGCCTGGCTACTGGCCAGTCAGTGTTTTATTAAACCAATATGGGTGCAAATCCTTAGGGTGTCCAAGAGCACTATTCCACAGCTAACAGGAGCTTTGTCTGTGAGAAAGTTTGTTCATTCACACGTTTTGAGTGTCTGCTTGTTTGGCACAGGAGGAGTGTGGACAGATAATCACTAAGTCCACTGCCTGGATTTCAATCATGTCATTCAGGTTTAATGACTGTAGGCAGGTGATATTACCTTTCTCTGTATCAGTTACTATCTGCAAAACAGATCTATTCCGCAGGACTCACTCTGGCCAAGATTAACTAGGCTCAAATGAAATATGTAGGTCACTGCTTGGCGGGTAGTGTTTGCTATGGATGAAGTGAGGTGCCTCCCAGATCCCGCTTCCTGAGCAGAGTTTACCATAGCAGTTCAAAGGCTCTGTCACAGCTTTCTACAGAGATTGCCCCAGGAAAGTGGAGGAAAAGCACATTTCCCAGAGCCATGCCCTCTTTCTGGGAGCTTCCTGACTGATCTATGAGGAACACAAGCAGCCCAACTCCATGTTTAAATTCAAGATAGTTGTGAAGGGCCTTCCTGAGTCCAGAAGCCTCTGTGGCATGGATTCAGGCCTTTGTCACATCTCATCTCAGCTCAACTTCTCTCTTGTTCTTCTCTCCTTCCTTTCTACAGGTGTTGATTCTAACAGTACAAGCTACACGCTGCTGGTCTTATGATCATCCTCCCAGGAACACAAGGCCTGGCCCAGCTGTCAGCTGTTGTCACCATCACTACCACTACCTTCCTCCCAGGGGATCCTAAGGGGTATAGAAAATAGGAGAGAAAATGTCAGAGGGAAGAATTCCCTGTGAATAGGGATGGGATAGTGGGGGTGGTGGGGGTGGGGTGGGGGAGATGGATGAGGGGGTAGGGAGTGTGATGGGATGACTACATATGGAGGTACAGATGGCCTGACAAAGGAGGAAGCAGACAAGTGGGCAGTATAGCCAGAGAGTCTTCCCAGACCCTGACTGCAGCATCTCTGTGTTGGTAGGACCTGATAACTTGAACCCCAAGTCAAGCCCTGAGTGTGACCTTCACTAGACTGTGGGGACAACTTTCACAATGGTCTTGAAAACCCCCACTATGAGTATGTGGTGATATATTGTATGTTTAATAAATCAGCCTGGAATATCAGAGAGCAGAATCACCCACAGTCAAGCCAAGAAGGCCAGAGTGTGATGACCCACACCTTGAATCCCATCACTCGGGAGACAGAGATCTTTCTTTGTTTCTGTGAATTCAGGGCCTAACAGCCAAGCAGTAGCAGCTCATATCTTTAATCCTAACTCTAGGATTATGATGAAGAGCTGAACCGGAAGTGAAATAACTGGACAGGAAGATACATAAGGCAGGAGAAGGCAGAAATGCATTCGTTCTGTAGAAGTGACCAATCAGGCTGAGGCCCCTTGAGCATAGCACTTACCCTGTTTGGCCTGAGAAGTTGCTGGGTGAGAATTGACAGTGGTCTGTTTCCTCTCTCTGATATTCCAGTTTCCCCCCCCCCCATATCTGGCTCTGAGTTTTCATTATATGATAGCTAGAGTTTGTGCAATATGGGTATCCTACAGGGGTGTACCCCATTGTTTTCTGTCCCTTCCCTTGCTGCCCTGGGACTTTTAGTTAATCTTGACCAGAGAGAGTCCTGTGGAATTGACTTTTTCACATAAAGGCTATGCTTCAGTGCTGTGATAAGTGGACCAGGTAAAAAAGGGACGTTCTCCTGCCTCTATAGTCACCAGAGGCGTGATTTAGCCCTTCAGGTCTGAGAGGACCCTGATGTTCATAGTGAGGTCAGAGTCCCTCAGAAGTACCAGCTGGTCCTGGCCTTGTAGGGAGCTCAGCTAGAGCAGGACACCTCTTCCTGTTCTCTGGCTTCTAGAAAGTGGACTGGTACTCAGTTATCCTTGTGTCAGTGGACTTAACTGAACCCACAGACTTCACTATTGGGTTCTCATGGACGAGCTTTCTCTTCCCTCCTTCTCTACACCCCTCATTCTTCTCCCTACCTCTTTCTCTTAGCGGGGTGTGTGTTTCAATAAAAATAAAAGATACTCTCCCAACTCTTGCCACTGGCAGAGGAGGTAAAACCTCCCAAGTGACACATTGTGTGGTATCAAGGACATCAGCGCTCAAACCCCAGTCCTGCAAAAGAATGTGGATATCTGTCAGGTGTAACACGATAGTGGCAGGACCTATAGGTATGAGGTAGAGGCTCTGGAAAGGGGGCGTCTTGAGGAGATAGACACAGAACAGATGAAAGGAACGAGAATGTCATTTACAGACAGAGCGATGGGCCGACAGGTTACCTTCCGCTACTTATCAGGCACAGATTATGTCATCCGTGAGTGACGGTAGGTATCCCAGAAACATAGACTAAACCCTTAGGTGACTAACAGACTGTATGGAATCGACTGGCCTGAGGTGGACCTGCTCTTGAGTCCCCCCACAGAGGGACTCAAGCAGGGACAGCTCCCTGGCTGTCCCCACCCTCCCCACCCCCCCCCACCCCCCACCCCCGCCCCAGCTCCCACTCCTGGATCCAGGAGAGAAGGCATCCCAGAGAAATTGGCGTATGGATATTGTGAAGGCTGGAAGCTGGACAGGGATTCTCTGAGCTACTAACATGGACCCCAAGTGTGTTCACTTTGTCCTGAATCTTTGTTCCTTCTTGTCACATGTGTGTTAAGTGGATAAAGCAGTCATTGTGACTCAAGAATCTTAATTTGGTCTGTGAGCCTTTTTGGATCCGTTCGTGGGTTTTAGACAGGGTCTCACTATATAGCCTTAGCTGTCCTGGACCTCCCTATGTTGGCCAGGCTGGCCTTGAACTCACAGAGATCTGTGTGTTTCTGTCTCCCAGTTCTGGGAGCAAAGACGGTTATTTTTTTGTTATTTCTGTTGCTGGTGGCATTTTTTTTTGTTTGCTTGTTTGTTTGGTTTTGAGGTAGATTATGGCTGTGTAGCCCAGGCTGTCTTAGACCTCTTTGAGTGTTGAACCTCATCCTGTCAGTATGGGGGCTACAGGTGTGGTCCAGCACACCTGGCTGAGCCTTTCTGTCTGTGACCGAGTGGTTTCACCAGCATGAAAAACTGGAGCAAAGGTGGCCTCCAGGTAATTTCTGCAATGACTGGTGACTTGGCTCCAGCTTCCTGAACAAAACTCCGCAAACACAGGGACCCCCCCCCCCCCCCCAGGTCCTAAGGGACTTCTCTCTGGAGAGGAAGTCTGTGAGGAAGTGAGAGAACCAGACAGAGCAAGTGACAAAGATGGACAATGAAGAGGCTCACCCATGACACACTTAGCCTGATTCACTGCGGAGCTGGACTCACTGGAGGAAGGGGGGGAACCTTTGCTTCAGATCCATGGCAAGGGGTAAGTTGTACAGGGCACCATTAGCACTTGTTACAAGGACTTCTAAACCTCTCTCCCAGGCCAGTTCTTTTTCCTCCCCATTTTTATTTTATTGAAAATAGAGGTGTTTTTTTTCCCCTCAAATATATTCTGATTATGGTTTCTCCTCCCCTACTCTTCTGAGACCTTCCCCATCTCCCTCCCATCTGGCCCACATACTTTCTGCATTCATTAGAAAGCGCAGGCAATCTAAAGAATAAAATAAGATAAAATAAAAACAAACCAACCGGAATAGGTTATAATAAAATAAACAGAAGAAAGAAAGAAAAAGCATGAGAAACACATATAGATGTAGAGATACATGTTGGTATACACAAGAATCCCGCAAACAAGGAGCCATAATATATATGCAAAGGAAAAGTAAGAATAAAAAAAAAAATTCTCAGAGAAACAGACGTTCTGAGACAAAGACCCTCAAAGATGCCACTGAATTTGTGTGTTGACCATCTGTTGTAGGGCATGGGGCCTCCCCTTGAGAGACTCTGTGGAGGAGGACTAATTTTTCGTTTATGAGTGGCTATCAATTGGAGATACCTTCTGGGTTAAAAGTAGGGGGTCCACTTCTCTCAGTGCTGGGACCTCATCTGCTACAGACCTGTGCATGCTACCTCAGACTCAAGGAGAAACTTCCAGGACCGTCTGTAGGGGTGAAGGCTTTACGGAGGCACCAGCTCAATTTCTCCACAGTCAGTGAGTTGTATAGGTGCTGTCCTCAGCATTGGGGGCTTGCTGTCAGTTCTTGGGGAGCAATCGATAGCCTTGGCAGTAGCCTGGGGAGTTGGGGGTTTCCATGCGGCCCCTTTGCCCAACAACTCAATTATACATAACCCACTAGGTGAGTTCTAATGAAAAGAGAGAGTTTAGCAGACTGGGAACACAGCAGCAAAGGACCAGAGAGGCAGACTGCAATCTAATTGGGAAGTGTCGGAGAATCAGAGCAGAAGGCCAGATCTGGTTCCATGGTAGGAAGTTATAGTGACTATCTGTGAGGGTTCCTGGAGAGTCTGAAGACAGAGGCATGGGTTGAGAGTGAACTGTTCCCAGGAGGGACCCGTGAGGACCAGGGTGCTGCTACACAGTGATTTAGTATCTTTTCTTCTGTGAGGCTTTGGGGGAACTCTGTACTCTGGAGTCATCTTAATGGACCTAGTTTTGCAATCATCTCCCAGGCCTAGGAAAGGACCACCACTCCCTGGTGGGTATCATTGTGGGAAGGGATGCATTGTCCAAGGCTCAGTTCAGCACCAGATCTGTTGGAGTTCTATATACCTCATGGATTACTGAGTCTTTAGGAATAATGGCTGGTAAGCTCCAGGCTTATTTTGGCTGTCCTGGAACTCACTTTATAGACCAGGCTGGCCTCCAACTCACAGAGATCTGCTTGCCTCTGTTTCCTAAATTCTGGGATTAAAGACATGCTCCTCTACCACCTTCTGGCTAAGCCTTAGGCTTTTATTTGTGAGGTAATGACTAAGTGTCCTCTGTACAACAATGATCCTTGGCTTCAGACAAAGCCAGCCTGGTCTATAAAGTGTTTTGTCCCCTGCCCCCCACCCACCCAAAGTGGAAGTTTGCCTGTCAATCAAAACCTTGAGATTGTGGCTGCTTAATATCCCATGGAAAGGACTTCCTAGAGAATTTTCTAGAAGCTCAGATTTCTGGGCTTTTGTACAACAGTTCTGATTCAGTAAACCTGGGTTGAGGGTGGGGAGGACTTTTCATTTTAAATTAAGCCCAATGGTTCCTGGGAAAAGGTGGTCCTAAGATAGTAATAGTAACTGAGGCTAGAAGAGATTCAGCATTCATGTATCCAGCACCGTGAGGAGGTGGTTTTTTGTTTTTTTTTTTTTTTGTTTTTTTTTTTTTTTTTTTTTTTTTTTTTTTTACTATTTTCAATTTCCAAATAGTTAAATTAACCTTAAAGGACATAGCCCAGCCTCCCAAGGTCACAGAGCTAAGAAATGGTAGAGCTTCTAGAAACATACTGACTACAGCCTCTGTGGTTCTCTGAGATCTGAAGGAAGAATAGGAAGGAAATGAACTTAGAGGTACAGGCTGATCCCTGATCACCCCTGGGAACCCCCGGTTTGAACCTCACTGATGGCTCAGTCAGGAGCAGGGTAGGCAGGAAGAAATGAACCAGTTCATTTACTTACACTGAGTGTCCATAGCACATCGACAGGGGTCCTGATCCATGAATCGAGCCTGAAGCTCCATCTAGACAGGTGCTCCTGGCTCTTGAACTATACTTTCTGTCAGAGCTGTTGAAATTTCATCAGCCAAGTATGTTCTGTGACCTCCCTTGCAGAAATGTAAACATTAGCATAGTTCACCACCTGTTGATGATACCCTGAGGGTGTCTTCACTCTGCTCCTGTCTTTATACCTGTCTGAAATCCTTGGGGTGTGTGTGTGATGTATGTGTGTGCACATTCAGAAGCCAGTGTGTGTGTGTGATGTATGTGTGTGCACATTCAGAAGCCAGTGTGTGTGTGTGATGTATGTGTGTGCACATTCAGAAGCCAGTGTGTGTGTGTGATGTATGTGTGTGCACATTCAGAAGCCAGTGTGTGTGTGATGTATGTGTGTGCACATTCAGAAGCCAGTGTGTGTGTGTGATATATGTGTGTGCACATTCAGAGGCCAGAGTGTGTGTGTGATGTATGTGTGTGCACATTCAGAAGCCAGTGTGTGTGTGTGATGTATGTGTGTGCACATTCAGAAGCCAGTGTGTGTGTGTGATGTATGTGTGTGCACATTCAGAAGCCAGGGTGTGTGTGTGATGTATGTGTGTGCACATTCAGAAGCCAGGGTGTGTGTGTGATGTATGTGTGTGCACATTCAGAGGCCAGGGTGTGTGTGTGATGTATGTGTGTGCACATTCAGAGGCCAGAGGAGTAAAGGACAATGCCAGGGGTCATCCTGTCTTATCTATCACTCACCACCTTGTTCTCCTGAGGCAGGATCTCTCGCTGCACCTGAAGCTGGGCTATATTTTAGCTAGGCCGATGGCCAGCAAAACTCCAGCAATTCTGCTTCTATCTTTATGCCTGGCCTTTTTTTTTTTAACTGTAGGTTTTGGTTGTTGAACTCAGCAGGTCTTCATGCTTTCAGGACAAGTTACTGACTGAGCCACTTAGGGCCTTGTCTAAATGGATTTTCAATTGGGCTAGCGTCGCACCCTCAGGGCCTAATTCTTGGTCACCTTCTACCAGCTTGGGTTAGTGTTTCCCAACCCACCAGTCTGGATAGAGGTCCCAACCTCCAGGCCTCTGAAGGATCCTGGGCTTATTTGTACTGTGGGGTATGTCGTGTTGCAAATGATAACTGATGATTTTCTTGTCTGTCCCGCTGTGGCTTGTTGCTCTGGATACGAATGTGTTGAGGCAGGCTTTGCATTTTTAACCCCTCGAAAGCAGATGTGCAGGAGCCCAGGATAGAACAGCCTGATGACTAAGAGCCAGGCTCCGGGCCTTTCCCATAGGAACAAGGGGCCGTAGAAAATGGGGAAGAGGAAGGTGAGCCCTCTGTGATTTCAGGATGAGCCACCCACAGATGGGGGAAGAAAGCCCCAGCAGAAGCAGTGGGCTTTTTTCTGAGGTTTGCCCCACTACGGAAAGTCTGGCCTCAAACCTGGGTTAGTCACTACTGGAGACAGCTGTGTCACCACAGGGTGGACTTCCAGGATCCTGTGAAAGGACATTCTGCAGCTGGGAGAAAAGCTTTGATATTCTCTGTAGGGGCTGACATTAAGGATTGGAATCAGTATTGGGGACAGGGGCTCTGGCCTCCTGATCAGGCCCCAGCTTCCCTGCTGGGTGCCCATACCTGGAGAGGAAAGCACAGATGAGAGGTGGAAGCTCGGCTTTCTGTCTTGTGTCCCCTGTGGCATGGCTTCCTCACCAAGGGTTCTAGGGAACGAAACATTTCAGTCTCAGAAAATTCCTGGCTCTTTCAGTTCTGGGCACCGGTGTCCATCAGTCCCCAGCACAGCCCTAGGCTTTTTCATTGACATTTCCATGTTTGAAAATGGACTCATAATATGTGGCTTTCGCTGTGGCTTGAGGGACCAGGGCTAGCCCACTCGCCTAGTCTAGAGGTTCAGCCCCTCTCCACATTTAAAGTCTTGTCTCTATTTTTGGGGGAGGGGAGGTAGAGGGGAATGGGGATTGAATCCAGGGCCCTGTGAGTGTTAGGGGAAAACCCTTTACCACTGAGCCATTTCCCCAGCCAAAGGCCTTTTCTACAAAACAATATAAAACGAAACCCCACTCCTACCCCACCCCTCGCTTTCTTAGAGAACAATTGGTATAGCATCCTGCTGCAGAGATGTCCCAGCTGCAGAAACAGTTTCCCACCTCAGGGTATGGGTTCCTCATGTTCTGATGCCTGGTCCCACTTGGCCCAGCTAAGCCTGACCCCTTAGATCTTGCTGGCCTGACCTCTTTAGGTGTGGATTTCACCCCAGTGCCCCCTACCCTCACTCACGAGAGCCACTGTGTGAGTTCTGCTCATGGGACTAGGCTTGGATTTTTGTTCCTCTGCCCAATTCTAGGGATTTCTGGTTCTCAGTGTTCTGTGCTATTCATAGCCGGAGTTCTGTAGACATCAAGTGTTAAGGAAAACTTGAGGTGTTGAGCACACTGAAGGGTTGGAGTGAGGACAGAGCCAGGCACAGACAGGGTCAGGCCACAAGTCCTTTGAGAAAGATCTAAGGACTGTCTGTGACAGGGGCCTGGGTGAGAAAGTCCTTGAGGAAGGCACAGGCCTACTCAGCTCCTGTCCTGTTTGCCCAGCTGGTCTTGTTCTCTCCCTAAGCCCATTGTTTCTCTCCCTGAGGTAGCTGGCTGCTTAATGCTTTTCTGTTTGTTGTTTTGGAGGTAGTGATGGAGGTGGGGTGTATGCATGGTGGTTCCTGAGTAGAGGCCAGAGGTCAAGATTGGGTCTCCCTCTATGGGTCTTCACCTTATTTATTTATTTATCTATTTATGTATTTATTTATTTATCTTTTGAGATAAGATCTCTTACACACACACACACACACACACACACACACACACACACACACACACACACACACACGCCCACTCTAGCACTTGGTTTATGTCAGTGCTAGAGGTGCTAGAGAATTATTCAGGTGTTCATGTCTTCACAGTGAGCATCTTCCCAGCCTGGAAGCTGCCTTTTGAAGGCCCCATGGCCCTTGCTGTGTCTTCCCAGGTGGAGAGAGGTGGGCAGCCACTCACTGCAGCTTCAGTGCAAGGGCCTCACCAAAGAAAGGTGCTTGCTGATGCCGTGGCCACGTGGCAGGATGGAAGACTCCACATCCAAGCTGGGTGTGGCTTTACATGGCAGCCAGCTGTCCTCTCCAGGCGACCAACAGTGTAGTTAAGTGCCTTGCAGTTTTTGCTTCTGAACTCTGGTGCCCTTATTTCAGAATCAGGTGTCCCAGCAGCTGCTGATGAAGTCAGCTGGGTTCACTTGGCTCTGCCAGGAAATAGCTTTTTTTTTTTTTCCTCTCTTGGGGCTTTTAAGCTAACGTACTTTCTAAAGCATTTTAAACCTTTATTGTTTCCTGCAGATAAAGCTGTCTTCCTATTCCAAAATGAGTTGTACTTTTAAAAATATGTATTTTATTTATCTTAGTTATGTATCCCTCTGTGTGTGTGTTTGTGTATGTGTATGCTCACTTGGAGATGCCTGAGGAGGCCAGAGATGTTAGAGTCCCTTGGAGCTGGAGTTACCGGTAGTTGTGAACAGTGTTGGGAACTGAACTCAGGTTCTCTGCAAGAGCAGTACACAACCTCTTAAATGCTGATCCATCTCTCCAGCCCCTGAATATTTTGGGATGTGTCAAGAGTCTTACTATGTAGACAAAATTGGTCCTGAACTCTTAAGAATTATTACTTATTATTACTAGTGTGTGTCTGTGTGTGAGTATGTGAGCCTGGGTACATCCCTGCTACAGGGTTTGTGGCCGGGTCCGAGGACAACTTTGTGGAGTCACTTCTCTCCTTTCCTCTTTTACATGATATGACAATTACATCTAATTGTTAATTTGATACAATGAAAAATCATCTGGGAAGAGAATCTGCCTAGGTCAGGTTGGCTTGTGTATGTCAGCAGGATACTGTCTTGATTATCTTAACTGATGTGGGAAGACCCAGCTTAAATGTGGGCAGGACCATCTGGACTACACAGGAGTGGAAAACCAAGCAGGGGAGCATCACCACTCTCTCTGCTCTTGACTATGGACGTGGATTGTTTTATGTATGGCAGCACACACTCAGCATGGTAAGGTCAGGGCTGACAATGACTCAGTATTATCATTGCTGCTAAGAGTCACTTGCCAAGTGCTGGTAAGATGCTAGGCATGGAGTCTGGTGTGTTATGTACACTGTCTCAGTCCCACTAGAACCCTGGGCACTGCCAACCGTCGTGCATTCATGTGAGACAACAGCCCCAGAGAGGCTGTGTCACTTGTCAAAAATTACAAAGATACTCAGCGAGATAGACATGCCTGCTTGGTACTTCCTTGAGAGCACATGCACTAGGTTTTTGTCTTGGAGGCAGGAAACCTGTCTGAATGACTGAATAGTTGTGTATGATCTGGATTGCAGAGCAGGTAACCTGAGCTCTTTGACGCTACCATTTATATATATATATATAAAATAGGATTGTGTACAGAGAAGGGTCAGGACTGTCTGGTACACAAAAGTATTTGAAATGTATTAACAAATGTTGATGCCAATTGGAAACAATGGAGCCACAAAAACTGTGCCATGAAGCTGTGTGGTGGCAGCACACACCTTTAATCTGAGCACTCGGGAGGCAGAGGCAGGTGGATCTCTGAGTGTGAGAGGCCAGCCTGGTCTACTAAGTTCCAGGATAGCCAGGGCTACACAGAGAAAGCCTGTTTTGGAAAACAAAACAAATAAACAATATTTAGCTCTGAATCATGGACGTAGCCAGCATAGGACAGACAGGGCTGGAGATCTCTGTCAACAGAGCTTCTGTAGGGCAGCTCATCCATCTAGCTTTGAGAAATAGTTAACCTCAAATTGTGTCCCTCGTCCTAAAACACTGACACCGGATTTCTCACATCTTTTTGATCCAAATAAAAACCAACAATGAAGGAAAATTAAAAACAACAACAAAACCAAGCTACTTGAATTAATTTGAATTATGGTGCAATTAGGGACCTTCCCCGTTTCCTGACTTCCTTGTACCATGGCCTATTAGCCTCACTGAGGATGCGTTTTCCGTGTCATCCAATGGGGCTAGTGGTGCCTCCTACTTTGAGAGAGATTTCAGGGCTAAAATCAACATAAATGAGGCCACCTCAGCGTCTCAATCATATAATAAATAATGTGTGTCAAGAGGCAGTGTGCATAAGGTGATCTAGAACACAGGTTCTGAGGTAATATCTGGCTCTGCCATTCGATGGCTCTGCTATATTGTGCAGGTTAGTTGGCCGTTCTGAGCTGACCTCCTGGGGCTTGTAAGGACTAAGCAGTGATGTGTATGAAATGTGACACAGAGTGGGCCAGCATCCCACTCTGAGAGTTTCTAAATTTCAGCATTCTCTTGCTTCTTTTCATACTTTGTGGTCTGAACTGGCTGACACAGCACCTGCTTTGTACTGTCTTAATTTACTGACAGTGTCTCATGTAGCTCAGGCTGGCCTCAAACTCACTATACAGCTCAGGTTGACCTGGGAATTTTGATCCTCCTGCTTCACCCTTCTGAGTTCTAAGATCACAAGTATGTTCCACCATGCCCAGATCTTATTTTTATTTTTCAGTGAGTCTTCCAGTGGGGTCCAGACTCCTGAAGGCTCCACCTGGGATAGATGCTTCTCTGGTGTTCCATTTAGGGATTCACATTTAGCTTGCTGCCTTGAATTGTGTTAAATTTGTTACTCCTCTGACTTTCTAGGGATTTACCCAGATTGAGTTGAAACACCTGCAGAAAATTGCACTGGCCTACTTGGATCCCCGAAGACCTGAGCTCCCGTCTCCACTGAAAATCACAAATGAAGAAGCTGCCCAACAGGCTTCTGACAGCAAACAGAGGGGTTACGCAGCCCCCACTCCTAACCCCTCCTGGTCACCTGATTCCACTGTGGCTTTGTAGGACAGTGGCGGTTTTATAAGGCACCATGTCTTCTGATGCTTGGTGACTTAAGTGCCTAGTGAGGCTGTGGTCATAGCAGGTGAGGGAAGTAAAAATCTAAAGGCATACAGATGGAGGGAGAGGGGAAGGAATTGGCTGTGGATGTTTCAGCTCCCCCAGCTGAGTCATTAAAAAGGGGAACTTTATACTCTCCAATTCTCCTGTTATTTTTATGCCATCCTCACAGGAATTAAAGATTGAATAAAGTAAAAATGGTTGGCCTTTGGTGTCCAGCAGAGTACAGGTGTGCGTGTGCTAATCTGTGGATCTGAAATGGTCCTGGAACATATCTTTTTTTTTTTTTATTCCTTCACTAGGTTTGCTGCTGTTGTTGTTAGTTTGAGATAGTTATATCATGTAGCCCAGGCTGGCCTGGGACTTGTTATGTGGCCCAGATTGGCCTCCAACTCGTGATCCTTCTGTTTTAGGCTCCCAGGTGCTGAGATAATAGGCATCTTCCACTAGTTCAAAAATCTGTTGGATGTCCTGCAGACCGTGTCAAGTACCGTGAATGCAGCTGTGAGTGGGAAAAATCTGGGCCCTGATTCCTCATACCCGATAGAGAGTAAGGTCCCAGGAATGGCCAGTTATATAGTGCTACTAGGGACTTTACAGGGTGGTAAGGAAGTTCTTAGGAAGAGCCCCAGACTCAGTCTGGCTGTTCTGGAGGTTGAGCCTGCTAGAGAAGCACAAGGTATCTAGGTAGGTGTTGGAGGGAAAACTGGAAAAGACAGACTTGGTTGTACTCTAGCCAAAGGGAAACCCTCTGCTGGCATGGTGGCTCACACCTGTATTCCCAGAATTTAGGACACTGGGAAAAGATGCCAGCCTGGGCTATCGACCTTTTCTCACAAAACCAAAACCCTATGGCAACAGGGGAAGGAAATCTTCAAGCTCTCAGCATCTCGGTAGCTTCAGGTAGATTCAGGAAAAGCTTGTTTCTCAGCCCTATGAAGTCGGCTGAGGGTTCAGCAAGGAGCCATCTTTCATGGGTGACTCAATGACCCAGGCTAGCAATGACTCCTGGGTCACACATGGTGAGTCATACTGCCTGTGCCACACAGAAAGACTGAGGCATGTTGGGAAATACTCATAGCTTCAAGTGGCTAGAACTTACTGTGTGTATTGTGGGCTGTGGGACAGGTCAACAGAGAAATTGTAGGGAATCAAGCCAGGCTGAGGTTAGACAGACATGTTAGGGATGGGCAAACAGGATTAAGGGACAGATCAGCAGGGGCCGTGGAGCCGGCCCAGGGGTTAAGTTATGCTAGTGTGAAGATCAGAGTTCAGATCTCTGGAGCCTATGTAAGCTGAGAAGGCAGAGATAGGCGATCTCCAGAGCAAACGACTATCTAGTTAGATAGCTCTGGGTTTGATTGAGAGATCCTATCTCATTGAGGTAGAAGAGTCATTGACGAGGATTTTCAGCATCAACCACAGGCCTTCGCATGCACATGTGCACACACACATGTGCACACCACACACACATATGCCTACACGTGAGCACCTTGCACACGGGAAAATGGGTGGAAAAAAGAAAGTAAACTTTTATAATTCATGAGGTGAGAGATGGTGGTACCCTGAAGAAGAATGGGGTTATGGAAATGTCTCTGGGATCTATGCAGGGCATGGAAAAGAAATGGGAAGGCTCACATTTTGGGGGCTGAGCACCTGAAGGAAGAGTTCTGTTCACTCACGAAGGCACTAGAAATAAATTTAGGGGAGAAACAATATGATTAGCTGGGGACTTACTTGATTTCAGGCACCAGCCGAGGGAGAAGTCCAGAGGACATTTGGATGCTGGAAAAGATAGGCTGTTGATATTGTTTGAAAGTCATGAATATACCCGTGGGATTTGAAGTCATGATGTTGCAAAGTTGAATGATAAACCTCCATGCTCCTGAGGAGCCAGGAGTCTGCTGTGGGGTAGGGCAGTCCAGAAATGTCACTCAGGGCCATTGTTTCCCTGCTGTGCCCCTATCTGCTTACTGGCCTTCCACACTATTCGGAAGCAAATTCCTGACATTCTGTCATGTCCCTCTAAAAGACCAAATAAGCACAGATTCAAAAGGTGGTACTTTGAAATGCACAGGGGTAAGTTGGACAAATCCAGAAAGTCCTGTAAAGGTGCATGTTCTTCAGGGAAAAAAAATGGACATTTGGGTTAGTTCAGATCTGAAACTTTTAACCAACTACACTGCATAAGCCAGGTGGATTGGGACCCAGGACAAAATAGCTCTCACTCCTCTGTGTCCCTTCCAACACACTGTGCCCATCATATGGACTGTCTTCCCCTGACCCATTTGCCAAGCTCCCACTTAGTATTGGCCCCTGTCAACTCATTAAGAACATGCAGAGCTGTGGGTGGAAGCTTCTTATGGGAGTGGGGAAAGCAGACCTGTGTGTGTGTGTATGTGTGTGTGTATGTGGTGCGTGTATGTGTGTATGTATGTGTATGTGAGTGTGTGTATGTGTTTTATGTATGTTTGTGTGTATGTATGTATGTGTGTGTGTTGTGTGTGTATGTAGTATGTGTGTATGTATGTGTGGTGTGTGTATGTGTGAGTGTGAATGTGTGTGTATGCTCTCAGCTCTACTGAGTGCCCTTGGGAAGTTTCATCCAGAGAAGAGCAAGTGGGAGAAGGGATGATGTGGGAAATGGAGGCAGGGAGAGGAGCTGATATGGAGACAAAAGGATGAAACAGGAATAAACACTCACAGAACATCCATGCACACTGGGTGCCAGGAGCCCTGTCCGCCCACTCCAGGATCCTGAGAGGGCCTTTCTCAAAGGCCTAGGACCTTTCTTCAGCTGTTCAGTGGGTTACTCCATTGATGAGAGCAGTTAGGGGCAGGCATGCACAGTGAACGAGATGAATGTACCACAGCTGTAAGGAGGCGGGGCTCTGAGACTGCGGAGGGGTAGGCTCCAGGGTGCTTAGAGTAGCCTTGGCAGAATCCAGAAAAGGGCAGATCCAGAGTGGTACCTTCTAAGAAAAGGGCAGAGGAAGCAGCTGAAGGGATTTCTGGGTGATGAACAATGTGCTGTGAGGTGACAAGGGTTTCCCTGCCAGAGCTGGAGATCAAGCATGCCTCAACACCCTGCAGGTCAAAAGTGGTCTTCCTGTTTGCTGCTGTCTGAAGTGTGGGAGGGACCCCTGAGGAGATGGGGTGGAGTAGAGGGGTCCCTAGGTCATTGTAGGTCCCCAGGGATTGTTTATGGAGATAGAGGTAGAGCAAGGTGGCTGAAGGCTTAGGCCATGGTGACTGCAACATCTACTGAGGTCTGGTCTGACTTCCTCCAAGTTGGCAACCTAGGGGTGATATCACCCACAGGACAGAATGCATTATCTAGGCTTTAGAGGAAAAGTGAGACAGGGATGTGGCAGCTGATCCCTTGCCTTATCCCAGGGACCACAAACCCCAAGTCACAGGAAGTCTGGCGCTTTCCTCCAAGGATCTTACTGTTCCCTCTCAGCCTGGGCGGAACAGGAAGACCATGGGTAGAACTGCCATTTGCCTCTTCAACTGTGGCACTTCCTTGTTACTTAATCTTCAATCCAGTGTTGGACAAAGCTGGGTGTGCCGAGCACTTTTTTCCGGCATGTGGTAGCAGTGACTGCAGAGTCCTGTGGGTCTAGTGGGGATCTGACCCAGAGAAGGCGCTTTTTCTTCCTAGAAAAGACACAGGCTGGGGCTTGGCTGGTTGATTAAAACAGACAGAATGACGAGTGACCACATGAAACATGGGGATGAGGTCACTGGTGGTGTGGTTGCCAAGACTTAGTGGGTTGGTGAGCTTATAGTAAAAGGAGGTAGAGTTAGCCCCATCCGGGGACCTCAGCTACAGCTAGTAACAGCAGCACCAAACACTTATATACTAACATGGTTCCAGGCAATGTGCTAACTCATCAAAGGTGGCTTCTAAACACACATCATCTAATTCAAAAAGCACAAGATAATTCCCAGTTTCAGATGAAAGAATTAAATCACAGGGACCCAGAGATGACATCACTCGGCTGAGGTCATGGAGCTTCTGGGGCTAGGGTTATGTTTTGCCTTTGTGAAGAAAGTGTACATGTACTGCACTTTTCTGGGGGAAAAACTCGCTGATGTCAGGGTTTCTCTAAAGAAAGCATTTCTGGGCTGTTGCTGATATCACCATCCCTTCAGCAAAACGCCCCAAGTGCTGAATTCACTCCCGTGTACCTGGCTTCATTTTTCAGCATATGGCACAAAAGGCGCTTTCTAGGTGACATTCAACCTCCAGACAAAGATTAATTTACATTGGGCAAGCTGTTTAGCAGGCAGTGAACTAAGGAATAAGTTCTAAAGATGTCTTGATCAGAACCCAATTACTAAACGTGCAAATATGCTTCTCTGAGGTCGGTCTGTCTTGGTAATGGCACTTGCCACCAAGCCTGAGGACCTGAATTTCATTTCTGGAACCCACACAATGGGAAGAGAGAACCAATCTGCAAGCTGCCTTCTGACCACCATATAGGTGCTATAGTATGCTCACACACCTCCACATCTGAGAAGTTTTAAAAATAAAGAGGTTTGGTTACCTTGGAAGCCCCTTTTAGGGATACTTGGTTTGTAAAGTTGTTTCCTCCGTAGGACTTTGCTGTGATGTCACCAAGGGTCACTGTGGCATCTTCAAAGCAGGAAGGACAGATTCCCACCAGTTTTTGACAATGACCCCAGGAGATTGTGGTGATCACGTGATAGTATTCTCTTTCTTCATATGGCCCAATTCTGAAATTCCCCAGACGAGGGGCCTCCCAGTGCTGGGCAGCCGGCAGTTTCTCCAGCATTGCTTTGGCATCTACTCCCCATCACACAAAGCAGATATTGTTGAAGAAAGTATCCTGTGGTTGCTTGGCATCATCCCCTGCCCGGCATGTGTGTGGGAGAAGGGATTCTGTTGTAACGCAGGCCTGTCTGGAGAAAAGATTCCTAGGAGAAAGAGATGGGGTGGGCCAGGTGAGATGACTTCCTGGGCAAACCTGGTAATTCCACCAGGACATTGCAAAAGCTCTGTGCAGGCCCCATTGCTCATGTCCCTGTCCCAATACTCACTGCTGTCAATTCTCACTCCAAGCCTCTCTACTATTGCCCTGGCTTCTTGACTTTGTGCTAAGCAATGGCCTACCTGGTCCACAGCCAGCATCAGGCATTCTGAAATCAGTGGTGTAGAATTTTAATCTCATTTTTTTTTTTTATTGTTATTGGCTGTCTTTGTCAGTGTGTATTGCTATGAAGAAACACTATTACCATAGGAACCCTTATAAAGGAAAGCATTTATTTAGGGCTTGCTTACCATTTTAGAGGTTTAGCTCATTATCATTGTGGCGGGAGCATTGTGGCACACAACGCTGAGACTCCCATATCTTGCATAGGCAACAGGAAGTGGTCTGTTTTCCTCAGTGGGCGTGGCTTGAGCATATATGAGACCTCAAAGCCTGCCTCCACGGCGACATATGTCCCCCATGTGGGAAGGGGGGACAGGGAAGTTGCTTAAAGAAAATTACAACAAGAAATGATTAAAATACCAAAGGTTTTGTGGGGGTTTCATGCCTTTGTTGGGGTGGGAGGATTGAGACTGGGGTCTTGTTTTTGGAGTTCAGACTGGCCAGAAAATGGTTAACAGTCCTTTCGTTTACTAAATGCTGGGATTACAGGTGAGAGTCGTCATGTCTGGTTTTGCTTCGTTTTCCACAGTAAATAATGGACAATAGCAACGTGGCCAAATGCTCATAAGTGAGTTTGGGTGGAGGGTTTGTGAGGCATAATTATCTTCTATGTTCATTATAACTAATTTATTCTGAATCTTTTTTCTTTCTCTTAAAGGTATATTAATTAAAAATTTAATTTATGCCTATTTTGCCTGCACATATGTCTGTGTACTGTATGTCTAATGCCCACCTAGGACAGAAGAGGGCATCAGATCTCCTAGAAATGGAATTACAGGTGGTGCTGCTGGGAATCAGGAACCAAACCTTCACCCTCCAGAAGACCAGCAAGTGCTTCTTAACATCTCTCTAATCCTGTTGAAACCTTCTCAAATCAAAAGCATTTACTTAAGAAAATTTCAAGTGAGGAGGCACATGTGGTAGTTAAAAGTCTGATGGCTTGAATTCAATTCCTGGAACCCACTTAAAGGTGGAGGGAACTGATTTCACAAAGTTGTCCCCTGACCTCTTTGCTGTGGCACATGTGACCCCCACAAATAACAATCAATAACATTTTAAAAAGAAAATTAACGGGAAAGGTTTGTGACTTAAAAGAGAGAGAGAGAGAAAGAAATGAATACTTAGGCTGGCTTATACTATAGACTGGATCTGGAATGTTCCCAAAGGGTAGTGATAAAGGTTTTGTCCCCAGCATGGGGTGCTGTTGGGAGGTGGAACCTGCTAGCAGGTCCTTAGGGCTCTGGGGGTTTGTTTTTTGAAGGGGATTGCATGTTATTCTTTCTTTCCCCTTTGCTGCTTCCTAGACATGTAGTAGCTTCTGTCACACATTCCTGTCACAATTGTTACAGGTCCCGAAGCAATAGGACCTGGGCTAAAACACATCTTTTCTCTTTGTAATTGGATCATCTCAGGCATTTGTTACAGTCCTGGGAAGCTGCCAAGCTCAGCATGACCTTATCACCCAGACCACAGACCACACGTGAATGTCTCTTCATCGTGTTGTATTCCAGGGTCTCTCTGTGTAACAGCCCTGGCTGTCCTGGAACTCGCTTCATAGACCAGGCTGGCCTCGAACTCAGATCCACCTGCCCCTGCCTCCCCAGTGCTGGGATTAAAGGTGTGAACCATTGTGCCTGACTTTTTTTAAAAATTACATGCTTCTGCTTGTGTTATACACACCCGTGTTTATGAGTGTTTACATGTGTGTGTGAGGGTGCACGTAACACACATGTGCACCTGCATTTGGCTGACTTTGACAACCTTCCTGGATCCCTTTGCAGATATTTATTGAGATGCATTTCTCCCCATTGAACCCAGAGCTCCCTGAGTTGGTGGGTCTGGTCTGCTTTCTTACTCCTGAATCACAGGTGGGCTCATGCCTTCCCGACTTTTTATGTGCATGCTGGGGGTCTGACCTTCAGCCCTCATACTTGTGCATCATCCTCCGAGCCATCCCCCTGCCTCCAGCTTCTACATAAAGTTCTTTTTCCTGTCCCATGATCAGATGCAGGCTGCCACACTGCATTTTGTTGTTATATGTCTTCCGAGCTGTGAAAGTTCCTCATTTTTTCACTTATCGGGACCTTTGTCACTCACCTTGGGTTGTCAGTTTTCTCATGATTAGACTATGGCTATAGATTCAGGGGAAGAAGAACACAAAAGTAAAATGTTTTCCTTTTAATTGCAGTAGGAGTACAGAATGTCAGCAGGCCATCAGCAGAAGATGGGGAAGGATCTCTTCGATCCTGAGGCTAAGGGGATCAGCCACTATGAAGGGACTATTTTTTTTCTTTTTTATATTCTACTTTTTTTGAAGTGAGTCACTAAGTCCAGGCTCACTCACATTCAAAGTGAGAAAGGAGATGCTCTATCTCCAGAGGAGATTTTACAGATGAAATTTGGACTTGTCTATAATAAAAATATATCTTTTGTCCATAATTTATTTTATTTTATTTTTTTATTTGTTCTTGAAGAATTTCAGGCTAAGCAATGGTGGTGCACGCCTTTAATCCCAGCATCTTGAAGACAGAGGTGGGATCTCTGAGTTCGAGGCCAGCTTGGTCTTCAGAGCCAGTTCCAGGACAGTCAGGGCTACACAGAGAAACCCTGTTTTGAAAAACAAACAAACAAAACCAGACCAAAAATAATTCCATACGTGTATATAATGTATTTTGTTCACATCTGTCCCCCTCCCCCAAGTCCTCCTCATGCCCCCCCTTCCAAACCTTCATCTCCTGGTTGTCTTCTTTTTAAAAATAACACACTGAGTACATTAGTGCTACCCTGTGTGCTTGGGTGTGGGGCCGGCCACTAAGTAGGAGCACCCTACAAGTGTCTACACCTCTAGGGAAAAATAACTCTCTTTACTCCCAACAATTAACTGCCAGTAGTTTCTTAGCTGGGGTGGAGCTTTGTGACTCTCCTTCCATTCACAAAGAGTTTTTACTGTTAGCAGCTGTGCGCTTATAAGTGCAGATCATGTTCTGTCCAGAAGACACAGTGTAACAGCGTTCTTCTCCACCCTCCGATCTTATTTCCTTTCTACTTTCTCTTCAGTGTGTGTGTGTGTGTGTGTGTGTGAGAGAGAGAGAGAGAGAGAGAGAGAGAGACAGAGACAGAGACAGAGACAGAGAGACAGAGACAGAGAGACAGAGAGACAGAGAGAGAAAGTTGATATGTCTCATTTAAGGCTGAACCCTAACAGCCACCTGTTCTTAGACTATTTGATTTCTCTGGTTATTATCACTTATTATGAAAAGAAACTTCTCTGATTGAGAGCACCACAGATCTATGTGTATCAACATACATATTTAAGAAGCCAATTTGACAATGTGACAGGCTAAACATCAGTAGCTTCTCCCTTAGGGTCTATGGCCTGCCTCCCGATCCATTTGCTTTTGAGCAGATTCATAGTACTAGGCCTGGTTCTCTCTTGTGGAGCTGGCATCAGATCCAATCAGTGACTGATTTCCCCCCAAACAGCCATGCCATTGTACCAGGGGGCACATCTCATCTGCCAGTTCAGTATTACAGCATTCAGCACCCAGCACCGGACAAGGCCAATGGAGTCTTTTCACCTTGGGTGGTCTGAATAGCACCCTCAAACACTAGAAAAAATTAAGCTGCAAGGAGGCAGTGTCTTGCTCAGCTCCAGATTGATTTCTTCGTGTCCTGAAACTAAAGTGTGTGATGTCCTTGGCAGTAGGATCTAACCATTTAATTATTTAGGGACACCTAGAGTGACGGACATTATCTGTATTCTCTTGGGGCCTGCTGACCAATAACTCCCAGGAAGGTATCCCGTGCATAGCACTGAGAATTTCATTTCATAACCCATGTCTTCCGGGGCAGGATTGTCCACCCCTGCAGGATACCACTGTCAAATTCCTTATAAAATTACATCTTTCATTAGCTTAGGAAGGAGTAGGCTTCCATAATCTTCATCATATCTCCGTATTTTTGGTTTCTCAGTTTTCTACTTTCTTACCCATGATTGTGCGCATTAGTAGGGGTTTGCTGATACCTATTTTATTCTTTGAACTATTATCTAATACTTCTGTTATTTGTTGACCAAATTGTTCCAGTCCTAGTCATTGGAATGCCTTCCAAAGGTCTTGTTTTTTGGACATGCCCTTATTTCCCCTGCCACCTTCTCTCTTTCCAGAACACGGAGATGTTCCCGGTTCATCATGTATTTTCGCCACTTCAGCCTTAGAACTGGTCCACACTCAAAGGCGCCCTGGTTCCTTTACTGGAGAATGGTGCTTAAATGTTTGTTGCTGCTCGTTTTATCTATTTTCATTTTAGTTAAATGAATGTTTTGCCTGAATAAATATATGTGCACTGTGTGATGCAGTTGCCCTTGGAGACTGGAAGAAGGGGTCAGATCTCCTGGAAGAGGAGTTAGTTACAGATGGTTATAGGGACCACGTGCTGGACCACGATGGCTCCTCTGCAAGACCAGAAAGTGCTTTTAACTACTGCCCAAAGGATGACATTTAGAAGCAAGTTTCTGAGTGCTGGCGGTACTCCTTGCTGATTGTACAGTTGCTTAAAGAGCATCCCAGGGGATGGAGACAGGAAATACATAGATAGATACTAATTCATAAATAAGAATGTCTGTGTTTTGATGTTTCTCTGTGTGTATGTACATATTGTATATGTTATACATGCATACATATATACATACTCATATATAAATAGCAAATGAATTTATACTGGCCACTTTAAAATGAATTTATATCTCATCAGAGCCCTACAAGATTTCTTCAAGTTTCCTCCTCCTTAGATAGTAGAAACCTACCTGTTGCCTACAGTTTATTCAACTCTGCTAGACATCAAGAAACCTTGTGGATTTGCTCATCCCTATAATTATGAGAACTTAACCTATCCTGTCGTCTCTAACTTTACGAATTCTAAACACCGTTTTCAAAGTTACTTAGGCCAATTTCTTTGTCCCTTCACAATTGGCACATCTTCATCTTTTCAAAGCTTTTCAATATATGGCTTCCTCTGTATTGCTGCTGTGTGATGACTGGAGCCATCCATCAGGACATGGAGATGAACTGGTTGGTTCTCCAGTTATCAACTGTATCTGTGATCAGAGTTCTGGAGTTTCAATTTCATTAGACCATAGTGACTTTTCTGAGATTTTGGGGGTTTGGTTGTTCTGGTTGCAGAGTTTAGCCACCATAGAGTGTCTGGTGAGAAGAAAAAGTGAAACATGGTTGGATAGCCCATCTTTGCTTTGCTCTAGCAGAATTGTTATGTGTTTCTGGGCAAAGAGATTAGCCATCCTCTGCCCCTACCCATTTCCCCTAGTGATGGGAACCTGAGACCTTGAGAGATGATGTCACTTGCCCCAGATGAGCCAGCTGGTTACAGGAGATAGACTCAGGGGAAGTTCATATTCTCATAATCTGTTCTGATCCACCACATTATGTGGGTTGTGGGGATGGGGAGAGAGTTATAGGTATTTAAGGGGAAACCTCTTGAAGTTGACTCAACAGGATTGGGAAGGTTTGCCCCTTCCCAGTCCCTTCATCTATAAATAGAGAAATAGGGTGAGAACAGTTCCTTCCTACCCAAGTGGGCAAGATTAGGAAATGCCTAATGACTTTAGAAGCTTAGTTGGCACCTACGTGTCACAGCAGTAGTGACCACATCCAAAAGTGATTGGAGAGGTGTATATGCAGAGCCACCCTGTTAGTTAGCGTCCTGATGGTCTCTCTTGTCCCTCACATAGCACCTAAATCATTGAGTTATACTGCCTGCCTTGCTCAGGACGTGAGCATTCTACGGCGGTCTGCTTGATATAAAGAAGGGATTGAAACTTTTATTTCTTTTCTTTTAAAAAGTTCCTTCCTTTATAGTTACTGTCTTTGTAGTCCTCAGCATAGTTCATGGGACGCAGCAGAATTCTCTTAGTGTTTTCTGCATGAGTGAAGGAAGGCTCCTAGGAGAGACGTCATGTAAAAGACCTTGTCTCTGGAGTAGTCTGCAGGTTGGAGGGACAGCTCATGGAACTAGCTGGCACTTGGCCTTGGGCAAGTCGCTAAACTCTGTGTTTTAGTTTCTCCATGTGACAGTTACTCTTGACTGTTGACTTGTGAAGTCGATGGCATTTAGAATCACTTTAAAGAGGACGGTACCATCATTCCGTGGACTGGGCTCAAGGACTGAATAGAGAGAAAAGGAGCCCAGGGATGTGTTGCTCTCTTTCCCGGATGTAGACACAATGTGACCAAGCACCCCTCGCCTCACCATACCTTCTTTGCCATAATGGACTGTATCCTCCATGAACCATGGACTCAGATAAAGCTCCCTCACCATTAAGTTGCTTCTGTTGGGTATTTTGTTGTAGTAATGGGACAAGTAACTGACACAGGCCATCTGTGACACCAGTGCTCTTGGTTTGTTTTGAACTTAACCGGATGGTTTCTAAAGCCAATTTGCAATCTTTAATTCTCTAATTCCAATGCTCGTTGATTGATATGGAAAGGCTTATGAAGATCTCTAGATTGATTCAGGTGACAAAAGTATCAAAGGCCACACCATGTATTAGAGACAGACCATGAGCTGACATCTTTTTATGATTGATGCCTAGTTAATTGTCAACAGGGATGCAGTGCTGGGAAACCTCTGAGGGTCAGTGGTGTAAAGTTACAAGATACTTGTCAAGGACAGATTACAAAATAGTGGCAAGCATGTCAACATTTGCCACCACCAACTTAGATACTCAAGACAATGTCCCCCTGGGACTTCAGGAGAAACCACTTATTATAGCAAGCACCGGGTTAGATTGGCTGTTAGTAACCCTGGTTACCCACCTGCCTTTTTCTTTCCCAAGAAAATACAGAACATTATAGTGAGAACTGAAAAACACAGTGTTCTAGTTCCCTATGATCCTAATAGCACACGCTCATGAGGAAAATGAGACTACAAAAATATGCAGCGAGATTATGTTACATTGTAAATATTTGTCCCTCCTACTGGTTTAATAAAAATTCTGACGGGCTGAAGTCAGACAGGAAGTGTGGGCGGGGCTACCAGACTAAGAAAACTCTGGAAACAGGAAGAGCAAAGCAGAGATGCCAGTGAGACGCAGTAGAAAGAAGTTGAAATGCTGCTCTGAGAAAAGGTACCGAGCCACATGGCTGAGCAAGATAAGAATCATGGGTTATTTTAAGAGTAAAGAGTTAGCAAGTTATACGGCTGGGTCCTAGATCAATCAGCATAAAATTAATGTAAGTGGCTGTACGTTTCTGTGGGACTGCAGGTCTGGACCACAGGCCGGACAGGCCAAAAATTCATGCTACAGAGATGTGTGAACATTCTTTAAACAGACCAAACCAATTTACTCAAGAGTTCTGCATGGCAGACACCTCCAACATGCTAGGCAGCCCAACTAAGCAGCATGGCTGAGAACATAGATGTTATGTGCACAAGTATTTTGTTTCCATGTTTAAGTGCACGGTGTGCTTGCAGTACCCATGGAGCCCAGAAGAGGGAGTCAGATCCCTAGATCTGGAGTTAAAGACAATTGTAACCCTCCATGGGGTGTTGGGAACTGAATCCCAATCTTCTGCAAGAGCAGCAAGTGCTCTTAATATCTGAGTCTTCTTTAGTCCCACAGATGATCTTTTCATAATAAAATCCCTCCCTCTCCCACATTCTTTTATCTTTAAGAAATGCAACCAAACCATACTGTGGTCAGTGAGTGGGCCCATGAGCCTTCTGGACAAACTCTCTTTCATTGGTCTACCCAAGTGGTGTGCAAATGGTAAGTTTGGGTTTTTTCCCCAGAATTCTTAAAGGAAATATGTGAGTGATGCTTATTATACCTCTTTGCATTTAGGGAAAGCTAGCTAACCACAGAAAGACCTTCACAGCTCTCATAACCCTCCTCAAGGGTACACCCTCAGTGGTTTGACAGCCCCCTACTAAGTCCCATACCTTAACATTTCCAGAACCTCCCAATAGTGCCATGTGCTCAGGACCAGACCTTTAGCACTTGGGCCTCTGGGAGACACTCCAGATCCAGCAGGACCCAACTATGCCTTGTATAGAGATATGCCCCTTCCCTGTCTGTTGGGTGTGTGCCATAGTCACTGAAACATGGTGTGAAGGGTGTACACATAGATGCTCCCATTATGCATGCATCCCATGCATGCACCATGTGTGGCTGACCAGAAATACTTAACTTCAGAAGCAAAATGACAAAGCTTGCCCTTCTCCCTGGCAACACAGGCACCTATCATTTCCCTCAGACTAGTCTTTCTCTGCTGTCCAGGCAGTTCTTGAAAAGGCTGAGCTAACTCAGAGTGATTGCTTTGGAACTCGAAATAGATGTTTTTCCTGCCTCACATATGACACAGTGACTTCCTCAACAGAAACATCACTTCAAGAGGAACAGGACGTCCTTGCATCAGAGCCAAAAAGGTCACATGACTAGACAGTTGGGGGCCTCCTGGGACCTTGTTTCCCCTTAAACTGTTGGCAAGGACGTGGCCATAAAAGACTGTCAGTGACAGATGCTGGCGAGCCATTGTGAACTATTCCCTCCCAGGCTTTCAGTCCAGAGCATTTTCTGCAAGGGACAGATGGCTGATCAATGAATGCTGGGAATGGGCGTTGGAGAGAATTTGTGGAATATCTCTGATGATCACAGGGTGATGAACCTGGCAGGCACGAGCTTCCACATGTGACGGACAACCAGGGAATCCCCATGACTGTTTTATCTCTGATCTCATGACACCCCTAAAGAAGGTTGTAACGTTTGGACAAGCAGCCCAATGTGCTGACTGGGGAATTCCTTGGCCTAGTCTGGAGCCAGCTGGAATGGAGAATGGGAAGCAGAGGGAAGAATTCAGGGTCAGCCAGAAGATAAAGGCACATACAGAGGATGAATCTAAGTCTTCTACTAATTCCAGATCCTCTAACCTTCTCACGGATACATGGTCAGGGGAGAATGTGGCTCAGACATCTGTGCGGCATTGGGGCTTGGGGAACTGAGTAAAGTCTTCAAGAGGCCCCAAAGCAAGGGGGAAATTAGCTGAGTCAGAAGCCAATGAGAGGAACCTGAGCAGGGGAACTTGGTCTGTTGAGTTCAGGGAAGCTTCATACTGAAGAAATAGTTGGGTGTTTTTAAATCATGACTTCCTAGCCCTGTGAAAACCTGGTAGGCATTGGATGATTTAACATTTATTTAGTGAAATCTTCCAACAGAAAAAAGGCCAATGGGTGAATCCTCAGGGAGATTAGGAAAATTCCATCTCTTATGGCCACCTGTTCTGGCTGCCCACACCGGATGCACAGTCAACCCTCACACCCAATGCTTAAATCTTGCTCCCCAGGGGGTAAATAGACAGCTATTAAGTCAAACAGTGGTACATTCCCTTAGAGAACAGAGACAAACAGATAAATCCAGAGGCCCCATACTTCTGTCCTGTGAAAGAATAAGAGCTGACCCTCAGTCAGGTGAGGTCACAGAACTTCCATTTGTACTGGGAGCAAAGGTCTTGTAACTACTACTGACAGTGCAGAGTCTGTACTAGCTAGGCGAGGAAAGGGTCTGCTTAGGGATGCTGGGGAGACCATAGGACGACCAGAAGAATGGGCCCTCGGCAGAACTATGTCCCCAGAGCCACACAGCCGACCTGGATTTGTAGGGAGCAGATGTCACTGCCAACTGTGAATAATATTTGTCTTTGCTGAAGATGAGGTCCCATTGTCATCTCCAAGAGAAATCTGCTTTACCTGCTACAACCTAGACCCACAAAATGTGTCCGCCTCCCTCCTGCTTCCTTTTATCTCGCCATAGATATGTAGCTCACTTCCATTTCAAAGTCTCATATGTACATGTGTGAGTAGCAAAATCTAAGATACATAGTCTGCACCCAGGAGCAAAAGAAGGTAAGAAATGTGCATGCGTGTGCGTGTGTGTGTGGGGGGGGGGGGGGGGGGGGGGCGGGCTCGCGCGCATGCGCGCGCACACATGCTAATTTCCTTTCAAGACACAGAGACTAATAAAGGCTTTTGGGAAGTCAAGAATAATTTACTCACTATAAGGAGTGTGTGGCCTGAGGCCTGAGATACTTAAGAGAATGCAGTCTGTAGGAAGCACCCCACTGTGTGAGTGAGTGATGGGAGTCCCAGCTGAGTGGCCCTCAGAAACATGAATTGGTTAATTTTAGACAAAATGGGAAAATCAGAAATGTGTGTGATCTAGATTCTTCACCAGCTTAAGCAATTATCACTTTAAATAGTATTTTATTTTTTAATCTCTAAATCAATTTTACTATAAAGAGCACTGCAATTAAAAAAAAAATGCCAAAATAAAACAATACCAAAAGTCTATACAACTCCGTAAGTGGTGGTTGCCACCCTTTACCTTTACATTTATTTATTTACTTGTATTATTTGTGTGTGTGTATTACATATGTTCAATGCATGAGTGGAGGTCTGAGAATAATTTGTAGGAGTTGGTTCTCTCCTACCTGTGGTTTCTGGGAGACTGAACTTAGGATGTTAGTCTTGGCTGCTAGCATCTTCTCCCACTGAACCACAAGCCTTATCACCAATTATTTATCTTGAAGATACTTCCAAAGACATGGGAATAGGCCAGAGTGTTGTTTTACACTTGGTAGCTAGTCCCTTCTGAACACTGTGAATAGTAAGGACAGTAACCATATGACTGCCAGTCCTGATGGTATGAAGAATACAGACCTTTCCCTCTGTGACATGACTGTGGCTAACATGAACAGAACCACAGGGCAAATGGCCCAGGAGCTCAGGGTGCTCTGGGGCTTGAGGTAGCCATAGTGGCTTTTGCAAGGGCCAGGAGAGAGCTAGATCTTGAGTGATGAGTGGAATTTAGACAAATATTGAAGGATTAACTGGATCTGGAGTGGAGAGTAGTTAGGGGAACAAGGCTTTGAGTGGGTGGAAGGTGTGTTCAGAGAGGATCATGGGAAGACAGTTAATTAAGACAGGGGCAGATAGACAGCGCCAAAACTTGAAATGCATTTGGTGTGGTGGATTAGCCAGGACTATTTTGATTGGCACACCGACTTAAACTAACTTAAGAGAATCTAACTTATCTTTTTATCTCACCATGGAACCCAAGGGCATAAATGAGATCTGCGGCCGGTCCAGCCTCTCAGAGCTTCGAGGAAGAATTCAGTCTGTCTGTCTGCACTGGTTTCTGGGTGCTAGTTGGTCCTCCCAGCAGGGGCTTCTCCACGTGGTGGTTCCTGGGGCCTCGGGGCTCTTCATCTTTATCATAGTGTAGCAGCATTTGCCTAATGTTTCCAGCATTATTCTAAAGACTGAGATCTGTCGATTGACTCAGCTCCCTGCACCCCTGCACCCCCGCCATTTTGCCAGAACTGTAACTGTGGCCAAGAGAATGTAGGGTTTCTCACTGACCAGGTTTGACATGTGACCCAAAAAGACAAACACAGCTGGTCACACGAGAGACCATCACTGGTATGGTGTGACTATGGCCACACGCCCCCCCCCCCCACTGGTGTGTAATCCTAAAAATGTTATGTTTAGATAATTAGGTGGGTAGAGGCAGATGGAGACATGTTGACATGTGTCCTTCCTATCTCTTAGATTGTGGTGCTCTGAAGTGTCTCAGGAACCAACCTCTTTTCTTTATAAAGGCATCTGACCAGGTATTTTGTTATCATGAAAAAAGACTTATACAGTCACTGTGGCAGTTATTGTTGGTTCTTGTAGTTAGAATGTCTTCTTCAAAACTCATGTTGAAGCCAGACATGGTAGCACATGCCTCTAATCCCAGCCCTCAGGAAGCAGAGTCAGGCAGATCTATATGTGTTCAAGGCCAGCCTGGTCTACAAAGGGAGTTCCAGGACAGTTAGGGAATCCATCCATCCATCCATCCATCCATCCATCCATCCCTCCATCCATCCCTCTATCCATCTATCCATGTGTTGTGTGTGCTGGCATATGAATTCATATGCACACACAAGACAGCCATAGTAACATGTATGCTATCTTCCTTTATGGCTCTGCATTATTTGCTTGAGACAGGGTCTCTCATTGAACTCTGAAGTCCAGCATGTCAACTAGGCTGGCCAGCCAGAGAGTTCTCCAGATCCGTTGGTCTGCCTCTCTCCTCAAAGCTGAGGTTACAGGCAAATGTGTCTTAGTCATTGTTTTATTGCTATGAAGAGACATCACGACCAAGGAAACACTTATAAATAAGGCATTTAACTGAGGCTTGCTTATAGTTTTAGAGGGTTATTCTACTCATCATGGCAAGAAGCAGGCAGGCATAGTCCTATAACCTTTCATCCTGATCTGCAGGCAGCATGCAGAGAGGGATTGGACCTGGCATGGGCTTTTGAAAATTCAAGCCCGCCCCAAGTGACATACCTCCTCTAACAAGGCTGACCTCCTAATCCTTCTTAAACAGTTGACCTACTGGGGACCAAACATTCAAATATATGAGCCTATGGTGGTTAGTCTCATTAAAGCCACTACGCCCAGCTTTATATATGGGTTCTGGGGATTCAAACTCAAGTCCTCAATCTCGCCTAGCAAGTATTTTTGCCCACAGAGATATAGCTACCACTTTTCTATTTTTGTTTTATTGAGATAGGGTCTCACACCATATCCCAGGCTGACCTGTAACTTGGCAATTCTCCTGCCTCAGCCTCTTGAGTAGCTGGGTTTACAGGCTTGCACCACCATACTCATGGGGAAATATAACAGCCATTGTAACAGTACTAAGATGTGAGGCTTTCAAGCAGCAGCCTGGTCAGGAGGGCTTTGGCTTTATCAATGGGTTAATGGATCAATGTGGGAAGAACTTTCTGATGAAAAGAAGGTGTTCCAGTGTCATGCTATTAGACTTCCCAGACTCCAGAACCATGGCCAAAATGGATTTGTATTGTTTTGTATTGCTGGTAGATTATTCAGACTGAAGCATTCTGTTCAAGGTTCAAAAATGGTCTAAGCCAACGCTCTAGTCTCATGCCCTTGACTATCACCATTTCAGTAGATACTGGTTCATTTCTCAACTGTGGCAAATTTGTAACTCTTCATTCGAGGATTTTCTAACTTCAGAACCACTGTGAACATCTTGCAGCACACTGTGCGTTAATGCTTCTGTATGCAGTTCCTTCATTACTTGGGGATAGCTCTGGGATCATATTCTACAGTGTTTCTCAGAGTTCCAGGTTCCTAGAATAGTCCTGTGTCATCTCAGGGGAAGACACAACTTGTTCACTGTGATCTCAGGAAACACGGCAGATATTAACTGATACTTGTGCTGATTAGGTTTTGTAAGTAATGAATAATGAACTGTATGAGCTTATGCTCTGTTGCTATAACAAGATAGGTGTTTATGTTGCAACTTTGGAGACTGAAAATCTGAGACATATTCCTGAGGTTCTCACAGACTTTGAGGTACCTAACTCATTTCACAAAGAAAAGTGATTTTAAAAAGTGAAAACATAGTAAATGTTTTCTTTGAGTTTGAGTGAAATCCTAAAGATAGGAGTGTGTCTCCAGGGCAGGGACTGTTTTTGTACAGATTTGATTTTGTACCCAAGTGTTTGTTGATTGACTGAAGTCTAGCCATCAGATAAGATCAATGCCACAAAGCAGATGGGCATTTGAACAGATGATTTTGGGCTACACCTCGGGGCTTCCTGAGGTAGGACAGGCTGAGTATCCAGGCACACATCCTACATCATTGCTATGTGTCCAGTAATCCTTCCTTTTCTTGCAGGACTCAGGACTCAGAGATAGAGTATATTTTCTAGTCTCTCTCTCATAGTTATATGGGGACATGTGACATGATTGTTACCACGGGAGTGTGAGGCAAAGTGCAGTGCACTTCCTCAAGGCCTGATTCTTAAAGCCTCCTCCCCTGTGACCCTCTCTCTTGCTGGTTGAATGTTGAGATGCTGATGTGGAGGACTTCAGGCCTTAGTTCACAATTCACACCTCCATCTTGAAGGGGATGGAGTCCCTGAATGACTGTGTTTTTCATTGGCCTATCACAGGAGTGAGAAATAAATCTACACTGAAACTAAGCTGAATACAGAATGGTCATTAGCTGTCACGTTTCAACATGGGCAGGGAGAGCAGACCTGAACATTTCCCAGTAGGGCAGAGTAGAGCAGCATTTTCTCTCCGTAGAATGAAAAAAACCCCAGATGTGCCCAAAGACAGTGATATGGGAGAGAGATGATTGCCAGGAAGGACTCAGGTCCCTGTTTAGCATGGTTATTTTGTGGTGACAGGGTATCTAAGGGGACAAATGCAAAAGGGCCAGGCCTGGGGTTTAGTTAGAATCTGTTCTTACAGAATTGGCCACTGAAATCAGGAAGTACACTGACTTGAGGAAGGACTTGTGAGGGGAGATGGGCAGGGGTTCAGGACTTCGTCTTCATTGCCTTCTAGATTTAGGAGATGGTAGGATGAGTTTGGGAAGATGGGTCTGAGCTGAAGAGAAAGAGCATGGAGACCCATAAGCCATGACAGGAGAAGAACATGGCAGGAAGTGAGGGTGGGACACTGTGAAGAGATTGTACTTCCTAAACTGAAGAGAACCAGAAAGGCTCTTGTATGCTGTAAAGATTTGCCACTCATATTGGTTTAATAAAACACTGATTGGCAAGTGGCCAGGCAGGAAGTACAGGTGGAGTGACCAGAGTAGGAGAATCCTGGAAAGAGAAAAGGCAGAGACAAAGTTGTCAGCCAGCTGCAGAGAAAGCAAAATGAGAACACTGCACTGAGAAACGGTACCAAGCCACATGGCTAAACATAAGAGAAATATGGATTAATTTAAGGTGTAATAATTAGTGATAAGTCTGAATTACTTGCCAGCATTTATGAGTAATATCAAGCCTCCAAGTCAATTATTTGGGAAGCCAACAGCTGCTGTGTATTTGAGAGTTTCTGGTGGGACAGAAACTTCCTGACTACAAATGGTATTCCAATATGGTGCATGAACATCCACATAAAACCTGAGAAAGCTTAAAAAGGGATTTTAAATCCAAAAGAACAGAGTTAAGCATGACTTCTTGGTATCAGCATTTTCTCAGATTAGCTCCATTTGCTAGAGGCAAGCAGAGGCTTGGTTCCTTTAAAAGAGGCTTCCTGATTAGCATTAGCAGCAAAACCCACTAGGCTCTTTTAAGAAGTCCTGCTACCAAACACCTAAATGAAGTTTATGAGCAGAGGGCAGTGGTGCTCTACTTGGTAGCGGTGTGGACTCTAAAACTCCCCAGACTTGGGGTGGTAAACATGCCTCCTACCAATATTTCTGTCCTGAAGCTAAGCTCTCACAGACCAAGGAGCTGGGTGGAGCCAGCTTCCATAGCCAAGCCTTTAATCCTAGCAATACTGCTTAGCAGATAAAAGGCTGTGTAGCTAGAAAAAAATAGAGATAGAGTAAGGACAGATTCAAATAAAAAACCACCACCAACAACAACAATAAAAAACTCCAAAACCTCTATAAACTATTTATAGTGTGTTTAAAAATAGACTTAGTCTTGAGAGAGTAAAGAAAGCAGATAAAGTCCTTAAAATCTGGAGAGATGGCTCAGAGGTTAAGAGTACTGGGTGCTCTGTCAGAAGAGCTAGGTTTGATTCTCAGCACCCACATGATGACTCACAACCATCCATAATGAGGTCTGGTGCCCTCTTCTGTGTGGAAACATACATGCATGGAAAACACTGTCTATATAATAAATACATAAATCTTTAAAAATTAGGAAAAAAGAAAAAGCCATATAAAGATGGAGAATATACAGAGAGTCTGAATACTCTATGTTATTGTGTTGCCTTTGAATTGTTGGACTGCCGAGGAAGACGCATTAGCTGCTAAAAGACATTTGATTATAAATGCTGCTGGATTAAATCAACCTATATATTTGGAAAATATCTTGACCTCAAAATTTAAGGCAAAAGATATGTTACTTTGGAGGAGAGGTTTTGTTTTTATTTTCAAAGAAAACGAGAGGCTGTGGGTTCAGTCTGCATTAAAGAAAATAGGGTTTAATCCAGGAAGACTCCCTGAAAAATTTCTTTTGGGAATGGATGTCCCAGATGATCTAACATTTCAGAGTTACCCCTGTTACAATTTCCTCTGTGTTCTCCATCTAGAACTGCTTCAAGGCTCCTGGCTGGGATGATCCTTTCTCATAGACTACTCCTTCAGGACTTATCCATAATCCTAAATTTTTTCAAGGTTCCCCAAAGATTACCAGTGCCCCCAATCAGCAGAAAATAGCCTAGAGAACTAAGTCACATTCTCCCAAAATGAATTTTGGATGTTTGTCCTTGTTTAGAGTGTTGGTTACAAGTTGTTATGGATAATGGTCAGGAAAAAAAGCTATACAGAGGAGATTAGATTCAGGGCTCTTGTTTTGAAAAGAAAAAGGGGGAAATGCTGTGGGATAATGTTCTTGTACACTGTAAAGATCTGTCACTCATACTGGTTTAGTTAAATGCTGATTGGTCAATGGCCAGGCAGGAAGTATAGGCATAGCCACCAGACTAGGATAATTCTGGGAAGAGAAAAAGCAGAGAGACAAAGTCAGCAGCCAGCTGCAGATAAAACAAGATGAGAATGCTGCACTGAGAAAAGGTACCAAGACACATGGCTAAACATAGATAGGAATTATGAGTTAGTTTAAGTGTAAGAGCTAGATAGTGATATGCTTGAACTATTGGCTCAGCATTTACTATACTATTAAGCCTGCAAGTCAATTATTTGGAAAGCAGCTGCTGACAGAAACTTCCCACTACATGATTCCTTGTATTCAAGGCCTAGAACATGCTCTGTTTCCTGTGTGGCTACAATCTTGTCATTGACCAGTGTCCACGGGAAAGAGAGGAGAACATGCTGATGGGTTGGAAGCCAGGTGCTTGCTCTACTCTGAAGCCAGGAGAACTTTCCCTCTGAAACTTTAGAACTGGTATGGGAGGAAATGAGAGAGGCCTCTAAGGAGAGATCAGAGGGCTGCTGTTGAGAACAGCAGGAAACTGAGTCAGGTGTCACCAGAGCAGGTGTTCTGGGAGCAGAAGGATGCTTCTGGCAGGTTCTCCAGCTACTCCTTTTACTGTCTCTCTACTCTAGCTGTGTACTGTGAATGGTCTTTGACTTTATCTTCTTCGGTGGGAGCTGGGAAATCTCTAGGCTACAGCCATCTTGGCACCAAAGAGGTTAAAAGGTCAAACCTAGTTTATATAGGGAGAAAGAATGTGGCCAGAACGTGTGATAAGCACCTTCCTGGTTCACCATTTTTTATTACCTCTGTGCCACCATCAAGGTTGGTGGCAGTTCCAATTTTTGCATTGCAGAGGAGAAAATTGAGGCTCCTAAGACAGAGGGAACTGTCCCATTCCAGGATACATGCCAATAAGTGCCAGATAAGGAAATTCATCTGGGTGGCTTAATAGCCTTTTCAAAGACTGTTCACCTTGGAGAAACTGAGACAGCACTTGGGAGAGAGAGAGAGAGAGAGAGAGAGAGAGAGAGAGAGAGAGAGAGAGAGAGAGAGAAACTCCATAAAAGCATACCCCATGGAGACTGTCATGGGGCTCTGGGCTCTGGAAAGTATCTTCATTATTCAGAACAATGACTGTTGACAGGCGAAATGTAAATTAAGGTGGAACCATGGGTAATGATGACTGGTCCTTCTGTCACTTCTCAGTATATTCAGGCATAGCCAAATTTCCTCCTGAGGCTATCCCATCACCTCCCATCACTTCAAGGTGTGCTAACCCTTCCTCCAATATGGGAGCCTCTCAGGCTCCTCAGCTCTTCTTACTCCTACCCCATCCTGTTTGTGGGAGGGAGAGGGCAAAGAGGAAGGGGAGGTAGCCTTATGCAGCTCAGGCTGACCTTGAACTAATGCCTCCACCTCTTGACTGCTAGGATTCCAGGGGTGTACCCCCATACCACCTGCTTATCTTTTCATAGCATTTGATTTGTGTATTTATTTTCCTGCCTTTCTTAGTGGAAGGGAAACTCCAGGAGAAGAACATTTAAATTTTGCTCAGTGTCTAACTGCCAGTGCCTTGTAGTGGATTTATGATGTTCCACTGTAAATAATTGTCCTGCCTATGAGTTTAATAAAAAGCGCTGATTGGCCAAAGGCAGACAGGAAATATGGATGGGGCTGCCAGACTAAGAAAACTCTGGGAACAGGGAGAACAGAGCAGAATGCCAGAGAGAAGCCATAAGAAGCAGAGGACAACTATGCTGCTCTGAGAAAAGGTACCAAGCCACATGGCTGAACAGGATAAGAGTCATGGGTTAGTTCAAGGGTAAAGAGTTAGCAAGTTATATGCCTGGGCCATAGGCCGATCAGCCTAAAATTAATGTAGGCACATGTGTGTGTCTGTGGGTCTGCCGGTATAAACCTGGAGGCCAGGCCCGAAGGTCCGGGACAGAAACCTCTCACTACAGTGCCTAGGACAATGCTCAACAAAGAGCGCACGTAACTGCCGAGTGCCTGTCTGTTTCCAGGCACTGTGCTGGATTCTGTTCCAGGGTTATCTCCTAAGCCCTCTGAAGCCCGCACTGGTTTGCCCACAATAGGCCCTGGAACCAACTTCTGTTGGGAAGAAGAGCAGAGAGTGGAGGCCAGAGGTTCCTTGTCCCCATTTCTCCCAGCAGGTCCTGGGTGTTGGAAGCCCTGAGGACAGACAAAGTTAGCAAGCTGTGGAATTCACAAGGTCAGGTGTTCAGGGGGGTTTCACCCCCAGGCTGCTGTTAATGGCACCATGGGATGCCAGCACCTCACACCTCTGTTGGTGTCAATGTCCTTGGGGATTCAGGGCAATCACAGCCCCCAGAATTCAGAAGTTATCAAGACAAGAGGGAGAGAGTAACTGTAGCTCTGTGGGGTTTGTCTTGCGATTCTTCTCTCTTCCTCTCAGGTTCTGGGATGGAGAATGGAGGGGTTTGGGGCCAGACCTACAGCCCCGAGGAGAACCTGAGTTCAGTGTCTGGCTTCTTGGCCAAAGGCAGGCCCTTCCTAGGGCATGTGCCTTTCTAGCTCTGTCTGCACAGTACATCCCAGGAGCTGATAGCCTGTCTGATGACTAGAAGGCATTAAGCTTTGGGGACAGAGTGGCTTAGACTGGTGCATGAGACAGTCTGTCTGGGGTGGATGCTCACTGTCCACTGTCCAGCTTTGACCTGACATGCAGGGGGCCCTCTTTCCCTCCTTGGTTTGAATGGATCAACCTTCTTTCTTCCTTTCCTTTTGTTATGTGTGTTTCTTTGTTTCGGTTTTTTTTTTTTGTTTGTTTGTTTTTTTTTTTTTTTTTTTTTTTTTGCTTTTGTTTTTTTTTTTTTTTTTTTTTGGTACTGGGTGTTGTAATAGGCTGGAGAATATTTGAATGGTGGGGGAGGGAGACATGCCATGCAGGCAGGAGGCAGTGAGCGTGGGTGGGAGGCTCAGAAAGAGACGTATCTTGCCGGCTGTACTCATGTGAAGACTATTAGACGGAAAGAGGGAGGGGAGGGGAGGGGAGGAGAGGGGGAGAGGGAGAGGAAAAGAGAGAGAGAGAGAGCACCCACGCATGAGCGAACATGGGTGGGAGGAAAGAGCAGAGCTGTGCACACAACCTGGGGCAGGAGGGGAGAAAGGACAGGAAAAGGGGGGAGTCTTTTATTAAAGGATGCTTGACGCCAGGACTCTGGGCAGACCAGGTTATTGCTTATTGGCCAGGACTCCAGGAAGTGGGTCAGAACGCTAACACTGAGAATAGAACCCAGGGCCTTGAGCTTGCTAGGACTGGCCTGTGGATGTGTCCATAGGGCATGTTTATTTTGCTGTTGCTGATTGATGTGCAAGGGCACAACCCACTGTGGGTGGTGCCATCCCTAGGCAGATCCACCACTGAGTCTTATTCAAAGCCCCTTTGCTATTCATTTAAAATAAATTCCTTATTCCTCAACATCTGCTTGAGGTTATTTTTGGCATTTAACAAGTGTTTGATACACACATCTTGAAGACCTGTGACAAGTGATTATGAACACACACACACACACACACAAGGCAGACAGACAAAGCCCTAGAACTCTTGGGACTTAGAATCTAGAGGCAGAATAAAGCATTCAGTCCAGGGCGGGACCCATTTCCGAGTTCTTTAGAGTACCTTAGATCAGCCACTAGACTAGTCTAGTAACCACGCAGGACTTGTTAGAATTATAAAAATGTAACACCGGCATCTGGAGGCCCTCCTGCTGTCCCAGAGGACCCCACCCTCCATTGTATTCCGGAGCCTGTGTTACTGTGCTGGGACCTTCTCTAACTGTTATGTGTCCAAGGCTACAGCTGGTAGGCATTCTCAGAGGCCACCTGTTCTAAGAGGGTGGACCCAGGGGAGCAAACTCATCCTCACCCCACTCAGGCTTGTGGTTTGGAGCCAAGAGAGAGCAGGTGGGCAAAGGGAGAGCTTAGTCTGTGGTAATGCCCTTGACTCCTCCTACATGGTCTCAGCATTACTACACTCCCTGCCCTTGCTATGTGGTTCGGACACACTTGCCAGGCGCTCTGCTTTTTGTTATGAAACCATCATCAGCTAGTTCCTCATACCTTCAGGGTCCTAATGTCACCATTTATACACAGCAGCCTGTGAGCTATGTATCCAGGAGGTGGCCTAGTATACACAAGAGGAGGAAGTGAGGGCATAAGCATGTCTGTTTTCATGGGGTCTGGGATCACTTCTTGTCTTAGAAACATGGCAGAGGTTCTCAGTTGGGATTGGTAGACATTAAAGCCTGCATGGACAGCCTGGCAACCTAGAGTTAGTCCAGAGTGGGTGAAGAGACACAGTCCTGCGCACTGATTTAGAAGAGGTCTGCCGCAGCAATCTGGCTCTGGCCTGACCTTTCTCTTCATTCTGAGGTTCAGAGAGGTGAAGTAATTAATCTCAGGACCTAAATCCTGTCCCTTAAATTACTGTGTGCTTTCAGCCTGAGCTTCCAGCTTCCTTCCTTCCTTCCTTCCTTCCTTCCTTCCTTCCTTCCTTCCTTCCTTCCTTCCTTCCTTCCTCCCTCCCTCCCTCCCTCCCTCCCTCCCTCCCTCTCTCTCCTTCCTTCTTTCTTTCCTTCCTTCCTTCCTTCCTTCCTTCCTTCCTTCCTTCCTTCCTTCCTTCCTTCTTTCTTTCTTTCTTTCTTTCTTTCTTTCTTTCTTTCTTTCTTTCTTTCTTTCTTTCTTTCTTTCTTTCTTTCTTTCTTTTTTTAAAACAGGGTTTCTCTTGTATAACAGCTCCTCTGTCCTGGAACTCGCTTTGTAGACCAGGCTAGCCTTGAACTCACAGAGATCCTCCTGCCTCTACCTCCCAAGTCCTGGAATTAAAGGTGTGCATGACCACTGCCCAGCCTGGTCTTCCGCTTTAACACTCAATAGTTCTCTATTTGCAAGCAATATAATTAAACCCAATTGCATGTCTGTATTTTCATGGTCAAATGTATGTGTGAACAACAGCACCTTGAAGCACTGCAAGACTGGCCTTGAACTTGACATTCTTCTCCCTCAGAATCCTGAGTGCTGGGATTATAGACATGTCCCACCTTACACTGTATGAGCAATACTCTTTGATAAAGGTTGTTATGTTCTCATTAATTGAAAAGGAAGGAGTGTAACTTCCTCTAACACCTGTGTCACTTCTCTGGGGGGAATTCACAACCCTGAGCTCCTGAGTACAAAGTCCCAGTGTAGCAAACCTGACCCTGTAGTGTAACTGGGCTGGCTTTGAGCTGGTGATTCTCCTGTCTCAGCTTTGTGAGGGTGGGAATTGCAGATGTGTGCCCCCACACCTGGTTGAAGTAGTGTTAATGTCTGATCCAATTCTCATACCCTGGAACCCTTTGTATATATTTGTATCTCTTGGTATGTGTGCAAATGTGCAAATGCACACACAGAGAAGTATCTATTTCTTTATTTTGTCCTGATTGCTTTTACTATACCCAGAGCTTAGGTGAATGTGAAAGAGACCATTTCTGGAAGAATCTGTTTATTTTGTTAGAACAAGCATTTGTAAGCCTTGTATTAGAGGCCCAGGCATTACTCATTTCCAGAGGTGTCAGTGTATTCAATTTCTGTCATTTTGAGTATATAAGTGTGTAAGACACCAAATAAGAATTTCTTGGCTTCCCAGAAACAAAAGTTCAACTGTCCAGTAGTTATTGGAACCAGGGATGCATTTTCTCACAAAAGCAATGTTATATGATGGCTCCGAGGCTTAGTTAATCCCTGAAATTTATTTATAGATGTATAAGTAAATAGATGAAATGTATAGATAAAATGTTGTATAGCTGAACTCCTACCCATATGGAATTTATGCTAAAATGAAACACTGCTTTTTAGCAAATCAGTGTTTTGTAAAGTATAAAATTAAGTAAGAAATCATTTTGAGTGACTTAGCGTGTTAGCATTGGGGAAGAAGTACTTCACACATTCTGGTGAAGGGGTTTTAGAAATAGTCTAGAGGAAGAGTTCTCATCCTGTGGGTCACAACCTCTTTTGGGGTCAGACATCTGATATCTACATTATATCTGATATCTATATCATAACAATAGCAACAGTTACAGTTATGAAGTAGCAATAAAATGATTTTATGCTCTAAGGAGTATTAAAGGGTTGAAGAAATAGGAGGGTGAAGAAGCACTGGTCTAGATGCTGTGTATGTCATGCTGATTTGGCTTTGCATATCTTTGTATGACTTTGTATGGCTATATATTTGTGGTTTCACTAGCCCTACCTGCTGTGAGATAATGCTCTTGTATACTGTAAAGATCTGCACTCGTATTGGTTTAGTAAAATGCTAGTTGGTCAGTAGCCAGGCAGCAAGTATAGGCAGGAAAACCAGTCTAGAAGAATTCTGGGAAGAGAAAAGGTAAAGATGCAGAGATAATAGGTGGATGCAGAGGAGGCAGGATGAGAATGCCAGACTGAGCAAAGGTACCAAGCCACGTGGCTAAACGTAGAGACGAGTTATGGGTTAATTTAAATGTATGGGCTAGTTAGTAATGTGCTTGAGCTACTGGCTCAGCATTTACTATAATATTAAGCCTCCAAGTCAGTTATTTGGGAAGAGGCTGCCGGTATTTGAGAGTTTTGGGCCAGGACAGAAACTTCCTACTGTTTCAACAGACTGTAACTTAAGATTTTGCTCACAGATGAGTAGTTTGATGGAAGAGAGAAAGATTTTTCTCCTAAGTTACTAGGTATGCACTGGAATGGGCAACAAAGAAATGGCTTGTCTAGCTTAATAGAAGTGTGTGCTGGATGGATTGATGTCAACTTGACATAAGCTGAAGGTATCTGAGAGGAGGGAACTTCAATTAAGAAAATGACTCCATAAGAACAGGCTATATGCAGGCCTATAAAGCATTCTCATAATTAATGATTGATGGGGGAGGGCCCAGCCCTTTGTGGGTGAAGCCATCCCAGGGCTGGTGGTCCTGGGTTCTATAAGAAAACAGGTTGAACAAGCCATGAGGAGCAAGCTAGTAAGCAGCACCCCGCTATGGCCTCTCTTTCAGCTTCTGCCACCAGGTTCCTGCCCTGCTTGAATTCCTGTCCTAACTTCCCTTGCTGATGAACAGTGCTGTGGAAGTGTCATCCAGATAAACTCTTTTCTCCTCATGTTGCTTTGGTCATGGTGTCAAATCTCTAATTAAGGCAGAATGTGTCAGATGTGAGCAAGAGTCACCCACAACCAACATGTCAGCCTCATTCTGGCAGCCTGCTACCATTTCACCCCATGGAATATTCTGTATGCTAAAAGGACTGATTTGCTTGCATTGACATCCCCTTGGAATCCGGACTCAGACCAACTTCATAGACATTAGTCCAAGAACCCTTCAGACGTCTGGTCAGCCCTGTATATTTAGGGAGTAGAGATGTGAAAGGTTTGGAGAACATGTGTGTGTGTGTGTGTGGGGGGGTAGATAGAATCTAGAGTGGTTCTCAACTTCTGGGTTGAGACCCTTTTCCCAGGGATAGCATATCAGATAGCCTGCATATCAGATATGTATGTTCCAATTCATAACTGCAGCAAAATTCCAGTTATAAAGTAGCAACAAAAATAATTTTATGGTTGAGGGTCACTCTCATATGAGAAACTGTATTAAAGAGTTGTAACATTAGAAAGGTTGGGAACCACTGGTCTATAGAAGTGTAGGAGGAGGGGAACTTAGAAAATTTCAAGTGAGGCATGAGCTATGCTTGTCTAAAAGGCAATATTGTGCAGTTGGCTATAGTGGTATATGCCTGCAGTTCCAGAACTCGGCAGATTGAGATAGGAGGGTCGTGAGCTCAAGAACAACATGCACTACATAAAGACTGCCTCACATACATGCATACATACATACATACATACATGCATGCATGCATGCACACATACCTGTTATACACACACTTTCATATATGCACACACATATCAAATCAGTACTGTGTATGTGAATGAGTTAGCCCAAGATAGAGCCATGGCTCAATCTACTTTTTTGTGGCTGTGAGAAGACAGCATGTCTAAAAACAGTCTGGGGAGGAAAGGGTTTATTTGACTCACAGGTTTTAGTCCATCAAGAAGGAAGTCAAGGCAGGAACTGAAGACAGGAACTAGGAAGCAGAAACTAGGCAGAGACCATGAAAGAGTGTTTACTGGCTTGTTTCCAGGCTCATGTTCAGCTACCTTTCTTCTACAGCACAGGCTGTATGGTGCCCCACAGACTCGATCACAGGCCAATCCAATGGAGGTCATTTCTTCTTTCCCTCCCTCCCTCCCTCCCTCCCTCCCTCCCTCCCTCCCTCCCTCCCTCCCTCCCTCCCTCCCTTCCTCTCTTCCTTTCTGTTTTAATTATTTATATGTGCATTAGTATTTTGCCTGGATGTATGTCTGTGTGAGGGTATCAGATTCTCCAGAACTAGAGTTACAGAGAGTTGTGAGCCATCATGTGGGTGCTGGGGATTGAACATGGGTCCTCTGGAAGAGCAGACAGTGTTCTTAACTGCTGAGCCATCTCTCCTGAAGACAGTTTCTTAACTGAGACCCCCCTCTGTGGGTCTGCCAAGTTGACAATGGAAGCTAACTGTGACAGGCCAGTGAGGCCCTGCTGACAAATGGGCCTGTGGTTAGTTTCGGTCAGTTTGACACAAACTAGAGTCACACTAGAGAAGAGAGGGACTAAAATGAGGCCCCATCTTCATCAGATTGGCCTGTGGGCAATTAATGCTTGATGTGGGAGGGCCCAGTGCACTGTGGGTAGTGGGTGTCACCCTGAGCAAGATCTGCTCACTCATCGACTGTGATTAGGACATGTAAACCAAAGAAAATCTTTCCTTCCCAAGCTGCTTTTGTTCACGGATTTATCACACCAATAGAAAGTAAACCAGGACAGTAGGAAAAGGAAGCTTTTGACATGATGACTTTTTCCAGAAGAAAAGAAAACGGGGTAGGGAGGAGGCGTGGCCACGCCCCTGCACTCCACAAGCGAGACACAGAGTCTCTCTCTGTGGCCAGGACAAACAATGGAGTGGTGCTCGCTTGGTGTCCCAGGTTTGGAGACAAGGGCCACAAACTCAGCCATGTGCTTCCTCAAATGTGCTTTGGGAAAAGGAAACTTGACAAGTGGACCCTGAAGGTCACACACTTTCAAAGCATATCCCTGAATCACACCAGGTGTGGATCTGAACCCTGTCCTTTGGTCTCCTGCAGAAACTCAAGAAACTCACCCTGTTAAGATGTCATCAGCTCCCACTGAGGGATGTTTTAGGAGACAACCAAGGGGATGCCTTGTCACAGCTACCGTGAAAACATTGTTTTCTGGTTTGCTTTGTTTTTTAAGGACCAGTGCAAGAAATGTCTCTTAGGTCTTCTCTCTAGGGGTTGTTGTATTTCTTAACGCTTTTCTGGTGATGTAACCCACATACTAACCCCCACCCCGTTCTTTTGCTTAACTTTCTAGGAAGCTCATGCCAAACCTACAGCTTCACTGTAAACAACTCTCCCAACCTTGGAACAGAAATTTCTCCCTCAGCTTCTTCAACTGATTTTTTTCTTTCTCCCCTTTACCTCCTCATTTACATATTTCTTCGTTTTCATTATATTACATGCATTTCTTAAAAGCCATCTCAAATTATGTCTGGAACGAGGTGGTTAAAAAAACACAAAGGTGGTGCCAGGGCACTGACTCTGGAGAACCCGGTTGGTGAGTGAAGTTGGGTGGCTTTTGAACAACAGCCTATTCATAAGTACAGGGAATTTGCAGGGAACTCTGGAAGTACCTATGTTATTTATAGTTGCGTTTTTAACAGATTCTTGAATCCGCTGAGTGGTGAATATGTGCCATTCTAACTGGAAAGGCAATTATCAAATTCCTCAGGAGTCCACTTGGCCAAGGCGTGGAAGCACCTCCACACTCAGGAGCAAAAGGCTCTGAGCGGGGCTGTTTTCTTTTAAGGGTGATACCTTCATGTGCCCGTTCAAAGATCAAAGCTCAGATACCCAATCAAAACCACTGGTTTTGCAAATCCACAACAATGCTGGATGGGATCTGTAAACCAAGTACTAAAGAGAGCAAAGAGAAATGAAACCACACCCTTATAAAAGACAGAGTGCATGCACATAATCTTTTTCCTACTTTGCACTCAACACTGACCTTTGCTGCCTTCAGAGTATTTCTTTCTCATCTATGAAGAAAGAAACTGAGGCTGGAAATAGCTTGGATGGGGGAAAAAGTTTTCAGTCTGAGTGTTAGTTGATGGAGGGTCTTCCTGTTCTCTTCAGGTGGGTGTTACAAATAGGCAACTGTACCCCACTGGTGTTAGTGACCCGAAGGTGTGAGTGCATACCTTCTCAGCACCTGTGGTCTTTCTCAGCATCAGTTTGTTTATTTATTTATTTTTATTTTAAAAAGATGTATTTATTGCTGGGTGTGGTAAAGCATGACTTTAATCCCAGTACGCAGGAGGCTCTCTGGGAGTTCAAAACCAGCCTAGTCTATAAAGTGAGTTTAAGGCCAGCCAGGGCTACATAGAGAAACCCTGTCTTGAAAAACAAAAGTAAAGAAAAAAAAGATTTATTTGTATATGTATGTTATGAATATGGTTGTCTTGTCTGCCTGTATGTCTGTGTGCCAGAAGAGAGAATTGGATCCCTGGGACTACAGTTACAGACAGTTGTGAACTGTTATATGGTTGCTGGGAATTGAACTCAAGACCTCTGGAAGAGCATCTAGTATCCTTAACTGCTCAGTTATCTCTCTATCCCCATCAGCCTCAGCCTTTTAAAGTTTCTGATCTCAGCCACTCTCTGGAACTCTTCAGTCACCTTCTATCTGCTGGGTGTCCCTGGGCTGGAACTGTCCATGTAGGAGAAGTTGACCTTGAACTCATAGAGATTTGCCTGCTTCTTGAGTGCTGTGATTAAAGGTATGTGCAACAATGCCCAGTTTAAATGGTCTATTTATTATGCTAAGGGCTAAGCCCACTTTACCTGTGCTAAAACATCCTAAGTAGGCAATAAAAACCACCTGGGATGAGGTTTTAATGGACTCCAGATTGCTGCTCTGGGAAGTTATAGGCGGTCAGACATGCACACAGCCTTCTGTCTACTAACCACAACCTTTTAAACTTAATACTGGGCCTGCCTGTTACAGTTGTCATGGGTGGTGGAAGTGCTTTTCTTGACCTGACTGAAGACACCTGCACGATGGTGGGGACATCTGAGGAGCAGCTGAAGCTGCCACTGCCCAAGTGTCATCCTCTGGAGTCCTTACAGTATGCCTAGGGCAGTTGTGACTGAGACAGAGCTTCCCTAGTAAGAGCTGTCAACACAACATTCCCTCAAATAGAAACAGCAGCTTTTGACGCAACCATGACAGCTGTGGCAGTTTCTGCAGCTGGACTGAAGTCTCTCTGGGCTTCAGTGGCTGGGGCAGAATCTCCCTGAGCAGCCATGAGGTGTTCAAAGCAGCCTCTGCTCTAATTATGACATGCTTTCCTGACTGCAGAAGTTGATTGACAGGTTGGAGCTTCCAGGAAGGCACAGGGATGGTGTGGTTACTGCTTTCCTTCTGGAACAGCCCACCCAGCTGGTGAGACCATGGAGACGATGACAGTCTCCATCTGGCTTCTGTCCCTTCTAGACCTGGATTGTTGTCTTGTAGCTTTCTAGGCTACTGCCACTGTGTCCTGGTGTAAGAGAAAGATCCCATAGCTGTGTTGCTGAGGCTGTCCTTGAGCTCATGATCTTCCTGACTCCACTTCCAAAGTTCTGGGACCACAGTATGAACCATCACACTTTGTTTCCCAGCCCTCTACTTTTCTTCAATTTGTTACTATTATATATTTATGAGAAATGAGGGTAAAACTATAGAAGACACTCCACAGAGAAGGAATTGTCTTGAGCCAGCATGCCACTCAAAAGCCTAACTTTTTATTTTGTGACAGGTTCTCACTAAGTTGCTCAAGCTTACCTTGAACTTGTGATCCTTCTGCCTAAGCCTCTTGAGTAGCTGGGATTACAGGCTTATGTCACCAAGGCTGATAATTGTGTATTTTAAAGATGCTAACAGAGATAATTTTTAAAAATTATATATTATTTAATTTTTATGTGTATGAGTATTTGCCCTCAAGTGTATATATGCACCATGTGCTTCGATAGTACCCACAGGGGTCAGAAGAGCATGGTGAATCCCCTAGACCTGGAACTACAGATGGGTATGAGCCATGTTGTTATGGGGACCTGAACCCAGGTCCTTCTCAAGAGCAAGTGTTCTGAACTGCTAAGCTATCTCTCCAGCTCCCAGAAGGGACTTCTAACATGTCTAATTCAGAGAAACAATAAACCATGGAAGTGAGTTATGCCCTGCACACACCCAGATCTTATCATCACACACTGTGTGTATATGCACTCAAATAGCACACTGTGACCAAAACTATTTATGGAAATTATGTGCCAATTACATTTTTTTTAATAAAATTTTAGAGTGCATGGTGGTTATTTCTGAGTTGTAGAACATCCGGGATTCTTTTTCCTAGCTTGGTTAGATGGCCTGATTTCCCTGCCATGGATACAAGTACATGGATACATGGCTGGATGCTAAAAAAGGAAGTCAAGGTCAGAAAGAAAATCCTGCCCAGTGAAATTACTCTCAAAGTTAACTTCCCTATTAAAACAGGGTGTTGTTGGGGAAGGTGGCTTATGTCTGTAATCCCAGCACTCAAGGATGGGCAGAGGCAAGAGGACCACAAGCCTGGGCTACATATTGAGTTCTAGGCCAGTAAATTGGACATATAAATGTGCATATGCATACATACATACATAAGATAAGATGGACATAGTTTTGTGTGTTACAAAGTTGTAGCCTTAAGTTTAGTGCCAGGGTGTATAGGAAGATACACCTTAGGCCTTAGAATCCACTTAAATGAGCAAATCTTGTTCTGAGACCAGAGTTGAGGACACTCACCTTCTGCTCACTCCTATGGGGGAGCCTGTCCCCAAGGAAACATCTTCATTTTCCCAATTCTTTCTCTCTCCAGAATGTGGTGTGGAAGCTTGTATCAGCCTGGGTTGCCAGGCATTGTTGAAGGCAGTGAAGCTTGACAATACTGTCTGAAGAGTAGGTCATCCTGTTTAGTAAGATATAGAAAGGTGGGTTTGCCCCTGCATATAACAGCAAGGCCTTTCAGGATGTACATAGTGCCTTCCCATAGTTACTTGCAAACCCAGACTGACACCTCTGAGCAGCTGTGGAAAGGGTCTCTGTGAGAATAAACTTGTCACATAAACCTCAGGGACTTTCCTTTTTGAGGTCCTGCTCTGGTTAGGAGGGACACAGGGAGATTAATTGGTAGGATAAAGTGGCATCTTTTCTTTATTCTGCCTTAATGTCTTTGTTCCAGGTCCTCACAGACCGGTGCACCCTGGCAGATGCCTGGGGTCCTGAACAGAGGAATACACATTTCATGAGCATCTGTTCTGTGTGAGGTCTGAGTACCAGCGTCTGGCTCCTGCCCCAGGACCTTATAGGCTCTGGGGAAGACTGGTATTAGTATTTGTAAGTACAAACAGTGCTCAGTTTCTCCAAAGGGAAAAAGCAGAATCCTAGCCGACTATACCTGAGGCCTAGTTCATGCTACTCTGGAGAGAATGGTTGTCTGAAGAGCTACCATTTTAGTTGGAAACTGGCCTGAGGAGGTATTAGCCAGAATCAGAGTGTGGGAGAGAGCATTCCAGCTGAGGAGAAAGCTGAACTCTTACCTTCAGCGCACAGGACACAGCCTCCCACAAAGAACCAAAGGAGCCCTTCTTAGCTAAAAATAAGTTGTCCCTGCCAGGAGAGGGTCCTCAGAGAGAGACCCCAGAGACGAGTCTATGGCTCTGTCTCTGTGCACCACCCCACAGGATATGCAGGCCTGGTGGTCCTCAAACTGTGGCTCCAGACCTTCCCAGCTAATTTCACCTCCCTGGAGCGTGTCTCCAGTGTGGCGCAGCTCCCAAGTTGGGCGCCCGCCAGTCAGTCTGGCCAGGGAAGGAACTATTTTGGGAATTTTTATGATGGAACAGTATTTTTTGGGTAAACAAACGGAGAGCTGTTAAGCAGGGATGCTCACCCCTAGCTCCTGGTTCACCTTTCTCCCATGTGGAGGTGTCACAGAGGCGGTACTGTCAAGCTGGGAGAATATCCCCTGGGCTGCCTACTGCTGCGCACATACCCCATCATTCCTCCAGGGTAAATATTCATAGAAATCAATCAGTTCCATGCCTTGTATTCTTTGGAAACAACACCCTTGTGTAGCCTGGGGTGATGGTGGGTTTGTCCCAACCCGATTAACCCCTTAGGGCCTTAGGCTCTCAGCTGGACTCAGATGCCAGCCCTGGAGGAGAGTTGAAAGACACCGGCCTCCTCCTTTCCTATTTGAGGGGACCAAAGCTTTCTCAAAGTCACTAGCATATCAGTGCAGGAGAGAGTGGATTCTTAGCTGCCAGCCACTGGCCCTTTCTATTTCTTCATGGAGAATAAGCTAAATCAGTGTCAAGAGTGCTAGAGACACTGAGAGCAGAGAACGTGCTGAGTCTCTAGAAACCAGCCCACTCTCCACCTCATCTCTTGAACATAGGTCCTCTGTCGTGATTTTGACCAGACCTAGCAGCCTGGCCTCCAAAGGATGGATCCTATGACCTAGCTACCAGTGATGCTTGCTTCCTTGTTGCCAGGGATCCCAGGACTCCCTTTGTTCTGAGAGTCGGTCCCTACCCAAGCCTCATTTCTATAACGCTTTATCATCTCCCATTTTGTTATGTGGCCGCTGAGTGTCACAGGCAGCCCTGGGCCTGGTTTTCTCAGGCTTCCCATATTCATGCTTTGATGTCTGACCTCAAAGAAAAATGATTAAGGGCCCCAAGTGAAAATGGTAATAATTGTAAGGCCCGTGGCTGTGCTCAGCTGGTAAAGTGATGGTGTAGCGTCCAAGAAGTCCTGGGTTTGACCCCAACACAGCACAAACCAGGTATGGGGTTGCTTGACTACAATCCCAGCACTCAGGAGGTAGAGGCAAGAGGATCCGAAGTTCAAGTTCATCCTCTGTTACATAGTAAATTTGAGACTAGCCTAAGACATGGAACACAAAAAACATACATGTACAGCCTCTTATTGAGATGCTGCCGAGCCCTTATAGGTATGTTTTTCTCATACAGTAACTGCATTATAGGAGTTCATTGATTCACTGAGAGACAGGATCTCTCCATCTTTCCCAGAGTGGTTTTCAACTTAGGGACTCAGGTGATCACCCTGCCTCAGTCTCTCAAGTATCTGGGAGTACAGGTAGGTTTGGCCCACTTTATAGACACCGAGGGCCAGAGAAACGGAAAGTCTGTTGACTAAGGAGGGAATCCCTACATCCCTGGCTACCTGGAGTTCCCCAGCTCTCCCTCAGGTCAGGCCCCTCCACGAAGAAGACATTCAAAACAGGAGGAAACCGTAGTGGGAAAGTCAATCTGAGCTCCAGCCGATCAAACCCTGAGTCTGAAAGGGACAAGTAGAACATGTCGCCCAAGCTTGGAGCTGTCGCTTCTGAATGACAGACAGACTGAGCCTAGGGAGAGAAACCAAGTCTCTTTACCTCTGCGAACAGGGAGTGGGCTGCAGCCGGCATAAGAACAGGAGTCCAGCAACCTTCCTCCTCTTGCTTGTCAGACGGGCTTCTTCACTTTACGGGGACCAGCCATTGCAGTCAGGCGGTCAGGCCTTGACCCCCACCCTCATGGCAGAGTGAGGAGCCATTTTACTTTGTAACTTTGCCAAGATCCCAGAAAATCTGATTGATTGGCTTAGGTCATGTGTCCAATTCAGAACCAATCACACAGGAGAAAAGAGGACTGTGTGGGCCTGAAGGGGCAGATGTACCCTGCAGGGAAAAGGAAACTTTGTTATCCAACGAAGAGAAGAAAATTCCAGAGAGAAAAAAAACAACGGATCTTAGTTTAGGAGACTGGGGTTGCTGGTACTGGTGATGATGAAGAGGGTTGCTTAGGAATAACACTAATGCTAACTATAGATCCCTCACACACACAGCCTTTGACTCCTTAACTTTGACAGGTAGAGAGACTGGGCATTTTTACTGACCTCACTATACAGATGTCACGAGTCTGCAAAGGATTAGCACTGTGTTCTCAGCTGGCAGGTGGCAGGTAGGTCTCAGATGGTCCACCCACATTTGTGTTTTCTTAATCCAGTGAGAGGAGACACAGGGTGTAAAGTGCCTGGTGATCTGAAGGCAGGTGCCACTTAAACTTTTTAAAATTTATTCTTATGTATGTCAGAGTTTTGCCAGCATGTATGTCTGGGTACTCTGTGTGTACTCCATGTGTACATGCCTGTGTGTGTGTGTTATGTGTGTGTGTGTGTATGTGTGCACTTGTGCATGCACATGTATGTGCATGTGTGTATGTATGTGTATGTGCGCATGTGTGTGCATGTGCGTGTGTAAGCCTGTGTGTGTGCATGTGTGTGTCCTGTGCAATGCGCATGTGTGTGCATGTGTGTATATGTGTGCATATGTGTATGTGTGTGTGCATGTGCATGTGTAAGCCTGTGTGTGTGTACCTAGAACCTGTGGAGGCTAGACAAGGGCATCACATCTCCTGGAACGGTTACAGTTATGAGCTGCCACATAGGTACTGGAAACCAAATCCTGGTCCTGTGCCAGAGCATCTTGTGATGAACTGTCTCTATTTCCTAGAAACTACTTTTGAGGTGACAGACACAACTGATTACGTCACTTTGAGGTCCTTTATCTTAGTGTTGTCCCCTACTTTAGGCTTACGTGCCAGAGGGACAGGGACACTTACATGATTCCACTGCTTTGCCTTAGTGCACAGGAGGCAGGAAATACAAGATGAGCTGTGGAGTAGCCTGTCTTCACTGCGAGATCGGGGACCAGAACAGCAGGCCAAGGGCCCAGCTTGGAGAGTGACTACAAGAGAGAAGAGAAGGAAACCACAGGGCAGCGCAGCTGGACCAAGCTACGGGGACCTTAGCCGAAAGCACTGAAAGCCGTCTCCCACAATTCTCTTACAGGGGATAAGGACCATTGGAGAAGCACCTTGGATACAGCAAAGGGAGCTCTGAGCATGGCTGTCATGCCTGTGGCCTGCACACTAAGATAGTGTGCGTTCAGCCTTGTCATGGCAGCAGCAAAACCTATTGAAATTGATTCAGTAGACGGAACAGGATTGACCAGTTAGTTTTCTGGTTTTGGACAAGTCACTTTATCTTTTCAGGTCTCAGTTGCCACATCTGTAGAATGGGATGCTGCTACCTCAGCCTAGCTGTGTGGGGAGCCTCTAAGTGCTTCAGAGGTGACTCAGATTAGGGAAATGAACACAGAGAAGATCAAGATGAGTAGGAGCGCTTTCAGTGAGAATGAGCGCCAGTCCCCTGTTGTGGAATATTTGTTTACACTATGTGAAGATATGCCATTGTAGTTGGTTTAATAAAGAGCTGAATGGCCAATAACTAGGCTGGAAGTTGTTAGGCAGGATTTCTGGGGAGAGATGGGAAGAAGAAGAGGAATCTAGGTGTGCAGATTATGCCAGAGAAGCCAGGGAGACATAAAGAGGAGTACAGGGCAGAGGACTGAGCCATGTAGATAGAGCATAGACAAAAAAAAAAAAAAAAAAGATGGGTTAAGTTATAGGTGCTAGCTGGGGAAAAGCCTAAGCTTAAGGCCAAGCTGTCATAATCAATAAGAAGTCTCTGGGTCATTATTTGGGGACTGGCAATTCAATGAAAGTCCATCGAGAAAGTTTGCTACAGTATCTCATCACTACAGCACTTCCTCCTGAAGATCTTGGGAGGCCCTAGAATTTTCTGACGGTCCATCCAATCAGAGCTGGGGTAGGCCCTGTGGCCATTCACCATCTGTCCGGACACAGTTCTCAACTGCCTTCCATATGCTCAGAAACTACAGTTTATCTTGGCTGTGCTGGGTCAGAACTAAGGAAGTAATCATGATAGAAAGTTTTCATACAATTGTAAGCATGGAATGTGCCGAGCCCAGTTGAGTCTCATTAAAACTCTATGCAGGGGGAATATTTGAATTTCACATTCACAATGCTTGAATGTTTTAATTCATATGAAACACATGAGCACCGAGGTGCAAAAACTGGGAGGGGCCTGGGCTACTAATTCGGGATGAAGTGTGCTGGATGGTGACAGCAGTGTTGACAGGACACATTGGCTCTGTAGTTTGGGGGGAGGGGCAGCTCAGGAGGGGCCCTGCAAAGTCTCTGAAAACCTCTCATCCTCCTGACTCGCCATTAACACCACTTGGTTTTTCTGAGGGAATTCAGTATTGGGCTGCTCTGTGATGTGTGAGGGGAACCTGAAGTGTGACTTCAGTAGAGGGTAGAGAGTGGAGGTTAGGGCTGTCTTGAGGCAGGGGAAAGAAAGAGAACAATGCGTCTGAAAACTGGAAAATAATTTTTTAGATATCTCACACTTGGAAAATAATAAGGCAAATTATGGCCAATCACCCATTCCATTCCTTTTTTCTGAAAAGGTGTTCTTCCTAATTTACAGTAAGATGTGTGTACTCACGGAACTTCCTCTAAAACAGACTTGAATTAGGGTACAAAGCAAATCATAGCTAACATATGAAAACTGAAATGATTCTTTATATTCTTTAAAGAAAAAACCTCATTATTATTTTTAAGTGTGTGTGTGTGTGTGTGTGTGTGTGTGTGTTTGCCTATGAGTGCAGGTGCCTATGGAAGCCAGACGTGACTGAAGCCCCTGGAGCTGGAGTTATAGGCAGTTGTGAGCAGCCCAATATGGATACCGGGAATCAGACCTGGGTCCTCTGGGAGATCAGTTTATGCCCTTAACTGATGAGCCATCTCTCCGGCCCAATTTCCTATATCCTATCTGATCATAATGAATAAAAAAAGAAAGAAACTATTAAACGTACACAAATCCATAGAGAGTAGACAAGGCACTATTAAATGATGAGTGGAATGGTTGAAGATGCCAGGAGGAAAGTAAAGACTCTCAGAATCAAGTGGTAACAAAAACACAATGTACCCAAAACTGATGGTATACAACGGAAACAGTCCTAAGAGGGAAGTTGTTGCTGGTTGGTTTTAACTGTCCATTTACACAACCAAGAATCATGTGGGAAGAAAGTCTTAGTGAGGACTTGTCTAGATCAGGATTCTCTTAATTGCTAATTGATATAGGAAGACCCAGTCCTTGTGGGTGGCACCATTCCCTAAGCATAGATCCCTGAACAGTGGGTGGCACTATTCCCTAGGCAGAGGGCCCTGAACAGTCAAACAGAAGGGGAAGCTAGCTGAAAGCAACCAAACCAGGGTCCATGCATTTAGTTTCTCTCTGCTCTAGTGCTTAAGTTCCTCCCTTGATTTCCCCTTCAATAATAGACTGAAATCCAGAACTGTAAATCAATTAAACTTTTCTTCCCTAAGTTTATTTTGGTGTTGAGATAAATCTGTGGCCTACCCAGTTACTACACATTGTAGAAAACAGTGTTTTCCAGGCTGTGCATCACCCTAGGAGACTCCATTTTGAGGAGGAAGGTTCGGACCACAGACCTTGGGTGAACCAGACACTGCCCTGTCCATCCAGCACAGACTGATAGACTCATTCCGGAGACTAGAAAGGGAACCACCAAATTTATTGGGGAGACTTAACATTATGGGGCACACAGGCATATTAAAAACCATGTCTAAGAATTTATCAGATGCACTGGATTGACGGAAGGGCCTAACTCCCTCACCTAGACTCCATACAGAGATGAATACATAACACTGAGACAGCATGTCCTGTTGCAATGGGGTTTCTTGGTCCCGGAAGACCCATTAGCTGCTCGCTGCTACCGCTCAGGCCCCCAGAAATGACTCAGGTGCTTATATTAACTTCATGCTGTTTGGCCTATGGCTCAGGCACATTGTTAGCTAGCTCTTACATCTTGAATCAACCTATTTCTATTAATCTGTCTGCCACGTGCCCTCGGCTCACCTGTGTTCCTTACAGGTTGCCCCTTGGGTGGCTTGCTCAATCTGCTGACTTCGCCCTGCTTCTCCTACTTATGCTCTGATTTCTCCTCCTACTTCTTCTATGGTGCCTGTCATGGCCCAAAACAGCTCCTTTATTCAAAGATTGATATTCACAGCATACGAAAAGGCATTCCTACATCACTTCCCCCTTTCTGTCTAATCAAAAGGAAGGTTTCAATTTTAACATAACAAAATTACATATAACAAAATAGTCATCAAGCAAGAATTAGTTATAATATCTAGTTTATTTGTATTTAGCAAAATTAAAGAAAATACTCTTATCATCTATCTTTATGAATTTAAAGTTTCATATCCAATATACCTTTCAAATGACTAAGAAAAACTGTACCTATAACTATCTGATCTTCAACTACATCAAAGACCACAGAAGGATATATTTACCCAAGTAAACCAGAAGTGCAAGCGACTTCTAAAATCTAGAAAGGACAGAGATGACACCTATCTGCCTGGACAGTCAACCAAAGTTCCTTTATAAAGTTGGGGCATCCATCTTAAGCCTACAGGCCTAGAGTCTCTTTTCATTTTAGCAAAGCAGGAAATCTGCCCTGCCCATTTTGGCACAGTTCATCAGTCACTTCTCCTCGAGTCCTGAAGAATGTCTGACAGTTTTCTCTGTAAAGCAGGAACCTGAATGACCATCTAGGCTTGTTCTGCCAAAGTTTAGAGGTCATCTTCCTATGGAACCTGTATGTCCAGTTTAAACAGCATACTGTCAAGCAGTCAATATAAGAACAGGCTCTTGTCCGTGGCTCACCATTGCCACAAAGAGAGTAGACTCTATATGGAGTTTCTTTGATGCTCATTTTTCTCTTGAAGAAGATTGGTGCTGCCAGGAGCAGAGCTGTCTCACTATCCAGAAAAGTCTAAGTTCTTAAAACATTTTAAATGCCATATTCTGTAGGTCTTAGAAGTGTTTGAAGATTACCTATTTAATTGAATTATATCTTTGTATACCTAAAAATCCAACTAGCGTGCATTTCTTAATTATACATTACAATTTTAAATCAGTTACATAAACATCATACCTTAAACAAGAGTAGAAAAATATATATAGCATAAAAGAATTGACCTTAAATTTGTATCAATAAACCAAAATCTATACTAATGTAAAACATTTTGAGATTAACAGCTAATTTCCTGATCTAAGTAAATTGAATAATCTAACTTTTTAAAAAAATCATTCATACTATACCACCTTTTTCTTCTTCGAAAGAGATTAACTATAGCCATTAACCATTTGTAATGAAAACAAACATTTATAAACAATATTTTGGGAATTTGGGCATAGTTTTCCATTACTACTTCTTGCTGATTATGGGGCATTGAAAATCTCACGAGTTCTTGAGACTGGATCATAATCTGCAGCCCTGAAGCTGATATGGCCATTTCCTCTCATCAGAGGTTTTTTCAGGGGGTCTTGGTTGATGAAACCATATTTGCCTAGAAGCAATCCACAGGTTCTCATCTTCTGTGGAAACAAAAGCAGAACTCTTCCAAAGCAATAAAACCTTAGACACAAATTCTAAAATCAAAATACCTTTAAAATATATATTCTTGTTTAACTTAGTAGCCTTTGCATTTGCAATCCATTGTCTTTCTGCAGTTAGCTCATTAACAGTTAAAAAATTAAAAGAAAACACAATAACAACCAAAATCCAGATTTTGTGTCTATTTTCCATCTTTAAGTGGTTTATCATATTTTTATTACTCCATTTCTCTTTTTAAAGACTTCATCTTCTCTCTTTTCTCTCTGAAGCCTATGTACCTTTTACACACATTGTAACCCTTTTACGGGTTTTTTAAAAATCTGAATCTGTTTTATTGTGAATCCTTAATCATTTTCTAACTAGAAGAGCTTTTAAAAATACTCTCACTCTCTTGCCACATAGTTTTTGCAGATACAGCTGAATCAATAAGTTCTCTTAAAGGGACCATGTCTCTGTTTGTGGCCAGCAAACAGAGCACACCCAAGAAAATGCTGCTACTAAGAAACCGTATTTGTTTTCTCTTTGTTCAAAATAAATGGAAATCTAAAATGAATCACATGCTACTGAGTCTTCTGTGAGATTTCAGGAACCCACCTGATTGCAGCTTACACTGCCTGCCACCAGTCCACCAGCGCTATTTTGTATGTGACCCGGACGCCATGCTTTCTTTGTACAATGACCCGCTTCATATATACAACTTGGAAGCTGCCTTTGCTCAGTTTCTGCTAAAACTCTTTTTAAATCTTTTTAGGCATTAAGTGGATATTTGCCCCATGTTGGGTGCCATCTGTTGCAATGGGGTTTCTTGGTCCCAGGTGGCCAGAGGCCCAGACCCATTAGTTGCTCGCTGCTGCCGCTCAGGCCCCCAGAAATGACTCAGACGCTTATATTAACTTTATGCTGTTTGGCCTATGGCTCAGGCACATTGCTAGCTAGCTCTTAACATCTTAAATCAACCTATTTCTATTAATCTGTCTGCCACATGGCCTGTGGCTCACCTGTGCTCCTTACATGTTGCTCCTTGGGTGGCTTGCTCGATCTGCCTGACTCTGCCCTGCTTCTCCTACCTATGCTCTGATTTCTCCTCCTACTTCTTCTATGGTGCCTGTCATGGCCCAAAACAGCTCCTTTATTTAAAGATTGATATTCACAACATACAAAAAGACATCAATGTCCCACACAAACCTCTTATCTGATACCTGGTGTGGTATCAAGAGCTCAGGACTCCACAGCTCAGCTCAGTCCCTCAGTGTTGAAAAGCCTACTTGACCACCTGCTGGTCCGTATCTGCTCTCCCATCTGGACCTGCTTCTGACCACTTTCCTGCTCAGGCCCAGCACAGCCTTTTCACCTTGCCACTGAATTCTACAATGTTGCTTTCAAACCGCCTGCAGCTCCCCTTGAACTGGCCCATTAGCTTACCTATGCAGACTTTTCTCAGCCCACTTTGAAAGCCTCTTCACCTCTTCTGCAGCCTTTTTAAAGCTATATTCATTCTGCAATCCATATCTATGTATATATAGATATGTTTGCTGTGTGCTTTGTGATCTGAGTGCCAATATTAGTAATTAAGATTGGAATAAGGAACTTGCATTTGCCTTAGCCAGGCTACCAAGGTAGCTGAATTTTATGACACATGGTGCCATTGAGATTTCTAAACCTTGTGAATTTATTGTCTTGCTGGTTTGGGGGTTCTTGTTTGTTTGTTTTGTGCAACTTGACACAACCTTAGACAAATCTGGAAAAGAGGGAATCTTAATTGAGAAAAATGCCTCCGTGAGATTGGCTTATGGGCAGTTCTGTGGGGTATTCTCTTTATTAGTGACTAATGTGGATGAGACCGATGCACTGTGGATGGTGTCACCCCGGGATACACAAAAGCAAGATGAGCAAGCTATGGAGAGCAGGGGAATAAGCAGTATTTCTCCGTGGTCTCTGTTTCAGTTCCTGCCTTCAGTTTCTGCCCTGACTTCCCTCGGTGGTGGACAAAGACTGTAAGCTAAAATAAACTCTTTTTCTCACCCATCGCTTTTGGTAACAGGGTTCTATCACAGCAATAGAAATCCCAACTAAGACGTTATTCTCTAAATTCCGACACTGTGGGAAGACGTTTTGTCTGTGATTCTGGTTTAGTAGAATCAGAACACTTTTTTGTTAGGATTTTTTTTTAAATCACAGCAACAGAAAGAAAAATAAGGACCGTGTTTATAGCTCTAAGTGCTTAACTAAGAAATCATAAGGCTCAGTAGTTAAGTCCACTGCTGCCCCTGCAGAGGATGTGGGTTCAGTTCTTAGCGCCCAAAGAGGGCTCATAACTACCTTTAACTCCGGTCCGAGAGAATCTGACACCTGCTTCTAGCCTCCACAGGCATCAGGCACACAAAAGGTGTGCAAACATACATGAAGGCAACACACACACACACACACACACACACACACACACACACACATCTTTACGTAAAAAGAAAAGAATAACTTAATGATATATCCCAGGGCCTTGGAAAAACAAGAAGACAAGCCCCACATCAGTAGATGCAAATAAATACTATCAGGGCAGAAATTAATGAAATAGACACATGCCCAGTTGATGAAACATAAGAATTTCTTCTTTGAAAGGATAATCAACATTGATAAACTCATAGCCTAAACAACCAAAAGACAGAAAGAGAAGACCTAATGAATAAAATTAGAGCTCTGGCCAGGTGGCTCAGTGGTTAGGATCTCTTGTTCTTGCACAGGACCTGATTTCGGTTCCAAGCACCCATATGGAAGCTCACAATCATCTGTAACTTAATTTCCAGAGGATCTGATACCTGCCTCTGACCTCCTCAGGCACCAAGTATGCACAGACATAAATGCAGGGAAACACTCCCACACATTAAAAAAACAAAGCAAAAACAAACCCCTCAAATGATTTTCAAAGAAAATCCAATGCCAATGCTTCTCAAATTATTCTATAAAACATGAATGAATAAGGCGCTTCCAAACTCTCTGGACTAGGTCCTGTTCCCCTGATATCAAAGCCAGATAAAGACACAAGATGAAGAAGGAAAGAAAGGGAGGGAGGGAGGGAGGGGAGGGAGGGAGGGAGGGAGGGAGGGAGGGAGGGATGGAGGGAGGGAAGGAAGGGAAGGAGGGAGGGAAGGAAGGGGAGGGAGGGAAGAAAGAAGGAAAGGCTACAGATCAGTTTCCCCAATGAATAGATTCAAAATTCATAACAAAATTTTGCAAACCTAATATGGAAACTCAAAATATTATTGCTACCAATCAAGTTGGCTTCATTCCAGCCATGGTTAGTTAGGGTTTTTGTTTGGTTTGGTTTGCTTTGACCAACTTTACACAAACTTGAGGCAGTGCCTCCATCGGACTGTCTGTTGGGCATTTTCTTGAGAGCCTGGATTGACCTTGTGGGCTGAGTGAACCTTATGATGTGGAGGGTTGGTGAACTGCTGTGCTGTGGTCTGTGGTCACCCACTCTGATAGAAGATGTCGTTCATCTGTAGAGCTGTATCACCCAGAACTCCCTTCAAATGCTACCTTGCTTTCCAGCTTTGGTAACTAGTCAGCAGACAGCTGCCAGTTCATCCGAGGTCCACTTCATCCGCCCAGAATCCTCTTAGTCCTGGGACAGCCTATCTCCAGTGACTGGTAAGGAAAATTTCAAAGGACAGGTTGTTTGGGACAACCTGGGATACTTTAATAATACCCCAGTGCTTCAGGGAAGGTTGGTGCAGGTCTGTATGGATCTGTATCAGCTTGACTTTGTCCCATGTAACCTGCTTTTTTTTAACCCTTCTCGTAAGTTTCAACCTCTCTTCTTCCCTTCCCATCCTGTAACAATCCCCTTTATTTCTATTTATTCTTCATTGTGTAGGTACTGATGCGCATTAAATTGGAACTACAATTTCCCAAGGTTGGTGCCAAGTGAAGGTTAGTGGTGAGGAAGTGTGTGCAGATTTGGTAGTCAGAAGTGAAACAGTACAGTCTACCGGTCAGCGTTGAGCAGGGGACCGCTGTGACTTCCATAAGTGTCACTAACATGCATGTAACTAACTCACCTTGCAGATGCAGATGCTTCTCCAGCTCCCCCAACCCCTTCAGTGATTCTGAGTTCCGGGTCAAATGCATGGCCAGGTCCACTTGTGTAAATGGTCTCCACATGGATGGAGACTAGAAGTGGAGAGACAGGTGGGGCTCTGCTTTTCCGTGTGCATTCCAAGCCCACCTTCCTCTTCCTCGGTTTTACCTTTTCTCCCAAGCTGCCACTTCTGCTGATCTCAGGCCCAATACCAGACACCAAGGCAATCATTTTCCGTAGACTATTTAACAAGGTTCCATAACCGCATGAAAGCTAATCCCTACAACAGTTTCTCTCCTTCCCTGAATTCTGGCTTGTCCTGTCCCTCTGGTGATGTGTCACAGCCATCAATGGTACTTGCCTTCTTACTCCATAAGGCTGGGCACTGACATCAGCATCCACACTTTCCCCTCTCTCCAGCCCTTATCTCTTATGCCATTATTTAACTTTACATCATCAAGTGTGTCAACACATATAAAGACATGGGCATCTTCCCTTCTCATCTATGGTCCATTACAGAAATCATCAAACAACATTTAAAGTAGTAAATTGTGTATAGGTACCTGGGCCCGAAGCCTGGAGATGGGCTCTGATTAGTTTCCTTCCTTGTATATCAGAGGCAGATACATCTGTCACTACAAGGACAATCTCCTTAGCCTCCAGATAAAGGAGACTTCATTGTTTTATGTATCAACATTAAATAAAACGCATCTTATCTCTAACACTGCTTATTTAGATCACAACTTTTTCTGTTTAATAATTGGTTTTCCCTCCCTCCCTCCCTTGCTCTCTCCCTCCCCTCTTCCTTCCCTTCTTCTTTCCTCTTCCTTTTCCTCCTTCTTCTGAGATGAAAATAAATTAGGACTTTGTCATTCTGTCCTTGTGGTTGGTTTTTTGGTTTTTTCCTTTACTCTTTGGGGACCCGCCACCCAGTCCCAAATAGTTAATCACACAGAGAATGATTCTTTTTATAAACAGGCCTTAGCTTGGTCTGTTTCTGGCAGCTTTTCTTAAATTATCCCATCTACCTTTTGCCTCTGGGCTTTTCCCTTTCTCTATTCTCTATGCCTTTCTTTCCTTCTTATTCCATGGCTTTCTGTGTGGCTGTGTGGCTGTGTGGCTGTGTGGCTGTGTGGCTGTGTGGCTGTGTGGCTGTGTGGCTGCTCCCCATGTTTTCCTCTCCTCCTTTTCTTGCCTCTCCCCAAATTTCTCCCTCCATTTATCCTCTCTGCCAGCCAGCCCCGCCCATCCTTTCTCCTGCCTTGCTATTGGCCATTTAGCTCTTTATTAGACCAATCAGGTGTTTTAGGCAGGCCAAGTAGCACAGCTTCACAGAGTTAAACACATACAACAAATGCAACACATCTTTGCATCATTAAACAAATGTTCTACAGCATAAACAAATGTAACACATCTTAAAATAGTATTCCACAACATGTCCCAATTACCACTAAGCTTCTTATACAGTTGATGTGTATATTGGAATCCCTAGTCTTCTAGAAGACATTTTCCTTAGGACCCATTGACATTTTATTGACTATAAATGTCTACTGAGGCCCACTAAGCCATGGATCCTTCTTTTCTTTGCCTTCCTGGGTGTGCCCTGTGTTTCTTTTGTTTTCACACACCTTTACACTACCTATTGCTCACTCTGGTTCTCTAGATTGATTTCTTGTTTAGCACATCCATACTATGTACACAAGATGACAGATCATGATTACCTGTGTAATTCAGCAAGTTGCATACAGAGTGTATGTGGAGTCACTGTTGTGATTATGCTTCTTAAATTGCAGAATATGCTTGAGCAAATTTGAGTTTATTTCATTAGCCAAGCCACTGTTTTGATGAGATATCCTAAAATGCCCGTGAAATAAATTCTAACCCAGCAAAGCCCTCTGTAGTCTAATCTCAGCTGGTTTTTCAGATTTCTTTTTGGTTGTCATCTTGGACTTTGAGCTCTGCTAAACTCCTTGTGAGCCCTGCACACTTGTATCTTCCAATCCTCCAGCCTTGGCTCTCTGTGTTTCCCTCTCCCATGAAGCCCTATGAAGCCTGTGTATCTGGACTCTAGTTTCCTCCTGAGCACGTCTGCCACTGAATATCCTCTAATCCTCAGCTACAAGCCAGTCCCAGCTCTCCTCTGGCTTGTACCCTCTCTACCAAGTACCCACATGCTTGGCAGGCTGCCAGTGGATAGAGCAGACTCTTTCTATGCTTCCCTGCAGCTGAGGAAGCCACCCTGCTCAGTGGTCCTCTTTGCAGGCTGGGCAGATCCTCTTGGTGACATTTTCAGAAAGTCAGAAGGCTGGAAGGCTACTGCTTTCAACTCTCTCAACAGAAGAAGTCCACCCCCATGAACAGGCCCTTACCCCCATTCCAGAAAAGCCACTATTAGGTAAAGTCTTTGGCCACCATTCATTCCTCTCAATGGGGATTAGGTAAAGGAAGCAAGTGCACATACCCAGAGGAGGTTCATCACCTTAAGGGTGGCTTCTTAGGAAACTAGTGTTGATCCATTCACTTACCCATTAAATCAATGCATCTGTAAATGGATTTGATGTTTCCAGGTGTGCCAGGCTTTGTGGAAAGGCCTGAGGAATAAGATAGGAAAGATTGTCCCTGCCCATAAGAAGATCACGACCAGTTTAGATTGCTTTCCCTCCAAGAGGTTGGGTCTGGGGATTGGAATGGTGTAGAAGGAGATTCCAAATGTTCTAGTGAGTGGAAGTGGACCCACAGAATGGTGAGGTGACAGGATTTCCTCTACCTTCCTCACAGTATAGCCTTCTGGTACAATAGAGTGTGGCCAGCTACTAGGTTAGGCAAGGAAAAGGTGGAAGATGTTATGATGTGAGCTTGGAATACACTTCTATCCCTCCCAACTCACTAGCTGTGCTCTCTTGACCCAGGAGAGAGCCTGAACAACACCTCAGAGTGCTCCTGAGGTAACCACAGAGAAAGGCCAGGCCTGCTCATCCTTTAGCTTCCTAGAAACTACCGCTCATTTCCAGAGTGAGCATAGGGGGCATGGGAGAAGGGTGGCCTCAACCAGTGCTTATGACGGCCCCCCCCCCCCCCTTCAGAGTCACCAGTCTGGGGAATGGGTCCCCAGCCCTGGGATCATCTAGTATTTTTAAGCAGATGCTGTAGCCTATTAAAGGGTGATTTTGTCTGGTGGTCACATCCTGGACTGGCTGCCCCACACCAGACAAAGCTCCTTTTGTACCCACTGTGATGGCAGGAAGGGGGAAGGGGCACTCTTAATATGGCCAACCAGCTTCCACCTTGTATTAACAAATTTCTCCCTGGAACTTTTCAAAACAAAGGTTGACTAATGTGGAGCCATGTGGTGGGTGCTGGTTGGGGTCTAGTGCCAGCCAACAGTTCTGATTCCTTTTGCCTTTGGTCAGAGCCAGTTCAGGGTAGACTAGGGGCCCCAGCAATGTGTCTTGCAACCTCAGCATTCCAATTAAACCTCTGTACTAACCTCTTTATCCCAGAGGAAGGACATTAGGGCAGGCTACCCACACAAATAAGAGGCTACACATCCTTACAACAGAAGTATCCTTGGAGACAGCCAATCTAACACTTTTATTATAAGTGTGGAGAAGTATCCCATGAGCACTGTTGACGCTCTTCTCTGTAGAGACAGTGGCCACACTGGGACCAGAGCCCAGATCTCCTCACTCCTCACTGGGAGATCTTTTGGTGTGTGCTTCAAGGAAAGTACAAAAGCAAGAGGCCTCGCGCGCACACACAAAAGGCTCTTAGAACAAAGTCAGCAGCCTACAGGACCGGGCACCCTGCTACTCACATCACATGCTTTGCTTGCAAATTATGCTGCATGGGTTCTGGAGAGCCTTTCCTACAAAGCTTGGACCTGATTCAGATCAGATGTCCTGTGCATTTGTAATATGTGAACCCTTACGAAACTCGTGTTGGACTCAGAACAACTTCAAGAGAGCTTGTGCTAGTGTGTGTGTGTGTGTGTGTGTGTGTGTGTGTGAGAGAGAGAGAGAGAGAGAGAGAGAGAGAGAGAGAGAGAGAGAGAGAGAGAGGGCGGGGGGGAGAGAGAGAAGACAGGGTCTTGCTACGTAGCCTAGGCTAAACTTGGACTTGAAGAAATCCTTCTGCCTTAGCCTGCCAAGTGTCGGGCTTACAGGCATATACTTCTATACCCTGCACTAAGGGATATTACTATCCCTTTAGATAATAATATGTGAGATAAATAGGGAGAAGAGGGTATTGTAGCCGCCAGATGTCACACAGCCTGTGGCCAGTGATCTGTGTCTTAAGTCCATATCCTAGACCATGAATTGTATTCTCTTTCTTTTGTGCATGGGAAGCCATGCAGAAATGCTCTGAAAACTCTAAAGCTGCACATGATGTGACATGACCATTGTCATCAGTACCACCACAGCACCGCTGTCACAGACACCATCATTATCAAGCTACTGCCATCAACACCACCACCATCATTCTCATTATATGGCAATAACCACCCCCACATACCACCGTTACCACCACAACAATCACTCCTGAGCATCACCACCATTATTCCTCCATTTTACCATCCCACCATCACTAGCACACCATGACCCCACGCTATCTCTTCTACTACCAACATCACTCGCTATCATCACTATGATCACCATGGTCACCACCATAAACACCATCATCCCCATGATGTACTATAATCACCATTGCTGATGCCAATGTCCTCTCATGCACTCTTGTATCTTCACAGCAAAACTTGAAGCTGTTTGCATTCCTGCAGCCTCAACCTCTTAAACAGCTAAGCAGTTAGAACGGATCCAGCTCACCCAGGCCTTTGCCGCCAAAGTGTAGTCCCAAGTAGCAATGTGAGCATCTCCTGCAAGCTTGTTCAAAGACAGAACCTTAGCTTTCACTCAATTTATGGAATGGTTACTTTAAAATTTACATGATAATCAGTAGTTAATATGCATATTAATATATGCAGAATTGTGTGTGGGATGTTTTCAAATATAGTAAAAACAGTGGAGATGTCAGAGGGATCTACCCACAGTCAGTCTAGGAGGATCACACAGTGGTAACTCACACCTTTGATCCCAGCGCAGGGAGTATCCCAGGAGTGGTGACCTATGCCCTTAATCCAATCTGAGTTTGAGGTCATTTTAGTTTACAGAAGGAGTTCCAGGCTCCCAGGCAGGCAGTGGTGGCATGCCTTAACTGAGTGAAGTATTTAAGGCAGGCATAGAAAGACAGGGCAGGCAGAATCCAGGAGGAGCGAGGCTGGGGAAGCAGGAAGACAGCTAGGTGAGATCTGACTGTGGTGTTTATTCTCTGATATCATCGCCTTTCCCAAAGATTTGGCCCTGAGTTTCCTTTATTCGTGCAACAGAATTGTGGTCCAGAGCAGACTTAGAGGGACTAGAGCCCTTTCAACCTGTTGGAGATAGAGGTTCCTGATCATGGTTTGTGGACCATTGCTGCCCATGCCATCTCCTAGCCTTGTAATGGAAGTAAATGACAGCTCTCATGGCTGTGCTTCTGTGTGCTGAACATTGTGTCTCATTCTAATGGGTCAGACTAGGCCTCAGGAGCCTAGAAGAGGAGGAGTCTAGACAGCTGGAGAACAAGAAGAGAAGTGAGCTGAGAGCATCACTTCCCTCCATCCTCATGAATCCCCCCCACCCCCTCCCGGCACAGCATTTACAAAGGAGTCCACTTGAGCTCTCCCTCTCTGATATGCCTTCTACACACACCTGGGTCTCCCCAGAGGAGCCAGGACTGCTTGGCTAGGAAGGGAATCTGAAACCCATTTGCGGTGTCACTATAGTTACGGACAAAATCCTGTGGCAAAGGCAAAGCTGCCTTGTAGCCCAACAGTTGTTTGGCAGCTGTGGCAGCAAAGAGCAGCTTTGGTGGGGGACCCAAACTGATAAGTCATTTACAAGCATTGCACACACAGCGCAGCCAAGAGGTTTAAAAGACAGCAGAGTCAGAAACAGACTGGGATACAGTTGTGCTAGGACTTGTTGGCTCTGTGACCCAGGACAGCACTTGATGCTTCCACCAATGTCTCCATCTGTCAGTGGTATTAGGGTTGGTGGAATTGCAATGATGATTGATCTCAGCTGTCTAGAGTCACACCTGGAAGGTTGACCTCTGAACATGCCTAATGACTACTATCTTGATTAAGTTCATTGCGGTAGGAAGACCCATCCACTGTGGGTAGCACCATCCCCTGGGCTGTAACCCTGGGCTGTATAGAAAGGAAAAAGTGAGCAGAGCACAGATGTTCATTGCTTTGTATTTCCTGACTGTTTAGGTAAGCAGCCACCCGAAGCTGGTGCCACATGACTTCCCCAATCATGAGACAGCCACCAAGCATGAACCAAAACAAACCCTTTATCTCTTAAGTTACATTTGTCAGGGTATTTTATCAAGTAATAGGAAAGGCAACTAAGACAAGATGTAATGACCAGAACAGTGCCTCATACACAGTAAGTGCTCAATACATTTTCTTTATTATTATTTAGCAGAGTAGGAAGTAAAAGATAATAAACATTGTCCAGTGTGTTTGTGCAGGCCATTGTAGATTCTTGGCACTTTGGGCAATATATGCATTAAAATAAAGCAGGCTTGAGTGTTGCCATAAGGGTTTTCAGTTTAGAAGAGAGAAGATCCCAGTGTCAACTATGAGGAACACCAAGCCAGTAAGAGCAAGAGAAAATGAAACAAACCTGAATGTGGAGAAAGGTCAGTCCCAGAAGCAGAAGAACAGAAACCAGGCCAGATCGTGAACATCTCAGAGATGGGAAAATTACTTTGACTATTTAGGGCAACATGGTGTTGTGTATGTGTGTATATATACTCACCCATAAAAAGAAAGGGTAACTTTTTTTAAGAGGACAAAAAGGAAGTTTTCCAACACTTTCCTATCGCCTTTCACCAGGCAGCTTTATGAATTCATTAGCACATCAGGTACAGAACCTTGGCTTCAGTAACCCAGAGAAAAGGGGTCTGAAGGGAGGGCTCTCAGTCAGAAAGAGAAAGAGCCATGTGGAGAGCTTCAGGTCACAGCAGAGTTAGAGGAATCTTCCTCTGTAGGTGAACTAGGGACTTCAGGCATCTCTGACTCCAGATGGAATCCCTGGGGCCATGAACACAGAGCATGATTTATGTGTGTGTCTCTAATGTGTGGCTGTTTTTCTTACATAACCTTGGAGAGGACGGTCACCTGATGGAGCACCTCATCCTCAGTACCAAGCCTGTGTGGTGAGTCAGCACCACAGAAGAGTGAGAGGTTGGTTCTGAAGGGCTAGAGGCTGAGCCCCTGGGGTCAAAGCTTAATGATTATTCAGTTGGGCTTTCAAAACTGAGCTCTATCTTATTTGCTTTGTTTGGTGGGGTGTTTAGAATGCAACTTGGGCTTTTCTTGATGATGTAGGGAGGTTATCAGAGTGCTCTGTTATCTTTAGGATTTTATGTATAGATGCCTTGAAATTCCCTAAATAGATCCAGAATGTTATGCACAGCCACCTTTCCATATCCATGGAGATTGGTTCCAGGGCTTCCCCCTTCTCTGCCCCTAACAGGGTACTAAATCTGCTAATGCTCAATTCCCTCATATAAAACACCATGATATTTGTATGTTTTCTATACCCATCCCTTAGCAGACCTTAAACCACTTCAAGTTTGCTTATATTGCCCATGTGGTGTAAATACTATGCAAACAATAGTTCTTACACTATTTGGAAATAATGACAAAAAATATCTGAACATCCTCAGTTCAGATGCAATTAAATGTATCTTTCAACTTGTGCATATTAGTTACTGTCTTAGTTAGAGTTTCTACGGCTGTGAAGAGACACCATGACCACGGTATCTCCTATAAAGAAAATATTTAATTGTGGCGCCCCCCCTTACAGTTTAGAGGTTCAGTCCATCATGGCAGATAATATGGTGGCATGCATGCAGGCATGGTGCAGGCAACAGGAAACTGACTGACTGTCTCATTGAGTGAAACTTGAGAAAAAGACCTCCAAGTGACCCGCTTCTAATAGAAGGTGTGACCCAGATTAAAGCTGTGCCCTCCAGCCTCAAGGTCTGCATTAAAGGAGCGTGGCATCCAGCCTTCTCCATCAAGACCACACTTCCTCTAGCAAGGCTACAGCTCTTAATAGTGCTGCTTCCTATGAGTTTATGGGGGGGCCAAAGACATTCAAACTATCACAGTTACTTTTCTATTTCTCTGATGAAATACCCAAACCAAGACAACTTACACAAGGAGGGATTTATTTGGCTTATGGTCCCACAGGGATAAGAGTCTCTCATGGCAGGTAAGCATGGCTGCAAGCAACAGACATGGTGGCTAGAGTAGAGGCTGGGGGCTTGTTCACATCTTAAACCATCAACAGGAAGCAAAGAGCACACTGAGTGAAATGTCAAGGCCCACCCCCAGTGATATATTTCCTCTAGCAACTATATTCCCCCATCCTAAACTTACCCAAACACCACCCCCAGCTGTAGACCAAGTATTCAAACATCTGAGCTTATTGGGGACATTCTTAAACAAACCGCTACACTGTGGTTGGTTGAATTCACAGATGTGCAACCCATGGATGTAGAGAACTAATATATTTTTGAGTCTTATGATTTTATTAGGAAAAAAAAACCCAACAGACTTCTGGATCAACTCTGGCGTGGGAGGCTTTGGAGGTTAGAGGGTATCACACTTGTCTGTAAAAAAAGAAAAAGTTGGAAAAACTGAAAACCATTGCACTTTCTTGGCCCATCATGGAACTGAAGTTTCCGTATGATGAAAATCCTAAAACCCATTTAGACAGGCAATGCAGAGGAGCCCAACTGAGACCAGCTGCCTGCCTAGAGCAGACAGCAGCAGACCCAGCTGGAGCTGCTTCAGGGAACAGCTGGAGGCTGAATATGAAGGATTGGAAAGGTCCTGGAACCTGCAAACCAGGAGCCCAACACTGTTGTCAACTTTACCCCAGGAACTCAGCCAAGTTGTTACCAGAAAGAGCCCCCTGTGGCTGGGGCAGCACGGTGAAGAAAATGTTCATTATGAGATAGATTCAGGTTAGTCCCTGCACAAAGGCAGCTCCTAAGAAGACCTCAACCAAAGGGAGGCAGACACTAAGATCCATTTGTGAAGGTCACAGTTTAGTGACACAAATCCACTGACATCTGAGGTTAAACAATAAAAGTTATAGCACGCCCACCCATCCCTTATCACCATAGCAACAGGACTCCTGTATAGATTATAGGTGAGAGCTCCAAGGTCCAGAATCAATGTAAGGAGGAGTTCCTAGGAATTTCCCCAACACAGAGGAGACCAGGTACCCACAACCAGTTACAGCAAAAACAATAAATAACATATTTACTGTAAATAACAGTTAAACATACTTATCTATCTACACAGAGAAATATGAAACTTCACATTAAGGGTATTACCTCAGTTTCTAAGATCCTGTAAATGCAAATGAGGTCTGGAGAGAGAGGTTCAATTCCCAACAACCATATGGTGGCTCACACTTGTCTGTAGCTCCAATTCCAGAGCTCCTGACATCCTCACACAGACATCTATGCAGTCAAAACACCAATGGACATAAAGTAAAAATAAAATATGTATTTAAAAAGCCATGCAAATGGTTTGTATGAACAAAGCACCATCAGCTCTGGAATTCGGATGTAACAAATTTTGGAAAGAATTTCTTTTTAAAGCTTTATTTGAATTACATATATATGTGGCTGCACCTGTGTGTGGGTGCCCAAAGAGTCCAGAGGTCTCTATCAGATACCCCTGGAGCTGAGGTTATAGGTGGTTGTGAACTGTTAGATATGTGTGCTGGAAACCAAGGTCCAGTCCTCTGCAAAATCAGTTCTCACTCCTAACTGCTGAGCCATGTCTTCAGGCCCCAGGCAAAGAATTTAAAGTACCTAAAATATGAAGGACTGAAAAGTAGGCAGCATGGAGGAAGAGGCTAAAAATAATCAGAAGGTGGGAAATGCCAAGAATAAGAAACGGGAAAATAATAGAAATAAAAAACATTGTTATGGAAATGAAGAATCCCTTTGATGGGCTCATGAAAAGATCTGGTTAGCGGATAAGACCATCGGTGAACTTGAAGACAAATCAATAGAAAATCCTCAAACTTGGGGCTTTAAAACCTCCCTAAAGAGAATGGGAAGGAAGTACTGAGCTATTTTGCAAATGAGAATCCATGAGAATAAAGACAAGGAGGCAGCATAAGAAGACTTCACCAAGGTGTCCGTGGTTGACAGAGTTGCCCCCCCAGCCCCCCACCCCCACTACCCCCTGCCCCCCCACCCCCCGCTCCCCCCACTCCCCCCACCTTCCCCCCCCCCACCGAGGAGATTCAGATGAATAATCCTGACTTAAATGTTCATATACACAGGATCTAAACCGTTAACCAATCATACAGCAGTTGACAGCAGGCAGGCAGGCCTCCTGGGCCGGGGTAGGATGGCAAGAGGTTACAATGGGTACATGATAAAGGGTAAGACTGGAGAATCTGCCTGAGCGTCTACTTAAGTCAATATTGACAACGCTGCTGCCTCCAGAATAACTGGTAGATCTCTGCATGTCACAGCCTCATCGCAACCACTTCATAGCAATGAGCTTATACCTTGCTTTGATATCTTCTTGAGGAAAGGACACAGGAGCCCCTGAAGAGAGGATAGCCTATAAGACTTGAGTAAGAAACATATAAAACGAGCCAAAAGTTCTGTGACACCCTTATGAAATCTTGGAACCATGAAAGGAAATTAAGTAAAGATGGGAAATATGAAGGAAGTACAGGTTTTAACTACTCAGATATACATATTTATATGGGTATTCGTGCATGTGTTGTCTATATTCTATATACGATCGTTGGGCAATTTTTACTTCAAGTTGCTATCAGGATCTCTCAGGCAACCTGTCTCCCCTCTGTAATTGATCCGTCAGCTTAGAAATCAAGTTTATTTGAATCATGTATAAAGCAGGAAAAGAGGACTCCAACAGAGGGCCTGGGTGTTCTCCTGTAAGTGATATACATAAGCATATGGCATTTGTGACAACCATTTGGCTTTTTATAGGACTGTAGGAGGGGTTAAGTCTTTACCCTCAGATGTGTCAGGCTTAAAATAATCACAATTTACATTTATGAACTCTTCTGGGTTCTGAGAGCTTCTGACTGTCAGAAGACAGGTAAGGACTCTCAGACAGGATGGCAGGTGGCTCAGCTCGCAGGTCCCTGTGAAATGGCCAGGTGGCTGAGGTCCACAGAACTGAGGTGTGGCCATTTGCTTTTAAAAGAACCAGAGTTTGCCAGGCATGGTGGCTCACATCTGTTATCTCCAGAAGGTCTAGAAGCTGCAGTCACAATCTAGAGGCCAGGTCTACCGCCATAGTGAGAAGCAGCTTCTCCAAAACACCCAGAATAAATAAACGAACAGTCATGTTATTTTGAATAATCTCCTGATAGGTTTGGGTGTGAGGGCTCGTTTTTTGGTCTCAGAATCCCAATGACCAGTGTCTTCTCTCCAGCCAAGGCACTGGCAATCCTATGGTTCTCCTTGTCATCAGCTTAGAGAGAGGCTTCCTTCTGGCAACAGCAGGTTCACAGGTTACCTTCTTCCAGGGCCTGTTGGGAGCCGTTGGCCCCAGCCCCTCTAGGTGGCGCCATAACTAATGCTGGCCAACCCGCCTGAGTCAGTAGAGAGCACATGCGTTTGGTAATCTCGCGAGACTGGTCTGGTTTCTCCGCCTTTCCCGTGGCGTCATGTGGGATTCTGAACTACGACCTATAGGAAAATGATACGTCTAATGCAGGCGCCGTTGGCCTATATAAAATCGGGCGCGGGACCTCATGGCTCTCTCTCTCTCTGCACGGACGCGGGCCCGGCTCCCGGGCGCGGGCTCTAGGCCACGTGGCAAATGGCCCGGCCCGGACCACGCCGGGGCCTAGCCTAGCTCCCTCTCCCTCACCCTCTCTCTTTCCCTGCCGGCCCTCTGCCAGCTCTCTCTGCCCTCCTCTCTAAATGCTCTCCCCTAAGATACATTAAAGTTATATTGCAGAAGGATCCTAAGTGTGTACCGTGCCTTTTCTTGCGGGCGAGAAATAGGCGCGGAACAAGTGGTGCCGAGAACCCGGGAATTAACATCGTTTGCACCGCCAGACGTAGATTCAGAACTGCAGATAAGAGGTAAGTGGCTCGGAGAGATATGTCTGAACTGGACTTTGTTTTGGGATTTTTCCCGCCCTGGAAAGGGTCTTTTGAGGCCTTAGTGCTTGCTTTGGCAGTGTTTCTGGTTTTCTTCGTGGTTGTTTTCTGCTTCCGCTGGTCAGTGGGATCCCCCCAGTCTATCATAACAGCACCAGACTCCCTGCTTAGGCAGCGTGGTATTGAGATGGCACAGGGTACTCTAAAGAACTCTGTAGAAGAGAAGGCCTGTAGAGATCTGATAGCTAGAGGGCGAGATATCATAAAGAAAGTTCGGGGCAACATGTCAGAAACCGGGAGCCGTGTGAGGTTAGGCGCGCACCAGAAAAGTGAAAAAGGACCCCCGGTAAAATAAAAGATATGGGGGAGTTAGGAATACTCGATAAGTAAAAAAGGACCCCCCAGAAAAATAAAAGATTTGGGGGAGATAGGGAACCAGAAACTAAAGGTACAGAAACTTGAAAATAGGAATACTCGATAAGTAAAAAAGGACCCCCCAGAAAAATAAAAGATTTGGGGGAGATAGGGAACCAGAAACTAAAGGTACGGAAACTTAAAAATAGGAATACTCGATAAGTAAAAAAGGACCCCCCAGAAAAATAAAAGATTTGGGGGAGATAGGGAACCAGAAACTAAAGGTACGGAAACTTAAAAATAGGAATACTCGATAAGTTAAAAAGGACCCCCCAGAAAAATAAAAGATTTGGGGGAGATAGGGAACCAGAAACTAAAGGTATGGAAACTTGAAAATTTAAATTTAAAGTTTGGCTCCTCGCGGTATGAGGAAAGACAGGGCCTGGGGCGGTTGAGACAAAGACAAACCACGCCCAAGATTCATAGGCAAAGACAGGGCCTAGGTTTTTCTTAGGCGCCACTGAGGCAGCACGACCTATACCTTAAAAGACAGAGGTGCCGGTATGGGTTCCTCAGTGGCCACTGACCTCTGACAAGCTTAAGGCAGTGATTGAGCCTGTTGTGGAACAGCTTGCTAGAAAACATATTTTTAAGCCCTCCACTTCTCCATAGAGTATATTAATTGGCTTAGACCTTTTTTGAAAATTCCCACTACAGATTTAAAGCCTTTGTTTGATGTTTCCTGGAAAAATTGATAATCATTATCCTAAATATCCTTTGTTACAGTTTGGCTTATCACCCTGTGGTATATCCACGTGTTACTTCCTCAGTGCCTTTAAAAGATGGCTTAACTGTATATACAGATGGCTCAGGAAATGGAAGGGGTGCTTATATTATAAATTCACAGACATTTTTCAAAGATTTTGGTCAAAAATCACCCCAGATTGTTAAATGTCTAATTGTGTTAGAAGTTTTACAAAGTTTGATTGTCTGCTTAATATTGTGTCTGGTCAAAAATCACCCCAGATTGTTAAATGTCTAATTGTGTTAGAAGTTTTACAAAAGTTTGATTGTCCGCTTAATATTGTGTCTGATTCCCATTATGTGGTAAATGCCCTTCAGTTACTTAAAACGGCCAGTGTTATTAATCCTTCCAATACAGTGTCTGCTCTGTTTTGTACCATAGCCCTTCTATATTACCCATATACGGGTACATTCGGGACTCCCGGGCCCTATGAGCAAAGAAAATAATTTGGCTGACCAAGCTACACGCCTGGTCGCTGCTGCCTTTGCTAATCCGTTGTAAGCTGCAAAAAGCTTCAATTTATACATGTTTCTATTGAGACCATACATGTTATTCAACATTGCTTAGAGGCATAGAGCGCCTGAGACAAACCAGCTTGCCTCAAGACTGATAATGGGCCAGCTTACAGCTCCCAAAAATTCGCCCAATTTTGTGCACAAATACAAGTGACACACCTTACCGGGTTACCATACAACCCTCAAGGACAAGGCATTATTAAACGTGCACATCAGACCTTAAAATCCTATTTTTAAAACAGAAAGGGGGAATATAAATGGAAAGGCCCGGATCCTATTTTAATAAGATCCCGGGGAGCTGTCTGTGTTTTTCCACAGGATGAAAAAAATCCAGTTTGGATCCCAGAGCGCCTCACCAGAAAAATATTACAAGAAAAAGAATCCTCGCCTTCTCCAGTTGATGTGTTTGGTGACAGCGATAGAAGATAATGCCCACCTTCCCTCTGCCAATGCCGGTGATGTATAATACCACTACATAGCTTTAAAGAAAATAGAAGTTTGGGGTTAAAGAGAGGTTTATGTTTTAGTTAAAAATAATTCAGATATATTACTAAAAATTTCTCGGCAGCCTGACAAAGGAAACAGAGTTTAATAAAACCAAAATTGGCTTCCTTTTGCTCAGGCAGGCCAGATAAAAATTCAATTTTACCATATAACAGTTGCCAATCCAAAAATATAGGTTGGGCCACGCCTAAAATATTTTCATTTCCTCCCAATCTGGCCACCATTTATTTAGATTGTTAACAATGCCTCAGAAATTATAGATAAATTGAGATACAAATTTGATAATTGCCTTTATGCCTTATGCTGAAATACTCAGCTTTATTTCTTTGCAGTAGTGACCCACGTGCCACGAGTCACGCCCATATCACCGTGGCCTCCCCAGTAGCTCACAACTATCTGATACACTTTCAAAAATAGTGCAGACTGCACAGGCGGTTAACAAACTGTCCACCTCAGTAATTGGCACAATTGAGGTGTGACCAATAACTTGCTGGCTTATACATAACCTCTATTCAATATAAAAACTTTACAAAGACAGCTAATCTTTCGAGAAGCCTTTCTCAATTTTCTTACAGGATTGGTCGTCTGAGTTTGGACAGACCCTTCGTGACCTGCAAATGGCGATCGTCCTGGCCAATTCCACTCGGCTAGACCTGTCACTGACCAGAGAGCTTTCTCCGTGGAATCCCTCAGCCTTCCCCTACTCCAAAAAGGGGGTGGGGGTGGGTACGCTTGGCCTGGCCTTTTGCAAAAGACTGGTCATTCTTCTCTAGATGGTTTGCAAGTTCAGAATCCAAAGTCAGAGAAACAAAACAGTTTCGGCTCAAGCCTTAATGGCCCTAGACTCAGGAACCTCAATAAAGGTATGACTAATTATGCTAAAGCAATAGGGATATTATGGCTCAGACAGCTCCTGCACACCTAGGACACTTCTGTCCATTGCACTAGGTGGAGTGTTCAGCCAGCTAACTGAGAGGGGTGTTGGGCCAAGGGCATCACACAGGACATAGCTATGTCCTGGGAGATATGTTATCCTGCATAAGGGTGCCTGCCTCAAATCCCTTCCCGACAAAAGGCAGAGGACAGGCTGGGGACATTTCGATCTGTTAAGAGATTAGAGATGACGCCCACGCAAGTCCACAATATATCTTGGGGGATGACCACTATCTCCACCCTCTTACAGTTTCCCACATTGCTTTCTAATTTAAGAGGGGTGAACTGTTGGGAGCCGTTGGCCCCAGCCCCTCTAGGTGGCGCCATAACTAATGCTGGCCAACCCGCCTGAGTCAGTAGAGAGCACATGCGTTTGGTAATCTCCCGAGACTGGTCTGGTTTCTCCGCCTTTCCCGTGGCGTCATGTGGAATTCTGAACTACGACCTATAGGAAAATGATACGTCTAATGCAGGCGCCGTTGGCCTATATAAAATCGGGCGCGGGACCTCATGGCTCTCTCTCTCTCTGCACGGACGCGGGCTCTAGGCCACGTGGCAAATGGCCCGGCCCGGACCACGCCGGGGCCTAGCCTAGCTCCCTCTCCCTCACCCTCTCTCTTTCCCTGCCGGCCCTCTGCCAGCTCTCTCTGCCCTCCTCTCTAAATGCTCTCCCCTAAGATACATTAAAGTTATATTGCAGAAGGATCCTAAGTGTGTACCGTGCCTTTTCTTGCGGGCGAGAAATAGGCGCGGAACAAGGGCCAAAGGCTCTCACCAGGGAACTGACCTTGGAGCCCCTGGTGGAGAGAGTGAGGGGTGGTATTAGAGCTCTGTTCTAGCTTCTGAAGCCACGCCCTGCCCTGAGTTCTGAAGCCACGCTCCATTTAAGAATTATTCCCACCGCCCTGGCCGGCTCTCCCCTTTTTCTTTCCTCCTGGGAGAGCTCTCTATCCCTCTCTTTTCTTCCCTTTTCTCTTCTTTCTCTTTCCTTTACTTCTTTCTATATTTTGTTATAATAATAAATTCCTTCTACATAGAAGCCAGCGGGCCGCTGCCTCCCTCCGCACCTCCCGAGTTCATGGGGCCTCTGCCAGCTGTACCGGGTAAACGCGCAATGGTATCATGCCACATCAAACGTGATCCCAACAGGTGGGGGCACCTCCACCCTCTGCTTGGCTGTCTTTCCTGCTACTGTTCTCCATGTAAGCAACTCACCCCATCCACAAAGGGGACCAGGATCCTCAAAATCTCGGCTCTACCCACTTTACTCCGGGTCTCTGTTCAGTCTCAATGTAGCCCATAGGACACTGGTCTCCGCAGAGGGGACAGACTGAGTTCCTAGGTGGTCACTCCTCATTCAATCACTTCAGCAGCACAGCTGCAGATCGGGAGGTGGGGGGGGGATCATAGAGTTCTGCTGTTTAGCGAGGTAATGATAAGCAAAAAACCAACTACGGCAGAGGGACTCATGAGCATTGTTTACCATGCTATGAGTTTAAGATATGAAAAGGAAATCATATCCAATGTTTAAAAGTTAACACACATAAAGCCTGGGATAAACATTTTTTTAATTGGTGTGTGTGTGTACTGAGACAGGGTCTCTCTAGCCTAGCTTGGCCTGAAGCTTAATAGGTAGATCAGTGTGGCCTCGAACTCTTGGTCCTCTTGCCTCAGGCTCCTCAATGCTGGGATTACAGTCTCCAGCCACCAAACTCTCTCTAATCACCTTGAGGAGGAATGATCTTGCCCCCACTTCCATCACCTTGCCTAACTGTTGCCACACCTGAGCTCCGATTTGGCCAGGCAGACCCAGATGCTGACAGTGGGATGGCTGACAGGATACCTCAGGGGCTGGCTTCTGTCTGGCTGTCTGCGCTCTGCTACCCAGGGCCTAGGAATGTGTTCACAAGTTGGCAGCCTCTGCTTCCGGCTGCCGCTCAGCTGGAGGTGAACGGATCCTTCCTGACTCTCCTTTGCCTGCCCTGTTGAAAGAAGGTAGCATCCAATTCTGTGAGGATTACTAGGCTTTCTGTAGCCAGGGTGCCCCGGTGCTGCTGTTTACTGGTTTTCTGACAGCTCTTGCCTATGCATACTGAATTCTCCTACCTCAGGGAGATTTAGCGGCTGGGGTTTTTTTTGGGGGGGGGGGTTGTTTTTGTTTTTGTTTTTTTAAAAAACTGTTTTTCAGCAGAACAGCCAGCATTCACACTTCTGAATCAGAATGTTGACTCAGCCACCTGCACATCTAGCCTAATCCCTAACTGTTTGAGAAACCGGGTAAGGCAGGAGGTGGTAATACTTAGAAATATTTGTTCTGCCTGGGCTCGGATTCCAATTTCACTAACCACTAGCTGTGTGACACTGGGTAAATTTCTTGTCACCTCTGGGTCTTGGTTCCACCTCTGTGACTGGAGTCATGTGTGAAAAGGGCTTGGCAAGGGGTAGATGAGATAGTAAGATGTCACAGAGGAAAAGGTAGCAGGAGTACTGACTGAGTTAGCTGATTGTCACATCTCAATAGAATAATGCCAAGCATGTCCATCCAGTGTCCAACGTGTGTTCATGTGGTCTAACACGCTTGTATACATCAATGTCACAGCTCAATGTCAAAAGGCTGGATGGCCCTGGCACTCTATAACTGATGCTACTTCAACCCTGAAGTGGGGCAAACAACCCCAGGACAGAATAACCAGCAAAATCCTTCTTGTCTTAGGGTGAGGCATGACCTAAGAAACCGAAGAAGACAACCTCTGAGAATGAAGTGTGGCCCCTGCCCATCTCCCACCCCTCCCCTGTCCCTCTCCACCCCCTCCTCCTATCCTCCACTTGCCCCCTCCCCCTTCCCGTCCCTCCCCCGCCCCTTGCCCCCCACCCAGTGAGGGAACAGGAAGTGCTGTTGGCATTTTGGCACCATAAGAAAAGCCCATCTGAGCATTAAGACATGACCAAGGAGGCCAGAAGACAGAATCCAGGCAGAAGAGGGACTTTGATGAGCCCTAGGTCTTGGGCTAATTTCAACTACAGAATGAGGAATCCTGGGGGCCTTTATTCTGGGGCCTGAGGGACATCACAGAAGGTTCTCAAAAGAGGAGTGAGGTGGCTGGAGCTGAGCTGTAGGAAGTTGCCTGGGATACAGAATGCATGGAGTCTGGTCCATGGCTTGAAATGAGGGCCTGAATCAGAGACAGAGAAACTTGAAGACCACAAAGATGCCAGAAGTTCTGCTGACTGGATCAGGAGGCATGAGGAAGAGGGAGTGCCCGAGAAGAGTCTGAAGTACAGACAGAGAACTTTCCTCTTTCTGCCTCCACCACAGATGCCTTGGGGAGTCATCCGCTGCTAGATCGCCTTTCTCACTCTTTGGTAGATTTGTGTCTCTGACAGCAGTTCCTATGATTCTGCCTGGTTCTTCACAGTAAGGACCGTGCACTACCACCTTCACATCCTGGGGGATTAGGCCAACCAGCATAAGGTTGGCAGTCAGCCCATGCTGCCTTGGACCGAGTTGGTAGTGAACTTGTTCTTGCTGAACTAGGCATGAGCTGTCCCCTTCTGCTCTGGAGGCTTAGTCATCGGTTTTATAAGCAGCTTTGAAAAGCTGCAGCCCCAGTACACAGCTTCCTTGGTGCTGGCAGGTGCAGAACTAGAGCAGGGAAACTGTTAGGGTGGGGAACCCAGCCAGGTCACCAGGGTCACAGGCATTTATGAGAGGTGCAGTGTGTGTGTGTATGTCTGTCCCTGAGACAGCCATACCACCACCTCCTCCATGGAGACAAGACACCAAACCTCTTTCGTTACTTCCTTTCACCTGTCCTGTTTGAGGCCCAGAAATACATCCATCCATGAGTGTTCTGCTAAAATAAACCAGTGCTGGGTCTCACCCACTAGACTGCCTCTTAACCCCTGAGTATCCCTTCAGACCTATAAGACGTATGGGTTCTATAGTCCTGAAATATGAATCTTTCAGTTCCTTTCAGAAATGGAGTCTCAGTTTCCTGCTACTTTCCACCTCCAAATTCCTTCCTCTGTACATACTCTTGTGAGGATGCTAAGAGCCTTTGGGAATATTCAAGGGCCAGACACTGTCGGGGTGACAGGAGCATTAATTGCCTCCCACCTCAACAGAGCCCCTCCCCATCTTATTTCCCAGCAGCCTCTTGGTCTTTGGAAGTCTTTCTTCCTCCCACCCTGAAGCTACATTGTTTTCCTGATCTGTGCTTCAAGATGCCAAGGTTTCCCTCTGGGCTGTGTCGTCACGGAAATTCCTGGTTCTAGCGCTTCTCAGAAGGGCTCTGCCACAGGTCTCTCTTCTTCCCTAGTGTTATGTTGTTTTTCCTGTAACCATGGCAGGGATTAAGACTTGAGCCAAGCAGGGCGGGCAGAGTGAAGGCTGAGCTGGGAGCTGGAAAAGAGAGCCTGATTGGAGGGCATTTACAGGAGCAGGCCAGAGGCAGCTGACTCAGTGTCTGGAAGGATCGAAGCTTTTCTATTTTGCTTTGTTCTAATCTGGTTTTGGTTTGTTGTTGGGAATGATAAATTCATTAGGAGTTGAATCCTTCCCCAGCACAGAGTCACAGCTAAGAAATTTCTCTCTAGTGGTCTGAAATCTGAGGCCATCTATCTACAGAGCCCATATTTAACAGTGGGAACTCTGAGGCTAGTGGTGTAGCGCAGTGGCAGGGCACTTGCCTGGGTTTAATCCCCAGAGCTCCAAACAACAGTTTTCAGTTAGTCCCAATTTTATACTGTGGATGAGTCCTGACCATATAAACCTGAATCCCATAGGTGAAAAGCTGCTACTGTTTGGAGACCCCTGTTCTGTCCCCCCTTGGTCTCTGGCATGAGAATCCTTGGATTAAGTGAGGTTCCTGAGAAGTACACATAGCCACAGCTGTTACTTCAGATGCTCTCAAAACACTTGGAACCCCGGCATCTGCCTGGATAGTCCAAGCTCATTTCCAGGTCTCATGTGGGTTTATTCTAACAGTCTGCCCTCTCTGAATGGCTCCAGGGATGGTGGCTGCTGGCTGGGCACAGAACGGGGAGATAGATACAAGCTGACTTCAGACATGGCCCGGATAGAAGGTGGTAGGGACAAGCCCTGAGTTGGAGCTGTGTCCCTGACTCCCCTGAGCAGTCAGAAAATTCTGACTTCACTTTTGACCTTCTACAAGTATGGAAGGAACTGTGTGTTACCAAATCATTTTCTGTTTGGAGAGTGACCTGCCCCTACATCTATGCTTTCTTGCTCCCTGACAGGCCAGCAATAAAACTCATACCCCAGAACCAAATATAAAAATACTAAATTTCCGTGGCAGGCGCTATCAGTGCCTCCTCTGATGACCATTCTCCTATTTTTCTTTTCCTTTAATTATTTTTTAACATGTTATTTTTGAGATTATGATATAATTACATTTCTCCCTTTCATCCCTCTAAGCCTTCCATATGTCCCTCCCCAATGGCCTCCAAATTCATGGAACCTTTCTTTGTTATTGCAAGCATATATATTCTTAAATACACCCTGCTCGGTCCATATCATGTTACTCGTATGCATGTTTACTAGAAGGTCAATTGCTGTGTTTCCCTGGGGAGGGCCATCTCCCTGATCCTGCCTTTCCTAAGTTGCCTAGAATTCTTTGTGTAGAACTGAGGCCTCGTGGGCTATCCCACGTCCACCTTGGCCTGCCCATTGGTGCCATCCTCCTTCAGCTCACCTTGGGGCAGTCGTGTTATTGAGACTTTACGGGTGTAGTTTCTGATGCTGCTAGGAGACACACTCTCTCTGCCAAGTCCCTGACTTTCTGGTTCTTACAATCTTTTTGAATCCTCTTCTGCAATATTCCCTGAACCTTAGGTGCAGGAGTGTTTTAGATGTATCCCTTGGGACTGGGCTCCACAACTCTACATTTTGATTGGTTGTGGTTTTCTGTAGTGGCCTCCATCTGTTGCAGGGGTGAAGACTACACTTATCTGTGGGTTTAAGGACAACTGTTTATAGATTGTTGATAGGGACTATGCTGATTAGGAAATTAGTGCTTGTAGATTCTCTTCCAATAAGCATGACTTCACTAGTATTGAGTAGCTAGTTAGGTTTCCAGTATTAGGCATGCTCTCCCTCTTGCTAAGGAGATCTTAAATCCAATTAGAGTGTGTTGGTTACCGCCAAAGTGTGTGTGTCACTACGGCACCTGCGGGATTATCAGGCCATGCTGATCATTGATGTGGTTCATAGGTGTCATAACTGCATAGGACTGTTGGTTGTCATTCTCTTTTGGACACTTGCATGATGCTTTCTGGTACTATGAAAGCTGGTCCTCAGGGAGGGGGCGTTCAGCTTTCCCATTTTTCTTTCAGAAAAGAATGTCCAAATTTATCTGAGCAGTGGTAGGGAATACCTTTAATCCCAGTCCTGGGGAGGCAGAGACAGGCAGATCTCTGAGAGTTCAAGGCCAGCCTTGTCTACAAAGTGAGTGAGTTCCAGGACAGCCAGGGCTACACAGAGAAACCCTGTCTTGAAAAACAAAAAGAAACAAACAAAACAGCTTCCAATTTGTATTTAGGTGCTTGGCCATCCAGATCAAAGCTTACATTGCTCAGACCTCTTCTCTGATAGATGTGACCACACCAGTTCAACCACTGAGCTGTAAGTGGCGTGTGCACCTTCTGGGAAGTAGATAGTAGATGAGTTCATGGCTCAGCCCTTCACTGTGACCAAAGACCTGAGTCTTAAAGGAGGAAGGATTCCTGTGGCTTTTGGTCTCAGGTAGGGGAATCCATCAAGATGGAAACAGCGTGGCTCACAGGGGTAAGAGCAAGTAACTGAGACCTTTCACATCTTGGCAAGCCAGAAGCAGGGCTGAGTCTAACCCTTAAGGCCTGCTCCTTAGCAACTCACTTCTGACATCGGGGCCTCACCTCTTCTCAAAGTTCTACAACCTCCCAAAACAGCAGCACCAGGTGTTCAAACACACAACACACGAGGGGCACATTTCCCATCAAATCCTGTTCTCTTTCATGATGGTGGGAACACCGGTGTGATGGGAACACAGGCACTAGGCAACACTTGAGAGCATAGCTCATCGAAGGAACAGATTATGAGCAAATTTTCACTGTCCCACACAGGCAAAATAAATGTGTATTTTGTTTACATGACAGTTGTTTTACATTTTTTGTCACAGAATCAAACTCAAGCTTGAATGACAGATTTCTTTTCCCAGCCTTCCTTACTTCTAGGAAAGGGCATGCTACCGTGCTTATCTGAAGGAAGTCTTCTTGTCAAGGGCAGTCTTACAGGAAGCCCAAGTTCCCGAGACAGCAGTGGTGACATCCAGTGCAGAGTGTGGGTGTGAGGCAAGATGAAGTATTTGAAGCTTGTTGGCAGCACCGGGGCTTCACTGGGTACTATTTATGGCAGTTTGGCTCCCACCCTGTCCTCCATCTCACCCAACGTTTCTGTGGGTGATCCGATGTCCTGCTAATAAATTCTGCCAGCATCAGTCCATCAACGTAGTCTTAGCCTGTCAGATGCTTTTCAATAAAAGTTCCCAAGGCAGTTTGTTGGCATCAAATTAGTTACTGAATAATCCGTTAAAAGTCTATGTGAGGCAGGATCCCATTTAAAAATCAGAATTTTCTCACACCTATGTTTCTATAGATATTCTGGGACAGAATTGGGTTCTTCGGAATAGCTGGTGTCTCTTGTTGTAGGGGAGTATGCCTGCCATCTGCCAGCAGAATCCTTGGTATTTGGGGACCCATCAGAACAAAATTAAACGCAGCATAGGAGTCAATCAGTGGTACTTCATTTGTCCCAAAGTGATTTATACAAAAATCTCAGTTATTTGGAACACTGTCAGAAAGGGGGAAACAAGCAAAAATAAAACCCAGGGTGGAGTGGAAAAGGGAAAAAAATCACCACCAACAAAAAAATCCACCCACACCAAAATGAACACACAACAGCCCTCAAAGAAAAAAGAAAACACAGAAAGATTGCTCACAGCCAATGCAAACACTACAGGACGCACACCCTAGTTTTATGGACTCACTCACAGGCAGGCCTTTCCCAGCTCGTTTCCATCCTTGGAGGGACTTTGCAGTCCACAGCACAAAGGAACAGGAGAGAGAGCAAAGACTGGGGCACCTCCTCCACCAGGGGCCAGAAGATGACTCTTAGTTTGTGCCAAAGGTAGGCATGGACTACAAGTGGCCAGCAGACAGGAGAGGTGGCATCTGAGCCCATTTTCAGTCTGATGGGAGGAACACTGTGCTGCAATGGTGCAGAGACAGAAGTGTGTGATTTCAGACTCCCCTGGGGGAACTTAAAAGAGTTGTGGGAAATTAGCCAGCAGGATAGTCTTCACTGCAGGTGAAATGTAGGGCAATGGGGAGGCCCTGTGTCTGGAAGGAGAACAACCACCTGGGAAAGGTTTAGGGGCTCTCTGTTGGGCTCCACACCCAGCAGCACAGTACAGAGGGCAGCTTTACAGTAGTGGTTGTAGGAATCGTCCTAGAAAGTCCCTAGCAGTACTGTTTGTAGTGATATTCAAAGTCCTCTGAGCATACAGGGTGGTGTCATCCACAATAGAATGTTATACAGATGAGAAATTGAATATACTAAATCCATTGTCAACATGGATAAATCTAAACATGAAAGAAATGAGTCGCAAAGTGATTGAGTGCTCCTAGCATGCATGAAGCCTTAGGTGTGATCCCCAGCATCGCATAGCAGGCCTGAGGGTGCATGCCTGTAACCCTGGCCCTCAGGAAGGGAAGGAGGAGCGGAACTTGGTATCATATTCTTCACTATGTAGTGAATTTGAGGCCAGCTTGAGATACCTAAGACCCTGTCTGGTAAGGGGCACATATACAACTTGTCTAAAATCAAAGAACAGACAGAGTTAGGGCTATAGTCATATGTGGCAAATTAATAAAGAATGGCAAAGACACAATCATTGTATAATTTGGAGAAGAAGGTTTATAAGGTACCATCAGGATATTTGTTTTTCTTTCTTTTTTGTTATTATTTTCTTGTTTTTGTTTGCCTGATTGGTTGAATTTTTTGTCTGTTTGTTTTTGAGACAGGGTTTCTCTGTGTAGCCCTGCCTGTCCTGGAACTCACTATAAAGAGCAAGAACTCAGAGATCTGCCTGCATATACATCAAAAGAACTCATCACCACTCAGCCTTTTGTGCTGTTTTTGAGACCGGGTCAGTCACGGAACCCGGAGCTCAGTGATTGGAAGATAAGCTGCAGGACCCACCTCCTCAAAGCTTCCAGTGCTAGGGTTACAGGTGTGCACTGGAAGGCCTGGATCTTAGGGGAGCTGGGAATCAGAACCCAGACGCTCACGCTTGTGTGGCAGGCATTTTTCTGCAGGAACCGTCTTCCCAGCTCCCTCAGATCCGTATGCTTGTATTAAACCGTTTTTTTCCATTTATGAAATATGCTTTCCCTTATCTTCCTTCTGCCTAGTGTGGAGAGAGCAGGGCTAACAAAGCCAGACAGCAGCCTGCACAATGCAGAGCCACAGTCTGGAACCAGCAGTGTCTGTCCCTACTCTTGTCCTTATTTGACTAAAATGAGCACCTAATTAGGCCACTGTTGGACACATTTGTCTATTGTTTGCAGCTGACAGCGTGCCTGATAAAATGTCCCCCTGGATTACCATCAGGGGTGTTGGGAGCGATAACCAGGGAAGAATCTATTTTTTGACTTGCCAAAGAAGGACAATATTTCTTGAGCACCTCTGAGTCCCTGGTTCCTTCATAAACAGGACCCATTTAAATTCCAGGTCTGCCCAGGTGGAATTAACCTGTTGTGGCATCAGATACTTGCTTGAGGACTTGCTGGATGGCTGGAGTCATGCAGCTCATAGAGACAGTTGGACAAGCAGAGTTCTCTGAGATGGGCAGATTCATTTAGCTCAGAAGCCTTTGTGACTACCTACTATACTAGTGTTAGGAGTTAGCGTTTTATTTGGAAGATTGATTGACAGGCCTGTTTGTTTCAAAAAAAGGATTTCTCACTATAGCCCAGGCTGACCTAGAATTTACCATGTAGCTCAGGCTAGCCTTGAGCTATGGCCACTACCTGTTTTAGTCTCTCTAGTGCTGGGATAGCAAGTGGGAGCCACTATGCCAAGCTTCATAGATGAGATCTTTGTGTGGCCTAGGGTGATCTTAACGCTTGATTTTTCTACCTCAGGCTCCTGTGTGCTGGGATTACAGGTGTGTTCCAAGGAGCCAGGCCTGTTTTGTGAGATAGCTTTGCATACCAAAGCTCACACAGCATCAATCTTAAAATACCTTCCTCAGGCTGGAAAGATGGCTCCGGAGGTTCCAAGTTCAATTCCCAGCAACCACATGGTGGTTCACAGCCATCTGTAATAAGATCTGGTGCCCTCTTCTGGTATACAGGCATACATAGAGGCGGAATGTTGTATGCATAATAAATAAATAATAAATATTTTAAAATAAAATAAAATGCCCTCTGCTACCCAGAGCCACCCTGCTGGGAAAGCAAGTCCTCTTCTGTCCTCCTTTCCTTTAGCAAGAGGGACTCTGCAGGCTGTGACCTCTCTCTTCCTGATTCCAAATACCCAGTGTGCCTCCAATTTCTGTTTCCTCACTGGGAGGACTCTTCACCACACACACACACACACCACACACACAAAACACACATACAACACACACACACACACACACACACACACACACCACACACACAAAACACACATACAACACACACACACCACACACACACACACACACACACACACCATACACACAACACCACACACACCATACACACACACACACACACACACACACACACACATATTGGTTCTTTAATTTGATCCTTCTCTTCACCTTTTCTATGGCTGTCTAATCACCATAGTCAGACACTATTTGGCTGATAAACATCTTAGCCTCACCCAGATGGTCAGAACCAGCCCTGGCATCTGGCTAGCCTTGACCACAGCCTCCTTGGCCGGTCCCACTTTGAGACACTGCTCCAGACTTTGTGTCTACAGTCATGAGCACAAATCACTAGGATTCTAGTCTATAAACATGGAGACTGAGGCTACCACCCGAGGACACTTAAGAAAGCCCAGCCTCAGAGCTGCTCAACCTTAAACATGAACCATATACAGCTTTCTTGGGCATTACTTATCTCATGCCCTAGAAACAGCTCCCTGGAGCTTCTGATCACACCCCTATTCTCCAGGATCTCAGAAGTTCCACTATTAGGGGATTTATTCCTGGCTGGGTGTGATAGCATGCACCTTTAATCACAGCACACCGGAGACAGAGGCAGGTGAATCTCTGTGATTTCAAGCCTAGCCTGATCTACAGAGGGAGTTCCAGGAAAGCCAAAGCTACACAGAAAAACCCTGTCTTAGAGGGAGAGAGAGAGAGAGAGAGAGAGAGAGAGAGAGAGAGAGAGAGAGAGAGAGAGAGAGAGAGAGAGAGAGAGAGAGAGAGATTGGTTTTGATTCTTAAACCCCATGCCTTCATCTAAAAACACCTAAATGAAGCTGGAGAGTCCAGAAGAGGACACTCCAAGGTGGGTAACAAAGAGACAGTATGAAGACACTTCATTCCAAGGGCTGGTCCTCTGGTGCTCTGGGAAGCTCAGCATTAGCTTCCTGCCTGGCTCCGGGAGGTCCTAAGGGGATCATTTCCAGCTAGCTATTTTGGGAGGGCAATTACCCTGAGTGCGTTCACCCCTTCAGCACTGCACAGAAGGCTTCTGGGGAGCCATAAGAAGGAATGGGCAAACCACAGCTCTCTCCCTCCGGAGGGACCCCAACTGCTGCCATTGCCAGAGTTGGGTTCTTTACCAGATAAATCTGTGTATGTGGTGAGTGGGTGGGGGTAGAGGGAGCTTCAGATCCTATCAGCCACGGCTTCTGGTTGTCATGGTGACCTCTCCTGGAGCAACTCTCTATTGATTTAAATGTTTCCAAAGACAAGTAACTTCCTGCCTGATGTTGATTTCAGCTGGGTGGAAAGATCCTCATAAAGAGACCATGCCACCACCAGCTTGGACATGGCAGGCTTCAGGATTTACTATTGTTATTCCTGGTGTGGTACAGAAGTCTCTCAGACCCACAGGAACAAACCTGCCCCTCCATATTCCGGAGCCTCTGGGCAGCAGAATCCATCAGAATCACAGCCCGACGATGATTCCCTACCATTCCAGATTCCCCTGCCTCCTGTCCCTTCCTCTCTGTCTTGAAAATATATCTGAACTGACTGCCGTCTCTTCCTGCCTATGTTCCAAGAGGGAGGATGCTAGCTAGTCACGACAACCAAGGAACAGACCTTTAACAGGGCAGGCATTGTGATAAGCACTTGTCACACACAATTTCCCTCTGATATGATCACATCCCATACAGAGCACGACTCATTTTACACCTGAGGGCTCTGATGTCTAAGGAAATAAGTGGTTTGCCCGGGGTCACTGAGCAAGGCTGTGATGAAACTTGGATTGGAGCCCAGGTTGTCTGAGGGTTAAGCCTGTGCTAGAATTTGATATTGTCTCTCCAGCTGGTCCCCATGGTGGAGCTAGCTGCCTAGATATCAAGAGATGTACACACTGAGCTGTAGCGAACATAAAGGTGGCCAAGGACAGAGGGCCCACCCCTTCACTGTCACTTTTGCACTAAATGCCCCAGGGAGAAAACCAGCCTGTATAAAAGTGAAGAGGAGCCCCTTCCGGGTTTAATGAACTGGAATGAATAGAAGCAGCCTGCCTCCTAGAAGGTTCACATTGTATTTAAAATAGCAACGGGTGATTTCCAGTATGTGATGTACTGCTGCTTGGTTTTTTGTTTTTTTTTTGTTTGTTTTTTTTTTTTTTGCAATATCTCCTTTGTAAAAGAACATCTATCTGTGATGTAAATTTCAGTGTAAGAAATGAAGTCTTTGAAGTCTCCAGGGGAACTCTGGGGACACTTAAGTATATTCCACAATCATTTTTGATGACGTTGGTAGCCAGAAGAAATGAAGCTGTAGGTGATGTTTGTGTTCCTTTGCATCATCCACACATCCACATCCTGAACATAATGTGGTAGTGTCCTCACACAAACAAGGCCACTGCCTTTATCAAAGAGACTTGAGAACAATTTAGGCCCTCTGCTTTGGAAAAGGCAGGTATATGGATCATAGAGCCCTCACCAGACACCCAATCTGCTGACACCTTGACCATGGATTTTCTATCCTTCAGCACTCCATGAGAAATAACCCTGTTGTTTATCAGCCTGCAATCTGTGGCAGTCTTTTATTACAGCCGGAAGGGGCCAGTACACCAGGGTGTTCACTTTGTGAGAATCTATTGAGTAGTACATTGAATACTTGTACACTCTTTTGGTTAATATGTTACATCAATAAAAATTGCACCTAATAGCCAGGCCAGTCAGGCCTAGTGACACACTCCTACAATCCCAGTAAGTGGGAGGTTGAGGCAGAAAGATGGGCATAAGTTCAAGACTAGCTTGGTCTATATACCAAGCCAGGAATCAGTAGTAAAGGCTTGTCTCAGAAAGACAAAAGAAGAGGAAGAGGGAGGGAGAGAGGGAGAGGGAGGGAGTGGAGGGGGGGGAGGGAAAGATAGATATAGGGAGAACGAAATCCTTGGCACATTTCCTGTAGCCTCAGCCCCTTAGAAGATGAGGCTGGGGATTTGCTCAAGCCTGGTGCTTGAGGCCAGTTGAGTTCTCTCTGCATAGTGTTTACATTACAACAGGGTGTAAGGGGCCCAGATTGCTTCTGTCTGCTTTTTGGTGGAGCCAAACAGCTCAGAGACTGGCCTTCCAGCCTAGCTGTTTGCACCCCGCCAGGGGCTGCTCTCATGGGCAAATCTCTATGGTGAGCATTGCTTTCTTATGGTTGGCTTCTGGGGATCTGGTGCTTCCTGCCACCAGCTTCTCTGCTTATCAAATATAGTTTGTATAGGCTGGTGGAAAGACTTCACTGTGGGGCTGGGGATGTGCTTAGTGATAGAAAGCTTGCCTGGCATGCATGAGGCCCTAGGTGCAATCCTCAACACTATAAAATGTAAAGTAAAATCAAATAAATTGTGCACACAAAAAAGAAGGAAGGGAGCAAGAGATGTTCTTGGTGTGATCACCCATGTGCAGGGCTAAGGCCAGTCAATGCATCAGAAAGCAATCAGTCTGTGGCTCTACCACACATTAGCTGTGTGACCCGGAGGGACTTCCTTAACCCTTCTGAGCTCCACTTTCTCATTTGCAGAGTGAGGGTGGTATCTGGGTTCACATCACAGCATTCAGGATGAAGGATTAAATGTGACCATGTGTATAAAGGGCTTAGCCTACGGCTAGATACACAGCAAACACAAACACAATCTGATTGTCCGGGATAGGCTTTGGCATCCAGTGGGTGATGTAGTGTTGAGCCAAGAATTGTGGTCTGACTTGGCCTCTGCCCTGAGGATTGCACCATGGAGTATGTGGAATGTTAATTCCCTTCTTTTCCGCTGCTACAGATAGGAGCAGAGGGCAGAGGGCAGCTTTCTGGGAAGTGCAGAGATGTCAAGGAAGGTCAATTCCTTCTCTTCACCACAGACATCCTTGGATCATATGCTAAACACTGCGGTAGATGACAGGTGGTCAGGTGTGACTTCTGTCCATGGCAGCCAACTGCCCACAACAGGATGCTCCCTGATGGAGGGCATAAGACTCTGCCCCATTTGTCTGTGTTCTCTCTCACATGTATAAAATGGGTGACTCAAAGCTTTTCCATCTCTGATGCTGTGAAGGCCCATGATGTATCTTCACAGCAAAAGAAACCCTAAGACAGATGTTTCCAACTATCGTTCACAATTGTCCAGTCTCACAAGCAACAAAGAGCGCAAAGAAATAAATTGTAGTGTGTTCAGATGTTGGACTTTTATTCAGGACCAAAAGGAGCAAGCTACCAAGCCAAAAGAGACGAAGTCATGAGTGAGTGTCCCAAGTCACTTTGAATCATTCCAACTGCCATCTGATGTCCCACAGTAGGCAAAAGTCTCAAGACATTCAAGGATTCGTGTTTGCCAGATGTTGGGGTGGGCACAGCTGTCAGAAAACAGAGGGTGTTCAGGGCGGAAAACTACTCGGGATGATGCTCTAATAATGGCTATGTGCCATTATATACAGTTCAAAGCTTGGAACAACTTGTGTCTGTAGGGCTCCCACCGCAGTAATTTATACCACTGTGCTTAGAGGTGTTGAGAGGGGTGGAGCTTCAGTAGACTTTACAAGTATGTTGAAAACAAAACCAAATAATAACTAGGCTCTGTCCCCTAGGCAACTGTGATTGTGATCGACAGCTAGCTAGGTACTCATTCTGCACTCCAAGTCCTTATCTATGAAATGGGCATGGAAAAGGGGTGAAATGGGTCTCTGTGTGGATTGGGAGAATTAACCGATCCAAAATGTTTAGTAACGTGCTTGGCACCTGCAGGAGCTCAGTCATAGCTGCAGCAAAACCAGATATACTCTCCACACTTGAGTATCTTTTGCCTGACTGACCTGGCAGATACCCAGCCCGCATCCTGTCCTTCATCAGCCAAGCATTGTCCTGTGCCTGCTGTGGCTCTGGGGGAAAAAGTTCAGCTCTGGATTGAATTAGGTTCACATTCTGTCACAAGGCCATTTCATCTTCTCCTGACCAAAACAGCCACCTTGAGCACTGTGACAGAGGATGGCCTCCAGCGTGGGATGCTGAAAGTCTGCAGACACACACACACACACACACACACACACACACACACACACACACACACACATGAAACAATCTTATTGGGATCTCATAGCAAACCTATAATTAATCCAGAGCTCTGGGGGCTCAGAGTCCTCAAGAATTTTTAGCTCTTATGAGGTACAATTTGGACCCCACTGGCTGACTTCAAAGCTACCTTTAATTTGTAAATTTTTGTTGTTGTTGATTTTTTGAAGACAGGGTTTCTCTGGGTAATAGCCCTGGCTGACCTGTAACTCACTTTGTAGACCAGACTGGCTTGGAACTTGGAGAGATCTGCCTGCCTCTGCCTCCTGAGTGCTAGAATTACAAGTGTGCGTCAGCATCAAATGGCCTAAGTCTATGATGTTTTAAAAGCTCTGCCATTGCAAACAAAACTGAGTTTATGGGGTCACGGGTAGGCTGTTGGATTGCTAAAGGCCCATTTTTCTTCTTCCCCACTGCACAGCCCTGAAGTGTCTAGGAGGTTTAGGGATTCGGCCTCCATGAAGTGACTAGGGTTGAAACCAGGATTAGTCCAGAAGTGTGCATACAACTCTGAGATGATAGCATATAGTAGGAGGTTTCTGGCCCGGACTTTTGGGCCTAACCTCAAGGTTTAGACCAACAGACCCACAGACTGGCAGAGACAGATGCTTTCATTAATTTTAGGCTGATTGGCCTCAGGCCCAGGCATATAACTTGCTAACTCTTTACCCTTAATCTAACCCGTGACTCTTATCCTGTTCAGCCATGTGGCTCGGTACCTTTTCTCAGAGCAGCATAGTTGTCCTCTGCTTCTTCAAGCTTCTCTCTGGCATTCTGCTCTGCTCTGCTTGTTCCTAGAGTCTTCTTACTCTGGTAGCCCCACCCACACTTCCTGTCTGCCTTTGGCCAATCAGTGCTTTTTACTAAACCAGTGGGTGGGACAATTATTTACAAAAGAACAACATAATACTCCTATAATAGCAGGTCCAAGGAAGATGATTTTTCCAAACCTTAAACACAGATAAAAAGGAAACTATGTCCTTTTGCTCAATGCTTCAGTTTCTCTTAAGCAACACCAGGCACATTTGCTTTACTCTGGCTCTGGTATCTCAGGATGAAGGCACACCGGAATGTGTGGTTAGATGCACTGGGATGCATTTCCACCATGGCTTGAGATAGGGAGAGAGTGCCACTGTCCTTGTTACATGGCCCGAGGAGTCATGAGCAATGACACTCATGGATTCAACCACATTTGCTTTTAGAGAAGACAGAGCCAAGCCGTAGGCCTCAGCATGTGCCTTACCTTAATGATTTAATCTCACAGTAGAAGTATGTTGGCAGAGAGACTTCCCAACGGGAAACTGTGCCCTGGAGACCATGCTGCTAGGCAGAAGCTTGGGAAAGGCCTTTCTTCTCTGAGAAGCCCTGTTCCAAGTGTCATCAAATATCAGAAACTAAAAATTCCTGCATGAACATTAACTCTTTATCTCCTGGTGTTCTTACTGGCTTTCCAAATGGATTTAGTGGATCTCAATTGGGCAGTTAATATTAATGACACTGAAGGATCATTTGTTAGTTCTATCTTTGGAGCTCTGCTGATACTTAAATTTATTTTATCTTATTTTTTATTTTATGCGTATGGGTATTTTACTTATGCATATGTGTGTTCTCTCTGTGTGTACAGTGCCCACAGAGGCCAAAAGAGGGTGTTGTATCTTCCGGCACTGAAGTTACAGAGGGTTGTAAGCCACCAAGGGGGTGCTAGGAACTCAACCCTGCTTCTCCGAAGAGTAGCAATTGCTCTGAAATCCTGAGCCATTTCTCCAACCCCTCCCCTGCTTTTTTCTCTCATTACCCAGTGAAGAAGGGTACCAGAAAATGTCCTCATGAGGTACTAGTATAACTACATGCAGGCCTTGGGTCGGTGCATAACACACATGGTCAGCCTGGTCCTCAAGGTGACCCAGTGAGTATGGATATATACATATAGTGAGTATGGTTTTTACTGGAGAAGTAGCTGAGTCTTGAAGTTGGATTGGGTTGTGGGCCTAGGATCTGACTCTGGCCGTTTCCAATCTTTCCACCCCCCATGCTGCCTGTGATACATGGCTTTCCTGAGCCTTAGTTCCCTTAGAGGGAAATGAGAAGAGTGTTATATGGAATCCCTAAGGTCAATCAATATTAGTCCAATGCCAATATCCTAAGAATATTATCCTCTGTCATTAAAGAATAGAATGAAGCACTGGAAATAAGAATTGATGGCTAGGTGAGCCCTGCTCACAAGGCCCTGTGATCCTTTCTAACTGTCTGAGCAACGGTCAGTTGAAACGGTTGCTGGTATTAAAGAATTACCTTCCTTCTGTGTCTCTTTACCTCTGAAGCATCCTTCATTGCTGTCAATAACTGTTCCAGCCCCTCCTCCAAGACTAGCAGCATCCTGAGACTTGGCTGATGCTGAGCGGCTAGAGGAGGTCCAAACAGAACATCAACACCTGCTTCCAGCCCTTACTCCACAATGAGCATTGTTCTGAATGGATAGTAACTTCTCACAGCTTCATAATACATCTATGGGTTGGGCATTATTGAATAACTCTATTAATGGTGGGGGGAGCTGAACACAGGGTGCTTATAACATGCCAAAGGCCATAAAACTTGTATGGCATCAGAGTCTCATACAAATGGGCAGCCTGTCTCCAGAATTCAACCTCTTTTCACCATGTCCTACTGTTTTGCATTATGTACTAATCTTAAAAGATGAGGTTATTGGTAAAAATGTGCATCTATGGCCTGAGATATTAAGGTGGCCAGCAGATCTGGAAGACTCATGACTGGGCCATAGAGTCTATAGAGATGTTCTGTAGCGTGAAATCGAGCTGTGGGAGGAAGAAAAAGGAGAAAGCTTCCAAAAAAGCCGTTTTCAAAGGCTCTCAGCCATGCCCAGTGAGTGATACAGTCCTGGGCACCATGCTGGTTTCAGTAAGGATTTCTGCTTTTTTTTTTTTGTAAGTTCTAGAGGGTGATGGAACTTCGAATCCAGGCTGGCTTCAGATTTGTGATCCTCCTGTTTGGTTCCAAAGTTCTAGGATTTTAGGTGTGTGCTACCAAGCATGGCTGGATAACCCTTTCTGATAATTGGGAGAAGTTGTCCCATGGCTTTTCTGTCTTGTGACACTTCTTAATTCTCCCACTCACTCTTGTAATTATGTAGTTAATTGGCTAATTATTTATTCACCTAACAACTTGTTCATTGATTTCTGGCAATAATGATCTTGCTTGTGCACCTACTCAAATATTTGCAGAATGAATGGCCACTCAAGGAAGGGATGAATAAAACCAGAGCCTGTGGTCTGAAACTTGCCTCTAGCCAGAGCTCTCTGGGGAAAATATGAAGGGATGAGCACAAAACCAAGCCCTGTTTGAAAGAGAAGACAGGCTTTAGTGGAGAAAGGAGAGGGTTAAGGAGGTGTGTTTAGGGCATAGAGAAAGACAGACAAGAGGCCAGGAGGGGGGACAGAGGAATTATGGACATGAAACCTGAAAAGGAGCCTGTGAACCAGCCTGCAGTACCAAAGAAGCCCTTGTCCCCAGGCCTCCCTAAGGGGGTTGGGCTTCTCTTGTGTGAGGTCCTTGAGGCCTGCCAGAGAGGTGTCCTCTTACAGGAGTGCATTCATTTCATTTCCCACCATTGCCTGATGACAACAGATACCCAGGAACCATGTAGGAAGTTTCTCTTGTCTCTGAGGGTGCATTTCCATGCATGACTCCAGTGTGGGACTCCCTCGGTTGAGCTGGAAGGATGTTGTTCTGGAAAGCACACACTGGCTGACTTAGGGCAGTGTACTTAGAAAAGCCAGGCGTCAAACCTGGCTCTCTTGCCTGCAACGGAAGAGCCTTCCTCGAAGTGGCAATTTCATCCCCTCCCCCACTGGAGCCCACACACACTAGCCCCAGTCACTGGCCCTGGAGCACCTTCCCACACTTCTCTCCACCACACCAAGGCTGATGAGTGTCAGAGGAAATGCCACCTCACACAGAAAACCTGGGGGACGCTCCCCCCTTCCATAAACATTTACTGAAATAACTTCTTATTGATGGTTGTTTTAAGACATGCAGCAGAAAAAAAGGAGGCCTGAGAATTATTTCCAGTGTAACTTTGTTCATCTAGATCTGTGTCTTCGATGTGGGTCCTAATTTCCTCCTCGATGAAATATAGCACTTTCCTCACAGACTAGGTGTTGTGCTCTGTGAGGCATGACTGATAATTCTCTTTCTCCTCCACACCTGCCTCATGAAGATTTGTAAATGCCAAAAGGCAGACTTCTTTCTGCCTTAGCACAGATTCAAAATAAATTATTTCCTAGGCCCTGCCCATTGTTTATTTAAATGCCTGTCAAGTGCCAGTCAGAAGCTCAGCACAAGGTTGGTGTTATAGGAGTTAAAAAAAATTAGCTGGATGGAAGTGGTGCACCCCTTTAATCCCACCTCCAGGAGGCAGAGGCAGGTGGATTCCTATGAGTTTGAGGCCAGTCTGATCTAAAGAGTAAGGTCCAGGACAGCCAGGGCTACACAGAGAAACCTTGTCTCAAAACAAAAACAAACAAAAAATATTGTTAGGTTCCACACCCTGGTCAGAGGCTCAGGTGCCTATTTAACACAGAAAAGTGGCCACTGGTGTCAGATTTTCCCTGCATCCTTCAGTCCCTACAGGGACCTCCTAGCTGGCATGCCCCACCCCTTATCCTGAACTCTCCAGTTCAGAGGGATGCACAGCAGCTCTTTTCTATATAATCCAGCCATTTTGGTTCCCCACTTTCTTTATCCCTTTATTGCCCTCCCACCCCCACCACTGTACCTGTCCCTTCACCTCTCTACTACCCACATGGCCTGGCTGAGGTCATGTCCACTCTGGACTCTCACAGATGCCTCTCCCTCTGGCTCTGCTCTCCCACATGTCAACAACAGACCTCCTCCACCAGACCTAGGAGCAATCATGCTTCCTTTTTCTTTTCCTTATTATTTTTATTTATTGATTTTTTTTTCATTCACATAAGGAATAAGGAGCAGAGTTTAAAATTGAAGGTGATCAGATGTTGGCAGGAAAGAGCTACTCAGCTCAGGAGAGGGAGGGATGAATTGCCCTGAGTCTAACCAATCTAAGAAGGCTACGTAGTAACAGGATCTGCGGTAGATGAAACATCATGCTGAAGGTTATAATCAGGATGATGATTGCCGTGGTTCATTTCAATTGTCAACTTGGAGGTCTAGAATAGACTGGGAGATGGACCTTTAGACCTGCCTGTAGCAGAGTATACGGCTAGGTTGAGGTCAGAAGACCATCCACAGTGGGCAGCACCATTCCCTGGGCTGGGTAAAAAGGGAAAAGTGAGCTGAGAACCAGCATTCATTATTCTCTTCTTCCTGACTGTGGATGTCATGTGACCAGATGCTAAGCGTTCCACTGCCTTGACTTGCCCACCATGATGGAGAAAGAATAAACTCTGTCTCTAATGTTGCTTTTCTCAGGGTATTTCATCAAGTAACAAGAAAGTCATGAAGACAATGGTGGTATTTCGGAAAACAGCAAAATGTATTGAGATCTTAGCACATGGTAGATATTGATGTGGCTCTATAAGTAAGGTCCAACTGTTTTTTATTCTCAATCTTCCTTAAAACAAACAAACAAACAAAACAGGGTCTCAGGTGGCCCAGGTTGGCCTTTAACTCCTTATCCCCTTGACTCTATTGCCTAAGAGTGAGGACCACAGGTACGAACCACCATGTCCGGTAATGGGTCCAGACTGCTTATGTTAAAGTCTGATCAATCTGCAGCAACAATTCATCTTTAGTGTCTCTAGAAGCAGCATTGTAAGGGTCTAGAAACACCATTAAACTCCATCTTGTAAAAATAACTGGTTCTTCTTCACTGTACATCTCTAAGATTATAATGCACCCTCCAGATCTAGGCAGATGCACCAAGCTCATTTCAAATTGTATTTCTGTGTTGTACTCAGTTGTGTCCCTCCCTCTCTCTCTCCCTCCTCCCTCCCTCCTGCTGAAGGCTAGGACTACAGGTATGTGCCAGCATCTTCAGCTTGTGTGCCTTTCCTTATTTACCTCATACCGGTCGATCATTGTGCCCTAAGACTGGGTCACATCTAGATTTGTTAATTCATTCACTTGTTTAGTCAGTACATATTTGTTAATAACTTATGGTTTGAAATTTGATTCGACTGAAACATCATTTTTGATCTAACAGAGTTCAGAGAGTCTACATACGATCCTAGCATTGCCATTCTGAGAGCAGAATGTATCAGATTTTCTTTAAGTCCCAGCCATTCATTGCCCCAATTCCATGAATTTCACTCATCTTCTAGAACCTTGAGGCTGGTTTTTGTTTCTTGTGTTGTATTCTATTTTGCTAATTCATTCATTCATTCATTGAGACAATGTTCTCTATAGGCCAAGCTGATCTCCAACTTGCTATGTGGCTGAGAAGTCCCCAGAACAGATGTCAGTGACATCCCCATTCATGAAGCAACTGACAAATTAGGGTATTCCTATCCCCTAAGAGAGAGGAAACTATGTAACCAAGGAAGGCATACGTCCCACCCTGAATTGTAGGATTAAAGGGAAAAATGAAACAGGAAAGTCAAGAGAGATCAACTTTGAAATGACTTTTAATTCCTTATCTTCCTGCTTCCAACTTTTGAGTGTTGGAATTACAGGTAGGCCAACATATCTGTTTTCTATGATTCTGGGAATCAAATCCAGGGCCTTGGGAATGACGGGTAAGCACTATACCACCTGACCTATTTTCCCAGTCTATAGACTGTCATTTTTGATGGGCAGGAAGTAATGATGTTTTCTTTTTACTTTGCTTCCTTTGTAAGGATGGTAGCAACTCCAAGCAGATATTCAAATGAGATTGTTTGACTAAATTATTTAAATGACTAACTCAGCTGTGAACCATGAGAAAGCAGTTTCTACAGTTCTGTATTTAGAATCTTCGAGGTTGAATGTCATTTAATGGATGGACAATAATAGAAACAGTTAAAATTCCACGGAGCCAATTCAGCATCCTTTAAAAGCTTAGCTTTGAATGTCTCCTGTATTCCGCATTCTTCTAGTGGCAAGTGTCAGAAAACCTGAAAATTCAAGCCATCTTATGAAAAAAGGAAGAAGAGGTTGAGTCCAACACTATGATGTCTAAAGACTGATCCGGCATGTTCATGTTACATGTTAGACTCCGTGATTCAAATGACGAACTCATGGCTATTTCTCTTCTTATATGATTGGTTCCTTTCTAGGTCAGACTCCTGTCACATGACAGGAAAATGACCACGAACAACTGCAATCTATATGCCTCCAATGATACTTTGATAACTTACTGACTTTGTGTGCATTGGTGTTTTGCCTACATGTATGTCTGTGTGAGGATGCTGGATCCCCTGGAACTGGAGTTATAGACAGTTGTGAGCCACCATATGGGTGCTGGGAATTGAACCTGGGTCCTCTGGAAAAGCAGCTCCCAAATAACTGACTCAGTGATTTAATATTAGTTGTAAATGCTCGGCCAATAGTTCAGGCTTGTTACTAGCTAACATTTCCACTTAGATTAACCCAGATTTCTTATCTATGTGTTTGACACATGGTCTGGTAACTTTTTTCATTATAGCATTTCTATCTTGCTTCTCCATTTGCCTGAGACTCTCGGACTCTGCCCCTCTTCCTAACAGCATCCTCAGTATGACTGTCCCATGTACACTTTTGACTGCCTATGCGTCAATCAGCATTTTATTAAACAAATTTGAGTGACAAATCTTCACAGTGTACAAAAGGATTATTCCAAAGCAATTCCCAGTGACTTCCTGCAGGTAGGCCCCACATCCCAAATTAACACTACCAGCTAAAGACCAGGACTTCAAAACATGAACTGTGGGAGGAAATGATGATAACTCATAGATCATCAGGGATGGATGATAGATGGTAGTCTGATACTGAGATTGGCTTTGCCTATACCAGGACTTTAACAAAGCATCCTGTGAGTCCAGATAATTGCTGTAAATGACCGAAAGAGGATGGAACTATGTTAAATGAGGGTGTTTACATGCTGTCTTGAGGGAGCAGTTTCTGTGGGATTCAGTCCATCATCATCATAAGAGAGCGCATGCCATGGTAAACATTCGTTTGCCTGCTAATTCCTGCTCCTCTTCTCCGTGGGCTTTGAAATCAAGAACCAGGTAGGGGTTGGAGAGATGGCTCAGAGTTTAAAAGCACTGACCGCTCTTTCAGAGGTCCTGAGTCAATTCCCAGCAACCACATGGTAGCTCACAACCATTTGTAATGAGATCTGGTACCCTCTTCTGGCCTGCAGGCAGAACATTGTATATATAATAAATACATAAATCTTTTTTAAAAAAGAAATCAAGAGCCACGTTATTTTGGCTAATGAAATGAAGCCAAAGTGATGCAATCTGAGAGGGATGCCTGAACTGTTTACTGATGCATGGTCCTCTTTTCTCTTTGCCACGGTGGCCCTGCTGACATGAAAGTACAATACCAAGCCCTCACCTATAGATTAGCTGCCCTGGCCAACCACCTAGATCCATAGTTGTCTTTTGTGAGGGTTGTATAGCAGGTTCCTCCAATGTAGAAACATTACACTTTGTGGGGAAACTTCTTAAGCAGGAAGATAAACAACTCAAAGGAACTTCAGGAAGTCCCTAAAACTGATCAGATTCACTAGGCTCCTCCCTGCCAAACAATGAAAGCTAAGAGTCTCTTGGCAGAACAGAGCTGCAAAGTACACTGAGGGCAGACCAAGTACCTGGAAGAAGTAGAATCCAGCAGAGTTGCCTAGAAGAGGCCTGTAAAGGACGCTCTCCAACCTGATGAGCTGCCTGCATGCGGTGTAATGGATTCCCAGCTTGCATGAGTTGTCATCCATGGTGGGGTCGGCTTTGGTGACACAGCTGTCTTTGAGTCATTTCTGCTCCTGTTAAGTGACCTCAATAAAACTCATAGCTCACCAAATTGGACTTTGGTGGTATCTGTTAATTTAGTCTGTTGTGGGCCTCCTATCTGGGGAGAGAGAGTTGATGTGTACATTGTGTTTCCCTAGGAAATGTTTTGTCATATAATAGTGAGGAACAGCCTTTCTTGTGTTAATTCAATGGATCAGGGATGTTTACTGCAGCTGTAAAGCTTACTCTGCTTTCATTCCTGGGTGTATACCCCAAGTTGTCCGGCTTTGCGGTTTTTGACTGTGAACTTTAGCCTTTAATGGCTGAGCCATTTCCAACCCTTGGCTTTTCTCTCTCAAGAGAAGGTAGAAATATAGATTTGGAGTGAAATATTTAGTACATAGAGAAGAGGATGAGAAATAGGAGGTAGAGGAAGAAAAGGACGAGCGGAAGGACAGGGAGGTGGGAACAGTACCTACCTGGATGTGGGCGGCACTATCCCATGCCGAGGGATCTGGAAAAAATAAAAACAGGAAAAATCAAGGCAGTAGATGTGGGGTGGCTCCTCTCTCTGTTCCTGATGTGCACAGACGTGGCCAAGATTTTGCCCGCCACCATGCCTTCCACACCAAGACTAATGCTACCCCCTGAGCCATAACCTTTCCCTTCCTGATAGGTATTTGGTCACGGTAATAAAAAAAGAGTAACTAATACAAAGGCTGGTGCAGAAGCCATCAGCTTGCTCCACATGATCCCTCACTTGCAGTGATTTGTTATACCATCTTTCAACTTACAGTGTGTTAGCATGCCTTCATACAGCCATTCTGTTTTTCCCTTTCAGTCCGGCAGTTGGTAAATTGCATGAAATATGGACACATGGAATAACCTGTGTATTAGAAGACTTGGCCCGAGTGCAGGCTAACATATGTGTTTTGAGGGAGGACGGTAGGTTGGGTTAAGCCCTGGTATTTTGTAAGCTAGATGAATTAAACGCATCCTTTGACTTACAGAATTTTTAGCTCACGGTGGGTTTGCCACAGTATAACCCGATGATGTGTGAAGAACCATCAGCAGTTTATAATCTTGGCAGACACAGCTGTAATGGAGATGAAAGCAGGCATTCCACCTAGACTCCTGCAGTGCCTATGCTTTGTGTCAGGTACTCTCAGCTACTCTTGACCTTGCTGCTTATTTTGTGCTTTTAACTCATCTTTTCCTAACTAGCTAGGAGGTGAGGACGGGTGTGGAACTAAGTCTTTGTACTTGTCTGATATGGGAATGTCTTTCTGTATGCTGTGAATATCAATCTTTAAATAAAGGACCTGTTTTGGCCCATGACAGGCACCATAGAAAAAGTAGGAGGGGAAATCACAACATAGGTAGGAGAAGCAGGGTGGAGTCAGAGAGATCCGAGCCAGCCGGCAAAAGAAGAAGCATGTAAGGAACACAGGTGAGCCATGGGCCATGTGGCAAACAGATTAATGAGAATGGGTTAAGATAGATATAAGAGTTAGCTATCAATGTGCCTGAGCCATAGGCCAAGCAGCATGAAGTTAATATAAGTGTCTGAATCATTTTGGGGGCCTGATCAGCTGTGGGTGGCTAAGGGGTCTGGGCCGCCCAGGGCCAGAAACCTCATTGCTACACACGTCAGTCATAGGTCACAGGCATGTAACAGATTCTCAGTAAATTCTGGGTGTCACGGTGAGCTGATTGATTGGTTGTCAGAACAATCGCTTCCTCTTTTGATGATGAGGAGCAGTTCTGAGGAACTGTTTTACCTCATCAATTCACTTTTTCCTCTGCAAAGACCTTGAGATTTATCAGTCAGTGTTCTTTAACCTGTATATTTATTTATTTAGCTAGGGTCTCATGTATACCAGGATGGCCTGAAACTCACTGTGTAGCTGGGGATGAACTAGACCTTCAGACCCTCCTGCCTCTACCATCCAAACTCTTGAGTGTATAGGTATGCCTCACTATGTCAAGTGTATGCTGGTGCTACACTACACATGCTAGGGGCATTCTACCAACTGGGCTTTATCACCACCCCGACATGGGCTCCATTGATGAGGATTTCAGTAGCAAATACCAGGACATCTAAACCCAAGCTACTTCAGACATGCCACAGTCTACAGATTCCTAACTGAAATCTCCATTGGTAGGGAGGATAGCGACCTGGCTGGACATAGCTTGGCTTCCCTCTACTGCTCTTTGCATCATTATTCCCAGTAAACTCTTTTGCTGAGGTGGCATCTACTAATTTCAGGTCAGCTTCTGGTCGCCTCTCTTCCCAGATGAGTAGGACACTCTTAGTCTCATCAATTTGATGGAGGGGGTACGTGATTATCTGTGACTCAGCTATGGCTCATCAGGACTTTTTTTTATTTTTTTAGTTGCAAGAGACAGGACACCTAAATTCACATTACTTTAGGCTAGACCATTGTTTCCCTAAGAGCCCGAGGTAGATCAGTTACAGCTGGAGACAGCGAGTCTGCACAAGGGTTATGGGAGATGAGCCGGATAAAGACTCCTTAGTGCCCCCCCTCCCGCCTCTCCCCTCCCTGCTGCCTTCCCTATAGCATATTTAATTTATGTAGGAAGTGAAGGCCCAGGTTGACTACCAGTCACCCCAGCCACAATCCAAAGTACGCCCTGGAGAGGACCAGCTTTAACCACACATGTTAATTATTAGTCCCTGAACAGAGATCAGTTTAGTTTTTTCAAAGTCCCAACAGAGGACGCATAAGGTAATGCTTCCCGTTTTCAGTATTTTCTTTCACATAAATGCACAGACCCTCATCTTGGGGGAGAAACATCATGTAAACCAGGTTCACAGTCCCCCGCTTTGATCTTTGTGCCCTGGAAAAGGTGGTGTTGGCTTTACTGGGACAGAGTGCGGTTCTTTTGGAGTTCTTACTCTCTTTTTTTCTCTCCCGTCAGTGTTGTGAGGGAAGCTGCTGACGGTGACTGTGAAGATGGACCAGTGATGTCACTGAGGTTTGGTCTGTCTCTGTTCTACCTGTTCTCCTCTATAGAAAGATTTAAGAGAAACATAGAGGTGATGGTTCCCTGCAGACTGGCACATGGAGATGTGCTTGCCCAGCTTGGCTCAAGAACTTCCTTCCTCGTGTTCATTGTTGTCCTTCACTCCAAGCATCTGAACTTCACGAAGACATGAGCTTTTTCACTTCCTTTCTTCTATGGGTGATGACCTGCCATCTCTCTGAGAAGGATTCTGAAGGTCACTGAATGTCAACATTGCCACCCCTCTTTGGCTTAAGCAAAAAGGTAGGGTTTGGAGACCTAGGGTGGTGACAGCAGTAGTTCTCAGGTGCCACGTGTGTTTCTGCCGGAGGGCTCTGTGCACCAGCCTTCGAAGGGCTGTCTTTTTTTTTTTTTTTTTTTTTTTTTTTCCTGGAGTGTCCTTTACCATCTACCTCTGTTGGAGGTTGGGAGGTGGGCGCGGAAGCTATATCCCTGGGAGTCCTTGAAGAAGATGCTGTTGGAGGTCTTTAAGAAGTCAGGTCCGCTCACTGCTGCGTCCTGTCAAAGGGAAGCAAAAGCCTGCAGAGAGTTAGGCAAAGAGCCCTAGGTCAAGCTGGGCCAGCCACTGATCCAACGGTGGCCTCAAGCTGCAGCTCGTCTGGGTCTCGGTCCACTCACAGCATGGCTTCAGAACCACAGGGCGCTTTGGTGGACAGTGGGTAGGGACAGAAGCACCCAAACGCCTTAATATCCCCGCCCATGCTCCTCCACGGGAAAAACAAAACAGGCTTGCGAGATCCTGCAGCGTCCGAAGACATCATTGCGCGGAACGCCACCCTCGCTCTGGGTTGTGGGGGAGAGCGCACCGGACGGAGGAGGATGGTTCAGCGCGGGCTGAGCTGGAAGGGGTTCTCCGCTCGTCCTGCAGTCGCCTTCTCGCCGCTGCCTCCCTGGCTGCTCGGCGTCCCGGGGGTGGTGGCCGCGAGGCCGAGCAGGGGATACGCTTACATAACCGCTCGCAGGGTCCTGCTGCCTCGCGCGCTCGGGAGCCACGGGCGGGGCGCCCCGCGGGACCGCGATGCTACCGGGACGAGTGCGGCAGGGCCCCGGCCGGCCGGGCGAGCGGAGGAGAGCGAGCAGCGGCTGGAGGAGGGCGCCGGCGGCGGCGGGGGAGGTGAAGGTCAGTGGGTGTGAAGCGCGCGATCCACACCCCCCTCCTCCCCGTCCCCTCCTTCTCTTCCTCTCCGTCCCCCTCTGACGTGTGGAGCTGGCAGCTCGGCCGGTTCCGCATTCCCGACCCCTCCCCGCCGCGACTCAGGGCCCGCTATATAGCCGGGGCTGATGCAACCCGTCCCGCCGCCCGCCACAGCCTGCGGGAGGGACGCTCGGCTGCCGCGACGGGGGGCGCTGGCGGAGGCAGAGGCTGCAGTTGCGGCGGCGGGGCCGGCGCCGCGGCGGCTCCCGGGCCGGGACGGGCCTGGGCAGCAGCGGGCGGCAGCGGCGCGGAGTGGGCACGGCGCCTGCAGCCGGGTTCTGGGCCCCGGGGCGCCGCCTCCGCCAGCGGCTTCTGCACGGTGGGTGCCCGGGGATTGGGGAGGGGGGGTTGTGGGCGGGGCACTCGGCCTCTGGCACCTGGATCGGCCACCGTCGTAGAAGCTACCGTGGGGGCTCCTACCGATCCGGGACCCCCGAGCTCTCTACGGGAGAGCTGCAGCCGCTGTCCATCCGTGGCTTCTCGGGGCTGGGCCGGGCAGTCCTGTCTGCGGCCGGGACAGCAGGGCGCTCCCTCCTCGCTCTCCTCCCCCAGTGCGCGTGCTGAGAGGTGTTGGGCTTGGACGGCAGAGAGGGCGGGGTGAGCGGGAGAAAACTGTCGCGGGCACTGCGGGGAACTCGAGGGGGCATGCACGCCCCAGACCTGACAGGTCTCACCCCAGTCTCTTCCACAGTTCTTCAGGACCGGGAGGAGGGAATTGGGAAAGGTATCTAACCAACAGGGTGTCCTTTGCTCAGGACCATTGCTGCTGGCTCTAGCTAGGTTAGGAGGGAACCACGGGGTAGTCCCGGGTCCCCTCGGGATCCCTTCTCGCACATCAGGTTACATAAGAAGGTAAGCAGCCTTCTTTAGGTAACCTGCCCAGTTTACAAGGCACTTTCTGTCCTTCTTCTCCAAGAAGTCTAGGCCGTCCATCTAGATTCATGGACCCTGGAGTGGCAAGGACAGGCTCTGCCTGGATCTTTAGGGGAGCTGGCAAGCCTGGGAAACCTTGGCTCATTTGAGGAAATGGATGGGCCATTTGGGGATAGAGGTGGAGAGGCCGCTACGAGCAGGGAATCAATCTCTGAGACAGCTCCAGCTAGATTGCTCAGCCCTTGTGCGGTAGAGTGGCATCTCCCTGGTGGCATTCAGGGTAGGGGGCTGTGGAAAGGTCTGTGTCCGGGAATGGCTTGCACTGTGTAACTGTTAAATCTTGGTCCACTCTACCCAAGATCTTAGTTCAGTGAGCACGAGAAAACAGAATCTGCACCACAATAGAGTGGGTACCTGCTTGTCCTAAGGATTGTTAGCAACTGTCTTCACACACACACACACACACACACACACACCAATTCCTAAGTATTCCTTCCACTAGGGGTTTAAAAATCATCTCTCTGCTGTTTCAACAAATCTGACTACAGCTTGGGTGGCAGGCTTATCCTGTGCAGGTTTCTAGGGGAGAGTTGAACCAGGGATCAGGTGCGTACAGACTCTTGGTTTTGCAGAAACCTGATGTTCAGGGGGACAGAAACAAGAACTATTCTTATGCCCCTGGGTGCTCCAGGTTTCGTTTTGCTTAAAGTAGGGAGGAGGATGGATTTCTCAAAGAATCTTCTGTTTCCCCTCCATGTTGGCTTCAGTTCAGAGGAGCAGGCAGCTCCAGAATCTTCCTGAAGAGCTGGGATTAGTGTACGGTTTGAAAGGCTACAGGAAAGACTGGGGGAGAAGGTCTCTGAATTATTTGTTAATAAACCGGCTGCAGTCATCTCCAAGGAGATATGCCTATCATGGTGACTGAAGCACTTAGGAAAAGCTTCAGTACCTGTCTCCCTTACTCATCCACTGCCGGCTTTGGTAGCCTCTAGGGAACACCTGGATCTGTTGTCTCCCACCTGTTTGCAGGGTGTCCTCTCTCCTACCTTTTTCAGCCTGCAGAGCTAGTCCCTCTGGGCTTTGTCTGTTAAGGAGTTACCTTTTGGTGTTGCAGTCTATATCCCCATCTCCACTCTGGGAAGGAAGGAGTCAGCATGGATTCGAGGCTGGCCTGCTGCGTATTCATGGAGTTCTAACTCTCATTCTTTTCTGCAGCAGAATGCAGTGGACTTTTCTTTCCATGGGAAAAACTGGAGGAAGAGAAAGAGAGTGCAGGGCTCTGTGTGCGAATAACTCTGTAGGCAGGGGGAGAGCAACAGGCGCACTCTTTTTCCATTTTCCTTTAATTAAGGCTCTGTGGAGGTGTGTTTGAAAACAGAGGGTCTCCTATGCCTTTGAGGAGGGTGAGAACACTGTTTTGGCTTCGTCCCGGGCCATATGCAACGTATGGTGGCCAATGAAACTTGGTCTGGCTCATTCTGTTGCTTGTCTTGGCAGTCAGTTCCATGGCTTGTATTACCAGCTCTAGGAGCTCTGGGGCTGCCAAGTCAGTGTGTGTGTGTGTGTGTGTGTGTGTGTGTGTGTGTGTGTGTGTGTGTGTGTGTGTGTGTGTGTGTGTGTGTGTGTGTGTGTGTATGTTGAGTGTGTATGTGTGTTGAGTGTGGTTTGTTGAGACCGCACTCAGCAGAGACAAAAATGCCTTAGTGACCCAGGCTTGGAATTTTCAGTCCTTTCTTTGCACTCACTGGAGGTGGGAGGGCTGGCCAGAGCCCACCATTAAGTCTTATTTCTGGATGCAGCCCATGGGGTTTGGTGTTTCCAAAACTTTAGCTGGCTAATGTCTTTTTTTTTTTTTTTTTTTTTTTTTTTTTTTTTTTTTTTTTTTTTTTTTTTTTTTTTAATGGACCAAAGCCATCATACACCATGGTCTGTCCTCTGCATTGTGCTATTTAGTCTTGCACTAAGGGACAGAGCTGAGGGAAGGAAGAGGAGAGATTGTCTAGCGGTAGGACCTTCTCTGTTCCCTCAGTACGGGTTTTGGCGGAAATGATTGGGGTTGTTTATTGATCCTGTACATTAGGCAGAGGACAGAGCCATGTTTTCAGGCAGAGCTTTGTGAAAGACATTTTTCTGATCTCTAGAGAAGGGCAGGAGTCTGCTGGGGGACAGTTCTGGGACAGCTCTGCAGAAGTCATTCCTGCCAGCATGCTGTGGTTTCTCCTGACCCCAGCTGTCCCACTCCATCTTCCCATGACGGCCCAGAGTAATCCCTAATGACCAACCAAAGAGGTAAAAGATCCTGGCACTGTTTTTCTGGAGCAGGGCCAGAGCCCAAGCCCATCAGTAGCACCTGTGGTGGCGAATAAATATCTTTGTGCTTTGACCTGCAAGTTTCAGGACGCTTTAGGAGAAACCGAGGCAAGCTAAAGGTGCCAGGCCTCATTTCTGTTCCTTTGTATGCAGCCCCGATTTAGTACCTGTCTGTCCTATGGCATAGCTTACTGTCCCTGCCTCCTTGGGGCTTAGTTGGGAAGAGCAGGAGTCCTGTGAGGAAAATCTTCCTTATAGCTATGGGAAGAGAGATCATTGCTAGACTGGGATGATCTAGAGGTGGTCATGAAGAGTTGTCTGGCACTGGAGCCTCCACAGGAAGGAATAATGTGCCCCCCCCCCCAAGTGAAGGGCTCTTCCAGGTGCTTTGCAAATGCTAAGTAATATAATTTTCTCAACTGCTGTTCGAGGCAAATGATGTCATTGCCACTTTATGATGTCATTGCCACTTTATAGTGCGGAAAGTGAGCAGAGAGGTCCTAGAATTGCTTTAGATCACATAGATAGCAAGATTTCACATTCAAACATCCAGCTCAATGGCTCCATGACCCCCCCCCCCCCAAGCCCCTGTAGTCTTAAGGCAGCTTTTGCAAGAGGAGCACTTTGCTATCATCCAGGTACTTTCCCTGTTCCTTAGCTCCTTGCCCACTGGCTCTCTGAATTTTGGAGGCTGCTTGGCAGTACCATTTAGATTATTGGAAACAAGTCATCACCTGGTTGTATAGCTCCGAGAAGAGGCTTGGGCTTGCTTCCTAACTGTGAGACTTTAACCAGATTTCCTAACCCCATTATGTCTCCCCTTCCCTGAGACTCCTGCACTGCACTCTGTGGTCGCTGGCTTGCCGTCTTTCATGGGCATCTCCTTACCTCCTGGGAACCTTCCAGAGTCCAGCTCCCAAGTCTTCCTGATTTTTGATCATTGCTCTTTCCTATGACTCTGTCTCCCCTCTTGCTCTTGAGCTTCCAGCAGCCATCTTGCTCATTCTCTGCTCCATTCTTCCTGTTCTGCTTTCTCTCTTCCTGGAGCCTCAAACCCAAGGCCACCTTGCACCCGGTTACACACCATTCCTCATGCCAGCCCAGGCTGGTTGCTTATGCAGATAGGGGCAATTGTCTTGGCCCAAGGAGTTCACACTTTCTCTGATGTTCTAGAAGTTAGGTTCTGTGTTCCTTTCAACTATTCTTTCTAATTTTCCAAACCTATTTTTGGTATCCTAGAGGAAAACTGATCATTTAAGGAGAGAGGGAGAGAGAGAGAGAGAGAGTAGTTTGACAGAGTAAGACCCTGATTTACAGACATACAAAAAGGCTGGGGTGTTGCTTTCCATATGATAAGCAAGAAAAGCAGGTAAGAAAGCTGAGTAAATTGCAGCTACCTTTATTCTGTCGGGTAGAAGGGCTCTTCCTGTTAATATCTGCCACTGGCTATTTTTGGCCTGGAAAAGCTTTGTAACTTTTTGTTCTGCACATCCAACGCAGCACCCTACTGTCTTCTTCCAAGTCCCCAAGGAAGTCAGCACAGACATGTAAATACTAGATATTTCCTCCAGTTCTTTCCCGCTGGGCCCATCTGGCCCATTTTCTCCTAGCTGGCTTTCAAGGGCTCTGTCAGCTCTCCCATTGTGTTAGCCCTACAACAGTTTAGGGTCCCTCTGGCCTTTGGAGCCTTTTCTAAAAGTCTTATTTGCATTGGGCTTGTCATCTTAGCTTTGGAAATTTTCCAGATTTTCTTTTTGCCTTTTGTTTGTTTACTTGTTTATGGTTTTGCTTGCAAAGTAGCAGGCGAGACTTTGATACATACCTAGCTTGGGCTTCCTTCGTTGGTTAGCTTCCGATTTATTCCTGGTCAGTGTCCCAAATTGCCATAGTCACTTTGGATTCTCTCCTGGATTTTTAGGCATTTGGGAACTATTGGGAGCTTGGTCTGTACTCATGATCCTAGGAGTCATGGAGACTTGAAGGGCGCCTCTCACACTGCACACCTCCGAAACCCAAGGGAAGAAAAAATCCAGGTCTTTCTTCTAGGGCATCCAGTGTGTACTCTTCCTTTCCCAGTGAATTGTTTCTGTCTGGAACGAGTACTGTGGGGGATGACATTGTTATTATCTTTCCCGTGTCTTCCTTGAAGCAGTAGGCTCCTCTTAGCTGTTAAGAGCCCGGTTCCATCTCTAACCCTTCTGCTTTCAGATTCCCCAAATCACGTGCAATTGTTTTGTTTTTCAAAACACAAAAGCTGCCTTTTGGCCTTTGATAGCCAACTGATGGCTTTGCCATGAATGGGTTTCCATTTTGCTGCAGCTCCTCTGCCCACCCCACCCCCACCCCCCACCCCCAGCCCGGATGACTCCTAGCTGGTGATTGTCAGTGCTGTGGCTGTCTCCTAGGAATGGCATGTGTCAAGGACTTTGCGGTTTGCCTCTGAGCATTAGGGTCCCCAAGCAGGGGAAGGAGAGGGTGATTTTCACTTGTACAAAGCAGAGCCTGGTGCCTGGTCCCCTGAACAAGATTTATCTTTTGGGATGAATTCATAGAGGAACAGGATTGGCAAGAATTTGGGGGGCAACTATTCTGGGGGTGTTTCTCTCGGTAGCAGAAGATTTATTATTTGTTGGGAGTGTTTGTTAGTGTCTCGTGTATACCATCGGTATGAACATAAACAGAAGCTGCGAACAGAGTCTGCCACTCAAGGAACAGAGTGAGGTCTGGCTTCCATCTCGAAGGGATGGCTGAGACTTGAAACAGGCCAAAGCCCTTGGTGCTTTCTCTTGGGCTCTTCTATGGGAACAAATGGCCTGGAGGTAAAAGTATGGTTTAAGCAGAGCACCTATAAGATTCCAGAGAGGGCTGTACCCTACATACTAACGTTTGCTGCCATAAGTTTGCTACTGTTCATTTCTTCTTACACTCACTCATTCAATAAGCCTTTCTTCATTTTGCTGTATGTGCCAGATAGGCGGCAGTGGGGTCACCTGAATAACAACCAAACATGACCATCTCAGGTGGTAGACTATCTGGGCCCTGGCAGAGCTTTGGCCTCCAAGGAGGAAGAATTGGCACCTGCCCCTCCCCTGTTCTCTAAGGAGAGAGCAGCTTGCCTAAGGGTGCTCTGGGGAGGCCTCTTCCTGGGCTGGCCTCAGATCCTCTGCACACAGTCCCTACTCCGGTACTGTTCCTGGATACCCCCTCCGGGCTAATGTCTGTTCATGTGGGGGGCTCTTCAGGGCTGTCTTACATGGGATCCTCCTACTCAGACTGCTTTGGAACTATTGGGGGAACTTTCTAGAACTGGGAAAGGAAACAGGGGGTCCTATGCTATGGCTCTTCCTATACTAAGGTAGTCGTCTGTCAGTGGGAGACACTACCTCTACTGAAGGAATTAACAGCACTTGAACCTCCCAAATGGAGATGTAAAAAATGCCCGGTCCTAAAACTAGGGATGAGAGTCTAGTTTTGGTTCTGCCCTTCTGTAGCTGTGTGACCTTGGGCAAGTCACTGTACTTCTCTGAGCCTTCAGCCTCTTCCCACAAAATGAGGATGTGTTTCAGGTGAGTTCAGGGCCTTCCCCAGCTGCGAGACTGTCACTTGGTGTGAATCTGGTTCTTAGGTGGCTCGGGGCACACTGGGTACTCAGGAGGTGGGAAGAAGGTGTTAAGGGCAGGGAGAACTAGATGTAGAGGGTATAGTAGGTGGAGCTCGGATAAAAGATTCCTACAAGACAGGGACTCTGTGTCAACAGTGTGATGGACAGAGGCCGTGCAGGTGTGCCTTTCTTTACATAAAATGACATCTAATGAAGTCTGTCACTTGAGGGTGCAAATTGTGTGTTTTTAAGAGACAGGACCAGGGGGTTTGAGAGATGACTCAGTAGTTAAGAGCGCTGGCTTTTCTCCCAAAGACCCTGGGCTAGAGTCCTAGCAGTCACGTGGTAGCTTACAACTGTTGGAATATTAACTTCAGATGTGGGTTACATTTGTTTATGCTGTGGAATATTTGTTTAGTGATGCAGAGATATGCTGCATTTGTTTAACTCTGTGAAGCTGTGCTACTTTGCCTGTCTAAAACACCTGATGGTCTAATAAAGAGCTGAATGGCCAATATCGAGGCAGGAGAAAGGATGGGCGGGGCTGGCGGGCAGAGAGGATAAATAGAAGGAGAAGGAAGAAGAGGGAAGACCAAGAAAAGCAGAGGAGGACCCCAGGGGCCAGCCACCTAGCCACACAACCAGCCGTGGAGTAAAGAGGAAGGAATGGTATATAGAATAGAGAAAGGTAAAAGCCCAGAGGCAAAAGGTAGATGGAATACTTTAAGAAAAGCTGGTTAGAAACAAGCCAAGTAAAGGCCGGGCATTAATAGAAATAGGTCTTCGTGTATTATTTGGGAGCTGGATGGTGGGTCCCCCAAGAATAAAAAACAGACAAAAACCAATTGTACACAACTGTCTGTAACCAGTCCCAGGGAATCTGACTCTTCTGGCCTTCAAGGGCTCTGCACCCACACAGTGCACAGACATACATGCACACAAAACACTTTTACATACCAAATCAAACAGAAAATAAAAATAAGTAGGCCCACAACTTAGACAGGGAAGCAGATTTTACCCTCAGAGGTGAATGTCATGTATTCATGGATAAAATGAGCTCCAAGTGCATCCTTCTCTTAATTCTAGATCTGAGATATTGAACGAGGTTGGGTAGTAAGGGTCACTCTCCACTCTATGTGTGTGGATAGCCCCAAACAACGTGGCCTTATAAGAACTCAAACGCTGATAGCAGAGAAGTCTGGCCCAGCAGATATCCATGTCCCTTTGTCCTGAGCTGTGTGTCCTCCACAAAGACCCAGACAAAGATGGAAGAATAGATTGTATGTTCATCGCCTGCCCTTCCCCTTGACTTCTAAGACTGTAAAGACTGGGTTTTAGGCCCTGGGAAGAGAGGTGTGGGAAAGGGGCGAGCTTCCCTTATAGCACTGCAATTTATGAGTGATTTTGTTTTAGAATGTTCTACACAAGGCTGCTCTGAGGCTATGAGCCTCTGACCTCCATGTTGTAGGGCCTGCTGCCTCATAATAGCTGGTCAGTAATTGGATAGAAGGAAAAATGATAAGTAAATGAACTGATGGATGGGTGGGCTGGAGGACTAGATCTGTCTGGATGCTTATATTTGTTTATTGGCAGACAGACTTTCTTCCCTTGTATCTGTGCCTGGAAATGACTATGTCTTATCCATGAGATTCTCTCTGTAAAAAGGGAAAGAAGACATAAGAAGAATTCCCTGGGTGTTCATCTCCCTTTTATGTCCTTTTAAATTTGCTTCTGTCTTTTCCTTGGATGGGGCTCTGAGAATAGAGAGATTATGGAGGAATTTTCTGGTGGCACACAGAGAAAGTACATGCAAATTAATTCTGTCTTCTTTACCCCAGTTCCCTCCTTGGGCATTGGACACGTACACAGTCACCTTTAACTTGGCTTGAGTTCATCTCATATGCATGGTGTCTTGACAAGTATGCGGAATGAGATGTGTGATTGAGGGGAGGCACCATGCCAGACCAAAAATAGCTAGCTGCCTCTTGAACAGGTGTGAAGGTGCCTGAGATCCCCTCCTCTCAGTGCTGGGTCTCTTCAGAGGCTGCCATTGCTACTGTCTAAACTTAGTCAGTCCATCAGTGTTACTGCAGAGCTCCGAAGAGTTATCTTTCTGCCTTTTCAAGGGATCCTAGCCAGGTCTGCTGTGGTGGGTGGGAAGACAATGGTCCCTGGTGCCAAGCTAGTGCCAGATAAACGTTACCCACACTTGGGCTAAGCATCGCTTCTTAAAAGGGCCAACTCTTCCCCGCATGCCAGAGGTGCCTGGCCTTACTGTGAGTGAGTCATGGCTGTTTCCTTCGTCACCAGGACTTGGGGCTTATAGGGCATGAAGAACACCCAGGGAGGAGAAAGGATTCAGGGAAACCCCAAGGAAAGGATGGGCCCTGGTGGCCCACAGAGCTTCTCCTCAAGCTAACAAACTCATCTTGCTTTCTCCAACCCCTCCAGGTGGGCTTGCCACTACTCCTGCTATGATGCCTGGGCAGATCCCAGACCCTTCGGTGACCGCAGGCTCTCTGCCAGGACTCGGCCCCCTCACCGGACTTCCCAGCTCTGCTCTGACCACAGAGGAGCTGAAATACGCTGACATCCGCAACATTGGGGCCATGATTGCGCCCTTGCACTTCCTGGAGGTGAAACTGGGCAAGAGGCCCCAACCTGTGAAGAGTGAGGTGAGACCCTTGTTCTCCAGGCAAAACCTAGGCCTTCAGGTTTGCTTCTAACCAGTCTTGGAACATTAGCTGTGTTCTTCAATGGTCTGAGAACCAACAGGAGGAACAGGGTGGGTGCAGGGGGTGGGGGCTGGGGGGAAGGAGAATCTAGGGTTTCACCCCAGCCCTGCTGAGTCAGAATGTGCATTTTTTTGAATGCATGCTCTGGGGGATTCATGCATGTGTTCAAGTTTGAACCACACTGGACTAGGGTTGGAGGCTTACCCTGCCTGTGTGTCTAGGAAATGAAAGGAGAATAATAATAGTACTGAGCACAAATACTCTCTTAGTAGTCTCTCTGGGGCACAGGGAGGATCAACAGAGGTCATGGAGATGTGTGCATACTTTGAAAAGCATACAAGGCATTGAGTTCTTTTTAAAAGTCAGTGTCAATGGTCACATCCCTGCTTCTGCCCGTTTTTCTCTCCCATCTGGAGCTGAACAGGGGAAGTTAGGAAAAAGGAGTGTAGCCTTTCCTCTTTGGGCTGTTGCAGAGATAGGCATGGCTTTATTCCCCATCACCAATGGGGTTTTTGGAGAACTGACTCATAGAAGCACCCCATTCTGAGGTCTCCTACACCTGTGCCCTCAAGATCTCTGTGTGTCACGACAGCTGTTCACCGGTGACTAGTGAGAGGCAAGAGTCCTTAGCATGGGAACCAGTATACCAGTGTAGTGCATGCCTCATGCATTTTCCCAGTGCTGGTGATTTAGTTTGTCCAAGGGCCCTACCTGGTGAGGGTTTCTGCATGGCTATTTTTTGCAAAAAATCCATCACCTGGAAGGAATCAGGGGTAAGAGGTAGAGAGAGGTTGCTGGAGCGGGCTGGGAGCAGGCAGTGGCCAAGCATCATGTGTGTATGGTCCTGTCTAGACGAAGCATTCATACACAAAGGTGAGCCTCATGAAAGACCTAGAGCTTGGAAGCTATGGAGAAGGGGGCTTTGGGATGGAGAAAATGTCAGGCTGTACACTATGTGCGTTTACTGGGTTTTTATACTCCGCGCCCCCCTCTTGCCCTGTGAGTAGCGTGAAAGCTATAGAGAAGGGCTTCTGGGGGCTTGCCCTGAGTAGCAAGCTCACTCTTTGCAGGCTGGAGTTGGCATTCAGATGTGTTTGGTTTGCCCTGCTCAGTGTTTTAGAAGCAACCCAACCTGATATTTCACTTAAAATTTTTAACAACAACAAAAACATGGACAATCTGTTTGCACACTGCTCCTCTGGTCAGGCCTCACAAAGGCTGAATGGATGGAGAGTTGTCTCACTCTTGGTGACCACAGACCCGGATGCCTCCCTAGAACCTTGGCTCTGCTTCTGATGGTTTTACCTGTCTTAACACTAGCCACTTTCCCATCCATGGCGTGGTTCCTCCTGGAGCCTCTGGGCTTGAGACACCTGGATTAAGGACATCACTGGCGTCTACTAAAGACTACTGATTCCAAGACGGGAACTGACTGACTGTATTCCTCTGAGATTACTGTCAGTGGACATTGTGCCATTGGTAACACTTCTGTCACAGAAGACCCTTGTCTTTGACCCTCTGCTTCTCCGTAGACCCATTTCCTGAAAGTGGTCCTTTCTGGGTTTTTCTGTTATGAGAGCCACTAACTGAACAGTGTCATTGAAACTTGAGGCTATGAGTAGCTTGATGAAACCAGCAACTTCGGGTAAGCGTTGTCTCGGCTATGACCTTCCTGAGGATACGTTTTCTACTTCTCACGTCCCCCAAAGACCTTGGAGGAGCTTTTTTTTTTTTTTTTTTTTTGAGAAAAAAAAACCATTTTGGGGTTGGATATTTTTACATTTCACAGCCACCCCCAGACTGGTGGCATATGCCCTGTACTTGATAGTGACGCTCTGTCCTCACAGGCACCCACAGACATGTACCATCCAGGCCGTGAAGATGACAAGCTGTTTTTAGGGTGTATTTGCATGTCCTTACTGTCAAGATGCAGCATTATGGGGGCAGAGGCAGTTTCAGCAGCTGAAGGCCAGCCACGCCTTCAGTACTGACTTCCCAATGTTCCCTAGATCAGACAGAGGGGTCAAAAGCTCTTTCTTGGAGCTGGTGGAGAACCTTGCATCTGATAGAGCTATGTGGAAGGCATATTTGTGTACGGCAAAGAGCCTTTGTGGATTTTCCCATTGGCATTTTAGACTCGTACAACTTTCTTCAGTGATGTTAAGGTGTGTGCTCACATTGGTGGACTGTGCCAGGCTCTGTGCAGAGTTCTTAACACACTTGATCTTTCATTCCTTACCTGGACCTGGTGACCACGTCTTCCCTGTAGCAGAGGACAGGAATTTGAGGTCTAGAAATCAGGTGTAGTGACTGGAGTTTTTGCTGCTGAGCAGTGGTGTGCCGGGTCCTGGAAAGCGATGGCTAGTACCTTTCGTCACAACTTATCTCCCTTGTCTCAAGTCAGGCTGCAGGTGCTAGTCATTCTGTGAGGCTCCTGGTTTGTCCCACAGGCCTCTATGAAGTCATTCTCTATTACACACACACACAGACACACACACAGAGACACACACACACAGTGCATTTCTCTGTGTGAATGTGGGTGTTTTCATGCCAGGCTTGTGTGCAGAGGTTCGAGGGCAACCCCAGGTGTCAGGTTTTCACATCCCATCTTGAAACAGGGTCTATGTTGTTTTTCCACTGTGTATATCAGGATAGTTGGCTTTAAAGCTTTGGAAGATTCTCTGGTCTCCATTTCTCATTTCCCCACAGAAGCAGTAGGATGATGGACGCTCAGACTAGGTGTCTAGATTTTACAAATGTTCTGGGGATTCCACACTTCTACAAAGTGCTTTTACCAGCAGAGTGATCTCGACATCCCTGAAGTCATGATTACTTTTATATAGTTGTTATAGGTGAGGTCTACAAGGCTAAGTGAGGTCCAAGGTCACCGCCTAGGAGAATGACAAAGCAGTATGACTTTGGAGCTAAGAAATCTAACCTTAGGCAGCGCTGTTCCCTTGCCCCATATTTCTGTTTGAACTCTTTGGGCTCAAGGATGCCAGATACACTGAGCCCTAAGACATTCACCCATTCAAAGATATGGCAATTCAGCAGTGGTAGTGTTTCAGGGTCGCAAGGGAACAAGGGCCAAGCTGTTATGCAGGTTGCTCTGTCAGAGTTGACTCTTGGGCTGTCTGTCTTATAAAGACAATGGTCTTCTGGGTCACTTCCAAACATGCACAGCAGTTCAGTTAGAGAAACTCAGAGGAATTAAAGCAACAGGTTGTGAATTCCAAAGTGCTTTGTGCTGAGTTGCTACTATTAATGACTGACATGATAGTAATATGGTTTAGGGCCAATTACTTGTCTGCAGTTTATCTACTAAGTGTCTGCTACTCCCAAATACTGTGCTGTGCCCTGAGGCTGGAACTATCAACAGAGGCGGTAGACCCCTCCCCTCACTTGAGCTATCATCATAGACCAAAATAGAAGACGATTAATTTGTAGTATGAAAGGCCAAGTAGTGGTCAAGTCAGTCTCATATGATGAGGTGGCATGGTGCTCATTCTTGTGACAGGCCAGGGCCTCTGGGACATTCTGTCCTGTTGAGGATTGAGTTGTGTGTGTGTGGTGTGTGTGTGGGGGGTTTCTGTGTGTGTGTCTCTGTGTGTGTGTGTGTGTTTTCTGGCTGCCGCAGGCCTACACCCTTCTATATACAGGGACTTTGTGTGTCACTGTATCACACTCCACACTGCCCTCTCCTGTCTTGCCTGGCCCACTTTCACTATGTTCACTGGTATATTTTTCATTTGTGCCCTGAGTTCAGGTGCAGGGATCAGGTCTTATATTCTATTTTACTTCTGTCTGGTTGGCTCTGGAGCTCCTTGTGGGGGTCGTGTATTTCATACCTGCTTATTGAGCTAGCCATTATTAACTGTCTCTCACTTGCTCTCTCTTTCAAGTCTTACCTTCCCTAGTTTTCCTATTTCTGAATTTAAACTGGGGGTGGGAGAGGAAGGGGAAGAGAGGAGGAAGAGAGAGAGGGAGAAGGGGGGGAGAGGGAATACAAATCAGAATAACCATTCTCACCCACATAGCTTGGGAAGCCTTTTCAAGGTCCAGTTTTCCATTTCCTGTCCCACCTGGGAATAGAATTTAGGGGCTCTGCATACTTAGGCTCTTGTACTCAGATCTCTTGGGGAGTGTGACTCTTGGGTATCTATACCTTTACATCCATATGTCCTTCCCAACTTCAGTGCAGGGACTTATCCCCTTGTCAATTTCTGAGCAAGAGAAAAAAATCTACCACTGGTGGATCTCTCATCCTGGTGACTTCCTGCTTCTCCAGGCCCTTATGGGACATTTTAAAGCTTTCATCTATTGGATGAAGGTGAATTAGAATCTGTAGGCTCTGGGTGACCTCAGAAGACAGTTTACTTACTCCCCAGCACAAGTGCTGTGTCCAGGGTGTGTTCACATAAGAGACCAAGACATACATCTTTGCTTTAACCTGAGCATATGAAGTTGCATCAAGCTAGTGCTGTGCTGGGTAAACATTGGCCCAAGCTTGCTTGTGTTTTTAGAGACTTAAAACATAAGGGCAGTCCACTGACATTTTTAGCAAGCCTTGCATAATTGGTTTTTAATTTGTGGCTCTTTGGAATAGGCTTGGCCTTCTTCCCCCTGGCTCAGATGCTTTTTTTGTCTCATACTTGGTTGGCAGAGAAATCCAGTCTATACTTTCTGGGAACAGACTTTCCCAACTCATCTTTTTAAATCTTGAATTTCTACTTAGGCTCCATTGCTTTGTAAGTATGTTTTGGAAAGTGGTTGACTATTTAAAATGTGATTATGTATGCTCACATGTGTGCAGGAACACAAGCACATGGAAGCCAGAGGATGACCTCAGATGTCACACTTCCTCAGCCCTCATTCACCTTGATTTTTAAGGCTAAGTCTCTTAAATGGCTGTAGGTCCCCAGCTGTGGTTAGGCTGGCCCGCCAATGAGCTCCACGGATCCTTCTTTTTTTTCATGACGCTGAAATTACAAGCATGTGCTGCTGTACCCAAATTTTTAGGTAGGCTCTGGGGTTTGAACTCAGGTCCTTATGTGTGCATGGCAGATACTTTACTGGCAGAGCTATCCCCACAGCAATTTGTTTGTTTTTAAGCAATGAAATTGAAGGAGGAGTGAGTGGTAGTTACTGGCAGTGATAAGTATATTTGATGTTGGCCCCTGTGGTCCTGAGTCTAAGTTGATACCAAACCCTGAGCATGTACAGGGATTCAGGAATTTTTACTGAAAATGATGTTTGGGGAATCAAAATAGAGCTGAATGGTAGAGTGTGTGCTTAACATAATCAGGGTCCTAGGTTTGATCCTTAGCACAAACATATGGGTCACAGCTTGTCCTGACACACGGTCCTTTGGAGAGACCTTGTGTCTTCATGGGTAAAGCTGTATTTTCTTAATGAAAACTGAACACTTGAAATTTTTGGGGATTCTGTGACTTTTTCATGCTCCCACTGGAAGAAGGACATGTTACCTCCACCTCACTCTTGAAGTTGATATGATACAGTGAGTTATTGTAGGTGATGATTTCCCTGGATGCCCGGTCTGTAATAAGACACATATCCAGAACGTTGATTGTACAAGTTTATTTTTGTGATTGGCTAAGGAGCTTGTTCCACGGACTCTCATTTGCTAGAAAGTCCTTTGTGCCTGAAAATGTTGGACAGCCTGAATATTTAGAGGTGCCCAGGAGTAGGATGCTGTCTTGGCTTCCTAACTGTGAGAGCCATTTCTTGGATTTGAGAAGAGCACTGGGCTTGAGTTTATGCTTCTGGGTTTAAAATGGAGTGCCACTCATTTCCAGTGTGACTTTGGGTAAGTCATTGGCCATGCTGAGCCGTAGAGCAAGGAAACTCAAACTCAGAGATTTTAATTTGAAGGTTAAGGGAGACATATGTACAAAGGCGTCCTTGATTAAACTGAGTACACGGAGCTGGGGAATTGCCCCTCCTGGGAATGAGTGCGTTTACTGTGACTCAACTGTTCTCATGGTACTGGTCTCATGATGTGCTCCGAGCTTGTGACTCGGGCCGCAGGGAAGCAGTGAACCTTCCCATTTCTGGATGTTCCTGCAGCAGAGATACAGCTGGAGTCTGCTATCTTCAGATGTGGGTGGCGAGGTGTTCTAGTCCTTTGCCGCCTGTGTGATTTCTCATCTTGTCTCTCGTGGTGCTCAGGTCAAGATGGATGCCTGTTGGCCACTGTTGTTGTTGTTTATTTTGTTTGTTTGTTTTTAGCAGCCATGTAGAGTGATCTCTTAGATACTGTCCGTCCCATTTGCTCTCCCGAGATCCATGGCAATATGGAGGGTAGGTTGGGAAATTAACATCTTTCCCAGGTCAGATTCATCTGGCTGAGCAATGTGGAACCATTTAAGACTCTCTCCCATCTCCTGTCCCAGAAAGCATAGAATAACTTGCCCCGAGGTTGAGCAGCAAGTTCTGGAAAGATGTGTAGATGGATTGAGGTAGGCTGTGTGAACACTGGGGATGATGTCCCAAGTGTCCTCTGGGTTTAGCTACCCTGGATGGTTGCCCTGCTCTGCAGCATCAGTGTCCCACTTTATTGAGCTCAGTGTATGTGTGTGTGTGTGCATGCTGTGGGTGCCAGGACCACCACCAACCAACCTCAGGGAAGACCCCAGCTCTGTGGCAATGTTGCTGTTGCTCAAGGGGCTGAGCTCTAGTGAAGTCATGATACACTTTTTAAAAGTTAGGGTGAAATGTAAAACACAGTGAGAAGCAAAGAGTCAACAAGGGGCTGAAAAAGCAATCACTCTGGTTGATGCCACCTGGGACTAGGGAGGTGATGGCAACCGGAGTGCAGATTTGTCGTGATTGGGGCTCACATCTGTAAGTTTGATTTTTATTTGCTGATCTGGACTCATTTTGTACTTCAGTACCCACAAGATTTTTTTTCCAAAAAAAGGAAAAAATAATTATATTGTTAGAAGAAACAAGATAAAATTTTGATGACCTTGGACTAGGCAATGGTTACCCCCAACACCACACACACACCCCACACCCCTAAAACCCAGCAGTGAAATAAGAAAAAAATTATACATCTGATCCTCAGATGAGCATTTGCAAATCATAGATTTGATAATACATGATGTCCGGAGAATGAAGAATTGATCACGGGGCTGGGGAGATGGCTCAGTTAGTTAAGTGCTTAATGACCTGCACCTGTAGTCTCAACACTGGGGGGTCAAGAAGTCCTGTCTTAAAAAAAAAAAGAAATAAAAGAAAAAAGTAGAGAGTAATTGAGAAAGATACGTGATGTCAGCCTCTCCTCTGCATGTAGATATACATGCATGTGCACCTTACACACACAAAAGAATGATTACACTTCAATACTAAAAAGATAAATGACCCAGTTTAAAAAATGGACAAGGATTTCTTCCAAGAAAAGAAATTGAACATACTCCTTTTTTCTTTATAATTTATTTAACTTTATTTTATGTAATTAGTATGAAGGTGTCAGATCCCCTGAAACTGGAGTTACAGACAGTTTTGAGCTGCCATGTGGATGCTAGGGATTGAACCTGGGTTCCTTGGAAGAACAGCCTGTGCTCTTAACTGCTGAGCTATCTCTCAGTCCCCAAGAAAAGTTGTATTTTTAATTTTAAAATTATTAATTTAAAAAAAATTTTAATTGAAATGCAGGAACAGTCAGTTTCATTATGATGTGTCTCTACATTGTATCCTTTCCTATTTCCTGCCCTGTGCTGTTCACTTCCTCCCTCTCCCCTCTGTCCCTCTTTTACCTATATATTCTAATTATGTGTAAATCCAGATTTTACATATGAGAGAAAATATGTGATATTGGTCAAAGAAAAGCATTCAATGGCTAATAAATCCATGAAAAAGCTCAACAGTCAGAACTACAGGTGTGAGCTGCCACATCATATCCATTCATCTTGGAATGGCTGTAATTTAAAAGATAATACAAAGCCTAGAGGGTGCAGAGCACTCACCAGAGCTTCAAGTGAGTGTAAATGGATGCAGCCTCTATCAGAACAGTCTGGCACTTCCCAACAGACCTGATTATAAAGGAAACCATTTGGGGGCTAGGGAGAGAGACCACTAGGTGTATAGAGTGGAATTCCCAGGCTAGATGGAAGCTGATTGTAATCCCAGCACTCAGGAGACAGAGACCTGCCATCACCATAGCCAGACTAGCTGCTGGCCCAGCCAGAATTGGTGAGCAATGGTTTCAGCGAAAGACTCAGCCCCAATGAAAATGTGCGGAGCAATGACAAAGATATCACACAGGATCAAATATTACATACCTCCATATATGTGAGATGCGAAGAATAGGCAAATGGACCTAGAACTAATTCCCTGGTTGCCTTGGGGGCAGGAGGAGCAGAGAGTATGGCAGGGTTGGGGGTGATAGAGAGGGAGCATAAAATGTTTTAAAGTTGGCAATGGTTATATAAATTACCCAACACAATATGCTAAGAGCTGCTGAATCACATAGTTCAGTGGGTATGTTGTATATATGAATTTATCACAATAGTACTTAGGAATTGGAGACCATGATATCTGCCTCACAGTGGTCTGAGGAGGTTCAACATAACAGTTCTCCCTTCATGCAGCAGTGTTCCAGAATTGGCATCTATGTCTACTAAATCCCTCTTTGGTGCCGGGGAGAGCTAAGCAGTTAAGAGCACTTGCTGCTTTGCAGAGGATCCAGGATCCATATGGTGGTTCACAGTCATCTACAGTCTCAGTTCCAGGAGATCCAACAGGCACACACACAGTGTATATATTGGTATGCAGACACAACATTCATACATATAGAAGGAGAATAAATAAATCTGAAAGATAATCAAATAAATCCCATTTTGGTGCCAATAGCTGTACAATATCCCAGAGCTGGTGAGGGTCAGCTGTCTCTGCTTCTTTCTATTGTTAGTGGCCATCTGGGAGCACACAGCATGGGCAGGATTTTGTGCAGAACTCTAGGAAATAGGGTATACTGGAGTGATCACTAACTTTGCCTACATATCGGAATCCCCAGTTCTTACTCATTCAGTCTGCATGTAACTGGCAGGTGGTAATAACTTCTGTCGACTGGTTGAAAATCCTCAATACAGTAGAAAGCTGTAGCCAGAAGTTCTAATGGACAAAGCTCTCCCACCCATAGTCCTGTAGCTGCTTATAAGATATTATTCAGAGGCCTAAATTAACTACAAACTGTTTGGCCTATGACTCAGGCTCATTACCAATTAGCTCTTACAACTTAGCCCATTTCTATGTATAACCTATGTATTGCCATGTGGCTCTGTGGCTTTGCCTGTGTCCTAGTACATCTTGCTTTCTGGGCTGCAGCTTGCCTTGTCTGACTCGGCCCTCCTTGGTCTTTATCTAGGCTTGGGTTTCCCACCGGCCTTTAAGCTGCCTTGTGGTAGATGAGGTAGGTCAGGGGACCAGTAGCTGTCAGGGTATGGAAACTCAGCAAGACCGAGACACCAGCAAACTTGTAAACATGACTTTCTTCTATTTAAAAGAAAGCTGCCTTTTGGTATGAGATCTGTCCAGACAGATCTTAGTTACCTAATCTAATGACTCCTGGTGCCAAGATGATCTATTTTGCATAGATTTCAGGACAGGGGCCTTCCTGTGACTTGACTTTAACTGATGAGTAGCCAAGGCATCCTTTTCTATCTGTTCATCTTCATAACTACCTAGCTATCAGCTGCCTCACCTACTGTTGTAGGTAAATTTGGATGTCGAGTATCTCTGAACCCCACAACTGTTTCAACTAAGTATGAGTTTAAATTTTTCATCAACCAAAGCACATTTGTCATTCCCATTGAAAGGACTGTAAGTATTGATACAGTTAAAGGCCTTTGGATGAAATTATGCCATTTTCTAGATTTAACTCTTGTGATACCATATGGACAAAAGGCTTTTTGTTGTTAAAACCAACCTGGAGTCCACTGGTTTGTATTGATGTTCTTCAATACAAGGCCCACAGGCCGATGATGCTGGCAACCAGAAGGATGTAAAGAGTGCCATACTGGGTTTGCCCAAGTTGATTCTGTGGAGTTTGGGATCCAGGGCTTTTTCATGCATGAAGCCCTCTGAGAATTTGGATGCTGTGAGGCAGGTCTTCCTGGCAAGCTCCTGTCTAAGAATGACTGATAAGGATCTAAAGCCACATTTTTTTTTTTTTCAAACTTATCTTCTTGCATGGGTCTGCCTGCCCTTGGGTATTTATTAAAGCACACTGAACCTGGATCTATTCACCCAGAGTTTGGTCTGAGTCAGCATCCAAACTGCTCATTTCCATGTCCTGAGTTCTCTGGCCTGACATCAGCAGTGTCCACACCCTGAGGGACTTTACCCAATTCATTAAACTGGCTCCTTTGTTGTTATTGGAGGGACAATCAGATAAGTTGTTCCCATGCCCCAGGAGCCTGCATTTTTTGATGGCTGCCCTTGAGTTCTTAACTGTTCTGGCTTAAGGACTAGGTAGGGAGTCACTCCTTTCCCCTGGCTAAGGACAGCTGTCTGCCATACTTCACCCGCTTTAGCATGGCCAGGATCTTCCTCATCCATCTGAATTTTCATCCTCATGGTAAAACCCTCCATCACACTCTCCAGCCAGGCATCCCTGGCTATGACCTTATTTGACCTTGTCACAAGTGCAAGATTTTTATTAGCCAGTGTCCAGTTCACTTGATGGAGAGGTGGCCATTCTGCTGAGCGATTTGTCAGTTATCTGTATCTTGTGCCTGAGAGAAATTGGCTGAAATCTGTGGTTTGGCTGTACGGCCTGCATACAGATGAAACGGAACTGCCTTGATGGAGAATAATTAAGCTCTTTTTCACCTTCACAGTGGAAGACAAATGACTTCCAAAGGATTTAATGGATTGGCACTTGAAAAGGGTGACTTTAGCCAACTGAGGCTTTCAGAGCATCCTTGATCATAAATATTCTGGGCTGAGCAGAGGCTCAGCCTCTGGTAGACTCCACATCCAGGAGCATGTCTCTCCTTTGTTGAGCAATGTCTTCCAGACATTTCATCCACACACTGCTGTTAGAGAATCCATTTTGGAACTAGGGAGATAATTCAGTCAATAAAGTGCTTGCTGCATAAGCCTGGGGAACTAAGTTCGATCCTCACCAGATGTGGCGGCACACCTCTGTAATCCCACTGCCAAGGAGGCAGGCACTGAAGATGCCCAGTGGTCAGGCAGTTTAGAAAATTGATAAGCTTCAGGTTTGGTGAGAGGCTCTGCCTCAAAATAAATAAGATAAAATAAGGTAAGAAGCTTTGAGAAAGACACCCAGTGTCAGCCTCTGGCCTGTGCATGGACACACTCCAAAAAAATCAGCTTCAGCGGGGTTATTAACTTTTTGAGGAGAAAATGGGTTTTCCCTGCCATTTCTTTACTGCTTCGTGCCTGCTTTTGGGGGGTATTGAGAGTCTTTCTTCGTCTTTTGAAGTATTGTCAACTGGACAAGAAAAAGATGGATGGCCTAGTGGTGGGAAACCAGACCCCACCGTAAACCATAAGTGTGAACCAAGCCTGAAATAGACACATTTCAATAAAAATCATCACTCTCCAAACAGCTCTTTCCTCACTGGACACTTTCCTGGCCTGTGTCGTCAAACTGATCCATGCCTGTGCCAAGATGGCTGTTCCTGTGTCTCCGCCATTGTCATTTGTGGGATTGCTGTTTGCTCTTTCTCTAGCAGGGTTGTCAGCGAATGGGTGTCACCCTGCTCAGCCTGGTTTTGGAGGCTTTGTTCCAAACACAATGCTGTCTTTTCTTAGCCTTGGAGACAGGCTGTTCTGCATGGCTCTTTGCAAAAATGGCCCTTCCCTATGTGTGCTGTAAATCAGCCCACGCCTAGCAGCCTTTTGTTTTATAGATTCTCTTGACCCAGAAGATTTTTTTCCCTGTGGACTAGGTGGGTGGAAGGCCAAAGTCAGAAACATGTATCACTTCTTGGTGAGGGGTGGTGGGGAGACAGGAGTTGGTTTAATGGTTGAGCCTGCAGCGTTGATGTAACAATTTATAAAGGACTGCCAGTTTGTAAAAATGATATCCGTTCCTCTTCCCCGGAAGACCCTGGCCTTCTGCCTTGCCTGCTAGTGTCTCGCCTGAGGACCTGGGTATGCCTACTCCCCTCTGTGAGCTTTTGGCCTCTCTGATGCACAGGGATATAGAGCCTTAGGATCTTGTCTGTTCTGGTACCTTGGGCTGGGGTTTGGTTTCCAAGTCCATTCCTCTCTACCGGTGCCTGCAGGTGCTGGGAGCATTTTTCTTCCACCCAGGGAGCCTAGGAGCTGAGGAATCATTCATTGCTGCAAGGGAGCTGGGGTCTCTATCAGTGTTTCCATGGAGTCATGTCTCCCCTCCCCCATTTTGCCAAGTGGCCTTGAGCTTGTAGTTGTCATGGTTACATGCTTCCCCCCCCCCCCCTCAGGCAGCAAAGCGCCCAGCTGAGCACTGAACCCCTATCAGAAATCTTGGGTCCTTGTACTGGAGCCATAGGATTGGTCCATGATACTGTAAAGGGAAAAAAGGTCCAGATTCGGGTCTAGAGGGAACCCCCTTTCTCCTTAGCAAATGTTTAGCTATCTACTGGGCACATGAAAAGCCAGCAAGTCATAGACTTTGTTTTCATGGAACGGTATGATGGAGACAGCCGCAGAGTGTGGAAAACACTACCATGGGGGTAGATGGATGGTTCTCAGCTTGATGGTTTACAGTCAAAAAGGACTTCCTGATGCAGGTAATATTCCCACTAAGTGTGCAGGAGACCGAAAAAATGAGCTAAGAGCATAACGGTGCAGAGATATGCAGGCCAGGGAAGCCTGAGGCAGATAGAGTGGTAGAGTTGGCATGGACAGCAGGTGAGACGACAGGCAGGCATAGCCAGGTCAAGGAACTTTGTGTGATATAGTGAGCAGGCTGGCATTTAGAGCAAGGAAAACCACTACCACCATCAAAGGGCCACCACTGGTTACGTTTGCATTTCAGAAGGATTCAGTGACTGGGAAGATGGTGGAGAATGGTCACTGCAGGACCAGGAGTCCTCTCGTTGCAGTGTTCCGGCTATGAAGTAAGATTCAGGAAAACAGTGGTGGAGATATAAGATGGAGACCCAGTCTGAAAGCCATGTGGGGCGGGCATGTCCAACCCATGTTACATGGGTCACATGTTTCTCGGGTTAGTTATGAATGCCACTCAACATATCTGTAGGTGATGGTGCAGAAAGATGGACGTTCCTGGTGTGGGGTATGGAATTGTGTGTCTAGTAGGATCCAAATTGGAAGTATTGAGGAAGACGGGGAGGGTAGCTTGTAGCTCTGGGGATTGAGTGTATGGCAGTGCCAGCCAGGATGGGAACAGAGATGAAGGAACCTATAGGGGATAGTCTTTGGGGGCCAAAGCATGTTACAGTGGGTATCTAGGCATCGGCTGAGTATCTGGGTATGGTAATAAAGATTTGGTTAGTAGTTGTGTTCAGATGGCAGTGAAACCATTGGAGTGGATGACATGGTACTCGCTGGTGGTACCGGTGAAATGTCGAGTTGGTAAGCCGAGGGTAGGCTAGCACATGGCATGGAAAGGCCAAGAAGAGTCTCCCAGGGAAGGAGTGACAGGTCAAGGGATAGGTGGGTAATAAAGTGGTTTGGACCAAGGTGGAGAGAATTTAAAACAAAGGTGTCACAATCTAGTGGTCCAAAAGGATGAACCCAAGTGTCCTTTGAACTTGTCCCTGCCCCCAAGTGCCAGCCTGGAGCCACCCTAAGTTTCCCATTTTAGGATCTACGTATGGGTCCTGGTGTTTGCCATTTAGTCTCTGAATGTGGAAACTTCTTATAAGGGATCTGGGGAATGTCATTGTCCTTCCTGTGCCTCACTCTCGCTGCTGCTCTGTAACCAGTACCGCCAGAAGGGCAGGATGAAGGAACCCAGGGACATCAGACGCTACAGTCAGCTTCCCTTGCAGATGTTCCTGTATTGGTTAAAGTGTTTCAATGTTCCAGAGTGGTAAGCTGATTGGCTCAAGGTCTCAGTATAGGACGCTCTTGGTGCTGATGCAATACAACCTCAGACTTCTGGTGGCAGGTTCCACTGGAGTCAGATGCGGGCCAAAAGGCCGTGCAATCCACAGAGGTGGGTTTTCTGTTTGCTTTGTTTTTTTAGGCTCAGGCGGTGTTCACACCAAAGTGGAATTAGTTAGCAACCTTAAGAATTGAGAGGTCTTACTTTTAAAAACTCTTATGTTCAGCTTGGAAGATTGGGAAGTACTGAGACTGCTTTGCTGGTGTTAACCTGGGTGTCCCCTCCGCAGACACAGCCCTATCCAGCCTTCCTCCTTTATTAACCATTCATTAATTGGCCTAGCTCTGGGGTGGATTGGGTTTGCCACCCTGGCCTTTTGTTTACCATTGGTGTGAATTTGCTCATAAAGTCCAGAAGAAGCAGCTGTTCAATCCTTGGCCACTTGCATCAGAAGGCTTGGCTAAGGAAGAGGCCAAAGGCAGATGGTTTTGAGCAGCTCAGCCTTTAGAAGTGCTTTTGACAACCCGAGGCATGGCCCCTGAAGGCTGCAGGGAGACTAGAGTTTCCTCATCCCTGCAAGAGAGCCGGTGGGCCCAGCCCAGCTGGCCTGGTCTGGCCAAGATTTCACCTCTCAACTGTCCTACTTTGTTGATGGAAGGCAGGGGAACCCCTGGCTCAGTGCAGCCTGTTTATGTGAGGGAATGTCTGGTATGTTTGGCATTTGGGTGTTTACTTCCCAGGGTGCTCACGGGTCCCTGGTGTTGAAATGTGGCTTCTTCATATTGGAGGGGGGCTCCTGTAGGCCTGGCTACTGGCTTTAAGCCCAGAGCTGCATTTGGATGCTGCAAAGCTATCCCACCCTTTCCGACTCTCTGCCCTCTCTGTGCCAAGGAGGGAGGCTGACTGTGGCTCTGGGCAGTTGAGAGTATTAGTTGCCTTGCTGCTTATAGAAGAGGACATTTGCAGAGCCATTTCTGTCCTCCAGGTTCTGGGCTAGGGCTGTGTCCTATACAATCCACTCCATTCATGTGCACTGAGGAATGGCGACCCAGAGCCCACAGCCTTAGTAAAAGAGTGTCTTAAGAGCCTAGGCTATGAAGAACAGGCCAGCTTATGCTGTTACCCACACGCTCAAGCCTGGCTCTCTCTGCACATGCTTCGGTTTGGGCCCCTCAGATCTCCACTCTAACAATACTGTTTGTTTCTGCTTTGCACTGTCTATTTGCCCGCTTTGTCCTTGTGACCTTGTGTGAGAGAGTTTCTGTATTTCCTATACCTTGGGTTAAACATGCCATTTTCCTCCCTTGTTCTCCCTTGGCAATCTCACCAAGGATAACTTTTTTCCTCCCTAAGGCAGAGTTTTGTGAACCTAAATAATGTAGCCAATGCTGACTTCGCAGTTCTGATTCTCCTGCCTCCACCTTGCAGATGTGCACCACCCCACCCAGTTTATGCAGGGCTGAAGACCAAGTCCAGGACCTTCTGTGCAATAGGCAAACACTGTAGCTGAATCATATCCCCGGCCTTCAAAAGGCATAATTTTGAAACTCTTTTTGAAATGTCAGATATCACACATCAGTCTCGTGTGAACGCCTTTGGCACCGAGGCAGAGCTGTGTGGCCTGAGGAAGGTGAAGACTAAGCTGAAGAAAAGAGGCCCTGTCACTTACTGTGCAGCCCCTACTTATTCCTGTTCATTATGCGGTCGATATTTTTTTCATTTAAAAAGATGCAAAGAGGAAAAAAGCAAAATGAACATTGCTGTTTGAATTAGCAGTTCTCCTGTGGATATGTGTTCTCATTGCGAGGACGTAGATGGAAAAAAAAAAGGCTGGGATGGTGGTGGCGGGGTGTTACATGCATGTGGAATACGTGTAGACCATGCGGCTTTCAAAAAGGCAGGAATGTCTGGGTGCTGGGGGTCAAAAGACCTGGATTAGAACCCTGAGCTGTCGCCAATCATACCAACAGCCTTATCTGTAAAGGGGATGGAGGGAGCCAAAAGAGAGCTGTGCTAGATGCCTAACAAGCTGGAAAAGAGAAATATTCTTGATTTAACTCATAAATATCCACTGAAGGCCCTTTCCTTCCATGCCATGCTCAGCTCTAGAGACTGGGTGTGGCAGCAGAGACAGGCTAAGATATTAATGTAGATGGACTGTAAATAGGTTAATAACCTCAGGGGTAACTGACAAGTAACAAACTGATGTCTTCATGGAAAAGGTAAGTGCAATTTAGGAAAAGCCCCTGGAAAGAAATAGATGGGAGGGGGAGAGGGAAGACACCTTCTGTTGAGGTGACAATGAAGTCTAGAACAAGAAGTCCCAGGAGAGGGGACAGCATATGTAAAGCCCAGGGATGGGGAAGAACTTGGTGTTCTGAAGATGAGATAGGAGACCCCGTTGCTGGAGTTGAGGGTAGAGAAAACCCTGGCTATAGAAGAAGCAGTCAGCTCCAGGGCTTCTCCCACTGGGTCTTGCCCATTAGATGAGGGTTTGTGTCATAAGTGATGGAGGCTGTAGAGGGCTGAAAGCAGAGGAGATGGCTCACATTTTAGCCAGGAGATCCCCCCCTTCCCCGGGGTGGGGCATGGCGGTGTCACAGGGCTCAGCTGTGAAACTGACTTGGGGAGGCTGGATAATGCCATCCAAGTGGCGTTTGCAAGTAGGATCTTTGCAGGCTGGCAAATGGGATGCTGTGAGGGAGTGGTGGGATTAAGGTGATTTCAGGCTTGTTTCCGGCTGAACCATCAGGTGTTATTTGCAAAAAGGGCACACATGACCTCTGGGGAAATATGTTTATAGTAGGAACAACCAAGGGCTCATCATGTCCTCCTGAGCAAATGCCTGTGCACACAAGGGAATCAGGTTACAAACAAATTCCAGTCCTGAAGGTCTGGAGTGGGGTTCAGGAAGGAAGCTGATAGGCAGACAACTGAGTCTTAGGGTGCTGGAGCCCCCACCTTACCTCAGCCCCACAGTGCCTGATGGCGGTTGCCCAGAAAGCTAACTGTGGGAGTGACCCCAATTCCCGTCAGTGTGTCCCACCTGATAGCTCTGGCTGGGACTGCCATTGCAAGTGGGCTTTCGTGGGCTTACAGAAAGCTGTGTTTGTGATATTTTCACTCATCCAGTAGATCCATGCATATCTTGCCTGCTGTGTGCCTCCTGTGGCCTATCATAGCAAGTACCATTACCCAGCATCCCTTGGTTTCAGCTTGGTCAATGGGAGGCACCAGCATGGAGAGAGGGAGGCTTTTTTTTTTTTTTTTAACTTAATTTTTAGTGTATCTTTTAAATATGGGGGCTTTGGGGGGGCGTAGTATTTCATACATATGTCCAGTGTGTTTGGATCAAGCTAACACCCACACTCATCCCCCACCCCTCCGTTCCTCTCCTATCTCCCACAACAATTTCCTCCCAGCTTCGTTGCTTACTAAATGAGCGAATTGAGGGTCACCAGAATGTGTATAGATGTAGGGCTATTGACTGAAGGAAGGGTGGGCCCCCAAAGGCTTCATCCTTGAAGAATGCTGTTTCTCCTTTTCTGAGCAGCCATCAGTTGCTAATAGCTCCCCAGTAGTAGGACTTCATGTTCACCCCTCTCTTGTCTGTCTTGAGCTTGACGAGGTTTGCGCATGCTTTCACGAATGCTCTGAGTTCGTATGTACAGCTGCCTGAAAAGTTTCGCTGTAGCCATCCACCAACTCTGGCGCTTAGATATGTTCTGTTCTCTCTTCTTCAATGATCCCTGAGCCGTGAGAGGGAGGGATGAGGTAGCTGTCCCATTTAGGACCAGGAGATACACACCCTTCATTCTCTGCACGTTGACCAGTTGTGAGTCTCTGTTAATCATTGTCTGCTACACACAGATGCTTCTCTGGTGAGGGTTGAGAGATGCACTAATCTGTAAAATGGTAAGTTGTTTGGAATCAGATCTCGTACCCTGGCCATTTGGCAAAATAGTAGTAGTGGGTAGAGAGAGAGAATTTTACAAGTTAATCTGCTCCATGATGGCACCATCTGTTTACTTTATACAGCCGTTTGTCTGGGGGCCTTCTTCATCCATGCTCTTCCACTGTCCTGTGGCTGGTTTTAGAGGCATTACTGCTGAGTAGATCTTCCTGAGATCACCGGGGAGCACCTTCTGCTCTTCCCGTATCACCCAGCACCCCTGACTACGTAAGGGGGGAACCTAGTGTCCCAGGTGTCTTTCAGTAGCAAGTGGTAGAAACCTCAAACTCACTCCATGCCAAAGGAAAAATAGTCTCAGGATTCGTGAACCCCAAAGACAAGCTGCATAGTCAGGCCCTACTGGACGGGATCAAGAGAACCAAGATGTTTTTGCTTATTTTATCTGTTTGTGTGCCACTGTTCACCATCTCCACGAGTCCCATCTCTCTCCATTCATCTTTGTCTTTTTGTTCTACATCTAATTGTTTCTCTCTGAGACTGTCTCTCAGGTAAAGGGCCAGGATATGACACTGAAGGGTATACTCCCTCCCTGGTGCCCACCTCGTACTTACAGGGGCCCCAGGGCGAGGGCCTCCTCCAGTGTGTGCCTTGTGTATCTTGCTCACCCACCTTGGCCCACACTGTCCTCTCCCTGTGACTCCTTCGTGCAGCCGAGTGTTTCCCTCAGACCTCTTTTTCATTCCTACATACTTCAGCTACCTGGCCTCTCCACCTCTGCATTGGTGGAAGTTGGTGACTCTGCACAACTCTCGTGTTTAGCACCAGGAGTATTCAAGTCACATTACAGCTCAGCTCATCACCTTATCCCATCAGCTGTGATCAGGATCTGGGACCTCCCTGTCCCTCAGCAGGGACTTGAGAACAGAGATGGGGTGGGGTGAGGAAGGACTTTTTAGGTCTCTGGTCCCTGAAAAATCTTTCCCTTCAATGCATGGTACAGTGCAGAGACACTTCCCACTGATGTTGCAGAGTTTTTTTTTTTTTTTTTTTTTTTTGCCCTTGGAGCTCCTGGGAATTGGGGAGAAAACAGAGCTAAGGGTGTTGGCTGGGAAGGATGGATTCCCCAACCCCCAACTCCATTGCACCATTTTCTAAATGCCTTCTGCCATAAGCTATCTCCTCCTCAGACACCCCAGTTCCTCCAGCTGCATTGTGAGGAGCTCTGCCACCCCCACATTTGGTGTTCTGGTTTTAGAGGGCTGTGCTGTGTGTAGTGAGAACATTCTGTTAGATGCTTTGGAGAACTCAGGAGGTATAAGGGAGGAGGAAGTCCAGCTTCCTTCCTGGGATGCCAGAGGAGGCTGGTGGAGGCTGGTGAGGGTATAGTGTGAGGATCCCAACGGCTGTGAGGTAAAGAAGGCAGAGGTCCCATGAGCCCCCCTCGCCAGCCATATCACCTCTACGCAGCTCTAAAGCAGCAGTTGGGGGGACAGAGGAATGCGTCCCCATTCTAATGGGGAAGATGTGATAAGTGGCATCTTGGACTACATCTCAATTTCATGCGATGTCATTTAGTGGGAAAGGTTGCTTAGGGTGGGCATGGGTGGAGGAATGGCCAGGGCTGGGTTTTTGCAGCCCCCGTTCCTGCCAGGACTGTGTAGGACTTGCACAGATGTGTCCCAGTCTTCAGTGCCCTGTACCCCACATATCACTGTTTCTGGGGGAGACGGGTACCACAGCAGACAGGTAAGAGGCACCCTAGTGGAACAAGTTTCCTCCTGAGTCCGGATGAAGGTCACATGGCTGTCAACAGCCACCCAAGTCTGTATAGTTAGAATTTATTCAGCTGAGCCCGTTATCATTGACCTAGTGCTGTGCTTAGGTGCCCACCCTCCCGAATAGCGGGGAAGGCAGGTGGCCACTCTAACTGGGTTAGGGTGAAATTCTGTAGTGGCACAGGGGTTCTGTCAGGGGCATCCAAGGGGCCTTCTTAGAGAAGGTGACATTTACTCTTGAAGGATGAGAAGGTGGTTACCAAGTAGAAAAAAGAAAGTCCCCTTAGCTGGGGTGGATGAGCCAACTGGCAGAGAGGAGGGTGTGACGCTCAGAATGAAAGTATTGACAGGCAGGTTTGATGGATTCAGAGGGTGGAGGAAACAGTCACTGATCTGGTGTCAAACTGACCCGGGTGACCTGTTAAACCTGAAGCCACAGCCCCTGAATATGTTGCTCCCAACTCTGGGTCCAGACCTTGTGCAGGGGTAGGGTTTGGGATCCAGGTTCTGGGGACTGGCACTTTGTCTTTTGGGGGTTCTTAGGGAAAGACTTGAGTCCCTTGAGCCAAGGGCAGGCTATACCCATCACCATGGCAGTTTGTGGGCAAAGCCTCTTGGCAGAGGGGAGATTGCGCTGCCAGCCACTTCCTCCAGTTCCTTCCCTTTGCCTGATGTCACAGTTACCTCGGCCTGCTCTGGGGTGAGGCTGAGGTTGGGCGGAATTAATTTCAGCCAGGTTTCTGTATTCTAGTCGTGGGTCAGCCAGAGGAGCTGTCACTTCTGGTTCAGTTTCAAAGGAGGCCAGGGGCCTGGGAGGTGCTGGGTGTGGTGGCATGAGTGAGGCACTTCTCCAGCAGCCTCCTGGGGGGTAGTATGGCTTAAAGAGGAGCCTGAAAGTGGTGATGAAGGAGGAAGTGGGCCTCTCTGCCAGAATCTGTGTCATTGGCCAGTGTACTGGTCTGGGTCCTCATCCCGTGCTCTCGACTCTGCCAGAAAGGACATGGAGAGAAGACACTTATTTTCCTGGCTGGCATCCCTTTGGATTGAGACCTTGTCACAGGCTGTGGACTGCCAGAGTCACTCCTTAACCTTATCCCACTCAAGAAGCGATAGAGTTGGCAAGCCCAGAGCAACACCACAGCTTGTGGCCTCTGACTTGGAGCTGTTTCCAGTTCAGCTGGTCCTCTGAGGCCTCCAGATTTTCCTGGTTGACAAGGACAGTACAGGACAACCCCCCCCCCCCCCCCGCGCCCAGAAGACCCCTGAAGGAATGTGGTTCAATTGTCAAAGTGTTTGCCTAGCATGCACAGACCCTAGATTCAATCCCCAATATCTAAGAAATTGTGGTATCTAATAAATTTGAGGGAACCTACAGATATAATCTTACCACTCAGGAAGTGGAGACAGGACAGTTATAAATTCAAAGTCATCTTTGACTACATAGTGAGTTGGAGAACAGCCTTGGCCACGTGAGACTCCACCTCAGTTTTATTATTATTATTATTATTATTATTATTATTATTATTATTAAGAGCAGAAAGGTTGAAACTGATAAACCCGAGTTCAAGATCTGGTTCTACCATGTCTTTGTTGAATGGCCCTGGATAAAGTGACCTTTTAAGCCTCAGCACCTTCCCAGTGCTGTCACTTGATTTGAAGATACACTGGTCTATATTGAAGTTATTTGCCCAAAGGAGTCAAGAGACAGCTCATGTTATTACTTAGCATCGGTCAGGCAGGGTGAGTGGATGGTGAGTGTATGTCCCTCCTGGGTTATGGGCCTTAGTTTATGCATTTTGAATTCCTTGGGGGAGACAGGCTAGCTTGTAATCTCAGGGGACTCTGGGATGTGTCCTGTCCCGTCCCTCTCCTGCCCCAGCTGTCTCACAGCTGAAGTCTTGAAGGAAGACTGCAAAGAAGGATGAGGGAATTCCAGCAGGTGAGGGGACAGGTACTGTGACATCCTGAGGAAAGAGACCAGAAGTTTGGGGGACCCAGAAAAGGAGCCATATTGGTAGACATGGGTGGTGAGGATTTGAGATCCCCACAGAAGAGGTGGAGTGAATACAGTCTGGGAGGGTGGGTGCAGAATGGGAACCTGGTCTCTGCCCAAGGTGTTGTTAAAGGAAGTGCCTGGGAGCTGCTGGCCTGGAAAAATATCACACCCAGAGGGCTCGAGCCAGGCAGAACAGGTTGCCCCACTACCTTGTGGGGTGCTGCCTGCCTCCTATGAGTGGACTGGCTGGGCTCCCAGTGCCAGAAACTCTGGCTGAGCCAGGTAGCCCTGCCCTTAGGGGACACTGGCTCCTCCCCAGGATACCAACCTGCTCCAGGAGTGTCCTATGACCAGGAGACCTGTCCATCTCCTCAGCCAGAAGTGTTTGCTGAGATGTGGGTGCGAAAGGGGGATCTGTCCCCCTGTGTGTCCGTGTGTCAGGTGGGAAGCTGTGCCCAGGGCCACCCGTGGTGTCTAATCCGTGGCTCTGTGCCCTCACAGCTAGACGAGGAAGAAGAGCGTAGGAAAAGGCGTCGAGAGAAGAATAAAGTCGCCGCGGCCAGATGCCGGAACAAGAAGAAGGAACGCACGGAGTTTCTGCAGAGGGTGAGCGGGGCAGCTGTGGTGGGGAGACACATTGACCTTTGCAGGGGCTGATGTGCTCTGTAGCTGGGGACATTATTGGACACATCAACCCAGAGATTGTGGAAGGATCCAGGTTTTCCTCTGCTGAGCATAGATCCTGGGTACGATTGACCCAGTGGCCCAAACCTTGCAGTGTCCATTTTTGGCCCCTTGTGGCTACCACAGTATTCTAGGGTACAAGATAATGAAGTACGATGTTGAGGCAATGTCATGTCTGTGGGCAGTGGTTATAGCTCCTTGGCTGGCTATCAGGAAAAAACTCCATTTATTACAATGTCTTATCCACCTTGCATCCGCACTGGCCAGCACTTAGCCCCACTGAAAATGACTTCTGAACTCTTTGTTGCTGTCTCTAGGGTCCAGAGGTCTGGTCTGTATGTGGAGGTCAGCCTCCAAGCTTCCATTTCCTCTTGCTGTCATCTGCCTTTTTACTTGTGATATGCCTAGTGGGGTGCTTGCTCTTTCTTCCCCCCAGGTCCTGCATCTCAGCCCCTGCCTTTGCATCAAAAACTGGTGACACTGAAGGGGAGGGACAGCTGAACAGTGGGCCTCCTAGTTGTCAACAATGCCCCACTGTGTCATTGCTTTGTTGCTGAACAGTAATAGCAATGATGTGCACTAACCTAACTGCAGACATTTTCACTCTACGAGGTACCACAATGGTGAGCAGTAGTCACAGACATTTGAAAAGCCAGGCACTGTGCTAAGGGCTGCATGTGTGATCTTATTTTGCTGGCAGAGTAGCCACGATGATAGGGGCCTTTGTGGTTCACGTTCTGCAGGCGAGAAAGGCACAGGGACCTGCCCCAGCCTATCAGCCATCAACGGGTAGGACTGATGTCCAAGCCTGTTACTAGCCTCAAAGCATCTGGTCTTCATTTTCCTATTACCACTCTGATCCCCAGTCTTCCTTGGCTACTTCATTCATTCATTCATTCATTCATTCATTCATTCATTCATTCAACAAGTACAGAAAATGTCCAGTGGTGCACTAGGCTGCCATGGGAACATAGCAAGAGAGGACATTGACCTTCCTGTGTTTCCTTCTCACTCTCGCCAGAAGCAGAGAGCTGCTCTGGGGTCACAGGTGTGCAGTGTGAGCCATGTGTAGACCTCTCTAGCTGTTGCACACTGGGCAGGGCAGTGCTTACCAACAGGACTGACTCCTACTGTTGGGAAGCCTTAAAGTGAGGGTAAGCAACAGAAGGCTTGCAATTGTTCAGCAGTTTCTAAGATATGGGCCTTCAGGATGAGGTGCGTGTTCTGTGTTCTGTGTCCATCACCGAGTACCTGATGGACAGAGTCAGGAGGTGTGGGCAGGCTTTTTAGGAGAAGCTGCCTGTGTGATTACAGCTTCCTGGAGCTTGTCAGGCAGTTAGCAGGCAAAATGTGCCCACACCAGAGGCTCTCAGCAATACACCAGTACACTAGGTAGACAGATGAAAGGCTCTTTATTCTGCTGATACTTGCTAAGCACCTACTATGGGCCTAGATAGTCGGTACCAGGTGAACTTGTGAAACACCTGCTGTGTACCAGGCATTTCACATGGTTACAACCTTTCAGTAAGATAACATTAATTATTCTCATTTTACAGACTGGCCTGTAGTTCAGAGAGATCAAGCTGCTTGCCTGAGGTCACACTGCTAGCAGATAGAGGGCAGGGACTCCATCTTTCTGTCTAGCAGGCAATAACCAAGGACCCTCTAACTGTGGTTCAGTGGGCCACCTTCTCAGTGGCTAGCAATGGGAGCAGTAGCTAGTAGGGAATGTTGTTCCAGAAGCCCAGAGTGCTATGGGCACACAGCATGCTGATGCAGGGGGCCCCAACCTGAGAATGAGCCCAGGAAACTGTTCCATTTGTGAGATTAAAATAGAAGGCAGAAGAAGGTGAAGAATGTGGGATTGAGGAAGCCATCAGAAGCAGCACATACACAAGCAGGCGCGGGGGGGGGGTGTTTAAGGATATGAGTAAGACATTAAAAATAATAATATTAGTGTGGCTGGAGGTTAGATTCCCATATAGAAGGACAGAGGGACAAGCAGACTCAGAACCTCACTTGTAAAGTGATTCTGCATGGCTGTCGTGTCTGAAATAGACCAGCGTATCCCTCTTGTCCTGGCCCAGTTATTGAGACACCTTCTTCCTCATGAGTGTCCCCATTACATGGTAATATCTGTGGTCATGGGGAGTCATGACAGGGGTCAGGAGGCGAAGGCTACCAGCCAGTCAGAGTAGTCCACTGGCTGTGGGGCAGTCCATAAGGTTGGAGCAGCTGAAATAGTATTATGTTGTCCCAGTAAAAAGTGTGACTGCCAAGATGGAGAAAAATCTATGACCTTGGGTCCGGAGAGCAACACATGTAGGCTCCAGTCCAGTCCCTTCTTCCCTAGACACACCTCCTCACCTGAGGCCTTGGAAGCAGAAGACTTTAAGCAGTGCCTGCAGACCCAGTAATATAGTTTTTAATCCTCATCCCTACCCCGACCTCTGAATACTTATATGCAACTCAAAGAGAGACAACTTTTCAGAGAGTTCACCTCTCTAGATCAGTCACGGTCTAAATTTGGGTGAGCACAAGCCTTTGGATGCATCAGTTCACTTTGGGATAGATCTTGGGTCTATCCCAAAGCCTCTGTCTGCAGCCTAGGGTGACTCTCTGCTATGATGCTGGCCCCTGTTGTGCAGTGGCACCCAACACAAGGTTCTGTGGGCACTGGAGGCAATGGGACCATTTTACATTCCTAAGATACTCTGCTTTTCCTAGGTGCTCTCCTCATGGCGGTCAGGTTGGTCCTGAAAGGATGAGAAGGGTTTCTCCTCTGCTGACAGGTTTCCAAGGTGTGAGTGGGTGGGCCTCCTCTGCTGCCCAGCTCTCTATACAGATTGCTCATGCTTCCAAGAAATGGGGAAAGCTGTTCACGGTGGCATAGTCATCAAACAGCCAGCATTTAGTCCAAACACAGCTGCTTCAACCCTTAGACAAAGTTAAGGGAACTCCGTTTTTATGTCCCCTAGGGTATTTTAAAATATAAAAGTCAGGCTGGACATGGTGGTACACACCTTTAATCCCAGCACTCAGAAAGCAGAGGCAGGTGGATCTCTGTGAGTTCCAGGCCAGGCTGGTCTATAGAGCTAGGTCCAGGGCTACACAGAGAAAACCTGTCTTGAAAAACAAAACCAAAAAGAAGAAGAGGTTAGTGACAGCCAGGCCAAGTTGCCCCAAGCCTTATCTGCCTTTGTGACGTGGATGTCTACAGCGGGGGTTGACTCTCCATTCTATGGTATTTTCCCTTAGGCCTGTTATTATTATTAATAACTGTTTTGGATTTGGGAGAGCAAGTCTCATATAGACCAAACTGGCTTCAAGCTTACTGTGTAGCCAAGGCTGGCCTTAAACTCCTAACCTACTACCTCCAACTTCTGAGGGCTTAAATCACAAGCTTATGCTACTGTGTCCAGCTAGCCATGTCCAACTTGAACTTCAGGCATTCTTAACCCAAACTACTTCCAGACCCCATTTAGCACCTTCCAGCCCAGATCGCCTCTCAGGCTCCATCCTGGTGCCCATATAGCTGTCGCCCCGCTGCCCTGCCTCCTCCATTTTCCAAACCCAGGCGGTTCAAGACTGAGCTGTCCTGGAAGCATCTTTTTTTCTCCTCTCTTCCTGCTCTGAGGATAAAGGAAGGCACCCTAAGCCCCTCTTACCCTTTAGTTTACCCAATTCTTTCCCATCGAGACTCTTCTAATCCCAGGGATCCTCACCTCTAGACAGACAAAATAACTAGACTCTGATCTAAACCTACAGTATTTACAATAGCTGCCTTTTGGCTCTCTGTGGCAATATATTTTATATTTAATAAAATCAGTCTAAAATATTAAAAAACAAATCCACCCAAAGTCAAACCAAAAAAGTCAAAAAATAATAACTCACGCCTTTAATCCCAATACGAAAAGTCCAAATAGTAACCTACACCTTTAATCTCATAACTCCAGAAACAAAGACCTTTTTATGTTTCTGTAAATTCAAGGCCTAACTACCAAACAGTAGTAGCTCACACCTTTAATCCTAACTCTAAAATTATGATGTAGAGTTGAACCCAGAAGTGAAACAACTGGGCCAAGAAGGTATTAAAGACAGGCGTAGGCAGATGGTGCCATAGTCTGTAAAAGAGTCAGGCAAAGAACCAGTCCAAAAACCGAAAAAATGGTTTTTTAATATAATTAATAGAACTTTAATAATAACCCTGAAAATTTGGCTGAGTAAAAATTGACTGTGGTCTCTTTCCTCTCTCTGATATCCCAGCTTTCCCCCCAATATCTGACTTTAAATTTTCATTTAATAACAACTAAAATTCATATTTCTCACTCTGCTGTGTTCAAGAGAGCAGAGCACAGCAGGCCCTCGTTATCTCTTCACATGGCAGCTTCCGTCTCTTACCCAGACTTTCCCACCCTCCTCCCACCATGTGAAGTCAGCTCCTCACCCTGCACTTAGCTCTCCTTGCTGGTCTCCGGCTCCCAGACCGTCAGTGGGGGCCTTGCTATGTCCTGAGCGGACTTTCCTCAGGAGCCATGGGAGGAGCAGTTCATAGGTTTCCGATTCCCCGAAGTGTTCATTGCTGTGGCAGGCTGAGGCACATCCTCAGAAATGGATAGGTGGCCCTGAGGCTTCTCAATACAGAGGCCGAGGACAATCTGAAGATTGTGTTAGCAGCTCGGGCTGGGGGAAGTGGGGAAATAGAATCTGGCCATCTCTCAGATTTCTGAGGAGTGTGGCCCAGGCCAGCATTCCAATCTTGTCTCAGCACGCCCCATTAAAAGCCACCATAGACACTTTTTTTTTTTTTTCCCTTTTTGAAGCTATTGCTTTGAGTGTCTGATCCTAAAGCCTGCCTTCCTCAGACATTCTGAGCTCTTGGGGAGCCTGCCTGTGTGGCTACCTCAGAGATGTGACAGGAACAATCCGGATGGGCTCTGGCAGTGTGAGAAAGACTGCCTCTCACTGGAGGTGTGGAGAGTCCATGCAAAGCCCCAGAGTCTCAGAGGGAGGCTGCCCCAACTGCACCCCCTGATCAGAAGGACCTGTTACACCTGTTACTACTCTATACCATCTGCATCATGGTCGTTTTGGACTGAGAGGTCCTTGTGAAGCCCTTGTGTGTCACAGTCATAGGCTTCTCCACCTGTCACTCTGTCTTAGTTGTGAGAGCCAAACATTTCCCCACACCCAGGGACAAGGTCATTCTCAGGGAAGAACTCTCTGGCCTGAGACTCCTCGGTTCACACATGAGGAGAGCAGAGCTCTCAGTTAGGGGCTGTTACTGAAGCAAGATCCATTGCTGTAGTTTTTGGTCCTGCTGTGGGAGCCCCAGGCCTTGACTAGGCATGCTCATCACCTGTCCCCACTGTGAACACAGAGCCTCACACCCCATCACACCCACAGCATCCTTTCCTTTCCAGGGCTGGAGTGTGTAGGATGTCTCATCTGAGAATAGTTTGAAGCCTCCTTTTGGGTCCAGCAGGTGGCTGTTGATTGTCTGTAGACAAACTCCTAGATTATGGGGGTGTGGGGAAGTTTCCAATTACAAGCTAATAGCCAGGTGGCACTTTTGAGGATGGCCCACATTGCCTTTATCTGTCCCAATGTCAAGACTCTCCCATCATACATTTGTCACATAGCAACTTGGTTCTATGCTGCCACCTGTGGGTCACCTCGGGCTGCCCTCCATGGACCTTCTCCAGATTCACCTGGCCTCTATTCTTGGCCTGCCTCCCCCCTTTTTTGATGCAAAAATCTTGTTACAGGGGTGCCTTTGGGTATGTTGTCAACAGCAAGGAGCCCATCAGGCTGGAATAGATAGAGCAAAGAGAGAGAGGGGCTATAAGTTAGACTATTCCACACATATCATATGGACCCATCCTACTGCGTCAGAGGTCATTACTATGTGACAGAAAGTCACTTATCCCACATGCTCAGCCTTCAGTGGAACCTGACAGGTAGAAAACCAGGCCAGCAGGACAGGTACCAGCCACGGTCTAAGTACTTCTAAGTAGCAGGCTGGCAGTGAGTGACAGCTGACAGTGTGTGTGTGTCTCTGCACAGGAGTCAGAGCGGCTGGAGCTCATGAATGCGGAGCTGAAGACCCAGATAGAGGAGCTGAAGCTGGAGCGGCAGCAGCTTATCCTGATGCTCAACCGCCACCGCCCCACCTGCATCGTCCGCACAGACAGTGTCAGGACGCCCGAGTCCGAAGGCAACCCGCTGCTGGAGCAGCTGGACAAAAAGTGACTGAGGCCTGGAGGAAGAGGGGGGGAGGAGCAAGGTGACGGAGGCCCCCTCCCTGGCATATGACAGACTCTATGATGAGGCTTTGCATAACGGGCCTCCAGTAGGCTCTGGTCTGAACCTCAGCCCAGCCACGCAAGCGCAGACTGAAGAAACCCTCTGGACCAAGCAATGAGACCAAAGTTGACCCGCAGGTAGGGGGCTGTGCCACCAAGGTCCAGCTTGAAGGGCACCTCAGCCAGAGAGATGCTCAACCAGGTAGCCTCTTCAGGCGCTCCTCTGGCCTCTCCTCCGAGATCCCACCCAAGGGACTACCGAGCAGCCAAGAAAAACCGTGCCTCACGGTGTGGTCGAGGATGGAACTCAGCGTGGACTGCAATCCACCTTCCCCAGCCCTGCCCAAGCCCGATGAAAAGGGGTGCACTGTGGGGCTGGAATGGTCCTGCCCAGGTGGCTGCAGCCTAGTGGCCCTGCTGGAGTTTGTTGTGGCACTGAGGCGCGGGCGCCCTTCCAAAGCACACACTCAATCGATGAATGTTTACAGACTGGCTGTCCTGGCGGGGATTCCAACTGCACACGTTTTTTTGGTTTGTTTTTTTTTTTTTTTTATACTTTTTTTTTTAATATTTTTTACAAAAAAAAGATTTTATACGAGCAATATATATATGGATTTCTATAATCACTCGAAGACACAGAACAGATATGCTATGGTCTGTTGTTATGGACATCCAACCACCGGTTAACAGCCATTGTAATTCCTAAGTACTGTAGGCTCTGGGTGTTGGGGGGTGGTGGCCATGTGGGTGGGGTGCATTTCCATCCTTGTGAACCCTTCCTAGTACTCAGTCCTGTATCGCTCAGTAAACATTGCTCTTAATTACCCAGCTGTCTCAAGTGGTGTCTGCCCAGGGAGATGTGCCCAGGGCAGGAGGTGTTTGGAGTAGTTTCCATAGCTGCCCTCTGAGGTTAAGCCCGAATATGCCCATTTCACAGATGAGGAGGCCAAGACCTACAGATGTTTAAAAACTTCATACATGCCATTTTGAGAATATTTGCTTAGTTTACATAGGCCAATTTTTAAAGATATTTATTTTTATTATTTTTAATTGTATATGTGTGTGTCTTTGTGTAGATATGTGCAAAGGTTAGAGGATTTGGATACCTCTGGAGCTGATGTTATAGGCTCTTGTGAGTCACCTGATGTGCTTAGCTTGGGATCAAACTTGAGTGCTCTGAAAGAGCAGCATATGCTCTTAACTGCAGAACTATCTCTCTCCAGCTTCCATAAATGGTTTTTGAGTGTACTTGGTTCTGCAAGGAACCGAACCTTTGCTGGGGAATAAACAAGTCTTGGTCTTGTCCCGTGGAAATCACAATGGGTTCATCTTGTACTCGCTTCCTTGTCACAAACCCTGGAAATCACAATGGGTTCATCTTGTACTCGCTTCCTTGTCACAAACCCATCTCTCTTTATCTGCATGGTGACTTTGTCAAGGGACAGCCATGGGCTCTTTCACAGATGGTTATTTGGAGACCCAGGGAGACAATGAAGCCTTAAATGCTTGCTGAAGTCGTCACTGTGATAAATGTGACGTCCCCTTTACTTCCAACAACAGCACAGAGCAGGTCCTTCTCATACAGGTGGCTTAACTAAGGCTCACCCACTGTCACTCAGCTAGCAAGAACCAGAGCTGATATTGGAGCTTCAGAGATGTGGCTTTTCCCAATACCAGCTGTTTATGGTTGTCTTTCTGGATGAATGGACTACCCCTGGGAACAGGAAGTTTAGAGGCCACCATTATAAATATAACTTGGGAGAAAGCTGTAGATTCTAGATCTATGATAGTGTAATGAACTGGTCTCCCACAAAGGTGTACATGACCTAGGCATCTCTCATCTCCACAGTCAAATGCAGCTCAGTGCTATTCATACAGCAACTGCCTTTTACTCCACCCTTGGCAGTTTGCAAGGCACAGCTAGGTGTGCTATCTGTTTCTGTTAGGGCTCTGTGAGGCAGGCAAGGTGGTTCTCATTAGCTTTCTACTCAGAGACTTATCAAGCTTCAAGTTCACCCAGCTCCAGAGAAGTGTGATGGGAGCAGACTCGGTAATGCTCCTTCCTGGGAATGAGTTTCTTCTGGGGATGGGTAACTTCTTGACGTTGAGTCTTTGTGCCGATGGCCACAAGTGGCCTCTCGATCATAGATAAGGCCCCTGGGAGAAACAGAAATGGAAAATAGGTCACTAATAAATAGTTGGTCCTTCTCTTCTTCTCTTTGTGTTCCCTCCGTCTAGCTTGCTTGGTGTGATCTATCTACCCAGGGCCTTGACCTGGAGACAGAGCCTGGCCAGCTCACTGTTGGCCATGGCAGCACCCAATAATAACCTGTCAACTGGGTTTCTTTAAAAGCGTCCAACCAGGACAAAGAGGAAAGTGAGAATTTGTAAGAGGCCTGTAGATGTCTCTGCAGGGTTACTTCCAACCCCTGCTGTGGCTTAGTTTCTTGCTGGGTTGCCAAGACTTGGCTTTCATAGATCCAGCCCTTCAAGGCTATGCAGATGGCTGCCTCCCCAGACCAGTGGCCTGAACTACCAGTTCCTTTCATGGTATCCTTCCCCTCATAGTTACATTTCCTGGTTTCACCATCAGAGCCAGCTCTAGGGTGTTTTCTGTGTGTCACACACTGAGTGTGTTTCAGCTGGTTCACATGGCCTTTCTGAGAGGTGCATGCTACAGTCTCAGAAGGACAAGGCAGAGAGAGGAGGGACCTTGTCCAAGGTCACAGAACTGTTAGGTAGCAGTGCCAGGATGCTATTCTAGGCTTCTCTGGTGGATAACAGCTGGGCCTGCCCCTCTCTGAGAAAGGAAATGATCTGAGCTTGATTTGTTTGTGCTGAGACCTCAGCTGCCAGAGGATGTGGCAGGAGGCAAAGTAATGGTCCCAGAACACACAAGAGTCTCCAGCTCTAGTGCCCACCTACAACTGAGAGCTTTGTGTTTTGTTTTACTGTGAAGTGGGACAGTAAGATCCTACTCTTTCTTATGGAGATGTTATCAGGATCAAAGAAGGAATTGGAGGTAAATGAGCATTATCCTGCTCTCTGCTGGAGAGGCTAGTTAGTATCTATCTCATAAAATTATTTGAATATCTTTTAGTCTCTAAAGGCAGTTTCAGAGTTTGTGTTCTGATCACGTCTCGTCATGTGATGTGATAGATGCCTGGGACCCAAGACTCTTGAGCTTCTACAGCTGTGTTGGGTTCATCTTTACCTCCCTGGATGTCCGGGATGAAACTACTGAGTTGTGTGTCCTTGCAGCCTGAAAAGGAGAGCACATTCGCCATTACCTGATAGGCAGGACGGGATGGTCAGGATGGCTAAAAGAAGCTTCCGTCCCCTACAAGAGGGACTCTGGAGAGAGCCGTGTCTATAGTGGTACAGTGACCAGTTATGACAAAGCATTTCCTCAGGCATAGCAGTTTCCTTCCTGAGACTCTCTACACAGGAGGAGCTCTGTCACTGCGTAAAATGCCCAAGGATCACCCCTGATTCTGTTTGTACTAAAAGAAAACTGGAGGTTACATAAATGCCTGTGGATGTAAGGCTAGGTAAACAAATGATGGTGTTTCACAAAATTGAGTATTAGCCCTTAGAAATGAGCCTCGGCTACACCTGTCATTAGCCATCTATTTATTATTAGGGTGAATCTCAGAAGCAGTGGGGAGCTGAAGGACAGGAGAGCGAAGCAGAGAGTGATGTTATGTATGGAATGTTTCTCAACATGTAAACTGATACATTATTAAGGACACTGGAAGATCTGGGTAACAGGCAGAACAGCAAATGTGAGAATGCTATTCATACCAGAACCGGTGCCTGGGATTGACACTGGGAGTGGGCGGGGACCAGCAGTGGCTTCTATAAGGTTAAGTAGGACACGGGGTCTCAACTGTACGTGTGTCTCTTTCTTTACTTTTAAGCAGGTCACCAGATGCAGAGTTAACTCCAGACTTGTCGGAGGTGGTGTGCATGCTCAAAGGCACAGCTTTATATTTCTTTTCTCCTTTGTCTGATCCAAGTTTTCTGCTTAAAAAGAGAGCAAATTCCAATTCAAATAGAAGCGCCCCCCCATTATTTCCTTAGCAAACTCAGGAAATAAAAGCCACTCTGAAATTACAGCAGATTGCAACACTTGACTCCGACTTTGTGCAAGCTCAGTTGCATGCCTAGGGGGAAAGAAACTTTGGCTTTGCCCCTCCTCCCTTAGCCCTCCCCCACCTCCCTGGGAGGACACTATGAGTGTTACCCTGGACCAGCAGCAACTCCTGGTGTCTGAGCACTGGGGTGGGCAGCTAAGGTGCATTCAAAGTTAATACCCTGCTGACTTTGCAGCCCCACCCCCTGTGCAAAGACACCCCCCCCCACCGTACCCCTTCAGTAGAGAAAACTGGGTGGGAGACCTGTGAAAGACAAGAACCCACTGCTTCCTGTCGCTGTTGTGACATTACAACGGGTAAATTGACTTCAAGCAACACATATTTTATTATCTCACAGCTTTGGATTTCAGAAGTGTAAAATGTTTCTCACTGGGCTAATGCCAAGGCCGTCCCTTCTAAAGAATAAGGTAGTGTTGAACGGGTGTGGGTTCACTCTGGTCTGTGGGAAGAAGACAAAACACACCTTAAGGATGAATCTTTCCTTTGGGGACTCAGCCTCTCGGGACTGAGACACTGTCCCTTAACCGAGGGCATTTTTATTGTTCTCCAATTTACATTTTTAGCAAATTGATTTCCATATCCCCCAAACATCCTATCTAAGCTTCCAAAGGGACACTATCAAATGCAAATTCTCGATTAAGGAATATCAGAGTGCCGGATTTTTCCCAACCAAGTTTTGCATAGGCTTTGTACCCTGGGGAAACTCCTAGACAAGATTCACACAGGGGGCCCCAAGGGAAACAAAAGGTGGCCGTGAAACAAAGAAGGATTAAGGCTGAGTGCTGACTGACATTCTGGAGCCAGACCGGGAAGTCAATGGGAATTCTCCCAGTGAGGAGAATCTGTTTTTCCAGAATCACAGTCCTTGATTCACACCCTCCTCCATCTCCAAAGCCAGCAATAAGAGCTACCCAAGTCCTCTCGTGCCCTGTCCCCCAGTATTAAATCTTTCTTTTCTCATCTGTCTTTGTTTGACCTGTGTGGACACGTTCGTGCGTGTGGACATGTTCGTGCGTGTGGACATGTTCGTGTGTGTGGACATGTTCGTGCATGTGGATATGTTCACGTGTGTGGACATGTTCGTGCGTGTGGACATGTTCATGCATGTGGGTATGTTCATGTGTGTGGACATGTTCGTGTGTGTGGATATGTTCACGTGTGTGGACATGTTCGTGTGTGTGGACATGTTCGTGTGTGTGGACATGTTCGTGCGTGTAGACATGTTCATGTGTGTGGATATGTTCACGTGTGTGGACATGTTCATGCGTGTGGATATGTTCACGTGTGTGGACATGTTCGTGCGTGTGGACATGTTCACGTGTGTGGACATGTTCACGTGTGTGGACATGTTCATGCGTGTGGATATGTTCACGTGTGTGGACATGTTCGTGCGTGTGGACATGTTCACGTGTGTGGACATGTTCACGCGTGTGGATATGTTCACGTGTGTGGACATGTTCGTGCGTGTGGACATGTTCACGTGTGTGGACATGTTCGTGCGTGTGGACATGTTCACGCGTGTGGACATGTTCGTGCGGGTGGACATGTTCGTGCGGGTGGACATGTTCGTGCGTGTATATAAGGAGGCCAGCTGTTTTCCTCACTTGCCATTTACTCTGTGAGACTGGGTCTCTCACTCACGGAACCTGAATCTCACCAGTTCTGCTAGAGTGGCTGGCCTGCAAGCCCCAGGGATTCCCCTGTCTCCGCTGCCCAGTGCTGGGATTACAGTCATGTGTCCCTCTTTTGTACCTGGGTGCTAAGGATTGAACTCAGGTCCCCATGTTTGCATAGCAATGAGTTTCCAAACTGAGCCATCTCCCCTTCTGCTTTCAGAATCCTGTGATAATGTTGTTCCCACTCAGATAATCTAGGATAATCTATTGTTAAGGCTGATTAACAGTCTTATTTTTAGCAGGTTGGTGGTGATGCATGCTTTTAATCCCAAGCACTTTGGAGACAGAGGCAGGCAGATGAGTTCCAGAACAGCCAGGACGATTCAGAGAAACTCAGTCTCGAAAAACCAAAAGCCAAACAAACAAACAGAAAACCTCACTTTATCTTCATGAGCAACCTAAGTGCCCCCCCCACCCCGACCCCGGCTTTATGACAACAGGTTCCAAGGATTAGAATGTGACCTCTGGGCTGGTCATTATTCTGCCTGCCACCCAAGAAATGAAGACTTGGAGATCCTTAACTATGATCCTTCCTGCTTCCTGGAAAGATAAGCTACATTCCCTTCAAGCACCGCAAAATGTGTAGTGTACCTCTGCAGCATGTAATTAATGTAAGCTTCTGTGTGTTTTTGTGGGACGACGCATCTTCGGGGCTATGACAGAAAGGGCAGGCCAGAAACTTCTTACTACATACTTCAATGCTCCATCCCACCTCACCCCCAACCCCCAGTGCCTGGCACACAGATCTGTGAAACAATACCAACACAGGGGGCATGACCCAGCACAGGGATAAATACAGACCTAGACACATACATCTATTTCCAGAATTGCAGGTTAGATACAAAATTGTGAGATTCTTCTCTTATTCCTATGTATTAAGTTCAGCAATTCTTTACTTACAGGCACATCTTGGTCATTTGGGAATGCCCAAGTTTGGTTAAAAGGGAGGTTAATTGAGCTGAATGTGCTGTTTCAGATTAAAAACTGAGTCAAGACCCTCACAAAACCAAGCTGCTCAACATTCCTGCATGGAGTAGGGAAGGATCATGTCACCTCACCCCTAGCTGAGGTACTCTTGCTTCGAAAGAAGAAAGCCATTTTTATTTAGAAGTGTAACCCCTGGTAGGGGTTACATGCTCCTGAGGACGCTCCACACCTATGTGCGTATAGGCAGCACAGATTAGACACAGTAGATTATTTTTTTATGAAAGGACGGGGTTGAGAGTGGATGGGAAGAGGATTCAGGAGAAGAGGGCTGCATATGTACAAAATACCTTATATGAACGCATGAAATTCCCAAAGAATAAATATTAACTATTTTGAGAGACTGATTTCTTGCTAGGCCAGCAAAATGATACATATACCTTCACTGTTCTAAAGTACAGTACACACTGGGTAGCTGGGGGCAGGGTGGTCTGTCCTGGACACTGGCTGTGTTCCAGTCCTCCAGACTCTGCTTTCTCTCATAACCTACTCTGAGGAAGTACTAGACCTCCCCACAGGCACCTCCTCAGATGACGCCTCTTCATAGGTACAGGCCCTAAAAGTCCCACTTTCTATGCTGAAATTAATTTGTGCTATACACTTACAACCTGGAAATTCAGGGCGTAGATGCTTCCAGAGCCTTTTGTGGTCACTAATGAGCAGGAGAGTGTGGAGGATGCTTTCCTTTTTCATCCAGATGTTCAGAGGCCTCTCCCACAGTTCCTGAGGTCTTACAGGGCTAGAGAAAGCCTGAAGGGGGGGGCTGTGAAGGAGGTGGGGCTGCTCCCCCCAACACACCCCCATGTGGAGCTGGGAAGTTGACCAGGGAGTTGCTCCACCTCCCCACCCTGACTAAGTGTAAGTCTTTGTTTCAAAGTGTGTTTTCAAAAAGCCTGGCAAAGCCAGCTTCTGTCCTAAGTAAACAATGGAGAGAGTAACGCCAGCCGGTGTGGAGCACAGTCACTCAGATATTCTATGTGCATTGAGATGTGACATGGGTGGGAAGAACATCCATGGCCCCCAAGTGCTCTGGAGGCCAGTTCCAAAGCTTGACTTATTAGCTACCTTTGTCAACTGGTTTTGAAGTCAGATGACTATAAACTTCATAGGTGCTGTGAAAACCAGAAATAATCTTGGAAGTGTTTTAAAGGACCCTTGTCTCTACAGCACCAGGGCACACTGGGCTGAGAACTGGACCCAGAATCAGATTGTAAAGACAACAGACCTACCTGTCCGTGAATGAATAGCCCTTGATGAATTTTCTTTCTAAAAAAAAAAACCCAAAACTTATCTGTCTGTCTGTCTGTCTGTCTGGCTGGCTGGCTACATACTACTTATACTTGTGGAGGTCAGAAAACTGCCTTCTGGAAGCTGTTATCTCTTTCCACCATGTGGGCCCCAGGGATCACATCCAGCAAGCTCCCTTACCTACCAAGTCATCTCACAAGCTCCTTTGATGAATTTTTTTTTACATCAAATTCAGGGCCCTAAAATAGAACACCCTAGGGAAAGAGACCCTAACACCTGAAAAGGGAGCATTTTAGAATGAGAATTATGAACCCCCCAAATCTGTTGAATGTTGTGGAAAAGCAGAGGAGAGAGATCAGGACCTTTGCACAGATTGTAGGCCCTGCCACATGGTGTTTATCCTCAAGCCCCACCTCTGCCACACTCACCTCCAGGGAGACAAGCAAGGCCACCTGCCAGCACAGGTCAGAGAAGTATAGTTCCTGTTCACTTGTTGGAGGAAGGCTGGCTGACAGGTATCTGCTCGATCTAGGAGAAGACACAAGGAATGGTTGCCTCTCAACAGTATTGAGTCACAGTCAGGAAAAGTGAGAGCGTTCACCTGTGACTCAAGCATCAGCTTCAACATCTGGGATGTATCATGCTCCACTGCCCATGTAGCTGCTCAAAGTCTAGGAAGTGGAGTGGAGACATGCTAGCAACATCTCCTCAGAGGGTTAGGAAAGGGAGAAGTTGACATCTTAGATGGAAAGATCGTCATCTGACAGCTGTCACCCAGGCAACAGGTACATTCTGGTGAGGGACATCAGCATCTCAGGGAAGCTTGGCACTTGGCACTCTACAGCAAAGGTTGACTCTAGGGAAAGCTGCCCTAAGACTGGAGCTGCCTGGTACCAACAGTAACTGTGGAATTTCAGAATGGGAGAGGCTCACCAGAGACAAGAAGGGCATTGTTACACTGTAGGCGCCCAAGTTCTCATCTGTGTCTGGATGGAAGTCAGCTTGTAGACCCAGAATGCAGTGATGGAAGATCATAGAGACTCTCCTGAGGGAACCCCTACATCCCAACACACTCTACAGTAGGAAAATGGATTTTCTGAGGACTGTTGATGCTCACCACGCCCAATAATATAAAAGATGTGAGTTGATAATAACACAGATGATAATAATAATTTGTGCTGACCAGATTTATGTCAACTTGACCCAGCCATAGTCATTTTGGAAGAGGGAATCTCAACTGAGAAAATGCCCCCACTAGATTGACCTGTGGGCAAGCCTATGGTGCATTTTCTTGATCGGTGATTTAAGATCACTGTGGGCAGTACCACCAATGGGCTGGTGCTCCTGAGTGTTATAAAAAAGTGGGCTGAGCAAACCAAGAGAGCAAACCAGTAATCAGCATCTCTCCACGGCCTCTACATCAGTCATTGCCTCCAGGTTCCTGCCCTGTTTGAGTTCCTGTCCTAAATTCCCTCCATGATGGACAGCACTGTGGAACTAAAGGTGAAATAAACCCTTTCATCCTCAAGTGTCTTTGGGTCATGGTGTTTCATCATGGTGATAGAAATTTAATGAAGATAGTGCTGGAAAGCTGAAGCAGTTTGTGGATGGTGCCACAGGGATGGATGGTGACTGACCCCAGTCTGCCCCACAGTGGCTCCGGTGGTGAATTACAGTCACACATCTTCCTGTTGGAGTTTTTCACTTGGGGTTTGCAGAATTCTCACGTTCATTCTTGACATTCAGTGGCCTTTGGTGGGAAAAGCTGAGTAGATGCCGTTGAAACTATCCCACACACCCCCCCACCCACACAAGAAATCAGAAATGATAGCTCACCCTCTGTGCAATGCGGAGGAAAACCTCTTGTTGTAAGGACCCAGAGGATATAGGTGGGAGTGGCCCTGCCAGACCACTGTTGGAGGCACTTGTCTGACCCCCGTGAAAGTTGGATTGCAGAAGGGGATGGTAGACTATTGCTGCCAGGGAGCTGCGTGTGTTATCATCAGAAGAGATAATACTCAGTCACTCAGGCAATGTATTCTAAATTTCCATTAGCGGGTTGAACTAAAAAATAGCTCACTTTAATTGGTAGCGTGGCTTGGATATTGATTGCCCCTCCCTCCCAAAAGACCCATGCATTAGTATTAGTGACTTGGTCCTCTGCTGGTGGCACTGTTAGGAGGTGGTTGGATTTTAAGGAAGTGTAGCTCTGTAGGAGGAAGTTAAGTCACTAGTGGGGTGCCCTTGAAGAGGATATTGGGACCACAGGTCCTTCCTCTCTCTCTTTGGGTTTCCTGGCTGCTAGGGGCTGAGTGGCTTCCTATACCATATATTTGGTGCCATGCTACTCTGCCTCATCACAGGTCCAAGGCAACAGGGCTAAGCAATTGCAACTGAAGCCTTAGAAATAATGAACTAAGATTAGGCTCCACAATTGCATGACTACCTCAGGTATTCTGCTGTAGTGATAGAAAGCAGACAATAGATATGGCGGCTGTTTGCAATTCTACTAATTGGTAAATATATTCTTCTCAAGTTTTACTCATAGGGGAAAGGAGTCAAAAATCAACTCACTTTCCCACAGGAAAGGCAGAGGTGACCATTCACTATGTAGCTTGAGGATTATTTGACTCTTCTCCATGGGAAGTTTGCGTCTCTTGACATTCCACAGTGTCCTGAAGCTCCCGTTGGATGGATATCATTATGTTCATGAGACCCACAGAGCAAGAAGTGGCAATCACTAGATGCCTAGTAAGCCACAGAGATGGTAGACAATGGGGGAAAACCTAGATGGATTTGTAGGCTTGCCGAATTGATGACATTCACACTGGCCCATTGGTCCGAAGTATCCTGAAGCATCTCCTTCGAAATGAACACAAGTTATTGGACATTACCCCTATTTCAGAGGAAGAGGCATGGGGCCTTTGCAGACCTCTGGATTTGGAGACAACATACATAATGTGTTAGGAATAGCTCTAACTGACCCACATGTCAGTGGCTTGGAAAGCTGCCAAGCATGAGGCTCTGCAGCTGGTCTAGACTGCCACTGTACCTGCTTGCTGCCATCCACACTATGTAACTAAATACGCAGTAGAAACAAAAGATGCCATGGCAACCTGGCCTCCTAGATGGCTCCTCTAAAGAGAGCCAGCCCAAGGTAGTCCACGTTTATCTACTCTTGGTGCTGGAAAATCCTTTGCTGAGAGACACTCAGGATATATGGATTCTACTCAACCCAGGAATTTCTTGAAATTGCCTCTTCCTCTGTCTTGGAAACTGAGAAGGAAAAGGCAGTTAGTCCTTCATGATGGGGTGTGAGGAGATGTGATCCCATGAGACTCATTTGCTGTGCAAAGCTAGTCCCGTCTCTCCATGATCAGACCCCAAACCAGGTAAGGGTACTGTCATCTAGAAACAGTTCTATACATGATGACCTGGATTCAGACCTTCTGTGCCTTGCTAGCTCTGTTAAAGCTTTAATAATAATAATAATAAATCTCTTTAAGTGTATGGAGGTTTTACCTGCACGGATGTCTGGGTACCACATATGTGCATTACTTATAAAGGCCACAAGAGCGCATCATATTTCCCTAGAACTATGTGAGTTAATGTTAGAACTCTTACCTAGTGCTTATAAACTCTGGCCTTGATCCTTAGCAACACACACACACACACACACACACACACACACACACACACACACACACACTATGCAATTACAGCAAGCCATGTGACTCCCTAATGAACAAAAGATGAAAACCTTTAGTGAGCACTTATAACATGTGCTAGGTTCTTGTGAGATTGTTATTATCTAGACTCATCCTACTACTGTAGAAACCAAGGCTTGGCTGAGAGCTCTGCTCAGTATCACCCAAATAACTGCTTGTTAGGTTTGGTTGTGACCTGTACCCCCCAAAGACCTGGTTCCCAGAGCTGCAGGGTTTATAGGCAGGGCTTCATGAGGGTGACTTCTCCATTGGTGATGACCTAATCTTCTGGCAGATTGCTGCAGAGATAAAGAGGTGGAGCTTAGGTGGAGGAAGTAGGTCTGTGGGGACATGCCCTGGAAGATAAACTTTGTCCCTATGCCTTTCCCTGCTTCCCAGCCACCAGAAGAAGACCACTTCTGCTTTCTTGCTCCGTCTCACGACAGCCTAGATATAATGGAGACAGTGGCCATAGACTAAGACCCCTGAAACTGTGCCCCCAATGAAACTGTCTTTCTTTGAAGCTCATTCTCTCTGCTCTGAAAAGCTGGCATGAGTGTCTTCCAGGCTAGAGAGCAAGTTTAGACTCAAGGAAACCCTCATCTGCAGGGAGGCCACAGTTTCTTGGACAATGGGCAGGCCAGTGTGGTTAGGCTGAGATCTGAGGTAACTGCAAACCACATTCTCTCCTACAGAAAACAAAACCCTTTTTCAACTGAACGTGTGTGGTAGTTTAGAGATTTTTGTCAATTTTTGGTGTGTGTATGCCAACATTTTAATATTTCTGCAGCAGCCCTGGTCTGCTCTCTCATTGCTACAGCGCAGGCACCCTTCCTCACCTTTCCGGAAGCTGCTTCGTCTAGGTGACCAGACCACTGTCTCAGGAGACTTTTGTCTATGGTGCTATGAAAGTCAGCCACAGAAGCTCGCTGGCCCTTCAGAAGGCTTGACAAGCCGGCCAAGGCCTCATCGGATTCACCCTCCCAAGGCCCCAAGGCCCTCCAGCCCTGCTTCCTGCAGTATTATGCCCCCCCCCGGGGGGGGGCAGAGGTGGCTCCCATTCTGTTTGTTTGTTTGCTTGCTTGCTTTTTCTCCTTGAAATAAAGGCTAAGGCCACCCTTCTGTTAATTCAGCTTTGGATAATGCTGGCTGTAAGACAACTTCTCCTGGCTTGGGAATCTGAGTGGCTGATTTCTCCATGTTATTCAGAGTTGCTGAAAGCACTTCGTGGGGTGTGTGTGTGTGTGTGTGTGTGTGTCAGTAGGAGCAGGGTCTCCCATACCTCAGACTGGCTTCCAGAATGCTATGAAAACTTAAGGTGCTGGAGATTGAACCCCCGGTCTCTTGCAACATACACTACACACACACACTACACAACACATACACCTACACACACACACACACACACACACACACACACACACACAAAGAGAGAGAGGGAGAGAGAGACAGAAAATTAAAAAAGACAGTAATTCCAAATAGGCAAGAAATGCAATATATTATTGAGTGAATGCACAAGCAAACCTGTAGTTATACAGTGGAGCCATTTTTAGCAACATAAAGGCATGAGGGGTCCAGGATTATCAAGATGACTCTGTGGATAAAACTACTTGCTGTACAAACCTGATTTGGATCCCCAGAGAAATGTGTTCACAAAGTTGTCTTTTGACTTCAATACATGTGCTAAGGCATGTCCCTGTTCCCCTATGCCATACACAAATACTTAATAAATAAAAATTTTCCTGCCAGCGGCTTTATTCCCAGTGCTCAAGAGGCAGTGGCAGGCAGATCTCTGAGTTTAAGGCCAGCCTGGTCTACAGAGTGAGTTCCAGGATATCCAGGGCTATACAGAAAAACCCATCTCTAAAAACAATATTAATCATCATTAATTTTTTATTTCACTAAAATTGAAGGGCCAGGATATAGCTTTGTGGTAGTGAATTTGCCTAGCATGTGAATTGGGGTCTAACTTCAATACTAGAATAAAAGAAAAAGAAAGGTAAGAAGGAAAGAGAGAGAGCATGAAGAAAGGGAGACACACAGAGAGAGAAAGAGACAGAGAGAGAGGAGATAGAAGAGAGAGAGCAAGCAAGATCCATGGGTTTGTGGCCTAGGTCTGTATCGCTCTGTGGAAGAAGCCAGTCTGGGAAGAACACACACTGAGAATGTTGGAAAGTTGAATGTCAACCTGACACAAGCTGGAGTCATCAGAGAGCAGGGATCCTCAACTGATAAAATGCCTCCCTAAGATCAAACTGTAAGCAAGTCTGCAGGGAATTTTCTTAGTTAGTGATTGATGGGAGAGGATTCAGCAAAGTATAGGTGGTGTCATTCCTGGGCTAGTAGTCCTGGGTTCTATAGGAAAGCAAGTTGAGCAAGCCATGAGGAGCAAGCCAGTAAGCAGGTAAGCAGCACCCCTCTATGGCTTCTAACAGGTTTTCTGATTCTCACTCTACCCGTAATAAGTTTCTCGGCCCCCAATGTAGTACGCCACATCAAGCCAAATTGAAAAGGTATAACAACAAGTTTGTTTGAGCAAAGCAACTCCCAGGTGAGTTCTCCAGTCTCAGAGACCGTAAAGAGTCGAGAAACTCGCCGCGTAAAGGAAGACTCCAAGAGACATCGCTCATGCAAAAAGCAAAGGGAATTTAATATTTGCCAAGTATACTTGGGGCTCAGCTCACTGGACACTCAGGAACAGAGAGAGTGCCAAGCTGAAATTAAACAAAACTTGTATAGGTCATGGAGGTTGCTACATGCAGGAATGCAGGTGCAGGAATGCACGAGGCAAGTGACATATCTCAGGAATGCAGGGGGCAGATCATGGAACTTTAAGCACATTCTTTGTTTTTTTGGGGGGGTGTGAACAGCCATAAAGAGTTAAACAAATTTTCTTTCACAAGACTGAGGCTGTAGAAACAGCATACACAAACAAAAACAGGGAGACTTTATTGGTTGTAGGTGAGGGGGTGATGATATGTCCACCACTAGCTGGGTTTGTGTCTAAGAATGGTCAAAAGCTGTGCACTTTAGGTGGGGACTTGGGCAGCTGGCAACTTCAGGGAGGAACCTGCAGGAGCTGCCAAGAATACAGAACTAGGCTTTTTGGTGCCTTTCCTTTGTTCAGAGTCTCTCTGAGTTGACATAGTTTGGAAAGAGAGATAAGAATGGTCTTTTCTGATCATTTAGGGGTGAGCAAGAGAATAATAAAACAGCCTCTCTATCAGCTCCCGTCTCCAAGGTCAAGCCTTGCTTGAGTTTCTGTCCTGGCTTCCTTCAGGGATGGATTACAATGTGGAAGTATAAACCAAATAAACCCTTTCCTCCCCGACTTGCTTTTGGTGGATGGGGTTGATCGCATCAGCAGTAACCCTAACTAAGACAGATGTTGGAAGGGCCAAGGTGCATTGAAATTAAAAGCTCAGTAACTGCCAACACTTCAGCAAGACAATGTGGTAGTGTGCTTTGTGAGATGATGCCTCCTTTCTTTGCCATTTGGAAGGATACTTCTCTTAATGGTGCTTTTTGGAGGATGATGCCCCCCTCCCCCGCTATGGAATAATCCTGCACACTGTGAAAAGGTGCTGCTCTCATTGTTAATAAAAACCTGATTGGCTGGTAGCCAGGTTCGAATTATAGGTGGTACAACTGGACTAGGAGAATGATGTGAAGGACAGAGTCAGAGAGATGCCAGCTGTTAAGGAAGCAGAATGTGTAGAAAATGAGGCAACAAGCCGTGAGCCATATGACAAAGCATAGATAAGAAATATGAATTAATTTAAGTGTAAGAATTAGTGAGTAACAAGCCTGAGCTATTGGCTGGCCATTTGTAATTAATATTAAGACTCAAAGTGATTATTTGAGAGCAGTCAGGACAGGAAATCTCTGCCTACAAATGGGACCCAACATGGAGCATATATCCACATAAGACCTAAAAAAGGCTTTAAAAAGTTCTAAACACCGAAAAATGAAGCTATATGCATCTTCCTATCACAGTCTCAAACTAAATGAAGTTCAAAGACATGTCTCCCAACAGCTGCCTGGGAGATGAAGCCATCTACCAACTGCCATGAGCTAAGTTGCATGGAGGGTTCCTGCAGTTTCCTACATGTGCTGTGGTACAGGGAGGCTTCTCCCAGTAGGTGTTTGTGGATTTGAGAGCTTGGTCAGTACATTGAATCGTGAGTTTAGGGGTTTTGCTCATGTAGACACAGAAGGCTGCAGATTTAAAGTAAAGACAAATTCAGATGGAGAAAGTTTCTGACCATGTCACAATGTGTTTAAAAATATATGTAGGCTTGGAAGAAAAAAAAGAAAAATGGTAGAGAAAGTCCTTATAAAAGGAATAGAATAGTAAAAATAATATAAGCCACATAAAGATGGAAAATACACAGAGAGTATAGATCCTGTAGGTTATTGTACTGTATTTGAATTTTTTGACTGCTAAGAGACACTGGATTATAAAAAGCACCAAATTAAATCAAGCTATATATTTGAAAAATATCTTTACTTCAAAATTTAAGTCAAAAGATGTGTTATCTTAGAGGAGAGGTTATTCTTTTATTTCCACAGTAAATGAGAGGCTGTGGATTCATTCCAGTTTAAGAAAATCAGGTTTGATCAAGGAAGATCCCTTAAAATCCTAACTGCAAACGAAAGAATTAACCTAAAATAACTACAAGACATAGGATGTATTTTTTACCCACTTAAACACATAACAGAAAATCATCTTTGACTGAATTGTGTACGACGCAACTCTATATTTAGATTAATGAAGATATGTATGCTACCTTTAAAAGTTTATATATTTTCAGAGCAAGGGAACCAGACAGCTATCAAAATGGCCCAGATGGTCCAGCATCCAAAACAGCTTCAAGGCTGCTGTCTGAGATGATCCAGCCTCACAGAATACTCCAGCCAAGACTTAATAATTATTCTGATTTTCTCAAGGTTTCCCTAAAGGTGTCAGTGCCCCCCCAATCAACAAGAAGTAGTCTAGACAACTATGCCCACATTCCCCCAAAATGGTTTAGAGATGTTTAGTATCATTTAAGGGGGATTGGTTACAAGTTGTTATTGAAATTGATCATGGTCAAGAAAAAAAAACTAAATAAAAAAAAAGTTAAATTCAAAGATCTCTTTCTAAAGGAAAAAAGGGGATATGATATGGACATGATAAGTTAAAAGGGTAGATTATTGAATCTACTTTAAAACAATTATTTTCAATCTGTAGTTGGAAGTTTCTCTGTCCTGCCCAGCCAGTGCAGCTGCTGCTTAGGAAATAATTGACTTGGAGGTTTAATATAGTAACTGCTGTGCCAGTAGCTCAAGCATATTACTATCCAGCTCTTGCACTCAAATTAGCTCCTAATTCTTATCTGTATTTACCACATGACTTGGTATCTTTGCTCAGTCAAGCCTTCTCATCTTGCTTCCTCTGTGTCTCACTAGCAACTGCTTCTCTACCTTTCCTCTTTCCAGAATTTTTCTAGTCTGGTTGCCCCACCTCTACTTTCTGCCTAGCCACTGGCCAATCAGTATTTTATTAAACCAATACAAATGAAAAATTTTTACAGTGTATAATAGTGTTATCCCACAATTAGTTTTAAGTATTTTTCATTGGTATGGATTTTTTTATATTAATACAAATTTGAAGCTATTTTCACCATACTGTATATATGTTTCTACTCTTGTTTAAAATATTTTTGTATATTGATACAAGTTTAAGGTTATTTTTATTAGAACCTACTATACCTATATTTCTACTCTTGTTTAAAGTATTGCATTTATATAGCTCATTTTAAAATGTAAAGTATAATTAAGAAATACAGATTAATAGTCATCTATGATAGTCAAATAATCAAATTATAGTTATGTTAGATATGCTTTCAATGTTATACATAGACATATTTAGATAGATGGTCTTCAATCACTTCAAAGACCTATAGTATATGACATTTAATATGTATAATAACCTAAGGCTTTTCATGACAGTGAGGCACATCTGCTCCTGGCAGCACCAACTACTTCAGAGAAGATGTTGGGCATAGAAGAAACTCCATATGGAATTTGTTTTCTTTATGGCAAAAGCTAGACGCATGGGCAAAGGCACTGCCCTTCCCTAAATTGCTGACAGTTACTGTCCAAAGTGGACCATCAGGATGTAAGAAAGGCAAGTGCCAAACTTGGCTATGACAAGGAAGGACAGTCCTTCAGCATTTCCTGCTTCACAGGAAAGTCTGTCAGATATGTTGGCCTGTAGACCAGAGCTGGATGCTCAATGCCGCAGAGAAACTTTGGGTGACTGTCCAGGCAGCCTGATGCTCCTGTCATTAGGTTAACATTTCATCCTTTTGGGGCTTTTGATGGAGTTAAAGACTAAAGAATTAAACTTATAGTTTTTCTTAGTTATTATGGAGAGTAAATTAGGTATAAAACTTTAGACTCACCAAGATAAGATAGTTGAGTATTTTCTCTAATTTTGCCAAATATAAACAGATTGGATATTGTAACTATAATTCTTACTTGATAATTGTTTTCGTTATATATAATTTTACTATGTTAAAGCATTCATTTTAAATTAGACAAAACTGGGGAAATTCTGGGGAATAATTCTGTACACTGTGGAAAACGTGCTGCTCTCATTGTTAATAAAAACATACATGGATGCATAAGTTGGATGCATAAGGTTATATACATAATAAATAAATCTTTTTTAAAAAGAAATAGGAGTTAATTTAAGTGTAAGAGTTAGCTAGCAACAATCTTGAGCTATTGGCTGAGCATTTGTTATTAATATTAAACCTATGCATGATTATTTGAGAGTGGCTGGGACAGGAAAACTCCAAGAATTCTTCATTTCCATCTAATGTACATCACTATGCATATGTCTTCCAGCATTCTGCTTAGAATACATTCTGATTATGTACTCACTTACATTCCCTGAGGCTCAAACTTTCTCTGTGGCTTTCTATTTTCCAGCCCTTATCAGAATCTCCTAGCCACCCCCCCAACCCTAGTGCTTATCAATGCCAATACAGCTCTCTTCCAGAATGTCTCTCAAAATGTTCTGGCTTCTATTTATTCCTTGCTTGCAGAGCCAATTCCATATTTTCAGGTATTTGCTATGCCCACTTGTCTAACACCAATTTCTCATAGTTCCTGCTACTATAAAAAAGTGTTACTGAATGGATAATCTATAAAAAATAGAAATTCATTTTCATTTTTTAATTGCTGTGTTTTGTTCTGTTCCTTCATGTGCTTCCTGTAATCTGCTAGGATTACAGAAATGAGCCAGCACATCTGGTTTATGTGATGCTGAAGATTGATCCAGTGCTCATGCACGACAGGCAATCCCTCTTCCAACTGAGATACATCCTAGCCACAGAATGTGTTTCTCATAGTTCTGGGATCCCCAAATCAAAGCACAGGCAAGCGTAATGTCTGGCTGGGACCTGGATCCTTATTCCAATATGATATCTTGTTCCTGTACCCTCTAGAGGGTAAGAATGCTGTGTACTCACATTAAGAGACAGAATGGCAAAAGAAAGGATTAGCTCCTTCCTCCCCCAACAACTCTCTTTCTGGGAGCACATCCTATATTCTTGAATGAAAAGTTCTTGTAGTAATCACCCCCAAAGCCTTCACCTCCTAACAGTACTGCATGGGGGTTCAGGTTCAATAAGAACTTGAGAGGAAACACTAACATTCAAACTGTAGCAATGAACAGTCTAGATCATTCCATCCCCCATTCCTTATACCCTCTATTGAGGTAGTGGCTGTTTCTAATTTGGTGTGCACGCCTCTTATTTTTTCCTCTAATTCTCTACAACTATATCTAGATGTGCATTATATACATATACAATATTTATAATATATAATATCTTTAAAGATAAAATCATTCTGTACACATTAATTTGCAACTTGATTTTTTTTAAAAAAAATTAACTTGCACTTTGCAACTCCACTTAGGCTGTACACCGAGATGGAATGCTTTCTTAAAAAATCAAGGCTGTATGTAACTGTGATCCATAACCAGGTGGATTGCTGAGGAAGATCATGGGGTCTGAGTCAATAATTCCTACAATCCCACTGTCTATTGATGGAAAGGTGAGTAGTCAGCTTCTGTCAACTTGACACAAACCCAGAATCACCTGGGAAGAGGGGAAACTCAACAGAAGAATTTCCGGGGTCAGACAAGCTTTGAGTTTGGGAAGTATTTTGTAAATTGCTAGCTGATATAGGAAGGCCTGGCCCCTGGTGGGTGGTGCAGTCCCCAGGCTTGTGGGCCTGGCTTATGCAAGTCAGTAAACAGCATTCCTCTCAAATCTCAGAGATGCCACATGACCGCTTGGAACTAGGAAAGCAAGAGTATGGAGCTGACTCCAGGGCTCCTTCGTACCTGCTGTTCATCTAGCTGTGGTTCCCTCTGGCAGCAGGGTCTTCTTAAAGCTCACCAAAACCAGATATAAATCACTAACCTCATGACTACCAATAATCAATGCTGAGCAAAGAGAGGGGAGCAAAGTAGACTCTGATGGAAGTTATTACAAGACGCCCCCACCCAAGTACCTTGTGCTTCATAGTTAGAGAGCCACCGTATTAATCGGCAAGCTTAATGCTTAGCCAGGGGTGAGTGAGGCTCACTTCAGTAAGCTGACTCATGCTGATTCCAGGCCCGCTGGAATTAACCTCACAACAAATCAGGGAATGTACAACCTCCCTTCATTCAACAGCCACATGTTGATGGGCATAAGAGAAACCTCGGGATCAATTTAAAAGAAAGTGTGTGTGTGTCTACATACTCAGTGCACATCTATGGCCACCTACTGTGGCGGCTGATCCTAATTGTCCACTTGACTGGATAATCACCATGGAAACACTTCTGGGTGTGTCTCTGAGGGGTTGCTAGAAAGGTTTAACTGAGCGGAAAACCCACCCTGAATGTGGGAAGCACCATCCCTTGAACTGGCATCCAGACTCAACAAGGTAAAGTCGAGCCCAACACCAGTGTTCATCTCTTGCAGTGTCTTCATTGTGGATACAATGTGACCATCAGCCTCATGTTCTTCCCTATCATGGATTGTACCCTCAAACTGGAACCAGAATAAATGCTTCCTTCTTTAAGTTACTTTTGACAGTCACTTTATTATAGCAATGGAAAAAGCAAGATACTTGCATTTATATGTGTGTATTAACATATATATGTATGTATATATAACACACACACACTAATGTATTGTGTAAGTCAGATCTTTATTGCTGTGAATAAATCCCAGATTGAAACAATGTTTCGCCAAGCTCACAGTTTCAGAGGTTTTAAGTCCATAGTTATCAATGCCCCACTGCCTTGGGTCACTGCCAGACAGAGAGGGGGCGCAGGGGGTGGGATGAGAGATGGGGCTGAGGGAAGGGGGTGCTGACACTCACGTGGGTGACCTGGAATGCTAACCCTCGATCTCAGTCAAGTCTTTAGATGCCAGAGCTCTGACTGAGACCCTGACTACAACTTCCTGAAAATCCCTGAGCGAGAGACACTGAGGTAAGCGACCCCTGAGTTCCAGGTTCCACACTTCAAGAGAGAATGCTGATTCTTAAAAACTGCTGAATATGGGGATATTTTGTTATGAGGAAATACACATTTTCATTGGCTACAATTCAGTCATGTGGTCACACCTAATCTCAACAGAGAATTGTAGCTCAGCTGTAAGCTCAGAGAAAAGGAAATGAATTGTTTATGGAAGTTCTGTGAGTCCTTTCTCAATGGACATATTGATGCTGTGGTCAAATCCATCTGCTCCTGGGAAATAAGAAGCATAGATCTCATTTCTGACAGCTTGTTCCCTATGTTGCGTGCACTACAGCAGCCTTGGATAGCTAGAACAAAGTAAGGAACGCTGAGTCCAGATTTAAAATCTATTTTATATATTTTAATAATTGTAACTGTTCCTTTAAGCATTTGATTTTTAATGTTATTTTTAAGATTTATTTTGAATGTGTACAGTGTGTGTCTTTGTGCAGCACAGCGCACTTGTTAACCTGTGGCTGTTGGTTCTGTCCTTCTGCTATGAGAGTTCTGGAGACTGGTCTCGGGTCCTCAAGTGCCTTTGCATGCTTTCTGAACCATGTTGCAGGTCCTGGACTTTCCATAATAGTTTATAAAAAGCTATATCATATGCACATATTCTACCTGGTATATAACAAAAACCTGGAACCAGATATTGGGGAAAAGCTGGAATATCAGAGAAATAGAGAAACCACAGCCAGTTCTCATCTGCCAACTCCGCAGACCTGTCCCCAGGAGTCCTCCAACTCAATGCCTCTGAGTCCTCAGCCAAAAGGAAGGAAAATGTCTGGAGAAGCCGAAAAACCCTCTTCTCTTGCTCCGCCCAGCTATCTTAACTTTCTCTTTGCACATTCCTAAAGCTAGGATTAAAAGTGTGGGTTGTCCCTCCCTGATCTTCGTGGTTTGGCTCTGTGGTTGACTCTGATATTCCAGGCCAATTTTATTAAATACATCTCACCACAGTATTATATAACCACATAGAGCAAGGAAGTGTCCATCTGCAATGAAAAGAGTCTAAGAAAGAAATGTAGCGGAAAATAGCCCTACTGGCCAGATTATGAATGATTTTCCTGTGTTCATTTTTATGTACATTTATTTTAATATTCTTTCTTTTTTGTAGGAAGAATAATTTATTGAGTACATTGCATGAGCAGCAAGTGAAACACAGCCTGCTTTTAATTTTTTTTTAATCCTATTTTATTTGACTTCAGTTTTGGGTGGTGCCAGGATTAAATCCTGGGTCTTCTTCATGCAAAGCAAGTACTCTACCACTGAGCTACATTCCAAGCCCTGTAATTTTGTTTTTATAACATGAGGATATATGTATTATTTTAAGCAGAAAAAAATAGTTTTAAAAGCAAGGTTTACTATGTAGTCCAGACTAGTCTGGAACGTACTCCTGGTTTTGAACTCTGTAGTGGTTTGAAAGAAAATGGCCCCCAAAGAGAGTGGCAATTAGGAGGTGTTGTCTTGTTGAAGAAAGTGTGTTCCTGTGGGGTGGGCTTTGAGATTTCTTGCTTAAGCTTTGTTTAGTCTACTTCCTGTTGCCTACGCAAGATGTAGAACTCTGAGTTACCTCTCCAGCACCTTGTCTGCCAGCTCTCTGCCATGTTCTGTCACGATAATAATGGACTGAACCTCTGAAACTGTAAACCACTACCTCAATTAAATGTTTTCCTTTTAAAGAGTTGTTCATGGTCATGGTGTCTCTTCACAGCAAGAGAAATCCTAACACAAACTCAAAGAGATCTTCCTGCCTCAACTTCCCAAGCACAGAGATATAAAAATTTGCCCTGCCAATGACCTTCGGATAACTTGGCTCAATAGAGGCTTGGCTTCTTGGCTGGATACTTAACTACTTAAAACTAAGGAGGGGATGCATGCTCTCTGTCTCTTTCTCTCAGTGGTTAGAGACTGATTGGATGGCTGGTTCCATCCCCTCAAGCCGAACGGAAGACAATGACAGTGGTTTACTTTGTTCTGTATCCCATTAACAGACTCGTGGATTTCCATAACACAGAGATTAAAGACATAGAAAAGTTAATCTTTGTAAAACTCAATTTTAAAAAATATAAAGCCAAGTCCTGAGCAGGCTGGGAGGGGCAGGTGGGGAAGCTGTGCTCAGTTCAGGTTGAGGCTGCAGCATCCTATAGCTTTAGGACCCACCTTATTAGAGTAGCAGAGAGGGGTGGTATCTTCTGGAACATTCTCCACCCCCATCCCCTCATCCACTTTTTTATCCCTCTGGGCTAAGCCTCATGGTGGCAGACAATAGTAGACTAAACTCCCTACTGTGTGATTTTGGGATAGTCACTGGACCATTTGACTTTAGTTTGTGGATCTGAAAAATGAGCCTGAAAAAACCCCTGGCGGATGCCACACATTATCGAAAGCATTCAGTACAGCATGTGGCACACAGTGGGACAGCTACCACTGTAGGGGTGAAAAGCAGACAAACCTCTTGCCCTCAGGAGCTCAGGATTAGGGAAAAGGAGATGTTATATAACTGTTACAGATTGAACCATTCAGAAAAAAGAGGGGTGGAGCCCACTGGTCTGAGAGGTAGGATTTTCGAAGGACCATTTCTTTAGATGAATTAATGACCTGGTACCATTCTCCATGTCTTGCCCTTAACTGGTATGGAGCTAGCGCCTTCCTCATTGCCTCCTACCCTCCTAGTCTCCAGACCTTCCGTAAACTATAGGTGTTTTTTTGCTCAAGCACCTTTTTTTGCCTTAAAAAAAGTATGCTGACTGAATTGAGCTAAGTTATAGGCAATTTTCTTCCTATTTTTGAAAGAAATTATGGGCTGGGGCAATGGTTCAATAGGCAAAGTGCTCGCTGAACAGGCATGAGGACCTGAGTTCAGAGTCCCAGCTCCCACATACAGCTGCATGTGGCAGCATGTGTCTCTAATTCCTGTGCTGGATGCTGGGAGAACCAGCTGGCTCTGCCTACACAGCAGTAGATAACAGAGATGCTGCCTCAAATAAGGTGAAAGGTGAGGGGGTAAAGACAGACACCCGAGGCTGTCCTCTAACCTCCACAGGCATGCCATGGCACGCTCACTCCCAGATCCCCACTCCCAATACTGTAGAGCATGTATCACACAGAAAGAAATTAAAACTTTTTTTTTTTATACCCTGAGATACCAAAACCTCACATACTGCTGGATAACTCAGGTAGCTTTGTCATTGGAAGGTGAGCATAGAGCAGGTAAAATCTCCCTCCCAGGAGATTTTAGTCCAGTCATGGAGGCATGAAGATAAAGCTTCATTTTAGTAACAACAGTCTCTCACCTGGATGTAGTGTGTCTTAGTTTGGGTTTTTATTGCTATGAGGAGACACCATGACCACAACTCTTATTTAAACAAACAAATAAACAAACAAAAAACCCCACTTAATTGGGTGTCTTGCTTTTAGGTTCAGAGGTTCAGTCATCACCATCATGACGGGGAGCATGGCAGTGCACAGGCAGATGTGGTGCTGGAGCTGACAGTGCTATATCTTGTAGGCAACAGGAAGTCCACTGACACACACTGGACACATGAAACCTGAAAGCTGCCCCCCCCCCACCCAGTGACACACTTCCTTCAACAGGCCATGCCTACTCCAACAAAGCCACACCTCCTAATAGTGCCATTCACTATGAGATTATGGGGACATTCAAGATACCCCCATTGAGTATGTGTATGGCTTTCAATAACCAAGGTGGTTCATAGATCATAGTTTATTCAATAATTTATTTTAGTTTTGGAGACATGGTCTCAGTTGCACTACAGCCCAGTCTGGCCTCACACCTTCAGAGATCCCCCTGCCTCAATGACTGCTGGGATTATAGGCATGTCCCACCTTGCCCAACCTGGTGATACATATTTTCACCTGGAAAAGTAATGAAACAGAGGTCTAGAGAGTCCGCCTCACTGGTTCAGGGTGCTAAGCCTGTCAGGGACAGAGAAGGATTTCAGCCAAGGTCTATGTGACCCCCATCGTGTCCCATTGACTGCTACTGCAGCAGGAAATTCTGAATGAAGTCAGGCTGTAGGGAAGGTGTGGCTTGTCCCAACAGGCCGCTTATACCTATTGCAACAACTCCTGCTCCTGTCCACTGTCAGCCACATAGGGGAGACTTTGCCTTTGAAGGCCATCCTCTGCTGCTGCCCAGGAGCTGCTAGAAAGGCCCTTCCACTCCGCCTTGTTCTCCCGTCTGTACCCAGACTCACCCCAACTTGGCTAGGCTGAAGATTAAGGATCACCATCTGAATCTAACTGCAACCCATCTAAGAAGGTGGGGATGTCATACCCTACAGTTATTTTGTGGGAGTGGCTAGAGTGGAGAGGAGGACTGGGAAGCCTGTCTAGTTGCCATGGAGACAGATAGGTACCCAAAGAGAGGAAAGACAGTGTTAATATGTGTCTGGCTTACAAAGTGATTCCTTCACTGTCCTTTGTTCATTACCCCTTAGACAATGGGCAAAGATCTGATACTGTTATGTCATGGGCATGATAGTTCGGTTGGTAGGGAGTAGTATGCAGAAGCCGTGAGTTCAGTTGTCAGGGTTGCATAAATTGGACACATGGCTGTAGTGCATGCCTGTAGTTTCAGCACTTACCTTTGTAAAGCACACACACACACACACACACACATGCAAATTAGTGATCCACTGAAAAAACACACCATATATATCCCTATATGTCTGTGTGTGTATGTGTATATATCCCTATATGCATATATGGTTTGTCAGTGTATGTGTGCAAATATCCACCCATGTATGTCTAACTTGCTTATTAATATTATGTTCATATATATATATTAATAAACATGTTTCTTAGTTCTGTTCATTGAAGGAATTTAAGAATATCCTTGGCTACACAGTGAGTTGCAAGCCAGCTTAGGGTATATAAGTCCCTGCCTCAAAAAATAAAACAATAAAACATAACAAAATAATATATTATATATGAAGGTTCTGTGGCCCTCAGGAACATCTTTCCTGTCCCCTCTGTTCTGGCTCCCTCCCCCTGCTCCATATGATACTTCCTCATGAACTCCCTTCATGGCATCTCTTTGGCTCTGCTTAGACTGCCAGTTCATGGGACTTATCAGAGGACAGAACATCAAGTTGTAATGGACTGAAATCCAGAACCAGATAGGCTGCCTTCCAGGGCACAAGATAATAAACTCTGTTGGGGTCAGTGGCATCCCCACTACTGTGTGAACAAGGAAGTCTTCTGAATGCAGGTGGCAGGGCCTCTTCACCTGGTGCAGACTTGTGGGTCATTTAGGGTTTAATTCAGGCATGGCTGCACTTTCAGTGGGCTTTAGACTTGAAGTTCCTCTGACAGTGAGCAGGGAAGCAGCTGAATAAGGGTACCCAGGCTTTACTGGGGGGAGGGGGACCAAGAGGTGTCTGGGAGAACAGAAGCCTAGGGTTGCTTCTGTCTGATGGCCAATGTGAGGGGTGCTGCAGTCTGAGGTGCAGGATGTGCTGGCATGGGACCAGGAAGTGGTAACTCCTTAAACCTTGGTGCTTGTTCACACCTTCAGTGACTCATTTTGATGAAACTCAACGAACCCAAAACACCTGCACACCCTGGAGTATTTTCAGACGGAAAGCTCTGCACCTCCCCTCTTCACAGACCCCAGGAAACGGAGACCCGGCAGAGAGACCAACAGCCTAAGAGAACACTGCTCCTGCCTGCCCACCCATCATTGCTCAGATCTCTGCACTCCTAGGCAATGGGTACTGGTCTTAAGGGGCCCAAAGTGAGCAAATGAGACACACGTGGGTGAATATGCACACACACAGAAACACAAACACATACACACAGGGGTATATATGGAGTGTTTTTTAAGATGGATTTTGCATATTGTGACTAATATCAGATTTATAAAATAAAAACCTGTATCATATGTGTATCTAAACTTACGTCTAGGTAAGTGTAATAGTTTAATTTTATTTTTTTTAATCAGATCAATCATTTGATCCATCCCTCCCTCCCTTCCTCTCACATTTGTTTCCGATCACACCTTGTTAAGAAGTCCAAGGCTGGCTTCCGACTGACTCTCCAGTGCTGGGGCTACTCACACACTTTGATTCACTTTGTCTGTATTTGCCAAACTCTCTACAACTTCCGGGCATCGATTACATGGCCCGAAGAACCAGCCCAGAGCCAGATCGTTTCTTAGTGCTGGGTTTGGAGAAGGCTCCTTGAGCCAGGCAGGAGGCTCTCTGAGGATTGTCTCCAAGCTGGCACTGCCTCCTCTAACCAGTGTCTCTGCTGCCCTCTGGTGGTCATTTCGGGCCTTAACACGTCTAATGTCTCACTGGCTGTTCTATTTCTGATTCGTTTCCCAGGAACTGGGTTTCTTAGAATTCGTTTGCTTTTCTGAGGTTGAGAGCTGTTTATATCCAGTGAGGTGCTCAGATGTGAGCCTTTTAGATCCAGGGGAAGTGTCAATCTTGTAAACCTCCAAAGCCCCAGACTCATTGCAGAGCCAGAAGGACCTCAACAGCAGTGCTGGGAGCGCTATGCTGAGGTGTAGAATTTCCTTTGTCCTTACTTCTGAGCCTATCAGTACACTTGTCCAAATGCAAAAGACGATGTTTCTCCTGTAGTAGGAGGAGGCTTCTGCTCTGGACTCCCACAGCTGTTCTGGGCCTCATCCTTCCCAACTCCCAGATGCCTTTGCTTCGTGCTAATTGCTCAAGCTCTTCAGACTTCATCTGCAGAGTGGACATCACCATCATGTTGTGGTATTTAAACCTCCAGTTTTGTCAACCAGCTGTTGAGCAGGGGCATATGGCCGAAGAACTCTGTGCCTCAACTTCCTCATCGGCAAAAGAGGATCAGAATAGGGTCATTCGGAACAGTGAGGAAAGATCGGTTTATACATGTCAGTAATTACAATAGTGCCTAATTGCATAGTTACATAGCTAGTTCCTGATAGATGCTTATCAAATTTATAAATGTTACAGCTGTCAGTGCACATTAATAACTAAGTGGTGCTGTAAGCATGCGTGTAGTCAATAGTACAGGAATTTACGACTTGATAAGCCCCTTATGCATTAGAAACAACCCTAGTATTGTTTTCTTGCTCTATAGAATCCATAAAGTTTCCTCTTCCGACCTTGCTGGGGCTGGAACCCAAGGCCTCATACACACAGGGCAAGCACCTCGCCGCCCCTAGCCTTTAGGAGAATTCCTGAATTGCTTTTCCTGTGGCGGTATTCAAAGCTACCGTGCCGGTGAAAGCTACTTCAGGAAAAAGAACCCCCCCCCCCCCACACACACACACAGTTTGAGAGTACAGGCAGACACTGTAAGGAAGTCAAGGCTTCGGGAGTTTGGGGCATTTGGTCATGTCGCACCCACAGTCAGGAAACAGAGATGAACGCTAGGGCTCGGCTTATTATCTCCTTGTTATTCTGCCCAGGACCTCAGCCCAGAGTGTGCCACGCACCTCAATGAACGTAATCTACTCCCCGAGAAGCTGGTCCAATCCAGAGCCCCAAAGCTGGCCTCCTGAGAGCCTCTAGATCAGTCAAGTTGACAAGCAACGTTAATCATGCCAGAAAGGTCATCTTGTCTTTGTTTTACAACCAAGAAAAGCAAGATTCAGATGGGGTCTGATTCTCTTTTGAGCTTCTATTCATTCCTACCTGCTGCCTGAACTCAGGTTGGTTCTTACTAATATACGTATATTTTTTTTTTCTAGAATATTTTACTTCCTACTCTTACTTGGTTGAAATTAGGGAGATATCAGCTATTGTCACAGATAGTCTGCAAGTTTCCCTGGCTTTATACAACATCTTTCTCATGTATGCAGCGGCACACAGGGGGACTCTCATTCTGTGAATGGATCTTGCATTTGGAAATCGAGGCTTTTTTTGTCCTTGGTTCTTATTTCTTCTGGGTTCTTGGTATCCTCTGCCATGTCTGGCGCGAGAGCCAAGATTACAGACCACGGCTCCCAATAGTCCTTCTGAACTATCCATGTTACACTGACTTTTAAGGCTTATTATGTGGTCACACTTTACTGCCAAGGAGCCTGGGAGCTGCAGGCTGTGTGGGTGCAGCAGAGGCCACAGGCAGGACCTGAGGCCAAGTCTCTTCCATATCTCCTGCAGCGCTTATGTCCTGGTTTGCATTTTGGTTTCTCAGGGAAGAGGCTGACTCTTCAGATATGAACCAGGATAGCCCCACCCTTTTCTTCCCTCTTATGGCAGAATCCTGACATTACTCTCTCCCATGACCCCAGGCTCCTGGGCACTGGCTGTGGGTCTTTGCTGAATTCCCAGCAAGGTTACAAGGGGTCTGGTAATTGTTTCATAGACGGGTGAGTTGCTGAGGGTGGAGGAAGTGGTTGACAGTGGTCTCCTAGGCTCCCCCACCCCCACTGCAATGAGTTTCAGAACTGTGGGACAGTGAGTCTGGGAACAGGGTTGGAACGCCCTTTGAGGTTGATTTGGAACCTGATGCTCGTTAAGAGTGGAACTGAGACCCTGTGTGTGGTCACAGGTCACCAGTGCCTCTACACCTGGCCCACAATGAGGCCCTCACATAGTTGAATCCCCTCTAGTTTATTCTGAGCCTGTGACCACCAGCGCTTGGGTTTGAACTTGAGGAACAGATCACAATCACTAGCCTAAAACAACTGACTACATTTATTTGTTTTGAGTTTTCATATTGTTCAAATCTCAATATCCTTACAGTAGCTTCCATAAGGGCTGTGATGTGAGGCGGGGAAAGTCTTGAATAAACAGAAATCCAGAGAAGTCATCTGACATCAGTGACTCACTGGGGGCTGTGGGAATAACGAAATAACTGGGATTTATTTTTCTCTTTATTTTGATTGGCAACAGTTTTTGATGTTTCTAAAACAATCTGTCACTGTTTAGAATGTCATTGTTATCTGTGAATCTGTCCTTCACTGGGACTAGTAGGGAGAAGTCTCCCTGAGGGGTCCTGAGCTCCCCTCAGACGGATCCCTATTCCGCACCAGTCTACTCCATTTCCCCAGTTACAAACCTCTTCACAGCCTGCTCAGGATACTAGGTGGTAACAAGATGAAGATCCTTTTTCCATGACAATCCCAACCCCACCCTCCTGGCTAGTGTTGGTAAATCACTTCATGAATTCTGAGTCTTTATCTTTCTCCTGTAGGAAATGGGATTGTCTGAACACACTGGGTAGCTATGACAATCTGTCGATACACAATACCCTTGCGGGGCAGCAGATCATGTCAGGGTCCTACAGGGGCCAGTGAGGCAGTCTGTGGCTCCAGCTCTCTGCTTTGGAGGGGTGCTGTGCCTGATGGTGGTGGGGAACGGTGAGGAGAGAGGCTTGGTTCCTACAGGGTCCCTTGTGGAGAGTAGACCCCATAAAATGTGGTTTGAGGGCAGGGTGGACCACAGTTTTCCCACTGGCCTCTCAGCCTCATGATGGCATATAGGTTATGAGGACTCTTCAGGTCATCTTTGGGATGGGACTCCTGGAGATAGGGAGGTCTGGCTGGTGGGAGACCTGGGCTAAAGTAAACCCAGGTCTATATCCCCCTAATGGGGCAGGAATCTGAGGGAGGAAGAGTCTGTAGACCCAGGAGCAATGGGCCCCAGTAAGATCTATATTCGAAAAGAGTCTTCGTCCCATTGAGGTAAATTCTGTGCTGATTCATAAAAGAGAAGGAAGCAAAATAAAATCTACAGTTCTGAAGGAGTAGGCTTGCAGTGGGCTTTGCAGAGAACCAAGGCCGACCTGCACTGGAGGAGGGGTTTCCCCTAAACTCTCCCTCCTCATACTCTGCACTAGGCAAAGCTGAGAAAGTGCAGGGAGGTGGGCCTGGCGGGGGAGGGGCGCTGGGAGACAGCTCTTCTTGGGTATTTACCACCAGGCTGGCAAGTCCATGCCCTCCAATTATAACAGGCTTCCCACTCTGTCACCAAAGAGGCTGCAGAACCTGTCTCCAGCTGGATGACAGGAAGTGGACATCAACAGGAAGTGGATGTCACCTTGTAGAGTTCTACCCGGGAGTATTTAGCCACCAGATCATTTACCAAGGAGAAAACACAGAGAGCAATGGTTAGCCCAGTAATCATATCACGTCATCAACCTGACACCCCACCGCCATCCTTTCATCCCAGGTTGTACTTCAAAAATGTACGAACCGTATTAAGTTCATCTTTCTCGATGGTGCACAAATGGAAAATGGAGTCCGGTACTGCCTACCTGACAGGGTAGGCTGTGAGCTGGACCTGGGAGAGCAGATTCTCCATGACCGGTTACTGACGTGACTTCTGGAGGCAGGGTTTTACAATCGGTTTTGCAATATTGGAAATTTTCAGTGTTCTAAAAGCACATATGTAAATGCGTGCATATACGCCTCGATAAAATGGAGGCGTCACAGGGAAGCATCTTGTATAATTGTTCTGTACTCCTCTCAGCAAATGTGCCCTGTTCTGTCACAACTAGGAGTCCAGGCCCCCGTGCATACCTGTGGCCCTGCCCTTGGGGCACACACAGATGAGGGTGTTGCCAATAGTAACAGTAACCATGGCTCCCTACTTACACCCAAAGTGGAGACTCACAGAATGTTCTATACCACCTGCACCTGCAACAGCCCCACAGACCGAGGTGTTGAAAACTTCCATAATGCGACCAGTTACATGAATAGAAAACAGCACACCTATGACTTGATGAAGTCCGTTTGACTCTAGACTGGCCCATCCCTTCCTGCAAGCAGGGTGCTATGGCTTGAATATTGTCTGTCTCCTCCCAAATGATTGTCATGATTCCATTGTCCATCCGCATGGTGTCAGAGGTGGGATGTTTGAGAAGAATTTGGGTCACTAAAGCTGTTCTCACAAAATGGGGTCAGTTCTCACCAGAATGAATGAATTTTTGCTCTTGGCACTGGCAACCCAGAGAGCTGACTGTTTCAGAGCCCAGCTACTGTTTGGTCTCTCGGCATGCCTTCACTGGTCCATTTGTTCCTCCCAGAGGCTATGAGACAACCATCTCGTCTTGGATGCCCAGCCTCCAGCAAACAAGCTAGATAAACTTCTTTATAAATCACCCCGATGTTAGGGGTAGTGTTACAGCTATAGAATGAACCAAGACAGGGTTTAAACTTCTGACTTTCCTTCACACAATTTCAAATGAGAAGATCTGTGCAACGTTCACTGTGTCTTTCTTTTCCATTTTCCTTTTGTTTTTAAGACAGAGTTTCTCAGTATAGCCCTGGCTGTCTTGGAGCTCAATCTGTAGATCAGGCTGACCTTGAACTCAGAGATCTGCCCGCCTCTGCCTTCTGAGTGCTGGGATTAAAGGCGTGCACCGCCACCGCCCAGCTTCAGTGCCTTTCTTGGGATATTAGCTCTGCAAGGAGCTTCCAGACCCTTCTAATTGCTTTTGACCTCTGATACCTTGAGATTTTTATCTGAGTATAGAAAGCGGCATTAATATGCATAGTTCCAAACAGGTGAGTTTAGAGCCTATTAGTTGCTTCCTGGTCCTGAGTGGTTAAGAATGGGGCTGGAGAGGTGGCTCAGCCAATTAAAGGCACTGGCTGTTCTTCCAGAAGACCAGGGTTCAATTCTAGCACCCACATGGCATCTCACAACTGTCTGTAACATCAGTTCGTTTTTTTGTGTGTACATTTTATTTTCCTTGTGTCCTTTCCCAGGAGCTTTTAATTCTTCTTCATGATTGTTCTCTCCCCCTTGCCTCTCTTCTTCTGCCCCTTTGTCTCGTCACATTTGGATATTTAGAATTCTTCCGGCCTTTCTCCATGCATTAGGACAACAGAATTTGGCAGATTTCCAGTCCCACAGCAGTCTGGAATTATCCCACTCTTGACGGGATTTGCTTAATTCTAAGTTACCCTGGCACCAGTTACAGAATGCATAGACTTCAACTTTTCTGAGTCGAAGAATCTAGCTACACTATTCCAGTCAGCATCACAGAAGCAGTTGGGAGCACCCTGTGCTGATAAGCTCTGCGCTGTGCAAAGCTGCTGGATAGGAGAGGCCTCTGTCTTTGCAAAGCCCGTGATAGCATTGGAAGCAGACAGGCAACCCCCAGTAACAGAGGCATACTATCCTACTAGGGATAAAGATCATACAACTTCTTAAGATCATACAACTCAGCGGGTGGTGGTGGTGGACGTCTTTAATCCTAGCACTCAGGAGGCAGAGGCAGGTGGATCTCTGAGTTGGAGGCCAGGCTCATTTACAGAGTGAGTTCCAGGACAGCCAGGGATACACAGAGAAACCCTGTCTCAAAAAAACCAAACCAAACCAAACAAAGAAAAGACAATACAGCTTGCTAGTAGCCAGACCAGGTCCCTAGCAATGACTCTCAGATGCTAGTTCTCTGTAACATTCTTCCACACCCCAGTCTCCACTAAAGCTGGTCTTAAGGTGAAGTTTCACCAAGAATGTCACTGGCTGTAAGGATCGGACAAGAATAGGTGGGGTCTAGACCTTCATCTTCCCCTCCCAATATATGTTCTAATGGGCACATAAGGCCATTTCATGCATGTGTGAGTATGTTTTGGACTCTATACCTCCCTCCTCTTTCTTTCTGATCTGTCTAGCTTTCTTTTGTCCTATTTAAGATTTCTCGGGCGGAGGGGCTGGAAGAGCTGGACTGCTAGGGCCTAGGTGAGCCCCCAGGGAGCTGACTTCTTACTCTATTGCTTATTTTTAAGACAGGAGTTCTCTTTGCAGGCTGGCTTTGAGCTCAGAGATCCACCTGCCTCTGCCTTCCAAGTGCTGGGATTAAAGGCGTGTACTACCACCTCCTGGCTCTGAATCATTCCTCTTTTTTTTTTTTTCTTCTTTTCTTACTTTTTAAAAGAGCTTGTAACCATGCTTCTATTTCTTTTCTGCTTTCTTTACTTCCTCCAGACGACACTTTTAAGAACATGTATTTTTAGGTCTCTGAGAATTCTCCTGCTTCTCCACTGGGATGGGCCCCTGGCAACCATGTTTGTAAGACCAAGAGCTAAGTGAAACAGGGATGGACCACTGGCTCAGACTGGACTCACCAGAGTCTCTCTTCGAAGTGGGGATTGCCACTTTTGAGATGTTTCTCGGGCACCTGTGATGGCTTGGGCTCAAATGATAGTAACACAGGGTGCCAAAGGCGGAAGAGCAAGCAGGCTTCAGAGAAAGAGGGGACCTCCAGCTTTCCAGTCAGAAGGACAGTCTGTTGCCTGGAATCCTCCTGTTTTGATGCTATCAAGTTTCTGCAGAAAGAGGTGCCTCAGCCCAGCCTCTGACAGAGCCACCAGGGGAAGTCCTTGGTTATGAACCGTGATGGAGGAGCCACAGTGTAGTAGGGGCAGGAACTTCTGCCTCTGCCTGAAAGGGAAATGGTAGACCAGGATGAAGGTCATAATTTAACCCCAGCTCCAGAAGAAATGGGACCCTGAAAAATACATTGTTTATTTACTTACTGTTTGGAGGGAGAAGCTTTTCAATCAAAGATTGCCCCACACTGTAATGGAAATGAAGAAACCTCAGTGGTCCTTTCAGCCCTGGGCATTGTGATAGGTACTTGGAGCACAGAGACCAACAAAACCTTCTCATGGCTAGTGGGAGGTGGACAGTACAGGACTTCACAGCAGCGAAACGGACAAGCTGTGTGTCTCATTTCTTTTCTACGACTGGGCTGAGACACCATGATCAGGGCAATTTATAAAAGAAAGCATTTAATCTGGGGTTCACCATTCTAGAGAGCTAGAGTCCATGGTCATCATGGCACGGGTTATGGCAGCAGGCAGGCTGACATGGAGCTGGAGCAGTAACTGAGACTTTACATCTGACCCACAATCAGGAGGCAGAGAGAGAACCGGGAATGGTCTGGGTTTTTGAAACCTCAAAGACAACCCCAGTGACACATCCCCCCCAACAGGCTACACCTCCTAATCCTTCCTAAATAGTTCCACCACCTTCAGATCAAGCATTCAAATATATGAGCCTAAAGGGGGCCATCTTTATCCAAACCATCACACTGTAATGAAGGAATATACATGCAGAGACATTCTCTCCAGAACATCCAGCCTGGGGTGCTTCCAAATGTTTCCTGGCAGAGATGGCAAGTGAGTGGCAGTGTTGTGAACAAGGGTTACTAGACCCTGGGGAATAGGGGACAATCAAGAGGGAGCATTCAGATTAGAATAACAGAGGAAGCAGACGCTGGCAGCTGAAGTATGCAGTCTCTACCCTATGACCAGAAACTCTTGCCAGGACAAGTGACATTGCCACTCATTAGTCACCACTGACTGAAAAAAAAAAAAGTTTGAAAAACAAATTACAGGAGGCAGGCTCTGCCTTACAAATATGTGATCAGTTAATGCATTCACCTTCTACATTTTTTTGACAAGTGGAGGAAAAGTGAACAGGATTGGCAAGAAGGCTCAGTTAGTAAAGGGACTTTCCTACCCTGAGGTCGCGAGTCTACTCCCTGGGTTGCACGTGGTAGAAAAGAGAAAACTGGCTTCCATAAGTAGTCCTCTTGCCTTTCCCCCTGTTCTGCGGCATATGGTGATATATGGTACATTTAATAAAAAATAGTCTGGAATATCAGAGGACAGAGTCACCTGTAGTCAGAAGTTTCTCTGTCCTGCCCAGCCGGACCTGCAGCTATTTACTTCCTGTCTGCCTAGCTTCTGGTCGATTGGTGTTCTATTAAACCAATATTTACAGTGTACAAAAGCATGGTCCCACAGCAGCCACCTACAGAGCCAAGCCACGAAGGTCAGAGAGTGGTTACCTACACCCTAATCCCATCACTCGGGAGGCAGAGATCCGTTTGGATCTCTGTGAGTTCAAAGCCTAACAGAGCCAAGTGGTGGTGGCATTCACCTTTAATCCTAGCACTGGGAAAGTTGAATCAGGAAGTAGATATCTGGGCAGAAAAAGAAAGAGAGGCTGGAGGAGGCAGAAGTTCAGCTTTCCTGGACACTTCCCTTTTTGGCTGAGGACAGAGAGGTTTGGGGTCAGAGGATTAATGGAGACAGGCTTGAGGAGCTGGCTGTGGTTTGTTTCTCTATCTCTCTGACATTTCAGCTTTTCCCCAATATCTGGCTCTGGGTTTTTATTATCAAAGAGAATTCATGCAATAGTGGCATGCCCCAACTCCTCCAAGAAGTAGATAAATGTAATAAATAAATAAGAATTGGTATATATATATATATGTATATGTATATATATATAATAAATGCAGAATATGTGTAATTTTTACAAAACAGTATATATTTTTACAACAGACAATTTTCCTGGCATTAATTTGTTAATGATGATCACTCCATAATTCCTTCCCTACTTAAACAAACGAAAAAATAAATATGCATAGAAACTCCGAAGTCTGTACACCTCACAGCACATGTTGGAGAACCGTTCTACCCATGAGCCCCTAGAGGGTTTGGGGCACCATCTCTCTTCTCTAAAGTCAGCCAGATGTGCAACTGTGGCTTGAGATGTCCCACCGCTGCTAGCCACCTCTGCTAGCCACCGCTGTGAGAGTGATTCAGACCAAGAAACCCTCAGCAGCAGGCAGAGGCTCTCCACTGCCTTGGCCTAGACTTCTGGAAGCCCCAATACCTGGTGATTCCCAGCCTGAATCTGGGTGTGTATTCTACCATGACAGCACTTTCTTCTTCTCCTTCTCCCCCTCCCCCTCCCCTCCCCTCCCCCTCCTCAGTTAACTGGGACTTGGACCCTATGGTCTGAGGATTGGGAAGAGTGAGTTGGACTTTCTGTATAATGACCTAAGCTAGAAAGAGAACAGCAGGAAATGGCTTTGTCTGGGACCAGGTGACCCAGGCCAGCCCGTGAATGAGGCATGGGCGCTGGGCTCTCACCAAGTCAGGGGAACCAGCTGGGCGTGGACCATCTTACTATGTTACTGAGACAGAGAGAAGGACCCAATGATGCTTTCTGTGCCTCTGACAGACGGCAGGGGTAGGTTCAGACTCCAGGCCTTGTCCATTTCCACTGGGGAAATATCCCTGAGGTCTTCAATGGGATAGGCCTGGGCTTTCCAGAAGATTCCTGTCCCAGCTGTGGAAACTAAATAGCAACAGAACTACCAAAACAGCTGCCACTATAAGTGGCCATGGTAGGGGGTCCTTGGCAGCCATGGGTGGTTTCACTTAAGTTTCCCAACGAACCCAAATGCTTAGCTCCCTCCAATGAGGAAGCCTGGAGCAACTTCCTCCAGACTTCCATGACAGAGACAGTTGACTGGGGGGGGGGGGGGGGGGGAGGCAAGAGCTGCACTTCTGCTGCTGTTGAAGGCCTGGAGGACTCGGCTGCCCTCTGGCATCTGGGAGGACTCAAGCTCCCACCTCTGCACCATTGAAAGATTGCTTTATTTTTGTTTTTTAGGACTACTAAAACAAGTCTCACAAAAGGAATCCTTCAGACATTCGTTCAAACCCGTGGTGCGTGGCAAAGAACTGGAGGCAGGATGTAAAAAGATGAATAGGTTAGGGGCAAGGTGTTCTGTAGCATACTGACTGGTCCAGTGCCAATGGGTCAGCCCTGAACATAAACATATAGGTCGGAACAGGAATATATGTATATGTATATATGCATAAAATAACAACTACTAAGGAGAGGCCTTGAATTTAAAGGAGGGCGGGAAAGGGAGAAATGTATTTATATTATAATATCTAAATAAAATTTAAAAGGAAGTCAAGCACATTTTAATAATAGGCAGACAGGTCTCTGGCCTATGGAGTGAGTTCCAGGCCAGTCAGAGCAACCTTGGGCAATAAGTTTCTACTTATAACACACACTGGAAATATAATTTTTCTTGTTTCATTTTTCCTTCCCTTCTCCTTTTGCCTCAGTTATTGGTATTATTACTACTTTCTAAGCCTGTTTTCAAGAGTGGACTTACTGCTACTTTTCTTTGCTTTTCAGGTTATGCTCTCCTGCTGGACCTCACCACTCACGGGTCTATTTTCATCTGGTTGGAGGCACCCTCTCTAGTAACGTTTTGAGAAAAGGATGGAGATACTGATTTGTTTTTATGAATGCTTGCATGTTTTAAAATGTCAGTTACCCTTCAGCCCCATCATATTTGGCTACCTAGAATTCTACCTACAGACAATGCATTTTTCTTCTTCAGAACTGTGGGGACTTTGCGACACTGTCTCCCATCCATCAGTGTAAATACAAAGCTTGGTGCTTGTGTGCACCTCCCTCCTTGGTAAATTACTCATTTTTTTCTCTCCGGAAGTTTTTATGATTTTCTCCCCATTTCCTTGGCCTTATGAAGTTTCACAAAGAGGCATCTAGAAATAGGCTCTCCTACAATTGTCTCATCTGTACTTTCAATTTTAATGTTCATATATTTTTTAATTTGGAAAAAGATCTTTGCTTAGTTCAATATGTCCTTCTACATTTGTGGAATTCTAAAATTGCTTTAGGTTTTAAAATTACATTTATTTGTGTATACACATACACATGACATGATGTATGTGTTGGGGGTCAGAGGGCAATTGCAGAAGTGGGTTGTCACCATCCACTGTGGGACAGGGATCCAGACCATGCCAGGCTTAGCCTTTACTCACTGAACCCTCTCTAGGACTCAGTCATATTTCTGTCTTGTTTTACCTTTTGGAATTCTTATTAATCAAATGTTGGACCTTCCAGGTGAGCCCTTTTATATTACTTTTTCTTCCAACTCTTTGATTTATTTTTTAATTAATTTATATTAATTTCTTTTCTCTGATCTTATACTGGTTTTCTTTCATGAATGCATATCAAATATTTCTGAGAAGACTAATTTAAACAGTTAGCTGGTTCTATTTATTCCGGGGTTAGTAGTCAATTTATTTGTTCTTTTTCCCTCTTTTGTGTAGTTATTCCCCTTGGTCCTGCAGCAGTTAACCGTAGGAATGAAGGACTGGGTCTTTCTATGTGGCCCTGGTCCTGGGAAGTGGCTGTATAGATTAGCTGGCCTCAAACTTACAAAGATTCACATGCCTCCACCTCCAGATGCTGAGATTAAAGGCATGTGCCACCAAGCCTAGCTCAAGGTATTATTGATATAAATTCTGTATGTCAGTCTTCACTAATAGAGCGGCAAAGTACAAGTAAGTTTCTCTCTCTCTCTATCTCCCTCTCTCTACACACACACACACACACACACTCTAATGCATAGAGAAACTTTGGTCATTTCTAAGAAAACTGTCAAATCTTTTTTTGATCTAAATTCTCCAGTATTGCTGGAAGGGTGGAGCCATTCAGGAAGTTCAGGAGGTGCATGCACAATGTGTGGGGAGTGTATTTGGGTAGTTCTTTGGACCAGCACTGTCTAAGGGATATTTAATGTAAGCCACATAAATAACTTAAAATTTTCTAGTAACCATATTCAAAATACAAAAAGAGATACTGATTTTAATAATATTTTAAAGTATACAAAATAATTTCAATTCAAAAAAACTATGTGATGATTTATAATCTTCTTCCCGACTGCGTTCAAAATCTGGTATGTGTTTTCCATTTGCAGCACACCTTAATTAAGAACTGTGTCTGAAGGGTTCAACAGCTGTATGTCTATCAGGAGGAATAACAGGGTTTGGGGCCTTATTCTGATGCTCACCTGTTTCTGCCAGTCCCCTTCTCTGGCTCTGGATACCCACACACTCCTACTTCTAACTGAAGTGCTTCCCACCCGTTTCTCTTTCTCCCTGGCTTAGACTGCCCCCTGGCCTGCTCACATCCCTTCCTCCTCTTGCTAGGCCTTCGTCTTCCTGGTATGTCTTCCCCACCATTTCAGAGGTGTTTCTGTGTCAAATACACGAGTTTAGCTAATCTTAGGTCAGGCTTGAGTCTAAGTAAATTTTTACATGAGAACAGAATATCTTAGTTCACCTGTGCATCCACATGCATCCAAGGATGCTGCTTCCCCTAGTGGAAGGCAGGTCTCTCCAGAAGACCTTGTGTCTTCTCAGATATATCCTTGAAGATGGCCACGAGCTCAGAGGAACCATTAGACACTATCTCATCTACTTCCACAACCCCCAGCAACCAAAATGCCCCCCCCAAATTAATTCCACAGTGAGTTTATACCACCAAATTCTGATTACAAATGGGGAATTTTATGTATATTCTTCTACACTAGAAAGAATGGTGTAGGAGGGTGGGGGAGACAGTAAAATGGAAGAAAATGAGAAAAAAAAAAAAGAAAACCAAAACACTTGTTTCCCAAAAAAGTGTGATGGGGGTTAGAGTAGCTAAAGCTGTTCTTGTAGGGGACCCCTACTTTGGGAAGTTCACAGCCACCTGCCACTCCAGCTCTAGGGAAGCCAGCACCCTCTTCTGTCTTTCTGGGCACCACACAGCGCACATACAGGCAAGCAGATGCACAGAACCAATAGGTTTAAATAAAAATTTAAAGCAAACCCTTGAAATGTCATAAGAGTATCTGCCACATTATATGCTGATTTTTTTTTTAACTCAAAGAAGTGTTATATAGCCAACAGCCTGAGCTTAGCATTCAAGACTGCTATATCAAGTTTCCATGGTACAGAGAAACTCTGACTGTATAAAATACATTTTTTTGGGGGTCAATGGCTTATTGGCATTGTGTTTTCTATATCATCATTGGTTATTCTTGAGATTAAACACTGTTTTTTTTATTCTATTAAAATTGTGCCTTTAAGCTCTTGTTCATTTTCTTCTAGAACTTCTAGAAGAACAGTCACTAGAGAACTAGTTGTGTATTTGGAGTCTATGTGTGTGTGTGTGTATTGATAACCACCTTTGGAGAATTTTGTAATTGTGTCTCCCTATTCTTCTGGACTTCTATGACCGAACAGACAGACATTCTTATGTATACAAATACATCCTGTAAACAATCTGTCTACTGTATCCGCTGGTATGGAAATATTCTTTGAATCATCTTTGGTTAATTTCCACCCACAAAGTTCTCTATGAATTTTGAAAACTTTAAACAAGAATTGAAAGTTTTGAACTCTAAAATAAATAAATAAAAGAATGACTCACAGAGAAAAATAGTTCTTCATTTCTGAGTGCCCATTGATCTTGTTACTGGGATGCCCAAGGTGTTCATTTCCACTGGGAGTATCTGAAGGAAACTGAGAAGTCTTGAGAAGAGTAGAGGCCAGTGTGGAAACACTGTTCTGTCACGGGGGCCCTGTGAGTGAGGCGATTCAGACTCCATTCACAAGGAACTAGGCTGATGGTTGGCTTTTCTGTGAGAAGAATTGGGAGATTTGACTAGTGTAGACCAGAGTCTGAAGCTGAAGGTCAGCTAATCTCGTGTAAGTGTTAATGAGCTGTATAGCCTCCCACCTGTCCTGGACTGACTTTAGCTTACAGCCCCATGTTATATTGTCTATAATAGCAAGGAGTCCCCAGCAGATTAGCGGGGGAGCTTGCCACATCACACTTGTAACAGGAACAGAGCATGCCTACTGGTGTTCAGACTGTTTTCTCCACCCGTGTACAGTCCAGGATCCTCTGTCCACGTATAATTCCTCCATTCATGTGGGTTTTCCTGTGTCAGTTAACACATTTGAGATGCCCTCTCCAGGTATGCCCACAGGGCCTTGGGGGGGGAGTGGAATGTGGATTCTAGATTCACTCAAGCCAACAGTTAACCCTAACCACCACATATGTCTTGACTTATTTTATGATGCTATAATAGAATACCTGAGACTGGGTGGTTTATAAGAAAAAGAAATTTATTTCTCCTACCTCTGAAGGTTGAGAAGTTCAAAATCATGGTGCTGGAAGATGACAAGGCCCTTTCTGGGGTGTTATCAGATGGAGGAAGACAGAAAGGCAGGCATGCAGTCCGGAAGCTACTCCAGAAAATACTCTTTGTGGTGCTGGGTATCAAACACATAGTCTCTCCCCTCCTAAACAAGCTTCTCCATCTCCAAACTACATTCCCAGCCTTCTACAAACCCATCTGTTTTTTTTTTTTTAAATTTATCATTTATTTATTTATTTATCTATCTATCTATCTGTCTATCTATCTATCTATTTATCTATTTATCTATTTATCATCTATCTGTTTTTGTTTTGTGTTTCAAGACAGGATTTCTTTGTGTATCTCTGGCTGTCCTGGAACTAAGAGATCTGCCTGCCTCAGTATTCCGCGTGCTGGGATTAAACGTGCACCACCATTGCCCAGAATGCAAACCCAGTTTTAAAAGTCATTCATCTATTCACCAAGGCACAAATAAACACCTCCCATATAGGCCACTCCTCATAATATTGCCACATTGCAGACTAAGTTCGCAGCGTAAGAACTGGGAGACATATTCAAAGCCTAGTAGCTAGAAAAATCTGAGGTTTGTGTCACTGCTACGGTTTTGAGGTATAGTCTCCTGGTTAAATGCACGTGGATGATCTTAAGAAAAGAGTATGAGGGCTATATTACTTTAACCTACTTTTTAATTTAATGCCTATATATTAATATCTTAATAAATTGTGAATGCTTTTGTGCATCACTAAAATTTTAGCGTTCTTCTGTGATACTCTTTTAACGACTGCACAGTTCTCCAGGTAACCATTCCCCCTCTCCCCTTCTTTCTCTCCTCCCCTCCCTCCCCTGCACCATCCTTTTTCATGTGCTAAACTGAATTTTTGCTCATCATTCAAATCATGAACATTTCCAACATCTCTTTTTGTCGTCTAGAAACACATCATCACCTCTCACATGCTAATGTCATTATTATGTTTGCTCTGAGTCACTTGTTAGCATCCTTCCCTTTGGGCCTTCAGTGCCTTGAAAGGGAATGGGAGGCTTGGTGGTCCTCTCAACCAGCCATCACCGGCTTAGCTCTGCCTGTTCACATGGTAGCCATTTGAGAGAACATTTACTATTTTATTGTACGTTGCCTTTTCCCTTTAAAAAGCAAAAAGCAGGGAAAATGCTGATATTAATTACAAGAAATTAAATATTTTGATACTACAGTGACAGAAAAAAATGGAAGTCAGAAAGCACGCTGAGAGTAGCAGGTCTTCATTTATTGGAAATTCACCAGATTCCCAAGCATTGGAATAATTTTAGAGAATTAAAATGCACATTAAAGTTCAAAACTTTACAAATAACCCAAAGATTAAACTTCTGTCCTGCTTATTCAATGGAATATGAACAATAATTGGAAGGAATATAGTATGGCAGTACCCCACAAAGACACAGAAAAGCCAGTGAAATCAATAAAAAGATCTACACAGACAGAGAGGATATGAGTGGTTGGGGACTAGCAGATGGGAACATTTGGATGAGGAAAATCGTCAGCGAAGTGTGTGTGTGTGTGTGTGTGTGTGTGTGTAATGAAAATCCCATAAAGTATAATGCACAACTCAATACATTCAGTGTATTGTGTACTTGGAAGAATAAACTGTATGTCGTGTGACTCATTTCTCTATACAGATATTAAAAAATGAAAGGGAAATTGGAGATACTGCTCAGTGGCTAAAGCCTTTGCCATAAAAGCTTCGGGGCTGGAGTTTGTCTCCCCAGAAACTCATGTAAACTTCATAGGTGTGGTGGCCCACTTGTAATTCCAGTCTCAGAAGGCAGGAACCAGAAGGCGGTGTCCCCAGAACAAGCTGACTAGTATGACTAGCATATTAACAAGCTCTGGGTTTGAGAGACCTTGCCTCAATGAATACCAGAGAGAAGAAATCTGAGACGATTCCCCAAATCAACACTAGCTCTCCACATGTAAGTATGTATACATACATTTGCACTCATACACATGTAAAAGCATGTTGCTAGCATGAGAATTTTTTTTTTTTTAAAAAAACATGCTTGTCAAGACTATTAATGAAGAAAAAGTTTTTCACAAATTGTGCTCAAACTGGACATACCTATGCACAATAACAAAACTGGACCCCTTCTTCTTACCATATAAAAAAATGGCTCAGAAGAGATTAAAGAATAAAAAAACAAACCGTATGACCTCAAGTAAGAAATGACTCCTTAGCCACCACACAAAATCGTAAGCAAACACAGCAAAATCAGGTAACTTAAATTTATCAAAACCGAAAGACTTTTGTTTAAAACAATACTAGCCAAGGAAGAGAAGGGTTAGAGAGATGGGTCAGCAGCTAAGAGTGGATGCTGAGATTCCAGGGAACTGGAGCCCAGTCCTTAGCCCTGACACCCAACTCACAAATACCTGCAACTCCAGCTCCAGGGCACCTGACACCCTTGGAGCTCTTTGGAGACCTCACTCACATGTGCACAAACCCACACATGGACACAAATATGCATGAGTGAAAAATTAAAAAGGAAAAAGTTAAAGATATCCCCAGAATATATTGTCAGTCATTTATCTTATAAAGAACCAGTATCTATAAAATACAGAGAACTCTCCCAGCAGTATAAACACAGAAATTCACTCTTTAAATGGGTAAAAGATTTAAGAAAGACATAAGCTATACAATAGATAATAGATATAAAAAACAAACAAAGAACAATGTTCAAGACTGGGGCTGAGGAGATAGACCAGTGACTAAGTATAGCTAGAAGTTTCTGGTCTGCCCAGCCTGAGGTCTGGACCTGTGGTCCTGCAGCCACTTAGCCCCAAATAATCACACAAAGGCTTATATTAATTACAAACTGTTAGGCTTATGGCTTTGGCTCATTATCAGCTAACTCTTAAAACTTGACTCAACCCACTTCTATTAAGCCATGTCTTGCTGTGTGTGGCTTTACCTGTGTCCGGTTACATCTTGCTCTCTTGAGGGGCAGCTTGCAGCGTTTCTCGACTCCTTCTCTTTTACCTATGCTTGGAATTCTCACCTCCCTCTGAGCTGCTTTGCCATAGACCAAAACAGTTCCTTTGTTATTAAGTGGTAATTCACAGAAAGACATCCCACATCAACTAAGGACTTGCCAAGAGAGCATGAGAACAAGAATTCAGATCCTGAGAACCCGAGCAAATGCTGGTGGATGTGGCAGCCTGGCTGTAATTTTAGTCTCAGAAGGTAGAGGCAGGGATCTCCAGAATCTGCCTAGGTTGACTGCTTTTATTCAGGAGCTCTGGGGTTGATTAAAAGATCTGCCTCAACCAGTAATGTGGAAGAGCAACGGAAGATGACTCCCAACAGCAACCTTAAGTTTCCACATGTATGCACGTGGAAACTTAAGGTGTGGTGAAGTCAGTGTGGTGAAGTCAGACTCGATTTCACACTCAACTTCACAGCTAAGAGGTGTTTGATTCTTCTCTTGCTTCTTGGGCCGTGTCTTTTCCTCATCATCTTAGGGTTGGGTGAAGGAAGGAGTCTCAAAACAATTTGCTTCACTTTGTACCTTACTTCAGGGAGGCCAGCGATCTTCCGAAAGGTCCAGGTAGAAGGGACTCCCCCTCACTGCCAAGAATGAAGGGTCCGAGAAATCCCTGACTGCCTGGTTCTAGCGCACACACACACACACACACACACACACACACACAGCTTTAAACAAGCCATTTTTTAAAATTGTTTTTATTTTTATTTTAGCTTCTTGCACTTTTTCTATGGTGGACACATGGATGTGAGCTCATTCACCATTGTGTGTGGGCATAGGGGCCAGAAGTCAGCATAGGTGTTTACTATTCCTTCACCTTATTTTAAAAAATATACAATATTATTATCCTTTGAGAGTTTCATATATACATGCCATGTATTTTGATCATATTCACCCCTCAATCCTCCCTCTAATTTCCTTCAGATCCACCTCTCACCTTCCCACTTCCTCACAACTCTGTGTCTCCTCCACCTCCTCCTTCTTCCTTATTTTAGTATCAAAAACCAAGATGTTGCAGGGTAAAAGCTTATTAATGGATGGACCATATTTTCATTCTCCTAGGAGAATGAAAATACCCCAGACTAAAGGCAGAGTAACCTCTTTATACCAAGTGATCTAGTGATTAAAAGTGGAATTTTTCAGTTATTTTTATGATCATGGGAAAGGTACATATTATGGGTTTATAGTCAGACAGTTAACATACCACAAAACATTTTATGGTCAGCCAATTCTTGGAACAATGGAAGCAATTTATAATATGTAATTCACAAGATTATTGTGGAGGAACAAATGTTAAAAAAAAAAAAAAAGCTAAACAAACCAAGTTGACCTCTAGCTAAGGACATGATCAAAGTCCATCATTGTTTCACTAAAAAGAAAATGGAGTCAGCTGTTCCTTAACATTCTTCTTCTTTATCTTTTAAAAAAATAACCCACCAAGTTCTATTTGTGATGCCCATATACACATAACTATACATACTACATACATACGTACATACATACATACATATATACATACATACATATATACATACATACATAATACATACATACATACATACACACACACATACATACATACATACATACATACATACATACATACATACACACACACATACATACATACATACATACATACATACATACATACATACACTAGAACATGGACAACCTCCCAGAGGCCACTCTCAAAGGAAGCTGAGCCTCCCTCTTCCCCAAACCATCAACTGTCAATAGCACTTCCGCTGGAGATGGAGGCTTGTGAGGTCCCCCTGCCCCACTCCATGCTGGAAAGCTGACTGGCTTGATCTTGTACAGGTCTTGTGCAGCAGACACAGTTGCTGTGAGTTATGAGTGTAGTGATCCTCCCCAACCTCAGGCTCTTACACTCTTTTTGTCCCCTTTTCCACAATAGTCCATGAGCCTTGGACACGTGGAGTGATACAGATGCTCCATTTGTGGCTGAACATTCCATAGACACTTATTCTGTACATTGACTGGTTGCAAGTTTTTTCATTCACTGCACAAAGAAATGTCTCTGATGAGGTCTGAGAGCTGCACCTATCTGTAGGTCCAGAGATTTAAATTTAGAGAACTGTTTGATTCTATGTCCATTTGGCAAAATAATAGTAATAGTCTTACTTCTGCAGCCTGTGAGCTGTTCAATCATGGGTTCTTAATGCAGGCATGAATTTCTTCCTCTGAAGGAGGTCAGAAAGTGGTTGGTTACCCCCATATAGTTATACCACTAGTACACGCATAGGCATATCTTGCATGTTATTGTAGCACCCAGAGTACATAGCTAGGTAAGACTACTAGAGACTTCCTGTATACCCCTTACCAGTACTATGAAAGTTAGTCCTCAAGGAGGAAGCTTTCTAGTATCATTGTGATTGAACTCAAGCTGTCCAGTTGGCAGCAAGTGTCCTTGCCTTCTAAGCCAACTTGCAAGACCTTCATTTTTTAATCTGACCGAAACTAAAAGTTGGGAGTCCTCTCTTACCTTTTGAGAGGCCTTGCTCCAATGCCTGCCTGTCTGAACCTTCCAGAAGCAACTCTGTGCCTCAGGGGCTCTGTTGTTAACATGGCCACATCCTCATGTTGAAGACTCAAAAGCTGCATGGAACAGGGACTTCTGACCAGCTTGAACTTGAGGAGGAGGAGGAGGAGGAGGAGAAGGAGGAGGAGGAGGAGGAGGAGGAGGAGGAGCTGACACAAGAGGCCATAGACTGAGACTGACAGATGGAGCAGGAAGTTTAGGATGCATATGTTTCCTCCTCCAGGGCATTTAGTGATACGGGAGTTCTTTTCATCTTGGGGTTCTACCGGAGTCTGGTGGGTAGAAGACCAGAAATTCTGCTAAACATCCTGCTAGGCCCAGGACAGCCTCAATAACAAAGACTTCTGTGGTCAAAATATCCAGAAACCTGCCTTTTACCTTGTAGGTTGGCCTCATGAAGGGCTACCACTCCATCTCAGGGTTTTATGCAGTCCTTATCTGGGCTGAAAACTCAGAGGATTAGACTACAGGCTGCTGCAAGGGACTTTTCTTGTCATCACCTGGCCATCCCCTCTGGCCCCTTCACTAGAGAGCCTTCAGGTAAATGTTTTCTCTGCTTGTTTGGGGAACTTTGTAAAAACTCCCCTCTAGCCATCCCATAAGTTGTGAAGATGTACCCTAATGTGATTTTTTTTCCACTAAAAAGTTTTCTGTCTTTTTTTTTTTTTTTTTTTTAAATTAAAGCAGTTAGGGGATTTTTATTACTCTTGTCCAAATAACTAAAGAGCAGCCAATTTGAAGATTTCTAGAGCATTCCTCAAAAGGGAACTCAGGAAAAAAGCGGGGAGTGGTGAGGTATTTAAATTTGATGTAGTTCTGATCTGGCCTGGGAAGCAATCAGGCAGGGGTGGACATCAGAACATTAAAGTGTCCCTGGCTTCTCCCCAGCCAGGAGCCAGCGGTAGTGTGGAGCCCCTGGGGATGCTAAGAAATGGGAGACCAGCACTTGGAATATGAACCCGGCTTGCTACTTGTAAAGGCAGAGGCACAGAGACCAAACAGGAGCTTCAGAAAGCCCTACTGAGAGCCAGTGGGGTGCAGGGGACTCATTTACATCCTGGTCCCCACTTAGCTTCAGGAGCTTTGGTTCATGGAAGTTGCTGGATAACTCAAAGCAGGTCATGAGAATAGATGACAGGTCTATTTGAGACATTTTAGGCAGCCGAGTCCAAGTCTGTGGGTGCTGGAGTTGCCTGTGCATCCGAGTCAAGAGAGGCCACTGCTGTCTGCTTCTCTGAGACATTAAGCTGCTCCTGAGGCCACAAATTGGCCTCTACCGGACAATGTGCCCAGAATTTCCCATCTAACAAAGGGCTGCGTGAGAACCACTGTCATGGATGTCAACTTTTTCTCTCTGGCTCTGGAGATGCCACACCACCTTCCTAGAAGGGAGGCACGATTCTCAATGCGGGCAGGCACCTTCTCTACTGTCAGCCCAGAGCCACACCACACTCAGCTCTGCTAAGATTCTCTCCTAATGTGGCAGGAGCCTCCCTGCCCTTGTCTGCCAGTTAGAAGTTAAAGCCTTCAAATAGAACGGATCCCTATGAATCCTACAGTTGAGGTGATCCCTGTGGGGTGCTCATACACACACGTAGGCAAAATAGCCACACATATAAAAAAAATCTAAAAATATTTTAAAAAGAAACATTTGTGTATGATACATTCTGCTGATGAGAAACTAGGCCGAACAATAGATGTTGTAATATCTGCTGTGGAGAGACTGGATCGTCAGCCTAAACTAAGCCTTTTGAGTTTCTTTTATTTTCTACCCACTTTTCCCTGAAATCAGCAACTAAAATGTTATTCCCATGACTCAGGGGGGCCAGAGTCTGTTCTGATGAACAAGTGCCCACACTTCAGCCATCATGAGAGCAGCTGCTCAGAGCTCTGTTTACCATATGTAGCTGGATCCCCGAACATGAGTTTTTAATGTCACAGCTTCTCATCATGTCTTCCATGTAGAAGGCAGTGCTCTAGAGAACTGCAAACTGTTAGCTCATTTGAGCCTTGTAACAGTCTTACGAGGCTGGAGGCATTTTGGATTTTCCATTTTGAACATTGAGGCCAGATATAGTGGAGAGCAGGGCCTCTAGTTAGGTCTAGCTTGTTCATCACAGAAAGTTATCGCCATCATGGTCTGAAGTGATGGCTCAGCTGGAATAAAGGTGCTTGTCACAAAGACTGATGATTTCAGTTTGATCCTTAGAACCCACGTGGTAGGAAAGAACTGACTCCCCACAACTGCTATCTGACCTCTATACACAGAGGACACACGTGAGCCAAACACATACACACACACACACACACTAAATGTAACTTGAAATGTCACCACTAAATAATAAGGCATGTTTATTTTCTCTTGCTAAATCGAGATTTACAGATTCTAGAACACTTCCTTTCAGCCATTTGTCTCCCCTCCCCCAACACACACACACACACACACACACACACACACACACACACACACACACACATCAGGCTTATACAGAGGGAAAGAGATGTCCCTTAGGATCTATCTAGCTTAGGGCTTCTCCTGCTGCGATAGGATACCATGACCAAAAGTAAGAGAGGAGAGGATTTATTTCATTTTACAGTTTATAGTTCGTTAACCAGGGAAGTCAGGGCATGAACTCAAGACAGGGACCTGGAGGCAGGAACTGAAGCAAATGCCATGGAGAAATGCTGCTTACCAGCTTGCTCTCCATAGCTTGTTCAGCCTACTTTCCTATAGCACCCGAGACCACAAGCCCAGGGGTGGCACTACCCACAGTAAACTAGGCCTTCCTCCACCAATCATCAAACAAGAAAATATACTGCAGCCTTGCCTACAGGCCAATCCCGTAGGAGTATTTTTTTCAACTGGGATTCCCTCTTTCCAAATTAATTTAGCTGTTATCAAGTTGACACAAAATTAGCCTGGAGAGGGTTATAAATTCAGCTGAGGGGAAAGTTTGGAATAGACTGCTGCCTCCGACGCCCCTTTTGCCTCGTATCAGTCCATTTGCTTCTGAAGTTCCCCTAGAAGTCATTTTGGGGAAGTATGATGGGTTTAAGAAATGTCCTCAAGCCATTTTGGGGGAAGTGACTCCCACTATATAGCCTTGACTGACCTGGAGCTAGCTATGTACAGGCTGGCCTTGAACTCATAAAGATCTGGCTGCCTTTGATTCCCAAGTACTGAGATTAAAAGCATGTGCCACCACAACTGGCCAGTTCTCATGTTCTTCAATATTCTTACCTTCAGGAGGTAGAGTCTTAGCCCGTGGTAGTGTACTCCTTCAAGACCAACACTTGGGAGACAGAGGCAGACAGCTCTCTGTGGGTTCCAAGGCTAGCTTGGTCTACATAGTGAGATTCTGTCTCAGTATAATAGAGTCTGAAGAGATGGCTCAGAAGTGTGGTCCCCAGCATTCACTTGGTGGCTCACAACTCCAGTCCCAGAGAAACTGATGCCCTCATCTGGCCTTGTGGGCATGACACACACACAAAACGCAGACATACATACATGCAGGCAAAGCACTCCTACACATACACATAATAAATACATAAATAAATAAAATTGAAAACAAAACCAAAAGAGAGGAGGTCTCTTTGGCCTCCCTGTGAGTAGCAAAGCAGAAAGGAGAGGAGAGTGGGTCATAAAAGGCATGCTCCCTTCTCCCCCCTCTCCCTCCTCCCCTCTCTCCTGTTGCCCACATTAGCTGAAGCCAGCTCCTCTGTCCTGAGGGTGCTTGGGCAGCCAGCCTTGTAGAAAGACCAGGAGAGGAACCCAGTCCTCTTTGCTAACAGCCATGTGGGAACTCCTGCTTGGAGATGGATCGGCTAGTCCATCAGGGTTTACAGAGGGTAACAGTCCCAACTCACAGCTTGACAGCAGCCCACCTAAGCTGGAGGCAGAAAGCCAAGCTGTCCCTAGACTCCGAACCTGCGTGAGACATCGAGTCTTAAAACAACTCGCTTGTTTAAAGCTGCTGAGTTTAGGTCAACTTTCTGGGCAGCAGTAGATAATACAGGAGACTCTGCCTCTTTCTCATTTCTGTTGCCTGTTTGGTTTTGTTCTGCAGTGAAACTCTCAGCATTATTTAGCATTGTTACTAATATCATTATGTGATGGATCATGTTCCAGATCTACTAGCAGCAGCCAGAGGACAACTTTGTGGAATCTATTCACTCCTTCTGTCTTTACACTCAATTCCAGGGATCAAACCTAGGTTTCCAGACTTGGGTGGTGAGCACCTTTATCTCTGAGCTATCTTGCCAGCCCCGTGTTTATTTTTAAACTTAATTATTTTAAGATAATTTATTATTACCCCATTGAATGAGACCCCCTCTTTCTATAAAAGAGACCATTTTGTATTTCTTTTCTCAATGGTCTCTGTTTAATCACTGTATTGACTGGACACCACAGAGTTGAGTCATCACTGACTGTCCAATGATAGAATATTCAAAGAGCTATGAACTTTGTGCACATAACTCATAACCACTTTGATTGTTTGTCTATGTTTTTCTTTCTATGAAATCAGGGTCTCTGTCTTGCTTACACTTATGATTTCTTGATTCCTATTACAACACATAATAGATGGTAAATATGTCCGGTGAAACTGAATAAAATATAAATAAGATCATTCTAATTCTTAAGGAGTTTTTAATGTACTTAGGTTTAGAGAAGATACAAGCCATAACTTAGTTGCATGGGAATTCATTTGGATGATTACTTCAACAGCTCTTTACTGAGTACCTAGTAGGCACTGGACGTACAACTGTAAACACAGACTGTCTTCAGCTTGAACATGGACGACATCACACCACCTTCCTCACCACCTCTGTGATTTATGCTGCCAACACCTTCTGGTCATTACATCCAGTCCCAACTGGTTTTCCCTCATTCTTCTCCCCATAGTAAAATTTCAACTGTGCCTAAAGGGATCCCAGAAAGCCTGAGTCAGAGAACACCATTCCTCTATTCTAACACTTCCAATGGCTGCCCATTTGTGCGAGGCAGCAGGCGCAAGTTTTTCAGCTTTCCGTTTGGTGGCTTTTGTGACTTTCTTTGGCCAATAGGATGTGGTAAATGGGACTGAGCTAGTTCTGAGCATGGGGTTTTTGGAAGTTCTTCCTTTGGAGTCCTGTACCAGGTAGGATTGCTGGGAAGGGGGAATGGGGTGGTCAAGGAGAATTGCTGGAGAAGACCTTCCAGAACAGCCAATTACCAATCAACCTATCAGCAGAGAGGCCCAGATTTGATCAGAGCTAATATGGCCTTCTGGAATCTTCGGAATGACTTACACACTCATAAGCTAAAAATCATGTTTGTTTAAAGCTATCAACATGTTCTTGGTCTGTTACACAGTGGGAACTTATTGATAAACTATCTCATTCAGAGAAATAAAAAAGCCAAACTTTTTGCCTGACACATGGTAGGTGCTCAAGGAACATTTGATGAAAAAAATTTAAAAAATTCACAAATGGAGTTAGCATTCCAATGAAGGAAACAGCATTAAAATAGTCAGGGACTGTGGGAAGTACTATGAGGCAAACATGAAGTCCCTGAGGTGGAATGAGCGAGGGTGGGAACATGGGTCTGTGGTTGGTTCCCTACTTAATTTGGAATAAAGCGAAAATCCTCCCAATGTACTCCAAGAACACCAAAGACTCACATACCTTGCTGACCTTCTCTCCCGCTGGTGTGGGGACCTCTCCTCCAGAGACACTGGCCTTTCCTGATGCTCAGGGGTGTCCTAATGTTGCTGCCTGGAATTTTCACTTAGATACCCCTCCCCCCTTACTCTTCCTTGGGTTCCTGCTCAAGTATGACCTTTTCCTGACAGAAGTGGCCATCTTCAGAATTCTCCTACTCTGCTTTACTTTTGTCTGTGACTCTTGTTACCCTCTGATATATGTCAACTCACTTGTTTACTGTCTGTTCTCACTACTAAATAACAATTCCACAAGGATTGAGGTTTTTATTTTGGCAATTTTGCCCTTAGAACAATATTGTCATCAGGCAGAATTTTAATCAGTGGATACTGAAATATTGTCAGTTTTCAGATTAAGTAAGGTGAACATTTGGCTTTAGGCCACACTGGGAACATAGTAAGACATTTTATTTTAATGTGTATAAGTATTTGCCTACACATATACTCATGTGAATTCCTGGTACATGGTGAGGCCAGAAGAGGAAATTAGAGACTCCAAAGCTGAAGATACAGATGGTTGTGAATCCCCATGTGGGTGCTGGGAATAGAGAAACCCAAGTCCTCTGGAGGAGCAGCCAGTGTTATTAATTTCTGAGCCATCTCTCCAGTCTCCAAGTCTGTTTTAAATAATCAAAGCACCTCTATGAGAATGGGATTGTTGAGTAAAACTACAAGGCTTTACGGGGTACCTTACAGTTCACATCGTTATCTACTCACTGCAGTAGCCCTGAGAGGTAGGCAGGACAGGTTTTGGGTGGGAGTGATGTGGGGGTAGATTTTCATCCTGTGCGATCTAATTCCAAGTCCAGAGCTTCTGTCACTTATTTTGACATTCTCCGCCTGGTGACCTTGACTAAGATTCAAGGTCAATTTCTAACTCCCGAAAGACCCTCTCCACCAAAGGCATCCTTTTTCTTGGGAGAATGTAAATGCCCTGTTAAGAGGCACGGGTGATGGTAAACTTTTCCCCAGGCTCCCTTTCCTCCGTTCCTAGCCCATGCCTCAGCTCTGACACCCTTAGATTCCCACCGTGAAACTTTCTAGGAAGCAAGGGGCGGGGTGAATATCGCAATACCCATTCCAGAGCCTCCCGGTAACTCTCAGATAGTCTCCACTTCTTGTTTGGCAGTCTGTGAAAGACATTGCCCTCCTTCCCATGTATCCCCAGACCACCGCAGTGTCCTGTCGGTGAATGAGAAAGGCCCTGCCCCAAATAGGGTGGGTGGGCAGCTGCTTTCGGGTGAAACCCAGAAAGAGGTCCCCAATCGTGTTGCTTTATTTGGGTTTAAAAATCAAATTGTGTGACGGTGGAAACTTTTCCCCTCTGCTCCCCGCTCTCTGCCATGTTGACAATAAGAGGACTTGCTAATTCTGTCTGGGGATTTTCCCTGCTTGGCTGTTTTTCTCTTTTATCTCCATCAATTGAAGAGAGCTTATGCTGCCTTTCAAACTGCCGGAAGATACTGGGGTTTTGTGTATTTTTTTTTTCTTTCACCTAATTCTGTGGTCTTTTCCCAGATATGTATTTTCTAACTACCTTCTAACTTGTTGACGTTTCCGCCCATGTGACTTCCAGCTTGAATTATCAGAAACCACAAGAGAGAGCGTGTGCGCAAGCCCCAAAGTAAGCGAGATGTCCCTTTGGGGAGCAGTCCTTCTGCACCCCAGAGACAGGAGGACGCAGGGGTCTGCCAGAGGTGGCTGTTGGGCAGGCAGGAGAGGCACCTGCGGGAGGTGGAGGGCTGGTGGACCCCTGGCAGTCAGGAAGGGGAGCCAGCTAGAGAGAAGATCGCCCAGAGGCATCTGGGACGTTGTGGGAGAGCCCGGAAGATTACAGCCATGCCTCACAGCTCCGACAGCAGTGACTCCAGCTTCAGCCGTTCTCCTCCCCCTGGCAAGCAGGTACCCCCCGAATCCTCCGCCTTCTGATTTCTCTGGGGTGGTGGAAGACTCCCCCGTCCTACCCGTGCTGCCCCGGGAAATCTGGGGGGAAGGAAGTAGCTCTCTACTTGGCAGGGTGCTTTATAGCAGACTCTGGATGTGGTATCGGCTATAGGAAGGTACAAGTGGCAAAACCTTCATCCTGCCATAAGTCCTCGTTCCTAGCAGTCCTCCTCGTCTCTGCCACACTGAGGTTCCTACTGTGAAACTTTCTAGAAAGCAAGGGGCAGGGTGAATTTCACAGAATTTAGAGGAAAGGGTCTACCCCAGCAGAGGAATGTTCCAGTAGACTGTTGGTGACTCCACCCAAATCCTAGATCTGTAGCTTTCCAAGAAGAGCCAAGGGGCAAGACAGAACGGAGGTTAGGGACGAGAAATACAGTAAGCCAAAGCAATATAGACAGGAAGAGAAGGGTGCCTGGATCTACCTGCCTCTGTAACCAGAACAGCCAGAGGGGAGGGAGGCTGAAGTCAGCCTATATCTCTTTGCCTGTGGCTTTCAGGTAGGAGAAAGGAGGCAGTAGCCCTGAAGGTTTGTAGGAGGCTTGAACTAATACCTAAATATCAGCTCTGGGAACCTAAGGATGGAGGGATGGATTCTGGGAGTCTTGGAGTCTTGGCTGATTACCAAACCAAGATTTTTCAGTGTGAGAGATGCCTCAAATGGGATGCCCTTTCCACCTTGTCATTTCTGGAGCTCTCTCTACTATATATCCTTACTCTAGAAGGTTCTCCTCATCCAGCATAGATCCATGTATTAAACTTTTCTACATCTCAGTAATTTAAAAACTTCATTCCTTCCTTAGCATACATATCAGGCAGGGGATATAGCTCAATGGCAGAGCACTTTTCTTATACATATCCAGGGGACTTGCAAAATGCTGCTGCTAAAAGTATACAATCATTTCCTATCTCATCTATCATAATTGATCATCAGCTACCACATCTACCATAAGCCTCTAACCAAAAAGCCATACTGGTGAAGACCTCTAGAGGAAAACAGTCAGCCCCTTGCTCACAATGGTATCAGGGTGCCTCAGACTGCCTGGAAGATGGTACCATACTCTTCTTAAGGAGGAAATTACTCACAGTTCCATGGTAACCTAGTCCTCTGTGGCATTATGGGTAGAGTACTTCCTTGCTCTCTCTAACTCTATGTTTGCCTGCTAGAATGACCTGGAAGTTTAGAATAAAGAAAGAGGGGAGTTGGAGCCTGGCCCCAGGATCTGTGACCCCTCTGATAGGGTGGGGTTGCTGAGGGGCTTCTCTTAGCATCCTCACTGACTTGCACTTTCAGGGGCAAAGTTGGAGGTAACCTCCATAGGACATACTTAGAGAATAACTAGACTGTGCTTTGTCTCCCAAAGCTCCTATCAGTAGTAGCTCGCTAAAGCAGGCAACCTCCACCTCAATTCATAGATTTCTGGTGTTTCATTTGTAGCAGACATTGTGGTCAGGACTGGGAAGGTCTCAAGATGGCTGCACAGTGAAGGGGTCACAGGAAAGAGAGAGATCTGGGGTGGGGCTCTCTGCCTAACAGTGCAGCACAAGACAGTTGCTGATGCAGATTCAGAAACTCAGGCTTTAGAATCAGCACCAGAAGATGGCATGCATCTGGATGGCCATGAGCTCAGGGACCAGCTGGGAGAACCTCAGCTTCATCCTGTGTGAGACAGAAATGACTATACCTCAGGGAGCTTGGGAATCGTACCATCGTGTCTCTGGCAGCACTTGTGCAGAAGTTGGCACAGAGTGGCTGGCTGCTCAACAAAGTTTGCAGAGAAAAGAAAACAGCAAAAGGAACACACACACACACACACACACACACACACACACACACACACACACACACACACCAGAGAGAGAATGTGAGGGTGATGGGACAGATTTCATTGTCTTGACTGCTGTTTCCCAAAGCAGCCATTCAGAAACCTGACCTCTTTCTTCACTTCTTCATGTAGCTTTTGATTAAAAAAAAAAAAAAAAAAAAAAAAAAAAAGACGGTGGAAGACCTGAGGGAGGGTAGCGGGGAATGCTGAAGAAGATGTCTTTGGGTGCAGGGGATAGATGGTACAGATTGAACTGAAGACAAGGAAGGAAGGAAGGGGGAAGGGAAGGAGGGAGGAGGGAAGAAACCAGAAGAAAGGAATGGACCTACCTAGTTATCATTATCACTGCTTCCTAGGACTCATCAGATGATGTGAGAAAAGTTCAGAGGAGGGAGAAGAACCGCATTGCTGCCCAGAAGAGTCGACAGAGGCAGACACAGAAAGCTGACACCCTGCACTTGGTGAGTACTCAGACTCCTCAATATACTCTTGTGCCTTAGGCTCTGTGTCCCACACTAGTGGGGCTGTGAGACCCAGCTTTGATGATTCTGCTGTGGTGGAGCTATGTACCTGGGGAGAGTAAATGGGAGAGGGCAAGACCTGATGGGGTGAGGTGGGGAGGAAAGGCTCCCTTCTCCTATGCATGGATTAAAACATTCAGTTGCAGAAAACACGGCCAGAGGCTGAACCTTTCTAACCCAGGAGAGTACAAGGGTAGATGAGGGGGATGTTGGCAGAAGCTTCCTGGGAGGCAGAATCACCTGCTTGGAAAGGGACAGTAGACTGAGCAGAACACTGATGTTCAGAGGAAGTTAGATGTTAAATTTGGCTTTGGGAAGTCCAAAGTCAGGACCACACATCTCATTCCCTCCAGGAAGCAGCTGATCTGCCACCCCAATGGCCTTGCCTTTAGGAGACAAAGATCAGCGGTGCTGCCCTTAATGTTTTCCTGAACATCATGAAAGTTCCGTGTTGAGTTTTCCGTTGTTAATGGTGTATCTAGAGGCTGCGAAAGACATAATCTCACGGCACTTATCTGCGACAATCACCATGGTGGTTGAGTGGCTAATATTCTCAAATTTTTCTAGCAGGAAGGGGTGAACTGTAGTCCAACCTGGAAGGCCCCCATCCTGAGCCAGAGACCCTGACTTCTTGCTGGGTACAGTGCTACTCTGCCTCATTTCATTTCATTCTTGCTCCACCACTGTTTATTAGTTGCATCCATTTCCTATACTTTCTCCTAAAATATTTCAACACTGCTAGTATTCTAGAAGTTTTCTTCAATGGTAAAAGTGCGACAGGCACCAAAACCAAATAAGCCAATAATTATACAAATGTTTTAGCTTACCTAGCAACAGACTGCTTTAACTTTATCAGGGATAAGTGATGGAAAAATGGCCCAGTGGGTAAAATGCTTGTCATGCAGGTCAGAGTTCAAATCCCCAGAACCAACATAAAAGCCAAATGGGCTGGAGGCAGAGGTAGGTGGATGTTTGTGAGTTTGAAGTCATCCTGGTCTACATGGTGAGCTCCAGGAGAGCCAGGACTACATAGGAACCCCACTCCCAGGAAAAACAGCAGAAATGGCAGTCTGCAGTAATTCCAGTTGGTGAAAAGTGGGGACAGTTGGCTAGCTGGACTAGTCAAAATAGCCAGACTAGCCAAAAGCAACAAGCTTTGGGTTCCGTAAGAGACCTTGACTCAGTACAGAAGTTGGAAAGTGGTTGGAGAAGGAGCTGACATCATCTTTTGGTCTCACACATGCACATGCACACATACACACATTCACATGTCCACATATAAGCAAACACATATGCACATCACACACACATTCACATCCAACAAAAGAGTAAGTAATACATAGTTTTAGAAGACATAAGGGGGCTTTTTTTTTTTTTTTTTTTTTTTTTTAGCTTTAAGGAAACTGAGAGCCTAACCTCTCTGCCTCATGCTCATGTTTTGCTTGACATATTCTCCAGTACATGCTAACATCATTTTCAGTTGGCAAATATGTGTCAACTGAAAGAAAAAAAATAAAAAAGAGCTACAGTCAGTATAGACTGAGACCAGCGGTCTGGATGTTCCATCTCTACCTACCCATGATACTCACCCACTTCCAGCCATTCTCTTCAGACTTAAAATCTAACATCCATTTCACTAGTTCAAGCTGACTTTTCCTGCCTGAGTCTGGTTCTTATTTAATAGTCCAATGAAGCCACATGCACAAAAAGATAAGATTCTCTTTGTTTGGGTGAGTAGACAATGTCTTCACTGGGCAAGCACCAACAAGCTTTATAAGTTTGCTATATTACAAGAAGAAGAAAACTGAACTCAGCCTCTCTGTGCAGGGAGGGTCAGGCTTGAATGGTGGCTCTGCCATTTGCTGTCCATGTGACTGAGCCGGTGTATAATCTTCATGGGCTGTAGACTCGGGCCCTTATCTCTAGAATGAGAAAGGACAGGAACTTCTTATAGAGAGAATGCAGATGAAAAGCTCGGTATGGTGCCTGGCATACAGTAAATACTCAAAAGATTTGATGCAATCTAAATTATAATAATATTATAAGAAGCTTGAAAACGGAGTTGGGCAGGCATATATATGTATATATGTATTCTTTTATACATGAAAACATACATGTATTTCTCCTATATGTATATATGTATGTATTTGTATTGTGTGTGTGTTTTTCCATAGAATCACAGTGTTGAGAGACTTCATAAAGGCTGTAAATCTCAGACACATTTGATACCTGAGAATCTTCTGCAGTACACACACACACACACACACACACACACACACACACACACACAGGCACACAGAAGATCCCCCAGAGCACATCCGATCACCTCCAGTAGCCGAGTGCTGCTTCCCTCCTGACAGGGAGCAGAAGATTCTCCCTATATCTAGCTGCAGGCTGCCTCCTTGTAAATTCAGCCCTCCAGTCTCTGCCCAGCCCTTCAGGGGAGATCTCTGAGCTGGCATGTTGTCTGTCTTAGGAAAACAAGAGGCAGAAAGAACCAAAATGTTTAGATGATGGTTTTGGTTAAAGCTGTAGTCGAGTCATCTCTGATGTTCTGGGGGTCCATGGGGTCCTCATGTCCATGTCTGTGTCCCAGCCTCAATCCTACAGCATCCCAGTTTCCTTGTATCTAAACTTTTTCCCCCGCTCCTTTTTTGGGAGCACTGTAGGGTATGTTCACATTCTGTCAGTGAACAGGTCTCAGACTGTGGACTGTTCCGTGGCTTCGGGTGGGAGCTTTGACAGTGACACACAGTTGCCGACACATAGTTTGCTGTGGTCTGAACTGTGTGTCCTCACGCTGACAGTCATTCTTCTCAATCACCCTCTTAAATACATGCGTGGTTCAGAGAGCAAAGCTTCTGATTTCTCCAGTGAGTTCAGTTTCAAGTCTTGGTCTGCCACGGACTCTTTTCCATGCTTTCTCTACATGCTAGATTTCATCCACCAAGAATTTGAAAATCGGGGTTTATGGTATTGGGAATATATCAAGTAAGGGGCACCTTAGGGTTCATCTTAGGGTCCTAGCCTCATTTATGCCTGGCTGCCAGTGTCTTCTTAATGTTGTGTCTTGGCACTGTTATCTGCCTAAAAGCTCCCAGTGGCCTAACCTCTCCTGTGAGAGCATGGGGTGATTACCATTTAGCATTTTGAATATCTATGCATTGATTACTTTTCAAATGACAGAGGTAAGGAGGCACCTCCTGCAACACCATGTTACAATGTCCTCAGCATTGACTAACTTCACACAAAACATATTGTGATTTTGTTTATAATTATGAAACAAATGTGATGATTTTCATAACACAAATATAAACACAAAATAATTTATACCTAGTCAGAGAAGTTGAATTATTTAATAATTAGAATTGGGACACCTGGCTAGTCATTTGAAGAAACAAAAGGCAGAGACCCTCATTCTTTATACAATACACAGACAGATTAAATATTTTTCAAGGAAACTAAAGACATCTTAGGGGGAAATATGAGATTTAAAAATGTATCTTGACATGAAAAAAATTTCAAATAAAATAGAAAATTATAAAGGAAAATATTGATATACAAATATGATTTATACATACACCCAAAAATTTTTAAAAATTGGCTGGGCATGGTAGTACACACCCTTAATCCTAGCACTTGGGAGGCAGAGGCAGGTGGATCTCTGTGATCTCAAGACCAGCTTCATTTACATAGTGAGACCCCATCTTGAAAAAGGGAAGATATTTTTAAAAGTCTACATTAGCTTAAAATCCTATATACTAAGTGAAAGGCAAATGGGAAACGGGGAGAAAATTATCTATAAAGCCCATGCGCCAAAACAGCAAGTTTACTGCACAGGCGAGAGCTCTATGACCAGGGAAAATGATTGACCTCAATAAAAAAGGAGCAGTCACTGTAAAGCTACAGAAAGGGAGACATATAATGTACTTACATATGTGAAGACATGACAGGCTTCTAGGAAAATGCCAGTTAGGGTGAATGTGAGACTTCCTTGCCAGGCTGATGGGGGTAAAAGATAACACTGACATAGGAAATGGCCAAGGGACAGGGGGAGCATCACATTCTCTTAGCAACACCAATTGCTAGGACCCATCAGATGGCAGCTTGAGCAGGCTAATTCAGACGGCAGGTGCACCTTCCCTGTCTCCCAGCAGTTTGCTGTCTAGGAATCTGTTCATGAGCACACCGTTGAGGATACAATTCTCTGCTGGGTTTTGTTTCTTCTCTTGTTTTTTTGGGTGATACTGAGGATGGAACCCAGGGACTTGTACATGGTTGGGCAGTGCTCTACCAGTGATCTGTAACAACTGGAAACTAGGTAATTATTCATCAGTAAAAGGGTGGTAGATGGCTCAGCAGTTAAGAGCACTGGCTGTTCTTCCAGAGGACCTGGGTTCTTCCCAGCATTCACTTGGCAGCTGTCTATAACTCCAGTTTCAGGAAATCTGCCACCTTCACACCAATGCACATAAAATAAATTTAAATAAATTATTTTTTAAGTGGTTGACTAAATGATAGTCCATTCTGAGTGGATGATTAGGGAAATGTTAAAATAGTTGTGTTTGAATGTAAAAAGACTATTATTCCATTTTCTAAAATAGTTTTAAAGTTTTTTTAAAGTTTTGTGTGTGTGTGTGTGTGTGTGTGTGTGTATGAGAGAGAGAGAGAGAGAGAGAGAGAGAGAGAGAGAGAGAGCATGCATGCAAGTGCAAGTTCATGAATATGAGTGTCCACAAAAGGCAGAAGGAGGTATTGACCCCATGAAACTGTGAGTCATGGCTGCTAGAAACTGAACTTGGGTCCTCTGCAAGAGCAGCAGATTCCTTAACCACTGAGCCATCTGCCAGGCTCCTCTTTATTTTTTTCTAGATTACCATCATTTATTTATCATCTGCTTTCTTTTTTTATTATGAGGGAAAGATGCACGCACGCCAACGTGCACGTGTAGAGGTCAGAGGACAACCTTCAGGAGTCAGTGTTATGATAAATATCATGAAGAGTACTGTAGCTGGTGGATATGGTCCCATGCAGGTCAAAATATCAGTTTGTTCCAACTGCTTTACAGTCAGCTCTCTCTCCCCACTGTGTAGGTCCTGGGGACAGAACTAAAGTCATAAGGCTCAACAGCAAGTGCCTTTACCCACTGAGCCGTCTTACCAGCCCCCAATTCCAAGACTCTTAAATAAGAAAAGTGTAAATATAGCATCTAGTTTGCTCCAAACCACATTTTTAATGTTTGAGCGTAAATATACGTGTAAGTTTCAAATAGCTTACCTGAACTTATTGATATTATTGGATTCCAAAAAGCCACGTTGAAGTTATAAGACAGGAGGGCCATCATTTGCATTTTTAATCCTTTTTTATCTCAGTCCCTCAGGGGGCAACTATCATTGAGATTTAGTGAGCCTAAGGTCCATGGTATGAAATGAAACATTTTAAGACATGGCAAACCATTTTCCTGTGGCGGGCCATCTGCTGCCATTGGTGGCTCACTAGCACCTTCCAGCCTAGGGGACTCTGAGTCGATGGTGTCCAAGGTCAGTGAAAACAGAACTGAGATCACATTAGAAGCATTGCTCACTAGAAGTTCAAAGTTGAGGAGGTGGGCAGCAGAGTCACCACAGAGAGTGTTGTTGGCGCGTGAGATCTGGTCTCGAGACAGCTTGAGTGCCATGTTATCTGGAAACTAGAGTACCCAAGTGTCCCCTTCAAAGGAGATGGGCTAGGAAACTGGCTGCTGTGGGTGTCTGAGGTCTCACCATGGTTCAGGACAGAGACATCTGGAATGTTTAATATCACATGTAATAGAAAATCATGGAAGCTGAATTAATGCCATGAAAAATGAGGACTTGTTAAAGGAAAATTAAATAATGGAGAAATTCCCAAAGATGGTGTTCTTGGCCTGCTGGGGTGTCTCCGTAGGGTCCTCTATAATTTCTGTAGTTCTTTGTCTGTCTCTGGGAGACCATGCCCTAAGGTTTATTAGCATAAAGAATTCAAAGATCCATAAATAATAAAACACGAAGGAATGTTCTGACTAGTTCTACCTTTTAAAAGTTATAAAGCCAGTGAATCATCTCTGGGAAAGAGATGTCTCCCTGGTATCTCTATTGCTCTGAATTTCTCTTTAAAAATGTGGCAACTGAACAGCTGGCCATGGTCAGGTTCTTTGCGTTTGGTACCCTATCAACAATGTAGCACTTGATCTGCCCCCGCAAAAATCCTTTGCATTAAGTAATCTGCTTGAACTTATATACTATTTGTACCTTCCTTAGGTCACTAGCTGAGTTTATTTTTTACTGTTTAAGCAAATGCCCTTCAAAATTCTTATTTTTTCTCGGCTCATCTTTAGGCTTCATCAAGAAAGTTATCTCTCTCTCTCTCATGTGCATGCACACGAGTACATGAATGCTCACACATATACATATATGTATATATATGTATATGACACATGTATCCATTTTTAGATGGTTGTGTTGCGTTGATATTATACATGAGAATAACCTTTGGAGACAGTAAGGCAAAGACGCTAGATGAGGATGCTTGAAGCATGGGTATCTGTGGACAGGAAACACTACGGATGCCATAAAGTTTGGCAGATGGTTTACAACGGGGTATTGAGCAGACTGTAATCCATTTATACAATAGAGTCTGAGGCTGGCACTAGCCATGACTGTAGAGAGCCATGTCTATTGACTAAGAAAGATGACTGAATTGAGTTAAACAAGCAAGCCTTGAGGAGCATGCAGGACACCATCTGCTAATGCAAAGCCTGAGGGGTGGGGGTTAGAAGCATAGTCTCCAGAACACTAATAGTGGTTATGTGTGGGTTACTGGGCTTGGGAAATGGCCTTCTCCCCGGTGCTAGCAATTTGAGTTCTATTATGATGAATATGTGCCGTGTAAACAATCAGAGCTAGTTCCAGTCTTTGCAGATCAGCTCTTTTAGTTGAGGAAGAGCACATCAAGACTTCAACTGCTTATCCAAAGATGAGGGGCTGGTGTGTTAGGGTTGGGAGGTACCCACACTTGAAGAATGCCTGTCTAAACTGGAGTGTGGGTACCAGGCCACAAGCAGACAGTTACCCGGTCCAACAGGTGTCTTCAGGAGGCCATCCTTAGTGGCACCTCAGTTTGGTCTCATCGTGGTCCATATAATGCCTTGCAGAGGAAATGCCAAGAATTGTGGCCATTCTCTCTTGTTCACAGGATCAAAATATTTAAAAAGGAAAGTCGGGGATTTTAGCCCAACCTGTCATGTTACTGGAGAGGAAATCAGTGTCATTTCTTAGTGACACCCAAGGAACCCAAGTTCTTGCCTCCCTCCCTACCATCCTGCATCTGTTTTGAGCCATTCTGAGCTTTGTTTCTTGGGTTGTGTGTGTGTGTGTGTGTGTGTGTGTGTGTGTGTGTGTGTGTTTTCTCTGTTCCCATCTGTCACTTCTAAAAGGGTAAGTCAGAAAGTAGACCAATGGCCAGGATGCTTGCACAGCAAGATTCATTAGTTCCACAGCATTCAACAACAGCAAGAGACCCTAAAAGGAGTTAAGGTAGGTAAGGCCTACAGTTTAAATGCCTCTTTATTTAGGGGATGTAAAGGCAGGAGCCCAAAAGGCTGATGATACTTTTGAAGAAAATATTTGTATTAAATTAAGTACATGAAGATTTAATATACATTCCAAGAAAGAACACCTTTTGAAAGAAAAACATCAAAACACCAATCAATAAGTGGGCAGAGACCATGCACAGAAAGCTTACACATGGTTTCCCTAGCCAAATGAAAATACCCTGATTTTCTGTTCTGTTAATGAAAACAATACATATTGATGCGGGGTTTCTCTGCCTCAGGGTGATTGACATTTTGACTCTCGGACTCTTCTTTTCCCTCGGTACTGGGGATTGATCCTTTGGCCTCTCCATACCGAGCACTCCACCACTGAACTATACTCCTGGTCTTTTTCCCCTCTACATTTAAGATTTTGAGACAAGGTATTGTGAAGATACTCAGGCTGGCCTTAAACTCACTTTATAGCCCACGCAGACCTTTACCTTTGAATATTCCTGTCTCAGCTTCCAAAACAGCTAGGATTGCAGGCCCCTATTCCCAGGTCTGCTAATAATTCTTACAACACTATGTGGTTGTTCTGTGTGCTGTAAAATGTAAAATTCTACCCAGTAGATGCCACTGAACTTGCTGTGTCCTCCAGCTATGACATCCAGAGCTTGTCAGACGTCCCCTAAATAGAATAATTACCCCTACTTAATTGAGACAGATACATAAGATCCTCTTTTTTTTTTTAAAAAAAAAAAAAGTGGTCTTTTTAATTCTCCATTAAAAATTAATAACTTGTACAAGTAAGGTGGTATTATGAAACCTTAACAAGGGGCTGGAGAGATGACTGGGTGGTTAAGACCACTGGCTGCTCTTCCAGAGGACCTGGGTTCAATTCCCAGCAACCACATGGTGGCTCACCACCATCTGTAATGAGACCTGGTGCCGTTTTCTGACCTGCAGGAGTACGTGCAGGAAGAACACTGTAAACATTAAAAAAAAAGTTTCACTATTAAAAAAATATTGTTTATAATAAGAAGTCTTCACAAAAGCCAGGTGGTGGTGGGGGGCATGCCTTAAATACCAGCACCCAGGACAGAGGTAGACAGATCTCTGTGAGTCTGAGACCAGCCCAGTCTACAGAGTGAGTTCCAGGACATCCAGGATTATTTCACTATTTCACAGAGAAAACCTGTCTCAAAGAGAGAGAGAGAGAGAGAGAGAGAGAGAGAGAGAGAGAGAGAGAGAGAGAGAGAGAGAGAGAGAGAGAGAGAGAGAGAGAAGGAGGAGGAGGAGAATTCTTAGTGTTCTCCTGTGTCAGCTCTGGTTGGCATAAGGTCCCGCAGTGTAAGATCACAGGAGCTGAAGTCGTCTTGGGGCAGGCACTCACATTTGGTTATGCTGTCTTACATGATCCTTTCAACAATCCCCACTGAAAACTGAGGGGCCTGTTGACGCCCTTTGCCCCACTAACCTCTGAGAAATTTATCCCCAGAGAGGAGAGCAAAGACAGAGCTCTGTGTGCATCAAGGTGGCATTTCTAGTGTTATTTACAACAGGAACATTTGACAGCCATCAAAATATCCCACACCAAGCAACTACTTCAAGTAAATTGCTGAGCACGCATTTGATAAAGTAGCCGTGAAAAAATAGTAGTTGTGACAGTAGCCATGACAAAGTCATGACAACATGCAAAGAACAAATTGTCTTTGTGCCGGGGTTGAGATTTAACAGAAATAAATATGTATATTTGTTTAAAAACACAAAGTGGGGATTAACTGTAGAAATGAAAGCAGAAGTTAGGGCTGGTCATAGTGGGCCTTTGATCCTAGCACTCAGGAGGCAGAGGCAGGAGGATCTCTGTAAGTTTGAGGTCAGTCTGGGTTACAGAGTGAGTTTCATAACATCCAGGGCTACACAGAGAAACCCTGTCTCAAAAAACAAACAAGAAACAAAATAAAACAAAGCAAATAATAAGTGTTAGGGACTAGAATCCTGGGTGTTTTATACCTTAAAAGCTCTTTAAGGTCAGGGGTCATGGTGCATGCCTTTAATCCCAGAACGCAGGTGGCAGGGGCAGATAGATCTCAGGGCCAGCCTAGTCTATATAATGAGGACCAGGGCAGCAGAGGTACATAGTGAGACCCTATCTCTAATTAATTTTTTTAATGTAAGTATACTATATGTTTTTATTTTTGTTACAAAGAAGGTGGTCAAACTCTGAAGGAAACTGAAGGAGTGGTATCTTTGTCAGGCTTTGGTAGGAGACCTTACAATTTATCCTCCAAGCTGTAGCACTTTGGGGCATGAAAAGGGACCCTAGCAAACATCATAAGAGTAGCAGGTGGACTTGGACCGTGCCAGGAAGCGTGGGAGGACCAAGAACCGTGACCCGGATTACTTACAAATACAAAGAAAATGATAAAGTTCAAAGCCAAGCAGAGGGCCCAAATTCTTAGGACCAAAGGGCAACTTCCAGCAAGCACCTGGAAAGACCCCACTAGCACATGACCACGCCTCAAGTTTGTCAATTAGCTGGGAGCTCCGGTAGAGGTAGACCCACGTCTCAGCACCCACCAGCAAATGCACTCCATCTGCTCGGCAAGTATTTGCCAGTTTCCTGCATGGGTGGCTTGTGTAGGCACTGAGATTATAGCAAAGAAGCCTGAGCCCTTGGTTTCATGGGTTTTACATTCTTAGGTCAGGAAAGCAGACAAATAAAAGACCTCATTAACTACAGCTTGTAAAAAAAAAAAAAAAAAAAAAAAAAAAAAAAAAAAAAAAAAAAAAAAAAAACTGTTTTGAAGAAAATGCACTGCTGAAAGTGAATTAGGGACAGGGTTAGGGCAGCGAGGGGGAGAGGGGCCTTTCCCAAGGCCCTGATGCTGAAGGCCAGGTACAAATTGAAGAGGAAGCTGGGAAGACCTGGGGAGAGGGACCAGTGGCAGAGACTTGGGATGGAAAGTAACATTAGGCATCAGAAAAGAACAGTGAGCCATAAAGAGTCAGAGCACAGGGACAAGTCAGATGAGCAGGGAGGTCCAGGCAGGGACGGAGGAACAGATGGAGATCATCGATCATCCTAATCCAGGCTGGGGATTGTTCTCAACTGAAACTTTTTAGATAGGATATCTTTTATTAATTCGTGGACAATTTTATACACTTAAATTGTGCATACTGGTCACCCTCCCCTCAACTACCTCCTTCCAGTCTCCCCAACACATTCCACTTCTCTCCCTGACTCTTGCCCCCTCTCTCTCAAATAGTAATAATATATTTTTCTAAATCCACTCAGTCTAATTAAAGCTGCCCTGTTCACTGACAGCATGCTGGACTATTCACTCATCTTGTCAAGTAGCTGCAGTGAGTTCTTGAGTTTAATGACCACATCACGTTCAGCAGACGGCATTTCAGGGCTCTCCTCCCCATCTTCTAGCTTTTATATTCTTTCTGCTTCCCTTTTCCGGGGAGTCCCCTGAGCCTTGGTTGAAGGGCTAGGAGTTGATGCTGATGTGCTGTCTAGGGCTGAGCACTCAATAGTCACATATTCTCAGCACTTTGACTGGTGATGGTCTCTACATTAACAGCTGACCACAACAGACAGACATGTCTCTCTGGCCATGGCCAATGGCCACACTAGTCTGGGGCTATACACATAAATATTAAGAAGGCCATTTGACAGCTTGTCAATTATCAAGACAACAGTATCAGGTTACCCAACTAGGGCGGAGACCTCCCAAGCTAAGGGCCTTTGAACTGGTGAACTTGAATGGCAAACAGTAACCTCTTCCAGGCTTTGTGAGTTGGAATTGAGAGACGACATAAGAATTCTCTTCTCTGCCGGGAGGAAAAGTAGAACTTCAGCTAGAAAGAAGGAGAATCTGCCTCAGGTTTGTCTGTTCAGTCAGTGCAGAATCTGGCCTCGACACACAAATCAACCTGGGTATCTTCTCCCTCGTGAGAATTATGCCCTTCTGTTCATGAGAACTCTAAATTTGCTGCTTCACCACAAGGACCTTCCACCGTATCTGCTTGAACATCCTTAGGTTGGTCAAGTACAAGGGAGGGAAATTACGTTCAAAGTTGAGATGGTGGCAGGGTGGTGTGTAACTTGGTTATTCCCACTCACTGTGGGGCTGGGCCTTTTGAAAAAGGAACATCTTCTAACTGTCCCAAGTACAAAGAAGAAGCTTTGAAAGCTAGAATGTTGGGTGAAACACTCACCAATAGAGCCTGGATGTCACATGCCTACTCAGTAGACACCTTTACAGGCATTTGTCACATTCCAAGTTGGCAAGCAAGCAACATGATTTTGTGAGCACTTACTATGTGCTGTCCCTGTCCCATCACTGCCGACTGACCCATGAAGATGATGGTAGCCTCCCTCTGCCCTGGGGGAAACTCATCAACTGACCCATGGAGATGGTGGTCGCCTCCCTCCTCCCTGGGGGAAACTCACCAACTGACCCATGGAGATGGTGGTCACCTCCCTCCTCCCTGGGGGAAACTCACCAACTGACCCATGAAGATGGTGGTCACCTCCCTCTGCCCCGGGGGAACTCATCAACTCAAAGGGAACTAGTGTGACCAAGTTTTTAATTAGTGAGATTCACACAGATTCTCATCTCCCATCTTATTTATCATAAGAGCCACGTGTGCTGGGGCCAGAGAGATTTTCAACGCGCTTGCAGCACAGCCTGCTGGGCAGCACAGCCTGCTGGCCTGAGTTTGATCCTTGGAACGCATAGAAATGACTCCAGAAAGATGACTTCTGATCCCCACAGACCTGCCACAGCTCACGCATGCCTGTCCTCACACACACACACATCATACACACACAGTAATAATAACAATAAATTTAACACTTTAAGAGCTTTTCTGAACATTGTTTTCAACCACAGTATATTATGTTAAAATTACAAAGTGTTTCAGAAAAATTTTTGACTTAGAAATTTTCATCCAACTCCAAAGATTCTTTGTTTTATGTTACTTATAAATATATAAATATATGTGTGCTTGCATATATATATATATATATATATATATTTAATGTAGCTGGGTGGTGGTGGGGTAGGCAGATCACTGAGTTTGAAGACAGCCTGGTCTACATAATGAGTTCCAGGACAGCCAGAGCTATACAGAGAGTCTTGAAAAGCAAACAATCTCAAAAGAAAAGGAAAAAGAAAAATATAACAAATGAAATAAAACATGAAATAGATTTAGCGATGATTAGCTATGCTATTATACTTGTCTAAAAAAAAACCCCACAGTGAACATGATTCTCAATTTAGCTAAGCACTGGGCTCCTCAGGGAAGTATGTTTAAAATCTTGATGCCTGTGCCGCATGCAGAACAATTAAACTGGGGCCTCTAAGGGGCACAGGGTGGAGTCCAGACAGAAGAGACTGCATGTGGATTGAGGTACTGTCAATCACACAGCTTGAAAATGCTTTTTAAAGAATAAAGTAGAGCAATGCAGAAAGTGAGTTCAGGACAGGGGTAGAGCAGATGCAGGGGGACTTTCCTGAGCCTCTGGGATTGAAGTGTGATTGAAAGCAGAAGCTGGGATGATCTGGGGAAAATGGACCAATGAAGAGATTCTGGGCCAAAAGCAACCTGAGGTACCAAAAAAGGATGAAGAACCACAGGCAGAAACAAATTGGATAAACAGAAGCCACCAGGGCCACACAACAGAATGTATGTAGTCAGTTCATACAGTTAGGTACATGTACACCCAGGTTCCCTGTCCAGGTACCTCATAGTACTTCAAGCCTCTGCTCTCCATTTTTCCAAACTGGGCTTCCTAAGGACTCCACTCACCTACAAGTAGTAGATTGGACATCAAGGGGAGGCCGCAGCTAGCCACGGTTTCTTTTTCTCACACAGCAAGAAACTCAGAATGGAAAGAGCAGGTTAGAGACAGAAAAACAAAGCCCTCCTGTAGACATACACCACCAGCATCTGCGCAGGCTTCTTCTTGAGGCAGTGACATGGCTGCTGACCCTCCAGACATCACTCTGTGATGAAGGAGGGTGGAATTGTCCTTGTTCAGCAGCTCTACTGTGCAAGAAGAGAATTCCCTGTCTTTATGCTTCTATCTACACATCACCAGTCATAATTCTGTCAAACATACAACACACACACTCTCTCTCATACACATACTCATGCATACACACAAACTTGGGGACACTTTGCTGCTCCAGATTCAAGGAAACTGGCTGGGTATTTGAGTCTCTCAAGCTGAAGGCAGTGGGGTGTTTGGGGTGGGAGCTGAGTGAGCCAACCTCCAGTGATTTTCAAACTGAGGACAAAACCAGACCAAGGAGCCAGCTTTCAGTCCTATGACTATAGACAGGGCCCTAAGGGGGTGGTGGGTGGTGTGGCTGACCAGCTACAGATGGCTGGGAGATCTGTAGCCCATATGTGATGACTCTTCCCTTCAGGTGAAAGGCAATAGCGGCAGAGGGAGGCCTCATCCTTCCTCTCCTGGGGAACAGCCCGAATCTCAATTGGAAACATTTTCCTGGAACTGTGGGCTCCACTTGCCACATGTTCTTGATGTGTGGCACTTGGTGGTACCAACTCCAAATGCATGTGAGTTGGAAGCATGTTGTGCTAATGATGATATGTGCACTTTAGCGGGAGAAAACTTGTTTATTTCAACCTCTGGAAATGGCTACTAATAAGTGCAAGACAATGGGGCTGGAGCAACGGCTCCATGATTAAGAGCAGAGCTGCTCTTCTGGAGGACCCAGATTTGATGTCCAGCACCCATATAATGGTTCACAACCATCTGTAACTCCAATTCCAGGGGATCTGACCCTTTTATGGCCTCCACAGGCACATAACAGTGTACCAACAAACACATAGGCAAACATGCATGTACAATTTAAAAAAAAAATAAAGAAAATGCAAGATGTTCAAAATACAGAGAGCTGGTCAGGAGTAGAGCAGAACTCTAAGGAGTGTGTTTGGGGAGTCCCTGCTGAGCTCAGGCTAGACCTTAGCCAGGAGGTGCCAGCTGCTTCCAATCTGCCTCCAGCTCAGCTGCCCGGGGCGAGGGACCAGCCTGGGGATTCCCCACCACTCAGGAGCTCTGAGTGACCACCTCTTCATTCCCTCCAATAGGGGTTTTCCCAGAAGGTTCCCATGCCTCAGGAAGCCTCCTGCTTAGCCACCCCCAGCTCTTGGTATCAGGTGACCTCACAGGTGAGGGTGGGTGAGTGAGTTGTGAATGTTAGGGAGGGAGATTGGGATCGTAACCTTGGTAAGTGTACAGAGCACATCAGGATATAACAGGCTCCCAAGGCAAGGAGGCAGATCAATGCTTGTTCTGCAGTCTGGAAGCTGTGTGACCTCCAATGTGTTGCTTAACTTCTCTGTGCCTCAGTGTCCCCTCTTTTGTAAAAAGAAAATGTTACACGGTATACAATAGCATTACAAAGATTAAGCATGATGATAGCTATAAAATATTTAAAAGGGCAGGTCAAAGAGCATACTCCTTTAATCCTAGTAATCAAGAGGCAGAAACAGGCAGATCTTGGTGAATTTTGTGGCCAGCTTGGACTACCAGCCAGTTCGGGGCCAGCCAGGCTCCGTAATAAGTCTCTCTCTCTCTCCCTTTCTCTCTCTCTTTCACACACACACACACACACACACACACACACACACACACACACATTAAATCTTGATTCCTGAGACATGTGTACACACATACAGAGACACACAAACACACACTCACACACACATGCACAAAACCCCCAAAGACTGGGGGGAGGGTGTTACTAATAATAGTCTACTAATACATATGGGTAGTCAATTTGGAATCTGAAATATTGTAAGATTCAAGGGGAAACTAGAGACCCCCCTGTTCCTTTGCCTACCAGCATGAGCTGCCCAACAGAAGTTTTGTGGAGCCTGTAACGGGAACACCCAGGATTAGCTCAGATCTAGTCAGTGAGAACTTGTTACCAGCACTGCTAGATCTCCCCGGAGGACCCAATATCTGGCTAAGGTTGGGGATCATCTTGTCTTCAAATGAATAGGGACGGAGGGCCAGCCACCCACTGTCACGGAGCCAGGCCCTAGCTCGTTGGAGGATGGTCTAGCCTCAGTGGAGGGGCCTTTCCAAGGTGGCAGGATGGAAGTGGGTAATTCTGCGGCTTCAGGGGTGTGGCTAGCTCAACATGTGGTATTATGCGATGTTGTGTGGGGTCATAATCAGTCTGTGAAATGATCGCTACAACTGCTGTTTCTTGGGAGGGTACAGGGGCCGAGGTTGTCTTCTTGCTCCTGAGAACCCCTAACTCACTCCAGAAGTCAGGTCCTCAATGTAAGAGAGGCAGGAAGGAGGAATCTTCCTGGCTGTGGGTCCACTATTAGTCTTCTGCACTTCTGAGAAGACACATGTGTGAGGGGCACTTGGTTGCACTTTCACCCCTCACAGGGGCTGCCACCAGCCTGTGGGCATTTTAGGAAATTAGGTGGCATGGTTTTACTCAGGATCTCAGTGGCCCTCCTGGTAGGACTGTCAGTATGACAGTGCAGTGTGAGAACCCTGATGGGCCTAACCAAGTTCTCAAAAGAGCAGGTGCCAGGGAACAGGCTAGCTACCCCACTATGGCAGAGGTCGGCCTGGAGAGGAAATTTCCTTCACACCCGCCCCCCACTCCACTCCCTCACTGAGTTCTGGTCCCTGCCCACACTGGGAAGTTAGTGGGTATGGTTGTTGTCCCTGTGGATAAGCGGCTACCCCCAACTGTCCCTCTCTAGAAGCCCCCCTCCTCCCTGCTGCCCCTGGCAGGGTAGAGGGATGGGGCCCAGATCAGCCACTTCCTCCTACAAGGGAAGTCAAAGCCTTTCTCTAGGGAGTGGCCAGTGTGGGCAAGGCCCTGAGCTTACAGACATTTCTCTTGCAAGAAGCAGTCTGGTCTTGCAAGGTAAACTTTGCCCCACGGTTAGAGGCAGCAGGCCCCGGTTAGTCAGGCCCACTCCAGCTTGGATTTTGGAATTTGCAGGCCCAGGAGCGGGGAGAGGAGAAAGCTGAAGGGTGTTCCTCAGAGATTGCTAGTGACAAGCCCTGCAGTCACTTCCCGAAAGCTGTGCCTGCCTCTAGGCGGGGAGAAGATCAGAGTCCGCCCACCCAGTCCGTCCCTCCTTGCTGCCTTGGGGTTTGCCCAGGCTCTTTAGAGCGCTGAATTTACAGTAAATGTTGTAACCAGTGGAAACTCTCAGAGGGGGCGAGGAAGGGGCCAGGACTCCGGGCCCCAGTTCCCGTCTTAGATTCCCCCCCACATCGTTCATATCGCCCACCTTTCAGTAAAGGAGTAATGTCTTCCTGGTAAAGAGCCTGCTGACCTCCCTCTGGGATGTACCAGAAAACAAAAAGCAAAACAAAAACGATGACATGCCCAGCTGCCACAGCCTCTAAGAGCAGGCGCCAGGGACTGACCACCGTCCAGCCTCTGGCTTCCCTTGCCCCTCTCTGGAGATGGGGGTTTTCTTCACACTCGGCTAGGAGCCTTGGTTAGCTCAGAGAGCATTCTGAATGCTGGGCTGAGGCTGAGCACATTCACATCTGACCTTGAGAAGAAGTGGAAGCCAGCTTGATGAGCAAGGTCCTACCTATGCCCCAGCACCACTTAGAAAGGAAACCTGGGCTGTACTATTTAGATGATTGACTATGTAAGTGATAAATGCCATCCATCCCTCATCAGCCTGCAGCTCACCTCTGATGGATCATTTAGGGCAAATTTTAAATGTCAAGTTATCTTACATCTATTAACCACTATTCTTTTGAGTCAACATTCTCATGCCAACAATTGATGTTATCAGCCAGTCAGTTAACAAACATTTAAGTTCATTTGGCACGTAAGCAGCCATTTAATACATGCTTAACAATTACAGTGGACTTTGTGATTATTTATATCATATTTAACCAATATTTTATTAACCATAATTTTCAAATTTGCCTGGTCATTAGGATGGTCTAAGACATCTGCTAAAAGCTCAGATTTCCCGAGCTGGGGTGATGGGTTAGTTGGTAAAGCACTAATGTGAGGACCTGAGTTCAGTTCTCTACATCCACAAAAAAGTGGGGTGATAGGATGTGAGCCTGAAGTCTCTGAAATGGTGAGACTGAAGGCAGATCCCTGGAAGCTTGTGGGCTGGCTGCAAGTTCCAAGCTAATGAGAGACTCTCTCTCAAACAAACTGGAAGTGGTGTGTGGGGCTCATCTTCTGACCTCCACATACATGCCTCATATGTATGCATCTGCACTCATTCATATGTGCACACAAACGTGGAAAAGAGAAATTTCTCCTCAAATTCCAATTCTGCAAAAATAAGAGCTGCCTATTAGTTTCAGGTGGCTTCTGAGCTGAGCTGAGATTCCTTTGCCCCTCAGCACCGTTGCCTTTCTGGGGAGATGGAGAGACCCCAGTACTACTAAGTAGGGGTCTGTTGATGCAGGTCTGGGAATCCCATTGTCTGGAGAAGCTATTGTTTCTTGGCATTTGTTATAAACCAGAACACCATGGTGGCTGGTAAATGATGTGGTCTCCTATCAACACAGAAAGATATTTCTGGACAAAATGATCATTGCTTTTATACCGACACAGAGAGCACAGGACTTATTTGGGGTTTCCCTTTCTATGGTTTTAGATAATCCTCTGTCAGTTGTGGTCTGAGGATACTAAATGGAAAGTTCCAGAAGTAAATAATACATAAGTCTTAAGTAACTCTGAATATAATATATTGTCATAAATCTCTATTTCATGATTATTTGTTCATGATCCCTTCCATATTGATGAACTTCATCACAGGTTTGCTCTCTAAAACACAGAGAAACACAGAGTGTCTAGTGGGTACTGTCCAAGGTTTGGGGATGGTTTGGAACAGGATTGCAGAACTCAGCAACTGTGAACAGGAGAGAATAGAACACCATGTCCATTGTAGAGCCTTGATGTTCAGAAAGGCTTGAACCCTAGAACCTTGTGAGACCTGAGCAAACGCAAGGCACTTGGTGTGTGTGGAGAGGGGTGTGGAGTAAAACGAGCAGAAAATGTTTCACAAACTTCTTTCCACTTTTCCACTGGCTCCTCTTGGCAAATGCCTGCCACACTCTGCCCAGAGGCATACATGCAGGCATGTTTGTACACACACCTATAAGAGCAAAAGTGTGAACTCTCTCTCTCTCTGTCTCTCTCTGTCTGTCTCTGTCTCTCTCACACACACATTTACATGGGTGAGGTTTTCTGGGGTTTATTCCCATCAAACTTTTACGTTTGGTTCCTAGTGAAGCAACAGTGTTGGGGAGTGAGAGGTCCCAGAAAGGGGTGATTATGTCCCTAAGAGGTATTAATGTCTTTGTCAATCTCTTTTCTATCATTTTTCTTCCTTCCTAACACTCACTTTCCCTTCCTTCTCTCCAACCTCCCTCCCTCTCTTTCTCCTTCCCTCCCTCCCTTTCTCCTTCCCTCCCTCCCTTTCTCCTTCCCTCCCTCCCTGTCTTTCAATTGAACCTAAGGCTTCATTGCCTTATGCACACTAGACGTGTTCCCCAGCTCTTTAAACTCATCTATCTGGAGACACAGTGACAGGCTCTCACTTTATTTCCCCAACTCCCAATTCTCCTGCCTCCACATGCTGACTGCTAGGATGGCAGGTCTGTGCCACCATGCCTGGCTTGTCTCTCTCACTTCTGAGGGATAGTGTTGGGTATCACAAGGGGATTATTTTAGAGACTCGAACCACTCCTTTCTCCTACACACAAGCTTATTTCTACACCCTCTGCTTGCCCACCCACTTTTCTACCATGCATGGCTCTCAGTCACCATATTTTAGAATTACCAGAACTTTGAGCTAAATAGACCATCCAGCCTCTGGTGTTTTGTTATGGCAATAGGGAAGAGATAGATTGGACTGTGAAATTGCTATTTTTATTAGTCAAAACAGGCCACTATCAGCAGTTGCATATGGGGCAACCTGATATTTATGCATACCCACATACATACATGCATCCATGCAAATGTGTACATCCTCATGTGCACATGAATCTCAGTTGCTCAGAGTAGATAGAAAACTACTCTGGCTCCCATGGCACCTCATTCTTGCCCCACTGACCTTCCCACACTCCCTGACACTCATCATTATGCCGATTGTCCCTTTACAGGAGAGTGAAGACCTGGAAAAACAGAATGCAGCTCTGCGCAAGGAGATCAAACAACTCACAGAGGAACTGAAGTACTTCACGTCCTTGCTTAGTAGCCATGAACCCCTGTGCTCCGTGCTGGCCAACGGCACCCCCTCGCCTCCCGAGGTGGTATACAGCACCCATGCCTTCCACCAGCCTCATATCAGCTCTCCGCGCTTCCAGCCCTGAGCTTCTAGACAGAAGAGGACAGTGCCCCAGTTGGCGCTACTACCACGGCCCTCAGAGGGGCATGGAGAATGAGGCCAGGCTACCCTCATACCTCCCTCTGGAGACCCGGTAGCAGAGGCCTGGACAAGTATTGAACACGAGAACTATAGTGGCCAGAGGTACTTGAAGCCTCCAAGCAGAGTATAGCCAATTTATTGGACCCCACGTGACTGCAGAAGAAGCCCCAAGTGTCATGGATGATGCCCAAGACCCAAGCACAGAGGAAGGAGGGCAGGGAGTTGATAATTTTCTAAATAAATATTTTCTAAGAAACCGGCCCTGGAAAGCATTTTCCCATTAGCATCCTACAAATTACTTTCTTTTAGTTTGGAACCTGGTTTTTCTCCCTGGCTTCAGGGAGCCTCCACGTTCTATTCTACTTCTCTTTTCCATGTTTGGTTCCCCTGTCTGGGAAGCTGGTCTCTTTCCAAATTGCCTTCACTATCTAGTCATCTCCCTCACTCTCTCTTCCTCCCCAGATCTGCTCAGTGTGACCTGCTCAACCCTGCTTTTTCCTCCACACTTTTTCTAGATGGTGGAGTTAGAGAAAGAGCCCAGTGCAAGATGCCGTCTGGAGTGATGGGAGTCGGGAAGGTCTCAGCTCCTCCCATCTGTACACCTTCCCAGCCGGCCGCTCTAGCCATACAGTCAAGTCTCAGGAATGCCATGGATCAAGTTCTTTGCTGGGAATCTGAGTAACACAAAGTCAGCTCCTCACATTCAAGGCAGTAGGTATCCCTGCCAAAGATGCCCTTAGAAAATATGGTGGCTGCTACCTGTGCAGCTTTGAAACACTGAGTAGCTCAGGATAGCATTCAGTTTGGAGATCTGGTTGGAGCTAGTGTGCTTCATTTTACCTCTGATGTCCGTCTGTTTTCTCAGAAGTCCCCAGGCTATATGTTTGCTGGTCTTCCTGTTATATCCTGTGGAGCACTGTCCAGGGGCATAGACAGATGTCTCCTCGGCTGCTGTAGAACCTGTCCACCTCCATACTCTCTAGAGCATCTGAGCACCATCAAAGCAAGATCACACAGAGCCAGGCTTCTGTTGCAGGCCCAACTTATCTCTCAGAATAGTCTCTTCTTGCTGTTTCCCCTATGACAGCCATGCTGTGGCGAAGGGGAGGGAGGAGCCAACCCCCTTGCGTGTCAGCAAGTAGATGCCCTGGTTCATTTAAGGCCTCATTAGATGGCTCTTCCCAGGTGTGTCTCCTACCTTCTGGGATGAGGGAAATGTAGCAGATGTGAGCATTAACCTTTGTAGAGGCTGGACAAACCTGTCCCCTGACTATGACTTCCTTGTGACTGGTCTATCAGAGACTCTCAGAGCAATCGCTGGTATGGGGGCAGAGGGGAGGCTCTCATCTTCTAAGACATTGTCTACATGCCCCAGAGTAAGGCTAGGATGAGTCCCTGATTTGGGGGGACACTGCCCAGAGCTACCTCCACTGAGCACTTTTTTTTTCCTGAAGTGCCGTATCTGAAATCCTAATCTTCGGTCTTCCAACAAAACGGCAAACTGGGCTCCTCTTCAAGAGCAGAGGCTCCTAAGACACGTGATGAAGAGCTGCCTTCTCTATAGCTCCCAACAGGACCTGGGACTTGGAAGCTCATGCTCTGGTCCTCTCTTTCCCACCCCTCAGAGAAGCCACTCACCCCAGGTGTCACATGTGTCATCTCTCTGTCACAGTCTTAAGACCTAGAACTTTGGGTTCAGATTTCTTTGCAGCTGACCACAACTTGGCCTTTCATAGACGGGCTTCCTTCCAGTCAGAGGTGTGTCTCCCAAACCCTTGCTGTAGCATGGTGTTTTCCCCCCAGAAACCCCACACAAGGCACATGACTGGCCTGGGCATCTTCTGAGACTTGGGACCAGAACTAGAAACTTGAGCTCACGTGTGCCACTCCCATCCCTCAGCGAGGACCTCTGTTCCCCTTTCATGCTCCACTTTCTAATGACTTTGGGTGGTTCCACTTCTTCTTTCTCACCAGCGTGGTAAGAGCAGAAGGCTGAGGCTGGGGATTGGACCCGGGATGGGCAGCTATTGAGGACAGACTTGAACTTCCAAAACTTTGATGTTAGACATCTCATCCCAGCTAGCTGCTCATGCTGGACTTAAATGCGATGAACTGCAGAGTATAATAAATGGAGAAGAGTAGGTCATGTCTCTGTAGTTCATCCAGTAGGGCCTCGTTGGAATCCAGGGACAGTGATTGCTGTATCTCCCAATTTGTAAGAAAAGCTAAAATCGAAATTCCTACAGGAGTTTCTTTTACCTTTATGTGTGAGTTTTTCTCCACTTCCAGCCCTGAGGATGGAACCCAGGGCCTCCCACATGGTAGGCAAATTCTCTGCCACCGAATCATACCTCAGCAGCCAAACCCAGTGTTAAAGGATTATAAGTTTGTTTATTTTGTGGTAGAGTCTGGCTATATAGCCTTTGTTGGTCTGGCACTAAATAACCCAGGCTGGCCTTGAACTTGAAGCAATTCTTCTGCCTCAGCCTCTTTGGGTGCTGGGATTGCAAATGTGCTTTACCATGCTCCGCCCCAATTTTTAAAAGAATCCGGGAACCAACAAACTATAATGATGGGTCACATTTGCCCCTAACACCTGCATGACCTGGGACAAAGTACAAAGGTCACATAATATAGGTCTAAATATTTAAACACTGTTCTCTTCTTTGGCAAAGAATATCACATCGCCCTTGACAGCTTCAAATTTAGGCTTTTTAGACACCTTGGAATTTTCTATCGATACAGGTAGTGGGGGAGACAGCCAGCCCTCCAGCTGCAGCTGATCTGCTCTACTGTAAGAGTCAAAGTTATATTTTAAGTTTTAATTACTATGCCTCAGAGTTCTATGAAATGAAATTATGCCCAAGAACAGATAGATCCTGAAATGCTGGATGCTATTGTTTATGGGAGATAACAAGCCATATGTTTTCACTCCCCTAGACACATTTGTCTGACTCATCTGCATCAGATGTGCTTGATTACATGTGGGCAGGGGATACTTAGGCAGGAAATATGGATGTATGTTTGCTCCTGATTGGATCTGATGGGAAATGTGGGTTTGGCCTTCTTAAAGTCCCTACAAAATGTGACTTGGGGCCATTTTCTGGAAACTCAGAGATGCACCTGGCCAGAGTCCATCCACCTGGCCAATATTTAATTAAACGTTGCTTCAAATATGGTTTTCAGCTGTGGTAGTGGTCTTATTCTCCACCAGCAGGATTAATTAACACTCCCCCCCACCCCACCCCCGGCTCTGATTCACAGCATCTGATTCTGTCCACACTCCAGCCCAGAAAAAATAATCCTGAAAGAGCTGTAGCCCCAGAAGGAGCATTGACTCAGTGAATCCTGGTGTCCTGGTCACACAGGACATTGGGGGCTCCGAGGAAGCCTATCTCTTTTGTCCCGTGGACCCCTCGCTGGGGTACAATAGCAGTCAGGTCCCTGTAACTCGTGGAGTCCAGAGCCGGAAACCCTCCTGGGTGAATCTAGGGTGGGACTTCTGAGGTCTGACCTTTACTTCCTTATCTGGGTCAACAGCCTCTCCTGGGAAAGTCCATGCTACCAGAAGGCAAGCAAAGGGAATGAAGTAGCATGGGTGCTGCCCATTGCCTCGACCCCCTCCAGAAAGAACACTTGCTTCCTCACCTTCGAGCCCTACCTCTTACTAGTAGTACCAGAGCAAATGAATTACGAGAAAGCCAGAATTTCAGTCCTTGGGTTGAGAAGTGTGGGTGGGGAGAGAAAGAGCCGAGTGAACTCAGCTCATGAGGTTCCTGTCTGCTGGACCACAACTTACCAGCAATGTGTATTATTAACGCTTCCAGCCTGTGTCACAGTCTTGCTGCAGTTCTGTGATACAGGAATGAGGCATCTGGCTGTCCCACTTATTTAGAGGACAGCTAGGCTGTCTCTACCCCTGTCCTGGTTCCCTTTCTGCTTGTGATTTCAGCATCCCAAAGTTGCTCAAGGGAGTCCTAGCAAAGAAAGGGGCCAGGGAACCTCGATCAACATTAATGGACCAAATTGGATTCTGTTCTACTTTGTTGTTTATTTAGTTTTTAGACACTGAGAATTTCTACTCTATGTATCCAGGCTGGCCTCAAACTTGAAATCCTCCTGCCTCAGCCTTTGGAGTGTTGGAGTTATAGGAATAGAGTGGCTTAAGACCTGCCAAGAGATAGTGCTTGACTCAAAGGTCTGAGCTCCTGAAAGTAAGTGAAATTTTAGGTCACCAGCACTGATACAGAGATGCTTAATGGAGTTCTTGCCATAGAGATGACCAGTGTGTGCCCTGGCCTTGGGTGGGTACCACACAAAGAGTGCCAGATAGGGGTAGAAAGGGAAGAGAGGTGTGTAGTAGGGTTACTATTGCTATAATCAAACACCATGACCAAAAAACTACGGGAGGAAAAGGCTTATTTCATTTACACTTCCACATCACTGTTCATCACTGAAGGAAGTCAGAGAGCTGACACAGAGCTCATGGAGAGGTACTGCTCACTGGCTTGTTCCTTATGAATTGCTCACCCTGCTTTCTTATAGAACCCAGGATCACCAGCTCAGGGATGGTACCACTCACAATAGGCTGGGCCCTCTCCCATCAATTGCTAATTAAGAAAATGCCCAACAGGCTTGCCTAGAGCCTGATCTTATGGAGGCATTTCTCAGTAGAGGATCTCTCCTCTCTAATGGCTCTAGAAAACTAGCCAACAGTGCCTTCATCTTCACCTGGCCTCAAACCCCTCTCCCCACTCTCTCTCCCCTCCTCTCTCTCTCCTCCCTCTCTCTCTCTCTGTGCCAGAGATCAGCATTGGATATCTCTCTGTACTGCTCTTCACGTTATTTTTGAGACAAAGTGTCTCATTGATCCCGGAACTCATTGGTTAGACAATCCATCTGTTTTAGCCAAGCACTGGGATTATACATGCGTGCTGTTGCAGCTAGTTTTTAAAGTGGGTGCTAGGACTTTGAGCTCAGGTCCTCATACTTGCCTGGAAAGTATTTTGGGAACTGTAGTGTCTCCCCAGCACCCCAAAATCTTGTTTTTATGTTCTTGATATATGATGTAAGTTAACTCCATTCTGAGACAATAAACAAATACTTTGTACTGGCATGAATAATTTACTGGTAAACAGACCTAAGAAGTCTTCCATTAGAGGCATTTAATAGGAAATCCTACACAGATGGATCCATTGCTGCTTAGAGGGGCTGCCTAGAAAACTCCTGTAGACACACTGCTGAATTTCTCATTGTACATAGCAACGATGGTCTTTAGGGGTGGAAGAGGCCGATGGTTGTCTTAAATTTTCATGGCAATAAGATAGTAAGATTGCATCCTCTAGATTACCTTGTGCTATACTTGGCCAAGTGACATAGTTCTGATCATGAGCTTAAATTAGGTAGGACTTATAAGAAAACTCTAAAAAGTGAAGCTTTCTGGGATCGAAAGAGATGGGTCAGGGGTTAGAGCACTTATTTGTAGTCGGAATTTTCTTTGAGCTGCCATCCAGCTTCCAAATAAAGACATAGAGACTTATTATTAATTGTGAATGCTCAGCCTTAGCTTAGGCTTGTCCCACTAGCTCTTTTAACTTGATTTTATTCATCTACATTTTGCCTTGGGGCTTTTTATTTTATATGTCCTGCTTTTCTGTTTCCTCTATATTTGTCCGTCTGGCCTCTGGCAACTCCCTGATGTCTCTTTTTCTTTCTCCCCCTTCCAGCCTAAATTTCTCCTCCTACTTACTCTCCCTGCCCAGAAGTCCTGCCTATACCTCCTCTCTCACCATTGGCTGTTCAGCTTTTTATTAGACCAATCAGGTGCCATAGGCAGGCAGGGTAAAATGGCAACACATCTTTACATAGTTAAACAAATAGTCCACATCATAAACAAATGCAGTACATCTTTGCATAGTTACAAACATTCTGAAACACTGTTGCTCTTGCAGAGGACTAAGGTTCAGTTCCCAGCACCCATGAACATCCAGAACTCCAGTTCCAAGGGAATCTCATGTCTTCTTCTAACTTATGAGGACACCACACACACGAGGTATATTCATATATACATATAGGCAAAACGTTCATACACATAAGATAAAATAAATCTAAAACAAAAGAGCAAGGCTGTCTCAGCGAGCACATGCCTGTCTTCCTTATCTTGCCTGGAAGGTAGTTGTAATGCTAGAGAGGGAGCAACCATTTGGAACTGTGAGCAAAACACGTACAAACGCAAAGAGGGGAAGGAGAGGCTAGGTGGCCCCTCCCCATAACAATAAAAACACGGTGAGAGTGTAAATAAGCTCTGGCACCCACTTTGGACCTCTTCTAAATGAAAGTGAAAAGAGTTATTTGGCCACATGTCTGAGTTGGCTTTCTGTGAAATGATGTTTAATCTAAGTCTGTCTCTAAAACCAAAGAGACAGACAAGCTAACGAATCACAACTGAGGGTGGGGATGTTTTAAGATGTTACACCTTAGGAAAGAGCTGTTACTGGAATCTAATGGGTAGAGGGCAGGGATGCTACCCAATATTATAGAAGGCATATGGCAGCTGCTCTAACAAAGAATCACCTCACCTGTGCCAGTTTCACAGTGCTTGAGAAGCCTGCATCCAATGCTGGAGGCTTCCTGCACCCTAGACCATTGATCTACCAGGCTACCCTGACACTCTAACCCAGTGGTCCTCAACCTTCCTAATGTTGTAACCATTTAATACCTCATGTTGTGATGACCCCCAAGCTATAAAATTTCATTGCTATTTCATTATATTTCTACTACTGTTATGAATTATAATGTAAATATCTGTGTTTTCTGATGGTCATCGGCGACCCTTGTGAAAGAGTCGTTTGAGCTACAGAGGGGTCACAACCCACAGGTTGAGAACTTCTATGTCCGTTCACTCTTGGAAATAAACTGCATGCACTGGCTGGGCCCTGACACACCCATCCCTGCTTTATCTTGCACATTCCTTTATTCTTTTTTTAATCATAGTCTCATCTGTTTGTTCAGTGGTCCTTCCCGGTGTGTGAGATAGATGATTCTGGTCTAAGTAGGCTGAGAAGCATGACTTTATTCGACCACATTATGAGGGTTTTTAAAATTTACAACATTTTAAACTCATTTACTGGGGAAGGTACATGCCACAGCATGCGTGTGGAGGAGAGAGGGTAACTTACAGGACTCAGTTTTCTTCTTCCATTGTGAGGGTCCAGCGGTTGCACTCAAGTCCTCGGGGTTGGCCCAGGGCCATCTCTCCAGCCTTTGTTTATTTTTTAAATCCTACTCATTTTTGAAAGCCTAGCTGAAAGAAAGCATGAGTTTTTGTAACACTTGGATTGATCTTATTCCGCTCCAGTTGGTATGTATTTGTTTGAATCATTATTACTGTTTTCAGTTTATTATGATCTACATACTCCTCTGTGTCTTAGGTTATCTATTGCCGTGAAGTAACACCATGCCCATAGTAAAGGAAATACACTGAGTTGTGGTGGCTCACTTACAGTTCAGAAGTTCAGTCCATTGTCATCATGGTGGGACACGCTGGCACAAAGGCAAGCATAGTACTGGAGAATTAGCTGAGAGTCCTACATCTTGCCAGGAAACAGGAAGTGGTCTGTGACACTGAGAGAAGCTTGAGCATAGGAGACCTAAAATCCCAGCCCCCACAGTGACATAATTTCTCCAACAAGACCACATCTACTCTAACATCACACCTCCTAAGGACTTCACTCTGTATAAGCTTATGGGGCCAATCACATTCAAACTACTACATTCTACCTTCTGGCCCCCATAAGTTGTAATGCTATCATAATGCAAAATGCATTTTAGTCCAGCTTTAAAAGTCCCTGTAGTCTACACAGTCTCAACAATCTGTAAAAGTCCAAAGTTCAGTCTCTTCTGCGATTAATACAACTTCTTAACTGTAAAATTCTATAAAATAAAAACCAAAAACAGATCAGACACTTCCAACACAATGGCACAGGATTTGCATTACCATTCCAAAATGTAGGAAGGGAGGGCAGCAAGGAAATATCAGACCAAAGCAAGACCAAAAACCTTCCTAGTCAAACTCCAAACTGTGCATCTCCATGTCTGATGGCAAACGCTCTTCAGGTCTCCAACTCCTTGCAGCTTTGTTGACTGAACACACTTCTTTCTCTTGGGCTGGTTCCACTCCCTGTCAGGAGCTTTCCTTGGCAGGTATCCCACGGCTCTGGCATCTCTAACATCTTGAGCTTTCCAAGGTGATGCAGGCTTCTTTTTCATACATCTGTAGCACCCAATCAACTGGGCATGGTGTTGCATACCTGCAATCCTACTAACTCCAGAACCAGGGACATAAAGACAGGAGGATCAGAAGTTCAAATCACCCTTGGCTATATGAGTTGGTTGCTATGTAACCTCAATAAAATAATAATAATAATAATAATAATAATAATAATAATATTTTAGAATTATACCCATGGGCTAGAGAGATGGCTCACCAGTTAAATGCACTGCTGATCTTGAAGAGAACCTAGGTTCAGTTCCCAGAACCCACATGGCAGCTCACAGCCATCTGTCACTCCAGCCCTCTTCTAACTCAAGTACCAGGTGCACACATGCATGTATGTGCAGGCAAAACACTCATGCACACAAAATAAGATATTTTTAAAAGCAGAAAAGGTGAGGCTAGCATAGTGATGCATGTCTTTAATCCCAGTACTTGGGAGGCAGACACAGGTGGATCTCTTGAGTTTGAGGATAGCCTAGTCTATATAGTGAGTTCCAGGCCAACTGGGGACACATAGACTCTTTAAAAATATTCATCCAGAGCATTGCAAAATCACTCAGAGGTGGCCAGTGTTAGGCAAGAAAGCATCTATCTGTCTACATGGGTTATTCCTACCTCTCCTTCCCTCCAGGAAGGGTGATTGGAGACTGTCTCTGTCTTGTTCACTGTCCTATCCCTAGTTCTTAACAGAGCAAGCACTTAATATCTGCTTGTAGACATAATAAAAATTTAAAGACGGGTATAGAACATCCATTCATTCTTACATTCTCAAGGCTTGTCTGCTTCAGTATGAACATTATGAGTTTGTCCTATGACTAACTACAAAGATCTGACTGCTGAGTACTCGGATGAGAGTAGGGACTTAGCTCTGGCTGAGGCTAAGTGGACAGGGTGTCACTGCAGTGGACAGGGTGTCAGTGAAGTGTGATCCAAAGCTGGGATGCAGCTACAGAGGATCAGATGCCCTCTTCTAGACTCTTCAGGCACCTACATTTATATGCATACACACAGATACACATGTGTGCACATAATTTAAAACAATAAAAATAAATGTTTAAGATGACGCTTTTAACTGAACTGATCTTGGGTGGCTACCAGAATGTCAAGACCCTTAATGCTGAAGACCAGGTCCTCTGGTCACAGGACATGAGAAATCAATTAGCACTGAGCCAGACACTTCCTCATTGCAGGCTAGATCCCAGAGCTCTCAAAGGTGCCACACAGGCTGCTAAGAAAGGATTGTCATCTGGAGTTTTACTCAGCTGAACCCTGCAGTCTACTTCCAGGCAAGATGTACCCACCAGCACAATAGTGGCAAGTCTGTCACAGACATAACCAAGTTGTTTCTGACTGAATCTGAGGCTAGATCCACAGGTGAGAACTGGTACCTGTAAAAAGGCATTTCAAAGCCTATGACTGGAATTGCTTGGACCCCAGTGAGGAAGCAACTATTGTTGTGTAGTGAGAAGTTTCTGATCCATCCAGGCCAGGGTCCGGACAAAGATATCCCACCTGCCGCTAAAAATGGTTAAATTACATTCCTAAAGCTAGCCCCTAAGGTTCCTTCCCTTACTTGGCCACTTGCCCCTTCTGAGGCTGACTACCAAGGTCCAGCTATGAAAGTATTGAAGTCCAGCAATAAAACTCCCATTTGGCTAATTAATTGACATGCCCAATTAAGATTAAACACATCGCCAAGTGGTGGTACACGCCTTTAATCCCAGCACGCAGAAGGCAGAGGTGAGCAGATCTCTGTGAGTTTAAGGACAGTCTGGTCTACAGAGTGAGTACCAGGACAGCCAGGGCTACATAGTGAAACCTGTCTCAATAAACAAAAACAACAAAACCAAATATTCTGGAACGCTTGCTGTCCTTCATTGTCCTCTCCCCTTCCTTCCCCTCCCCTCCCCTTTTCTCCCTTCCCCTCCGCTCCCCTGTATTACTTTTCTATTGCTGTAGAGGAAAGGGTTTATTTGGACTTATGGTTCCAGAATGATGGTGGTCCACCATGGTCACAGCAGAGAAGCAGCAGACCGGCATGGTGGCTGAGCAGCAAGCCCACATCATAAACAGCAATCAGGAATCAGAGAAAACAGAATGTCTCCAGGTCAAAGCCCGCCCCCAAGTGATGTATTTCCTCCAACACCTCCTAAACCTCCTCAAACTGTACCATCAACTGAGGACCAGGTATTCAAATATTTAAGCCTAAACCCCAATTCTTATTCAAACCACCTCCTTCTCCCACCCTCCTAATCAGTATATGACCACTCCCTTTGAGGTCTGAGGGGATGTGAGCCCCGCCCCCCGGATTTGAATTCTCTCAACTATGAGCTAGAGGCATTCTTTCACGCTACATCCCTTCATTCCACAGGTAGCCTCTCTCAGGTTCTTTGACATAGCAGTGCAAAACTGACCGACACACCAACCCACCTGCCCAAAGGCTGTATGCAAATTTCCATCTGGTCACAGACCAATCAGAGCACACCAGGGCTGGTTTCTGGGAGAGGTATTCAGACCGAAGCTGTTAACCAATTAGAGTAGAAGTGTCGTGTTGTCCTAGCAACCAGTATAGCTGCATTTCCTGCATCCTGCCTGGGTATCGGCTTAAGATACCCAGGAACTTAAATGCACTGGGGGAAAAGGCACTCCCCAGAGTATCTCTACATTTATCCCCTCTTCGTTTCCTTCCTTGCCAGGCCCTGCCCAGCCTAGGGCTTTTCCCAGAGTAGGGTATTCACATGATTCATAAGTAAACTCCCAGGAGAAAAGATTAAAAGTAAGGACCAAAAGAACATGGTGAGAGTCGAGGCTGCCCTAGAAAAATCTCATTTGGGGCCTTTCTGCCCTCTCTCTCCTCTAGCCTAAAATGCGTATTCATGTGCTTGTTTGAAATAAGCACTGGAGTGGGTGTGGGAGGAAAAAGGGTGAAAATAACGTCCATGTCGTGGGTAAAGAAGGGGCTGTGCTCCGTGGGATGGCAGAGATTGCCAGTGGCCTCATTTTCTGTTCGCGCCGTTTTTAGGAACTGTTGTAACCCTCATTAGAAACAACCTCAAAAAAAGGTTAGCTGGTTTTCCAAGGTTACGTGCGGACATAGCCCTCAGGCTGTGCTGCCTCCAAAGCTGGGGCTCTGCGCCAGGCTTAAGCAACTGGGAAAGAGTCTGCAGCTCCAAGAGTTACAGTCATGGGAACCGCAGGCCTGTGTGATGCTTCCACCTAATGACAAGATGGAGAACTGCATGAATCAGTTTCTGGTCCTGGGGCTCTCTGGTCAAGGCATTCCTACCTTCCTTGTTCTTCCAGGATTGACCTCTAGATGTAAACTGCCCCTCAGAGTTCAGTCCAAACGGATGCATAAATGAATATCAGGCAGCTCTGTACAGTCTGAGTGTTCTCTCTGGTCTCTCTACACATCACCTCTAAAGATATTCAATGTGGAGGATCAGAACTCATCTCATACCCCCTCTATGACAAAACCTCTGCTTTCTGTGTCTGTCCTGTTTGGCTCCAGTCACAAGGTGCCAGCTGGCTCTCTGGTCCAAGTTCACAGAGCAGAGACTTAAACCCTGAACCTTGGACTCAAGTGTTTCTGCTTGTCCAGGCTGCCCTGGGTCCCCTTTCTTGTCAGTTGGACTCACCTGGCAAGACCTGTTTGTGTCAGCCTAGTCATTCAGACACAATGACTCAAGCGTTTGTGCGGGGAGAGGCTGTGTCAGCACCCTGGCTTTCCTGAGCAGTCACTTCAGTCTGAAATATGTGGCTGTCTAGTGATTTCTGTCCCAACTGAAATACGGACATGACTGTGAGCAATACACAGATAAATGACTCAAACACACACACACCTCCATTTCTATTCCCTGCACATTCCAGAGATCCCTTCTGGATTCTCTCTCTCCCCAGGTCCATGACACCTGAACCATAGAAGCCAAAGTTCCTGCTCCATTTCAGACCTCAGCATCTTGTTACAAATGGAAGAAGGAAAAAGAGTCACTCGTTAGAAGGCTATCTCAGTAAATGTGTGCCTTGCTCTGGCCAAAATTAACCCAGTAGCTTCTTGGTTCTCAAAAGTTACCTCCAACATGCACATTTTTTGGGCAAGATCCATACTAAATTATGCACTGCCATTGTGGTTAGTTGTATGTCAATTTGATGCAAGCTGAAGTCATTAGAGAAGAGGGGACCTCAATTAAGAAAATGCCTCCATAAGATCAGGCTGCCAGCACGCCTATATGGTACTTTCTCAGTTAATCATTGATGGAGGGCCGCCCATCCATTGTGGATAGTGCCATTCCAGGCTGGTGGTTCTGGGTTCTACAATAAAGCGGGCTGAGCTCGCCTTGGGGAGCAAGCTATAAAGCAGCTCCCCTCCATGGCCTCTGCATCAGCTCCTGACTCCAGGTTCCTACCCTGTTTGAGTTCCTGTCCTGACTTCTTTCAGTGATGAACAGTGACATGGAAGTGTGAGCCAATTAAACCCTTTCCCCCCATGTTGCTTCTGGCCATGGCGTTTCAACATAGCAATAGTGATCCTAATTAGGACAGAAATTGGTACCAAAATCATGGGAGATTACTGTGACAAACATGACTGTGTTGACAGTGTTCTTTATTTTATTTTTTGGGTAGGGGGGAAATGTAGAAGGACTTTGGATTTAAAAAAAAAATCAAATGAGCTCAAACTTGGTGAGCTGTTCTGTGGGAACCTAGGAAAAAGATGGAGTCCTGACTTGGAAAGTTTGAGAGTTATGTAAAGACTATCGTGGCTGTTATATATTGAGAACAGGTTTCTCTGGGCAGCTCTGGCTATCCTGGAACTGGCTTTGTAGACAAGGTTGGCCTTGAACTCACAGAGATCTGATCGCCTTTGCCTCCCCGGTGCTGGGATTTAAGGTGTGAGCCACTAGTGCCCAGTTGCATATTTGCTGTTTTCAATTTAAGAGTCTGTGGTTCTGGACAACTGGGCCTAAAGAGTCAGCCATGATTAACAAGAGAGCAGCACCATGAAAGCAAAGCCTTTGCTTTACTGAGGCAATTGATGCTGGTCAGCTGGAGCTGAGAAATTAGTGGTTATTGGGAAGAGACCACATCACTGAGGTGAAATCTTTAGGGAAGTGTTTCCTGAGAGTCAGCACACACAGCAGCTGTAGTCTAGGGGTGCCCAAGGCTGTGATTTGAGCTGGCAGCCAAACTTGGTAGTGTAAAAGTTGCCCAGGTGGACCTGGTTTTGAAGGCATGAAGGGGTCATGAAGAGCAGCTGAGGTTTGGCACCGTGGAGGCCATTGGTGAAGGTACAGTCTCAGTGGCAGCTGAAGGCCCAGGACTGAAGGGATCATGTGAAGTTGTGGCTTTAGCATAATGAAGAGAGACCAGGAGAGGGTATGGTGAAAGTGCACCCCAATTTCTGAAGACCCAGCAATTTGGAGATGCCAGCATCATGGGATGACCACCAAGACCAGCAGCAGTGGTGCAGTGGAGCCAGCCAGAGCCTAGACATCCAACTGTGTGTGCTGCAGAGGGTGGAGCCAGAGAAATGACCCAAGGCCCTTGGAGGAGTCCAGAAAATCACCAGTGAGTCTCAGACATTGGACACTGAGTTATTTCCACTGCTGGAGTTTTGTTCAGATTGTGACTGTACCCTGCTACCCTTCTTGATGTAAGAAAAGATTTTTGTTTTATAGGAGCCCACAGTTGAGAGACTTTGATTGTGTAAAAGTCTTGGCACATACCTTTAATCCCAGCACTCAGGAGGCAGAGACAGGTGGATCCCTGTGAGTCTGAGGCCAGTCTTATCTACAAAGCCAGTTCCAGGACAGTCGAAGCTACACAGAGAAACCCTGTATTGAAAAACCAAGAAAGAGAGAAAGAGGGGGAGAGAAGTAATTTTGTAGTTTTACAGAGACAGAATTTTAAAAGAGACTGGATATGTTTACAGAGACAACTTCTAAAGTGTTTGAATTAATAAGACTATGGTATTTAAGTTTGTAAAATATGATCTTGGGGATGAACAGTTCCTGGATTCTTGGACTTTCTACTGGTAGGCAGCCATTGCTGGACCACAGTCTATAATTCATTCTAATAAACCCCATATATATATATAAAATCTATCACTTTTATCAGTTCTGTTACCTAGAGAACCCTGACTAATACTACATAAACTGGTTGCCATAGTGACAAAATAAAAAATGGTGTTGATAGTATCAGCAAATACCTGGTAATGTGTCACATGGTAATTTTTCAAAAGATACTTGAAATATGTAAAGCAATTTCTTACATTTGGGGGTCACTGGACTGCTGCGAAGGTTTCTTATAAACTACATACCCCCTACTTTCCTTTATAAAACACACATGAACCCATCAAATTTTGGCACTAGGATTCCAGGCGTTCATAGACTCCCAAAGCATTCATGGCCCTCAAGGTATAGACTATCTGTTATCAGGGCAGTCTCCCAAGACTTGGGGAACACAGTTACTGACAGAAGCAGACCATGGGGTACACAGCACTGGAATGAAATCCTATTAGAAGGTTGTGACCACCACAGTGTAAGCCAGGCTGCAGAGGAAGCCAGCCACTCGACAGGATGCAGGTCCAGTGACTTGGGGCCCAGGCAGTTTGTCAGCTCAGACACAAGTCACTAACGATGCACAGAGATGAAGGGTGCAAGATGGTAAGGAACAGGTGAAGGTTATCTGATGTATACTTGAAAATAAATTATTAAAACATTGAAGCTTAACAGGTTTTTAAATAATGCATCCATGTATTAAAGTGTCTCTGACAAATTGTTCCTCTACCAAAGTGTCCAGGTCAAGTGTCCAGTGACCAAATTATTGGAACTTACAGGGATGGCTGGTAGTATGTGGAACAAGAGCCCAGGGACACACACACACACACACACACACACACACACACACACACACACACACACACATTTCCTATAAACAATCTCTTCCATGATTCACCTGATGTCTGAAATGCTATCTTAGAACTTCATTCCTATGACTTTGGGTGTTTATTAAAATAAAATGCAAATGTTTCCAGCAAGGAAAACACCCTGTCATATAAGCCATCTATGCTATTGAAAAAATTTTTGTTCACTCCTTTTGTTCGAGACTATACCTCGTTTTGAATTCGCAGGACAGAGGGGATAAAACCAAATAAAGGCTGAAAGAAGGGGATGGAAGGGAAATAGGAGGGTGGGGCCAAAACCAAACTGAGTGTACTGTGACTTCCAGAAAGACTGGTCTGAATTTCAATGGCAGTTCAAGTGATTAAGTAGTTTCTTCAAGAATAAACTGCGGAGGGCTGGAGAGATAGCAGAGAGACTGAGAGAGAGACTTGAGGTCAGTTCCCACATGGGGTGGCCTACACTCATAACTCTGCTTGCTCTCTGGCCTGCATGAGATCAGGAACGCACATGGTGCTCATACATACATGCAGACACTCAAAAAGTAAAAATAAATAATTCTTTAAAAAAAGAACAAATTGCTTTTGCAGCGGTGTGTGTGTGTGTGTGTGTGTATGCCGTGTGTATACTATGTGTACACACTGGACATTCATGTACACTATGTGTATATGTATACCGTGTGTGTACATTGTGTGTATATGAAATGAGTATACACTGTGTGTATGTGTACATTGTGTGTGTGTACACTCAGGGTGTGTATACTGTATCTCACTATCAGTGTACATAAAGTGTACACTCATATACTGCTAGGTATGATGGCCCATGCCTTTAGTGCCAGTTCTTAGAAGCAGAGACTGGTGGATCTTTGTGAGTTTGAAGCCACCCTGGTCTACATAGTTCAGGCCAGCTAGGACCACCTAGTGAGACCTCATCTCAAAGACAGGAAGGAGGTGGCTAAAGAGCTAGTTCAGCAATTAAGAGAACTTGCTGCTTTTCTAGAGGACATGGATTCAATCCCCAGCTCCCACATGTGGCTAACACTGTAACTTCAGTCCTACACCTTAGGGAATCCAACATCCACTTCTGACCTCCAGGCCGGGGGGGGGGGGGCACTGTACACATGTGGTGCCCAGATATACATGAAGGCAAAGCATCCATATACATAAAATAATGTTTAAAATAAAGAACAAGAAGGAAGTCAGGTAAGGCCAGAAAATACACACACACACACACACACACACACACACACACACACACACACACACTGAAAAGAAATGAAGCCTAGATTCACAGATGGCAGCTCAAATGTAGGGGTGCTCCTGGTCACACTCAGATCACAGGAATGGTTCTTTGAAAGAAGGCGGCTGAGGAGGGGGGAGCTGGGTAGAGTCAACGTGCATGAATCACAAGGCTTGCCAGGTACTGGAAAGCTCAGGTGGCTTAATTTAATGGTGACCTGAGGACACATGATGCCAACAGAAAGATGAGAGGGGGACTTGGGAGTCTCTCATTTTCATACCATTTGGCTATTGGGTTTTTATGGGAACTCACATTCTGAATTGAAAGTAGATTCTCTGGAGGGTGGCATAGCTCTCTGGAGGGTGGCATAGTGCCACATGTCTGTCATCCCAGCACGAGAGAAGTAGGAGGTAAGAGGGTCTGGAGTTCATGGTCATCTACAGTGATCTGGAGATCAGCCTGCTCTGCATGAAACCGTCTCCCAAATGACATACATATGAGCATATATATATATATATATATATATATATATATATATATATATATATGTGTGTGTGTGTGTGTGTGTGTGTGTGTGTGTGTGTGTGTGTGTGTGTGTGTGTGTGTGTGCACATTTTGGGGGGAGGGGGTTGAGGTAGGGCTTCTCTGTGTAGCCCTGGCTGTCCTGGTACTCGCTCTGTAGACCAGGCAGGCCTCCAACTCAAAGATCCACCTGCCTCTGCCTCTCTAAAAACATGCACCAACACCACCCAGATTTTTGGTTTTTTGAAACATGGGTCTCATTTTGTAACCCTAAGTGACCTGGAACTCACTCTGTAGACCAGGCTGGCCTTGAGGTGAATGACAGAATCAAGCAACCATCTTAGACACTTGCATTGTACTTCTTCACGTCCCACAATGTAACATTTCAGAATCGAAGTTATTGATCTGACCACCCATCCACCCAGGTTCCTGGAAATTCAATCAGGACCTTCTCCTGACTCCAACCTCGCTGCCCACATCCCAAAGTCCAAATCCAGCCTCCTCTTTCTGCCTTCTTTTTCCCATCCTGCCAGTTCTGTTCAGCTCATGAAATCCATTCTCACCAGGGTGACCACAGTACCCTCCTGTGAGGTCCCTCTGCACCTAACATGGCTGGATTCTCTTCAGAGCCACCTCCCCCTCCCCCACCCCCTCCCTGTGACTATCACTTCTGCCATTCCTCCTCTTCCAGCTATGTTAGCTAGGTTCAATTCCAAAGAACAAACACACCAACCAACCACTCCCTTCCAGCTCAGGATCCTTTTACATTTGTCTTCTCCGACTAGACTGCCTTTTTCAATTTTGTCAATTCTGATCCCACTCTTGAGATCTCTTTGCAAACCATTAGGGATGGCTCTCGAGCTCTTGTTCCAAAACAAAACAAAACAACAACAACAACAACAAAAAAAAAAAAAAAAAAAAAAAAAAAAAAAAAAAAAAAAAACTCTCAAGTGCACTTGGAAGTACCTCACAGACATCTACTCTATAAACTCCTGGAAGGCAGGGAAGGACCGCATCTATGTTGCTCAGTGGATCCTCGAGTCCTGCTACCAAGGCTTATGTCTTAGCTATGTCTCAGGACTCTATCTAAACTTCTAAGGAGCCTCCTGACTCCTGGCTTTCACAGCCTGTGACCCAGCATGGCCCTCTTTCATTGCATTTACTGTGATACCCTGAGACAATATGACTCACCACTACTGTATGGCTGCTTGGAGGGCAAGGACTCCATTTTGTTCGTTTCTATTCTCTACATCCTGGGCTGACCTGTAGGAGATTACAGTGGTGAATGAATGAAGAAGTCTCTGCTTTCTGGGTCCAAGTTTCATCCCCATAAATATCAGGACAGAACTTAACTGTTTTGTCTGTGTGTTTAACATTCTGGCTCCAGAAAAACAGAGCCCTACCCTGTCAGCACCTCTCTGCTTCGCACTCCACATGCCTTTTCCTGTCACTCTGGCCCTCAGCAAAGCTCTCTGCATATAGTTCCCCTATTCTACTATGCAAAGAGGGCCTTGCACCCCTAGGCTTTCTATAGATTATGCAAAACCTTTCCTCTTTGGCTTGTATTTTAGTTACATCTTATTTCTTGAAGGGACATTTTTTTTTTTTTTGCTTTTTTACTCATTAAGAATCATTTAACCTATATCAAAACTTTGAGGCCACCTGAGGTGGGAATCCTCTAGGAAACTAGACAAGGAGTCAGTCCTCATGAGGGTCAGATATGGAGCTAAGGTTGGGTTTTGGAGATTAACAGAATATGATCCAGACCTTGAAGAACCTGCAGAAGCAGATGGCTTGAAGAAGTCTATAAGCCTTTATGAGAGAATGTCACAGGAATTACCATCAAGATGCTCAAGTGGGGTGGATCAAAGCCTCTGTGTCACACTAGGGTGGGGGAGACTTCCTGATGAGCCACCACTTGCCCTTCATTGAAAAGCATGGCACATGCAAGGCATGCTGGGTTCACAATGCTGCTGGGAACTGCAGGTGGTTCCACACGTCCGGGGCAAAAGAAGGGAGTGGACAGTGGTGGGCCATGTGGCTCAAATGATGTCACAAAGGCCTTGAATGGCAGGCTGAAAAATCTTACAGGAAGCCATTATAAAATCTGAGGCTGTGGGATGATCTGAAAGAGTCTAAGAAAAACCCATGAAGCAGCTTGATGGTGAGCTCAGAGAGAGACTTAGAAAGGCCAAACCAAGATCGTAGCAATGGAGATGAGTGGAGGAGATTAGCGAGTGAGCCTGAGAGATTGGAGGATTCCGGGAAGTTCTCAGGTTTCTATAGGGCTGGCACAGCTGTTCACCCGTGGGATTCCAGAAGGGTCAATCTTGGCATAGTTCTGGGGATAAAGGACACACAAAAAAGTCATAAATGAGTTAAACAAGATTCAGGAGTGGGTAACAGGGGTAAGTGATGGCGGGGTTGATGGGGCGGGTGACAGGGGTGGGTGACAGGGGTGGGGTGATGAGGTGGGTGACAGGTCTGGGATGACAGGTTGTGGATGATGGAGTGAGTGATGGGGATGGGTGACAGAGGTTGGGTAACAGGGGGTGGGTAACAGGGGGTGGGTAACAGGGGGTGGGTAACAGGGGGTGCGTAACCCGGGATGGGCAATGGGGGTGCATTAATGGGCCTCTAACTCCACACCCAGTGTTACTATGGAGGTAGCCTTATCTATCCTTGGAGAATATAGCTTAGCTGAGGAGGCATTTATGTCCACTGAGGCTGAGGGTTTGGAATCTCAAGTGTCCGTCTTAGTACTAACATTGTCAAAACTAGAGCTGACCACACCCTAGGTACCATCTGAGGGTTTTGGTTTTTTTCAAAATAGCTTATTTATTTATGTGGTTTGTGTATATTTACGTTATGAGTATACACATATTTGTTCATAGTTGTGTGTGTGTGTGTGTGAGAGAGAGAGAGAGAGTGAAGGCCAGAGGTCAATGTTGGGCCTCTTCCTCAATTGCTCTCCAACTTACTTTTCCAGACAAGGTCTTTCACTGAATCTCATTCATCAAGCTAGCCAATCACAAGTCAAGGAACCCTCCTGTCCTCACTTTCCCCGAGCTGTGTTCACAGGCGTGCACTGCCATGCCCAGCTTTTCACCTGTGTCTGGGTTATCTGAATCCACATCCTCACGATTGCCCAGGGAGCACTTCCCCAATAAAGCCATTTCCCCAGCCCCGATTCAGCTTTATGTTTGGGGGTGGACATTTTATTTTATTTTTTAATGAAAATTCTTCATAGTTCAAGGAATCAAATACTATCAAGAACATCAGTTGCTTGGCTGTCCTTTCTGAGTCTCCAGAGGCAATTTCTCTAACCTCAGATGATTTTTTTTGGGGGGGGGGTATTTACCACCAAGCTCTGAATCACATGGGGAGACTGATACTTACTGATCTTGCCTGTGTTCCACAGACAGCAGTGTAACTCTGCGTGCCCCACACTCACCTCAGTTACAAGCTTATTTCCCAGTCCCCTCAATTAATTTATACCAACCAAAATTCTTTTTTAAAATTTTATCTTAATTTTTATTTATTTATTTACTCCTGTCTGTGTGTTTTGCCTGTATGAATGTATGTCTATGGCCACTCCGGTGTCGATTGCCCATGGAGGCCAGAAGAGAGCGTCAGATGCCCTGTAGTTAGGGTGTGAGTTCTTGTCCAATCTGAGTATCCCTGGGAAATCCAATGAAAGGGTAGTATGTGTTCCTATTAACCACTAACCACCTCTCCTGCCCCAGAACTATGTTTTGAATAGTTCTTATGAAACCACTGGTTTCCCCTCTCAATCCCCCAATATCCCTGATATGTTAGATCTCTTTGTCTCCAGTTTTCTGAAATCCCATGCCGAGCGAGTCTACAGACTTGAATCGAGGACATGCGCAATATAGTTTTTCTTCACAAAATGGTCCAGAGGAGACAAAGACACAGTTCTTAGTTAGAATTTGTGACATGTGTGAGGATGTAAGGCAAACAGAACATTGGTTGAGCAGTGTTACACATCTAGGTTCCTCATAAATGACTCAAGAACAGTGTTACAAATTCCAAGCACTGGAATGCTTGGTGCCTCAATCTAATTCACTTGGTTGGAAATAAAGCCTTCCCCTAAGGAATTCTGAGTTTCCTATACCCACAGCTCTTATTTCACTGGTGGGAGACTGATGTTTTCACTCCAATTGTTGTGATTTCTGTGTCAAGATACTCTTAGTCACCAGTGGGAAAACTGTGTTTTTATCATGGGGGGGGGGGCATAGGAAAGCTGGAGTTCACTGTCACAGAGATTCCTTCATTCTCTGAGGATTGGGCTCAACCCCAAATCAGAGCCCTTTATGAGAAAGAAATCCCTAAGATGTGTAGGCCCATTTCCTTCAAGTGTACATGGGACACATAAGTAGAGAGAACATATAGGGTCAGGCCTCTAATTCCAGCACTCAGGGAGCAGAGGCGGGCAGATCTCTGGATTTGAGGCCAGTCTGGTCTACAGAGCGAGTTCCAGGACAGCCAGGGCTACACAAAGAAACACTGTCTAGAAAAAAAAGGGGGGGGAGAGGAGAGAGAGAGAGAGAACACATAGGATGCTACTCAATACATGTCTTTATGATGGTAAATAAAGAACATCTCTGTTTAACGTCTACCTAATTTTATAGTGTTGCCCCCTGGTGGAAGTCAGCTAGGAATACACACTGCTCTAGTGACTGACTAGAAAGCATTATTTTTGTTCTGTTTTATTTTTGTTTTTTGGTTTCCACTGAAATCAAAGTCTGTAAACTATCGTAATTGCAAACAATGCTATGACTCTGAAAGTCTGGAGTGGTGTGGTTTTTGTTTGTTTGTTTTGCTTTTGAGACAGGGTCTCTCTCTGTAAACCCTGGTTGTCATGAACTAGTCCTCAGACTCTTAGAGATCCGCCTGCCTTTGCCTCCCAAGTGCTGGGATCAAGGGTGTGTGCATGCATGCCTGACTGTATCAGGATTATGCTCATTTGACAGGTGTAGAGAAATTAAGTCCCTCCACCAAGATCCCAAAGGCACTTCTAATCTAAGCAGACTCAGTCCAGAGCTCTCAGCAAACCCAGCACATTCCACAAGACAAAGAAGTTCAAATATTGCTTGAATCCCAGGTTAAACTGAGATTGAGTCTAGACTACAGTGCTGCTCTTGAGTGTAGGGGAAGAGTCACATGGAACAGGACCCTGCCTTACAGTTATTTATTCTGATGCTAATTAACACAGGAATCTGAAGAACAAGTCTCTCTCTCTCTCTCTCTCTCTCTCTCTCTCTCTCTCTCTCTCTCTCACACACACACACACACACACACACACACACACACACACACACACGGCCTCAGTTTCCTTATCTGTCAAATGGAGAATATACCGTTATACTGTTAGGGCTGGCAATGTGGCTCAGTTGATATAACATTTGCTTAGCCCAGGGTTTGATCCCCAGTGCTGAATAAACCACATGTGGTAGCCCACACTTACAACCCTAGCACTTGGGAGGTTATAGGCAGGAGGCATAAAGAGTTGGAGGCCAATGTAGGCTACACAAGACCCTGTCTCAAAAACAAATGTAGTCTAAGAAACTGGGAAGGGGCCATGATCACCTAAGGAAGGTTCATAAGGGTTTTAAGAAAGCAAATGTTCTGTACTCCCCGGAGGAGGAGACCACTGGAGGAACTGGAAGATCATGAGGTACTATCTCTTCAATGGCTAGTTCTCTCTACAAACAAAATAATATAATGAAAACCTTCATAATTTGTACAAAAAAAATGTGTGCTTCCAGGAAGCATCGTATCCACCCAATAGAAATAGCAAGCCTGACCTCTAACAGGAACAGGAAGTAAGCCTCCCCTGGGAGCACTCAAATTTAGCTTTGTGTTAGGATTGGGCCTTAAGAGGCTCCCAGCTATTCCCTTAGATAACTGAGTTGGGGGTCAGCCAGGACATCTAGAATGTTAAGGATCTCCCACCTGTAACAGGCCCCAAGACCTTAGCACCACTGACTCTATAATGGAAGGTACCATTTAGGCCGTAAAATTCAGCACATAGATGATACCACCTGATGAAATAAACACAAAGACCTAATCTATCAAAGTCCCTAGTTCTGGAAAATTCTCTAAGTACATCAACCTTGCTTTTTGGCTCTTGTAGTTCTTCTGGCTAACTGTTCTTGCTGAGGCATGTCATCTCAGAAATGGGTGGGTGCTGGGCCCTGAACCTGAGTCCTCTGGAAAAACAAGCAAGCCCTCTTAAGCCCTGAACCATCTCTCTTCACACCACCCATTCTTGATTCTAATGTGCAACTCCATCCCAGTTGCAAATACCACCCCAGAACTTTATATAGAGGGAGGAGGAAGAACAAGGAAACAGCAGTGCCCGGTGGCCCTCAAGAATCAATGTGCAAATGTATTAATCATCTGGAGATTTTGTTAAAATGCAGCTTCTAATATATGGGGTGAGCCTGGGAATCCAGGATTTTCCCTTCTAACACACTCTCAGGAGCCAAGCATGGTGGCATGCACCTGTAACCCCAGCATTTGTAGGGCAAGAAGACCTGGAGTTCAAGGCCACCCTGAGCTACATAGAGCAACCCTGTCTCAGATCAACAGATTCCCAGGAGCCGGCCGGGCTGCTGTCCTCACTGCTCAACTGTATGGTAGCTTCAGTGATGAGAAGAATGGCGTTTCAGGCCAGCTGGAACCTCAAGAAATTAACTCGCCTCTAGGAGGCTCTGTTTTCTTGTCAATAAAATGAAGCAAGAGGGCTGAGGGCTTAACTTAATGGTTTCACAGCCTGGTGTGCATGCACATAGACCATATACATACACAAATACACATGCGCACACAGGGCGAGCAATAGTAAGTACATCCTAGAATTCCGGGGTGCTCACATACGAAGTAATGCATCAAGCATGGGTTTTGTCAGAACAGCTAACATTTGTGGAATGAATTATCAGCCAGGGATTTTCCTAAGGTTTATTATTTCACCATTCATATTTCGTAGAAGAAACTGGACACAGGGGTGGTGTGCGGTGACACCTAAATCGCTAATTCAAAATTTGGGATCCTTCATCACTATCATCCATATGGTTGGTTGATAGATACTAGTTCAAGTCAGCGCGCCTGCCTTCCAGCCTGCCTTGCTACAAGGCCACGAAGAGGTGACTCTCAGGGGATCGGCAGGTGGCAGGCGAGGGCTACGAGAAGACTAGAACCCTTAACACCAAGCTCAGGGCCAGCGCAGCTTCTACTCTAGGTTGTGCTGGTTCCTGGGGTTCCCTTGTGGGAGGCCTCAGGGACCCGCCAGAGGCTAAGCAGCCCTTCAAGTTCGTTGAACAGTTCACCAAGATAAGACCTTGTCCGCAAGGTGGGCCTCGAAAAAAGCAAACTTTCTTTAGCTCTCCATTCACCAGGGCCGCTGAACTGTCACTCAGCCCCGGGCGGGAAGCCCAGGGAAGGGCAAGAAAGTCCAAGATCTGACTCGGATCCCCCCATCTCCACCCCAAGCGCTTGGGGACCCCTGGACTCGGTGCACGGACGCTGGCCCGGAGGACTCTGACCTCGGAAAGACAGGAGGGAATCGTCCAGCGGAGCCCTCTGGGAGTGGGGGGGACAAATGAATTTGGGGGCAGTGTAAGGGTGGGGGCTAACCAGGCTGTTTCCATGACGCCCGGGACGTGGTGGTGGAATCACCCCAAGCTATGGCGAAACAAGCGCGGTGTCCTGAGAGCCCTGCTGGAGAAGGCACCAGAAGCTTGGGTGGGAGGGGTTGCAGGACGTGGAGCCAGCCGGGCAGGCCGGGGGCGGGGCGGTCACGTGCGCCCGAGGGGGCGAGGCCCCAGCCTGCCCCGGAGAGAACCGAGCCAGCCCAGCGAGCCAACTTTTTCCAGGACTGATCCACACTTCATCTGGGAACTCCGGGCAGGAACAGCCTGGAGCGCGTGGCGACAGACTTGGGGGACAACATTTTGCGAGGGAAGAAATAAGGATTCCCAAGGACTTGAGAGAGGAGTTTGGGAGTGAGCCCGGGAAGCCCACTCGCTGCCTCTAAGCAGCTGAGGTCTCGGTTTCTCCAGGAACACTGGTGTGCTCCTGGACAAGTGTTCCCTCAGCTCTAGGGGGACAGCCGAAAACAGGCCTGTAAGGACTGTAAGAGTCAGCTGTGTCCGGAGCTCAGGAGCACTTTGTGGTCATGGTGAATGAAAGTCTCAACCAGGAGGGGAGTAATGACAACCCTGCGCCCGAGTCCGCAGTCCGCACGGACACCAGCTACTCCACCCATCCCAGCGTCTCCATCCATCCCAGCGTCTCAGGCCATCCCAGCGTCTCCATTCATCCCAGCGTCTCAGGCCATCCCAGTGTCTCCATTCATCCTAGCGTCTCAGGCCATCCCAGTGTCTCCATCCATCCCAGCGTCTCCATCGACCCCAGCGTCTCCGTCCGTCCAAGCAGTTCCGCCCCTCCTAGTACCTTTGCTCAACCCAGCGGTGTGAGCCATCCCAGTAGTTCAGGTCCGGAAGGCAGTGTGATCAAGGTGAGCAAGCGCCGTTGGGCGGTGGTCCTGGTGTTCAGTTGCTACTCCTTATGCAACGCCTTCCAGTGGATCCAGTATGGCTCCATCAATAACATCTTCACGACCTTCTATGGCGTCAGCGCCTTTGCCATTGACTGGCTGTCCATGTGCTACATGCTGGTTTACATCCCTCTGCTCCTGCCTGTGGCCTGGATGCTGGAGAAATTTGGTCTTCGAACCATCGCTATCATTGGCTCGGCTCTCAACTGCCTGGGAGCCTGGGTGAAGCTAGGCAGCCTGGAGCCTCATCTCTTCCCAGTCACAGTGGTGGGTCAGGTCATTTGCTCGGTGGCACAGGTCTTCATCCTGGGCATGCCTTCACGCATTGCTTCCGTCTGGTTCGGGGCTAATGAAGTCTCAACAGCTTGCTCCATCGCTGTGTTTGGCAATCAGGTGAGTAGAGGAGTGGTGGGGGGATCTCACCATGATGGGGCTGAGTATGTTAGAGGGTACCTGACTTGACCCTCTGTGTGGGAACCTGCAGTTTTCTGGCTCACAGCCTTTATGACTCTGGGTGGCTTTGTGGTTAGGTGTGATTGACAGTGTAGGTGGGTGTGACTGTCAATGACATTGTAAGATCAATGGGGAGAGGATGTCACAAACAAAGGGCTTTTTCTTTCAATGGTGTTTTCTCACCATCCTGTATCTGTCTGTCCACCAGTTTCACCTTTAGGAATGCTGGTCTCTCTCTGGTGGCAGTCTTTGACACCTGGCTCTTTAGGTATCTTTGGAATTTGGCAGATGTTTTTAGCTGGATCAAGCCAGCTTTTCTAGAATGTGGAATCCCCTGTGCATAGAACTGTGGGCTGGGTTGTTCTTACATCCTTTACATAGGACTGAAAGCAGGGCAGAGGGAACAATGCTTTGTTCTAAACTCCCTTTCTGGGGTTTAGAGCTAAGCTAGCAGGGTAGAATAGAAATCTATGAACTTCCAAGCGTTAGTCTAAGAACCCCATATCTTAATCCTTTTTGTCTCCCCATTTTGGGGCCAGCAACCCCCAATTCTTTGACTTTAGCGTGGGTCTGGCCTAGAAACTTGAGAATGTTATCTGATTATGACTCTGTATTTGAAACAAAGAAAATGTTTATGGATGCTTTTTTTTTTTTTTTTTAATTGGGAGCACCTGGCTCTCACTTTGTCCCAAGTGTATGCTGTCCAAGCAGCTGCTACACAACTGGTCACTCTTGGCTTGCATAAGCCTATTTTGTCTTACTAGTAACTTCTTAGTGAGGTAGCTCAGCAGTTATGAGCACTTCCTACTCCTGAGAGGACCAGAGTTAGATTCCTAGTACCCATGTTGGGTGGCTCACAACTATTTGTAATTCTAGCCAAGGAGAATCTGATGTATCTGCCTTCCTAAGGGCACCAGCACTTATGTGTACATACCCACAGACACAGTTACATCTTTAAAAACGGACTTTAAAAAAGATCTTAACTGAGTGTAATGGTATGTGCCTATAATTCTAGCACTTGTGTAGCCAGAAGTTTTCTGACCTGTCCAGAAATCTCTCCCACCCATGGTCCTTCAGCCACTTACAAAATAATTACTCAGAGGTTTATGTTAGTTACTAAATGTTTGGCCTATGGCTCAGGCTCTTTACCAAGTAGCTGGTATGACTTAACTCATTTCTTTTAATCTATGTACTGCCATGTAGCTTGTGGCTTACTGTACTTTTACATATTGATTCTTGCATGGGTGGGTGGTGTTTCTGCATACCTTTCAGTGAAGCAAGAAATTTGAAGGACTGTTTCACTTATTTTGGGAAAGTTCACCAGTCACTCTTCCCTGTGTCCTGTAGAATGTCTGGTAGTTTTCTCTGTGAAGCAGGAATCTGAAGGACCATCTCAGCTTATTCTGGCAAAGTTCAGAGGTCACTTTCCTATGGTCCTGCATGTCCAGTTTATACAGCATATTTTCAAGCAACCAAGGCAAGAACAATTTCTTACCCAGTGACTAACTTTTACCACAAAGAAAATAAACTCCATATGGAGTTTCTCCAATGCCCACCATCCTCTTGAAGTAAATTGGTAATGTTAGAAGCAGACATGTCTCATTGTCTTAAGGTCCTAAAATGTTTTAAATGCCGTATTCTGCGGGTCTTTGAAGTGTTTGAAGATTACTTATCTAATTGAAATATATCTTTGTATATCTAAAAACCCTAACTAACTATGACTTTGTTTGATTATCATAGATTAAGATTAATCTGCATTTTTAATGCAGATAGGTGGAGTTAACGAGAGGCAGATCCTATACTCAGCACTCTCTGGGCATAGCGGGGACAGCTGCTGCTGCTGGTGCACTGTGCCTCTGGGACTAAGTGTGTAGGCAGAGCTTCTGGGAGCCCAGAACTGAAGGGCTGGGGGTGGTCCACTGGCTGCTTCGCCCATCTCCTCCCTCCCTCCTTGGCAGAGTAAGGATTGAGGTCAGGCAGAGTCCATGTGGGTGTTTGGAATCTGCCTTAAATCAGGTGCATCAGGTGCCAGATATTATCATAAGAAATAATCACTGGCAACTGATAAAGGATTATTGCTTATTAAGGGGTTCAGAGGGGGAACACTCACTGATACAAGAGGGATTAAGCAGTCATTCAGATCCTGGAAAGGCTGGACTGGCCCATGCAGCTTCACTCTGCAGGTCAGGCCCTCTATCCAAGAACATGAGAGAGAAGAAGGGGCCGCTGTATATGTGCACCCTGATCTTAAGCTGCCTTCTAACCATGCCACAGGAGTATTGGGTGTTCAAGGTCATCCTAGGCTACATAGTGAGTTCAGGATCACTTGTGGCTCTGTCTCAAAATATATAAATAAAAGCTGGATGGTGGTGATGCATATCTCTAATCCCAGCACTCAGGAGGCAGGCAGGTGAATCCTCTGTAAATTCAAGACAGCCTGGTCTACAAAGCAAGTTTCAGGACTACCAGGGCTACACAGAGAAACCCTATCTTGAAAACCAACCAAGCACACACATATATGTCAATCCTCAATACTTAAAATAATATCACTGTGGGCTTTAATGTCTCTAGCCTGGAAAGTAAATTTGTCCATTATTGGGAGCATGAAGAATTTATCTTCCAAAAGGTCCTTATTCTATGAGCAGAATAAGGCTCATACAAAGTGGTGTAATTCAGCTCTGCCATCTAGGAAGAGCTAGAAGAATTCTCTGTTTACCTGGGGCCACCAAAATGGGGTTTCTAACACTTATTTTTATTAATCTTAAGGCACAAAGTAACCTCTTGACCCACATTTCTGAAGGACATAATCCTAGATATGTTGTTAAAATTTAAGAGGAATAGTTTATTCATTTCTCATTCTGCCCTATTCCCTCAACAAGGTCAAGAAATGCTAAGAATTTTACACTTAAAAATACCCTGGGGCTAGTGAAATGGTTCAGTGAGTAGGGCACCTACTGCTGAGCCTACCACCAGACCTGACAACCTGAGTTGGTGGAATGAGAGATGAAGTATGTTTGACTCATGAAAATAGCTGGGTTTTTAAAAAATTAATTTATTTTATTTTATGTGCATTGATATTTTGCCTGCATCTATGTCTGTGAGAGGGTGTCAGATCTCTGAGTTACAGACAGTTATGAGCTGCCACATGGGTGCTGGGAATTGAACACAGGTCCTCTGGGAGAGCAGTCAGTGATCTTAACCTCTGCACTATCTCTCCAGCACCTGGTTATTTTGTTTGTTTGTTTGTGTTTTTATGTTTAGGGTTGATCCTCTGTGCTAAATTCAACATTATGACATTATTGCAAACTGTTTAGGCTTCCTTGTGAAGAGATGGGTTTGCTTGTTTCTCTGTGTTGTAGGTTTTTCCCTGGTAAAGCTTTGCTTCATGGGAAGAAATGCTTACAGAGTAAATGTGTTTTGCATCTTAGAAAAGACTCCATAGAGCTGGCTAAGCAAATGGCCTGAAGATTTAATCCCTCATGGCCTTCAAACTTCACTTTGGCCTGGCCCATGTAAATCACCTCAAACCCTACATCCTTTTCAACCCTGGGGGGGGGGGGGGCAGTTAGAGGGATAGAGTCTCCAAAGAATACTGATATTTGTGAATAGCAGAATATTGAAATGGTAATATATATGCCATGGTCATCTATGCACATATGCAAACAGATTGATGCAAGGGAGAGGTTTTAAATTACATTTTATTCATTTTGTATGTGAAGGTGTGTGCATGTGCCATGTCATACTTAGAGGTCAGGGAGCAATATGCAAGAATTCTCTCTTTCCACCACGTCCTGGGGATTGAGCCCAGGTCCTTAGGCTTATTGGCAGGTGCCTTTATCCATCACCTTGCTGGTCCAAGGGGGAGTTTAAAAGACTCAAATGAAGAGGATTGCATCAGATATTTTGAAATAACAGTCTCTGGATACAATGATTAATAAAATGGTGTGGGTCTGAGGCTGAACAGACACTGGGGAGATTTTCTTACAGAAGTGTTTTTGTGTGTGTGTGTGATGTCACACTGGTGCTGGGGATGAAGCTCAGTAGTAGAGTGCATGCTTAGCGTGTGCAAGATTTGATTCCCAGCACCACAAAAGTGCAATGGTCCCTGTAAGGTCAGGGTCTAACGGAAGCTTTTGTGGTTATTTCCATAAGCCATAAACATCTCCATTCATAACACCTTGTTTACTTTTTTTCAAGACAGTCTCTCAGCTGTGGAACACTGGCTGGCCTGGACCTGGCTATGTAGACTAGGTTGGCTTTGAACTCACAGAGGTACTCCTACCTCTGCCTCCCAAGTGCTAGGATTAAAAGCGTGTCCTTCCACAATGGCATCATTTGCTTCTTGTTGTTGTTGTTAAGGCTCACACAAATGATTATTTTGATCCTGACAGCTTTCATATTTCTTTCATAGGGTGGGAAACACGAATTTGCTATTCCTAGTGTTTCTTGTGTACGTCACATGGCAACCAATCTCTGCTCATATAAAATTCATCTTTCAGACATTAAACAAGCCTGAAATTTCCCTGAGCACCTCAATTGGCTAGACTCTAGGGTAAGGCTATGAAACTGTTGTCTGCCTTCACAGACTTCTCTACCAAAGTTTAAAAGTACGTACTAAATGCCTAAGTTCAGAAATCACACAGCAGGTCGTAGCACAGATTTATTTACAGTTCTCTGACATCTTTTTCTTGTATTTTCTAGACTTACTGGCTGTAGGGAAAAGTAAAGAACGGGGGGGGGGGGGGGGGGGGGGGAGGTTAATGTCTATGAAGCACCTAAAATATGCAAAGTACTCTTTCATCCATTGTTATTTAATCTTTTCAGCAACTCTTGTGAGTTAGGTAGAATTGTCCCTGTGGTTACAGGCCAGAAAACTGAAACCAATATAAAAAGACTGCCCTTAATCACATTTCTGTATTGGCTGAGTGGTATTGGAAGCTGTTATCAGTTAAGGCAACATTGAGTCTTCAGGTAGGAAAGCCAGTGTTAAAAAACAAAAAAACAACAACAATAACAAAAACATTGGGCCTGAAGAGATGGCTCAGTGGTTAAAAGCACTGACTACTCTTCCAGATGGAATTGATCTGGGTTCAGTTCCCAGAACCTACATGGCAGCTCACAACCGTCTCTAGCTCCAGTTCCAGGGAATCCAACACCAATGCACATAAAACATAAAAAAATATCAAATGTTGGGCAGTAGAAGTGCATGCCTAATCTTTTAATCCCAGCACCTGGGAGGCACAGGATGGTAGATCTCTGAGTTCAAGGCCAGCCTGGTTTACAAAGTGAGTTATGGGACAGCCAGGGCTACACTAGAAATCCTGTCTTGAACCCCCCCCCCAAAGAAAGAAAGAAATCAAGGGCTGGGGCACAGAATATATGACTAGCGTGTGTACTAACTAGGTCCTAGGTTTGATCCCCAACATGCACACATGGGCACACACAGAAAAAAAAAAAAAAAAGTGGAATCTGAGGTTCTAATTTTGTTCTGTGTCTCAATGGTTTTTGATGATTGCTTTCAGGTGGGAGGGCATTTCTGCCTCTTGGGGGATGTTTTGTGTTTGCTTGTTTGTTTGAAATAGTGTCTTACTATATAGCCTTACTTCAGTCCTAAATGAGGAACACAATATGTAGGCTACCCGACTGATCTCTAACTCAGAGAAATCCCACTGCTTCTGTCTCCCAAGTGCTGGGATTAAAGCTCCTGCACCTCTTTGAACCTATGAAATGGTTTTGAATTTAGGAAATGAATTTCCTAAGTGAATTTAGCCAGGAAAGGGGGCTAGAGTCTGCAAGAAAGAAGCTGATGGAGTCAGGGAAGACAGGCAACCTAAGACCTGAGAATCTTGTCTTTTCCTGGTGGACTCAGATTGGTTGTTGTCAGGGAGTGAAAGCTGGATCGTTTTTTGAGCAACACTCAGCACTGTTTCAAGTGAAAACCCACTGCAGTGGGTTTTGAGTGACAGACACATTGGTACTGTACAAGATAGAAAAAGTGTTAGATCTCAAACCTTGGACAAAAAGGGTTAACCGATTTAACTATGTAGCATGTGTCCAGGTTCTCCAAGAACCCCTTAGTCCCTACCTGTTTCAGGGGATGTGTCTGGTTCACCCCTCTCCCTCCCCTGAACTCTCCAGCCCAGGGGCTGGGTTGCCTTCTGCCCCCTGGTCCCCTCTCCCATTCCCCATGGCTCTTCTTTATATCATTCAGCCATTTGGACTACTCTGCTCTTTTTACCTTTTTGACCTTTAACCTCCTGGCCTCTTGGCCACCTGGCTCTCCCTCTCTCCTTCCACTTCCTCCGATGACCTGGCTCAGGGTGGTCATGTTTACTCTGGACTCTGACTCTGCTTTCCCTGGAATCTACAAGAAATCTTCTACTCACTATACCTAGGAGGAGTCATATCCTTCTTTTTTTTTCTTGCTTTCATTCAAAAGGAATCCCCGTAGTAGTCTGAGAACCCGGTGACCCAGAGTAAGCTAGATGTTGGGAAATAGATGAGACCTTCAAGGGCATCTTCAGTCCTAAATGAGGAGAGCTGGCCTGCATCACAGAGAGGAAAGAACAGTAAAGCACTTCACTTTCAGAGGTAGGGAAAACACCAACCACGCTTTCACAGTTCAAATCCCACAGAAGTGCTAGCTGGACCAAATAAAATAGTATAACATTAGAGCATATGCAAGCCTCATATGAAAATAAATTTTCTGGTCGCCGTGTTAAAAATGTAAACACAAAAGAGGACATTAGTTTTTAGTGATAGATTTTATGTAGCTTACCACATCCCCAATATTATTTATACATGTTGTGAATCTAACACAATTACTAGTGTGATATTTTATATCTTTTCCCCCTCCTGTGGTGCTGGGGATCCAACCTGAGGCTTCATTGTTCTAGGCAAGTGCTCTACCATTGAGCTACACAGCAAGCCTTTACATCCTCTTCATTGCCAAGTCTTTGGAAACTTACAGACTTCCATGTGTGTTTCCCCATAAGTTCTGAGTAGGCCTTGCTCCACAACCAAGTGCACATGTGCGTGCAAAACATATTGTAGCAGATAAAGATGGACTCTTGGAAGTGACTTCCGCCTTGAGGAGCTGTGCCTGCTTGACTAGCTGAGCCTGTGCTATCATCAGAGAGGCTGAAGGAGGTGAGGCGGAGGATGACTCAGGAACCAGAGTTCTAAGGTGAAGTCAGCTCAACCTTATTTCAAAATCAGGACTGCTTAGGTATGGTGAGGCCGTAGGTCAGGAGATCCTGGCTTATCATTCTTTCTCTCTCTGACCCTTCTTGGATCTCCTGAGCTCAGAGGCTCACCAGTGTCTGAGATGGTGGACTCTTGCTTATCCACTGCTGGTCATTGCAGTGACCTGTCAGGTGCTCCCAGACCTGACTGCTTTCTGGCTTCCCACAATGCAGTAGAAGGCCAGAATAGAAAGGAGGTGGGGAGGGGAGCCTGCCGGTGACTGAGAGGTTCAGGACTGCTCTTTCTGATGGGGTCAGCCATGTTAGACTAGTGAGCGAGGCTAGCCTACAACGGTGATATTGGAAGGGGTGTGGCCTCACCCAGCAGGAAGGCCAACTGTTAGAAATGTATAACCTGATGTCTATTCATTTACCCTCCTATCTTCTCTCTTATTTAAAGAGAAACTATAAATTCGGGTTTTCACATGAAAATTGGGGGGGGGGGCAGGTGTAGGAGTTGATACCATATCTTGTCATGTAGCCCAGGCTAGACTTGGATTGCAGTGTTCCTCCTGCCTTAGGCTCCCATGGGCTAGAATTATAAGCATATGTTGATCTGTTTTGTTTTGTTTTTTTTAAGTCATGATGAAACAAGAGTAACAGGTGTATCATATGAAAGGCTATTTCCTGTTATCACCTGTCAACTCCAGCAAAACTCACCAAACAGTAATTTTCCCTCTCTTCTTCCCTCCGGCCCCTGGGACCTCTATTCTACTTGGCACCTCTTTGCATTTGAACTTGCCTATTCTGAGTGAACATGTAAATGGAGTCGTATTCATGGTTCTCTTTTTATTTTCTTTTTAAATGTTATCTGCATGGGTGTTGTGTCTTTGTGTATGACTGTGTATACATGTGCATGCCTGGTGCCTGAGGAGGCCCGAAAGGGACATCAGATCCCTGGAGCCGGATTTATAGCCAATTGTGAACTGTCATGTGGGTGCCAGAGTTGAACCCGGGTCCTCTGGACGAGCAGCTAGTACTCTTAACCTCTGGGCCATTTCTCCAGCTCCTGAAATTAGTTTGCAAAGGTTAGTATCTAATTCAAAAATTTTATTTTGGGTGGGATTTGTTGGTGGTGTTTTATATATATATATGTAGTATATATATATATATGTAGTAAATATATATATATGTAGTAAATATATATATAGGCTGTTTTTCTTTTTTTTTGACATAGTTTCTTGGTGCAGCCATAGCTGTCCTAGAACTTGCTCTGTAGACCAGGCTGGCCTTGAGCTCATAGAGATCCATCTGCCTCTACCTTCTGAGTGCTGGGATCAAAGTTGTGCACCACCATTGCCCAATAGATTTTGGTTTTAAGACACGGTCTTGATATATAGCTTGACTGGCCACAAACTTGAGTTTTTCTTTCCTTAGCTCTCTGAGAATCAGGACTGTAGAAACGTTCCACCAGTAAAAGCCCCCCCCCCTCAACTCTGTGTATGTGTTGAATTTTCTATTTTAAAATCATGGGTTAAGTAAAATTGCTAGTCTGAAACTTTGGGAGATAGTGGCATAGAATTGAATTCCAGCTCCACTTTTTTCTGCTCTGAAGGTCAAGTGCTCCAGCCCTTCACAAACACAGCCTTGGGGCTGGATTTCAGATGCCCAGTGGAGGATCCTTGACCAACTCTGCAGGGAAGGCTCAGAGATATAGAAGCAGCATTTTGTAGTTTTCTGTATACAGGTTTCTTTCTTTTCTGTTGGCTCCCATATGAGGCTGATAGCCAGGAGCTTTAGTTTGAAGGATACAGGTCAGCTGTGCAGGAGGGAGTTGCCTACAGGCAGCCATTCTTGTCAGGGCTGATTTCCTTGCTGTATGCTGTGTTTGGTGTCCAGTTAGAAGGAGGGGGAGCTTGAGTCCCTTACCCATCAGACTGAGGAGACAGGTTAGGCTTGTGAGCAGAACTCATAAGAGATCTAGAATTGAGATCTAAAATTCAAAAATGGCCAGGGGTTGTTCTAATAGAATGGAAATCATATCTGCTGCAGATGCTTCTAACCCTGGCTCTCTGACATTCTCTAGCATCCATGTTGGTCTCATTGCCTTTGCTCCAGTGCAGACCCTACTATATTGTGCCTGTTAATTACATGGAATCAAGTCTAAGACTTGAGGACCTGAACCCCTGCCCATTTCCTAGCCTAGCCTGTCTGGTTAGTTCCCAGCATTGGCTCTGCTCTCACCGGTTTGGCTCCATAACCATCTCCTTGAAGCAATACTATTTGCAGAATAAGAGGCAGTAGAGAGTGACGTCAGCAGAATGGTTCTAGGTCCTTGCTTCCCTACAGAGACATTAAATAAACAACTAGGAATTAGCCAAAATAACTTCTTTATATGACCTTTGCAAATCTGTCAGCAACTAAGCACAACCTAAAAAAAAAAAAAAAAAGAAGGAAAGGTCATGGCTTTGTGTTCCTGTTCTGGGTCCTTTCCAGAAAGGTTCCAGCTTCCTCTAGTTTTTTTGCAAACTGCACACTGAATTATCAGCACTATAACCTGTTTTAATACAACAGCATCTGATTCATAGCCATGAACAATCCAGCAAGAAACTTAAGAAAACAATTCCATTCCTAACAGTGAAAAAACAGCGGGGGGTGTGGTGGTGGTGCACCCTTTAATCTAAGCACTTTGGGAAGCAGAAGCTGGCAGATCTCTGAGTTTGAAGCCAGCCTGGTCTACAGAATGAGTTCTAGGACAGCCAGAGATACTGTAATAATAGTTGTGAGAACAATAATCAAACTTGGGAATGAGCTTAAGAAGCGAGACATTTATCCACTCAGAACTATAAACTGTTGCTAAAAGTTAAGAAGATACATAAATGGGAAGTCGTTCTGTCAGCTGTGAAGACAGCCACTGTTCACGGTGGTCAGCGGAGTCAATACAGTCTCTCTCCAAATCCGAGTGATCTGTCTTGAAAGATTCAAAGAAATCGTCCTCAGATTCACAGGGAAGCTCAAAGGATCCAAAGTATCTGGAGTAATGACAGAGAGGGAGAATTAGTGTAAAGGTTTCAAAACCTACTGCACAGCTGTGGCAATGGACGCAGAACAACTGCTCCAGAAGCTTCTAACCCTGGCTCTCTGACATTCTCTAGCATTTGACAGAAAGACACATATACAGATCAAGAAATTCTGAAGAGAATTCAGAAGCAAACCCTCATGTTTATGATAAAGTTTTTGATTTTTAAGTATGTGTGCTACCTATATGCAGGTGCCTGGCAAGTCCAGAAGAAGGCATTAGATTCCCTGGACCTATCATTACAGATAGTCAAGAGCTGCCATGCGAGTGCTGAGAACCAACCCATCTTCTCTACAAGGGCACCAAGAGCTCTTAGCTGCTGAGCCATCTCTCCAGCCCTGTTTTTTTAAAAAAGATTTATTTTTTATGTGCTTTGAGGTTTTGCTTGCATATGTATCTGTGTGAGGGTGCTAGATCCGCTGAACTGGAGTTACAGACTGTTTGAACTACCATATGTGGGTGCTAGGAATCGAACCCTGGTCCTTTGAAAGAGTAGTCAGTTCTCTAAACTACTGAGCCATCTCTCCAGTTTGTTTGCTTTAAACATTTTGTGTGTGTGAGGTCATAGGACAACTTTCAGAAATCATTTCTTTCCAGCATATGAGTTCCAGGGGTTGAATTGAATTTAGGCTTCTCAGTCCTGTGATCAAGAGATTATTTACAAGAGAGTCGAGGTCTTTTAATAAAGAAGATTATATTTTCGGCAAATGATGGTAGGAAAATGCATAGGCATCTATGAGAAAATGAAGCTGGAGCCTTATATTTATATAAAACCTAATTCAAAAGACAAATATAGAAATGAAAAACATTTCATTTCTATAAAGCTTTAAAGATAATACAGAGGAAAGAACTGACGTGTTGGATTTGGCAACGACTTCTTAGATAACAAGGTATTGAAAGAAAAAGATATATTGGGTTATATCAAAATTTGCAACTTTTATGAATCAAAAGACTGTTTCAACAGAGTGAAAAAGTAGTCCACAGAATGAAAGAAGGTATTTATACATTATTGTCTGTTACTCAATCATACCCCTTTGGCTTTACATTCAGTCTGTCAATCACTACGAAGAATCTTTCAAACAAAGAGAGTTGGGTCACAAGGTGGCCCAGACATGAAAACAGAAGAGTCTTCATGACCAGATCTGCTCCTCACAGGACATAGCTGAGGTGGGTTTATAGTGTAGGCAGGCTGGGGAAGAACTGAAGGAAGAGCGAATAAAACCCTGTCATCTGTGCACTTGTAACCCAATTTACAGGCTCTTCACAAGACCAGTGTTAGGAAAACGGCCTTGTAACTGTACTTTGAGGGTGGGGTTTAAATGCTCAAAAGGTCACTCTTGGGCACTTGCACCATCCCAAGTGAAGGGTCAGTGGTTTCAGCTGGCTTGTATTACCAAGTTCCTGAAAAGCAACGGAAGTGGTGGTCACTATGGCGAAGCTAACAGGAGTCTGGGGCTCAGCTGGGGGGCGTCTAACACTGGTCATCAAAACGAAGTGCAAAGCTAGGTGTCCTGTGATTCATTAAAGGCAAAATGGACTTCGAAGGCTCCACGTGAGTTCTGTTCTCACAGGACTGCCCATTTAACGCTGGTGTAGTGAATGACCCAGGGGCCACCCATACTTCTGCCTAGCTAGATTATTAGCTAGAGGTTCCCAAAGATTTAATTTGCTACAACAGCTCACAGGTTGAGGAGAATACCTAACTTAGAACTTACCATCTTGTAATGGATGCAACTCTGGAAATGTTAGAGGCATGCTGAGTAAGGCCCAGGGAGAGGAAGTATATGGAGCTATTCCTGGTCTTTTCAGGCTAACCTCCCAGCCTTCTCTTGTGTTCCCAGCCTGGAAAACTCCTTGTGATCCAACATTCTAGACTTTAGAATTCTGTCTCTAGACTCTAGAGTTTTTAATCCAGCTCAGTCTTACATGCTCCTCCCTGGAATAAGAGGGAGGTGGAACAGGTACTCCCCAATTTCTAGTAATTGCTTTTCTTGGAAAAAAAAAGAGTCTAGGGGGCATTAACCTGTAACCTCATTAGCATAAACTCAGGTCTTTAGGGGAGGGTCTCCTCTTGGAGTTTCTCTTGTTGTGAAGAGACAGATGACTGTGACACCTCTTAGAAAGGAAAACATTTCACTGAGGTGACTCCCTTTCAGTTCAGAGGTTCAGTCTATTATCATCATAGTGAAGAGCATGGCTGTGTGCAGAAAGACATGGCGCTGGCTACTTCTTGATCAGAAGGCAACAGGAAATGGTCTGTGACACTGACAGAAGCTTAAGCCAAAGAGATGTCAAAGCCCGCCCCTACAGTGACACATTTCTTCCAACAAGGCTATACCTACTCAACAAAGCCCCACCTCCCAATAGTACCACTCCCTATGAGTTTATGGGATTATTGGGGCCAATTCCATTCAAACTATCACAGATTCTTTAAGAATAACAAAAAGATATTTCTGCCATCCAGGTCATTCCAGAGAGTTTTAAGGCTCAGAACCAGGAACTGAGGCAAAAGCCAAATAATATAAGTAAAATTTGTCATATACTACAGGTACACAAAGGAGTCAAATTAAAGAAAAAAAAACCTAGAGACTTAGGATGGCAGTTGTTGAGCTGGGGAGGGGCAATGGAAAGCATTTCATGGTGCTGTTTCGTTTTGAGAAGATGAATTGGCTCACGTGACTGTTGCGTAATAAAAACCAGTGCTTAATATAATACAACTGGTCCACCTGCTCAAAATGGTTAAAATACTTTTTTCCCTTAGATGTTGGAGATGGAATTCAGGGCCTCCTGAATCTACTCTTGAGCTAAGCCCTCACCCAAAATATTAAAATTTTAAACTGCATATTTAACTCCAGATCCAGAGGAAAAATATTTTACACCTATCCTTTTCCAGCTGAAAACCTTTCTGGGTAAATTGGGGATTTGTTTTGTTTTGTTTCTCAAGACAGGGTTTCCCAGGCTGGCCTCAAATTTACAGCCTCCAGAGTGCTGAGACTAAAGGCATGTGACACCACCTCCACTATTTCTTACCTTTGCCTTCATGAGCCTCCACTAAGCTCATCTACCCCATATCTAAGGTGAGGTAGAGGCCAAATTCTCCATGCCCTGCTCCAGGACTGAAGTCCTTGGCCTTTACACTACCGACCATTATTTCCTGGGGTTTTCCAACTGTCCTACTGTACTCTCCCACTCTCCCTCCCCTTATTACCATGGGAAATTTGCCAAAGGGCCCAGACCTGATTGACAGGAGCAGGACTTTGGGCATCGGTTGTCCTGCCTTAACAGGAGTTTACTTCCTGAAAGAAATCAAGAAGGTGAATCAGTGAGCCTTGGAGGGTTCAAGTCACTGGAGGTGTTCATGCAAACCAAAGGGAACAAGAAACAGTTTCTGTTCCAAAGATGAGTGACCATGGCCTGAGGGCACATGAACACTTTACATGAACATTATAGTCACAGAACAAGACAGTTGTAAATGAGTGTATTGATTAAAGTCACTGATGGGGATATCAGGTAGGTTGGTTAGAGCAAAACCAGGATACTTCAGATGTAATCTGCTGACATTCTTAGCTTTGGAATTGAAAGTAGTGATATGATAAGCCAATACATTCCAAAGGATTACAAATCCAAAGAAGGTTTGCTCAGATATACAGGGTGGTAGTATTAAGAGGGCTATCTTTCACAGCCCAGGATAATTTTGATTCTTAAAAGAACTTAGTTTACAGAGGAAAAATGATCATGTCTGAACAGTTTTCTCGACTGTTATAGAATGATTATGCGTTCCCAGTGAGAGACCACTCTGCAACTTAAAGATTAGTTAGGAGGAAGTTCTTTAATAATAATGTGTCTGGTTCTGGCTGATGTACAGAAGGGAACCAGCCTCGAAAGAAAATTTTACTAACTTATATACTGACCGTAGGCTTATATATTTTGTGTATATCATCATTCTTAAACCTCTTTAGGTCTTGGCCCCAAGTTACATACTGAACAATTTAAAGAGAAACCGGAGGCTGCAAGTCTGGCCACTAAGGAAGATGGGAGATTTACACAGCAACAATATTGTTAGGATTATTTTTAAGTGCACCTTGTCATGAACAAACATTTAGAGAAGCCCTGGCCTCCCAGAGGCCTGGTTAGCATATTACCTATCTTCGAGGAGCCATTTACCCTATAACCAGACCCATAACCATTTTGAGTCTCAGATTCTTTTATAAACTGGAGATGGTACTGGCCAAGGTAAGAGAAGTGGAGGAGAATTTGGAATGCTGTGTAAAGAACAGGTAGCTGGAGCGATTATTAGATAGGAAATGCCCAAGAAAGACACTGGGGATGTATCTCAACAGTACTTATAAAGCATGCACGAAGACCTGGGTTCAATCTACTGTACTGAAATGCTAGAGAAAGGTCTGAGCTCATTTTACTTCCTCCATCCTTCTGTTCTAGATGAGTCTCGGGTGGGAGCGAACAAGGCCTCAGTACCAGGTACAGTAAGATGCAAGTAGACAGTTTTCTGAGAAGCTAAAATTTAAGTTGGTTCTATTTTCTTTTTTATGCGCATGGATGTTTTACCATGGTGTCCGTTCTTCTGGACCTGGAGTTACAGACAGTTGTAAGCTGCCAGATGAGTTCTGGGAATTGAACCCAGGGTCTTCTGGAAGAGCAGTCAATGATCTTAAACTGTTGAGCCATCTTTCCAACCCTTTGAGTTGGTCCTTAAGGGAAAACAATTGTTTTTAAATTGTGTGTGTTTGTGTGTGTGTGTGTGTGTGTGTGTGTGTGTGTGTGTGTGTGTGTGTGTGTGCAAATATGAATGCAGGTGCTGTGGGGGCCAGAAGACAGACTGGATTCCCTGGAACTTGTCACAGATGGTTGTAAGCTTCCCGATGTGGGTGCAGGGAACCCAACTCAGGTCCTCGCAAGAACAGCAAGTGCTCTTAACTGCCAAACCATCTCTCCAGTTTCTAGAGTTGATTCTTAATGAGCAAAGTGGTCAAGAGATGGATCAGAAGGGAGGCTGAACCATCCTAGAGAGCCTCTTAGCAGTGACTCCACATCCCCACAGAGCTTCTGAAGCGACAAGCAGAGTGAGGTGCAAGGACAAAGTGTCATTTTCCCAGACTGTGGTGACAAGAACCTTTTGTGATGTGACTTTGGAGTCTCTGTGATAACAGATACTGGGTCACCCCATGCCATATGACAGACTGCAGCCTCCTTCACAAGCCCAAGGGAGGCTTCCAGGCTTATCAGGTGCACACAGCTATTTTCTTTTTCCGACTCTTCATCCCCGCTCCGCTCCTTGTAGATGTCCTTCCCTTGATGTAACTGCCCCCATCTACCCACATCAGTCAGGACTGGGTGGATTGTAGGATGAAGGCTACAATCCCTTAGGAATGATAAGGAACCATAAGGTCAAGGTAAAAGCTTCTGTTTCCTCCTCTTGGTTCTCTATCTCCCGTTAGTATCATTCCCCAAACTTAGAAGAGCATCTTTCTTTCCTAGGTCCTGTGGAAGCAGCGCCCCCCCCCCCCCCCCCCCCCCCCCCCCCCCCCGCCTTTTGGTGAATCATTCAGCAGTTCTTGCCCCGGCCCTTGGGTAAAGTCAACAGAGACCCTGGAGGGGGGGGAGTGAGAATGAGGGGGAGGACAAGAAAGACCCAAAGAATGAAGGCAGGACAAAAGGGTCTGATCAAACCCCGTTTATTAAGGGAATGAACTGAGTATATATAGGGTGAAGGGGTTGGTGCTAACCCCTTCTTGCTGCTAACCTTGAAAGGAAAAGTAAGTTGTAGGTGGAGACGGTAAGGCAGTTGAGATTATGAGTGCGATAGAGTGGAGGAACAAGGACACATTCCATTTCCAGCAAAAGTCATAAACAGTAAACACGGTGTAAACAAGACCTGCGATCAGCCTGATCCTGTTAATTGCCAGTGAATCATGAGATGTGACCTTGGGTCAGAGTTAGGCAGAGCTTTGCTCTCCACAAGCAGTGAAGGGTATGATGCTACAGATTCTGGTGGTCCAGCTTCCTGAACTCACCTCCTCTCCACTCACAGTTCAAGATACAGCCTGGCCAAGCAGGCTGACTGTAAAGGGGGATGGATGAGAGCGGCTTGGATTTTACTTCCTTACCAACTTCTAAAGATTAGGCAGAGCCTGATGATGGCATAATGTTTGCGTTGGCTTCCACCGGATTCCATCTCAAGAGAGAGATGAATGTCAGTGGAGGCTGGGAGATGCAAGCCCAGCACTGCTCAGGGACATTTTTGTATTAAAGCCTGATCCCTGACCTGGCCATAGAGGATTTAAGGATGAGTCAGAGAAAAGCAAAATTAGCAAGCTTATTAAGTATTTATAGAGGCAAGACAAGTGTTGTGGTTCATACCTATAATCCTGTCAGAAGGGAAGCTGAGGCAGGAGGATCATTACTTGTTTGAGGTGAGTCTAGACTATGCAGTGAATTCTAGGTCAGTCTGGGCTACAGATGAGTCCTTGTTTAAAAATAGAAAGGAAATAAAGGCACCTAAGAAGAGAACAGAATATAAGTATGTGTGTCTTAAGAAGGGTGGCTGCAGATATACTACATAAGCACATGTATACATACATGTGTGCATTTCTGTATATACCCATGACACATGGAGATTATACCCTTACAAACCCAAGATTCTGTTGAAGGCAGTCCAAGGTTATCGGCTGCACACAGCTGCTTTCCATGGCTAGATGATCCTTGATCTGTGCCCAGAAGTGTTTTCCTTGCCTTCACAGTCTCCATCTTTCCACATCTGTCAGTTGGCTAAATGGACTGCCTAAGCCCTAACAGATCACACACACACACACACACACACTATTGGTTTTTCAAGACAGGATTTCTCTGTGTAGGCCTGGCTGCTGTCTTGGGACTCACTCTGTAGACTTATACATATATATGAAATTTCGTGGCTTTTTAAGTTATATGGCATGCAGGATATAATTTATATTAAAGTTGGAAGATTAAGCAAAGGTTAAAATTAAGTGAGTTTAAAGATTAAGTTGAGAATACCTGGACTGGTTTACTTACTCATCTTAAGGAAATTCCTTTTGTGGATGAAAATTGTAAGGTAGTTTATGAGGTCCACTGTTGCTTTGAACTCCTTTTTGAGATGTCCTTATGTAACCTAGGACAGGACAGTACTGTAGTCCTGTAGCTGGATCTGGTTTTATCTGTTGAAATTTGATTCTCAGCCAACAGGGGATGCCAATATGAGGGAGGATGAGGGAGGGAGAAGGGGTTTGGTGGGGGGTGTCTTTGTCTCTCTTCTATCCTACCTGAGTCATTACACGCCCCTTTCGGTTTCAGGAGCTGCATTAGATCAATAGACTGAGAACCCTAGAGGAAAGAGCCCAGAAAGACCAAGATGGGGATTGTGGGATGGGCTGCATTTTTGCATTTTGAGCCCATCCTAGAAATTCCTGATTTAGCAAAGTGTAGGGAAAGCCCAGCCCTGCTGAGATGTTTGTTTGAGGACAGTGATTGCCCATTGCTCAATCCAGACCTCCTTAGACCTTTCTCCCGGGCATGTTTACAGAGCAGGATTGGATGGATTGAGTGTACTGGGGGAGCCATGGAGGAGCACTTGCCTCATCTGCCTGGGACACCTGGAGAAACCCGAAGCTGAGAATTTCCTTGCAGATTCCTTCCTTGGAGATATAGAGATCAAGCCTCTCTATGGTGGCTCATGGTGGCTCATGGTGGCCTATGAACTGCTAGGATCAGAACTACCTTGGAGTTTGTTAGAAGGCTCTTCCTAGGTACAAGAGGGACCCAAGGAATTAGCCATTGGGGCAGAAGTCAGGAGTCTGTCATTTTGGTCCCTCTCTGGACTCTGGACCCAGCTCTGTCAGCAGCCCAGCTTGAGACCTCCAGCAGGACACATGTCCTCTCTGGGCCTCAGGTTCATTATTTAGAACAGGAATGTTGGACTCAAAGTTAACTAATGGCAGTTAAGCATATTCACAGCATAAAGAAAGACATCCCACATCACTCACGAATGAGGCAATGCCTGTGGAAACTCCTGGAACTAAGAGGATCCTTGGTAAACATTACCCTCATCTACATTCATCTCTGGCCCCAACCTCTGTTCCAGACTTTCTTCTCCCACCTGGCTTGAGTTGCTCAGAGAAATCTCAGCTACTTTTCCAGGAACCCTTGTGGATAGTTCCTTCTCTCTTGGATAGTTCCTTCTCTCTGGTGTCAGAAGTTGGGAAGCCAAGAAGAGGAGCTGGCAAGGAAAGCTGCACCCCCTGCTCACTGTGTGGGGTGTGTGAGAGGGTGGGGCAGTGTGTCACACTTCTCCTCCCTCGATAGGTCTCTCTGCCTCCTAGAGGTTGGAGCTCTGGGACTGGGGACTGAAGAAGCTATTCCTAGATGCTCCTGGAGAGACTAAGGATGATGGTCGGGTGGAAAGGATGCCGGTCCTCGATGCAGTCTTCTCTCCCCGTCACCAGTGCTCTGCCACCCAAGGGTGCTACTTCTTGCTCTGCTCTTCCATGTAGAAAGAAAATGTGGGATCATTGTTTGAGACAACTATTTAACAAGGCCTGAGGAGGAATGGAGGCTGGTGTGCGCGTATGTGTTCTTCACATTTATGTGTAGCAGAAACCCATCCCCACCTTGAGAAAATCCCTTATAGTATTTCCTCAATTTCTAAATCCTTTGAAGTGGGACCTGAAAGGGCCACAGATGGTCAAACCCCTGGGCCTCCAGGTAGGTGGAGCTGGGATGGGGTGGGGCCTGGGAAGACTCAAGGCTCTATGGTTCTCTAGCACACTTCCTCTCCTCCAGCCAGCCAACACATCTTGTAGTCCTTTGTTCCTAGGTCTGCTTCATCCTGCCCCAGCCCCAGGAGACATCCTGACTGCCTGCCATGTGGCACTGGGAGAGGCCTCTTAACACTTTTTTTTTTTTTTCTTGTGGAAGGAGGAGGGCTTTTCTCCTGATATTTGCTTCTTTGAAGGCTTGTGAGGGGAATACATATTATGTCTCAAGATCTGGAAGACTTTGGGGACTTCTGAAGATGCTAACGTTGACTCTTCCCCAAACCACCCTCTGATCAACTTTGTGGAGAGAATGTCAATAACAGACCCACAGTCAATGTTATCTCTGTGTGATTCCTAGACATCCCGCAGATCAGTATAGCATATTCTGCACTTAGAATTATCAGGAATCTCCCCCACACCTTCCTGGGATCTGCTGCTGCTTGGTGCCTCACTAAAGTTGAGCAGGTTCCTTGGGAAGAGCATAGGCCTGGGAAAGGAATCTCAGAGGTCTAGATGTCGAACTTGATCCCGATTGACCCTGTGACTTCAGGACGTTGTTTAGATTCCAATATGAAATGGAAGCAGGGCCTTTGTGGGGCTCTGCTGCCCCATCTGGATATTGGGCCACCTGCTGTGCATTTCACAGGGTTATCTGAGGCCCAGATAATATTCAGGATGTGCAGATGTCTTAAAAAGAATGAAATATTCTTTGGGTGTTGACTTTGGGTGCTCTTTCTTGAACCCAAACAAACAAAAAAGTTAATGACTTTAGGCTTCCCCTTAGACTGGAAAGAAATGAGATTTCTTGTATACACTTCATGCCTTGTCCATCTTCCCAAGTGCAACCTTGGATTAGGGGCTTCACCCTCCATTAGCAGGCTCAGCATTCTAGTCTTTTGGGTCAGCTTGTCCCAAGTAAATTCTGATCATTTGGTTGTAGGAACCTCTCAGAACTTCTAAGTTTCTGAGAGGAGGCTGCCCTTGATCCTTGCTGGCTGGGCATCCTGAAGTCCTCAGAGCTTCCTGATGCCTCTGGATGCTAGGAAGGCCACAGATGGCTGCAGAGGGCTGCCTGTCTGGGGGTATTAAGAGGAAAGTGTGCCTAGTATGGTTCTTCCATCCTCTGTGAGAGATACAAGGCTCAACCCAGAACTGACTTAGCCCCACCCTCAGAACATGGAGTTTGGCTGGGACAGATTCCTCCTGGGAATGAATGGGGCTGGGTGGGGCTGGACAACCCTAGAAGTCAAGGCTGTTTGAAGGTGTTATCTCCTTGTGTTGTAGGGTATTGACTTGAAGAGACTGCTCAGATATGGTTTTAAGCCCATAGAGAGTCTTTATCAGCTGGTTGGCAACTACACTGAGCATTCAAGGTTCCAGTACAGCCTTGAGCCTCTATCAGAGTGAGCTTTTAAGCACAAAAGCCATGTCCTAGACTGACATACTTCAGTTAACAATAACAGACAGAAAGCAGAACTACAGAAGCCAAGAAACAAGATTGGTACATTTAGAGACTTTCCCAGAACTATGGACTTTGTTGGGTTGGGTCTTTGTTTCCTTTGTGGCTGGTGGTGCTTTCTGCATGCTGAATTTTATGGCTTGCATGGTCATATCTCTATCATGGAGTCAGTTGTGCTAAGATGTAGGGGCCCTACTAAGTTAGTCTGGGGCCCTGTTAACATGTCAGGCCTCTTTCCTCCATTGTCTACTGTTGGTATGACTTGCCATGTTTTCTTATGCTATCCAGAATTCCATGTGCTACCTGTCATCTTGGGCCAGACCTCCACTTACTCAGTTGATCCCCACAGCCTTGGAGATCCCTTCTCTCTTATCTGTGAAAATGCTACCCGCTCTTCTCATGCCTTACCATTTGGCAGCAGGCCAAGTGACAAATGAAAGCCAGTGAATGCAGGGCATTGTCCCCTTGGCCTATCATTTAGGAGTCAAGGCAACATAGCCATTATTTTATTCATTGAAGTACCTTTGAGTGTCTACTACATGCCAAGCTGTTGGAACTTTGGAGATGCTGTGGGAACAGGAAGAACAGGCAGGCCTCTGCACCTGTGGAGTTCACATTTAAGTGAAGGCAGATTGTCACAAGCTTCTGACCTTGTGACACTGCTATGCAATAGGGTTACAAAAACATCTCATAATGTTTAAGTAAGTTTGCGATTTCATGTTGAGCCTTATCCACAGCTATTTTGGTATATGTGGCTCATGGTCTTGCACAGGTCAGACAGGCCTGGCTTTAGACCAGTGATAAAAATGTTGGGTCTAGTAAGAAGGAAGGGAGATGATTTCAGTCCTGAACATTGGGATATGTTTTGGGGTATGGTACCCCCTTGGTAACTCCTCAAATGACAAAGTTATATTGGCACTACTCCTCTCTTGAGATGATGATGGACATGGGGATAATAGTTTTTCTAGGCTTAGGCTTTTTTTTTTTTTTCTTTCCAGATTTCTCTCCGAGGTCTTAAGGTAGAATAGGTCAGCTTCCTAGGAAAAAACTCTATGAGACCCAGCCTAACTATTTCTTGAGATAGGCAGTCGAGGTAATGGTAATGCTCATGGTAATCAGGAAAGCCTCAGGTCTGGGGTAAACTACTGGAAACTGACATTGAAAGTTATCACCATGCAGATCAAGATTTGCCACCAAGGCTGATGATCTGAATTCAATCCCAGATCCTTGGGACCCACGTAGTGGAAAGAGAGAACTTTTCAAAAATTGCCTTCTGAACACACATGCACTGTGGCACACACACAAACACATACACAGAGATGTGGGGGTAGGGGGGAGGATGCTAAGAAAAAAAAACCCAGAGCATTTAACATTTAAAGAAAAGAAAGGGGGTGACTAAGACAGTCTATATTAGTAGGTTTTTTGGCCCGGGGCAGCCAGAGGTCTAGACTCAGACTTGTCGTGCTAGACCCTTTAGTCGCCCGCAGCTGCTTAGGCTCTTAAAAATGATTTAGACATTTATATTAGCTTTATGTTGTTTGGCTTATGGCTGTTAGCTATTTTTTTTTTATCTTAAATCAACTTATTTTTATTAATTTGTCTGCCATGTGGCCCTTGGCTCACTTGTGTTTTTTATATTTTTTTTGAGGGGGGCGCCTGGCTTGGTCTTTTTTTGATTTTTGTCTTATTTATTTATTTATTTATTCTGATTCCCCACTTATTTTTTTATGGTGCTTGTCATGGGCCAAAACAGCCCCTTTATTTAAAGATTGTTATTCACAGCATACAGAAAGACATTCCCACATCACCTCCCCCTTTCTGTCTAATCAAAAAGGAAGGTTTTAATTTTAACATAGTAAATTTATATATAACAAAATAGTTATCAAGTAAGAATTATAGTTATAATATTTAGTTTATTTGTATTTAGCAAAATTAAAGAAAATATTTTATCATCTATCTTATCTTTATGAATTTTAAGTTTTATATTTAATATATTTTAAATGACTAAGAAAAATTATATTTATAACTACTTAATCTTTATATCAAAGACTATAGAAGGATATATTTATCTAAGTAAACTGGAAGTGTAAGCAACTTTTAAAATCTAGAAATGACAGAGATGACACCTATCTGCCTGGACAGTCACTCAAAGATTTTTTTTTTATAAAGTTGAGGCATCCATCTTTAAAAAAAGGCCTAGAGTCTTTTTTTATTTTAGTGAAGTAGGAAATTTGTTTTGTCTATTTATTAGTTGCTTTCTTTTAGTCTTGGAGAATGTCTGACAGTCTTTCTACATACTATAAGTATCCATCTTTAAATAAAAAAGCTCTTTTGGCCCATAACAGACACCATAAAATTTTTTTTAAAAAAATCTCAACATAGATTAAAAAACAAAACAGGGCAGAGTCAGAGACAGACGGAGCCATATATATATATATATATATATATATATATATATATATATATATATATATATATATATATAAAACACAAGTGAGCCACAGGCCATGTGACAAACAAATTAATAAAAATAAGTTAAGATATGAAAACAAACAATATGCCTCAGCCATAGGCCAAACAACATAAAGTTAATATAAGTGTCTAAATCATTTTTAAGGCCTGAACAACAAGAAATTACTAAAAAATCTAAGGCTACAAGTCTGTGAGTCTAGACCTCTGGCGTCCAGGCCAAAAAGCCTCACTACAACAACAGTCTATGCAGGCTTAGAAAGCTGGATAGAAAATGGAGACTGGCCACCACTTGGACACTGTATTTTAGTCTGAGTGTCACGGGCAAAGGTTGACACTTCCTCTCCTTTGGGCCAATTTATCTGTCAAAGGGCAGGAAGTGGTGAATTTGAGTGGGCAAACACAGGATGAAGACTCCAGAGGCACCAAAGGAGAACTTTGCCCCTCTGTCTCTTCAGATGAAAAACCCAGTGTGGGGCTTGAATGCTGCAACCCTGGCTGGCTGGGTGGTTCCCAAAGTGCCCACTCTTGTCTCCTCTTCCCAGAGTGAAAGGGAAGTTCTGTGAGGCTGCGACAGCTGGTGGCCAGCAGGGTCATCCAAAGAGACCAGTGAGCATGCAGTCAGAAGTGATTTGTGCTTTTGTGAAAGAGGAGACCTCTCTTCAGCTCTCTGGAGAACTGGACCCACCCTATCTTCTGCAGAATTTACCACAAGAAAATGTCAGGTGAAGACCCGGCTGATGATGAACTGTGGTGGTGCGTGCCTTTAATCCCAGCACCCAGACCACAGAGGCAGGTGGATCTCTGTGAGTTCAAGGCCAGCCTGGTCTACAGAGTGAGTTCTAGGTTAGCCAGAGTTACATGGTGAGTTGCTGTCTCAAAACAACAACAAACCAAAACTAAAAAATTAAGGAAGTCGGGTGAGATAGTTAAGTGGGTAAAGACTCTTGCCTGAGTTTGATATCATGGAAAGAGAAAACTGACTCTCACATGTTTTCTTCTGAACTCCACATGTGTATGTATTATGACACACAGACAGACAGACATCCACAGACACATAGGTGCGCGCGCGCGCACGCACCCACACATACATGTACACACACACACATTAATGTAATTTAAAATTAACAAACAAGCTTCAATATGTGGCATCTGGGAAGTGGCACCTAAGATTGTCTCTAGCCTTAACGTGTGTGTGTGTGTGTGTGTGTGTGTGTGTGTGTGTGTGTGTGTGTGTGTGTGTGTATACATACACACATATACACAATACCATAGGGTGTCACTATGTGGTAAACAAAGCTGCCTATGACTGGAAATGACTCTTGCCATTGCTTCTTCAACAGCTCTAACGACAGACTAGATCCTGTCAGCCAAAAACAATGTCAAATTTCAGGGGCATCATTGTTCTCTGGCATTTGTCTCTCCTATCAAGAGCTATGGGTTTGAATCTTAGCCATTAGAATCTGGGCTGTCAGTTCTAAAGGTTTTCTCATCTGTAAAAATCTAGCAATGATGTTATTGAATTCAGGAGTAGTGATGGTGGATATGAGGGCTTGAATAAAACAGCATGTGAAAAATTCTTCAGAGTGCCATCCAGTCCACAGTGGGTACTTAGCACATACTGGGTTCTTTCCTCTTTTTTTTTTTTTTTTTTTTTTTTTTTGGTGTGTTGTATCTTCTCAGTCTCTAGGGAGACAGTATCAGCCTGGAATTCACTATGGATTTCCAGTAAGCCCCTAACTCAAAACCGTGCCTTAGTTCCCCAAGTACTGTGGCACAGACAGGCACATGCCCCCACACCCCACATTCCCTCCTCGTCTGAATAAGAGTTAGCTGTGACTGCTGCACTTAGCCGGATGACTTGAGCTGGAACTCTAGCTTCATCAATTACTGTTGGGGACAAGAAGCAAGCTACCTCAGTAAAGGCTAGTTTCCTCAACTGGCTTTGGAATGGGAATTAATCCAGCACCTGTTGCATGGTGCCAGGGCACACTACTCTTGCTCTTCTGTTACTGTCTTCTATAGGAATCAATATCTGGGGTCTACTTTTATTTCCACAGCTGTTTCCCCCCACATTTTCCTAACCTCTTGTCCTCTGTATCAAGGACCCAGGGAATCCAAGAATGACACTCAGTGCAAGCACCAGTATAATCCTAGCTCTGAGGACAAACATGGTGACTTGGTGGAGCTCTAAGGAAGTCTGGATTTGACCAGCTGAGGCTTTCTTTACCTGCCCCCTCTCTTCCACCCCTGTACTTAAGCTCTGCCTTCAGACCCCTTTCATAAGTGATCTCCCATAAATCAGTGTGGTTGTTTTTGTTGACAAAGACCTGCTACTTCCTTAATCCCAATGTGGCCTTTTCAAAAGGAACTAAGAGCTTGGATTTGGGGATTTCAGATATAGTCATCTGAGTAGGCTTTGCATGAGTGAGCAGTACTACCCACCTTGGCTTACCCCTCAGAGCTGCATTCTTGGGTAGCCGGAAGCACATTCTCATGAATAAGCTCTAGCCCTGTGCTCTCAATTCTTCAGTGGGTCAGTGTTCCAGCAGCAACCCCAGTCTTCCTTTGTTTTTTTTTTTGGGGGGGGGGGGGAGATGAGTATCCATAAACTCTGCCCTAGGATCCCATGCTGTGTGCCCTCCCACAGGTCCAAACATGTATAATTCAAGTCCCTGGAGCCTCCAGTATTCTCCACTTGCACAGGTCAGTTACTCAGTAGAAGGGTTAAGTGTTGACATCCTACTGGCCAAGGACTATGGCAAAGGGTTTTATTTTATTTTACGTTTATTTGTACATGAGCATAGGGTAGTGGTGCAATTAAATGTGTGTAAGTCAGGAGATAACATTCCTATCTTCTGTCACGTGGGGTCAAGGGGTCAAACCCAGGCCATTAGGTTTGGCAGTAAGTGCTTTTACCTGCTGAGCCAGCTCACCAGCCCCCATACAGCCCCAGGATTCTGTTTTAGAGAGTTCAGGTTTGGACGGTCCCATTTTTTTGTGGTGTTTCAGGATACACTCCACTATGAGTGGACAAGAAGCAGAATGTGGCAAATCATCTTCACATAATTGCTAACTTGGACTTGATCTTTGGTGGCACTTCAGTAGTGGTCACTCTCTGATTGCTGAAGAGACCAGGCCTACCTAGCCTTTGGTCCCCAGAAGCACTTGGTATAGTATTAAATGGAATAGAAATTTGGCATACTGTATTTGAGCACATTTCAAAGCCCATCCATGCAATAATTTTTCTTATGCTTATCTATACAGTTCAAGTTTGCCTGAACTGTCCAGTCTATGAGCTTAGATACGGATTAATCTTTAGACTGTAAGACCATTGCTAATATACATTGAACTACATAGTAACACATAGTTACTGGGTCATCTCATTATGGGTAATGGTTTTGTGAGAGGAGCATGCTAAAGCTCATAAAGATTGACCACATGGGGACTGGGGAGATGGCTCAGTGGTTAAGAGCACTGGCTGCTCTTCCAGATGGACCTGGGTTCAATTCCCAGCACCTACATGGCAGCTCACAACTGTGTGTAACTCCTGTTACAGGGGGTCCAACATCCTTATACAGACATACCTGCAGGCAAAATACCAATGCATATATAGTAAAAAAAATACTTTTAAAAATAATCTAAAATAAAGATCTCTCATATGTGCTTTAAGCAATCTGATGTATGGAAGTCTTGATTGAGTCTCAGTTTTTTTTTATGGACCTCTGATTTTAAAAAAGACCTTTAACCACACTTTTCATATTTGTTTGTTTAACACGCCTGCCTCTCTCTCTCTTTCCCCCCTCTCTCTCTCTGTATGTGTATGTGTGTGTGTTCATGCACGCGAGTGTCACTGTGCATATATGCAGGTCAGAGAGCAACTTAACAGGAGTCAGTTCTCTCATCCACATGTGCCCTAGGGGTTGAATTCAGTTGGGACTCAGGTTTTCAGGCTTGGTGGCAAACACCCTTATTTGCTGAGCTGTCTGCTAGCCCAAATGTGCTTGTAAAAATAGCAAACATTCTCTGAGAACCTTGTCTAGATTTTTGAATTCCAAATCCATCTTTTCAAATAGTCTGGGCTCACAGAAAAATTGGCTCTAGAAATGGGATCCTCCCAACAGGCCATGAACTACCGCTCTCTTGTTCGCTGACACCTATCTATTAAGGAAGCATCGAGACTGCTTGTCTGGCACCAGCTAATAAATTACAGAAAGGTATAAAAAACCAAAGACTCAGAGAAGGTTACTGGCAAGGAGATAGTGCCTACCCATGGGAATCAAGGAAAGTGCTGGAAAAAGTGCCATTGAGATAGAATTGGAATGATGTAAATATAAAGAAAATTTTCAATAAAGGTGTAAACTGGAGGGTTGGGATCATGATTTGTTCTACCTGGATGGGAGGATGAGATCTGTAGTGACATGGGACATGATGAGCCTGGAAAGTGATTAGAAGTGGCAAGAAAGGCCCAGGGCAGCATGCTGGGGGAGGGAGGTCAGTCCTGAATTGATTTCCTTTCTTCTGGCAGTGTGGCCAGTGAGCACTGAAAATGTGAACACTGTTAGGCTGCCTGAAGGAGAGATTGCAGCTGCCTAGAAGGTAGATAGAAAGGATCTCAGGATCACCTAGGTTATGCTATCTGCTAGGTCCTGGGATTTTTGCACTTCAGCACCAACATGAGGTATTTTAATTTGCACGTGAGTGTATGTGTTTAACCATTTTGTAGTTGTGTGTGACCTCATGCTACAGAAACTTTGGATGTTACAAATTGTTACACAATGAACTGAAGCATTCATGCTTATAAATGGGCTAATAACTTCCAGCTCTCACTGAGGACAAGTTCTATGACCAAAGGTTATAAAAGCTCTTCAACTGATCTCTTAGCACTGGGCTAACAGATCCAGTGAAACTGATCATTTCAAAAACACAAGAGAAAAAAAATCAACATTTTATTACTGTATTCCAGAGATGATGCGGCAGAAACCATAACTCACTAGTTTTCACTAGAGAAAGACAGCTTGCCATGTGATTTTTTTCCCATAGTTTTGGGGTCAGAAGTGTGTAGTATATGAATCAAGCTATCAAGATAAGAGTCTTAGTGGGGGAAATAATTCTGATTTTTGTGTGAGGAAAGACTGGAAGTTGGGAATTATGTGCATGTGTTTGGTACATGCTCATGTGGGTATGTGTACATGTTGCCATGAGCTTGACTATTGTGGAATATTTGTAGACTGTGTGAAAATGTATTGTAATTGGTGTAATAAAAAGCAGAATGGCCAATAGCTAGGCAGGAGGTTTAGGCAGGACTTCCAGGTAGAGAGATAACTCTGGGAAGAAGGTAGAGTTGCCAGCCAGATGTGGAAGAAACAGCATGGATTATATGGAGAGATGAGGTGAAAAGCCATGAAACAGAACATAGATTAAAATAAATGGGTTAATTTAAGTTGTAAGAGTTACTGGGACAAGCCTAAGCTAAGGCTGAACTTTTATAATAAGTCTCTGTGTTGTTATTTGTGAGCTGGCAGGCTCCCCCGGAATACTACTGCAATTTACATTGGGAGTTCATTGATTCTGCTAGGCTGGCCAGCCAGTGAGCTTCAGGAATCTATCTCTGTCCTCCCAAAACTGGGGTGACAGCCACTTGCAACCACAACCAGTTTTTATGTAGGTTGCTAGATATGTGGGTTCAGATCCCCATGCTTGCGTGCCAGACACTTTACTAAGCAAACTCCCTAGCCTGAGAAATTATGCTTCCTAATAGTAATCTCAAAATTTGTCTCTTAGCTCTTGGCCACTTGATAACTGATTAATGTGTCTGTCTTCTATAGCTTGGAATTGCAATTGGGTTTTTGGTCCCTCCTGTTCTGGTACCAAACATTGAAGACCAGGAAAAGCTTGCCTACCACATCAGCATCATGTTCTACATAATAGGAAGTGTGGCCACTGTCCTCTTCATCCTTGTCATCATCGGTAAGACCATTAGTAGGCTGCAAGTGGGTAAGGGGTGGAGAAGTCATGTCAACTGTGGCAGCATCCTTCAAACATAGCCCTAAATAAGTGCTGAGATACTGGAGTTCAGGCTTTTTATACTTTTCAGATGCTTTAGCCCGAATAATTGTCCCTAATATAGCATTAACGGTGCTATGTACTTTGTTGGCAGCCCAGGAGAGGTTTACTTGTAGTTGACCAGTCTCTATTCCCACCTCACCTAAAGGATTAGGTAGACTGCTGTCACCTTGATGAGACCCCAGCATCGCAGACATTGTGTTAAGAATGTCTAATTTGATCTAGTTCAATAAATGAGGGGCCTTGTAGAACCTCTTCAACAAGGAAGCTAAGACTTGAGGGAGATTCAGTGAGTCATTCTAGATTAGACTGATAGCAACTGGCTGGGAGTGGACTCAAGTCCAAACTTATTTAGTGCCACATTCTAAATTGTAAACAGAAATTGCTCCACAAACACTAATAACCTACAGTTAGCTCGAGAATAATTGGGTGCCAAATTTCTTCATCATCATTATTGATTATAAAAGTAATATATGTGCTGTGGAAAATCTAAAAATAAAAGAGTCTAAAGAAATAACCATTAATTTATCCTTTAACAACTTCATCCCAACAAGGAAACTCAGGTAACTGCTATTAATACTTTGCACAGATGTTCAATTCCTCATCTAAATATTTGATTATTTCTATCTCCTGGCTAGCTCCTACGATCCTTGCACTTTGGAGGCTGAGGCAGGAGGATGACTAATTCAAGGACAGCTAATGCTACATAGGAAGACCCTGTCTCAAAAAAAAAAAAAAAAAAAAAAAAAACAAGAAACACCCCAAAAGTGAACAAAAATAAAAGAGAAACACTCACTGTTTTCATGGAAGTGGTATTACTGGGGTGAATTCAGAGACATCCAGGTAGAATTTTCTTCCCTGCTCAGTCGCCCATCTAAAGGTTACCCTCTCACTCTGTCCTAAAGTTCTATCTCAAGTATTAAAGGTTTATCCCTGTGTGCTGACTCACCTGAAGAGTCAGGTAGTTAAGTGTGTATCTCACAGCACCATCTTTATGGCGTTTCGTTCCAGGTAGCTTAGACAGGGGACAGTGGTCCCTTGGGCTAGCAGAGCTTGAGTGGAGGAAGTAAGGAAGAGTGAACCAGCCACGGTCTCTTAATTCCACTAGGTTTTAAATTGTAATGTGCCCGCCCCCAAATGCTTGTGCTCACAGCCAGTGAGGTTCTGGCTCTTTGCAATTGCAAACCTATGTGGTAGGACATTGCTTTGTTTAGGTATTTAATGAGACAGTAGTTGACTGAGTGAAGGATCCAAAATGAAAAGAAAAAATATTATAGGAGTCCTGGTTCGTGGTTGCCAAATCCTTGAGACAACACCCAATGCTGTGGAGCTAAATTACCTTCTTGAATTACTTTCTTCTGTTGGAAAGGAGAGCTGAGCACCCAAGACAATGGATGGCACATTCCAGTGGGAGCATTTATCCAGAGCTATTGTTGGAAAAGGAAGAGGAGGGGCTCTGAAGTCAAAGTTGGAAGTGGGGGCACTTTGATCTGCAGGAGAGCCAATCTCATTTCCAGAACTTCCTCTGGAGGCAGACTGCTCACCTTTCAGTAGGGACTTGCCAGCCGCTACTGTAATGCTTGTTGAGACCCTGTTGGGGTACCAATTTAGTCAGATAGCTAAAGTCACCCGCCCTACGGAGAGCCAGATGGCACTCGGTGGGGTCAAATCACACTGGCTATGTGTAATTAGACTCCAAATGGAGTAGTTTCCCTACTCTCCAGCCTTTAACACAAGGGTGGTGGTCACTCCTTGTTTCTTTCGTAAGACATGTCTGATTCAGCGTGTTAGCAAGACTAGAAATACACTCTCAACTTTTGCTACTGTAATTTTTTTCCCCAAAAAGGGAACAGCTTTTGGTTGTCATGTTCCAGACTATATGACTCTGTGTGATTCTGCAGTCACATGTCCATCCCCCTTTGGAATGAGCTATTCACAGAGCTCTCTAACCACCCCCCTCACACACACACACACACACTTGCTCTGTGCTGTTATTTGCTAGTTACTGTGGGCTGCCTTGATCTTTGAACACTGCCTAGGAGGTTCAATGAGGCAATTAAATAAAAGGCAATTTAAAAAAAAAATGACAGTGCAGAGATAATACAGAGATAAGAAAATGACAGTGCCTCAGAAATAAAGAGCTTGCCTTGTATGCTTGAGGTCCTAGGTTCAATCCTCACTACTGCAAAAGAGAAAAAAGAAAAAAGCAATAAACAACTTCAGGAAAGGGATTGGGAAGATTTCTCTGGAGACTGTTATTTCCTCCACAGTTTCAGCCCCTTCCTCTGAGAGGACCGAGCCAGCTTGTGTCTGTGTGGAGCTGGTGCTGCTGGGATGGGACCACAGGAATTTTTCAACATCTCTATTACTTTCCTTTCAGTATTCAAGGAGAAGCCCAAGTACCCTCCCAGCAGAGCCCAGTCCTTGAGCTATGCCTTGGCATCCACCGATGCTTCGTACTTAAGTTCCATTGTCCGGCTCTTTAAAAACCTCAACTTCGTGCTCCTGGTCATCACCTATGGTAGGTAAGGTGCCCAGGTGTCCAGGAGTGCCTGGAACTAGCCTGATGTGTCTGTTTCTTACTCTTCCCAAGCCCCAAATGTACATGTAAAGTGGGTTGACCTTAGGGCCTCTGGAGATGTTGTAAAGTCCACCCTAGAAAAACCATTCCTTTGTATGCAGGTTCTGACAAATGCTTGTGGATCTAGTATCTGGTCTCTACAGCAGTTGTAGATGATTTTCCCCCTCTCATTAACATCTTAATACTTAGGATTTAAACAAAAATCTCTCAATTCAGCTCCCAGCTACACTGAATTCACCTGTATAGTTCCTCTGTAAGTAAACATTGGATACTCCAGGAGTGATAGATGGATGCGTGAATGGGTTAATGAATGAATCCATAAACTAATCTTGCTGGCCAGGAATGGTGGCACTTACCCACCTTTAATCCCGGTACTCAGGAGACAGAGGCAGGCAGATCTCAGAGTTTGAGGCTGATGAGTTTCAGGACAGCCAGGGCTGTTACACAGAGAAACCCTGTCTTGAGAAACCAAGAACAGACCATAGCATTCAAAATACCCATCCTTTAAACGGCTACTGCTCTGTGAATGGGCATTCTTAGTTCAACAAGTTGTAGCCCTGCCCACAAGCACTGCCTTAGCCTACACTTGACCATTCAAGTTAAATAAGTAACACACTCAGTAGCCTGTGAAACAAAGACATGAGGTTGAGCTGACAAGATAAACTGAAGTGAGAATCTGTGGCCAGCCATGACTTCATGTTTTCCATGGGTATACAGGTCATTGTTTATAACGCGAGTCTTCACTACCAGACTGAAGTCCTATGTACTCATGTGTCTTAGGGTTACTATTGCTGTGAAGAGACACTGTGACCATAGCAACTCCCATAAAGGAAAACATTTACTTGGAGGGGGCTTATAGTTTCAGAGGTTTAGTCCATTATCGGCATGGTGGGAAGCATGGCATCATGCAGGCAGACATGGTGCTGGAGAAGGAGCTGAGACCTCTACGTCTTGATCTATAGGCAACCAGAAGTGAACTGTATACTACATTGGGCATAGTTTAAGCCTATACAAGAACTCAAAGCCCATGCCTACATGACACTTCCTCCAACAAAGCCACACCTCCTAATAGTGCCACTCCCTATAAGCATTCAAACACTTGAGTCTATGGAGGCTATACCTATTCAAACCATCACACCATGTGAGGCCAATACTATAATTATCCCCACTTAACAGAGAAAGAATCTGAAACTCAGAGAGACTAGGTATTTAGTCTAAGGTCATATGCTGCAAGTGGTGGAGGCAGATTCAAACACAAGTTTGTTAAACTTGAAAGCCTGCATTTTCTCTCTTGTTTCGTAACTCAGGCTTCACACTGTCTTAAATGATCCTCCTATGTCAGCTTCCTCAATAGCTGGAACTACAGGCATGTGCCACCACACCCAACTCCAAAGCCAGCATTTGTTTGCGTATTCCATAGTTGCCCAAATATTTCACTCCAGATCTGTGCTAAAAATTGTCTGCTAGGAGGGCTGGAGAGATGGTTCCGCAGTTAAGAGCATTGATTAAGTGCTCTTTCAGAGGACCTGGGTTCAATTCCCAGCACCTACATGGTGGCTCCCAACCATCTGTACTCCTATGTGATCTGACTCCCTTTTCAGGCCTCCTCCGGAACCAGGCATGTATGTGGTGCAGACACACTCACAGACAGATCATCCACCCATAAAACAATAAATAAATAAAAATTAAACACCAACTGCAGGGGAAATTTATCAGGTTGTAGGTCAGAGACTATTACTCTCATGGAGAAGAAGTATGTTTTCCGGCAATACACCAAAGCGGGTAGCATCTCCTCTGGCAGAGCTCTAGAGGCCTCTATTAGCCTCTGGAATCTGATCCCCCATCCTTATTTCCTTCAGATTCTTAGTTCTAAGTATACCTCTGTATCCATCCACAGTAAACTCTCCAACCTCTAGACAGGAAGCAGTTATTAACTGCCCATCATTGGGCACTATGCAAGCATATGGGACCAAGCATTTGGTGAGGAGATGTGTAAGGAATGTTAGGCTTTAGACATATAGTGAAGAAGCTAGATGCCTTTGGGTTCCCTTTCAGGCTTAGGAGTCCATCACACTGAAAACATTTACTTTTCATATTGTCTTGAGTACATCCCTCCGACTGCTGTGAATATTACTGCATCTGACAGTGGCTCTGGGGGAGATAGTATTTGTTTTCTGTGGCTTAAGATGATGCTAATGGTACCTACTGGACAATGATGCATTGTAGAGCTCTGGTCCTTAGTGCTGGAGGCTGTGAGCGGCAGAGGATGACACAACCTAAATGTATTGAGGATGCTGTTTTTGGTTATTGGAGGGGCCAACTCTGGGTCACACTGTAGGGTATAAAGCAATTCCTCCCTGTCTGTCATATGGTTGGTGGCTTTTATTCCTGTACTTTAGTCGAAATTACAAGTTTTAACTCTGTACCACTGAACACTCTAGGTATTCCCCCTCATCTATTTGTTAAATTATAATACAGTCATTTAAAAGATTAGCTTTCATATGTATTTTATTATTTAGAGCAGGGCCTTGTGTTACATTATGGTTTCATGGCCCCAGGCACCAGAGGTCCAGACCCACAGACCTGCTGTCCCAGACCACTTAGATGCCCGCTGCTGCTTTTCCTCCCCAAAATGACTCAGACACTTATATTAACTTCATGCTGTTTGGCCTATGGCTCAGGCACATTGACAGCTAGCTCCTTCATCTTAACTCAACCCATTTCCATTCGTCTATCCTGCTATGTTCCTTACATGTTGCTCCTCTGGGCGGCTGGCTCGATCTGACTCTGATTCTGCCCTTCCTTTCCTACCTATTCTGATTCTCCTCCTACTTCTTCTATGGTGCCTGTCATGGGCCAAAACAGCTCCTTTATTTAAAGATTGATATTCACAGCATACAGAAAGGCATTCCCACATCAGTCTTGTGACTCTCGGACTGGCCTAGATGACTGAGAATGGACCTGAGTTTGTAGTTCTTCTGTCACAGGTCCTGAGTGTTGGGATTACAGACAAGTGCCACCATGCATGTCTGTTTTATGTGGTGACCTGTGGTGACTGCAGGACTTAGTTTTCTGGAGGTAAGCATTCTCACAACTGAGCTTCATTCTTCACTTCATTAGGGATCAAAGCACTCTTTTGCTTCAGTGATAAGGATCTTGGGAATCTGCTTGTCTAAAAAAGCAGCAAGGAAACCAGCAAAAATGGCCAGTCACCTCCTCCACCCCAGGACTTCTAATAGCTCTTGTCACATTGTAGGTGGTAACTAGTCAAAAAAATTGACTGAGCAGGGTGGTAGTAGAACATGCCTTTCATCCCAGCACTCAGGAGGCAGAGATATTTGTATGTTGAGGCCAACTTCTGATGTTCAGATCTCCAAGTTCGAGGCTAGCCTGGTTTTCAGAGTAAGTTCCAGGACAGCCAGAGCTACACAGAGAAACCCTGTCTCAAATAATAATAATAATAATAATAATAATAATAATAATAATAATAATAATAAAGGCTGAATAGTAACAGTGGGCTTTGTGTCCACTGTTCTCAAAACATGAGAACAATGCATGAAGTGTCAGGAATCTGCTCTCTGTGACTTCTTCTAGTGTCTTGTACAGCCTAATAGCTGCCATATTGAAAGGCAGAATACTTTTTCTATGCTGGTCTCCCACCTACCTACAGGTGTGTTCTAGATCACTGTCCCAGGTGTCTGACATCTGGTCTGGTCTGGGAACCGCTGCTTGAGATTCCCTTTCCCTAAGGATTCTCAAAGCTCTTACCCTTCTTCTGCCTTGTGGAAGGTACCAGCAGAGGGATCTCAGAGCACCTATAAGATCCTTACAAGAAGTTTTGCAAAGTACAATGACATATGTGTATGCAAATGCCACCATGAAACCCATTACTTTGTATGAGATGAGTTGTCTTAGTTTAAAAAAGAATTGATGGAGTTGGAGAGATGGGCTCAGCAGTTAAGAACATGTGTTGCTCTTGCAGAGGACCTGGGATTGGCTCCCAGCTCCTGTGTAGTGGCTCATAAAATTCTAGTTTCAGGGGATCCAATGCCTTCTTCAAGTCTGCTAGGGTACCTGGCATGCACATACATGCAGGCAACATGCACACACATAAAAAATTTTGTTTTTTAGACAGGGTTTCTGTGTGTAACAGCTCTGGCTGTTCTAGAACTTGCTTTGTAGATCAGGCTGACCTTGAACTCAGAAATCTATCTGAGTGGATCCTCCTGAGTGCTGGAATTCAGGAGAAAGAGGAAGAGAATTGGGTGTGGTAGTACATGCCTCTAATTCCAGCATTCTTTTAAAAAATATGTTTTAAAGATTTAGTTATTTTATATTGTATATACGAATGCTTTGCCTGAGTGTATGCATGCACACCACATGCATATCTATTGAATCCCTTGGAACTGGGGTTAAGGATGATTGTGGGCATGCTTCTGAAAGGAACATTAGGGCTCTGGCCCCTTCCTGTCTGTCATGAGGTGAGGAAATTTGATCCACTGCAGTCTCTCCACTGTGATGGGCACTGCCTGTCACAGGCCCAAAACAGCAGGTCCCAGTCTGAAACCTTGAACCAAAAAGAAACCTTTCTCTCCTAAAAGTTGATTATCCCAGTGTCTGTAGTTAGGGGGTTTTATTGCCATAAAGAGACACTATGACCATGGTGATTCTTATAAATAAAAACATTTAATGGGGATGGCTCACTTACAGCAGAGGTTCAGTCCATTATCCTCATGGTGGAGGGCAGACAGACAAGGTACTGGAGAGGTACTGAGAGTCCTAAATCTTGAAAGCAAAGGAAGCAGACTGAGATACACTGGGCGGTATCCTGAGCATAGGAAACCTCAAAGCCCACCCACGCAGTGACACATTTCCTCTAACAGGGCCACACCCACTCTAACAAAGCCCACCTCCTAATAGTGCCACTTCCTATGAGATTATGGAGGCCGGTTACATTCAGACTACCACACACAGGTATTTTGTCACAGCGACAAAGAGCCAGTTAGCACAGCAAACTTCCCCAGAGATAAGCATTCCCCAATCTAATGGCATACTTGATTAAATTGTTTTTCATGTTTCTCTTCTAAGAACTCAGATTCTGGTAGCATCGGTGAAGGCCTGCCTTTTGGAAATGTTCTGGGCATTTCTGAGTTGCAGCAGATTTGGGAGTTTCTGAAGTAGCTATGGGAAGGGTTGATCTTGTGGTCTTGGGGCTCCTCTTCCATGTGAACCCCACCACCTAAGACTCTTAATCTGGTCTCTCATCCTCTGTATTCCTTAAGTCAAACTCTAGTTTAAAGAAATACCTACTATTTCACCGTTCCCTCCCTCCTTTCTCTGTCTCTGTCTGTCTGTCTCTTTATCTCTCTCTGTTAAAATACAGATTCTTGAGCTCCATTATAGGAGATTCTGATTTAAAAGAGTGAATTTTGAACTTTTTTTTTTTTTTTTTTTTTTAAAGATAGGGTTTCTCTGTGTAGCCCAGGCTGTCCTGGAACTCACCCTGTAGACCAGGCTAGGCTTGAACTCACAGAGACCTGCCTGCCTCTGCCTCCCAAGTGCTGGAATTAAAGGCCTGTGTCACCACTATCTGGCTTCATTTTTTAACTTTTAAGTGGTTCCTGAAATCGTTTTGGGGGAAAACTAGCCTCAACAAAGGAAGGAGACCCCCCAGTGATACCTGCCACATCCTCTTGCTTCCTTCTCAGGACCTGCACATGTCTCTCAGTGATTGATGTGACTGTCAGCATAGCATGCTCTCAGAGCGGTCACACTTCCTCTGCACTGAGCTGATGGTGCTTTACCATCAGAACTGAATATCAGACCATCCTCTGGATTTGTGGAGGAGGTACCTCACCCTCAGGGCAGAGCCTACATTTCATTCCAGCTCTCCTGCTCTTGGGTGTGACATGCTCAACTTTTTGTACTGTATATACCAGTGGACTTATGTTGTCTGACTTGTGTAGCAAAGTTTGAAGATATAGGGGAACATCTAAAGACGGATTCAGGAATCCATATGTTGGCTGCCAACTTCTCTGGGGCCAGTGTGTAGAGGAGGGGCAGACAACTTCCAGAGTACATCTCTGCTTCCTGCCCTTCTCCACCTTTATCCTGGCTGGTCTAACTGGGTGTTGGGAGAGGCTATTGGTAAATCACTCTCTGAGTCAATATTTTCATCTTCAGCAGACTTAGAATCATCTGGAAGGCTTACTCATACAGATTATTCCCAGAACCCCTGGAGCAGCAACCTTACCCAGCTGGGGATCCAAGCTAAGACTAGCTGATCCACCTGAAGTCAAAGTTCACTTGGCTTTGGCAGGGTCACCTTAGGCCAGGGTGAGAGGGAGGGTGGGAAGATAGTAGGGTGAGAAGAGGCTAGGAGGCTGGGGGTTTTTTGTTTGTTTTTTGTTTTTCTTCCTGCTCTCACCCACATTCCAACCCATCCCATTTCTCAGAACCTTGTCTCCTGGTGAAATGGAATCCTAAGTGTCTGGGTGTGGTTGAAGTTAGTTGGGTTTGCTTTCTAGTAAGGTGCGGATTGGACGATGATTAAACACTCTTTATATATTCATTATCTGTGGGTATGTGTGCATTGTGTATCTGTGTGTATGTGTGTCTCTGTGTGTCACTGTACATTTGTGGCGGTTAGAGGACAACTTCCAAGAGTGGATCTTTTCCTTCTATCCTGTGGGTCCTGGGGATGGAACTTGGGTCCTTAGATGTGGTGGCAGGTACTTTTCCTCACAGAGCCATCTTTCTGTCCTCTGTAGGATGTTTTATGTGACAACCACTAGCCTGGCAGTTGTAGCTTTGGGTGACATGTGGCATTTGTTAGCCTGCTGTGCTGTGGTCTTGTGTTGTTGAGGAGGCCACACTAAGCCCATCCTTTGGCATCTATGGGGTGACCCTGGTGAGAGAGGCTGGAATGGGAAGAAACCTAAGGACACCTTTGTTTTGAGTTGTGAAACCTAATGACTTAAAGTCAAGGGCTCTGGAAACACCAGCGTTAAAATTCAGACCCTGCTTTATCCCTCAATGCCTGTGTATTGCAGGAATGGGGATGAAAATTCTGATCTATTTTGCATGAGAATCTGACCTTCTCTCTTTATCTTGTTCTCTGGGGAACCTGATACAGGAAGAATGCTCAGTATACTTCAGTACCCTTGCTTATGATAAAAATGACCTGTGATTAAAAATGGACAGGGAGACCTGGTCAGATCTGGTCTGGTGTGTCCTTGAGTACAGTGGTTCTTTTCACTGGTCTATCCTATGGAAACTATGGCTGAAGAGCTGTGCTCCTGGGAGATACCAGAGGGAGGTTCCTACACTAACTCTTATTGTTCCTTAGCCAAAACCTTGAGGCCCAAAGAGAAACAGCATCTAGATGCCTTTGTGGTCTGAGGCTCTGTGGACTGGTTCTACTGAAGGATGTTCTGCTATGAGCCATATGCCCTGTCTTATACCCGTATCCACAAATAGAATGTGAAGTGTGCCTATGGTAGTCTTGTGAGCTCCAATATGCAGTTAAAGAAAAAAAAAAAAAAAGATCTTACCCAGCCTGGCTTCTTACTCAAGATCCTCCTGCCTCAGTCTCTGAAATGCTGGGATTATGTGGGATGTGATTAGCAGTATGTTCCACCTCACCTAGTTTAGGGTTTGCTTTTTTAACTGTATGCATTTTTCTCATCTATAGAATGGGTATGCTAACACTACTAACGTTTAGGGAAGTTATAAAGCTGGAAAGATCTTTAGAGCAGGGCTAGTACCTATGTATGTGGTACTGTCAGTCATCATTATCATCATTATCATCATCCTTTGAGGAAGGTCAGGAGGCCCTTTCTCCTTTAGATCAGTTTCAATCTCAACATAGTCACTAACTGATTTTGTGGCTTTGGGCAAATAACCTTATTATGTTCCTTCCTATCTGTATGTGTTTATATACACATATGAATGTGTGCATGTGGGTTTTTACATATGTACAATGCACAGAGACCAAGGGTCATACTAGATGTCTTCCTGTTACTGTCTTTTAAAAAAGTATTTTATTTAGTCTTTTAAAATTTCACATTATTTATACATCTTGACCATACTATCTAATCTACTGCCTCCTCCCAATTCGTCATAGTGCTCCCCATTCTGTCTCCCTCCCAGCTCAAAGTGTTTTGAAGCAGAGTCTCTCACTGAAACCTGGATCTCAGTTTTGCTAGGCTGGGTGGCCAGTGAGTCCAGATCCATTTGTCTCTCTCTCTCTCTCTTTTTTTTTTCCTCCAAAACATTGGGGTTACAAACTTCAGAGCCTGTGCCTGTCTCTTTGCATGTATACTAGGGATCCAAACTCAGGACTTTATGCCTGAATGGCCGACACTTTATTTACCAACTGAGCCATCTCCCCATTCCCCTATTCTTTATTCTAGCAGTCATTCCTAGGTGTTCCATTATTTGATGAAGTAAATGCTCCTTCAGGTGTAGTTTAGTTTCAAGTAGATCTGTGTGACCCCAAATCAGAGAAGTGGAGGGGCAGAGAGAGGGAAGCTCAGGAGCGGTGTCAGGGCTCCAAGTCTAGATGCCCAGAGGGGGAGTATGGTCATCAGGAGGGGCTGGTGGAGGGCGTCCACTGCTGTTTTCAATCCCATATGTCTAGACAAAGCTGGAAAGAGGAACAGAGATGCTCCTGACTTGGAGTCATTTCTGGGTGTAACGGTGTGTGGGGGCGGGGGGGGGGGTGGGGGAGGGAGGCTACAGTGGTTAATTTGAGTTGTTTTCATGTATTTCTTTCAGGAGAACTAGAAAGTAACCTCATATTTTCCTGAATTATCCTCCTCCGAGGACATCACACAGGGTGGAAGTAGGGATGGAGATTTCTTTGGATCTCTCTAAGGATTTCAGGGAGGAGGAAGGTCTGAGAAACGGTGGATCCTAATGTATTTCACCCCTGCTTCCTTCCAGGCCTGAATGCTGGAGCTTTTTATGCCTTATCCACTCTGCTGAATCGCATGGTGATAATGCACTTCCCGGTAAGACAGTTCCCTGGGCATGCTGGGCAGGGAGATGCTAAGCTTGCAAACCTGTCTCTTTAAGGGCTAGGGGTGGTCACTCATGTTTAATTAGTTCTAGGTGGCAAGGATGGTGGTGTGCTTACAGAGTTTGGAGGGAGACCGTATGGATCTTAATTTAAGTTTTGATGGTATGAACCCATGTCATTGCTTAACGTGACAAGCTTGTTACCATCTTAGACCTCTCTCTTTTCTGCAAAAGACATGTAATTCTCCCCTCCCCCCTTTTAAGACATGGCTTCTCCTGACTGTCTTGGAATTCAGGACGTGCTAGAGTTGAACTCACAGAGATCTGTCACCCCTGCCTCCCTTTACTGGGATAAAGGTGTGGGACACCACCTTCAGCTCCTTTTTATCTTTATTTTCTTTCATTCTTTTTTCTTTTTTTTTTTGAGACAGGGTTCTATTATACAGCCTTGGCTGGCCCGAAACTCACAAAGATCTGCCTGCCTCTGCCTCTCAAGCACTAAGATTAAAGGCACGCATCACCACACTCAGAAACAGTTAACTCTTGAAAGATTATTTTTTAAGATTAGAGAATAAGGGCTGGGAAGATGTCTCGGTGCTGAAGAGCACCAGCTACTCTTCCAGGGGACCTGGCTTCGGTACTCAGAAAGCACATGATGGTGCAGAACCATTTGTAACTTCCATTCCAGGGGACTAGAAACCTTCTACTGGCCTCTGCAACTCCTGGGCATGAATGTGGTATACATATGTATGCACTGGTGAAACACCAAACACAAAATAAATAAATAAAAATCTGTGTGTGTGTGTGTGTGTGTGTGTGTGTGTGTGTGTGTATGTGTGTGTGTGTGTATTTAGATCATATTTATGATATGGGCAAGGTTTAATTTTGAATCCCTATATGTTCAGTTAAAAGGTTTTGGCTTTTTAATTTTTATTTAATTTTATGTGTATGGGTTGGGTATTTTGCCTGCATGAATGTCTGTGTACCTTACACGTGCCTCACGTCCATGGAGACCAGAAGAGAGCATTACATCCCCTGAGGCTGGTGTTACAGATAGTTGTGAGCTGCCATATGGGTGCTGAGGATCGAACCCTGGCCTCTGAGAAGAGCAGCCAGCTCCTCCAAGCTCTTACCTGTTAGTCATCTCTCCAGCCCCAGCGTCTTATTTCTTATTAATTTTCTTCTTATTATTAAAGACAAGGTCTCTCTCTGTAGACCTGGCTGTCCTGGAATCAAGTAAAGCATTTAGAACAGTGTTTCCAGGACCAATAAGGCTGGATATTGAGAAAGTGATACTGAGTGTCACAGAGTCAGGAGCACCATGGCTGTGGATGTCACACTTGCAGGGGTACCAAGGCCATGGTTGTCACACTTGCAGAAGCCAGTCTTGTTTGATGTTCCTGTTTTCAAAGCTTGTTCTAAGATCATGTCCTAGCTCTCTCCTTAAAAAACATATGCCTTTGACCTTGGGCTAGCAGGTTAATCTCACTGTGCCTCAGTTTCACATCATCATTTGGGTACAAACTGACTCCTAACCATATGGTAAGGATCATGAGAATTAAATAATAATGCCAATAGAAGTGTCCAATGTGTTTGACATTGCAGAATGACATTGTTATCATTCATAGCTATCTTTAGAAGTGTGGCCACAGGTTAGATCCATCTGAAAAATAAAAAATGAAATAACTTTGTGCACTAATAGATTTTTCCCATTTATAAAATGTAAACAATAATATATAAGATTGAATTGCTATAAGGATTAATTTTAAAATATGTGGGCTGAGCATGGTGGTGTATCCCTTTAATCCCAGCAGTTGAGAGGCAGAGATAGGTAGATCTCTGAGAGTTCAAGGCCAGCCTGGTCTACATACCCAGTTTCAGTCCAGATGAGATTACATAATAAGATTCTATCTAAAAAAGGTTAAGCAATATATCTAGATCTAATCTGAATGGCAGTAGTTCTAAGGACGGAATTGGGTTGATAATGTTACCCCAGCATACAGCGTCATAAATACACAACTGGGGTGGTATTGTGGAGAAGAGCAACTCTTCTAGAATTTTCTCCAGGTCATTGTCTGATATTTGTAAAATACTAGTTGTAATGGATCCCACTGGGTGTTCTCCATGGTCTCCCTAGGGCGAAGAAGTGAATGCTGGAAGAATTGGCCTGACCATTGTCATTGCGGGAATGTTTGGAGCTATGATCTCAGGCATCTGGCTGGATAAGACCAAAACCTACAAGTGAGTGGTTGGGTTTTTTGTTGTAGTTTGGTTTGGTTTGGTTTGGTTTTTACCAGAAACTGGGGCCCCTTGCTTTTGAAATGGCATCCTTATTAGGAACATAGCTCGATAGCTTTGGGGCCGGGTAGTAGCTGGAGGTGTGAGCAGCCAAGCAGAGGAAAGTAAGTTCCCGTTCACTTTCTCTGAGTCTCAGTGACCTCATTTACAAAGCAGAACTCTGTCCTCACTCTATGGGACCATGGGGTGAATTAGGAATAGAGGACACGAAGGCTAGTCTTCCTCCCCATTCTGTCTGTCTAAAGCCTCGTGGGGGAGGAGATGTGAAAAGATAAAAAGCTCAGCCGTTGGGAGGTTGTAGAACCCCAAGGAGCAAAGAGCAGGTGATGTCACTGCCTTCACGCAGTCGGCTAGGGATAACAACTTTCTGTGTTTTACCCCAGTTTGCAGTGGGTAAATTGCAATTTTGTCTTGCAATTGTTTTTTATCTTGTTTGCAAATATCATGATATGCCTTGGACCGGACTATTCAGTACACTCTTAAGAGCCCCGAGTGATCGTATAAGGTTTTAGTATATGCCAGCCTAATCCTGACCTACAAATACAGAATCCTGACACTGTACTCTGCAGATGCCAGTGTAGTGGAAGGGTCTGCTTTGTAAAATACAAGCTGTGGGCTGGAGAGGTGGCTCAGTTGGTAAAGAACTTGCCATGTAAGCACAAGAGCCTGAATTTGAACCTGGGATCTACATAAAAAGACACCCATGGTGGCATGTGCTTGTCATCTCAGGCTGGGAAGGTAGACAAGAGGCCTTCTGGAATTCAGTGGGCATCAGTTCATCAGGCAGCCTTAAAGGAATTCTCCAGAGAAGAGATAGCTAGGTAACAGACCATCTGGTAACCTACTTCAACCTACACCCATGAGTTGAGAGTTGAACTCAGGGCCTGTGTATGCTAGGCAAGTAGTTGAGTACTGAGGTATGTTGTCAGTCCTGTCTGTACCTTCCAGTTATGACTCTGTGGTGCTCCTCATACGGAGGGTGTTCAGCAAACAACTAGCTGTGTGTCAGCTGCCAGGATGGTCCTATACTGAGGTCAGCAGTACTCCAGGCTGCTTTGCCAAAGCCTCCAAAGTTCCCAGTGTCTGGAGGCAACAGACAATGGCAGACCTGTTCTCTGCCACACAGACCCACTTCTATAAGCTTCTGGGCAGGTCAAGTCTCACTTTGGTTGGCTTAGTCAAAGGCCAGCTGAGGCCACTCCCGGGGATGTGGCTTCCAGGCTTACTACGAGGATCCTGGCTCTGCTTAATTCTTGCTGGTAAAGCTTGGCTGCTTCTCTGTCTCTGTATCTGTTAGTTGCTTGTTTTGACCAGACACAAAAGCACCAACGGTTGGCCACCCCCCCCCCCAGGCAAGAGGACAGCAGTGTCCCTTCTTCCAGGGCCTGTCCTGCTGCAGGAATAGGGAGGGATTGGAATGTTGGCTTGGCAGGGTCGTGGGCAGCCAAATGATTTAGAGAAATTAGAAAATACAGTAAGGCCTGGGGAGACTCTTGCTCTGTCCTCTTCAGGAGCCAAACATAGCTAGTTCTTAGAGTCACCCAGTGTCCAGAGCCAGTGCCAATCACTTCTCTTCCTCTCCAAACTCCTGGATTTGTCTGCTTTGGGTTGGAGGCTGGAAACTGGGCATTGAGGTCTGTTTATCTTGGGCTGGCACTAGGAAATAGTTGTTTTGTTTTTAAGTAACCACTATGTGAAGGTAGAGCTGTGCTTTAACAAACACAATAAAGAAACTTTTTTTGTTATCTGACTCACGTTCACGAACATGCTTTCTGCAGGATGGTAGAACAGAGGGAGCGGATGGGGTGAAGGGAGGAGGTCCCTCATTCTCAGAACGGGGTGAGAATAGCATCATCTCGAGGCTGTAGCTTTCACTCCTCCCCCAAACACAACCGCATAGTAGGTTATTATTCTGGTGTGCAGCTTGAGATGGTGCCGATGTTTCAGACTCATCTTGGGGTCAGATCCTACATTCTGCATTTACATCAGCCAGTGACTTCAAACACAACAAACCTATTTTTCTTCATGGGTAAGATTAGGGTCACCAGAGATTTCTCTGCAGGGGTGATTGCAGACATAAACATGTGTAATGTATGTAATAGAATCTGAACTCCAACAAATTATTATACCAAAGTGTGCTCACTGGTGTGCCACTGTATTCCTGGCTCCGGAGGTGACATGTAAAGGTTCTGAGTCCCAGTGCTCATGGCAGAAGAGCAGAAGGGTGTGACCAGGCAGCATCCCACCAGAAGTGGTACAGGGAGTAGAATGCCAGTCTGTCTGCAGAAATCAGAGCCATGAAAGAGTTCTGGGTTACACACTGTGAAGGGAGTGGTGTGTAAAGAAGCGTGGGAGAGGCCAGCCTGACTTCAAACCCAGCATAAAGAGAAAGGCAGAGGGGGTGTAGGCGGTGACCTCTCCCTTTGGCTTTGGAGTCAAGCATTTAGCTTGGGATTAGAGAACATTCCCTTTCAGCCCCTTGTCGGAGCAGATTAGTTCAGTTTCAACAGTAAAATCTGTGCAAAGGGCCACAGGAAGAATTTAACAGAGGTGGTCAAGCATTGCCATGGGGGTTTGGGATGTCACAGGTAGCAACCAGTATTGAAAGCTTAAAGTAGGTTTGAACACCAACCGCCCCCTTGACTACAGCTGATGTCTTGTTATCTACCAACCCCACCTCTCTCTCTCTCTTTTTTTTTTTTGGAGGGAGACTGAAGAAGTACAGGGTTGTACCATTCTTACCCATGGATGGGACATAACAGGTTGTTAGGCTTGTGGAAAGAGTGCCAAGAGAGTAGAATGGCACCTACCTAGTCTTATTCATTGGAACACTGGTCATGATGTGATTATTTATTGTAAACGGGTAACTGTTGGATTAGTGTTCCTCACCTACACAGAACGCGCCTATGAAAACAGATGTGCCAGCACGCTGCAGAGAGCTGGAAATAGATGTTCCGTAGATCCTTGTGGAATGAACAGATTAACAATGGGTGCTGTTGAGTAGGGTATGTGACTCAACTTCTTTGCATTTATCCACAGGGAGACAACCCTGGTAGTATATAACATGACTCTGGTGGGCATGGTGGTGTATACATTCACCTTAAACCTGAACCGTTTGTGGGTAGTATTCATCACTGCTGGCACGCTGGGGTAAGTTTCATGTCTGACCTGTTTAATTGGAAAACACATCCCCTGGTTTCTAGATTGGCCAGTAGCCTAAGATGCAATGTGTGTCCCCTTTTGCTACCTCAGGAGATGGTGCTGAGGGGTCTTGTTAATACTTGAGGGAGGCATGGGCCAGGTGGAGTGGTACATGCCTTAAATGTCAGTCTGAGGGCAATCTGGTCTACAGAGTCAATTCTATTTCCTGACATAGCTGGGGCTATGGAGACAGGCTGTCTAAAAAATAAAATAAAATAATGAAACCAAAATAAAAACTGAGTCACTTTGGGTAGCTGAGCTGTCCTGTTGGGATCGACTGAGCAAGGGCTATGCCCTTCAAGACACCTGGGATGCTGGGGAATGTTTAGCGGCTCCGGGTTTAGGTCTCAGCTCTGTTACCAACTGTTGTTAGAGCACAGGCATGCCACCTAATGCCTCACTAAAAATGAAGATAATTGTAGCCAACTTTGTAGGGTGCTGGGAAGGAATGGGAGAGGCCATGGTATGAAAACACAGCATGGTACAGGTAGAAGGAGGTAGAACTGCCATTTTCAGGCAGGTTGGGCGAGAAAATGCACAGAGCCTTTTGCAGGGACTTTTCTGGGCTTCATCTCCCAGCTATTTTCCTGCAGGCAGTCTGAGCTTCGAGAGCCGGCGAGAGATAACTTGGCCCTCAGTCTTTCTCAGCTGCCTCCCATTGTGGAGTAAATAAGGAGAATGTCAAACTCCTTTTCCAGGTCCCAGAGATCCATGGTGATGTAGCTCCATGTCCAGGGACTTCTTTTGACTCATGTCTTGAGGGCTTAGAAAGTGAAACGCACTGGGCACCCTTGCTCCTTCTGTAAATGCTAGTTTGTCATTGCTGGCTAGAGAGGGGAGCACGGAAGACCTCAGTGACCCAATGAGCACAAGGCCCAGAGGTCTGCAGAGGTCTCTCCCTTTTGGGAGATGGGTAGACTGCTAACCTGACAGGAGGGAGTCTCAGGGAGAAAGGTGGGCTCCCAGTCTTGATCTGGAAGCTCTCCATGGCCTTCCTCTCCGGACTTGATTGATTTCAGCTTCTTCATGACTGGCTATCTGCCCCTGGGGTTTGAGTTTGCAGTGGAGCTCACGTACCCAGAATCTGAAGGCATGTCATCTGGCCTCCTCAATGTGTCCGCACAGGTAGGGCCCTATTTTCTCTTTGTTCCCTGCTTGGCTGTGTTCCAGTGTGGCATCTTTTATTGTTCTTGTTGTTTTCAAGACAGGGTTTCTCTGTGTAACAGCTCTGGCTGTCCTGGAACTCGTGCTGTAGACCAGGCTGGCCTCGAACTCACAGAGACCCACCTGCCTCTGCTTCCTGAATGCTGGGATTAAAGATGTGCGCCATCACTGCCCTACTTAGCATGGCATCTTAATCCTTCCCTAGGCCTAGTCAATTAAGCCCTTGTTTCCTGCCTTCTGTATGTTTCTTCAGGTATTTGGGATCATCTTCACCATCTCCCAAGGCCAGATTATTGACAACTATGGAACCAAGCTCGGGAACATCTTCCTGTGTGTGTTCCTTGCCCTTGGATCAGCTCTTACTAGTGAGTAGAGGCCTGAGAGTAAGATAAGGCTTGGGCTATATGGGATATTGGCAATGTGTGACCCGTGTCTTGCCTGGTGATTACAATGGGGAGCACACATGTGGGGGACAGATGAGAGGGCTTGATGGATCTCTGGGATAACTGTTTGCCTGGGTGAGTAGCTTCTGGCATCAGAAGACCTATGTTTGATGTTGACTTCCATAACTTGTGCTAGTGAACCAGGCCCTGGAGGCCTCAGAGCCTAATTTGCACAGTGAAGATTTGCTGCTGGTGGTTAGTACAGTATGTGCAATGTTTCTTTTAAGAGACCCTTAATGGAATTCCAGAATCATTACTAGTTTCTGCCTTTCAAGAACAGCAGTGACCTGGGACCTTTTTAAGATGGGTGATAATGTGAAGTAGGATTGAGATAGTTGTGATCCTTAGAAAAATGAGGGTCCCTTCTGTTGTATGAATTTAATCAGCAGTGGATTTGATTGATGACTCTGCCCTTGACACCCTTCTTTTTGTTTTTTCTCTCAGCTTTCATTAAGGCAGATCTTCGGAGACAGCGGGCAAACAAGGATGCTCCTGAGACTGTGAGTGTGTGGGAGCTTGGTGGGGATAGGATCTGGGTCCTAAGCATTTATAAGGATGTAGCCACACAGGCTGGGAATATGGGAGCTCTAAGAGAAACTGTTTTCTGTGGTGTCAATGAGACCGGCTCACCTCTTATAAACTTGGCATCCAAAGAATTTCCTCATGGATGTCCAGTATTGTTTCTTAGAATCTTCTCCTATTTTCTTTTCTAAATTCTTCAAAAGATTTATTTTTATTTATGTGTATGAGTCTTTGCCTGCTTATACGTATGTGTACCATGTGCATTCCTAATGCCCAGTGAGCTCTCTTGCATCATATCCCATGGAACTAGAGTTGCAGGTAGTTCTGTGTCACTATGTGGGCGCTGGCATCCAAGCCTGGATCCTCTGTAAGAGCAGCCAGTGCCCTCAGCCACTCAGTTATTTCTCCATCCCTTCTTTGACGATTGCACAAACTCTAGTTAGCATATAATGAAAACCCAGAACCAGATATTGGGGAAAAGCTGGAATATCAGAGAGAGGAAACAGACCACAGTCAATTCTCACCCAGCCAGCCTCTCAGGCTGAACAGGGTGCTATCTTTCTTCAAGGGTCCTCAACCTGGCCAGTCAGTTCTACAGAATGCATGAATTTCTGCCTTCTCCTGCCTTGTGTATCTTCCCTGCCCAGCTGTTTCACTTACTAGTTCAACTCTGCATCATAATCCTAGAGTTAGGATTAACTGTGTGAACTACTACTACTTGGCTGTTAGGCCTTGAACTCACAGAAATCCAGAAAGATCTCTGTCTCCCGAGTGATGGAATTAAAGGTGTGGGTCACCACCCTGTGACCCTCATGGCTTGACTGTGGGTGAATCTGTCCTTTGATATCCCAGGCTGATTTTATTACATATATAATATATCACCACATTTGACTTTCATCCAGCCCCATTTTCCTTCTATGTTACCTAGAGCATTATCATTGCTGTCACAAACTGCCAAACAGCATCTACTCTTGTGGTTCTGAACCGAGTCTTGGGGCTTTGCTTCACTGTTATTAGCTTGGAGTCAGTGACTAGCAAGGGAACATAGGCACCTGGATTGCCCACCTTGACAGTGGTAGTGACAGCCTCTTAGGCAGTGTTATGGGGATGCCAGAAGGTTCTAAAAGGACAAGTCAAAATGCGGAAGCTGGTGGTCGGGAAAGAGGAAGGTGAGACCAGGAGTATGTTCTAGAACAGAAGAACATTTTCCATCTACCTTAATCAGCTGGAAACCACTTTAGCCAAAATGATAAGTTGAAGTCTGAGTGGGACCTGGAGAGCTCAGTGGCAGAGGGCTTACTTAGCATCCACAGGGCCTTAAAGCTCAGGCGTCCAGTATCACATGGGGAGGCATATTCAATTCAAGTGAGGACAAAAGGAATTGCAAGTGTTAGGAATCAAGGAAAAATATTTGTTACACACACACACACCCCATCAAATTCATTACAGATATAATATATACCATTTGTGGAAAAGGTGAAAAAGAAAGCACATCAAATATACAGAAGTCTCAAAGTCATGCTGTAATTCTATCATTTAGAAATAAAGTATTTACCATTTATGTATGTCCATGCAATGGTTATATGCATACACACACTTTTTTATTTTTCATGTGTATGCATGCTTGCATGTGTGTGGGTAGTTATGTGCCTGCATATAGAGGCACAAGGTTGGCATTAGGGATTTTCCTTGGTCATTGTCTACCATCTACATTGAGACAGAATCTCTAGCTGAACCCATAGCACATGGATATAGCTAGCTTGGTTAGCCAGATTGTTCTGGGGATTCTCCTGTCTCTACCTTCTGAGTGTTAGAATTACAAGCGGGTCAGTATGGCCACCCAACCTTTGAGTGGGTTCTAGGGATATGAACTCATACCCTCATGATTATCTGGAGGATGCTTTGACCTTTGAAACAGCCATTTCTCAGTTTGGGGGGTTTTTGTTTGTTTTTAGACATGATATTATTTATCTATGGCTGGTCTAGAACTTACTGTGTAGCCCAGGCTAGCCTCAGGGTGAGTCGCCTGCTTTGGCCTCTTGAGTGATGGGAATACAGGCATGAACCACCATGCCTAGCTTTTGGTCTTCCCTCCCTCTCTCTCTCTCTCTCTTCTCTCCTTCCTCCTTCCTCTCTCCTTCTCTCCCTCCTCCCTCCATCCTTTCTTCCCTCTTCCATTTCCTTCCTTCCTTCTCTCCTCCTTAGATAGACTCTATTCTAATTACTGCCAAACTTCAAGGCTACTGGTCTTCTGCAATACACTCAATGACTTCACACCATTCTTTTTTATGAGTAAGCTTTGATTTGTTTAACAGTTTTCTATTTGGACCTTAAAAGTATTTTTGATTGTTATAAGCAGTACTAGAATTAGTGGCTTGTTAACTTGCTCGAATTAAGTGTGGTATTAATATTATAATGAGGGAGTCTACAACCAGATCATCGCAGCTGGCAGAGTAAGGAATGATCTTCAGGAGGAAGGATGGCAGTTTGGTTCAACGTGACTGACCTGACCTGGGGAGTTTGACCCTGTGTTGTTTATTTTAGGTTTACTATTTAAGTGTAGCACATTTGGTGAAAACTTTCCTGGCAATAAATAACTCAATCCTGTGTGTCTAACAAACCAGACATAAATCTCCTTGAGGAACAAAGTCAGCTAAATAAAGATCAGAAATGATTACACCAAAATTCTTTGTAAATTACATGTGACACTTTCCATAAAGATGGGGTCTGTAAATTAACTGTGAAAAAGAAGCTTATGATAAGGGTCTGGGGAGGATCTAGTGAGGTCACAAAGGTCACCAGGCTATTAATTACACCCACTCCCAGTGTTCTGGGTGGATTGGGTAATGAATTCCACCCCCCATTGGAGGGACAACCCTAGTGTTCATCATTTTTGGTTCCCCTAGTGCTTATCTGTGAGAATAAGGACCTCTGTGCCTCTTACATTATAATAAATAGTATAGGGATTAATATGGAAGCTGGATTTCTATGTTAAATATGCAGCAATTCCTGGAAAAATAGATCAGCTGTCATGTAGTGTGTAGGGCATTCAAGGCTACGTGCTGGCTAAGAAGTGAGAATCTTTAGTTCTTTGATAACCACATTCTAGAGTTGTCAGAGAGCAGATAGAAAGGGGAAGCTTATAGTAGTGTTTACTGGGAAATGGAGAGCCTAGGGTAGGAATGATATTATCTAGACCAGTGTGAAGAGCAAAAGCCAATATGGACACGGACTATTGCTGTGTTGTATGTAAGGAGACACAATGATTTAGGATACTTGGGCCATTAAGCATATGATAAAGTGTCTCCAGAAAAATAGATTTTTAGTAAAATATTTTTAATTGGGACTTTGATTTTTGTGTCATGTGACATGAAATTTTGCTGTGTTTAAGTTAAAAGAAAACGAGATATAAAAAATATTTACATTATATATTAATATGTATTAAATATTTTTAATACTATCAATAGCTGATTATATTATATCCCCAGCTCATTTACCAATGCTATAACCTATGAACGTGTACATATCTCATTTTCTACTCTATATGTTTAGCCCCTATATATAGATAAAGGCTAAAGAGATCACTCTTCAGTTAAGAGTATGTATTGTCCACACAGAGGACCCAAGTTTAATTCCCAGAATTTCTGTCAGGCAGCTCATCAGCTTCAAGGGATCTGATGCCCTCTTCAGGCCTTGCACTCATTTGAACACACACACACACAAACTTCATAATCATTACACTCTATGCCTCACATGTACAGATATGCAGATTTCCATCTTGTTTATTTTTAGTTGTTATAAAACTTTACGCTTATTGGAACCGGATTCTTGTACATTTACTCAGTTTGTCAAGTGAGTAGAGTTGTTGGCCCGGCTTCCTTGAGGACAGAATATTGGAAGAGGCCCTGAATGGGCTTAGGTCCCTTAAGTCCCTGTAATGGGGCTCACTTATGTTGTACCCCCATTTTTTTATCTTGTATTCTGGCCCTCACTGGCATCTGCAGCCTCTTAGAATTAAGGGGAGGTCAGAGGTATGCTGGGGCTGACAGGAAGCTGAAGCTACAGTGGCCAGTGCATCCTTTTTCTGGAACCCTGATCATCATACACCCAAGGCGGTCAGTGTAGCTCAGAGACTTGGAGACACAGCGCTCAGTGAGGACAGGGCCTGCTGCAGTTCTGGCTGCATCTGCCCTTTCCATGCATCAGTAAGATGCACTTAGGTAAAGAGAGAACTTACCAACAGAGAGAATAACTTTACCTTGACTGTGAAACTGTGGGTGTCCATTTTTCTTCCAGTACCTAGACAGTAAGTGTGCCTCCTTACTGCTTACCTATTTTTTATGGAAATTTTGAGGTGATAGCTTTGGAGGAGACAGGCATGTGTGCATCGTGTGTCAAATGCAGAGAATGACCAAGTCAGCCGAGTTGTCTGAATGAAGGTTAATAATGGCTGAGGCAGGTCAGGTGCCAAGAGGCCTGCAAGGTCGGGAATGAGAGGGCAGGGTTACGACAGCTCTGGCCCTTGCCATGGATGGGACCCGGGCATTCCTAAGGACAAAAGCACTATTTGTCCAGCTGGCATTGGCATCTAGCTTGGCTCTGTGTACACTACCCCGGGCCCTGAGCAGTGCTGGCAAATTAGAAGAGAGCCAAATGCCCAAGTTGGCAATATGTACCAGAGATCCCATGGGAGAATTTCCAGGTCATGCTTAATCCCAGACCCACTTAACAAGTGTGAGTCAGGAGACTTCCTATAAATAAATTCCATGCCATACCCTTTCCCAAAGAAGCCAAGTCCAGACTAGTTGCCTCCAAAAGCTTCTTGAGTGTTTTTCTCTCTGAACACATATAACCACACAGCCATTGAGTTCAGCTGTACCATTAAGCAGGGTGTCTTAAAATTGCTCCATGGTATCCATTCAATGGACATTATAATAAGCCTCATCCTGGGGGGGGGGCACCTCCCTGTGAGGCTAGCTGGAGAGTCTGAGGGAGTTGTTGATCTGGAGCCTGGAGCAGCTAGTTAATGGCATGGGGAGGTGAGTTTGGGGCTGTCAGAAGAGAATGCTGGCTCTGTTTCCTCTGATGATGAGTGGTAATGGTGAGGGCAGGATTTGGGGGAAACACACTCAGGGTGGGCTGCATGTTTCCTTGTGCATTTTATTTGCTCTTGGCGGGACAGTGGATGCCGTCTTGCCCTTGTACTCACACTGATCAGTCATGGACAGGGATCCGCTTCAGCCGGGGTAGAGGAGATCTGTGTGTTTTAATCACAGGGCTTCCTGTTTTCATTGCCTTCTAGAAAATCCAGGAGGAGGAAGAGGAGAGCAATACCAGCAAGGCACCCACCGTGGTGTCAGAGGCTCATCTCTGAGAGAGAGATGTGGCAGAGACTCAGGAACACAGACACTCACCTCTTGGTTCCAGTTAGCGGTCACTGTCAGCACCTAGATCTTCACGGAGAAGCTTCTAGAGGAAGCAACTGGAAGATTTGTGAATTGCATGGCAGTGCCTATGCCTACAAGGCCCTATCTGAGAACCTGGATGGTTTACTTGGGGGAAACCCTACCTCTTTCCAGATGCAGACTGAATTCTGGTCCACTCTCCCTGTTAGCTCTTGGGGCTAGTGTTGGGTGAGGCTGGTGGAGTCCATCTTTGGTCCCTTGCCTTCTTTTATCTCTTCTCTTGTGGAGAATGCTTGCAGAATTATCCTAAGAAAGCTTATTCAGGATATTAATTTTTCTAATGTCTTAAGACTTATCCACATGAAGCCCACTTCTTACTGAGAATGGGTAAGCTGCTCTGCCTGGGAGGTCATAATGAGGAAGCACCATGGTATAGCCTCCATCAGAGCCCATCATCCTACAAAGGCGGCTGGCTCTATCAGGGCTCTTGGCCAAACACTGCAGTCTCTCTTCCAAGCTTTTCCTAAGAGTTGAGATGAAACACCAATAAACTAGACAAAATCTCTCTCATAGCCTTGAAGGAGAAAATGATTGGAGAGGGCTGGCTGTCTGCCCGGCGCAACAGTGCTGGGGACTACCTTGAGTGTCTGTGTAGCTTTGTGTTAGTATCTTGAGTTGGGATAGGAAGGTGCTTGTTTCCTGCAGAAGAGGTGCTTGTCCAGCAACTTATGTTCCAGGCCACTCAGATTGTCTTCACTGGATATTACACTTGGAAATGCTGCCATCAGTCCAGCAGCTCGTGGTTTTAACCTTTATTGAAAGTTAGTCTCACTCATGCTACCCAAGGCCATCACTGAGGAAAGAGGCAGAGTAACTCTTAAAATAGACATTATGCAGATGTTGGGGACAGAATTTGCACAGCCAAACTCTGCCTCTGTCTGCAAAATCTGCCAGATATTTTAAATTGAAAGGGTTTCCTTTCAAACTAGTCCCAGTTGACCTCCTTCCTCACAGAGTCTGCTGGTTATACTCATGGCTTTTGCAGTGTCTACTCCAAGAAAAACTGGCAATTAATTTCTCCCATGCCTTGGGCAACTCCGGTCAAGACTATTGCACTGTCTGGCCTTGGCCATGGCCTTAGCATACCAAAATAGCCAGATTACCTGCAATGTTACGGTGCCAGGCTAAAGGAAATCCACTTTGTGTGTACATACATGTGTGTTTGTATGTTGTGTAGACTTGAGCAGTGGATGGGAGGAAAGCAGTGTGGCAGAGGGAGTGTTTGTCAGGGATGGAGAGGTGCCTTACTTTCTGTCAAGAGAAAGGTGTTCTTTCTATAACTGTTCAAAATGGACGTGTTTACACAATCCATTTATTTTAAAAAAAACCAGAATTTGTACTTCCTGTTTATAATCCAAGATATTTTAAGGCAATAAAGTTTTCAAAGTGGTCTGTCTCATAATTTGGTGTAGTGGCAGTTTTTGGCAGTTCCCATAAGGTTATCACACTTTTCTGAGACTATCTGGGTGATAGCTAGGGGTGAAGGGCAGGGCTTGGGGCCAGGAGAACATGTGTCCTTTGTTGACAGGGTGTAACATCCTGTTGGATTTTTTTTTTTTTAACTGACTTTAAAGGTTTCTGACCGCCTACATAGAAGCTATAACTCAGTGGCCAACCTGTGACCCTGACTTTTCCCTACTGTGCATATGCTGGAATGTGCTCCTTCCCAAGAGAAAGGCCCACTGGCTGTCTCTGGCTCTGCCTCAAAGGGCAGCTGTTTTGTTTACCCCAGACCTACACTGGCTTGCTCTGGCCGGTGTCCACAGCTTAGTTCAAGCACTGGCAGCTTGGTGACTTTCTCCGGCACTGCCCTCCGTGCTCTTTTCCACACTCTGACATACATCAGTTACCACCTTCACAGCTATCATTTTTTCTGCATGTTTCTTGCTCTGAGATGTGACTTTCTGGCACTCGTCTTACCAGTTCTTATCTGGAAAAACCATGTTCCACTAACAGGGGGAGGGACTGAGCCCAACCTCTCCTCCCCACCAAGACAGCATCTCTCCGTTACAGCCCTGGCTATCCTGGAATTCACTCTGTAGACCAGGCTGGCCTCAAACTCACTGAGATCCTCCAGCCTCTGCCTCCTGAGTGCTGGAACTAAAGGCCTGGGCCAACTCTGTTGGACTCTGAGCCCGACTTTAAACTGCCTTCTTAAAACAGTGAAGATGAGTCTTCCCACTGAGCTGTCTTTCCCGTGTTATGGGAATCTGAGGTCTGGAACTGCATTCTCTTTTGACAATGTAAACGAAGCCAGCCTGAACTAGAAGGCAGAGCCATGTGAAGGTAAGAAAGAGCTGCAGCGAAAGGGGGCTGGAGATCTGGCCAGACCACCACCGAACCTCAGGAAGTCTACTTTTGGTCTTCACTGTTCAAAGTCATCTGAGGCAAGGTTCCTGCTAACATACTTTTCTATGTATTTTACCCAAAACATCAACTGGTCTCCTTGCCCTTGCAATCTGCTTCCCTCCTCCAAGCTTCCACCTTCCACAGCCAAAGCCTTCAGTCTCTGTAACTTCACTGATCTCATTCCTTCTGCCCTAAATGCTCGACAACATCTACCTCTAGGACATTTGGGTCTCAGCTGAATCCTCCCAGCTCTTGGGGGATCTTTCTGATCTGCTGAATTATGATCCACCTAGCGTCTTCCTCATATCCAGTCTTCTTCTGTCCCACCAGCCAGTTCCCAAATGACAACATGAAAATGTCTTATGACAACTTAGCCTTAGATTTGTCCCACTAGCTCCTATAATTTAAATTTACCTGTATCTTTTAATCTATGTTCATTTACATGGTTCGGTTACCTTTACTTGGTAATGCCCATGATGCTTGCTCTGCATCTCTAGAGTCCTCTGCCCATCCAAGTGACACATCTTCACAGTGTACTAAGATTATTCTACAAAAGTGCCTCCCTCTGCCTCTTGATTCAAACACCTTTCCTACAGAATTGTCTGAAGTTCATGGCCTTGTCTCCGCTGTTCTTGCCTCCATCCTGAGGGTCTAACTTGGAGAAGTACTCGTGGATGTTTGTTGAAATAATGACTAGCTTGCTGAATATAGTGTGGGTGGCCAAGCTGGAGGCAGTGCTCAGGAAGCATTGTTCAGGTGATGGCACTGACCTTGTTTCTTTACATGCTCACAGCTCTTTCTCCTAGGCTGCTTTGTTCAACTTTCTACATCTGTTCTAAAGAATCTATTTCTTTGGGAAGAAAATGGGAAAGGGCAGTAACTGCTGAGCTCTCAATGTAGAATCCTGAAGGTGAAGGAAAAGGAGAAGATTTGGCATCAAGAACACAAGCAAGAGTCAACAAAGAGCTGGAGGCAGCCAGGCTTTCCTGGGTTCTTGAGCTGTTTCTACTATCTATGGTGGATGGAAAGTTTCAGACAGCTATGGTGCTTCAGTGTCGGGGCTCACAGAGAATAAAGAGGCTCTGAGGAAAGGTCAAAGTGCAAAGATCAGAATTGATGGTTTTTCTATTTATTATAAAATGTATTACACAAATACAACTGACCAAAAGGTCTAAAAACAGCCCAGACTCTTCCAACCTTTATCACCTGAAGATGAGAGAGAATCCTGGTCCTGTTCACACCGAGGGCAGCCCTTCTTGGAAGAACTGCCTGACCCGGGGGTGGCTCAGAGTCTTGGGTCCAGCAGCAGAAAGGAGTCCAGCATGTGCGGACCACCTCGGAGCAGCCCTTGGTTGCAGCTGCTCTAGGCGCACGGCAGCTTGGGTTTCACAGTTCTCATGCTCCACCACACAAGTCAAATGGAGGAATGGAAAGAAAAGGGAGCCCAGAGGGACCCAGCTAGGGCACGGCACGTGGGGGGTGGGGAGGGACCCAGCTAGGGCATGGCACGTGGGGGTGGGCTTCTGAGGACTTCTTGATGTTGATGGAGTAACGGAAAAATTTTCTTAAATGACTCTAAATTATAATACATACATGTTATATAACTTTTCTGTATGAATATCTTAAAAATTTAAAACTATTAAAAAAAAAAAACCACAGATGCAAAACTCAAAAGCTTACGATGCTGAACCTAGATCAGGAGCTAAGGACACAGGAGGAAAGAAATGACCTAAAGACAGAAGATGAAGAAAGACAGCCAAGGTGGAAGATGATGTCGTTTGGAGGTGGCAAGGTTGGCTTCAGTCTCAGTTTCTCTTCTTCTGTCTGGATACTGGTTCTGCTTCTAGATACCGGAGCCCAACCAGCATACCCAGGATTGAGAGACCTTCAACACATAGAAAAGATTAGTGGTGGACATAAAAAACTGCACCCGCAAGCCCGCCCACTTGTGCTCAGCACCAGCCCCACTGCTGCAGGCGTCTAGGGTGGTCTAGTGCTTACTTGCCACCATCAGGGGTGCCAGAACACCAACTGTGGGCGCTGCTGTTCCATATACCAACAGCTCAGACAGGAAGTGTCCCAGGGCAAGAAAAAATGTCCACAGTGTGATGTGATAGAGCCTGCAAGGGAACAGACAGAAATGGAGACCAAAGTGACTGCAGAGGGTGTCAGCTGACTTGACCTGAGTGACGTGACTGTGGCTGAAAGGACACCTGGCTATTTAATCACATCAAGTTGTCTCCTGGGGCAAAACTAGACATTTCTGAGGCATGGGCCAAGCAGCCACAGTAGTCCTCTATGCCTCAGCAAGGTGGGGAGCTCACCTATGTGAGTATCTGGATGGCAGTCTTGGGCAGTACAGCAATTGTGGACCAAGCTCAGTGCAAACCGACAGGCTCTAAGCTAAGTCTACCCTAGCAGGTGCTGGCCATGTGCCAGCCAGTGCTGTACGACAGAACCATAAATAAATGTCCTAAGGACAAAGCCTTCAGATGCGTTTACAGTACAGGTCTTTATGTCTTGGTCTAAAATCTGGTCTAAGGCCATGCGGCAGCTCTAGGAGAACCTGGTCCTCGGTTTTGACAATGAGGTAGTGGCCAACCACTTGAATTTAAGGTGCCTGTTTTTGTTTTTGCAAACTATGGAAAAAAATTAGGACACACTCCAACTAGATAGTATACTGTCACAAAGCGTGTGACCGAGACTCCACCCTACCAGCTTTAACATTTGGACACTTTTGTTTCCAATTCCCTTTTTTTCTGGTTCCGGGGATCAAACCCAGGGCCTCACGAATGCTAGGCAAGCATTTTGATTCTGAGCTAGACCCCCAGCTGGATGCTTTTATATTACAAAGAAGTAATATTACACATCTGTGAACCCTTCCCCTTTTCAAAAGTAACCAATATCTTAAATTGGTTTTTACTACACTGGTGTATGTTTGGATGTGTGTATATGCACATGTATGCACGTATGATGATTTTGAGTTTCTGGTTACGGGGGGAATAAGCTCTGGATGCATGTCAGAAGTCCACGGATCAAAGTCCTAAGCTAGAAATGACTGGAAAGGCCAACTTAGCATTCACAACTGCTCTGGGCCAGAGGAGGGAAAGCTGAGTGGGGAGTCTGGGTGAGGGTAAGAAGTTTCTGTTCACTCTGTACGCACAGCAAACAGAAGCTGCATCCCTTATACTTAGCAGGATTTCTTCCTGGTGGGAAAAGGTCTCCAAAATTGGTATCCAGTCCTCCTTTCTTATTCATCCAGAGAGAAAGAACAGCCATCTGTTATCATTTTATAGATAGGAACCAGGGTAGAGAGACTAGGTAAGAAACCCAGTTATCAGCAACACGGACCGCAGAATGTGTTTTGTTTTCATTCTTGACCCCAGGCAGTTTCCACTAAGCCAGACTGCTTCTAAAAATATGTGTCCAATCTAGGACATGTAACTCAGCTTCAAGTTAAAAAAAAATTAAAAATAAAGATGGAAAGATCAAAGGGCTAATAGTCTTGCTTCAAATCCCACTTGAGTCAGTCTCCCTCTGCTTAAATTAATTGAATTTTTAATATTTATATCACAAAATCAGTAATGAAAATCACTACCTTCTTCCCCCAGGGGTTGCTAAGAGACTGAGGCAAGGTCATGTAGGTGGAAGCTCCTGGCAAAGCCAGAGAGAAATCATAAATATTATTGCTTCCTCTCTTCCCAGATGCTGAGGAATAAGATAAAAAGATTTCAGTGAGGTTGGCCCTTTGATAGCTTTCCCAGTGAACTGAGCAGTGACTTCCGACTCAGACAGTGATTACTGCAGAGAAGAGCGCTTGGGCACCCTCCAGTGACCAGGACTGGGTATGGCACCATCTAGACAAGGCTAGGATGGCCTGCACCTGTGTATGCTTGTCTTGCTCTCTTTGGAGAGGCAGCACACAGGTTTCCCTTACTGACTGACTTCTTCATGGGCCTCTTTCAGCTTAGAGTTTCTCTCCTTTCATGAATTCCTGGTGGTTCCTGATTAATGAGGAATGTGCAGAAGGTATACATAGGGCTAGGGATGTAGCTCAGGGCTAGAGCATTTACTGACTATGCTCAAGGTCCTTCATTTGATTCCCCAACACTGTAAAATGAAACCAAACCAAAACTCCAAGGCTAAACTGAGCACAGCACTCTAGTTCTTTAGTAGAAAGAGGAAGGATCAGGTCAAGAGGTATGATGCAGGCCACTGGACAACAGCAATGTTATTTGCTATGATCCGTTAGGTACTTTAGGACTGGAAGACTTTCATTTTCTATGCTCTATGCTAATACAGTTAAGTGTCTTAATGGGTCCCAACATCAGGGCAGTGCACATGCGCAGAGTCTGACTGGCAACACAAGGAAGCCAAAGGCCTTCTTTCCCTGACGTACATTTTGTTGTGGATGTCAATGGCACAGAGGCAGCGAATCACTGATGAGAGCAGCGTCCAGATCCCAAAGGTCCGGGCTTGGAGGCCGTTCACTGTGTAGTAAGAAACAAGAGTGGTGAGAAGTCTGTCCTAAACTAGTCGGCTTCCCTGGTGTCACAGAAGGCAGCCAGCCTGACCTCCCCATGAGGCCCCCGGGGGACTGGAATGGAAGGAACTTTGAGTGCTGCTCAATCCTCTTCAGATGTCTGCAGCTGAAGGGAATGGCGCAGAGATGATCCCCACACCAAGAAGCCTAACAGGACCAATAGCCACGGGGTGACTAGATGCCAGCACCAAATGTAGATGTGTTTAAGACATGGACTTTTAGAAGTCTAGGATCTGCTCTGCTGGGACAATGCTCCAGCCAGGATGGCTTCTGTGCACATGGATGTGGAAAAAGGACAATTTCTCGGTGTTTTCTGGGGCTTCTACTCTTGATGATGCTCTTGTAGCAAGTATCTTGCCTTGAAAATCTGAGCCACATTTCACTATAACAGTAACTCTTGACCCTGAGCATTGGGCACTTTCTGTATCACCTAAGTTTTATAAAGGAAAAAAGAAATCGGAAAGTAGTTTAGCTGGTGAGCACCTGCCTAGCATGCAGGATAAGATGCCCTAGGTCTGATTCCCAGCACTGGGGCAAATAATCAAAGCTGCCAACCAGAAAGTTTATTAACATTCACTTAGGCTTTAAAAATTCTTTAGCCTTTGGAAATGCAGACAACTCTGCTAATTCCACACCAAAGACCTTTTACACAGTAGCCAGAAAATATCTGAAATGTCAGCCATTTGGCCATACATTCTTTAGAAATCAAGTTGATGGTTTTTCTAATGAAGAGATTCCTTTAGTGTAAAATACTCAAAACATGACAAGGATCAAGTGAAAGTTTACATTTCTAGGCCATCTAGAGCACTGTTCTGCCAACAATTCCCACATATCCACCACACACACATATCACACAGACAGACACACACACACAGACACACACACTCATACACACCACACACAGGCAGGCACACACACACAGCACAGACAGACACACACACACACACACACACACACAGGAGACAAGAAGCCACCCTTTACACTTCCAGGTAATTTGAAAAATCCTGTGCAACTATACAAGTACTAGGATCACCTGTGAGCAGCAACTAAGGCTTAAAAAAATATCCTTCCTGCTCACATTTCCAGGATTTTGACTCCCATTATATTTGATATATTTGAACTTTGTTCAAAATAAGCCTCAGCCTACTTAATTTCATTTCTCCCTAGATGTTGCAGAGGAATGAGTAGGTCAGAGCCTAGATCTGGGTTAGCTATATATGTGACAGAGCTGTCAGCTGTCAATAAGAACTGTAGCTCCAAGTGCCCCAGTGTCCGCAGGGTGAAGTACCAGCTGCAGAACAGATATGCAGTGGAGCTTGGTGAGTTGGGAAAAGCCACTTTGAACTGGAGTTTTACTTTGAAAGAGAAATTTGGAGGGATTTGGAGTATTCACCCAGGGACCACAGCTCAGTTTGGAAAGATCTCGGATGGGTAACTGTCTACCTCTTACATAGACTATGAATCTTGTGTGCCATGTCCTGATTTCTGATGAGGGCACTGAGATACAGTGAAACATCTCTTTATGGCTTTCTGGTACTATCCCAGAGTCAATACGTCATTCTATCTCCTTGCTTGTCCTTATGCATATGCTTCTGAACATGTAAGTTGTCCAGGGTGTCAAATGAATGGAGAGGTATCCAAGTGCTTGTCACACATTCTATTGACTCTAGTGGCTACCAAGACTGGATTAAGCATCAGGACCACCTGGATATTTCTAGAACTGGATTCCCAGCCAGGTAGAATTAGACTTGGAGACAGTAAAAAGTACCTGTGCTTTGATATGCTTTAAATAGCCTGAGTTGTTCAGATATATAGCCCAATAACTAACAACTAGGGCAATGCTACGCAGAATATACTTCTTTACATTCGTTTCCTTTGTTATTTTCATAAATTATTTGGGGGGGGGGAGAGGAGACAAAGTTTCTCTCTGTAGCAGCCCTGGTTATCCTGGAATTCACTTTGCAGACCAGGCTGGTCTCAAACTCCCAGAGATCCACCTGCTTCTGGAGTGCTGGGATTAAAGGTGTGCACCACCATGCAATAAACTTATTATTTGACATAGGATCTCATCAAGTTGTCCAGTTTAGCTCTCAACTCTCAAACTTCTTGCCCTCTCCCTGTGTGTGCTGGGATTATAGGCATGTGCTATGGAGTTTAACCAGTTCTTTTGACTTCTTACCAAGGTTTGGCTTGCCAGTGTAGAGCTTTTCATAGAGAAAGGTGTGGTCTCGGAAGCTCTGGAGCGTGTTTCCCATGGCTATGATGGACACCATAACCAGCCAGCTTCGTAACACGTTCAGAAAGCGGCTCATGATTCCCCTCAAAGAGAGGGTACTGTGCCTTGGAAACAAAGAGGGCATAATGAAGGTACTTCCTCATCAATCACAAGTTCTCTTACCACTGCAGCTAATCTATGTCTCACTCAGGAGAGCTGTCCTGAGTGACGCCGGCAAAACAGTCCACGAATTCTTTTCCAAGCCTTTTGGGCTCATCCTGTTTTCTTGCCATACCACTTCTACTTCACAAGATGCCTAGGAATATTGACCCTATGCAGAGGTATGCATGCTGATCTTTGTTCAGAGTGGGTTGAAAATCTAGCAAGAAGGGGAACAGAAGAAATGGGGCATACTAATATTTCTATAGAGTAATAGAATGGACGTCTGAGCAAACCTGGTATTTCTACCAATGCTCAGTCACTCTAATGAGGGTGAATTAACGGTACACCTCACAGCAAGTTGTATAGAATTTACCTTTGCTTAAGTAATTCCCCCAAAGCACAGTATCGCTGTGAATCAGAATTCCCTCCCCTTGTCTGGAATCAGCACTATGCCTTCATCTCTTCATACCATTCCTTTGCAACACAAGTGGATCAAAGGTGGTTCTAAATCTACTCAGATACCTGGATACTCAGGCCACACCCTTCCAAACTTATGAAAGTTCTACTGCCCATTTGAGTGGAAGCCATGGTGTGACGGCCCAACGGGTATTCTTAGTTTTCCTGTGCTTGGTTCCCAGATACATCATGCTACATAAACCAAAACAACCTGAAAGATTGAACTTCTATGGCTTGGTGTTGAGTTGCAAGAAAAACTGTACTAGTTAGCAGTTATGGGTCACTCGTGCCTATACTTGCCCCATGTATCTAACATCATATTTCAATGACTCTAGACATCAGGATAGGTAAGGCATTACTAGCATTTCCATTTTACAGATGGAGGTCAGGACAAATGGCTAAGTGATTTGCTTAGCTTTCACAGCGAATATGTGGCAGAATGCCATGGTCTGTGAACTCTGGAAACACCACCTCCCTGAGACTATTTTGATGAAAGCCCCATCTTAAAAGAAAATATTTACTTGTTTTGAGACAGGGTTTCACTATGTAGCCCTGGCTGGTCTGGAATTCATTACATAGACCAAGCTGGCCTTGAACTCACAGAGGTCCATCTGCCTTTTCCTCCTGAGTGCTGGGACGAAAGGCATGTGCCACAATGCTCAGGGAAGTTCCCATTTTTTGAGGAAGCGAAACACAGCAGAAACACTTTTGTCTTCAGATGGTGGGAGAGGTAGTTCTATACTTTTTGTTTAAATCAAGCCTTAAGTAGCGATTTCCATCAGTTTGATCTAAATAAATTATCCCAGAGATTATTTATCATCGTTATCATTCTGGCTCTTCATTTAACTGCTGTCAGGTTACCAGAAAGGTGTAGGAAACCAACAGGCTGCCTTTATCACTGTGGTAATGTGCTTCGATAGGATTCCATACTGCCCAGCACAGACAGATATTAAAGTGAAGTGACCAAAATTCTCCTAAAAAAGTTTCAGGAGAGGAAGGACGAATCCAGGGGAGACAGAAGCCCCAAACATAGACTGTCCCAATCTACAGATATGGAGTCTGCTGGACTTCACAGGCATCCACAGCCTAGGGCGAGTCCCACCCACTTTTTTATTTTTCTCCTCTCAACCCAAGACTCAGTTTGGGTTAGTCAAAAAAGCTGCACACATGCATACTACCTTTCAATAGAATGCAGAACTTATGTCTTCCATTTTACAGATATTAGAAATCTCAGCAGAGAGCTGATGAAGGCACAACCAGAGTATTTCTGTATTTCCCTGGAGCTTTGAGGTGCTGGAAGGGGCGGGGTTAACAACATCAACTCCCAAATTTTGTCCAGGCCCAGTTCAGCGTTGATGCAGGACTAATTAACAATCGAAAAGATTCTTAGCCCAGCTCCACCACTCAGCTGTGGGGTCTCAGCCAAGCCAATGAGACTCCATAGTCTCAGTTTTCTCATCCGTAAAATGGGGACATATGTATCTCTCTCAAGGGTTACCGGAGAATTACATGAGAAAAACAGAAAACTCCTTGCACAGTGCTAGGTTCACAGTGACTGCTCGTTCATTCATCCGTCCCTAGGGTTTACCAAACCCTCTCCATTTCCCTAGCACCCCCTTGGACATCGTTTCTAGACCCCCCCCAATGTAGCTTTCCAGGCAACCTCCATTTTCCTAAATTCTGCAAATAGTCTCATGCGTATGTAACACGAACATCTGCAACCCATTCCAAATTCTCCTACCTGACGACCCAGTACTACTGCAGCAAGAGTATCAGCAGCATCCACCAACCAGTTCCCCCAGGACAGCTCCAGTCCCAAGTCCACCTGGGCCACTGTCCCCGCCCCCACTCTCAGCCCAGCTCTAGGATTGGGTAGTTCCTGTTAGTCCTCGCTCCGATTGGCTGGGCTTGTTCAGTTCGAGCAGGCGATAGGGAGTGAACCCCTTTGCTGCCAATCAGCGGTTGCCGCCGCCTAAGCCTCTCCCTGCTGCGCCGCTCACGCGGTAACCCTTCTGTCGAGCGTGGCGGAACTCTGGGTTTGGAGTCAGCCTTTTAAGGGTGGAGGAAACGCGGAAAGAATAAGAGCCAAGAAATCCTCCTGGCAACGGCCTGGCTCTGCGCCGGCGCCTGGGCGCGCTGTGGTGACGCCATCCGTCTGCGTCCTGAGCCGAGCGTTGTTCGCGCCGCTGGCAGGCGCCTGCGCAGTGGCTCCGAGCGGGCGGTTGCTTGTTGGTTGTTGTAGTAACGGGGGAAGCAGCCTTCGGCGGCTGCGTTGATTCCGGCTGGGGAAGGAGGAGGGAGGTGAAGCCGAGCGCGGTCCCCGAATGCCCGCCCCGAGCCATGAGAAGATGAGACAGGTAAACGCCTGCGGGGCGCGCTCCGGGGAGGTGCGCTCCTAAGCTGGGCGGGCGCCGCTGCGCTTCCCTCAGAGCCCCGGAGCAGCTGTTGGCTTCCGGGCGTGCTGGGCAGAAGCGCTGCGGCACAGTCGCCGCATCCCTGCGGGCGTAGCACCTGCAGAGCTGCCCGGGGTTAGGGCGAGCAGGCGGCAGATCCCTGTAGGGACGAGGACTTCCTTTGGCTTAGTGTCTCTGATCGTCAGAACACCGTGTCTGGTCCTGCTCTTCAGGGAGCCAAGGAAAGGTTGGCATGCTTTCTGCTTGGAGGTTTTAGTTTAACTTAAAAAACTATCAAGCATTTTGGGAAAGATTGAGAAATTCCTTTAGGAACCCATTGAGGTTCTTAGATACTGCCTATTTCTGCTGAAGATGAGTAGGGTCGGGGTTAGTTGCTGTTGCTGTTGGCTGCAATTGTTTGGTTTGTTTAGAGCCTTATCTTATATGAAAATGCATAGACAAGCAAAAGTGTGGAAAATCGCCCCCTATCGATTACTTTGAGCAACGAGCAGTTTTACACACCGAACATGAACTTTCATAGAAAGAGTTTGAAGTTAGAAGTGTGCAGAGTTGGAGATTTCCTAATTTTAGTGTCTACTTAAGATTCGGATTAAAATGTATGATTTTTTTGTAATAAACTAATTATTAAGAGTGTTTGACTCCCCACCCGCAGCTATTTATGTTATCTCTGGTGAGATGAAACATTTTCATTACCCTTTTTTTGGGGGGGGGGAATTAAGTTGAATTGGTTTGTCTAGAAACAACATCATGTCTGTATGCTTGTGGTAGAGTCTGTATAAGTATTCACAAGTGTTTTGAACCTTGAATTGTTATTTAAATCTTGGTCAAATTTATCCAGCAAAGAATTGGCTAAATTTAGGCAATCAGTCATCCATGTCAGAGTGCCCTAAAGTCTAGCCCCTTTGTTGCATGCTATGCTTATTATATAAGAAGAGTGAGGAGTTCAAATTTAGTAACAGCTTCTTAGATAGAGCAGAGCCACTGTGTTTGAAAAAAACCCTCAAGGTGGACATGATGGTGACTGTCTTTAATCCCAGCACTAGAGAGGCAATTAGTCACATCCTAGAGTTTGAGGCGAGCCTGGTTTCCAGATTTGAGTTCCACTATAGCTCGGGTTACACAGAGAAACCCTGTCTCAGAAGACACACACACACACACACACACACACACACACACACACACACACACACACACACACACACACAAAGAAAAAGAGAAAAGAGAAAGAAACTTCTTGATTTTTGTGGAATATTGACTGTGACAGAAGGTAGTTTCTAGAGGTTGACTAATACTTAGGAATATATTTCTCTTTTATTTATTTTGAGATTATGTACAAATCCTGAAGTGCCCAACTGTATTGTATTTGAAATCCTTTGACATTCTTACAGGAGTCTGTGCCATCTAAATTGTCTGATCCAGTAAAACTGCAAGGAAGAAAGGTCTGTGAGGCCTCTGTCTGCTGACTGCATGACAAACCCTAAAGGAAATGCCAGTTGTGATGGCCCGGGACCTGGAGGAAACAGCATCATCCTCAGAGGATGAGGACCTGGTAAACCAAGAGTAAGTGATAGCAAGCCATTAGGATGGAAAGTAGTTTCTTGTACTCATATCCAGTGTCCTTCCTTTGGTATTGTCTGTCTGTGATTGAAGTCAACCTCTGGACATGTAAAGGCTGGGCTGTGTTTCCAGGCTTGTGAGCTAATATCAACTTTATATGTTGTAGTGTTCAGGTGAACTTTCCCCCCCTCCCCGCCCCCCACTTTGTTTTTGTAGTAGAGTCTTGTTGCAGGAATCCTAATTGATCTTATAATAAAAACTCGGAGCCAAATATTGGGGAAAAGCTGAAAGATCAGAGAGACAGAGGAACGGGCCACAGCCCCTTCTCACCCAGCCAACTCCTCAGGCGGAAAGGGGCAGATCCTGCTCTGCTGATCCTCAGACTGAATGCCTCTGAGTCCTCAGCCTAAAGGAAAGGGGCGAACTCTGTCTCCTCCTGCCTTACACACCTCTTTCTGTCCAGCTGTATCACTTCCTGGTTCAAAATTCTTAGGGCTGGGATTAAAGGCATATGTGTTTCTCAAGTAACGGGCCCAGAGGCAGGGGATCTGTCTGTTTGGTCTTGAACTCAAAGAGATCCAGACAGATCTCTTCCTCTGCCTTGCTGACCTCTATGGCTAACTCTGTGCTGGCTCGGTCCTCCAGTCTTCAGGCAGACTTTATTTCTTAGAGCCTGTGGTGGCTCGGTCCTCCAGTCTTCAGGCAGACTTTATTTCTTTAGAGCCTGTGGTGGCTCGGTCCTCCAGTCTTCAGGCAGACTTTATTTCTTTAGAGCCTGTGGTGGCTCGGTCCTCCAGTCTTCAGGCAGACTTTATTTCTTTAGAGCCTGTGGTGGCTCGGTCCTCCAGTCTTCAGGCAGACTTTATTTCTTTAGAGCCTGCACAGTATATCACCATGGAGTCTCACTCTTGTTGAAGTGGCTTTAAAAATTATATTTACATATTTTTAAAAACTTGCATGTGCCTGCTTTTGTTTACATGCACCATGCAGGTTCCTGAGGAGGCCAGAGAGCATGGCATCCCCTGGAACTGGGTTACAGAGGTCACATCTGCTTGGCGGATTGCTAGGAAATAAACCCAGGTCCTCTGCAGGAGCAGGAGACTCTCTGAATAGTAGAACCATCTCTTTAGTCCCTTTTTTGTGGGTTTTAGAGCTTGCACTCAGGTCATCAGGCTGACAGACAAGTGCTTTTACCTGTGGAACCATCTCCCTTGGCCCCATCCTGTGAGAACTTTGTTTTTTTTACATTTCTTTATTTTCATGTTTGTGTGTTGGAGGGTTTGACATGAATGCTGGGGTGTAGTGGAGATAAGGGGCAGGCTGGAGTCTGCTCTGCTCTGCCATGTGGGTGGGTTCTGGATTTGGACTCAGGTCGAGTCTCCTGATAAGCACCTCTATCCACTGAGCCATCCTGCCAGTCTCCTGGCAGGTTAACTCTTGACCACAGCTTCTAATCATTTGGAATTTTTTCAGTTTTAGAGTTTCCTGAGCTCTGACTGTAATGATACTAGTTTTCTCAAAAGCTTTTACAACTCTAGAACAAGGTCTGCAGCAACTCTTGTGAGGATATTAGAGTTCTGCAGCCTGTGGTGTTCTCCCTGCAACCACAATTTTCTTGAGGTTTTTATATATTAAGAGTCAACTAACTTCCTTCCTTCCTTCCTTCCTTCCTTCCTTCCTTCCTTCCTTCCTTCCTTCCTTCCTTCCTTCCTTCCTTCCTTCCTTCCTTCCTTCCTCCCTCCCTCCCTCCCTCCCTCCCTCCCTCCCTCCCTCCCTCCCCACCTGCCTCTGTCTCTGGAATGCTAGGATTAAAGTCGCATGCCACCACTGCTGTCTAGCTGAGCCAACTTTTTTGATTGCTGGATCCTCATAATGAAAATGATTGACAGTGCCATGTGCATCTCCTAAAGGTGGTGGAGTACTTCATTTAATGTAGAGATTGAAAGATTTTAATTTGAAGATGTTATTTACACTTTGCTAAACTCCTTAAAATATCAAAGACCCTACAGAGAAGAGATGGTTGAGGTCTGAGCTTTGCCCTCCTGGATTTTGAAGAGTTTTGCTTCTCCTATTTTTACTTGACACAAAAGAGAAAAACTGGTTTAATGTTATGTTAGCTTATCTAATTTATTTTATATATATTTAAACTTTCATATATGTATACTGTATTTACATCCTCTACTCCCCTCCAAATTCATGTCTTCTTTTTCTTTACTATTCTTTTATAAGTGTATGTACACATATATATGCAAATATATTTGTAAACAAATAAATATATAAATAGAGGAGGTCAGGGTGGCCTGGAATTCACTAGGTAACCCAGCTTGGCCTCAAATGCATAGCAATCCTTATGTCTAAGCTTTCTGAGTGCTTGAGATTATAAGCATGAATGAGTCGCCACTCCTAACTTAAGATGTGTTTCTTGGTCCTTTAGAATATGTATTCTATATCCCAAATAACTCCTACGCTATTTTGAAGGGACGTGATTAGGTTCAAATAGACTACTATGTGCGAAATTACTTGATAAAGTTATGAAGCACCATATAAGTGTAAGGCATTGGTTACTACATTTATGGTAGATTTTATAAGATAGAACATTATATTAATAATATTTGAAAAATAATTGAAGTGTTAATTAAGTGTTGAGGAAAGGCTTATCATCATCATTAGTTCATAGTAAATGATAATGCTTTGACATGTATTTGGGTTACTCTTTTTCAGATAATTAAATGGGTAATTCCCTCTGCCTTCATGTGCTATTTACTCTCAGGGTACTGTCTCTTACTTTACACAATTTTAAATGCCAACAAAAATTGTTCTTTTACTATGTTTTTTTTTTTTTTTTTTTTTTTTAAGCTCTCAGTAGTGAGCTTAGGTAGTGAGCATGGAAAATCCAATGCAGCTCTGACTGGTTTTTATTTAAAATTGAGAAATGCTAATTATCTAGTAGATTTAATGGAAATACAGGCTGTTCTCTTCCCAACTTTCATCTAAATCCATGGAGTGTTTGTAGACTCCTATTATTTTTTGTGGTCACTCTTGTTTCGTCAGCTAATGAAACGCTTGCCTCATACCCTGGGAAGCTGACTCGGGTTCCTCCCTCCCTCCCTCCCTCCCTCCCTCCCTCCCTCCCTCCCTCCCTCCCTCCCTCCCTCCCTCTCTCTCCCTCTCTCCCTTCCATTCTTTTTCTTCTTTCTTTCTTTCTTTCCTTCTTTTCTGTCCCTCTCTCTTATTTGTTATCTTCATTTTTATGTGCATTGGCATCAGATGCCCTGGAACTGTAGTTACAGACAGCTGTGAGCTGCCATGTGGGTGCTGGTAACTGAACCCGGGTCCTCTGGAAGCTCTTAAGCTGGTGCTCTTAAGCCCTGGTCCATCTCTCCAGCCCCAACTCAGGGTTTCTGATGCTGTGATAAACAGCATGGTCAAAAGCAATACAGGAGGAGGGGTTTATTTTGGCTCCTATGTCACAATCTGTCATGAAGGGAAGTCAGGACAGGAACTCAAGGCAGGGATTGAGGCAGAAGCAATGGAGGAGCAATGTTCACCTCTTTCTCACTCACAGTTTGCTCAGCCTGCTTTCTCATACAGCCCAGCACCACTTGCCCAGGGCTGGTAGTGCCTGCAGTTGGCTGGGCCCTCCTACACCAAGCCAATTCAAAACATGTCCCACAGGCTTGCCTACAGGCCGCTCTGCTGTAGCCATTTTCTCAGTTGTGGCCTCTTCTTCCTAGATGTGTCTAAGTCTGTGTCAAGTTCACAGAAAGAGCTTAAAGTCATTTTCTTTACATCCAGAGCAGCAAATTTACATTCCAGAAGTCTTACCAGTTAGAAGAGCTCACACCATTTAAAGGCAGTGAGCTAATGCGTGTCCATTGACATTTGTCAAATCCGATCACATCCACAGGCTTTAGTAAAGCATTAACCCTTGCAGTTCTGAACTCAGGTTTAGAAACACCAAACAGCCTGTCATTGTTAGCTTCAATTTCAAAACTGAGATTCCTATTTCCAGGTGTGTTATATTGATGACTGAAGCTATCTATGACTCTGTGCTTTATTTCAGATAACAAATAGAAACTAGCTTGGGCACCCCAAATACAAATTTATATATAGCTGAGGAAACTTCCATGTAAGAACTTGATGTAAGGCTTTTTTAGTCACTGAAAAAAATAGTAATCTTAATTTCTATTCTGTAAGGTGGCATTATGTCAGTTTAAAAGGCCAGAAACAAGGAAAGGCATTTTAATGGGGTGTTACTGTGGAGAAGGCACAGCAGCAAGATGCTAGAGCTGCTTTACATCTCTGAGGGACAGAGGCTGCCTCCCTAGAGCGAGGGTGTGCTTAAGGTTTCATAAAGTCAGCCTTACAGTTGGTCTAGTTCAGTAAGGATCATTCACATCCTTTGTTATGGGGTTGGAGAGGTGACAATTAAGGACTTCGGCTGCTCTTTTAGAGGACTTGGGTTCAGTTCCCAGCACCCAGACAGTAGCTTACAACCTTCTGTAACTCCAGTTCTAGGTAGTCTGACACCACCTTCTGCCTTCCAAAGACACCAGGAACACACGTGGTGCGTATACATACACACTGGCAAACATTCATACACATAAGATGAAAGTAGATAAACTTCAAATACTTTGTTCTCTAAGAGAGCAGATTGCTTACTGTATATCAGTTTCAGGTATATGAAGATTTAAACCTCCAGTTTTTAGTTTCCTAATTCTTTTGAATTTTTTTTCCCATTAGCACCAACTGGAACCAATGTCACTGGCTTTGTTTTGTTTTTTGTTTTTGTTTTTCTTTAAGACAAAGTTTTTTTTTTTTTTTTTTTTTTTTTTTAATTGAAATTAACCTCTGTCAGGGAACATGGCTTTTAATGACAGTTTAAAAATCTACCTGAAGTGCTTTTAGGCTTCTTTACTAATAATTACCTTAGTAACCTATTTCTTTTGTATTTTCATTGGCTGTGAATGGGAAGTCTCTGTGAGGGTTTGCCCTTCCTAGCCATGGTCTGGGCTCTTCACAGCTGTGGATCTGTTCATTGTGCTGCTCAGTCTTGTCAGGCATTCTTAACTACACTGTAATCTATTGTTTGTGAAAGGCACAGTGGTACCAGTCTGTAGCTAGTGCGACATTGTCAAGGACTTCTGCTTTCCAGACTCTATATTTTTCCTGTGTCTACTGACTGTATTTGGAGAGATGAGGAATTGTCTGAGCCCATGCCTGCATTTTACATGTGGGTAATGTAAAGTCAAAAAGCAAGCTACATACACAAAACCCATCTTAAGTCAGGCATGTCTTTGATCCCAGCAGAGACAGGTGGATCTCTGAGTTCAAGGCCAGCCTGGTCTACAGAGCAAGTTTCAGGGCTGCCAGGGCTGTTACACAGAGAAACCCTGTCTTGAAAAACAAAACAAATAAACAAAACATTCATCTTGTCAAAAAAAAAAAATAGACTCTGTTAATGTCATTTCTCACAAATGGGTACTGTGTTTGTTGGCTAGGTATCTGTTTTTAGTCAACTTGACACTAGTTAAGTTCATCTAGGAAGAGGGAACTTCAGTTGGGAAGTGTCTCCATCAGACTGGTCTGTAGGCAAGTCTGTGGAACATTTTCTTGATTAATGATTGATGTAGAAGGGTCCACCCGAGGTGGTTCTGCAATGTGTAGGAAAGCAAACTGAGCAAGCCAGGAGCAGTAAGCCAGTAAGCAGCGTCACCTACATGGGTAGACTTCAGTTCCTGCCCTGGCTTCCTTCAGTGATGGACTGCTGACAGGACATGTGAGCTGAAAGAAAACCATTCTTCCCACGTTGTTTTTGGTAGCTGTGTCTTACCAGAGCAATAGAAAGCTAACGTACACGACACATCGTCTGCTCCCAACATCAAGAGCAGCAGACATCCAAGCTCCTTCTACTAGAAAATGGACGATGAGTTAGATAAAGTATTTGCTTTCCTCATTGTAGAGCTTCGGCAGCTCAAGGCAAGACTGGAGGCTGCCGAATTTCTCAGACTGGTGTCTTGGGCCAGGGTGTGGCTGTATTTTGGATTGGGAGGGTACAGCCTAGCCCTTCAGACTGTGGTCTGGCTTTTGTGATCATGTCAGTTTTTTTCCAGAGTGAGTCTTATAAAGTGGATCTTACTCCATTTAAGGAATGGTTAGCTTACATTCTCAGAGTTAAAGTGCTCTCTATACAGAATGGGATTACTTAGCAAGGCACTGGAAGGAAGCAGACACTGAATTCTCTAAACACGCAGGCAAGTAACGGAGACCCTTCTGCTTATGCTCGTGGTGTGTGGCTAGAGGGTTAAGTGAAATAATGTGACAGTTCTGTTTAGTTACCAGTACTAGGTAGGGACAACCATAGTCTACACTTCAGCTGTTAGTTCAGATTTTTAGCTGTGAATTAATAAAGCATGTTACTGTGCTTGTAGGGATCACCCATGTATCATGTGGACTGGAGGCTGCAGGAGAATTCCAGTTTTGGTTTTCCATGCTGAGGCTATTTTGACAAAGGACAACAATATTCGAGTAATTGGAGGTAGGTGTGACCTCTCCCATAGAAAGAAGATCTGGGTATGACCCTTATGACTTTAGAAAAAGCTACTTTGCATGTAGACTGCTAGAAGCCTTTGCCATGACAACATGCATTGGGTTGTTATTTGAAATATTATTCATAGTTTCTTAAATTGTTTTCTGAGTTTCTCAAAATTATTTGTATGTTTTTCACATTGTAGTTATTTGCATGTGCCAGAATTTACCATTTCAATCATCATTTTAGAGTATATAATGAATTGACATTTATTTATTCATGTTTGTCATGAGTGTTTAGTTTGAGGACATTTTCATCCATAAATTTTTCATTTTCATCACCTGTTTTATAGATTATTTTTGCCCAATATGTGTTCAGGCAGACCTTCCCTCTTACTGCCAGTGCTTTGCAACCGCTAATCTCTGTTTCTGTGGATTTTCCCATTCCCTATATTTTATATAAATCAGTGCTTCTCAACCTGTGAGTTGAAACCCTTTGGGCAAACCTCTGTCTCCAAAAATATTTACATTGGTATTTATAACAGTAAATTATAGTTAGGAAGTAACAACAAAAATAATTGTATGGTTGGGGGTCACCACAGCATGAGGAGTGTATTAAAGGGTCATGGCATCAGGAAGGTTGAGAGCCATTAGTAGAATCACATCATACATGGCCTTTGTGTCTGATCTCTTTCATGTAGCGTGTTTTCACATCTATTCATGTTGTCTTTCATATCCTAGCTGTATAATATTCCACTGAATGGATATGTCACATTTTGTTTTATAGATTAGTCATCTGGAGACTCTGACTTTCATTTTCTTAATGCCTAACAGTACTGGAAATCTTTACACGTGTATTTTGCTGTTTGCGTTTCTTTGAAGAAGTTCAAGCCTTTGTCCCTACTTAACAAGTTGATCTTTGTTGTTCCCGACTTGTGTGAGCATTGTGAGATCCCATGTATGTTTTTCATGTTCATATCCTGTTTTATAGCGTATGTTTTTCATGTTCATATCCTGTTTTATAGGTTATTTTTTGCAGAATTTACTTTCTGTGAGTTATTTTTTTCTCAGTAGCAGGTTTTTAGTATTGATAGCATCTGACTTAACTATTTTTGTTTTTATACCTTTAGTAATTATGTTTGAGAAGCCATGGCCTAATCCAAATTGATTTTTTTTTTTTCTACGTGATTTATGGCTAAGATTTTATATATAGCTGAATAGTCTTTGTTCCATCTTGAGTTTGTTTTTTATAGTGTTAGGTGGAGTCTCTTTTATGTAGTAACTTATATTTGCCCTAGTACAGTTATTTCAAGAAAGTATTGTTTTCCTATTGAATGGCACTATTGTCACAAATCTCTCAACAATCCATTTATCAGTTTGTTTCTGTACTCTTAATATAGCATAGTCTAGACACTTAATTGGTCTTTTTTGTTGTTGTTGTTTTGGCTTTTGAGACAGGGTTTCTCTGTGCTGCCCTGGCTGTCCTGGAACTCTCCTGTAGACCAGGCTGACCTCACACTCAGAGATCCACCTGTCTCTACTTCTTGAGTGTTGGGATAAAAGGTATTCATCACCACTGTGTAGCACTTAATTATTCTTTAAAATTTTAGTATTTTTATTTTATATGTGTGAGTGGTTTTTCTGTATATTGGTATGCACTCCATGTATGTGCAGTGCCCCTAGAAGCCAGAAGAGAGATGGATCCCCTGATCTGGATTTAAAGAGGGTTGTGAGCCACTTCGTGTATGCTAGGAACTGGATCTTGGTGCTTTGCTGATCAGCAAGTGCTCTTAATTGCTGAGCTGTCTCTGCCTCTGAGTACTGAATTGCAGGCACAGCCACACTCAGCTTATTTTAAGTTTTGAAATGGCGAACCAAAGACTTTGTCCTTCTTCAGGATGGTTTAGGTTGTTCAAGTTTCTTTGCAATTGTACCTAGATTTTAGCATCAACTTTGCTGACTCTGTGCTTCTGAGGTATGGACAGATTGAGTGCTGAGTCCCAGGGTTGAGCTGTAGCTGTTTTCAAAGCTTATCATGATACAGATAAGCACTGTCAGGTGGGATGGCAGATTTCAAACTTGTGTTCTTGGCCATTAGTTTATGTCTCAGCTTGGATGTGAAGTAGTGTGTCTTGGACAAATCACTTCAGGTCTCTTTGCCAGTTTCACTGTTAGTTAAATGGGGACAGTCTCTGTCTTGTGAGCATCATAGGATCAAATGAGATTGTTTAATGTCTGGTACAAAGCAGGCAATCAAAACTTAGGCTGCTTATTCCACTTGCTGAGTGGAGGCTGCTCTATTTTTAAATGACCTCATAATAAGTGATTTCGGAGAGAACTATGACTGACTTTTGGGATTTGAATGTTCCTCTCTTCCCAAGGGTCCTTGTGCTCTAATCCCCTCAGCAAGTTGCTAGGCTACCTTTAAAAGGGCAGGATTTATTCATTTTCCTCTAAGTCTTAATGACTAAAGACTGCAGAGAAAAAAAATCCTTAAATATGATTTGACCAAAAATACAAATGTAGGTAAAACGAGCAGAAGTAAATAAGTAATAATCCCCCCAAAATATGTTTCTTTTGGTCTGTTTGCCCCATAACACACAAACAAATCTTTGTATTCCTTGGCAATAAACAGGATCATTCCCCCCAGCCCCGGAACTTCCATTTAGTGGAAAATAGTATTTATCAGTATTGTCATATCACTGTTCAAGCTATTAGTATTCTCTGGATCTCACAAATGTTTTTCATTACACATTTCCGTAGATGAAGGTACTGGTGGTCCCTGTCTATAACTAGCATTCTGGAAGCTAAGGCAGGAGGATTTTCATTGGAGGGCAGTCTGGACTTTGCAGTATTAAATTTGTCTCATTATATATTATTAAATTTGTTTTTTATTTCCATAAGTTCTTTGAGGTTTACTTTTTTCACATTTATGTAAAGGAGTTTTTATGTCTTTTGTTAATGTATTCCTCTTTTAACGAAACACAAATCATCTGTAATATTTTTTTTTTCTTTAGAATAGTAGGTCATGCAGTCTGCTCGGATCTTAAGTAGTTAAAGCCCTCTGAGAAGTTATCTGGGGCATTAATTATGTCCTGCTGATCCTGTATTGTTACATGCTGGCTTCACACTGTATATGCTGAAAGTTTTAATTTGGTTCTGTCTGATTTCTGTGCTTTATTTGTGAAATACTCTAGAAATACGGCTTTTCCTTCCATACAACCCCCTCCCCGGTTATATGTACTTTCACATGAAAATAGGATTGGTTTTTAGTGTTTAACACAGGTATTTCCAACTGAAAGGAAGTTTCTCAGAGAATGAGCAGTGTGGTATAATCTTCCTAACATGTTCATTTATTGAATTTACATTTTTGTAGACTAGCACTGGAAGTGTGATGCAAGCTACACGTGTAATATTAAATTGGAAGGTGAAGTTAGCTTTAATAATGTATTTTCTTTAACCCAAGATATCCCAATATAATTTTCACATTTATCAATACAAAAAAAATTATATTGAATATGTTTTTTACACTTAACGTGGTATTTAAGTTTGGTACAGAATTCTTTCTGGAAGTATTTGATCTTTTTTTAGACTTCATACACATTGTAGTTGAAAAAGTAAATTCATGGAGCTTTTGAGAGGTGTTTTCTAACATTTGTTTGTCTGTTGAGACAGGGTCTCACTCTGTAGTACAGGCCAGCCTGGAACTTTCCAGCCTTTAGGCTTTGTTCTTGTGTTTTGGTATCCAGGGCATTTTACCTGCAGGTCATATTCTCTACCACAAAGCCACACCATGGCCCATTTTCTAAAGCTTATCAGGTATCCATTTTATTTATTTGGTTTAGTTGATACAGAATTTCATATAGCCCATGCTGACCTGAACCTGAAAGATGACTTTGAACTTCTGCTCCCTTACCTCCACTTCCTCACTGTTGGGATTTCAGACCTGTGCTACCACACTAGTTTATTAAGTATTCCATCTTGAAGATTTAAATTTAACCAGTTAGAGTTAAGAAAAATAGAAGGCTTTGTCCTTTGTCATTCTGGTCACATCTTAAATGTTCATTAGTCAGATGTGGTTGGTGAATACTGTTCTGGATAAATGTGGTGTAGAACTAATTTTCCATAGTAGGGCACAGCTCCACTGTGAAGCCAAGAGTTTCTTCTGGTATCTCAACAATGGTTATGTGTGTGTGTGTGTGTGTGTGTGTGTGTGTGTGTGTAAGGAGGAGGTGTGCCCAATGCATGGTCAGAGGACAGCTTTCAGGAGCTGATTTTCTCCCACTGTGTGGGCTCTTGTGATGGAACTCCAATGCCTAAGCTCTCTTACTGCCTCTATCCAAATACTTTGAAGATCAAATGTATCATTTATATCTTCCTTCTGGGTTCTCATGCTCTAGATCCTCCTGCCACAGTCTTCCAAGTCCTGGGATTTTAAGTGTACAGTGTCATTTACAGCCCTATGCTATTTTTTTACTTTAATTTTATGTTTGAGTGTTTTGTCTGAATGTGAGTGCACTGTGGGCGTAGGCCAGAAGAAGGTATCAGACCCCTGGATCCTAAGTTGGCAGCTGTTTTTAGCTTTTCTGTGAGTGTTGGTAACCTGTATCCTCTGCAGGAGCAGCCAGTATTGTTAACTGCTGAGCCACCTCTCCAGCTCTGCCCCGTGCTGTTTTCTAACCCTTTAAAGGGTGTCATTATTGTCTAGGGTACCTCTGTGCTGACAGTTGGCTTCTTGTTTTTGTCTGTTTTGTTGCAGCCAACATTAAACTAGTATTTCATATTGATCTTGGGGTACAGTGAGCATTTAGGGAAGAAGAAATTCCAGTCTTGGGCTAGAACTGATATGAAGTTTCTTCAAAGGTTGAAAAGCAGGATATTTGGTAGTTTTCTGATAGCCAAAGGACCAGATCCTACTTCTTGTTTTTACATGGATGAATAAAGGGGACAGGGGGTTCTTTCTTGGAAAGTTGGGTAGCTTCAGATTGCAGTTAAAATTCTAGCTTAAGGGAAGAGAGAAGGAGAGGCTGGGGGGAGGGGAGAAGAACATTCCTATCCTTTTCAGAAGCCCTCAGTGCAATGAGAGATGCCCACGCTCATTGTAGATGGTAATTTGCTTTACTCAGCCCACAAACTTAAATGTGAGACCCTCTCAGAAATACGTGCCTGAACATAATGTTGCTCAGTCACATCAGCATATAAAGCTGTCAGGATGGCGTTTTTAGAGAAAAGCTTAGCAATCTAGATTTGTGTCTTTTCAGTTTTCAGAGCTAATTTCTAATTGACTTTTATTTAAAGCCATGGGTTGGTCTGGTCCTTGGGTCCCCTAAGTGGAGTCTGGGGAGATGGCTTAGTAGGTCTAAATGCTTGCAGGCATGAGGACATGAGTTTGAATCCCTAGCATCTACATAATAAGCAGACATAGATTATATGCTCTAGTAACCCCATTACTATGGGAATTAAAACAGGATTATTAGGGCTTGGCTGCGAGCCCAGCTTCAGGTATTATGTCTTAAAGGAATAAGGTGGAGAGTAAGTACAGCAGGACATCCAACTCTGGCTTCTGGGCACTCTCACATGTTCAAACATGTACATGTACTACACGTGTGTGTGTGTGTGTGTGTGTGTGTGTGTGTGTGTGTGTGTGTGTGTGTGTGTGTGTGTGTGTGTGTGTGTGTGTCTTTGTAGAGGTCAGAGAAAGACCTTACATGTTTTTCTCTATCAGTCCTCACCTTCACAGCCTCTTGCTGAACCTCAAGCTGGTCATTTGTCTAGGCTGGCTGGTCAGTAATCCCTGGAATCCATTTGTCCCTCCCTCCCACTTCTGGATCAAGCATGGAGAGCCATGCCCAGCTTTCATGAGAGTGCTGCATATTTGAGATCAGATTCTGTTTCTACAGCAAGCCTTACTCACTGAGCCATTTCCTCAGCCCCACAAAATTATTATTATTATTATTATTATTATTGAAGCAGGGTTAACCCAGGCTGGCCTTGAATCTAATATATAGCTGAGGGTGACCTTGTGCTTCTGTCTCTTGAGTGCCAGGATTATAAAGCTCACCACCATACTTGGTCTGTGCAGTGCTGGGAAACTAATCAGGGCTTTATGTTTGCTGTCTTCCTACCAAGTGAGAGCTGTATCTCCAGTCTTTTCGGCATTTATGAGCTAGATTTTCTGTAGCAAGAGCTTTTTTGTTTGTAGTGGGCAGAATAATAGCCCCTCGCCCCCAAATGACCATCTCATTTCCATAACCTGTGACTGTGATGTATTCAAAAGGGAATGAGGTTATAGATGGAATTAAGGTTCCTCATCAACCCCAAAGATAAGAAGATAATTCAGAATTCCTTGGAGGGAAGAGGAGGAGTGAGTTGATGGGCTGGGAAAAACTGCTGTCGGGGCCTCGGGATGGAAGGACAGCTGCAGACCAAGGAATGGAGCACCTAGACATGAGTCATTGAGGAAGGTCTGTGGAGGACGCCTTTATCATCTTGAGAGAGGCCACATAGGAGGACCTGCAGGATTCTTTAGAACGTTGCCAGCTTGCACTGAAGGGGGCAGTGTACCGAGGAAATGAAAGCTGCTGTGAGGCCAACGTATTCCACAGGCAGGAAGCAAGGTGACAGACTGCTAAGCTGCAAACAAGTGCTGACTTTTGTGAAAGAGTCAGGCCCAGAGGTGGAGCCTCAGAGCGCTTTCCAAGGAACAAATGGGAGTTTAACTTGGCAGATTTTGAATCTATAAATCCGTACTGTGATTCCTTTTTCCTTCTTAAAGTGTCCCTGAATTTGAACCAGCCTCCATGTAGTTGGAGTTCTCTTTACTGTATTTGGGGAGCAAATAATTTGTTACAGGCTCACTGATGTGAATCATATTGATTCAGATGATGAGATTTGAGAATTTTGAGCTGATAAGTTTGGATGAGATTTTTAGACTTTGGGTTGAGTTGATGGGGATGAATTGAGTGTATTTTGCATGTGAGAGAAGTATGATTCTTAGGGGAGCAAAGGGTGGGTTCTGGTAGGCCTCGTAGTGTGTCTGTGCCTCAATCTCTGGAACCTGCAAATATAAACCTTTACGGTAAAGTGACATTAAAGTTTCTAATTGGTTGACCTTCAGCTAAGAAGATTACCCTACCCTGGATTAGCCCAGAGTGTCCAGTTTAATGTAACCAAAGGCTCCTTAATGGGGAAGGAGGAGCAGCAGGGCCAGAGTGATACAGGGTAAAAAAAGACCAGCCCGCCATTGTTTCCTTTGAAAGACACAGAAAGGGAGCAGAGCCTTAAAGACAAGGGTGGAGGTGACCTTTGGAAGCTGAAAAGCCTGATTGTCACAGTCTTGCTTTAGGCTGGTACGGCCTGTGCTACTGTGTGTGTGTGTGTGTGTGTGTGTGTGTGTGTGTGTGTGTGTGTGTGTGTGTGTGTGTGTGTGTGTTGTATTTAAGCTGCCGAATATGTTTGTTGCAACGGCAGAAGCAAGCCAGCACACTGCCTCACTGTCTTGTGTGGGGGATTTATGGTTTCTTTTGTAATTGCAATACAATCTATCTGATGCTTCTTCACTTTTGTGTTAGATTGTCTCAAACTTGTCCTTTGAGAGCCCACTTCAAGTTCCTTGTGACATGTTTCTAATAAATTTTGCACATTTCTGCCTTTTGGATCTAGCAGGAAGATTCAGGCCTCCCAGCTTAATATCTGCAGCACTCTGCTTTTGACATTCTGTTCTGCACAGAAACAAATGCATAGGATTCTGCCCAGATTTTTCTTAATAATGATGTTGTAAAGACAACACAGTGGTGGAGGCTGCTGGGAATAGCTTGTGGTTAGGCTTTAGAAGAAAGTCTGTCCTTTCCATACCCATCCTTATGATTCAGTTTTGCATAGCATGTATACCAAGGGTTATAGTAGCCCCCCTAATGTATCTGTAGGAACAACAGGGATTTATGAATCTTTCCATATTAATTGTTCAAAACCGTAGCTGAACATTGTGCTATTTATTTGCAAATATTTGTACTGTTTTGTTCATAATTCTTTAGGATACTGATCTGAAGGGCCTTGAGGGACTGAGGCTTCAGTTAACTCTAGCCTGAGCTGGAATAAACATTGTCTCAAAAAACAAACAAACAAAAAACCAATTTTTATTAAGCAGAATTTCTGTAGAATTCTTAGCTAATGTTCTCAGTTTGTAGGGGCATTTGGAAAGATTTAGTGTCATAGCTTGGAGTAAATGCTCATATGATTACAGATTTTCCTCTCAGACAGGGTCAAGGCACAGGTTCTGTCTCCAGGGCTCAGTAGGAAATGTACACAAGGGCAGGAGGCTGTGCCAAGCTGGGCTGGTAGTATGGGCCTGTCTTAAAGGGGGCAGTTGGAGGTCCCTGCTGGCCTGTTCCCATCGGAGAGACCTCTGGTAACCAGCATTTGAGGATAGAGAGGGCTGTCTGGAGCAGGACTCTTAGCCTTTTAAGTACAGCAGACGTACTTCTCCAGAGTAATGATTTTAAGGTGTAAAAGTAGACACACTGTTAGAAAGGAAATGAACTGTATTGAAATATAGTAATTGAAATATTAAAAAGACAAATAGCTGAGTGTGGTGGTGCATACCTCTACTTCTTTGAGTGCAGGAGTGCTGTTTGAGGCCACAATGGACTACAAAGCAAATATTAGGCCAGCCTAGGCTACTAGTATAATCTTGTATCAAGAAACCAAAAAATAAAAATGCAGCCTAATCCCCAGATTCAAGACATAGGTAATTTTTCTTAGTCTCTAGTTTGTTACTACCAAACTCAGTACTGTGAACGCTGTGACAGCTGTGAGGTAGACCTAATGCCTAGCATCTCTTGGTGGCAGAGCCCCAGCACCGTTCCACAGCCTGCACTGCTCATTGAAAGCATTGCTGTTTTTGTTCGTTTGTTTGTTGTTTTCTTCAGGAGAGGGTTTCTTCGTGTAGCCCTGGCTGTCCCAGAACTCAACTTTGTAGAGACTGTCTTTGCCTCCCAAGTGCAGGGATTAAAGGTATGCACCACCACCACCTGACAGCGTTGTTAAATTTCACCCGGAAACTAGTGAAGGCAAGGATGCTGTAGATTTTGCTCCCCTTCCTGTATTGAGTGAACCTTACCATCTCTTAGCTTAAGAACTCTTGCTCTCTGGCTGGTGAGATGGCTCAGAGTATGGACTGTTTGTCCCTGCAAGCCTGAGGACCTGAGTTCAATCCCTGGAGCCCAAGGAAAGGAGGAGGAAGGGAACCACTGTACAAGTTGTCCTATATCCTCCATATACGTCTTAGTATGCACATCTTCCCCCATCACATTACAGTACTAAAAACACATTTAGAGGAAGCTTCTGCTTTACAGTTGTTTAAGGACAGCAATATAACGCCATTGAGTACATTGATCAAGTTTTCATGTTGCTGTTTATTTTTGTCTTTGCAATTAAACTTTCTGGCTACTGAACTTGATTCTGTGTTTTTGTTTAGAACGTTATCATTTGTCTTATAAGATTGTGAGAACAGACAGTCGCCTGGTGCGAAGCATTCTGACAGCCCATGGATTTCATGAAGTAAGCTCATTTTTACAACCTCCCCTCACCTGATCGCCCCCAAAGCTGAAATCCTAGCTATCTAATTGACTTTATCCATCTGCAGAGGCAGAGCTAGGAAGCACACAGAACCAGTGACTAGATGCTGCAGAACCTGTTTACTACTACCAGCAGTTTTTCCTTGGGGTACATGGGAAGCATTTCCACAGCATCCCTCTCTCCCTTTTTCTTAGATTTGGGCAGAGTTGCTCATCTTGAGTTATCTGATATCTATTTGGGCGTCTTTGTTATCTATTTGCTTTACAGAAGCAGATTCTGTAACTGAAAGCAGGACAGAATTGCAGAGCTGTGGAGAGGGTGGCTCGTAGAAGCAGAGGCTTCGTTAGAAAGGGAAAGGCCACAGCAGCCTCAAGACTGAAGGGAAGGACTCTCAACACACCACTATGGAAGTCACTGAACACCAGTCATTTTCCTTGTGCCTTTTTCCAGTGTTAGAAATGTCGGGCCAGCTTAGGTCATAAATCTTGTGGAGTGGAGAAAGGGTGGATGGGTGACTGGTAGGTACTTTAATATCCAGGAGCAAGTTATTCCCCTAAGAAATATGTGAAAACGAGATGTTGTCATTGAAAGGAACAGGTACAGGTGCCATATAGTCCACCACTACTGATATTCTGAGACCACTGATGAAAGCCTGGTCACTAGCTGCTTATTCTAGGTTGGTTCCAATAGGGGTCACTTGGGGATCTCATACTGTTTATGTCCTGTCTTGTTGTTTTTCTGTCCTATTATGTTATATGGGCAGAGTACACAATTAATAATGGACAAATTAATTCTAATTTGATGAAAGGAAATTTATGTTTTAAAACTTTTTTCTTAGATTTACTGTTCCAATTTTTAATTACTTGTCTCTGTGAGAATGTGCCTCAGAGTGTAGGTGCCTATGGAGGCCAGAGGCTTCAGCACCCCCTCTACCTGTAGTTATAGGTGCTTGTGAACCACCCAGTGTAGTTGCTGGGAACTGAACCTAGGTCCCTTGTAAGAACGTTACACACTCTTAACACTGAGTCATACAGGTCTGGCTTTAGTTATGATCTACAAGGACATAAGGGAACTCTGAGAAAAAGGAGTCTGGAGTTCAGTTTTGAGGCATCCTTTGATATGTAAGTGTGTTAGACATTGACTTGTCCAGAAGGGTTAATTGATTTTATTGTTTGTGTTGGGGACCTCTCAGATTGTCCTTTCTTTAACCCTCATTATCTTGTTTACTATGGCACTTGCGTAATAGGCTTGTTTCTAGTAACTGAGTTGTGTAGAGAGCCCGCTGTAGATGAGAGACCACTGACTTTCTGTCACAGGCTGTTGCTTATTTTTGTTTTTGTTTGTTTTCCATGTGTCTTTTGTGACTAGGTTCACCCAAGCAGCACTGACTATAACCTGATGTGGACAGGATCCCACCTGAAGCCCTTCTTACTTCGAACCCTCTCTGAAGCACAGAAAGTTAATCACTTTCCCAGGTAATGCTCCTCTAGGTATTTTGAAGTGTTTAATGGTAGCTGTCATTGGAACATGTAGCCTGAGGAGATTTGTAATGTTCTTAGGGGAAGTGCCATAGCCCATGCTGCAGGCTGAGGTATTGATATCCCTGGGAGGTGTAGACTTTCAGGGACTGTAGAGATGTGAAAAGTTGTGAAGAGAGTTTCCAGTTCCCTTTCCTAATTGAGGGTGTCACAGCATCCTAAGTGGGTGAGGTCCTTTGTCACCTTCCCTTTGCTGTCCCATCTTCAGTCCTATTAAAGGATGATTAGCTCCTGTCTTAATATGGCTATATTCATTGGCATTAAAAGATTTAGAGTTTCAAGCTAAGTGTGATGGCACATGCTCACAAACCCTTGTACTTGGGACATAGAGCAGGAGGCTGAGTTCATGTGTGCCTTGGCTGCAGAGCTAGTCAAGGCCAGGGTAGACTTCTGTCTTACAGAAGAAGAAAAGAGAAGAAAAGAAAATTAGCTCCTCGAAGACACAGCAGAGATCAGATTCTCGAGATAGCGTACTACTTCCTCCTTACATGATGATGGTTTCTATTTGTTGTTTTAAACATTTGAGAGATATCAGTCTGGTTGTAGTGAGTTTTCCTCTGTCCTGCTGGCCAGCTCCCAGGTAATGGCTAATTATGAAAGCCTGGCCAACAGCTTAGGCTTGTTTCTAACTGGTTCTATAACTTAAATGAACCCATAGCTTTTCATCTACACACTTTTACGTGGCTCAGTTCCCTTTGCTTTGTTATGCCCTTGCTGCTTGCTCTGCGTCTTCTAGTATCTCCTCCCCTCTACTAGCATCCTCTGTACCCAGGATTCTGCCGAGTTATTGGCCATTCAGCTTTCAGCTTTTTATTAAACCAGTCAGAGTGACACCTCTTAACAGTGTATAAAAAGATTATTCCACAACAAGTTGTCAACTGATAGATCATTAATTTTAATGACAGATCTTTTTGTGTTTGTTTATTTTGGGACAGGGTCTCATACTGTAGCTCTGTTAGGTAAAGCCCCAGATATTTAAGAAATTTAATTCATAAAGTCTGAAATTTTGAGTATATCTAGAAAAAAATCAGGCTTAAACATATTTTTTATTTATGTTCAAAATCTGTTTTTAAATGATTTTATACTTGTAAATCAAGTTTAAAATAAAGATCTTAGGATGTAAATTCTAAACATAAACCCCACATAAAGGAAATCTTGATGACCTTGGTGAATAGAAGAATAAAACACAGGGGTCTTCACCAGAGTGGAAGAACTCTTGAGAAATCAAGAAAACAAATCATAGTTTGGAGAAGTATTTATAAACTCTCATTAAGAGTTTGTATCTAAAGTATATCACAAACTCTGTGTGTGTGTGTGTATGTGTGTATGAGAGAGAGAGAGAAATCAAAGTTTATAAAAAGGAAAATTTATGTGTGGTCACCTAAAGATATTCAACACTATTAGTCATTAGTGGAATACAAATTAAAGTCATATAAAGTACTGATATATACCTACTAAAGTTGCTTTAAAAATCAGATAACACCAAGTGCTCCTGGCTGGAATGTATGGTAACTCGCATGCTAGTACATTGCTGGTGAGAGTACAAAACGGTACAACCACCTTGGATACCTGGAAATTGTGAAGTAGCTATTCGTCTTGATTTTCACCTCTGGAATGTGCAGCATCACCAGAGTGTCTTTTCATCTGCTAATCAACCGCCTGGTTCCTGACAGGATGCTCACGGGCTCTCTGAAAGGCTAAGTCCTTCAGGAAAAGGGAAAGGCTTGAAGTTTTAACATGGTCACCAGTGACTACTGACTGACTGACTTTTTCCAATACAGCCCCAAAGGACCAAGTTTGGAGAGCTAGCCAGCTGAACATGTGGAGGTCCTGGTAGCGACAGGCCCAGAGGGCAGGCTGCTTTGTATCTCCATTTCTCATCCCATGTATATCTTTTTATCTGCACCCTTTGTAATATGCTTTACAGTCAACCAGTAAGTGTGTTTCACTGAGAGTGGTGATATATTATTTGTAATCTAAGAAATAATGTTTGCCTGAAGATCAGAGGGCAGAGCCAGCTGCAGAATTAGCCATAGAGATCAGGCAGTGGTGGAACACACCTTTAATTCTAGCACTGGTGAGGCAGAGGTAGAGATCTGTCTGGATCTCTGTGAATTCAAGGCCACACTGGTCTACACTTGATTAATTCAGTCTAAAGAGAAAACAGAGCCTGGACACAGTGGCACCCACCTTTAATCCCAGTACTAGAAAAGTTGAGACAGGAAGTGATATGGCTGGGCAGAGAGAGGGCTATAAAGCAGGAGGAGACGGGAGCTCCGCCTCTTTTCTCTTCCCTTCTCTTCTGGCTGAGGACTCAGAGGCACTCAGTCTGAGGAGTCAGTAGTGGTAAGAAGTGTCTCTAGTGGCTTGTTCCTGTGCTTCTCTGATCTTTAAGTATTTACCTCAAACTTGGGTTTTTGTTAGAAGATCAATTAGGAGTCATGCAACAACTGAGTTCAGTTACCTCTCAGGCAAACTCATCAACCCCCCCAAAAAAGGTCCGGAATAGCTGGTCAGAATCACAGGTAAAACAATCTGCTACTTGGAACTAGGGTCAGCTTTGGGGACTGAGCCTTCGTCCTGAGGGATCAGAACTGAACTAGAGGACACCCAGTGGAATCTGCAAAGGCATTGCTTCCTGTTAGCGGACACTCCCTTCCCCCTAAAGCTGGTGTCAAGAGTGTTGAATACTTAGGTGGAGCTGAGAGTGGAGACTAGGAAAATGCTTTGGTATTTCCTCTACCCATCTCAGAATGTGGTAGGAGAAACTGAGCCTGTTTTTCCAGTATCTTCAGAATAATCACTGACGGTTCTTATAAAGTTAAACATATACTTCTATGGTGATTGTAAAATGTGTCGAAATTCTTTGACACTTCTGCAAGAGGTTGAGCTAAATTTCTGTTGTGATTTGCCTCTAATAAATGAGATGTGGCAGAAATGGTGCCATGCCATGTGGGAGACTAGGTCATAACAAACACTGCAGCCTCTTTCTCAGGTCAGTGAACCTAGGAGAAGCCAGCAGCATGTCATGAAAGTATGCAGCCTGTGGAAGGGTCTACCTGAGGAACTGGAGCTTCATTGGCAGCCAGCTCCACCTCAGGAGCATCCTGAAGTGCATGCTCCATCCTAGCTGGGCCTGATGATGGCAGTGTAGGCACACATCTGGACTGTAGCCTCATCCGATGGGCGAGACAGAACTACACAGTTCTGTCATCCCATATTGCTGACCCACAGAAACTGACATCATAAATGTGAACTACTATTTTAAGCTGCTATATTTTGGGGTTGTTTGTTATCTAGCAATAGATAACTTGGTAAACTACATAATAGGCCCACACCTGGTAAAATGGAAATGTTTGTATAAAAATTTGATGTTTATATAAAAATCTATATGTAAGTGCTTTCAAGCAACTTTATTCACAATCTTCTCTAAACTGGAAATAATCCAGATGTCCTTCAACTGTTGAAAAGATAAACAAACTGTGGTATATACATTCCACAGCTTATAACTGAGCACATGAAAGAATAAAATACTGATATATACAACCAATAGGGATAGCGCTGAGCTGTTTCCTGCTCAGAGGAAAAGATGCATATTGCATGATCCTACTTATCTGTTTGAAAAGAAGTGAAAACAGATGTTTGCCCTGTGTCTGGCAATGATTGAAAGAACTGACTGCAGAGAATTGAGGCTACTTTGGGATATTAGTATTGTCCTGTATTTTGATTGTGGTGGTCATTAGCTAATCAACACATCAGAATTATACAAGAAAGATGGAGGATTTTATTCTACATAAATTGTGTCTTTCTGAATAAGTCTGATCAAAAAAGGAAAGTGTTTAATAAGGATTTTGGAGTAGCAGTGTGATAGATTTGGGATAATCAACTGTCTTCTGTATCTGCTTCAGAACTCAGTGAAATGAGCTCTTCACAGTGTGGTAACAGAGGGAACCTTTACAGGTGTAATCCACTGAAGTGGAAACATTTTCTTTCTTTGTAGGTCTTATGAACTAACCCGGAAGGACCGGCTGTACAAAAACATCATTCGGATGCAGCATACGCACGGATTCAAGGCTTTCCACATCCTTCCTCAGACCTTCCTCTTGCCAGCTGAGTACGCGGAGTTCTGTAGTAAGTGCTGAGGATGCTCTAGCATCTGAACTTGAGGCAGATTTAACTTTGACATTGATCTGGGGTTTTACAGATCTTTGAAAAATTTAGCTCAATTGAGAAGAATAGTTATGAACATAAAATTTAAATTACTTATATTTGGATGGTGCTTTTTTATGTTTAATTTTGGTAGGATTACAGTAATAATTTATGTAAGGACACATTGGTGTCTTCCAGGCACGTCATGTCTTGGTTATTTTTGCTCGTTTATTTTTTAATTGTTGAGGGTCAGTATGTGTTGGGGGCATTTTGTTCCTGTGAACTACATTTTTCTTTTTGGTGTTTCTTTCCCAGTTCTCACTTTAACATCTTGCTGCCTTGACTTCTGGACTTGTGTTCTTTGGAGAAAAAGTATCATGTCTTTAACATTTGTGCTTGTTTGTTTGTCTTTTGAGATGGGGTTTCACTATATGTCTCCAGCTGGCCTAGATCTTGCTATGTATGTAGTTCCGGCTGACCTCAAACTCAGAGAGTTCTTCTACCTGCTTCTGCCTCCTGAGTGCTGAGACTAAAGGTTGCCACTGGCCAGCATCCTATGTCTTTTGTTGTTAAGTGTTTGGTGGTATCAGTCACACTTTTTTTTGAGTTCACACTAATAAAAAAAAATGCATACAGACGTCTTAACGGGAGTCTGAATGACGGCTGAATTGCCAGTAAAGTAACAGGGACATGTGGCCTGGATCTAGGTCTATAATGGGACTCTTACTGCTTTGGCCTCACTGAACTTACCTTCCTAGGCTAGCCGAGCAGCTGGGTTATTTACTGCTCTCCTCCTCACACCAGACCTTGACTCAGTAGGTGTGATGTCAAGAGTCCAGAGCTTAGGGCAGGTGGGCACGTGTGAATGGCGACCGTGATAGGCTGATGGTAAATGATATAAAAGGGGCCCAGATAGGAACCTCTCCAATACTAACTCTAAAGGGAACCCTAAAGTAATTCTCTATTGAAGTTTGAAGGAATCAAATTTGAATTTCTTAGTTCTTTGTTGCTTCTTATTCCACTGTGGTCCTCCAGCCCTGGAGGCAAGGACCAGAAGGATGGTGGGGCTTTTGATAGATGATGGCAGATGGTAAGAGCTGTCAGTTCCAGCCTGGCTTGTTGCAGTGGGATTATATCTTCAGCCAGTCATTCCCATTCTTAAAATTCTACTTTAATAAAAAGAACTTGAAAGGCACACAGGCCCATTACCAGTGCTGCTGCATTTAGATCTAGCACATGCAGGCAAGTGATACTCCTTGAGCACCGGTATAAACCACTCACTCCTCTACTCCTCTCAGCACCCGGAGACCACAGCAGGGGTCTTTTCTGGAAAAACAGAGGAGGAGTCCTCTTGTAGGATGCCAGGAATTCTGAGCTGCTGATTCAGGGTTCCTGGCTTCTGCTTGTCACCTAAAACTATGGCTGAAAAGCCCAGTGTTGTCAGGCCAGTCATGTTCCCAAGTTCACATGTTGGAGCAGAAGCCTGCCCCTACCTACTGTCCATTTTCTCTTAAAGAGACAATCCCTTCATTTGTAGAATCAGATCACCTTCTTTTCCTTTAGTGTGTGCCTCAAGCACATGCAACCCAGAAATTGTGTTAATTGTGAACTTGCTTAACCGACTATAGGCAGTAGGAGATTTTTGAGAGAAGTACCCATGAGTAAAGAAGCCAAGAGAAGAAAGGCGACAGTGCTCTGGAAAGTCTGTGGTGATGTGGTTAAGAGCTGCCGATGGCCTGAGCTGTGTAGAGAGATGGATGGTGCAAAGAGAGAGAGTAGACGGACTGCAAGATCTCTTAATTAGAAGTGAGGAGCATCAGTTAAAAGGTCCAAACAGGCCTCCAAAGATGTGAGGTAAAGAAGATGTGAGGATCGCTGAGACCTCGGGGGAGAGAACCATGAGGAAGGAGAGATGGCCGAAGAGCCTGGGAAGGAGCTCTCAGGGAGGCAATGGCTCAAGTAAAAGAGGGGCCCTTACAAAGGAGTGGGCATATCTACCCTACAAGGAGGGAGGGAAGAAGGCTCAGTGCTAGCCAGGAAGACTGCATGGAGAAGACAGCAATGTGTTAGGTTCATGCGATGAATTCTCAGCCTGCCCAGCCAAGAGTAAGGGCAAAGTATGGGTTTGTGTTCCTTCAAGGGGCAGAAAGGTCCCGAAAGGGCCTTTGACAGGATTGAGCAGAGGCATTGGGAAGATGAGCCAAAGTGATCTCAAGATGATTAGCTTTTTGTCATAATAAGAAAATGTCGTAAGTTTGTATGCGGAGAGATTGAGCCCAGGACCAGTCACTGTAGCCAAGAGACGTGAAAGCCTGAGTGAGGGTCACCTGAATTGTTTGGAGTCATCAGTGAGCAGGGCTGGGTACACAGCATAGACTCTTGTAGGTTCCTGGTGCCCTATTTCCAGTTAGTGTTGAGTAGTACTGAAGGTGCCTGATCCTGGAGAACCCGCCTGAGGATCTGTTGCCCATTCCAGCCATTTCCCTCAAGCGGACAGCTTTAAGGCAGGAAGAAGGCAATGACAAGGACGACCAGGGTGACAGTAGACAAGCAGAGCTTCTTCCTGGAACTGTGTTCTGTGGCTGAGAAATAGTTCTGAGATGTGAACACAACTGTGGCATCATGCAGTTATTGTAGACATTAAGATTTCAATACAGAAAGTAAATTTCTAGGACCATAATTTTATAGGAGATCCTAGTAAATGAAACGAAAGCCATCATACTGGAAGGTGAAGGCAGGGCTCTTCAAGTTGTCTGTAATGTCTTCATTCAAGCAGACTGCTCCAACCTCTGCCCTGCTTTGCCTCTAATTTTTCTTGCTTCTTGCTCAGTTTTTAAAACATGTGCAAAAGAAATAGATCTTTGTTCTAAAATATCAAAAATTAGTGTAAAAATGCCAGCGTGGAAGTTGAACCCTGACATAAGAACTCACAGAGCATGCCAGTAATGAAGCACCAGAAGCAGAATTCAAATTTTTAAATTTTTTTTTAAAAAGTTTTTCTTACAGTGTTGGGGATTGAACATAGGATCTTGTGCGTGCTATGGAGATTGTGCGACTACTGAGTTACCCCTAAGCCCAGAACATTAGCTTCCCAGAAAAGGAGTTCAAAAAGCACTGTTGATTGAACTGCGTGCTGGTTTGGCTAATGCTGCATGTAGCTAGACTTACCCTTTTCTGAACATGAGTTTCAGCATCTTCTGGTGCCGTGGCGGGCACTGTCTCCAGGCAGCTTTGGCCTCTTCTTAGATATTTCTATAGCACCTAGCACTTCATAACTCTTGGTGTCTGACAGCCTGTGTAACGTCTGTCTGCTGGCCTACACTTTGTAAGGTAAAGACTGTTTTACTACTGTATATACTACTCTAGGAAACTACTTGACAGATTAAATACATAAATACATTCATTTTGAATGAATGAATGGATGGATGGTGCTTAGAAAATTATTTTTTATATATTAATTGCTTCTTGACTTAGCTTCTCTTCTTTTGGTGACAGAATCCCCTACAAAGGCAGCTCAAGGGAGGGAAGTTCATTTCTGTCCTCAGTTCCAGAGGACACAGTTCAGCACGGTGGAACCTGGGAGGGAGGAAGGTACCGTGGTAGGATGCTAGCTGGTCACATTGCATCGACACTCAGGAAATAAAGAGTGAACAGGTGGGGCTGGGCTATAAAGCCTCAAGGCCTGCCCGCAGTGACCCACCTCAGTGAGGTTTTCATAACTTTTCCAAACAGTGCCACCAGCTAGGGACCAAGTGTTTGAACTGAGCCTATGTGGGACATGTCATATTCAAAGCATGGCATGCTCAATCTCATTGCTTCCTCAGAAATCTGAAGGAGATTGCAAAGAATGATATATTTTGTATTTAGTGGCCTCATTTTATTTAGATTTAATTTTTCTCATATGTAATTATAAATTATAGTTATAAATTATGGTACTATTTTGATGTGGTGTAAATTATGGTTTTTGAAAGAGAAATATATTTCCATGATGCAAAATTAATTAAAATAGTAATCAGGGAAAGAGCCTTCTTTCTTAAAATTTATTGTTATGTGCATTGATGTTTTCAAGGATAAGGGTGTCAGGTTCCAGACAGTTGAGAGTTGTCATGTGGGTGCTGGAAAATGAACCCAAGTTCTCTGGAAGAGCAGTCAGTGCCATCTCTCCAGCTATAAGAGCAGGAAGCCCCTTTTTGTTTGTGGGCCTTTCAGCTCTCTACTTGGGGCTCACCAGTGTTTGCTACTAGTTTTTTTTTTTTTTTTTAATGTTTTTCTGGAGACAGTCTTGAACAGTTTGAATGTGTGTGGGTACCGAGGGAAGTATACAGTAGCTATTGCCTTGTGCTTTCTTCCTTTCTATAGATCATTCTACATTAGTTAATTTAATATTCTCATATGTATGTTGAAGTTCTCTCTTGTAGGTCAGGTGCCTGCAAATGCAGCCTTTGAGATATTCCATATTCTGCATGTTTGCAGCCATCCCTATGAAGGATGCCTTTAACATTTTCAGTGGTTTAAGTCAATGTGACTGTCACTTTGTGGCATGTGGAGATGGCATGGAATTCAGTGTACAAATGAGGCTGTGTGTGTGTGTGTGTGTGAGAGAGAGAGAGAGAGAGAGAGAGAGAGAGAGAGAGAGAGAGAGAGAGAGTAAGAGAGAGAGAGAGAGAGAGAGAGAGAGAGAGAGAGAGAGAGAGAGAGAGAGAGAGAGAGAGAGAGTGTGAGTGAGTACTGGGAACCAGACAGATGCTGAGCCATGTTTCCAACCCCATACATGTTACACACACATGTGAACAAAGGTAGAGGGTACAGTTCTAAACCTATTTAGTATCTAGACACTTTAGATTCTGCATGGTACTTTTCTTCTGCTAATCCTGTTAAGTTGCATTCATGAAAAAGGCAAGGCAGGATGGGGAAGTGTGGACAAGGGTACTTAGTCCTCCGCTGGTCCTCTTTAGGTCAAGGGCCTTGTGGTCCTGACAAAGTCAAGTGCCTGGTTGGAGAATGAAAGGGACTTTGACTCCTGCTGAGGTGGGACAGGGAGGAGGCTGGTAGTCATATGGAAAGATATGCTGCCCTGAGGCTGGTGCTGGTGCCGGACACTTGGCTGCTGGAGTCCTGAGTTCTGCTTGGGTGGGACCCTGCTCAGGATCAGCGGACCTTTGTGTCGTGAGTGGGAAGAGCGGAGGTGGGATTAACACATACAGGTGGCAGCACTTGGCCTTTTAATAACAAACCAGAAACCATAAACTTGAGGGAACTTTATTGGGTTTATGCTTTTGTGTTCTGGATAAAATGATGCTATTCTGATGAAGAACAGCTGGGTGTTTGAGAGGCCCAGACACACTCTCACACACTTGATTTTATTTCTTCACATACAGCACTCTCTTTTAGAGAAGAAAAATGGTAAAAAACCAGCACCTCAGTTTTCAGCCTTTACTTTCCCGTTTCCTTGGAAACAGTGGGTGTGGGGGGGGGGTTCATGAGAAAAAGAAAGGACTGAGGTAAAGTCTCTCTCCTCCCCAGGGTTTCCCTCAGCAGTACCCCGTGAGTCGTGAGTCGTCATCCAGCCGCCCCCATCCTAGGATACTGGAAAAGTAGAAGTCAGAGCCCTCAGCTTCTCCCCAGACCATGCAGGAGTCCTGGAGAGTCTCAGTGCTAATTTTCTGCTTTTTCTTCTCATGACCCAAAGACAGTTAAAAACAGAACTGAGCTAATGAATGTGCAGACCCCCTGTACTCATAAATCATGATGCTTCCCTGCCCTAATGCTCTGCCTGATTTACGAGATCTGAAGAATCATTCAAAAGAAGTAACTGTATTTGGAGATGTAGTAAAACACTCAGTTGTATCTATCTACTGGTAGTTAACAAAATGAGATTTTCACTTCCCGGAGGTCGTTTTTGGTAACAGACTAACATTTAGATTTGACCCTTTTTTTTTTTTTTTTTGTTTCCATTCTTATGTAAGAAAGAGGAAGTAGTGGAAGATATAATTATGTGAGTAATTTTCTGTCCTCTTTCTCGTCCCTCTTCTGCTTCTTGCTGCCCCGCTTCCCCTCTTAAGGTTACTCTGAAAACATAGGTGATAGATAAGTTGTGGCTCGTCAGCTGGAGATTTGGAAAGATTACTGTTGTTGCAGTTTAAGATAATAAACTCATGCTCCTTCTTCTCCTTGTTTTTCTCTTTCCTTTTTATCCCCCAATATTTTGAGCAGATTCATATTCAAAGGACCGGGGACCTTGGATAGTAAAACCAGTGGCCTCTTCTAGGGGGCGGGGCGTCTACTTGATCAACAATGTAAGTATGCAGAGAGTGGCAGCCTTGGCACTTAGAAGAGCAGGTATTTCCTCCTGCACTGAGTTCAGAAGTGAGTGGAGGCTGGGCGTGCCCTGTCGGTTGTTCACTCTGCTGGGAACCTCCCCTGGCTGGGATACACTTAGTCCATGGCCAAAATGTCACTTGCGAGGTCAGATTTTTGGGGAAGGCAGCCTTTTGTATTAGCACAGAAGGGGTCTCTTCTGCTTCCAGCGTGCTGTCCTGTCAGCGCCTCAGCACTGAGCTGTCCCTGATGACTCTGCCGCTGCTGCCCTTTCTCTCTCTCTCTTCCTCCTGTTCTTCTCCATTATCCTCCAGAAGCCGCCAATAGCTCGATTCTTGGCAAATTCCTTATTAAATGTTATTTTAAAAATTTATACAGGACAGAGGCCTGGTTGAATGGTAAGAGGCTCTGTCTCTCGTGCCCAAGATTCTGGATTCAGGCCTCAGCACCATAACAATAACAATAAAATACATATACAGAGTAAGTAAGATAAAATACCATCTCCAGTCTCACTTGCTGCTCTTCCCGTAACACAGTTGATCTTATGTTCCTTTCTCAAATTCTTGATGCATTTGGTAATCCTCCCTTTTACATTTATTACACTCAGATGCTCCTTCCTGCCCTTCCATAGTCTATCTCTTAAGTTTAATTAGCTTTTGCTTTTAGATTTCAAAGAGTTGTATAACATTTAAATTCTTTTAAGAACTGTGATTTAGTTTTTTCTCCTTTATAAGTTTATTAAAATCTTAACTCAGTAGAAATAGACAACAGCATTAGGATTGTGAAGTTGAACCAGCATTTAAGTCCAGACTTTTTTCCTTCTGAACGTTTGGTGAGTGCTGTTTACTTCTCCTTTACTTTGAGGGAATTATTCTTCTTTGTCTCTTCTTCTGTTTTCCTTTTTAAAAATGTGTATATTTGTGTGGTGCGTATATATTTGTATTTTCTTCATGGCTTTGTGTGTGTGTGTGTGTGTGTGTGTGTGTGTGCGCACATGTGTGCCTGCCTTTGGAGGCCCAGGATTGGCATCTGGTATCTTCTTTGGTTGATTTTCCTTCCCCCCTCTCTCTCTGAGGCAGGGTCTTGAGTCCAGCTCAGAGTTTGCAGGTGTACATTGCTCTGGGGATTCCCTGTCCCTTCCCCAGGCTAGACTACTTTCAGTAATGACACTACACTCACTGGGCATCATAGCTCCTGTCTCCTTGCTTGGACAGCAAGCCATTTATCCAGTAGGCCATCCCCTAGCCCTCTGTTTCCACTTGTTGTCTCTGTTTTGAAGAGCCCTCTATTGGCTATAAACTTAATTTCCAGGGACGCTTATCTTCTGATTTTTTTCATCTTTACTCTATTTATCATTGTACAGTAGATACCCACATTTCCAAGGATACCATTAAAATATTCTTTATTCTTACCTTTTATTGGGATTGTTTTTCCTTCTATTGTTGTAGTTTTCTCAAGTTTCAGAATCCTTGTGTATTAGTCATTTTATAAATGAAATTGGAGGCAGTTGTGAGCTTCCCTATGATGTAATGTTGTATCACCCATACCTCTCCTTGTAAGGGTGAAGTATGCTGACCGTTAGCTTTACATAGGTGGGTTTGGATGAAGAGCATACCTTCTACCTTCTGAAATAGGGAGGATTCTCTCCTTGTGGTGGGGAGAAGTTTATGCTGAGTCCCATCTAGGGCAAAGCTACATTTGTTCTCTCTTTTTAATGCCAGTTGGGGATAGAGTGGCCTCAGATTCTTTTCTTTTCCAGAACTCTGCACCTATACAAAACGTCTTTTTAAGCACCATCTTAGATTTGATCCCTTGGTGTACATGCTACTGCTTAGGGTGCTGGAGAACTCCCCAGGCCTCACTAGTGCCATGCTGTGGGAACTCATCTGACTTGTTCCTTGGCCTACCTCACTCTTGTTCATGCTGACTGCCAGCCTACACCTTGGCAGGGGCCTCTTTGGGAGTCTTCATTACCTGGTATTTGGGGCTGGGGCTCTCTCTGCTCTGTTTTTATTTTTTCCCTTGATCTTATCTATTCTCTGTCTTTGAAGATTTACTTATACTTTTGATCTATTCTGGTTCCTTTTGCTTTTTTCCTAGCCTTTGTTATTATTTTATTCTTTTGAAAATATTCTTTCTCTCTTTCAACCATTCCCTTCTTCTGGAAGGGAAGGTTGGGGCAGATACACTGTGTGTGCATGTGTGTGTGGTATCAGTACTCCATCTTAAATTCCCCAGTTATTTTTTTCACATTGAGCTATTTTCTGTAGAAATGAACTTTCTAAAATCTTACTTTGGAAAGTCCTCAAGATCAGTCTGGATCCAAAACTGTACAGTAAACAGTTATAGCAAATCTTTCTCATTGAAGAAATGATAGCCTCTAGTTCTGGCAGAGCACCTACTACAACATCAGGCTCCAGCCACAGGCCCTATCACCTGGAGCCCTTGACCCTGGGTCCTGGTGATGTAGAACATGGTGGTATGCCTTGGCTCTTTGTTGTCTCTGTGACCTTGGCGTAAGGCTTCTCTCTGACAGTCTTGCCTTCCGCTCTTTGCCAGGAGCGTAGTGTTGTTTGAATTGCAAGGACGGCGCTAGTTTGGGTTTGGGTTTTAGCTGCCAAATGGAATTGCTATTGAGAGTCTGCTACAGTTCAAGTCTGCTCTTTATTTTCTTAGACTCGGTCAAGAAGAATAGGATCTTTCCTCAGCTCATCTGGGGCTTTTCCTTTGGAGTGACCTTTTGCCCTAGTGATTTGTTCTTTTAAAGCTAACATCATAAAGAGTGGAGAAGCTAAGCTCTCCTAACGTCAACCCTCCACTGAGGTGAGGCTCATAAAGGGAATGCATGGTTGGCAGCCTGTGTAAAAGTGGCTTTCTCCCTCCCACCTCTCCATGAGCTGTCCCTTGAGACCCCCTGCGTAGATCAAAGTACTTGGCTAGACCTTTGCCAGCTCCCCCCTCACACACTGGTGAAGCTTTGGAATGAAACTGATTCTTTTAGGTATTTAGCGGAGGTGCCAGACAGAAGCCTGGGAAGATGCCAGCGTGCACAAGAGAGCTGGTAACATGTGGATCTAATGGGAACATATTTCCATTTCACCCCGAAACTGGAATTTTATCACCTTTGACCCAGACCTACAAACTACACTGTTAATCTTCCTCTCTCCTTAACCACCCCTTCTTTCCATACCTGGACCCTTTCCCTGGAATATGTGACCCATTAGCCAACTGGATGAAGTAACTCTTTCCAAGGCTAATGCCTGCTTTTCTTTCAGAGTCGAGGGGGAGGGAGGGGGAGCCCTGAGGCCAAGGGTCCCTGCAGAACTCATAGAAGTGGGGGAGGGACTGCAGCAGGGCTAGAGATAGATGGCGGGGTCAAATGAAGTGCTGTTCCCAGTCTTCCTACCAGCATTGGAAGACCTGTCAGTGAAACTTCCTCATGCTTGTCGTACCCTATTAGAAAACAGGAAAGAAAGTGTGGCTTCTGTGTGCAACACTGAGGAGCATCGTGAAGTCTTACAAAGGGAAACCTCTTAGTGGCCTGACATGGCTCTTAATGCTGTGCTCCTATCCAGAAATGCAGTGTGAAGGAATAAAGCTGTTTACCCCAGCTTCTTCAGTAATCTGACCAAATGCCATACTTTCCCAACTTAGGATATTGACATTGAGATGGGGAAAATGTGGTAGCTTCTGACTAAGATGTGAACTTCACTGCTGGGGTCTAATTCAGTCACCTTGTGTCATCTCTTACCCATGGTTCTATTAATAGACATCCTGAGATTGTGGAGTACCAGAAGACTTAGGTCACACTCCTCACCCTGCCCTCCTTGTGCACACAATCCCATAGTCCCTTGTTTTCTATCTTTGCATGTATTTATCTTATGTTCTCTGTGTTTCTTACTGTTTAACAGCTGTTTAGAAGTGCTGGCTGTGTGCCGGATATTATCCTTCCTTAAAGCCTTTGGAGAAATTCTAATTATTTTATATCTTAATTCTTTTGTGTGTTCATTATAGTTGAGGGCATTGCTCTGCCATGTGGAGATAAATGTTGTGTTGTGGAATTTAGCAGTCAGAACCAACAGATGTTGTTGAGTGTGCAGTAATAGTAGTAGCCACGGGTATTTCTTTTTTGAGACATTTGAGAGGATCTTACTATGTATCCCACTCACCGTGTATGCTCAGAATGGTCTAGAACTCACAGAGATCCTCCAGCCTCTGCTTCCTGAGAGTTGGGACTAAAGTTGTATGTCACAACTCTCAGCACCAACTGAAATTTCTTGAGCACTTAACCTGCGCCCTCCATTTGCCTTCCAAATAGCATCTCCTAATAAGAGCACTCTTTATAGGACCCACGCGACAGTTATTGTTTTCTTAGTAAGTGACCACCATGCTTTCTACTCTGTAATAACTTACTAAGTACCCCAAGCTTGGATCTTAAGATCCAGTTAGGAAAATAGATATGTTTCCAATTTTCACAGCAATTCTGATTCCTGTATTAGCTTGCTTTTTACTTTGGGAAGAAATTCTACCTTAAAATGGAAATACTTTTAAATTAGTTAACTGAGGATTAGTGAGTAGGAAATACACTTAAGGATGTCAAAAGCTTTTATTACTTGGACTTTAATGTCCAATACTAGGCAAAGGAACCATTTTCAAATAGCTCTTTAGACTGTAAGCTTTTCATAGACAGCTGAGCAAGTACTATATACAGAGTCTCAACAGAAGAGTTAATGTTATGCATAGTTCAGTGGCTTGAGATGTAGGGAGTGGAAGAGAGGAAGCAGACATGGGCACTAGATATGTCCTGGAGTGGAGAGCCATTCCAGTGTATTCTTTGGCACAGAGGACATTTGGTACCAGTCATTTATCTAGTGTGGTCTATAGGCGGTTCTCAGATGTAGCCTACTGTTATTGCTTAGTTGTAGCCTGTAGGTGCTGCATGGCTGTGATTATTAACTTCATGTCTGGAACACAGCCTGCAGCTTTATTGCTTTTCTAGTGAGTACATGCATTCTTACTCACTCGCTGACTTGGAAACGGAGATAGTACTTGTGATAGACTGATCAAGAAGTGGGGTGGCTGATGGAGTTCATTCAGGATGAATGGATATTGCTGTCATTGTGTTCATTTGATACATAAAGAAGAGTTGTAAAAGCTGTGGTCTGCCTTTGATATTACGGCAGTAGTAGTGGGGCTAGGAAATGCCTGGTTACAGACTTTTGGATTTGGGGACAGTTATCTCATGCCAGAATTTGGGAGACACTATGAACAGACACTGCTCAGGTTACAGTGGTGCCAGCTCTGTGACAGTAGATGGTTCATCGCTGCTTGTTCTTATCTTAGAATTTGGATGGTATACCTGCCTCTGGAGTTGGGCGAGGATGAAGTAATACTTGGGGCATGCTAGGAACAGCTCTTGGCACATGGAAAATGCTCAGTACCTCTATTAAATTGTAATTATTCCTGCAAACATTCCTGGTTATTTCCAAACAGATACTATAGTTAATCTCCTAATTGCTATTGTTACCATTTACAGTTTGGAGCCCCTTTGCCCATCTGGATTGATATAATAATGCAGGCAGTTGTGTTTGCAGTGTGTCCGTCCTATTGCTTCCTTCATGTGGAGCCTGCAGTAACTTCCCGCTTCCCACCATAGTCAGTTCACATCCTTGTGCAGAGGCTCCCTCCCTTCTCTTCTCCCTACTCCCTTTCAGCCATTTTCCAGTACAGCTTTTAGCTCTAGATCTGTGAATCCGCCCACCTCCAATGATGGTGCCCTCCCTTTCTCCCCAGCAGATGCTCTGGCTTTCACTGATTACTTCTGTGTCGCTCCTCTGATGGCCAGAGCTGGCCTTTTCTTCACAGCCCTGCCCCTTCACAGGACTGGCCCCTTTGGCAGCTTGACATCTTATGTTTGTGGAGCTGCTGTTCTGTGCCCCTTTAGGGTCTACATCTTGCTGTTCTAACCTGAAACAGTAAACCCTTTAGGAAAAAGAGCTGCGAATCTGAAGTTCTGTAAGGGCACAGTTGTATCTGTTTTCCTCATCACTGGGCACTCATGCTTTACATATGGGCCACAGTACCCACTGTTTCTAAATAAACTTTTTAACCTGTTGACGAGATCTTTAAATGATCTAGTTTAGTCTTTACACGAAGTTGCTTCCCAAGTGATGTAAGTGAATCAACATGGACTCCATCTCACTGGGAATGCAGGCTTCATTGTGTATCTGTGACTTTCCAGAGTGACTTAATGGGATGTGCACTGGGAATAGCAGAGTGTTTAAAACTTCCATTTGTCCTTATGCTTTTAAAAGGAGCAGCTTTTTATTTTTAAGTAGCTCTTATTTTCTTGGCAAATAACTATTTTATACCACATATATAAATCTTTAAAGCTATTTAGCTGAGATTTATTATGAGAGATACTATAGAAATTGATTTTTCCCCATTGTAATTGGGTTCCTACAGTGGTATTTCATATGGCCAGTAGACTATTATGGGTTTTCTGTAGTGTTATTTCTTAAAAGATTAAGAACTTTGCCCCCTCACTATACATTTTAGGATTTCTCTCTTCTTATTCCTTTCTGTTTACTTAACAGCCAAACCAGATCTCCCTGGAAGAGAACATCTTGGTCTCCCGTTACATTAACAACCCCCTGCTCATAGATGGTGAGTTGTGATTGACTCTGGATTAGATTGGGCTGGATCTTGCTCAGCTTTGTAACTTTTTCATAGTCTAGTAAATCTTTTAAAGCTAGTCTGATATTTTTGGTAGCCATGGCTCTAAAGATAAGGATACTTCTTTGCCATCCTTTTGAAACTGAAACTAGGTGATACAAAAGAGATACTGCTCGCACACGCAAACACACACACACACACAGTGACATAGGCAGACAAGCCCCATGTGGCAAAAACTTTTTCCATAGAGCCATTTAAACAAATAACTAGCCAGTTGTAGTGAGTAATGTGAAATAAACTCACTACTATCTGCTATACCGAGGAGGCATAATCAAAGAACATTCCTGTGTTTTTGAAGAAACTGAGGTCACAAGACTCTGGTCTTGGTTTTTTGGTGTTTTCTCACAAGCACTCAGAAATCTCACATGAATTCATTCTTGGACCATATTCTGACATTGTGCTGTGTGTATTTAACAACTATACTATGTAGCATGGTGTGAGCAATTCTTTAGTGTCAAAATGCAACATGTGCATAGTGTGTGCTTTGTGTGAAGAGGATTGTCACATAGCTCTGGGTTGTGTTGTCTGGTTCCTTGCAACAGAAAACAGACGGAGGCTTTTCTTGAGACTCCCAACTTTCTTTCTTCCTAGATTTCAAGTTTGACGTGCGCCTCTATGTTCTCGTGACTTCCTATGATCCCCTTGTCATCTATCTCTATGAGGAAGGATTGGCTAGGTAAGAGGCTTTCTTAGGTGGAGGGGTTGGCTGGGTATGTTAGAGTGGATCTGTTAAAAAGTTTCCCAAGACCAGGCTGCTTCTCTCCGTTGGGTTCAACTCAGGGAAACAGAGTTGTCCAGGTGGGGCCTCACATGACAGGAAGCAGTCGTGGTACTTGACAGCCTCAATTGCAGAGCTACATAGAATATGTGGAAACACACACCTTTCCTCAGGTGTGGAGGCCACAAGGTAATTTCCTGCAGTGAAAGTTGTTATGAGGCCCTACGGTATTAAGAAAGATTGTAGTGTTTTTCAAGAGTGGATGGGAAAAATGAAAGCCACATTAATTTACTTGTCATATACAGGTCCTTATCCTCACAGCAGTGATGCCAGGTGCCATTCTGCAGTGGAAGGGACAGCTTTGCACACACAGGGTGGTAGTGATGCTTCTCAGCTCTCCTAATGGGGAAGTGGGTGGGACTGGAGTCCATTCTAACAGTTATGTTCTCTTGTATCCATGGGGTATTCACGGCTTTCACCCTATGCAAGTTAGATACTTTGTTGTGGTTGTGAATACAGTTTTCTTGGGTACTTAGTAGGTTTTAAGGTAGTGCCTGTCGACAGAATTAAATTATAAATTTATATCATTTGGAATTTTGTTTCTCATACCCACAAAGATTTACATATAACAGTTTCTATAAATCCTTTAAGCGATTTTAAAAACTATGTAACTTTGCTATCTGTTCCCCTTCTTTTTTTTGTTTTTTTTTGTTTTGAATCAGCTAGCTTGCTCTGCAGGCCTGTGTCATGGCTTTGGTGGGATAGTGTGTAGCAGTCTAGAGGGAGCTTTGCATCTCTGAGCAGACACAGTAAATTGAGAAGACAGTTTATGCATGCTTCTGATTTTAGAAAATTCATTTTGAAAATGGAGACTACACGAATAAATTAAGTATAGCTATTTGTGTTTATGAGGAAAACAGATGAATCCTGTCCTCACAGAATGTCTCCTGTACTTGTCTATGGCTTTGACAGGCTGGACTGTACTGTGACAATTGCGTTTTCTATTTCCAATTTGCCTCGGAGTGAGGGGACTAACCAAAGCCTCCTGCTGGCTCAGCCATGTCTTCCCTTCACCTCTAGGTGGCAATGACAGCTTTTATAAGTTCTGTCATATTCCTAACTAATATTTATGAGTTGGGGCCTTGGGAACACTAGAGGCTACCGACACTCCCTCGTCCTACCCTCTTGTAGAAGGAGAAAAGTAAAACGTTTCCCAGGTGAACAGAGGCCTGGCTCAGGCATTGCACATGAACTTTTAGCTAATTGGGTTGTCATAAGGAAGACATGTCTATAGCATTTAATAGATATGAGTTCCTGTACTTTGAAGTATACATAGAAGGAAGACCAATATAAATATCAAAGTCTAGTTTGCATGTTGTCTAGAATTCTGGGGCCTAGGATGTGGTGGAATGTGGTTTTATGAGACTTCCGAGCCTTCCCTCTCTGGTGCAGTGAGCCTCTTCATTATCCTTCCTCCATCCTTCCTTACTCCAACTCATGGCCTTGGTCCTGCTTGGTTTCCTGGAGAAGCGAAGGTATTTGTGTACATAGCTTCTCCAGGATGTCATACCAGTATATTTTGTTTTATATCCTAAAGATGTTTCCTCTACAGATTTCTAGTCCTCACTATGAGTAAAGTTTTGCATATGGTACTGAGCATAAAATGAGAGCAATACTAGCGTTCATTACAGTTGGTACAGTTGGCTACATGTGTCAGCTGTTGTATCTACTGAATTAGTAATAGTTGTCTATTTCCTGTAGGAACTGGCATGCACATGTGCATACATACACACATTTATATGGCCTGTGGATGCTTTTCTTCACTATTAGCGAAATAGCTTTTTAAATATTCATATCATTGAGCCAAAAAAGGAAAAGAAAAATTTTCAGGTCTTTGGGTTTTCCTGAAACCTAGGTAGATATGGAATCCTTATTGCAGACATATCTGTTCATTATCTTGAGCTCTTTGCCCAGACATAGAGGACACATTGTCCTGTGCAGGTTCCTCGGTGTGCCTGTATAGTCTCTGTTTATCTTGGCATTCGCTGGCCTTTCAGTCCTCAGAGTGCGCTCAGCTGTGTCATTACTTTCAGCATCTGTCTACAGCTCCTCCGCACCTGCAGCTTCTGCTAATCTTGGGTCACGTGTGCTTTGTGTAGCCATAACTGAAGGTAATCAGTTTGGGATGAGATCATCAGGTTGCTTTACTCTGAGACGAGAAGGAAAACCATAATCTTTCCTAAAGAGACAGACCTGGAGGCAAAAATAATTAGTTTCCTTCTTTAGGTTTTTATACCCTGTCATTTTTGTTGGGAGCTTCAAATTAATGCTAGGAGACTGAAAGTTCACTTTATAAAGGTCGTTGCATTGTGAAATAGGTTATTTTGTCTGAATTCTTTTCCCTTTTAAATCTTTTAAACAAAAAAGAACTTTCTTTTCATTATAGGTTAATGTTTTCATTTGTCTTTGTTTTATTTACACAAAAAGCAGACTTCTCACTGTTTATTTTCCATGTATACATGTTTGCCTGCATATATATGTTAAGTGCATGCAGAGGTAGAGTGTATTGGATTCTCTTGAACTTAGAGATGGTTTGAGCTGTCATGTGGGTGCTGGGGACTGAACCCAGATCCTTTGCAAAAGCAACAAGTGCTGTTAACCCCAGAGCCATCTTTCCAGCTTCTTCAGACTGTTTCTCATATGTAGGTAAAATACTGAAGGGATATTGAAGTGAAATTGCCTCTCTGGTAGGAGAGTCCGCTGTCTCGGGGCCCTGGTAGCGCTGCTTCTTCTCTGTAGGCTGCTGTAGAATCTATGTAAGTTGCTGTTTTTAACTAGTAAAAATGAGACATTGTATTTCTAGAGAGAGGGGCGTTGTTGTTACCAAAATGTTGGAGATAAGTTTTTATGTCAGAAATAGAATCCAAAAAGGCTTTGTTCTGCATTTTACAACTATAGAAGGATCCAGTCTGGGATATAAATGATTTGAGACAATGCTAATAGCCAAATTTGCGCTGAAACAGGATTTCTTTTTTCTTTTTTTTTTTTAAATTAAAATGACATTGAGTTGAAGAGCACATGTTATCAGTGACTCAAAGAAAGCTAGCAGCAGCCCATGAGTGTGTCCCGGGGAGCTGTGAGGGTCGCACCCAGGCCATGGAAGCGGAGGAGACCGAAAAGGCCTTCTCTAGACTTGTCATTGCCCCTCTAGCCATCTTACCCTCTGAAAAAGTAGGAAAGACCCCAACATTTGTAGGGCCTTCTTTCCTCCGCACCCCCAGGCCCTTCTTCAGTAGCCTTGCTTGCTAATTAACACTGGCTCCGGGGGATATTTACCTTTTCTGTGCTAGATTCCTGTGGTTTTGAAAGAATTCAGGTACTTGGTGATTGCCAAGGAATTCAGATTACCTCACAGACTGCACACAGTCCAGAATCTGCCACAGCAGCAAATTGGGGGAAGGGACAGCAGCAGGGATGGGGAGAAGCCCTTGCTAGCCTCACTGTCACTCTCCCTGGCAGGCCCCGGCTGTTTGTGAAGTTTGAGTCATTTCTGGCTCTGAGGACAGGATCGGGCTGGTAATCCCCTCCCAGCCGCTCTACGGGCGGGCGCTGCCCAGTCACTGCAGCTTTTTGGCAGCTTCCCTGCTGCAGCTGGTCCACAGTAGATCAGAGCACTCTTGGGCCTCTTGTTCTCTTCATAAGATTTTTTCTAGGTCAGCCTAGGATGAAACCCAGTGGCTTCTGGCAAGTGTGCCTGAAGTGAGTGAAGTCTTATTGCCCAGGCTTCTCTGCTCAAGACAGCTGTATCTGCTAAAGATGGCTCCTGCGCTACTATTACAATCTCCTTTCTCTGTGCATTTGTTCTGAATGTAGAAAATATCTCTACCAAATTGAGTACTTGACTATGTCTAAGCCCCATGACTGTGACCATAAGAGTATTCACCGTCAGGTTGTTAGGGAAACAGTTTATACAGGGGAGGACAGTGTAAGATCTCACTTATTCTATGCTTGCTTCCATTTGGTAAAGGTTTTGAAATAAGCACCTTGGGTGTACTTTTCAGTAATCTTTATAAGTACCCACCACAGATGCTTCTTGGGTTGCCGTTGATGTTCCAGCATAGCTATAATCAGTTTGTTACCATCTAGGGGTCTTGATACCCCCCCCCATTAAAGGATTAAATGGCAGGGGGAAAAATCTACCTCAAATAGCCAGTACAGCAAGTAGCAGCAGGGAAAATCTCAGACACAGCCCACAGAATCAACCTGTAAAGAAAGGCTTTTGTTAGGGTTGGGGCAAGGCACACAGACAGGCACATATAGAGAAAGACCCTGTAGAGTACAAGGGAGACTCGGCAAAACAAAGCCTGATCTCCCCTCAATGGCTGGGGGCTCCAAGGGTCTTTTAGGGTTTTCCTCCCTGAATTTAGGATTGGACACGTTGAGCAAAGATAGGGAGGCTCATAGGCCCACGATTTTGGGGTAAACATGATCTTGCCTTGAACTTGTAGGATACTGAACTTAGCAAACTGGTACAGCATACTGGGCTCTAAGGGTAGAGGGCCTTTGTGTCTGCTCAGAAACAGGAAAGAAGCTGGAAATTTGCTATCTTTGTTTCTTAGTCATGGCCCATCTTCCTATCTACTGAGCAAGTGTAGCTGTCTTAACTCTAGTCCCTCAAGTTGAAAATAGCATTAATTGGAAATGCATTTTAAAAAGATTTTATTATTTTTGTTTTATGTGTAAGTGAACTACATATATGTAATGCTGGAGGAGGCCAGAGATAGATTCTTGGGTTACAGATAGTTGTGAGCTGCCATGTGGGTGCTGACAATTGAACCAAGGTTATCGGGAAGAGCAGCCAGTGCTCTGAATTGCTGAGCCTTTAATCTTCTCAGCCCCTGAAAATGCATTTAACACATCTTACCTACCAGACACATTAGCTTAGCAATATGGTTTAATGTTGGTATCAGTTGTTACTCTCCTGATGGTGTGGGTGACTGGCTGCAGCTTGCTAGACTGCTCAGGGCTACAAGATAGTACCGGTGTCTGGTGCCTATTACTAATGTGGGAAGAGATCAACATTCAGAATTCAGAGTATGATTTCTTCAGAATACAGATCATTCTCATACCATTGACAGTGGAAACTATCAGACTTATCGTTGGAAACCTGCTGTGTATGCTTATTACTGAAGTCTTCAGTTTCACACTCGAATTTCAGAGAAATCATGATTCCAAGTGGGAAACACTAGAAGAGAGAAAGTGTATCTTTTAAGACTGTTTTCAAAATAAAGATAACCCACATTTGTTTACAGATTGATTAAGAAAGTAAGATCCCTATCTTTTCTTGGCATAGAGGTCAAGCCTGTGAAATTCTGTTGTGTGGGCTTTCTTAAGTCTTATGATTATTTTTAATTACATTCATCTGTCTGTCTGTGCATCACAGTGCACTCATGGAAGTCAGAGGACAACTTATGAGAATTGCTTCTCTCCTTCCTTGGGTCTCAGATCTAACTCAGGCTCAGTGGACAAGTACCTTTTCTGCTTGAGCCATCCTGAGCCCACCCCCAATTGAATAGCATTTTTTAAAATTGAAAGTAAATGTTTTTTGTACAATATATACTCATCACTGTTTTCCCTTCCCTATCTCCTCCCAGATTCTCCCTAACTATCCAACTTCATGATTTCTTTCTCTCTCTTTTGAAAATAGTCTCCCCCCCCAAAAAAACCAACAACAAAGCAAAAGCGCAAGAAACATGCATACCAACAAAGCCCATAAATACAGAATTAGAACTGGACAGTGATGGTGCGTGCCTTTAATCAATCTCAGTTCTTAGGAGGCAAGTGGATCTCTGAGTTCCAGAACAGCTTGCTTTTTAGAGAGAGTTCTAGGACAGCCAGGGCTACAAAGAGAAACCCTGTCTCAAAAAAACAAACAAATAAACCCAAAAACCCCAACAAACAAACAAACAAACAAAAACTCCAAGTAAAAACAAAAAATCTCAAGAAGCTGGAAGCCATAATATATAAGCAAAAGCCACATAAGGCAAAAAATGTTCCAACGAAGCAAGATGAGACAAAAAAAAAAAAAAAAAAAAAAAAAATCACCAAAAATGCCATTGAGTTTGTTTTGTATTAGCCATGTGCTGGTCATGGGGCCTGCCCTGAGTGAGTATATGTATCTATACACTGTGAGCCTCCATTGGAGGGCCCAACCGTCTTAAATTTTGATCTCCTTCAGAGGGAGATTCACACTTGGCTGTGTTAAGATGAGTGTTTTCAGACTTGGTCCTGTTTACCTTGTAAACAGATTTGTTTCCACTAGCTTGTTAAGAGGGAAATTGTTCGGAAACTTTCTTGCCTAAGTAGGATGAAGTGTGATAGCATGTGAAGGTCATTCCCACAAGAAGCTGCTCAGGTGGACACAGGAGCATGGGAAAGCAGCTGTCACAATCTAAAGGCACCTGTGCTGTGCAGTGCTCCCAAGTCACTAATGACCAGGCCTTCTGTTGTTCTCAAGTTCACAAGAAGCTTACTAATTTTCTTTAAGATTTTGAATTTTGAAACTATTTGGACTTATGGAAAAGCTCTTTGAGTAGTATAAAGAGCCACCTTGTACATGTCCAGAGACCCCATTCGGCTCTCCTAAGTTGTCCTGCTAACATTCTTTTAACCAAAGGGCCCAGTCAAGGATGACAGTTTAGTTGACTCCTTAGTGTTTCTGTGACTTCCTGACTCAGCGTTTTGGAAGATGACAGGCCAGTCATTTTCCAATTTGTCCCTCAATTTGGGTTTGTATTTTCTCATGATTAAACTTGGGCTGTTCGTTTGGGGTCACAATCCCACAGAAGTGATGGTAAATTTCCATCTCAGTGTATTTGGTGACCCATGCTAATTATTTAGTATTTGATTAAGATAATGCCTCCAGATATATCCACTGTAAAGTGACTTTTTCTTTCCTCTGTGTTTACCAAGAAGTTATGAGGAGGTGGTTGAAACCGCGTAAACACTCATTCCTTACCTCCTCTTCACCAATATCTTTCATATCTACTGATGTCTCTTTCTCAAGTGAATTATTGCAGCAATGACTGCCGGATGGTGACTTTCAAATCCTATCACCCTTTTATTTATATTATTTGACATTTTCCTTTGAGCAAAGGTTTTTCTTCTGTTACTCATTATGGATTTATTGTTTATAATAATGCATACTGAAAGATTTCTGTTTTAATGGGTTTATTATTATAGTTTTATTTTCATGCTCTGTTTGTCCCAGGGTTGGACAGTCGGAGCCCCTTTATGCTGACTTCTGTGTCCTTTTGACATGTCCCTATGATTCTCTGAGTAGAAAACATTTCAGGCCCACCTTATTCTGACCCAGTACTGGAATCAGTCATATCTCTAAGGAACACTGTTACTTGTTCATGAAGAACAGTATTTAGGAATGGAGGTTGGCTCAGTGGTGGTGGTGCATGCCTTTAATCCCAGCCCTGGGGAGGGAGGAAGTGGAACTCTGTGAGTTCGAGGCCAGCCTGGTCTACAGAGCTTGTTCCAGGACAGCCAGGGCCACACAGAGAAGCCCTGTCTTGAAAAAATGAGAGGGGAGAGGAAGAACACTTCGGATACTAGATGATTGCTCTGGGGCTTGGAATAAAGAGAGCTTAGAAATATGTATGTATATGTGTCCCTCATCCACATTTATTTCTATATCTGTGCATTAGGAAATGGGGTTATAAATACTTTAAAAATTCAGAGCATAAACTAGTCTTTGTCTTTTATATATTTTTGTCTCTTGTTCCAACAAAGAAAAGCCTGTCTCCTATTATCTAGCGTACTTACTTATCCACTCAGTCCTCTTGTTTGTAGCCAGACTCCGGGCTTTGCTAGGCTATCCCCAGTCAGATTTGCTAGCCTTTTCCATTCTGTAAGTTTAGATCCCATGGGGCTATTACTTTGCCTAGATAACCTCCAGCTTTGCCTTGGGGCTTGCTTCTCCGTCCATACACTGTCTACCTCATGGAGCTGCAAGAAGATAGCCAGCCAAGTCATTCAGGTTAAAAGCAAAAACAAAGAAAACGATCCCAAACCACATCTTTGTGGGTTAATCAGATAAGCAGAACTAGAGGAGTAGACCAGATCTGAGAGTTGTGTGACTTCTCATCTGGACAATAGGAGGAAAGCTGGTGACCAGAGATGAGTGTGGCATGTTTATCACAGGCTTTAGTGTTAGCACCCCCTCCCCTGGATGGTCTTCATGCATTGTTCTTTGGACCCAGTGATGACAGCATTGGTATTTATTCTTGCCCTGTCAAGGCATTTGCTGCCACACTTCTCCTCACCATTTCCCCTTAGACCCTGTAGAATACACGCTATGAAATTTGTGATGTTGTCCATGCTGGGTTTTAGAATCAAATGTCAAGAAAGGAAAGTGAGGAAGAAGAAAAATGATTTGGAGAAGTCCAGTCTTGAAAAGCGTGTAAGGGTACAAATGCCTCAAACCCCAGGTCAAGCTCACTTTGTGCTTCTGCTGGACTTTTTATGTTGACCAGGTTGAGTCAAGTATGCAAAGTTAGCCAAGAGGAGACATTTCCTTCAATGACGAGAACTTTCTCTCCCTCATATTTAGTACTTGTTGAGGGAGATGATGGCAAGCACTGTGTCACTCAGAGTTAATATCTACTGGAGGTAGGCAGTCTCTGGGTCTAGCTTGTGTCCTTTTGCATTTCATAAGAATTCAGGAGAGTGACTGCTCTGGGGACCATATGAAGATTGATTGGGCCGTAAAGGCAAAGTTCACTTTCTACCAAGGGATGGCAAAGAGTTAAATGATAACTCCTAAAAGTGTCTGGAAATTTTCAGGTCTTTCTCAAGCATAGACAATTCTTGTCAAGCTTTCCTTGACCATACATGCCTGGTCAAAATTTTCTTGTTATCCACATCCTTTTTCTTGGCCTCATGTTTATTTATTTTAGTTTCTTGTTTTTTTTTTTTTTTTCTTTCTTTCTTTCTTCTTGCTTTTCTTTCTTTGGCTCTTGTATATTTCCGGATCCGGGAACTAGGGAATGGAGACTGTGGGGCGGGTGGGAAGAGGCAAAATTTCAAACCCTGACCTTTGATGTGGTGAAATTCATGTTGACTTCATAGCCTGGGTAAGCATTTGTAAACGATTTGTAAGTCATGGGAAAATAAAGCCTTCTAGGCTTTTCACACACTTGCATATGTGTTTTGGGAAAGCACTTTAGGGCAGGGTGATCTGGCTCTAGCTGCATGTGAACTATTGTCTTGAGGTCTTTTTGGTACTGAGCACTGCTGAACAGTTTCTCTTTGCCTGCTTGCTGCCTGCAGAGGCCGGTGTGTTTTATGCCCTGATCTCTTAGCTGTACCCCTGTGCTGGGCCATGTCTATGCTGTTGTGTTTCCTCTCATTAGTGCATGTACGGTCCTTCTAAGTCATTATGAGTCAGTGCTGTTCCCTCTGGGGGTGAGTTTCAAGTCTGCACATCCTTGTGCCGAACCATTTCCCTTTCTCCTGTAAAATGTTGTTCCTGTTCCTGTGTGGACCCCGAGTAGGGGTTCCGTGCAGCTTCACAGCTGTGGGCCTATGTACAGCTGCATAGCTTATGAGTTACTGTGTTTTCAATTTTCGCTCTCCCCACTGATAGAAGGGTTATGAGAAGTAGCATCTAAGAGTGGGTAAGCCACGGGATTGCGGGGGGAGTCTACAGTCTTGGATAAGTTATTCCGGTTTTTTGATTTGTTTTCTTTTTAAAGACAGGGTTTCACTGTAGCCTTGGCTAACCTGGAACTCTCTAGGCAGACCTGAGTGCCCAGGTTAAAGCTGTGTTTCACGATGCATGGCCAAGTTATTCAGTCTTTATGGCTCATATTTATATCTACTTAAAATTCAGATGTAACATGGATCTATTTCATTAGAGTTCTTTTAGGATTGAATTGATGTATGATGGTGTACAGCACACATTTCTCACAGCTGTCACTTAGAAGAGTACTTGTTAGATAATAGTGTTACTCTCCCTCTAAGATAGTGATAGCACCCCCATATTACTGTTCTCTTCTCAGTCTGCAGCTCCACTGAAACTTCCTGTCTTCCTGTCAGGTTTGCAACTGTGCGATATGACCAAGGATCCAAGAACATTCGGAACCAGTTCATGCACCTGACTAATTACAGTGTGAACAAGAAGAGTGGAGACTATGTGAGGTATTGGCTGGATCTGGGCTGGAGGTGACTCAGATGTGAGTGGTGGACACATGAAGAGTGTTGGAAATGCTTAGGTGACACTGGAGGGTCAAGGGCCCTTTTTTTCTTTAGTGTTTTTTTGGGTGTTTTGGGTGGGTATGTACTACGTGTGTGCTTGGTGCCCTCACAAGTCAGAAGAGGGTGTCAGTTCCCCTGTAACCAGAGTTACACATGGTTGTTAGCCACCATTTGGGTGCTGAGAATTGAACACAGGTCCTCTAGAAGAGCAAGTACTCTGGAGCATGGAGCCCTCTCTAGCCCCTGAGGCGTTGCCATTGGCCACTTCTGCTGCTTCTCCAGGGCATACCCAGGTGGAGGCTCACCTTATTCTACCAAAGTACACCTTTGTCATTCACTTTTTCTACTTGACATAGGGAGAGGAATTTCAACTTGGAAGCCATATTAAAAGATTAAAATGATTTGTATTCTTTGATACTGTAGTTGCTTTTTTGGGAATTTAACCTTAAGGATATGTAGACAGTATCAGAGCTTAAGAACCATCTTTACTCTGTATTGTTTAATGGAAAACACACTGAGACAGTACATGCAGCAAATGCCTTAACTGAATCAGTCTGTTAGCTAAAACTTCTTGTGTTTTGCTGAGAAAGGAGAAAAAGATATGTCCTGAAATTTTAGCTTTCCTCAAATACAGAGTGTAAAATTAGAGTAGTCAATTTTTAGGGTTTTTTTTTTCTTTCCTTGTATGTAGCTAATAAAAAATTTCTAAAATATACCATTATGATCAGAAAAAAGGGGGAAAATTAAAGAAACGAGGCCATCTCAGAAGAGGAGTAGTGGGAAGGAGCAGCAACCCCCTGTGTGGGAATGTTAGTTTTGCTCTGTTTTCTTTCATCCAGATAATTTTGCCAGAAAGTGAAAAAATAGAAAAGAAACTCAGTCACTTTCTACTTGGACTAAAAATAAGTTTCCACCAGGTCCAGGAAGGCAAGAAGTGTGTTGGTAGGTGCTGAAGTGAAAGAGGTTTCTCTGAGCGTCTATGAGCAGCACTGGAGTTGGTTAAGCTGCCATGCTCTTCACTTTGAGATGAGCAGGGATGTAACTGGAGAGGGCGCTGAGGATGGAGAAGCTGGTGGCAGAGGACATTCATGGGAGCCTGTGTCACTCACCATTGTGTCAGTGAGATGCCCACAAGTCCTTCTGTCATCCCAGTGCTTCCGCCATCAGTGGTCTCTATCGCTACAGAGACAGGCGGCTTGCTTGGCGTGTCAGAAGATACATGTATTAAGTCCATTGCTAATTTATGATAATAACTCTTAAATTCACACTTTTTTCATGCCTTTCTTCACTTTTTTTGAGACAGGGTTTTTCTATGTAACAGCTCTGGCTGTCCTGGAACCTTATAGAACAGGCTGGTCTAAAACTCAAAGAGATCCTCCTGCCTCTGCCTCCCTAGTGCTGGGATTAAAAGCATGTGCCACATGTTTGGCTCTTCACTCATTCTTGATGTGGAAAAATTAGCTCTCTTCTCTGCCCTCAGAAAAGCAAGCTGTCTGCATTTTCCCTTTCTTCTAGGAAGTTGATAAAAAGAGAGTCTTATGAAAGAACCAGGGAAAGCTAGGTGAAAATCAGCAGAGTGTATGTCTGTGAAATACTCAAGGCCCAGAGAAAGACAGGCCTCTTGGCATCTGTAGCCTCAATTCCTTTCTTTTTAGTTGTGATGATCCAGAAGTGGAGGATTATGGGAACAAGTGGAGCATGAGTGCCATGCTTAGGTATCTGAAACAAGAAGGCAAGGACACAACTGGTGAGTATTACACCTTTTCCTTTTGGGGTATAATGTGTGTGGGTGTGAGTGTGGTGCACATGCGCACATTTGAGGGGGTGGGATGGAGTGGGGGTGGGGTGTTATCTGTAGAGGCTATAAGAAGGCATCAGTTCCCCTAGAACTGAAATCACAGGAGGTTGTGAGCTATACTCCTTGTGTCCTGAGAGCCAACTGCAGGTTCTCTGCAGAGAAGAGTAAGTGGTCCTAACTGCCGAACCATCAATCCAGCCCCTTGAATCTGCCTTTTGTATGATTTTACTATTGTGTCTCACCAGGCCTCTTGATAATATTACAGAGAAGCCTGTGGGTGACTGTTCTTTTTTCCTGTGGTTTACAGTGGAGAAGAGACTTCCTACAACCTTCCCAAATCCCTTTTCTTGTTTCTAGTTGGGAAAGCGTCACTTTTTTCTTTAGGCCTCAGTTTATCTTTCTTGAATGCTATATTGGCAACTAAGATACTATGGCATTTTGTATGCCGCATTGCCTGTCTCTGTATTGGCTCTGAGGTGAACTCTCTCATTCTTGTAGAATGGGTAGGGTGGAATTTGTGTATGTGGCTTAGAGCTAAAAAGAACATGTGCTGGGTCTTGAGCAGCATGGGAAGCAATATGCAAAATAGGCCTTTTCATGCACAGGGACAGGGTGAGGGGAGCAGAAGGAAGAGGAGGCTTCTTTTGCAGCCTGCGCCTCTGCCACAGGCCATCTGCATTTGCTCATAGCATCCAGCCCTGTAGTACCCGTTCCGAAGACTGCCATTCAGTTGCTTTTTGAATGAGCACATGTACTTTAATAATTGCATAGTGACCTGAAATCTGCTCCTACCAATGCAGACATTGCAGTGTTTTTGTTTTCATTACAAAAGATTGTTTTTGCAGCATTGATGGCCCATGTGGAAGACCTGATCATTAAGACAATAATCTCTGCTGAACTGGCTATCGCCACTGCCTGTAAAACCTTTGTTCCACACCGCAGCAGTTGTTTCGGTAAGGAGCCACCAGAGGGAGGCTTGCGTTGTGTGAGGAGGGTCTTGGGATTCTCCGATGGTGGGGCTTAGTGATTCGGTGGGAGTCAGGGACAAGTTCTCTCTTTAAGCTCTTAGAATAGATGCAAATCCTACCAAGAGGCCAGTGGTGAATTTTTTTGGAATCTCTGGAGGAGTAAGTTGCTTTCTGGGTGGAGAACAGAGATTGAAACTCAAGCGTGAGTCTCTCTGTCAAAGTACACTCAGAGAAAGTCTGCAGTGAGCTGCATGGGAATTCAGCTTGAACAAATATATTCCAGAGCTCTCTGGCAGTCAGACTGGGAACAGATCCAAGAAGCCCTGGCTGTACCAGTGTGTGCTTCCCCCCATTTCCCAGTGATGCCTCCTTTTTGTTTTATTCTTCTTCCTAGTGGATTCTCCCCCCTTCTTTCTCCTGCTAGTTTTCCTTCTCCCCTCTGTTTCACTCTTTCTTTTCGATTGTACAAAGACAGTGTAAAATGTGACTCAGAACCCAGAACCTCTGATCTCCTGATTGCTCTCGTGCATCTGCTCTCTCCCTGTATAGGGACTTAGTATTACCAGTCTGAAGGCCATGAGGCCAGCTAGGCTTTGGGTGCATGTTGGACCTTGGTGATAAAACATATGGAGTTATTGATACAGTGATGCTAGGTAAAATGTGATGTAGAGTGATAAACACGGTAATGCCAGAGGTGGCATGACTTGCTCAGGGGCCTGGAGAGCAGGGAAATGAAGAGCATAGTCCATCAAGTCTGTACAGCCTGGATTTGAGACCCGTTTGCAATTGTTTCTGATTGGGTGATTTTCAGCAAGTTGTCCTAATTCTCATTTTCTAGATTATGAGCAACAGCCATGATGGTATCTCTCTCCTAAGAGTTCTGTGAAAATCCATTGAGATGATGCAAGCAAAGAAAGTGCTTGGCACAATGTCTGGCCCTTAAGCTGTACTTAATAAAAATTACTTTTATTAATTTTGTAATTGATGCCAACTCTTGATCTCTTTAATGGATATAACAGTGTGTCCTTGACTGATACTCAGTAGGGAAACTGACTGAATGGAAGACACACACGAGCCAGGATCTAGCAGGAGAGTAAGAGGAAAGCTGCAGTGTCCTTAACTCAGAGCTTTTGCAGGAGAAATGCCACAGTATCCACAGGTCTGTGTCTCGCTAGAGATTCCTCCTGTTGGCCTTGCGTTCTCTCATTCCATTGGGACTCACCGCTCAGCTTCTTTCCTGAAGCCTTGCTCAGCACAGGGCCTTGTCCTGTGACCCACGTGCTATTCTGTGCTTGCTTTAGGATACTTTTCCTGTCCTGTGCATAGATGCTTTCCCAGAAGTCTCTGGGTTTATCTTTCTCAGTTCTTAACCCACTGTGTCTGCCTTTCAATCTCAGCTTGTTTTTGTCAGCTCAGACTTCTGGGAGCCTTTCTCTGTGTGTTTAGTTTACCTTGTGGCTGACCTACCTTCACTTTTCTTATGGTACTTTACCTAGTCGGTCACCAGTGTTCAGGCAAAGCCTGCCCTGCCAGTAAGGTTTCCAGTGGATCTGATTTGGTAAGGCTTGCGACTCTGAGAATTGTTGTAGTCCATATGAGGCTGGAGGTGGGAACTAATAGAATGTAACTCCAACTGTTGAAACCTTTCAAGATTAGATGTCTCCTTTCTACTTCTGCTTTCCTGTGTTGGAAAGTTTCTCATGGCCCTTGATATATTAAAAACATAAACAAGCTCATTGTTCTAAGTAGCTAATCCTGATGCTTTTCTGGGTGTTTCTTTTTCTATCTTGCTCTGTAACCTGATTGTTTTTTGGAAGCTTAGGAATGGGTGATGTGAAAGGGCAGCAACCTTCTCTGACTCAGAGAACTGTCCCAAGGTCCGTCAGCCAGGGTATTCTCTCCCTTTTCCTCCTGGTCCAGCTTCAGGCTGTATTTTTTAGTTGTTGACTATCTCCTTGGCTTTTGTGGTTCTAGTTCCACTTCCTGTCAGCCCGGGATTCTGTGTGTTCATTAACCTCCCTGGGATGGTTTTCTGTATTTGTACATGTTTGTGTGAATCCCTTCCCTCTTTCTGACTCTTAGCCTCCCCGAGGTTTGCATTGTAGGGAGTCACTTTGTATGTGTGTCAGGGTAACCAGGAATTGAGATCTTCTAAGAAGATTTTGGCTTAAGCAGAGTATTCATATTTTTAGGGACGCAGAATGTAGAGATGGAGTTTCCTATATTTGGGTAGCAGAGCCTTTCCACTTCTAGACCACTTCCTGGAACATTCTGTTACTGGGGGCTTGTGTCTAGTGAGTTCTTCCCCCTTGCCACCTGTACTGTTTCCAGGTATTTTCAACATTCCCAGTTGGTGCTTTATCTGCACATGTGCCTTTTTTTCCAGTCCTGGCTGTCTGCTGGCCAGAGAGTGGCATTGCAGCAGTGCATCACTGTCAACTGTGTTCTCAAACTCAGTTTGCCCTAGGATGCTGCATTGTGCTATTACTACCTATGTATCAACCATAACGGACAGTCTGAAACTTAGTCATTTAATGCTTTTTATAAACTTGTGTGTCCAAAAGGAACTTAGCAAATGATTTGTTATGGCATAGAAGTGGAGACCTTGAAAAATTAGCCCATCTCAGGTTCTAGAGCTGGTGAAGCCTGAGAAACAGGGGCCTCAGAGGATGAGTCCTGGCAATCTCCCATCTTGATCATAGGACTTCAATTATATGATTTTTGGATGCCTCCCCCAATAAAACATGTTTCTGACAGTCAAATTTTACTGCCTTCCACGATTGTGAAAATGTGGTACGATGTGAACTAATATGCTCAATGGCAACCCTTTAAATATGCTAAGGAAATTGGCACTGTGAAATCACTGACTATGAGAACAACTTTTTTTTTTGGCCATTTAAAGAAAAACAGCCAAAACTAACAGGATGTTAGCTGTCTTTCAAAGATGTTGCTGCTGACAGTGGTTTAGTGTTTGTGAGAATGGCTAAAGTGATGGGCTCTGATCTGATCCTCCAGCGTGGGATCATGTGGACCAGACACTGATGAACCGACTCACTTAGCCTTGTTTTGATCAGAGATCAATGGCATGTCTGCTGAAAACCAAGTATGCTCAGGAAACTGCCCTTAAGTGAAATCTGGTTTAGTTTTCTGTTACCTCTGCTCTTGACCATTTTTCAGGGTAAGGCCATGTTCTTTAAAAGGAAGGTGTCCATAAATGATTGTCAGAGGGATGCAAGAAGGTAGCATGCTTTCTCCATTATGCAGACCTCTCCATCAACAGTAAAGGAATGGAAGGCAGGGCAGTTTTCAAGGTAAGCCCCTCTTAGTTTATCCCTTGTTTCAGTTTAGATGGGAGGGTGTTTCCTGTGGAGGGACATAGTAAGGGACATGTCTCCAGCAGTGTTGTTGGTACTTACTGCCAACCATGTATCATAAACCCTTGGTTTATGACAAGGGAGAAGACTCAGCAAACTTAAGTAAGTTGTCTTGGGTCATGTGGCTAATAAATGGCAAGGCCAAGTTTGAGGCCAGATATCTGGCCCTTTCTCCATCCACATCAAGACAACTCTGATGAGTCCACTCCTTTTGGCATGCCTCACATCCTGGATTCTCCTGTGCTGTCCTGTAACTAGATCTCAGGAACAATGACATCATCTTTTCTAGCAGATCAGGCTTGGAAAAGAGCTCAGTGCCCAGTCCTAGATACTCCTTTTAGACCTAGCCACTCCAGGCGGTGGCTAGATACCATCATGATTTCAGGGCAAAGTACCAAGTTAGCACTGACTGGGCTTCTTCTCTCAATCATGTCACTTTCCTCTGAGATCTTGCTCTTTTTCCAGAGTTCTCCGTGGACCTATTATAAAGACCTTCATTTTGTTTTTAAACTTGAATTCCAAGCTGAGGTGAAAAGCATTTCTGTTACAGAAAAGTATCTCAGTGACAGTGGGTACTGGCTAGTGCCAGCACTTTGCAGTGCACAGGGACCTTAACCTCTGCTGGCATTTATTTCTGGGGAGGCTGTGTACATTGTCTCCAAAATGAGTGATGTAATGTATTTAGTGATTGCTCAGGTCTCCAGGGAACTATTTTTTCTACCTATTTCTCCCCCACTTCTTCAAAAGCCATCTTTTATTAGATTTTTCCTTAATGTATCTTTAATAAATTTTTCTTATCAAGGATTTCTGTTTATTTTTGCCAGGTGGTTCTTCTGTTACTGCTATGCCTGCTCTTCTCTTTACAGTGTACGAAATAAATTTATTTTCTTTCTTAAAAAAGGAATTCTTGTTATTTTTATTGTGATTGGTGGCTTTGTTATGACTGTAGATAGACCAAGAGAGATCAGCTCTTTATTGGTTTTGATTTTTTTTCCACCCTCAGTAATTGCTCGTGTGTGTGTGTGTGTGTGTGTGTGTGTGTGTGTGTGTGTGTGTGTGTTTGTGTGCCAGATGTCAGTGTCAGGTATCTTCCTTAGTACTGTCCACTTTGCCTATTATTATTGTTGTTTTTTATTATTATTATTTTGTACAAGGTATCTCACTGAACCTGAAGTTCACTGTTTCAGCTAGCCAGCAAGCTATTGAGATCCCTCAATCTCTGCCTCCCCAATATAGCACTCATAGGCACATGCTGTCATGACCATCTTTTTACATGGTTTCTGGGGATGTGAACTCAAGCTCTTGGAAAGCATGTTATTAACTGAACCATCTCCCTTGCCCGTTGTTTCTTAATACATTTCCTGTTTTTGTAGATTGTTTCTGCCTTAGGTTTCTATTGATGTGACAAACACTATGACCTAAAACACCTTGGGGAGGAAGGGTTTATTTGGCTTCCACTTACACATCATGGTCCATAATTGAAGGAAGTCAGGACAGGAACTCAAGGCAGGAACTGAAGCAGAAGCCTTGGAGGAGCACTGCTTACTGGCTTGTTTCTCATGCCCTGCTCAATCTCCATTCCTATGCAACCCAGGACTGCCTGCCTGGGGAGACTCTGCTCACCCTCTTCCTCCCATTAATCATCAATCATGCACACAGGCTTGCCTACAGACAAGCCTTTGAGGGGCCATTTTCTATGTTGAGATTTCATCCTCCAAAATGACTTCAGCTTTTGACAAGTTGGCAAACAATCTAGCATACTTGATCTAAAATGATAAATGAGATGTGGCACTTGCCCTCCATAGAGGAAGACACAGATATGAAGTTCACATAGCAGAATGACTATAATACTCTTGGAATATGAAAGTGTTACCACCAGTTTGTCCAAGGGAGCCAGAAAATTATACCCTAACAGGGAATATGATATGCAAACTATAGAGAGTAAAGACAGGTGCTGGCATTTTTTGCCTCTCTTAGACATAGCTCCTAGACAGAACCTCACTTCTTCCCTCCCTACCCGCCATTAACAGCTAGGGAAATGGCTTAGAGGTAGAGGTACATGGAGTAGCATACAGTTACCATGTGACCAGGTATTTCCACTTGTAGGTTTCTTATCTAGGAGAAATGAAACTTTATGTCCACACAATTCCAGCTCACAAATGTTGATACTTTATTCATAATGGTCCATAAATTAGAAACAGCCAAAATACCTATCAGCTGTTAAATGGATAAATTATGGTATGTCTACACTTTTGATACCTGTAACAGAATAGGTAAGTTTCCAAAGATAATACCCTTTGAAAGAAATTACTTTAAAAAAAGTTTAGAGTGCATATTTCATTTTTGACTTTCTGGAAAAGGGAAAAAAGTAAACAAAAATTGCAGTGGTGGTGTTGGAAGATGAGGTAGGTGAGGATTGACTACAGAGAGGTGCAAGGGTGCATCTATGATAAGATTTTTCTGTACTGTGATTGAGGTGAGGTTTAAAGAGATGTAAACTTTTCATGATTCATCAAATTGTTCACCTTAAATGGGTGAATTTTATTACAAATAAATTATACCTCTACCGTGAAAGGAATTATTGATTAGATGTACCTCAAAACATGGCTCCTATAATGCAAGAAGTGAGACTCGAGCGAGTTTACACTTTATGATCTCCATTTATATCATAGAAGAGAATTGATGATGGAAAGAATTAAAAGTAATGGTTATCAAGGATGAGGCAGGAAGGCAGGAGCGAGCTCTCTACTAGGAAGAGGTTCGAGGGATTCTCCAGGGCGATGGAAGTGTTCTGTGTGTCCCTTGACAGGAGTGAGGGCTATGTAAATGTAACCAATTCCAAGGTTCATCAGTCTGTATCTTTATGACTCACCCATCTCATCAATTGTAAATTATTCCTCAGAAGGGAGTATAAGGATTGGCTGAATGAAAAAGAAAGATATGAAGACACAAGTATCTTTGTTGAGCTAGTGTTTGAAAAGTTTGGTCTGATAAACAAGCTATCATTTCAGCCCCACTCCCTGCCACTGCACCCAGCCTTGGTAAGGTGAGTCCAGTGTGCGTTTCTTCCCCACACTCACATGGTGGTAGGTTTGGGTTGGTCTGAGTGCAGTTAGGTTGAGTTGGCTGACGCTGGAGCTCGGCATGCTATATAGACACTCTTGTGCCCGCAGCTTTTGTCACGGAAGGGAGGATGTTAGCTTAGTGCCGCGAAAGTCATCGTCTCGCTTTAAGATGCTTCTCTTTCCTCAAAATAGTTGTTTTTCGTACTTTCAGCTTAATGTGACTCTTGAAATTTGCCTCTGATGCGGCGAAATGATTGTGATTTTGGAGTTTAAAGTGGTGGCTCTTGTTGGTTGTTGATCCGCCTCATATTGGCCTTCTAGTGTCAGTGTGTGTGCATCATTGTCAACGTGTTTCTCATGTTGTTACTAAATACTACTTTATGAAATAGTTGAATCCTTGCCTCTGCTCTTAAAGACTAGAGGGAATATCTCCTGGTATGAGATACTGTGTCTTGCTTATGCAATGCTGCAGGTACACGTCTCCCTTCCTTCCGTTCTCCCTCTGCTCCTTTCTTCCTTTTCTTTCCTTCCTTTCTTCCCTCTCATTTACTTTCTCTGTTCCCCTCCCTCTGTACTCCCTCCCTTCTCTCTTTATTTTATCTTGACATGTAGCCCAAACTTACATCCAACTCATGGTCCTCCTGCCCTAGCCTCCTAAATGCTGTGACTGCAGATGTGGGTCAGCGTACCTGCTAAGGCTTTTCCTTTTAAACTGTCTCATTTAGAGCTACACGACAAAATCTTTTTCTCAGATTAAAACAAGAATTAGATTGTTGTTGTTATGAAGACTAGACAGCTATTGAGAAGACTGAAACATCTGTAAAAGTATGAATTTGTTAATAAAGGAACAGCTGAAGGAGCTTCCTTTGCTTTACATCTACAGTAAGATTTATACAGTTAAGAAAATGTATGATACTCTAAACCTTTCTTGTTTTTTAATTGGTCTTGTACATTAAATGGAATCCTATATAACTAGTTACTGTGGGAGCAGACATATTCATGAAGACACTAGACTATCCAGGTCTACCAGAGTATGGAAGTATATACCTGTAAGCTCAGCACCTGAGAACTGAGACAGGAGGATCATGAGTTAGAGGTTCACCTGGGTTCAGAAAAGGACCTGTTCCAAGCAAACAGAAAAGAATGTGCAGGCCTATTTGACTCATACAGCAGAATTAGGCTGTAGCATGTGTGAATGTCCAGTTCCTGACACGTAGTGACTATTGAGGAGTGGCCTGAAGGATGCCTCTTAGACTGAAGTGCCAGTCCCAAGCCACAGTATGGGCTATTTAGATCCTGTCCTAGCTTTCTTGGTGCTGCACTATAGCTGTAGATCTTTGTGTTCTACATTATATGCTTCTGGTTTTTCAAGAGTCTTCAGGAGTGAAAACAAAAAATCCTTCTTAAAACAGAAATACGTATCAGTGAATTTCTAGGAAACCTTTGCATGTTTCCTTGTGTGAGAGCTCTGAAATAGCAATTTTTCTCTTGAGATGAGATCCAAGTGATAATTTGTTTGAGTGACATTGGGTATGATGTTAGAAGAGGGTGGGAGTTTTGAAAGTCTGTGCTTGGAATACTGCTCCAAGGGCTATGTATGCACCACTGTAACTCCTGTTGTAAAGATCTCACTAATAATACTCGAAAAGCTTCACATTAGCCTTGTGTCCCTGAAGTTTTCAAGGAAAACTAGGGATTCTAGGAGAAGAGGTTCTTGGTTGGTATTACCTTGCTTCTTGCTGTAACTGGGAAGGTAGAGGAGGAGAATCAACACCAAATCCAGAATCCATGGAAACTTGGTGTTTGGCTTCTTTCTTTCCTTGAATAGTACTTACTAATGGCACATGATGGCTTGTCATGGTCCACCACCGCACCACCTCCTGCCTCTTCTGGGTCAGGCTCAATGTTGTATTTTCTCTCTTCAAGATGAAATGGAAACTGTAGGAGAGGGAGAGAATAAGTACACTTTACATTTGGATATCTTCTGAGCTGGGTTGCAGAAGCAACATCTTAAAGTTAAGAAGATGCGGTGAATGGCCGTGCCTGCCGTGGGTTCTCAGAATGTGCTGGGGAGGTGGTAGAGGAGGTCAGCACAGAACATGCCCAGTGTGGCATTTATGACAGGCCATCTTGCTTCATCCCTTCTCTCATGTTCCAGAACTCAGAGACAGCAATAGTGTGTTGGAATCTAGTGTTCCTTCCAGCTGTCCTTCAATGGACACTAGCTTTTCTTGAACCTGAGGGTCTGTGCTGACTGCTCATACCCATGAGTTGAATGTGGTCGTTGATGGAAAGTAACATTGCCTGTTGTCTTGTGTTTTCAGAATTGTATGGCTTTGATGTGCTCATAGATAATACCCTGAAGCCATGGTTGTTGGAAGTGAACCTCTCCCCTTCTTTAGCCTGGTAAGTCAGTTCTGTCAGTGAGAAAAAAGACATTTAGTACCTGCACATGGTACTAAAATGTGTTTCATGTTTTTTGGAGGGGGACATTATTTCTCTTGTGTTAAAAGACTGCTTTACACAGTGATGGTTAGACTTTTAAAAATTAGATGGTTTATGGTATGTTATCGGACCCCTGTGGGAGTCAGTTCCCAGCCAGTTTTAGTACATATTTGCTATTTATTTGGCTTCTTAACGATCATTCTTAGTGTGGCTTTTAACACTTTTAAGATGCTAAGATAAGGCTGCGTCTATTGTTTCATCTTATTTGCTAAACCAAGCAACAAGTCACTTCATTACATTGGCAAGAGCAATAGTCTTGAGGAAATATGCTGACAGCTATCCCAAGCTGCAAATAGAGTATGAACAAAATGTACTACTCATTAGAGAGCATGATTATGAAAATAATATCAACTTCATTTCTTCATCATCCCATATATACTCATACCATCTTGGAATTTCCACTCACCTCTGTAGCTTTGAAGTTGTAGCAGCTTGAGCAGACCTAAATTAAAAACAAACAAACAAACAAACAGTAAACAGAAGCAACTACTCTTTCATCCGAGCCAAGTTTTCCAGTTTAGCATTCCTGAAGAAGTGATTCTTGTTGACGGTGTTGACTTCACCATTGAATCATGACCAGCCCTCAGCAGAGAATCCTGCTATAGTGACCCCGTATTGACAGGTTTATCCCTTTTTGTTGTCATCTCAGGCGGGGCACCTGCCTTTGCCGCCTTGGCTTCTCCTGGGAGTCTGCATGCACTATAGCTGTGTAAAGCTGGACCAAGGCCTGCAGTGTGCTCTTTTTGCTAAGTTCTATGGCCTGGTGTCTACCTCAGGTTAATGTCCAAAATGTTTAACAATCTTAGATTTACAAAAATAAAATCTGTTATTTAGAAGGGCAGAAGTATATTTCTCATGACCAAACTAGACTCTGCTTACATCTGCCCGGCAGAATTTCTACTAGCTGTGTACTTTTCTAAACAGAAAACCCTAGAGTTTTCTGCCAGAGACCACTCAGCTGCTGAGCTGTTAAGGATGAGATATTGGCAGAATGCCAAGTCATCAACTAAAGACATGTTGACTACCTGGTGGAGTGGGGATTTGGCTCACCTCAGGTGTGAGGTGTGCAGCTGGGCAGTGTCTTCAGTTGTTAATGCTGCACTTTGTCAAGTGAAGAACAGGAGCCAATGTTAAACATCCCAGAGAAACACAATGGAGCCAGCAGTAAGAGCGATGTGGGTCATGGAGGAGCATGGGATCTCCAGGGTAGTCCTCTCCACAGCAAGGCCTCTTGTTTTTGGTCCACACTGTTTTAATGTTCACATGGGCTCCTGCTTCCTCTGATGGTGAGATGTTGGTAAGGCTTGCTTGGATCTTTTTGCCCTATTTACAAGCCTGCAAACCCAAGGAGAGTGAATTAGCATAGAAAACGAAGACTTCCAAGAAGTACCAATGTGGCCAAATATCTTGTCTTCATGTGAATGTAAGCAAACAATGAAGCAATAAGACATTTGAATGCAGGGCACTCATAAAAGTATGAGCCACTGAGTGATAATGAAGCAGTATCCCTGGCTTGCTCAAAACTTGAATTGCACAAGTTCTGGAGTAAAAGATTCCACGTCAGGGAATCAGTGCATTGGTGCTGGGCCTGCCCTACAGAGGATGAGTTTAGCACAAGTCTTGTACTGTGTTATTCTCCACCCAAATCTCTCTCCTTTCCTGTGGGTTTGGTGTGCTCTATATGCTGCTTCTCTGATAGCTGGAGACAGCTCATCTGCTAACCCACAGAGTGACCCACTGCTCCTCTTTTTTCTCTGTTCTAGTGATGCACCTCTGGACCTCAAGATTAAAGCCAGTATGATCTCAGATATGTTCACTGTTGTAGGTAAGTAGCAGTGTGTTCTGAACTGGACTCAAGAAAAGTTAACCAGAGCTTCCATTGCCAGGCTCCGTAGGTGTTGCCAACTGGCAGTTCCTAAGCCATGCTGAATGTTTTGTACTAAAAAATTATATTTTCAGGGAAGTGTTTATATGTTTCTACTCCCCCTGGCTCCATCCTGTCCCGAGGCTGAACCACAACTAAGGCTCAGACCTGGGGCATGGGAATTATGAGCTGAGGCAGAGAATTAAGCAAAGATCTGCAGAGAGTATATTTTTCTCTGAGCTGGGAAAGTGAAACCCACCGAAGAAGCCTTGTTACAAAGGAGACCGGCTGTATTTCTCCTAGACAGTCTCTGCTGGCTTCAACATGATCCCTTTTTCAGTATTATAGCCAAAGCAGCCCGAGAAAGAAATCCCATTTTAAGTAGATAAGCCAGAACTTTGAAATGGAGATGGGCAGTCAGGTGGGTATGACGTGGATTTATTATTGGGTTTAAAAATTTCCCCCAAAAGACACATGAAATCCATTTGATGTGAACTAGTATTTGTACCAGCTGATGCTGTAAAACTTAGTGACTCTCTTTCTTTCTTTGTATTTATTTATTTATTTTACATCCCAATCGCAGTTTCCTCCTCCCTCTCTTCCCAGTCACTCCCCAACACCCCCCCCAAACCCAAATCCACTCCTCCTTTTCTGTTCAGAAAAGGGCAGGCTTCCCGTGGATCTCAAGAAAACATGGCTATCAAGTTGCAGTAAGACTACATCTCCCCTTGTATTAAGGCTGGTCAAGGCAACCAGAGTATGAGGAATAGAGTCCCAAAAGCCAGCAAAAGAGTCAGAGACAGCCCCTGTTCCCACTGTTAGAGGAGTCCCACAAGAAAACCAAGCTACACAAGTGTCCTATATATGCAGAGTGCATAGGTCACAGTCCCATGCAGGCTCCCTGGTTGTCAGTTCAGGCCCCGTTAGTTGATTCTGTGGGCTTTCTTGTGATATCCTTGACCCCTCTGGCTCCTACAGTTCTTCTTCCCTCACTTCAGCTAGTGTTTTACTGTCGGTCTCTGCACCTGTTTCCATTAGTTGCTGGATGAAGTCTCTCTGATGACAAATGGGCACCAATCTACGAGTGTAGCTATCATTAGGCACCGTTACATAACACCACACACACACACACACACACACACACACACACGCTCCAGTGGTATTTGGTTCTATCCTCCGTCTCTGCACTATTCAGCCTCTGGACCCTGGTGCTCCAGGCAGTGTCAGGGGTGGGCTTAACTCTCATGGGCATGGGTCTCAGGTTGGACCAGCCATTGCTTGGCTACCCTAGCTCTAGCACACACCATAGACAGGACAGACTGTAAGTTGAAGGTTATGTTTTCATGGCTGGGTTGGTGTCCCAATCCCTCCACCGGAAGTCTTGCCTGGTCACTGGAGATGGCCAGTTCAGGGTACGTATCTGCTATTGCTAGGAGTCTTAGCTGGGGTCATCCTTGTAGATTCCTGGGAGTTTCTCTTGTACCGGGTTTCTACCTGACCCTGAAATCCCCCTCTTCCTGTCCCCTCTTCACCTGAACCCTCACGTTCTTACTTCTGCCCACCCCTAGTCCACCCACAAAATCTCTTCTATTTCCCCTCCCCAGGGAGATCCAAGGACCCCCTCCCCCAACCCTCTTTTTACCTTGCCTCTCTGGCCTGAGAGTCTAGTTCTTTTAGGAAGGAAATTAACTAGTGGAAATTGTTCTTCCTTTTGGAGGGGGGGTTTAGAAAAATCTGTGCATATAATTTACCAATAATTTAGAAATTATATAATCTAAAACTTAGCCTCAAATCCCTGTTTTTCTTCTTGAGAATCATGACCTATGATAGTTAACTTTACAGTTGAATATTAAAATAATGAATTAGAGCTGGGTGGTGACTGCACACACCTTTAATCCCAGCATTCAGGAGGCAGAAGTGGACAGATCTATAGAGTGAGTTCCAGAACAGCCAAGGCTACACAGAGAAATTCCATTTTAAACTCCCCCCAAAATAATAATAATCAGATTGTGTTTAAATGTAAAAAATGCCAATTACATATTCTTTTTCTAGAAAAACATTTAACAAAAAATATTTTTAAGCTGTAGAGAATCATAAAGCTCATTGCAGAAGTTAGAAGTAGGCCATCTTCTGTCTTCCCAGTAGGTTGTAACAGGACATAACATGGTTGCTATTAGACTCTTCTAGTAAAAAACATTTTGTTTCCCCTAGTTGCCATCCAGAAAGCTATTTTAAAAAAAAAAAATCAATAGTTTTTTTCTTTTATGAGCTACTAGCTATGTGTTTCATAAAGGTGACTTCTCCATTTGTTTGAGACTTATCAAAGCCATGTCTCTGTCAATTGGGATTATAGTTAGCTCCTCAGTCTGCTTTCCTATTTAGGGTGAGTTTAAAGGTACTTTTACCAAACCTGAACAGGCTGATTTCTTAGAAAAGGGCATCTCTTAATACTGCTCATTTCTCATCCAGGATTTGTATGTCAGGATCCTGCCCAGAGGGCATCCAACCGGTCAATTTATCCCACTTTTGAGTCTTCCAGGCGGAACCCTTTTCAGAAACCTCAGGTAAGCAAATTGAGGAGCATGAAGCTCAGAGAGAGCCTACTGGGGAGTGGCAGCTGAGGAAATGAGAGTTACAGCACAATGTTTGGGAGGTCACTTAGGGCAGGAAAGTTTGGGGATATGTGCAGCTGTGGCTGGTTCTCAATGCAATCAGATGCTTTCCAGCAAACTCACTTCTGTTTCTGTTCTGCCTTTTCTCTTTCCTGTAGTAGGAGGTTTCTGGCCCTGACTTTTGGGCCTAGCCTTAAGGTGTAGGCCCGCAGACCCGCAGTCCCACAGAGACACACACAGGCTTACTATAGTTTTAGGCTGATCGGCCTAAGGCCCAGGCATATAACTTGCTAGCTCTTTACCCTTCATCTAACCCATGTCTCTTGTTCAGCCATGTGGCTGGGTACCTTTTCTTAGAGCAGCATAGTTGTCCTCTGCTTCTTCTCTCTTGTCTCTGGCATTCTCCTCTCTTCTTCCTGTTCTCAGAGTTTTCTTAGTCTGGTAGCTCCACCCACACTTCCTGCCTGCCTTTGGCCAATTAGCGCTTTTTATTAAACCAGTGGGTAGGACAATTATTTACAATGTAACAACATAATCTCCCACACTTTCCCTACCTTTCCTTCTCTCTCCTGAACTTCCCATCCTTCCTCTCAGTCGACATGCTCATAAACAAAGCAGAGTGGGGTCTGCTAATTCTTAATATGACTGGACTTATTCTAATATTCAAACTAGTTTTGTAGAGCAGCTGCTCCATTGAAACAGTGTGTTCCGTATAGTCTTTGAAGGGACCCACACTGGCCATGAGCGTTGATCAAAGATATAATAAATACCCAAAGAAGCTGACAAATCAGAAACATTGTTTGGTCGGACACTGCCCCCATCTCTCTGCACTCTGGTTTTGGGTCTGCTCTTCAATTGTGTCATCAGCCTTCATGCCTGAGTACTGCCACTTGGTGTTTCTTCTTATTAAATGAAGCTCTGCCTAGCTCCTCTCCGCCATCTGGTTTGATTCCCTGGCCTACTCAAGCCTTGGAGCTGTGTTTTATAATCCAGCCCCCTTTTAAGGATCACTAGTGTCCTTACAGATAGGATAAGGATGCCACAATTTCCTTCTTTCTCATTGCCTTGTATGGCATTCATTGACTGGCTCCTCCACCTCACTGTAAACACTATTGGTACCTTCTCCATCTCTCCTTTATATCTCCTTTTCACTCATCCCTGCACACTCTTCCAGCCTTTTTGCTTCCTTTCTTCCTCTTCCTCCATCTGCTCATGGATCTCATTGGGATTGGAGTTGCGTTGGATACCTTCACACTGACAGGTGTTTACAGTCATGCACTTCTCAGGCCTGCAGGCAGGTCACCTGAAGAAGGACAGTAGGCAGCTACAACACAGTGATGTGCCAGGCCTCCCATAGAAGGGGTGGCAGACTCGTGAGTAGGGTCCGGCTGACCACAATCATGCTCCAGTAATGACCAACAGGGCTAAGAGCTTCCTGTTGTCCATAGACATCAGACATGTGTTGTTTGTTTTTTAATGTTGACAATTAGCTCATAAACAAAACTAAATACTGCAAGCCAAACCTAACATGTCTTTGAGCTGAAGTGGGTCCAAGGCTGCCTATCTGAGTCGTTCCCTGGGATGATTGCCTGGGTGGTGGTGTGCTGTGGTACATAGTGTACTTATTGTAAGAGGTATTATTGTCTCAGATTAGAAATACAACCAGACATCAGAGTCATACTTATTTTAGAGCATCATCACAGATCAAAGGGATTTCAGTAATTTTAATAAGAAAAGATAGAGAATTATTAACCCAGGTATAGTGGGAATACCTAAGTTCCTGTGCTAGTTGTTCCCTGAAAACATCCCTGGACAGAGCTACACTTGGGCAGTGACAGTTTCTTACACTTTTGATGTGATTTCTGCCAGGCTTTGCTTCTAAGAGTGGATCCTGTTTCTTAACTTTCCAGTCAGCTTTTATTGGCAATTCTTTGCAAATCATCAGAAGTCTGTCCAGTTTGTTTCTGCTTACTGGTGAGCAGTGGAATGATGTCATCCATAAGCAGCTTTGGGGATAGACATAAAGACCTATAGAGGAGCTCTGTGTACTGTATGAAACAGGTTTGCCAGGCACGCTAGTTCACTCAGGGTCTTCAGTATCTAACAGTAGCGAGATGTTGAAGTTGGAACACAAAGAATTGCAAGACAGCAGTACTAAAGAGAAATGCTCTCACTTTTCAACCAAGGGAAGGATTCTTGCATGTGGCCTGTGCTTTCTAATGTCTAAGATGCAGGAAATGGAGAGCCATACACTTATTAGGAAAAGGTAAAGCTTTATTCCATCTTGTCTCTTAAAGCACACAGTATTTGCATAGGTTCAGTCATCAAAAATAACAGATAAGTTCTGGGTCATTCAGAGAGTGACTCAATTTAATTCTTATTTCTTAAATAGAAAGCCTTTTAGCTGTGGATTTTCATGGTACCTGTTCTTTGTATAATTTGAAAGCATAAAATAAAATGCATGGAAAGAAATATACCAGTATCTTCTTGGTTATAGACCTTCAGAACAGAGGTGTTAGTAGCTCAGGGCCTTCAATTCCTGAGGGGGATTTTGCTGGTAAAGCAGTTGGATTAAAATGATGGACAGAACTTATCCACCATTTTGCTCAAAATATTCTGGAACAAAAAATACTAAGATTCACAAAGGAATTTTATCTGGCCCAGGTATCCTAGGAAGCATACCACTCTGGCACTTAGTGACAACACTCTTTTCACAGGGAGTGTGGGCACAGCACTTTTCACACAGAGTGTGGGAACAGTACTTTTCACAGGGAGGGTGGGGACAGCACTCTTCACATGGAGTATGGGCTTATTTGCACATTTTTACAGATGGTACTTAATATGTGTAGCGATTTCTAACTGAATTTAGACACCTGAGGTAATTAGATTCGACCATAAGACAGATGTTTTTCTAACACGATCACCCTTTGCTCCTTTGCTTCCCCATAAGCAGTTTTTGAAAGTGCCTGCCATTTTTTGTATGTGTTGCTCAGTTTGGGGCTTTGGCACCATTTTGCTGCAGTAGGTTAAATAGAAGGTCATCTCTTGGCTCTTTGCTCAGAGGCTCAGGTTGTTGGGCTAAGGCTCAGCCGAAAGCTCTGCTGAGGTTATTCTAACTGTTGTCTACTCTGAGGCAGGGAGGGGGAAGCTGGAAGCCCGAATGGCAGCTTCCCGACCTCCTGCTTCCAGTAAAATGATCTATACGACAAAGAAAAGTCCTCAGGGTGTCTAGTGTCGTGTTTGGCTTCATATGGTTCTATAATGTTTATTTGGTGACATGATGGTAGAATTCAGAACTGCGGAATGCAAATGCTATTTAGTAATTATCTAAATATTATTTGTTGTCCATAGCAAAAACCAAAACCAAATAACCAACGAGATAAAGAGACTACATTCTAAATAGCCCTTGAACTAATCTGTGTGATGAGAACATTGAGAGCATGGCATGGCCTGCTGGCTTGCTTTCAGTGTCCTTATGTATAATTCTAATCTTAATTTCACTGCATCATTCCTTCTCAGTTCTTTCCTTGTAGCTTCCGTGCTTGCTTGTCTTCCCTCTCTCTTTCTCTCTTTTCTTTAGCAAGGCCCCTCTCTAGTTATATATTTAAACTTGCTTACAGGATATAACATCTTCCTGGCTCTTAAGTGGACTTTATACATGTTCAATTCTTTAACTTTACCTCTCTTTGCCACTGTTTTTCTGGAAATGAAGCTCCTAATATCTCCCTAATTTCTTATCCAAGCTAAGATGAGCTTAAGAGAGAGAGGAAAGAAAAGGCATGTGAGCATGTAACCCTTCTCCGTGGCTGTCAGGTCACGATGTCTGTTGTTTGCTTTGGGCCTTTTCCTCTAGTCTCCACCTTCTTTCTTTCCTTCCTTGACTGACTGAAGTCTAACTGTCACCTGCTGAAAATGACTGCATGGCTGTGATGGTGCTATAAAGCCCATGGACTTCAGGATGCAAGGGACCTGGCTTCAAGTTCCATTCCTGCCAGTTCCTAACTGCCAGACCTCAGGGAGGTGTCTGAGTTCCTGGGCCTCAGGGTCCATACCTGCATGCATGTGTGGAATTCCTGTGAGGAAGAGTGTTTAGACTGGTGTTTCGACATGGCTTACACTCAGAAGGCCTAGGTTTCTCCCACTTTCTAGGTCCTTGTTTGATTTCTTTACTCCCACCATCGGTACCTAGTATTTTCGTGTTCATCAACCCACAGTTTTGCACATCATCATCCACAGATGTTTTATTTATATATAAATTGTATTTAATATATTATGACAATAACTCCCTGACTGGAAATAAAATTTAGAATAAATACTTTATTAAATTTCTCAAATGCTTCTGTAAGGTCAAAAGACATTAAAGCCTTCCTATATCTGTGGTAGTCCTTGCTGTTCTATAATGTGTGTCTGTGTGTGTAATTTTTTTCTAAAAGTCAGACTTTTAAAGCCTGTTTAAAATAAAGCAGTCTTCCTGTTGTTATTCTTTCTGAGCAAATTAAACTCTAAGTGCTTGTGAATCGTTTCTTGTCATGTTTGTCTGTTATTTTACCAGATATCCCAGTCAGCCTTACTGGGCAACAATTACCCAGACACACGTCTCTGAAGATGCCACCTCACTTACTATTTCCTGGTTCTCCGCTGCCACCTCAGTGCTTCATGGCTTTTCAGACATAACTGCAGGAGGGTTGGCTCGGTTTGTTCTTGTTCTGCTTTTTGTTCTTTTACACCCAGTTCTCTTAATAACAAGCCGTATTCTCTCAGACCTACTGACTTAGATTCCTCCCAAAGTTCTAATTTCCATGTGACACAGCCTGCTTCACTTACCATATCTTTGTCTTAATTTCAAAGTGTGCTTCTGATTACCATCTTTTAGAGCCATCTTCTGGTCCATCTACCCATACTTAATGAAGTGTGATATTTTTTTTTAAGTTTCTTTCATTTGATAACATCAATTTATTTAGCTTTTCAGTGTTTTCTACCTTTTCGGTTTTTACCTTTTATTTTCTCAATAGCTAGTCACAGCACATAGGAGTTGAAACATTTCCAGATTCCTTTTCTTTTACTGTTGAGAACTTTGCATATCAAACTGTAGATTCTTATTATTTACATACTCAGTGAGTAGTGTGAAATGACGAGAAAAATTCTCAAGCCATTCCTTTACTCTTTCACTTTTTTATTAAATAATCATCACATTTTAAAGACAAAAGTAATATGTTCCTTTCGGAGTCTTCACACTCTCCCTTTTACAGGTCGATTCCGGTACATACTAGTGTTCACTTTATTCCTAGAGACGGAAGGGAGTTCAAATGCTTTCCAAGATTCTTCTGCAGTTTTAAATTTTGAACATATTAGGGCTGTATCTCAGCATGAATACTTTTAAACAAGTATCTATTAGTTTACTTCTCTAGATGTTGGAGATACCACAGTAAAAACTAGACAAAGATGATTTGATAATCTTTCATTATATAGGTATCCTGTCGTGGAGCTTTGACTATGATACAGTCTCGTTTTTATAACTCCTGGGCTAGTTTGCAGCTGATGTTTTGCAGACAATTAGTTTCCTGTGTGTTCAAAGGGAAAACCATTCTTGGTTTGTGTACTATTATAATATGTCACTTGGTGACTTGGCAGAAAATTTATTTCTTATGGATCTAGACAATGGGATGTTTAAGAACAAGATTCCAGGTGGGGCAGTGGTGGTGCACACCTTTAATCCGAGCACTCAGGAGACAGAGACAGGAGGATCTCTGTGAGAACAAGGCCAGCCTGGTCTACAAAGTGAGTTCCAGGACAACCAGGGCTATACAAAAAACCATGTCTTCAAAACCCAAAACAAAACAAAAAAAGACCATGATTCCAGCAAGGTAGAATTCCTTCTGAGGCCTTACTTTGTAGGCTACTGACATTTCATTGCCTACTCAAAGCACATCTGTTTGCACACATCAGGGTAAGCACATGAGAGTGAGTAAGGTCTCTGGCACTAATTCTGTTAGATTCAGGCACCATGAATATGACCTTACATAACTTCTAGTTACCCCTGAAAGGCCCTGTTTCCAATTACCATCAGTTGGGGTAGGCCCTCATCATGAACTTTGGAAACCCACAAACACCCATGGCTGGTCCAAGCATAAAGACAGTCCTAGGTGCTCACAGTTGACCTGCTTCTCCTTACTGGAGGTTTCTTCTAGGAATCTATACAGATAATTTGTTTCAATAGTTGTTACAATATGGTTTCTGGCCCCGACCAGTCAGAGGTCCAGACCCACAGAACTGCAGCCCCAGACCACTTAGCCACCCTCCGCTGCTTAGTTCCCCAAAAATGATTCAGATGCTTATATTAACTTCATACTGTTTGGCCTGTGGCTCAGGCACATTGCTAGCTAGCTCTTTCATCTTAACTCAACCCATTTTCATTAATCTGTCTGCCACGTGGCTTGTGGCTCACCTGTGCTCCTTACATGCTGCTTCTTTGGGCTTCAGGCTTGATCTGATCTGACTCTGCCCTTCTCCTACCTATGCTCTGATTTCCCCACCTACTTTTTCTTTGGTGCCTGTCATGGGCCAAAACAGCTCCTTTATTTAAAGATTGATATTCACAGCACACAGAAAGACATTCCCACATCAAATAGTTCAATTATTTCTTTCCCTTTTCCCCCCTTGACACTTTGTCTATCATATTTTATCAGTCATTTCATGAGGCTATTTGACTTCTGGCACTTTATTACTTTTCTGCTGGTGTGACATCAGAATGACTGAAAGCATAGTCCTCAGACTCCTGCTCATCCTGTGGAAACAGATGTGACCCATATCATCTGCTGCTCTGTAATGGCCGTGGCTTCAGAGCTGCCTGCTGGGATCATAGGGCAGTCAGCCTTCATCCCGGCCTGATGTCCAGCAGACACAGGACTGTCTGAATAATAGCATTTTCATTGAAGCTCTATTTTAAATTTTCTGATGATTCTGTTTTCAGGATCTTCCTTTCAGTTTCTAACACATTCCAGAGTGCCCACCTTGAAAGCAAAGTATTTTCTTGTCTCAGGTCTCCCAACTCTCCTCTCCCAGCGCTGAAGAGAACATGATTGTTTACTAGGTTAAACACACATTGTCATTTCCGTGTGGCTAAAATGTTGGCTATACTTTAACACCAAGACAGAGTCTGTACATTGAGGAGACACTGGCATTGCTTGCTGTTTCCTGGGGTTTGGGAAATTGGCCAGGAGATTTGAGCCAATCCAAGCCTGAGAGATACTGATGTTGAGTGGGAAGTGAGGGAAAGATGATGGAGCTTGCTCCCTTCAAACTTGCTTTGATTTTTTTCCTCTTAGAGATCTCGTCCACTCTCTGCCAGTGACGCAGAAATGAAAAACCTTGTGGGCTCAGCCCGGGAGAAGGTACCGGGGAAGTTAGGCGGTTCTGTGCTTGGTCTGTCAATGGAGGAGGTAAACCTTATTTCATTTCAGGCCTTTGTGGGTTAACACAGGGCTCAGTGCAAATTAGTGAGTGATTCCTAATGCTTATGACAAACTTGTGTCTTTCTCTGAAGGGAGAGAGATTCTCTATAGGAGAATTTCTCCTTAGAAAACACCCTAAATGTCATTGGTTCTTGACCATGTTTTTGTCGTTTTCTTCATTTGTAACCCTGCCTTTGCCTTGTAGCTCACGTGGATTTCAGGTTTCAAAGGAGGCACTCTCCTACCTGATTCTGCCCTTTCTTCCCCCACCTAGATCAAAGTTCTGCGGAGGGTGAAGGAAGAGAATGACCGGAGAGGAGGCTTCATCCGCATATTTCCTACATCCGAGACATGGGAAATATATGGGTGAGGTGACTACCTTTTTTTTTCTTCTAAAGTTGTACCTCAAGTCTGTAGCATTAACTTGATTGTGACCCATCATTATTGCTTCTAATGTGGTGCCCTTTTTACTTTTTTTAAAATAATAATTAGTTCACAAACAAGGCGTGATGATGTACGCTCACAATTTCCAGATTCAAGAGGTAGAGGCTGGAGGTTCAAAGTAGTCCTATGCTGCATAGTGAATTCAAGGCCTTCCTGGGCTCCTTGAGACCCACATTTAAAAAGAGGGGAACAAAGCAAATCACAAATATTAAGAAATCCGCGAACATGACCATCAATGGTAATTAACCCATGTATGTTTTGGGGCTCCTTCCCCATTTTTTAAAAAGATTTATTTCTTATTATTTTTGATCACATGTATACATGTACATGTGGCTGTGTGCACATGACTAGAGCTGGTCTCATGAGCCAGAGTCAGTGGATTCTCAGGAGCTGGTGTTACACACAGTTGAGTCACTTACCTAACGTGAGTGCTGGAAGTGAACTTGAGTCTTCTAGAGGAGTAGCAAGTGCATGTAACCTCTGAACCATCTCTCCCTCCTAACCATTCCCCTGTTGTAGTAAGAGGTTTCTGGCCCGGACTTTCGGGCCTAACCTCAAGGTTTAGGCCCACAGACCGGCAGACCCATAGAGACACACAAATGCTTTCAATAGTTTTCAGCTGATCTGCCTAAGGCCCACGTATATCACTTGCTAGCGCTATACCCTTCATCTAACCCATATCTCTTGTTCAGCCATGTGGCTGGGTACCTTTTCTTAGAGCAGCATAGTTGTCCTCTGCTTCTTCTGGCCTCTCTCTGGCATTCTGCTCTGTGCTTCCTGTTCTCAGAGTTTTTCTTAGTCTGGTAGCCCCGCCCACACTTCCTGCCTGCCTTTGGCCAGTCAGTGTTTTTTATTAAACCAGTGGGTAGGACAAATATTTATAATGAAACAACACAATCTCCCACACCCTGTCCTTAATTTTATGTTTTCATCATCTTGATTTGAAAGCTTGTTTGTCCTCACGGTATGAGCCTACATAACACATTGTTCATTTCTGATAAACACTCATTTCTAGTTTCGCGACAGTAATACAGTGCCTCCATTTTAAGGGAGTGTTTTGATGGTGGGTTTTGGCAAATGAGACACCACTTTAAGTACTCCACAGCCATTACATAGGACAGTTCCATAAGTCTGTAAGAGGCCTCTCAGGAAGTTTACACTTGTCCTTGGGACACTCACCATTTCCTTTTGGGTCTGTCCGTTTCGCTGTATTTTGGAGCACCATTAGACTGTTATCTTCATGAGAAACAGGCTTCCTCCCTGTTAGGAAATATTCTTTGTTCTTCATAGTGTAAGTTACTAAGTTTACTCAGTGTGCCTTATATATTCTGCTCCTGTTTTATTATGACTATTATTTTTCAATTGCTTTGTCTTAAAAATTTGTTTGTTTGTTTTTGGTTTTCTGAGACAAGTTGTATCTCCTGTGTATTCCTGGCTGTTCTGTAACTGGCTCTATAGATCAGGCTGGCCTTGAACACAGGGATATGCCTGCCTCTGCCTCCAGAGTGATGAAATCAAAGGCATGGGCCACAGCTGCACAGCGTTTGTCTTACAATTAAAACAAAACAAAACTGACTTTTTCCTAACACTATTTCTACACAAACGATGCTTAGAAGTTAGAATACCTACCTCATGGTTATTTTGGTGGTAGAAACACATAAAGTACCTCTCACTTACCTGTGGTCACTGTGCCGTGTGGTAGATCTTTTAACCTTCTTCCTCGTTCTCACCACTCTGCTCTCTAAGCATGTTGTCAGACTTCTTATGTCATCCACGTTTATGACCTACGGGTACATCTGTGTTGTTGAAGGTGGCAAGATTTTGTTCTTTGCACAGCCTAGCAATATTCTCTGCATATGAACCACATTTTCTTCATTCATTTCGCTCTTGATAGAACAGTTAGATCGATGTTCGTTATATTCTGTTACGGTGTTTCAGTAAACGTGGAAATACAGGCATCCCTTGCTGGCTTATATGGTAGCTCTTCTTGTTCATTTTTGAGGAATTTTCATGCTGGTTTCCATAGTGACAGTTTAAATTCCCAGCAACACATTTGAGGGTTCCTTCTTTTTTTTCTGCATCCTTGCTTGCATGTTTAATCATCTGTCTTTGTTTTTCTTTGGTGCACTTGGGATTTAGCACTCAGGACCATCTTTGCATCCTTGGGAGGGGTCTTAGGTACTTTTCAGTTTTAAAAATGCATTTAGATCTTTGTGAATACATTATATATATATATATATATATATATATATATATATATATGTAAATATCCTTTTTATCACTTCTTTTTTAAACTCATGCCTGTCATTTCTGAGTTTAGGGCAGTGGTTTTAACCTTTCTAGTGTTGGCACCTGTAATACATCTCCTGCCAGTCTTCAGCACTGTTCCTTATGTTGTGGTGAGTCTCCCAACCATAAGGTTATTTGTTTCCCCTTCATAATTCTAATTTTGCTGCTGTTTTGAATCTTAATGTAAATAAGATTTTTGATATACAATCCCTGTGAAATGGTCATTTCACCCTCCAAAGGGGTTACAACCCATATACTGAAAACTACTGGCTTATGGACTACACTTCACATTTATAGTAAATTCTGATTCAATGCTATCCATTTTAAATGCTGTATCTTCAGTGTTTGGATGCCCTTGCCTACTTTTACCACCTGTTAATGTTTTATATTAAGGCACTTGAATTATTTGTAGATCAGCATAATCTTTTTCAGGCTTCCTCTGAACATTGTTATGGCAAAGTTTGCATTCCTTTAACATCATTCCAGCATATATCTACCTCAAAAGACACTTTGTGTGTTGTCTGTGGAGTGACCCAGCTTTCAAGAAGATCCTTGTGTTCTGGCAGCTGCGGAAGCATTTGAGATACATTTAGTCTTGGTTGTTTTTTATTCTGACCATTGCCTTTTGCTTAGTCCTGGGGACCTTTTCCTTCTGCCTGAGCAGATTGGTCTGTATCCAGAAAACTCAAGGGACCTCTCCTCATTATTTTAGGAAGTTCTTTCTCGTGTGTAACCTGCTCCTCTTCAGTGCCTTGCCCTGAAAATTTTAGATGCTTTTTAAATCTTGGATCTAGTCTTTATCTTAGCGACTATGGGACTCTTCTTGAATCCCCCGTTTTATGAATGTTCTGGAGATTGCCTGGAGGAAAAAAGGCAGAGAAGTTGTAAGATTCAGTTGTTACTTCTCCCTAGGAAGAATCACCCCTGCACCACTGTGTCTCTGTGAAAACACGTGTTTCCGTGTCGTGTCGTTTTTTCAGCAGTCCTCCTGTGTAGAAGCAGAATTGTCTGTTCCATCACTTTGGAACGTTTTCCAGACAGAAAGTGTGTTCATGGAATCTTACTCTTTTCATTAAGCACATTAAGATCTGTGGAGCTGCAGCTCATGCCCTTTGAATACCTTTCCTCCTTTTAAACTGTGTTGAAACTGCTGTTAATTTCACATGGTGATAGTTGACTTCTTTCTTGTCTGTTACTGTTAAAGACAGCTATGCTGTTGGTATTCTTGAATGTGTCTTCTGGGTGTGTATCTAGGAATGAATTGCATCATGCAGCTTTTCTGGAAGTGTTCTTGGAGACAGAATGTGACATGTGCCTCATGGGGAACAGAGCAGGTCAAACAATGAAGCCTGTAGGCTCAAAGGCTTTGTGCAACAAGGTGGACTTGAGCAGCCATTATGCTGGGAAGGTTTCCATTTAGAGGCAAAGGGTCCATGGGAGATGTGGGATGAGAAAGCTTCTAGAAGACCTGTCTGGCTGGTGTCATAGAATCGGATTCAACAGCTGTATGGAGAACATATGAATGAATTAGTGATACAGATTATCTAGTTAGTTTCTGAAAGTTTGTAAGAAGAAATGCATGTGCCCTCCGCCCCCAGTAAATAACATGGAAGCACTGGGTGCTCCCTTGGGCCGAGTCTCCCATTACTCTCCTTTATGCGGCCCTCTCCAGTTTTTGTCCTTGTCTGTGCATATGATTTTTTGTTGTTTCTTTTGGGTTTTGGTTTTTTTAAAAAACTTTTTATGAGGCATTTGGAATGCAGTATATCATCTCTTACTAATCTAAAGGAAAATGTTGTCATCTGTTTTCTAAGTTAAATCCTCTTCTTTATTCTTTGGTTCTATTCTTACTCCAATTATGTATTGATTACTTTGAGCAACCATCTCATTTGGCACTTTAGAAATAGTACATAAACATTCTGTCAATTTGTGCTTGATTTGTACTTTTATTCTACCTTTTCCTTCTTGGACTAAACTAAAGAAATAATTTGGTTTCTTTATTTGTCCTTCAGGTCCTACCTTGAACACAAAACCTCCATGAACTATATGCTGGCCACACGCCTATTCCAGGACAGGTAGGAATTTGCTCAGCTAAATGTCTAGAACTAGATCCACAGGCTTAAGAGAAAACATGGAAAAGAAGGGGAGCAGCTTATCCAAGTCTTCAGCAGGCCTGGGCAGAAAAGGCCTCACACAAAACTCGGTGTATAGCTCATTTCCAGCATGTGTAACAGCTGTCAGCATTTTGTAATATTTGTAAAAGCCAAAAATTAAGTCATAAAAGTCTTCTGAGCAGTCTTACCAGATGCTTGCTTGCTTGCTTGCTTTCTCTCTCTCTCTCTCTCTCTCTCTCTCTCTCCCTTCTTCCCTCCCTCCCTCCCTCCCTCACTCCCCTCACTCCCTCCCTCACTCCCTCCCTCTTGTAGAAAGAGTTCCTGTGTGGGGGAAGCAGGAGGCAGGAATGTGGTGCAGCTGGTCACAGAGCATCTGCAGTCAGGAAGCAGAGAGTTAGGAATGCTTTAGGCACAGTTTTAACCATCTGGTTTTCAAGAACAAAAGAGTTACTGGATCACAGAAAAGGGTCCGTAAGTGGCAAAGTGAACATATAAGCACAGGTGACAGCTGGTAAGCACAAGGCTGGGGGAGTTGGGAAACAATGTTAGCAGAAACTGGAGTTCAGATGGCACATCTGCCAGGGACCACTTACTCCTGTGGATGCCTGTAGCTTATTCAGTATAACACACTGTACAGTTCACTAATCAATTATTTTAATTAAGAACCTTAGTCATTTGAAGAAATTCTCTTTACTTTAAAGATATCTCTTGTTTTCTTTAAAATAGATATCTATATTTTAGCCATTTCTTGCAGTTTCTTGGTTATTATAGGAAATTGGATTTGCATTGCTAAAATCAATGTATTTGTGGTAAATGTTGAATAACCACACACATAGCTTTTGATGCCCCTTGAATTTGCATGGAAGACAGCTCCAGATCTTAGCATACAAACTGGACTTCAGACTGAGATCTTTGCCAAATTCTTTTTTCTGTGCAGGTTAGATCCTTTAGCAGGATGTGTCCTGCTGTGTCAATTGTCAGTGTCTGGCTTTGCATCCCACAGTGCAGTCATAAGTCTTTCAATGGGAATAGCCTCCCTTCTCCATCTTATGATTCTCTGTGGAATTTTACTAATCTATTTTGGCTATATTCCTCATTTCCTTTTTTATTCTTTTTATCTCATATCTCAGCTTTCTATCCCTGGAGATTTTTTTCTGTGGTTTCTTTGAGATGGGCTCACATTAGAGCACAGGTTGTCCTGGAGCTTCACTTGAACTCATGAAGAGTCTTCCTCAACCATGTGAGCCTCATTTCTTGAGGGTTTCCTAAAGCATGCCTTCTAAAACTCTAAAATAATTTCAGCTCTGTTTACCATTTGCTGCAGTCACAGACAGGAGTTGCTGCTTGCGTTTTTCTGTTGGAGAAAGTACAGCTTCCGTATCCAGGAACTATTTGTCCTTTTGACCAGCTTTCCTGGTTTATAGATATATGTCTTTTCAAATCTTTTTGTCTTAAAATCTCTTCAGCTTTTTGCATTATATAACTTCTCCTTATTCATCCTTTCCACCTAGAGAGCTATTTTTTACTATCAAGTAAACTATTTTTCTTACTGTCAAGTGTCTGCATATATTTGGTAAGCTTTGATTGTCCAGTCATATTTAAAAGTTCACTAGTTGCTTAAGTATGCATTAGCACAGATTTTCTTCTAAGATCTATTATTCTGTTTCTGAACCAACATGGACTCCATGCTTGATGCTGAATCTTTCTATACTTGGATTTTTTCATGACTGGGAAAGAAGGCACAGCAGGCCGGTTGAAAACTACCAGCCTAGCCATAATTATGAAGCATTTGGTTTGGAGTAGGAAATGTGATGTATATTTACTATATGTAAATGGGCATGATGTCATACACTTGAAATCTTTAACACTTAGAGGCTGAGGCAGGAGGAGGATCAGGATTTCAAAGCCAGTGCTACATATTCTCTCCAAAAATAAAACAAAATATATGTCTTATTCATTAGTAAAACTTAGCAGGAGCCTTACCAGCTGCCGTGCTTTTAGCCAGTGAATAGTATCTACAGCATTTAAATAGTTGTGATGGGAAAAAGTACAATTTCTTCTGAGAACTTACAAAAATCCATTATTGTCTGATTTCCTAAGTTGATATGGATAAGATGCTACGTTTAATTAGACTGCATCATCCAAGTTGGCATATTTCTATATTGTTTCTGAAGCCTTAAGCTAATAGCTCTTGTATATAAACTTCCTAGAATTTTATATTAAGAAAACATATTCTCTGTTTAGCAAAGAAATGCCTTTATGATCTTCTCTTGGTTACCTTTTAATGCCTGGTCTCCAGGTTTTCATACCAACCACCATCTAATTGGCCCCATTTTCTTTCTTTTCAGTACCTTCTTTTCCTTAAAACTTCCATTGAGATACCGCCCCTCCCTCCCTAAGTCGCTCTGGTTTCCACCCTTCATTCCGCATCACATCCTGGACTGGATTAGGAATTCCCATTTGCTGACACGTACTTTATCTAGTGGCCCTTTTCAGTGGGTGCTTGGCTGTGTCATCTTTGTCAGGGTTCAGAGCTATCATGTGATAGAAAAACACACTATGAAGGAAATGAAATGTGTTCATTTCACATCCTCACATCTTCCGCTAAATTTCCTCTCTCAATCTGAATTGATGTTTTCTTCACACATTAAATTGTTATTGTGAGTTTCAAACTGATTGTCCACTTATTTCTTGTAGGCCGTGTTTCTCCACCTTCCATCTCTTCCCACAGCTCTTTCTGCCTACTTGACTGGCTTTGGTAAATAGTATTCAATTGTATGGCAATAGTCTTAACTTTGGCTGCAGATTAGTAACCCCAGGGACTCTTGTAAGTGACATTTATACCATGTCCCCAGCCCTGGAGGGAGTGGAGGTACTTATTAGAAGCTGTCCATAGGATTGCACTTAGAGGCTGTGATTATAGATCTCTGGAGATGACCTTGTCTGCGCTAAAAGTTAGTCAGCTTGAGTGTTCTAACGTACTCATATCAGGACCCTAGCAGGTGTAGGAAGGTATAGGAAAGGATTAACAAAACATCCTGGTGAAAATTTAACTTTCACTTGGTTTTCTATAAATATTATTTACATTACTTTTGCCCTTTAAAAAATAGTGCATTTTTTTGTGCTTCGTGTCTCTATTAACATGACACTTTTGAAATGAGAAAGTATTTGATTGAACAAGTGAATGGAATGATAGCTGGCTAAGAAGCAGTCTTCATGGTGAAGAGTTGTCCAGTATCTTTTGGTGGATACATTAATGTTACCATAGTGTCTTAGTTAGGGTTTCTGTTGCTGTGAAGAGACACTATGACCACAGCAGCTCTTATAAAGGAGAACATTTCATTGGGACTGGCTGACAGTTCAGAGATTCCATCCATTATGTTCCTGGTGGAATGTGACAACATACAAGCAGGCATGATGCTGGAGAAGGAGCTGAGAATTCTACTTCTTGATCTATAGGCAGGAGAAGGAAAGTTTGGGACATAGCTAGAGAGTATATGGGACCTCAAAGCCGGCCTCCACAGTGACTCACTTCCTCAAACAGAGCCACACCCACTCCAACAAGACCACACCTCCTAATAGTGCCACTTCCTATGGGCCAAGTACTCAAACACAGACTCTCTGGGGGCCATTCGAATTCAAACCACCACAAAAGGTGGGAAAGTTGTGCTGAACTAAATACAGGAAGGAGTAGGAATCAGACTGTGGAATGCTCCCTACCTGTGTGTTAAGTGTGGAAACTAAATGAGAAGGACATGCTTTTACAGGGAACTCAAAAGCCTGTTTAACTGGCATGGTGGCATTTAGCTTGGAAACATTTTTCTTTGTTTGTTTCTTTGTTCTCTCTCTCTCTCTCTCTCTCTCTCTCTCTCTCTCTCTCTCTCTCTCTCTCTCTCTCTCTCTCTCTCTCCTTCCTTCCTTCCTTCCTCCCTCTGTCCCTCCCTCCCTCCCTCCCTCCCTCTGTCCCTCCCTTCCTTCCTTCTTAAAAATGTTTCTTTTTTTTTTTCTGTAGTTGTAGAAAGTATTTTGATGAATAGTCTTTGGAACCTCAAGAGAGTGGAATTTGGTTTCCTATTCTGAAATAGTTCAGTGAAAGTAGAAAGCTCTGTAGCCAAATCTAAGCCCTGAACTCTAGTGTAGACTTCCCAATCCCTCACCATGGGCAGGATACCAGAAGTGTCATCTTCCATTTGTCTGTACGCACACACATGCATGCACACGCAAACATACACAAGTGCACGTACATGACACCGGAGTTATTAACTGCCTTTACATTGTCATGTGGAATAATTATAATTTGCTTTATAAGTAGATGGACAAATATTAAGTCATTATTCTCATTTTTCTTTGCCTGTTCCCCATTTTTAAATTGATCTCTCCTCACAGTTGTCAACTTTTCTCTGAGGATGGTCTGCTTTTCCCACAAAATGCCCCGCTTGCCCTTATTAGATGTTGAGTCTCCAAGCAACTCAGTGTGAATGTATTCCTTGTGTATAAAGTCTGGAGTGGGTGGGACTCTAATCTGCTGTCCTTTCTCCGTCTGCAGGGGAAACCCAAGAAGAAGCCTGCTAACAGGAAGAACACGGTAACTAATTTTTCAGAGTTGACAAACTCCTCCCTTCCACATGATGTGCAGCCATGCACAGATCGTACATGAAGCCTTATAGAACTATTTTAGTTTGGCTCATCATGAAGAGCAGCATTATGCCAGTGCTTTCTATTGAAAAAGTATTCTGTGGCCACATATTATAAAACAAGTATAAGATTTATTTATTAGAACTATGTACATCATCTTAACTAATAAAATAGATTTCTTGCTTGGTGGGGTAAAATAGACCAGGGTATTAGTGAGACTTGCCATGCTAGATCCATGTTTATGTTGTGGCTTTGATATACCTGGGACATATAGCTGGACCTGCTGGAAGTCAGCACTTTACATTTGCGCAGAGCAGAAACTAGCCAGAGGAAAGACCACCATGGCTTTGCCCAGTCAAGACTGCAGCTGACACAGAAACTTTTCAGCCTACACATCTCCAGGTCACAAAGTTCAGCAATTTACAGGTGCCTGCTTCATGCTGTCCTCTTCGGAAGGAAGCACTGTAACAAGAAAGACAGCATAGCTACTTGTACCTCACCTTGTTTTCATTACCAGTTAATTAAAACTTGGTTTCTCATCCAATTACTTACTTTACTGTGTGTGTCTCTGTGTGGGTCTTTGCCGTGGCACGTATGTGGAGGTCAAGGACCACCTTTGTGGAGCTGGTTCTCCTCTTCCTCCTTTATATGGGTTCTGGGGTGGAAGTCAGGCTGCCAGGATTGTACAGCAAATGCTGTTACCCTCTGAGCCACCCCGCCATCTACACCCAAGCCTTCAAAAGTATAAATTTAACTTTTAAGAAAGTCATGACTGCCTTTTTGGAGAAAACAAATTAATTACTTCTAGCTTATTTTCAAATAAAGGTCAAAATTTGCAAGTTTTCTATAGATTCAGTCAACGAATAGACAAATACATAACCGTCAATTTGGAAGTTTGAGAAAAGAAATTTTTAAAAAAACTTTATTAAGACCAAAAGAACATTTAAAAGCTGAGTGTAGTAGCTTCTACATGTAATCCTAGGACACCAGAGTGTAGGAGTGTCGTGAGTTCACAACCAGCCTGAGCTGCTTGGTTTTGACTAGGCCAGGCTATAGTATGGAGATCCCATTTCCAAACACTAAAGTGGAAACATTATTACACATTAGTGAGCCTCGGTTGCCAGTTTTAACTGTCATTATTCATGACTATTTATATGGCTCTTTTGGTGGTATAGAGGATTAAACAGGTAAAACCTGGGCTATGCTATTGTATGCTGAAGTATGAAAGAAGTCTTTACTAGATTTAAAAGGATTGAAATAATAACATCATATTCTTGGGAAATCTCCAAATATCTGTGCTAGAAGCAACACAGTTCTAAATAATTTATGCATATCGAGAAGGATATCACAAAGGAAATTAGAAAGTATGTTGAAGTCAGTAATAATAAAAATAAAACATAAAATGTGTGATTTTTTAGCTGAAGTGGTGCCTTGAGGGATACCTACCCAGCACTGAGGTAGGCACAGTGGATTTGCCCACAGTCCTGTGAGGACTGGAGTCCATTTTAGGAAACCGTAAAAAGCTGAGTAGAGTGTCCAAAGTAAGTCGAGTTGCAAAGTAAGAAAAAGTGTAAGGAAGCTAAACAATAGGAAAATGAATGGAAGAAAAAGAGGGCCAGCATCAGAGAAAGGGCTGGCACGGTCCAGAATGGATACTGAGGACGGCTGTTAACAAGATGCTACCGTTATTCTGACAGTTGAGGTAAAGCTGTGGCATTGATGCAGACTAAAGAAAGCTGAGATAGAAATGCGGCAAGGCACAGAGTCTAGTCACAGTGTTGGGTTTTTAATAAAAGACTTCCTACAAAGCAAGCTCCGGGCCTCTTAGTTTTAGTGGTCAGTAAGATACCCTGTCTCAAGGGAATAAGTCAGAGTAATAGAGGGGGACATGCAGTGTTCTCTTCTTTCCTTTGTGTACACACATGTACATATACCTACCCACACAGGTGCACATATATACATACACTGTGCGTGCCACATGTACAGGAGGAGGAGGAAGGGGAGGAACACGAGACATTCACAAAATACAGCACATCAATGTACTTAGTAACATTCTAAAGAAACATGGAATATTCTGTTTTATGCAATAGCCTTTACTTCATGAACACAAACACTGGGCTTTAATTTATTAAAATATAACTTCTACTCGTTCATCTCAGGTGACCTAAAGTGTTAAGTTATCTCAAACTAGATTAAGATTGATTTGTTTGGTTGGTTTTTTTTTTTTTTTTTTTTTTCAGGACAGTTTCTCTTTGTAACCCTGGTTGTCCTGGAACTCAACTTTGTAGATTAGAGTGGCCTCAAACTCACAGAGATCTGCCTGCTTCTACCTCAAAAGTGCAGGGATTCGAGGTGTGCGCCACCATGCCTGGCTCTAGGTTAAGTTTTTTTTTTTGTTTTTTTTGTTTTTTTTTTTAAGGATGTGTCTTTAGGAAGAAAAATGCTAGAATGTAAGACAGAGATATCACATTTGATGACACAATTACCAAATTTGACCAAGGGGCCAGATACTAGTAAACAAATGGCTTGAATGGTGCTTTTCAATCTGAGGTATTAATTTATTATTGAATTTGCTAGATCTGTATTTTCAGAGCTGTACAGTTCAGTCTTTGGAAATATGATAATAGCTAAGTGTGAACATTTCTTAATTGTAGCTACTTGAGAAGCTGAGGTAGGAGGCTCAGGAGCCCAAACGTTTGAGGTCAGACATGGTATCATAGTGATATCTTCCACCAAAAAAAGGGTGGTGAAATGGTTTGGAGGGCAAAGGCCCCCTGCTTTGTCTCCTTGTTTGGCCTGATTCCCACATCACTTACATCCCTAATTGTGATCTGTCTTGCTAATGCCTGGCATAGGCGTTGCCAGCCCCCTCCCTATCTTACTTGTCATTCAGAACCCGCTGGGGTTGAGTCTTGTCTTCTGTCTGCTACCAGCTCATTCCTGTCTCTCTCTTAATTACTGGTTATACTCAGCACCTGGAGAGACTGCCACTTTCTCATCTCTTTGTTGAGCTATATAGGTCCCACAGAAGATCTGGAGCCTGGGCATGCACTCAAGTTGTGGAACATTAAACTGGGGAAACCCTCACAGTCTCTGCAGCTTTTCAGAGACATGTCCCTGTCATAATTCCCTGTGTGCCACTACCCTATTCTCACATCATCATCTGCTCTCCTCCATTGCTGCCTTTGCCAAATTTTTATGTATTAAATATTGTATACATTCAAAAGGATATTAAGATACTAATGAGAAAATTGTAACCAGCTACAATAAAACACATTCTCTAACTCAGGTGTTAAAATATTACTGTTGTCTCCCAGTTCTTCCGAAGGCGTGAGATTTTAGTCTCTGCATTACTAGGTGCTCAAAGGTATCTCATTGTTGTCTTCACTTATAATTTATATCTAATACATTCAGGGAAACCATTAATAAAATCTTAATGTTGACTGCACTATTCCCATTTACCTGTGAACTCAGTCTTTAGAGTTCATGAAGGTTTCCATGACAACTTATTGTTCTTACAGAAGCTCTCAAGCTTAGTCTTGGGGTAAAGAAGAGGGATTTCCTGTCTTGTGTAATTGAGGCTGGCCTCAAACTTGCCGTGTCTCTTGGTGTCCGTAGTGCTGGGAGATCAGACATATGCCACCACACACAGTTCAAGGAGGGACATGTGTGACAGGCATGACTGCTGTGCTGTGTTTTCCTGCAGAGTGAATTCTGATGGCGCACCCGAACTGAAGGTGGAGAGTATGAACTCCAAGGCCAAGGTGCATGCTGCTCTTTATGAGAGGAAGCTACTGTCTCTGGAGGTGCGAAAACGTAGACGACGGAATGGCAGATTGAGGGCAATGAGGCCAAAATACCCAGGTACCTGCCAGTGAGCATTCAACAAACTGTGATCTGGGTCCTGGCAGAGCCAGTTAACCAGTTTCTTCCTCCATGTCTAATGAGTCAGAACTTTCCTGATCGCTTGAGGTTAGTTTTGTTCTAGGTCATCTCAGCCCTGCTTTAAAACTTAATTTTGCAAGGGCCATACTTTTTGTCCAGTTTCTTAAACTTGCATTGAAAACTGGTGTATGTTTTGACCATGCTCTCATCCCACCATCACGCAAATACTCGATAGCATAGAATAGTTAGTGCTCAGATGAGTGGGGTTCTGAGCAGTGCTGGCAGCGCCAGTGATGTTTGGTAAGCCAGCTCATCATTTGAAATTGCCAGGTGGCGTGGATATTTTAGATGAAGGAGTTTCTCTCCCAGGTTGTCCTATGTTACAGATGTGTTTTTAACTGACCCATAGATTGACACCACCCTCTACTTTCCTCAGGCAGCTTGTTAGTTACTGGGATTTTATTGATGGATTTAAAAAAGAAAGATATGGTTCCTGTTCTCAGACAGCAGTAAATATAGTCTCAGATGATATCCCCTGCTCTTTGTATCTCCAGGGAGGGTGGTTTGTTTTTAACACCCCTGACATGCTAGAGAGTGTGCAGTCAGGGGCGCTTTGTGCTGGGGATTGCCTTCATTCAGCAGCAAGAGAGTCATGGGTATGAGAACTATCAGCTCTAATGATGATCGTTAACAGGCCTGTTAGGAGTAGAAGATGAGAGTGACGTGCTTTCTGTTTTGTGTCTTGTTGGTAGTTTGACTTAGAAATGGGTTTTTGCTGAGAAGATAAAAGGAAGGTGTTGGGAGAGAGGACATTTTAATCCTTTTTTCAGCAACATTAGTGATTCTTCGCATTTAGTGATTGCCCAACCAGCTGAAATGAATATTAAAACTGAGACAGAAAGTGAAGAGGAGGAAGAAGTTGGATTAGACAATGAAGATGAAGAGCAGGAAGCCTCCCAGGAAGAGTCTGCAGGGTCTCTTGGAGAAAATCAAGCCAAGTATACACCTTCATTGACTGTTATAGTAGAAAATTCACCCAGAGAAAGTGCCATGAAAGTTGCTGAGTGGACTAATAAAGGTGATCAGTGCTGCAAAACTGACACTCAAGAGCCAGAGTCTAAGTTTAATCTGATGCAGATTCTCCAGGATAATGGAAACCTAAGGTAGGTACCTGTGAGAGTGATGGTGGTTGAGCTGCTTATAGCTGACTTATGCTGAATGCTGGCTGCTGTGTCAGTGGTAATCACAGAGGTCCTGTGAACTCATGGCTGCTCAGACACTGCTACTGCTGCAGAAGCTGGCTTGGAGAAGTCACTTTTCTGATGTCAAGCTATAATTTGGCCCAGGTTTCCTAGGCCCAGTAGATGCTTGCTTAATATCAGTCTCAAATTCCAGGCAGCAGAGGGTGATGTGGGATGTCTTTGTGTATACTTTGAATACCTTTAGATAATAGAATTGTTTTTGGCCAATGGCAGAGCAGCTTAGAAGCAGGTGGGAAATCCAAGCATAGATAAAGGGGAAGGAGGGCAGAGTCAAGAGAGACACTACAAGCTGCCACCAAGAGAGCAAGATATAAAGGCACAGGTAAGTCATGAGTCATGTGGCAAGACAGAGACTAATTAAAATGAGCAAAGATGCAAGAGCTAGCTAGTAATAAGCCTGAGCCATAGGCCGAACAGTATGTAAATGAAATAAGCCGTTATGTGTTTCTGTGGGACTGTGAGTCTGCAGGTCCCAATCTTGAGTTAGATGGGTCAAAAAATTTTTCTAACAGGAGAGTGCTTTGAAGATGGCAGAGTGGTGTGATGGTGGGACAGGGTTGCCTAAGCCTGTGCTAAGTGTGCCTGAGGAGGTGAGTGTTGTAGGGAGTTCCTATGAGGAGTCAGTTCTGCCTTCAGCTGCTAGGGTGCAGGTGATTCCAGGCAGAACAAAATGCAGGGCCACTGAAATGGCACTAGCTTTTGGGTTTGAGAGGTAGCCAACGGGGGGGGGGGGGGGGGGGGGGGGGCATTGCTGAAGAGGTCAGGAGGGGTTACTAAGAAGCTAGACTTCTTTAGTGGATGCTATTAGATTGCACATTGGCTTTAGAGGAACTGGGTTTGGTTTCTGGGTGGTTTTTTAAGTAGCTACACAATAGCCAGACCTTGTTTTAGAACAATTTTTGAGAGAGCAGTTGATTTGAGAAGAAACTTAACGTAGAAAGGGGAGAGTTAGAATTGTCCAAATCTGGAAGGTGAAGGTATTGGCCAGCATTGCTACAGCAATGAAGAGGAGACAGGCTTAAGCCATTTATGAGGGAAGAGAAGAAGACTAAAACTGTATTGGCTAATGTGGTGACACCATCAGTGGACAGAAAGAACAGAAGTTGTTTCCTGACAGAAAGCTCTGGCTTCATTGTGTGTAAGGAGGATGTGTCCTATGCTGATCAGCAAATGTACACCCTATAGGCCAAGGGCCATTGTTCAAGCCTTACAGTGGACATTACTGTCAGCAGATTGACTCAGTAAGTGTATATGGGGAGAAAGGGCAGAGTACAGCACTCTGGGTAGACCAGTACAAAGACCTAGAGGTAACTGTTCAGAGATGGGCTTTGGAGCAGGAGGTTATTAAGTCTGCAGAGTGCCTAAGACACTAACATTAGGTGAAGGAATAAAGGGACACTCCTGACTTGGTGGGTGGAGAAGCAGTTGTGAGCTGAGGGAATCAGAAGCTAGTTTGAAGTTACTGTTGCAGAGGACTTGGCAGTGAAAGAAGGATGAGACCACATCATGGAGAGAGCGAGCTCCGGAAGGACGCTTTTCTTTGTAAAGGTAGGAATTATGGAGCAGTGAGACATAGAAATGGATGTATTGGCAAAGAAGGGTACTAAAAGAGAGGTGGAAAGAAGCCAGGAGAGGGATAGCTCTTTTTCCAAGTCATAAAGGATGGGTTCTGTGGTAATCACTGATGGGAGCTGAAGAGAGAAGCTGAGTCATATGTGCAGTGGCCCGTGTTCCCTGGAGGCCACATTGGACACTTTGGCAGGAGGTGTGGAGTGAGTTTAGGCTGGGGGCAGGGTGTGCTATGGAGAATGAGAGCTTGATTGGTGAGTTCAGCTTGTATGGGCTCATTCCCAGTACTTGGGCTCTGGTCTTTGGATTGAGAGCAAGTCAGAGAGTTAGGGACCCTTTCCAGGAGGCAGGCTTCAGTGTTCTCTGTCAAGCCAAGGTGCAGGGTCAGACCAGGATTTCTGAAACTGTTTCCTGAATTTGGGAGCAGAGGTGTTAGAAGTTGGAAATGGAAGATTTATGTTCTGATTCCACTCCAGCAGTAAGTTCCTCCCTAGTGGTTGAGAAATAAGTACTTCTTACTAAACCTTAGGGCCTTCACTTTCAGTGAGGAAACTGAGCTTGTAGAACAGATTGCTGTCAGTCAGCAGACTCCAGACTGGTACCCATTGTCCTGTGGGGTGTTTCAGTGGTCTCCTGGGTCCTGGGGACAGTCAAGGCTACGGTTGGAGACAGCATGCACCACCTGCTGCATGGTTTAATCTCCTGAGGATCTGTTGTTTCTTGCACACCATGTCTGCCCCATACTTCTGTTTAGGTAGGGGGTATGCTAATGACAGACCCGTGCTTTCAAGATGGTCTCAGGTTTGCTTTCCAGAGTCCTTTCTGGGAGGTTTGTAGATATGAAAAACTTAGTACTCTGTTTTATTTGAAACACAATAAGGATTGAAACTTCCGTTGATTATCACTATGGGGCTCCATTCAATGCATTGGTTACTCAGCTACAGTTAGAAGTATCTGAAACATGATGTTGTTCTCTAGATGAGTGTAGAAATGTCTTTGTTGGGAACATTTGGATGTTTAAATTCATTGTTTCAAATTCACATTGTATTCCCATAACTGTTCATGTTAACAATAAGATTGTATGTAACCTTATTTATAGCTCACTTGCTAGAAACTTACAGATGAAAACTAAAGAGCAAGCAGACTCTCTTGCCTGACTCCCTTGCATCCTGTCCTGCACCCCAGTCCTCGTAAGCACACCCAGCCCTAGACCCTGTAGGATCTGCAGTTCACTGAGACGGTTCCTTCTTCTTAACTTTGGGGAACATGAGCAGACAGTGTTTAGTGATTACATGTGCGAGGATTGTGAACGGAGTTTGTGTTGGGTCCTAATCTTAGCTGATGTAATTTTGGCTACAGTGTCAGGAGGCCAATCAGCTGAAGTAACCAAACTCTTGCCGGAAAGAAAACAGATCCTGCCACAGTTAGCTGCTGAAGTGAAAGTCATCACTGTCTCTCTGGTTCTCTGGCTTTCCCACTGCAGTTTGAGAGTCCTCGTCTTAGACCACCAGGCAGAAGCCAGCTCTCACTGTAGTACGTTTTACCATCGTGAAGAATATTTTTCCCACTGAACATCCGGGTTTGACCCTGCCTGTCAGGTCATATACACCAGGCTCTGCTGGACCACGTTCATGTGTTCTGTTCTGAGCTCTGTCCACTCCTGTCATGGAGTTGAGACACATGTCCTTAAAATTTGGGCTCAGAAGTTCCTTTGCAGGATTTGTCTAGTTCCTGCTTCAGAGACTTTTTCATGCTAGGAATATTAGTTCCCATAACAAGATCCATCTTTCTCCAGTTTTTGATAAGGAAGTCCTGAAGGACTTGTACCAGCGTCTTCATGAACACTGCCACTCCATGTTCTGTCAAGGAAGAGGCAGAGGGGCAGGATAAGTAATTTTCAGTGTGTGTCCTCCTTTTGTACAGTAATGAGAAGTGTTATCATTGATTCCTGTATGGGAAACAGTTGAAAAGCTCATGTAGGGATTAGAAGTGTTCCCTCTCTGTTCAGTAGTGTCTACCTAACAGTTTTCTTATTCTTAGCCATTCTATCAGAAGGCTCTTTAAAGGTCACGAGGAGAGAGGCAGTTATGTGGTGGGTAGGTTTGTCATTCTGTCTCCTAACAATGAATTGCTTTGGATTTCTACAGCAAAGTACAGGCCCGGTTAGCATTCTCTGCCTATCTCCAGCATGTGCAAGTCCGTCTGACGAAAGACAGTGGTGGCCAGACACTCAGTCCCAGTTGGGCTGCCAAAGAGGATGAACAGATGGTAAGGCTCTGCTTGCTGGGACCTTTGACTTGTGCTTTTTCTTTCTCTCCTCTCCCTTTATCTCCAGCTCAGCAGTGTATTCTGATACAAGAATTATTGCAGGATGCAGTTAAAGGTCCAACCATGCAAGCCTGGTGGCCTGACGTTGATTCCCATGTAAAGGTGAAAGGAGAGAATCTATTCCACAAGTTGTTCTCTGGCCTACATGTGCATGGTGTAGCACAAGCATTCACAGGCAACGGTCCCATGCACCACACGCACACGCACGTGTGCACACACACATATACATACACACACACACAAACACATACGCACGCACGCAGTAAAGTTTCTTATGTTTTCATGTGATAGAAAGCAGATCTCTGAAGCCAAATGCATTGTGCTGTGTAGTAGAGAGATTGGTTTACTTTGTTTTGAAATGGAAATTGATTGCCATTAGATGTTAGGTCCCATGTAAAGCCTTTGAGAAAAATAACAATCTTCTGTGCTTAAGCTGTTTCCCATTTCATTCTCTGAGGGAGGCATCGACACCTCACTTTACAGAGGAGAGCACAGAGACCTAGACAAGCCAAAGCTTCTGTTCTGTAGCTTGAATGTGGCACAACTGGAGCCAGCATGTTACCCATTCTTGCTTTCACTTTGTTTCCATTATTTTCTGTCCCGAGCAGTCCCCGTGGCTCTTTGAAAGTCTCTTTGTAAACTCTCAGAATGTACTGTTCATCATCTCAATGTCTACTTAACATTGTGTAAAATTTTTTGGATTACTAGAATCAAACTTATGACAGTTTTGACCATTTATTAGTCATTCGAACACACCCAGGTTTTAATATCCTGGATCACAGTGACAGGGAGCATCAGGTTATTTGGTAAGATCAGAGCTCAGAGGAAACCACAGCCTTTTAATGGTCTTTTTAAACTACAGGCATTACCACAGCAGAGGGAAGTTTAACTCTGAGGAAGCTGTGTCTTTTGTCAGTGCTGGTTTTAACTTTTAGTTCTCTTTATGAAAGGTGTATCTTAGAAAACATGTTAGTTATCCCGGAAAACAAATGATTAATTTTAAAATAGCCAATACAACCCGGAGATAAAACCTCGTGTGTCATGATTAAGCCTCCAGCCATCAGTGGAAAATGTTAGCTCTACTCTTTCCAAGTGGAAAATTGAGCCTGCCTTTTTCAGAGTCAGTTTGTCTGTTCCACTGAAAAAAAAAAATCATGTTTTAATATAGTTGCTTAAACCAGCCTATAGTAAAGACCTCATAGAGCTGTAAAATACCCTCTGGTTATAAAGTTGAACCCTTTATGCTGGAGAAAATTGGAAGAGGGGGCAATGAACAAAAATCAAATTTAAAAAAAAATCACTTAGAAAATAACCAAAAAGCAAACAAAAATTAACCAAGCTAATCACTCCAGTTGTTGGCTGAGAATTTACCCAAGATTTGTGACTTTCTACAAGAACATATATGATCATCACTGCAAAACCAAGTAAACATCGAGCGACTCCTGCTTCTGAGAAGGCTTCCCTCTGATCCAAGTTAGGCTTAGAGAGTCTGTCTGATAACTCAGAGGGCACCTTAACAGTTTTAGTGTTTTATGGGCAGTACCTTCTGTGAGGTCTATGGCTCCACAAAATCTTGCTAAAGCATCAGCAGTGTCATGAATGACCTCATTTAGGTTTTCTCAATTCCAGAATCCTGTCTCCATCTTAAGTGAGGTGCACTCTTCCATTCTCGTAATGACTGTCCCTGGCTTTATTCTCACAAAGAGGGACCTGTCACCTCCTGGCCACCACAGCGGTTCCTAGTTTCTTCATCACCACACTTTTAAAGCAGTAGTTTCTGTTCAGCTCTGTTGATTCCACATGCGTTTCTCATACCTTCCTTCATCGTCTTTATATTAGGTCTCTTGATGGGACTTCATCTCCAGATGCAGGGGCTGTCTCTAGCTTGTGATCATTTTTCACTCCAGACTATTTGAGAGTCCTTGACATTTGACCCTTTCCTCTCTGGCCTCTGTGGCTCTGTTTTCTAGTGGTTTCTCTCTAAACATGTTGTTGTGTTTTGCTCCAGGTCTTACTGTGCAGCCCAGGCTGGCCTCTACTTACCATCCTCCAACCTCAGCTTTCGAAGACCAGAATTATAACATGTCACATTGCACCTGATTCTGTTTTTTGTGCCTTCTCACCTTTGATGATTTCATCTGCTTCTGTGATTCTGGTTTGCACTGACCTTGAATGCTAGCTTTCCTAAATGGCTCTGTTTGGGCACCTTATTAGAAGCAATACCCACTCCTTAAATTAGGATAGTTCTGTTTATGTATATATACAGTACGGTGTTTGCATATCTACTGCCATATACTGCATAGTTATTTGCGTCTACATTTAATTTTATTTTTTGATTGCCAGCATACTGAGGGAAGAGAATATGATCCTTTTGTTTGTCCTTATGTAGTGTCTTATACTTAGTGTGTTTGTGAACATGTGTGAATCCCTCTTCTCACATGACTTGCTGAATCCCATCATTGCTCGTCTTCCTGATGTTTAGTATCACTCTGCTTTTGTCTTCTTTCTCATCACTTACATAGGAGCTAGTGGTTCGTTTCCTTAAGCGAGCATCAAGTAATCTCCAGCATTCACTAAGAATGGTGTTACCTAGTCGGCGATTGGCCCTTCTGGAGCGCAGAAGAATCCTTGCCCACCAACTAAGTGACTTTATTGTTGTATACAACAAGGTAAGTCACTGACTGTTAAGTCTTACCTGTTGATTCCTGATGCCCTGTTGATAATGGGCCATCTACTTTGTCCTGTTCTCTTGGCAGCACCATCCCCTGGATGGTTCTCATGGGCAATCAGCTGGCCTGAAAAACTACTTATTTTGAGGGCCAGTGCCTATACTTAACTGTTAGGAAATTGCATAATTCTTTTGTGCTCTAGTTTACCCAAGAAAGATCCTGGTCTGTGTGCAGCTGTATTATAGCATTGTGCATACTATACACAGTGGTGATTTGGCCACTCGAGAGTGAACTTAGACTAAGAATTTAATGACTTGTATTTCTGTTTTTGAGGAGGTAGATTTTCTTCTCTGAAACATTTGAACAGGGCATGATTTCACACCTATAAGGTAGACTAAATATAATGTTTCCAAAGTGTTTTATATCTGAGGTTCTAGAATCCTTTTTAAAAGATGTTATTTTGGGGAGAAAAAAAAAAAAAAAAAAAAAAAAAAACCATAGCTACTATGTAGGAGGAAAAGCTGAGTCCTGGAAATTGACATGGTTTTTCTGAAATTTCATGGAAAGGCTAGTGTACTGTCAACACCCTAAGCCTGTAGCCACAATTTACTCCAGTTCTGTTGAGAATTCTGTTTTTGTCCTATACAAGTAAAAAACTCAGTCAATTTGGAAACTGATACAAGACGCTCTTCCAACACCAGTCTTTCCTCTATGAATTACAAGAAAATATTGTGTGTCTGTTGTTCAGCCGCACTGCGAAGCTGCGATTATCATCCCAGATGTTACTATAAAAGGCTCTTTCTCTATAACTTGTGTTAGTAGAAAGTAAAAACATGACTAAAAATTACATTCTGCCACTGTTCCTTGTGAATTGAAACCATTTCATGAAACGGTGACCTAAAGTAGTGTGTGTGTCCAACTTCCAGTGGTGAAGGTACAAGAAGTATTGAGCTTTGCTGTAAGGAGCCGCTAAGGAAAAGTCATGAAAACAGACGAAGCACACATTTATCGGGAGTTCTCTTGATTTTGTTGTTTTTCTCTGGGGTTGGACGTGGGTAGGAAACAGAACAAATGGCCGAAAAGAAATCAAAGAAGAAGTTAGAAGAGGAGGAGGAAGATGGGGTGAACGCAGAAAGCTTTCAGGAGTTCATCCGACAAGCCAGGTAAAGGGCACTGCTGAGTCACCATGTCCTCCTCTCCTGAGCTGCCCACTGAGTCTGCCACGTGGATGTGAGTAAACTCAGTCCCTAAAGGCAGGAGCGTTGCATAGGTTTGGCCTGTCCATATCTTAGCCACTGTGTTGCTGTTGTCATGACTTCAGTTATCAGAACACTGCTGCTTGGTGTCTGGGCTGGCGTTCCTACAGCCTTTAGAGTATACAACCCCGAGACCACTGAGGGGCTCTCAGTGTTTACTGGGTCACATTTATTCCTGACTTACCCATGTTGTGGAGATGACAAATGTGGCCTACATAGAGGAAGTGCTGTTTTCTCAGCACCATGAGGGTCACGCCTAATTTATATAAAACAGAACAAGTTTTCATGCTTAGGATTGACCTTGAGAAATTGAAAAGTCCTATGTTCAATTCTATTGATGTAAGCCAGCCAGACCATTTTACTCACTGACATATTTTCAAAGGAAGAGATAACAAAAGCACGAATTTCAACTTTTATAAAAAAGTTATAAAAGAGCCTTTTTTAAATTAGAGAGTTGTCAGGTTGGAGAGTTGATTCAGAGATTAGGAGCATTATCTGTTTTTTCAGAAGACCTGGGTTCTGTTCCCAGCACCTACTACATGGTTGTTTGCAATTATCTCTAACTCTGGTTCCAGGGGATCTGACATAGAATAATAAAATCTAAAAACTGAATTCTTTTTTAAATTAGAGAGATGTACAGAAACCAGTAAACTAAAGGGAAAACCAACTGTAAGCCCCTTAATTAGGGCTTCAGTAGTTCAAGAAACAGTGGGGAGAACAGCAGAAGAGGCCCAAGATGCCATTGTTTGTGAATTTAAATTAGCTGATGGCTTATCAGTCGCTAACACTTTAGTTAATTCTTGAACAGACTTCACTATGGCCTCATTGTCTTATGTTTTTGTAGGGTTGATAGTTGTATAATGCTATTTTGTGAACATTCTGTAGTCTTGAATAATATGCTTGAGAAGGCAGGTATAGACATGCAGCAAAAAAAAGCTTTACACATCAGCCTCATAAAAACATCAAAACAAAAAAGGACAGGGTGGCTCAGTGGCTGAAGGTGCTTGTGCCTAAACTAGAGACATGAGTTCTGCCCCCAGGACGTGTGAGATAGATAGAAGGAAACAGTTCCTGCAGATTGTCCTCCATACCTGCACCATGGCATGGATGCACTCATACAGAAAGCAAATAAATAAATGTAAAGAGATTAAAAGCAAAAAAAAGTAAATGATACCAAGAAAATAGAACTTGAAAAAAGTCCCGAGAATAGAAAAATAGAAGAAAAAATAACCTGTCTTTATTTTTTTAATATTAATTTATGATGTATACAGTATTATGTCTGCATGTTTCCCTGCAGGCCAGAAGAGGGCATCAGATCTCATTATAGATGGTTGTGAGCCGCCATGTGGCTGCTGGGAATTGAAATCAGGGTCTCTGGAAGAGCAGCCAGTGCTCTTAACCTCTGAGCCATCTCTTCAGCTCCAAAACTCAAACTTTAAAAAAAAAGGAAAAAAAGGAAACTTACCTGGATACTAAATAAATATAAACCATATGTACTCTTAACTAATAGACTTGTTGGGGTGAAAATATCTTGGGTCATATTTATCGTTCATTGTCATTTAAGAAGCAGTTGATGGGAACCACGGATAGTGTATGGTCTTTTACTAAATTAGGACTAGTGCAGCCTTCAGTAGGCTGGCAAATGTAAATGCCTGCAAGGAGGCAGGAAGACCTAAGTAATGAAGTGGGCAAAGGATATAAGACATGCACAGAGTAGCTTATAGTTGGGCTGGCTACCCCTTACCGTCCAGTGTTTTGAAAGTGCCGTAAAACACTGCCTCAGAGAAGCAGGGCCCATTGCAACCCCAGCTGATATTTTCCAGTTACTAATACTGTTTTTCTTGTGCTGCTTTTCTCTGTGAGGATCTGAGGGCTTATAAGTATCCTGGGTTCTCATTAGTGTGCTCTGAAGGTGGCAGGTGGATTTCTTCACTTCCTCTTTGAAATAACACCAAGCTCCAGGGATAAGAAATGGAGAAATCAGAAAGTGGCTGTACATGTTGAAAATCCTTATATTATTGCTTCAGAGATCAGGTTAAATCTGTGTATGTTGTTTACTGGGAAGCCTACTTCGACCCTCCTCTGTTTTCTAGTGCTTTATACTTCGTGACTATTCCTAACATGTGATTTCAGTAACTCAGAGTGCCCATCTAGTTTTATCTCACTCATTGTGCAGGTTAAGGATCTCCTCTGTGTTTACACTAGGTCTCCTTATTTCTGGCATAGTCGATTAAAATGACTTGTGGCAGGGTAGATACATTGCAAACTATAGCCAGATGATAGTTGCACTCTGTCTCTATGAATAATCTTTTTCTCGTGTTTTATTTTTTAATGGTGCACACTTCTCTGCCTCTTTTCCCCCATCCTCTTGTGTGTACACTAGTGTGCCTATAAACTGGCCAGGGGGTGTCATACAAAAATAGGTCACTTTGACCGAATCTGTGGTTTCAACTACTTACCAACAGTGTGCTTATGCAGTAAAACTTTCTGTAGGTGACCACCAAGTACTTGAAATGTGCATAGTGTAATTCTGGAAAAGAATCCTCTAATTTTATTTAATTTTAACTAAGTCCCATATAATGTGTGGCTGCTGAATCAGGTAGGGCAGATGTAGAAAATCTCTATGTGGGTTAATAAAGGTTTATTGTGGTCTATGTTTTCCCAATTGCTTTCATTTATGCTTTGCTTTAAACTGCCTATTAATGAGGAACTTTCAGCTTGTGCATCTCACTTTCCCTTCTCCTGCTTACTGTTTCCATAATAAATGTCAGAAGATTTTCCAGAGCAGCTTCCTGTGCTGACGATTCTCTTTTCTTCATTTCAGTGAGGCTGAACTGGAGGAAGTGTTGACTTTTTATACCCAAAAAAACAAGTCTGCCAGTGTCTTCCTGGGAACTCACTGTAAAAGTTCTAAGAACAGCAGTAGTTATTCTGATAGTGGGGCAAAAGGTGGTAAGTATGCCAGCTAATGCATGAAACATGCAAACAAAAGCAGAAAAGGCAGCCATGCAGAGAAGCATCAGGAGCAAGACTGGCTGCAGACCAGTCTTGAGTGTAATTTGACTCTGCAGCAAGGGTTGGTGGGTGGGCTACAACTTTCTGTCTCAAAAGCAAAAAAGAGGCATCCTTTAGAGCTCTGTTTTCACTTTTTATAACAGCGACAGAGTTTGGGGGGGTCTTGTTTCTTTTTTTGAAGACCCGATATTTCATGAACATCCATATTTCTATGTGCTTACAAACAGCATGCTAAAGCTCGCTTCATTTTCATTTTTCATCACAGTGAGAAAGTACTTGCTCTAGGGTTCCTCCTCACCACTCAGGGCCTGGGCTTCCATCCTTCATCCTACTTGAAGCTCCTGCTCTTAATCTCTATTCTTCTGGCATCTTCTTGTCCATTCAGAACTCTCAGCACCAATGACATCTTGGGTAGAGTGTTTTTGGTTTTTTTTTCTTTTTTGTTTTTGGTTTTATTGTTTGACATAGGGTTTCCTGTGTAACATGCCTGGCTGTCCTGGAACTCACTCTGTAGACCAGGCTGGACTCACAGAGATCCACCTGCCTTTGGTTCCCAGTGCTGGGATTAAAGGCATGAAGCTGGACTGGGTAGAGGGCTTTTGTTGTTGTTTGTAAGAATATTCCATACCATATCCGTATGGCCGATATTCTTGTTTCTAAGTCCCAGATCCCTTTGGTTTCCTTCAGGCATTTGACGTACCCTGTTTTTCTAATAGTTTCCATTGCTGAGGAACACCATTCTCAGAGATTTGGAATCAGATGTAGACTAGACCCTCTACCTCATATTGTTGTTATATATATATATATATATATAAAATAACAATCACTCTGTATCAGCAAGCTCTGTGTTTTCTATGTAAGATTCATTTCAAAATTAGATGCAAGTGTATAAACGTGGGTATTTTGTCAGTATTCAAATATTTTATTTATTTTATGTGTGTGAGTACTTTTAGGCATGTATGTTTGTGGACTTCTTATATGCCTGGTGCCCATGGAGGCCAGAATAGGGCATTAGATTTACTGGAACTAGAGTTACAGTTGTGAGCTACCACATGAGTGCTGAGAACTGAACCCAGGTCTTCTAGAACAGCCTGTGCTCTTAACTTCCAAATCTTCCCTTTACCCCCTTTGTCAGTATTTTGAGTACTAAATTCAATCTCTCAGCTCTTAAGGCTGTCCCAATCTATGTGGAAATATTCAGGGAAATTGATCATTTCTAATGTGATGTGAATTTCCCAGAAAAGCATTGTTAATTTTGTTTTGTGTTTACAGGGATGGGATTGGTCCCGAAGCCTCAAAATGCTAGACCAACTCTCTTTCACTAAGTTACATCTCAACCCTGTGTTATAAAACTTACTTAAGCTAGTCCACAAAGTCTTGTTAGCAACTGTGCACCTGAATTTTTAGCAGCCCTTTAAAGCCCAGCTTCCTCTTGGAGCTTGTTTCTACCTTTATATTCATCTGTTCATTTTTCTTTCTCTTATTTTTTGTATTTTGTGTTAACTCTTTGTTAACCACTATCAGCTCAATGACTAGGGCCATCAAAACCCTATGTTAATAAGGTTTATTATCTGCTGAATGGAGTTGAGCAGGTGACTATGAGAAGGTTGATGAAGTTCTAAAATACCAGTAGCAGTATCATGGAAAGGAGGCTGAGTAAACTTTTACAGTAAAGTTAGGGAACAGTGTGCTCACCTGGTAAGATGGGGCCCACACAGGCATTCATTCGGCAACTTAGGCCTTGACAGTAATGGAGAAGACCTGGTAGCATGTACCAGCAGCTCCTGTTAACGCAGATAGGTCATTTCAAATTCTCAGATCTGTTTTTCAAAGACTACTTTATTGTTAGAAGATGAATTCCTGCATTTATCTATTGTATAAACCTAAAGAGGGGTGTCAAGGTTCCAGTCAAGAAAAGAAGCATTTGATAGTTTAGTGTCAAAGTTCATGTCTTAGCTAAACCAGCAAGTGACAGCATTACCCTTGCAGGTGGTGGTGGAGTGGACAGGACTCAGATGCCCTTATCTCCTCTGAGAGACTCTCTCAAGTTTTTATATAAACTTGCCTTTGACACCGTCTTGGGGCATTTCTCTAAATGTATGAACAGCTTTGGCTTGTTCTGTTTCAGAATTTGATGGTAGAGAAAAGCTGCTACCGTGGAAACTGGTGTTATTATTGAACAGATTGATCAACCAGCCTCAGGCAAACTGAGGCACACACTTTAGGACAGAGAGTTGAAGTGGCACACCATACTCAGTGAGGCTGTGTTTGTGTCTCACAGTGCCACTCTTGTTCATGTGTGTTGATTTGGCTCCAGCGGGTCCTACCAGCCACTGTGATCTCTCTCTCCCCACCCCTGCCTCAGTCTGCAGTCCTGGTGGGAACCCTGACTTCCCTTCATGATTGCATCTTCCAGGCATGTCCTGACTACCATGGGTTTGAGTGTCTCTTCTTGATTTAGTGAGGTTGAGCTGCTCTAGGCAATGGGGAGTCACTCAGCTGGCGCTCACTATAGGTGTGGCCATCCTTTAAAAGATGTGGTGGGATGTGTAGTGTTTTCACCATTGATTAATACTCGTGTTTCATATTATGATTTTGATTAGTGAAGCGCCTAAGTCAGTATTTTTTTTTTAATTCCAGATCACCCTGAGACAATTCAAGAAGTGAAAATAAAGCCCAAACAGCAACAGGCAACAGAAATCCATTCGGATAAGTTATCTCGTGAGTGTTGTAAACACACATTGCTCTGTGATACACCTCTAACACAGGAACGCATGGGATAGTATTTCCCGGGGAAGGTTTTTGGTTGTTCTTCCCTTTCCCTTAGAATTTCATATTGCTAACTTTTTTTCCTTCAAAAGCATTTTCCACTTCTTTAGAAGTTCTGAGCACTGTCTTTTTCCCAGAGGGAGAAGAATTAGCTGTTCCTTGTAGAAATGTTGTCCTGCTTGCTTAGCATTTGTAGAACATACCTGCTCTGCTTTGTGGGGGATGTCTCAAATCAAGCTTGTAGGAAGGAATAATAATGTAAAAATCTTGTTATCAGGCTGTATCTGGTCAGCAAATTTACTAAGTTCAAGATGAATCCTTGTTAAAGTCTATATGATTTTTGTTTCATGTTAACATTATTGTGGTGTTTAAAATGTTTATGTGTCATAGAGATTGTATGTTTATTTTTCCTAAAATGACCTGTATTTTTGTTTTGTTTTGTTTTTGTTTTAATAGGATTTACCACTTCAGCAGGAAAAGAGGCTAAACTAGTCTATACCAATTGTTCTTCTTTCTCTGGCCCTGCTGCTGTTCTTCTGCAGAAACTTCCCAGCACCCACTTGTCATCTATTATCACAACTTCTACCCTCTCGTCAGGTCCTGGCCATCATTCTTCTTTATCTCAAATTTCTCCAGCTATCCCCAGCATGCCTCACCAGTCAGCACTTTTACTGAGCCCTGTCCCTGACAGTGCCTCTTCCTCCATACACCCTGGGACCCAGAATGTAAGCCCCGCTGGCCTGCCACGCTGTCGGTCAGGCAGTTACACCATTGGCCCCTTTTCCTCTTTCCAAAGTGCCGCACACATCTATAGCCAGAAACTGTCTCGTCCCTCTTCAGCAAAGGCAGGTGAGTGAGAAAATGAAGACTGCCTGCCATGTCAGATCGTCCCTAGTCCCATGAAAATAGAGCTGCTTCTTTCCCTTTGCTTTTTCTGAGGCCTTACTTTTGTCCACTAGCATTCATTCGCTGATGCAAGACAAAACAGGGCTGCTTCAGATACTGTAAAAGAGATAACCATAAGGCAAATCATCTAGACTTCCCACCACAGATGGTCATAGGCACATTCTTTCTGATTCAACTTATTCCTGATATCAGACAATTTATAAATGACCTGAATACATAACCAAACTTTATACGATAAAATATTTTATTTTAAATGAAGTAGACCCATATTATCAGTCAAATTTTTCTTACCATTTATTTTATGGTGTTTGGGATCAAACCCAGGACTTTACATGTGTTAGGCAAGCACCCTCCCAGTGACCTGTATCACCAGCCCAGTTCATAATGATAGCTTTATTGAGCTGTTCCCCTACTCAGAAGATCGGCTGTTTCATATGAATCCAGCGACTGTTGGTATGTACAAGCAGCACCACTGCCTAACATCAGAATACTTTCTTCTCGCCTTAAAGAAGCCCTACTACCTATTAGCAGACACCTCATTTCTTCCTCCCAGCCTCTGGCAACCACAGGTAGCTTTCTTTTTCTTGACATTTCACATAACTAGAATTATTTAATAAATGGTCTTTGTAATTGGTTTCTTTCACTTAGTGTCATGTTTTCTGGGTTCATCTGTTCTAGCGTGTATCATGTGTGATGCTTTTTAGCTGGATGTGTTGTAGTGAATGGTGTGCAGCATTTACTTTTCTGTTTGCCAGATGATAGACAGCTGTTTTCCCTCCTTTGGTCATCATGAAGAGTGGTGCTGTAAGCATTGTAGCGACATTCACATGCGAACATAATTTTTATTTCCTAGTGTATAGCGAGAGTAGATTTGCTAGTTCACATAATGCCTTTCATGAGTCCTCATTTTGATGAAGCAAGTCCTTGGAATTGTTTACCCTTCATAGAAGGCTTGGGTTAGACTCCGTCTGTCTACCTCCCTCCCATCTCTGTATCTGTCTAGTGTGTAGAAGGGTTGTGACTGGCCTTTTCTTAAGGGCTAATGGTGACTGTTGATTTCCCAGGTCTTTCGAGTATGTGTATATCTTTATAGGGAAGCCTATTTAATTGCTTTGCTAGCTTTTCAGTTGAGGCATGTCTTTGTCATCATGTGCTCTTCATGTATTCTCTTACAGGCCCCTCCTCAGGCGATTGCTTCAGAAATAGTTTCTCCCTATTTATTGGTTTTTGCACTTTCTTCAAGCAAGGAAGTTTTAAGTTTTGATGGAGTCTGATTTCCCTATTTTTTCTTTTGTTTCTTATAATTTGTGTCATATCTAACACAAATTCATAAGGGTTTTCTCCTATTTTTTCCTGAGATTTTCGTGTTGGGCTCTTAACATTTGAAACTTTTGTCCCATTTTTTGTTACATATTGTATGTGAGGTGATGTAGGGCTTTAACTTCATTCTTCTGCAAATGGATATTCAGCTTTTCCAGGACCATTTATTTAAAAGTATTATTTTTCTACCATTGAAAATCAACTGCCTGCAAATGGAAATGTTTCCAGAGTCTCAGTTCTGTTCCTACTGAACTTGTATCTGTCTCACACAAGTATCACTTGTCTTTCTGTAGTGTTATATTAAGTTTTGAAATCATAAGGGCTCACCCAACTTTATTATTCTTTCTAAAATCTGTTTAGGCTTTTTGGGGGTTCTTGCATTTCCTTGAAAACTGCGAAATTACCAATTTTTGCATTTAAAACATAGGTCCACAGAGATTATGAGGAATATTTTAACATTGATTGAGATTTTAAACAATCTGGTAATGCATATGTTCAAAGTTAGTTAAACCTAAGCCACATTATATAAATAACCATCTTTAGTCAGCGATAGTAGCGCATGCCTTTATTCCCAGTATTCAGGAGGCAGGAGCATAGGAATCTCCAGTTTTAAGGCCAATAACAAAGGAATATATGACACATTTCTGTATATTTCAAAATCAAAAGTGTAAAAAGAGATTTTAATGTAAAGAAAATATTCACTAACTGAATAGCAGTGGACAGCTGCGTGTCCTGGTGTAGAAGGAAAACAATGATCTACATCTAAGGATAAAGACATAAAGGATATGCAAAAGCCTCACAGTTTAGAAGTAGAAGGTCCCAAAGCCACTCATAGACTATGTCTCATAAAGAAGGTACTCATTTGGTGAAACTGATGAAGAGAGACGATGGGGACGTTATGGAAGGAATGGAGGAGCAGACAAAGAAAGATGCATAGATGATATAAAATAGGATCTGATATTTATCCCCCAAGTTGAGATGGACAAGCTTCATTAAAAGCATAACCTGTAAAATTGACTCAGGATGATTAAGAAGGCCAGAATTGTCCTGTAGAGTATAATTGGTATAGTACTTAGGTTTTTCTCTGAAAGAGATGATAAGGCCCAGATAGTTTGACAGGTAATTCCTAATGCTCTTTCAAGGAGATAATTCTGATATTAAAAACTACTGGAGAATAGAAGGATACTCTAACACATTTTGTGAGATTGATTTTATGTTGAAAACAAAAATACGTTAATGATAAAGCTAGAAAGGAAAATTATAAAGCACTTTCATTTATAAATGCAGATGCAATAATTCAAATCAAAATAAAAACCAGCCAAATATAGCCACATCTGAGAGACTGTGCCATAAGCAAGTCTACTGAAGGATGTAGGAATGTCCAGCATCTTACTGAATGTCAAAACCAGCATAAAAGATGAGAGGAAATGATAAGTAAAACGGAGGCAGTAAGATTCATTTGCAGATAGTGTTCTGTGTACCTACAAAACATAAAATGGTCTCTAGACACATTTTACAAAACATTCTTAGCTACATATGTTAGGGGGAAAGTTGTTTAGCTGAAAATGTAGGTTTAAAAAAAAAGCACAAAGTTGGTTGAGTAGTAAAGGGGGAGTTGGGAGAGGGTGGGAAAAATCAACATAATGAAAATGTATAAAAATCTCAAAGAATAAAAGAAGTTTAAGTGGTAAATTTTATTACGTATACTTTAGCAGCTGAAAACCATTGAGTCCAGCTTGTGGCACCTGTATACTCTTGGGAGTGTGGGCATCCAGAGATGCATGGTCAGCCTACCAGAGGTAACACTCCAAAGTTTACATTCTTTGATATTAATTATACGCAGCATTTTTAACCCGTTACCACCCAGTAAACTTCATATAGAAAACATTTTGGACATAAAACCAGAGGCTGCCCTGGGAGAAGTAGGGGACTTGTGTGCGACATGGGAAGTCATCAGAGAGGACTAAATCAATGCTTAAATGTTCTGTATGCCTCAGGTCGCTCTCATCCAATTGATCTCTGGATTCAAAAGTTGAGTCAAAAACCCCAGCAGGTTTACTGTACGGAGAGCTTCTTGAGCTCTTTGTTATGACTTATGTAAAGGTAAGAAAGTGGGATATTTGCAGAAGCACAGAATGACCAAAGGGACAAAGTACAAAGTTAAGAAAAGTCACACAAGTTGGTAGCATTGTGCATCAGTGGGACAGTGTGTCTTTCTCAGAAATGATGTTGTGGCAAGTAAGTGAGTTCAGATCCCTGCCTTACCATACATAAAATAAACTTTACTTGCAGATGGTGACACCCACGGTCATGTAGGCAGGACTATCATTAGGTCAGGAGGCCAGCCTGGGCAATATAGTGAGATCCTGTTTCTAAAAAAAAAGAACAGTTTTTTAGATGTAGGGCTTAGTACTTGAATTTTTTTTTTTTTTACAGGTTTATTATATGCAGCAATACCTTAAAAAAAAAAGGCACCGCACTAATAACTCAAAAAGACAATAGAAAAAGGATAACATTTATCAGGAAATAAATAACATTATTAACATTATTGTTAATTAGGTGAATAGCCTCTTAGAGAAAGGAGAATTTGAATGTTTAGCAGTCCCAAGTATCTAGGGATGTGTAGGTCAGCAGGAATGTTGGTATGTAGGAGTGTAAAACCCAGCACTCTGATAGTGTCACCTGTGATACAGCAGCCCCACACCTGGGCATAGGCACAAGAAAAACTCTGCTATAGTGTGCACACGTATACACTGATGTTCTAATCACAGTCGCTCAGAGTAGCTGCCAAAGCAGAATAACAAGTCAGCACACAAGATGCATGTGTCTCCACTGACCATTAAGGATGCCTCTTAGCAGGGCCATGTGGTATTCATAAAAATGTGCTTGTAACTTCTCATACATTGTAAAATATCAGTATGTAGCAGACAATACAGTAGATATGAGGAGGTGTTTTAGAGGAACGTCACTACATTGTGTCCACAGAATGCTCACACTTAGGTTAACACTCTCAGGCAGAAGGGGCCTAGGAGGTGCGGCTCAGTAGTAGATAGAACTTGAGATTACTGGCTCAGCCCCCAGTACCACAAAGATATAGAAGTAAGTGAGTAGAGCAGAAAAACATAGTCTTTCTACTTTTGTGATTTTTAAAAAAGAATTTAATAAAATAGTCAGAAAGAAACTTGAACCTTGATTTTTATTGTGATCAAATAGTTGATAGAAAATTGAACTCTGAGAGGACAGTTGCCAGTGAATACAAAGCCATTGCTATTTTTCTAAGTGTACTTAGTGTCTCTTTCATACCTGTTTCTCTCTGGTGCTTTCCAAGTATTTTGAGTGCTGTTACCATGGATGCCACAGACTGACATGTATTCATAAAACCAAACAAGAATCAGAATTTTGAGGTTTGGGTACTGTTTTGTTCCTAGTAATGCTGAAGATAGATCCAAGAGCCCTGTGGTTGCTTGCTGCTCAGCTGTCCCCAGTAAATCTTAACATTGGCTCTTCCCATCTCCCTGTGATAAACATCCTTTGTAAGCCATCACACATCAATAAACACATGATAATCTGGATGTAGGAAGAATTCCTAGGGTATGGTAAGGATTTACATAAATCTTTATTACCATTTGAGGTCATCTTTGGCCTTTTTGTTGTCAGAGCTTCCTAGGATTCAGCAGAGCGTCTGTCCGCTCAATACTTGTTTGCCGCTGTTGTAATTTTATTCAGGAATTAATGCTTAAGTGGGTGAGAGCTCTTCTGTTTTTCAGCAGGTTCATGCCATCCACACAAACATCATTCCGGAATAGCCAAAACACAAAAAGAGGGTGAAGATGGTTCATTCAACAGAAGGTACAACCAAAGCCTGGTTACTGCCGAACTCCAGCGGCTAGCAGAGAAGCAGGCAGCCAGGCAGTACTCTCCAGCCAGTCACATCAATCTCCTCACCCAGCAGGTAGGGGCAAATCAGGCTGCTGCAGAGTTCTGTGGGCCTGGGAGTGGGTGTGACAGAGCATGCTGTTCTTCCCTCATTTGGCTGTTTCCTGTGTGCTCATGGTCTCCAGTGGGTCTCGGCTGCTGTTCATGTATAAAATTGAATTGTTTTCTTTAACTGAAGAAAATGACTCTTACAGGCATTGCAAAGCTACATTTGTTACTGGCTCTTACACTATACACTATTGCATAGGTAACATCTAAATTTCAACTGTAAAGACAATTTCAAGGGATTAAAAGTGTATTATATTACATTGTGTATGTGTACTCACATTACTTAGTGTCTGTGGAGGCGAGAAGACACTTGCAGGCAGGAGTCTCTTCTTTTTTTCTACCATGTGGGTCTCAGGGATTAAACACAGGTCATCAGGCTTGGCAAATAAGTGCCTTTACTTATGAAGACATCTTGCCAGCCCAGGATCTTTTAAATTAACTTTTCATTCTTAAAAATTTCCTTTAAATCGTAGTTTCATTGATCTTTCATCAGTGTTTCATAGCATTGTCTTTCTTTCCCACCCCCACTATCCTTCTGTTTAGTTCATAATCTGAGAATGGTTCGTGTCTAATGATGATTGACACTGGTGTAGATATGGCAGACGCAGACCTGAGGGCACTGACTCTGGATGCATGTCTGTGTGTGTGTATGTGTCTGTGTGTGTATATGTGTATGTGTGTGACACTGCATGATCTGTGGCTTCTCTTTGTTCTCTCTTCTGATAGTCCTCATGGTATTTAATTGAAAGTAGAACCTTCTTCCTTCATGCTAAATGCAATCAGAGCCCCCCAGATGAGGTATTGATGATGGGATATTATTTCCTGTGTGGTTACATTTTTCTGTATTTCTATTATGTTAAGGTTTTTTAATTGATTGTAACTCTGTAATGATAATTAAATGGGGGATGGAGGTTAAAGTTGATTCAAGTACATGTAAAAAAAAAAAAAAAGTAGGCAATACACCACTCTCTTGTGCTACCCTAATTTTCTGTTTTAAAAAAAATTAGAGTGAAGAAGGGTAAGGCTGACATGGACTTCATTCCCTTGCCCTCATCTGCCATAGCAGGCCATAATCAAATCCCTAGTAGTTTGTAATGAAGAGGTGAAGAGGCCTGGATGTGCAGTTGGAAGCAGAGAAATATAACGAGGTAATAATGAGAGTTAAAGAGACTGGGTACCTAGATGTCAGCCATAGACTGATGGGAACAGGCATACCATGGTGAATACAGAGGAAATTGGAAAATGTCAACTTTCTGTGGGAAAATTGAAGATTGTTGGCCATGAGCTGTATTTTGACTTCCAGTTAAGTACTCTAGCATCAAGACATTAAATTATTGTCGATATTAGTGTTTGCATATATTCAATTTCTATCATTTGCCATATTGCAGAACCCAGAAAGTTCTAAGATCCTGATCCTGTAGAATCCAGGTTTACATGCCCTTACTGGGAAGCCACCCCCTTCAGTCTTTCTCATCTATAATGAATCTGTATGCCTGCGCTTGACAAGTCTGTCAGCTTCTGTTTATGAGAATCAGAGCCTGCCATTAGATGTCAGTCTTAACTTTCAAAGTTTCAGCAATAGGGTGCCATGCTGAGGGAGGTGCTGTACTGTGCAAAAAATAAAAATAAAAAATAAAAAAAATTGGGTAGAACACCTACGAGTGTCCTTCTACCAGCTGCCTGGATGAGCTTGAGCACTTCATTTCCCCACCTCTGCAGATGTGTTTACTGATGGGAAAACACAACCAGGCCATGAAGGGGGGATGTAAAAGCCTCTTTGCAAAGTCTTAATGCCACGTACTTGGAATACTGTTATCTCAGCCCTTAAGGCTTTAGGAAGATGGCAGCGAGTTGTTAAGTTGATAAGTTACATGAATCCTAAGTGGTATCACAATAAAAACCTAAAGCCAGATATTTGGACAGATGTTAAAAGATCAGAGACACAGAGGAACAGGCCACAGCCACTTCTCACCTAGCCAACTCCACAGGCCGGAAGGGGAAGATCCTTCTATAGGAAGCTTCAGATTGTATGCCTCTGAGTCCTCAGCCTAAAGAGAGGGGATGAACGCAGTCTTCTCCGACCTTATATACCTTTCTCTGCCCAGCTATATCACTGTTCAGACTTCCTAATGCTTGGATTAAAGGTATATGAGTTTCCCAAGTATTTGGAGCAGAGGCATGGTTTCCCAAGTGCCACCAGCACCTCGCTCTGTTTCTCTCCTGAACTGGAACAGTCTCATGTATCCTAGTGTGGCCTTGAACTCACAGAGATCCACTCAGATCTCTGCCTCTTGCCTCCTCAATGCTAAGATTAAAAGTGTGTGTCACCTTTACTCTGAGGTCCCCACCTAATCCTGCTGAAGCTTATTTCAAGGTACTCCATGGCTAACTGGCTGGCCCTGTCCTCTGATCTTCAGGTAATCTTTATTTGATATGGTATAGTATAAGTTGTTAGATGAATGCATTTTGTTATAGAAAAGTTCAGTTGTCCATTTGTTATTCAGCCATTTCCTCTCCAAGGACACAGTTACTTAATTTGTAATTTGATAATTTCTGTTACTTTTTTTGCTACTTAATAACTAATAATACATTGTAATGATGCTTAATATGCACTCTGGCACATTTGTTCTCTAGCTGCTTTTTCTTCCATGCTATGTTTAAAAGAAAAACTGTTTCAGTTTCTTAACTGAGCCGAGTACATGCCTGTGTTCCTGGAGGGAAGTGGGCAAGAGCTCTGGGACATTCTCTGACCTTGAACCTGAGAGCTGACCACAGCTGTCAGCACAAGCAGCTTCTGTCCATAAACTTCAGGTGCTTGAGTTTCCTGACTTCATCCTTCCTCTTCAGTTCCTGCTTCCCTTCCACACCTGTGCTTTCCCTTCCTTGCCTCCCTTTCTGGGTAGCTAGTGGGTAACTCTCCCGTTAAGATGAATTCTGGATACATTAATACTTTTGCTTTATTGTTGTGCAATTATTTTATTGTTTTATCTTTACTAATTCCTTCTTTGTGCTTTTCTTATCTTTATTTTCTCCATTTCTTGAGTTGCAGGTCTAATTTATTTTCATCCATTCTATGTTAAAGGCTGTGAATTTTCCTCCAAGAATTGCTTTAGTTATACCCCATAAACTCTATTATCTAATTGTTTTGTAGACAAGAAATTAAGACTTTCACTGGACAAGGAAAGCAAATTTTAAACTATTTGTATGATAGTAAAGATAGAGTATTTCTGAGAAAACATTTTATTTTTATCTGCAATTTCAACTACTTCTGTTAGTGGCATTTTCTAGACATATATATGCATATTGTATATAACTTTATTTATTATGTATATAGTGTTTTGCCTTTTTGTCTGTAGGCGGGAAGAAGGCTACAGATGGATGTGAACCACTGTGTGGGGGCTGGGAATTGAACTTAGGACCTCTGAAAGGACAGCTCTTTAACCTCTGAGCCATCTCTCCAGCCTTGACACTTTTATATTTTGTTGTGATTATTTATTTAAAAGAAAACACTTTATCCAAGCTCCTAAGAACATCCCACCTTCAGTGATGGGACAGTCATCCAGACATAATACTAATAGCCAGGAGCACACTAGAGATTTCCTTGGGGGATATCAAAACTGCCAAATGGGCAACCCAGTTTGCCTGTGGGAATTAAAAGAAGCCCAAAGCAGTCTTGGAAGCACTTGTTTTAACTATTTCACAAGAAGGGCAGAATCAGCTTCCAGGAATTCTGGCATGCATGTCTGCGCGGCAGCAGGTTGAGTGGTGACTCGGACTTGGGGAGTCAGTGCTTCACACTTGGACTGAAGCTGAGAGCAAAGCCCAGTGTCTGCAGGCCTTAGCTCTGCAGGCCTTAAGCCAGAGGGACTGGTTGAGCCTCTTGTAGGTGAGTAGAAACCACTCAGACATGGGTGCTTGAGCTGAACTGCTCAGGTAGCTGAGAAACAGGGAAGCTGGAGGATGAGGCAGTGCCATCCTTTCTTCTCTCTGTCTTCTAGTAAAAATACTAAGAAATAGTAAACTAGCCAAAGACAGCTCTTAACAGCCCCACAGTCTGCTGAGAAGGTTTGTAGGAACTTAGAATTTTTATTAGATCTTGTGTTTTTAAGAAATTTGTATAGCAGAATCTAATCTCCCTAACTTTTTTTTTTTATCACTTCTGCTATTATGCAGCTTCATTTAAGTCCTAGAATATATTAGAATAGCAAACATTCTCCACCACATTAGTAGTGTCCCCTTAAACAAGCAGGGAAAGGTCTAATCCAACTTGCTTACGTCCTAAGGTATACATTGAAATGTGCTGAGCTTGTGTTATACACCTCTTCTATTGTGAACACACATATGCTGCACAAACACTACTTAAGAAGCCATCTTCTAGAATGGGACCTTCTAATGCCTGATGTATGTATTCCTGAGAGTAGTACTAAGAAGCATCTGCACCTGTAGGAGGAGGGGCCCTAGGATGCTTTAATAGGGCATCATCTTAGGCATGAGATCTCACTATCTGAGACTCAGTCAGGGCTGTAAGGGAGGGCAGATCAGCATAGACATAGCCCTTTGTGGTTATTGCTGTTAGTGCACAGAAGAATGTGGTGAAGGAGCCCAGCCTGTGGGGAAGAGCAGGGGGCAGGCTGTTAAAGGAGCACTGGCCCTCTCCATCCTGCAAGTTTGAGATTTCAGGACCCAGCTATCATTAGGAGCAGCTCCAGCTCTCCCAGCCTGGGAATTTAATCAAAGGGATACCAGCAGACCACCCAGGCAGGGCCCCACCACGAACCCGTGAGCTGCGTCAGCCTGCTCCCCAGCCAGCCGAGCAGAGCCATAGCCAGGCCTCCTGAAATGTGCTCACAGACACAGAAAGGGGAAAGCCACTTTGTGCTCCTGAGGTTTTCATTTTGATGGGGGCGGCACAGAAAACTGTTTGGTTCCTTCCGTTTCACTGCTCCTTAATCTGAGATAACGCTGCGGAAGCGTATGTCAAGGTACAGAACGTTGGTTTACAGCAGTTAGGCCCTCCCTCCTCATCTGTATCCAGAGGGACTTTTTATCAGCACTTCTGTTTCAGAAGCTTCCAGAAAGGTCCACAGTGGACCTTGAGTCAGTTTCAGAAGTTCCAGTTTGCCAGTGCTGACTCTTGAATTGGGCACTAATGTCCCTTCCTGCACGGTACAGGCAGCAGGACGTGGCTCTGGAAGCTCTTCTCCTCTCTGACCTCATCTGAGCACATGAACTGCGATGCACTTGGGCTCTGTCTTTGTTGGGAGAAAATAGACTCTTTCATACCACATATGCTGCCCTGTTCCTGTTTCCAGAAAGACGGCGTAGTAGATAGGGAAACATTCACTTAAAGCCGGCCGGCAGGGCCTGGGAAGTTAATTGTCCTGTCCGGCCTTGATCACCTCATCTTTTAAAAAGGGAAGGGCCGGAGGGGAAGATTTTGCTACAGACACCATGCACTTCAGACGCAGGCCCAAAGGTCCTGAGCTGCTCTGACCTGAAAGCCTCTTCCTTGAGGACTAGCTTTCACGGTACTAGAAGACGTCATGCAAAGTTCCAAGGAAGGGCAACCCACAGTCATACCCAGCTATGATGGCTGTAAGCCACAACAACCGGCATGACACAGTAATTCTAAGAGTTCAATGGTAGCATGCATACTTTGGCAATAACCAGCAACTCTCTAATTGAACTTAAGACCTGCTTAACAAGAGGGAAATCATGCTTGGAACTGGAATCCTAGCCACTACCTAGGTTTAATGCAGTCATGGATCTCAGAAGAGAACCTACGACCGCCACTTTACTAAAGGAGCATAATCCCTAAGCACAGTCTAAATATCTGTCCACTTACCCACAGATAAGTGTGGTCCCTATTCCTCACCAAGGAAACTTCTCTTTGCAACAGACAGAAACTATTAGAGAAAACCACAGCCTATCCTAATGTGTAGTGGTGGAGCCCACTCCCACCTGATACATCTACCACCCAACTCCTGCTCCCAAAGCTCGAGATGATTGCAGAAGAGGGGGCAGATCTCTGATTCTAAGAGCCAAATGTTGTAGTGTTGGAAATATCAGAAGCTATACCCATGAAGTCTTCCATATGGCTGTGTAAACATAAACAGAGTAAGGTGGACACCAATAAACATGGAGGGGAAGTCCACAAGGCCTCAACCCCACACAAAGAGCTACAAGCCCCTGAGGAATTCTGCAGGAAGACTGTGAAGTGGCTCTGGGCTCTGTCCTCTTCATGTTGTGGGTGTCTTTCAGTGACCCTTTCCTTGGGGTAAATCCCCCTGCACACAGTGCTTTACCTGGTAACTCTGTGGATTTCTCCCAGTGTGTATCCTTTAAAAAAAAAAAATTTTATATGAATGCCTTGCATGCCAAAAGTGGGTATCAGATCCTAGTATAGATGGCTGTGAGCTACCATGTGGTTGCTGGGAATTGAACTCAGGACCTCTAGAAGAGTTGCCAGTGCTCTTAACCCCTGAACTATCTCTTCAGCCCCCCAATATGCATCCTAACCTTGAGTATTTATACTGAGTTTGAGGTCCAAATATTCAACTGCCCTCCAGACATCTCCCCTTAACTATCTTGCCAGCATCTAGATATTTGAACATATCTTCAAAGCATACAGGAAGACGCCTCTATTCAGTGTGTCTGAAAGCTGTTGGCTTGCTTTGTTCTTATTTAGTGCGTTGACACCCCACCAACTGGCTTGCCAGCACCCCCTCTTCTTCTCTGCACCAAGCTGTTGCCAAGTCTTGTCATTGTGACTTCCAGTATCTCTGCTCTGTATCTTGTCTATTTAACTTATACAAACTGTTCTTCCCAAGGCCTTCATTATCTTTCAGGTGGACAGCCAAAGGGGCCTGGCAGTGTCCTCCTGCTTCATTAAAGACCTCTTGGTGTGTTAAACCACGTGTTTGATCCTAATATTCTCTGTTCATAAAATCTCTATGTTATGAGACCAAACTATTGGATGTTACCCATTGTAGTTACTGAGAGTCTGACTATAGTGTACTGTGCCTGTTTCGATCCCAGGACACAGGATTTTGCATAATTGAGCTAGGATTTCTGATAATATGTATGTCTTAATTTATGTCATCTTCTCAGGAGAAATGCTTTTTAGTTGCCATGTCTGATGTGTTCATCTGTTCAGAGGCCAGGTGAACAGCACTTCACTCATTGCTGTGCTGATTCTGTCCTCATATGTGTGAACACAACTCTCCTCTTTAATAGTGAGCTCCTTAAGTTTTGGTGTCCCGTGGTGCCTCAGACCTGACTCAGGGATTGTACAACTGGATCCCTGTGCCTGTGTATTCGCTGGGGTCAGTATGGTAAATTCTGAAAACCCTTCATCTGTTCTGAATATGTACAGACTCTTCCCATGGTCATTCTTCCCTAAACAACTAATTATAACAAAGTTTTGCATATCCTTTACATCATATAAGTAATCTGTAGGTGTTTTTATGAGAGCGTATGTAAAGGCTATTTTCAAATATAATGATATTTTACATAAGAATCTAGATTTTATATCTTCAAGAGGCCTTGCAGTTCATATTTTAAGGATACTAAGGGACAACTATATTCAATAAATGTCCTTACTCTTTATTATTACTGCTGCTGCCACTGTTGCTGCTGCTGCTGCTACTTAGTGTTAGAGATTGAATGTAGGGTCTTGTGTATGCTCGTTAAGAACTCAACTGCTGATCTACAGCTCTAGTCCTTAAATGTGTTCATTCACTGAACTATAAGATCCTTGAAGACGAGACTGAGCAGTTTTTCTCCTCCACCCCCAGTGTTCTCTAAAGTATGCATCTGGACAAAGTTTGTAATAAACAAATGAAGGGCACCTGCCACCCCAGCCAGAAGTCCTTCTATTGTGGTCATGCCTTCAGCCCTTCACTAGCCACTCTTTAAAGCAGGTGGATGATAGTCATTTTGCATCTCTTGCCTGTTTGACTGTAAACCACATAATGGTAGCTCTTTCTAACCCATCACTTAGTGCAGGACCTTGTATTTTCTAGATGCCACATGCTTGCTAAAGGGAAAAAAAATTCTCTTCTGTAGGTTGTTGGTCTCTCTCTCTCTCTCTCTCTCTCTCTCTCTTTTGGTCTTTTAATACTAACACTTGCTTTCCCACTCTTTCTCATTGATTGCAGCACCCTACCCTGCACACCAAAGCAGCCAACGTTAATCACATTACTACTTACTTTGTCCTAGGCCCATATCTTAGCAACAGTTTGTATTCATTATCTCTTCCATTTTAGGGGCAAGGAAAGTGCTCTTCCCAATTTTTTTTTAACTTATGAAAATGAAAAAAATATAAGCTAGTAGGATGTGTAACTTTGCTCGGGTCACACCGGAAAGTCACTGTACCAGGACGTGAACTCTGATCTTTGTGACTCTGTATGTTTTATCTTAGTGGTCTGAAAATTGCATCAACCCACTGTTTTATGCCACTCCTGCAGAACTGTCATTACGCCTTTGCTTGAGCCTTTGCTTGAGCCTTTGCTTGAGCCTGCAGAGACACGGGAATGAGCATCTCCTTCCATACACAGGCACCCTCTCCTCCTTGATGCAAGCTGACAATCATATCCTCTCTAAAGACCATTTGGTATTTATCAGACTATTTTGTAGGATGACCAATGCTTGCTTTTTAATGGGGGAGACAATCCAGCCTTGGCAATCCTTTGCTAATAGGTGTAAGTCTACTTATGAGTGGTAGCCCCCAGCTCACAAAAACAGAATACACATGTTGGAAAAAAGAGATCTGGACATTTTCTCAGGTTTGTTTCCCAAGAATGTCTGACAGATTTTGATTTGGAGCTATTACTATTCTTTGGAGCTGCGCATGTATAAGAGTGTTATGTAGAGGGCAATGTCCAAAAGAGGGAGGCAGTTGCTGGGAAGCTTCAGTACTAACACATCAGGGCTTCAGAATTCCTTGCCCTTCCCAACCCCCTTTAGAATATTATTAACATGGTATCCCTTATCTCCTGGTGATTGGAATATAAACTTGTGGTTCATTTTATCAGCATCCAGGAATTATAAAAGGAATTTTAACTGCCTAAAAACGTGTTTATTACTTATTGTAGCTGGTGGTTTAATAAATACTCGTGAAGTGCCTTTGGAAAAGTGTTCAGAATGTAATTGCTTGAGGATGACTCTTTTTATGTTCTTGAAAATATGTTCTCCACTTTTCTGTGTAAGCAGCTTGCAAGAAGTGCACACCTGCCTCTCTGTGATCTCATCTGGAACAGATGTAATGTGTCCTGTTCAAAGATTACCTTCTGTTCTAGGGTAACAACGTAGGAGGAACAAGCCACACTATTGCCCCACTCTGGATCGCTCAGATCTCCACAGCTGGGAGAGGGACAGTTTCCACAGAACCCAACTGGTCTACTCATGCTCTAAGGGTTTTCCTATGTGAACACAGCAGAGGGCATCATTCTCCACATGATCCCTTCTGAGAATCAAATGAAAGATTTGTTCTCCCCTCTCCCCCCAAAATGGGTGTACATACATAGAAACTTGTCTTTAGTTGTCCAGTGTTCATAGACATCCCACACACAGGCTTCTTCTCGATATCAATGGACACTTGATCGCCACATTAGAGTCCTTGAAAACTTTGATGTAGTAGGTAGCCATCATTATCGATAATTTGGTTAAAATCCAAATCTCTTACCATCTTTGCCGCATACATTCATGAAGATTTCAGTAAAATTCTGTGTTAGACTGCCATCTCCATAGAGGCAAGGATTACTTTCATTGGCCTCCTCCATGCTCAAAAGAATGGCAAACCCAGACAACGTAGTAAATATTTGTGTGAATTAATGAAGTCATTTTGTACAGTACCTCTCTAGATCTTATTAGAAAGGAAATCTAAGGTTTGTGGACATGCCATGATAAGACTGAATGGTGATAACTTTATACTTGACAGGGTAGTGGTGGCTCATGCCTTTAATCCTAGCACTCAGGAAGCAGGGGAAGATGAACCTCTGAGTTTGAGGCCAGCCTGGGCTACAGAGTGAGTTCCAGGACAGCCAGGGCTGCACAGAGAAACCTTGTCTTGAAAAACAAAAAAAAGGAAGAAAAGTATGCTACACCTGAATGCTGCACTACCATTACTCATGAATTAAGCTGTTACTAACAAAATGTTTAATATTGAATTTCTATCTCCATCTTTTAAAATAAATAATAAGGTACATGAAGTTTGCAAATAGCCTGATAATCCGAGGTTAGTCACCACAAATCACGAATGCTTTGCTAGCCCTTGGTTGGCTCAGTACCATGAAGAAGTCATCAGTATAGTAATTATGCAAAGAGGGTAAAAATCTATGTATCAAAGCTATTTTTCCACCCATTTGAGAACCTTGCCTAAGGCTTCAAGACCCCAGCAGACATCTTTAAGATTCTGCAAGACATCAACCAGAACAACACTTAGCTCTTACTCTAATCACTGGTTATTTCATTTCCTTTAATTCCAAAGCAATCTCTTCCTTGTGGTCTGTGCAGAAAGAGTTAATATAGAACTTCTTATTTCCTTGCTAGTATTCTAGTGACATTTACCACTCCTCTACTTACTGGGGAAACTGGCTGCTAACTGGAGAGAAGGAGTGGAGGACAGAGACACAGTGACAGATAAACCCTAAGACTTGGCCAAGACTGTTTGTTGGATTTCTTTGATGAAACCCACTTCATTTACTATTACAGTTGGTCTTCTGTATCTAAAGGTTCCATGTCTCTGCATTCAACCAACCACAGATTTAACATAATTAGGAAGTATCTGTGCTGAGCATGTTCAGACATTTCCTTGTCACTGTTTCCTAAACAATATAGCATAAGGAACCATTTATACTTCATAAAGATTGTGTTTGGAATCATACAGAAGTGACTCTGTAGGGGTGTGTGTGTACAAACTGTATTCAGAAATTATACTGTTGTGAGGGGGAAGGTGCTGAAGAGTGAACAGGGACTTGTAGAGCAGGTCAGTACCTAACTCCAGCCCCACACCACCTTTTAAAAAGGACTTGAGTTGAGTGTCCTCTGGCTTTGGTACCTAGGGATTGAGGAACCTCAGCAGATACCGAGAAGTTAAGTGCCCGGGGGCATAACCCTGAATAAAATACAATCCCTGTCCTAAAGTGGCTTGCCATTTGTAAGGCCAAGTAAAATCAATTTGCACTTAATAATACAAGCATGACATGAAGCTTCTAGAAACTTAACTACTCCTTAGTTCCTGAAGCAGTTCATGGCAGTGATTATTTTTAGCCTAGGGAGGGCTTTTGGGAGAAATAAATTTTACCTTAAGATACAAAGCACAACAGGATATTGATGAAAACCTGCAGGATTCTGAGTCTTCTCATTGCAGGTTGGGTCTGTTACAGCCTCTCTTGCTATAACTATGTCTGTTTACTGGTCATGTTTTCCATGAGCAGCAATAGTAAACCTTGGTCTTGTGCTAAGAAAGATCAGGTTTATGGCCTTTACGCAGACTCAGACATGCCCTGGTCTGAGGTAGGCCTTAGCTATGACAATATAGGCAAATCCTTCATAATAGAAGTATCTGGTGTAGGTGGCTGGAATGTAGCCTTCACCACCTTAAGGTTCAAGAGAGTTCCAGAGAGGACCTTTGAAGAAATTCCTTGTGGTAATTACTATAAAATTCCACAGTGAATCACTAGCTTTGGTGACTAGAGCCAATCGCGCACACACACACACACACACACACACACACACACACACACACACACACACACACCCCAATCTTTGCCTACCAGGCCGGAGCTTAAGGAAACTTCATCTAGCTGGTCTCCTATACACCTTCCTCTCAGACACCCTTTAATCTTGACTTTTAAACTAGTTTATTGTTAGAGGCATAATGAGGTGACTCTAAAGAGAAACACTTTCCCTGTGGTCCTAGAACAAACTGGCCTCAGATGCCCTCTCTTTGTGTGGGAGGAGTGGCATTGTCTTTATGTAGTCCTGTCTGTCCTAGAACATGACAATGTAGACTTGGCTGGTAGCTGGCCTCAGCTTGACAAAGCTCTGCCTGCTTCTGTCTCCTCTTTTTAAATAGTAGGAAACTCCATCTTGCCTCACCAGCACTTTGAGAAAATAGTATCCCAAAGAAAGCAGAAATAGACAAATACGAACAATGGATACATGAAGTTTTGAAAGCTTTCATGATCAGATTACAAACCCAGTACCAAGACCTGCCTAGGTGTGAGGGACAAAGGACAGATCAGTAAGCATCTTTACCTCCTCTTACTTAGCTGCTGTAATCCACTAACCATTGACCCTTTTCAACTCACCCCAGAAAACAGCTCTTGGTTTGTCTGTCCTCACCACAGTCCTCATACAGCATGGCTTGGGTGGGGCTTCCAGAAGTTTCCTTTGTCTCTAGAGCAAGGGTAGCTCCTTCTCAGGTTATTGTTCAGTCTCCTGCTGTGTCCTCCCACCCTGCCCTTTACCAGTCAACTGTCTGTGTCTCAGACATCCTTCCTTGTTGCTTGCTCCCCATATTTCTTCTTTTAGACAGCTCATATGACATATTTGAATTTTCTTAGCACTACCATGTTTTGGAGATCTCAAATACTGTTTTCTCTCAAGTTTTAGGTGGTCAGATCCTATGTGGCAGAGGCCACATCCCTCTCTGTACCTTCCCACTCTCCCCGTGGCCTTGCCTCTGATCGATATAATACAGTAATTCTTTGTTGAATTGCATTTGAGGTGTAAAGTTTGTTTGAGCATGTAGGATAGCATATAACTTTAGCCAGGGACATCTGGTTAGGGGGACAGACCTAACTGTCCTTTGTATGCCAAAAGGGTATGTATCTGAGTGGTTGGGGGTATTTTCTTGGAATCCATCAGGGCAGTCTCATGGTATTTTAATTATAGTACTGGCATCAGCACTACCTTTAGCAAACAGCAGTAACAAGCAGTAACACTTGGGCGGGCCAGGCACCGGAAATTGGCCGCCTCTTCTGTTTCTCCTACCCCTTTTCCAATCCATCACCTGTATTTATTCCTGCTATAATTTAAACACCTGTCTAAATGGAATGCATGCAATGTGTCCTTAGCCCACACATTCTGATATTTGCTCACCTGCCCTATTCGGAAGGCTGCCTCTAAAATAAATACTGTTTTGGTATTAGGAGAAAAAAATGCACTGAGGTCACCATGTCAGTGGACACAAGGCAGGGGATGGGAGCAGAACATCTGGATTATCTGCTGTAAGAGTGGGAGCTGAGAGAAAGGGAAAAGCAAGGTGAAAACATCTGTCAAGCAGGCCCCAAGGCTTAGATGGAGGTAGAATCTGGTGGCCAGATTTCCCACAGGCAATTATTCACTTAGCTAACCGGCCAGAGGAAGGCAGACATGGAAGCATAGGTAATGCACCGGTGGGTTGTAGGTTTCAATAGTTTTTTAGTAATGGCAGTATAATAAGTAGTCTTGGACTTTTCTGGTTTGCCTTCAAATGTGTTGTATGCATTTGCATCCCCAGCATCCTTTGAGAGTTTGAGCACCTAAACACCAAGAAATGTCCTTCCTGGAATCACTCTCTCTTCCTCTTCATCCCCCTTGCTTTATGTCTCACTCCATCCAGGGTGTTTCTGCTGTCTGTTGAAAGCTTCCCTTCGCTTCATGGAGGACAGGAAGAAGTGTATGTTCCCCTTTCCTGCTCTTGCCTTTTATTTCTACCATTTCTGAAAAATGATTTCCAAACAAGACAAACCAATTGCCCATAATCTTGTGAAATCTAACTTTTGATTCGCTGGGGTGAGGCTGGGCTCTGCACAGGGATGCAGATGCTGCTGGTCTACAGAATGAAACTAGAAGGGGGAGGCTCAGGGTGCAAATGGTGACACAGTGGCTGAAGTCACAAGATTGGGAGGTTTTGCCTCAGGAAGCTTAAAAATTGGATATAAAGGCCACAGTTGGTAATTATTTTACTTCTCAACTTCAGCTTCTCTGTCTGAATTTAAGAATAAATTAGTTCACATATAGTGTGCTGAGCAAAGGCCTACAAAGAGCTGTTTATTAAATCCTGCCATTGTTAGGTTCCTATGATAACTTTGTCATTGCTGCTAAAATTGTACCCATGTTAGGACATCTCAGATGTGCTAATTCAGGGGCACACGGCTCTTCTTAGACTGCTCTGCTCATTTTGAACATAACAGTGGGAGTATTCGGGCTGGGAAACATGGCTCAGTGGTCAAGAGCACTGATTGTTTTTGCAGAGGACCAGAGTTCAATTCCCAGTACCCACATGGTAGCTTATAACTCTGAATCTCCAGTTCCAGGTGAGCCAACATATTATTCTCATTTCCTTGGGCACATGGTACACATGAATGCATGTAGACAAAACATCCAAATGCATAAAATAAAATAAGTATTTTTAAAAGATGTGAATATTCAGCATCAATTGGGCATTCTTTTTTAAAATTTATTTTTAATTTTTTTTAATGGGTGTGCATGTTGTGACTTCCTGTATGTTTTTAGACCGTGTGTGTATAGTGCCCACAGCAGCCAGAAGAGGGCTTTGAATCCCGTGAAACTGTAGTTGCAGACTGTTCTGAGTTAGCTTGTGGGTGCTGGTAATCCAACCTCAGTCCTCTGGAAGAGTAGCCAGTTTTCTTAACTGCTGAGCCATTTTTCTAGCATGGGCATGGTTCTTTGAATCACAGTTTCTAGAGTTAAAAATGGTTTTTAAATTCCCTTTCTATCTCCTAGATCCATTTGTGGCCAGTGCCATGAGTCTAAAAATTGGAGTTCAGATTTAGTGGCATGCATTCTAATTAGTGATCAGCTCAGGGAACCTGACTAGCCCAATGGCTGTGACCTCTACTGTAACAAATAGGACATGTATTGTTGTATCTTTCTGTACTTTAGCTAAGGTTGTCCTTTGAAGAAATTTGTTAGCAATAAAATGCTTGTTATGGCCATATACTCAGTACACACGGTGGTATTTCTCACTTTCTTATCCAGTCAGAGCTAGGGAAATGTACTGTTGTAGTAAGCTGTCACATTTAGTTACCTTCTCACATCTTGAGACTTCACTGGCCTGTGGACTCACCCAGTGCTAGAAGACTTGCCTCTCCTAGCAAAAATGAGGTAGCACTAGGGCCAGGAATTGATGCTTGGGTCCATATTAGTTCAGGAATTCCTTCTACCCATTATGGAAAAAGCTGGGACAGAGCCAGGATAATTTATATATAGTAATTTATCCATTATACATATTTATCTGGAGGTGGTCAAGACTATAGGGAAGTAGCCACCAGCTGGTTGCATTTTAAAATTAAAGTTTAAAATCAAGTTTCTCGGTCACACCATCCATATTTCAAGTACACAAGGGCCATATGTAGCTAGTGTCTATTCCATTGGCCAGTGCAGACTGTTGGTCCATTGCAGGAAGCATTCTAGTACATAATGCTCTTTAGAGCAGAGCTGGAAAATGACCTGCAAGTTGTCCCTTGCTTCTTCTTTAAAACTGTATCAAATCATCCTGTTACACTATGATTAAGATGCAAACTATGAGCAGTACATGAGTGGTTACAAAAAGAAAGATCAGTTCATTCCCTTACTCTTTTTGTTGGTTGGCTGTGTAAGTCCCTGCAAAGCAGATCTCAGAGGGAAGGGGTGGGTACAAGAGCTGTGATACATGTTGAGTGACTTCTAGGCAAAACAAGGGTGAGAATTAAATATTGAAAGTAAGGGCCAGCTTGTTACCATTTGGTGAAAATAGAGTTTGTTGTGGGGTGGGGGGGGGGGGGTGAGGGGAGGAAGGTGAGAGCATTCAAAGCTTTCCTGTTCCAGGTATTCTCTCAACACTAATCACTTGCCATCTAAGTGAGTTACTAGTGCTCTGCTTTTATGTATAAAGAAGTCGCAATGGCTGCCGATTCTTGGTTCATACACAAAGAGTGGATGTTGAATGAATCAACAGTCTACCAGCTGTTCAAAGTTGGTTACACATTAATGCCACTTTTAACTCCAAAACTGACTGACATGTTTTTTCTGTCTCACTTCTTTTTTAATGTCCTCGGAGGAGGTGTGAACGTGGGAGATAGAATTTAAAGGAGGAGCCGCTATTGCTTTCTTGGTACTTGTGTTCTCACTTCCTTCATTCAGTGTTTGAGGTCTCTGTCTGATGGCAGTTTTCAATTTTTCTAATATTACAAGTAAAGAGGACTGTTTCCCTACATCTGAGTTAGAAAATGGGTTTTGAAAGTAGAGCATTAGTAGACTCTGGGTGAAGCACTGTGATATTTTTACAGCCTGCAAGATCATGTTAAATTAGTTTTAAGACACCCGGTGTTTAACAGCACAGAGAGAGTGGAGTTGGTGGGGGCTAGGAATACATTGTCCAGTCCTACTGGGCCAGTGTCACTGCCTTACAGCCTGGCCCTCGCTAGCTGGAGGTATAGAAAAAACAGGACAGAGTGCTTTAAAAACTTAGAGGCCAGAGAAGAGGCAATACTTTTTCACAACATGTTATCATGTGCCTGGTACCTGCAGTTAGCAGAGAAGTGAAAAGTCATGGTTAGCTTGAGGCCTCTCTTGAAGTGTGGCACACCCTCGAGAATAGAGCCACAATACCCCATACACCAGCCACAGTCACCAGAGACTGTTCCTGACCTATGGAAAACAGCTTTCTGTCCAAGAAAAGTAGTTTGTGTCATTGGTGAGAAGCCTCTGGCCTGGGCTGTGTTTGCTTCACTATGAGTAGGGAGGAAACATTAGAACTGGTGCTAAAATGGCTTTTCTAGATCATTTGAAAATGTAGGATTCTTTTATGTGTAAATGTCAGGGTTATTTGGGCACTTCAAATGTTTTATAAGCAAGCATTTCCCTTCAGTTTATTTCTCTTGACTTTACCTAAGACATTGTCTGGTAGCGTGTGCACAAAAGCCCCGCACTGAGCATTGGGTTTTCCCTCTCGGCCTCTCTGCGTGCCTGGTCTGAAATGCTTTCCTGGACATCCTTTCCCTTTAATCTGCTGTCACTGCCCAGGTTTGATACTCGCTGCTGCAGTGAATGTAACAACTTTTGAAAAAATGCCATGACTTAAGTAATTTTAAAATGTGGAGAATACACAGAAGCACAAGAAAGAAAATACCTCTATGCTGAAGTAAATGCTATGTGTTCTTGATTTTTCTTCCCAGCTTTGAGAAGTTTATCCACGTCTGTTTATGTTTAAGGAGATTTACATTGTGATTTTTTTATTAGCATGATTTTTTTTTCCTTGAGTTATCATCATATTCCTAGATCAAGTATTTCTGGAAAAAGTTAATGAATAAATAATATTCTTTTATATGGACAGAGCAAAATGTAACCACCTTGTTAACCATTTTTACCTTCTATAGTGAATGGTATAATGCAGGACTGTGGAGCTCCTCACTGTTTCCTCCTTTGCAAAATGAGGATTAGGAAAGGCACTGTACTGACACACAGACTCTTGATTTGCATGAGATGTGTGTAACGTACCTCAGTGGTGCAAATCGTATTTCTTGCTGAAGTCTAATAAATTCTAACTGCTGTTCTTATGGTCATTGTCATTATCCCCTGTGGCATTCTTTGAACTGGTCTAGAAGCCTCAGCATGGACAACAGTGTACCTTTGTAATATCATTAAATTGATCATTAAAAGTTCTCTCAACTCACATGAGTACTATAAGTACCCGTCTAATCTGCCCCTTTCCATTATTGGACACTTTTATCTTTTTTTAAAATGATTTATCTATTTTCACTTTTATGTTCATTGCTATTTTGACTGTATGCATGACTGTGTGAAGGTGTCAGATCTCCTGAAGCTCAAGTTACAGGGAGTGCTGAGCCACCATGTGGGTACTGGGAATTGAACCCAGGTCCTCTAGAAGAACAGCCAGTGTTTGTAGTTTAAGGTTCTGGCCCCGCAGACCCACAGTCCCATAGTGCCACTGAAACACACAGACACTTGTACTAATTGTACACTGAATGACCTGGGGCCCACACATATAACTTGCTAGCTCTTGCCCTTAAACTAACACATGGCTCTGATCCTGTTCAGCCATGCGGCTCGGTACCTTTTCTCAGAGCATCGTAGTTGTCCTCTGCATCTGCTTCTCTGGTGTCTCTGTGGCATCTCTGCTCTGTTCTTGTTCCCAGAGTTTTCTTAGTCTGGTAGCTCCACCCACACTTCCTGTCTGCCTTCGGCCATTCAGCATTTTTTATTAAACCAGTAGGCAGGACAATTATTTACAATGTAACATAATCCCAGTACAAGTGCTCCTAACCACTGACCTGTCTCTCCAGATCCTGGACACTTTGCTATATAACAATGTTGACAGTTTTGTCTTAAAACTTGGATTTCATTGCATTTTACATTCTTAAAATATAATGTTCACTTGCAAGTGGAAACTAGTTCAAAATGTTAAAGTGGCTGGCCACATTCTATCTTTGTAAATTATTATGAACGTTAATACCCATTTTAATGGACTGTCCAGGTTTCTAAATGATTAAGTTCTTTGTATAATTTTATTACTATTATTACCCACAACTAAAGCTTGTTAAGTATTTAGAACTTCCAGATGAGGAAAGGAGGCTGTCTGGTTGACCATTGCCCAGCTCATCCCAGTGCTATCCATACCACCGGGGCAGAGAAAGCACTTGCTGGAGCTTACAGACACTGCTGGTTCCCCACCTCTGCTTTCGGTGCACAGAAGCCAGTCTGTGCTCTGCGCCTTTGTCCCAGCCACTGCTTTCCCAGATGAGTCAGTCTCTCAGACTGTGATTGCTCCCATATGTTTTTCATGATACTTTTCCTAAAACTTTGTAAAAGCAAGTTATTTCTGTCCCCTCATTTCTAGGTGGCAAACCTGAATTTGGCAAGCAGTGTCATAAACAGAAGCAGTGCTTCAACACCCCCCACCCTTCGACCTGTCATCAGTCCGAGTGGCCCAACATGGTCTATCCAGTCAGACCTCCATACTCCTGAGAACCACTGCAGCCCCCCTGGAAGCAGGTGAGTGAAGGGCCCTGCACTAGCATAGGTTACATAGGACTGGCCTGCCTGTGACTATGTCCCCAGTGTGCTGGTGCCACAGAGAGCCCTGAACAGAGTCCAGGAAGCAGATACCTTTTCTTTGCTGGTCCACATCCTCAAGTTCTGAGCCGAAAGCCCAGATGTAATTTGTTAGGTTATCTTCATGAAAACTGAGCTTGGCCGCTGCTGGCTTCCCTTTTTCCCCACACCACATTGTGCTTTGGGTGCTTTGGAAGAGTTGAGGGGTGGGAAGGTCCTTCCTTTATGTAGTTGAAAAGAAGTGGTAGGGAATAAAATCCAAATGATTCTGGTCATAAAACAAGTTCTAAATTAAAAAGAGAGCACCATATAATAGTCTCTTTCTATATTTTAACAATCCCTTTATAAAAAAAGATAGAATAAGAATTAGGTTCGCAAATACAAAATATGGTCCTCGGTCTTCAAGTATGGCAGTGTCATAAAAGACAAAGAAAGGATCTCTACAGAAGCCTCAACCTGACAGAAAGTGCTTGGGTCTGGGCCTGCTCTCAACTGGCAGAACCAACCGTGGAAGATGGGCTATTCTATGATGTCGCCCACTGATCTCAGCATGGGTGCCATAGCATGTGCACACACAGGGTAGTTAATTCATAATGTTTTGTTATTTTATGGTTTTTTAAAAAACTTTTATATGAATAATTTAATAATCCAAAAGGTTGCATTACAATTGTTAGAGCTATGCATTTATATATTTATATATTTTACATTCATATCCACGAAAACACTGAAGCACAAGTAGATAAGGAGGTTCTGCTGGCCTTTACACCATGGGAGGGGAAAAGAACCAGGACTCAGCTGCCAGCAAGGCACCTCCCAGGTAGGCCCCAGAGGACTGTGCTTCCAACTAATGTCTAAGGATAAACATGGCTTAGGCTATAGCACAGTTAACACATATGTGGATCAGGAGCACCATTTCATATTAATCTATAGAAACTCCACAGTCTAGTTTAAAAAGGTAAACACTAGAAATTAATTGTAGGGAGATTTCTATACATTCTTTCTTGTCAAAAAATTACTTGTTCAAAATATTCCATGAAAAGCAACTGGAATAAAAATTCCTGTAACAGACACTAAGATTGTGGATGTTGATCACAACACCTTGGTTGTGGTGTCTTACTGATTTACGGTATGAAAATATGCCAAATTAAAAACTCAAAACAAAACTCCAACCAGCTAGATAACATCTGAGACCAAGTGAAAACACAGTACTTTCTCATTTGGCCACAAGGCCACTGTACAGAATAAGATTAACGCAGTAGATGAGAGCATTGTACATGGTGGTAGTGTCTGCCATGGGAAGAGCTGCCTCTTCAGTTACATGTGATATCACAAACAAGCATAATATCTTCTGTTTAGTCGGACTCAGTGTGCCTACCTTTAAAGCAGGCTTACCCAACTCCTCCATGCTCTACAGTAGGGAGAAGCCCCAGCTACACAATGCTGCATTCCTTGATAGTGTTTCCCCCATCTTAATGCTTTTTTCATACAATATGTTTTGATTATATCCTTTCCCCCCCCCCAACTCCTTCCACATCCTCCCCACCTCTCTACTGAGCCAATCTGAAGTTGTTTTGATTTTGATACAGGGTCTCTCTCTGTGGCCCTGGCTGGCATGGAACTCAGAGATTTTCCTGCCTCTGCCTCTTGAGTGCTGGGATTAAAGAGGTGCTGCACCGTCACTCCTGTCTAATAATTGTTGAAAAAGAACAATACCGGAACAACATACTCCCGTTGTCTGTGTAAGATTCCTGAATGAGAGAGTGATCTCGTCTGTCTTGCTGTAGTGGTGACAGGGTATGGATTCAGCAGTGTCAGTCCTTCAGTCAGGCGAACAATGGTGAAGTATTCTGACCATGGATCCTCTTCCCTTGGCATGAAGCTGTCGGGTGGCCAATGAACTGTGTCCCCATGCTCTACCCCCACCCCCAATGTTGGTGATTCCTGCTGCTTTGCTGGAAGCTTGTGAAGGAAGACCAAAGACCTGTGAAGGGGGAGCTACCTGACTGGTGAGGCTTCTGTTGGTGTCAGGGTTAGTACCTAAGGAGCCAATTCGGGAAGCAGCAGCCATGCCCAGGAAGTGACATAAACACGAGCACTTTACATCATTCCCTGGAGTGGTGTCCCTTATTCCCATAGTCAGTGTGCTTGGGATCAAAGCACCATCTCAGCTGCAGACTAGAAGAGTCTGAGACAAAGGAGGCTGCAGTACTCTTGGGACAGGGCACCCTCCACACAGTCCTCTCCACAGGCAAGTCTATTGTCTGATTTACAATCTACAGAATTACCACATTCCTGAAATAGAAGTCATAATAAAGAAGCTGTTTGTACTAAGAGCTTTATTCACCTCACACACGTTTGGAGGTGGTGTGCAGGGCAGGCAGAGCCATCTCTGTAGGATGCATTTGTGCTGCAGCCTCTGCTCTTGAAGCTAGGCAACAGGGACCGACACTTTCCGTACTGTAAACGAGATGTCAGAGTATACATTTGGAGAGGTAGAACTTTTTCAATTTGCATATTTGGGGGAGGGGGCTTTAATAAAAATTCCTCTGGCTGTAGAGCTTTCTGTTGGCATCACTTGTTAGAAATAAGAAGAAAGATGACGGGGTGTGTCACAGCCAAGACCGAGTTTCCTTTGACTTTCCCCGGCCAGCCTGTGAGCCCGGCACTGACCTGGCAGACTATATATTTGCCTTGGTGCCTCTGCGGCCAGAATGCAGCCTCCATGAAGTCCCCTCAGCTTTCCATCTTGACTTAATTGTCTTCAGCATCTCTACTTGCCTTTCTTTAAGCCTTGGGATGTCTTCTGTGGTCCTTGGTAACCTCTAGTTGCTAGGACAGCTCAGTTTGGGCATTCCAGTTCCATGTGGAATTCTGGGAGCAGTCACCCAAGAGTAGTGCTAAGTGAATTCTGAGGTCCCAGCCGGAGGCATTCACACAATCCTGAGTCCTGATTTCTATTTTCACATGGTAAGTCACTGTGAAGTGGGTATTTTTGTATATTGACTTAGTCTCTTGTTCCTTCTTTGTAGTAAGAAGTGACTAAGCTTAATGAATATGGGATTAGTAGCTTAGAGATGTTACTTTTATTACTGGTTTTGACACTAAGCGACCCTAGGCTATCCATTTAATCTTTTTATAGGGTAAGCATACTTACATATAAACTGGTCTGTTTGGAGAGCTTTTGGTTTGCTTTGATCTCCTTGGAAGTGGGGGCTAAGTAAATAAAAGGTACTCTCACAAGTTTCTGCCACAGTAGCAGTAGATTCCAGGCTGATACAGCCTGCTAATTCAGTAAACTAGGCTGCCCAGCAAAGCTAAGCTGTAAGGAGACTCCCGGGGCTGGCTGTACTTTTATCAGCATGTCGGAGAATTTGGAGACTTGGTAGCCGCAGGAATGAATAAATGGTGACTCACGGGAACTCACAGATAGTGTTACTCTTCATTTCCCCATGTTGCTATTGTTCTTTCTCCATTTTATGGATCGCACAAGTTTTCACCAGACAACCTTATTCTTCCCTCGCTGTTGGAAACGGCTCCAAATGTAGCCTCAGGGCTGTCTTCTCCCATTGGGTCAATGTGAGCTCAGCCCAGCGCCTCAAATCCCCTGGTTCCTTTGGTCTGTCTGGAGTCCCTGCTCAGGCTTTGTTGTGGGAGAGGAAGGCAAAGAGCCCACAACTTGCCCAGACAGTCTGAGACCTGGCCGTGCAGCTTGCAGTTCCCTAGACACTCTGGAGTTGGATTTGGCCCGCCATTCCTCTGTTGTTAGTTTTCAGAGGTAATAAGTGAGATTAATTGCAGGCCATTCTCCAGAAGAGAGACTTGTTAGGGCCAAATGTAGTCACGTGTGTAGAAGCCTGAGGCATGCCTCAAGCAGGGCCAGTGTGAATTACCCAGCAGGACTCTGGGATGCAGGTACCACATTAGCCTTACTCAATAGAGAGTCTGGATGCAGGTACCACATGTTTGTGACCTTTCCTCCAAGCCTTGTCTCTGGTCTCTAGATGTTCGTACCTGGCTGTTTTGGCTTTTCCTTAGCTGGTGGCTGGGCACTGTCTTCTGGGCACTGGGGGGAGCCATTAGGGGCTGAGAGTTGGTATACAAGTTTCTCCTCCTCTCTCTACTGCCAGTCTCCCCTGGAGCTGAACCACGTCACCAGTCACCAGGGAGGATTTCCAGGTGAGGAACACCTGATGGGTTTGGGGTGCATTTCCCTTTGTGAGTCCTTCTGGGAGACCTGGAAGGGTTACTATAAAGTCTTGGCTGCTGTTTGGAGTGATTTGGGAAGGACAGAGCCTCAGACAGCTTGGCAGGAACCTGCAGCCCTGTTTTTTCCAGACCAGCCCTTCCTTGTGGGTCGAGCTGTCAGGGAATCCCACGAATGTCTGGCTTCTGCCCCTTTGTGTGTTTTTCCAGCATTTGTCATTGAATTATTTTTATCCATCTCTGGCTTTTTCGCTCGCACACACATCCTGGGGATTTGTCTGTTCCTCGATGTTAAAGGGAGGAGAGTTGACAGAAAAATACAGGCAGAGTTTATTCCTACCTCTTAGACATTGTGGGCATGGGATGCTCAGTTTGCTCAGCCCTGACTCTCAAGTGAGCACTTGTGTTTCTTAGCTTTTCCTTCTGTCAGAGAAGGGGAGCCCTGGCAGTTGAGGGCACTCTTTGTTACCCTGCTCCTGTCAGTCAGAGCCTGCTATCCCGCTGTGTGGAATGTTTAGAATAAGTTTTTCAGAGGCTGAGTCCAGTTTAGCTAATATTTTTCTCCCTTTGTTTAAATTACTTCTCCCAAATATTGTTGGAGAGTCAGGTCTCTGACTCACAACTTTTCCTCGTTGGCCAGTTGTCAGCAGCATTTGGTCCTTTGCATTTATGTCCTTTGCATTTTCTGTCAGGCATTTTGCTACGTGCTGGGTTAGAGCAGCAAGTAACAAAGACTAGTCCCGGATCTCCAGGCTGTGTGGTCCATGTTCTCAAGAGAGGGTTTTCAGGTAGGGAGGGATTAAAAGATTGTAAGGTGTTTGATCACCAAGAAGTTGACATCTAATATGAAAAGGGGTTATATGCACATGAAAAGATTAGAGAGCAATGCCAGACAGCACATAGTAGGTACCTGCATTTTGAAGAGCAGGTCGGATGTTAGTCCTCTGACGCAGCAGTGCCTCAGGTGGCAGAACCTTGAAGCTGGTGCACCAAGACTAGCCAGTCACAAAGGGGCAAATGTGTGCGTGCAGAGACACAATGTAGGCAGTTCCAGAGGGGAGGGCTGGAGCTAAAGGAGAGGAAGAGTCAGTGTCTAGTGGATACAGAGTTTCAGTCCTGCAAGAAAAAAATGTTCTAGAGTCTGTTGTAGGAACAATGGGAATGCATTAACACCCCTGACTGTACACAACAATAGATAAAAAATATAAAATTGTATGCTTTTTACTACAGTTTAAAAAACAACATGAAAAGTCTGTGTAAAGATTTAAAAGAGAGCTCTGTTCCACAGAAGCTGTTCACATCAAATAGAAAATGGGCCCGAAATCACTGCAGGGAAGGTAGATGGCACCAGAAAGGGAAAGAACCTGAGGGTCTGACAGATAAGAATTTGCCTGAGTGAATTTGTGCTTTGGCCTGCTTACAGGTTAGCTACAGCTGCCACCTCCCTACCTCTGTGTGTGTGCATGTTGTGTGTGTGTGTGTGTTGATGGAAATTGCCTTGTGCATGCTAGGCAAGCACAATCACTGAGCTATATCCTCATTTCAGATAGCACCATCCACTGCCCTGTTTAGCACCTGAGCTAGGTTACCCAGAGGCAGTCTTTCAGAGGATGGGAGATCTCAGGGAGGGGTCAAGCAGAAGCTCTGCCTTTGCTGAACTCACTGCAGCCCAGCGCCCTTCCTCTAGGCTATCTTCTGAATGTTGACATTTCCACTACAGCTTGGGGTTCCAGCCAGCAAACATTCACATTTTCCATCCATCCTGGGGGTCGAGCTTTGGGAGAGCCTTTCTCTGGAGGAGTTTTGAGCTTATAATTTTGTACTTCATCCTGTTATATAAACAACAATGTTTAGCCAAAGAGCACAATCACAGAAAGAAACCACTGGGGGCGGGGGGGGGGGGGGGGGGGGGGGGGTGTGGAGGCTAACAGAACAGCTCTTTCATGTTGGAGCTCTGCAGAAGTGTTATTTCACTGTTTACTCTCTTTCTTTTTTCTTTCTCATAAAACAAACTTTACCTGACCTTCATCCTCCTGAGAACTCTCACACTGACATCTCCTTGAGTTTGAGGCTCCCCCAGCATAGGACTAGCAAAAGTCTGCAAATCTTCCTGAAGCTTCCCCCCTTCTGCACTCCAACTATGTAACCTCTCCCACAGTCAGGTATGTACCCAAGGCAGTTCCAACCTATCACAGCCCTCAGCTCCTCACTCACCAGGAGAGCAGTAGAGGGGATGTTGGTAAACAAAGAAATGTGTCCTTCACAGCTGGCTGAACATCATGCCAGAGCAAAGGATGTTTGGGAACGTGGGGCCTGGTCTCTGAAGGAAAAGAAATAGCTCCTCTCCTCCATAAGTCATAAATAAAATCCAGATTGCTGTGTGTCATCAGCATCCATTTCTCCAGTTTGTTTGCCTTCACCCAACCCAGAGCAGTGGAGATAAACTACCTTCCAGTTTCATGGGGTGAGTGTGTGCTTGTGTGTCTGCGTGTGTATACACAGATACACATACACACATAAATTGTTAGACACACAACCCTATCACATGTACCTTCACTTTGTAATCTCTTAGATATCTGTAATTGCTTATTTTAGTTTTTATATTCATAAATAGCAGTTTTGTATGTGAAGCTAAATGAGATTGAGTAGAATTGCTAAATTAAAGCTATTCCCCAGCATCATTAAAAGAGAAGTTAAGGGACTCTTGCATATAGCAAAGTCTCAAGTGCTGTGGTCCCTCATGACATGACATAGTGTCTGCATATAGCCTGCACATACCTACCCACATGTTTTGTCTTTATACTACTTGTAATACCTAATATTATGTATGTAGATAGCCACATCTCAATGCTATGACTGTAGTTTGGAAGAATTTAGGTGAGAAATCAGGCTTTTTGGAACAACCATTTAGGATCCCTCAAATGGTATGACCAGTGCATGATGTCTAGCAGGTGCTGAGCTGTTTTTCTGTAGACAAATTGCACCGAAGAAAGTGGGCTGGGAAGCCTCCTTACTGCTAGTAATCCCCATTCTCTGAGGCTCTGTGAATCCAGCACCATAGATGTCTCTTACCTTCTTCCCCAGACACTCAGAACGTGCAAATACTTGGGGGCAAGGGAAGGCGAGACTGGTGATAAGTAGTGTTCCATCGGGGAAAATGGTGTCCTCTGAGAGCTGTGATGATAATATGCCCTACCACAGTACATGCAGTTACTTCCTCAGAACCAGAGCTGGTTTAGGCCCTGAAGGGTGTGCTAGACAGAGTAAGTCCTTGTCCTCAGGGAGGAAAAATCAGTAACACATCATTAATGCAAGTACTATAAAAGAATATGTACCTACTGATAAATAGCATTGTACTCGAAGTGGTGAGAGTTCAGAGGACTGAGTGTTCACCCTGACCAAAACTTCACAGACCCGTGATCAATATAGAAGGGCAGGCCGAGAGCCCGAGGGCTTTCCTTAGCACCTGACTGTGGGATCTATGAACCATCGGACAAGCAGGATTCACGCTTCTGTTCTCTCAGCTAGAATTGACAGGTCGATAGTCTATATGTCTATCTGATTGTCTTTTCATGTTAAAAAAGGAAAGCAGCTGATTGGGGGAGGGGGGAGACGTGGGGCCAGAGTGCTTCACAATACAGACAAGGTACTAGTGGGTGGAAAGCAAGGATTTCCGTCTAGTCCCAGGCTGGCATACAGATCAGTGAAGAACCAGGGGAAGGATGTGCAAAGCGGCCCAGGTATTTGTGAGGATTGTGAATGGGAATTAATTTGGATAACATAGTGTTTCTTCGTGAAATAATGTGTTAGTCACAGCATTGAAGCCTAAGTGATAGGAAGTGAAATCAAACAGGCTCTAGTAGAGATCTTTTTATTCCATACAACTAAAATGCCAAAAAGTTAAGAGTTTAGGAAATACAGTTAAGCATTTATTCTGCTCTCCTCCAAGTTCATAGTGAAATAAGAAGTTAATGGGAGAAAACCGAGAGAGAAGCACGGCTTCCTCAGTGATGGGGAGACCCTGACAGTGCTGGGCTTCCGCACATGGGGCCACCTCTCTAGGCTGTTTCTGTTTAATTCTAGATATTTTCTGTGTTTATTAATGCTTGTTGATCTTTACAGTTGAAACACATTTTCAGGGAAAGTAGACCTAATACACCACAGTTAGAAAACTGGGGCCAAACTTCCAAAGTAAACAGTCCATGGGCCCCCCAGTCTGCCTTTCTATGTCATCCTTTGCCCAGGTTGTTCTAACTCTAAAGTGGAGCCAAGTAGGGCAGGTAAAGAGGAGGCAGGTGGATCTCTTCTAAGTTCAAGGTCAGTCGGGTCAACAAAGCAGGTTCTGGGCCAGCCAGGGCTACACAGTGAGACCCTGTCTCAAACAAATACATTGGTAAAACAACAAAATAGAATAAAACTAGGCCAAGTATTTGAACTGCAGAGAAAGCTAAATGGGTAGAGTGCCTGCTGCTCTCACAGAGGGCCTGGCTCCTTTCCTAGCATTGTGCCAGGCAACTCGGGCTCTGAGGGTCTGCTCCTGGCCTCCTCGGTCACCTGAAGTCACCTGTGCATACCAATACTCAGATACACATAATTAACAATGCAATAGTTGGGGTTTTGTTTAGTTTTGTTGGTCTTGTTGTTGTTTTGACAGGGTCTCACTGTGTAGACTAGGCTGGCCCAGAACTCAGAGATCTAACCACATCTGCCGGAAGGTGCTTGAATGAATCAAAGGCATGCACTATCCTATTCGGTGAAAAAATAATTTGTTCTTTAAAAAAAAAAAAAAATGTGTGTGTGTAGACTTCAGGTGTATTTAAAGACATAAAAGGTGCATTTAAAAATATTAGTGAATAAAGGTTACTGTAACTAAGTTTTAAATTACGTTTTACTTATTGTGTGTATATTCCATCCCTGAAACTGAGGTCATCAGACTAGGTTGCACCTTTCTAAGATGACGTCAGTTGTCTGCAGTTAACTTACCGCAGTTAACAATACCATATTGTGTACTTGAACATTCCTAGGAGATTTAAATTATTCTCATAAAGTAAAATTTAAAAGTGTGTAAATTAATGCACATCAATAGGTTAAGTGACTCCACTCAGCCATTCCACAGTTCAGATTTATTCTAGAACATCACATTATGTATCAGTATATACAAGTTTAATCAATTGAAAGAATTATTAATATGCAACTATTTTAAAGCAAAAATTAATTAAATCTAGTATTTCTTTTTGCTTATTTGTGTTATCGCCTGTGTCGCTCATGTTCCTAAGTTATTGGTTCCCTCTGCTTTCTGTCACTATTTCACTGAAGGGTGCTTCACCTTACTATTATAGCCTAGTGCCTTGGCGAGTGAAAAACACCTAATAACAAGGTATGCAGAAGCAGCTCAGTTTGGCTCAGCCTCCCTGCAGCTTTTCCTGACCTCCCTAGTAAAGTCCATAAGGTTTCTCATCCCCCCCTTGTCCATTGGTCTCTTCTAAAACAGTTCCTACAGGATGGCCCTTGGAACCTTGCTGAGAGTGCATTGAATGCTAGAGAATAAAAACTGCTGATTGGTCCACTGAGCTTAGGAAACTCTCTCCCAGACCCAATAATCTTCCTGCCTCAGACTCCCATGTCAGGACCTTTCCTTTAGTGCTCTTTTGAGTCCTTCTAGTTATCCAAACTCAGAAGTAAGCAAGCAGGCAAGCAGGAGGTCTCCTCCAGCCTGAGGATGGAGGCAGCGGTAGGAGATGGGACTGGGCAGGTTCCTTGCTCTTACCCACTCTTCCCCATTCAGTAGAGCCTGCAGGAATCCTTAAAGCCAGCTCTAGCAGATCTTAGAGTGGCCTGTTATCCCAGATGCCATCTGTGCTCACCCTTCACTGCTAACTTCCTCCATGCTTGCTGACCAGAAGTTATAGCATATGCCGAATTCCTCTGAGGCTAGGTGCTTCTCTCTTTGCTTTGGTTTTTGTTACATAAGCTTTCTGGCCTCCCCTACTTGGGTGACTAATGTAGAGGGAATGCGTACAGTCAGGTCACCACACCTCTACTCTTTTTTTGAAAGGTCTTTGTGTGTGTGAGAGAGAAAGAGAGAGAGAGACAGACAGACAGACTGACTGACTGACAGACAGACAGACAGACAGACAGCGTGCATGCCGTGTGTGATTGTCAGCTGAGAGAGTTCGGTCCCTTAGAACTGGAGATCTAGACTCCTAGAGGCTGCCTTTTGTGGATGCTAAGATCTCAGCAGCATGTGTCCTTGACCAGTGAGCCATCTGTCCAGCCCCCACAACTCTTCTCCTAGCAGGCATCACTGTTCTCTGTTTGTATGCTTGCCCTGCTGACCACATTGGAGTGAACGCTTCAGGAGAGTGGAGACCAACCAAGTTTTGTGTGTCTTTGTCTCAGAGTAGAGCTTTACCAGAGTGCTCAGTGAAGTTCAGTGCTGTCCAGTATGACAGTCACAAGCTATATCTGGGTATCAAAAGTTCAAGGTCATCCTCCACTAAATGGCTAGTCGAAGGCTAACCTGGACTACATAAGGCTCTATTTAAAAAAAAAAAAAAAAAAAAAAAAAAAAAAAAAAGTTTAATTTCTAAGTCTCCTTAGCCGTAAGTCAAAGTTTCAAAGTCACATGTAGGTTATGGTTTCCATTTTGGGCAGCACAGACTCAGAAACTATAATAAAGGTCCCAACTAGTCAGTTTAAAAAAGAAATGAAATTCTGAGAAAGGTATATTTTTGATTATCCTCTTAGGATCTTTGTGGGCTTGAGCCTCTCGATTAGCTCTGGCAGTTTATCCCAGATGCCATTCTTGAACTAATTTGTGGTACTGGGAGGAGCGAGTTCTAAAGCCTTGGAAATATCAAAAGGCCAGAGCTCCTGTCTTCCTAGTGCCTAGCCAATCCGGAGCTGGGCCACCTGACAGGAAGAGGTTTGAATAAAAGTTTTAGCACTTTGTTTTCTAAGCTGTCCATGGCTCTCTTTCACCCCACCCCCTCACCCCAGTCCCTACCTGACCTGCCTGCCTGGCAGTCCTGACAGGGTTCCCAAAGCTACTCAGCCCTGGGGAACCAAGCCAAACACGCTGAAGTGGTTACTGTACCGGCTCCCAGGGAAGCTGTGGCCAGGAGGGGCACTGGGTGGGGTCCTGCCTGATGGCTTTCCAGAGAAGCCAGATCTTTGAAGTTTTGTTTTAGCAGCTGCCAGGTATGCTGTTTCAGCACTTTGCCGACTCTCCATGGCCCATGTCACACATTTATGATAAGTGTATAGTATACACAGCAGAGCTTAGACGTATGTTGGGAGGGTTAAGTATGAAATTGAGGAGTTCAGAGCTAAGCACACCCACTTGGCATTACCATTTAACTACTCTTCTGCTGAGAAATAGCCCCTTGAGTGCCCCACCCTCTCTCTTGGCTGGCCTGTTCTTACCACCTGCTGCAGGAGAAGCAGAAAACCATTCCAGGTCTGGCATCCTGGAAGCCTGCATTTCTCAGACAGGCTGGGCTGTCCCTTTTGAAATTAGAACTGCTCCCTTTCCAGAAGCTCAGATGTCACTCCTTGGTGTCCCCAGTAAGTAACCTTAACTGTGGTGGCCCCAGAAGAAATTTCTTGTCCACTCTTGGCTTCTCAATGCTGGCAGTAGATGTTTGCTAACTGGTAGCCACAACTGTGCCAGGCACAGGGATGGAGTAGGTCCCAGAGCTCAGGTGCAGTCCACACTGTTCTCTGCCGTGCCTCTCCTTCAGAGCTAGCCCTCTCTCTGCCCAGGCTCCAGGCACTCAACCCTTTCAGCTGTGCTTCTGCCCTGGGATCCCACTCTTGTGGAGTTCAGTGTATGCTCCCTGGTAGAGTTACCAACTATTTATGTCTTTGCATCTCCACTCCTGAGATGGAAGTTTGTCTAAAGGAAAGGCTTTATTTTTATATCTATTCAAAGACCCCAGAGTGTAATTGGAAAGACCTAGGTGTCAGGCCCAGATCCACTGGGGGACTGCCTGATTGGGGCAAATCTCTAGACAACATTTAAGTCGACATGTGCCACAGAGAAAGTGATGGAGATTCTAAAGGGTCTGAAGAGACCCTATTCTTGAATATGCTTTTAGTATAAAGTACTGTCCACTCTAGGTGTCTCAGCTCTAGTAACATGTATCTTTATGAAGCAGCCCTGTCTGTTTATGCTGCTGGTATGCAGGCGACTCTACCCCATCTGACTCACTCCAGCAGTCTCAAGTTACTAGGCTAGCTTGGCAGGTGTTTAAAGCTTGGAGTGCTCCATTCCAGGTACTTCCTGTCATCACTCTCCTACAGACCGCCAGCTTCTCCTCAGGCTGTGAAGTCATTGTTTTCTACAGCCCCACCCCCTTTCCTGTTGAGCCCAGATGAATTCCCTCTTTTAACCCATCAGTTCTTTGAATAGCAGAGCTACCCAGACCTCCTTCAGTGTGACCACCCCTGTCCCATGGCATTCACCTGGACACTCTGACACTCATTCTTCTCAGCCAGCACCATGCCTTCATCAGTAGCTCTGCTCCTCCTTTCTCTTCATGTCCTGGCTCTTCTGTAAGGTTTTCACCAAATCCCAGGAACCCTCTTCCCATGGCAACCCTTTTCTTAATGTCTTCCTTTCTCTGAGTCTGACCTTTGATCCAGAGAGGCTGCACCCCCTTACAAGAGTCTCATGTTCAGTGCATCTTAACAGTACCCCATACATATACACACTGAGAGAGACAGGCAGAAGATTACCTTGAAGCATATCCTTTACGGAAGATAGTGGGATAAATAAGTATATTATTTTTAACACTATTGTCTGGCTTGAGTACTTTTGGATTCTTTTATTTTGAAATGCTGAAATCTTACATTAAAACATTATGACCTAGTGCTTGAGGCCATGTATTTTAGAGATAAACCAATTTGGAGTCTTCTTTTTAGCCACTTATTTTACCAGGACAAGTTCTTTAAAGCTAATATTCTTATCTCTAAGAGCAAGCAAAATGTCTCCTTTCTGCAGAGAAAATGAAAACAATATGCTTAGGACAAGACTTCAGTATTGAGTATATGCTGAGCAAACAAGAAGCATCCTTACCATCCCCATGCCATCTGTCTGCACTGTCATAGCGGTTTTACAGTGTGGCGCTCCAAGAAGCTAAGGAGAGGATGCCAGTTCTCAGACCTACAGACTAACCAGGGAACCAGAACCGCTAGGAATCCCTCAAAGAGCCAGTAGTTGTCCAGATTTCCTTCTGTCAGTTGCAACAGAGACCATTCAGATGGAAGGGTATCATTCAGCCATCTACAAGAAGCATCCCATGATAGACACTAGGTGTACGAAGACCACAGCAGGAGACACCACTGTCTTAAGGAGTGGTTAGTCCTGTTGGTAAGAAACAACGCTGCTGTGAAGAACTAGAGGATTGAGGGCCTGGCAGAATAAACTATCACCCTCCGTTGGACCAAGGTAGAATTTGCAAAGGGTGATTTTCTTTTCCCCAAGTAAAAACAGTAGAGTTGTGTGGAATCCAGAAGGTAGAGAAGAACTTGCTGGGCGTGTGGAGAGCTTCCTGTGCAAGGAGGTACGAGGTGAGCAGGACAGGGAAAGCTCTGCAGTTAAAGTTAGGCCATGCTGTCTCTGTATGCTGTGAAATCCTTCATTACCATTTGTTAATAATGAAGCTGTTCTAGCCTATGGCAGGCAGGCGGGAAATCCAAGCAGAGATAAAAGAAAAAAGAAAGTAAAAAAAAAAAAAAAAAAAAGGTACAAAGCTGCCACCCAAAACCAAGATATAATAAAACACAAGTAAAGCCACAAAGCAACATAGCAATACCCAGATTAATAAAAATGTTAGTTAGTAATGAGCCTGGCCCATAGGCCAAACATTTTATAATTAATATAAGCATCTAAATAATTATTTTATAAGTCACTTCAGGACTGTGAGTGGGAGAGATTTGTCCAGACCACAGGCCTGGGCAGGACAAAAAACCTTCTGTCTACAACATGCCATGGGGTGGATTTATCCCGTTGTGTGCTCTTTAACATCAAATGAAGATGTTGGCAGAAGTTTACTGTTATGTCACACAGCCATTCTTCTTTTTCCCTTCACTGTCTGGCAAACTTTTGTGATCTAGGTGCAATGGAGTTGCGATGTTTATTCCCTCACCTTCTGTCTTCCTCATAGGCAGAGGCAGCCTCATAGCTGCAGCTGTAGTGTTTCTGCTTTCCCTCTACTACGTCCTCTGGGGTTATGACTCATGTATGTTTCTATCCCCATTCCTTAATGAAGTGCCTCACATATGATCTCCATCAATTCAGTGTTAGCAGCCTCCCAAGTGCTGGGTTATGGATGTGTGTCACTAATGTTCAACTTTACATGCATTTTATTGTATTTTACACATATTTGCCCAACACCTACACACTGTTCTCCCTTACCCTCCTCCTTCATCCCCCTAAGTTGTTTATCTGCTTTCCTATGTCATGTTAGTATGTATGTGTGCATGTGAGAGCATGTTGGTGTGTGTGAGAGCTTGTGTGTGTGTGTGTGTGTGTGTGTGTGTGTGTGTGTGTGTTAATGGATGTGTAGTTAAGTCTAGAAATTTTGATGTCCTCTATGGCTGAATGAAACCTCTCCTATCAACTTTTCATCACCGTCGTCATCATCACCTATCATCCACCCTTTTGTTGCTGGGCATACAGGAAGAATCCATAACTTCCACCATGATGTTTTAAAAAATCATTCTTTCTTTATGTTATCATGGCAGCACTGTCCTTTAAGCAGAACCATCCCTCAGCCTGCTGTCTTTGCACAGGAGACAGGACTTTCTCTGCAACATACCTTATTGCACAGCTGGCCAAAGCCCAGTCATGGCAGCAGTTTCCTCCTTTTCTGTGTTTGCCTCACATATGAACTCTGAGCAACACAGCTGAAGAGATTAAAAGGCAAAACCAGCCCTTAACCCATGAGTTGATGGAGTAGACTCTATGGAAACAGAGCTTGGGCTGCCAGCATGCGGACAAGCTGTGCTATTCTCCTCCCTGGCCTGGCCATCATGACCAGGCAGCTTGACAATGATGCTTATGGGCTGCCTTGGTACAACCCTACTTGCTCCCAAGCAAAGTTACTTCAGGTCCTAATAAATATACATTCTATATTTGGTACAACTTGATGTCATACTTCCTTTCATAAATATTACAAACATATCCAGCCCCACCCTCTGCCACAAGAGCCAACCAGCGAGGCGATTTATGTGATAAACACAGCTTTAACACTGTAGTGAAATGTGTAGTTAGGGGCCTGGGACCATGGCTGGATAGGAAGAACATACATAAGGCTTTGGGTTCTGCAACCAGCACCCAAAGAATAAAGAAAAGTGTCTTGAGTATATTTTAAATGTTGATCAAACATCACACACTGTGAGTGATGAATCCAGATCCATGGAGAGCCTCTTCCCTAAGGCTTTAAGCCTGTAGCATTATTGTACTCTTAAACTATACCCCCTGCAGGAGAGCAGGCCACTGTGATGTGACAATGCTGGTAAGCTGTTTCTTTTCCTTTCCAAGTTAATCTAAAACAATAAACATTTCTTGTCTCCTTTTTTGTGGGTGGGGAGTTGAGGGACAGCTTAGCCAAGTGGTTCTGGCTCAGGTTCTCCTGGGACACAGTAGTGAGCATGCAGCCAAAGGCTGCAGTCGGCTGATGCCTCCCTGGGGCCGGAGGGTCTGTTTCTGGATGGCTCACTCTTCTAGGGGCAGAGTTTATGCTTGCTGTTGATGTAGACAAGAGGCCCTAGCATCTCATCACCTGGGCTTTTCCACAGGGCTTTTTGTTCAATTTATGACAAGCATTGGCTTCCTCAAAAGGGTGATTCAACAGAGTAAGGGAGAGTCACATGGGTTTCCATGATCTAACAGGAAGTTAGGCATTCTCATTTGTATGCGATTAATTCTCATTGCTACAAATAGACCGAACATGAAATTACCTATGTGGTAAAACAACATAATGTTTGCATATGTATGGGCGGGGGTGTTTGTCTGTCTGTTTCAAGACAGGGTTTCTGTGTAACAGCCCAGGCCATCCTGGAACACTCTCTGTAGACCAGACTGGCCTGGAACTCACAGAGATCTGCCTGCCTCTGCCTCCTGAGTGCTGAGATTAAAGGCGAGTTCCACCATGCCCAGCAATGCTTGGTTCCTGAGGGTACAGTTAAGACACACTGTGTCACTGTAGCCACACTTATTTCCACTCTGGAAAACTGGAAAGTGTCACTCAGTTTTCTGACTCTCCCACCCTCCCCTTAGGACTCCGGCTCTATTTGCGGTCTTCCCAGGTTTGTTGCTTTTTTGTATATCTGATGGCCACAGTCAAAGACAGAATGTTCTGGTGAGGGTCTTTTCCTAGGTGGTCTGATAGGCACATTTTAATACTTTCCTTTTAACAGAGGTCAGGGGTCATGAGACTCTTGATGACAGAGATGGACACATATTTTTTTCTTATTTTGTATATTAATTCCTTACTAGAGTTTTTATTTATAAATGTTTTTTTCTATTCCATGGATTTCTCTTCCCCTTTAAACAGTGCAATATTTTTAAAGATCTATTTATTCAGGAGTAGTGGTGCACATCTTTAATCCCTGTACTGGGGAGGCAAAGGCAGTTAGATTTCTGTGAATTTGAAGCCAGCCTAGTATACACATACTTTATAGTGAGTTCCAGGACAGGCAAAGCTACTTTAAAGTCTACTGAGTCTACAGCAGAGAGAACATTCTGTAGACGAAAGGTAGCATGTTCTCTCTGCAGTGGACTTAGGGTAGCATGTTTGATCGGCTCAGTGTTTGTTGATGTTGTTACCATAGCTGTGTCCTTGAAACATTGGTCCTCATAGCTCATTGTGTCTTCTCTCATTTTTCTACTTCTCTGCCATCCTGTCTGTACTTCCAGAGATTCCCTAAGTCTGACATGGAGCATGTTGTGATTTGTCTAGTTACGGACATTTCCATAGGCTACAAACAAGGGGGGGCCAGGAAAAGCCACATGTTTATTTTTCTTATTTTTAATAGCCTAAAATATCTATGTTCTTACCTTTAAAAAAAATTAACTGCACAATTGCCATTCACATAACTGTATCATGTACACAATGGAAGCAGTAACTACTAGTTACTGTAGTTTGCTAGAGTGTGGGTATACCATAACTCATCTTACCATCCTGTTAAGTTATGGTGATTGCACTGATTGTACATGTGTCTGCACATGTAAGTATGTCTATAGCATAAAGTCCAGGAGGTGGGATTATTACATTCAATGACATCTTCACTTGGACATTTTATAGCTCCTTTGAAATTGGCATCCAGAAAGATTCCCACTCAGTCTCCAATTGGCCTTTCCTTCTATGCTTCTGGACTATGTCATGTGAGTTCCTTCTTAGGTTTAGTGATGGCAAGATGAGAGAAAAGACCCTGTCTTTAGATACAGCATGCTAAGTGGGCTTTGTTTGGGACAGAAAGCCAGGAGGGTAAAGGGTCCAGTAGGCCCTTTTCTCAGTACTTCCAGACTACAAAGCTTCACTGGCTCTTCTTCTGTCTAGGTGCTTTTCTCTCTTGGTTCTGCCCTTTACTTTTGTCAGTCAAGGAGCCTAATCCTCTCTGCTCTCTCAGTTACACATAACCAGAAAAGTCAGTGAGCCCAGAAAGCTGAGTGGAAGAAGCTTAAGGAAAATATTAAAAAGGAAGAAATGGTTTGATGTATTTTTAATATAAAGTGTGGAAAAAGTAGAAACGGTGGGGGCTGGGGAAAGGAGGAAGGAGATTATTCATGGTAATTGGAACCAAATGTTGGCTGGGAACAAGGCGGCATCCTCACTCTTCCTGTAAACCCTGCGGCTTTTCAAAGTGATCATAACAGAGAGCCACAGCCAGGACATGCTTTAACCCTTCCCTCCTTGTAGTTCCTGTGGCTGTAGAAGTTCCTCCAAGGAGGAGTCCCTGCATATGGGCAGTTGCTGCAGCCCCTGTGCCAGCATGCCGTCAGAACACAGGTGGGGGCAGGTGTTGAAGAAAACCTCCCAGTCTTTCTGCCTGTGGGCAGCTGGTAGCCTTTTGACCAATTGTTTAGCAGGTTTACATGAGAATGTTTTCCTGAGGGGACTGTAAGAGTGCTCGTAGGACAGGCAGTGATTTTGCATTAGCAATAACCCATCCTTTGCACACCCTCTAATCCGAAACTGTCATTGTGCCCGTGGTGGGGAAGATGCATGTTTGGAGTCTTGGGCCCTCATGGATCATGCTCCACACTGGCCATTGTGAAATTGAGATCTAAAGAATGGTCAAAGTATATGGGCTCACCTTGCCTTTTGGACTCCCAGGTTAAGGATGGGCTTCTAGCCTCATTGCCCAGTCATTCACCCAAGGAGGGGAAATAAAACTTCCTATATGTGACTCCTTTTTCCACTGGCTTCCATCTGGAGTCACTATGTCCACACACCACAGATACCCGTCTTGTGGCCGGGCATGGTGATGTGTACCTGTTATTACAATGCTAGCCTGAGCTACATAGTGGGTAGGTAACCAGCCTGAGCTATATAGGGAGACCCCCATCTCAAAAACAGACTAGGAGTATTTTGCACAAGAAGGAGGGGGAAAGTCTTAGTTTGTGTGCCAGATAAGTCCATTGGTGGTGGGACCATGCAAGGCGAGTGCAGTAGTGACACAGGCAACAGGGTGACACTGAGGCTGCAGGGCTGAGCAGATGCCCAAGTTTCAAGGTTTAAGTGAGACCAGGCTAGAACACACTCCACGTGGGGGTTAGTGTCTACTTTGACCTCATCGTGACGCTGTACTACACACAGCCCAAATGCAAACAGCTTAAAATGTTTTTGTTGCTATTTTATCTTTAGTTTTAGAGACAAGGCTCACTGTGTAGCCCAGGCTAGCCCAGAACTGCCCTCCTCCTGCCTTTGTTTCTTGAGTGCTGGGATTTTGAGCCTCTATAAAACAGCTTTCTGAAATGACCTTAGAAATTATCTTTGGGATGTTAAGAGTCTGTGTTTTAGTTCATGATCCCTCCTGTGGTAATTTTTTTGATGAACTGTGAGGTTTAATTTTGTCTATATGTGTGTAATTATTCTATCACTTGCAAATCAATGGCTTTTAAACAATCATTTTTGTTAGATTTGGACCTTGTCAGAAATCATTTGAGTGTGTCTATGTGTGTCTTTGGATAATTTTAGCATTCCTAAAACAAAGCCTTATGACAATAGCTAGACACCCCTTGGCGTGGCCGTTTCCTGTCCTCATTTTCAATGGCTTGTTGTAACTGTGAAGTCATGTGGGTTTAGGCTCAAAGGAATCTCCCTCACTTACTCTATCAGTTGCAGACATGAACCTAAGCCTCCATTTTCTCATCTATAATTGGAGTAATACTCCCTCTGCCAACAGCTTTCTATTGAGCACATAGGGAGGAATAGATGGAGGTCAGAGTGGGCACACATTTAGAAAGCTCTCACCGTGGAGATGGCGGTGGTGGTAGCAGTGGTGGAGGTGGACGTGGAGATGGTGGTGGAGGTGGTGGAGGTGGTAGAGGTGGTGGGTAGAGGTGGAGGTGGTGGGTAGAGGTGGAGGTGGTGGGTAGAGGTGGAGGTGGTGGGTAGAGGTGGAGGTGGTGGGTAGAGGTGGAGGTGGTGGGTAGAGGTGGAGGTGGTGGGTAGAGGTGGAGGTGGTGGGTAGAGGTGGAGGTGGTGGGTAGAGGTGGAGGTGGTGGGTAGAGGTGGAGGTGGTGGGTAGAGGTGGAGGTGGTGGAGGTGGTGGTGGGGGGTGGTGGAGGTGAAACCTGAGCCACAGGCCTTGCCATGCCCTTTGCAGTCCCACAGACCTTAGGCTTTTCCTCCCCTCGCTGTGTTCAGGCTGCTGTGCCGGGGACATCTGATGTGGGGGATGGATTCTGTCTTCCTGTAACATTGTCCATGGTCAGTTTCCTGTTCCATGTCCTGCTGGATGCTATTCCCACTATATGGAATTTCTTTTTCAATTGACAAATTGCTGTTCATCTTTGAAGGTCCGGGTGAAATACCATGTCTATTTTGAAGCCTTCCTTGGTTTCTGTTCGTAAAGAATTATTCCCTCCTCTCACTCTCTGAAGCTAAAGTTAGTAGTGTCTTATTCCCAGCACAGAGGCAAACAGTGTGAGCAGTAGTAGTTTTTTTTCTTAATTAGAAAATAAACGTGTTTTGTGTCTATGTAAAGGTATCCACCATGTGTTGGTATTGACATTAAATGGGAAAAGCAGAATGATTTAACCATTGTGTACTAAGACCAAAAGAAACACACTAGTACACCTACCATGGCTGCAGGTGGCCGTGTGGGTAACACTTTCTCTTCCTTTACATTAGTTTTTAGTATTTATACATTTCATAATATGCTTTAAATCTTCAAAATTATGTTTTCAAATTTTATATTATTTAATGTACCCTACAAGTTGATATTCATTTTTTTGCTAATTTTGATAAGAATATTTCATTATTTGTAAGAGAAGAACAAAAGGCAGGAAAAGAAAAGGCGATTAAATTAATCATATTGAAGGCCAACTTCATGCCGTCTCTGTGGTCTGTGTCTTTTATCATATTTATTCCTGAAATATGGCTGTAATGTGGGCACTGCATTCTTCCTGTATGATTTGTTGAAATAGCTTTACAGATGTTACCCTACTACATTAACCTTTCTACCTGTAGATGGGGGAATTAGTTCTATTTTATTCCTGTTGTCATTTCAAACCATTTAGACCTCTTCATTGATGATGCTGTACAAAGGAGGGGTGGGGCTATTAGTTGATGATGCTGTGCAAAGGAGGAGTGGGGCTATTTGTTGATGATGCTGTGCAAAGGAGGGGTGGAGTGCTTATGAAAATGAACTGTTACTGGTGGTCTATGGGAAACAACTTTGTATGAGCAAGTGAGTACAGATTTAGCAGAGCATATAGTTTAGCATTATAAATATCTTCATCATGGCCAGTGGATTTATACAGTTACTCATTTGGCTCCAAGTACCAGTGTCGTTTAGAAGTCTCATGTATGTGCAGAAGCTGTCAGTAACCTGAACACACTGCAAGCGTATCACATATATTTACCACATGCGTTAAATGTCTACTTGCTTTGGATGCTTCTTCCCCTTGATGTAACTCATTGGTACAGATTTGAACTTTGGTCAGGCAAATTAGAGCATGTCTGTTTTATAAGGGAACTCTTATGACTCCAGGGGATGGAAATTGTGTGGGATCTGGTCCTCTTGCTTTAATAGCCTAAGCCATGCAGGTGTTGGTCAATGGGTCTTTTACCTGTCATCAGTTATTTCGTCAGCGAGCTAAACATGTGGTTTAATAACTAGCATTTTAGAGAGAAGCCATTATCAGGAAAAGCATATGACAAAGAAGAGGTAATGAAAGATGGCCCTGTCGGGCTCTATATCCTTTGTGACATGGAAATCAAGCCTCAAGACAGACACAGATGAGCTCTGCATTTCCCCCTCAGCAAGTGCAATGTCTGAACTTGGAGCTTGGCTTCAGTCCCTGAGTGCATACTCTGTGGCCTTGTTTTATTGCTTTCATACCAAAGCTCATTTGTTCTTTCTGCTGGGGGAGTGGGATGGCCCAGCACACACAGCATGGTGCCACTTCCTGTTGGATTGTGAGAAGCATGTGCCGGTAGGAACAACAGGTAAGAAGTCATTTATGCTTCTTGTTTTGTAGCTTTTACATTGTCCCAGCAACTGTTGTAAAAACTCCAAGAGTTACTTGACTTATAAAGTCATTTTCCCCAAAGGATCGGTAAGCAGCTGTCAGAAGTCAGACATATCAATACAGTGGCAGAATCCATGCTCTTCACCACTTTGTCAGTGATTGAGCTTATCAGAATCACCCAGTGAACTTGTTAGTGGGGCTCAATCAACTGCACAGTAGCCTTGGGGTGAGGCTCATCATTACCATCTTTATCAAGTTCCAAAGTGAAGCTTTCACCATTGTTTCTGACTCAAGGCCCACATTTAGAAAATCCCCCACCATCTCCTATGCTTCCTCACCTGCAGCTGGTAATAAAGTGGTTTACAGTGTAAGCATCGAGGAATGAGATAATGTATTTTCAAAGGGCTGGTCCTCTGAGAGGCGAAATGTTTCATGCCAACTTTGGGCTTGATCTCACCTTTCTAGAAAACCTCAAGCATATGCTATATAGCCTTGTCATAGCAGAGTATGGATGTGCTGTTTGGCCAGGCCACTGGTGTGATGAAGGGCTTGCTTCTACTGTTTGTATGCTGAAGGTAGCTTGGTACCAGGCTCCTGGAAGCAGCTCACTCTTGACTTTAGTGGAAAAAAGTCTTGACCAGAAGTAGCATTTTAACCCCATTTTGGCCTTATTACTTCATTAGGACATTTCCTTTTTATGATCTTTTTTAACATGAGGTTTCTGGCCCGAACTAGCCCCACAGTTCGGACCTGCCCGCTGCTCCTTATCTGAACCAGCAATCCCAAAGTCCCAAAGAAACACACAGACGCTTCTATGAATTTTATGCTGATTGACCTGGGACCCAGGCATATAACTTAACTCTTTACCCTTAAACTAACCCATGATTCTTCTCCTGTTCAGCCATGCGGCTTGGTACCTTTTCTCAGAGCAGCATAGTTGTCCTCTGCATCTGCTGGTTTCTCTGGCGTTGCTGTGGCATCTCTCTGTTTCCAGAGTTTTTTTAGTCTGATAGTGTCACTCATACTTCCTGTCTGCCTTCAGCCAATCGGCATTTTTATTAAACCAGTAGGCGGGACAATTATTTACAATGGAACAGAACACAATCCCACTACAATCTTTCTAGTGTTTTGTGAGTATTTAAGGAGTTTAAAGAAAAGGACAGGTGGAATAGGTTAAGATGAAGGGTGAAGTCTTCAGAGTTTTATCTCCCTTGACCAATTGGAAAAAGGGTCAGAGGCAGGTCAGTGAGGCCAGAAGAGCTGTGAACTTGACAGTGCCAAGTTGCCTGCTGTTGTTTTCTGGGGAAAAGAGGAGAAATGAAGCGAGTCAGACTGAGGCCATGGGCTAGAATTCTCCACTTGCGACACTTCTGCAAGATGTTTGTGTGTACTGGGTTTGAACCTAACTCCGAGTCAGTGTGGAAGTTCTTAAGAGATGTGAATGCCAGTTGCCCTAGACAATCTGCACATTCACTTTCACTTGGAAAGCTTTTCCTGGCTTGTCTCTGTGGGGTGTGAAAGGTAGGTGATGGCAATCCAGCTTTACAAGGGCCAGCTGTGCTTGTGTGTGTCATCATCATTGTCCTAAGACATCAGCTCTTTCCCTCTAGTTGACAGAAATCCTGCTGAGCTGGGCTCGGTCTTGTTGAATGAACTGGTGTCAGGGAGTTCTCCTGTGGCGTCTTAAAGGTCACTCTTTCCACACTTCTTTTTTGGTTCACAGCTACATTTTTTAGGCTTCATGTGGTGTGCTGGTTATGCCAAAATAAAGAGCTGGATCAAAGACAAGACATTTCTTGATCATAAGGCAAAGGATCAGTCTGTCTTTTCAGATCCAGAAAACTAATAGATAAAGGATCCAGGAGTGACTATCTACATAGCTGGCTAGCCCCCAGAATCCTGCGTAGCCCCCAGAGCAGGGCTGTGACTATAACCTTTGGAAGGTTTGGTTTATGTCTAGCTTTGTGTCCCATGAAGCTTGCTCCCAGAGTCAGAGTCCCTGCCAGATGCACTAAGTCCAACTCTGTCCTTATTTCCTCCTCCTGAGTTCCATCAATCATGAAGTGGAAGGGGTGTGGAGACAGCAGAGGTCTGGTTCACATTCCATATTCATTGTCAAGTCCAGCTGGCTGTGATCTTGCTGTACTTTAAAAGGACAGGCTTATCAACTCCTAGCTTTTTGATATGGTACCTCACTGTATTCTTCCCAAAGTTATGTCATTGTCACACAGTTATTTAAAAAATTAAAGTAGAGTTAGCCAAAACATATCCAGCCGGCTTCCACTTCTGCTCCTTTTCCCTCCCCGGGTGACCCGAAGCCTTCTCTCCCCATTGTTTGTCATTCTGTTTTAAATTAGGATCTCATTTGGATCCACTTATGTTCTTAATTTCCCTTGATTTTTTTTCTGCCTCTGGGGGTGGGATGGGGTGAGAGCTTTATTGATTTTAAACCACCTTATTTCAATGTTTTCCTGCTTCTGCATGCAGCTTTTCTGTTGAGATGTATGGTAAGCAGTAGGAGCCACGTTTATTTTTAAAGTGCTAATTGACATACAGTCTTCTTAGGTAGTTTTAGAGCACATGTTGGTCCTATCCAAACCTTAATTTAGCGACAGTGGAACTCACCAGGAGTCAGGCCTGAATCAATCTTAACTCTCTCTATTGAATTACTATGTGGGAAGAAGCAGTTCTTAAGAGTCCTGATTCCTGATTTATGTCTCCAGAGCTTGAGGCAGTGATTCAGGGTATGATTAATGTGAAGGGAAGGAATTGAGACTCTGGGAAGGAAGAGAAGAGATAAAGATGGATTAGATGCTGAATATATAAATTAGTAATTGAGATGTCAGTTGCAGGTCAGAATCTAACAGATTCGCACACTGGTGATTCATGATAAAACTAAGTCATGTTAGACTAACCTCATCTTCATGGTAGAAAGAAGATCAGGACAGCAAAGAATGACTGAGAGTGGGTTTCAGGATAAAGCATAATGAAGTCTTGTGAGCATGCAAGAGAAAATGTGGTCATTAGTATTTATAGCAATGAGTAACTATCCCAACAGCCAGCCAATCTGCAGTTGGTAATTAAGACATGAGACAGTGCTATTGACTTATTAATTTCCCATTTTTATCAATGAAGTTATTTATCCATTCATATTTATTTGGTTGACTGCTTTTGCTAGATGCTTAAATACAAATCCTATTTTCAGTTGATGTGAAATAGTGTATATATTGGATGACCATCAGAATTTAAAGACCAGAATAATTGTTCTCTGTGAATTTAGTATAGGAAAACATATATTCCTTAATATGAATCCAAACACTCAAGTATGAAGAAGGCTTAAGGATTTAGGTTGTGAGTGTAATCGATATTGATATGAAATAGAATAACTGGCACAATATTGGTAAACTCAACATGGTGACTCAGACCTATAGACTAAGGCAGAAAAAAAAAATGCAAGTTCCAGGCCAGCTTGGGCTACTTAATGCGTCCCTGTATTTAAAAAGTATTGACCAAATTTTCCAATTGGCATTTGTTTGTTAGGTCAGAGATGGGTTTCTTGTGTTTCTACAATTTAAGATATTGAGAACATATGACTTTTATTCTCAAAACAATAAAAAAAAAAAGTGGGGTGTGTGTGTGTGTGTGTGTGTGTGTGTGTGTGTGTGTGTGTGTGTGTGTGTGAGAGAGAGAGAGAGAGAGAGAGAGAGAGAGAGAGAGAGAGAGAGAAACTGACTTCATTTTATAAAAGTGTAAGGAGTTGGCTGCTGCTCGTAATTCCAGTTCAGATGGAGAGGAGCTGGGGAGGCTGATAATCTCCATTCACAATTGCTGCTTCCTAAGTGTAAACATTATTAATATAGTAACCTCCTGATTCCCGGCAGGAGCCAGCTCCCTATCCAAGGTGCATATTCTCCAGCTGGCTTAGCCCGCTAGCAGCCTTCCATCATGACAAAGTCCCCTCAGCCAGGGCTGCCATTGTGCGGCTGCTCCAGTAGGTGAACCTGACCAGCCTTGGTGTTCCAGCTCACACAGCTTTAGCCCATCGTCTCTCCTTCCTTCCTTCTTTTGTTATTTTTTTTGAGGCAGGTTCTCACTCTGTAGGTTAACTCACCATATAGACCAGGCTAACCTCAAAATTCATAGAGCTCCACTGCCTCCCAAATGCTGAGATTAAAAGCATGTGCCAGCACACTTCACCAGTATTGCTCCCACTAGAGTCACTTGTCCTGAGGAGCCACTCCTGCTCTCTCCACAGTAGCATTGCTCACACTTGTCCTTCCATCTCTGTCGTGTTACCCTCCTGTCGGTTTTCCCTTAGTAGGAAGGGCTTGGTCTTTGAACATTTAATCCCAACACCAGGAATGTGCTAAATGCTATACATGGATTGACATACTTAATCCTTTACCAGCCAACAAGAGGTGGGATCAGTACTTATTCCCATCTCACAGGAGAGGAAGCCAAGGCACAAAGGGGTTAAATTTGTTGCTTTTACTGGCAAAGCCAGGGCTCTGAGTCTCTGAAGTGGCTGCTTTCCATTCTGGGCTGGCGCAGATCTAGGGCCTCAACTGCTTCAGAATTCTCTCACCGATCCAGCTTCTCCTTTGGTTTTGACCCACACTCACACCTTTTATCTTTTGCTTTGTTTCTTTTTGAATTATTTCTTTAATTCTTTTCCAAGAGCCTTTCATCATATAAAATAAACAAAATATTTTAATGCCTCTCTCCCTGTTCTTTAGCAGGAAGCTTGGCCTGAACTTAGGATTTTATGTAGCATGTACTTTCAACCCAACATGTAGGCCATTAGGTAGTCACATACAGAAGAGCTGCTTTGCTGCCTCCCTGTGCTCTCCCACATCTGTGAAGAACCTTCTCCATACAGCTCTATAGGTGGAAAGCAGGAAGGACAGACTTGTCTGTCCTCTCATCCTGACACAAATTCAAAGGTTAAGTGCATGTGTTTTTTGAGTGGACCCGAATCATTCTCAGAAACTCCCCTAAAATTATAGTCCAGTGCGTAAGGTCCTTAAGAATCAAAGCCCATGGCATCAAGAGCGGTCTGACTTACCATTTAATCGATGGTAGGTGAAGTCCATCTTGTTCTCAGTTCCAGTCAAATGGCCAAGCTGTGGCTAGTTTGTAGTTGAGGTAGACTAACGCTTGTTACCAGATGATTTCTCTGTTGTTGGATTTGTTTCTAAATGCAATTTGACTTCTGTTTTTCATTGGTGGAAGTAGTTCTGAATCACACACAGTAATTGTATTTTCTAAATGAATGTACTTCTCCATAGAACCTCCTCACTCACTGTAGTTTTACTGAAACCATCACCACCTGTTGACTTTCTTCTAACTGTATATGATGCCTTTGTTTGTTTGTTTGTTTGTTTGAAACAGACTTATATGGTAAGATAATAATCACTTGCAACTGATAAAAAAGGATTGTTATTTATTAAGGGGTCCCAGGGGCAGCATTCACTGATAGAAGAGGGATTATGCCCGCCATGAAGTTCCTGGAAAGGCAGGACTAGTTCACTGATCGTTACCCATCCTGTCAAGTCCTCCACCCAAGGGCACAGGAGAGAGAGCTGTGTACAAGTACCTAGATCTTAAACTGGCCACCCAGGGTCACAGGTGATTCCCAGATCTACGCTGGCCAAGAGGCCACACCTCTAGGTCAAGGAGATAGTACCTACTCTCCATTACATCTCTCCATGGCTTTGTTTTTTACATAAAATTTTTATTTTTAGGACAAAGATTATATAAAAATTTATCTTAATCTAAACTATTTTGCATATCTGTTATTGCCTCATTCTAAAAAAATAGATAACAATAATTTATTTCAAGTTACATTTAAGTATGAAATAGCAAATTAAGATTACCTGTGTATAGAATTTTGACTATTAATATTTTTGTTGTAAGTTTTAATTTTTTCAGTTATCTTTTTTAAATTTTATTTTTTATTAAAAATTTCATTTTTATCTATGTATCCCCTGCTCTCCCCTTCCCTTCTTCTAATCTCTCCCAGTCATCCTTCAGCCTAGCCCCTCCCCATCCACCCATTCCCTCCCCCAAAAGAGCAAGAAATCCCAAGGTGGGCCAACCCAGCGCAGCACATCCACTCCAGGCAAGTTTGATTTACTCATCCCAAAGTCAAGGCTGGGTTAGGTGTTCCCCTGCAGGGAATGGGCTCCAAGGTGCTAGCTCATGCCAAGGAACAGTCTGATCCCATCCCTCGAGGCTCCACATTAGCTCATGCCAGTTGACAATTGCCTACCCTTGAAGGGCCTAGCTCCTTTCCCCAATGGATCTCCAGTGACTATTCTTGATTCAATGATATCCCCAGAGCTCCAGCTAGCCATCTCTGTAGGAATTTTCCTCATAATACCTATCCCTTTGCTCATACATACTCCCTTCCCTGCTCTTCAGTTGGACCAGGAGGTCGGCCCAGTTCTCAGCCATGGATCTCTGCCTCCATCTCTAATCCGGTTCTGTGATAACACTTAGGGTGGTTATTCATTTGAGTATAGGGGAAGTCCTGTTTAGGCACCCCCTCCTCTATTGGCCGGAGATCCTGTGAGTTCTTAGAGGTTTCCCTAGCACCTAGTCTCTTTCCAACCCCACATTGGCTTCTTCTATTGAGATATCCATCTCTTCCTATCTCCCTCTTTGCTCCTTTCACTCAACCATCTTCTTCTTTCAAGGTTTTTTTCCCAACTCTTCTTGGTTGCAGCCCGTTATGACCTCAATTTGCTAAGGTGATCTTCACATTATCTCTTCTTAGGGGAATCTCTGGATGCCTCTCTTAAGTTCTTTCTGATCCCAAGCTGTTCAGCTGTTGTAGTTTGCAGCTTGGGTGTTCTTTGCTTTTTGTCTAAAATGCACTTATGAGTGAGTACATCCCATCCTATCTTTCTGGGCTTGTGATACCTTGCTCAGGAATCCAAATCCATCCACTTGCCTGCAAATTTTAGTATTATTTATTTTTTATTTTTTATTTTTACTGCTGAGTACAGGTGTACCACAGTTTGTTAATCCATTCTTCAGTTGAGGGGCATCTAGGTTGTTTCCAGGTTCTTGCAATTACGAATAATGCTGCTATGAACATAGCTGAGCTAATGCCTTTGGAGTATGAATGTGCATCCTTTGGGTATATGCCCAATAGTGGTATTGCTGGATCCTTGGGGATATTGATTCCCAGTTTTCTGAGGAACTGCCATACTGCATCCCAGAGTTTCCATTGAATTGTTGGGTGTTATTCTGTTGGATCTGCTTTTATAGGTAATTTGGCCTTTTTATTTTGCAGCTCTTAGTATTTTTCTCTGTTCTATAGGTTTAGTGGCTTGATTATTATGTGGTAAGCAGTTTTTTGGGGGGGGGTGGGTCTAGTCTAATTGGTGTTCTGTAAGCTTCTTGTATCTTTATAGGCATTTCCTTCTTTAGTTGGAAAAATTTTCTTCTATGATTTTGTTGAATATAGTTTCTGTGCCTTTGAGCTCGTATTCTCCTTCTTTTATTCCAATTCTTCTCAGGTTTGGTCTTTTCATGGTATCCCAGATTTCCTGGACATTTTGTGTTATGACTTTTTTGGTTTTATTGTTTTCTTTAACTGATGAATCTATTTCCTCTATTGAACCTTCCACTCCAGAGATTCTCTTTTCCATCTCTTGTATTCTGTTGGTTCTGGTTTGTTTCTTCAGGTTTTCTATTTCCAGCGTTGCCTCAGTCTGTGCCTTCTTTATTGCTTCCATTTCAATTTTTAATTCCTGGAATGTTTGTTTCACCTGTTTGTTTTCTTTTTCTTGGTTTTCTTTATTTTCTTTCAGGGTTTTGTTAATGTCTTCCAATTTTTTGTTTGTGTTTTATTCTTTTTCTTTAAGGGAGTTTTTTATATCCTCTTTCAAAGCTTCTATTATCTTCATAAAGTTGTTTCAATGGTGTTTCCTTCTGTTTCCTCTCATTGTTATGCTCGGATCTTGATGTTGCAGAGCTACCAGCTTCTTCTGGTGGTGTCTTGTTGTTCTTTGTATTGTTATATGGATTCTTTCACTGGTGTCTGCCCATTGCTTCCTGGGTTCACTCTTAGTCAGCTCTTAGTCAGTGTGAGCCTGGGGGCTGAGTATTTCCAGTAATTGCAGGGGTTGCTCTTATTTGGCTCTTAGTTGGCTGTAGGTCAAGGAGCTTTGTATCTCCAGTTGTCACAGGGGTTGTTCTTGGTAGGGTCTTAGTTGGCTCTTAGTCAGCTCTTAGTCAGCTCTTAGTCAGCTGTGGACCCAGACGGAGGCTTCTGGGTATCCAGGTGTTGGTGGGTGATGATGTAGATTGCTGTTTGGGTGTGGTTTGGCCTGTGTGATGTCTCTAGAGCTGTGCTTTGGTGGGAATTGGGCTTGGGATAGCTCTCCCAGCTTTCTTTGGTTTAGGCGGAGTTGAGTGTGGATGGGGTGCCTGGAGCAGTGTCCCCTGGCTAGGGTTTGGAGACCATGGTCTCTGCTTGGCCTGGGGGTCAGGGTGCCACTCACCTCTTAGTCAGCTGTGGACCAGAGGGAGATACATCTCTCCATTTTGCTAAATAAGAAAGTTTTAAACCAAATTATAAAACTATATAAAATAGGAACAATCATCAGGTAATGTCCAGGAGAGGGAAAGGGCAAATACTGTAAACTAAGTGAGACTACAACCAACAAGGTCCAGGCAGATCTCTCCCACCCACAGTCCTGCAGCTGCTTATAAAATATAACTATTCAGAAGCTCATATTAATTACAAACTGTTGGCCTATGTCTCAGACTCATAACTAATTAGCTCTTATAACTTAACTCAACCCATTTCTATTTATCTATATATTACATGTTCCATGGCTTTACGTCTTGCTTTCTGGGCAGCAGCTTACAACTTCTGCCTGACTCTGCCCTTCTCCTCCTCCTCCTCCTCCTCCTCCTCCTCCTCCTCCTCCTTCTCCTCCTCCTCCTCCAGTTCCCCCGAGGCTTACCTAATGCTGTCATCCCAGGCATTAGGCCCTGAGTCAATGTGGGACCTTCCCAAACCCTACCGTTTCTGACGTTATCACTCCAGATCATGCTTTGTCTAATAGGTGTATGTTAAATTGCCCTGAAATAAAGCAACTGCTAAGTGCTAAATGGATCTTACCATGTGGTCCTGCTATTACAAAGTGCTTGGTTTCATAACCAAAATTGGGAAACTACCATACCATATATACGAACAGGAAATATTAACAGCATTTTAATATAAAATAAATGATAGCAGTATGACTTCTTGTCTTTTTTAACTTGCAGTATTATTTCCATGACTATATTACGTGCTCAGTTTGATGAGTTTCAGTGAGTTTGTGTATCTGTATAGCACAACATAGTCGGGCTATTTTCTCATATTCCAGAGTTCCCGGGTATCGCACTTCAGTACCCACTCCCTCTCCGTGCCAAGGCCTTTTGCACCTCTTACCTGTGTTAAGTTTCTTTGGTTTGTTGACATCTTTCATTCAATCCAATGTTTCTGACATTCATCCATTTATTATTTGAGTAGTTCCGCATTTTATTAAGTATTAAAGCCTGTGAATATATCATAGTTTATTCATCTATTTTCCTAACAGTGACCATTAGGATAGGCTCCAACTTTTAATAGCTATAAAGATAATTGCAGTGAAAAAATTTCTACAACTTTGTTGGTAGCCATGTGCTTTTACTGACTATAGGCAATTTACTCCCTTGTGTAAACTTCACAAAAATCTTAGTCTTCTCTTGCATTGCTGACACCTCTGTTCCCAATGTATAATAGCTCTTGCACTAAATGATGAGTTTATTGAGAAAGAGTCTCCTGTAGCCCAGGCTGTCTTGGAATTCTGATCCCTCCTGGTTCTACCTCTCAAGTGCCAGGATTACAGACATGTGGCCCTACACTCACTTGCAATTTTAACCATTATAACAAATATAAAATGTCATTCAGATTTCCCTGATGTCATATGCTTATGGGACATTCATATTTTTCTTTCATACAATATCTTTTCTAATCATTTTTTTTTTTTTTTAGTTTTTATTCAGTTAAGATTAGTGAACAGTGCAGCCTTCTTTGTATGTTAATAGTAGAAATCCTTTGTCATGGGCTGGAGAGATGGCTTAGTAATAAAGAGCACTGGCTGCTCTTCCAGAGGACTCTGGTTCAATTCCCAGCACCCACATGACAGCTCACAACCACAGGCAAAGGGCATCAAGCATTTATGGTACACAGACATACATGCAGACAAAATGCCCCTACATTTAAAAATACATAAAAGTTTAAAGTTTTTTTTAAAAACGTATTACATATATGTAGTGCAAATACATTAGAAAAGAGTGTGGCCTGTTCACTTTCATTTTTTGAGATGGGGTCTTTTAGACTAGACTCATTCTCGCTGTGTAGCTGGAAGGCTGTGTCTGGACTCCTTTTCTCACATGCCAGGATGGCAGGTGCATCTGCCATGTCACACCATTAATGATGTCTTGTGTGATTTTATTAAAGTTCAGTTTCTTATTTCAACAAGTCCTTGCATACCACAGGCTTTAAAAATGTCTTATTTTGATATATTTTCATCTAGAGCCTGTGTGGGAGCAGCTTTGAGATTTAAGGGTCCTTGTTTGTGTGTTAAGTAAAGCAATGGCCAGGGCTCGTTCTTTTTAGCTTTCCCAGCCCTTTTGACTTCATGTCTGATGCTGTCACACAAAGGACTACGCGGGCAAATGGCTCGCTCTATGTCCTGTGATTCCCACCCCAGGAAATAGGGGGCTCAGGCAGCACTGAAGGAGAGCACAGGTTGGGGAAGTGGAACGATGGTGAAATTAGTAGTGGGACTGTGCTTCCTTTCGATTTGTCAGACCCCGACTTGCATTCCCTCGTGGCTTTCCCTAAGAACCCTGTGAGAAGCGGCACTGTTTAGTTTCCATTTCCAGATGAGAAAACGTAAGGTAATGAAGTTGAGGAGAAGTTAGATGCACGAAGGGCCTTGGTGCAAAGCCTTTCCTGCTCATACCTTCCTCAACCTCACACGGAATCTTCGCGAATATGACCTAACTCGAGCTGTCCTTAGTATTTAGTGGGATACATAGTGTTGGTTCCATACAAACGCACTCTCATTTTGTCAGTGGAAGCACCACTAAGGTGGGGGAGTTCCCCTCACAGGACACCAGATCACATAGCTCCCTGTGGTCGGCACTGTTTTGTCCTCTCATGGAAGGCCTTGTCATCTGGTGGGCTTCCTACATGTGATGTGTGTCAAGACATCTGCTTGTGGCTAAGAATTTATAGCTGAAGAAAATATAATGTCTACTGTCCTTTAACATCTACACCATCCAGAAAGCACCACCGTGTTTGTCATTAAGATCATTTTTATTTTGAGCAGCACCACACATTTTTCTAGTATAGGACTATTCCATGAATTCCTGGATGTTTAATACTGGTAACCTGCACTTATTAAATATAATTCTATCCTCAGCACCCACACATCAGAGGAGACTGACAGCACAGCCTTGGGGATGCACATCATTTTGTGGGGGTGGGGCACCCCTGTACAGGGTAGCTCTATTTGACAGGGATTGGCTGAGGTAGGTGGTGGAAATGAACAGCAGAATCACAAGTGCACGCCTGTCACTGCCATCTGCCTTCTCCCCTCACTCTTGTGACATCATAGCCTTCTGTGTGCTGAAGAAATGCTGCTGTGGACCTTGTGGTTTCCGCCACACTCCTTATATACATAACCAGAGGGAAAAGCATAGGACATTAAGAGAGGAAGAAGGATATGGAGAGCAGTTATGGCATTCTTAGGGGAACAACAGCCTGGCATTGTTAGGGGAAAGAAGTGACGTCCAGGTGAGCAAGCTAGTCCGAGAAGGTAGTATATGGGGAAATGTGCCCTATTGCTCTTATTTGTAACTTAAAAAGAATTTGCTAGCCCCAAATTCCTGTCTTAAGCTTCTCTCCCTTAGCCTCCCCAGTAGCTAGGACTATAAGTTGGGAATATAAGGTATATATAAAACATAAGTGAGTTAAATGTTCCCAGTATTTATTTATCTATCCATCCGTCTACACATACATATAGATATACATATACATACACACATATATAAATATTTAAAAATTTGCAACCAACACCCCATCCCTCTGAAAAAGATAAATAAATAAAAAAAAGAAACCCAAATCCAATGTACACCCAAAGTGTTTTGGATCAGGGAATATCACAAAATTTTAATGAGAACAACTGACCTCGAAATTTTGGTGAGGGTGGAAAGTATATTACTAGTGAAACAGAATGAACACGGGCCTATGAAAATGGGATGGACTTTCCAATGGATAGAGGAGCCATTAGGTGGTATAGAAAGAGGGGATACATGAGCTCAGGTGCCAGCCGTCAGGGCAGCCTCCTGTAGTGCACATAACCAGTCAGTCATTGCAGTTCTTGCATGTTAGAGACTCAAGTCTTGTTTTTGAGTATGAGATAATGTGCTCCAACTAGCCCCACTGAAATTCAATGCAAGAAGGTTCTTGTGGCATTTACTATATTACACAGCTGAACATCCCCACCCCCACCTAGTACTGAGCTATAAAAATTCCTCTTTGCTAAAAGCCTCTAGTTGCTTGAGAAACTTCCTTTTGTGATTTGCAGGCTGGGTTTATATTACTGATGATATTAAAAACATATTTTACTGTATATGGTGTCCCAGCCTCCTCACTATATGTGAAGTTGGAAGAACTCTTCTTACCCACGGTCCCTACCTTGATTTCTTGCCCACTGCCCTGCCCTCTGCATCCATGTGCCCTTGCTCACATACCTCAGAACCTCAGGAGCATCTCCCCAAATAACAGACCTGCCTAAAGACTGCTCTCCAATACACAAGAAGGCATTAAAATTAATACCTTATGGAAATATTTGTTCTTAGAATGAAACAGTTATTAGCAAATTAAATCCCTCAAGCTCCCCAGTGGGGTCAATTCTGGTATGAAGTGCATTATTAATTTACTTTTTTTTGTATGTTCATTTTATTTTATTTTTTTATTCAAAAATGTCTTTTTTATCTATGTATTTACTTTACTTTCTTATTTTATACTTACTGAATCTAGATTGTTTCCTATGGCTAGAAACTTCTATAGCTATCACACCAGAAATGGAAGCAGAATCCCTGTGGGTGAATTTTCTAATCTTCAGTTCAGTGATTAATAAGAGTTTCCCTTGGAGATTTTTTAAATAATATTTTCATTAATTCTTTACAGTCATTAATTCATACACCCCCACTGAATCCTTTCAGATCCATCCTTACCTCTGTACCCACCAAACTTTATGTTCTCTTTTAAAAGCAGACCTACCTTAATTGACATGAAAAATCTCAAGATAATTCAGTCCAGTCTCCCATCTACTCCCTTTGTCTTTATTTAAAGGAGAGGCATTCCTGCCTTGACTCCTCTTATCTTTAAGCCTAAATACCTGGCTGACGTGGTATCCCACACCTATGTTCCCAGCACTTAGAGGTTGCAGGCAGGAGGTTTACAAATTTAAGGCCAGCTTGGAAGACCGTGAGTCAAGTAAAATAAACCTGAATGCCTTTCTCTGTTGCCCCTCCTTCCACTCAAAGCCTACTCAATCAGTGTCTCTTAGCTTCTTACATGTTATCATTAGTCAGCTTGTCACTAATGAGGAAAAAGATAAGAGAGCCTCCAGGAGCTGGGAAATGGTTCAGTCTGTAAAATTTCTGCTGCATAAGCGTGAAGACCTACATTCAGATCCTCAGCCCCACAGAAGGCTTCAAGTGCAACAGTGTGTGCATTTCATCCCAGCATAGGGCCAGCAGAGACAGGACAACCTGGGGACTTGCTGGGCTCTCAGTCTAGCAGAACTGGCATCAGTGTGAGACTCTGTCTCAAAATAAGCTGGAAAGTCACTGAAGAGTTCACTCAATATTGACCTCTGGTCTCTACACACATGGAAATGCATGTACACATGAATGTGCACACACACTCAAACGCATACACATACCCTGCCTCCCAACACAAAAGGTTCTATTCTCTTTCTTAACTGTGTAATCTTGTCTATGCTCATTCAGTCTTCTGCCTTGTGATTCAGGCTAACATTTCATTAATTCATTTAGATATTTATATTTGTTTTTCCATCAGTGGTCACTACATTTCTTCGTATGTTCAGAAATCCCTTAAGATGTATTATATACATGTATATGATACCATAGGTGATAGATAGCTTGGTGGTTCTCACCTTTCCTCATGCTGTGACCCCCCCAATCATAAAATTACTTTTATTACTACTTCATAACTGTAAATTTGCTACTGTTATGGCTAGTAATATAAATATCTGATATGTAGGGTGGTCTTGGGTGACCCCTGTGAAACGATCAGCCATTCAGCTCCAAGGGGCCATGACCCACAGATTGAGTACTGCTGGGTTAGCTCTCTATAATATATGCACACACTGAAGTGTTTCCAAAGAAATTACTGAAAATCAGATGCTGTTCTCAGAAGCCAAATAAACTAAACTCTTTTGGTCCTGTTGGCCAAGAAGATTAGCTCATAGCATGAAAGTGAGCAGTCTGTGGAAGCCAAGCTGAGCACCCTATCCCTGAGTAAGGGGCGTGGCTTATCCCTACCGGAAGGTGAGAGGTCAGATAACTTACTATACAGTAGCTTTATAATTTTAGTTGGTGTCTGGTTCTATAAGGGAAAAATAGTTGACACACATCTCTTCCCTCTGGATTGTACACATACCCATGCTTTAAAATAAAAATGTGTTTTTTGTTTTTTTTCTTCAGGGGCCTCCAGACAGGTGGCTTTGCCTGGGAGGGCGAGGTAGAGAACAACGCATACAGCAAAGCTACTGGGGTGGTTCCTCAGCACAAGTACCACCCCACGGCAGGCAGCTACCAACTCCATTTTGCCCTCCAGCAACTTGAACAACAAAAACTTCAATCCCGGCAGCTTCTGGACCAGAGTCGAGCCCGGCACCAGGTAACTGAAAATTGTAGACAAAGCCTTTCTTCTGCTGGTGAGACAGTTGAAGGGATGAGTGGGTGGAGAATGGCTGTTTCCTCAATAGTCACCAGCCTGCTCTGGGGTTTCTCCGACAGCTCTCAGGCTGCAGCGTTGGCTGCTCTGGAAGCTAATGCTGAACTAGTGTTGGACATGGCTTTATTTGAGTTTGTTACTCTTTATTACCATGTTTATTTCTTCTGTTGAATGATTTTAGTAGCCTCCCAATCCAATTCCCAGTTCCTTGAAGCCACATATTGAGCATCTTTATTTGTAAATGTACCAATTTCTGTCTTCAATAGACTTGGTACTGGTAAGTACGTGAGTCCTTCATGATCTATAATGACTTGAAATTTTTGAAAAACGTTCATAAATTAGGTTGTTAGATTTCTGTAGGTGACAGCTGTTCATTCAGTAAGTATTTGTTGAGTGTCTGTCAAGTGCTGGGCACTGTTTTAAACAGTGGGACTCTAACACTGTCTCTTATTGCTCTCAGCTTCTGCGTATATGTGTAAGAACTACATTGCACCAGGGTAGTCCTAATTGCAGAAAGAAATGACCCCTGGAAGAGTGTCAGAAGGGTTTGCTTTTCTTTTCGACTCTGAACGATGGTTGGAGCCAGTGACCATGTCCTGCAGGAGGGTTATTTGGTTCTGTGAGCTTCTTTGGCATTTCATTGTGGAGGAAAAGCATCTTTTCCCGCCCTTTGTTTCTTCTTTTTCATAAATATGCAATATATAGTATGTGTCAGTTTTCATCCACTGCTTCCTTCTGTGAGGAAAGTCATCATGACGCCTGATATGTTTACTTATCAACTAGCACAGTAGTTTTTTTCATCTCCGTGAACAGTACCTGACGATGTCAACACAGGGGAGGAAAGACTGACTTTGGCTCACGACTTTGAGGTTTCAGCCCGTGGCTGACTGACTCCATTGCTATTAGGGGCATATCAAGACTGACAGTGTACAGAAGGAGCTGGGGGGGGGGGTCATTCACCTCCTGACAACCAGGAAGAAGAGGTGATAGTAAGGAGCCAGAGCCAGGACATACCCACCCACCGCAAGTGACCCACTGCCTCCACCTACATTATGACATTGTAAGGACTCTAGCCTTCATGTTCTAATTTGTTTTTTCTGGAAACATCCTCACAGCCACAGGTGAAGGTTTGCTGTACTAATTGTTTATGTCCTGATCTAATCACGTTGACAATCCACATTAACCATCAGAACTGTTGTCCAGAACAAAATGTGCCCACTGCGCTTTGTCTACATCAATCACCTGATTGTATTTATCTGTGGTAGTGTGTTCTGTCAATTAATACATCATAATTGAGAAATTATAAGTGCAAGCATCTGTGAATAGTTCTTTGAACCATTTTTATTGGGAAAAAAACCTCAGGCTTTTAACTGATAAAGCAGAGACTGTGCCACCTCAGGTTGACTGCCCATTGTCCACTCACACACAGAAGTTTCCTTACTTATAGAATTTTGAAACAAAGCTCCAGCAGTAGTGGCCTTTGGGAGTTGGTTTGCCCCTTCCACTTTGTTGGATCCAGGGGTCAAACTCTAGTAGCCAGATTTGACAACAGATTTCCCTTTACCAACTGAGCCATCTCACAGGCCCATGAGTTGTTTCTGAGCCATATTTTAACACACTAAAATGATAAACATCATTTTCAAAAAAAAAAAAAAAGAGCTGTTTACAGTGCATTGAAGTTCTGGGGAATGGAAGGTCGTTTTTTTTGCTGATTATCACTTTTAAAAGCTGCCTCATTTTGAGTCTGTCTCGTGCTTTTGATTAGCTTCCAGCAGCACACACTCCTCTGAAAACTCAGAGCGCTGCTCTTCTTGTGAATTTTTTTCACTGAGGATTATCCTGGTTTAGTTTCACTGAATTATGAAGTATATGGAAAAAATGTTTTCTCAAATCTGTCAGAATATCCATCTTAGGGAGGAGGCAGAACTCCCAAGAAGGGATTTATCTTGTGTCTCCTGGAGAGGGAACAGAAAATCATTCATCTTAGTTTTATGTATGTATATACATCGTTTTGTTTCTATCCCTTGTTCTTCTAAACTGTAACTGATTTAGGTAAAGTGAGTAAGGGTGAAGTCCCAGCGTTCCGGGGAAACAAAGCCACTAAGTCTTACCAGCTTAGATTCAGAGCAAGACAGCAAGTGAGGTGTTAAGTATTCTAACTCCAACACTGTGTAGTGATTTGGAGCACTTTATTCAGAAGGCATTTGGAGTTAGTCACTGAAGCAAAGTCCCATTAGATCTCAAGCCTTTGTTTTTAGCTTAGCTGTGCTAGCCCTGACCATCTTAATTGCCACCAAAGTATGGATTGAAGCTTGGGCACATCCTCAGTGTGGCCTGTGTCTATTCCCTGGTGTTAATTCTTTAAAGATGCTCTTTAGCCAATGGATACCCTGTGCTTTTAAGCTATTTTCCTAAAGAATGTAGGTAACTAGCAATTTGGCTAGCTACCTTTTTTGAGATCTTTGTGTAGAATTAAAGTTGGGTTTCTGATGCATGCATCCGTAGGTGTTTGGAGACTAGTATATTTAGGGGTCTTTATATTTACCTTACTCTAGGAACATTAGTATACAGTATAGTGTAGTAATTGCATCTATAAATAGCACCTTTCACATGGTGATCTCGTCATAAATGCTTGCATGACCAAATGGCTTCTCTTCTGTCATATGAGAAGAAAGTCCTCCATCCTTTTCTGCCTCCAGCCAGAGCTCTTAGGCCTTCAGTCTGTCACCGTGTTCATTTTAGGGACCGAGTTCTGATTCAGTGTGCTAGGTTAGACGGGCACACCCAAGCGTTCCTGCAGAGTGGGCACTGTCCCTGCTCCCCTTGTCCTCACAAATACACAAAGTGCCACAGGCCATGCTCACTCCTGAGCAAGATGGACCCTTGTTACCTGGGAGTGAAGGAAGTAAGTCACTTAAAGCCATTAGCAGACGTTTCCAGACCGAAATAAGAGAGGATATCGTCCATGATAAACAAAGAAAGTGAATAAAGTATGAGCTTTAGACACTAGTGACTGACCCCAATAGCTTGCAAAACCTTGCCCAAGATTGACAGACTTTTCCTGTAAATAAGCTGCAATAAGCCATAGGATGTCTGTTGTGGCTCCTTAGCTCTGCCGTGGTAAAATGAAAACAACCATATGTGCATGAATGACTGACTGTGTTTTGTTAAAACTTTATTTACAAAAACTGGCAGCGGGTTGAATTTGGCCTGGAAGCTTTAGTCGGTACATCCCTAGTCTAGGATAGCAGAAAAGCCAGTTAAAATGCTGATTAGCCATTAATCCCATTTCTGATGTAGGTTTGGGTGAGGGCTCAGTTCTTTTCATTTCTCACAAGCTCCCAGGGGATGCTAATGCCATTCTCTCAGGGACCATACAATGAAATCCATCCAGAAGGAATGAGTATACCCTCCCCCTCCCGCCTCTCTCCCTCCCTCTCTCTCTTTCTCTCTCCTCTCTTGTGTGTGTATGTGTGTGTGTGTGTGTGTGTGTGTGTGTGTGTGTGTGTGTGTGTGTGTAAAGGAAATTGTATTTTAAAAACTTAGTATCACTTATAAAGTTTCAAAGAGCCATTTCTATGGGAATTTTGATGCTGTCCTCCTCATCCTGGTCCCATGGTCTTCTCATGAGTTATCGGAACACCCCTTGCTCATCCTTATCAGAGTACATTTTGCTCACTAGTCACAGTTCCAGGAGTCACATCCTAGACTAGGCAAGAGATAAGGAGTGGGACAGCTCCCCCCCTTCTGTTTATTAGTAATGACCACTGCTTCAGCAGCTCTGGCTCAGGAAGCACTATTCCGGGTTCTGCCTGTATCTTAACTCTTGTAAAATGAGCTTCAGGGTGCTTAGGAGCTTTGCTAGAGTCCTGAGTTAGAGCTGGGAGTATGGTTCTTTCAGACTGATGTTATCCATCCCTCTAGCCTCCTCTGATTGCCACTTCCTTCTCCTTCTGGCTTCTTGCCTCTGCAACAGAAAAGTGCAAGAACACTTTTCTTTGAACTGAGTGGGGGACGTGCTGGGGCCACAGTGCCTACTGGTGACATCAGCATGAGTAGCACCTCATGCTGGGGTCCGGGTGGAAGCCTGGAGCAGTGGTGAGGCCCAGCTGACCTGATTCTAATTGGCGACACTGAGCTGATGTTATTCTTGGCGAAGGCAAAGGTTACTCAGTGGTTTCTGTTGAAGTGATTCTTTGTTAAAGTCCTTCTCCCAGCCCCAGCCCCAACCCTGCCTTCCCTCCCCCTCTTCTCTGCCTCATCCAGCCTCAAAAGACAGAAAAAAGTAAGGACATTCTGATGGCCAAGGCAGAACTGCTGAAGTCTCCTTTTGCAATGATGGGGTGAGGAGAGATTTTAAACACATGTAAATGTGTCATGGGTTCCGTTTTCTTTTCTAAGCCCTTCCATTTTTCCAGGACTTAGTTTACCACTTGAGTACAGTGACCGAGGCTAGGAAGCTGCTGCATCTGTGTTCCTCTGGTGGGCTCACTCATTTGCTCCTTACTTCCCCTTCCCATGGGAACAGACCTAACTTAGATCCCCTGAAGCAGCAGGTAATGTTCCTCCAGTTAGCAGGGCCAGGACCTTAGCATTCTCTGAGGAGCCTCGTCTCTGTGTGGGAATGTCTGCAAGGCCCCAGGGAAGCAATGGAATGCTACTGGAGTAACCCTAGGAAGACAGCAGGTTGCTACTGGTGTGTGTATATTTAGTGCTCTACAGATGTGGGAGGTATTCGCATATACACAACCAAATCTTGTTATTTTGCTCCTAAAAGTCTATTGTATAGGTCCAGAAAAGCTCAATAGCCCCTTGCAGGAAGGCACATTTTTCCTCAAGCTTCAGCTGCTGTGTGCTTGGGGCACTGAGCAGGCATCAGTCCCTTTTCCAAGCAATAACAATAGCAGGGGCCTGCTAGCTGGCTAGCCCTGCAAGAGGTCCTTAAAGCCTTGTGTATTGCATAGGAAGGCTTGCCTGCAGGCATGCAGAGGTCATGTATGAACTCCAATTATGACAGATTGCACAGTACACTGTTTTCTCCTCACCCTTATTGGGAACTCATCTAACACTGTGTTTCTAGCGTTTCATTATTTATATTTCCTAGGGCACACTAATGTAGTAGATATTGCCAAGCTAAACTCTTTTCTTCTTTCCTATTGAAAATACATGAATAATGTGTGCAAACTAACCTCATTGGCTTTGGAAGTAGTCCCTTGAGACAAGCTCTGGAGTCCATGATGCTTGATTTAAATCTTCCTTGTTCAGGGCATGACCTAGAACAGGTTATTGGAACTTTGAATGTCATTTCTCTCTCTAATTGGGAAATAATGAGAGAGATTTGTTGGGGAACCACTGGGATTGTGATTATTAAATGAAACATTACCAAATGTTACCAAACCAAGCTTTATATTTGTATTGATTCATTGAATCCCTGTAAATCCCCTTAATTAGTTGATTCTTTTTTTAATGAGGAAAGATAATTCATGTAGCTTTTTCAAATCACGTAAGAAAGAATTGGGAAAGCTGGGGTTTGAGACCAGAGCTGTCAGCATCTGACATTGAAACTCTGCTTGCCATGCTGTGTGCTGCCTTGCCTCTCATGTGTGCGTGTTTGTTTGTGCATGTGTATGTGTGTGTGTGTTCAAGCATGTATGTTTACATAAATGTCATTCACACATTTGGCAAGTTTTTACTGACATAAAACTATATTGAAAAGTTATAATTCAGCTATCATAATCTCTGGCTATTCATATGCACAGTCTCAGAAAGTTTATAAAACCTATTAAAGGCCTAGACACTGTCCCAATCACCACAATACTTAATTCAGTAAGCATCTTAAAGTGTTCGTGGGTGCAAAGATCTTGAAAACATACAGGCTCCGCCCTCCCGTCTTCTTCACGGTTAGAAACTAATGAGCCATGCAAGATCCTGAACCATGTTCCACAGACTCCTGTCTTTTCAGGCACAGCTTTTTATTTTTCCTTTTAACCCTTTTACTAATAATGATATTGTTTTATTTTATTTCTGTTAGGTGTTATTAAAAAAAAAAAAAAAAAAAAAAAAAAAAAAAAAAAAAAAAAAAAAAAACTCCCAGAGAACAAAGCAGGAATCTACAGATAGGAATGTCACAGACATTTTTTGCATAGTTCACGTTAGGTTTACAGTTTGTGTCCTGTAAATCTGAATCTTAATGCATTGTCACACTGTAGAGTGTAGTAAAAGAAGACCCCCGATTGCCATCAAGTTGCTTTGTAAAGCTGCTACTGTAACAACGTCCTTCTATAATTTTGAGGGACACTGTACATGTGAAAAGTACCTCTTGTATGTCAGGTGAACGCTGTCTCCAGTCCACTGATAAGGAAACTGTTCCCAGTCAGAGCATCTCCCTGAGTCACACAGCTGTGCCAGACCGAGGACCTCAGGAGCCCCTTCCTGTCCCCACCCTCCTCAGCTTTGTACTTGTTTTCTCCTTATTTTATACACACGTCACTAGTCAGATGCGAGCCATATTCCTGCCGCTGCTCTGTTCCCTACTGTGCCCAGAGATGAAGAGAACTGTCAGCGCCATCCAGACCTCAGCTTGATTGTAGGTGTTCATACACCAGCTGCTAATGGGTGCCCTTGTCAAGAACAGTGGTTCTCAGCCTGTGGGTTATACATTACGATTCATAACAGTAAAAAACTTAATGAAGTAGCAATGAAATAATTTTATAGTTAGGGGTCACCACAGCATGAGGACCTGTATTAAAGGGTCACAGCATCAGGAAGGGTGAGGACCACTGATCTACAGGATAAGATGGGGTTTGCTACAGGACTTGCCTTTGTCCACTTTCTGTACCCAGCCTTGTGATTTCTGCCTCTGCACACACGGTGGGACTCAAAAGCAGTAGTGTTGTATGACATGATGAAAAGCATCTTTAACAGGAAACACTCCATCCATCTGAGATGGATGTAGGCACAGGAAAATGGCTTAATGACTACATGACAGCAAGGTCTGTATAAGATATGCACAGTAGGCCAACTGCATATGATTCTGGGCCAAATCAAACAAATCCTTCATTTCAGGACAGAGACAGGTTAGATATCTATAAACAGAGAACTTAAAGTTGTAAGGGAATTTAGTACTCTTACTGTTTCTCATCACTAATCAAAAGATTTAAGATTCCAATGTGTTATTAGGAAATCAGGGTCCCTAATATACAGTTAGGTCCATTTTAATATAATCTACAGCTGGTAGCAAATAAAATATAGAGCAAGTCATTGAAAATAGGACTATGAATTCCCTTTTGTTAACCAGCTGGGCTTTCAGTCTGAGGTCATTGCTTTTACTTGATTTTCTACAGATTGAGCATCAGTAACTTAAAATTCCTTGCCATAAAACAATTCTTATGCACAAAATTAGTAAAAAAAAAATCTTATATAAAAATAATCTTTAGGCTCATGTATAAGGTATATATAATGCTTCAGCAAATTGCACATTTGGACTTGGGTCCCTCTCTCAAGATAACTCATCATGAATGTAGTCTAGATTCTGAAATATTACCAAAGCATTTTTGGTAAGGGTGTGCTTACTCATGCCTGTTTGTATACTTGCAATGTCTGTATATACAAGTATTATGCATATATACTCATGCATACTAACTTTTTAAATAATTAAGGATTTTCTTATGGGTGTGTGTGTGTGTGTGTGTGTGTGTGTGTGAGAGAGAGAGAGAGAGAGAGAGAGAGAGAGAGAGAGAGAGAGAGAGAGAGAGAGAGAGAGGTGTTCCCCAAAAATAAATTTGGGTCTGGGAAGATGGCTCAATGGGTAAACAAACTGCTTGCTGAGCAAGTGGTGAGGATCTGAGTTTAGAGCCCCATCTCTCATATAAAAACCCAGTTGTGGTGATTCATGCTATAATGTGAGTGCTTAGAGACTAAAACAATAGGGGCCAGGAGCTTTCTGGCTGTCTAGGCGGTCCTGTCAACTGGTCAGTTCCAGGTTCAGTGAGATGCTCTTTGTTGGAGTAGTGGGGGCTGGGGTGCTGTTGTTTGGTAGATTGGCTGGTTGGTTTGTTGGTTTGGGGTTTTGGGATTTTTGAGACAGGATCTCTCTGGTTAGCTGTAGCTGTCCTAGAACTCACTCTGTAGACCAGGCTGGCTTCACATTCAAAGATCCACCTGCCTCTGCTTCCCTGCTGGGATGAGTCATCATGCTTGGTTAGATCTCAACAAATAAGGGCAGAGGCCAGGAGTGGTGGTGTACACCTTTCATTCCAGCACTTAGGAGGCAGAGGCAGGAGAATCTCAGTCAATTCCTTACCATAGGGTCAACTAATAAAATAAAGGCAATTAGTACTAGAGAAAGACTCCCAATGTCAACCTCTACATAGGGGTGTGTGTGTGTGTCAGCATGTGTGTAGTGCATATATCACAAAAAAAGAAAAGACGTGTTTTCCTCTTCAACTGGTGAAAGTTACAGTATTAGGTTTGTTCATGTTGCCTTAGAAAAACAGATTTGACTTAGAGGATTTACTTTAGATTCTGAAAGGGAGTCAGATAACACGAGGAAGAGAGGAGGCTGAGTGTGATGGCCCACTTTATATCTGAGTTATGAATCCCAGCTTACTACATAGTAACTATCCATGGACAACAATTTCACATCTATGGTCCTTGTTTCCTTCTGTAAACAGAAAGGATTGGTGGAGGGTTAGCCGAGTTAACATATAAGGCATGTAGAGCAATCCTGACCCATGGTCAAGTGCTCCCTAAAAATTAGTTGCTCTTAAGCAGGACAATCCCAGCACTTGGAAGTCTGAGACAGGAGGATGTCTGAGTTTGAAGCCAGCCTGGCATAAGGGAGAGACCTTGTCTCAAAAAATCAAAGATTTAGCTGTTCTTAACGTATTTTTTTTTTTATTGTAGTAAAAGCACATAACATTAAGTATGCCCTCTTAGCAATTCTTGCAATTGAGTACAATGTTGTTAACTATCCATGTTCATCAGACAGCAGGTCTCTAGAGAATATCCATGCTACTGGACAGAAACTGAAGCCTCATTGAACAATGCTTCCTTCCTCCTCTTCCTCCCAGCATCCACTGCTGCCATTTCCCTCCCTGTTACTATGGATTTGCTTGCTTCAGGTTTTTTATATACATAGGACTATTGTAGGATTTGCCTTTATGAGACTGGGCTATTATACTTAGCATTACATCCTTAAGTTTGATCTATAGCATAGCATGTGTAGAAAATGTCCCCCCACACATGAAGTGTGCCATTTTAATAGTAGAATTTCCTAACTGGGTAAGGATGTGCTGTTGTCTGTGGGTGTCGCATCTCTTTCTCCATTCATTCATCAGGACACACTTAAATTGTCCTCATATTTTAACCGTCATCAGTAATTCCTCACTGGACATGGTGGTGTGTCTGTCATTTTCATAGACCTTAAGTGCACAGAGTATTATAATTTCAACCCTGAGTTTTTATTCAACTCCTGTGCTTCTCCCAGAGGTAAAAAAGATGTTATTAAATTATTAAATATGTCTCAGGAGAATGTCCAGGCTTGTTCGTTAATCAGCTACCTATTTGGACAACTAAAAGGGGCTATTCACAGTTGCTAGAGAGAGGAGCAGGAGGATGGGTTAAAAAATAAAGATTAGTGCCAGGACAAAGGAATGTCCTTTAGAATTGTATGTATAGATTGCTAACACGCTTGTCCAAAGACAGAAACGTCTTATAGACTGAAGTAGAAAAGTATCATCAACATCAAATTATGATGAGCTTTTATGGACTACAAGCCATTTCTGCATAACAGTCAAAGGAAAGTCAAGGAATTTAATTCTCTGACACTTTGGAACAAAAAGTATGAAGAAATATTGAGATGGTGGATATTAGGTGAGTAAGTCTGGTGTCAGGTGCCTGTCAAGCAAACATTAAGACCTGAATTACTCACACGTGAAAAAGCCAGGTATGGTTCTGCTTGCCTATAATCTCAACGTGTGTGTGTGTGTGTGTGTGTGTGTGTGTGTGTGTGTGTGTGTGTGTGTGTGTGTGTGTGTGTGTGTGTGTGTGTGTGTGTGTGTGTGTGTGTGTGTGTGTGTGTGTGTGTGTGTGTGTGTGTGTGTGTGTGTGTGTGTGTGTGTGTGTGTGTGTGTGTGTGTGTGTGTGTGTGTGTGTGTGTGTGTGTGTGTGTGTGTGTGTTCAAATAGATATTGAAGTATTTGTGGCAGACAGTGGTGGTACATGCCTTTAATCCTAGCACTTGGGAAGCAAAGGCAGGTCTCTTGAGTTCAAGGCCAGCCTAGTCTACAGAGCAAGTTCCAGGGCCACACAGAAAAATCTTGTCTCAAAAAAAAAAGTTGTTGCCAGATATTGGGGTAAACTTTGAACCATCAGAGACAAAGAAACAAGCTACTAGAGAAACTTGTCACCATACTAAATCCTCAGTCTGGAAGATCCTGTCTCCATGAAGGACTGAGTACCTCTGAGTCCTCAGCCGGAAGGGAAGGGAAAGGCCGAGCTCCTGTCTCCTCCCGCCTTTTATTCCTTTCTCTGTCCAACCAAATCACTTCCTGTATCAATCTTCTTAGTGCTGGATTAAAAGCCTGTGCCACCACTGCCTGGCTTTTTTCTTTAAGTCTGGATGAACTCATGTAGTCCAGGGTGACCTTGAACTCACAGAGATCCAGATGAATCCCTGCCTCCTGAGTGTTAAGATTAAAGGTCTGTGCCACCACTGCCTGACTTCAATGGCTAACAGATTAGTGACTGGCTCTGTCCTCTGATCTTCAGGCAAGCTTTGTTTCTTAGATTATAAACAGCCTATCACTACATACTGTTTTTCATTCCACTCAAATATGTATTATACCTTTATTTTTATTAGTAGAATTATAAATCTACCCCATGTCACTTTGTATACCTTATTATTGGTGTTAAGTCAGGTTGGATAACCATATAGAAAACATATAATTATTAAAAGCAATGATAGGCCTACCTTTACAGATATGGAAAAAAAACAACATATTTGAATGAAAAAACAGGTCTCAGAACATCAATCATGTGACCCTGTGGTGGTATATTGTACAATTAATAAAAATATCCTGAAATATCAGAGGGCAGAGTCACCCACAGAGCCAAGCCATGAAGATGACCCACATCTTCAGTCACAGCACATAGAAATGTATTTGTATACACAAAGAACATCTTCACTGTTGAGACATTAGCAGGTGTGTCCCAGAGTAGAATTGGAACTGACTTCCAACACTGGTTTCTCTTTTCTAATGACAGTGCATTAAGGAAACTCAATTTTTCCAAGAAAGATGTGTAAGTGTGATTGTGTTCACTCTGCCCAGCATCGAGGGCCTGAGGAAGGAAGTGGATAGCAAAGCACAGCCACCGTCATTTGAGTCTAGAGTGACCACCAGAACACCCGCTGTGTCTGAGTGCCTGGCTCTGCTGCTAGATGGGGTTGGGGGCTGCTGATGAAAGAGGCCATGCCATGTCATGCACAGGGACCCTGGCTGAAGCCAGCTGCTCCTACCTCTAAGACTGTTAGCTATCTTCAGTGCTCTTCCTCAGATGTCAGCAAATGCCACTAATTTAGGGACTGCCTACTAAAGCACACTTGTTTCGGCCGGTTGGTAATATGAATTTCAGAACTGTTCTGTTTGGTAAGCACCTGTAGTTGTCTCCTGCACAGTAAGTCATTAGAAGTATTAAGACTTCCTTTCTTGTCCATTGTCGTCAGAAATGGAAGGTTGTGATAGAGGACCCGGGGAAGCTCAGTGTCCGTCTCTGGCGTTTGTGTGGTTGGTCTCTCACCTCACACAAACAGTAAGCACATCTGGAGTTCTGCTCCATCCCTGACTGAGCCATGGTTCGGCCCAGAACACACAGCAGCACCAAGAGGTCCACTTTTTTTCCCTCGGCCCTGAGTTGTATCCCAGCTCACAAACATTGTGAGTGGAAGACAGCCAAGAACGGCATACAGTGTAAAGCAAAGGCCTTCTAGAAGTTTGCTTTTGCCAGAATAGAAACACCTTCTTCACCCTTCTCTTGGCTCCAAGGTTTTTACAACATCATAAGCACTCTCAAAACTTGTAATGTGTTCTTTTCACTGAACAGCTCTCAACCTGGTGGGAGACAAGTGTGTGATTAGTGGTTTGTGTGTGCAAGAAAGTGTACCATCCCCGTCTGTGAGCTACTAGAGAGGAACCCTTTGGAAGTAGCTCTGTATGCTTACTAGTGGCCTTTTCCTCCTAGTTCAATCAAAATCTATAGTGTAGAGAAAGGCTACCTACAACGGTTTGCTCCTCTGGAACTGGTGTGAAAGGGCTACACAGAGGTGCTGCCCTGCTCAAACAGAGGCCAGCCATGGGGCTCAAAGAGTAAATTGAGAGTCACTCACTTTATTGCAGAGAGCTCTGCTCTATCATGAGCCAGCATAAGAGAAGGCCAAAAATGGGGTTTTTGGAAGAAGAAAATTAAAGCCTCCCAGAATTTAATCTCTGGACAGCATTATCTTTGTAGGAAGAAGCCAGCTCTTACTTCCCCTGTGACCTCCTGTGACCTTCCCAAGTCATAGCCTGTGTGCTTCTATCAGAAATCCTGCCTTCCTACCCACGAGCACCCTGTGTTGTGGGAGGAAGGCCTTTCCAGTCTTTCTCTTGGGGCTATGCCAACCCTCAAGCTGTGTCTCCTTGCTGGAGTGTGGCTCTTTCCCACACCCAGCAAAGCAGCAGTGGGAGGCAGGGATACTGAACGGGTCAATAGTCATTCCTTCCCAGTGACAGACGGCCACCATCATACCTGTGTAACTGTTGATAGTGTATATCTGAACATACGCTGTCTTGAGAAGGAACCTTTATCTAATTCTTCTTTCCCTTTATGAATGGTTATCAGGAGAATTAATCCCAACTATCTTGTTGGTGGAGTTGCAGGATTGAAGCCAAAATATAGGGCAGAGGAAAGAAGCCTCAGGAAGCTGATTCTACCTCTGATCTCAACACATTCACTATAGGCCTGTTTTTAATAGACTCAGTGTTTTCCTGGACTGTCTCTTACAAATTCAATTGCTTTAATCCTGTCCCAGTTAACCTCAGCTTTGGTGAGGTGTCTAAAGACTTGCCTCTATTACTGAGTCTTTAACATTTCAGGTAATGCCTAGCTGGTATGTCACCATGCACAATTGTGATCACTTACTTCACTGTCCATTGAGTGTGGTCACCAAACCATAAGTCATAACTTTAGCACCCTTGGAAAGAGAAACTGCTTCCTAAAATACAGTCCATGTCTGCTGTGTTGAGGCTTGATAAACCTTAAATCTGTGTAGACTGATAATCAGTTAAATGGGATTACAATTAACTGCATGTAACAGCTAACCTCTCTCTAGCCACTAAGTGAGTTAGGCACCTTAGAGAGTTTTCCCATATAATTAGTAATCTGTGGAAATAGGACCATGGTGCCATCAGAACCCCATGCTCTTTCTTCTCCATCTTCAGCACACTTTCTGATTGTGTTCATCCTGCCCTCAGGCAGTTAACCCATGCTGGGAAAGCAAAGCAGTGCCATCCAGGACTGTAAACCACCTATCTGTTCTGAAAGAACTATCCTAAAACCACACCCAGGCACATCTGTTTGGCTCTCATTGGCCAAAACTGAATGTGTCATCTTAGGTAGAAGAAAAATAGAAGTATAATTTTATTTTAAGTTTTTAAGGTCAGCACAAATTATTCAAACAGAATCTGAATAGTGTTATTAGAAAGAACTGGTACTATCTAGGCCAGTTAGATCTCCTAAGTAAGAATTCTTCCACACCTGCTTCATTTTTTCTCTTTGAAGGACTTTGCACAAAATTTGCATTTGGAAAGTAAACTTTTCATTTAGGATCTGTAGAAGACTTGTTTAGACTTTGACTGGGAACCAGATGTAAATACCACACTAGGTACTATAATATAGAAAAAGGCCCTACCATGTAAATGCACATGCCTGTCTTATGTTTTCCTATTGTTGTTACAAAAAATTCAGTTGTTACTTAAATAAAAAAGCTAATTGCTGGTATAGCACTGTGTGTGTGTGTGTGTGTGTGTGTGTGTGTGTGTGTGTGTGTGTGTGTGTGTCTTACTATATAGCCCTAGCTGTCCTAGAACTCACTTTGTAAACCAGGCTAGTCTCAAACTCAGAGATCTGCCTGCCTCTGTCTCCCATATGCTGAGAATACAGGCATGTACCACCACCACTGCTTGGGTGAAAAAATTTTTTAAATGCAAACAATAAAAAAAGAAAAAGTGATCAAACAAATCCGTCCATTTCCATTGTGTACTGTCTAGAAAAAAGGAAAACTATGTTTGTAAATGTCCTCCATACATGGTAGAATGGACTAGCTCCAATAAGAGCCACACAGCTACATGTTTATAAGTGCTCAGAAGAGGAAAAGATTATTTCTGCCAGAAAGAATTGAGTAAATATGATGTGAGAACCTAAACATATGTTTTCATTTTAAGAGTTTGCGTTCCCAGCTAGTGAGCATCATCATAAGAAGTTGGAAAAATGCATAACCAGCCATCATTCACAGAGGGTTACAGATGGGTGGGCTCATATGCTCTCCCATTCCTCCATAAACTGAGGGTGAGGTTTGGGAAGAAATGAACGTTTGTTGAGTGTGTGTTTGTGTGCGTGCATATGATGCTTTGGTTAATTTCCAGGCACCTTTGTTGAATGCCTGGGCTAGAGTGATCTGTGTGGTCTTCATTTACTCTCCAACAGTCCAGCAAAGCAGTTATAACTGCCTATAAGACATGTAAAACTCAGAGAGGCTAAGTATAGTAACTGCTGGGCCAATAGCTCAAGCATATTACTATCTAGCTCTTACACTTAATTTAATCCATAATTCTATCTATGTTTAGCCACATGGCATGGTACTTTGTCTCAATGCAGCCTTCTCATCGTGCTTTCTCTGCATCTGGCTGATATCTGCTGTCCTGCCCTCCTTCTTCCCAGAATTTTCCTACTCTAGTTGCCTCATCTCTACTTCTTACCTAGCTACTGACCAATCAGTGCTTTATTAAACTAATACAAGCAACAAATCTTTACAGTGTACAAGAGCATTATCCCATAGCACTTCCCCTGTTTTTCTTTTCAAAAAGAACCCTGAATCCAGTCTCCGTTGTTGAGCCTTTTTTTCCTGACCATTACCCATAACGACTTGTAGCCAACACTCTAAACAAAGACAAATATCTATAGACCATTGGTGGGGGCATGATGTGGGTGTAGTTCTCTAGACTACTTCCTGCTGATTGGGGGTACTGATAATCTTATGGGGACCCAAAGAAAATTTAGGATTATGGACAAGTCCTGAGTGGAATAGTCTGTGAGACCGGATCATCTCAGCTATTCTGATGTTCTGGATGCAGAACTCAGAGGAAATTGCAACATAAGTGCTTTGAAATGTTGGATCTTCTGGGCTATCTGTTCCCATCGAAAATCTTTCAGGGGATATTCCTCTATCAAATCTGGTTTTCTTAACCGAGAATGAATCCACAACCTCTCATTTTCTGTGGAAATAAAAGCATAAGCTCTTTTCCAAAGTAATACATCTTTTGACTTAAATTTTGAAGTCAAGGCGTTTTCAAAATATATAGGTTGGATTCATCTAGCAACATTTATAATCAATGCCTCTTAGCAGCTCTTGTTCCTTCCTCTGCAGTCAAAAAATTCAAATACAACATAATAACATACAGTATCCAGACTCTCTGTGTAATTTCCATATTCACGTCTTTTTTTTAAAACTCTTTCTTTTTTAAGGACTTTCTCTATCCTTTATCTTTTTTGTCCCAAGCCTACGTATATTTTTTAACACTCTGTAAATCGTTTAGAGGGTTTTTTGTGTATATAAATCTTTGTTTACTGTATATCTTTATCTTACCACACAAGCCTTTAATCTGCTAAAAGGCATAGTTAATATTAAAGCCTCAGCTATGACTGCTCCTACCACTCAGCTCCTTGGTTTGTGAGAACTTAGCTTCATGGCAGAGTTACTGGCAGGAGCCATGTTTAACACCCCAACTCTGGAGAATTTAGGTTCCACACTGCCACCAAATAGAGCATAAACACCATTTAGGTATTTGGCAGCAGGGCCTCTTAAATGAACCTGAGGTTTTGCTACTAACACTGAGTCAAGAAGCCTCTCTTAAAGGAACAGTTCCTCTTCTCTCGGTCAGCAAACAGAGGCAACTCAAGAAAATCCTGCTACCAAGAAGCTGTGCTTGACTCTGTTCTCTTTTTGTCTGTATAAGCAGAAACATTAAGTTTTTTAATATGTGGCTCCTGCTTGTACCAAGGCTTCTGTGAGACTGTAGGAACCTGCCATGTTGCATCTCAAGCCAACACACCACAGTGGCATCTCTGGACCACAGCCCACTTGAAAGACCCAACTAGAAAGTGTTTTGGCTCCATTTCTGTGTCTAGATGCCTTGTTAGGCTTCCTCAGGATTTATGTGGTTGTACGTGTACCACATTGAAGGACATTTATAGTTGGGAGTTTCTCTGTCCCACCTGGGCCTGAGATCCAGACAGATCTCTCCCACTCAAGGTCCTGCAGCTGCTTATGAAATAATTAACTCAGAGGCTTAATATTATAGTAACTGCTGGTCCAGTAGCTCAAGCATAGTACTAACTAGCTCTTACATTTAGTTTAGCCACATGGCCTGGTACCTTTCTTCAGTGCAGCATTCTCAGCTTGCTTCCTCTGCATCTGGCTGGTATCTTCTGCTCTTCAGGATTACAAATCAGTTGCTTACAGCCAGAGATGGTGCAGGAGCTGTCCATTGATCATTTTCCCTCCTTTTTTCTTATAGGCAATTTTTGGCAGCCAGACACTACCTAACTCCAGTTTATGGACTATGAATAATGGCACAGGCTGCAGAATTTCAAGTGCCACAGCTGGTGGCCAGAAGCCAAACACCCTGCCACAAAAAGTGGTGCCACCACCAGGTTCCTCCACCCTGGTCTCCAAGCCCCCATCCAATCACAAGCAAGTGCTCAGAAAGGCAACATCCCAGAGGGCTTCCAAGTAAGTTTTCTGTATTGGTGGGTGCAGCTTCCAGAGCTATATATCACTTTTAAGCTAATAGCACTCTTTAGAGAGCCTTCAGGACCATCTGGATTGAAATCACAACACCTGGTGGAGAACAGTGTCAAACTTGGGACTCGGCCATGGTTGCTAATTGGATCACCTGGGGACAGATTTGAACACTGCAGTGTCTAGGCTCTGCCCTGTGGGAGGGGCAGCCACTGTGCTTTTGGGTTCCCTGGTAATTACGGTGAGGTATCTCCAAGGTTCAAGGTTATTGCTAGGCAACCGTGCTAGTGTGTGACAGGACCTACAGACAGTGCACCAGAGAAGCCGTTCATTGACTTGGAGAACGATGTGTCTCTTGCTCACTCTGCAGAAGCAGACCCTTTCCATGTTTTCTCAGATTCACCCCTCCCCTTCTTGTTTGCCCATCTGTGTTTAGGCAATTAACTTCATCAGCGCTCATCAAAGACCGGCATAGCAATGCTATTTCTGATGCCTTTTGTAAGCCACCTAATTTTACACTAAGTAGGATCCCTAGGGCTATTTATGTATTGCACTCATTAAGACTCCTCACTCAGCTGTCCTTCACAAGCTCAATTTTAGTTGTCAGAAACTCAGAACATATAGTTACTCCCTTCCCCCCTTTGGAGAGTGAATCAAATTGTGGATTTGAGTCAAAACAATCCCCTGTGGTTCTATTAATCACATTAATGTCATTATTCATTTACTCAAATATTTCCTCAGTACCTGCTACGACGCACTAAAGAGCGGGAGATGAGGCGCTGTAGTGACCTCATGCTGTCTGGAGCATGAGCAAAGGGCAGTGGGAAGGCCACAGGTGAATGCTGATGGAAAGACAGCAGAGAAGCTGTGTGCCCCTCTTGCCCTGCGCCACAGAAAGCAGACTCATCCTGAGGAGTGCAGCTCCTGGATGCAGCCTACTGGACACCCCATTACACACTTTACTGAGGGAGAGTTACTTCATCCTCTTGGCTTTGATTTCCTCATTTGAGATAGCGGGGCAGTAATCACCTACTTCATAGGTAAGCAGATAAGCAGGAACTACGGGGTTGTCATCATCCTCTGATGGATGTTTAAGACACTGCAGCTCTGAGAAGCTCACAGCTAACCATTTGAAAGCAAATGTTGAATCTGCTGATGTGTTCCTTATGGACTTTCCAGCATGGGCCTTGGAGGTAGGGGTGCAGGCCCTGGATGATGCTAGTGAAGAGCTGGAAATTTGAAGGCATAGCTTGCTGCCCTGAACTTGCTGCTGGCAGGGAAGCCTTACAGACTCTCGAGATGGAATTGCAGCTCTTTGGGCAAATTCTGCTTTGCTGAATTTTTGTGGTTTCTTCTTTGTGACAGGCAGGAGTGTGGGAAAACCGGAAACAGCTCAGCATCAAAAATGCACAGAAGGGGGGAAGCAAAGATTTCTTCAGAATTTAAGAAATAGAATCCAAGTATCAGAAGGCATGCTGTGAGGCGTTGTTCCAGCAAATAGTTTCCAATTTGCCTTTAAAGCTAGCATAAGTCTGTGAGGCTAAGTTACCACTAATGGAGACCTTGCCAATCTTGTGTAGAATGCCCTGTGTTTTGGAAGCCCCATAAATATTTTCCATTGTTAATATCATCATCATCATCGTGGGAATAGCCGGGGGAGACGAGAGAATGGACCCATGTCTACTGTTCAGAGGACAACTTTGGGGAGCTGGTGCTGCGCTGCCACCGTGGGTTCCAGAGACTGAACTCAGGTGATCAGGCTGGTACAGCAAGAGTTTTTATGAGCTGAGCCTTCTTCTCACTTAAAAAGAATAATGTAAGATTTTTTTTATTGCTGTTGTTCGATTATGTTTTTTGGTTTTTGTTTTTTTTCCTGAACTAACTCAATGAATTACATAAATTTTAGACTTACCAATAGAGATAGTACAGATGGTCCTGAGGTACCCACCAGCTTTGTTTGTTGTTAACATGGTTCCCGAATGTAGGCCTTGGTCATTCTGCATTTGAAGAATACACCAGACTGTGAAGCTGCTATCAGTGTAGTACTGTGAGCTAAACTTTATATTTTATTTGGATGGGTGAAGTCTTTGGTTTTTTGTTTGTTTTTCGAGACAAGCAACGCTATCATTTTTAATCCACAGAAAATTTCATGACTCCTGGAATCAGAATCTTGAGCATATTTGGTCTATTCCTGCTCTTCTAGAGCAGTTTGGGATCCTGGCCATCCAGACAACTTTCTCACATTGCCGTGACTCAGTTTTCTATCTTAAAATATGATAATGACAATACTGCCTGGCTAAAGGGAGCATGAAGAGAAATGAACTCAGAGATGTTGAGCAAAAATACAGTGTGTGCTGCGCAATAGATGCTAAGTAAGATGTCTGTGTTGTTATGGTTTTTGCCGTGTTCCTGAAAGATGCATTGCCTCATTTCTTCCCATCTTGTTATAGCCTTCATTTTGGCTAAGGTCAGAGTAAGCAAGAGCTGTCCGTTCTCACTGGTGGGACTGAGTCACACTCAAAAATGCCACTGTTGCCCCAAGAGACGCAGCTAATGAGAAGTTGTAATGAGCATTTCCCATGCCAAGCCCTGTGCTTTTGGGTTGAACTTCAAGCTTCTCCTAGCACAGAGGTTGGCATCAGACAGGCAGAAGCAATGTCCAAGAGCATCATCAAAGTTTCCACATCCTAGAGGTTGAGTCTGGAGAACAATAGGAATAAAAGATGGAATACTGCTTGGATCTGGGTGCAGAGAGAGCTGGAAGTCAAAAGCATAGGCTCCTGTTTCGTTATGATAATTTCCAAGTCTTTTTCTCATCTGAAACAAAACCCATTGCCCTCCTGAGTAATTCGCCAGAAGAGCTCGTTTTCTGTTGATGCCGTTGAGAGCCTCTTTGTGAGCGCATCTGTGTGGTAGTCTCGCTTCACAACCGTTTCTCTGCCTCCTCTTGGTCCAGCAGTTCCTGTTATTGTCACAAATTCATATCCCCCACTCAGTTCTGGGAAGAGTGCAGACATTTCTTCCCTTTCTCCCATTCACCATTTACATAGCACCAATCACCTGTCTTAATTTTCCTGGACTGCTTGAGACACTTCATAATTCCGTGTCTACCTCACCTCCTCTTTTCAATAGTATTTGTGGCATTTCTTCTACAAAACAACTGAATGAAAAGGGATGGCAGCTGTGAGCAGTTACATGTATCTCGACTGTTTCTTCCTTCTTTTCAGAGCTACTGGAAAAGAAACCCAGGGAGCTTAAAGATTGCCAGGCAAACTGATGGGCGCATGATGGGTTGGAATGAGCCAGATCAAAGTGGTTGTAATTTGGGAACCATCTCCTAAGAAAGCCGGGGTGGGGGTTAGGGTTGGGGGTGGGAGGGCATGTTGGCTCAGTAGTAGAGCATATGCTTAGAAAGCATGTGGCCCTAGGACCCTAAAGGAAAGGAGAGGGCGTGGAGAGAGAAGGAAAAGGGAGGAGGAGAAGGAGGAGGAGGAGGAGGAGGAGGAGGAGGAGGAGGAGGAGGAGGAGGAGGAAGACAGAGCTACAGCTCTTAAGTCACTTTGCCTCAAGTATCCTTCATGGGAAGTTTGGTTGTTTTTTGTTGTTGTTGTTGTTTTTGAGACAGGGTTTCTCTGTGTAGACTTGGCTGTCCTGGAACTCACTCTGTAGACCTGGATGGCCTCAAACTCAAAAGGTCCTCTTACCTCTGCCTCCAGAGTGCTAGGATTAAAGGCCAGTGTCACCATGCCCAGCCTTAGTGGGAAATTCTAAAGGTAGTAACTGCTGTCCTGTGCCAGCACCTAGAACAGTGGTGTTTGTCAAAGACTTGGGGATTAGGAGGAGGAAAGTATTAAGAGCTAAGCAGTCCTGTCAAACCAAGTGTCAGGATATGACTGGAGCATTTGCAGAGGTCAGCAATATGATGAAATCTGCTCCAGGATAAATATCAGAAGAACATAAAATAAGTATCCATTAAGACACATAGATGTGTATTACAGCTTTTCTTATATGAGTCACTGCAATGAGAAGAGTGTAGGGAAAGAACTCCTTATTGTGGGTGTAGCCAGCGTCATACTGTAGATTATCCACTGTCTGTCAGTCCTTTAGTCTTCTATTATATGATTTGAAGAAGCATGACTGAGTCTGTTGTATATTCATCCTACATAAGGAGTACTCAATGTATTCCTAAAAATCAATCATTGTAATTACTAGTTGTAAAGTTTTCATGCTGCAAGGTAGGGGGATGGGATGTAGTATGGGCTGCTAGTTAAGAGGGCACATAGTTGGCAGAGCACCCAGAATGTTAGCCATCCTCTGAGATTGTGTGTGCAGCAAATGCAGATTCATCATCCTAAACCACTGCTGTTGGGAATCCAAAGTAAGCACTTAGGACTCAGTCCCTTCCTTCCCGTGCCAGGCTTACCACTTTGGTGGCTGGTGAAGCACTGAAAAAGAGCAAAGAGAAATCCAGTCTGATGCAGAGTGGTGGGAAATTCCTGCTAGGTGCCCGGGAAGGACTGGGTCGAAGAACAACATTAAAGGCTTTTATAAGGCTTCTTAGCAGAGTGCAGTCTGGGGGATGAGTGGGAGGCTGGAGCATTCCCACATGGCACCCTCCAGAACAGAGCCTGGACCTAGAAGAAATAAGCAGTTGGGAGGTTACATTCTCTCGTCGTCTCTCTGTGGCCCTCATCATTTGGGCCTGAGTAGTGGCTTGGGGGGTCTTCGGGTTTGCTTTTTTGCTGTGGATATCGGCGAGACAGGGCCTAGCACCTCCTCAGCAGAAGTCACATTAGTTGTATGTAGGTAAGTAGTAAGTAGTGTTAAGAATCACAGAATGATGAATCTTCTGCTAGTAGTTCATACATGGGTCATTGGATTAAAAACCTTACCTTTCGCCCCTGCCTGCTGTGAGTGAAGTTGTAACATGATTGATGGAAATTTCCCTCCCTCGCTTTGCATCTCTTAAGGCTTTCTTTTAAAATTAGCAAATATTGAAAGCTCCCTGGGTCTGCAGAATTACTGTAAAGATACAGAGGCTTTGCCAACTCCTAAAATAAGCTGAAACATGAGATAGAACAGCATTTTAGAAAATACTTTAGTTGTATTTGTAACAGACTTTAAAAGTAGAATGTATCATGTTTGAAGTTAGCAAAAGTGTCAGAGAAAGTGCAAGCAGCAGGAACAGTTTCACAGGCGCTAGAGCTACCTGTGAAAAACTAGAGCCAGGCACAGGGAACAGTGGATTCCTGAAACAAAGATGCTCCTCAAAAATTTGTAGTAGAAAGTATCCTTCGGGGGTTTAAAAATATAGATTATAAAACATTCATCCTATAACAATGCTTCCCCAAGCAAAGTAGCTCATTATTGTAAGCACATGGAATCTAAAACAAGAGCACATAGGGCCCTGAGCAGCATAATTAGTAAATCAGTAGAGAAATAGCCTGCCCCCCACCCAGAGGAATAGATTTTAGGGCTGGAACATTGCAGTTCTCACAAAAAAATTTAAAATATGCTGTTTGACCTATTCATAGTGAAATGACAAAATGGCCAAATAATTTGGAAATTTTTAAGTAATTGAATCAAAGATATTTGGAGACTGTTGTGAAGATAGGAATCATATACATCAGAAGTTTTACTTGAAATGTAGTCAGAGATACACTAAGGTAAATTCACAAATACACATCATTCTCTTTTAAAAAAAGAAAGGTTTTTTTTGTTGTTTTTTTTTTTTGTTTTTTTTTTAATGAGCTACCATGTTGACTTTCTGGCCTGTCCTAGTGTCTGCTCTGCCGAGTGCCCGAACCTTCTGGAGTTGGGGTCCTGGCTTTGTGCAGAGTGGTTGGCATTTTTTGCCTTTGGGCATCCTTACCTCTCCACTAAATCTGTCTACCTCCCTGCTTACTGTTCTTCTTTTCTCTAGAACTATTTCATTTCATTTGTGTGTGCGCATGAGAGAGGATGCGGACCTGTGGGTGCCACAGGCAGCACCTGTCTTGATTTTGTTGCTCTGCTGATGTTTCAGGCTGGCCTGGGAGTTTCTGCTGGATTCTCCTGTCTCCACTCTTGTCTTGACTGTAGGAGTGTGGGGGTCTGGGTTATAGGAGCATGTCATCACGCCAGCTTTTTACGTGGACTCCAGGAAACAAACTGAATCAAACTCAGATGGATGGGCTTTTGTGACACTGATAGGGTTTTTTAAAGTACATATATGTACTTAACGTGATAAATTCAAAATACATAAATCAAAGGTAATAGCTTACAAAGAGAAATTACCGAACTGTCAATCACAATGTGTGGTTTATTAAATATGTTTGTCTTTTTAATTGTACATTTGACCTATTTTTATAGTTCTATTGTTTTCACACATACATCTCCATTTCACTGCCCCCACTTAAAACTCTTATTGAAATATACTCCTATCAGTAACTCAAACAAAATAACTACTATCTTGAATTATTAAAGTGCAGAATTAGCAGTTTTCTTTAATGGGTAACTTTTAATCTTTGTGGCTATCACACATAATAAAAATACATTTTAATATGCAATCCAAGAAAAATAGCTATGTGCATTTGTGAAATAAAACATCATAAGTAATTTTTGGTTTATTTATTTATTTATTTAGGTTTATTCTTATTTATGTGTATGGGTGTGTGCTCGTGAAAGCCAGAAGTGGGTGTTCAATCCCCTGGAGCTGAAGTTGCAGATTGTTGTGAGCCACCCAAAATGAGTGCTGGGAACTGAACTGGGAGCTGAATTCAAGTCCTCTTTCTAATAGTGCTCTCTCAAAATGACTGACCCACATCTCCAGCCCCATCTTATTTTTAATGCTGACCATGAGCCCCTAAGTTGATTTTACAACTCACATGAGTCACAACTTCACCTCTTAAAAATTTTAGTAGTTATGCCTGCTTCTAACTGAATATACATTTTTTAGATAAATTTGGATGTTCACAAAAGTTCAACACATACTGAGCCACAAAATACAAAATATCAGTCTCAAACACTTTATATTCTTTAACCATAATAAACTTACTAGAAATAATTTAAAAGATAGCTTTTGAGTTTTTAAAGTCTATTTGGTAGTATTAAGTATGCCTATTACTTATAATTTAGAGGTAACAATAAAATATAAAATAATTGACACTAAAGGGCTATGGGTGTGCTATCAAACCTGTGTGCTGTGACCAATCTGCTTCCAAGCTGTCTTTGTTGTTACTGCTAGAAATCAATGTCAGCACTCATGCATGCTAGGCAAATAAGTACTCAAGTACTCTACCCAAACACTCCTATGCCGAAATCATTTACTCTAAATATATTTATTAAGAGAAGAAAAAGAAGGCTAGAGAGATGGCTCAGTGATTAAGAGCATTTGCTGTTCTTGGAGGAAGTACAGTTTAGCTCCAGCATCTGCATCAAGAGGCTCACAGCCACCTGCAAGCTCCACCTCTGGTGCATCTGTTGCCTGCTGTGGCTCCACAGGCACTCAGGTGCATGTGTATTCGTGCACGTCACACAGAGAGAGAGAGAGAGAGAGAGAGAGAGAGAGAGAGAGAGAGAGAGAGAGGGTGGGGGAGAGAATCTTTTTTTAAAGGCAAGTGATAAATAAATGAGTTAATTTTGAATTGTATAATCTGAAAAGCTATAAACAAGACAGTTGATGAAACATTTTTAAAGAGAGAGGAGGAGGGAAGGGAGGGAGGGATGGAAGAAGGAAATAGAAAGAAAAGAGATAAAAACATAAACCACCAGTAGGAATGTAGCAAAGAAGCAGAAGACAGGTAATCTGTGAATGCTTACTAAGAAAAGTCAAAGTGCACGTTCTCCTCGGGGAGCTCGTTTCCGTAGTGCTCTGCCTGTATTCTAAGGAGTTTTTCTCAGTCTCAGGAGTTGGTTACCACTATTTGTAACTTGCTTGTTTTTTTTTTTTTTTAATAATCTCAACATATTATTTACACTTGTGTGTTGGTACCCATATTGGCCAGAAAGAGGGCATAAGATCTTGTAGAGCTGGGGTTGTAAGTTGTTGTGAGTCACCGAGCGTGAGTGTTAGGAATGGAACGTTATTGCTTTTACAAGTGCTTTTAACTGCTGAGCCATCTCTCCGATCCCAATTTTGTAAAATTGATTGAATTTGGGGGCTGGAGAGATGGCTTAGCAGTTAAGAGCACTGGCTGTTCTTCCAGAGGTCCTGAGTTTAAATCCCAGCTCCCACATGGCAGCTCACAACTGTCTGTAAATCCACTTCCAGTGGGTCTGATATCCTCACAACAATGCACATAAAAAAATAAAATATTAAAAAAATAGTTGAATTTGGTGTGTCTTCAGGACTTTTCCAAATGCACCCCAGTTCCTGTCACACAATCCTTTGTCAGCATCTCAAGCTCTGGCTTTGTGTACAGTCCGAGTATTTTCCTTAGGTGGATTCTTCCTTCTTGTCCTGGGTAGTTTATTGTCCTCTTGACACAACTGAAGAGTTATTTGGGAAGAGGGACTCTCAGCTGAGAAAATGCCTCCCTGAGATTTGTGCGTAAATGAACTAGTAGTGTGTTTTCTTGGTTTCTAATTGATGTAGTGTGCTCTGCCAACCCTGGCAGGTGGTCCTGGAGTATAAAAGAAGGCAAGCTGGGCAAGTCAGGAGGAGCAGGCCTTCCTCTATGACCTTTGCTGCATTTCTTGCTTCTAGGTTTCTTCTCTGACTTCCTTCATGATGAACTGTGATGTGGAACTGTATATTGAAATAAACCCTTTCCTTCCCAAGTTGCTTTTGGTCATGGTGTTTCATCACAGGAATAGAAACCCTAAGACACTTCTAAAGAAAAGTCACCTCTGACATGGTGCCATGAATCCGAGTAAACTGTTATTCTAAAGTACTGGAGTAGGGCAGCAGTATCCATGAGTTAGAGATAAAGAAAAGCCTTGGGAAGAACCTGAAGCATCCAGCGCTGAACTGTCATCAGCCTGGTGAGGCAATCAACAGACCAGACCCTCAAAGAAAGCCTATCACTTCAGCAAAGGTTACATGGAAGAAGATAATAGACAAAAGCAAGAGCAGAGGGAACCACATGGGATGCTTCAGCGGCTAGATGGATAACAGGGCAATACTCACCACAGTCCTCAAGACCTGTGCCAAGGACTGTACAGGCTGACTGCATGGAGTGGCCACGTGGAAGTTATGGACAACTCTGATTGGCTTAAATTCCCCACCTAGAGTCATTCTTCTAGTCCTGCCAGAAGCTTTTCAAAGTGATGAGCACAGACAGTATTTATCGTACAGAGATATTGTTTATAATTCATTATTGAACTTCTTTGCTAACCTGTTCCTTTAGGGCAGCGGTTTTCTACCTGTAGGCTGCAACTCTTATGGGGATAGAATAACCCTTTCATAGGGGTCACCTAAGACCATTAGAAAACATGGATATTTACATTACAATTCATAGCACTAGTAAGATTGCAGTTATGAAGTAGTAATGACAATATTTTTTTTATTGGCTGGGGGGGGTCATCACAACATGAGGAAGTGTATTAATGGGTCTCAGCATTAGGAAGGTTGTGAAACACTGCTTTAGAATGCCTGTTCTTAGACGTCAGAATAGATAGAAAAGGAAGAGGAGTAGACAGACGAGGGACACGTGACTCACAACCTAGGCTACAAAGTGTATATTTAATATCCCAGGGGCCCCTGTAGGCGGCAGCTGAGGGCACATCCCAGAGGAAACACTGCCTCAATGAAAACAGCATGCTCTTCATAGCAGAGTGGTCTGGATGACAGTGGTGATAATGTGGGTATCTGTTTAGTATGACATCTGCCACTGAGCTTTGATGTCCCTTACCTTCACTGTCTGCATTCTCTGCATCCTTCATCCTTCCCTTTATAAAAGCCCCTGTACTGGAGAAGGGGAGAAAAGAAAAAAGAAAAAAAAAAAGACAGTCAAAGAACTGTTGTCCTGATTCCATTTCTGTTGCCGAGGTTAAAAACATTGACCAAAAGCAACTTAGGGGTCAAAGCGGTTGTTTCAGGTTACAATTCTAGATCACAGACTGTCACTGAGGGAAGTCAAGGCAGGACCTTGAAGGCAAGCCTGCTTGCTATTCCACACCGCACCACCTTTAACCAGGTATGGTAGTTTGAATGTAACTGGCCCCCACAAGTTCATAGGGAGTGGCACTGTTAGGAGGTGTGGCTTGTTGGAGGAAGTGTGCCACTGTGGAGGCGGGCTTTGAGGTCTCATATATGCTCAGTGTCTCAAACCACTTCCAGGTGCCTGCAAGTCAAGATATAGGACTCTCAGCCACTTCTCCAGCACCACGCCTGTTTATATGCCACCATGTTGCTAAAAAAAAAAAAAAAAAAAAAAACCTTTGAAAATATAAGCCACCCCAATTAAATGTTTGCCATGGTCATGGTGTTTCTTCACCGCATAGAAACCCTAACTAAGAGGTTGGTACCGTGAGTGGGATGTTGCTGTGATAGGCCTCACCATGCTTTGAAGGAATATGGACCTTGGGACTATGGATTAGAAAAGCAGTTGCTGTTTATGGGCCATGACAGTAGGAATATGGAAGACAGTGGTACCGAGTGTGATTTGAACTGGCTCAAGAGGTTTCAAAAAAGAATTTTAGTGTGTTGGCTAGAGATCATTTTTTGTGATATTTTGATGAAGAATGTGGCTGCTTTTCTCCTTTGTCCAAACAATCTGTCTGAGGTTAAATTGAAGAGTTTAAGATTAATCCCACCGGCAGAGGAAATCTCAAAACAGCCTAGTATAGACCCTGTCATGTGGTTATTTAGTGTTAACTCAAGATTTTTTATGAAAAGGAGTAAGCTAAGGAGAAAAGGAACTTGAGGAAGTGGAATGGAGCTAAATCCTGAGTTTAAGGACATAAACAGATTAAGAAATGGGATAAAGGGAGTAATGACCTCAGGGCAAGATCCCACCCGGGCTAAGTTTCCAACTTGTGAAAAGGAATTAAGAAAAGCTTAAAGCAGGGTGTGTCGTGCACACCTTTAATCTCAACACTCAGAAGGCAGAGGCTGTCTGATCTCTGAGTTTGAAACCACCTAAAACAAAAGTTGATGAAAATGTAATTGAACTAGAGGGCCATATTCCAACCCCAGTAAACAAAAGAACTTGGCATCTTCAGCCACTTGATTCTGGCTTTAGAGTCAAGGATATTCTTTTAAAAAAGGCATTTTGTTTGGAATCTCCCTCCAAAGGAAAGCCACTGAGGCCAGGCAAGTGTCAGAGTGTGCCTGAATGGAAGCCTAGAGAGGCCATTGCATAAAGCTATGAAGGTGAAGCCTGGATTTTCTTAGAGAACCCAAGCCATAGCAGATGCCAGAGCCATGGGATACCTGCCAAGGAAAGCTACCCAAAACAAAGAAGTGTGTTTCAGTCAACAAAGCTGAAAGGAGTTGGAGATCTGAAGAGCGTTTTGATATCAGACATAAAGATGCAGAGTTTGGAGTTTGCCCAGCCAGTTTTCAGTCCTGCTTTGGTTCAGTATTTCCGCCCTATGCTTCCTTCCCTAAGTTTTGGACCGGTAATGTAAGTTCTGTGTATATGTTGGAAGCTCATAGGTGGTGGCACTATTAAGAGGTGTGACTTTGTTGGAGTAGGTGTGGCATTGCTGGAGGAAGTGTGTTACTGTGGAGGCGGGCTCTGAGGTCTCACATATACTCAAGCCATACCCAGTGTCTCAGACCACTTCTGTTGTCCCGGGAGCCAAGCTACTTCTCCCGCATCATGTCAGCCTACATGCTACCATATTGATAATGGGCTAAGTCTCTGAAAATGTAAGTCACCCCAATTAAATATTTTTCCTTTATAAGATTTGCCATGGTCATAGTGTCTCTTCACAGCAATACAAACCCTAACTAAGACACCCGGGAATTCATTTCACAGCCGCAGAGGTACAGTAGAAACTATGGAGACTAGCTTATGTGATCTTTTTTATATAGTCCGAGCACCTGCCTAGGGATAGTGCCACCTATAGTGAGTTGACTCTCGTACATCAATTAACGATCATTGTCTCCGCCACCTACAAGCTAGGCAATTTCTTAACTCAAGCTCTTCTCTCAGGTGATTCTAATCCATTTCATGTTGATAGTTAAAGCGAAGGACAGCTTCATCCCTGTGTTCTTAGGTAATATCCCTGAAATACATTGACTCCTAGGAAAGCAGCAAAGAACCATTTTGGAGCAAGTGCAAAGAACACACCCACCCTGGCTAGTCATGTTCAGAGTGGGCTGCCCAGAGCTGTAATGTATTTTCCCAAGGAAATGATGTTAGCACAACACAAACATGTTTACCCATAGTGTTCCAAAACCAGTCATAACATACCTAAACCATCTTGGATACTAGTGTTTCCATGGAAAATTTCACTCAGATTTTTCCCCTTAAATTGCTGTGGACACATTTCTCCATCAAAGAGGACTAGCAGCCCTATGGATAACACTGTGGAATTATAAGTAGAGTCATAACTCCTGGTCTGTAGTGCTTGCAAAGGACGATGGGGGTGGGGTGTGTGGAGTGGAGATCCTGGAAGAGAAACAGAATAAAGCTTTTTAAAGGTAAAAGAGTTGGGAGTTCTAGAGAGGCTAAAGGAAGGTTGAGAAATGTGGGGGACCGGGAACTCACTGGATTGAAGTCTCCTGGATCTCCTCACTGTGTTTCTTCTTTGGTCCCAATGAGCTTGGCCTCCTTCCCTCCCTTTTTGCTGTTCACATATGGGCTTTAATGAAACTGAGTTCAAGCCCATGCTGCTCCCACTCAGCTGATCTTAAAACAAGCACAGCAGCTTTAGTGTGTGTTTTACTTCTGTCAAGGAAGTCGCCCTGCTAACCCCTCCTCAGTCATCCTTTCCCCTCTGCAATTACAAGAGCAGATAGTCACCCTCTCCTTACCTGGCCCCCAAAGGCTCCAGGACAGTCAGTATTAAGCCTACTTCTGGCTCAGAATTACTGATCAATTTTCTTCCTAAAAATGTTTTCCTCCTCTCCACTCTGAGCCAATACCTGTTTCTTAGAATGCCATGAGTCATCTAAAACAGGATTTTCTCCGAAAGGTCATCCTTGACCTTGCCTGCCACCAGGGAACTCAGGATCCCTGCTCCCTCTCCAGCCGGTTCTACTTTGTCTTTTCCGTTCATCACACATTTGCATCTTACATGTTTGCTTTATTGTCTGCTGCACCCGTCATGAAATACAGGCATGCTGAGTGTTTTTTATGTGAACCACTGAGTAGGATAGCCCCATTGGGGGATAAATCCTCAACAGTACAAAGCCAAAGAAATGAGCAAACAATAGCTGTAACCTCTCAGCTAGAACCTTTATATGCCAACTAAAATCAAGGGAGATAGCCCCAGTAAGTAAGTGTGTTTGTAGGCATGATGGGCCAAATTTCTTCCAAAACTCTGTATTAAATATCTGCTACTAACAAAATGTCTCAAGTGAACAAGGCTGTTAATAGTCTCTGTCTTTGTGAAGTTTATCTTGCAGCCAGGATAACAATTAGGATGATGCATCCGTCTACATAAATTGGTAATTATAACTTTGAGACTTATAATTTTGATTAATGCAATGAAAAGTTACAGAGAGATGTAAGAGTCTTTAACAGAGAGATCTGACATGTTCTGTAGCCAACAAGGCAGAAAAGACTTTCTGAGACATGCTGGAAACCTGTGCACTAAGAACCATCGTGCTCCTCCGCCTCCTCCAGAGTTGGCCTTAAGGGAGGTGCCACGTAGTGGTGCCTCAGCATAATAGGGGAATTTTGCACTTGGTAATTCTTGGGGACCCTGTCTGTGTACTGCAGAATGAATGCTTGGTAGCACTGCTTGCCTTTACTTACTAGGCAACCCATTGTGTGATAGCTCCAGATGCCTTCACCTGGGATAACCCCAGATGCCTTCGCCTTGAGCAATGTCCAAGGCCAAAGAAGGATGATGTGACCAACTATATCCCTCCTCCCTTCCCCAACTAAGAGCCACTGCTCTATATGAAATGTGGTCTTTAAAAAACTTGATTTGTCTAAGTCAAAACCCCAAACTAACTATTAATTAGTTAAATAACTATCTGTTGAGTAGCAAGACACCACAGTGAGAAAAGAACCATGCATTTGGAAATAGATAAAAGGTCAGTTTTGAAATCCATAACATTCTGGAAGACGGATATATCCTTGGTGAAAGCAGTTATCTTTGGGAACATGACATTTTAGCAAAGGCTTAAAAGAAGCAGAGGAGTATGTGTCATGAGAGGAAACTCCAAGACCAAGAAGGCTAGTAGAGGGTCTGCCCTTGGCCTTGCCTTCCCATCAGCTCCTTTGTGCCTGCAGGTCTCACCAGGCTCCTTTGTGTTTCAGAGGGTCCTCCATGGAAGGGCAGCTGAACGGACTTCAGAGCGGCCTTAACCCTGCAGCCTTTATTCCCATCGCCAACTCCACAGGTCAGTGGCCTGCTCTTCTCAGGGTGGGGCAGCAAGGAAGGTGGCATCTGGCACTTCTCTCCTTTGCTTCTATCAAGAGCATCAGCTCAAAGGAACAAATTTCCAGGCTTTGAAAGCACTGGCAGATAGGTATCTTGACAATATTTTTTCTTTAGAATACTATTGGCAGCCTGGGGTCTGTAGTTACCCCCCACCCCCCACCCCAACCGATGGGGTAAATGCAGCATCCTTGTCTAGCAGACTATTCCGAGTTTCAATAGGGATCTTACACTCCCTGTGTTTGACTGGTACTTCACTATTCATATAGTATTTCTGCATGATGGATCTCTCAGCCCTCACAACACCTTAATGAGGTTCATCTCCTACCTCCCCTCACATGAGGAAACTAAGACTCAGCATATTGGTTGCACATGCATCCATAGATGTCTGGACTTTAACCTAAGTCTTGTTGTGTTGATGCCAAAGATCTGTTGCCAGGGCCCTTAGCTCTCATTGTAAGTGCATATATGCAAGTGAGGTAGCAGTGAGACAGAGGGGTTTTTACATAATAATTGATAAGCACAAAACTGAATGAAAGGAGCTCACTTCGACCCAACTCAGCAAACATCGACTACTGAGACTTAACTGTGGAACAGATCACTGGGCCCCTGAGTTCCACACAGTACAGGGCAAACAAAATGGTCTCCATTCTGTTTGAGACACTGAAAGACTCAAGGAGATGGAAGAGGCATGGGGAGTAGCTCCAAGAGATCCTATGGCTAATCTGGTACTGGGGTTGTGGGGAACAACAGCAAATAACATTGACTAGGCCTTTGCTATGTGTTGAGTGCTTTATAGCAACCCCATGTCAAATGTACAAATCTAAGAACAGAGAGCCCCTGTCTTATTTATGTGTAGAATAATGAATAGATTGGGAAGTACATGTCAAGTGTCATGGAATACATACAGTGAATACAAAGGCCCTGTGCATGTGCATATATGTACTTTTCCTGCAGAGCCCATTTGTTAGTATGGCTGGGGAAAGGCTATGTGTGCAAGAGAAAAATGGTGATGTATCAGGGCAGTCCTAAGCCTTGGAGGGAATTAGTTATCATCCTGACAGCTGCAAGAAGCCCTGGAGAAGCTCAGGAAGAGTTCAGGGAACGTGATAAGGAGTGGCTGTGCCCTGAATGTGATAGCAGATTCCCCGAGAAGCTTGACTGTATCTTGAGGACAGTTACATATATCTCACTGCTTTATTTTAAGGATTAAATAAAGCAGTATGTACAGAGGACTCTTTCTTCATCCAAGTTACTGGGCCATATTAACATTCTAATAAAAGCGTAAAAATCAGTTTTCCTTCAAGGCATTAGAGCCTGAAGTCAGGAGATATTTGATGGCCCTATGCTTGTGACCTTCCCCATGAATACTAGAGCATGGTGGTGTCTGCTGTTTCATGCTGGGCATTTCACTACACCTCACGGGTGCTAGGTGCTCTGTCACTGAGAGCACCCCAGCTCTTAGAAGCATTGCAGTTAGGTTTAAGGAAATAAAAGTTGCACCAGGATCTGTGATGGAGAGAAGTGATGACTGAGAAACATGGGCAGGTTTGAAGTCTCTCTGGGTCACATCACGTAGAGCCCCTTCCCTCTCCACATGCCTTAAGCTGGACCCCTTTGCAAGACCTGGGAACCCTGACTACCTCATGTGCATCCTCATAGAACCTTAGGTAGTTGAACTCTGTGTTCTCTGGCTGAGGGAATAAGAACTGAGGAGGATCAGCTGGGTCATGATTGCAGCAGCTTGGTGGCCCTTGGTGACATTAGTCAGAAGATCATGTCAAAGTCATGCTGTATTTGTGTCGGCATAAACAGCAGGGCAAACAGTGACACTCTCAGTCTACCATTTTCCTCGCTGTCACCTTAAGGGAAAAGCCAGACGATTGTTCCTGCCTTGTTCACTCACCAGATAGTTAGTGCTTTGTCACCCTCCACGTGTTGTTGGATTTCTTGTCTGTGACTTTCCTGATGCTAACAAAATGCTGAAGTCAACTAGTCAGGGCTGACACTTGGTGAATTCCCAGCACACGTGGCATTGGCAACTGCTAGTGAGTAACTGCCCTGCATGGCAGTGTTTCAGCAATGCAGCTTGTAATGTACACAGCAGTTAGATCTAAAAGCTATTCTAGAGTTTCAGAAGGGTGTTCTGTGCAAGGGAGACGAGGCTCCCACTTAAAGAAAGCAGCAGTTTTCTTTAAGCCCAGGGGCTGGGGGAGGGAAGGCAGAAAAAGAACACAACAATACCACATTACTCCCTCAGCTGTCTTGTACAGTAACAGGCCCATAAATCTAGCCCATGTCTGTTTCCTGGCCTTTAACCCTTGTCTTTCATCTGGCTGACTCCGCTTTAAGATGTGTGACTTTGCAGGTAGCTCTGAGTTGTAAAATGGCTGAGCCCTTTACTGCTGATAGTGTGCTTTGCATTCTTTCTTCTATGCACACTAAGTAAACTAGAGCTCTCCTAGCAGAGGGTGTGGCTGGAATACCATCTTCCTACTTCCCTACCTGGGCCTTACATTCTAAGTTTGCAGTGAAAGGAAGGGGGAAGGCAGCAGACTTGGAAATTTGAGAAGGAAGCTGGAGTGAAGGTCAACCTCATTGGTCGCCCTTTATAACCATGGTGCCCCTTCTTGAGCTCTGAAGTGCTAATGGTGAACTAAAACAGTAGAGAAGGCAAATTAGATAACTGAGGTCCTAGGTTACTGTAGGGATCTTCCCCTACACCCTCTGCCCTGGCCCAGCCCACTCCTTACCTTCTGTACAGCATGCTACCGGAATACAGCCTCATACCCTTATCTTAAGCTCCTATTGGTCTGTAGTTATGATGGGACCTTGCTCTCTTGAAAATCAACGATGGATGTCATTTATAAGAAGAAAGAAGCAATGTGCTGTTAAATACTTATTGTCTCCAGCCCTGGTTTTAAAAAAAAAAAAAAATGTGCAGTGAGTCTATGATCTTTTCATTGGGACAGCATGGAAGCACCTCAGTGTGACTGTGCCCGCTCCCTCCCTTGGTATCTTGAGACAAGAGCAATGGACTTTAATGTAAAGCCAATCCAGAGGGACTTACATTACACCCTCAGGACCTAGAAGTCACTTTAACTTCTCAGTGACTTATTTGCCTGGCAGCAACCAGTGGAATGACCTGTTTTTATTATCAGAGTATTCATCATATATTCTGTAGTTTTTGGAGCTCCTCTGTGGGTCTGAACATAAGTTAAGAATAAAGTAAGCAATGCTCCTGGGGTGATGGCCCTACTATCTGATATTAACTCCCATTTCATTCCTACTGGGACTCTAACTTCTATTCCCCAAGCATTCTTCTGTGCAGGGGTGGAGGGTAAGATTTTGAGGTGATGCCCACTCCTGTGCTGTTGGGAATCAGAAGAGAGGAGAGGTGTTTGGCAGGAGGTGGGGTGGCAACATCTGAGAACAAAGGTTCTCTTAGCCTAGTTTGGGATTTTTACCTCTTGTCCTTTGGGCCAAGATCAAATACAGTGTTAAGTGGGGATTTTTTTTTTCTTCATTTTTCCAGGATCTTTGGAAGCTCCCCAAGTTATTTTCGCCAGATCCAAACCCTTACCCACACAGTCTGGAGCCCTTGCTACAGTTATAGGACAGAGAAAATCAAAGTCGGTGAAGTCAGGGACAATTTAAGGTAATAGTAAGAATAAGAGCATATTTTTGTGGTTATCACTTTCTGACTTTGTGCCACAGCAAGGGACTTAATAGCTGTAAGGAAAAGCAACACAGTGCAGGGTCTGGGGACATAGCTTACCGGTACAACATATTTTTAGCATGCACAAAGCCCTGGGTCACACCCCCAGTACCAACAAAGAAAAAAGGAGTCAAGTTGGGACTTTATAAAAACATAGCACATAAGGACGACTACTTCAAACCTGTGTTAAAATTAAGCTGTGCATAGCTAGTTTCTATGCTGTCACTGGCCCCCAGAAGGTGGCGCTGTGGTAGTAAGAACTTTCTCTGCTGTTATTAGAAGCTTTTGTTTAAAATGCAGGGTCTTTGAGACAAATCAAAACTTGAAAGCCATAGCCAAGGTTCACAGGTAAAGTATAACAGGGGTTAGGGGAAAGGTAACACTGTTAAGGCCCAATTGCAATTGTCTCAACAGAGAACAGAGATTCATTATCAGGAAAGGCTTTTAGACTAAAGACCAGAGGTAGGTACTTTGTGGACTTTGAGTTAACGAGGTAGAAAGGAAGTAACAATTTTGTAAAGGCTTTGGTGACGCTGATAGTTGTGGTTGTTACAAGTTTTAAATTGGCATTAGCACACATCTGTTAAATGGTAGCAAAGCAAGCAAGAGCCCATCCTATACCACCTGTGGTAGCCTGTGCAATTGAGGCCCTGCCAGACGTGGTCTTGTGAAGCTGTGTCCTCACCCACTAATGCTCTTCAGGGCTATGGCCAGAACATAGCCCTCAGCACTCACCAGAAAATTCTCTGAAACCTCAAGACTGTAATTTTTCCTTTCTTCTGTGCTTAGTCTCACATACTCAGCATTCATGGTACACCTCCTATGAGCTGAATATTCTTCTTTCCTCTGGGGGAATATTTATGAACTTCTTTGAGAAGCATTATTCATTAAAAATACCCCAGCAGAGCAAAGGAGAAAGGAAAGCTGTTTACCCACCGCAGGGTTCATTTACATTGGATCAGAAAGCTTCAAATATCTTTCCCAACCCATTTAAACTCTCTCCAGAAAGGAATGAGGAGAGAGGCAGGAACACCAAATCCATGACTTGGTCATCTACCAAAATGTACCGAGAAATTGAAAACACCCAGAATTGTGGTGCCGCTCAGCCAATGGCACTTAAACCCTGACACTAAGCAGTCTGTCCTGTGATGAACACCCAGTAAAATATAGAAAACTGAGCAAGAAAGTCAAGATGTCCTTCATATACTGGCATTCAGACGGGTGAATGTGATAGCCAGCTCCAAACCAAATTGATGGGCCGCCAAGGAGCACTGGCGTCTCTGTTTCCAGGTCTGTGAGACTCGGTCCTGCCGTGCTGGATCACGTCCCTCAAGCCTCTCTCTGGTCAGTCATCGGCCATGTAGGCTTGTCAGCAGCACAGCCTTGAGAAAGTCCATTTCCTCACCTAGAATTCTGCACAAACACAGTCCTGATGAACTTGAGCTCACCATCTTCTGGAGACAGCTGAGTGGGAGACAGCATGCCAGGGGTGCAGGGGCATGGGGCCAAAGTCGGTCTCGGAAATCAGCCTCCTATGAGCATTATGGCTACAGGAAGGTATTGCCAAGCAGACCCCAGCCCGTGTCTGCAGAGACCGTTAATTCCTTTCATATCACCCATTTGCAGTCGGCTGCTTTCCTTAACACAGTGAGGAGGCAGATGAGTCTCAGAGGCTACGGCCCATTCCAGCAGCAGTCTAAAATGGTGTCAGGTGGAGGTCTCTGCAGCCACAATCACTGATGAGCAGCATCTGCAGCTGTGAATGTCCCAGAAGCCTTCCTTATGTAGACTGGAGAGGTAGCAGGACATGCTAGACTGAAGACGGTGGTCGCAAGACATGTTATATAATGGTGAGGAAATTCTTGGTCTCCTCTTGAGGGTAACTGTGCTGAGGACATCAGAAATGAAAGGCTGTCTAAGACCCCTCTGTACCTGCCCTAGGCAAGTGTCACATTCAGGGGCCTTGCCATATTTGTTGCCTCAGCTTCTGTCTATTTACCATATTTACTGTATTCTCAGTGTTCTGATATTTGGGTTCCCTATAGGCCAGGAAAGTGTCTGCCCCCACCAGGGCTATTCAGTTCTGCATATAACCCTAAGGTGCCCCAGAACAACCACTCTTTTATGTGCAAGCCAACCAGTCCCAGGTTCATGTTCCCACCAACTGTCTTTATCAGACTCCTCCCACACCACCACAAGTGTTCACCCCGTTCAGTCATCCCTAAACCAGATCCCCAGCATCTAACACACTTCAGCGTTCCAAAGCCCATTGGAAATTATTCAGAAGAGAGAAATAAAGACAAGTCTTCTCTTTGTCCAGGACACCAGGGATTCCCCTTGTTTCTGCCTGCCTCCTCACCAGCACTGGTTAGTTTTCTGACCAGTGATTGTAATGTACACTTAAGCACCTCTCTAGGAGCCGGAAGTATAATCTGCTTCCTCCTCCTAAGCCTTTCCCTCCTCCTCCTGAGGCTGCACTGACTTCTCATACTGTGTCCAACATGCACATTCTTAAAACAAACACCAATAATAAGAGTTTCACTAATTTTCAGCGCTAGGAATCTACAAAAGTTATTAATTGGGTTCACGTCACCCGGCTCCAAGCTACTGTCTTAGCACTCCCTGATAGGCCTCATCACACAGTGATACTTCAGCTAGCCTGATCTGGCTGCAGCCACACAAAAGGACGCAGCCTATACATGGCCTACTGACCTGGCTTCCAGCCAGTGAAACCCCATGCATCCCTGTCCTGAGGCCTTTTGTGTTGCAGTCACTCTATGTTGAGAAACAAAACTCCAGTATAGCTGAATCACCTGGTGGGAAGTTGGAGAGGAGGCAGCGTGGCATTTAAATTGGGGAAGATGGGAGGGTACTTCTAAGAACCCGCCCAAAGGGGGATTGGTCTACTTGAAAGAAAGCCAGGCAACTCTTTTTCTGAAGTGGATTAAGAAATAGCTACTGGGAAAGATAACATCTGAAAATTGATACTGTCTCTTGTGGAGCTGGCCAAATCCCAAGAAAAGAATGATGCTTCTTCAACTGTTAACAATTACTACCTTGTTATAGAGACAAGGGAGGTCCAGTGACGGCCTTCTCACACACTGCTCTTGGGGGGAAAAGTGCCTAGCACCCTGGATCCTAGACCTGTACCCCTCATTGTGTTTTGTAGCAGTGTTGTGTGGTCCTGTGTAACCTCTGTTCAGTTTGGGTGGCAGAAGATCCAGTTCCTTCTTGTAGCCCTGAACCGGGCAGATAACCATTATAAAGTGGCCTTCTCCTGTGTGTCTCTCCACAGCTCGCTTCCTGTTTACAATCCAGCCTCCAGTCACACAGCGAGTTAACCCACATGCCTGCTACTAGTCTTAACGGGATGCTTGTTATAGCCACATACCTTTGCTTTACCATCCTTGTGTCCTTAGGACATAATCATTCCTAAAAGTTCCACAGAAAGAAAATGGCATGTTAAGCCATGCCTGTCTTTGGAAAAAGCAATCTTTACTCATGGAATATTTACAACTGTGCTTATTACCTCATGGCAGAGTTGGAACTGGGTTCCAGGGGGTGTAGGTATTTAATTGCAGGGCTTGAAGAATGATGAAGTAGATTGCCCTGTTGACATGATTGGTGTTGATATTTATCCTTTATTCTTTCAAATCAGATTATAAAGAAAAGATTCGGGTTCCCTCCAGTCCTCAGAGTGGAGAGCATCACTCCTTAGACTAAAACAACCATTGCCTAGACTTCTGTTCACTTCTGAGCATGGGTGTCCCAGTCAGCTGCACAGCTAGCAAGGGCTCTCTGCTCTTAACCTAATCCAGGTAATCCAGTTACCTGATGCCAGAGAGGAGCGGCAACATCAGTAAGACATAACCTGTGACCCCAGCACAAAATGGGGATGAACGTAGGAGAGACCCGGTTCTGAGATGGTGAGAAAAGCCAGCTGGTTGTAAGTCAGTGCAGAGCTTTGGTTTATCAGTCTCTGGTCAGTAAGCAAAAGGTTTGCTCTTTTGTATTTCTGTACTGGAATATTTGAGAGGGTTTTTATCCTCTTTCCCTTCCTATTTACTTGTAATTTGCCATGGCAATTCAAATAGATTATAAGCCTGAGTGTAGGTATCTTGGATCTGATAAGGTTTTATGTTTTTTGTTGTAGGACTGAAAATTGTATTGGATAATGTACATTCATAGTTTTAAGCAGATGGCCATGAGAGGAAAATTTCAAAACTATTGCTCTTAAGAGATTCTTCTCCAGTCTTTTGTTTCTGTTCATTTCTTTTTCCATTGTGCATATGTGCAAACATGTACCCCTTTCTTATGCAGAGGATCTGACTTGTCCACGGCAGGCTTTTGATCATTGAGAAGAGAGGTAGCTCAGCGGGTAAAATACTTTCTGTGCAAGTCTGAGGACCTCAGTTCCAATACCTAGAACCCATGGAAAGCCAGGCACAGAAGTATACACTGTAATCCCAGTGCTTCTACAGCAAGAGGGGAGATGGGAACAGGTGTTGTGTTAGGTTTCTGGCCTGGACTTTAGGGCCTAGCCTCAAGGTTTGGATCCACACACCCGCAGATCCTCAATTCCTCAGAGACACACAGATGCTTACATTAATTGTACACTGATTGACGCTAGCTTCTTACCCTTAATCTAAACCATGATTCTTATCCTATTCAGCCATGTGGCTCGGTACCTTTTCTCAGAGCAGCATAGTTGTCCTCTGCATCTTCTGGCTTCTCTGGCAACTCTTGAGTCTCTGTGGCATTTCTGCTCTGTTCTTCCTGTTCCAGAGTTTTCTTAGTCTGGTAGCCCTGCCCACACTTCCTGTCTGCCTTTGGCCAATCAGCACTTTTTATTAAACTCATAGGCAGACATACATACTAGAAACACACACCATACATACACAGGAGAGATGTCCCCTCTGTGGAGTGCACTTCTATGAAGGGAAGTTGCTGTATATAAACATGGAGAAGAGATAGTCTTAGGAGCCAGGCTCATGAAAACTGGCCACCTGGCCAAACAGTGAAGCAGTACTCTGTTAACCTATTCCTCTGGCCAAGTCATATGTCGACTCTTCAAACACAGACATCTACCATTACCAGATCCTCTGCATGAAGAAGTGTGCACATAAATATGTGCACATATAGATAGCAATAAGAAGGGGTAAATATGTACATATATAGATAGCGATAAGGATGAGCAAGTACTAAATAAGATTGAAGAGGGTCTTATTTCCAAAAACAGCTTTCTGAAAATTCCATATTACAGTATCTGATTATATCAAGTGGCTGGGTAGTGGTGGTGCACACCTTTAATCCCAGCACTTGAGAGGCAGAGGTAGACAGATCTCTGTGAGTTCAAGATCAGCCTGGTCTACAAAGCAAGTTCCAGGACAGTCTCCAAAGCTACACAGAAAAACCCTGTCTTGAAAAAAACAAAAACTGCCAACTGTATTACCCAGCATTTCCCAGCACCGTTTGCAGGGTAAAAGCACTGGGGGGGGGGGGGGGGGGGGGGGGAGTCGCAGCTCTACCTGGCGTTGTGCACCATGTTTGCATTTATTCTTCAGAAGACACAATCAGAACTCTTCCCATTCATTTATCAGCAGATGCATGCTGGTGGCTGCTTCTCCAGTCATATGCCAGCCTGATGTAGTGTAGTGTAAGTATAGGAGTTGAAGTTGCCACATCATACATTCCTGGCAGCTTCTTTTGGGTGAAAGTATAACTCCAGAGGTACAACATAAACTCCAGCATAAAGTCTCAAAATATAATGGAAAATATTAATAAACAAGAGCCTGAAATGTGAGGGGAAACTCATATCTAAGAAATGAGAAAACCCAAAAATGTCTAGATTGGAGGTCAAATAAACCATAGTTGATGTAAAACTTGGTCCCAAGTGTTATGTTAGCCAGAACAAAAAGAAAAGTAATAGAAATTAGAGTTTTTATTACCTGAAGGGGGGTGATCAGTAGTAGAGTGCATGCCTATCATGCTTGAGGCTCAGGGTTTCCCTCCCCAGCAGCATAAAAAATAAAAATAATAAACCTTATTGAGAGGCAATCAAGCTTTTTCCTATTTTTTTCCTATTCATATTCCAAAGTAACTATTTAGCATGCTTTGTGTAGAGTTCACTGAATGAAGTAATAGTACTCTCAGCCAGCTAGCCCAGAAATGTGTTTCATTTGGCAGCTTTCTAACACAATGTACATGCAGGAAAAAAAAAAAATCTCATGGTGCATGTCAGCATAGATGGCACCATGACAAGACACAGCCAGTGGAGAGTCTTTGCTCACATAACGCAGAGGTAGGATAGTGGCTGCCTGGAGGACTGTGTGGATTGCATGTCTTAGATCGTCCTATGTATAGCTTCTCTTTAGCTATTTACAGACTTCGGCAGGGGCTCAGATACGTGCTCTCTCCTCTTGCTGTACACATGTGGACAGGAAGCAAGTGACCGAAGTGCTCTCTCCACGGGATATGTGTCTTCTCTGGTCCTGTATTCACATAGTTTCTTCTATTATGATGCTGTGCCTTCCTCTTGCCTTGGTCTATCTCCCTTCCCCTCTCTCCCCGTCTCTCTCCATCTCTCTCCCTTTCTCACTCCTGCAGCTCTCCTGCTCAGCCCTGTTCCCACCCCTGATCTGACTCAGCTCTGGCAGGGCTCTGATTGCCCTCCTCACACTCAGCCATCATGGGTTATTGGAATGCTGTTCCGGCCTCTGCAAAGAGAAAACCAGTCCAGTCTGCAGCCCCAGCCTCGTACCCAGAGCACAGCAGGCGTTAGAAGTTCTGCTGAGAACATGAATGAGTGAATCTCACATTTCTTCCTTGGTTTATTTTGCTAATATCTGTATGCTTATGCATATTTACAAACTCTCCCAACCCTGAGGGAGCCAGTTAAACTTCTCTTCTTCCAGTAAGCTGCATTGTAGATTTGCATTTATCTGGTCAGTTTTCAGTCAGTCCCTCAAGACCTAACAGTTTGTATCATCAGGTTTAGCAGTTCTTTATATTTAATTTTCCTATCGATGGTTGGTTCTTGGGCAGATTGTCTCTTCAGTAAGACCACAAGTTAAGGTAGAATTAGATTTCGTGAGAATCACTGGCAATACACAAAATGCTTCAATGCCTTGAAATGTGAGATTTAAAATAAATAATATATATTTAGATACATAAATTCGCTTGTGGAAAATAAGTCCATTGTTCTGGCCTGAAGTAAAAATGAAAAATCTCTGAAGACAAAATCTAACGGAAAATATGTAAACAATATATTATATTATTAAACAAACTTCACAATGAGATGTCCCATCTCTTGTAGCCCTATGAAACTGTTTTCTATAAAATAACCACTGATCGCTACTGTAGATACTGACCTCTGACCTGGATTTCAGACTCCATCATGAACCTGCATATTCAGGCACAATTTCCTCATGGGGACCTTCCATGCAGGCCACACCCCAAAGACCTCAGTGTAAGGAGGCAAAGCCGCAGTGCGCCTCCGATGCTTTGAGTTACGTTATCCTTCAACTTATTTTTTCTGCACCCCTCAGAGCCCTTTCTTGTTTATCACTAAGATGAGATTTTCTTCTGAACACTGAAGGGGGATGTATAAATTTCAAACCTTCCGTACATTTCTCGGGTGTCTCTCAAAAGGTATATATGTTGGATGCTGCACTTTGCTCTCAGAGCTGTGGCTAGCATTGAGCATTATGTGAACTATATCTTCAAGGTTCTAGACCAGTAGTTCTCACCCTTCCTAATGCTGCAATCCTTTAAATACAGTTCCTCGTGTTGTGGTGACCCCAAACCATAAATTTGGTTTTTGTTGTTACTTCATAACTGTAATTTTGCTACTGTTATGAATCATAGTGTAAATATTTTTGGAGATAGTGAGGTCGTGATCCACAGGTTGAGAACTACTGTTCTGGAGCCGTGCACTTTATATTTCTAAGTTTGTAATGGTCCAAACAGGACCAAAGCTCGCTTAGCCTTTACCTTTCCCACATTTACTTAAATTCAGCCCTCTGTCGTCTATCACTGTCACTCTGTCGTCTATCACTATCAATAACTGTCTAAGCTCTTCAAGATTCAGAATGTGCCAGGAGGTGGCACACACCATTAATCCCAGCATTTGGGAGGTAGAGGCAGATGGATCTTTGTGACTTTGAGGCCAGCCTGGTCTGTAGAGTGAGTTCCAAGACAGCTAGAGCTACCCAGAGAAATTCTGTCTCAAGCAAAGAATTCAGAATTCAAGACGGAAATGGGATGGTTCTGGTTAAGCCAGTATGGATTTGTTACTTCCCAGTTGGCAACTTTGTACATCAGTTAACATCTCTGAGCCTCTTCAGGATTGGTCTCTAGGTTATAGATGATCTCAACAGCCAGAAGATCCACCCAGTTAAAAATGGACAAAGACCATTTCTCCAAAGGAGAGAATACAAAGTACAGATAAGAAAGACTCCCCATCTCTGATCACAAAGTGCAAGTGAAACCCACAGGATTCTGTCACACCCGTTAGGCTGGCAGCCACTCCATAGCTCCATAACCAAGTGTAGCAAAGTGCTGTTGGTGCTTAATGGACACTGGTTATGGTTACACAAAACCAAGTTGGATGCTTACATAATAGTGTGCATTGTTGTGTGAGGCTCAGGTCTGATTTAGATTGTCAACACTGAGAGTTGTATGTTTTGTGTAATCTGTTAAAATTTCCAAAGGGAGTACAGATTGTACAATGTTCCTAATGCCACAGACATGAGTGTGATTACTATCTCACTTTTCTATCTAAGAAAAATGTAGGGACAAAGAGAAATTAGGTAGTTTGCCTGAGCCATGCAGACAGGGGTGGGGCTGAAATCCAGACACAGGCAGCTCTAATCCAGACCCTGCCATCCAAGCACTGGTCCCCTATCATGGCTTAGTTTTATCAGCTTCCTTTCCTAGTGGAGCTGCTGGTCAGTGGTCTCCCTGCACAATCTGGCTTTCCTCACAAAAGGCTCACCTCAGGATTCCTGGCAGTATGCAGATGTGTGTGTGTCAGGCCATCTTGCTGTAATCTACTTTAAAATTTTTTACATGTGTGAGTATTTTGTGACAGGAATCAGAAGAGGACACTGAGCCAGGAGATGATGGCACACACCTTTAATCGAAATACTTGGAATGCAGAGGCAGGCGGTTTGAGGCCAGCATGGTCTACAGAGTGAGTTCCAGGACAGCCGCTACACAGAGAAACCTTGCCTCAAAAAATAGGGTAGGAGTATGGGAGGAGGCCTTGGATGTCCTGAAACTGCAGTTATACATGGCTGTGAGCCACTTTATAGGTGCTAGGAATTGAACGCGGGTCCTTTCCATGAGCAGCCAGTGCTCCTAACTGCTGAGCCATCTTTTAATCTTCCCTCATTCATATGGAGCTTGACTTTAAAAGTCTTGGAAGAGAAGGCTTTCTTGCATCCATGATCCTGAGCACACCCTAAGCAGTTCTGATTAGCAGAGGACACTCAACAGGGCCTTAGTTGAAGCTGGCTGGCCCTCTGCTGTGGAGTTGGGAACAGAGGAAGGGAAAGGCATAGTCATTCCAGAGTATTACCTGAGGGGGACAGACACTCAGGCAGTCTAAGGTGGGGACTGTTTTTTTCTCCCATGCTCAGAAGCCAGAGACCCAGGTCCAGAGTCACTGGCTCTTCCTAGACAATGCAGGAAGCAGCTAGCCCTAAGGTTATCTTTCAGAGTTTTGATGAGAGATGCCATTTTCACTGGCATTGTATCCATGTTCCTGGAGGAAGGAGGCCGGGGCAGAAGACACAGGCCAGCTCAGCCTGTCTGTAGAAAGCTTCCTCAGGAGTACAGACATCTGGTACTCTTGCCCACATCTTCCTAGCAACAAAGACCAGAGCACTGACGCTTAGCTGGGCCCATCACCTCCTTGGGCAAATTGAAGTCTTTTCTTGAGAAAGAACGAGAGAATGGATACTGAAAGCTACAAAGTCTCCTCCTGGGAACAGCTTTGTGACTGCCACAAAGGCAGACACATTTCTTGACCTTTCTTTGCCACCATCCTGTTACCTGGGTGACTTGAGAGTCTTCCTGGCAGAGTTAGAAGGGAAAATGAGCCATAGAGGAAAGGGCCCAACTCAAAGTGTTATATGTTAGTTGAAATAATACCATTTTCTTGGTGCGTTATAACAGTGATGTGCCCCAACCCTTTCTATAGTTCTGTGCAGGCTGCTCTGGAGTGCCCTGCAGCAGAGTGGTTATGCCATTGCACTGCTCTGACCTGCATTATGAGCTTCATTTGCCACCTTAGAAATTCTGTTCACATGTGTCCTTGGGGCTGTGCACAGTGTGGCTGCTATAAGAACCAAAAGAGGTTACAACCCCTGCTTCATTTGAAGAAAAGCTTTCTTGTGTTTGGCTCTTCCCTGAGCTTCTCCTAAAAGAGCAGTAGTAGGCTTGGTAGCTAATGATAACCCAAAACAGAACTATACTCAACAGTACCATGCATGGGAATTTTCAACAGGATTTAAAAGTAATGAATACAGAAGTCATACAGTAATAGATGTGACATAGGATAAATTAATAGACTAGAGTAAAATGTCCAGAAATGAACCCCTACATGATGCTGTTGCTTGTGGGCCTACTGTACAGTGGAGAGAGAATAGTCTCAACAGATGGCCCTGGGACAATGGGCTGTTCACTTGCAGAATAAAGTTGGGTCATGCTGTACATAGAAATTAACCCCACACTGACAGAATACAAAAATTAAAGCTAAACTTCTTAAAATATATAGTACATTTTTATGACTTTGATAAAAGCAGTAGTTTCTTTAATGCAGCCCCATAAAGCACATGAAACAAATGCAATTAACATGGCCCCTATAAAAATATGAATTATGTATGTCAGAAGATATTATCAAGAAAGGTACAGACCAAAATGGGAGGCTGGGCAGTAGGTCAGTTCATAAGAGCGTTTGCTGCATAGGCTGGAGGGCTGGAGTTTAAATTCAGCATTGGTGAGGGGAGTAGCCACAGACAGAAAGACCCTGGGGCTTGCTGCACACCATGCTAGCTCCAGGTTCAGTGACAGACCATGTCTCAAGGGAACGCATGGAGGAAGATAGGACAGGGCTCCTCATGTCCTCCTCTGGCCTCTGTGCACACATGGGCCACAGGAACCTGCATGCATACGTGCTTATACCACACCAAAGCACACAAAGAAAGGTACAGAGCAGGAGACAGTTATGTATGGCAAGAGACTTTATCCAGAATATACTCAGAATCCTTACAACTCAACAATAAAAGGACATAAAATTTTAGAAATGAACAAAAGATTTTGAAGACATCCCTTTAAAGAACATCTAAAATGGCCAATAACCACCTAGAAAACGTGTCATCAGGAGACTGTAGATCAAAACCACTTTACACTCAGGAGGGTGACTATAATCAGAGCTAGGTAATAACAAGTGTGGGTGGAGATGGAAAGAAATTGGAATCTTTCCACACTGCTGATGAGACTGTAAAGTGGTGTTCCTGCTTTCTAAAAAGTTGGCAGACCATCCGAGTTAAATATGCAGTTACCCATTAACTCAGCCACCCCCTAAGTGATAGTATATTTGAGTGCAGGGTGTGTGGTAGCGTTACTCATAAGAGCCAGTATGTGGAAGCAACTTAACGTCTATCAGATTATACAAAATAAAATATAGTATATACACTGCAATATGTGCATGCTATGGAAGCTCAGAGGAAAGCCAGTCACAAAGCACCACGTGTCACAATCCTGCTATACGTGGTGACACATACTTGTCATTCCAGCACTAGGGCTTATAGCAAGGAATCCTGAGTTTGAGGACAGCCTGGGCTACATGGACCCTAACTCAAACAAACAAACAAAATGTACAGAAGAGATGATTCCATAGACTAAGAGTTGACTCGTGGTTTCCCAGGCTTGGGGGAAGGGAGCTTCCTAAAATTTAATTTTTGTGTGGTGGTCACACAATTGTATAATAGTAACTTGAATTATATACTCTCAGTGGTAGATTTTATTCAGATGTAAAATACAGCCAGAGCTAGCAGCATATACCTGTAACCCCATCCGGGAAATCAGAAAGTCAAAGTCATCCTCTGCTATATAACCCTAGTTTAAGGTCATCTTGGGTAACCTGAGGGAGGCCCTGGCTCAGAAAAAAACAAACAAACAAACAAAGTGACATCTATCCCCAAATTTGATATTTTAAAGATCAAGAAAAGAGAAAGCTGGGTGTGGAGTGCCTGTCATCTCAGCAGCTGGGAGCATAAGATAGGAGCATTACCATGAGTTTGAGACTAACCAGGGCTACATACATAGTAAATCCCAGTCCAGCCTGACCTACCGAGTGACACCCTTCTTTCAAAATAAAGCAAAAGGCCTTCCGTGTCAACAACAAATTTTTTACTCTCCCCCCCCCCCCCCCCCCCCCCGGACACACACACACTCTGTAACAAAAGCTTATTTAGACCTGGAGCTAAGGCTTAGAGGTTAAGAGTATGTACTGTTCTGGGGATCTGATGCTTCTGACCAACTTGGACACCAGCACATATGTGTACACACTTAAACATAATTAGAAGCAATAGAAATGTATATTTTTAAAAGAACTTCTGATAGAAATTTAAAGTTTTATTTGAAAATGCTTAGTTTGCCCTGTTCATGAAACATAATATTGGTTTATCCAATACTGTTCAGACATTTTGTTTCAGGTATACAATAAGATCTTGAGAGGAAAGGCTTGGGGCCCCATGTCACCCACAGTGTTTTACATTGCCAAGCAAGCTACTGCGTTTGGCACGTGGCAGCTGTCACTGGGTCTGGCCTCACTTGTATGTCCCTGTTTGGAAAGGTGTCAGACTCCAAGGGGACTCTGTGCTTTAGTCCACCGAGAGCTCAGGGGACCTTGACTATAGTTTCAAGGCCTTAAGCTGCACCTCATGCTCCAAATCCGTAAGGGAGCAGCTGAGAATGGGGCTGGCTGGCCCCACTTGCTTCCCTGTCCTTGCTAATCCCTCAGGGCTGCTCCCAGCCTCCCCTGTCCAACAACCCGGGCTGTCTGATCAAAAAGACAGTGTGGCTGAACAAGTGGCCTGCTCTTTGAAAGGTGACTCCTGGAGATACCTTAAGTGACCCAGGGCTGGCCAGGCCTCTCCTGGTACTTCCTTCTGTGGAGCGCCAGCCATTGTTCGACTAACCCTCTGCAGTCATGTCTGATCAGAAAAAGTAGGCGCCTGCTGCTGGTGCCCCCAGGGATCCTGGCCTTACTGCTCTGGTCATTAGGGAGCCCTCTAAGCTACAAGCCTCCGTTCTGACACTTAAGTTCTGAGGCACAGCAGCTGTGACGAGTGCAGAAAACATATACACTCTGTGTGTGTGTGTGTGTGTGTGTGTGTGTGTGTGTGTGTGTGTGTGTGTGTGTTGTGTGTTTGCACATGTATGTTTCTGCTGTACTAGTAGTGTTATTACCTGGCCAAGATGTTACCGTTTTCCCCAATTCATCTGTCTCTTTCACAGACCTTGCTTCTTAGGAAGACAAATAAAATCCCCAATCATTAATTAGTAGCCTGGCATTTTCTGTGCACAGACTCTCACAGAGAGCGCTTGGAATGAAATGAATTCTAGTTTCTTCCTATCCACAGATTGATGAGTTATCAGGATTCTAAATCACATTTACAAGCAACTGCTTCCTCCATGGCCCAGGGCAGGAAGGCAGCTGTGTTCCTGGGTGAAGGAGGTCTGGAGCCTGCCACATGTACCCCGTCTCTGAGGTGGTCAGGTGGAGGAAAGAAAAAAAGGGCAGGCAGCCTGTTTGCTGACCAGCCCCAGCCCTCCCCTTAGCTGTGTAGGAAGGGGAGTGAGTGGAGGAAAAGGCCTGTGCCCTGGTCATGGGAGTTTTGAAAGCATTGTGGCCTGGTGTGATGAAGAGTAGGTTAGCCCTGCTCTTCCCATTTTCCTTCCAGAAAGAACACGGACAGGAATGGGCTATGAAGTATTCAGTTTCACATCTGTTCCAGGAATTAACCTCGTGTAAATCCACTTTTCTTTTAAGTATCCTGAAGCATCCCAGAGCCCCTCCCTCACCCTCTGCCCCCCCCCATTGACTTCCCCCACCTAGGAGCAGCTGTAGGGCTCCCAGATAGATCATCCATCGATGTTTGTCATTGCTACTGAAAGAGAGAATCTCAGAGTCTTAGAAATCAGAATGTGGGGAGTCAGTGTGGGGTTCTGCTCTTCATGGAGGGTTTAGAGCAGAATGTAAGGTACATACCACCAGTGTAGTATACCAAAAAGAAGGCCCAATTTATAAGGGGAAAACTGCTTCGTACCTCAGCTTTCGGTTTGTGTGAGCTTGGGCAGGTAACCCACCCTCTCTCAACAAGTAAAATCAGGGCCATGTTTCCCAAAGTATTCAAAATATATAGGCTTCCACCCCCAACTGGTCTGAGGAATGCTGCCTTCTGGTGCCAGTTTGAAAAGGCTCATATTAAGAAGTCTGAAAAGCCTGTCCTCCAAGAGGTTTTGAAACAGCCTGTCTCGGACTTATATGACCTGGAGCCATTTACCCTACAATGCTGAATAATACCTTGACATTTTGAGAAATGAGGTTACACTCCAAACCCTATAACCCACTGTTTGATGTACTTGCTGTATTCAGTTTAAAGTAACTTGCTGACTTCCATATCTTCTCATTCAAGGAAAAAGAAAAATAAATTTCCTAAATGGCAAGGTGACTTATAGTATTAAAAATTCAACAGTTATAGATAGAATTATGAAAAAAATTGCTCTAATCTACTCAGGAAGCAGAAGCAGGCAGATCTCATAGTTTGAGGTCAGCCTGATCTACAGTGATTTAGAAGCCAGCCAGAGCTACAATGTTGAGACTCAAAACTCAAAAGACAAAAAGTGTTCTGGGATCTGGGACTTCTGCTTTTTCTCTCCACCTTTCAGTTTTTTATTGTTCTCGTGTTGTTTGGGGGCTCGCGGCTCTATGATTTCTGTGGATTACTCTGGGACCCCTCCTCCCAAAGCTTCTGTGGTGTAGTCCACCAATGCCTAGCACTCACATGCTCAGCCTAAAAATTGGCACACATGGGAAATAACACAATGGCAAGGTCCCTAACCTACAGTTCAGCGTGTGAGTATATATGAGAAAAAAATTAAACTTCCAGTTTTATAAGGCAAAGAATAATTGTAAATTCTCCTTAAATTACATATTACTTAAATTTCTACTGAAAAAAATAACATAGAATAAGGAATTAAGGAGCAACTGGATCAAGCACTACTTGGGAAATGCATGAGGGGAGATAGAAACAGACGAAGACCCTCTTGGCTTGAGAAATAGCAATATTTATCATTTCACAATTTCATACACATATAATGATGTGTTCTGGTCTGGTCCTTCTTCCCTCTCATTGCCCCCCCCCCACCTTCTACTGAACCTCTTCTTGCCAACAAATCCCCACCCCCTTCACATCTTTTTGAACTGCATAGTCTGGTCAAAGCAGAAGTGCTTCTGTGAGTGGGGGATGATGGGAAGGAGCCTCTTCTCTTGGTAGCTGTTAATGGTATTGAACATGTGTTTATGGCAGAGGTCTTCAGTGCTGTTGAGTTTTGAGTTAGCTAATCAAAGAGAGAGAGAGAGAGAGAAAGGAGGAAGACGTATTCCATCTGTCTGTCTGTCCCTTCTGGTTTCTCTTACAATGTTCCTCATCCTGTGCTGACTTCCCATTCTTCAGGACCCTGCCTTCATCTGCTCCCTTATTTTCAGGTGATTTCATGTAGTACAATTTCAAACCTAGACACCCAGTGCCAGCCGCTGTACATGGCATCACAGGTTAGGATACACAGCGCTCAGGAGTCGGGGACAGGAAGATTGCTGAGTTCGAGGCTCCTTAATTTGGAGTCAGTCTATGATACAGAGTGAGACCCTGTGAGACCCTGTCTTAAATGTGGGAGGGAGAGGAAAAAAGGCTGGGGAAGCAGGGGGGGGGGGCTTAGCTCAGCACGTAAAGATGCTAGCTAGTCTCCAAACCTGGCAACTGTCTTCGCTCTCTGGGCCCCATGTGCTAGGAGATGAGAACTGATTTTGATTATTTGTCTTTTACCTCCACACCCCTGACATACACTTATTAATTAATTAATATAATATAATAAATAAATACACCATTTCTAAGGCCACATGTGGTGGTTCATGTCTTTGATACTAGTACTTGAAAGCCAGAGGCTGGTAGGACCAAGTTCAGGGCAATCCTGATCTACATACAAGAGAATTCTAGGGCAGTGAAGGCAATATAGTAAGACCCTGTCTCAACAACAAAGCCTTTAGTGCCCACTAGTGTTTCTAGTGTTCAAGAGTTCAAAACCAGCCTGGACTACTAATGAATCACTGTCTCCAAACCCAGGGTTTGCCATGTAGATGGATGGTAGAACATTGCCAGGGGTGGGGGTGTCCATCCCCTGCACTGCCAGAGTAAGTAGATAAAAGTCTATGCTGGTTACTGCTGGCCCAGCACACCCCTCCACGTCCAGCCATTCTGTATTACTTGCCCTGCTGCTGAACACAGAGCTTCTCTTTCTAGAAACCCATGTCTTACATCAACTCCTTCGTCACCTGACCATTCTCTCTAATAAAATTTGCCAAAATATTGTATCTTACTCTTCCTCTGCTACTCCTTTGTCAGCTTCCTAGAGTGATCTAGGAGTTACGTCATCCATTACACATGTCATAGTGTATGGTGGGTGCTTAGGAAGTAACTATGAGGTGAATGAGAGCCATCTCCACATTTCCTTCTGTCCCTTGAACTCCTAAGAGGAAACATAAATGTTGTTCATTTTTGTAATCTTGTTTTTACTGAGATTCAAATGTTATACCATTTTGTTCACCCAGGGGTATGGTGGGGTGCCTGTCTTTCATAATCTGAAAATGATAAGTATACTGACTGTTAAAAACAAGGCTAGTGGTTAGGAGCTCTGGCTACTCACAACTGGCTTACTCTAGTAACTCTAGTCCCAAGGGATCCAACACCCTCTTCTGGTCTCTGAGGACACCAGGCATGTACATGGCGCACATATATACATGCAAACAAAATACCTATAAACATTTTTTTCATTAAATTAAAAATAAAGAGTCAGAGTTGTGTATAGAGCTGTCATCCCAGCATTTAGAAAACTGAGTTGGGGGATCCCTGCTTAAGGCCAGCCTCAGTGACTCATCAAGATCCTGCCTTGGAGAGGGTTAATATTTAGGTACAGATGGTATACATCTTTCCAAATCAGCCTCAGAATGTCGGGATATGTGTGTCCACATTTATGGACTGGCCGTTTGTGGAACAAACTGCCGGCTTCCATCTACTTTCCATCCTTTTCAGCATAGCCCTGTGAGGGAAAGCAAAAGTAAAACATCAGTTAACATGGCATTATTTTACTTCTTAAACTATTTTATTCATAATTTGGGGGATGAAAAATGTAACTGGAAACTATGTGAGACAGTTCAGTGGAAAAAAGCCCTGGACTTGGGTCTGCCCTTCACTAGCCACTTATCAGCTGTGCTGCCCTACACGAACAGCTGGCCTTTCTGGACGGAGTAAGGTTTGCCACAGGACACTGGAAACACTTTCACTTAGAAGTATTTTTAATATCTGCCACGTGTCAGATATTTTACACCTCAATTAAAATGGCTGCCGTGTCTGTCTTCATAGGGCTGCTGTTGAGGCCAGATGGGCTACAGGGAAGGAAAGTGGATCTGCTTTTATTTTTTTTCTCTCATGTGTCACCTCAAACGGTTAGTCCTCAGAGGGCAAATAACCCCACTAAGAAATGTACATTGATTTGATTTGTGGCAAAATCTGAAACAAGTATTTGCCTTCAGTCCACATTACAGAAAGCTCTCCAGACACACTGTTCTTTGCACAAACACAGTTTCTTCTTTAGTAGGTATTGGGTATTGTGTAATAAGTTTATTCCCACATGTGGGGCCCTATAAGCGTTTATTACCTCACGGTTCCTGTGGCTTGGGCTTCTTGGTTCATCCGGTTGAGGTTTCCCCTCCAGGCTTCTAGCTGGCAGCTAGGGACTGTGACCTCATTTGTGAGATGAACTGGAGAGCAGCTTCCAGGCTCTAACTCTCTGCTTGCTGGTCATGCTCTTCATGTGTCCTCTCCCAACGTCGACTGTATCTGTGTGTGCTTGGTCAGATGGGGAAGAAATACAGGAGAAGCAAGACCATAGGTTTAAAGAGCTTAGGCAAACTCATCCAGAATATTATATGTGGAGAGTGAAAAGAAATGTGTAGCTTTTATAAGACTGTACAGACAGCAAAACCATAACAGAACTTCTCGGCTTTGAGAGTCATGTCCACAGGTTAGGAAACTTCTCCGATCATTCTCAGGTCTGTGGATGTAGAGGGGCGTAAATGAGAGTAGGTTAGAGATGGGCCTGCAGTGGCCCATAATCCTCAGCAGGATGAGGCTGTTTGAGATACCAGTGAAGAGTAATAAAAATGAGTAAGAGGCTGGATGGGTTCGTTTGGGTGATAACAAAATAGCAGACACGTCCTGGAGCCTTTCTGAACTTACAGGAAGAGCTTTGCAGGGGAAGGGTTGGAGATTGTTAAATCCCAGCTTTAGTTCAGAGGATCTGGAGTGCATCTGCCTGGTGATAGCAAGCTGACATTTGATGTCCCAGCAAAGACATGGGTTTCCATTGGCTGCAGCCTCTAAAATGAGTAGCATTGTCAGCATGGCTGACTCAAGAGCTGTCCCTGTTCCCAGTGAAGGTTAAACTTCTTTTCTCCATATTCTTTTCTTGATAGATGCTAATATGGAGATACAGGCATCCTCCCTTTCCCTTTCAGAGCATCCTGAGAAACAGCATCTCTCTTGTTAAGCTCTGATCAGCCATGGCCTCTCCTGGGCCTTCGTTGTCAGGGAGGAAGAGGCTGTTTCCTGTTATCTCCTGGTTACAGGATGACAGGCTGACAGACTGACCCTAGGGGTCGCTTTCCTTTAACTTACAAAGATCTGTGGAACCAAAGATGTCTAGAGAGTTGCCTATTTATATATGAGTGCTCTTGACCTGGATGTTTGTGTGGGAAGGGAAACAATTTCTGAGACCCATTACTAAATAAAAATGGAGGAGGAGCAGAAAGCAAATGAGTGTAGGTCATGCTTCTGTTGTGTGTTGGTTGGCATGAGAAAGGCACATGTGCGGCCACGGGTCAGAACAGACAGCTGCTTGCCTGTGGGGTGGAAGCCCCAGAGCACAGGGGGAAAGAAAGACTTGAACTTCGGATCTTGTTTAAGTTGGGTTTTTTTTAATCACATGTATTTATTTTATGTGTACACATCCACTGCGCACACACCTAGATGCACATGCATACACACACATTTGCATTTCTGTGCAATTCCAAGATGGAACTCAGGTCATCAGGCTTGGTGGGAAGCTTCCTTATACACTGAGCCATCTCAGAACCCTGCTTTATTTTAGTTTGTTTGGTTTGTCTTAATCTATACATGGCTCAGTTTTAAGTGCCTCCTCCTCCTCCTCCTTCTTCTTCTCCTCCTCCTCCTCTTCCTCCTCCTCCTTCTTATAAAGGCCTAGAGGCAAGGGATATGACTCCGTGGGTAAGAATACTTGCTGTGAAAATAGAGGGTCCCGAGTGTGAACCCTCAGCAGGTGGTATATAGCCAGACCAGACTTGGCCACACTGTAACCCCACTATTGGGTAAACAGAGATAGGCAGATCCCAATTTAACCAAAAGAGCAAGCTTCAGCTCCGGTGAGAGACCTGCCTCTGACAAATTTAGTGGGAACTGTACCTGATGCTCTCTTGTGATATCTGCATGGAACACACCTGCATACAAACATGATACTCTCCACACACACATACACTTCATGCACAAAAAGGAAAAACCCAGGAAAAATGAAATTCAAGCTGCTGAGGTAGCCTTTGGACCCAGATTGTTCTCATGAATTAAGCTCATCTTGAACACAAGTTCAAGGCTATTACAGTAACTTTAACATTTATACACACAATTTTTTAAATTTGTGAATATTTTACTTCACTGTGAATTTGGGTATTTTGCCTGTCCGTATGTATGTGCACCACATCATCCCTAATGTCAGCAGAATTCGGAAGAGACCATCTGATCCCCTAGAACTGGAGTTATGATGATTCTGAACTGTAGTGAGTGCTGGGAACCAAAGCTGGGTCCTCTGCAAGAGCACCAAGTGCCCTTAACCACTGAGCCATCTCTCCAGCCCCAAAACAATTTTTAAAAAATTAATCCCAAGATTATTTTTCTACCAGATGGCACTCTATTCTAGCAAAAGTTTGAATGGCCATTTTCTGAGAAGATGCTCTGGGGCAGCTCTCCTTCAGCTTTTCCTCTGTGTGGTCCCCTCCGTGCTCACTAGTTTATGCTTCTTCTGAATTTTGGCTTTTGCCTTTGCCTGGACAGTACTGGTGTCTGGATCTCCACTAGTGGCGTCTAGAATACATTTTACTGCAAGTAGCTGGACCTGACTCAAAATACCCATGAAAGGAGTTTGGTCCGTGTGGATGGAAGTTCTCATCCTGTCTGTGTTAGTCACTTTTCTCTTTGCTGCGACACAAGGCCTGCCTGACTGGAGCAGGGTGAGGGAGCGGAGGACTGTCTGGTTCATGGTTGAGGGGCACAGTCCTTCATGGTGGGGAAGGTGTGGTGGCTTGAGACTTCTCACATCTCCGTGGACCAGAAGCAAGGCCAGCTTACAGAATGCAAGACCCACCCGCCCTTAACCCATGGCCCACATCCTCAGCAAGGTCCCACTTCCTAATGGTTCCAGAACCTCTTTTAGCAGCACCACCAGCTAGGGACCAAGTGTTCAAACATGTGAGCCTGTGGGGGACATTCGACAGGATCCTAGAACTAAGCTTGTGGGGTCCTCTGTCTGTCCCTCTCTTTCTGCCTCCTCCCTTCTCTCCACCTTCATCCTTCTGATCCCTCTCACGTCTTCCTTGACCTATTTCTTACTTTCTGTGGCTTTACCTGTGTAAGCAGCTTCAGCCTTATACTTTATAGCCTCTTTCCAGTGAAGTAGTTCAAGGCAACTCTGGAGGGCTTGGCTTCCATGGCGAGGCCACCTCTTACAGCACTTGTGGTCAAGGGGATGTGGAGTTGGGCCAAGTGTGGGTCACTTGCCAGATTTTGTTATCCAGGGAGTAGAGAACCACTATTTCTAATCTGGCCACATAACCTAACTGGCATCAAGGGAGAGGGGGAGCACTTTCCCAAAGGGGCTAAAACCATAAGCAAATGAGAGGGACCATAGACCAGACCGAATAGTAAGGTTCCCTGTATTCTTTTTTGACTTCTTGAAGTCTGTACAAACACAGGTTTTAAGTGAGAAGTATCCACTTCCTGCTATGCCTGGAGCCAACTATATTTGCCTCTTTGTCATTGTTCAGTACATGGTACAGCGGCATCGAGCACATTCATGTTGTGAAACTGGCACCACCATCCATGTGCAGACTCATATTGCAATGCTGCAGCTCTCTACCTATTCAGTGACTCTTTGCACTGAGTCCACCATTCTGCTTTTTGTCCCTGTGAACCGGTTTTACTACCGCGAATAAGTGTACACACATTATTTGACCTTTTGTGACTGGTTTATTTCACTTAGCAGAATGTTCTTAGGATTCATCTGGCTTGTCACATGCGTCAGAGTTTCCTTCCTGCTTAAGGCTGAATAATGCTCCATTGTGTGAACATGCCACGTTTTGTGTGTCTGTTCTCTGTTCATCCAGCAGTGGACACTTGGGTTGCTGCCATCTTTGTGCTGTTGTGTCTTGTGTTGCTGTGAGAATAGATCCTTACAGTTGGCCTCCATCTCTATTTGTTTCTTTTGTACATATACACAGGAGTGGCATTACTGGATCACATAGTAATTCTATTTTTAAGGTTTTGAGGACCTGTTCATTCTGCTGTCCATAGAGACTATACCATTTTACATTTCCACCAGCAATACCCAAAGGTACTATTTCTCCCATCTTTAACACTTGTATTTCCCAGGGGCCCCTTTTTGCATACTGTTGGATTCCATTGTGGCATTTTCATATGTACACATAATGAATGTATCTTGGTCATATTCAGTTCCCACTAGCTCTTACACCACCTTATGTTCCTACTGATTCCCTTCTTCTCAATTTGTGTACCCTCTGCTTCCATGTCCTCTTTTGTGGGGGGACCCAGTGAGTTTAATGAGGGCGTGAGTGAGGAGTACCTTCCAGGCACCTTTCTCATGATTCCCTCACAGTGCTTTTGAATTGAGCTCTGTTAACCTATCTGTGACTTGGCCTGAAGCATTGTTCAGCATCATCCTTCCAAGGATTAAAGCTGTAGGTGAATAAACTCCTGAGAAAAAAAGAGTGCTGGAGAGCAACTCAGAGCCCAGGGCTAAGAAAGCCCTGAGGAGGCCCAGCAGGTGGCTCCTGTGGACATCTGGGTATTTTAGACTCCAGAAATGCAGTGGCTGTTGCATTTAGATGCTTGTTTAGATTATCTCCTTGTGACTCATGCCTCATAGAACTCTTAAACGTTCAGAACACTGTCATGAAGTAACCACTGATGTTTGTCAAGTTACCGCCACATTGCAGAGGAGGATCGTGAGCATAGAGACTGGTTTGTCTACTTTTATTTGAGAGCATCCCAGCCTCTCGGGGGTGATGGCCTGAGGTTGCTGGAGGTCAAGTCTTCAGAGATGCTCTCATCATGAGTCCTGATGCTTGGGAACTTAACCTCCTTAGCACATGCCATCTCCCTCAGCAGCTTTTGGAACAGAAAACACCACCCTCTCTGCTTCTGCTAAATTGTTAACGAATTTAATGAATCATTTGTGAGATCAGTAGTTTGGTTTTTCATGTTGTATTTTGATTTAGTTGGTTGTGGTGTTGTTATTGTTATTGTCGTTGTTATTGTTGTGAGACAGTGTCACTATGTAGTTAAGGCTCATCTTGAACTCCCTATGTGGCCCAGGCCAGTGGTGAGCTCAGTCAGGGCTATCCTCACATCTTAGCCTCCCAGGTCCTGGGATTACAGGCATTGGATCATCATGCCTGAGTTTACAGCAGTGACTTTTAAACTATGAGTCATGACCTAGCAGTAATGGATCATTGAATCAATTAGTGGGTCACATTTAGGTTCATGAGAACTAGTCAGTAGCATCACAGTGGTCATTTGAATTCAGTTGTTGTATAAATTAGCCACCAACACAGATTTGGAGCTTTTGTTTGCTTTATCAGAGAGAAATTAGCCTAACAGTTAGTAGTATACTTAGGGTCACAACTGCCAACTGCTTCCCAACCCAGTGTAAGAATATGCAATATAAGAGAAAAATACCAGGAGCTGTGTATATGATAAAGTGATGAGGCTTCTGTTGAAGTCATGACACATGTGTCCCCTGACCATTTTTTTTAACTGTACACCACAATCCTAAGACAGTTAAAGGTCTCTATATTAACTTCCTCCGGCAGTTGAAGCCCTGCTTTGCTTATTTCGGGCACAGAGCTGTGCCCAGTGCCCTCTGGCTCAACAGTGCTGCTACATCTTCTACAGGAAGAGAAGGAGCTAGGTTTTTATAGATTAACTACAAAGAGCTGAAAACAGGTCAAATACCATGAAAGCCCAAAGTTGAAAGAGCCCTAAATAGCAAAATGAGATTATGAGCTCACTTTTGAAATGGCTCAATGGATAAAGACACTTGCCAGCAAGCTCTATTACCCGAATTCAGTCACCAGGCCCCACGGGGTGGAAGGAGGGAGCTGACGCCCTCAGTAAGACCTCTGACCTCCACATGACTGTGACATATGAAACTATACAAAAGTAAATGTGGAAAGAAATTTCAGTAAGATTAAGGCCCTTGGTTCTGCTTCCCCCCTCCCCCTCCCCCGTCTCTAGGATGGCCTGTAAACTTTTCATAAAGTAATTATTCTTACAATGATAATTTTACAATTTTTTGAGACAAGGTTTTATCATTCAGTCCTGGCTGGCCTGAAACTTAGAGATCCACCAGCCTCTGCCTCCCAAGTGCCGAAATTAAAGACATGTACCACCACACCCAGCTACAAATCTAAATTTATGTATATAGACAAAAATAATCAGATAAACTTGGATAGATTGTGCTTCAAAATTGGCACAATAGTCACATCACAGAATTAGAACCCAAGAAGTTTAATTTAGATCAGCTATGCAATTTTTAAATTTCCCAAAGTGGTAGACATTAAGTATCCTTATGCCAAAAATAAAAAAATGAAAGGATGTTGCACATGTAAACCCCCTGGATATCACAGTCTATGCAAAGTGACAGGGAGAAATGTTTCACTGACCACACTGGAAAATCATCTAGAAACACTTGTTTCTGTTCCATGATGTTATTTTACCAGGACATTTACCTGTTACTGTTCTATTAAGAAAATGAATCACATAGGAAAACTATAATATAGGTTAGTAAAAGTCAAATATTTTTTAAAAAAAAAAAACTTTTGCATTTTTCCTAGACAGTGGTTCATGTCTGTAATAATGACATAGGGAAGTTGAATCGGGATCAGGAGTTCAAGGTCAGCCTGGGAAAACTTTGTCTCAAAATAAAAAGGCTTATTGTATACAGACAATAACAGTAGAATCCCTTTCAATAGCTTTATACTAAAAATGACCCACTTATTTGCAAATAGAATATCTTGGAGCTAATGTTGGTGTTGACAACTGTGGCTTAGACCAAGTGCCTTCATTGTTCATTCACAGTTAAAAGGGGTTCCGGGAGTGTTTGGCGTTAGAGCATTAGAGCCAGCTGGGTACTGTGCTGGGTGGCCCCGTGCCCTGAGGCTGCCTTCCCATCACCCACCACCACCCCCACCACCCCCACCCCCCACCACCCCCACCCCCACCCCGGCTGATTGAGCTCTGAGCAAATCTTTGCAGCTGTGCCGCCCAGGCAGGGTTTCATGAAACGGATCTGATGTTCTTGTGCCTGTGTTCATTCCTACACACTGGACCAGTGCCTGGGAAGGTGAGGGACAGAGCATGGCCCTCCTTCCAGCTGTCCCTATCTGCTAATGTCACTCAGGATATAAATAAGTGGATTAACTCACTTCCCTTCTCATCAAACTAGAATGATGCAAAAAGAGACTGTCAGGCCACCATGACCATTTGGAAGGGCCTTAGGGACTAACCTAAGAGATAAGGCTCTTTGCATTTAGATAATTAAAAATAAACAAAAAGCCCAGCACCTTATGAAATGGGCATAGTGGTGTGTGCCTATAATCCCATCTTTTGGAAGGTTCAGGCAAGAGGGTCAAAATGTAAGGTCATCCTCTACTTGGCTATATAACAAGTTCAGGCCTGCCTAGGATACATAAGACAGTGCCCAGGATGGTGTGAAAATGTGTAAGACATGGCCTCTGCACTTCTAGGAGTATAGAAGGAGCTAGACATGGTGGGTTCTACCCGAAGTTCTAGCCTGCTATAGAGGCCTCCAGAGAAACAGCTGGGACCATTCCCAGACCTTGATCCAGCCCTGCTGTCCAGGCCTGTGCCTCCTGCTCCTGCCTCAGCAGTGCTCTGTCAGGGCAGTCCTCGTGGCGCTCACGTGGCAAATCATTCTGTGCAGCCATGAACACGAGCCAGGAAAACGGACTGAAGAGAGGCTGGGCTTATGGAGTCTGCTCGCTGTGGACCCATATAACGCAGTTTACGGGTACATTCAGGGTTCGCTGAGGGGCAATTCCAAATATTCTCTGTGATCATGCTGCTTGTTGACTAGAAAATGTAAGACGTAATACATGTGCCAACAAGCACCAAGTCCTCGTATATGACTTGTATCATCCCCAGATGGTGGCTTAAGAAATAAAGGAAAGAAAGAGAATGTCTAGGTCGGGACTTCAAACAGAAGCAGACAAGATTGAGAGCAACAGCATAATGGGAAACTTCCAGGACAGCTTGAAAGGGTTGGTTCCCTCCTTAGGGCACTGGATGCCCGGGGTTCCACTCAGGGTATCAGGCGAGACCACAAGCACTCACTGAGCCATCTTGTTGGCCCAAGAGGAATCCTTTAATCCAAACCTCAAATAATTCCCACAGATAAAACTCTAAGAAACAAGAGGTCACAGTTTATAATAATATAAGGGATCAGGAGCTGGCACTGTGAGCAAAAGCCGACAAAGCAGCAGACGCTGGATCTGGGGCACTAAGGTACTCACATCACCAAGTGCAAATACAAAATGAATGTTTTCATGGCCAGAGACATTAGAGGGAATTTAAAAATGAGTAAAAAACAGTAAACACATTTCCAAAAGAACTAAACGTCACACTCAGATTTTAGTTTAACTATCAGTGGGCAGATTAGACCCAGCTGACAGGGACTTAATGAACTCAGAGGTGTGTTTAGTGAAATTATCTGGAATAGAGAACCAAAATAGGAAAGAGAGAGACTGGGAGCCAATTAAGAAGGCCTAATAGATGTGTAAGTGGAACTCTGGGGGGAAAAAAAAACAAACAAACAAAAAAAAACAAAAACAAAAAAAAAAAAAACCCAGGAAAGAGACTTCTCGGGTATTGACTGAAAATGCCACAGGACTGATGGAAGATGCACTGGCTGTGGCAAGGACTTCCTCCTCTTTTAGGATGCTAACGACAAAGCTGCCAGAGAAAGCAAGATCACTGTCTCAAAAACAGAGCGAGCTAAGGAGGAAGCCAGCTAATGGTGACCTTTGGCCTTCCCTGTGCACCCGAACACACTCACATGCACAGGAAAACGAACACACTTGAGATGAGTAACAATCTACATGCCTGGGAAATTAAGCAAACGGCAGGAAGATTATCACGAAGACTTTCTGTTGATCACTTCATTTATTCACTCTCTCGTTCATTCTTGCACTGCCAAGGATCGGCCTCAGACTCCCACCACCCACGGTGGGTGACTTACAACCGTCTATAATTTTATAGCGCTGGCTCCATTGTCCACTGGACATATGCTCATAGCTCTCACCCACAAACATAGTTAATAATGGATCTTTGGAAAAGAAATAACTATTAAAAGTTTATTATAAATTAAAATTATCTATTTTAAATTAAAAGCGGTCAAGGAAGGGATCAAAATCAGGACATCACGCCAGGGAAAGAACTGTGAGTGTTCAGCTGGTTATCTGATGAGTATTTTTCCCTCATGGGGTGGGCACAAGACAGAGCATTAGCTGACACCCTGACACCGAGGACTCAGATCTCAAAGGCACAGTTCAGACATGCTGAGGCTGACCCTGAGCTCCAAAAGGGGAACACTTTTTTAGTTTTCTCTGTTTAGAAGCATGAGGGTGTTTGTTTTGAATGGAGGAGTTTTATTTTGTTACCTAGGCTATCTTGGAACTCCTGGGCTGAGGTGATCCTCCTGCCTCAGCTTCCTGTGTAGCTGGGATTACCGAAGGGTGTCACCAGGCATAGTTAGGAGAAATGAAAATGTTCATACTTGTGAGTTGGGAAGCTTCATTGTGGGTCCAGCTACTCAAGAGACTACAGCGGAGTGATGGCTTGAGTCTGGGAGTTTGGAGTCAGCCTAGGCTACACAGCAAGGCCCAGCATTTGTACAGAGTAAAGAAGAATAAATGGTTTTGCCCTTGAAAAAAAGGCGTCAGAACACAGATGTTTTAGGATGGCTTTGAGCAGAGGATTAAAGGGTTGTGTGCTTCAGGGTTTGTTCCTTCATTGTTCAGACCCTGCTGTGACTCGGGAACTTCCCTCAGTCACTGAGCTTGACATTCTCTTTTCCAGATCCCACTCGCACTGACAGATGAACCGGAGACTCAGAGGGAAGAACCTGTTACGCGCTCCTGGGAGCGGGGCTGAGGCTAAGCCTCCACGGTGCTGTCAGGGGTCCATAGTATTTTTTGCTGCCTCAGAGTCCCCAAGGCCTTCAAGCAGAAGTGGCAGTAGGTGGTTGCCATCAGCCCATCCAGACTTTGACCAGGACAACAGGGAAACAGATCCCCTGGGTTTGGATGGAACTTGGCCGTGGGGACTCTCCTGATGCGTCGTGTCCAGTCAGAGTGCGAGCGTGCCTTTCCCTGCCTTTCTTCTCCTCTCTACCCCACTAGGCCCTCTCTGTCTCTCCTGCTGCTGCACCCAGATGATCTACTAGAGGCTCTTTGGCTTATTTGCATCTGGCTTTCGCTTCTTTTCCAGAGTGAAGTATTAAGTTTATTTTATTTTGTACAAGCTTCAGATCCTAGCACCATCCATCAAACTTGATCTTCCCTTTTCCGAGAGTGTGGGGGAGGGGAGCCATCAGCACCGGTTCCCCAGAGTGGGGAAGCATGTAGGCTACTGCCATGGTACAGGCGCCTTTTGGAATTACTGACTTCTAAGATTAATAAAGTAATTCAATTTTTCTTTCCTTTTTTTCCCATTCACTAATTCCCCACAATCAATATTCACAATCAGGGCTAAGATGGAGGCAGCATTTCATTTTGTTGTGCACTTCATTGAGGGACAGTTTTTAGTCTTCATTATAGGATGGGAGCATCAGGCAGCCAGCTCCCACACGTGGCCCTGCAGTGGGGTGTGAACGTGCCCGGTTGCACTCAGCCTCTCCACACGGTCCCTCTGGATGAGGGCAGCACATTGCTCTCCACCTCCTTAGGGCTTCCCTCCAACATCAAGAAAAGCCCCTTAGATAATGTTGAAATCCAAACAACAAAAAGGACACCCAAGAAGACAGACTAGTCCGGTGTGGTGGCTTATGCCTGTCATCCCAGCATGAGGGAGGGAGGCAGGGGGTTTGCCATGAATTAGAGGGCTGGCTGGGCTGGGCTGCGTAGTGAATTCAGTACCAGCTGGGAAGACCTAGTTTTGAGACCTTGTCTCAACAAACTGAAGGGGTGGGGGACGAGGGGACCCAAGACGGGACTTTTTCTTTTTAGTGCATGGGTTGGGTTCAGGCACAGTAGAGGGTGAGGACTTTCAAGGGCAGGACAGAGAAAGGTTCCCCATGTAGTCCTGGGCCCATCTTGCCTGCCCACATGAGCTGAGGGTGAGAACTTTCAGAACAGCAGAGCACTTGGAGCCCTAAGCATCCAATCAGAACAAATCCTTGAGCTAATGCTCTCTGCCCACCAGACTCCAGCCTTGCCTTGCCACAGTGCTTCCAGGTCATTCTTTTGGGTGCTGAGCATGGCTATAAACAAGATGATTGTTCTAGCCTTTTTCTTCCAGTAGAGGAGTCCTTTCCAATCTTGCTGCTCTTGAAAACGTGCTTTTGAAAACGATGGTTCACATGGCCCCAGTGCTTGTGAGCAGCCATGGAAAGGGAAGGCTGGACTGTAGACCTTCACATGTGCTTTTGCCTGTCACTTGACATGAGTGGTGTCTGACATGCAAACATTTGGAGTCACAGTGTGTTCTTTGAGATAGTGTCAGGAAGCATATCTAGTTGCCTTGCTTCAAACTTGTAGCAGGACCCTTGGAAGCAGTGTAAAGGGGACAGAAAGATTATTTCCCACATCATAATTGATGCTAGAAAGGACCTGTGTCTGATGCAGTGCACTGATTCCCCAGAGGGAATTTATGGAAGCTGCCTAGACCTACCCCAGTGGGAGCATGCCTCTAGATCTGCAGCCTAAATTGTATGTTATTTTGTTTGTTTTAGTTTTTTTTTATTTTTAACTTTGTGTGTAGGTGTTTTGTCTGCATGTATGTCTTTGAACCATGGGGAGCCCATAGAAGTCATAGGGGGACATCAGATTCTCTGGAACATGAGTTACAGATGGGTGGGTTTTGGGAATCAAACCCTGGTCCTCCAAAAGTGCAGCCAGTTCACTTAACATGTCTTAAGTCCCAAATTGTACATTTCTACTGGGCACAAGATGACCCTCATGCCTACTTAAGTTTGACAATAACTGTCACAATTAACAGACTGTGGTACTCAGGCCAGGCATGGTGGTACACACCTTTAATACCAACACTCAAGAGGCAGAGACATTTGAAGCCAGCCTGATCTGTACAGTGAGTTCCAGGACAGGCAGAGCTACTTTATAAAAACCCATCCCAAAATTAAACTGGTACTTAGGATAGTAGTAGCTACCCCATGGCTGATATGCTGACATGTTGCTTCCTCCATCACATACCACAGACTATACACACACACACACACACACACACACACACACACACACACACACACACACACACACACACACACACACACACTTCCACAAGCAGGATTTCAAGCCAGGGACATGAGCCACTGGACATGAACAGAGCACAAGGACAGTTTTGGTATCAGTGCTAGCTCAAATGTAATTGGTCCCCATAATCTCAGGGAGTGACACTTTTAGGAGGTGTAGCTTTGTTGGAGTGGGTATGGCCTTGTTGGAGGAAGTATGTCACTGTGTGGGGCAGGCTTTGAGGTTTTCTATGGTCTACTTCCTGTTGCTTGCAAGATGTAGGACTCTCAGCTCCTCCTCCAGCATCATATCTGCCTGCATGCCGCCATGTTTCCCACCATTCATCATAATGGATTAAACCTCTGAAACTGTAAGTGAGCCACTCCAAATTAAATGTTTTACTTATAAGAGTTGCTGTGGCCCTGGTGTCTCTTCATAGCAATAGAAACCCTAACTAAGACAGTGGCCAGCCTCAGGAGTTGAGTCTTGAACTCAGAAGAAGGTTTCATACATCCTTCAACCTGCCTTCAGCTTTATTCAGAGGTGGTGCCTGTACCACAGTGGTCTTGCCCAATGTTGGTAGCTTTTAAGAGCTGCAAAGACCAGAGGGCTCCCTGCTCTGCTGGTTCACTGAAGAACTTCCTATAGATGAATGCTGAGCCACAGTGGAATTCTGCATTGCCGTGGGATCTCTTGCCTCTAAAGAGGCCCACCATCTGAAAAGGTATTCCTGATTGGGTCTGGTAACAGGATTTGCCTCATTTGGAACCATTTGCATCAGGTGGCTTCTTTAATGCTTGACATGATCTGGGGGCAGAGGTGAGATTTCCAAAACTGGTGGCTGTGTGCAGTTGTCTAGAGGTTTGGTGGCTGTGCTTTCTCTGACTGTGTGCTCCTTCCACCTTATTTCTTGAGGCAGATCTCTCATTTACAGGAAGCTTGTGATTTCAGCTAGACTGGCTGGCCAGAGATCCTCCAGGATTTACCTGGCTCTGCCACTTCCCCTCTTTTCAGGACTGAAATGGCAATGGGCATGACTATGCCTCACTTTTGCATGGGTGCCAGGGAGCCAGACTCAGATCCCATTTTTGTACCACAGACACTTATTCCACTGGATCAGCCACAAGATTGTTATACATTTTACATATCTAAGTCACCCTGCACAAATAATGAACCCAGCAAGAGGAAGTGTGCCCAACAGTGGTGTGATCTTCTCAGGTACTTCTCAAGTACAGTGGGCCCAGTTCATTCACGCTAAACAATGAGGAACGCTCTGCCTGGATTCCAGTTATCTCTGGTGAGTTGGTGCCAATGTGAAATTAAGCAAAGGACATTTACGGAGTTGGACATACACCATAGAACAAGGTTTGTACAGTCCTAGAAGCAATCTTCCAGAAGATGAAATCATCCATGATTCCCCAAAAATATTTATTTATACAAAGATTTCAAGAGTAATATTTGTGTTTGTCTTTATACCTCAGACTGTGCATCTGGGGCCAAGTCACCATGTCAGACACGTGCAGCCTCCCTAGATGCTCTTGCGTGTAGCACCTGCTTCCAGGAATACCAGGGGAGACAGAGTCTAAGAGGGAATGATTCCCGATGCCCCAGGCTTTGTGGGCCCAGAATCTAGAGAGTAAAGCCTGACCGGGAAGGTGCCTAGCCAGATGTCCACGGGGAAATACGACCAAGAAAGAAAGGCCAAAGGAGGGGCCCCAGGGGAAGACATCAGGGAACAAATTCTGACCTTGGCTTTGAGTTCAGCATCTCCAGAGGACCCGAGATAGCTAGTCGCTAGCCCAGAAACTAATCGCATTATCTGTCATGACTCATGATGCTGATTGGATATTTTGTAAAAAGAACAGATTGTCCTTAATCCCAGGCAGTGCAAGATAGGATTCTGGGGGACATTGTCTTGGTATCCTGTCCGAAGGAAAATGCTTGCCGCCTCTAATAACATCCCGATCCCCTAGAGCAGATGTGGTACCTCAGATCTGAAGAGCCTTCCAGTCTGGCCCTCACCACCACTCTACCCTACCTTCTCCCGAGGGTAGTTCCAGTCCCAATGCCACACACCATGTCCGCTCACCATCCCTTCTTCTCTACCCCACCACCTCCGTCTGCACCACAGAAATTCCATGTTCTCAAGAGTGCCTTCCCCTAACCAACCCTCACTTTCTTTACCACAGTGATTCTCAGAGCTAGCAGAAAGAAATGTTCCGGAAGGAAGCCTCCCTCTCGGCCATTCGCCGGGAGCCGGGGCTTGTGGGCTCCAGGCCTCTAGAGTGAGGTCTGTCGCTTTGGTTTCCCAAGAAGCAGCAGTCAGTGGTGGCGGTTTTCCCTTCTCTGTCGCAGGCTGGCCTCAGCTGCACTTACAGGACCTCACCACCATGTTGGACAACTGTTCCACCTTGGGGGTCCTGCCGACATAGTACAGGATGGTCAGGGGCTCCAGGTCCTGTGGCACACAGCATGGAGAGGCCGATGCCTCTGGGTTCAGGGTGTTGTACAGTCCCAGCACCTGTGGGTGGAGTACACGTTTAGTAGGAGAGAGCCAAGCCTTGAGTCTGTGACCCAGAAGCTGTGCAATTTCTGAGGGCTGTTGTGAGTGAGCATGTAGCAGAGTGGCCACAGAGGCTATTTAAGAGGGGCTGAAAACAGTGTAGATGACAGTCTTGTCACAGTCATCTACTGTAGCAGAAAGCAGACTCCATGGACTTGTGTTACTGACTAAAGCATATGACCATTGCCGGGGATAAGAAACTCCCCACAAAGGTCTTCCTTACACTTAACTTTCCCGCTCATCACAGCCTTGGCACATTTAGTAATTGCCACAATTTGTGCCCCCGACAGGATGCAGCAGTGGTATGTTACCTGAAATGTGCTTCCCAGACAACTGCCCTGTTTTCCATCCCCCTAGAGGAAGGCAGGTTACAGAGACTCTGGACCCTCCACTCTTCTACGGCTATTGTTTCCTACATGCTTTATGCCGTCTTAACGGAGATAGAAATGTCTCTTGGCCCCACATCCTGCCAACCAGGTGCACACATCTAAGACACGGGGTGGCATGTGATAGCTGAATAACCCAGTAGGAACTGCATGAGTGTCCATACGTGTCCGTGTGCATGTTCATTTAAGACTGAATCCAGAGCATTGCACAGCATGTGCATTAGCATAAGCATACTTTTTACCCATGTGCTAGCCCCCAGGGTGGGAATTTAAATTTCAGAGTGTGACTGAGTTGAATTGGCCAGCCTGTCAAGATCAGAATGTTATTACAGGGATTTTCTCATCCAAGATTGTCATTCATTCAAGATTCAGTCTTTCATCCACTCTTACTGACAGGTAGCCTAGTCAGGGGAACCCCGGTGCCCAGAGAGCATGCGTCCTGCTCCATACCGTGCTATGGGTTGTATCTGCACTGCGGAGGTACGGGCAAGGGCCTGAGCAGAAGTTGGCATAGTAACCCTTGGGTTCGTGGACCCATTTCCAGCCCAGATCCTGCCGGAAGTCAATGTAGAGGGGGCGTACACAGCAGTTCTCCTCCAAGTTGCTATGATAAAAACGTACAGGAAGTCAATAAAAAGGAAGAGTAACTGTAAAAGAAGCTTCGTGTGTATCTTTCTATTTCCGCTGGAGTACTTCTGCCTTCACAGGAGGCAAGCCTAGTCCGTTGAATCCCAGGTTCAAGAGCATTTGGATAGAACCATTGACTCCCAGGCAACATGAGTGGGGCTATCAGGCCCCTCCGATCCTGTTTGCAGAAATCCATTTGACAACTACCCCCTCACTCTGTGGCTTATACCCTTGGCTTCAACAGGTCTCTGAAGACACCAGGAAGTCATTGCTTCCAAAGGCAGCTATTGGCCAAAATCTGATTTCTTGCTTGTAGGGTTTAAGACCAAACCATAACTAGGCATGATGGTCCATGCCTTTAATCCCAATACTTGGAAGGCAGAGGCAGATGGATCTCTGTGAATTCAAAGCCAGGCTGGTCTACAGAGTGAGTTCCAGGACAGCCAGGGCTACACAGAGAAACCCTGTCTCAAAAAAAAAAAAAAACAAAAAAAAAAAACAAAACAAAACAAAAAAAAAAAAACAAGAAAAGGCCAAACCATGATAGACTCCATTGTTTATCTTTTAAATAATCATTATTAACCCCATTCTTCTTGACACCCCCCTATCCAGGGATCTCCAGGTACTCTCGAATGCAGGAGCGGTCATGTGTCCTGATTAATGGCCAGTCAGAACAGAGATGTTGGTGAGAAGACACAAGCTCTGACCGATACTTGATTATTTAGAAAAGTAACAGCTGGGAGAGGAGTTAGATCTACTCTTCCTTCTTTTTTCTGAAGCATGGGCAAGTCACCTGCCATTCTAGAAACCCCCATGAGCATAGGCAAGAAGCTGAAGAGCTGGCACACAAAGCAAACATAATCTGGATCTGTGCTAAAATAATCCTGTTTCCATGACGCTAATTTGTCAGACTATTTTATCCCAGCAACAGGAAAGACAGACAATAAGGAACCAAGCACTTTTTCAATGGACTCCTGTGTTAATCTCCTTGCTAATACAAACACACCTTGCTAGTACTTCAAGTAGGAAGACCATGAGGAGGCTTTCTCCAAACACCCCCAGTGCCACCATCCCAGATTCTCCTGGCTTTCCTTGGTATCTGTATCCAGACCTGAATGGAACCAGGCTACAGAAAATACTGGGATCCCCCCCCCCCCAAAAAAAATGTTTGGAAGAGATTTTCAGTTTTCTTTCCTAGACACATTTGTAAAACGTGTCAGAGACCCTTGGCTGAGTGGGGCTCAGATCTTAAGCCAGTGCCTCAGGAGGGAAGGTTGACCTCATTCTGTTTAGAGCCAGGGCTCACCGGAAGCAGTAATTGGTGTCCAGGGCCCGCTTCTTCCTCTGTCCACTCTGGCCTGGGCTGTCAAGTCGGTGCGGCGGAATCATCATGAGGATCAGGTGAGGGTTGTGGTGATCCTTCTGCTTCTTGAGGCGTCCCAGATCTCCCCGGCCATGGTCATCTTCATTGTCCACTCCTGCAAAGGGAAGCAAGATCACAAATCTAAAATAAACAGTGTTCTTGCAGGCTGCTTCCATACCCCATCTTAGCCTGTCACTGCCCAGTCAGAATGAAGGATGGTACAGCCTGTGACAGGAAGGCACAAGGCAAGTTCCCCCCTGTAAGAAGGCACAGACTGAGGGAAGCAACCAGTATCAAAAATACTCAGTGGTTACCATGGCTACCCTTTGAGACACAAGTCAGATGCCCTCACAACTCCTTCACAAGAGTGCATTGCCCTTCTTGAGAGGGATACATCCTGGACTCCCTCATGGAGACGTGGAGTATCCCCACCACTAGGTGAGTACCTATCACACACTTTGGGCTACACTTTAGAGTCTGAGACTTTGGGTTTCCTGCTAGAGTCTGAATAAGTCAAGAGGCCACAGACGTCTCACTGACAATTTGAGGTGTCACAGTTTTGCGACAGCCTATGTGGGAGCTAAGGGAAGAAGACTTAGAACCAGTGTCATTATCATTGGACTTAGGAGTTCAGAGGTGCTTTTCCCTGTAAAATTCACATGAGGTAACAGAGCATAAGACAAGCTTGAGAAGAACCTAGATTCCACTGGAAGGAGAAGCCCACCTTAGAAGGGTTCGTTCTACTAAGGATCTGTTTGTGAAGGACAGCCACCGGCCACTGACCAGGGCAGGAACTCTGGAAGTCTATTTGACAGTTACATGAGGACCTTGAGTGTTAGGAATGAGCTTTTGGGTATGTAAGATAAATGGGAACCCTGAGTATATGGTTCCTTTTTTTTAATGCCTTTATACACGAGGCACCTTAGCCTGACCTGAATATGATGTCAAACTCTTGGCTTTAAAAAAAATAAATAAATAAAGGTTTGAGGTTGAGCCCATGTGGTGGGGGGTGGTGATAGTGCAAGATTGCTGTAGGCCCAAAATCTATGCTAGGCCAAGGGCAACCTTCCGTCTTCTGCCAGATGGCCACCTGACCAAAATGGAGACAGGAAAGGAAAGGAGTTTCCCTGAACCCCAGAAAATTGCACATATATTAGAAACTGAGATTGTAAAGCCAATGCTATACAAATGCCCATGATCAAACACAAGCTGGAGGCGACCATCTTAACTCGGACAATCACGAGAATCAAGAAGACCCAGCAACATCTGAAAGCCAGGCCCACTCATGATCAGACCCACTGGAGTTCATTTCCTTGAGGAGAAGGGAAGACAGCTGTCATTCACTGAGCGCTCCTCAGCTCAGAGTTGTACATTTCTTACCTCACTTTGTATGCCAAGCTTATGAAAGAGGCACACTATCCTAGTTCTGGACAGCTGGCCTGTGGGATTCCATCACTCCCCAGAATCCTCCTGCCTCTTAGATGCTAATGTGTTCTGTCCAAGTAGAATGCCACGCATGGGGCATTGATGGCAAAGCAGAATCACCCAAGTGCAAAACAGCCATCTGTGTGAAGGAACTTGGTCCCTTTTGGGGGAAGGGATTTCGAGGCATCTCCTCCTGTATCCCATCCCCTCATCCCACCACACCTCAGCATCAGTACCTTTGAATTTGATTTCCATCACCTCGTGAACGTTTTCCAGTATATCTCCATTGGGCTGAAAGGTGTGACATGGACAGTGAATGCTGATTTCCAGACCCAAGTTGGACTCTGCAAAATAAGACCCAGAGTCAGGGGAAACACTGAGTGACAGAGCATCATGCCCATCATGTGGCAAGGGGTGAGAAATGAGTTATATTGAGAGTCACAGGTGACAGCTCCTCCAAAGCTCTGAGTGAGCTTCCTGCACAGGGTGCCACATTCCATGCATTTCTGTTACATCATGAACAACTATGCGGAGTGTAAATAGTGAGCATTTTGGCAGATGAAATAGCCAACCATTTTCAAAGGATGCTATAAAGAGATTGTTGCCTACATACACAGGGCAAAAGTCCAAGGAAACACGGGGGCAGGGGTGGTGGTGGTTCACGGCTTTAATCCCAGCACTTGGGAGACAGAGACAGGTGAATCTCTGAGTACAAAGCCAGTCTGGTCCACAGAACTAGTTTCAGGACAGCCAGGGCTATACAGAGAAACCCTGTCTTAAAAAGTAAAAATAAAAATAAAACAACAACAACAAAAAACCAAGCCAAACAAAATGCAAGGCAAGGAAAAGTTCATATTGTCTCAGTGTCTTCTGGGAAAACAAGTGTTCTGGTCAGCCTGCTGAAGAGGACAGAAGAAGCAGGCATGAGGGCGGGGCCTAAGGAGAATAATGGAGGAACCTATGAACGAGGAGGAATTTAAAGGCCACAAAATGGAAAGCTGAGTGACAGGGATGGAGATGAGGGAGAGGGGGATGACTAGGGTGGCAGTGAAGGAATTTAGAATTTAAGGCTAGAAATCACACTACATGTGACTTGGGGTCATTGCAAATAATGTCAGCATTTCTGCCATCACCATAGAGATTAAGAATTATTAATCCAGAGGATGTAAGAGGCAAACTGTGGTTATACCTGGTCCTATTTTCTCTAAGGAACAAGATGTAATGAGGTAAAAATGACTTGGAAGTTTATTTGATAAGCCTATCACCATGATGGGAGGTTGGGATTGTGGAAGGCTCACAAGGTGAGCAGCCTGGGAACACAGATGGGAACACAGAATGGTCAGTCTGGGAACACACACAGGTGTGAACACAGAGTGGTCGGTCTGGGAACACACACAGGTGTGAACACAGAATGGTCGGTCTGGGAACACACACAGGTGTGAACACAGAATGGTCATCTGGGAACATACACAGGTGTGAACACAGAATGGTCAGTCTGGGAATACACACAGGTGTGAACACAGAATGGTCAGTCTGGGAACACACACAGGTGTGAACACAGAATGGTCGGTCTGGGAACACACACAGGTGTGAACACAGAATGGTCATCTGGGAACACACACAGGTGTGAACACAGAATGGTCAGTCTGGGAACACACACAGGTGTGAACACAGAATGGTCGGTCTGGGAACACAGGTGTGAACACAGAATGGTCGGTCTGGGAACACAGGTGTGAACACAGAATGGTCAGTCTGGGAACACACACAAGTGTGAACACAGAATGGTCAGTCTGGGAACACACACAGGTGTGAACACAGAATGGTCGGTCTATCAGCAGTTGCCTGGAAGTGACAGCCCAGGGCCCAGATGACATGGGCTTGATGGAATGAGCTTGGGGAAAGCTAGAGGGGCCAAGCTTTGATAACAGACATTATGAGCAAAAGGGCCAACTCAGGCCTTTTCTCCCCATCTCTGGGCTGATGTTTTGTAAACAAAATTACAGACATTGGTAAAGGGGGTTGAGTAAAGAGAAAAAAAAACCAGAGACAGTGAAGGCTCGGGCAAATAGTCCAGTCTTCAGAAGGTTTGCTGCACAAGCCTGGGGACCTGAGTTTAGTTCCCAGAACCTATGTAAAACCCAGGAGTGCTAACACTTGCACTTGCTTGTAATCCCAGAACTGGGAGCCCAAATAGGAGAATCCCCAAGGCTCTCTGGCCTAATTTTTAGCCTACTCATTGAGCCCCAGATCACAATGAGAGACAGTCTCGAAAACAACCAAAACAAAGTGGATGACTGAGAACAGCAGAGGGGCTGACTTCTGACCTCTATGTGTATGCACACACACATTCACAGATACCTGCACACACACATTCACAGACGCCTGCACACACACATTCACAGACACCTGCACACACATTCACAGACGCCTGCACACACACATTCACAGATACCTGCACACACACATTCACAGACGCCTGCACACACACATTCACAGACACCTGCACACACATTCACAGACGCCTGCACACACACATTCACAGACGCCTGCACACACATTCACAGACGCCTGCACACACATTCACAGACGCCTGCACACACACATTCACAGATACCTGCACACACACATTCACAGACGCCTGCACACACATTCACAGACGCCTGCACACACACATTCACAGACGCCTGCACACACACATTCACAGACGCCTGCACACACATTCACAGACGCCTGCACACACATTCACAGACGCCTGCACACACACATTCACAGACGCCTGCACACACATTCACAGACGCCTGCACACACACATTCACAGACGCCTGCACACACATTCACAGACGCCTGCACACACATTCACAGATACCTGCACACACACATTCACAGACACCTGCACACACATTCACAGACGCCTGCACACACACATTCACAGACGCCTGCACACACATTCACAGACGCCTGCACACATATTCACAGACGCCTGCACACACATTCACAGACGCCTGCACACATATTCACAGACGCCTGCACACACATTCACAGACACCTGTACACACAGACACTTGCACACACATTCACAAACACCTGCATACACACATGCATACAAAGTAACTAAAAAGTTTGACTAAATCAAATAGTAACAGAAAACCAGGCTGGGGCTGGTATAGTGTCAGTCCTGGTGGTTCAGAGCCCTGTCAATCCTAGGGTGGCAGCCAGCCAGGGCTAATATAGGAGAGGTCACAAGATAAAGACCTTGCCGGATGAACATCTCAGAGATGATTAGCCCACTGTTCCCTAAAGTCACCTCAGTAGTCATCTGGCCTCAGGGCCAGTCTGACGTCTTCTTAAAATCTACTACTATCATCAGAGAACACCCCCAAAAGGTTCAGCACCCTACTCCAAGGCCAACTGGTATGGGCATGATGATTCCAGTCACCATGGCTGAGGCTGGAATCCCATATGATAAGAACTCAGACAAAACGCTTAGGAATTAGCTCACTTCCTCCATAAACACCAAAGTCCAGCCAGTTCTCCTTGTCTGCCAAGGTGAACTTCAAGGGCACCTGTTAAGCTTGAAGGTCCCTATTCCAGAAGGTCAGCTCAACCAGGGAAACAAGTCGGTATAGCCAGACTGCTGAGGCACAGCCCGAGAAGCTATGACCAGGCATGAAGCTACCTTCTTCCTGGTGTTAGGCCACTAGAAGGAGCAATGAGCAACATGCACCACTTCCTGTTCAAGGATGACCAACGTGGGGTGGGAGCTACCTTGAAGTGAACACAGTCTATGATCCTGTGTGTTAGAAAGTGAAAGTACATAGGGATGTTCTGGGAAAGCAAAGGGCAGAGTGTGTGTGGCCCGCACAAGAAGGTGGCCTAACTTGGCCTGAGGTTTTCTTTAGATAGAGGGCTCGGAGGAGAGGACCTATTCCCATCACTGGTTGGCATTACTTTCTATAAGCTGTGCAAGATTTTTATCAGCAATAGTTCATGTAGTCTCTATAATAACCCTATAAACTGTGGAGCAGTGGTGACGCACGCCTTTAATCCCAGCACTTCGGAGGCAGAGGCAGGCAGATCTCAGTGAGTTCTATAAGTCTAGTCTACAGAGTGAGTTCCAGGACAGCCATGGATACACAGAGAAACCCTGTCCTAGAAAACAAAACTAAATCCTATAAACTAAATACATCATTAGCCCATTGTACAGAGGAGGCCACTAAAGTTAGGGATACTAAGTAGTTTACCCAAGATACCCACTTAATGGGTAGTCATTTCAAGATCAAGACAGAGCTGTGGTTCTGATAAGAGACCACACACTATTTATTTTGTTTGTTTTAAACAAGGGCTTACTATATAGCCCAACTAGCCTGGAACTAATGATCCTCCTGCCTCAGCTTAGAGCCACCATTCCTAGCTGAGATACTACAGACCTAGTTGTCAGGGACAAGGAACAGGCAACACAAGGCATCATGGATGAATACAATGTTCCTTCTTTCACCCAGATGCAAAATGCCTGTGGATGTTTACCATGCCACCGTGACATTCATTGGGTACATCCTAGCAGCCTGGCTCTGTGTACCGAGAAGCTGTAGGCTATCTGAGTAAGGCACAATGGTAGAGGGGATCTGGATAGAGCTCCAGACGGCTCTGGGCCTCAGAATGCAGCCTAGGTACCTGGAGCACACAGGCTTGCAGATGCTTCCTGAGTGGTTCCCAAACCACAGGTGTGACTCAGTCCTCATCAATCCACACCATCAGCCGCTCCAACTTGGAGTCTGTGTGCAGCCTGGTTTGGGGCCATGAACTCTTGAGGAGATTCATGAACAAAGGCCTCAGCTACTTCCCCTGAGGGAAGGGAGGAGTGGGCAGAATTTGCCTATGTGTGAATGGAAGGTTCCAATGAAAAACAAACCTCGGAGTTGGCAGTGGTGGGGTGGTGGGTGGAGGACCCACAGGTTTTATTATGAAATTATCTTCTCTGATGTCTCAAGGAAGATGGAAAGCGTATTCTACACAAACTTCTCATTGAGTTCTGCAGCTGTGAACATAAGCATTCCAAGTGCCCAGGGCTTCACAGAAATCCAGGTGGAGCTGATCAAAATCAGACAAGCAATCTCAGATGAGTTTCCCTAGCCCCTTTTACTGGCCTGTGGTAAGCTCTGAGTGGCAAGCCTCCTGAATCAGAGGTGCATTGTTGCCACCATTGCCTGAGCCCTGTTGTTTTTACAGGCTTTAATGTTCCTAAAAGGGCCAAGGCAAGGTGTCCAATCTACCCTATGTCAACTCCGTTATCACACAAGGCCCTGTAGATGGGAGCTTGAAGATTTGGATGCTTGCAGAGTCCAGCAGGTCATGGAGGTGAGAAAAAGTCCCCTTGAAGCCTCGAACACTGAGGCTTAGGGAAGAAATAATGTGCACAGCACATTTCTAAGGGTAGCTACTGCTTAGCTCTGGTATATGGCCAGGGGCCAGACTTCCAGTTAATCACAAAAAGTCAGGAATCTTTGTTTTGTTGGGGTTTTGACAGCCCCGGCTGTCCTAGAACTCACAATATAGACCAGGCTGGCCTAGAACTCTGAGACATGCCTGCTTCTCCCTCCAGAGTACTGGAATTGAAGGTGTGTGTCACCACACCTGTCCAGCTTCATGTGAGATCTCCCAACTTTTAAAACAACAAAATCACCGCTAATCAAGAGTTAAATGTAAAGGCCTTCAACCCACTTTTCTCAAACACCAAGGACACGGGAGGATTCTCCTGCCCCAGGACTCTGACCATCAGTATGTAAATAGGCTGACAGTATCACAGCTGATAATGGTGGGGGCGAGGAGGGACAGATGGGACCCTATAAATAACCCCCTACTGCCACCTCCCCCACCTTAACCTTTCCCACCTCCCCCTCTCCCTTTGCTCCTCCCCCTCCCCACTTCCCCTCCTTTACCTCCACCATGTCCATCTCTACCACCTCCACCACCATGAAGCAGTCAGAGCAGGAAATAACCATATAGTGCCTATTATTACTCAGGGGACAGAAGTTCTAAACCAGGCTGTGTAAGTTCCGTTGAGAAACCTAGTGACTCTGAACCTTGACTTCCTTGTCCGCTCTCTTACAAGGTGCATTGAAACCCACAAAGTTCTCTCTGATACATGGGACCATTAAAACAGCTCTGGGAAGTCTGTAGGGTAGACGCATTATTTAATTTCCAGATGAGGAAACACATTGAGTGGAGATGATACTTGGAACATGTGACCTTTGATGTACGTGTTGTAGAGTTCAGTGACACAGGGCTTTTGAAACTCAGTTGCCCTACACAGAACCTGCCCCGGGTCTCTTCCTTCTTCCAGCATCTGATGATAACACCTGGATGTTCTATTTCAAACCTTAGCTGTCATCTGACATTGCTCTTGTGTCTTCACACACCATACCTAATACTAGCCTATTGGCTCAAACTCCAAATTACAGAATGAATCCGTGTGATTTCTGTATCCACCACACTGCCTCCATCCAAGCCCCTGCTACCCTTGACCAGGCTGCTATAATGCTCCCTAAATGTTTCCCTTGATTTTCCCCTTTACTTCACAGCAACCAGAGGGCTTTTGTTTAAAGCAGTGAGCCACATCACTGTACCCACATGCACACCTTGCTTATAGCATTCATTACACTTGGGAGTAAGTCCCAAGCCAACCTATGGTCTGACACATTCATGGTCAGATGGCTTCTGCTCACAATGTTCCAGTCTGTTCATTGCTGCTCTAACTAATCAATAAATCAAGCTGGGTTTTATCCCTGGGCCTGGGCCATACTCTTTCTCAGGCCCCCCTTTAGCCTGGCCTCTTGACCTTAAAGTGCCAGAGGCTGTGGGAATATAGAGCAAGTGACAGCTAGTATTCAACAGGTGGACCCACCAAACCAATAACTCTCTGATGGGGAGCCCTACTTGGCAAAGACTGTGCTGTCAGTGACTGTTAATAACTGGTTGTTTCTGTCTGTAATTTTTCTCATGTGCCACTACATTTCTTCCCTAAAAACAGCTATGAGTATTTTTCCCACTGCTCATGTGTTTATCTCGTGGAAATACTCCATCTATTGGGCACACGTATAGCTGTGGATGGTCAGGAAGATAATTTCTGCTTTATCTATATAATTCTGATGAATAGAAATAATACTAGAATATTTTTCATGACTTAGGCTGACATAGAAAAGTGGCAGTATTCTCAGTCACAAAGCCAGCTAGTTTTACACTTTAGAGCAAATCCAAAATAAACTAGTTGCCCCTGGAGACGAGTTATACAAGGACAAGTTTCCAGGTGTCTGTCTGTTGAACCAAAGTCAGGCTGATAACATTAAGACATAACCCGTATGCAGCAATTGACTTTCTGCACGTACTCCTAACCTCAGGGTTCAATCAGCTGTTTATTGTTTAAGTCCTGAATTTCAATGCTACTCTTTGTGATGTCTCTCAGGCTATGTGCACAACCAAGCATTACTCACCAGCCTGTCAGTGTGACATCCCTAGCCAGAGAGAACCTGTCTGATCAGAATGGTTCTGTTTCTTAGTGTTTACTCAAGAAGTGCCATGTGACCCTGAAAATATGATTCAGACTTGTCCAGAGTTTTGCTGTAGTGGGAGACGTAGCTGAGTGTGTAGAGAGAGAAGTGTGCAATGTGTAAGAAGTGTAAAGACAGAGATGTAGTTGTATACTAGAGAGATGTAGAGCGAGGCAGCAAGAGGTGTGTGAAGGAAGAGATTTGACTGTGGCTGTGTGGAGAGAAATGTAACTGTGTGGAGACAAGGAAGATGTATAGAAAAGAGATGTAGCTGTGAGGAGATGTGTAGCTGTGCAGGAAAGGGATGAATGTATGTAAAGAGAGCCATGTAGCTTTATGTAAAGAATGTAGCTATATGGAGACAGATTTTCAGAAAGATATTTTCAAAATGAAGTAAAGGCGAAAGTTCCATCGTAAAAATGTGTTTCCTTATTTACCCCTCAGATAGAAAAGTCTAGTTCTTACAGCATTTGTGGGTTTTTGGAGAGGGTCTTGGAGCAGTCTGTGGGATAATGCTCTTGTACACTGTAAAGGTTTGTTACTAGTATTGGTTTAATAAAACACTCATTGATCAGTAGCCAGGCAGGAAGGACAGGTAGGGCAACCAGACTAGGAGAATTCTGGGAAGAGGAAGGTAGGGCTGAGACACCAGTCAGACAACGAGGAAGCAAGATGAAAATGCTGGGCTGAGCAAAGGTACCAAACCACGTGGCTAAACATAGATGACAATTATGCATTAATATGTGCCTAAGAGCTAGATAGTAATATGTCTGAGCTACTGGCCCAGCGGTTACTGTAATATTGAGCCTCTGAGTCTATTATTTGGGAAATGGCTGCTGAATATTTGAGAGTTTCTGGTAGGACAGAAACTTCTGACTACAGCAGACTCTCCTGAAGGCCACTGGTATTAAAGGACTACCTCCTTCTCATCACTTGCCCCTCAATGTCCAACTCCATCCCTCACAAAGACCTCCTCGAAGCAGCCAGTGTTGGAGCACCCAGCCGCCTTCACCCTGATTCTTTAGTTTCAATGCATTATCACTGACACTCGATTTTATTGGTATATTCACTGGCTTACTGAATGTTTCTGCCACCAGAATGAAAGCCCCATGAGATTTGAGCTCTAACCTGTCTTGTTCACTGCTGAATCCCCAGGGCCTGTCTCAGAGCCAGCATTTAATAATGGCATGGAGAACAGAGTCAGTAGAAAGCTGGACTTCAAACCCAAACATATGGCTCTCCTAGTCATCTCTTCTCTTCCATGAGGCAGAAGGGACCTGAGATTCCTTCTGAAATGTTCCTCCTAAGAGTTTACCTACCTCTCCTCAACAGCCACTCACGCACAGTGTCAGTGACATCAAAAGACAGCCACTCAGCAGTGCCTCTCGTGGGCAGATTCTTGCCACCAATATAACGCTGCTTGGCAATATGCTCATCCGGTCGAAGTATCTGTGAGGCAGAGGAAAGTGTGAGAATTGAAGGCCAGGACGCAGTACCAGGGATGGGTTTCAGTGCACAGGACTAGTGAGCCAAGCAAGGGGTGACTAAAGGCTTCGGAACACCACGCTCTTTGCACACTTCGGGTAACTCAGCCCTCTCAATGACAGAGACGCTGAGGAGTCAGCCTTGGACCATGTCTGTCAAACCCCATGCTCAGTGGAGGCCAGACACGGAGGAGGCTGGCTTCTAGTGGGTGGTTTCCAGATGGTACCTGGAAGAGCTCAATTCTCTGCTCGGTGCGCTTGGAGCTGGGGTTGGGCACCCGCAAGACCCGGAACTCCGCCCGGAATAGATTGGTTCCATTTTTCTCCACTGAGGACACATTGAAGCGAAAAACCTTGGAGGTAATCCCTTTGGGGCAGACAGCCAGCTCATCTAGAGGGAAGAGCAATAGAGAGAAGCACAGTGAGTAATGGCCCAGTGTGCTGCCAGCACACACACACACACACACACACACACACACACACACACACACACACACAAATAGTAAATCTTTTAAAAATGTAAACATATGTGAAATAAATACTATGAGTCAGGTGTGGTGCTGATGACTGGAAGCCACAGTCCCTGCCCTCAGGTGACAGAAACCCAATCACAGGACCTTTGATGATGCAGGGGCATGGCAGTAAGAAATGAGAAAGGACCAAACAGGGACAGGTAATTAATGGAAGAGGTGGCAGCAATCCACCCTACAAGAGGATGGTTGTGGGGCAGAGGGACTTTACACAGAGAGACTGTTGGAGGCACAGACAGGTCTGAGGGTAGGAGAGACCCGCAGCTGAAGTAAGACAATTACGAATGAGACACTCATGTGTCAAGTGAGTTCTGAACTTCATCCTACTGGTAATAGGGAGTTACAGAAAGTGTTTGAGTCGATGATGTGGCTTAGACCCAAAGAAAGGGCAGTTTCTATGGTAAAGGGGCCATATCTCTCATATACATAGACTCAAAAGAGCTGTCTCAACTACTTTCTTTTTATGGGTTAATATTCTGGAGATGAAACACCATGGCCAAAAGCAATTTGGAGAAAAAAGATTTTGTTTGGCTTACACTTCCACATCCATAGTCCATCGCTTAAGGAAGTCAGGATGGGAACTTAAACAAAGCAGGAACCTGGAGGCAGGAGCTGATGCAGACAGAGGCCATGGAGGGTGCTGCTCACAGGCTTGTTTCCCATAGCTTGCTCAGCCTGCTTTCTTACAGAATTCCCCCGTTGATGGTTAATTAAGAAAATGCCCTCCAGGCTTGTCTACCGCTGAATCTTGTGGAGGGATTTTCCTCAATTGAGGCTCCCTCTGATGACCCTAATTTGTGTCAAATTGACATAAAACTGGACAACACAGGGGGTCTCTATCCTTGGTAGCATGTGCTGTACCAGCCTATGTCATTCTGCCATTCTACTCAACCTGGTCCATCAGCCAGAAGGCAGCAAATGCCCTCCGCGGTTCCAAGCCCTCCATCTTCTCTCTGCCCCTGTGACCTTTACAATGTCAAGGTCTGAGAACATCAACACCAGAGGCATCCTTTCTACACAAAGGATAATAACAGCCAGGACTTGAAATTCAAGCTCCTAGGCCCAGATTCCATACATAAGAGACATGGCTGGGATGAGCCGGTAAGTACCTCCCAGGGTGGGTTAGGAGTCATGGGCAGATCTGAGACCTAAAACCAGCTAGCACACTCCTGGGCTTTAGGAAAGGATGAGTAGGTGTTTCTGGAAATTGCCATCTGGTGGGCCTGACATTCATGGTTAGAGGAAAATTAATGGAACAGATGTAGGAAACCAATGTGTGAATACCAGCTAATGAAGCTCTGATTAATAATTAGCCTTGAAGGAACAAAGCCTGCCAATTATTGCCAGTCCAAATAGAACCAGAAAGAGGAGTCAGTGATGGCAATTCTCATATGGGTATGTAGAGAGGGCTGCTAGAGTTGGAACCCAGAGCCCCTCACATGTGCACGGCACACATTTAAAAATGTTTTATTTCAATCTTTAATTATATACTTATATGCATCTGTGTGGATTTGTATACATAACTGCAGTGTCCATGGAGACCAGAAGAGGGCATTAGGTCCCCTCGAACTAGAGTTGAAGATGGTTGTGAGCCTCCTGATGTGGGTGCTGAGATCTGAACTAAGGTCTTCTGCAAGAGCTGCACACATTCTCAACTACTGAAACATCTCTGCGCAGAGCACACATTTCATAGCGGAGTTACAGCTCCAGCAATTTCATATGTAAGCTGACAGGCTTGTAACTCAGGATGTGGACAAGCACCTGGACCGGTGACCCTCTCAATGACTGAGCGTTGGTGTAGGAGGAGAGGCCACTAGTCTGGCCTCTGTGGTAACTGTCTGCTAGGAGAGCATGGGTCAGGGCGATGTACACCCAGGTGTAAAAGGGGGAAGGAAAGAAGGAGTGGCGACAAGGAGGAAGGAGCCAGAGTGCGGTGGAAGAGGAGCAGTCAGGAAACAGGAAGGTGATGCCCTCACAGAGTCCTCAGGATGCCCTGATGACTGTTCTTCTTGCTAATTTCTGCACTCATCTGTCTGTACCCCGAGACAGACCTCTCTTAGTGAAAATTGTAAGGTAAATCAAGAAGCCCTTAGAGGGGGGAAGGTTGAGGCTGGGAATCAAAATCCTGAGGCCAGAACCGGAGACAGCTCAGTGGTAAGAACACTGGCTGCTCTTCCAGAGGACCTGGATTCAATTCCCAGCACCCCAATGGTGGCTCACAACCATCTGTAGCTACAGTTCTAGGGGATCTTATGCCTCCTTCGGATCTCTACAGACACCAGGTACACATGTGCTATACATACATGCAGGAAAAACACCCATGTACATAAGATTAAAAAAAAAAAAAATTCTAAAGCAATGCCTGAGACCATAGGCCGGCAAGATGGCTTTGTGAGTAAGGGTGTTTGCTAACAAATCTGATGGTCTGAGTTTGATCCTCAGGACCCACACTGGAGGATAAGAGACTTCTGAAAGATTTTGCCTGGCCTCAACTCATGTGCCAGCAGCATACATGAGTACCCTGATACACACATAAATAAATCTAATAAGAAAGTTTTAATAGTTCAGGGCCAATACATAGTAAGAGCTACATGGTAAGGCCTTATCTCAAAACAAACAAAAAATAGCTAAAATAATTAGTTGAATGAATCATGTAAATAAGTAAACAAAAATATATAATATACCACCTTTCATTTTATGTAGCTTCTCTAAAAATACTTGAAAATAGAGCAAATATATAAAGTGTATCATTCTTCCCATGGGGAAATGAGACATCAGAAAAGCTAAGTGGTTTTCCATGGCTACTCAAGTAGCAGATGGCTGAGGTGGGATTTGAACCCAAGTGGGATTTGACCACACCTCAATTACTGAATATGAGAACCTCAAAGACTGGTACTGGGAGATTACTCAGTGGAAAGATATTAGTAGCTTCAGAACAAATATGACAGGATTCCTCAAAATGGCCTTGTCATCCCGACATTGCCTTAGATTCAATGATCAGGACCCTTTGTGCCCAAGTTCTGCTCTTGACAATGAAGAACTGGGTACAGAAGTTACCGCTCTAAAGTATATTATTTACAGCTGTTTCTGTTTCTTGGAACACTGCATAGTGCCATTCATCTGTTTTGCTTTGGGAGTAAGAACCCATGAGATGCACTCATAGCATTCATGGAGAACCCAGGAAACTGTACGTGTAGGTAACTACCTCTTAAAATACTTGCACACAGGTGTGCGTTGGCTTGAACACCTAATTTCTGTGGGAGCCAATGAAGGAGTGATCTGAACAGCAGGGCCCCTAGGGGAGCGCCTAACGCAGTGAACTATGATCCATTACCCAGCAACTGATTGCACTGAGTCAGTCTACAGCAGTTTCCCCAACTTCTCTAGAAGTTTCCAGTGTGCTGCAGGAATGGAAAAGCAAAGTTTTATCATTTTTCTGAAAAAGGTACCATGGCTTCAAGTGTGCTAGAACTTTGAGAAGTCACTGCCTGGATGGTCTCAAACTTGATCACGGATCAACCTCGAAATTAATTAGATGTGTTGTTTGCCAATGTTTAAGTTTTGTGGTAGAAGCCCATAAACATTTTAAGTCTGTATTACAAGTTGGGAAATTTCACAGAAGTTTCCAGATTCTCTACTATCCTGGGGAAATGATAAGATATAGTCAAGCTGGGTCTGCATTTCTGAATGCAAAAATCAGTTAGAGCCACACAGTGACTTCCTCTTTCAACAGGTCACTGAGGTTCCAGAACCTCCCACCTCAACCCCACCACATACACCTACTTTCTCCATGACCTGAAGAAGTACTTTGCCATGGTGCCTGACCCACAGCTGCTATGCTGTGTCTCCAGTCCAGTCTCTGAAGGCATTTGTGCTTATAAGCCCTCTAAGGAAACACTTTGCCCCATAGGTCAACCCATCTTTAAACTTGTTGAAAACACAAGTTCCTCAGGATGTCTCTAACTACCTTTCTTCTGTAAGGGCGAGATGGGGCCTGGGTGTTCTTGCTGCCCTCCACCCATAGCCAGAGCCCTACTGTGTGTCTAACATTGATATCTGTGGCATGTGAGTTCTTTCAACATGGAGTATCTTTGAAATTGCATAATAAACAAAATCTACAGGTGGTAACCAGGAAAGAAAGCCTAAAACACTGTGAATTCTTCCTGCTGGGGAATTCTGCATTTATCTTAACACTTCCCCTGGCTGATAAAAAAGTGTCTCACACAAGACACAGAGGTATCTAAGCCCAGAGATGAAGAAAATGCTTAGGCTGATGATTGCAAAGATGATAGAAAATTAAGTCACCACATGAGTCAGAGAAAGGACCTGCTGTCTTCTGTGGCAACATCTTAGAAAATTGTAAGATTACAGAGTCTTGTCTCTATATCTCCCAGCAGGTACCCAGGCAAATCATCACCAGATGTGGCAAAATTCATTCAGGGTGAAAGGGAGCCGAGAGATGACCTCACACAAGGAAACTGAGGCTCTGGGAAGAAATTCCACATGGCCAAGCTTGCTTAACCTGCTTGAAATCGTCTAAAAGAGAAAGGGAACCTATTCATTGAAGCTGGGGAGAAGGAGGGGTGCAGGAGTATGTGTGGCACATAAATCCCCAGCCCCTTTTCCAATTGTCAGAGCTGAGAACAAATCCAGTTATTCCCAAGCAGTGGAGTACCTGGGTTACAAAGGCTGTAACTGCTGTCCCCTCCTGGTGAGGCTAACCTAGGATTCTATCTGTGTCACAGGCCAAGGTTCTACTAGAGTCTAAAGATTAAAGGTGGCCTTAAATTGTTCATTTTACATGTACACTGCTGCTTAGCACACATCCTTTCTAGGTTAGATCACTTAACAGATTCGCCACGGTAGGCAGAACCATAAGAAGCTCCCTCTGCTCTCGCTTTGGTACCGGCCTCCTTCTCCTTTCTATGGGCCCCTTTTACCTGGCTCCAGGTCCCGTTACCACTTCCCTCCGAATGTCCATCCTCTGGTAGCGACAGAGTATGGAAGTGAACATCATTTCATGAGCCAGGCCCCTGCCCCACAAAGCCCTGGCACAGAGCTCCTGATAATGCAACAGCATAGACCCAGAGCTAGTCCCAACTGCCCTCAGAAGTTCAGCCAGACAGTGGTGGCACACACCTTTAATCCAGCACTTGGGAGGCAGAAGCAGGTGGATCTCTGTGATTTTGAAGCCAGTCTGGCCTGTAGAGGGAGCCCAGAACAGGCTCCAAAGCTACACAGAGAAACCCTATCTTGAAAAACAAACAAACAAAAATCCCAACAACAATAACAAAGGAAGTATAGGACATGTTTCTCTTCTGCTCAGCAGCTGCCACAGCCTTCTTTGTACCGAGTGTGCCTTGTGCAGCCAGGGTGAGCCACACCTAACCAGCTGCAGGACAGGTCCAGGTTGGTGTCTGTTCAACCACCCATATCACCTGTACCCACTGCAGAGAGCTTGGGCCGTCTTCCTGATGGTACTGTGAGCCCCCATGGTACTGCCTGTGTCCCACTAAACACTGGATCCTACTGAACAGGTAGAAGACCATATTGTTTACTGTACCAAGTTGGCACAGGCTACATCATGACTTTATCGTCCCCATATCCCACCCCGCTGTCTCAAACTTCCCTTGATACTACAGCCTGGGAACTGCACACCTGTGAGGCTCTGTCCTGGATTTGTCTCAGGTTACCCTCTTTGCACTCTTGAGTTTCTGTGCAAAATCCACATCCACACATACCTGTGTGGCCTTGTTTCCTCAAAAATTGCTCATTTTCTGCTCAGGGCTCCAGATAAGGTGGGACCTTGTGACTCAGAATTTCCCTTCCTCAACTCTCCTGACCCAGGCAACAAATGTTCCAAGCGTACTCTCTTGACCTCCACTTTCCTCAGACTTGTAACCTTCTCCAATATTTGTGGCAACTACAACTTGCTTTGGTAAGTGACCCCAATGAGTCAAGGGTTCAGCTCATCTAGGCATAGAAGACTGGAAACTGGTCACCTGAAAGTCCCAGAACCAACACCAATGAGGGGACCCTCAGCATGGAGTTCCAGATCTCCCTTGATCCCATTCCTAACTGCCCACAAATAGCCAGATCCTAAGAATCTCCAGGTAGTCACAGGAAACTGCACTGAGAACATGCCCCCCCCCCCCCCCCCCCAGAAACCACAGGTTTCTGCCTGGTGTAGGCCAGCCCAGCTCCCTCCTGGCCTCTGCATCTTCCTTGAGAGCAACTCCACCCATTGGCTCTCATACCTGCCCCTTCTCTGCAGCCAGATTTCTTTAGCCTTCTACTGTTTGCCCCATGGTCACTCTGAGTGTGCCACCCTCCTGGCTCCAGCTCGTTTTTCCACCCCCACTTGGGCACTGTCCACCTTCCAGGTGGGCCTGGGCTGAAGTCACCAGGGCACGGAGGACACCTGCTGGCAGGAAAAGCGAACAGAGTTGCTCTGATTCAGCCCCAGAACATTCACATTCCTCTTTCCTGGGCTGTCAGTGTCTCAACATCTGCCAGTTTCTTTCTCTTGTATTGAGGTTTTTTTAAAATCCCTATTCAGTAAACACACATGACTTCCACACGTGTCCAAACACACACAGACATCTCACCCAGAAGCTTCACAGCTCCCCTCACAGACAGCAGCCTCCTGGGAAGAAATGCTCCCAGACACACACATCCCCATCACCCCCACATCTATCCCTCCCACCCACACCCCCATGGCAGACAGATGCTTTGGGTTACCAGAGCCTCTCTCCTGCACTCCTGTGCCCTGGAGGCTCCACTTTACACATATGAATCTGTCTACTGCATAATGTAAGAGTTCACATTGTCCCAAAGTCCATGTATATGGAAATATACATGCATTCCCCTCCCCCCTCTAAGCTCACGTGAGTCACGTGTGTGTGTGTGTGTGTGTGTGTGTGTGTGTGCATGCTGCGCACGCGTGTTAGACTGGAGGGCCCAGTTTTAAAAAAGTTAATATCTTGCCCAGTCTTCCAAAAACTTGACAGACAAATTTGGGGCAGGTACTGTATGTACTTCCTGAGAGCTGGAAAACTGACCCTGAGATGCAGTACAAGAAGCTGAGAAAAGCTGGAGATATGGAGATGTGCAGACTCAGAAGACCATGATAATTTGGGGGCCAGCCAGCCTACCCCTTGATGGAACCCATGTGCTCACAGTTAACCTCTATGGGCAAATGCGTGAGAACATGTTTCCTTAGGTGGTACAATACAATTCCAAGTTAATATTCATCAAGCATGTGATGGGCACTGAGAATGCCACTTGGCTCCAGGACTCCTGGCCTCTTGAAGCGCTTGGCTCTTACCAGAATGTCTCTGTCTCCTTTCCCACCCACCTCCCCAGCTACAGCTGGATCCCTGACCTCTGTGGTCAACCCTGGGCACTCTGCTGGGTAACCACCACCAGGCGCCCCTCTGTGGAACTCTGTTTTCCAGCTCATCCCCTCCAGAGTAGACACCCAGCAAGCGATTGGACTTACTGTGCTCCGCCAGCCCCTGGATCATGTCGAACTTATGGATCTCTTTGGCATAGTATTCCGACTCAGTGTTCTCCTGAGTACAGCCTTCCTCCCTCTCCCCATGCATCTCTTCCAGCAACTCCCGGGTGCTATTGTAAAGTGCCAGGACCTGATAGGGGACGTGGGTCATCACCGATGGCTCAGGGGGACTGGTGAGCCTGAGCTTGCTCAAGATCTGTCCCCTAATGGCTTCCACCCTCTTCTTCTTGATGTGACTGAAGTCCAAGGTGGTACAAGTGGACAGAGAGAAGCTGACTGTGGCCAAGTCCAGTAGGGCCAGGACCACCAGAGCCCTTTGCAAGTGCATCTTCATGTGTGAGCCCAGGAACGAGCCAGGGGGCGGGGGAGGCCTGGCAAGGAGGAGACCCCGGCCGAAAGAGGGAGGAAAACCAGGCGTCCTCCCCAGATCCCAAAGACTGAGGCTTGGCAAGAGGGTGCATGAACTCACTGCACTGTGAGGGCTTCAGGACTCCCAGGAAGCGCTGGCAACCCCGGACCGAAGTAACGGACTGTGTGATGTAGCGCTGGGATTCTTGTCCATATGTCTAAACAGGTTCTGCTGGGCTCTGACTCCCAGCAGGCCAGGTGGAGAGCAAGCCGAGGGGTTGGGAGGGGTGGCAAGGCAGCTGGGAGTGGGAAGAGAGCTGGAGTTTTTCCTTAGGTAAAAATAAATAGAGCGGATATCTGATATTGCCAAACGCCGCTTGGCGATGAGGAGAAAGTATTTTAAAGAAAGTGCAAAAGGGCCATGGCTGGGTCCCCAAAATCAGAATCTTTGTTTTGCCCCGAAGAAGAATAAGAAAAGAGAATGGAAAAGAAAAAAAAATTTTTTTTTTAAATCACCAGTGGGTATGTGGGGAGAGGCAGGGCTGGGCAGCAGCAGGCCCAGCTAAAGGTGGGGGCAGTGCAGGACACACTTGCCTCTCCATTCATGCTTTCTCTTGTGTTTACACTTCCTCGGAGCTTTCTAAATGACTCTCTTCACGCTGCCTCTCCTCTTCATTGGCTGGGATGAGGGATTATGTGCAACTGGCAAGCAGGGGAGACAGGCCTCTTGGAGACAGCTCGAATAATCCACTTGGACCCAAAGTCATCAGCATCTTAGCTTGTCCTCTCTCTGGCCATGGCTTCTGTCCCTTGCTTCTCTTTAGGGAAAAAAAAATCAAAAAGAAAAAAGAAAAAAGAAGCCGATTCAGCGCAGCTAACTCCGGAAAGTGTTATTGCTTCCACAGCAAGCCTCTTCTCATTTCTGTCTTGCCTCTCTGTGGTTCAGTCCCCTACACTCGGCCCTCTCCTTCCCTCCCTCTCTCTCTCCCCTTCTCTCTCTCCCTCTCCTCCCTCTCTCTCTCTCACACACACATGCACACACACTGCTTTCTCTATTTCTCTCTGCTGAAATTTTATACCTCCCTCCCATGACGTCTCGGCCTGGGGTGGGGGAGGGAGGGAGGGACCAGCGCACGCAGCCTCTCTTGCTACACGGTTTTAATGTTTTAAACAGGCACAGGAAAAGCCGAGCCCATTTGAAAAATACTTTGCGAGTCCTCTGGTTCGACGTGGTAACTGAACTTTTTTTTTTTTTTCCCCTCCTCTTGGAGTCATTCCTGCTACACGTTGGCTGTTTTTCTGGAAAGTTACTCCCGAGCCCCCTCCCTCCTGCTACCCCGGCCCCTCTGCGCCAGGGCCAGCTGTCAGTCCACGCTCCCCTCCCCGCTCTCTCGACTCCCCCGCGTCCCCAATCGCCCCCATCGTCCCCGGGCCGGGCCGGGGACACACGCGAGGTCTGCTAGGGGAGCCGAGCCGGGCGGCAGGGCCACTCTCTGCAAGGCCCGAGGGTGGAACCCGGCTCGGTCGCGATCCTGGCTGCGGTTCTTCATTGACCGTCCCGGAGCCGAGCGGCTGCATCTTGGGGAAAATGATGGCGCTTTCCGGAAGGCCGAGGGTGCCCTCTGGCGAGACCGGGCCGCCAGTGACCGAGGCTCCGTGGCTAGGCCCCCCCGGAGACCTGGAGCATCACTAAACCTGAATTCAAGTCCCTGGCCCCATGTGCGAGTGAGAGCAGCTCTCATTCTGGCCAGCTCAGCACCTGGCCCCATCCTATCTCCCAGACAGGTTTCTAGATACCCCCACCCCCACCCCATGAGCAGCTTGAGTTATGCCAGCCCCAGGTGGAGCTGCCCACTTTCTTCCCACATCTCATCATACCCTTCCTGGACTTCTTGGCTCCAAAGTCTCAACTAAAAGGATGTTAATATATTATCTTACAATCGAGGAAACTGAGGCACAATTCACTTTTTTTCAAGGTCATACTTCGTGAGGGTGATGGAGATGTCTATCACAGGCTGTCTAATCTGCAAAGGCATTATTTTAACGTGTAGCTTGTATAACTATTTATGAAGAGATCTAGGTGTACAGAGACCTTAAAAACAACTTCTTTAAGGTCACACAGCTCTTAGGTGTCAATACCACCATTTAGACCCTGCCTGTTTGTTGCCAGTCCACACTGTGCTATCTTTGCATCTGCAATCTGAGAAATAGAGATTTTGTGGGGTTTTTTTTGAGGCAGGGTTTCTCTGTGCAGCCCTGGCTGTTCTGAAACTGACTCTGTAGACCAGGCTGGCCTTGAATTCACAGAGATCCACGTGCCTCTGTCTTCTGAGTGTTGGAATCAAAGGTGTGCACTACCACCACCAGGCTGAGAAATACATTTTTAAAAAGAGGTGTGTGTGTGTGTGTGTGTGTGTGTGTGTGTGTGTGTGTGTGTGTGTGTGTGTGTGTGTGTGAGATGTCCCTTTTATGCAGGTACCCCTGGAAGCCAGATAAGGGCATTACTCTGCATCCTAGCCCTTACCTGATGATCCTCCTGGGTGTTTACTACATGCCCTGCACCATTATAGGATACGTCAATAAACAAAGCTGAACTTGCTTTTGTGGAATTCGTGTTTCCCAGAGGGGGAAGGTGGTAAACATTAAATAAATTACCTGGGATGGAACAGGGAAGAGGGAGGAGAGTACTTGATGGGGGATGTTGAAATTTAAAATGGGGTAACCTCAGAGGCTGAGGCTCTTTACAATACGGGAGGCAAAATTGTTGAGGGAATTCTCTTCCAGGCCATACACCCTCTGCCTCACTCACAACAGTGTCTTGACAGCTGCTATATTTTAAAACTCACTTCTCAAATGATTCAAGTGCTGGGGAAGATTTGCCAGCCCCTGCTTGCTGGGGATTCTCTTTGCCCAGGGTGAGTACCATTCACCCTTTGTTTTCTCAAAGTTGGCGAAGAAGTGGGTGGGAGCTTACAAGAAACTGAAAAAATCCAACCATTAATCCTTTCTTGCATAACTGGTACCAAGGAAGAAGGAACAAGGGAATAGTTGATGACTATATTGAAGCTGTCTGAGATTTTTGGCAAGGATTGTTGCATTAGATTAGAATCTAACAAAATATTCTCACCAAGAAGCAAGCGAGGCTTTCAGATGAAATCCCTAAAGGTTATTTCAAGGGAGGAAACTGAGGTCGGGCAGAGCTAAGATGAGAAATCAGCTTTTGACTCCCAGGCCATTACATCATCGGCATGAAAAGTTTTGGTCTTAGTGAACATGGGGAATGAATCCTTGTGCTGGATGTCATTTGCTGGGCACTTCAGCAATGTCTGTCATTCAACTTTAGGGACAAACCTCCATGTTTCTCGTTTTGAACCTGTAGTCATTCACATTCCATTTTCAGTGGGTCCTGGAGACCAATGCCAAGAATTGGCCAGAGATGTTAACTTAGGGATCTTATGAGTCAATGAAGACTCAATCTGACGCCTGCTCCTAGGCTGGGAATCCGTGGTATAACTCCTTCTGAAGGCCTAGGAGGATGGCTGGCACCCATTATGTACTGGAAAAAATACTGCAGTAACGTGCTATTACAAGGACTATCCCAACACTTAGTACTGGAGTTAGTTTCCTTGAGTTATCTGTCTTGTTGAAAGAGGAGATATTATTGCTCACTTTGTGGAGTTGTTCAGATGAAATAAGACCCCTAATATTATATCTTCTTCATTTCTTTTTCTTTTGAAAATGGGTCTCATTATGTTGGCAAGGCTGGACTCTAACTACTATGAATACATGACTCACCTGAGTAGTAGTGACATGGCCCCTGTCACTGTGCTTGGCTATATGTATACTTTTAAAGTGATTAGTATTGGGTATTGAATGTTCTAATCTGGCCTTTAAATAAACTTTGTTTTCAAACACAGAGTTTCCTGTAACCCAGTCCCATCTCCCAAACTCATTATGTAGCTGAAGATGACGTTGAACTACCTCTAACTCCCAAGTGCTGGAATTACAGGCATGAATAAATATGGGACTGTTTTCCATAAACTTTTTGAAGGCAGAAATCACATATTTTGCATTTTTGCAAAGTCTTTGTAAACTATTTATTACATTAGTGTTTATCTGTCAAATGGAAATAATACTACGTGTCCTGCCCTGCACAGCAGTTGTTACATCCTTGATTGAGCAATAATTTGAAGGCCTTTGCACATTGCGAATGGGAGGGGGTCAGAACAATCACCAACAGCAATGCTTTGCACTCCCAAACGCATTTAATCAGATCTACACATGTAGGCAGACCCCAAGGCTAACCTCACTGGAGCAGATTTTGCTATTTGGAGATTTGTTCTGTTTCCTAGGAGTCAAGCAAAGTTGGCTTAGGAAAGATCTAGTTTAAACTGGAAGGTGACACGCACCACCCAAGAACTGTGCATCGGACTCTTTAAATACTGGGATGGAAGGGCGGGGTCGTTGTTAGGGACGCGGCGAGAAGCCTGTTTCCAGGAAGTGACATCACGGCTGCGGTGATGGACGATTTACTGGACTTGGGCGAGGAGAGACGTCGCAGCTCGGCCACATCCGTGAGGAGCGATGATGGGGGCTGGGGGCTGGTTCAGCGGGTGGGACAAGTGTCCCGACTCCCCGGGAAGCTCGGAGTCGGGACAGAAACCGGCCCAGGGGCCGGAGTGCGAATCCCGTCCTAAGGGAGGGTCTGCGCCCGGAGCCACGCCCGCCCTCGCCCTGGAGTCTAGTCCCCGGAAGTTCTCCCGAAAGCTGCTGGGAAGAGAGGTGTCTGGGGATGTCCTTTCTTTCCTGTAACCCCCTCCCCAGGAGTGGAAGTTAATGCTCTAGTTTATTACGTGGGGAGTAACAATTAGGTTTAAAAAATACACCCTAGCCCCTGCTTCCTCGCTGATAGGATGGAGGAGGCGTTGTGCCGGCGAAATGGGCTCATTCGTGGAAAGCATTTTGTTGCTGTTCCCTCCCAGGCCATGACCAGCGTAGATAATAGAACTTGATTAGGTCTACATTCAGCGTTTTCTGACTGTCAAAGCCTCCCTCACGTCTCGATGGCCTTTAGAGTTAGTTGAGATCACTGAAGGATTGGGTCACCTTAGTTTCTGCTGTAAAATCTCAGGTGTTTTGAAGGGCGCTGGTAGCATCTAATGCCCTCCAAGGTGCTGGAAAGGCACCTGTTGGTGTGAAATAAGAGAGACAGGAGCCAGTTGGTTAAAAATGGAGCAGGTTTTTATTTGTTTTTGTTTTTAAAGCTAAGGACAATAGGCCATCGGGTCTTTCTGATACATGGACCTTTTTAGTACCTGAGATGTGAATGTAGTGATTTATTCTTTCTTTCCACAAATATGTTTTGAGCCCTGCTGTGTATCAGATTTTGTTCTAGGCAGAGAACAGTCCTGGGGTGGGATTGGAGGACAGTAAACAAACTACCCTTAAAATACAGATTTTCTATGTCATCAATTTATAGGGTCTTCAAAGAGTCTCAAACTTTAACAGTTGTTAGAGAAATCACTTGTCAATAACATTTACAGACACAGTCATTAATTTTTGTTTTAAGGTAACCACTGTAGGACCAGATACCTAATACTTGGATGAACAAAAGAGGGTACCTTCCTCAAGAAGGAAATGAGCTGTATTATCAGAAAAATGCTCCCACCATCATCGAAAGATTAACATCACAACATGATGGTTGCAATCAGGCACCCAGATCCTACTTTAGCAATTTTTTTTTTTTTTTATGCTTCTAAAAACTTTTTCTTCCTTCTTAGAACTCTTAGTGAGTTTTCAGTGGGGTGTCGTGGGATGAACCCAGGATTCATAGTCACAAGAAGACAATCTCTTTCTTGGGCCTCAGTTTCCTCTTTTATCAAATGGTGTTAGTCTTAGTCTCTGTCTATTCTGTTGTGAGACTCAGAGCCCAGTAAAGGAGGCCTGAAAATGCTATGCTATGCTTTTTTTCCCCCCTAAGTAAATGATTACACATAGACACTCTTCAACACCCATTGGTGTGCCCCAGTTTTGGTTTTGTCCTGGGGAATGTTAGAGACAGAGCCCCTACCCACTTGGAGGGCTTGGGGAACACCTGCAAATGTTTCATCTAGTGACTCAAAATCTTGAAGCGCTCTAGTTTCCAAAGGTGATGTCTCAGCATTCCTGTGTGCTGCTCCCCCTCTCCAAACTTGGTGCTTGTAGATCCAACCAGCAGAGCATGAGGACTTTCTGGATTCCTCTGGTGTCGGTTGCCATGGAATTGAGGCATTCTCTCTGAAAGCCTGTCTGGTAGCTGACACTCAAGTCCTACCTAGGAAGGTGGGAGCCTTTATCGACTGCTCTGAGCTGTGGCTTGAGGCCTCTGCTCAGGATAGCTGCATTTCTGACTTCATGTCATAGGCAGAATAGTGATTTTGCTTTTGCTGTAATTGTGGCTTTTGAACATCTCATGATCAAGAATCTGTATGTTTCATGTTATGCCAAATAGAATGGACTTGGGTACTTTCTCTTAAGGACTGAGAGAAGTCTCTATGAATGCATCCAGGTTACTCAAATCCTATTCTCTACCATGCCATAAAACTCCAGTCCTGGCTTACCATCATGTCATATGCACAGGGCATAAAATGACATTCAATATCTGCTTTCTGTCTCTTCTTACAGGGGGCCAAGATGGGCCGCCGAGCTCAACAGGAGTCACCTCAGGCTGAGAATTACTTCAGTAGCAAGAATTCTTCATTGACTCAGACTGGGGAGGTGAGTGATACACAGACAGAAAGGAAACGAGAAGATGTGGAGAAATGCCCTTTAGGAATAAATGAGCCCTTAAGGATTAGAGCTGTGGTACTCTGTATTTGTTTGGAATGCCAGCCTTCCCACGATTTGGAAGTTCCATTCTTGGACATTTGTCCTATTGGGGATATCTTCTCTTTGGGACTTACTGGATTCTGGACTGTTTCTTTTTTCAAGTCTCAAGTAGATCAGGCTGGTGCGGAACTTACTGTGTAGCTGAGGATAACCTTGAATTACTGATTTTCCTGCCTCTACTTCCCGAAAGCTGGGGTTACAGGCATGATGTACCACGCTGCGCCATGTTGTTTCAGGCAATAGGATCAGGCCCAGGATTTTATGCACTCTAGGTGAGCATTCTACCAACTGGGTAGATCCCCTAGTCCTGTAAAGCTTTTTATGACATCTGAAGTGAGGGACTGGGAAGTTTCATAATGTAGAAGCTGACCAGGTTTTTATTTCTACTGAATAAACACCAGGAAGCTGTACTGGTGCTGTCAGGTTGGATCACACAGCTGGGGAGTTGCTGCCAGTAGTAACCTCTGTCTCCTAGAGTCACCTCTGCCTTCTGGAAACCTTTTCAATTGGCCTTGACCTCCATGAACAGTCTCTTTAGTACCAGGGTTCAATCAGCCCCTTCATTTGGACAGTCTTTGCCTTTCCAGTTCTCCCTGACCGCTATAGGCTGTTTTTTTTAGGACTGCCTCCTCCTGCCTGCCTTTGCAGTACCTGCCTTGGGGCAGGCTGGGATATTTGCTTGTTCTTCATGTCTCTTTGCGCCACTAAAATGTGAGTCACTAGACAGTAGGAAATCTGGCTTCTTGGTGGTTGTTTAACTCAACAATTCACAGTGTCTGAGCCAAGAAGCCTGGCAGACCACATAGGTGCACATAATCCAGACACACTGTACTTACAGAGCAAATAAGTGGAGATGTTTTTCCCTGCATCAGAAATGATGTCACCAGTTTCTTAAGCTCTGTACGTGGTCCTTTCTGCATGTCTTTGTTTTCCCACTTCCTGTAGGAGCCTGAGTATGAGGAATTACTAGTGCAACTGTGACTCGAGCGTGTAAAGTCTGGCAGCTGACTCTTCCTCATAATCAGAAGACCCTAGGGAGGGTTTTAGGGCCTGCAGATCATATAACTGCTCTAAAGAGCAAACTGGTACCTCGTCAAAGCTGGTTGAAGCTGGCAGGATATAGATTAGCACTGCCTGACCTTCTGATCTTCTAAAAAATGCTGGCAAGTCTAGTTTTGTGTGTGTGTGTGTGTGTGTGTGTGTGTGTGTGTAATACACACTGTTGCTGACTCTGGTCCTCAGCATCTTCCTTCAAAGTTCTTGTGAAAAATAATCTTGATCCTCATTTTTCTGGTGCCCAGCAAGATTCCAGAATGCCTCCCTCCCCTTCCTGAGTCAGTGAGGTTTGAAGCAGCATAGGCAGCCTCCCATAGGACCATATACTCACTGGGCTGAATGAGACTCTTTGGCTGTTTTTTTCTAAAATTAGATCCAGAATTTGTGCCCATTTACACCCAATTCTGAGCATAATACTTGATATGTTTATTTTCATCCCCTCGCTGGCTTTACTTAATGGAACTAGTCCTAAAAATGTAAGCATGGTACCTGGGAACTGTCAGGCAGCCTGGTGCTACTTCAGAGTCAAGTAGGAATTAGTTTTGAATAAATAGTTATTTTAAAATGAGGAGGTGGAGTCGGGATGCAGTAGAAGGAAGCAGAGAGACATGGGACTTGCCACTGGCTCTTCTAATTGCTTGGCTCTTAAATCCGCTAATCTCTGGAATCCTCCATTTTGTCATTTGTCAGATGGTGATCACAGTACCATTAGTTGAATGTGGGGATCAAGTGAGCTATGCATCTAAGCGCTTTGGGAAACTAAAAAAGTACTGTGTAAGCCCCATTCATTCAGCACGTCAGTGAGTGAAATCTCTGCACTCTACTGTTCCCATTGAAGGGCTGCGTGAAGGGGGGTGGTTAGGGCCCCGTGTGGTGACACACAAGGTAATCCAGGCCCTGGGCATTTTGAGTTGGTTCTCTGCTTCCAGCATAGGTTTGGGAATTGAACTCAGGTCTCTAGGCTTGGACAGGGGTCACTTTATCTACCAAGGCTTCTTGCCAGCACCAAAGTCACATTGTGTTCAGTTTACACAGTTAGAATTTTAAAAAATACTTAATAGTTATAAAATTGAGAAACCTGATATTAAAAAAAAACAAACAAACAAAAAAAAAAAACCAGATTTGGGATTTCCCTTGGAAGTCAATTCTTCCCTGTGAGACCATGAAGCTGGCATTTCCATGGTCACTGATGCCACCTCCTTATGGGTGACTAGGCCTCTCCAGTTCACTGTCATCTGCCTGTCTTTATTTGTAGTGCTGGGGATGGAAGCCAAGGCCTTGCGTGTGTTAGACAAGGAAACCAAGTGCATGTGTTATCACTGAGCCATACACCAGCTTGCTCTTATCTCTCTCTCCCTCCCTTCCTCTTTATCTCCCCCTCCTTCTCTTTCTTTTTAGATGGGTTTCACTGTAACCGTCCAGGAATTGGCTTTATAGACCAGACCTGCCCCGCCTCCAGAGTGCTGGGATTAAAGGTGTACACCACCACCGCCCAGCTTCTTTTTGTTTGCTGGTTTGTTTGATTCTGAGACAGATTTGCTTTGTAGCTCAGGTTGGCCTCCTACGTTAGGGTCTCTCTGCTTCATCCTCTTCAGTGTCGTGATTGCAGTATGTGCCTCTGGGCCAGGCTGCTTCTTACTTAGCACACTGTCAGACTTATTCACTTGGTCTCCATTTTCCTCCTGCGTTTCAAGCCTGTGCTGTTTGGGGATGATTTCCAGGCATTCGTCTGTGTCTGGATGAATTTGGCTACATCCAGATACTTTCCTCTGGCCTGACTGAAATCGGACTGACTTTCGGGGCATTCAGTGGAGGACAGAGGGGTGTGCTCACAAGGCGTTGTCCTGAATCATCCTAACATATCTAATTTCCTGCTGCACTGTTGGAAGCTTGTGGCTTTAGTTCTCATGGTTGCAAGATGACTGATGATGGTCCAGGGGTCGGATCTGCATTATGGGCAGGACATGAGTTCAGGGCACATCCAGTTAAATGTTCCCCTTTGATCAGGAAACAGAGCTGGAGACATCAGCGGGTACATGGCCAGTCATATCTTATTGGTCAGTACATAGTTTCAGAGCTGCCCCAGCTTTCAAGAGAGCTTTTAATCCAGCCAGAATTGGGTCTTATAATGTCCACTCTGAGTTTTGGAAGCGTTTTTACCTGGGACTTTTGTGTTTCTTGGTGAATGTGGAAGAATGGCTGGGAAGACTTGGTCGTGTTAACCTGACAGATCAGGACTGGGTGCTGACTCAGCCACTAAAGTGCTCACCACATGTATTAGTTAACTTTATAGCTGCTGTGATAAAACTCCATGACCAAGGCAGCTTAGGGAGGAAGGGTTTATTTGGGAGTTATCATTCCAGAGGGATATGAAATTTAGCACCATCATGGCAGAGAGCCTGGCAGTAGGCAAGCATGAGGCTGGAACAGCAGCTCAAAGCTCACATTAAAAAAAATATTTTTGAGATTATAATTACATCATTTCCCCATTCCTTTCCTCCCTCCAAATCTTCCCATGTATGCCCCGCACCCTCCCCACCAAGAGCTCACATCTTAAGGAGACAAAGCCACCATGGGAAAGGCTTGAGACTTTTGAAGCCTCAAAGCCCACCTGCAGTGGCACCCCCCTAATCCTTTCCAAACAGTCCCAGCTGAGGACTAGATATTCAGATGTCTGAGTTGAGTCCATGGCAAACCATTGCACTGTGCAAACATGAGGAGGCCTGTGTTAGATCCCCTGCACCCACATCAAAACTCTTGGTGTTTACCTGTAACCCCAGCAATTAGAAAGTGGAGACAAGAAGATTCCTGGTGCTTGTTGGAAATCAGTAAGCTCCAGGTGAGATACCAGGTCTCAAAAAGTAAGGTGGGGAGCAATTCAGGAGCTATACCTGATATCAACATTTGGTCTCCGTGTATATATATATATATATATAGACATAGATACAGATAGATGGACAGACAGACAGACACACACACACAGGAGGAGAGAGACAGACAGAGAGGTTGGTACAAACTAACTTGACATAAATTAAAACTCTACAAAATTTTTAAATAGACTTGGATGAGAAAGGAAAAAATTGTATATCTGGCCAGCTCCCTTCTCCATATTCTTCTCCAGTTCCTTAAAGTTATGTGGGGCTGCATGAAAGCACTGTCCTGTGTCCCAGTGTCCTTAAGTGATTGCAGGGTAAGCTCTCCCCTTGGCTGTCTTCTCCCAGCCATCTTGGAGCACTGTGACTGAACCTGAGTAATGGGACTGTGGCCACACAGAAAGGGGGAAAGGTCTTTTGGTCTGCTTGGTCATTCTTAGATTTCAAACATAGCTGCGAGTACATGTATGCAGAAGGCTGATATTGGGTGTCTTCCTTGATTCTCGCCATCAGATTTTGGGGACATGGTCTCTCACTAAGCCTGGAATTCATCCAGCCAATGAGCTCCAGGGGTTCGCCTTTCTCCCCTGACATTTCTGCCCTTCTGAGGTTTACAGATGTGAGCCACTGCACCTGGCTTTTCCATGGGTGCTGCTCTGGGAATTGAACACAGATCTTCATGATTGTGTGATAGGCACTTTACTAAGGTAGCCATTGCCCCAGGTGCCTGGACTGGTCATCATGAAGATCACATTGGGCAATGTAAGCATAGTAGGTAATATAGTAACTAGCCATGGTGCCCCCAAGAAATGTGGAGCGCTAAGGAGGCTCACAACCATCTCTCTCTCTCTCTCTCTCTCTCTCTCTCTCTCTCTCTCTCTCTCTCTCTCTCTCTCTCTTTCTCTCTCTCTCTCTGGGGGTGGGGAAGTGTCTCATTGGTCACGAATCAGACTAATTAGGTATGTAGTTCAGTTAGCAAATCAAGTTGGCAAATTAGGAGAGGCCTTTACTGGAAGATAGTTCTACAGTGTATCTGAGGAAAAGCAGCTGTAAGAGTTGAAAGTGGGTGTCTCGACCTACAAGCCATTGTGCTGACTCAATGATTCTTACATAACTCCTTTGAGAAAAGTCCTGGGCCATCCAGTGTAACATACACTGAGTTTAGGCAAAAGTAGTCATTCATGAACCGCTCTCAGGCTGGTTTAGCTATGGATGTGCATGTCTCCCTTGCTTATAGAAGGTGACTTTTGGTCTAAGCTTTTATTTTGCAGATAGAAATCAGAGCCTCTGTTGAAACAGTTGCTATCTGTGTGCTAAGCCCATGTTGCAACCCAGGAAAGCCTCAAGGTGCCTCTTGAAGTAGGTGCCATTACCTCATTCAGGGGAGGCTGGGTAATTCACCCAGATCCCTCAGCTCATCTCTGCCTGTAGCCAGCCACTCTGTGCCTTCTCCAACCTGCCCTACGGGTGGATGTGCAGACACCCCCCCCCCCCCGGAAAAGGGGCTTTGGGAGAGAGCAGAGAGACCACTGGATCCTGGAGTCTTCATTTGCTCACCCTTGTTCATCTAATTGTGGAGAGCAACATTTCAGTCACAGCTGTTCGCCCCCAACCCCCATACCCTTAGTGTTTCTCCTGAGGACACAGAGCTCAAAGTTAGCCAGAATCTTGCCCAGGAATCTGAGAAATGCTGCTGGACTCATGTTCCCAAATTAGGCCAATTTCCTCATCCCCCAGCCGCCTCATTCGGCCAGCGCTCCCGTGGCACTTGCATTATGTCCCTCACTCTCTGCCTGTTTGCTGACTGGCCTGCCAGCAGAGTGGTTATTTTCAGCCCAATAGGGTTATCTACTGACCCTTTTTGGTGACATTTTTCTTCTTTCTCACAAAAATAACTCATGATTGGTCACATTTTTCAGCCTTTTTCGTAGCCTCTTCTCCAATCGGCTGGGTTGAATGATGCCTCTGATAACGTTGCCTAAGAGGGATGCAGGGAATTTGATGTGGAGCTGTTCACGAGGAATGCGTTTTCCACACTTCATATTTATGTCGTGCTTTGAATGCCTCAGTTGGGGCTCTCCCTCTGGGTGGGCAGATGTACATCAGTGACCCATCCCCAGGCCTGGCTGCCATGTGGGTGGGAATGTCATGTCAGGGGAGAGCTCACAATTCAAAATCAGAGTCTTCTTCAGCTCTGCTCCAGCATCCAAAGCATTCTGGCTATTCCAGGACAGTCTTCTCAGCTTCTTCCCTGTCCAGGGATGAAGGTTGGTGCTCACTTGGAGACTGTCTTCCTCATTACCTGGGATATATACCAGAGCTTAGTCCAGTGTGTCAGCACATCATCTGTTGTCATCGTCTGTCCCAAAAGGTGAGGATTGTCATTTTACATTTAACCCCAGCTCTGCTGTTGGCTAGGTGTACCTCTTCACAAGTCACTTGCTGAACTAAGCCTGTTTTTCTCATCTGCTGAATGGACATAGTGGTGTTACTTATAGGCTCCCAGGAGTTAGCTGAGAGAATGTAACGAACACTATAACATAGTGTCCGACACATGCAGCATTTATCAGGAGAATTAGAACCTGTTACCAATTCTTCCTAAAATTGCAGTTCTTGTCAAGAGTCAGAAGTGTTCATATTTCACAGAACTAACTGGTCCTTAGGGCAACCCTCCAAAACAAACAAACAAACAAACAAAAAACAAAACAAACAAAAACCCCCAACAACATTTGGATGGGAACCTTTTGAAAGTATCTATGGAGACCTGCTTGTCTCCTCTGTGAGCATGCCCCTATACTATCAGGCAGTTATTTTCCAGTCTTTGTCCATGTTTTAAAGAGTAATCCTTAGTGTCAACAACAGTAGTTCTCAAGGAAGACAGTAGTGACCTTGGTGATCTCAGTGGCCTTGAATAAATGGGAACATCCATTCATTCACTTAGAAGGCTTGATTGAAGCCTGCTGTGTGCCAGGTCCTGTATATTCATGGTCCCCTAGAACCCTGGTCTGGGAGCTCCCAAAGAAGTTGTGAAGCAAACTGGAGAGAGATGTCACCAGCTGTGAGACTCTGAATCTTGAGACACTCAGGTAGACTCTCCAGGAAGAAGCTATGTTGGAGCTGAAACTCAGTTAACATTGAGGAGAAAGGTTTCTCCTGTAAAGGGAGGGACATTCTGGAGACAGGAGAGAGTGTGGCAAGTTGGGTTTGTGCTGGGGGTCACCAGTGCCCCTGGGTTTGAAACCAGCCCTCATTAGATTCTTGTCCACAAGTTTGTGTCAGCTGGTCAGGAAAACCTCGGAGGTGGGCCCTGGAAGCTCACACTGCTGTAACATTGGAGGTGGCCTGACTCTTGTTTAAGGGGCTACTGGCTTGCGTTCAGACATCTTTGCTTGGTGGAGAAGATTTTCCTGGTATTGATGCTTGTGTTGTAAGGAGAATTGACTTCTGTTTAGGAAGGTTTCCAAAGCAGACTCCTCAGAAGCCTTGGCTTCAAATAGCATTCTGTGAAGGAAAACGAAATGGCATTAGGGAAATCCTTTGAGCCACTGTGGTGTCGTCTATGGCCTGTGGGGATGATCTTATAACTGGTCCTTCTTTGTATGCCCACCCTCCTGAGGTTCAGCTAGAGTCATCCTGTACAAATGCACAGCCTTTCAAAATGTGCATCGCCCCAGATTCCATCTCAGCACTACAGAAAACCATTCCCCCCATGATAGATACCCATTATTCTCAAAGTTAAATTAAAGGAAAAAAAAATCCGAGTATTGTAGCTCATGCCTGAAATCCCAGTATTCAGGAGGCTGAGGCAGAGAAATGCTGTAAGTTTGAAGTCAGCTTGATATACTTAGTGAGTTCCAGGCCAGTCATAGCAAAACCCCGGGTGTATGTGTAAATGCATGTTACTTCCACTTGACTCTGTCTCCGGCCTCACTAGAGAGCTGCCATCTGTTACAGTGGAGCTGAGCTCTGTTTTGCTTTCTTGATTCTCTATGTACTCTGCCTCACCTCCAAATTCTGTCATTCCACGGAACAGAAGAGTTACCACTACTCTTGTGCGTGTGTGCTCATGTGCACAGTAGCATGCATCCATGCAAGAGATCCGGGGAGAGTGTCAGGTGTCTCCCTTATCACTCCATGTCTGGGTCCCTTGAGATAAGGCCTCTCATTGAACCGGAAACTTATAAATTTGATTAGGCTCGCTCGCCACTGAGTTTTTAGGATCTGCCTGTCTCCAATCCAACACTGGGGTTACAGTCATGTACAGCCATGCCTGGCTTTTATTAATACATGGGTGCTGAGGATTCGAACTCAGGCCCTCCTGCTTGCACAAGAGGCAATCTTACCTTCTGAGCCATCTCCCCAGCCCTATGCCCTGACTCTTTGCTGGGCTGACCGTTAGTTTTCTTGGGTTCAACTTGCATGTTGCTCTTTTTTTTAAAAAAAAAAAAAAATGCCCCCCTCTTTAAGCTGTTTAAGCCCCCTTTGGTCCTTTCCCGAGTGTATATCTAAATTTGTGTAATTATTTAGGCCAGCAATTATAAGCTCCAGGTCTTTCTACTTTGCTTTCTCTGGCCCTGGTCCTGGTGCTTGGCAGGTCCTCAGTTCTGGTTAAAGGAACAGAGAGAGAGCAAGAAGGGCTTTGTGTCCAGGAGCCCTGAGCCAGTTTGAGGTACCTGAGGGACTGCGAGTGCTGAGGCCCATGAGGCTTTTCTGTGGGGTGCTTGAATATGCCAAGTTCAGAGCTGACATTACTAACATTCAGGTGGTGAGTGAAAGTTGTGTTCTCAATAAGTGAGTTTGTGGAATTAGAAGAGGCCCTTGACAAGCTGAGGAACAAACAGGCAGAAGCTGAGACAAACCCACAGTTTAAAAACACGGGTGAGAACCAGCCTGTACAAAGTTGAGTGACCAGAGAGGAGAGGGGAAAAGCAGAACCTGGGGTGTTTACCAGCTAAGGTAAGTGACAGTGTCACAAAGGGGGTGGTTGGAAGTGCTCGACACCCCCGAGAGAGGCCAGGAGGGCTGTTTACCGGACCTTGTAATGGGGGATCTCTACGTATTCTGGGAAGTCTGTCCAGCTGTGTGTGCCTGCACAAAACCACACACAGAGAGGGTTCAGTAGGAAATTTCTGGAAAGATCCAGCAAGTAGATTTTGACAGCCCACCAAACGAGTAGGGCTCCTGAGCTGTCTCCCTGGGCATCTGTCTGTCTCCTTTTCTTCTCCATTAGGCCTCTGTTTTCCTTCCATCTTTCCAGTTTCTCTCTTTCTTGTTCCTCATTCTGGTTTTCCTCCTAACCAGTGGTTATAGAGAACTCAGTGTCCCATACCGTACCCCGCCGTGTTTGTGTGTGTGTCAACAGACACCCCAACCAAGGCAGCTTTAAGAGAAAGCCTTTAATTAGAGGCTTACTTATCATTTCAGAGAGTGAGTCTCTAACCGTGGTTAGGAGCCAGGCAGCAGGCAGGCAGGCGTGGTGCTGGAGCAGTAGCTTGGAGCTCACAGTTGATCCATAAGTTGGAGGCAGAGAGAGTGACTGGACCTGGCATAGGCTTCTGACACCTCAAAGCTCTTCCCCCAATGACCCACCTCCCCCCAGAAAGCCTCACCTTTTAATTATTCTCTGAACAGTTTCACCAGGTAGGAGCCAAACATTGAAATGGCTATTCTCGTTCAGACCACCACAATATTTTTAAATTTATCTGTTTTATTTTTGTGGGTGAGGATAGTGGCATCCATAAAATGCATATAGAGATCAGAGGGCAGCATGTGAGAGGCAGTTATCTCCTGCCGTCGATCAAGTCTTCAGGCTCTGCAGTGAGTGCCTTTACTCACTGAGCCATTTTGCTGGCCATATATATAATTTTACTTACCTTACATTTAATATGCATTTTCCAATACAAAAATGATCTAGATGCCATGTTTCAGTTGAGAGCCACACAGACAAGTGATTAGAATGTGGAAGTTAGAGCAGAGTCTGCATCACTGAGGCAGCACAGCCTCCTGAGAGCTTGTGAAGGCCTCAGAAAGGAGGCAACTCTGCTCTGCATGGAAGTCAATAAAAAGGAGCCTGCTGATGTGGGGAGAGCAGCAGGGCACATGGAGAGCACTGTAATGTTTGGACACAAGCTGTCTTAGGCTTTGTATTGCTGCGATGAAACGCCATGACCTTAAAGCAAGTGGGGGAGGAAACAGTTTACTTTAGCTTTGCTGTTCATCGTTGAAGGAAGTCAGGACAGGGCAGAAACCTGGAGGCAGGAGCTGATGTAGAAGCTATGGAGGGGTGCTGCTTACTGCCTTATTCAGCCTGCTTTCTCATAGAACCCAGGATCACCAGCTCAGGGATGGAACCACGCACAATGGGCTGGGCCCTCCCCTCCCCCATCAATAATGAGGCGAATGCGCTATAGCTGGATCTTACAGAGGCATTTTCTCAATTAGAGTGTCTTCCTTTCAGGTAACTAACTCTTATTTATATATCAAGTTAATGTAAGAGCAGCCAGCATAGAAAAAAGTCTTGTGTTAGAATAGTGAGGCTAATTTTCTGTGCTGTAGGATGCCCACAAAGATGTTGAACAGAGAAAGACATTATTGACTTGGTTTTTTGGGAAGAGAATTCTGACAGTTATATCGGAGACTGGTCTAGATGGAGAGCATGCTGGCAGGGAGGTGCACGGAAGCAGTAGTTACAGGAGATGATGTGGCAGAGCTGAGGCAGCATCCCCAAGCTTCAGGCTGTATCATGATGCTCTTACAATTTCTTGTGCCCACATGCCACTCACATTGTGAACATCAAACAACCCCTCCCAACAACAACTTCCCCTTTGTACTTAAGTTTTTTAAAAGAAAATTTATCAGTGACATTACAGTTTATAGTAGTTAGATATTTCAGAGGAGAGATGAAACAGTTTCAGATTCCAACTGGGATTTCAAATGCACCAAGGTCATTGTCATTTGAGACTCAGACAGCTGTGCCTTTATGTGTGAGCTGAACTGTGAGTTATCTTAAAATGGAACCATTAGTGCAGAGTCAGCCAAATGCCCTGATTTTTGGACAGTGTATTACTTACTTTTTGTTGCTGTGATTAAACACTGACTAAAAGAACTTTAGAGAAGAAAAGTCTATTTCATTTTTCCAGATCATAGTCCCTCCTTGAGGGAAGTCAGGGCAGGAACCATGAGGAGAGGAACGCTGCTTACTCTTACTCATTCATCTACCTGTTCCTGTTCAGCCCACCTGCCTAGGAATGGTGCTGCCCACAATGGGCTAGTTCCTCCCACATCAGTCATCAAGATACAGATGTGGCCACAGGCCAGTCTGGTCTTAAACCCTTCCTCAGCCACCGTTCCCTCTTCCCACGTGACTCTCTAGGTTGTGTTAAATTGACAATAAAGCTAACCAGCACAATCAGGTTTTACTTAGGCAATTTTTAGCAACCAAGATGGAGAATAAAGAGACTTGTTAACTCAACAGCATGAGATCAGAATATGTGTTTTGTAATGTTTTAGGAGAGTTGAGGTCTACAGGAGCTTGGGGGAGTGAGGTATAGGCATTCTTTTGTGGGATTTGAAGGAGTAGGCTCTCCTTGAAAAAGGCCTGAAGGAAAAACTAGAAAGTCTGTGGGGGAAAAGCCGGGACTTAGGAGAGGCAAGAAAATGGAGAGAACGTGTAGTGAATGCAGAGTATTAAGTCTGCTCAGGGACCAGGGGACACTGGCTGGTAAGCCTCAGTGAGACTGATAGCTAGGCCCGACCTCTTCTCATTGTGTGCATGCCAGTAATTCCTGCGGATCAGGCTGATAGTACAACACTCACTTAGCAATGATACATCACATGAGAAGGTTCCCGAGGCTGAGTGTAATCAGTGCCAGATGGAAACATTTCTGGCCACTGACTTCTGCCTTGTCTTCATTCTGCCATTGGCTCTTTGTGTGTAGCTTTTTATGTAATTCTTGGAGTGGTTGCTCTGGGAGTCTGAACCTGAATCCCTAACCTACAGGCATATGATGTGGGGACCTTACACTACAGGGTGAGTCCTGCTGTCCCTTCCACTCTCTGTTCTATTGACAGCACATTTTAAAAGCACATGCATTATATTTCTGCAGAATACTTTGGGCTTCCTTTGATATCGGTCTCCATCAGGTCTAGTTTCTCTGTAGCTTAGACAACTCCTCGAGTCTGGCATTTTTTTGTTTTCTTTTTATCTTTTTCTTGATGGGTTTTAGGTTTCTTTTTCTAAAGATTGATTTATTTTTGTATGTATGTATACAAGTATTCTGTCTGTATGTACACTTGCACGCCAGAAGAGGCATCAGATTCCATTATAGATGGCTGTGAGCCACCATGTGGGTGCTGGGAATTGAACTCAGGTCCTTTAGAAGAGCAGCCAGTGCTCTTAACCTCAGAGCCAGCTCTCCAGCCCTCAGTTTGTCTTTTAAGATCGCCTGCCTTTTAGTTTATCTCTGATGCTGTTTTCAAGCTGCTGTTAAACCTGTTAGTTGGAATCTTCATTCACTTAATTTACATCATATAAATTTAAATTGCTACTTGGTTCTCCCTGCCCCTCATTTTTTTTAAACACCCAGATTTCCTATCTACTCATCTGTTATGACATATTTTCCTTTACAGCCTTGAGCATACTTATTTTTAACGTGTCTGATTTTTTTCCCCCTGGATGTATGTAGAACAGCACGGGTATGCCTGGTGACCTCAGAGGTCAGGAGAGGGAGGCAGATTCTCTGGAACTGGAGTTGATGTATGGTTGTGAGCTGCTATATGGGTGCTGGCACTGAATCTGGGTCCTTTCTAAGAGCAGTATATGATTTTAACCACTGAGCCATCTTTCTAGCCCCCTTGAATATAATTATAATTGTTTCTTTAAAACCTTTGACTGTTCCAACATCTGGGTCATGTGAGGTCAGTGTTTTCTCTAGGCTTTTTAATTTTGACTATAGGTCATGAATTTCTTCACATGCCTAGAAATTTTTGTTTTGATGTGAAACATTGTGCTGTTATATTATAAAAACTTGGATTATATTCATCTCTGTCTGGATTTTGTTTTAGTAAATAGGTATCGATAGATGACTGAGCTTGTATAACACTCTGGAAAGTTAATCTAAAAAGTTCCAAGAGTTGGAGATAGGGGGTGTGCTGTTCAAATGGCAGGAGGCTATCCTGCAGAGCCTCATGCTAAGTGGCAAAGTTGATCAACTGAGTGATTCACTTGGCCATGCCTTTGTGACTATCCATTCTCACCTGGGAGCAGTGCCTTCAGCCTGTGTTGTTTGAGAAAGAATGGGAAGGGGCTGGAGAGGTGGCTCAGTGCTTTAGAGTGATTGTAGCTCTTCTAGAGGACTGGAGTTTGTTCCCAGCACCTGCAACTTCAGCTCCAGGGATCTGAGACTTTCTTATGGTTTCTGGGCATGCACGCGCGCGCGCACACACACACACACACACACACACACACACACACACAGAGAGAGAGAGAGAGAGAGAGAGAGAGAGAGAGAGAGAGAGAGAGAGAGAGAGCAAGCGAGAGAGAGAGAGAGAGAGAGAGAGAGAGAGAGAGCGAGAGAGAGAGAGAGAGAGAGAGAGAGAGAGAGAGAGAGAGAGAGAGAGAGAGAGAGAGAGATAAAAGTAAATGAGAGAGAGGAGAGTTTGCCTAATGCATCAGAGACAGGTAGCATCTTCCAACACTAGAATGAGGACATTTTTAGCAAGTGATAAAGCCAAGAACCAAAGTTAGAGATTTTCATAAGTAAATTTATTCAGTGTAAGTGACAGTATCACCTTAGTTTGTGCCTTTATAATTTGGGTAGATTATATATGTCCATTCTTTAATGAAAATGAAAGTCATAGAAAATGGTGGGTTTTTAAAGAACGATTTTTAGCAAGATTAAAAATCAATCCTAGCTGGGCGGTGGTCGCCCAGAATCCCAGCACTCAGGAGACAGAGGCAGGAGAATCTCTCTGAGTTTGGGGCTAGCCTGGTCTATAAGTCCCAGGACAGCCAGGGCTATACACAGAAACCCTGTCTTAACAAACCAAAACAATAGTAACAAAAACAATCTAGTACTTCTAACCACACCCCAAAATCCCATACAAATTTTTGGTGTTTGAAATATTGAAGGACCATAAAATTTGGGGATTTGGGAGTTGGGGAACAATTCTAAAGAAATCTAAAGTCTTGGGAGGATGGAGCGCTTCTGAAATGATGGGAAGTGGCCATATTCTTGCTGTGTGTGGACTGTTTCCTACTGAATTCTTAGGGCTGCCCTGTACAGATGTCTCCCAGTCACCACAGGGACACGGAGTGAGGGAAGGAGCTTGGCAGTCCTCTCGGGGTCTCACACAGTGGGGCAGGCAGCCCAGGGATTGCTGTCTCCTTCCAGCCACACCCCCCACACTTCTTTTCCACGGTCACCCCTGAGGAGACCCCCACAAGAGCTCAGGTTTCTTCCAGCGTGCGTCTGCTCTCAACTTGCTCCAAGTCGTTCTACTGTGGATTTGGTTGAAGTGGCAAGTCTAGACTGATTATCCAGAGGCACGGAGTCACAGGTGCCAGGAGGGGTAGCTTTTTAGAGGGCCAGGAATTCTCACCCCTCCACGCTGTGCACATGTCTCGCTGCACACATGCTGGATTAATTTAAACAAATGGAAAAGAGTGTGGGGAGAATGAGAAAAATGTATAGGTTTTGATTTATGATGAGAGCTGCAAAGAATGTTTATGTTGGCTAAGTGGCAAAGTGTATGGGGGACTGGGCATGTCTTTCCTAGTGCCTGGAAGGTATGTGGACCCAAGAGGGGAGGTGGGGAGAGCTGGTTTTAGTATGTCCCAAGGGATATAATGCAGGGATACTGTCCAAGACTGGCGAATCTCGATTTTCAGGCCTGAAATACGTTCCCTTTAGTGCCTTCAAAAACTCCTGGCAGCCATATCCCAGAAGCGACTTAGAGTGGACAGTTTGATGGCTTTCGGGTGTGGTGTCACCACTTGTCAGTCAACATGGCTTCCTGAGCATCATAGTGACAACCAGTGAGAGAAGAGCTTGGGTTTCTCCTCTTGGTTTCTTCTTGTGTGAAGAGCAGTAGATAATTATTAGATTCCGGAACAGATCGTGTGCAGGGCAGGCCTTCTAATAGCCCCTTTCCACTGTCCTTACCCTGGCCATGAAGAATGTCCCCTCCAAAGCCTGCATTTGATCATTGGTGTTGCTCTTGACAATACCCTCTCACCACATGAAGTGGCAGTGATTGGCCAGGGTTCTTACAGTAGACCTGTAAAGGACTTGTGACTTTCTCATCTTACACAGAAAGCAGGCTTAGAGCTACAAAGGCAGCAGAGCTATAAAGAGGCCGGTCTAGTATTCGAACCCAGGCCCTTTCCTTCCCAATGTCTCCGCATTTTATCAAACTACAGCTTTTCCCCTTCTCTCTGGTGAGATCACTTCTCTCCCTGTCTGGATCCCCTCATTCTAGGAAGCTAGTCCACTTGGTGTAAGGAAGCTGCCCTAGGGCTCATGGTAAAGACACAGATGCTTTTGGAAAGCACAGCTTTACATTGCATGAACCTGATGCTGTTTGGCACAGTGTTCAAGATGTCATGGTTTATTTGGGACCTCGCTTTCTAATCCTGCCTCTGCCTTTAGCCCTTCCCTCAGTGTAAACAGAGAGTAGAGGTTAACCCAAACTGTTCACTGGTCCCTCCTGTGTTATAGGGCATTTACGTCATTATTGGGTACCTCTTACTTTTGCTTAGAAAATGAAGCTTTATTTTGGCTTCTCAGGTCATCTCTTTAATGTCAGGATAGAAGTATTGAGGGATTGTTTGAAGACTGCTTGGGTCTAGCCTCAAGTGACCTTGTCGGTGACCCTTACATTCAACACCATGTCCTAGCTGGCATGCACATAACTGTCAAGGAATCTCAGATGGCTCAGGGTGAGTTCTACTGCCTACTGACATGGCCTTCAATCCTTTCCAACCTTTTACAAATGGCATGGTTTTAGGTGAGTTGACCTCAGCATGACTTTCTCATTTGTGGACTTGATATTATAGGAGCCTTCATGAAGCTGAGATGTAGCAATCTTCTCTCATACTGGCCATCATCTTACTGACCCTTAATCAGTATGTTCTTTTGCTGTGCCCAGATTGGCACTTGTGATCAAGTCTTAATGGTTACGTCTCTTATTTCTCCCTGGTCTTCTCTGCTCTTGTCTGGTCCCCTTCATACCCACTGGTATGGATGGTAAGTGTTCTTTCTCATATATTTGTTTGGCCTAGGTACCTGCTCCAAGAGTTCATAATACTACAGCTCATATAGCCCCACAGAATCACTGGGTTATGTAACAGAAGGAATTCTTCTATCTCAAGAAAACACCTAGGATTTGCCTAGTGTGCTTGAAGCTCTGGTGTCATCTCCAGCAAACAAGTCCAAATAAGCAATAGAAACACCTTTGCCCATCTCTTCCCTTCATGTCAGGGATCACAAGATCTGATGTGTTGGGTAGAAAGTTATTTTCTGGCTGTGGCATTAGGAATTCCTGGCCATTAAGTGGAGAATGTCTACACTGCTGTCTCTCTCTCTCTGTCTCTGTCTCTGTCTCTCTCTGTCTCTCTCTCTGTCTGTCTCTCTCTGTCTCTCTTTCTCTCTCTCTTTTATTGAGCCAGCACATCCATGGACAGCTTGCACAATGTGCCCTCCCCCACACCAGCCCTGCTCTTCTGCTCCTTGTTAACCTGAACTTTATTCTGTGGCTTCATTCTTGTTTGGGTCATCTTTTCATTACAAGTAGAAACATCTGGAAAAGTGGGTGGTGGGGAAGGTAGAAGGTACAGCCTGCAGTCTTCACTAGGCCCAATCGTAACTAACATTGACCCTGTTTATTTAGATTACAACTTGGAAAATATTTTTAAGTATAAACATTATGCTTTGTGTATAGTCTTTGTTGAGTTACAACCTTTCACCATTTATCCAAAGTGACATTTTCCTAGAAAACCAGTTGTCACACGGGCAGCGTAGCCATTCCCAGCATCATCTGTCACCCAGTGCGTCCTCATCCCTCATCTTCTATCTCCAAAATTATTGTGAAGTGGGGTCTCTCTGTAACAGAGCCTTGGCTCTCCTGTAGATCAGACTGAGATCTGCCTGCTTCTGCCTCCCACAGAGTTCTGGGATTAAAAGTGTGCTCTACCACGCCCTGCTCAAATTATTTTTATAATAAGGTGTTTAAAAAAAGATCCAAGATCCATAGGAAGGATTACAAAGGACTATGAAAAAAAAGCTGCTACCAATATGCACTACTGGGTAATTTCTCAATTCTCACTGCTTACATCTTCCATATATTCCTCTGTCTCTCTCTCTCAAAAAAAAAAAAAAAATGTGGTCCTGGTTTGACTATAAATAAAGCTGGATTAGGGGTTGGAGTAAGCAGCTTTCTCCCTCTCTAAACCCAAGCATAGTAAAGAAACTTTGAGAGATTCTGTCTCATCAGAAAAGCCACCTGGTGAGGGACAGAAGACAGAATATTTAGGGACCAATGTTATTGTAATTTTATCTTTCTCTGTGTATCTACTCCTTCCTAACCCCAAAACTGCACATTCTGATCACTTCTCTGAAGCCATCCGCCCTCCCCAGCCCCCCTTTAATGGCCTTGGCGTTTTGAAGGGGTCTAGCAGGTGGCTCTCTGAGATTTCCTCCTTAGGTTCATCAGATTCTTTCTTCCTGGTGTCATTTAGTTTATCCCTTCTTACCTGATTTCCAGCTTACTGGAAATGAGATCGGAAGGCTTGATTAGATTCCAGAGGAACATTCTTGGCAGGGATCTTTCCGGGGTGGTGGTGTTCGCTTCAAGGGATGGCACGCCATGTCCCATTGTTACTGCCATGAAGTGTGCTGGCTGAGCTGGGGTGGCGACAGACACGGCCTAGCTTAGGCATTTGCTTCGTCACAACTAATACTTAATGTATAAGGCAATTTTTCCTTTTGGAGCCACGAATATACCCAATTCTTCCCAGTCAGTCTCCCACCACGGCTTTGGTGTCCATTAATGCCCAGATGTCTTTCTTGTTTGAAAAATAGAATGTGTTCTAGGTCTATTTTGGCTTGTTCATTCACAGAGAGAGTTGTGTTCACTCTCAGAAGGGTTCAGTTGAAAGCTCAGTTGATCCATGACCCTCCTTGACCTCAGATCCACTGTGGGAAAACTCAGCTCTATGCTGTCTTAGCGTGAGACCTAGGGTTTAGGCAGGAGACAGAAAGCCCAGGCGATGTCCTGACATAGGAATGCTGACTGGAGAAATGGTAGATACTGGTCCCTACAGAGTGTAAGCACCCATGTTTTGGGAGCGAGGAAGGAAGTTTAATCTGAAGATGTGATTACAAAGTGTGAACTTTGCACTAGATCTCACCAAATGTGTCTTTGCACTGGCCATTTATGTGTGCTTACATTGGCCCTTTGAAACAGATTGCCCTGTGGATTGAGAACTCTGATGCTCCGACTCGTTTGGGGGGGTTGATGGGAGTGGGGTTTCTCCAGAGCTCCTGAGAGTGTGCGAAGGCTCCAGAAAGGCTCCTTTTTTGGCACTGCTGCATCGTTGTGTGTCGGCATCTTAGGAATCTGGGGGAACCATATAAAGATCAGAAATGAGTCTGGCCCGAGAGGCTCCCTCTGACATGGTAATTCCAGTTCGTTGAATCCTGGCCCACTCGGATGAGACCATATAAAGAGGCTGTTTCCTGAATTTCCCGCGCTCTGCCTCTCACAGGCTCCTTTTTGAAGCATGCTGGTATTTCAGGACTGCAGTCATGATCACGTGCTCTCAACCCTTTACTCACAGTCATTCCTGGGTTTATTTTTGGAGACAGCACATTTTTGCTTCTCTTCAGGAGCTATGCAGTGCCCGTCAGTGGCAGCCCCAGCATGCCATACTTATTTCCCACCCTTGAGATATGACTTGGTTTTCCAGAGAGAACAGAGGGACACTGCCTGAGGGCCACTGTCACTAGGCCTTATTCCTGCCCATCATTGGTCTTACATAATTCAAGACTGTTCTTTTCAAAAGGGGTGTGTGTGTGTGTGTGTGTGTGTGTGTGTGTGATGTCACCCAGAAGTAAGTCAGCCATAGTTGGAAATGGTTTTTCCTACTGATGTCTTAGGGTCTTGCCTCTAGATGTCAGAAGCAGAATCATTTAAAGAATAAGCCAGGACTTTTGAGTTTGAGGGCCAGGCCTCTCCTCTGTCATGGGGCTGTACAATCTTGACTCCCCTACACAGGAGAACATTGCTGTCTCCTCTAGGGTGCCTGCAGGAACAGAGAGCACTAGCCTCCTAGGCCCTCCCAAGTGCTCCAGTGTGCTCTAGGTACTCAAGTTCTGCAGTTGATGGGCTCCAGGGAAACAGTGGTGACTGTCTTAGCCTGCCTGAAGTGTCGCCTTCCTATGAGGGACCACAGCAAACTCTTTTCCCTTCAAATGAGTAAATGAGTGGGTCATTGTGTAGACAACTCAGGCATGTAAGATCTAAGAAAAACATGAATCACACATTCATGTCTCTTCTGGTCCTGTCAGATAGGTGGGATGGAAAGGGATGGCCCCAGTAGGAGACGCATGACAGAGCCTTGAGCTGGTTAGGACCTTCAGGCCTGCAGGACCCCTGCCTCTGAGCTGTGACCTCCAGGAAAGAAAGGCACACGGTCCCAGAGGGAGCCATAGTGGTTAGCTTCAGGATGTCCTATGCTTGTCCTGGGAAGAGGGTCTTGGGACTCCCAGAGATGGGGCTTCTTGGGAGCCCAGATGTCACCAGAGTTTCTAGGAAGGGCAACAAGGCATCCAGGGGGTAGACAGTTGATGCTTAGATGTGTCCCCGGGGTCCTCTCAGGATCCCTGACCATGACGATGATGGGGTCCCAGTGTTTGCTCTTGGAGTGTGTGCTATCCCTGCCATTGCATACACACACCCTTGGGCTGTCTGCCTGTCTGCCTGTCTGCCTGTCTGCCTGCCTGCCTGCCTGCCTGCCTGCCTGCCTGTCTGCCTGTCTGCCTGTCTGCCTGTCTGCCTGCCTTTTTCAGTACTGGGAATCAAATTCAGTTCGGCAAGCGCTCTTCTAGTGAGCTGCATCTAAGGCCCTTCCCTAGCCTTTCTCATCTCACCTTAATACTGAATTTGTCTTCCCCTGCTCGTGGGTGAGCGCCATTCTCTTTGGCCTTCAGCTGTGTACAAAGAGGACTTTAAGCATACTTGCCAGAAGAGTCCTTAAGATGCCCAGGACGTGTGGCTCAGTGAAGCCACCAGCCTGACAAGAAAGGGCAAAACTGAAGGAGGTGCCCTGTGCTTGAGGGGGTCTCACTTCAGCCTCAGCTTTGCCTCCCTGGAGCACTGTGCCCCCCCCCCCCCCCAACTCATGTCTGCCTCTGCCACTATTTTGGCCTCCTAGGTTCAGCTTCAGCCTAATGTCTGTTCACATGGATGTCACATAGTCCTGGAGTTTACCTCCTGTTGACCCCATTGAACTAGGAGCATCTAAAGACAAGGATGGCCTAGTTTTCTGTCTCCACCAGGGCAGCGCCTGGGGAATGAAGTTGAACTCTGAAGTATCCTTGTAATTTGGAATAGTGGGTAGTGAAGTCTGTCTCATCTAGCCAGGATGTTTATGTGGCCTTGACCGGACTGCTGGGCCTGGAGAGCATTTCCAGTTCTTGGTCTCAGTAATAAACCCAGAGTGTAAACATTCCCTACCAGGAGATAGACCTTTCCCTCTGAATGTGCAGATTCCAATTTCAGAGTACTGAGTCCCTTCCACCTGTCCCTCCCCGCCTCCTGCGGTACCGGCTTGTCAACTGGACTGGGTTTAGAGCAACCACAGAAATCTAGCTCTGGGTATTTCAGAAAGGTCTGACTGAACATGGCTGGCCCCAGTAAGGAGGAAGCAAGCTGCATAGCCACACTCATCTCTCTGCGTGATGACTGGTCACAGTATTGTCAGCCATCTCACTCCCCTCCACCCACTGTGTCTTCCCTGACACATTGGCCGCACCCTCAAACTACCAACTAAATCATACCCCTTTTCTTTAAAGTTTCTACCGTCCTCCGCGCTGTCAGCCGAGCTTTTGAAGAGAAGCACCCTTCACGTCTCTAGTGGGCTAATTCTCCAAAGGCAGTGAGTGTGCCTCCTGTCTACCCTGTTGCCTACAGGGCTTTGCCAAGACCCTAGTGGGCAGACTCCTGTTGCCTGCCTATCTGCCCGGAGGATTCTTCTGCATGCCCCCTCTCCCAGCTGCTCCAGTGGTTGAGGAAGATGAGGAGCAGCCTTCACTCCACTGTGAATACACTGTGGTGTATTCTGTTAGCTCTGGGAGGCTTCTGCCATTTGTGAAGAAAACCTTTGATTTTAGAACTACATGTCAAGCAGCCGGGCATGAAGGACTGCTGTGTGGCAGGGTTTTGTGTCTCATTTGAAGGTGTCATTTTATGACTGGGAAAGTGAAACGGTGGCCGTCCCCCCATAGGAAGGGAGGCTCTTCACCTACCCTAGTAGCCCTGGCTCCCCGGGGTCTGGTTAGAAGTGGGGCATGCCACCTCAGTTGCGGTGACCAAGGAGATGCAGCCTGCCTGAAAGGAGTCTGTGTGTTTGACTGTTGTCTGGTCTTTCCTGTGGTGAAAGTGACTGTAGGAGAGTTGTAACATGCTAGCGCTGTGCTGTACACTTAGCTATCAGTCAACAGTTCACTCTCTCTCCGTTTTTAGGGATGACTCAAAGGCTGCATTTTCAAAGAAATTTGTTAGACTTCTGCTCATTTTCACGCTGCCTCATGTTCCACCATCCTTTCCCAGGCCGGTCTCGGCCCCCTGTCATTATAACCCACATCCAGAGTAAGGAAGAGATAGTACAGCACAGTCAGTTTCTTTCCTGTCATGTTCTGGACTCTTGGCGTCTTAGAAAAAAATCTCCCACACAGACTGGTTATTCTTCACACTTTAACAGCATAGGTTTTACTTGAGTTCATTCTGTCTTTCGTAATACCTGGAGCAGAGAAATGGTTGGGGACCACACACCCAGGTGACAGCTGCACTAGCCTCGGGGAGTGTCAACTGGAGTGGGTTTAGGGCTAGCTTCAACTACAGCAGTGGTTCTCAACTTCCCTAATGCTGGGGCCCTTTAATAGAAATCTTTATGTTGTGGTGACCCCAACCATGAAATAATTGTCATTTTTCTACTGTTATGGATCCTAATGTAAATATCTGATATGCAGAGTATCTGATATATGACCCCTGTGAAAAGGGCCATTCGACCCCCCAAGGAGTTGTGACCCACAGGTTGAGAACCACTGAATTAATAGCAAAATCAAAAGGTGTTCATTCTGCCCACTGAGCAGTCAAGAGAAGACCACAGTGTCTTGGTTTTCTCAGAACACTGCATATATAGCCCCCATCTACCCATTTCTAGCAAGCAGAGGAACAGAGAGAGGATTCTGCACCAGGGATAAACACAGCCACACGGTATAGTAGTTACAGAAGGAACCTTAGCAGGAAGGAGCCAGAGGCAGGTATGTCCCTGCCCCAGGGGATGGCTTCTGCTCAGCCCCAGAACTACTGGATATTCCGGTTTGTCAAGACAGCCGGAAACTGGCTTTTAGTGTGGAAATCTTCCAATTCTTAGATGGTATCATAAATGAAAACAAACAAAAGAAACTGTATGGCCAAGCAAAACATGGCAGCCAATTAGTGACCATACTGCATTATCAGAGGATGCATAGGCCCATCCTCGGGTAGAGAGATGGAGTGTTTTTCCTAGGGGCACAGGGAGAGCAGTATAGGCAAATTGGTTTATTCTATATTTTAATTTTTAAGAGATGTTTGTGTATGTGTGTGTGTGTACAGGTGTGAACCTGTGCACATGCGTAAAGGCCAGTGTGTGTGTGTGTGTGTACTGGTGTGAACCTGTGCACATGCATAAAAGCCAGTGTGTGTGTGTGTGTGTACAGGTGTGAACCTGTGCACATGCATAAAAGCCAGTGTGTGTGTGTGTACAGGTGTGAACCTGTGCACATGCATAAAGGCCAGTGTGTGTGTGTGTGTACAGGTGTGAACCTGTGCACATGCATAAAAGCCAGTGTGTGTGTGTGTACAGGTGTGAACCTGTGCACATGCATAAAGGCCAGTGTGTGTGTGTGTACAGGTGTGAACCTGTGCACATGCATAAAGGCCAGTGTGTGTGTGTGTACAGGTGTGAACCTGTGCACATGCATAAAGGCCAGTGTGTGTGTGTACAGGTGTGAACCTGTACACATGCGTAAAGACCAGTGTGTGTGTGTGTGTGTGTGTATGTGTGTATGTGTGTGTGTATGTGTGTGTGTGTGTGTGTGTGTGTATGTATGTACACATGCATAAAGGCCAGAAGAGGGCACCAGGTGTCCTCTCCTTCACTCCTATTTATTTTGAGGCAGGGTTTCTCTCCGAGCCTGAAGCTTGCATTTTCTTGTCTGGGCTGTAAGCCAGCTGGCTTCAGTGATCTCCTATCTCCACTGTGTGCAGAGATGAGGTTAGCAGTGTGCCCAAGATGCCCTGATTATTAATGTGGGTGCTGGGATTTGAACTCTGGCCCTTATAATTAGAACAGCAAGCACTCTTTGGCAGTGGGCCTTTTTTTCAGTCTCTCCCCCTTTTGAGGCAGGGTCTCTCTATGTAGCCCAGGCTAGCCTTGAATTCATGACTCAACCTCCCAGGTGCTGACATCAACATGCACCATCTTGCTTGGCCATTAATCCGTTTAAAACCTCTCAAGGGGGCTCAGTAGGGGCCAGTTCACTTCAAAATTCTGTCCCTCAGCACATTGCCTTATGCATGGCAGGAGACAAGACAAGGTCCTTTGATTCTACACGTCACTTGGGTCACTCTGCTTGGGTCTTCAGAGGTACCTGCTCTCTGCTGTCTGAAGGAGCCCACCCATTTCTGCATCTCAATCCTGGATTCCCAGGACAGGAAATCCAGTTGATTCTTTGTGGTTGTTTGTGTCATGTGTAATTCAGGCTAGCCTTAAACTTGGAAACCTCCTGCTTCTGCCTCTTGGATGCTAGGTTTAGGGGCATCATGCATCATCATACCTGGCTCTGATTAGTTCTGCCTGGGTCCAGTACTGGAGTTCAGCCAGCTGTGTGTGTAAAAGCCTGAAAACATGGTTGTTTCTTCTAGCCCACAGATGGGCTCATCAGGTGGACTGATTGGCAAGGGTGTAGCCCCTTAGTATATGGTTGGGTACAGGAAGTAGATGTTTTTATTTCCATTTGTGTATTTAAGATGCCTTTAAGTGGAATGGACATGCAGGACCTTTTTTTGGCTCTGTTGCCTGTCTCTAATGTAGAAAGCTGAGCTATTTCCCCCGCACTAAAGTGTCCCTTACGTTTTCCAAGCACTCAGTGGGATGTAGGTATTTTATTCCAAGGCTTGGATCCTTCACAGTTATTTCCAACAGGCGCTGGCTCCTACCACAAAAAGGCCCTGTATGTAAATGGAACACTTTCTTGCCAGGTTGGGGCACTGCTACTCTGGCAGGAAGGAAAACCTATCACCAAATTAAAAAATAAAAACACAAACAAATAACAACAGGCTAAGCACAGTAACGCACACCTTAAATCCCAACACTCAGGTAGATCTCTGAGTTCAAGGCCAGCCTGGTCTACAGAACGAGTTCCAGGACAGCCAGGGCTACACAGAGAAACCCTGTCTTTAAAAAAAAAAAATCAAAACATCAAAGGCATGCAGGCATATTGAGAGTGTTTTCTTCAAATGGTCCTATTAGGCTTCAGAAAGGAGGTCACGGTGACAATGACATTTCAGTCCAGGGGTCAGCAAACCACATCCTTCCCTCGCCGTTGGCCCGCTGCCCGGTTTTAGAGTTTCTGTTTTGTTTTTGAAAGTCAGCTATACCCGTTTGCCTTTGTATCCGAACTGTTTATTTCTCTACAGTGTCAGAGTTCGGTAGTTACACCAGAGACTGAATGGCTCCTAAAAGAAATATTTATCCCCTGGTCCTTCGTAGACTTTTGCCGACCCCTGTTACAGGCCATTATCAGAACTCCTCTCCAGACCCAAAGCCACGGTTAGAATTTTGTGAAGTTCTTGGAAAAAAGAAAATTGAGATTTCAGAAAAACATTCCTGGAAGAATGCTGGGTCATTCAAAATAGGACAAGTTCCGGGTCGTGTTGCCTGGCTCAGGTGCTTCAGAGGCATGCTGGGTAAGGATTTGGGCAGTAGGGGTTTCTGACCATGCCCATTCTAGGGGAGTGCTTCCTGGCCAAATAGCTTGAGGAAAATAGAACCCACCAGTGTTGTTTATTATTTGCTAAGCAAATATTACACTTAAATCTTCATTTTATCATTTTTATTCTGACCATAGTAATATAAATAGGCCATTAAAAGTCAGAAAATTTGTAACAGCACAGGGCTGGATTGGGGGTCCCTATTATATGCATAAAGCTAATGAACTACACAGTTTGTATTTGTGGTCTTTTCAAAATTCCTACTGTTTTGAAATGTTTTTAAATTAATGTATGTGATCTTCAGTATTATCCAGATGACATAGTTTTCCATTATTTGCATACGATTTTGTATACTTTTGTTTTATCCGGTTCCTTATTGCTGTCCATTTGGTTGTTGCCGAAGGTTGATGATGTATGTTCTTTGTGTTTATGTTCTTCGGGCAAGTTTCTGGGTTTAGAATTGTTGCCTTAGGGCTAGAGATACGGTTTGGTGGTTAAGAGCACTGGCTTCTCTTCCAGAAAGACTTGGGTTCCATCCCCTAGCACTCACATTGTAGCTCAAAAATCATCTGTTAACTCCAGTTCCAAGGGATCTGATGCCCTCTTCTGGTCATGATAGGCATTGCACACATGTGCTGTACAGACTATACATGCAGGCAGAACGTCCCTCCCCACCCCAATCAAGTAAAAACAAACAAACAAAAATCTTTAAAGACAAGGAAGAATTACTACCTTAACAGGCATAAGCAGGTTGGAGGGATAGTTCAGTAGGTAAAGCGTCAGATCCTCAGAACCCACAGAAGAAGCTAGGCATGGTAGTGTTGTACTGTAAACACAGGGAGGGAAAGACAGGTAGAGCCTTGCAGCTCATTGCTCAGGCATCCTAGCCTGGTCAATGAGATTCAGGTTCAGTGAGAGACCCTGTCTGAAGAAGTCAAGGGCTCCATACACGTGAACATATCCCCTGCCCTGCCATGCCCCCTCCCCCAAACAGATATACTTGCACGTGCCGGGAATGCAGCTCATTGATAGAATTTGTACTTAGCATGAATGAAGTCCTAGGTTTACTCTAAAGGCCTGAAAAAACAGTCTTGAGTATTTTAAGTCTTCAGTAGACACCTGCCAGCTGTCCATCAGGTGTGCCATTTCACATCCTCTAGGAGTAATGAGGGTGTGGTTTTCACAGTAAATTAGAGTTCACTTTAATTTTTTTCATTGGGGAAGTGCTTCTGTGGGCCAGCTTAGTTTAGATGGCCTGAACCTGGTGCTCTATGGTGTTGGGAGGCACAAGCTGAGTGACTGTCATTCTTCCGGTTTCTCTCACACAGGCTCCCCCACCGAAACCACCTCGAAGGCAGGGAGGCTGGGCAGATGACTCCATGAAGGTGTCAAAGTGAGTACACAACTCTCTGGGATAAGTTGGGGGGGTAGGGTGGTATGGGGGTTTCATTTTTGTAACCTTACAGAGGCAAGTCACACACCATGTAAGTGCACAATATAATTGTTCTTGGTATAAGGCACAGTTTTGCAGCTGTCCCCCAGTCAGTGTTAGGGCATTTTTCTTCCATCCCATCATAAAGGCCTTATGCCTCTTAGCAGCCCTGTTCCATGTTGGCCCAACTTCCCACCCATGGCAACAGTCAATTTCTGTCTCTGATTTGCTTCTTCTGAGGTCAATATCAGTGGGTCCCGGTTTATTCCAGCCTTCATGGCTCCTCCCTTGCTTGGCCAGCTGTTTTCAAAGTCCAGCCCTGCTCTGTTCTCCTCTTTTCAGCTGGAATTGCCTGTTAGTTGCTGTGGATGAACTTTGCAGCATGTCTGCCTTGGACACAGATCATTGGCATCGCATGTTTCTCATAAGCAGATGCTGTAGCTGGTGGAAACATTGGTCCATAGTAATTCAATATTGCCTTATCACACTCTCTTCTCTGGAGCTCCTAGAAGGAACAACCAGTGTCACAGGCCCATGGTGTCCCTTTTAAGTTGTGTGGGGCTGTGGAGGCTGGGTCCATTCTCACCCAGCTGGATAAAGTTGAGCAAGGTGTTCAGGGAACCTTGAGCCTCTGGACGGACACATGAACACATCCGTGCTTCTGACAGGGTGGTGCAGGGGCTGAAGCTACAAGACTACTGCTATTCTGATAGTCACACTCCCCCCTCCATCCCCCACCCAACCTTATGTTAGAGGCCTTGTGGTACCATGAGGTGGCAGAGCACCATGATAGAGAACCACAGATTCTGAAACCAGAATGCTTGGTTTCAAATCTTGATTATGCTACATATTACACCACAGAGACCTTGAGCAGGTGATTAAGCTCCCTGGCTTCTGTTTGCTTGTCTCCACAGCGGGGTTGAAATAGCTCTTACTTTATCAAGTAATGTGAGCTCAAAGGGGCTCAGGAGAGAAAAGAAGCGTCCAGGAGGCAGTTTGTCCTCATCCCTTTATGGTGGCTTCAGCCATATTTTTCCTTCAGGTGGTCTGGCAGGTAGTGATGTTTATGCCTCTCTTCGAAGGTCTGTTAGGGAATACTTCCAGGTCCAGAAAATAAAGGGTTGTTCTGAATATCAGCGTTCTTGATCTGAGTAAGCAGTAGGCACCTTAGCACAGACATGTCAGGCTTTTAAAGTCTTACTTCAGGTATATTTTATGGGATTTGCTTGGTAGGGTTTTCTTTGTTGTTTGAGGTAGGATTTCTCTATGGAACTCAGGCTGGACTGGAACTCACAAAGATTTACTTCCCTCTGCCTAGAACATGTACCACTTTGTTGGGTTTGGGTTTTTTTGTTTTGTTTTGTTTTGTTTTGTTTTTTTTGTTTTTGAGACAGAATGCGTGGCCCAGGCTGGATTCTAGCTCAGTGTGAAGCTAAGGATGACCCTGGACTTTTTTGATCCTCCTGCCTCCACCTCCAGGGTTCTGGGATTGCAGATATGCACCACCACACCTGGCTTACACCGTGGTGGGAATCAAACCCAGGGCTGTGTGCACTGCTAGGTGAAAGTCTTCCACCAACTGAGCCATGTCACCAGTGTGACGAGCACTTTCAAGTCCAGACAGATGGAACTCTTGGGCCATCTAGCATAGCATCCATCACTGGGAGGCTTTCCAAATGATTTCTCTTGAGTCAGTGAGAAGAGTCCTCTGCTTCTTCCTTCATTCTCAAAAAAGCCAGCTTTGCACACTGATGGTCACGTGGCAGTTGATTATGTGGTTTTGCCTATAGGAATCACCTTAAAGCCATGGGCGTCTGAGTCAGACACACCTGGGTGTGGATTCTGGTTCCAGCACTTATTCTAGTGGCAGGGTACACTTAGGGATGTCACTTAGCCTTATAAAATAGCAATAATATTCGGGGCACAGAGTTGCTCTGAGGCTGGAGCACACAGCACAGGAAAATTACTCATGTCAGTGGAGTGCCCAGCCAGGTTCTGCAGTTTATGTGAACCTGTGCAAGGAAGACCCCGATTGATCCCCAGCGCCACAACAAACAAGCCAACAAAAAATATTCTTAATAGTGGCATTTACAAATATGGCGATGGTGCAAGCCTCTCTTGGTTCCAGGATTATCAAATAAGAGATAATTGGGCGTACTGGCTGCCGCCTGCAGCTCCTGTGTAAGCCTCTGCTTCTCATAAGTTCTGCGGTGGGCAGCTTCCAGGCTGAACAGGTTTGGTTGCTGTTTGGTATAGCTAGAAGTTTCTGGACCCACCTAGCCCTGAGATCTGAACCTGCCCGCAGCAGCTTACTCCCAAATAATCACACAAAGGTTAATATTAATTGCAAACTGTTTGGCCTATGGCTCAGGCTTGTTACTAGGTCTTGCAACTTACCTCAACCCATTCTTATTAATCTATGTATTGCCATCTTAAAGGTGTATAGTCTTAAAGAATAGCCATCACCCATAATTAGAATTTCTTCACGCAGCTGTCTTCAAAATAGAGATGTTCTTGGCCTGAGAATGTAGCTCAGTGGTAGAGTTTGCTTAGCATGGGAAAGGCTGTAGGTTCTGTCTGCAGCACTAGAATAAAATAATTAAAAAACAAAACAGGAAGACATGTTTCTTTTCAGGCCTTTGCATCTACCCCCCCCTCCACGTCTCCCTTGTCCTCTATATATTTCTTGAACCATTCCAGAATGAGTTGTAGATGTTATGACATTTATCCCTAAAGTCGCAGAATCTTGATCACTAAGTCACTGCATAGTTCTTAATAGTATTGGATACATAGTTTACATTTAAATGTGCGTATTTGTCCTGGGTGTTTTCTAGCTCTGGAATCCAATCAGAATCCACACATTATAATGTTAGCTCTATCCCGTCTCCTATCCCTCCTCTATTCCTTTTTTGAGGACAGGGTTTTTATAACCTAGCCTCAAACCCATATCCATTCTTCTATCTCAGCTTCTCAAGTTCTGCCACCAGGCCCTGCCTCTCTTACGTCCTTGGTCTATTCCAGCTCCCACTACTGTGGAGTATGTGTACAGTCTGAGGCATCGAGGCCAGTTGTCTCACAGAAGGTCTGTCTCAGATGACCAGTTTTTCATGATGAGATTCAAGTTGAAGGTTTGGGACAGTGATACTGTGCACTTCTTCCCACATCTCATAAGAAGGCACGGGGCTGAGCATACCCTTGTCTTAGTGGTATTGAGTGTGATGGCTCAGCTTTGGTGGGGACGTAGAGAGCTTTTCCTCAGAAAAAGAGCAGACAGTGATTGTCTTTGATTGGCTTAGGGCACTGTGAGGGTTCTGTTTTTCCCTAGCAGCTTTAGCGTCCACAAACCAGAGTGCTCTAGTAAGTACCACAGTGTACGGTGTGTTTCCTGTCCTGGGAGAGGACATCAGGCCTCTCTAGTCAAAAAGTCAGTAATCACCGGAACATGAGAGGCAGATGGCGTGGGTGGTGCTATCACGTGGCATCAGAAGACGGTGACTCTAAGGTCAGGGGACAGCTGGATTCCGGCAGAGACAGTGAGAAGGTTTTGGTGTAAGATTTGGTGTTGGGACAATGGCAACCTCCTCCTAAGGCTGGCTAGAGCAGAGAGGTTGCACTGGAAAATAGTGTACTTACTTTAAATATTTCTGGCATAACAAGAGCTATGGTATATGGCACAGTTTGGCTGCTCTGCGGAATTACCAGGTCCCTGGATCTCGACCGTGCATTTCCCCCAGTCTTCCTGGGGACAAGATGTCTAAGGCCAGATGGAACATGACATAGATCTCGGTGAGATCTGTCGTGGTCAGTCTCTACCCTTTCCCATCATGAGAACTCCATCCTTGTGATCCCAGCCCAGCCGGGTCACCACATGCAGACACCATCACCATAGAGATTGGGGTTTCAAGGTCAAGGTAAGAATTTGGGGATGGGGTACAAACAGCTCCTGGCTATGAAGAACCCTGGGAGGTTCCTGTCAGCCCCATGTCCCCTGTGGAGAGATGAGGGCTGTTTATGGCTCTGACTAATGAGCTTGAAGCCAACACACATGACTCAGGTATGAAACAATCTTAAGACAGCAGAGCATCTGCAGGCCATGGCCTGGGAGTTACCATGACCTAGAACTTGGGCTCCCTCAGAGGTACAGGACAGGATTGACTTGAGGAATGCCTTGAGGCCTGAAATTATCACCTCCATCTCCTTCCCCTGGCCTGAAAGAAGTAGCTGTGCCTCAGCCACCATTTGGAGTCAGCTGCCTGAAGTTGTCTGAAAGGGGACACTTAGAGTTGATGGGTCACCGGTGTGGCCGTGGTGAGTAGGGTGAGCACAGGGAAAATGGACCTGGGAAGGAGGCCTTCCGACTAAGTTTTGTCTCAAAGTGTCTGTTTTGGGGTTTGTCCCTGCATTGATCTGCAAGGGAATGAGGCAAGTAATGGCCCCTCAGGGACTTTGAGGACTTTGTCTCAATGTCAGCCGTCATTTTCAATCACCCTCTCCCTCCCAGCCATTAATTTTGGCCCAGGATCATGGGGACTTGTCCATCTATCACTCCTAATTGACACTAAATGATCTGTCAGTTTATTGATGAACGGCAGGAGTGGAATTGTCACAATATATTTTACTTTCCAACAACTCCTCCTGACAATTTTACCTTGTCCATCTCGCTCTGCTCACATAAATCTCCATTGGCCCCTCATTCCTCCTCACGAGCTGTTCTGGTGCCAGACACTTGCACACCATCTGCACGTGTCAAGGACATCAAGATGGCGGGAGAATGCCGTGTGCTGGTCCCGAGGTTACCCCTTCCCTCCTCCTCGTCTTCCTTCCTCTCTCTCTCTCTCTTTTAATGGCATAGATGTTCCAAGAATACTAAAAGGGCTTCTGCCCTCCCCCCACCTTCTTGTTAGCAGCGAGTAGTTAATTCTTATTAGGTTACAGAAGTGTGAAAGGCGAAAAACTCCAGGCTGGAGGTCTCGGCCCAAGCACAGCTGCAGACACAGGCTCTGTCCTCTTAACCTAGCCATGTGGACATTAGGAAGGTGTCACAGGCTCCCCTCTGGGTGCTGTGGGTGGCTCTGGGGATGCAGCCATGTTACAGTCATCTGCCCTTGGGTCTATGCCAGGCCTACTTGCTGCCAAGCCACGAGGCTGGTCGCGCCTGTGAGAAGTCTTACCCATCCACCCCAGCTTGCCACTCAGATGTCTCGTTTAACTGCTCCATGACTTGAAAGATGGAAAATGGCTGGGTTAGACATAGGTACAGATAAACAGTTCATCTGACAAGGATGCACGTGGGGAAATGAAAATCCCGTGGCAAGGAGAACAGCCTGACAGTATGTTGAATCTCTCTCCCCCCTGCTGGAGATCATTTTTGTTAATTGATAAGGACTGTTTTCCTTTATTAACCACTATGCTATTTTATGCCTATCAAAATTAATAATGATTTCTTAATGTTATCTGATACCCAGGTCATATTCAGTTATTTTCACTGTAGCAAAGACGTCTTGGTAGAGTTGGGCTGTAGAAAGGAAGGACAGATAAACGCCCATACTTTGCCTGTTAATGTCTTTGGCTTCTCATTTACGCTGCACCCTCTCCCTCCCCTTCCCCCTCCCCCCCTCTCCAGCCCTCCCTCCCTTTCCCATGCCTTTGCTTTTTTTGCTGGGTGGAGAGCAGAAGGTGAGAAACTTAGCCTACAGAGTGTCCTGTATTCTGGATTTGGGCCATTTCTTTCTGAGTTGTGATGTTTAAATTATTCCTCCATCCTGTTCCAAGGGAGAGTTAAAGCTAGGTCTAGCTGGCGGTTCAAGCTGTGTGTACTGTTGTGGTTAGAGTACTTCATTTCGAGGCCTGGGGTGGGGGGCCCGAGTGTAGGGGCTCAGGTGGGGGGACCCAAGTGTGTGGGGGCACAGATGTGGGGTCCCGGGTGGGGGGTGGACTGGCCGTGCAGATGGGGAGGTACAGCCAAAGGAGGGCACTGGTATCCACTACTCTACTTTAAGCAGCCTGTGGTCATTAGGGTTGGTCACGTGTGGCCCTGGTACCCTACCACCCATCAGACCCCTCATGGGTGCAGCATCCATTGGCCAGGGTTGCTTAAGGAAATGTTTCCGTTAAAGGTTATCCTATGGTGATTTTCTGAATTTTTCACTCCTTATGAAAATTCTTCTGCAAAGAACTTTTCATTAATGATTTGATTGCCCAAAATATAATCTGTCTTTATTATCCTGCTTCCCTGTCATTAATCTTTTTAAAATAATTTATTTTAATTTACTTTCTCTGCATTTGTGTGAAGGTTTTAGATCCTTTGGTTGTGAGCTGCCATGTGGGTGCTGGGAATTGAACTCGGGTCCTCTGGAAGAGCAGCCAGTGCTCTTAACCATGAGCCATCTCTCCAACCCCATTAATCTTTATTTTGTAAAATTTTAAACCTATGGAAAGATTGTAGGAGTATCCAGTGAATACCCACATCCCTTCACTGGAAGGACCAATGTGAATGTGTGGACCTGTGAACATGTGTATGAACTTCACGCTTTCAGATTTTCATCAATGAACACAATTTTGCTTGTTTGGATTTCAAGAAAAACAAACTTGGAAGCCTTGAGAATTGATTTCTTACATGTTAGTGTTACCTAAAAAGAATCCAGAAGTGGTATGGCAAATAACTTTATTTTCAAAACCTTGTTTCAACTGTGATGCACTCCGAAATCTGTGAATACATCTCTCAACATGAAGAATAAAAAGAATTGAAGCTAGCTGGGCTAACTGGGAATCAATTTTTTGTCTTAATCATTAGCCTAAGCCATAAGGCTCCTCAATAGAAACTCATGTGTTGTAGCAGTGTGCCACTTCCTTGCTTATATTTTTAATCATCACTCTACTTAAGCTAACATTATTATCAGCTAAACAGTACATCTTAGGAAGAAATCATCTTCATAATAATCTATAGGTAAAAACGTTTAGTAGAGCACGATATTGCCATGAAGTAAACATGCTGCATTATAGGCAGTGGGGGTCTCCCCACAGCCATTCACATCATACCAGATACCAGAGAAAGATGGAAACAGTAAACATGTAAAGATACAGCAGAAGCAAAAGACATTCCCAGGTCTATGCTCTTGGGGACTTGCCTAACTGAGATTCACCCATCAGAGAGTTTCTTCCTGCTGGGCTGACACCTTGAACTTCAGTTGCCACCTGCTGCTCCTGTGACACGGCCATTGGGTGTGTGTGTGTGTGTGTGTGTGTGTGTGTGTGTGTGTGTGTGTGTGTATCTGTATGGTTTTCCTGCAGTATCTGAGATACTCTAAGCTTAGAAAAGATGGCGTTATAGACAAACACAGTCATAACTTTTTAGCATACATTTTAGTATGAGGTTTCTGGCCCAGACTTTCAGGCCTAGCCTCAAGGTTTGGACCCGCAGACCCACAGTCCCACAGAGACATACAGATGCTTACATTAATTTTAGGCTGATCAGCCTAAGGCCCAGGCATATAACTTGCCAACTCTTGCTCTTAATCTAACCCATGACTCTTATCCTGTTCAGCCATGCAGCTTGGTACCTTTTCTCAGAGCAGCATAGTTGTCCTCTGCATCTTCTGGCTTGTCTGGAGTCTCTGTGGCATTTCTGCTCTGTTCTTCCTGTTTCCAGAGTTTTCTTAGTCAGGTAGCCCCACCCACACTTCCTGTCTGCCTTTGGCCAATCAGGGCTTTTTATTAAACTCATAGGCAGGACAATTATTTACAATGTAACATCATAAATCTACTACAATACACCATACATTTGTTTGTTCTGTGTAAGACACTCTGTTGTGTGTCACCATTCCTGGGAGACACCAATAAGCATCCACTCACCCAAGCTAGGGAGCTGAAGACAGACCAAAGTAAGGATGCCACCCAAATCCTACTTGGTAAACCAGTGAATTGTACTGGGATTTCTGTACTCACAGGGTGAGGGGTTACTTGCTGGAACAAGAATTACTCAAAGACAGCTACATCATCAAAGCCCACTCCAGTATGAGTGATGGCTCAGGAAAACTGGGAACCTAGAGCACACTGTACAGCCTTCAGGCAGGTCACAGGGTGGAGAGTGTCTACTCCAGCCAGCTTGGTTGGACTGAGCCTCTTCTAGGAGCTCAGCTAGTTATCCGGATACCTCTGCGTGTCTGAGAGTGTCTCCTAGAAATCTTTGCTACTTAGGTATACTTGGGGTGGATGAATGAATCTGGCCAGTTTCAGGAACTTCCTGAAGGTGTAGAGTTGTCTCCTCCCTGAATTTAAAGAGCTTCCCAAAGGGTGGAATCTTTTGCCTCACTTAGAAAACCTAGGGCATTAAGTTGTGTCCCCTTTGGAAATTGTTACACAGTTTCCTCAGCATAACACAAAAAGTAAGGTCTATTTTCCTCTATGTTTATGTTCAAAGCCTAGACTGAAAGATGGTAGAAGTAGATAGGTTTTTGCTTAAATGATTTTAGAAAATCCACAGTTAAGCCAGGCTTGGTAACTCAGGCCTATTACTTCAGTTACTTGGGAAGCTGAGCCAGGAAGATTGCAAGGCCAGCCTTGACAGCTCAGTGAGACCTTGTCTCAAAATTGGAAAAGAACCCCAAAAGAAGCTGGGGACATAGTGAGACCCCAGGGTCAGTCCCCAGTTCCACAAAAGCAAGCACAAGAGTAATCAAGCCCCACAATTACTCCTAATTCTAATCTCTCTGCATCCTTTATGGCCGGGTGTCTGATATATCCAGTAGGATCCAAAGATAAACCAAATAATTCCCAGACTGTTTGCATTGAAATAACAAATGAAAAGCAAGGATTCTTGTGGAAGTAGGGAAAGTGGGCTGAGGTGTCCATCTCTCTACCCTGTTCCCAGCATCCCATCCCCTCCCCTCCCGTCAGTAGAGTTCATTTGTTTGGGAGCTGGTAGGGAAAGGAATGAAAATGGGTGGATAATGGGAGAACGGGATACAGGTAAAGGAGGAGACCGAGCTGCCCCTCCCCACTCAGCCCTGCAGCTTCACAGCAGCAGCATACTTCCCAAGCCTCTACCTGGTTTTGGGAAAGGCAGGCCCTGGAGATGGGTCCTTGGTCCAGCACAGACAGTAGGCCTGGCTTTCTGGAGTGGCCTGTTGCATTTTTGGGGAGGAAAGCCTGGGCTTAAAACTGAAGTATAGCTAGGCTGGGCTGAGGGTTCCAAAATGAGAAGAGTACATGTGGAGGTTTGGCAAGTTAGCTTCATGTTTTTGTTTTTAAAGACATGATTTCACTCTGAAGCCCAGGAAGTCACTGTACAAACCAGGCTGTCCTCTGCCTCTTATGTGATGGGGTACTAGGCATGCCCAGCACACCAAGCTTACTGTCAGTGTATATGTCCCTGTGTGTGTGCATGCGTGTGTGTGCAAGCGTGTGTGTGCTTGGCCACACAAACACTGGTTAATATATTTCCTTTTCCTACCATAGTCAAAGGCAGAAGTGTTCATCTTTTGTTTTCCTGTTCTGTTCTCCAAGTGTTGTTTCTTACCAATCTTTCCAGATCTCAGCAGAAGGCAGTAGGGCAGGAGATACAGGGTTTTCCCAGGACAAGAAAGCCGCTATCATGTGACTGCTGAAAAGTTTCATAGAGGCTTTAAGATGCCTAACTACAAGGATCCTGTATTCTAGAGAAGAGGTGTGACCTGCACGTCAGTCTTTCTTGTGATCTAGGAACACTTTCGCATCCTCCACTTAGGACAGATACAGGGATGCTGGGTGCAGAGTAGGTTGCAACCTGGGTCCCTGCCTAAATCACAAAGCCAGTTTGCTGATGCGCTGTCTGGGTGGGAAGGTTGCATCACTGCCTAGTGCTTCCCAGCTCAAGCAGCATGTAGCTCTGCAAAGTGGAGCCGTTTGCTGCTAAGTAACCCTCGTCACATCTCTCTGGGTCAGAGGGACACCTGATGCCCCAGTGTCAGGGAGAGGAAAATTGACATCCTGAGCTGGATTTGTTGGCTGCCCATGTGCACAGGAAGAAGACAACCAGATCCCCCAGGGGTGCAGCTTCCTAAAGCCCTCAGTCCACAGCTCCTTGTCCCAGTGACTGCCCTAGCTTGGTGGACCCAGGGATAGGTGGCAGCCCTCACCTCCCTCCCCAGCCTACTACCATAAGCTTTTCTTGGCCAAGTTAGCCCCAACTTCTTTGTAATTAAAGTCCAGCTGTGTTTTTAGAATGAATTCTTACATATCCTTCAAAGGCTCTGGCCTTTAGCCCTTTGCACTATCTGGTTTTGCAGAAGTGAGGCTCTCTGGCCACTGCAGCTGGCTATTTCTTGGAGCTGGGTTTAGGACTGTGGAGCTGGCGGCATGTCCCTAAGGATCAGGAGCAGAATGAGCAGCCTATAGTAATAGCCCTTGAATAACTGTAGGCAAAAGCCGAGTCTCCTGTGGAACATTCCTTGCTTCTCTGGACTGTCCATAGTGCAGATGTCATCTCCCGTAGAAAGTTCAAACCAAGGTCTGTCCAATTTTGCTGTTGCCAGAAGAGTTGTTTGAGGTCCATGTGACTCCCTCCACTGCTGGAGAACTCACTGGTGACAGCTTCAGGTTTCATGTTTTAAAAATAAGGTTCTTTCCCTACTATAAAAATGTAAACAGATAGTGCAGTAATATATTGTATATTTAATAAAAATTTTTCTGGAATATTAGAGGACAGAATCACCCACAGCCAAGCCATGAAGGTCAGAGAGTAGAGATCCATCTGCATCTCTGTGAGTTCAAGGCCTAATAGCCAGGTAGTGGCGGTGCACATGGTTAGTCCCAGCACTTGGGAGGCAGAGGTGGGAGAATCTCTGAGTTCGAGGCCAGCCTGGTCTGCAAAGCAAATTCCAGGACAGCCAGGACTGTTACTCAGAAAATCTTGTCTTGAAAAAACCAACAAAAAGGTTGGAGAGAAGGCTCTGTCCTCTGATATTCCAGGCTGATTTTACTAAATAGACAATATATTACCACAGGATAGAAACAAACTGTCCATTTCCTTCAGTCCTGGACATCTCTCTAGCAGTGACTCCCCAGGACTGGTGTCCTCCCACACTTCAGGGGATGTACACTTGGCTCCAGACGTGTGACAGTTTGGCAGGTGACTTCTGATTTTCTGGTTGTGTGAAAGCAGTATGTGTGAGTGGAAACTTCATCTTGAATCTTGGGTTAGGAGCTTCTTCCAGGCTATGAGAGAGTGTAGTAGTCTCTGGAGATGCTGGACATCAGCTGGGGGGGGCAGGGGGAGGTGCAGTTCTGCACTGGCCACCAGATTGCAATGGTAGTTTCTAAGATTCTGCAGTCAGATGTGTGTTTCTGTCAGGTTGGGGCATTGTGTGTGTTTTAACACATTTAGTGAGAAATTGAAGCCATCTTACAAAATGTGTGTATACTCCCTTGCGTATATACACATACACACACCATATATGCATACATACATGCCTGTGTGTGTGTGTGTGTGTGTGTGTGTGTATGTGTGTATTGGTTTTTGTGAGACAGGGTTTCTCTGTGTAACAGCCCTAACTGTCCTGGAACTCACTTTGTAGACCAGGTTGGCCTCAAACTCATAGAGATCCACCTGCCTCTGCCTAAAGTGCTAGAATTAAAGGTGTGGCCACCAGTGCGTGGCCACATAAAAATATTTCAAAGTATACTATTTCTGTACCTTGTCCTTGCTTTTTTATTGCTATATTTCTTCCTCCCCTCTCTCTTTAAAAGATTTATTTATTATGTACAGTGTTCTGCCTGCATACATGCCTACAGCCAGAAGAGGGCACTAGATTATACTAGTCATTATACATGGTAGAGCCACCATGTGGTTGCTGGGAATTGAACTAGAAAAGAGAAGCCAGTACTCTTAACCTCTGATCCATCTCTCAGCCCCTGTTATATTTCTCTTAATGATAATTTCATCTTGAAGAGTTTCTTCTCTGTTTGCATTTAGGGCTTCTTGCTTTACCTCCCCTCTCTGTCTCTCTCTCTGTGTGTGTGTGTGTGTGTGTGTGTGTGTGTGTGTGTGTGTGTGTGTGTGAACTCTCCACACAGGGATGACCTGGAACATCTGATTATTCTGTCACTACCTCTTGAATGAATTCTGGCATTACAGACATGTGCCCCCACCCAGTTTATGTGGTGCTGCTGAAGAAACCCAGGGCTTCATGCATGCTAGGCAAGCATTCTACCAACTGAGCCTCATCACCACCCTTACTTCTTGTTTTCCTAACTGCTCTTTAATAATTCTGTGGGCGGGAGTTCTCTGTTGGTGGACATTTTGGTTATTTCTTTTTTTTTTCTTTTTTCCCCATTATCAATTCTCTGATGGTGATGATGATGATTGTATTATATTGTTATTTGTATAGTTTTTATTTGTTTATATATATATGTTTATATATATATATGTATATATGTGTGTATATATATATATATATATATATATATATATAAAGATTAGCTCCATTTTTAGGAAACTGGCAATTCCTTCCCAGAGATAAATTCTCTTCTGGGGGAATATCCTCTTACCTTGCCCTTTAGTGTATGAAATAAGAGCACATGTGTGGGCCAGTGATAGGCAAATGGAATGAGAACACGTGTGTGGACCAGTGGCTCAGGCATGTACCCTCATCATTTGTGGCTTTTGTGTTAGGCATTTATGCTAGACCCAGTCATCATCCTTTGCCCTCAGAACAGCCCCACGAGGCGCTGTCATTAGCCCTGCTGACAGGTGAGGAAACCAGCACCAGAAAGGTTAAGTAGCTTGCTCGGAGTCACACAGCTGGTCAGCAGCTAGCCAGAACTTGAGCCCACATCAGGCTAGTTGTAAGGAGCCGTGCTCAAACTCTCCGGGCATCACCATCTTTTAGTTTTGCACCATGGCACCTGGTATGGTGCCTTTGTCTGTGGTAGAGCTCAGCAGACATCCACAGGACTCTGTGTAATTACAACAGCCAGGCCAGCAGGCATTAGCCAGAGCCTTCTGACCTCCATGGGCCTGCCATTTTAAGAGCACAGTTCCTGGCCCTGTGGAGGAAGGTGAGGTCGAAGGATGCAGCCGCACTGAGGTATGAGCCAAGGCCCTCCTAGACCTGCCATTAACAAGCTTAATTAGGCCAGTCATTAAGTTCAATTAAGCACTGGAAGCAACTGTCCCTTCCAACCCTGCAGTGCCCTCCAAGAGCTGGATCTATTCCCAAGAAGCTAGTTTGGGAGCTAGGCAGTTAGACCCTGGGGCCTGCACAGTCCTTGTCCCCGCTTCTAGGGGCTGTGACTCCCATGCTAAGCCCAGGCACAGCAAGGCAGGAGAATGCATGCTAACATGGCCAGGCTGTTTCCTGAGCTTGCTCACTGTACGCCCTTCCTTTGCTGGCCCCTCCTTTTCCTGTGTCTGTAGTAGGAGTCAGGCATCTACCTATGCTCATTCCCTCCTCCTCTCCCCACAAGGTAATCTTGGTCACATCATGTGCACTGTTGGCCCCAACATTCCCTGAGGAGTTTGGACTGAAGCTGGATGATCTCTGAGCCAGAAAGATGGCTCCGTTTGTAAAGTGACTGACCTATAGGTATGGGGGTTTAAATGGAGATTCCCTAACACCCATGTAAAAAGCAGAGTATCATGGCACATGCCTGTAATTCCAGTGCTGAGGAAGTATAGACAGGACCATCCCAGTGGCTTGCTGGATAGTTAGTGTGGCCTAATGGGTGAGCTCCGAGTTCAGTGAGACACCCTATCTCAAAAAAGAAGAGAAAAGCAGAGAAGCACTTAAGAAAAATGACCAATGCCAACCTTTGGCCTCTAAGCACACATGTATATGCACATGTGCCTGAACACAAGCATACACCTGCCCAGAAGCACACATACAGGAACATTCACACGAACACACTCACATAAGAACTGGATGGGTGCGGCACGGCTCTGAGCCTGCAGCTCAGTACCCTTGGCTCTGCCTTTCAGTTTAGTTAAAAAAAATCAAGACTCAGGCTGGAGTTCATAGGTAGAGGTGTGAAGGTGGCTCCTCAGTCACCAGTCCTTCCTGGGGTTCTCTTGGTGCCCTTAATCATCAGTCGTCCCATTAATATGCAAAACAAATCTTCCACGGATTTAGGAGCTCTGTGCCAGGAAACCCAATATGCTTTTCTCCTCGAGGCCTATAAGTGCTCTGAAAGGCTGTCCCTGCCCTTCCTCATAGTGGGTGTCTTCTCCTTAGGCCACAGCCAAGTTGTGGGTGAAGTCTGCTCATCTTTTTTCCTGAGTTTGAGACTTTCTCCAGCAGCTGTGGTCATGTTGCATTTTTATCTTGAGTTTTGGAAGAGATAGTGTGCCAGGCTTAACTTACCATGGCCACATAGGGCTAGTTTCCCTGTCAGCTGCACCTGTCTTTTGGACCAGGAGGGTTTAACATCTGCCATTGAACAAGCTGTACAGTTGAGGCTGTTTTCACTACAAGCAGTAAAACCCCATCCTCAGGGCAGACATAGAAAGATGTTTGACTCAAAAGTAAGAGGAGCAGGCCTCCAGCCCCATGGTGTGGACAGGCCCTTCCTGCCCTCCGCCCTGCCCCACTATCTGTAGTGTGTGGTTGAGTCACAGATGTCTCAGACCTCACCCTTGCTTCTCAGTCAGGAAAAGCAGGAGTGGTAGGGAGGTAAACAACTCTTCCCAACAAGATTCTCTTTCCTGGAGATGATGTGTGAGGAGGGGTTTTCCCTCAGATCTGCTTCATGGCTCCCATCACTCAGAAATGGGTTAACTCCCTTCCCACAGAGTGAGAGGCTAGGGACTGAAAACTCTCAGTTGGGCACTTTGTTACCCTATTGGGGTTTGAGTCCAGAGGAAGGGAGGATGGCTTTAGGGTGAGCACTAGGCTGTTTTCTCTGTTCTCAAACTAACAATCTGCTCCAGAAGAAACTAGACCCTCCTATTGTGAAGACCCTTGTGAAGCTGGGTGTGATGGCACTTTTATCAGCAGGCACTGAGGAGGCTGAGGCAGGAGGATTGTGTTTGAGGCTATCATGGACTAGGTAGCGAGTGCTAGGTCAGTCTGGGTTACATGGTGAGACAGTAAACATGTCACATGATGTAGAGGTGTGTGCTGCACAGCACAGAAACCATTTCATCTAATTCTAAAAGCTGGAAGAAGTAGAGAATCCGTAAGAAAGGGCTGAAAATGTACAGGCCAGGAAAAATTGCTCTTCACATAGGAATAAGCTGTAGAACTGGCTGAGAACATAGGGCAGGAGGCAGGACAGTGAGCGGGGTACACATTGTAAAACTTTGGGGTTAACTTCATTTTGTGTAAAAGGCAGTGGCCAGCTGAGCAAGGCCAGCAAGCTGGATGGAATAGCCATGGAGTTATGAGTCTATAGGCAGCAAGGGCAGGCAGCTGAGAGCCCAGGAGAATTCAGTGAAGGGAAGCAGGAGCGGGAGATGCTGGGCCCCTAGAGACAGAAGGGATGCGGTAGCCGAGATGGACAGAGCTAGCTAGTAATCTACGGACTTGGGTTTGGTTTGGGACCAAGGAGGGGGAATAACGACTGTGGCTGTAGCTGCAGCTGTCCACTGAGCACTTCCTGTGCAGTGAGTATGGTCATGCTCTGCGTACCGTACATTGGTCAACAGCAGACCTTGGGTACCTCAGTGGGTTCCCCAAGGTGATGTTGTCTGGTGACATCATAGCTGGCTTAAATACACACCGTGATGTCCATACAATGATGCTGTTGTCTGATAGGCCATTGCTCAGCATGTCTCCCCTCATTAGGTGATGTGTGAGTGTACTATGCCTGGATTACAGCACTTGATTCCTGAAAGAGCTCTTTGGAGTAAACGGTGGTGTTTTCACTGTTTAAGGAACTCCCCCAAGAGCACACAGTGAAACACTGATTTGAACCTCTGTCTTAGTCTGCTTCAGCTGCTAAAACAAGACACAGTAGATCAGGTGATAGCAATGTTTCTCCTAAGTACTGGATCTGGGGAGTAAGAGGCACCAGTAGATTCTGCTGAGATGCCGTCGGCTTCCAAGATGGTACCCCGAGGCTGTATTCTCGAACAGAAGGGCAGAAGGACGTAGTAAGTTCCATTCAACCTTTTTCTAATGTGCTTACCCTTCTGAACCTATGTTCTGAGCATCCCTGAAAGCTGACCCAGGGGTTCAGTTGCTGCACCAAGGGTTAAGGTGCATGAATTTTGGAAAAGACCTACATTCAAGCCCTGTGACTTGCCTTTGCTCAGAAGCTCTGGTTTCTAGCAAGCTCTTTAAATCAAGGCCCATGGCCTAGGGCTGTACCCAAGTGGAGCTGCCTGGGCTTGGAGGTTTAGGGGTTCAGCAGATCTGTGCAGATGCCCTTCTTCCAGCCCTGTCAGGAAGGGAAATAGTGACATTCAGTGGGACGAAATAATGAGACTGTCGGGAGCAAGTAGGTGAGTCAGGAGAGTCATCAAGAGAAAGCCAGACTTCTCTATGCAGGTGACAGTGTTGTCCCTATAATGACTAGGAGAGGAAAGAGGGGTCCTTCCTGTCCCCCTTTAAAATTATGTCCCCTCTTCTTCGTCCCTCTTCCTGCCCCACTATGCTGATTTGGGTCTCCAGACAAGCATATTACACTTTCTTGCTTGAAATTTTCAGGCAGGGGTAAGCCATTTGCAGAGAAGGGGCTGCTGTCAGAATAGAAGCTATTCCCAGCAAACAGATACAGGGTAGGATGCGGATGGGGAGGCAGGGCTGGTCCCCTTCTCTAACCCTGGAGAGCCCTGAGCACCAGGAGAGTATGGCTTCCTCAGTTCAGAGTTGGAGAACAGGAGGCTTGGGGGAGGTTACGTGGCTGGGAATTCCAGGATCTTACAGTTAGAAAGGCCCTCCCACCTTGCCCTACCACCCAAGGTCATGCAGCTAATTAGTCTAATGGAATGTGCCTCGAATTCTACAGCCAGGCCCATTCTCCAGCCTGGAGAGCTGCTCACATCCATCCCAAGTTCATGAAAAGGCCACTCACTGCGCTATCTGTGCAAGAGCTAGGTGCTTGGAATAAAACCTTCTTTCCTGCCGTCCTCTGGGACCCTTCCAGAAATGAGATGTTGATCATATGAAGCAATCTTATGAACAGGGGGAAAAAAATGTTCAAAGAAAAAAAGTTGCGTCCCCTGAGCCAAGCCAGGCTGAGCTAAAGGGAGACTTGCAGTCTGAGCAGGTGGGAGCCAGGAGGGAGTGATGAGTGACGGTTGCCACTGGTTGAAATTCTCCTGACAGAAATGATCCTCTTGTTCTCCCTTTGATGGGTCTGTGCTCTCAGAAATAAAGTGCATCTGTGAATATCACACCTCCCCCTCACTTTGCTCTTCATTCCTCTGTTAGAAATAACCAAGAGCAGTTTTATTATGCGCTGCAGCAGTTTGGGTGTTTGCGCACAGGAAACAGCTAGTCAGGGTGGGCTTGGCAAGGATCTTACTCTGGGGCCCACCCTTTCCCCAGAGCTGCTCATTGGTGGTGTCGCCAGTGTTTCCTGGCTTCTTGGTAGGTGTTACGTAAGAAGCCATGTTTTTATGTGCCAGGGTGTCCTTGGCTCATATTTACCCTTGAGGTACCTGGGGATTGCTCTGAGATCTCCAGGAAGCCACCACACACAGCCCTGCTGGTCCCTTTTGCCTCAAATGTGGCAGCCACAAGGGTATAAAGGGGTCTTAAGACCTTTCCTGTCGCATCTCATTGCTCTGGTCAGGTGGAGTCTATATGGGCTTCAGTGAGTGAGTCTAGGATGCAAAGAGCAGTAGGAAAAGAGGCCCGACAGGTTAGTGGCTAGAAGGAAATCTTTGCAGGCCTCTGGTGGGGTGGACCTCAAATTCCAACACTGGGGAAGTGACGTCAGGAGGGAATCCATGTTCAAAGTCAGCCAGAGCTGTGTAGGGAGAGTCATCTCAGATGTGGGACTCCACATTTCTGTGTGTTTCTGCTGCCACATCCTGTTCCTGTCAGGGTTCACACAGCTGCGCTTCACCAAGACTGGGTGCAAACCTAATGGTCTTCATCTTTGTCCATAGTTTTTGGGTCTGGCCACCCAAAGAGTGAATCTGACCATGCCCCGACCCCCCAGTATTTAACATTTCTCCAGCCCTGCCGTGCCCATTCCCAACCAAGAATATATTGGAGGCTCAGACTTTTGGCAAACTGTAATGTCTGTCTACACCAAAAACAAAAAACAAACAAAAAAAAAACATATTTTTTTAAACTATGTTTCCATCTTACAGTTTCACAGATTAGCGATGTCACCTTTTCATTAAGGATGTAGTTTCCTTTCAAATAAATTGATTAAAGAAAGGGTAAGAATTCTTTTTTAAAGGAAATGTGGAGCAGGCATAGAAAATACCCAGGTATGTGAGAATCCCGACTGTGGCATTTGACATGGGGACTGCTTGGGAAACTGCCCATCCTGGTCCTCTGCTGCTGCTGCTTCCCATTCTCTTCTCCTGTAGGAGTGAGGGAGGTCTGGTCCACTTATGCCTTTACTGCCGATGAATTGCAGAGTAGTCTGCATAAGTAGCCACACGTTATCTGCAGAAGTCCAGCTTCTTGATGACTTGAAGGGAACCAAGGACCCAATGAACATTGATTGGCATCTCGGCAGAGTTGGTGTGGATAGCAGTCAGCTCTTGAGCAGGCCCGCCTGCTGCCCTTGCCAGCTCTAATGCTCTCCTCATTTTTTTACCATGACCTAGCAACCAGCAGCAGCCTCCTTATCTGCCTCACATGGCCTTGCCAGGGCTCCGATCTTTGCTTAGGCTGCCTTTTCCAACTGGAAAGCCTTCCTGTAGCTTCACTGCCTGTCTGTCACTGGGCAGGTCTCCCTGGAAGCCTGACTGTGGTGGCTGGTTTCCCTTGGAGTCCTTCCTTGGTGGTTTGCTTCTATCTGCCACCCTTCACTGTGAAGTGCGGAGCATAGTAGATCCCAAAGCACAAACCTGGAGATTGCGTGTGAAGTTCTCAGTCTGCAGCCATCAAGCTTTGGGGGGCTTTTGGGTCCCCGTAGTCTCATTGTCACAGTTAGCAGTGACTCAGGGCTGATGACAATGAACTGGGTCTCTTAGGCTTTGCAGTGTGAGTTTGTGGAGGATTTAATGTCATTTCTATAATTTTCTCCTTCTACCAGATTGGAAAATGCCAAACAACTTCTCCAGTCCCCAGCTCCTACTTGTACTAGTAGACAACAGCAGCCCCCCAGAGGTTTCCTGAATAACATACTAATTTGAGGTGGCTGAGGTGCAGACACCAGACTCTCAGCTACTTTCCTCAACAACAGATACATGAACATGTTTTATATGGTCCCACAACTGGCTTCAGCCACTAAAACTGTTGCTGTGTGCTGTAAGAATCCTAACAAAGATATTATTCTTCATGTTCCCAGCAGGGGGCAGACTTCATCCAAGAATGGCCGTGTGATTCACTATCCCATGGAGGACAGGGTTTTTGCATAGACAGGACTAGGCCGTGGTTTTCACCTCTCAACATGATACTTGATGATGAACTATTCTTACACAAACTAAATAGGATCCAGTGTGGCCAGACCACACAGTGACAAACTGGATGTCAGCAAATCCTTACCTATCTTTGAGAAAAGATAATCTTTACTGGACACTAAACAGGAATGACGGGAACTAGGGACCAAGGGACAGGGAAGTAGACACTTTCCACTTTCAGAAGAAACTTGAGTGAGAGGTCCTTTGGCTTTTCTCTAGAGTTTTAGGTGTGCAGACAGATTAGAGCAGAGACCCAAGTGTTCAGTTCCTTACCCTGATGTGGGACCCTGATCCTGAGTGGACATTGTGGCAATGTCTGCAGCAGCTGATCTCATTTCCTTTCAATTTCCACGGATAAGTCCTAGTTGGCAGGCCATGTGTGTTATAAAATGGAGCCTTGGTTTGGGGATCAGGGAGAGATGGCTTTCTCTCTCGCTCAGGCCTGGGTGATGCTTCCCTCTGTGAGCTTTCAGAGGTGGTGCTGAGGTGAGTTTTTAGTTAGGTTTTTGTTTGTTTGTTTTGAGACGGAGTTTCACTGTGTAGCCTTGGCTGGCCTGGAACTCAGTCTGTAGACCAGAGCCTCAAGCTCGTAGAGATCCACTTGCCTCTGCCCCTTGTATGCTGGGATTTAAGGCGTGATCCACCAGTCCCAGAAGTTCTGAGGTTTCTGTCAGGCATTTTTAACTGTGAGTCTAAAACACTTTGTAGGAAAACATTTTGATTGCTTCCTTGTATAGGAGACTGTGTTTGTAAACTGCTGGGAGCTTTGGCCATTATGTATTTCCTGACATCTCTCTACTGATTCTTTTTTACGAACTCAGCTCCTGCTGCAGAATTTTATCTTTTGCGATGAAGCCATGAGCCTTTGGAATCTTCTCAGCTGCAAGAGTTGTAGCTGTCCTTGTGTGCCCAGACTCTTTAATCCACTTTCTGGATCAGAGACAATGGTGGTTGGGAATGTACACTGACTCTGGGGTCCATTTGGCACTGGGTCTGCCTCAGCAGGGAGGCGGGTCTGGGGTCTAGTATGTGCCATCGCTGTTAAGAGGCTTCAAGGACGCTCCCCCCCCCCCCATTTATTCCAGTTACGTCCCCTGTTAAACTAGGTTAACGGTGTCTAATTAACCACCAAACATTGTCATGCTGCATAAAGACAGAATCCCGCCTGTCCTCTGAGCCGCGGTACTTTATCTCCATTTAGATCTCCGCAGTGTTCCATTAGGCACAAGAGACTATTTCCATGAGGCTTGCATCAGGACCACCTTTAGCCTCTGCATGGAAGCAGCAAAGACTTTGATGGCAGAAAGGACCCAGGTTGCTTTGGGGACCTCACCCTCAGCTGTAGATAATCACTTATAAGTCCCTCAGATAGGGTCTTTATTTTTATCACAATGGCCAACCCAAGGAAGCCCTTGATACAGCAGGGGGTCAGTGAGGACAGACGGCTACAAAGTAGTCAGAGAGATGAATCAGCCAACATGCACACGGTAGAAAGATCCTCATCTGGAGAATCACTCTAGAGTTCCCCCCCTCCCCAACACATTCTTTTCTATGGGCCCCAGAATGAAAGCAGGAGAACCCAGAGTCTGTGGCTGCAGTTATGCCGTGTGTCGAGGTCATGGGAGGGTGACCTAGCTAGATAAGAACCTTCCCTGCTATATTATAAAATGCATAATAAACCACACAGAACAATTAAACCACCAGCTTGAGAGACTTGGCAAAGCTATAGCCCTGCTATAAGTTTGAAGCATGTCTGCACCATAGGAAATATCAGTTGGGTCCTAGTGGAGTATATGGAAAGGGCATATCCGCCCATGAAGAGCCGCTTGTATGTGTGTCCTGCCAGGCAGGGGTTAAAAGCTGAGCTTTGGCATCAGCCATTCTGGCCTGCTGTTCTCTAGGTGGGCAGCAAAAAGCAAGCTCTGTCACCTCCCTGAGCTCTGGCTTCTTTAGTTGTGCAGTAGAGTGAATCACAGTTATGATGGGATTGTTCTAGTACATCATGTATGCCATACGTAGTAACAGTTCATACAGTGTCCAGCAGGTACACTGCTAGCTCTCAACTCTCTTGAGAAGTGTGTGGCTACACTGTGCTAAACACATCTGAAAAAAGCAGGTGTGAAAACCAGGCAGGGACTGCTTGTCTACTGAGCCACACTCCGGGCTCTAAAGGAAGGTGGTAATAGCCAGGAGCCTTGAAGCAGTCACCTACAAAGCTGGTACTTAGAATGCAGCAGCTTGTGGCCAGACATTTTGGTGACTTTGCAAAGGGCTACCACGAGATGGCCGGGATTTCTCCTTTTTGAGTCTCTGGCTGGCCGGACATGCTTCCTCACCACTGCTGTGCCCCATTACCAAATCTGCAAGGTGGAAAGGGGGGGGAGTTATTTGCTCTGGTCCATAGGTAAAGTTGTATTCTGCAGAATGGCCAAAGCAGGCAGGAAGTGAAACCTGGCATTTAATTAACTTTTCCAAGTGCTGGTTCAGCAAACTCCATGCTTTTACATTTTGCATATTGAGTGAGTGAGTGTCTCTAGTGGATCTGAGTTGTCTGGCCTGCCTTGGTGGTGACCTTCTGCTTGGGTTGTACAAACACCACAACCTCATGTAAGTCCCAGGGACAGCTTTGCTTTGTGGGCTGTTTGGGCTCCTGGCCAGCTCTTCTTCAAGACTGTGAACACCTCTGGTGGCAGCCAGTAGACGCTGAAAAAGAGAAAAAGGAAGTCACAGGTGTCTGTTTTGTGCTCTGCAGCTATGGAGTCCAGCCTCATATCTGGAGTACACTTAGGGATGTGATTCCCGTAACCATGACTGGGACCTGTTTCTACAAATTAGTATGTGGCCGCGTTGGGGGGCAATAGATGATTGCGGGGTGGGGGGCAGAGCTAGCTCCATTGAAAAAATTTGGCATGCGATTGTGTTGTGCCCTGTGGTTAAGAGCTGTCTGTTTGGAGAATTAGCGGCAGCTTTCAGTTCTTCGTGTAAGTAGGGGAATTAGGACTGTGTGCACACAGGAATCCAGACAGCTGTGTGGGTGCCTTGGGGATGCTGTCATGGCAGCCGGAGCAGTGTGAAAGTCAGGGAAGCAAAGTCTAGTGTCCAGCTCATCACTAGCTAACTCTGTGACCAGGGTGAGGGTCATGGCCACTGTGCCTGGTGTCCCTGAGGGTCAGCAGTTACTGTAGATATCTGCAGTAGCACTGTGCCATAGACACCGGAGTCTCTGGAAAGTACTGAAAACCATTGTGTGCGTGAGGATGCTTTTGGGGGGCGGGTCACATGGGTGTAGCAGAACTCTGAGGCAGAGCTGTACTTAGCTGTATTAGCTCCCCAGGGCACACATATGTGTACATTTCTCTATCTATAGAGAAACATACATCAGGTCTAGAATGTACTTCCCATCAAGACTGCCTTTGACTCAGATATTGATGTAGGACATCCTCCCATCCCCTGGCTCCTCTAAGAAGACCATAGACTCTGGGACTCAGAACTACTACTAGCTTTGTAGGAAGGAACCCAGGGTGGCTGACAATCTGCCTTCTGTTCCAGGGTTGCGTTGTTACCAGGCTTTTTATTGCAGTAATCCATAAAGATGAGCATTTCTTAAAAGAATAAGAAGCAGTGTGGTCCAAACCAAATCCACCTACACTCTAGACCAGTGGTCCTTAACCTTCCTAATACTGTGAAGTACATTCGTCATGTTGTGGTAACCCCTAAACCATAAAATTATTTTTATTACTACTTCATAACTGTAATGTTGCTACTTTTATGAATTACAATGTAAACATCTGTGTTTTCAGATGGTCTTAGGGGACTCCTGTGAGAGGATCATTCAACCCCCAAAGGGGTCTCGAGAAACAGTGTGAAACTGTTGCTTTAGATAAAGCTCAGAAATGGCCAGTTTTCCATCTATATGAGCCAGAGCAAGGCTCTAGCACACTAAGCTCTCATCTCAAGCAGTGGTGTCCAGAGCCTACTACTCATGGGGAAGGAGAGAGGAGAGACCTGAGTGCATCCCTCCCCAGGACATCTTTCTCATCTGTCTCCCTTCAAGAGAGAAATGAGATAGTGAATGTCCTTGGGCTCCCTCTAGAGGGAAAAAAGAACAGGTAAGCTCCATAGTAGTTGATTTGAATCTTAAAACTCACCCACAAAAATGGTCATTAATCAGCCTTCCCCAGAGTTTATCACCACCGTTGTCTCCTCTGGGCAGAATTACCCCTGCTTTGGCTATGGCACATTAGAAAAACCGATAGCACCAGGAGGGGCAGGCCGTTAGCATGAGCACCCTTGGAGTGATGCAGAGAGCCTGACAAGTGTCTCTTGGTTTTGTGGCACCGTTGCTGTGGGCCTTTGGTAGTGCAATACATCACAGTAGGAGCCCTGTTAACCTCAAGGTGATCAGAGATGAGTCTGTACATTAAATGCACAAGGTGAAGACACTGGCCTCTCTGATCCCTGTTCCCATGACCATGACCTGTTCTCACCCTCCCACTGTTGGTGACATGCTAGCTAAGTCAGCTGGACAGGGAGTTCATGAAGTTCAACTTCAGAGGGGAGTTTGAAGCAGCAGTCTAGCCCGGTGGTGGTGGCACACACCTTTAATCCCAGCACTCGGAAGGCAGAGACAGGCAGATCTCTGTGAGTTCGAGGTTAGCTTGGTCTACAAAGGGAGTTCCAGGACTGCCAGGACTACAAAAGAGCCTTCCACTCATTGACTCAGAACAGCCCTCAGCACTCCCATGGCTGAGCAGCCCTGTGGAGGTGCATGGCTGACTTTGAGCACCATCCTCCACTGCACCCTCTGTCTTCCGCCTTTGTACCCTCAGCCATCCTAGCTGGACCCACAACAGCTGACTCAGCATGTGTAGTCGGCTTTCTGTTGCTGGAGCAGAATACCGGGGGTAATTGGCTTGCACGGAAGAAAGGTCTCTTCTTACATGGTTTAAGAGGCTTATGTGCATAATTGTGTGGCCCTGTTCTTGTGGGCCTGAAGTGACAGTTGACTGTGGTAGGAGGAATTTATCACCTCATTATACCCAGAGGCAAAAAGAAAGAATGAAATATGGTCTCCATGTCTTCTTTAAGAGCACAACCCAGCAAACCAGCATCATAGCGCCTCAGGCTGGGGACCAGGCCTATAGCGTGTGAGCCTTTAGGGACCATTCGGATCCAAATCCTCAAGTAGCTCCCCTTCCAATTTCACCTGCTTCTTCCCTTTTCTCTCCTGACCTCCCTCATCATTTACTGACTTCTAGAAGCAGTGCTGGGAATGGGTGGGTGGTTCAGTGGTTAAGAGCAATCCCTGCTCTTGCAAGGGACCTGATTGTAGTTTCCAGCACCACCTGGCAGCTCACAACTGTTTCAGGGAATGAGATGTCCTCTTCAGGCACACAGTATGGTATACATTCATATGTACATTGAAAACACTTATACATGTGAAATTAAAATACATTAAAGTCAGCAATAACAAGACAATGTAGGGGCTGGAGAGATGGCTTGGTGATTAAGAACACTGGCTGCGCCTCCAGAGGACCCAGGTTTAATTCTCAGTACCCACATGGCAGCTCACACCAGTTCCAGGGGATCTGACATTCTTTTTGGTTTCTTTGGATACCAGGCATGCACTTGTTGAATAAACACACATGTAGGTAAAACATCCATACAAACACCTAAGAAATAATAAATACTTAAAAATTTAAAAAGAAACAATGGAGTTGAGAGTCATTTATTTAAACTTAATTCATATTTTTATGTCTTAATTGGTAAATAATTTATGATCAATAGCCAGGGGAGTTATTTACATCTTGCAGGGAGGTGGTTGACCTCAGGGAAACTTACTGGTGAAGATTTTGGCTCTACACTGACAAGGGTAAGAATGTTACACATTCTGCTTCCAGCCATTATGACACTGCCACCTTGCCCTAACTGTCTACTATGTACTAGATTTCAGACTAAAATAATTTATTTAAAAGAAAGTGCAAATCTCATCGTGAGAACTTTCAGACATAGAGAAATGGAATCATCATATACCCAAAAGCCACCTTTAAACACCATCAACTGTAGTGGATTTATGATGTTACATTGTAAATAATTGTCCCACCTATGAGTTTAATAAAAAGCCCTGATTGGCCAAAGGCAGACAGGAAGTGTGGGCGGGGCTACCAGACTAAGAAAACTCTGGGAATAGGAAGAACAGATCAGAAATGCCACAGAGACTCCAGAGTTGCCAGACAAGCCAGCAGATCCAGAGGACAACTATGCTGCTCTGAGAAAAGGTACTGAGCCCCATGGCTGAACAGGATAAGAATCATGGGTTAGATTAAGAGCAAGAGTTAGCAAGGTATATGCCTGGGCCTTAGGCTGATCAGCCTAAAATTAATGTAAGCATCTGTGTGTTTCTGCAGGTCTGTGAGTCTGTGGGTCTAAACCTAGAGGCTAGGCCCGAAAGTCTGGGCCAGAAACCTCTTACTACAGTCAACAGTTGCCAGTTCCAGAGTGTCTGTGGTGACTTTCTTTGGTTAGAATTACTTGGAATTTTGCTTAAAATCCATTGTCCTAGGTTGAGGTGTAGTTCAGGAGGAGAGTGGTTAACTAGTATGTGTAACACCTCACTTCTGTTCCCAAGAGCACAAGCTGTTAATAATGCCACATAATAATAGCAATAATAATAATACCGTAAATAATAACAACAGTATGTAGTCCTGGGTTCCCTATCCCCATATCAGCCAATTCAGAAATCTCTCCATGCCAGGCCCAGCAGTCTTCATGTCTAACAGGCTTCCCAGTGGATGTCATGTCACTGACATGTCAGAACTACTGCTTTGGGTAAAGGCACGGGTGTCACATGGGTCCAGATTCCACCCAACACCAGTCACATGTCTTTGGTCCTTCATGCTAATGAGATAGAAATTGGCTTCCTGGGGAGTGGAGCCTGAGCACCCCCTCCCCCTTTGCTCCTGTGAAGTACCTAGGTTCATAAGGAACAGCTCCAACTACAACCAGATTCTTGGTCATTGAAAAGCACAAGCAGTCAGTGAGTCAGCCGGTTGTTGAAAGAGGCTTGTCTGCATTTGAGTCTTCAGCTTCTTACTCTACCAACACTCAGACCCAACAATCTAATCTGGAGTTGTCCTGAGCCAGAGCTTTAAGAGGCCTTACAGGGGACTGGGAACTTGGGCCAGGCAGTAAGTAACTGCTGGCCAGCTAGTCTAGCTTATCAGTGAGTACCAGCTAGGTGAGAGAAACCCTTCTCAAAAGATGTGGTAGCAGAGCACAGCAGTATAGGCCTTTAGTCCCAGCATTCAGGAGGCAGATGCAAGGCAAGTGGATTTCTGTGAGTTCCAAGCTAGCTTGATGTACATAGAAAATTCCGGGCCAATCCTGTCTCCAAATAGAGGAGGGGGCGGGGAAGAGGAGGACAGAGAGAAGGTGGAAGGTAATCCAGAATACATCTGATCCAACCTCTACCTATACTCTCTCTATCTGTGTGTATATATATATACACACACACACTCTCACGCACACACATGCACACATATACACATGCACGCGCACGCGCACACACACATACACAGCCTTACAGTGGTTACAAAGAAAACATTTTGGATAATCTCATTCGTTTTATCTGAGCCTCTCCCCACGCATGCTAAAGTTTGTGAGACTTATCTTAAACTTTCTCTTTCTCTTTTCAGATTGGGAAAGAAATTATCTGAAGAGATGGAAGAGTAAGTTCCCATGTTCTTGTGTGTCCTGCAGTGAGCTGGGCTAGTAGTATAGCCTTGAACACACATTGAAAAAACAGGCGGAGGGCTGGAGCCATGGCAGAACACCATGGCAGGAGCCGGGGGTGGGGGGTGGGGTCTACAGCACCAACATGGCAGCTCACAGTCATCCTTAAGTCCAGCCCCCTCATCTCACCTCCATGGAAACTAGACACACACACAGTGTGCAGACAGACACGCAGGCAAAACACTCATCCACATAAATAAAAATAATAATTAAACCTTCAAAAAGAAAATCAGGTGCTCTAGAATCTGGCTGGGGTTAGGATCTGCATGGTGAACTGAGAACTTGGCCACATGTTGCCTCCCCACCTGAAGGTTGGAGCCTGGCACCAATTCCATGGCATCATCTCACCACCGGCTTTTTAGGATTACATGTCCCGGTGTCAGGGTACCAGCCCAAACTTTCCACTGTAACAATACAGATAGACAGAAATAAAGATAGTCTACTGACCCTGGCCTTCTCCAAAGACTTAGATTTTAAAAATGAAATGAATTAGAATTAAGGGGAAAGGTTGTATACAAAGATAGAATGGCGATGCTCTCACCCCTGCAGGGTTAGGGAGAGCATTCCTGACCGTCTAGGGGTGCTGCCTTTGGGAATGATGTGTTGCGCAGCCTATGCAACCACATGCAGCAGACCCATTTGCCTGAAAAAGCTTAACCGAGATAATGGAAGGAGAATTTTTATTACCATCCCTTAGCTGAGGTTTCTATTGCTGCGATGAAACACCGTGACCAAAAGCAAGTTATGGAGGAAAGGATTATTTAATTTATAGTTTGATATCAATGAAAGAAGTCAGGACAGAAACTCAAACGACAGGAATCTGGAGACCGGAGTGGATGCTATTCACCGACTTGCTCCTCTACCCACAGTGGGCTGGGTCCTTGACCACTGATTACTAAGTCAGAAAATGCCTTACAGCTGGATCTCATGGAGGAATTTTCTCAAGTGATGGCTCTAGGTTGTGTGTCAAGTTGACATAAAATTAGTCAGGACACCTGTTAACTCTAGGTTGTTATCTGTGTTTGAAACCCTCCTATTGTGCTTTCCACTGACAGTCGCCGCCTCAGACAGCAGCACAGCCTGACTGGATCAGATGAAGGTGAAGGTAAGCTCCTTAGAGGAAGTCAGGGCGTGGGGGGGGGGTCCCTGGCTGCAGGCTTAAATCCCAGACTGCTGCTCACATCTCCGCTTTGCTGAATGCTCCTGCCAGCTCAGTTCCCCTGCTTTATCCGCTTTCCTCACTGGTCCCTCAGAACTGCGCTGCAATGTGTCAGTCAGCTTTCCTGACGTTACAGACTTGAGCAGCTCTACCCACTTTCTATATGGCTGCTGGAGATTCAAAACTCAGGCCTTCAAGTTCATGCTTTCAGAGCAAGCACACTTACCTGCTGAGCCTTTTTCCCGGCCCTGATGTCTCTTTAAAACAGATCATTTACCTCTGTCTTTCTCATGTCTTTCTTCTTATATGTGTGTTTGGGGTGGTGTGTGTGTGTGTATGTGCTCGCGCATCCTCTATTGCTATTACAGTCTGGAGTAGCCATTTTAAGTACTTTGGCTACAGATAACCCCCATTACCATCTCCATTACTGTCATTGCCGTCTCTTCTGAGTCTGTTTCTATTGGCTCATTTTTCTTCTGCAAAAGGTCTCTCTCTCTCTCTCCCTCCCTCCCTCCCTCTCTCTCTCTCACACACACCATTCCCTCACTGATGAGTAGTTTGATTGGATATGGGCACTCTGGGTGAGAACATACTGATCTGGGATCTATTTGTCCCCATTCAAAGACTGATCTGTTTGTTGGTAGATGATGTATCTTTGATGGTCAAGTTGTTTATCTTGAGAGCTGTTTGGAGCTAGAACTAAGGACATGTCCAACTTTTTACCATTAAGACAAAATGTCAATTACGAAGTTCATGCTTGGGAACCACACAAGTTACAAAAGAAAGAAAGACAAAGAAAATGGCATTAAACCAAGTATAGTGTTTTAAGTAAGTTTACGGTTTCATGTTGGGCTGTATTTGTAGCTGTCCTTGTCTGAGGGTGGCCTGTGGCCCTTGATCAGTTTAAGGCATCTTGTGATTTCAATGAAATCACTAAACAAGACCACTCTGTGGGTAGAAAAGAGTTTATCGAGGGACAAGCTGCCAGGCTATCTCACAAAACCAGAGAACAGCAACTCAGCAGGAAGGCATGGATTTTATACACTAGTCAGTAGGGTGGATGTTCACAGGCTGGCGTCCAGAACCAAATATATTCTGTCCCTGTCACTTGAAGGGAAGCAGTGGCCTTCCTGACAAACAACCCAAATCATAAGATTCCTGAGGGATGCTGAGTTCAGGTTTCTGTTTACCCAGTAATAATCCAGCGTGTGTGGGATCCGGGCCACCATCTTAAGACGTGTCATCTACAGGACTGCCATTTTGGGACCTGTGTGTGACCTAACACATCTCTACTAACTGTCCCTGTCACTCATCAAAGTCTTGATTCCCTGCCTGGTTTCAGTTGAGCCTCTTTCGGCTCCCAGGAGTCCTGGCTCACCTCCCTCCCTGTGGCTGAAGACCTCTGAGATGGTAATGGGGGTCATCTGCAGTGTAAGGATCTGGCCAGTCTGGAGCGTGGGTAGGAGTGACTGTATGGCCACTCACGTTCTGTCAGTCATTGTTTTAGTCACCTCAGTCTCCGGTTACTTGTGATACCAAGAAACTTGGGCTTTATGTAAGAAACATTAAATCCAGGAAACACGATTTCTAGAGCTCTTTAGCAGAAACTTGGAAATAACAAGAAAAGAATGCAATTCATTGGCCACTCATGCCTGCTCACAGGATTGTCCCCTGGCTGTTGGCCATTCTGCCTAGAGCTGCCTTCCAGCACCCTTTGGAGGGCTTCTGGAACCCGTCTTTCTTTACTTGTTTGCATTGTGGAAAATATTACATTTTAAGGGGTAACTATAAAACGTCACAGCCAATCTTTGCAAGTGCTGAACTTGCTGCATGTGAATGTGTGAGGCAGGACTAGAGGTTGTACTGGTTGCCATAGGGCTACTGCTTTAGAGCCACACTGCTGCGGCCGGGGGGGGGGGGGGGGGGGGGGACGACTCTTTAGGCCATATTGAGCAAACCTGCCCTTTAACACATTAAGAAAGTGAGACTTAGAGGTCATTATATGGTGTAGCAAGACAGAGAGACTGTCCTGACTCCCAAGAGAATCAACTCTTGTACCTCAGTTGTCCACCAATGTGACTGTCACCATTTACTGTTAGACATTCACTCTGTACCAGCCACCAAGCCAGGTGCTTTACATTTTCTGGTCTGGGATAATAGGGATATAATACCACATTTGGCATTTTTTTTAAACACATTGTGTCATGTGATTCTCAAGAACAGTTAATAGTCTGTGGCAAGCTGTGTGTATGTGGTGTGTGTGTGTGTGTGAGTACATATATATGTGTACACATGTAAAGGTGAGAGGCTGATAGGGATGTCATTTTTGGATCACTTTGCCTGTATTTTTTAAAATCGTCTCTTCCTGAGCCAGGAGCTCATAGTTTGACTAGGGCTGGCCAGTGAGCTCCAGGGATCTGCCTGTTGCCCCATATTGCTGGAGTGTTGGGCATACGCCACCATGCTTAGCCTTTTATCTGGGTTCCTAGGATCTTAACTCAGGTCCGGAAGCTTGTGCCGAGAACATTCCCGACTCCCATCTCCCCATGGCAGCCTTAACCATTTAAAGTAGACAGTGTTGAGTTTGGCTGACATTCCTGTCCTGTGAAGCCACTATCACAGTGAACATACAGAGTCTTCATTACCCACCTCAGCACATCCCTTCTCTGCCTCTAGCCTCAATAACTTGTGATTTTTTTTCATGATAAAATAATGTATTTGCTAGAGTCGGTGGAAGTGTAAGTACATCTATCCCAGTTTACATAAGTAGAAGCGTAGACATGCCTGGCTTTTCTCCTCATTATGATTCTAACATGGATCCAGCATGTATTATTATTGTGTTCATTTGAGTAATGTTCCATTATATGAATATACCACAGATATTAACCCTTGATAAACACTTGAATTGCGTGCTCATTATCCCCATTTTGAAGACAAACAGGCTTAAGGCAGGGAAGAGCAACCCAAGGGCACACAGCTAGTAAATGGTGGTAGTAGGATTGTGAGGCAGTGCTTTGGCTCCAGAGCTCTTACGGTCAGCCTTTGTGGGGAATCCCTCAGGTACGCTGGTATCTTCACCACAGACTGTTTAGAGTGACTGATGGACACTTAGTCAAGTCTCACCAAGGAAAGAAAGAGACCTATTTTCAGAGAGTACCTCTAATATTTCCCTTTCATAAACCTGGCATGTGAAACATTTGATTTTGACACGGAAGCCTAAAGCAGAAATCCCTTTCTCCTGAGCGAGCACCTGCCCCCCCCCCCCAGGAGAGATGCCTCCTTCCTAGCATAAATCTGTTTTTCCATTCAGTTCTGCTTGCATCCTTAATGGAAAATCAGTTCATATGTCACACTTCACACTCGACTTAGTCCATTTCACTGAATGTGAATGTTTAGAATCCATTATGCGCTAAGAATCATATGTTACATATAACTAGTTTCTAGAATTATCTTTGCTCGGAGAATTACTTGGTTGGCTAGTGAAGGCTGCTCCTTTGAACTTAAAATATCCAGTGGGTGGGGAGAGTCCAGGGATGATCTCTGTGAATCATCCACAGCCATGCATTCAAGGATGACATTAAACAGCTTCTCAGACACCTGTAAAGAGACTTTCTGGCCCTCTTAATCACGCCTGGTAGTGTAGGTCGTTGGAGATCAGTACCAAAGGGAGAAGAGCCAAAAGCAAGTCTCCCTCATTCTGTCTCCTTCTCCCACCAGCCTTGGAGGTTAGGGTTCTAGAGGAGAGCACACTGGTTTTCACCCAGTGACTGCTGAGGCCTGTATTGTCCTAGGTGCTGGAGGTAGTGGTATTGAAAGCTGTCCCAGGCCTCCAGGAGCTTCTGGTCTAGTGAAAGGCACTCACGTGTCCACCTGTCAGTCATGGACCAGGTTCAGAAGTCTTATCTCAATAGCTAGATTGTCAGCATCTCCATCCAGGGTGGGTCCTTCTAGGGAAAGAGCAAAGACAGGAGGAAGGAACTTTGGAGATTGCAGAACGGAAGCAGTCAATGACATTGCCAAGGAGCCTGGGCATCTGTTGGTGAGCCAAAAGGTGTGACTTAAGACCATGGCTAGGCTGTAAGCTCAGACGGATGTAGAGGCCAGACAGAATACAGATGCATGGGACAACAAAGGAGAGGTGATGGAGACTGTTGGACCCGGATGAGCCCAGAGGGTACAACCTGAAAGACTCCAAAGTAGGTTTCAGAGGATGGACAGACAGACTAAGGATGTGTTTCTAATTGTGAAATGCCCATAGCTCCTGTAAGACTAAATCCCCAACATGAGAAAATTAAATACAAAATTAAAAATGACACTTTTAGGCATGTGGTGCTGGAGCTTGTACCCAGGGATACATGTATGCAGGCAGACTGTCACTGAGCTAGCAGCCCCCAAGAACAAATTCTTTAAAAAAAAAAAAAAAAAAAAAGTCTGTAAGTAGACATCTGCAAGTTGAGTTAGACCTTTAGAAGTGATTTTCAAATCTTTCTCAAAATCCAGGAGGGCTTTACCCTAAAGGAACATGGATATTTGCTAGGAAGCAAAACAGAAAGAAAAAAGATTCTGCAGGAATTCAGCAGCTCTGACAGAATGAGGGAAGACATTAGTGACCATGTGTTTAGTTGTGTGGAGGCTGAAGCACCTCAAGAAGGAAGAACTTGGACCAGGTCATGCAGGGCCAGTGAGCAGGACCTGATTGGCTGGAAGAGAAGAAATGACGTGGCATAAGGAGAGACCCCATGTGGAGAATGGTTAAGGTATCCATAAGGGATACTGGTTTGCAAAGCCCTGAATCTTGTCCATTCCAACTCTAGAGTGCCTTTAGTGAAGTTGTGGAGACTTCCGGTCATCTTTCTAACCTGCTGGTTCTAGCTTGAAGCACTCCCAGCTACCCCAGACAGTGGGAGATTGTGATCACAGAGACTAGCTGGAGAATAAGGGCAGCCAGAGTCCCACATGCCTTTTAAAAAGGCAAACCAGCCTTCTCTGTTTAGATGAGCATCCTTCAATGGCACACCCATCCATTGTTTTTAAATACAGATTTAAAGTTAGTATACAACATAAGGGCATTTGTTTGGGCCTTTCTTCTCACGCGTGTTATACTGTGTTTGATGGGGTGGGTTTCAGTCTCTCTTATGCCCTCTCCTTGTGACTAGGTCCTCTTTGTCCTATCAAATGGCCCCTTCCCTTCTGCTTTCTTGCCACGTGTATTTCACTACTTGTAGGGGGATTATGTTGTTACATTGTAAATAATTGGCCACCTACTAGTTTAATAAAAATGTTGATTGGCCAAAGGCAGATAGGAAGTGTGTGGGGAGGGGGGGGGGAGCTACCAGACTAAGAAAACTCTGAGAACAGGAAGAACAGAGCACAGACACCACAGAGACACCAGGGAAGCCAGCAGATGCAGAGGACAACTATGCTGCTCTGAGAAAAGGTGCTGAGCCCCATGGCTGAGCAGGATAAGAATCATTAGTTTAAGAGCAAGAGCTAGCTAGCAATATGGCAGAGCCATAGACCGATCAGCATAAAATTAATACAAGCGTCTGTGTGTCTCTGTAGGACTACGGGTCCACGGGTCCGAACCTCTAGGCGAGGCTGGAAAGTCCAGGCCAGATACTTAATACAATAGTTACAGTTCTTTAGTCCCCTCTCCTCCCATCAGATCTCCTCTCTCCTTTTATCTCTCTCTCTCTCTCTCTCTCTCTCTCTCTCTCTCTCTCTCTCTCTCTCTCTCACACACACACACACACACACACACACACACACATACACGTGCACACACATTATATATACATCTATGTACTTCTAAATCTAGAGTCTCTGTAAGAGGATGTATGCAGTGTTTAACTATGTTTCTGAGGCTAGCCTGTCTCCTAACATATGATCTTCAGTTGTACCCATTTTCCTCTAAAGGTCATAATTTGACTTTTCTTTCTGGCTAGCTAAAATTCCATTGTGTGTATACTTTCACCTGCTTATGGACATCTAGTTTAATAGTACAGCAGTATTATTATATACTATGGTGAATAGTATGGCAGTACTATTATATCTTATGTGACTAGTACAGCTGTACTATTATATCCTATGTGACTAGGATGGCAGTACTATTTATTATATACTGTGTGACTAGTCCAGCTGTACTATGCTATGGTGAATGGTATGGCAGTACTATTATACACTATGTAAATAGCACAGCAGTGCTATTATATACTCTGTGACTAGTACAGCTATAGACATGAATGCTGAAATATCCTCATGATACTTTGACCTACTATCTTTCTAGTATATTCCTAAGAGTGATCCGGCTAAGTCATGGTAATTCTGTTTTTAGTTTGGGGGGACTTCCACGCTGGCTCCCCTGGTTTCCATCCCCACCAGCAGAGTGCAAACGTGTCCTTTTCCCCACAGCCTCGGTCGGCATTTGTTACTGGTTTCCTTGATGATGGGCAGTTCCTACGGGGGTGAGATGGAATCTCAAAGCAGATCTAATGGCTAAGGATGTTGAACACTTTTTCAAATATTTATTTGTATTTCTTTTGAGAACTTTCTATTCAGTTCATAGGCCCGTTTATCAGTTGGATGGTATTTGCTGTTTAATGTTTGAGAATGTATAGAAGAGGTCATATTCTGATTCCTTGTCTGATACATAGCTGGCACTGATTTTTTTCCCTCATTCTGTCGGCTCTCAGTGATTATTTCTTTAGTTATGCAAAAGTGTTTAATCTCATTTTTCAATTCGTAGATCATCTATTCTTAAAATCAATTATTTGCTTGCCCTAAAGCCATTAGGTATCTGTCATGGAAGGTTACATGACATTTAAAAAGAAGCATCATATCTGGATTAGGACTGAACTCAGTCCCCAAGAGTGACTTTGGACAAGCTGCTCAATGATTCATTGACTCAGCAACCGTTTGTACAGCCTTCTGCTGAGTGATGCAGGAGACTGGGCCCTAGGATCTGATGGAGAACCTGACATTCATTGCCTTTGGCTTCAAGGCAGCTCACTTAGCAGGGGGACAGGAATAAAACACGTTGCCATACATCTAAATAAGTAGGAACAGCAGATGTGGCAGTGCACTCAGGAGGCAGAGGCAGATGGATCTCTGTGAGTTCAAGGCCAGTCTGGTCTGCAAGATGAGTTCCAGGACAGCCAGGGCTGCTTCACAGAGAAATCCTGTCTTGAAATAAAAAATAAATAAAAATTAAAAAAAAAATTAAAAACCAGCAAATCTTTCCCCTACTAAAAGAATCAATTATGACTCTGCCCCAAAAGAAAAGTGAAGTTGCTGTTATAGAAAAACTTGAGACCTAACTTGAGCTGGACGATGGAGCAGAAGGGCCATCTAAAGATGAGACTTTCAAGCATCAGCTTATAGAGGAGCAGCAGTTACCAGGGAGGGGCAGTGGGAGCTGAGAGATTGAGGGGGAGAGCACAGGCGCAAAGGTGCGCCCCCTTCAGGCCTGCTTAGTCCATCGGATGGAATATAAGTCCGTAAAGAACAGTGAGAAGTACATGGATTGAAAAAAGACATTCTTTATCTTCAGAAAAGAACATTCAAGACACTGGGGAGAAGTCTCGGTTGGCCAAGTGCATGCCATGTAAACATGGACTTGAGTTTTATTAGCACTCACATGAAAACCCTGGGTACCACAGTGTGTGCCTACAGTCCCAGGGAAATGGGGCAGGAGGGTGCTCTGGGGTGCTTGCCACCCGTTCTAACCAAACCCAGAAGTTCTAGTTTCAGTGAGAGACTCTGTCTCCAAAACTAAGGTGGTGAGCTATTGAATACACCTGGTATCTTTAGCCTCAACATGCACACACACACACACACACACACACACACACACACAGAGAGAGAGAGAGAGAGAGAGAGAGAGAGAGAGAGAGAGAGAGAGAGAGAGAAGTGCACAGACATATACAAAGAATATTCAGTTTAAACTATCACTGAATATACAATTAAACATAGAGTCAATTTATAAGTCATTTATGTCAACCCAAAATGCAAGCCTCTCTTTTTTAAGTGGAAAGTCTCTGAAATGGGGGCTTAATAAAAGTAGTCACCGTGTTAAAGCATTGCCTTCCTGCATCACGCAGGACTGTGTCTGACATCCTGACTCCCTCTTCTGGTACCCTGAGCTGTGGGTGCACCTCAGCCATGCTGGGGAGAGCTGTCTCGTTCACATCCCAAGGTCCAGTTTTGACAGAAGTGAAATGCCTTGGAACCTAGGAATAATAAATCCTCCTGACCAACCAAAAAAGTGTTTAATTCCTAAAGGACAAGCTGAGTGGAGCCACTTCTAGCCAGGGGCGATTGGGGACTTAATTCTTCAAGTGTAGCAATCTGGATGATCTGAGAGCTTTGAGTTTGAGGGTAATTGCTCAATTTTCTATCCATGTCAACAGGGAAAATAGGTAAAAGTAGCTCAGCAGAGCCACGCAATAAGGCTGAAGAGATGCGAGGTGCAGGCTGTCAGCGGAATTGGAAATACGCTATCTCTGGAGGGCTATCGCAGCCGACCCCCGACTGCTGCCCCCGTCATCTCCATCTCTAGGCTTCCTGCCTCTCTTCTGGGTACTGTCTGATTCTTGCTTAACTCTCCTACCAAATCCTTCATCCGTCTGCAAACAGCAGAGTTACTTGGCACCTGAACAGCTTTGATAGAGACAAAAGTGGAAAGAATTCTTTAAGAACATTTAAAGGGGAGCCCTGGTGCCTCACCTCCTTTTGTGCTTCGTGAGAACGTTTTTGTTGTGTTACTTGCCTTCCTGAAGCTTCATACAGCAGGAGGCATTTTTCCTAAATCTTGTTTGTGTTCATAATTTTATTTAGGTAATAATTATTAGCACGATGCTTTTATTAAACAAACCAGTTTAAGTCCAAAGTTAGTAGAACTATACAGGGAGAGGCATTCTAACCCCATCCCAGCATATCCTGCCTCAGAGCCCATGCATTAACTGCAGCCACGGTTTGTGAGCTAGGACAGCAGGATATTGGGTAAAAAAATGTGAAACAGAAACCAGTCTTGTGGGAAAGAGTGTTAGTAATTAAGCTTGTGTCCACGTCCACAGCACTTCACCTGTGGAGTTGCGCCTGCGCTTCCCTTGGTGATAATCACCCTCTCACCAAGGAGGAAGTGAAAGCTCTGCCTTGTTAAATAACTCACAGGTCACATGGCCAGGAAACTACAAAAGCACAGGCAAATTAGCAACCAGCTCTCCCGAGGAAGAAGACCAATGATGAAGAGCAGGGTTTGCCAGTTTCTGTGATAGCATGTTGGCTAGTTTCAAGCTAACAATATGACATTCCTGGCCACGGTTAGGACAGTTGGGCACACCATTATATCATATCCCCACTGTAGGCACCTTAGCTGTGATAATGGAGACTGTACATCTAAGTGGCATGCAGGAAGTGCCGGATGTTGAGTACTGAGTCCCCTTGTTACTTCTAATACTGTATAACCTTGTAGATATTTGTGTTTGATGGAGTTTGGTTTTTCTGCTTAACAGGATCTAGAATCATTTTAGGGACAAATTACAGCATGGCTGGGAGGGACTTTCTAGATTAGGTTAATGAGACAGGGAGACCTGGACTGCTGGAGAGCATCCCTATTCATTTCTCTCTGCTTCCCTGACTATGTACAAAGTGACCCACTACCCCAAGCTCCCGCCCCCTGGATTTCCCTGCCACTATGGACTAGACCCTCAAACTGTGAGCCATGGTGACCCTTTCCTGAGGTACTTATTGTCAAAGAAAGTAGCTCTTAAATCTGCTTTCCCTTCCTATAATAAAATACCCGAGATAAGCATTTACAACGAGAAAGGTTTGTTTGGTTTCAAGGTTTTGGACATTCTTGTCGGAAGTGAGCCCCACAGCTCTGGGACCCTGGAGCAAGTTCTGCGTAGTTATGGCTGACTTCTGTTGCTGCAACTAGAATAGCTGGGGGGGGGGGGGGTAATAACATTAGGTTTCTGGCCCAGACTAGCCCCACAGTTTGGATCTGCCCGCCACTGCTTATCTGGACCAGCAATCCCAAATTCCCAAAGACACACACAGATGCTTATATTAATTTCATGCGGTTTGGCCTATGGCTTAGGCACATTACTAGCTAGCTATTTCATCTTAATTCAACCCATTTCCACTAATCTGTCCTGCCACATAGCCCATGGCTCACCTGTGTGCCTTATATGTTGCTTCCTTAGGCAGCTGGCTGTAGTCTCTCCCAACTCCACCCTTCTTTTCCTACCTATGCTCGATTCCCCACCCACTTCTTCTACAGTGCTCACCAAGGGCCAAAACAGCTTCATTATTTAAAGAATGATATTCACAGCACACAGAAAGACATTCCCACATCAGGGGTGAGGGGGCAGTTCTCTTTGTATCTGAGTGGTATTCCGAAGTTTCAAGTCACACCAGATATAGTCATTACTTTTGAGTCGCTGTGACCACAGTATCTGCTGGGAACATTTATTTTGGCTCACAGTTTCGGAGGGTCTCAGTCCATCACAGAGGGGAGACATGGCCAGGCAGCTGATTTCATGGTAGTGGAAGCTTCTTTTGGTGGCGGTTCACATCATGGTGCCCCTTGTCCCTGGTGACCACCTTCTGCCAGCTGGGCACTAGGTTCCATAGCTTCCCATAGTAACAGTGCCAGCCTGAGAACAAGTGTGTGAGCCCTTGGGGACCCTTCACATTCAAACCATACCAGACTTGCCATAGTCACTGTCTTGACACCTCAGTCTGAAGCACAGGTAACAGCATCCTTCTCTGGGATTCCATCTTTGTTCATATGAACAGCTTACTCCCATGTCCCCATCTAAAGGGACAGAATGACAACAAAGCCTTACACCCTGGCTTTGATGAAGTAGGCAATGTGACCTTCCTCCAGGACCATGAGAAGCACCATCACCATTGTTTAGCTGGAGGAATGTTTCATAGGAGATTACCCAACATTCAGCTAATGCACGTGAGGGAGAATTACATATCTCTGAAATCATGATAGAAACGAGGGCATGTGTTTTCAGCTCCTGGCTTCTTCCTCATGGTGGTGGTGGGGGATGTAGATGGGATGAAAGTGCTCCTGTTTAGTTCTCTGGGGCTGTCCAGATGTGGCTGGGTGGTGGTCCGGCCTTCTGGGCCAGATGCAGCCTCTTCCATATAGTTGTGAAGGGAGTGGGCAGCTTCTACCTGAGAGCAGATGAGCTCCTCAGTGTAGCCAGTCCCGCATCAAGAACGACAGCCTCTACACAGAGAGTCTGCACATGCACACTTGAGTGTGCATGACAAGGAGATAGAGGCTCCATGTCCTAGGGTCTTTTTCAAATGATGGAGATTGTGTAAAGAAACAGCCCAGTGGTCTCTGCTGTGAAGACAGGTATAGCTACAGAATTTCCTCCAATACTCAGCAAGTTGTCTTGGATGGCCAGTGACTGCCCATTGCTCTTCTTATTTGATGGTTGATTGCTCACACGGTTGCCTAGATGAAATGAAAAGAGACAGGTATGTTTATGTGTCTGAGGTTAGATATGGGGTGTCACTTTACCCTTGTTTGGAGAAAGAAGTCTTTGCCTTCTGACACAAATGGAAATGTGTTCCTCTAGGACCTGAGCCCTCAAACCACCTGGTGACCTAAATCTGGGGAGGACGCTAAGGGGACCCCTAACTCTTGCAAGAAGCGAACTTAGCCAAGTGGTGGCTCTTCCTTCCTCTCACTAATTTGCCCAGCTTTCTAAAACTTCACTGCCAGTCACTGACCATGGGACTCATCTATATACACCCACAGGAGGACAGTTTGATTCCTGAGTCCATAAGTGTGGTTGACGGACTAGGTTTACCTAAAAGACCCTTTAGGAGAAAGCTCTTGAAAGATGATTACAGAATTGAGACACCATCATTTAAAAGTGCCTGAGGCGAACTCTTTTGAAAATTGCTGCAGCTGAGGGACAGAGAAAGAACCACACAGCCCTTGATTGTTGCGCTGTTCCCGCAGGACCCATCCTCCCCTCCCCCTCCGTTTCTCATCTGATAAGAGAGAGCGGCAGTAAGACTCCTCATCTATCTTATGAAAATCCGATTCCGAATGGCTGTGATCAAAACCAGCTGGCTGTCACCAGCAGTGGCCTTTCGTGGAGAGAGCCGCTCAGAGGCGTTCCGTATGTGGGGTGTCACTGGTGGCATCGATCAAAGGAGCATTTTTTTAATAAATATATGTAAGGAAAAACACAAAACCGAAGGATTTGGAATGAAAGCAGTTAGTTTGTCTTGTTTTAACATGAAGAGGATGAAATAGAATCTGATATGCCTGGTTTCTAACACACTTCGTGTGGCGCCTCTGCGAGACAGGTGTTCTCACTGCCGCACGGACACGGTGTCACTCATGCTGGGCCTCCATGAAGAGTTCCTCTGTCTCCATTCCTTCCAGCCACTCATTCCTTCGTTAAAGTTCTTTCTTCCTCCTCGTCCTTAATGCAGGCCTACAGATGAAAGCACCAGGAAGCTCAGAGGGAGCTTCCTCCTCATTTTCTTCAGCTGCCAATCACCAGTGGGATGAGGATCCCTAGAGGCCACCCCAACATGTAACACTTAGGTCCTCTCAGCAACATTTAGTCCCTTGAGGCTCCTGGCTCTTTGCGTCTGGGAATCCTCTTGAACTTACTTGTCTCTCATGAGCCTTGCCCTAGTGTCGGTCCCAAGGCTCAGTCCTGGTTGATGGTCCTCTGTGTGGTCCTCACTGATTCCTTAGAGAGCTTTAGGTAGGCTTGGGGGCAGGGAGGAGGGTCGAAGAGGGGGAGGGCTGATAGAGAAATTCCATCTGAGAGCTCCCTCCAAAGTGTGGTGACACGCTCCCCCCCCCCCCCTGTGGGTAATCGTGGGGCCAGGCCCCTCCTGTGCACCACACAGTGCCATGAATCCACGGTGCTGGTACCAAGCCCCATCTCTGCTGATGATCTACCAAGAACTCAGCATGAGGACCACATGGCCCATCTCAGGAGCCACATGCTTGCCCAGAGTGTCTTTTCTGACCTTCCTCTTCTCAAAGTCTGGTCCGCCTCCCTGGAGCACATGGCGCTTCACTGTGTGGGGCAATGTATCTGCTTTCTCTCTTCTACTGCAGGCCTCCTCGGGGGAGCTGCCGGGGCATGGCTGTCTCCAGCCACCATCGTGCCTGCAATCAGTCCTGGGCTTAGGCTTTTGTAGTGTGGCTCTCTGGCTACTGCCATCATTTCTGTGCTCTTCACTTCATCTGCTGGTAATGAGGCTGGCCTGAATCCTGTGCTAAGGAGTAGAAATCACAAGAGACACGCCTTCAGACAGCATGCCGGCCAGGGACCCCGAGACCTCATCCCCTGATTCTCACTCAGGACTCCTCCGAGAACTCACTCCCTTGTTCCTCCGGGTGTTTGAAGCCTGTTGCCTACTGCTTTCCCCTTCTTTTTTTCTTTTTTAAAAAATTCTCCATTTTTTTTCACTTAGAAAAAAAATTATTTATACGATTGAGATCCACTAATTAAAGCCATTTTCTGGTATTTGGTTACTGGAGCGTTTGATGTCTCTCTGACAAGACCATGAAATGCACGGGGTATCCACAGGGACAGAATTTGCTGAACACGGCTCTTTGTAAATGAGGGGACATAGTGTCGCAGCAGCTCATGAATATGAAACGCCCATGATGCCACCTCAGTGGACTTGGGAACACAGATGAATCCTGTCATGTGCTAAATGAGACCAATTTCTTTCACTTAACTTCATCTTCAATCAGACCTTCTTCCGTTTGCCTGCTTAAAATTCCCCATACGTGATGCAGAAGGTAACAGCATTCAGTAAAACAAAGTTTTCAGGTATAGAGAAACGGCACAATGATCCCTGCCTTCAGGTCACTATCTCCAAAGAACATGGCCGTTGTTTTCTCTCTCACTCGCAAGTACTGACTTCTAGCACAAATTCAGTTTGTCCTGATTGCTCTTACAGAGGCTCCCTAAAGCAGTGTGCCCAGATTTCTGTCATGTGGATTGATTGTTGCACTTGGATATTGGATAGTTGACATGAGTCCTAGCAGCTCATGAACGCCCTGCAGTGACCGGGCCATAGAGAAGAGACAGAGTCTGTGAAGAGATGTGTATTCCAAGCAGTTAGCAGATGAAGTGCTAAGGGACCTGGGAGGGTGAAGATGTCAGGGCGAGAAAGTGCTGAAATATAGAAGAGTTGATCTGCAGAAGCTTATCTGGACACATAGAAATCCCCCACATAAGCAGTGGGCTGGACGGATGCAGCAAGCCTTGTACTGTTGCCAAGTACCACTGGATGCTGAGGCAGACCCTAAAAACACTGCGGGCAGAGGCCACACTAACCATGTCCCTTGTGCATGGTCCTCCTTGGAGAAATGCTATGCTCTATCCTGAGCTCACGTTTGGGTGGGCATGTTCTCCAGCCCTAAGGAGGCTCAGGAGAGGGACTGGGGTACAGGCCCACTTTCTCACGTAGGCCAGAGACTCCCCAAGCAGAGACTCTTGGCTTGAGGGCAGAGTTTACTAAACAGCACTGGGGGTTGGGTGGGTGATGAATGCAATAGCCAAGGTATCAGTTATTTGGCTCTAGAAATACATCCCCCACACAGACACCACACACACCCACACACCACACACCCACAAGGTTCCACTAAACTCTATTTAGAGCCTCAATGGACTCAGGAGTGTCAGCTCCTGGTCAGAGGTGGGTTAGATCCTCAAAGCTTCCATAATCTCTTTCTCTGTCAAGGCCTGACGGTGACAAGGAGTGGGAGATGGGGTACAAATTCCAGGCTAGGAGCATAGCTGTGGGATGGTATTCTTTAGGAACATTCGTCATAAACAAAAGAGGTTTGGGCAGTGCCCAGGCAGACAGTGGACATGAGGTGGACTAGGTGGGGGCTTCTGAGTTGTCACTGCTCTATGGAACTATGGATCACCCTCTCACATCTTTAAAACCAGTTGTAACTGATATACTTGAGTCATACATGTTTATTAGTTATTTTTATATTTATCTATGTATTTATGTTGTTAGGCTCAGACCTAGGGCCTTGCACAGTCTTCACAGGGACTCTTCCAACTAAACTACATCTCCCACACTTACTTCAGTGATCTCAGCCGATTGGCTGGATCTGGGAGGTAGCATCAGTAGGCTTTGGTATCACTTTGGGGGCGGAGAGGGGAGAGGCAGTGATCTTCCTTTGTGAAGCAGATTCTCAGAGCTGCTCTTATACAGTTACAAGCCTCTGCGAGAAGCTTCCAGAATACGGAGATGGGTGGACAACAGTGTGATCTGGCCTCAGGATGGAGCCAGGTGGTCCAAATGGACAGTTCTTCTGCTCCTTTGTTTCCCACTCACCCATTGTTTCCCAGCAGGCTTTGCAGCGTTCAGGCAAGGCAAAGCCTTTGCTATGATAGTTTGAAATGCAGGAAGTTTCCAAGGGTCACTCTTGGGTGGCCTGAAGAACAAATCCCGCCTCCAGCTCCAGCCTCAGTGGAATTCACACTGTAGTTGGAAGACTGAAGGAGATTGACTCAGCCCTTCCAAAAGCTGCACTTTGCCTTTGAGGGGCATCCGTCAATTCGGTTCTGCTCAGCTCTTCTTTATTTTGCTGTTATTTATTTGGGGACATGTCTTTGACCTCAGCAAGTTTACCACGGTGGGGTGGAGGTGGGGGGTGGTAACGGGGTAAGTTTCATTTACTCTGCTTCCTGCAGACCTTTGTGACGTCTGAGGTCTGTCTGAGGTCACGGATTTATGTTTGCAAGGACAAACTCTGAGGCTTTTAATTCTGCCAGTGGGATTCAGAGTTGAACACAAAGGAAGGGCTGTGTATCTTCCTTATTCCGCTGGTATATTACTTGCTGTGTGCAGACTCTCTCTTTGAAGTTTTGCTATGCTTATTCTATCCTGGTGTCCATAATGTGCATACAGCCAGCACCTAGCCACTGCCTCCTGAGGGCTGTGCATGTCCTCCCTCTCCTGGGTTCATGTGCGCTCCTCTGCCTAGCCCATGACAGTCAGCATGTGCTAGCTGCCCAAACTGACTTTCAGGGTCACAGGTCTCCCCTCCAAGCGCCCTTCACATTACCCCTGCTAGGCTTGATCTTGCTTCTCTTCCAGGTCTCAGCTGCTCTGTCCCCAACTCCAACAGACTTTACTTAAATCCTCACCCCACGCTCCATATTCTAAACCACATCCTCCCTGGACTGGGCTACATGCATCATGGTGCACTTGCGTAGTAGAATACAAGATGGCTGTTTGAAACAATATGACACACCTGTACATCCAGAAGGCCAGAGATTGCCGCACTTTAGAAGGGCAAATATGCTGTGGTGTGCTCCATGTCTCCATAAATCATTTAACAAAAGTAAAATGATTACCTCTGAGGAAAGAACTCGGGCTTACAGAAGGAAGCTAAACGTTCCGTGCTACATTTCACTGTAGCGTTTGAATTCATTACACCTTTAATGTGACTTTTACTTTAGAAAAATAAAATAAAAACGGTTAGGGTCCTTCTGTTGTTTCTCATAGAATGAAGTCGGTTTCCTTCCTAGTATGCATTTCCATTTGTAATCAGGATATTTGCTTCTGTTTATGATGCTTGTCTGGCTGGTCTTTATGAAGACTAGGGCCTTGCTTGCCTGCCCTGTGTGCTGCCGCTACTGGGTGCTCAGACCAAAGAGCTGATGAATAGGTGGGTGAGTAGAAGAGCAAACAGGAGGACAATATTTCCTATAGTTTGACTGAACAGGCAGAGAAGTAACTTACACAGCTTGCTGAGACAGCTAACATGGGCAGGAAGGGAATATGCAGGGCAAGGAAAGACACCTTAGGACTCTGGCCTGGGGCTATGCAGCAGGTGCTGGGGGCAGGGAGACTCCGTTTGTGTTCCAACCAAGGAGTTGAGGATGAGTTCCAGGGCACTGCCTTAAACAAAGCTCCTATCTCCCCTTCCTCTTCTCCTGGCTGTTAAAGGCTCCCGGTTCTCTGGTACAGGGACGCTTTAGCCATTCTTTAGCCATTCCATTTAGCAAGTCAGGTACCTGAGTGGGGACCAAGCTTATTTAGATCTGGGAACCCAGGGAAGCCATCCTACTGTTGGAAAATAGCCTCGTCTTCCCGTAAGAGAGATGTCTTTAGAGGTGAGATGCTTAAACTAGAAAACTTCCTGGCTCTGTCGATTTAATAATCGCCTCACACAGGGTACTTAATCCTACTTTGCTTCCACACTTCCTTCGAAAGACCTGATCATGGATGGCAGGGACTGAATGAGGAAATGGACATAGGCCACAGCCTCTCCCCATGCTCCAGGGAAGTAGCAGCGGTGTGTGCCTAGCCTTTCACTTTCTAGATGAAGAAACCGAGGCAGAGAAGATGGATGCTGTGGAGCTCTGGATTCAGGACTTCTGTTCCTGACTTTGGAGAGGAATTCTGCACACCTGCTCTGCTTACCTCATGGCCACTGTTGTTGCTTTTCAAGAAACAGTGTGAGAGAAAAGAACGAAGCTGATGGAATTACTGGTTTTTAAAAAGCAGAGGTAGATTGGCTGGGCATGTAGGTCAAGGGGACAGAACTTCCCTGACCACATGCCCTAGGTTATTAGAACGGTGTTCTGAAAGCGTCAGATTACAATCTGTGTGTGCTGATCGTGTGTATGCGAGGGTGCGTGTGTGTGTGTGTGTGTGTGTGTGTGTGTGTGTGTGTGTGTGTGTGTGCATGCATGCGTGCATGCGTGTTTTTGAGACAAAGTCTTTCACTAGACCTGGAGCTCACTGATTGGCTAAGCTAGGTGCCCGGTGGGCTCCAAGAATCTGCCTGTCTCCACCTCCAGCACTTGGTTTACAGGTCACATTGCCACATCCAGCTTTATCCTGGGCACTAGGGAGCTGAACTCAGGGCCTTATGCTTACAGCAAGTATTTTATCCACTGAACCATCTCTCCAGCCCTGAAGAAGCAAGTTTCTAAAGTTTCTATTCTTTCTTCCTCTCTCTCTCTCCTCTTCCCTCTCTCTCTCTCCTCCCCCCCCCCTCCTTTCTCTCTAGCTTTGCTTATGGTATATATGACAGGGGTCAGGTTGGGAGAAGAAAAGAAAGCAAAAACTGATTTCCCAGAACATCCTCTGAACACACAAGCGAGCCGTTGTCTGCGATTGTAAATCCAAAACTCTAAAATTTTGAAGTTCTTTGAAGTTTGCCCAAAACCTGCTCCATGGCCACCTGTTCCTCTGGGAGCAGGGAATTGGATGGCCTGCCTCTGCTGTGATGGCTCAAGCTGTCACCGGAATGTTCCAGCTTGTCTTGGCCTGGCTGTCATCGCTGGCTCCGTCTCACTCAGGCGCTTCACCGGGTTCTACTGGGCACCAGGCTTCCAATTAGAGAGAAGTCCCACTGTGTGGCTAGCCTCACCAGTGCCACTCTGAGCGGCCTTTTGCCAAGGCCTGTGCCGGCCTCTGACCTGTCACAGATGGGCAGGCCCCACACTCCCTTGTGCACATTTGGAGGAGGGGAGCAGGACCCAACAGGAAAGCCCACGGGGAGTGACAGTGAACACTGAGCAGAAGTGCCATTCCATCCCTCAGGGCCTGAGGATGCAGGGCTGAGTTGACAGGGTCCAAATGCTGAAGTTGAGGAGGGAACGGGACTTGGGGAAGACCCTGTCCTGAGGCCCTACTCAGCATGGGCCATTTCCTCAGCAACTCCTGAATATTCATTGCAGGCTGGACTCCAAGGCCAGGAGAGCTGCTGACTGGCTCACTCCAAAACTGTCAGTCTGTGGATGGCACAGGGCACAGCCAGCTTCTCTGTCCCTCTGCCGGACTGTGCAGCCTCCTAGCCAGGGACCCCACCCCCACGCTGTGCTGACTGTGGGAGAATGAAAAAAAGAAAATAAATCTGTCCTGGTATTAGAAATGGAATCCTGGGTAATTCCGAGACTTCGGTTTTTAACAGGACAGAGAGATCGAATCCAAGCTAGAAGGGCCCCGTTTAGACACAGGGCTTATGAACGTGTCTCATTATTTAGGGGCTGGTATAGTGTCTCTTGTTTAACTCCTGTTGGCAACTCCTCTTTATTTTTAGCCCTCTTCAAAACTCCTCTCCTGCCCGTCTCTTCCTCTCCGATCTGTTTCCTGTGTCTCTCCTGCCCATCTCTTCCTCTCCGATCCTGTGTCTCTCCTGCCCATCTCTTCCTCTCCGATCTGTTTCCTGTGTCTCTCCTGCCCTTTGCGCCTCTCCTTTTCCAGGTGAGACTGGAAGTCTGTAGGTGGACGCAGAAATAAAGACATTTATGTACCCTGGCTTTAGCTTGACCAGAGCAGTCACAACGTCTAAGTAATGAATAGGCTGGAAGTGGCCGGAGTCTTCCCAGCTGGTCACGGAATGACTTTGTGCCTCATTTGGAAATAAAATTGCACCTAGCCCAAGGAAGCCATAGCCCCCTCTGGGATTTTTTCTTTGTTGTATATCTGCGGTTGGTTAAGGGTCCCAGGATCACCCATGTGTCCTTTCTTCTTGCCCCATTTTTGTTTTTGTTTTCTTTGCCCTGATTGATTAAAACAAAACTATTAAACAAGCCAGTGATGGTCATTTGGAAGAACTGTGTCTCTCTCTCTCTGTGGATACTTTTGGTAACTTAAGCAAGTCCCCTGATGAAGAAATGGGCCTATCTCTTGATTCTCCTGTTTGTATGACGTTGTCAAGCTCTTGGGAGGAGTCTCATGTCTCTACACACATGTGTAATATGTCTGAAGAATCCAGAGAGGGAACCCACAAAGATAGTAAGAGACAGTGGGACCGCTGGACTAGTATCACAGTAGGGCCTGGAAAACGGCAACCTTGATGTCTGACACTATCAGGAGCCAGGTTCTGTGACTGGAGTAAAGTGTCCCCCTCAGGCAAGCAGCTGGGATCCTGACTGGGACAACCGCTCTCAGGAGCTAGCCTGTGTGTACATCTACTTCATGAATGGGTGAGACACTACACACTGTGCCTTTTGTCTCTGACTGTGCCCAGTCCATTGGTTCCTATCTGATCCGCCCTCATAGAAGGCTTCTCCAAGGGCTGAGAGTTTCTTCTCATTTACATTTGCCATGGAGATCCATCTGGAGATCCATCTCAAGGCCCCTTCCCTAGTGACCATCAGAGTCACTGAAGAAAACTCAAGCTGAAGCACAGCTACCAGAGCCCGTCAGGAGGTTCTCCATCTGGGTGACTCTGTCTGAGTGTCTGTGAAACCACAGCCCACAGTGCCAGGGCCGGCATGCCAAAGCTGACTAAGCAGTCAGTGGGGAAGTAGACAGGAGCCCTGTTGATGCTGTGGATGGTGACGCCTCCACCCTCCTTGCAGATATTCCTGTGATCCCGGATCTGGAAGATGTGCAGGAGGAGGACTTTGTGCTGCAGGTGGCGTCTCCTCCGAGGTAGGTACAGCTAGGCGTGGAGTTGGTGAGGAAGCCCAGAACACATACATTGACCCGCCAATGTCATCTGCAGTGGGCCATGCTGGCCTTCCTGGCAAGGGGTTGCACTCTATTCTTTGCACCTCACTAGGACATTATCTGCACACAAGGTTCTAGAGATGGGAACTCAGGAACTCTCCTGGAACCAACACTGCTTGTGGCTCTTTGATTTCCTCTCCCTCAGCATCCAGGTAAACCGCGTGATGACTTACCGAGACCTGGACAATGACCTCATGAAGTACTCAGCCTTCCAGACTTTGGTGAGTGGACCCACCTCTGCCCAGAGGGCTCAGCTCCAGGGGACCTCCATGGAGAAAGTTCTCAGTTCCTCCTGAGCTGTACACACGTCCTCCACATCCCAAGGCTGCCTAGAAGCACTGGAGGTGACATCTTTGGCCATCTCAAAATATACCTGGACACTCAATGAACCCAGTTCCCCAGCTGCTCTCTGGCCACACACTCTTGGCACACGGTGGCTCTCTGCCCTTGGTGTTGTGTTTCCCCCGTGAATCCAATATGGAAGACACCACAGCCTCCCCTCCTCTTTCAGTAGCCATACCATTCACCTGGGCTTTTGTGCTTTGATCATTTTCCTGGGGTCTTAGTTTGGGGAGTTCCATTATACACAAACTCCTCTCCCTAATATTAAAAGTGATGCTAAAGCCCTTGAGGGTCCAGTCTGGCTTTTTTTGTGCATTTGCAGGATGGAGAAATTGACCTAAAGCTTCTCACCAAAGTACTGGCACCAGAACATGAAGTTCGAGAGGTACAGAACTCACCCCTGCCCCGCACTGTAGTAGCGGGGTTCTCGGTCCCGGGTGCCCAGAGATCTGAGACCCACAAACCTGCCGCCCGAGACCACTTAGCCGCCCGGGTCCCCAGAAATGACTCAGACGCTTCTATTAACTTTATGCTGTTTGGCCTATGGCTCAGGCACATTGCTAGCTAGCTCTCATATCTTAAATCAACCCATTTCTACTAATCTGTTGGCCACGTGGCCCATGGCTCACCCGTGCCTCCTTACATGTTGCTCCTTGGGCAGCTTCTGCTCGGTCTGCCTCTAACTCCGCCCTGCTTCTCCTACCTAAGCTCTGATTTCTCCTCCTACTTTTTCTATGGTGCCTGCCATGGCTCAAAACAGCTCCTTTATTTAAAGATTGAGATTCACAGCATATATAAACGCATTCCCACATCACTTCCCCCTTTCTCTCTAATCAAAAAGGACCAGCCACCCCCACCCCCACCCCCCCAACCCCGCTTTCCTCCCCACAGCTTAGCCTGCGCCTTCCTGGGCCAGGACAGGGTGGGAAGTTGGCCACACATTGGAGGGAAGGCGTTTCTTCCTCTTATCCAGCAATCTTCATTTTGGCAGGATGATGTAGGCTGGGACTGGGACCATCTGTACACTGAGGTGTCTTCAGAGCTCCTTACAGAGTGGGACCTGCTGCGGACAGAGAAGGAGGACCCTGTGGGACCATCCAGGTACACCTGACCCAGGAATGTCACCATGCATTTGAACAAATGCAAGAAGTCTACAATCAAGGGCTCTTGCAAGCAGCTCAGAATTTTTATACTGACTATTTTGTAATAAAATATTTATTTTCAATAGACCACATTGGATCACTCCAATTCAAATGGCTTTATTCTGTATTTCTTCCATTCTGTCCAGCAGCAACATTTTTCCTCTCTCTCTCTCTCTCTCTCTCTCTCTCTCTCTCTCTCTCTCTCTCTCTCTCTCTCTCTCTCTCTCTCTCTCTCTCTCGTTGTTGGTACTCTTTTCCCAGACTCCCCCTGAACTTCTGATCCCCCAACTTTAGTCCCCCAAGTACTGGAATGACAGGCAGGAAGCAGAAAGGTGACTTTTAAACAATCAGATAAGGACTGCACACTCTCCACATAGTTAGGAGGGAAAGTTGATGATGAGGAAGGGAACAAGGCTGTCCCTAGGAACTGTTGCCACTTCTCAGAAGGCCCAGCTTACTTGAGTCCCAGGGGAGTGACCCTACAGGGCCATTGGGTGCACTAGTGTGCTCCAGCTCTGCTGCCCCTCCCAGAGCAGCAAGCCGACGGTGTGAAGGGTCAGAATATGATGACAGGACTTGGTTAGGATGTTCAATGGCACTCTGCCTTCTTTCTTCTGTCTGAGGAGCCCTAGAGCCTCCTGGCTGGTTCGAACTGGGAGGCTCCACCCCAGCAGCCCTAAGAAACCCCTCAGAGGCACTCTCCTGGGAGCCAGGCCCCTGCTTCCAGGAGCCTCTGACTTTCTTGGCTTACCACTCACTGACAGTCTGTCTGCTCTGTTCCTTAACTTCACTGCCTGTTCCAGAATATGCTGAGATGGACACAAAATCCCACCCACCTCCTAAACGGTGTCCTGTTTTTGTTTTTCTCTTTTTCCCCCAAGACATCTTGTGGGGTCAGGGGATGGAGGAGTAGGGGGTAGCTTTTTCTGCTGCCTGCGCTAGCCATGCAGTCCCAGGAAGGCTGCTGTAGCTAGCCAAGACCCATTCTCTGGCCACAGAGTGAGAAGCTGAGTGCTGAGCCTTCCTACTTGGAAAGCTCTTCATTAAAATTCAGAAAAACAAAGAAGCCCAACACATCAAAAACCAACTCGGGGGTTATTTTTGTGTGACTACAGTGCCCTTTCCTGGTGAGCCACTGGGCTCCAGATCTGCAGACTGGATGCTTGTCGGTTAATTATAAACTCAGGGACTTAGTGGCTTTGGGGTCCTGTTGCCTCCTGTTTTAGAGTCACACTAAAGAGACCCTCTTTGGAATAATCCCCATGGCCACTGAGAAGTTTTCATTCAGGCTGGCTTTTCTTGAGCCTACATCCTTCGGAAACCCAAAGGACAAAGGCTGCATTCTGGTCCCTTAATTACTAGCAAAGTCCATAGCGGGCCTCTAGGCTCTTAACCACCTTGGAGGTCTTCAGCTGGCCCGAGCTAATGGCTAGGGCTCAGCTCCTTGCTTCTCCCTACAACAGCAGCAAATTACACAGAGTGCTCAAGTATGCTAGCTGAGATGCCAGCTTATGTAGTTCCCCAGCATTCCTTCGAACAGCTGTGGGGAACACAGTGGAACATGCTTCACCTATGTGACAGATGCTGAGGCTGGAGACAGGAAGAGATTGCCCAGGGTCACCCAGTATTGAGTGGGTAACCGGGCTGGCCTTTAAAAGTTTATTCCACCACACGCATAGCACTTGTGCTTTTTCTCCTTCTCATGTTGCCTTCAGCTTGCAAAAGTCGTCTAATGTAATGAATGGGCAGAATCCAACATTCTCTAGAACTTTCTGCCACCTTCCCTAGTCCCAGAGCAGGCATCTCTTCTCATTCTGAAGTGCCTGCAGGCTTGCAATATGGGACCTTCAATGAGCTCATGAGGCCCAGACATACACATTGGCATTTAAAATGGGGTGGCCTATCTCATTTAGGAGTGTTTGCCTAGCATGTCCAAAGTCCTGGGTTCAGTCCCCATGTCACAAAAACTAGGCATGGTGCCACCTCCCTGTAATCTTTATTTTGGTGAGGTGGAACCTGTATGATGAAGTTCAAGGTCACACTCAGCTTCATAACAAGTTTGGCATACATGAGACCCTGTCTCTAAAATAAAATAGGAATGTGTAATCAGGAGAAGCTTCACATTTGCTGCAACATTTGTTCCAAGATCTGAAGAAACTGAGGGGAAGGGTGAGACTGTTCGTTGTTGGTCCAGCGGATAGGACCCTCCCAGAGCCAGGAGACTGGGACAGGCCAGGCCTGGCTAAAGGGTATGGAGGTCAAACAGATCAGGGGAGATAGAATGTTCTGCCTCTGTGTGCCCAAGGTCTCTGATGTCACAGTCATTCTCAGCCTCTTCTGGCCTTCAAACATAATAGAAAAATTTTCTTCATATTTTTTACCTACTCATGTCTTATCCTGGAGAAGCAAAGACATCCTTGCTGTGTGGAACAGGAACAATGGGCTTTGTCACCTGCCAGAGGGTGGGAGGTGACTGTTTGATCCTAGGCCGATAGGTGTGTCCCATGTGCTGGGCACACAGAGGTTTGCATGGCACAACACAGCCTGGAATTTGCAGCTCTTGATGGAGAGCAGCTCCAGTGAGAAACGATGGGCAGGCCTGCATCTGGAACTAGGGGCCTCCGTATCTCTGGAAGCTGGCTTGTCCTCACTGATCCCCAGGAACCTCCGAGGCTTTTCAACTCCATGCTCGGGATAAACTAACTATGCCACTGAGAGGTGAAGACCCTTACCGGGTGGTTAGTGGGACCTCTGGGCACACTGGGCTGGAGACCTCTGCAAATTCGTTATTGAAAGTATTCAATTCGGTGATTTTAGTAAATTTGGGGAGCAGGGCACATCACTATCATCCTGTTCCCTAGCTGCCCTGCTCCTTGTGTCCTTCCAATTAGTTTTGCTCCCAGCCCTGGGCAACCACCCATCTGCCATGACGCCTTCCGTATGCAGTTTCTAGGTATTTCCTGTATGTCTGATCAGAATATGTAGATTTTTTTTTAATCTGGTGGCGTCTATGGAGAAATATTTTCCTAATCACTACTGTGCATGGCATTTTTTTCCTCCACGTATCTTTGGTTTCTTTCATTGATCATTGGTGGATATTTGGGTGGCTTCCAGTTGGGGACTGAACTCTGTATATGAGGCTTTATGTGGATGAAGACCATAGTTTTCTAAGTGGATCCCTGAGGGTACTGGATTGTACATGGTCACGTGACACACAGACCTCCTTCCCAGAGCCTTGGTTTGCTGTCATTTGTCCAGTGTTTTAGGGCATCAGCCTTCAATTCTTAGTTTCTTCATGTCTGCACGAGTCTTTCTTGACATCTTCAGGAAATGCCCCCCCCCTCCATCTCTGTTTGTGAGAACATGTTTCCACTAGCCTGTATGTAAGTGCCTTAGGTGTACATGAAACTGGGAGATGTTGGCATTTCTGTAGAGCTTCATGTTCCTCCTTCTAGGAGCACAGAGCCCGAGGAGGCCTGGCCCTGACATCAAGATACTAATGAGGTAACAGAGAAAGAAACAGGAGCTCCTGGGCTCTGCTCCAAAGTGTGGAGGAGACACAGAGGAGCTCTGAAATGAAGAGGTACACTGGTTTGCCTGAGCAGAGGTCAGTAAGCCCCTGTCTGTGGAAAACTAGTTTTGTCTGAACACAGTCGCTTATCATAGGTTTACATGGGCTCTGTGACTGCTTTGGGGCTAAGTGAGCAGAACTCAGTTACAACATAGACCATCCAGCTTATTAAGCTTGAAGTAATAGTATTTAGTCCTTTCCAGGAAGAGGCTGCAACCCCTCTTTAGATGAAAAACTTTAAACACATGCTCTCAAAATATAGTTGCTCTATCCTGAAAATCACTGCAACAGGCATAATCTGAGTTACAGAGAAGGAAGGACTAGCAGAATGGAGCTGGTCTGGCCCCTCAAAGAGAGAGAGAGGAATTCCCTATGAAAAAGAATAAATGCATCCATTTCCAGGAAAATTGGAACATAATCTATCTGGGGACAAGAATCTGGGGGTGGGGGATTCTAGGCTCCTTTTCAGCCCTCTGATGCTATCAGTCTCAGAGGCAAACGCCTTCAGCAGTGGGCTCAGGAGAGGCAGGGGAGGTGGGTGGATGGGGGAGCCAAACGGACACAGCGTGAGGACCAAAGAGGAGGGAAAATCTGAATTTTCTTTTGGCATTGGGATAAGCAGAAAGAAAATGTGGCTGGAGCAGACAGGGGAAGAGGCTGGTCCTCTGCGGCTGTGCTGGAGCGAATTAATTCACAGCATATGTTCCCAGCATCTGTCACAGGGACCTGGACTGGAGGGGTTAGTAAGAGAGGACCATGCCAGAGTTGAGCATTAGCCCAGAATTCCCAGGCTGCTGGGGCTATTGGCTTCCACAAAATGAGGGCCAGCCAGCCCGCCCAAGAACATCTGCCACAGCTGCAGTCCATGAGCCAGCCTTGGGGAGAGGAGACGGGCTCGGCTACAGGCTTCCTGCAAGAAAACACCTGGCCCAGGCAGGGCTTGGAGACTTGGGTCCTGCAAAATCTTCTGTTGCAGTCAACCATCCCCGGCAACCACATGTCTGACCAGAAGTGAAGCTTAAGCAGCAGTGGGAGGGGTAGGGAAGCCCACCCTAGGTAGAGTGCCACAGTAATATTGGGATTCCTTTCAAAGTGCAGTCCCAGGACCCCTGCATGCCATTTGGGCTGCTTGATGCTAACTGTCCCTGAGAAAATGATAGCCAACTTGGAGGGCAAACTTGGAGGGTAGGAGGGCAGGATAGTTAAGTGTGCAGACCATGCTAGATCTCTGCCCTGCTGGGTCAGAGTGGGATAACCTGGGTATGTCCCCATACCTCAACGTCTGTCTACACAGGGAGGTTGAAAACACTTCATAAGTCATGGGGCATTAGGTACAAACGGGGCCTGTCTGAGCCTTTATCCCAAGGTCACAAACTGGAGGTCCACAGGCTGCCTTGGACACGCAGAACATGTTTATTTAATGTGCATGCTTTTTTTAAAAAAAAAAAAAAAAAGCTCAGTTACTTAGCTCCATTTGAAGCTTATCTAGGACTGGGAGCCAAGCTCAGGAAGATGCATGTGCCTTGTGGTGGTAATGACTTGATCCATAGCTCCACAGAGCAGTGACGACCCAGAAGCCTCCATAGCTCCACAGAGCAGTGACGACCCAGAAGCCTCCATAGCTCCACAGAGCAGTGACGACCCAGAAGCCTCCATAGCTCCACAGAGCAGTGACAACCCAGAAGCCTCCATAGCTCCACAGAGCAGTGACGACCCAGAAGCCTCCATAGCTCCACAGAGCAGTGACAACCCAGAAGCCTCCATAGCTCCACAGAGCAGTGACGACCCAGAAGCCCCCATAGCTCCACAGAGCAGTGACGACCCAGAAGCCTCCATAGCTCCACAGAGCAGTGACGACCCAGAAGCCTCCATAGCTCCACAGAGCAGTGACGACCCAGAAGCCCCCATAGCTCCACAGAGCAGTGACAACTCAGAAGCCCCCACCCAGTCCACCTCATGTCCACTGTCTGCCTGGGCACTGCCCAAACCTCTTTTGTCTACGACGAATGTTCCTAAAGAATACCATCCCACAGCTATGCTCCTAGCCTGGAATTTGTACCCCATCTCCCACCCCTTGTCACGGTCAGGCCTTGACAGAGAAAGAGATTATAGAAGCTCTGAGGATCTAACCCACCTCTGACCAGGAGCTGACACTCCTGAGTCCATTGAGGCTCTAAATAGAGTTTAGTGGAACCTTGTGGTTGTGTGGTGTGTGGTGTGTGGGTGTGTGTGGTGTGTGTGGGGGGGATGTATTTCTAGAGCCAAATAACTGATACCTTGGCTATTGCATTCCTCACCCACCCAACCCCCAGTGCTGTTTAGTAAACTTTGCCCTCAAGCCAAGAGTCTCTGCTTGGGGAGTCTCTGGCCTACGTGAGAAAGTGGGCCTGTACCCCAGTCCCTCTCCTGAGCCTCCTTAGGGCTGGAGAACATGCCCACCCAAACGTGAGCTCAGGATAGAGCATAGCATTTCTCCAAGGAGGACCATGCACAAGGGACATGGTTAGTGTGGCCTCTGCCCGCAGTGTTTTTAGGGTCTGCCTCAGCATCCAGTGGTACTTGGCAACAGTACAAGGCTTGCTGTGTCCGTCCAGCATAGGACTCTCACCATCTTACTGGTAGAGCTCCCCACTAGCTGCCCGGGTCCTTCTCAAAGCCAGACGGCCTTTGAGGCTTCTTTCTCCTCCTTTACCTCATCCAGCTATCTAATCACGGTGGTCACCAAAGCCTCCCGTCACTCCTGCCTTATCTATCCTTTATTGCTCCCAAGTGTGAGCCACAATAAATCTTTTCTAATTCCAGCTCTGATTAAAGTGGGCTCTAGCAGGACCAAGACCCCAGAACAGGCAGGCATGAGAGGTGTGAACAGTGGCCTCTTCTCCAAAGCCATGTATGAATCCATTGGCTCGGCTGCTTGTGGGTGGGATTGCAGGTGGTGAGCCAGAGACCCTGCAGAGCCTTGCTGAGGATTTCAGGTACCAAAATGGAATCCAGTGTCATTGACGAGGCTCAAAAGGAGAAACTGGATTCTTACCACAGGCATTTAAAGAGCTTGATCTCACAGCAGGAGGAAGAAACAGCTAAACTCTCTGCTGAGGTACAGTAAACACCTGTTGGCAACTATCTGGGCATGGAAAAGACCTGTCAGGAGGCATGGATTCCAGTGATGCCAACTGGCCCTGGATCCGGGTATCACCCCTGGGAGTGCGAGAAGGGATAAAGACTAGACAACTATACCTTCAGGCCTTGCCATTTTCCGCTGGCCAGTGAACGCTTCTGAGGGTGGCTGATGGGCCAGTCTCCTTCTAATAGGATCTCAGGGGATGGCTGTCAACACATTAAGGATGAAGTCTGAGGAGCAAAAGTAGAATGAACATTGTCCTTGTGGAGTGCAGGTGAGGCTGTGTAGGGAAAGAAAAAGATGCTTCACCAGAAGCAAAGCCAAGACTCCAGACCATGCATCCCCTTAAGCAGAGACCAGAGAGAAGCCACAAATCTAAGGGGTGCAAGCAGGTTGACTAGAGGGGCAGTGAGACACCTGGGGTGGAGAAGATATTCCCTGTCTTAGCTGTGATGGTGACCATCTGTCGTTAGTAAATAAGTTTTACGATATCTAAACTACTCCTCAGTGACCCAGTGGTGACTGAAGATTTCCCAGGGTCTTACCCAGGCTTTCCTGAACTTTAGATCTGGGTCAGAAGGCAAAGGGGCCCTGTTGTACTACGTCATCTTCTGATCTCAAGACTAAGCTACTGCCAGACCCCAGTTTGTTTTTCATTGTTACCTTTGGTATAATTTGCTGCTGTGAGGTTTGGAAAGGAAAATGCAGCAATTTTGACCACTGAAGAAAGCAGATGGCCCAACCTGCAGTCGAACCTCAGGCCTCGGGGAGCCAGCTTTGACATTCTCCTGCAAGCACAGGTTATTCAGCACACAGTCAGGAAGAACACAGGGAAGCTGGAGGAGCCGAGACAGTTTTATAAGGAGAGTGCCTGAAGAGGGCAGACAGTACTGCACACTGTCTTACCTCAGAATCCTGCCTCAGCCAGGCCTGCAGAGGCCCTGACAAGAGGTGCTTCTCCTTACTCTAAGCCACCTGCTGGGTACAAAGGTAAAAGTGGGAGCACAGGCTCTCTGGGGTGTTGTTCCAGGGCATTGGAGGGCTGAGGAGAGGCAGAGGGTGAGCTCATACCAGCAAGAACATGGAGGTCCATGCTAGAGAAGACAGACGGAATTGCAGAGCTAGACCAGGTGGCCTCTGGGGTAGGAAGGATGCTGTATTTGGACTTAGAAAGAAAACTGAAGGTGAACATCCCTGTGAGCCTTTGGAACTTTTGTCTTGTGGGAGGTTTTTGTTTGTTTGTGGTTCATTTCTGTTTGATTGTTTCCCTCTGTGTATGCCCTGTCTCTCTGTCTCTCTCTCTGCCTCTGTCTCTTTTTCCCTGTCTTGACTGTCCTTTAGCCTAGGTGTGTACCCAAGGATAACCTTGGGATTCTAGGTATGCACACCATGCCTCTTTTGTGTGTGTGGTGCTGGGGGTTATAGCAACCCAAAGCTTCGTGTATGAGAGGCAATCACTCTACCAATGAGCTGTCTCCCAGACCTCACAGCACAGTGGTTTTTAACATACACCTGAAGAGTGCTCTTTGACCAGATGCTCTATTAGACACCTTCCTTGATGGTTAAGGCTAAGATCAAGGACCCTGTGGTGCCCTTGGTAGGTTCACACCCACGTTCATACAACTCACCTCCAGTCACACTGACAACCAGGGGGGTTCCAAAGTGTTTTCCAGTCACTACACAGCTTGTTTCGTGTCTCTCATGTCACTCAAGTCTCTCAGTGACAAGATATACTGCCAGTCATGCTCACTTCTGGGGGACAGGTAGCTGAGACCTGAGCCATGGAGTTCTAGAGGGGGAGAATAGTAGCCACATCTCCTGTGTCATGTACTTGTTAAGTGTTCTGTTCAGTCATTCCTTCTCCTGATGGGTTGCAGGGAGGTCCTGTCCTCTGCCAGGCTCTCCCTTGGGGAGTGATACATGGCAATACGTGTAGGTCATACATGGCCAATGCCCTCCCTGTATTGATTCTGGCCCTTACAGCCTCTCTCTATATATAAGAGCACTGGGTGCAGAGGGAGTCCTGCCTTTGAGCCAAGGATGCCAGGCTTTCTTATGATCTGCTCTAAGTATCTGTTTAACATGTCTTCTTATCATATATTGGAAAATACCAACACTTGGGAGGCAAGATTGTGCAGGCCCAGAAGCCCCTGCAGAGCTCCCTAGATTATATATACAGGCTCCTAGAGACTGGGTACAAGGAAAATGGCAGAGAGGCACTGAACAAGCTGCTTCTCAAAACCAGAACTGAGAAACTCTGTTGGAGGCAGAGATTGCAAACTCCTGGCTCGCAGTAAGGATAAAATACAGCCGCCTGGAAAGAAAGACCCAGCCACACACAGTTACTTCTCAAAGAACTATTGGAGGTGGCACGGGGCTTGCTGGGCTCATAAGGCCCCACCAATGTCTTCCTAGCCTTCACATACACACAGGTTTCAGGGACATTTTGAGCTGGTGACCTCTGATGAGAGGAGATGACAGTATTTGTGTCTGTCAGCACCCGCCCGTGCCAGTGCCAGGACCAGGCCAGGGTGGAATGGTTCCGCTGCTTGCTCCTTTCCTGCACACCGGTGTCATTGCCTGGCTTTGCTGAGCTTGTGAGCTGCTCGAGTTTGTCTCTTCCCACCCTCACACTGTCTCCATTTGGCAGCTGATGCTACACATACTATTAGAATGATTGAGACATGAAATGGGGCCCACCTCCAGGCTGAGTATCCTGGCTGGCACAGCTCACAGACAACTTGCCTTTTATGCTCCAGAGGAGACATTCAAAATGCAGGTGGCTGGCCTCCACTGGAGACCTAGGGAATCTCTGGGGCGGGATCTGGGAATGTGCATTTTGGAAAAAATGGGGGGAGGGTAATTGAAGCTTCAGACAAACAAGCTTCCTGAAAGCAGGAGGTCCAGGGAGCCCTCACTCCGGGCACCTCTCTCCCATCACCCCCTGGGACTCTGGGCACCTGGGGAGGAGGGTTGCCTTCTATCAGGTTTCATCTCCTGTCACTTTCAGGGCCAGTTCATTAGTGCTTTATTATTCCCATTCTCCTGTTTATCATTATTAATGATCACGCTCCACAGGCCAAGGTGCTGACAGCTCTTCCTTGCCTGTTCTTTCTGTCCTAACCCACCTTGCTTATCTAGCATTGACCCGTTCTTTTCCCCAGTTAATTAAGCAGCGCTGGTCAGCCCACTGCTCTCAGGTGCAGAGGGGAATAACGTCTCTCCTGTTGGGTCTTGGAGTGATGGCTCTATAGTCAGGGCATCCACCTCACAGAGAGGCATGAGCGCAGGGTGATGAGGCCCAGTCTGGGCTACATAGAGAGATGCTCATATAAAAGGGGGCGGGGCTAAGATTCTTTAGACTGGGATCACAGAACAGGAAATTAAGGGTGATCTGTGTGTGGCTCTAGCACCTATACAAATTGAATGCCAACAAGTGGACTTCGAGGTGAGGTTTGGGCAATAGCAGAGAGCCACCCAGCATAGACGATCACCTTGGCAACTTGTCCCTCCTCTGCAGAACCCAGAGTGATTGGCACATCCATTTCAAATGCCATATGAGACAAAATAGGAGGTCAGAGGCCCAGATTCATAATTCAGAGGCTTGTGGGAGAAATGCCACACATAGGAGAGCATGATTGATTAGACCCGAAAAGCAGTTGCTGGCACAGTCTAGGGACAGGCCCCATTCGGGCATTCACAGGAAGTCCTCTGCCTTCAGGAAAGCATCATGGGAAGTTGTGTGGATACTCCCTGCTTCTCCCATTTATTGTCCATTCATCCCAAGCCCTCTTTAATAGATTGATTCCTCCTTGCAAAAGCTCTATGAGGTGTGCATTATTACACCCACCCCCACCCTCATACCCCACCCCACCCCCGCAGACGAGGAACCCAAAGCAGAGAGAGCTTGTCTAGTCTCTAGTGAACACATGTATCTGAGGCTAGGAAACACTGCTTCCATGGGGCTCTGGATACAAAGGACCAGGAACCCTGGGGGAGGGGCTGATGCAGGTGGGCATAAGGGATGGAGTGGAGCGAATGTGCACCTGGGTATTGCAGCAAAATGCACAGATACCCAAGCGCCAGCTAAAGATGGAAGCATTCATAGCAATTAAAATGTTTTGCCTGGGAGCTGTTTAGAGCTTTTGTGTGTGTGGAGTTTTCTGACTTCAAGGTGTTGACAGGCCCTCTAAATGGTTTTGTGTTTTAATTGCAGCAAATGATGGTGGGGCCATTAGCTTTTGCCTCTTTGCAGTTGTTTCTAAACCCTTCAGACCTCCTCTTTCTATTTATTCTGTTTAATTCAGTCAGGTAGCTCCGGGGCAATGGAGATCAATACTTCCCTTTGATAGCACAGAGTCAGGTTTGAAACCTAGAGATAAAACTGACACATTTTGTATAAATTTAATTAAAAATGCACCTTTAGTGGCTTGTTGCAGGCACAAAGCCCAGTGTCTATCTCTCTATCTGCCCCTCTCCCTTTCTCTCTGCCTCTCCCCTGGCCTCCCTCTCCTGTTCTTTATTTTCTTGTTTCTAACAGGGAGATCTCAAAACCCACCTTACCCTAGAGTCTCATCTTATGATTTTGGACTTGAAACTTCTGTGCTGAGGGATGTTGAAGAAGGCCTAAGGAATCCTAAACAGATCAGCCGGGGCCTCCTTTTTTTTTTTTTTTTTTTCTTTTCCAGGGTAGGCCTGGGGGACAGGGCTGAGGGATTGGGTTTGCTTTTCTATTTAAAATCCTCTTTGGAGTCCAGAGCCTTTAGGCTCCAGGACCCATCTGGGCTGGAACTCACTGCTCCTGCCTGGGTGTCTTTTCTTGAGGTGTGTGACAGAGCTCGGGAGGTACCATGCGCCCCTCTCTCTGGGAACCCCAGGGCCGATGCACACATTTGTCTTGTGTTTTCTAATCACTCCTCACCACTGCTTCTCCTCAGCTAGCTTCACTCAGTCCCATTCGAATTTCCTCATTTTTCACTTGAGTGGGTTTCCTATCCCTGACTCTGCTCTGGCCTCACTCTGCTCAACACCAATAAAACACACTCAACACAGGTAGAACAAGGTGCCCGGGGTTGGTGTGACAAATGGCTTACCCAGCCCTGGCTAAGCGGGGCTGTAAATCACCCTTCATGCTAGCCCGTGTGGGCCTGGGCCTGTTGCCCATAGCCCCTTGGCGGGGCCACTGACTCTGAATCTGGGCAGCCTCAAGACCCTCCCTGGGGATCCTGGACGCCTGAAGGGAACAGGGTGGCAGGGTGAACTATAGAGATATTTATATCTATGGCTTTAGCCTGCTTTTGTATGTTAATTTGGTGGCTGTAACTTCAGCAGCTGGCATTTACGGCACACCTACTATGTGCTAGGCATTGAGCTGAGGCTTCCCACTGAGTTTAATTGGCTAGTCTCAGCATCAGCGGCACAGGTGATGGCCCTGATGAAGGCTCAACAATGTTGCTCAAAGTCAGTTGCCCTCGGAGTAGAATAGGACAGACACATAGTGCCCCCACCCTGGGGCTCTAAAGCCTGGGCTTTCCGCTTCTCATGTGGGTGACACCAACCTGGACACAACAGGAAGGTGTCATGTCAACCTTCCGTGTTAATAATTCAGTGCAATGGGGACCAGGCCACTGGGAAAAGCTGGCAGCTTCGCACATACTGGCTTCCTTCCTAGATCCTCGAGGCACCTCCCATCAGACTGCACAGCCCAAGGACAAGATAGAGATCATGTGGCTCTCTCTCCCGTGTTCCTGGAGCAACCATCAGGATGCCTACACTTAGAGCAGCAGAGAGAGTGAGGAAGATCCCTCTAGATCTTTATGTGGATGTGGAGCTTGGGAGTCATATTACCTACTCCTTGCCAATATCCGTCCCTCAGTGATACGGCGAGTGTGGCGCTTTGATGGCTACAAGTTCAGACTGGAGAGGCAGACACCATGAGTCAGGGCCCCTTGACTTCCTCTCCCTGACTCTCTCCTCACTGGCAATTACAAACACCAGCCGCTTTGTGTGGAAAATGGCCGAGATAATTGAAACGGAATTTGGAATCAGGGCCCTGCAGGCAACCCTTGTTGAAAGAAGAAATAAAGATCGTTTGGGTCAGGTCTTTTGTAATTTGTGTTTAATAATCGTACCAGGAGGGATACACAAAGCCAGCTCTCAAACCTGCCAGCCTGCCTGCCTGCCTGCTGAGGAGGGAAAAACTGAGCCTGGCAGAAGCAGCCAAGGAAGTGAGGGGGGGCTGGCGAAGGCTCTGTGAAGAGAAAGTTTGTTCCACACTGGGCCAGCTGGGACACCTGAGCTGCTGGCCAGAAGAAGGCTTTGTGGAAACCTTCCCTGTTTGGGTGGCCTTGCCTCCTAAACTCTGCAACCCCTACTCACCGCCACTCTACTCCATGTGCACTAAACATGGCTGTAGGAGCAGCTGGAGCCTGTTGGAAGCAGGGCAGGCTGGGACTAGTACAGGCTGTGGTGTCTTCCGGTGTGTTAGATAGTGAGATGTAGTACAACTTCCTGCCAGTGGGTCTGTGGTCCTTCAAAGGCATATGGTGCCTGGCATGGGGGTTACACACCTATAATTCCAGCACCTTAACTTCAGTCTGAGCTAGGAGGATCTCTCTGACTTCAAGGCCAGGCTTGACTAAACAGTAAGTTCAAGGTCAGACAGGGCTACATATAGCAAGACACTGTTTCTGAAAACCAATGGTAAGCTCTGAGCATCTCAGACCAACCTTTCATCCTTTAAAATTATATATACTTTGTGTCCTTAAAGGGTATGTGGGAATGAGGATATTCAGGACTCCCCAGCATTGATATACCCTAAAAGTGGGCTTCGGTTAGCTGTGAGAAGCCCAGTCTTGGAGTGGATCCATGGTTTTATGAGCTGAAATCTTTTCCCTCAGAATTCCCATGTTGAAGCCTCAGCCTCCCACCCCACCTCCCAACCCATGCCCTGGAGTGTTACTGGGGATACCTCTAATACCTCCAGGGCCTTAAAGAGGCAACTGATTTAAAATAAGATCACAGAGGTGGGCTACTCCATATGAGTGCTTGTCCTTATAAGAGGAGGCAATTTAGGAACAAAAAGAGACACCGGGGTGAGTTACCAGAAGAAAGGCTATGTGAGGACACAGCGAAAAGATGGCCATCTGCAAGCCCAGACACGGGCCTCTGGAGAATTCAAAGCTGTCAACAGCTTGATCTTGAACTTCTAGCTTACAGACCTGTGAGAAAATTAAGTTTCTGTTGCATAAGCAAAGCCATCTGTGGTACTTGATTATGACTGGGCAAGGAGATGCTGACCTAGGTGGTCCTTGCCTGTGGGTCCCTTCCCTCCCCTGGAGAAATGTGCTCTTACAGTAACAGATAGGACCTCCAGCTGCTTCCCTTCCTAGAGGGCTTGAGAGAAGAACCCTACAGGCTGAGTTTTGCCCACACATAGCCTCTCCAAGACTCAATGCTATCATCACCAGGCTCTAACCCTGGATACACAGTGGTGTCCAGTCCTTATCTTTCCCCTCCACGGTCAACATTCTTTTCCCAGGGCAAGCAAGATGGCTGAACAGGTAAAGGGCTTGTTACACAAGCTTAGCAAACTAATTCCCAATCTGTGGAGCCTCCATACACAGAAAAGCTAGATGCAGTGGTATGTCAGTAATCTGAACATTCCTACAGCAAACCTGAAGTTCCAGAAGAGACAGGGAGAATGTACCCTCACAAGGTAGAGGGAGAAAATTGATTCCAAGAAGCTGCTCTCTGACCTCAACAAGAACACACACACACATACACACGTCCTCATTTCAAACATATAAAACAACACACAACGGCCAGAGCTATGTAGAGAAACCCCATATCTACCCAAAACCCCCACACACCATTATAAAAATTTTTAAAGAAAATATTCTTTCCCCATTGCCATTGATCACACAAACACACACATTGTCCTCTAATCCAAGTTTTAAAACAACCAGTTACCTGACATCTGGGAGCCTGAAGTCTGTAGTGTTTCTGGGCAAAGAACAATAGTAAAAAGTGTGAGCAAGGAGCTTCCCTATGTCTAGAAATCCCAAGAGAGCAGTGGGACCCTTTCTTGCCTCTCAGGCCCATGGGCACAGGATCCCTGGGCCCTAGCAAAGAACATTGGTCCTGACCACCGACTGTGGTCTGAGCAGGGATGGGAGATAGAGGAGAGAGGGGGCAGCCCAGATGAACATCGCCGTGGCCTTTGCCACCATAAGGGCACAGATCTGCTCACATTTCCAAGAGGTCTATGGCATTCTCAAATCTCATTTTAGTCCCTCATGCTGGCAGAGTGTGGGGGGCGGGATAATAAAACATCAGCTACCAGCTGCCGTAGAGAGCAGGTAATAGGGACCAGGAAGGTTAAGGGCTTACTCACGGTTGCATAGCCCAAAAGAGGCAGAGCTGTCATTAAAACGCTAGACTTTTACACACGCTCCTATTCAGGAAGTTTTTTTCTAGAACAGAGGTTGCCAAATGACACAGACAAGATCAAGCGTATGGCATATTATAATGTGGCCTCTGAGATGAGAAAGCATTTTATATTTTTAAATGTGTAAAGGAATAGTAGAAAGACAGCATTTCATGACAAGTGAACGTCATACAAGTAAATGTCAATGTTCACACACAGTTATGTCAACACACAGCCATGCTCATTTGGTTACTGACTGCCCCTCTCCTTCCTGCTGCAATGGCAGAATGGAGTCTTGTGACAAGGACTGTGTGGTCCTTGATACCTCCATTGAATGCTCTCTGGGCCCTCTTCAAGTGTATTTGACAACCTTTGCATCCAAACCCTATACTTGGGGATAGAAGAGATCTTAGACACCCCTTCTTTGCCACACACTCACTTTTCAAATGAGCAGAGTAAGGCCTGTGGTTATCCAAGGCTGCCCTTGGGGCTGGCCCCTGCTCAGCCTCCACCTCTCCCCTGCCTGGCTCTGGGCAGTCTGCTGGGGATGGGAAGCAGGACTTTGTCCTCTTCTATGTGCGTGGGAGCTCCTGGCGTGCAGAACGTACAAGCCCGGGGTCTAGAGGGTTCATGTGACCACCTAACTGACATGTTGATGACACAGTTGAAATTCAGGGTTTTCTCATTGGACTATGTGTTGGGTTTAAAACAGGTTCCAATTCTGGTCCTGGATACATGATGGCTTTGGTTTTCTCATTCAGAAAGGGCCTGGATAAGCGTTTGGGGAGTAAATGCTCTCACAGGCTTGTTCCTTGTGAGAATGGTGCTGCCTCAGTGTGTGCTGGATGTGAGAAGTTGATGGTATTATTATTACTATGGTTTATATAATTCTATATGTTATATATTTTATATAATATATCATAGACCTTGGATGGTGCCGAGGATAGAACCCAGGGCCTCGCACACACTAGACAAGTGCTCCATCCCTGGGCAACACCTCTGGGGTTTGACTATTACTGGAGGTCTGCTCTAGCCAGCTTGTTGGTTCAGGTCTGCTGGGCAGAAGCAGAGATTTCTACAGCCCTGCCTCATCTCTGAATCCTTGACTTCAAGTTTTCACAGCATCTTAGACTGGGATTCTGTGCCAAATTCTTGCCTCCAAAGCCTGTGACAGTTAAGGAGGTATTGAAGGGACTGGAAGGTGAAGGCCCAGGTTAAATGCCCTCAGTCCTGCGTTTGGAGGTGCCATGAAAATAATAAAATAGTGAGGAGCAAGTGAGTGGGCTGGGATCCCATAAAAATAACCCAGAGCCCCTCCCCCAAAGCTTCAGAAGATGAACTGTGTGACAGCCATTCCTACAGGCAGGAGACCTTGCAGAGCAGCAGTGAAGACTGCTTAGGGACAGTCCCAAAGATCAAAAGCAGCATACATGACAACAGATCCCCTGTTGGGAGGGTTGACCAGGGATTTTGCCTGAAGTTGGCGGAGGAGGGTGTGTGTGCTCACGATTTCTTCAGATAGAGGGTGAATGTCTGAGTCCTTTACACACACATAGACAGATCAGTCTGGACCAATGATTTTACAGACAGTGTGTGGACATACACCCAACATTCTCATCCCTTTATCTGTGTCCACCCTGCTCCTGGCCATCACCGGCGGCTCCTCTCCCTCCTTCCCTCCTCTCTGTCTCCCAGCCCTTCCCCATAAACTAGTTATGCTCTGTAATCCATTCACTCTCAATCTTGGAGCAACTGGCTCTGGTGAGGCAGGGCTTGGAACATGTGTTTCCAAGAGGCAGACACCAGCTGGTTAGGGAGATATTTGCATATTCGACTGAGCCTCCCCAGAGCCAAGGTGGGGTTGGAAAGGAAAGGACCGCCACAGGGCTGGGAGGGAGGGAGGGTTCTTGTTTGCTAGGGGTCAGCGGAACAGATTTCAGCTCAGAGAGACAGATGGTTAAAGCAGACAAAGAGGGAGGTCGCGAGTCCTGACTGGCACCCCGGGGGAAGCCATCACAGCACAGAAAGGGCCTTCTGCTGGTTCCCAAGCCTTCTGCATCTCTTGATTTCTGCTATTGTAGCAGGAAACATTCAGGTCATCTCTACCTTACAGATGAGGAGACCAAAGCAAGTTAGCTGCCTTGTTCGAAGTCACAGGGCAGCTCCTGCATGAAGGTTTTGGACTTTTTATCTAGTGCTCTGATGCTACATTCAGAGCCAGTGAGATCTGCCAGCTGCATTGGTCTATCTCCATGGGCTGTGTCTCAGTTAGGGTTTCTATTGCTGTGAAGAGACATCATAACCATGGCAACTCTTAGAAAGGTGAACCATTTAATTGAAGCTGAAAGACCCCCGGGGGTTAGGGACCCCCGAAACGGACCTTTCCTCGGAAGGAGACCCCATGACCCAAGGAGGACCAAGCCACAGATCAGCTGCAAACAGCACGAGGTTTATTGAATAACGCAGGACCTGCGGGCTACCAAGCCACTTGGGATGGCTGGCGCACCCAGTCCTTTGTCTAGGGCCTTTTTATAGGGTAGGGGAGGTCTTACATTCCCCCATTTTAGATAGGGGAGGGGGTATGAGCAGGCTTGGTGCGCTAATAGGGCAGGGCCAAAGGTCTGCTACAGAGTTTAGGAATGCAGGCAGGCAAGCTATTTTCTGTGAAAGTCTTGTGCAAACAGGAGACCTGTGGGCAGGGGACCACCTGGGGACATTCATTTCCTGTAGCAGGACACATTGTGCAAGCTTCAAACAGTTAACAGTTAACAATTCTCATGGCAGGACTTTTTCTGGGTGACCCCACCTAGGTTGCTAGATCTGGTCTCAGAGCCTTATCTTGGAGAGTCAAGCTGTTCTACCAGGTGGGTCTCAGGAATTCAGGAAGTATCTATTAGGCTCAAGCTGCTGGGTGTGTCTCAAGCAGCCATCTCGACCTTGGCTAGTTTCAGTGACCTCAGGAAGGGGTCTAGGGGGAGAGAGTTACAGGATTTTTCTATTTTCACAAAGCAACAGCTTACAGTTTCAGAGGTTCAGTCCATTATCATCATGGTGGGGACATGGTGGCATGCAGGCAGCTGTGGTACTGGAGAAGGAGCTGCCTGCCGCATGTTGATATGCAAGCAACAGGAAGCAGTCTCACTGGGCATGGCTTGAGCACTTATGAGACCTCAAAGCCAGCCTCCACAGGAACTACTCCAGTGAACCTACTCCAACAAGGCCATACCTCCTAAAAGGGCCAGGTTATCTGTCCCTCCATCACTGAAAATAACCCCTTCAAGGTTATCATTGGCCCTCACCCCTGTGCCAAGCTAGTGGTCACTTTCACAATCTCTTCTTCCTTGGCTTCTCCCCAGAATTCCACCTAAATGACCATACAGCCTCTTCTCCCTGGAGCAGCCTCCTTTCTGGTTTCCATGGCTACACTTCTGGGCCTGCCTCCCCTCTGGAGCATCCTTTCTCTGTTCTCTGCTTCCCCTTTGGATGTGAAGCTACTGAGTTTGGGCCTCAGCCCTATGCTCTCTCTTGGCCTAAGTCACCTCACACACCTTGGCCCTTCAGATGACATCCATCCTGAAGTGATAGCCTTAATTCTGGATTTGAATCTCCTCTGTGCTATCTGGCAGTTAGGCGACCTTGAGTGACTTTTCCACATCTCCCTTCGCTATCAATGAAACCCATGCTCCAAAGGGTAGTTGCTGTGAGCATTTAGTAAGGTGCCATCTGTCTAGCACAAAGTGGGCATACAACAAAGGCAAGAGATCATGACCAACATCCCACGTACCTTATCACCCCAGGCCCTTTGCACTAGCTCACTCCACTATCTGGAATGTTCTCCCCTTGATTGTCCTAAGGTAAGCTCTTTTTAATTCAGATTCCTGACAACTACGGCTAACGCAGTCCCCAGTCAGTCACTGTCACTTCATCCCATTTAATGTTCACACTGTTGTTACAGTGTATTTCCTTGCTTACTTTCCTTTGGCGCCGGACTCCCAGATTCAAGTCACATCTCCAGTAGAGCAGGACTTGTGTCTTTTCTGTTTGTTTTATTAACCCTTGAAGGTTACAAGTTGGTACCTGTTAGGATTCTGACCACTGGAGCCCTGGCCAATAGCAATAACCTGCTCTGCTCAGTGCCCTGACATCAAACTCCATTTAAGAAAAAGGCCCCTCCCCTTCTCTTCTCCCCCTTGCCAGAGGGTACACGTCCCTGACCCCCCTTTCTCCCACCCTTTCAGCCATCCATCCATCCATCCATCCATCCATCCATCCATCCATCCATCCATTCACCCACCCATTTATATCTCTCTCCCTCCCTCCTCCTTCCTTACTCTATAATAAAGTTCCTCCACATGAGCCCAGCTTGTGTGTCTCTTTCTGGTGGAGCCACACTGCGCCGCCTGCCTGCATAGGGCCCATCTACCAGCTACAGGTGCTCACAATATATTTACCATAACATAACAGTACTAAGTACTAATCCATGGCACGGATGAAGCAAAGGATGGCTGCTGGCTCCAGCCTGGGCATGTCAGTGAAGGCACAATGGAGACACAGCTTGCTCTCACCTACAAGAACTTAAAGAGTTCTTTTCAGAAACTTCCAATCAGACAAATCCAGGATTCCTGGCTTGGATGAAGAAGAATTTCAGGATGAGATTAATGAAGCACAGTTGGAGTTTATTAGGAGACTTTAATGTAGTGCTTAAGTACAAGTTAAGAGAAAGTGAGGAAAAAATCTATATCCTAGGTTACAGGTGTGGATTTCTCAAGGAAAATTCCCCTTCCTTATAAACACATGCACACACACACACACACACACACACACACACACACACACACACATATAAACATATGATTTATATATGTGTGTGTGTATATATATACAGTAATCAGCAAAATCATATATATATATGATTTTGCTGATTACTGAAGTTACTATCTTCAAAGCATTACTAAGAGATTGAATGAGCTCATAGGTTATCTCTGAGGAGGACCTGACAGGATTACTATGGATAAGGTAAAACTGTAGGTCACAAGAATGCAAACAGATAGGGTAGCTTCATTGTAAATAAAGTTAATCGTCTTGTTTGTGAGATTCCCAGCAATGCCTGAGTAAGCAATGAGACCCTATCCAAGGTCATCTGCAGTCAGCCTCATTCATTGCCACTTAAACATAGGAAAAGGATACTGTTTCTTTGTTGGCAGCCTTCACAGAAAATGTTGTCATTGGTCCTGGAACCCTTGCCTCTCAGCAGGCAAGAGGCTTCCAGCACATTCCATCGTTAGATTATTTCTTCTCCCTCCCTGCCTTCCATCTTTCTATCCCACCACTGACTGAGATAACTCCATCACTGCCACCCTTGAGGTCGGTGATTGTGGAGGAAGAAGTTCCCACCTGGAAATCACTAGATATCCCTCTGTGTCTTCAAGCCCCATACATGCTGAGAGTCTCATCAGCTCTGCTCAGCTTCCTCCCTGAGCATGGCAGAAGTGGTTCTGTCATTCCAAGAGGTACAGCTTTAGGAAAGGCTGGGAGTCATAACTACCATTCTGGAAGATTTGGGGCATTAGAAGCAGATTGGGTTGCAAAACACCCACCATTGCCCGTTCTGTTCAGTTGCTCAGATATTGGCCCTGGCTTTGATCTGCCCACCACGTGAGGTAAGTGGCTTCAGAGAATGATCTAGAAGCAGAGGGAGGAGAAGGAACGAAATTTTCTATAAACAGTATTTGCCTCAGTTAGAGTGCAGAGTAGAGGCAGTGATCCCGTCATCAGAGGCATCCTATTTGAAGAAGGTTGTTATAGAGTAGGCTGTGTTAGGTGCTGACCTCTTCATTAAACCTATCATATTCACGTTAACTATAAAGTTCTTCTATTGTGGAGGCTAAGGTGCAAGAGAGCATGATTCTGGAGCCTATGGGAGAATCTGGGGTCATCCCTGTTCCTTCCTTATTCCCAGAGCAGTGGGCTCCATAAAAGCAAAAGGCAGGAGGCTGTGTGTGTGCTGGCTGATCCCTGAACATGCAGATATTCTGCTCATGTACCCTAACAGAAATGAATCCAGCTACCTCCTCCTGTGGTATTGGGTGACAGCCATCCTTTCTTAGTGTCTCTGAGGCATTCGGTCCAATAGAGGATCTAAGCTTGTCTAGATGCAGGTGGGGACGGAAGGTCAGCCCTGAAGGCTATTGTCACACTGCCTATTTGACCCTAAGCCTAAGGAAGGGAGTTGGGTTTTTAGGCAAGAGGAGACCCCAATCTCTACTCCCAAGTCCTCAGCCTGTCTCATCCCTCTTAAAGATGGCTTCTTCCAAAACTCTCCATTGCTACCTCACCGACCACCACCTCCTGTGGCTTCCAGGACCTTTCCTGCCACGGGATCTTTGCATCATTCAGTTCAACGGAGATCTTCACATGCTCCGTTATTTGAAGCTCAAAGTCACCTCTGGGGTGTGTTGGGGGGGGCTAGTCTCTGACCCTCCCAGTCTAACTAGTCACCTCCAGCACCAACCTGGCCACCTTTACCTCCTTGCCCTGATTATCAGGTAGAAAGAAGTCGAGACTTCTACCACAGCTATAATCACCCCTTAGTTCACTTGGTTCTCCACTACAGCCCCCTCCCCAGCCTTGCCTGAGCCTCCCTTTACTCTCTACTGTCATTGCCAAACTTCACTGGGCTCACCTATCCCGCCTTGGCCTGAGACTAGGCACCTGAGCACTCAGTCCTTCCCTGTAAGCAGCTGTGTGGTTTTAGGCCTTAGCTTCTCTGAAAACTATGTGAATATAATATAATCATAAGCTAATAAAATTTGTAAATAATTTGTCTGGAGAAAGAATCAGTTATAAGCTTTACATATGAATTAACCGAGGAGATTACCACTAAACTGTGGAGGTGGAGCACCCCCCCCCCCCCCGCCCAAGCACAGCTGTTCTCTGGCTGACCTGCAGAGGGCGCTGGTTTCCCACCCTCCCTTAGGCTTGGCATTCTGGCAGACTTTCAGACTATCTACCACATCCAATTCTTTTCTTTGCTAGTACGTTAGCTTTCCATTACTGTAATGAATGCCTGAGGCTGTCAACTTACCAAGAGCATAGGGCTGTTTCAGTCATGGTTTCATAGGTTCTAGTCCACAGTCGGTAGAGCCTTATGGCTTTGAGGACTGTGGTGGTGTACAGCGTGCCCTGGCAGGTGCCTGCAGTGGAGGAAATGCTCACTAACAACCAAAGAACAGAAGAGCATGGTTCTCCCAGTTCCCTTAAATGGCATGTACCCAAAAATCTAAAGGCTTCCCACTAGGCTGTCACTGTTTCAAGCCTTGAGATTTGGGGGTCATTTGTTATAAGAGCACAGCCTAGCCTCATCTAACTGATACAGTGCTGTTTACAGAGATTCTCAATTTTGGGGTTTCCGGACCAGGCCTTAAAATCCCGTGGAGCAGTCTTGTTAAACATGCAGATTCCCAGGCCCTACCCCAGAAGTATGAGTCAGAGTGGTAAGGGGTTGACTCAAGAGCTGTGTAAGTAACTCTAGCATATAAATCTCAGTCCTGAAGGTAGTGGGATGGGCCTTAGCCAGATCTGCTTTCTCTGCAATATCATAGCAGACATAATCCATGGTCTGTCTAGCCTGGGCTCTGAGGATGCTGCTAGGCTTAGCTTCTGAGCTGTCACTCCCTTAGTTCACAGCCGTAGCTCTCTACCTGTCTTTTCTCTTCGCCCCTTCCCCCTCCCCAACCATTGTGCTACCTAGAGAAGCAGCAGATCCCATGGGCCTGGATGGGGGGAGCACCCACCCAGGGTCTTGGAGCGAGAGTCTTAGAAACCCTGCATGACGGATTGAAGGAGACGAGACCATTCCCCACTGATGGCTGACGCGCCACAGCGGTGACAGGCGGCAATGTTTGTGCTCTGAACCTGCAATCTCAGTTAATGGGGAAGATTGAAGGATTCAGAATGAGACACGTTGTGGGCGGGCACCACAAGCAATGATGCAGCTGGCACAGAGCAGCCTAGCTCTGAGGCTTCTTGGAGGAACTGATAACTTCCCTGGGCAGATGGAGAGCCAGGCTGGCCCTGCAGGATCTTGACTGCCCCTCAGCTCCTCGTGGCCATGTCAGGGGGCCAGGTGGGTGCCTCAGAGTGCAACAAGACAGGCTCCTCATAGACACTGTTGGCAGCTTATATCTTCTTACTGCTCCCACAGGGGCTGTCCTGTATAGACACACCCTGCGATGGCCCCAAGGAGCTAAGTGCAAAATACTCCTAGCACCCTATTTTTGTCTTCTCTCAGGGGAGCTTGAGATGTCCTTCCGGGGCAATCTGAGGGAGGAAGGATCATTGAACCAGAATCAAAAGCTTAGAGAGAAGCTGCTTGGAACCCCTAACCTCCAACACACACACACACATACACACACACATACATACACACACACCTCACACATCCCATACACACACACACCATAGACACATATACACACACATACCACACACACACACATCATTTCCTTTTGGGTTTCGAAGCAAGGTTATTTAGGAGCTGATGTCCTCACTACCACCTCCTACCTGTTTGACTCTGTCACCAACTCCATGTCTCTGGGTCTCTGTCCCCTAATCTGTAAGGACTGAAGAAAAACAAAGCACCTTCCACTTCCTGGAAAGCTGTGCTAGAGACAAGTAGAGAGAAGTTGCCTAGAGACCCTTTCAGCAGCTGTCAATCTCCCACTCAGGTGGCCTCGGGAGAGTCTGAAGTCCTGCATTTCTAACAAGTTCACCGTGATGCTGATGCCATGAGTCTAGGGCTGACAAGTTTGGTAACAATGATACAGGTGATGATAGCAATTGCCGGGACCATAGTAGGCACTTGAACCTCCGCCATCATTCTCAATACTGCATAGACGAGACTCCTGACGACAGCCCACACTGGCTTTCAAAACCAACCCCCATTCAAAACTAACACAATCCAAAGTAGGGTTTCCTCTGAGCTTCATCCCTAGGATGGCTCCATAGCAAGCTTGTCTACTAGGCATCTTAACAGTAGCCTTGCTCTTAGTGACTTCGTAGAAAGAGTTGGAAGCCACTGTCTCATGAGAGAGCATCCATGAAGGGCTAGGAAGGATATGGGACTCTGTAAACAAAGAGACACCACAGTGAGTGGATACCTGTCCTGGGCTCAGTGGAAAGCAGGGAGTGGAGGCCTTAATATCACAGGACTGAGCTGCTGGAGGCTTGAATAAAGCAGGAAGAAGGGCTGCTGGGGACCTCTAGGTCCCTTTGTCTCAATTTCTCTTAGGCCCTCACAAAATGACTTTCCCTCACTTTTACTAGCCTATGTTGTCCTCAAACTCATGATCCTCCTGCCTCAGGATCCAGATACAGCAGTGGTTCTCAACCTGTGGTCGAACATCAGATCTTTACAATTCATAACAATAGCAAAAAGTAGAAATGAAAATAATCATATGGCTGGGGGGGTCATTGCAACATATATTAAAGGGTCCCAACATTGGAATGGCTGAGGACCACTGCTGTAAAGTGTTGGGATTACCAGCCTGCATCACCATGTGGCACCCCCCTTGCTTTTTAAGAGGAAACATTACTTAAGATGCTATGTCTGTGATGGTAAGTCTTGGGTCCCCTGCATGAGATGTGGATAGCATGTTTGCTTCAGCATCGTGACCAAGACAGGCAGGAAACTATTTGTCACATTGGATAAAGGCAGGCTTATCTGTCTTCAGATATCTACATGAATGCACCGTGCGTGCTGGAGCATGTGTTTTGCACATAAATGTGGGCACATGTATGAGTATGACTCTCAGAGGGTCTCTCACGGTTTTAGCATGTTCCTCTATAAGACCTTTTATTAATCCATTAGTTATCCCACTCATGGCTTCATATAATCCTTCAGTAGACTAAGTAACTGTATGATAAATTATAATTTTGTTAGATGCCATGATACCATCAGAGCATATCACGGGTTGCTTCACTGCCTATCATTTGATGAGGTCACAAGCCTATGAGCTCTCTAGGGACTGTGTCTTCCTGGTCTCAAGGACGCCAACACCTGCTCCTGTGCTTGCCCAGGCTACTGAGTACACTCTTAGGACCTCAGCCTTTATCCTCAAGCCACGCCTGGCCCTGTTTCTCCATACAGCCTATTTCATCTATGTCATTGTGGTGTCGTCTCCAGCCTCTGCAGGCCATATTTCTCCTGCTGCTTTTACACACGAGGCATGCATGAATGCATCTGAGAGTGTTCAGGGGTAGATGAGTACCCCTGGACAGGTGTGCATGAAATCCTGGGAGGTGGGACAGTGAGGTCTGAGTGGTTGGGAGTAGCTATGAACATCTCTAAGTGTGTGACTGTGTCTGAGCTTGGTGGAGCCTGGCCCCAGTCCCAGCCTGGCCTGGAAGACCCTGCGTTGTTGTCCTGCCAGTAATTACAGCAGATAAACTGCTCCAGTTGAGGCTGATGTCCCCGGCTGGCTGCCAGCCGTGGGGCCCCAGGCTGCGCTGTGGGAGTCCATTCATTTTAATAAGAGGTACACCCTGTGTTATTAAGAAGAGTGTTTATTACTGTCGCCACGCACTGACAGCAACTTCCATCATCGTTAAACAGCAGATGGGGGAGGGTAGGGGGGCTGCACACTGCAGCTCCTCAGGAGCTCGGGCCCAGCTGGTGAGGCTCAAGAGGAAGGGTCTCCAACCTCCTTCCAAGCAGGGACAGAATTTTTGGAGCCTGGACCTGCTAGCAAGGTTGAGGCCCACGAGACAACAGATGCTAGAGAGGGATTAAAATCCACCCAATGGTCCAGGGTGTGAAAGAGGATTCTGGGTGAAAGCTTGCTATCCCAGGGGTTAGGCAGATGTGGCCCTGTGTCCCACATGCTTGATGCTTCCTGGGTTCATCAGGGGGAGGCCACACTCTGCTCTACCTGAAATGCCCCACCCGGAAGCTGTCTGATTGTTCCTCAGAATCCTACAGCTTCAGCTGAGTCTAAAGTGGCCACAAACCCACCGTAGCCTACCCAGATGCACTCCCAGGCATCCTTAGGTGAGGTCCAAAGCCCTGTCTGTCCAGTGATGGAAGCTCTAAGGGGGAACCTTCCTCTTCAGTCTCATTCACTCTCCATACACATCACTAAGAACAGAGCCTGCACCAGAAGGCATTCACAGATGCGTAGTCAGTCATGGACTAGATGAAGCAGATGCCTCCTTGTCTTCCTTCTGTCTGTCTAGACATTGAGAATAGGGACAAGGACCCCAGGACTAAACAACAGAGGTGCCCAGGCTTCTGACTTCTCAGAGTCTTACAATTTTTTCATGATGTCCCAAGTCTAAAGCAAGACCAGCTGTTATTTTTTATGTAGCTATTCCCATACAACCATAGTGTACTCTTTTGAACAACTAATTAGGAATTTGGGGAGAGATAACAGAGTCTGTGAAGTACCCTCTATCCAGTCATGAGGACCTGTGCTCCATCTCTAGAACTCATTAAAAAACAAGCATTTGTAATCCCTGAGGTGGGCATGGAGAGATGGTACATTCTTAGCTGGCTAGTTAGTCTAGCCTACTTGGTAGGTGGTGGGCCAGTGAGAGACCTTGTCTCAAAAAAAAAAAAAAAAAAGTAGAAGCAAGTAAAGAACAATGCAACATGCCAAATTGTTCTCTGGCCTACACATACACACACACACACACACACACACACACACACAAACACACACACAAACACATACACACACCATAAACACACATAAACACACACTCCCTCACATACACATACTACCAATATATATATATACACACACACACCACACACATATGTTGGTTGTATGTGTGTGAATGAGTGTGTGTGTATACACACACATATATATAAACACACACATATATAAACACACACACACACATATATATAAACACACACATATATATATACACATACACACACACATTAAAAAAACTTGGTGTAGGGGTGGAGAGAAGTCAGTCAAGAGCACTGGTTCCTCTTGCAGGGAGTTCAGATTTGACTCCCAGAGTCTGTATAAGGCCCCACAAAAGTCCATGAACTTACAGACTGTCTTATTTACTATCAGGGTACTCCACACAGTATCATTTCTGACCAAGGCACTCACTTTACAGCCAGAGAAGGTGGCAGTGGACCATTATCATGGAATCCACCGGTCTTACCATGTTCCCCACCATCCTAAAGCAGCTGTGTAGGGAGCCAGCCGCACCCTAAAGATGGCGCTTGTATCGGGCCTATGACTAAGCGGTTTAAGGAAGCTCCTTAGTAAACAAGTCACTGCGCATGACACCTTGTAATTTTCCAGCAAGAAGCCTGGCCCCCAGACAGATACATCATATCGGGTGAGGGTGTGCTGACCAATGGGAAAGGCCCACGTCAGAGATAAACAATGTTGCCTATAAAAGCGGCTTGCCTGGGAGGCTGGGGGTCTTCCATTCTTTGCCCTAGTGTGTGAAACTTCAATAAACCTGCTGCAGAAGGATCCTGTTGTACTGCGTCTTGTTTGCGGGCAAAGAAGGCGTGGGACACAGCTGCCCTGATAGGAAGATGGAATGGCTTCTTGAAGACACAGTGAACATGTTCTCCAGAAGGCGGTCTCTGCTATGAATCAGCATCGAATACATGGTATAGTTTCTCCATAGCCAGAATCCACAGGTCTAGAAATCAGGGGTAGAAAAGGGAATAGTTTTACTCACTAATACCCCTCACCTAGCAGGACAATTTTTTACTTCTTATTTCCTTTACCTTAACCTGGAAGTTTTGATTGCAGAGGCGGGAGTGCCCTAACCTAGGGACACAAAAACTTTCCATTGAACTGGATGCTCAGACTTCCTCCTGGCCACTTTGGGCTTCTGATGCTCTTAAACCAACAGGCTGGGAAAGGAATAACAGTGTTATAAGGGGTGAGTGACCCAGATTACTATGGGGAAATTGAATTGCTTCCACAATGGAGGTGAGGAAGATTATGTCTGGAATGAAGGAGATCCTTCTAGGGTCTCTTGGTGCTACTATGTCCTGAAATTAAAATCAATTGGAAACTACAACAGCCTAACCCAGGTAGGATGACAAAAGGGCACAAGCCCTTCAGAAACAAAGGTATTGGTTATTCCTCCAGGAAGAGAGCCAAGAATTGCTGAGGTGCTTGCTGAGGGTGAAGGAAGTACAGACTGATAGAGGAAGGTAGTTAAAAATACAAGCTAAGGTATTGCAGAATTATTCACTTGCAATATATCAAATAAAAGATTAATATTTATTGAGGAGTTTTATAAACACTCGCTGATACAAATTAAACCTTAAGACAATTCTTGGAGAGTGGAGCTCTTCACTTCCCAAGAATGCAGGAACAAAACAGTATGCCCGGGTCCCAGTGGAGTCTGGCCATGCTTCATTCAGGGTTCTGATACCCCAAAGCTATGCCTCTAAGCTTCCCTAAATAATACCCGAATCCCACTACACTAAGGCACATGACCATTTGTAGGATTATAATGGACATGAATATTTCTGTCATATTTTGTTAAGAATGTCTGCACAGATATTTGTGTTTTCTGACTTCTTTATTATGTGATGATCAGCAGTGAAGAGAATGCCAATGGTATTGAGCTACTAAAAGGAGGTCCCTCAAGGAACATTGCCACCAATTCTAAAATTTATAATGCATTTACAGTTGTTTGATGGATTGATAGTTATAACATGTTAGGCATAGTTATAACCTGGTTAAGTATATGAATTTGTGATTGCATGTGGGATATTTATATTGTGTTAGGTATAATTATACAATTACAGGCCCTCAACAGTCAAACGTAAGTGGAGGAGGAGCCCAGAGGATCTATTACTGCTGAAGATTAGCAACTGATAGACTGTGAGAGATGAGGAGCTCTGCTCTTCAGCGATGTACCCAATGGTGAACATGCTAAACTCCAGTGGATACTCCCATTCCTAAGGCCACATAGACCGCCCTGGTAAAATCCAGAGAGACACAAACTAAAAAACAAACCAACAACAACCCAGAAAAATAAACAAATAGAAAAAACCATGGATATGGTGAAGAGGTGAGTGGGGGAGAGGTAGATGGATAGAGAGACAGCAGGAATATAAACAGAATTGTTATATACATGGATGAAATTGTCAAAAAAGCTTGGTTAATCTTTTAAAAACCCTCTAATCTTCCAGGTGGTGGTGGTGCATGCCTTTAATCCCAGCCTTCTGGAGGCAGAGACAGATCTCTGTGAGTTTGAGGCTAGCCTGATCTACAATGTGAGTTCTAGGACAGCCAGGACTGTTAACAAAAACAAACCAACTTTGAGCTATGAGCTCCTGTGCTGTCTGAAGAATATTAAGTATTGCTTGTATTTGACCAGAAAGTACTGAACTACTAAGGAGCTGTAAGGCCTTAGGTAAGTATTTTCCTCTCTGGGCTTTTACTTTGTCTTGACCAAAAGAAGATACTCAACAAGCTGAACTCAAGGTTATTCGCAGCACTCAGGCCTCAGCACCATCAGTGTCATGGGCACAATCCTTTCTCACAGGGGCAGTTTCGGCCATTGAGAGCCATTTAACAGAATTCTGGATTCTACCCCACTAGAATCCTAGAGTGGAGAAGGGATGTATTTGGAGGAAGTGGGCCACTATAGGTGTGCCCTTCAAGATAATAACTTGTTCCCTGCCTTCGCATCTCTCACCTTCCTAACCATTGTGAGGTGAGCAGCTTTACTCACAACTCCCACATTCTCCACTACATTGTCCTTCTTATCACAACCCATCTTTAAGCCAATCTTCTTGGGCATTTTGTCACAGTGTTGGAAAGATGACTCATCTATCAAGGATTCTAAAAAAAAAAAAAAAGATGTACTTATTTATTATGCACACACTGTTCTGCCTGCAGGCTGGAAGAGGGTACCAGATCTCATCATAGATGGTTGTGAGCCACCACATGGTTGCCGAGAATTGAACTCAGGACCTCTAGAAGAACAGCCAGTGTTCTTAACCTCTGAGCCATCTCTTCAGCCCTGACACAGATTCTTACAGAGGCTTTTGTTTGGTGGCCACTGGGCAGCCATTGCTAATCCATTTCTTCACTAGTACTTACCAGACAGCATTGATACTCAAGTTCCCATCTTCCCTGCAGTCAGGGGTAGCTGTGAGAACATTCTCTGGCTAATGAAGTAAAACCCTACTTTTCCTTATGAAAATGTCAAGACAGTTTCAGCGGTACTGAGCTTTTTCCCTCTTCATGTCTCGAAGACTGTGATATCAGGAACTGCAGCAGCAATCCTGTGTCTATGAGGCACAAGCCATAAGCTAAAGATGGCAGAACAAGAACATAGTGAGCCTATACCTTGATGTATCTAACGTCCACATTAACCCGGTGACCTCCGGCTTAGTATGCAGACTATATGCAGCCTGAGAGCAAAGCTATTTCTGCTTACTTTTATCTGACTCACATATCCTTCTGGACAAGGAGGAGGCAAGATCTCAAGCCCAGGCTGGCCTCTAGTTCCTATGTAGGTGAGGACGATCTTGAACTTCTGATTCTCCTGCTTCCGTACCCCCACTGGTGCTGGGATTACAGGCATGTATACCTAGCCTGATTTATATGGTGCTGAGCTTCCAATTCAGTGTCGCACATACTAAGCAGCCACTCTACCTGCTGAGCTATATACCCCCAGCCCACAGATGTTCCTATCTACTGCTAGAAGCCAAGGCTTGGCTGGACAGGTGACTCGAAGATAGACTCCAATTTTGAGGACTATTGATTTGGGCCTCAAGGAAGCTGAACTTGCTCTTCTTATTAAGTTGTGACTTTGGCTCTAAACAGAGGGACAAATGCATGTTTTTTTCAATAGGCAATGCCACACATTCATGATCGATTCAGTGAGACAGGTGCTAGCTTATCCAGTGTGTATAGCTTTCCAGCCTGAGGCCCAGAACTGTTCACAGTACCCAGCCCTCCCTTTCCTGCCTCCTGGCCCAAGAGGAGGAAGCCTGAGACCCTGAAGTCATGTACCCCTGCTTCTTAATCATGCCTATCACAGTGAGTTTGGAGCCAGAGAGGAATGTTGCTGAATAATACCACATTTTAAGTTCACATCTCTTGATCTAGTGGTCTTTGCTTGTTGAGCAAATCCTTTCTTATCATTAGTTCCAGACCAGGTCCTGTTCTAAGGACTTTATCAGAATGGACTTTAATCATCCTGACAATCTTACAAGACAGTGGCTATTCTCCTCACTAAAAAGGGCTCATCACTGAATCACTGTAATCCTGCGTGAAATGTCTAGTGGCTGACTATAAGACACTGCTCTTGTAGGAAACACATGACACAGAGTGCAAACTGCTTTTAAATTGCAAGCTTGATGCCAGAGTTTGATTCCTAGAACCCATGAAAAAAAAAAAAAACAAATTTATAATTGGATGTGGTTGAAGCCAAGATTCAACAGAATGGCCTGGTAGAGAGACAGGTCTGGAAGAAGGTTCTCTCTCTCTCTCTCTCTCTCTCTCTCTCTCTCTCTCTCTCTCTCTCTCTCTCTCTGTGTGTGTGTGTGTGTGTGTGTGTGTGTGTGTGTGTGTGTGTGTGTGTGTGTGTGTGTACCAGAAAAGCCAGTTAACTCTCAGGCTCCTGTCTCCCACTGATGCTCCCTCCATCCAGATAGACTGAGTGGGCTGAAAGTAAGGTGGGAATGTAGCTAGAAAGAAGTGTCAGGGTCTTAGTGAGATATCCCAAACATCACATGTGGCTTTCAGGGGCTTCTTCAGGAGTCATGCCTCCTGTAGAGGAGAAGAGGATATGAATGACAGATAGGGAGGGGCTAAGATGGAGCTTGACCATGGATTACAGAAAACTGATCCTGTCCTGTCTAAGACTTGAAAATCTGAATCTGATGAACTCAGTGAGACCAAATAAAAGATGTACAACAGCAAATGTGATGTCATGAATTATGAGTTCCAATTAGTCTCCACTGAGCAACACTTAAGGAATAGATAAGGACTTGGAAGCCACCTGGTGTCTTATAAGTAGATGTATTTCTGAATCATCAACTCAGGGGACATGGCTTCCCAGGTCAGAGTGTCCATTCATTCTCAGATATTCTAGAGGAACTAGAGCTTTATCTAATAGGAGATTTAGAAAAAGATTGGATATGTGCCACACACACCAATGACATCATCCCCAGCAGTGCCCTCTGTCCAAGTGATCTGTTACCATGTAGAATGCACCACCAAGTTTTCTCTAGAGGTCCTATAAAGCTCCAGGCATGGTGATGCTCTTTCCTGAAGCCCACCTTTTAAAAACTCTACAGAGAGCCTCAGTCAGGCAGGACTCAGCCAGGATCTCTTTGCTTGAGGCGGGTCTTCCTCTTCCTGGCATCTATATCCGGTTGCCACCCTTCTTCTGCCTTCCCTAGGGATACATACAGGGTAGCTGTGACATTGGGCCTTGTGGAGACTGCCAGCTTTGGCAAGGTTGATTGGGACCCACATGTCAGCTGGGGCCACTTTCTCATCACCGTAACTCTATGCCAAATAACAAGACCACCGAAATCTGCCCGAGCAAGCCTGGGGAACACACTCCATTACTCTCTTTTATTCACCCGGGAGATTTATGTAGCCTATCTCCCTTCCCTTTGTCCACCTGCAAGGGCCTATAAGTCATGTCCCCAGGCTGACAGGTCACAGGGCCTGTGCTGCTGCTCTGTCAGAGTGAGTGATGCCAGGGGGTGATTAAAAGAGAGGAAGGGTGAGAGGTCAGCAGCAGACGGCATGATGGGAGTTTGGAATGTAATTATCACTCCTGTGACATACTGCTTGGTTGTTCCCCCTTCTCATAATAGATATACACACTTGGGCACAGCTCTCAGAGGGGAGGAGGTGGTGATGCAGGGAGGTGGCCTGAAGGACCTGTGGAAAGAGGCTTTGTATAATGGGCCTCCCAGGTGAGTGTGGAGTACCAGGCACTGAACACCATCTTTAGTCATGAGGAAGAACGCCTTCTTACTTCATGAGGAATAATTCTCCCCAGAGCCTCGAGACAGGGGAAACTATTGCTGTTATTACTGTCATTATCTCAAAGGAATATATATTAGGGAAGATATTGATGGGATAAGCTCATGGGGTAGTGAGGTGGGCTAGATGGCTTGCATAGTCACACGCATCTTTCTCGGTTCCCATTCCCACAGTGTATCTAGGCTGGACACGACTTGCAGTCAAAATGGGGTTGTGTGAATGCTAGGTCTGGATGTGACAGGCCCTAGAGGGCTCACTTTCGTTGTCTTAGGGTTTGGAACCGCCGTGTAAGGAAGTCTGTGTTATTGTACTGGAGACATCAAGTGAAGAGACAGGCTCTGGAGGATGACTGTGGAGACAGACAGAAAGAGAGAGACCCAGATGGCTCATCGCTTCAGCCTCTCTGCTTGATGGCTAAGCAAGAGAAAAAGATCATTTTGCATTCGTCTCTCCAAATTGCAGGTAGACTCAGAGCAGAGATGAGCAATCCCAGCTAAGCTCTGCCTTGCTCTCTCTAGGATCCTAAAGTCATAAGCAGTAACACGATGGCTGTTTTTAGTGACACTGTTTCACATTTCTCTTACTGATCAGCCAATCTTCTCTTTGGATTCTTTTGCTCAATTTGAGATAGAAATCACAAAGAGGCAAGATAGCATCTGAATGAAATCTGAATGAAAGTTGTGTTGGGGCTTCTCTGTCTAAGCATGAAGGACACACAAGACAGTTCCTGGGCTGCTCTGGAGGAAGGCTTGTGTAGTATGAGGTATTCACTCTTTGTCACATTGAGGCTTCTATTATTGTGACCAAAAAGAAACACGGGGGAAAAGGGGCTCATCTAGGCTTACACTTCAAGGTAATAGTCTTATGCAGTCTTATATCACAGAGAGTAGTTAGGGCAGGAACTCAAGCAGGGCAGGAACCTGGAGGCAGGAACTGTAGTAAAGGTCACAGAGGAATACTGCTTACTGCCTTGCTCCCATGGCTTTTACAGCCTGATTTCTTATATACCCCAAGACCACCTGCAAAGGAGTGGTATTGTTTGTAGTGAGCTGGGCCCACACACATTAACCCTTAATTTAAAAAATGTCCTACACACTTGTAAACAGGCCAATCTGATTGGGGTTCCCTTTTACAAAATAACTACAGCTTGCATCAAGTTAACATGAAACTAACCATCACACTGTTGCAGTCCTTGGAATAGTCAGAGCTGACAAGTCTGCAGATGCAGCGTCTGCAAAAGCTACACGGAACAGGAGGTATTATCAGGAAAGACACTGCCTCAGTTGCTCTTTTTGTTTTTTTTTTTTTAAGGGAGGAACAAATGACTCTGTTTTTAATTTAATTTAATTTTATCACCTGTCCATAGCTGCCCTTGGAATGCTATGCCCTTGTTCTTCCTCAGGGCAATAGGAACTTTGGAAAGAAAGCTGGGATATAGTCAAACTTGAACCCAGCAAGATTGGGAGGAGAGGGCCTCTGAGGCAGTCAGGGTTTTTATAAATGATCCTCCTCACACACACCCCCACCCCATGTATGTGTGTGTGTGTGTGTGTGTGTGTGTGTGTGTGTGTGTGTGTGTGTGTGTGTGTGTGTATGGTTCGTGCACAAGTGTGAACAGGTGAGTGCAGGCACATGTGTGTTCCCCATTTGGAGGTTAGGTACCTATCTTGTTTTTTAAGACAGACTATCTGACTAGCCTATAGCTCCCAGATTAGGCTAGGCTGACTGGCCAGCAAAGCCCAGGGATCTGCTTTTCTTTGCCTCCCCAGTGCTGGGATTAGAAGTGTGGGTTCTGGAAGTACTGCCTGAGAAGGAACACTGCAGGAAGGCTTTGTGTTCACAGAACAAGAGAGCGGTGTGGCCAGGGTGTGGACATGAAGCATTGGGTTTTGAACCTGAAGACCAGTGAAGTTGAGAGAATGGTGGTCCCTGGCTTCCAAAGCTAGATATCCTAAATAAGGCTGTAGCTGTTGTAGAGGGAGGCCAGGCAGGTCTCTCTAAAAGCCTTCAGAGACACCACTGAGAGATTTCTTCACTGTTCACAGCAACTCCAAGAGGCAAATGCCTGTTCTTTCACCTTTCACAGCATCGGTGTAGAGGGCTGTGGGTAGATGGGTTGTACAATCGGGATTCACATCCTAGGTTTTCCCGGCATGGCTGTGTGGCCTTGGATGCACATCTCAATCTCTTTGTCCCAGTCTCTTCTTTCCCTCAGATGAGCTCAATTACAACATTCACCACATTTAAATAAGTGTGAGGGTTAAATAATTCAATGTATATAAAGAATGTAAGGGCTGGAGAGAGAGCTCAGAGGTTAAGTGCACAGGCTGCTCTTGCAGAGGACCTGAGTTTGGTTCCTAGTACTCACATTAGGTCACCCACAACTACCTATAACTCTCTTCCTGGGGAATCTGATATCCTCTTCTGGCACCTGCCTTAGCGTGCACATACCTCCCCCCCCCACCCCCAATACACAGTTAAAAAGAAGTGGTACACATCTTTAATCCCAACACTTGTGAAGCAGAGGCAGGTGGGTCTCTGTGAGCTCTAGACTGGCCTGCTCTACACAGCTAGTTGCAGTGAGACCCTAACTCAATAAAAAAAAAAAAAGTAATACAAAGCCAAAATAAATTCCTGTACATGTGGAGCTTCTAAGTATTACTGAGTTAAAAAAAAAAAAAAACATAAAAAGTCATTTATGTAAAAGTAAAACCATACCCCAAAATGATAACATATAATTTATTTAAATGTTTATTACATTTTATTTATTTATTTAGTATCTGTACATGTGTGTGCCATGGCACACACTTGGAGGTCAGACCACTGATAGAGGTTAGTTTTTTCCTTCTGCCATGTGGGTTTCTGGGATCAGACTCAGGTCATCAGGCTTGGCAGCAAGTGCCTTTACCCACAGAGCCACCTCATCAGCCCCCAGCAATGCATATTTTCTGTTTCTTTTGTTCTATGAACCACAGAGACTTACTTTCATGGTTCTAGAAGCTGAGAGTCACTGGCTGGTGCAGCATCTGGTGAGGCTCGTTTTATGCTCCGAAGGCTGGTGCCTCGGCCTGTGTTTTTGGGTGTATATTCTCTAAGAGCACACAGATGTGTAGTGAGGTGCACAGAAAGCAAAATCCAAGAGGTTATGCACCAAGCTATTGCCGGTGGGAGAGTAATGGAGACTTGAAAATTACGCAAACATTATTAGTACATAATTAGGAAGAATTTGTTTTCATATACTCTTTATAGACAAAATCTGTGTGTTGTGCACATATTGAGGGGCACATGTACCTGTGCATATGTGTAGAAGCCATGGGAAGATGTCAGTATCTTTATAAATAGTGCTCTATTCCCTGGAGACAGAGTCTCTCATTGAACCTGTAGCTTACTACTTTTTAGTGAGGCTGGTTGGTTGACTAGTAAGCCCTAGGAATCCTTTTTCTTCTTCTTTTTTTTTTTTGTATCTGCTCTACCCTTGCAGTACTGGAGTTATAGGTATGACATGCTCAGCTCAGTTTTTTAGTTTTTTTTACATTTATTTATTTATTTATTTATTTATTTATTTATTTATTTATTTATTTACTTATTTACTTATTTACTTATTTACTTATTTACTTATTTATTTATTTACTGTGTGTGTATATATTCATAGGTGTAGGTCAGAGAACAGCTTGCTTTTTTTGGTTGGTTTATTTATTTATTTATTTATTTATTTATTTATTTATTTATTTATTTATTTACGGTGTGTGTATATATTCATAGGTGTAGGTCAGAGAACAGCTTGCTTTTTTTGGTCTATCATATGGGTCCTGGGGATCTAACTCGGGTTATTGGGGTTCTTGGCAAACTCCTTTACTTGCTGAACTATCTCCCAGATTCCAAGCTCAGCTTTTAATATGGGTGCTGGGTGCTAGGGTGCAAACTCAGGCTCTCACACCTGCACAGCAAATGCTCTTATTTGCTGAGTCATATGCCCAGTCAATCAGAGAATATTCTTTTGGTAGTATAAACTTTGAGATTAGACAAACATAATGTGTTAGTCTACATCTGTAGTAGGAGGTTTCTGGCATGGACTTTCAGGCCTAGCCTCAAGGTCTAGGCCCACAGACAAGCAGAGACACACAGATGCTTACAATAGTTTTAAGCTGATCAGCCTAAGGTCCAGGCATATAACTTGCTAACTCTTTACCCTTCATCTAACCCATGACTCTTATCCTGTTCAGTCATATGGCTTGGTACCTTTTCTCAGCACAGCATAGTTGTCTTCTGCTTCTTCTGGCTTCTCTCTGGCATTCTGCTCTGTTTCTTCCTGTTCCCAGTTCTCCTAGTCTGGTAGCCCCGCCCACACTTCCTGCCTACCTTTGGCCAATCAGAGCTTTTTATTAAACCAGTGGGTGGGACAATTATTTACAATGTAACAACATAATCTCCCACATACATCAGCTGCCAGAGTAGATCAATGTATGCTAGATGGCTTAGACAACCCACACTTTAACAGGTTTTGAAGGCTGAGTGGGTCAAGGTCAAGGGTTCAACGGACACAGTTCCAGACAAGGGCCCTCTTCAGAACCAAAAATGACTTTTCTTTCTGTGTCCTGGCTTAAGGAATACCTCCTTCTTCTTACAAGGCAAGGACACTAACTGTCACAAGGGCCCTACCCACAGGACCTCATTTAATCCTAAATTCCTCAAGGACCCACCATCAAGTCCTACCATTAGGACTTGGGCATTAGGAGTTCAACACATGGACACAAGCATTCAGTCTATAAGATTTGAGTTAGAATCCCAGCCATTACCATATGACTTTGGCATATTATCATTCTCTCTCCAATTCTGATTACTCAATTATAAAAATGGGGATCACGCCCCTCACTTCAGAGAACTGTGGTGAGTTTTTAAAAACCTACACATGTGAGTCCTAATTCCCTGGTGACTCAAACCCTGTTCTGTGTGTGAGCCGAGGCCCCTAATAGACCTCATCTTCTCTTTCTCTTAATTCATGCACATGACTATCTGTATGTGAGCCTCTGATTAATGTGATGGGGCAAACAATAGTGTGGATGTCTATGTTCTCCAAAGTCCCCTGAATGTATCTTCAGTTGGACTTATTTAGGATTTGGGTTTGTCTTAGGTGATTTTGGAAGAGGTTCAAGGAAGCTTTGCTCTAAACTCTGTGTTGTTAGGGAGTGGCTAATTCTCTATTGATGTATGCAATCAATCTTAAGAATAGATTGACTTAAGTTAAAGCTATAATTGAAGAAGCATCCATTATCCTATTAGCTAGTTATGCTAAGAACAATATTTTTGTGATCTTGATGATACTTTATTTGTCATGGTCATGAAGTGGCTTTGTCTGATTCTTATGAAATTATTCACAGTCCCCAGGAAGGCACAGGGACATCTCTGTAAGTGCCAGGCTGTGCTGACACCACAAGTGCCTTTTCTTTCTCATGTGTGAACTTCTTTGAAACCAAACCAGACATTTGTAAAACCTTGGTCAATGACAAGAAAGGAATTGTTTTGTTCCGGGTCAGGCTAGATGACAGTAGCCAAAGTAGCTCCTCAGCTCTATCTAGCCTCACCCCAACACATCAGGACAGCAGAATATGCAAGAGGCAGGAACCTGTGCACCCTGCAGCTGGACCAAGTCAGAGGTGGTGGGTGTTTGAAGGTTGGAGGTAGAAAGAGAATTTTCCCTTATTGAGAGGATGAAAGTCTTATTCTCAGAATAGTGTGGAGCTAAGTCAAGGTGAGAGGTAGTGAAGAGGGTTGCCTTGGAGAGGCGATGGCCATGGAATCAATGAGTGTTAGTGCTGTGGAGGCCATCTGGAACATCAAGGGAGTTAGGGTCCATCAATCACTGAAGAACTTTTTCTCAATGGAAGCCTTCTTAGAAGCCTAGCATGTTCCAGTAATGTAAGTGGTGCTGTTGGAGATGAGATGGCTATCCACTCCCCCTAAACTTTTAGGTCACTGCAGGTCACATGGCCCAAACCCCAATTCTCACTCAACATGTCACTTTCCAAAAGTCTAGGAAAAGGCAGTTTTCCATGTAGGACACTCACTCCCTTCCCCACCAACCTAGTTCCTGTCTTCCATGGCTCTCTAGACTTTACTCATATCTTGTTCAGGTCTTCAGGTAAGATCTCTCTCAAAAGCCTCCACTTAAGAGTGTGTGCTTGGGCATGTTATAGTCTAGAGAACACAAAAAGGCTGGCTCCCATCAGCTTACAAATTCTCATCTTTCCCCACCTCTATGGTTGGTAATAGCATGTTGGTACCAGGAAACAGCCATGGTGCGAGAATTCATACCATAGAAATGGGCGAATGTTATATTTGGGAATTCCTGCATGCTCTGTGTAGAGCCAGTTCAACCCTGACTAGCATACACTTCTGAGAGAGAGAGAGAGAGAGAGAGAGAGAGAGAGAGAGAGAGAGAGAGAGACTTATCTGCTTTTCCTCACTACCAAGACCCTCATCTGTCTTCCCTCTCTGTTCACCACCCAGGAATTAGTACTTGTATAAAATAAGAGCGTTTCTTTGGTACTGACCTAAGTGTGTATCATTCCATGACTGTTCTAGATTTATACTCTGAGGATTTGGGATGCTCATGGTGGTACCCACCCTTGGTGCCTCTGCATTCTAGAACTGTGAAGGTAGCATAGCTTTTTACCCTTTGCTGGTACTTGGGAAACATTAATGTAAAACCCTTTTACACTTCTCCCTCCCTGAAATAGACTCAACTATGGTTTCCTCTCTGACTGTCCCCTCTGTAGAGCTTTGCTGAATGGAGACGGAAGGCCATGTTCATTTCCCCAGGAGGACCAGGGGCTGCTTAGAAAGGACAGTGATCCATCCATTTCTGTGTGAATGAGACTGTACTTTCAGCCGTTGTGGGAAAGGATATAGAGGAAGAGTAAAATCTCTCCACTGATAAGTGCCATACTGCCAAACCTAGGGTAACATCAGAGAGGCTGGAGATACGTAAAATGGAAGGTGCACCAGATAGCTGCTCAGTCCTTCTCAATTCTATGTCCCACTAATCTAAAGGAGAGGAGACAATCTCAAATCCTGGGCCCAAGTCAGGAACTACTCAGTCAGTCTGGCTGCTCTGTGCTTATAATCTCCATAGACGTGCTTGTTCCTCATACTCGATTTTCTAGATTCTTCTGAGTCTAGATTCTAGATTCTCCATGCTGGAGAGATTTTGCTTATGGCAAATCCAGGTTTTCTTTCAACAGAGTATTTATATGCAAACAGCTTCTTACCAAGGAATGTCAAGAGGGTGCTTAGATACACCCTAGTCTTTATCCTTTGATACCTCGGGTGCATATGTAAAACGTCATGATCTGCACCCCTAAGGGCTGTGTACTGCAAAGAAAAAGTAAAAGAAAGAAAAGCGGAGCCATCCGCCAGTGTGTCTGCTTTTGGCTGGTGCGGGCGTCGGTGTCAGGGGCTGATGGGAGGAACTGAGGGCCGGCGCTCAGAGGCTTTTAAAGCAAGAAAGAAGACAAGCGGAAGAGATGGAGAAGGAAGTCATCTGAGGCTTCCAGAAGAGGTTACAGACGCTTGGGCTTGGGCGGGAGGAAAGTGTTGGGCGTTGAGGAAGTGCTCTCCACGGCTGGGCCCGAGCCCAGCTGGAGCTCGGTGGGTGGGCGAGCTGATGCCTGCACTGTCCAGACACTGGGAGGAGGCGGGGCGGAGAGCTGGGGAGGGGGAGAAGACAGCGTGACTGTGTCTGATCTACAGTGACGAGTACCAATGTTAACTGTCACCTCTCATCTCCAAACTAAATCACACCTGGAATTGGAGCCACCGAGGAGCTGATAGAGTCAGCCTCGCAGAGGCGACAAGTCAATCAGCACGGAGATGCGCATTCAGAGACAGGCTCCACCAGGCCCAGCGCCTTCATTCATCCTGGGATTTACACTTGTCAAGCAGCCGCCTGGGGGTGGGCAGAAGGCTGGTCTCACTTCAGCTCCACTTAAAAAGAGATGACTGGCGGCTATCCCCCAGGGCCCTCGCAGGCTGGGTCCCCTTACTCTGGATGGGGAAGGATCGGCAGGCTCCGAGTAAGCCTGTGGGATGCCCAAAACAGCCAGCGGCATCTAGCAGCCTTCCACATGTTTAGCAACTTTGAGTTCAAAGAATATTCTATCTAGGGCAACAAGTCATATTGTTGGGAAGAAGCAATGAGCTTGGTGGGTAAAGATGGATGGATTTTTATGGACCTCGTTGGAGCTAATTTTACGTGTGGTGGAATGATATGCAAGGAAGGAAGGAAGGGGGGAGGGAGGGAGGAAGGAAGGAAGGAAGGAAAGAAAGAAAGAAAGAAGGAAAGAAAGAACACAATGCTTGTTTACTCTATATGGTGGGCTGACGATTCAGTAGCACAGAGCTTCCACACTTAGAAAGACTAAGTGTGTTAAAGGGGCTGGGGGTGTACTTGGTTGGAAGAGTACTACCAGGCAGTTCTGGGTTCAGCTCCCAGCACTTTTGGAGTTCAAGGTCACCCAGGACTACATAGTGAGACTCTACCTAAAAATAGTATCAGAACATCTCAAGTTAGGTTCTACCGAAGCCTTTGAGTTATTGAGTGAATTCATAGCCAGCCCCCACCCCATATCTGACCACACCAGCTATGATCCCTCATGTTTATAAAAAGAAAGGATTTCTTACTTATCAACATAACTGATATAACTTTCATGCCAAGGCAAGTACCTAGACATGTAAATGCCAGGTAAAGAGAAAGCCATAAAGACTTTTTTTTTTTTTTTCCTGTCATTATGAAAGCAGGAAAACTTCATCACAGAAAGTCTAGAGCAAGGCAGAGGGAGAAAGTCACCTACATACAACATTAGCATTTTGATTGGTTCCCCTGTGGTCTTCTCAAAAAAAAAAATCTTTGTTGTTGTTTTTTCTCATTTTGAGACAGATTCTCACTACGTAAATTCTGGCTGTCTCTGAATTCATGATCCTCCTGCCTCAGTCTTCCAAGTAATTACAGGTGTGCACCTCTGTGCCTATCTCTCTTTGCTATACCTTTTACATATGATTTCTCAGGACCCCTTAGCTAAGATTGTGTGCTATGCCTTTGGATGTGGCTCTAGGCTGGGTGGAAGCTTCATTTTCCCCTCTAACCCCCATCCACACTGGTCCCTGAGGACCGGGCTTCATTCTGCCCGGTGCCCAGCACAGACATGGTGATACCAGCACGGGGAAGGCTGATCTCTTAATCCAGATTGGTGTAGTCATTTGGAACTGAAAGTAGCTCTTTTTATGTTGCCTGCTTCTCCGCATTAACTTCTCTTTGATGTAATTTTTGCTTCCGATGCTCTCTGCCTTCATGGGTTAGATTAGTGTGAAATTGGCCTGGCTTCTCTGGAGACTGCAGTGTTAAGCTTCAAATATTTGGTCCTTATTGAAAATCCTTAGCCCACATCAAGGGAGAAAAGTGACTGTGTTACTTGGGAGCAAGTGTGTGTGTGTGTGTGTGTGTGTGTGTGTGTGTGTGTGTGTGTGTGTGTGTGCATGTGTACAAGATTTGGCAGAGTAAAAGAGAAAGAGCTGCATGTTGGCTGGGGTCAGTGAGGAAGTGAAAACTCTTCTCTCTTTATTGACTTCTGAAACTGATAATGAGTCCTAAGAACTTGAAAACTTCAAACGGAAGAAAGCCTGATTACTTGGCTGGACTGCTGACCGGAACTGTCCACGGGTCCTGGTGCTGAAGAAAAAGAGAACTCTGGTTGACTGTGCTCAGGAAAAGTGTGCAATCACATCCTCCTGGTAGTCCCTGTGGGCTTAAAGCTGCCCTCTTAAATGTGCCACCTGATTCAGAGATGACTTTAAAGCACACAATGGTCAGGATTCTAAAATCACTAACACTAGTGGGTCCTACCCCGCTTTGTGTTATCATCTCAACAAAGAGAATTGAGAACTCTAACGTAGGTCAGACTGCGGGATGGAGGCACTCAACTACAGGAGAGAGTCACCTAAGTACAAGGCCTGAGAGAAGGTCCCCCACTTTTAAAGAGGATGGGGGGGGGCTTCCTGTAGTAATCCAGACAGGTCCAGAAGGGAGAGCTCCCCAGGAAAGCAGCAGCTTATGTCCCTTGCCCCCAAATCCAGGTTAACACCTGAGAACATTACTGCCGCACTGAAGAAGGATAGTCCTGACCCTTGTCTAGGGCCAGATACCCGGAATGGAAGCAATCATATGACCAGGGTATTTAGGGGGCTTGGAAGACTCTCCATTTCAAAGCAGATCGACTCCGTATATTTTACTCTTGCTATCAGCCAAGCAACAAGCATCCCATCCAACTTCCTCTGCTCCACTAACCTTGGCCCTTCATTGCATGTCTGGCTTCTTTCTCTGATCCCAGTCTCCGTGACCTTCCCTTCTCTCGCCCTCCTCTTCTCTCCCCTTTCCCTCCATCCCATTGGGCCTTCCCCTCTCGCTTATATCTTCATATTTTTCCGTACTTCCTCCTGCTTCGGCTCCAGGGCCCACTCGAGGCCAGGCCGGACCTTGGCGAAGGACCTTTGGCCCAACTTGGCTCAGCCTCTGCCTCCTTGTGCTTGGGTCTTCCTCTCCCATTCTGGGGTCTGCAAATCACCCCTTTCAGTGTCAGCGGGCAAATTGGTTTATCCTCCCCCCAACCCGGCTTTCATTACCTTGCCGAAATGAAGCGATATCTCCTCACTGAGGCTCCCAGTCCGCGCCGCCGCTGGCATAATAAATGAAGACAAAGTGCCGGCGGCAGAGACCATCTCCCCTCCACACCACCAGCCGCTGCCAGCTTCATTATTCGCTTAAGTTGCCGGAGAGAATTACTTAACCCTGACCCGTGTATTAGGGGCCTGTATTAATGCCACGACAGGCGCCTCTTATGGCAGAGAACAATTTATTAGCGCCGAAACAGGCTGCTTTTCTCTGTCATTTTTCCAATCTGAGCTTTGAACACACATCATTAAACTTGTCTGACTCTCTCTCCTTCTCCATCATTCCTTTCTTTCTTTCTTTTTTTTTTAAACAGAAGCACCGTAGAGAATGGAGATTGTTGTGAAAATCTCCGAGCGCCCCTCCCTCTCTCCTCTCCCCCATTTCTTTTCTTCTTTTCCTCTTTCTTATTCTTTCCTTGGGCTCCTTCTCATCTGGATCCTTGTCGTGTTTTTAGAATCAGAATGTATAGAGAGGAGACTTGGGGTTTCCAGAAGAGAATGGAGTTGTCCTTTGGGTGTGGGGTCTGGGGTGTAGGGAAGTCGCAGTCTCATTCCCTGAGCATCTCAGTATCTCGCCCTCAGTTGCCTCTGTCTGGTCCCTTTGTATGCCTTCAGCAAAGCACCACTTTGAAGTCAGGCTTGGGATGGGTCCTGAGGACCAAAGGAGCTTGCAGTGAGGAAAGGCTGGGTGAGTTTCCCATTTCCCACAGGGGACTTAGAAGTATGCAGAAGCTCCTAGAGATGGCCATGCTGGGCCCAGGTGCAATGCCTGTCATTGCCCTGGAGAGTTGGTTATGAGCCATGCTGCCGCAGGCCTAGCTCTGCCAATCCAGGGCACTGTCATGCCAGTGTCCAGTTCCTATTGTTGGCTCCTCATATGACTTGATCTTAGCACCTGAGCTCAACTTGTAACTTGCACCGTTCACTGTCCTCCTCCTCCCTGGTCCTGACTTTGCAGAGACCATGTGTGTAGAGCCAGCTGCTTAATGGAATCACAGGAAGCCATGCTCCTTCATGGCCTTTTCTACCCTTTGAACTGGGAGATGGAGAAGGCTACTGTCTTTCTGAGGCAGACCTTGGTATGGATAGTTTGAGAAGCAGGAGTGGGGGGTGGAGAGAGTGAGGCAGAGAAGGAGGAGAAATGAGAATGTGTGAGCCTTTGTAGACAGTGGGGTTTGGCTCCAAAAGGGTCCCAGAACTGGGCAAGAAATATACTTCCACTTCTTCTTGGGAGCTGAGGTATTTATCCATAAACTCTTGCTCACCTTCCACTAGCTATAGGGGACTAAGCATATTTCTTTCATGAGCTGTGTATGTGTATATGCACATGGGTATGTGTGTGTGTATGTGTAGAGGGGGTGTATGTATATAGGGGATGCTGCTGCCAAACACCATTCCCTTTGGAGAAAGTCTTGGGACCAAACTGGAAAGGTAAGTCCCCTGTTTAAAGGCTGATGGATTGGGATGCGTTCACATGCACTGGCCAGCACAATTATGCAATGGGTAAGATCAGAGGTGGTCCAGAAGGGTAGCGCTCATCCTTACATCACCCCATCTGTCTACCACTCTCAGCATCCTCTCTCTCAAGTTTCCAGTAGCCATTGCCTCTGGTAGGTCTCAGCTTTGCAGCCCCAGCCCGAGCAAGTGCAGGAGAAACCACGGACAATCGAGGCAGGATGGAAGTGGTAAATAGGAACTGATGGGGATTGTCAGACCACAGCACAAAGACAATTGCATCATTTAAAATCACAAACAGTCAGCCGTGTGTGTGTGTGTGTGTGTGTGTGTGTGTGTGTATGTGTGTGTGTGTGTGTGTGTGTGTGAGAGAGAGAGAGAGAGAGAGAGAGAGAGAGAGAGAGAGAGAGAGAGAGAGAGAGAGAGAGAGAGAGAGAGACACGATTTGCCCTGTAGACTTTCAGCTTAGGATCAGGGTGGGATTTCTAGAAAGGATGCAACTTCTGTGAAGTTTCATTCACTTTTCCCCTTTTTTTCTCACTAGTTGATGTTTTAGGGGATCTTGGACTGTGAAACCAGGGAGAAGGGTGATGAGGGAGTGAAGAATTAAAAGCTCACCCAAGAGGCCAGTGGCTTTTCTAGCCCAGTCCCCTCAGATCCTCTGGGCCTGCAGATTCCTGCAGCCCTCTCTCCAGCGAAGCTCAATGGCTCTCAGGACTTCCCTAATCACCTCTGCTTCCCGCATTAATGAGCCTCTCATCTCACTGATGGCAATCAGGATATTTGCTTATGAAAGGGACACGGTTAATAACACGATTGCTCCCCTCCACCTCCCTCCTTGCTCTCTCTCCCCCTCCCTTTCCCTCACCCTCCACACAATTCTCTCAATTAACGATAGGCAGAAATTAATTTTTCCCCTCGATCGAAACAATTGCCAAGAAGCGGATTGCCAGCGTGGCTTCAGATAGGGACCATTCCCAGCAGAGAGCGGAGAAAGGAAAGAAGATGCAGGAGATAAGCAGGCCCTATCTGCAGGCACAGGACAGAGTAATACAAATGTTATCCTTAGAAATGTACTTAAAGAGGATATGTTTATAATTCGGAGGGGATTTTCAGGGGCTCTCCTGTCCTCCCTCCCTCTCCAGGGCATGCTGCTCCACTCACTTCTGCAGGGCAGAACCCAGGGTTTGATGGGAAGTGACTCCTGCCACCTCAGTGAGAGAGTGGCCCAGGATGAGAAGTGAGATCAAGTTAGTGAGGGTTCGGATCATAGACCAAGGGCCCTGATGAGCCTCCACTGATACCACTCCTTTGCCCTAATTGCTGTGTGGGTCTCTAGGTAACAGCCTGTCTATCTGCCACCTGTACCATCCCCATTGAGCCTGGCTGTGTGATTGGTTCACTCCCTTCCAGTCAGGTCTCTGACTAGGTCAAGGGACAGAGGAGGCCTATGGTGAAGTTCACATCCTAGTGAACTGTCTTTAAGAACCAAGATGCTGCAGCTGAAGAGCCCGGGTTTGAATCCCAACGCTGCTGCTTAGCAACTCTGAGAACATAGAAAGTTGCTTACTTTCTCTGTGGCTTTATTTCTTCACTGGTGGCATGGGGACAAAACCGTCTCCTTGGGTTGTAATAAAGAGGAATGGTGTGTCAATCAGCTTTGCACCTGCTGTTAGGAAATATCTGAGATCTAAGTTTTATTTTGGTTCATGGTTCTGGTGGTTCAAGGCCAAGGTCCTTCAGCCACATTGGTTTGGATCTCTGGACAAGGTAGCATATTATGGCAGGAATTCATGTTACAGTGAGTGATATACTACAAGCCAGGAAAGAGGGGGAACAGGAAGAAGAGGCAGATGGGGGGTAAGGGAGGACACCAGTATTTCATCTTTCAAGGTTCTACCCCTAATGATCTAAGTAAGTCCCATTAGACCTCACCTTCTAAAGTCAACAGTATAGCCCTCAGGCGCAAATCTGCCATACACAAACTGTTGGAGGACGTTTAATATCCAAACCATAACAGTTGATGAATACTTAGAATGTCACGTGGAACATATCAAATGCTACTTAAATGTTGTATACAGAAAGTCTCCACATCCAGGAGTCTGTGGACAAGTTCACTTATCAGTCACCAGGTCCTGTAAAGAATGTGGGCACTTCAAAGGTCTGGTGTCTATATGCTTGGAGTTGTAAACAGACTTTAAGATGCATGGAATTCACACCTTATGAAAGTGCTATGGGATTGCATGGGAAGAAGTAAAGAAATTCAACCAGGACATTCAAGATTGGTTTCACAGAGCAGGTGGCCTCTGGGTGGGGCGTTTCTCTTATATAAAGATTTGCTTATTTTAATTTCATGTGTAAGAGTTTTGCTTGCATGTACGCAAATGCACTGTGTGCCTGTGTGGTGCCTATGTGGGCCAGAAGTGGGTGCTGGGTCCCCGGAACTGAAATTAAGATGGTCTTGAGCCACCATGTGGGCGCTGGGAATCCAGTCTGGAAGTGCACTTAATGGCTGAACCACCTGTTCAGCGCCATCCGCGGAACCCTGAAAAACATGTTGAGTTTTTGTTATAAAGGCTGGTGCTGGCTGCTGTTGGGTAAAGGGGGCAGAAAAATGAGGGGTCTAATTGCAAATAGCCAACAGGTCACCAGGAAAGTTGGAGAACAGCTGGGTGAGCAGAGTAGCAAGTCACTTCCTAGTCTCCATCCGCGCCTAATCCCCACCCCCAACTCTGCCTGCCTCCCGCCTTTCTCTCCACATGCAAGAAAGATTAACTTCTCTCAGTTCCAGAAGAAAGTTATCATTAGCCAAGAATTAAAAGAGTGATTAATGATGCACCCCCCCCACCCCCAGGTCTTATCTGGTGGTGGTGAGCTGGACAATGGGGCGAGCGAGGAGGGGACAGACCAGGGGAGGGAGAAAATGGAAAACAATAAATATTAAGTGTATGAAAAAAGAGAGCGCAGCGCTTCCCACTTGTTACATTGAAGGCGCCTCTCCAGAGGGGGCCAGGCTCCAAATTGCTAATTAGCGCCTCTGAAAAGGCCTGGCTCTGATATGCGCGCGGCTGAAAGGCCGCGTTAATGAAGGCGCCGAGCCCGCTTCCCTTTGACGGGCCCGCAGCCCTCCTCCAGCCCCGGGCCGCCGAACAATGCGGCGGGGAGAGCCAGCTCCCCCAGGCCTCACCGGGACGGCCCGGGCAGCGTTCGAGCAATGTGGAGGGGGAGATAAGGCCGAGCGCAGGGAAGAGCTCCCTCCCAGGGGCCCTGGGAAAATTTGCAGTTATTATGAAGGAGATGAGACAGATTAAAAGCCCTTGTGTTCGCCGCTTTGCCCCTTTATTTAGTGGCTTCATCTTGGAGATGAAAGAAGTTGGAAATGACTTTCTCTGCTTTGCGCTGCAAGAAGCTTCATGGCACATTTCTTGACTTTATTCCTTCCTTTGTTTCTCCCTTCCTTACTTTTAACCCCTGAATGGCTTCTCAGTGCGGCGGTGGGTGCTTGAGGTGCAGAAACAGAGGGGCGGGCTCCGTTGGCCACAGGCGGCCAGACCCCTGGAGGTCTGTGGCTTCATTTCCAGAAGGCTTAGGGAGGAGGCTGGAAGAGCAGCGCCCAAGGCTGGATCTTCCCTGGGCATACCCACACGACTATGGGTATAATATGGCAGTAAGGACTCCAAGGCCAAGTTACTGAGCTCAAGCCCCAAAGCCTCCAAACATAACCTTGCAGGGGCAAGGCACTTTACTTTCCTATCTGTGAAATAGGCATGATGTTATGTAATAGTACTATTCAGATGGTTACTTTGTGGGTGGGGAAATGGATGTCAGTACCAACCCTATCCCTAAGAGTTTGTTTTGGATGTTGATGTGGTGGGGTTTTTTTTGTTTTTTTTTGTTTTTTTTGTTTTTTTTTTTAATTTCTCCTTGTGTGTAGTCTTTCTCTGGTGAGTTTGGGCTTGGTTCCATGATCTACCTGTTTTGGCTAAGATGTCACTTACAACCTTAATTCAAGCAGGGCTGAAAACACATTAAGTACAGAAAATTTCTGCCTCCTCTCTCTTAGTGTCTTTCCTGTTGGAAGGATCCGTAAAGGCTGGCCTCTGGTCAGGAGAACCTGGCTATATCAGCTTGCTGGGGGGATGTGGTAGCCCTATAGGGAGAGTCAAGTCGTGGCACACAGAGATAGTCTAGGATCATATACAGTCATCAACAAGCTAAAAATATATTGGGTAAACCTAGCCATGACCAGCCCAGCTCAGATGGGCAGAACACCCCTGCCATCATGGGGATCTGCTGAATCAATGTTGTCTTAAGTAATTCAAAAGTATATTTTTTTTACATTTGTTTGCTTAGCATGTGCGTATGTGAGTGTGAGAGTGTGTGTATGTGTGTAGAGAGCCTATGTGAGGGAATGTAAGCTAGAGTTCACACAGGAAAACTCAGAGGGACCACCTGAGGGAGAAAGCTCTCAGGAACCAAACTTTGTTATGAGGATTGGCAGCAAGTGCCTCTGTCTGCAGAGCTATACTGGCTAACTGTGAGCCCAGTCACTAAATTTAAAAAGGTTTTTTTTTTCTTTTCTTTTTAAACATTATCACACAAAGCAATGAGTTTCATCATGGCCTCTTCGTGCACATCTATCATCATACGTTACTCTCATTTCTGTCTCCCAAGCAACAACGTTGTTTGTTCTTTACATTTCTATTTATTTGTGTGTGTATGTATGGGGGTGTCATGGCCTGTGTGGAGCTCAGAGGACACCTTGGAAAAGCCAGTTTTCTCCTCCTACCATGTGACTCCCTGGGATGAAATTCAGATCTGTAGGACGGGTGGCAAATATGTTTGCCCACTGGTCATCTCACCTGTCCAGAAATTATGTTTTGAGGTGACTTGATGAGGGGCAGTAATGTGCCGACAGCTACTTAATGTACAAATAGATGCTGAGAATCCAGTGTGGCTTGGGTATAAGCCAGACTCAAGTGGAACTGAACTGTAACATCAGAGTGCTGGCTTTGGTAGGCAAGATGGTGAGCTAGAATGATGGGAAGAAACTGCCAGGGCAGGTTGGAAAAGAGGGTGACGTGTGCTATGTCAAGACTGCTCAAACTCTTGCCTGGATAATTCAGAGATGGAAGCACTTAATGAACTTATGGGTGTGAGCAATGATAATCTCAGGTAGAATTCTGAAAAGGTCAGATGCTCTTGGTTGCTATATTTGCTCAAATATGGTGCAAAAGAGGTAAACCAGAGACGGGGATGACCAGATAGAGGCACTGTTAAGGACCCAGAGCTAAAAAAAAAAAAAAAAAAAAAAAAAAAAAAAAAAAAAAAAAAAAAAGCTAGTTCTTATCTACAGCTGCCTAAATACTAAATGCAACACAAGACTTGAGATGTCTGCCTTCAGGGCTGGACAGTCCTATACCCCCAAATACTTATTTGTTGAGTGTTGAAGACTTGATTCTCAATGCAGAAATGTTCCCAGGAGGGAGTTTTGGGGAAATGACTGGATCATGAGGATGTTGACTTCATGGATAGATGAATGGGTTGATTCACTAATAAGTTTATATTCTGAGGGTCCATTGAGAAGGGATAGAAACCTAAGAGATAGGGCCAATATGCCTGTCTTGCCCCCAACTCCTTCTTCTCTTTCTCTCTGATTCCTGACTGCATCGAGGTGAGGAGCCTGGTGCCATCACTCTCTTTGAATGATGCTCTGCCTCACCCCAAGCCTGCTAACAGCAGAGCCAAGTAACATCAAGGAAGCTGGGAGCCAAGCTAAAGCTTCCTTCTTGTTAATATATATTAGCCAGGCAGTGGTGTGAATGCCAGAGGCAGGCAATTCTTTGAGTTCAAGGCCAGCCTCGTCTACAGAGTGAGTTCCAGGACAGCCAGGGCTATACAGAGAAACCCTGTCTCAAAAAACCAACCAAACAAAAAACAAAACAAAACAAAAACCCAAAACAATAACAGCAGCAACAACAACAACAAAAAAAGTGGAAACAAAGTATTATGTTATGTGTTTGATAGCTGGGAGAATGTATGGTGTGTATTCATGGGTGTGAATCAGGCATATGCGCCGCAGCACAGGTGTGAAGGTCAAAGGACAGCCTTTAGGTGCTGGTCCTCACTTTCCTGTCTCTTTGATGCTGAATAAGCCAGGCTGGCCAAGCTGAGAACTCCTGGAGATCCTCTTGTCTGCCTGCTGCAATTACAGACCTTTCTGCTACTGCATCCAGATTTTATGTGGGTTCTGGAGATCCAAATCCAGGTTGTCAGGCTTGTGCGTGCCCCCAAGCTTTTCTTTATCTTTAAGAAAGAAAAAGGATTTTAATTGTTTGTTTTATGTATATGAGTGTTTTGCCTGTATGTGTGTTTATGTATGTATATCTATGTATGTATGTCTTTGTATGTATGTATATCTATGTATGTATGTCTATGTATGTCTATGCACCATGTATGGAGAAGAGAAGCCAGAAGAGGGTGTCAGAACTTCTAGCACTGGAGTTACATACAGTTGTGAGCCTCTGTGTGGGTGCTGGGAATCAAACCCAGGTCCTTTGGAAAAGCAGCCGGTGCTCTTTACAGCTGAGCCATCTCTCCGGATCTCTAACCTTTCCTTTAGCTTTGAAAGCTGGCCAAAAGGGATGTTGATGGCCTAGCAAGAAATGCTGTTACCCTCATCACAAACAGAGAAGCATAGAAGTTTTCAGCATCCAGCAGTGATGGGGAAAATAAAAATTATGAATATAGTATAAAGAAAATTAATCAATAAAAACAGAGCTTAACATTGCTGAAGAACAGAATTAGTGAGAAAGAATAATGGTTTATTACTAGACTAGTAGAAAGTTGACTTGAATAAAATTAAATACTTTGAAAAATGAAGGAAATAAACAACCTGGGGCCAGGTACCACAAGAGTAACAGAAAAACAGAAGGAAAAAAGATTTCAATTCTGGCTTCACTATAAACAACATCTAGATAAAGAAAAATGAATGTGATAAACAGCCTATTTGATCTTTCAGATGAAAAGGATAATGGACTTTGAACAGTACTATGAGTTCCTATAATAAAAGGCAAAAAGAAAAAAGAAAGGAAGAAAAAAGGAAATAAAAACCACAGGGTAGAAAGAAGGAGGAAAAAGACAGCAAAGAAAAGGGGAAACTGGGGAGGCGGCTCTGTGGACCTGGGGTTGGTTCCCAGAACCATATATCAGCTGGTTCATGGCTGCCTGTAATTCCAGCTCCAGGACTCTGTGGGCTTTTGCATATATGCTGAATGTATGCATGTTTTCAGGCTCACACACCTGCACATAAAAATAATTAAATTGTTTTAAATTTAAAAAGAACTGGGCAAAGAAGTACATACATGTAATTCCAGCACTTAGAAGGCAGAGGCATGTGGATCTCTGTGAGTTCAAGGCCAGCTGGGTCTGTGGTCTACATGGTGAGTTACAAGACAGCCAAATCTACAGAGACTCTATTTCAATCTCCTCCCCACCATCAAAAAAAATCAAAAAATGAAGAGAAATATAGAAAAAGAACTTAAAATAACCCAAAATATGTGTACAGATTTGACTTGAGATGGATTTACATCCCAACAATCCCATTAACAATTGGAAAATATGAGTTTAAAATACATTTAATATCCCTAACCTGCTGACCACCATAGCTAAGCCCATTTTAAACATACTCGGAATGCTCACCTGACTCTATCAGGCAAAATCCTCCAACCAAAGCCCACGGTGCTGTGAATTGTTGACTCTCTCTTATTATTTACTGACCACTGTACTGAGTGAAAAGCGGAATCGGTATATGTATACTTTTCAATGTTATTGTAAAATAAAGAAGGAATTGACAATTAAACCATCCTAAGTCAGGAGCTGCCTGTAATTTGAGTTTTAAAAGTAGATGAGAAGGAGGAAAAGAACTTTAAGAAACCACCACTAAAATGTTCTTAAAAGTCAATAAAACTTAAAAATTCACAGATTTAAGGAGGCCTGCCACTTCAAAGTGAAGAAACAAGATGGAATTGACGCTAAGGCGTCATAAGCATAATCAAAATTTTAAAGACAGTAAGGAAGGCTGGAGAGATGACTCAGCAGTTAGGAGCCCTTGTTGCTCTTGCAGAGAACAAAGGTTCTCAGCACCGACATGGTGGTTCACAATCATCTGTAACTCCACTTCCAGGGAACCGATCCCTATTTTAGACGCCATGGGTGCTAGGGACTCATGTGGTACACATATATTTCTGCAGGCAAAACAGTCATACACATAACATAAATCTAAAAGCACCTTTTTAAAAAACCCAGTGATAAGAAAGCAATCCTAACAGCAACATGAGTTCAAAACCACACTATGTACAGATAAAGGAAGGCAAGAAGAATGGCGGATTGACTCTTTGAATGATGCAAGCCAACAGACAGTGAGGCAACACTTTTAAAAGAATAAACAAGCAGGGCAGCGGTGGCTCACACCTTTAGTATCTGCACTCAGTGGGCAGAGGCAGGTGGATCTCTGAGTTCAAGGCTAGTCTGGTCTATAGAGTGAATTTCAGGACAGTCAAGACTACACAGAGAAACCCTGTTTTGAAAAACAAAAATAAAATAATAATTTTAAGTAATAAATAAAAACATTGTCACAGGATTTTCCACCAATAAAAGATATCTTTCAGAAATGAAAATATAAAGACTTTTTTTTAGAGAAATGAGATCTGAATAAATCATCACCAACGTGAATACCAGAATGGTAGAAAATACTCAGGGAAATTTTACAGAAAAAAGATCCAGGTTTAAATCTACATAGGGGAATAAAAATCACCCAAAATGATAATAATTGTGTGACTATAAAAACATTTTACTTAAAATATTTAAGCAATAACATGACTAAAGGCAAAAAAAGTAGCAATGTATTGTTTCTGTCACATGAAGAAATAAAATTATGAAAACTGGTGGCTTAACAACCACACAGCTTTGTATGCAGAGGACATAGTGGAGACCCATGCAGGCTTCACGATTGCCACTTCAGTTTCTGTGGGCTCCCATGAGCCTCATTCCCCATGGGGATTCAATAAAAGCTCCAGAAGTTTTAGAGATCTAACCACAGTCAGTCTAGGAGGATCACAGAGTGGTGATTCAAACCTTTAATCTCAGCACAGGGAGTATCCTGGGAGTGGTGACTTACACCCTTAATCCCAACTGAGTCGAGGTCATTTTAGATTATAGAAGGAATTCCAGGCTCCCAAGAAGGCAGTGGTGGGGCCACACCTTAATTTACCAAAAGAGTATTTAAGGCAGGGATAGAAAGACAGGAGAGGAAACCAAGAGAAGCCAGACTGAGGAAGCTGGAAGACAGTTGGATAAGTTCTGACTGTGGTGTTTATTCTCTCTAATATCTCCAACTTTCTCAGAGATCTATCCCTGAGTTTCATTTATTTGTGCAACATTTCCCATTGTTAGTTGTTGAGTTGTATGCCAATACTGAAACAATCTTATAGAGACTGGGATTGGCTAACCCTCACCACAGGATAAAGACCAGCAATCTTTGAGCACATGGACTCTTGAGGTCTTATGGGATGCATTTGGATCCCACTAATACCTCAGAATGTAAATTTCACTGGTGACTTGATAAAAAGAAACTTGCACACACAGACAACAGGGAAGTGCATGGTCAGCAGGATATGCTTCTGAAGAGGCAGCAAAACTAGCCATCTGTAAACTAAAGAAGGAGATCTGAGCTCAGGGTGTGGCTCAGAGGCAGCCTTAACATCACTGGAAGTAAAACAATGAATGCATGGGAAAAAGGCCTCTGTGGAAATGAATCTTGTGATTTCTGGTCTCTAGAAATGAAGAAAACAAATTTACATTGGGTAAGCTGCCTAGAATGTATCATGATGAGGGCATTAGCGAAGCAACATGAGGGAATGCCATTGGGAAGCAGAAAGGGAGCTTTCTCGAAGGGAAAGTTCTAGAGGGCAGCTGTTGACAGGGGAGAGTGGAGTAGGAATACAAGAATGTAGTTTATATAATGTTGGAGAATCGGACGGATCTAGAACTCAATCCTGGCTCCATCATTTGCCAGCTGTGTGGGTTCAGGCAAATTTAGCTTCTTCATAGCTCTAGATTCTTTCATCTGTAACATCTGTATTAAATAATGTATTGGGGGAAATTAGGGAGACTCTGTGACAGAGGGATTTTTACTAATTGTCATCAAAGTTAAGAACCTTGAGCTGGGTGTGGTAGCACCTGTTTGTAACCCCCGGAACAAACCACTCAACATGCCCAATCCAACCAGTCAAGGCCCTTGGGAGGATTAGAGTGTAGTTTATCTGAGTGAACCCAGTCTAGGCTCATGAGATCCTAAAAACAGAGCCTCTTGCAACTGCCCATAGAGGGAAGCATGAGAACAGAACACAGGCTGAAGGGTTTCTATGTCCTCACCTTTGAAGTTGGTGGAAGGAGCTATAAGTAAAAGATGGTAGGTGGCGAATCATAATCTAATCTTTATCAATAAAAACCAGAAATCACATGTTGGGGTAAAAACCAGAAAGATCTGAGAAGCAGGGGAGCAGCCACAGTAACTTCCTACCTCTACCATTAAGACCAATTAGATTCGGGCTTCGAGGTGGCCTTTAGATGATGATTAAAGGGAGCAGGCATAGGTACCTTGGCCTGAGTACTGCCATTTTGACTTCAGACTCCATTTTACCTCTAGGCTGAAATAAAGTTCAGGTTCCCAAGCCCTAGGGGAGCTGAGAACTTTCCAATGGCTGATCAACCTCCTCCAGTTTAGGTTTAGGTTTACATTAGTTTACATCAGTTTACATCAGTTTAGGTTGGTTTATATAGAAATAGTCGTTAGGCTTCTTTGGTTCTCTAGGAATATTACAGCTGTTTCTAACCACAGAAGGAACAAATGAATCTGATTGGTTGGACTGAAGGGCTTGCCTTGTATGTCAGTTGATAATGATGGGAGACACAAGAAAGCCTCTGATCTTTGATTTCTGATTGGGGAAAAATGCAACTGTAAGTTAGCATGAAACGTTAGTGAATTTTATGCTTATAAACCCCACTTCTGCTCCTACTCGGGGCTGTCTGAACAAGGCTCCTGAGTCCTTGTCCTGTAGCCCTGATAGATCAGTGACTCACTTATGTGGTGTAAAGTCTTTGGAATCCATAAGTGCTGTTTCTTACCTTCCTCATGGCACATAACGGCCTAGGTGTGACAGTGACAAAGTCCAGAATTTGGACTCTTCTTTAGTAACTCTAGAAAAAAACATAGTTTATCAGATGCTTTGAGTTTAGCACAGTGGGGCCTGTATCCAATTCATACAGAATGGTAAGGATATAAACTAGTGTTTTAAGACACTCAATGAGCGGTAACTCATTACAGTGGCTGTAGGAAATGATATCAAATGGCTATTGAGAGGTATGGTGTGAATACTTTTCTACTAGGAGAGATGTGAACAAATGTCCATGTGTATTTACTTCTGATAGGGCACAGATGACAGGCTAAAGAAATGATTCCACTCAAGTCTAGCTTAGTGAACCAGTAGGTATTGTGGCTACTTACAGGAACACGATGACTCAAAGGATGCTTTATCAAAACTAGCCTACACCAGCACAGACAAATCTGTATTCCCAAAGTCTGCTGAAGATCTTGCAAGACAGTGGGAGAGTCTGGTGTAAGTTTGGGATAGGGCCTTGTGACTCTTACTGACACTTGTAAAGTTTGTAACTTCTTTTTTTGCAGACTTACTTACTTACTTACTTACTTACTTACTTACTTACTTACTTATTTATTTATTATGTGTACAGTGTTCTGCATTTATTTTTGCAGGCCAGAAGATGGCACTAGATTTCATTACAGAAGGTTGTGAGCCACCATATGGCTGCTGGGAATTGAACTCAGGACCTCTGGGAGAGCTGTCAGTGTCCTTACCACTGAGCTATCCCTCCCGTTCCATTTGTAGACTTCTTTAGCCTTAAGTTTCCTCTACTTCCGGACTCTTAAGGGGCCTTCTTTCTTTTTCAGGAAGGGAATATTTCAAACAGCTACACAACAAGAGGGCTGAAGAAAATAATAACTTTGAAGCCCACACGATGCCTGCCTATTAGAAGCCTTTAGGAAATACTGCTCTTTAACACAAACACAAAATTTAACAGAGTTAAAGAGAGGGAGATAAAATGAATGATGTGGCTTAGGATATGGAGGACTTCTGTCATTCTGGACCACAACACAGACCCTTTTTTGCCATCTTTAAGGCCATTCTGTGTCTGTCACCCCTGCTGCCAAGAACTGATCTAAGTCCCTGCCTCCAAGGAGGTTTCTTGTACACAGAGAAGATGCCAGAGTTCTGGGAGCAGGGGAGAAGGATGCATGGCTGGGACTCACTTGTTTTCTAAGTAAACACCAACACTCTTGCAACTCTTTGGTTGCTGGAAATAAGAATAACAACAACAAATGTCTGGGAAAATTTCCAGGGTGTCTGGTATTGTTTAGAGAAGATCTGAGTTGGAAATTGGGGGAAGTGAAAAAGGCTGATGGAGATGAGAGGGGAAGAATTCAGTCACCCAGTGTTTCCTGAGCTGGATCTATGCTAACATAGCTGAGAGCTGGGATTGTGACCTGGCTGGGAAAGCAGTGAGATACTCTCTCCTTTCTCTCTCCCTCGGTGTCCCCTTTCTCCATCTCTCTCTCCCTAGAGACAGCATCTCATATATCCTAGGCTTGTCTCTATATAACCAAAGATGACTGTGAACTTCTACTGCTCCGGTCTCTGTGTCCTCAGTGTGGGGGCTTCGGTTATGTGCTACCACACCAGCTTTATGCTATTCTAGAGAGGGAACCAGGGACTTCATGGATGCTAGGTAACAACTTCATCACATGAGCTGCCTCCTCATTAGCTCTTTAACCTGAATCTCTGCTCATGGCTTCCATCTTTTCACAAAGATGGAGTTTTAACCATTTATTTTAGGATTGTGGCAAGTTCTTCCAATTTCCTGGTTCAGCATTTAGTAAATAAATACTTATTTGATTTTTGAACCCATCAAGCACCCGGGATATACACAACCCTGAGCCACACTGGTATGATGGATAGGGCTGAGCCTCAGGGAGCTTTGTTTTGCTTACATAGCCACATCTCCAGGGCTCAGCCAGGGGCCAGGGAAGCTGAAGGTGCTCAGTAAATATTTGCTTGCTGAGTTATTTAGTTGGGGGAGGCAAACTTGCCCATAATTTCCTCTAATTCAAGGCTGAATGAAGAAAGTGTTATAATAGAGATTCTGGTAGGTGCTAGAGTGCGGCAGAAGAGGGGATAAGCAAGGAGAACTCTTCATGGAGATGACTTTGGCTTTGAGCCTTTACATCTCCCCCAAATCCTCGGGGTGTTCCGGGAGAAACAAGTGGTTTGTTGTGCTCAGGCATGGCACAGGAGGCAGTAGACTACGGGTGAAGTGACATGGTCCAAACTGTATTTTAGGACATTTGCTGTGCTGCAAGGGAAGGGTGGCTTTTCTGGAGCAGTGACAAGTACTAGGGCTGAGTAAGGTGCTGTTGGGACATTCAGCAGTGACTACCTGTCAATGGCAAAGTGCAAACAAACAGGAAGGATGACTGAGGTGCGAGGGCACTGTAAGAGTGGCAACTTGAGGCTTGGCTTTAACTCAATAGTAGGCTAGATAGAATGGAAGAAGGAAGAAATGGAAATACTTTGAAGATTTGGGCCTTGGGCTTTGGTGGCAGTGACATTTCTCCAAACAGGAGCTATGGAAGAAACTAAGCCAGATTTTGATGTCTCAAATTATAGATGTGTGTGCACCCAGGGGAGCGTGTGTACCCCGCATCCAGCAGAGAGCAGACTCTAGCTGAATTTAAGACATTTGGAAAGCTTTGGGTTAGCTGCAGGAGACTGGCCCGGCAGGAAGGATGAGACCCCTGGGAGAGGACTTTAACACCAGCAGAACAGAGGTCTGAGGGCTGTGCACACCTGGTGAATATTTCCATAACTCTTACCCTGTGAGGGTCATGAACTCAAGTTCAAAATAGAATGAATCATTTCCCCACCAGCCCATTTCTCTAACTGATTTCTCTTGCTCATCAGTCTCCGTGTTACTTTGGCTCCAAATCTGTTATCTTTGGCATCTCCCCCAACTCTTGTTAATAACATTGTCCTTTTTTTTTGCAATGAATATTGCAGAAATGAATTTACATACTTAGCATTTTTAAAAGTTAATTTTAATTTTTTCTTAGAATAAATAAGTCTTAGAAGAATTTCAAAGCCAAAATTCACATACATTTTTTAAAAAAACTTTTAAATATTATAATAATTTTAGTTTATGGAAAAATTATGAAGATTCTATAGCTTCTATATTAACCACATACACCCAGTTTCTTCTGTTTACATCTTATAGAACATGTATCGTAATTAACACATTTTTTTTACACAGGTCTTGCTATACTGGCCCCAAACTGACAATTCTTTCTTGGCCTTCCAAGTGCTGGGCTCAGAGTGTTCCACCATACCCAGTGTCTTAGTTAGGGGTTCCATTGCTCTGATGAAACACCATGATCAAAAGCAACTTGGGGACGAAAGGGTTTATTTGGCTTACACTTCCACATCACTGAAGGAAATCAGGAAAGGAACTTAAAACAAGGCAGGAACCTAGAGGCAGGAGCTGATGCAGAGCCATTAATGGATGCTGCTTACCGGCTTATTCCTCATGGCAGCCTGTTTTCTTATAGAACCCAGGACCACTGGCCTAGGGCTGATACCACCCACAATGGGCTGGGCTTTCTCTAATAAATCACTAATTTAAAAAAAAAAAGCCTACAGCGTGGTCTTCTGGAGGCGTTTTCTTAATTGAGGTCTCAGATGACTGTAGCTTGTGTCAACGTGACATAAAAGAACCCAGAACATCCAGATAATTATTCAACTTTTACTACATTATTATCATCCACTGAAATCTATCCCTTATCCAGATTTACTTTTCATCTCATTTTTCTTTTTCTAGTCCAGTATCCATCCAGTTTACAACATGTCATCTACTGTTGTGTTTCATTTTAGGCTCTTCTAAACTTTGACAGTTTCTTAGATAGCTTCACTAACAGTTTTGAGGAATACTGGTGTGGCATTCTGTAGGCTAGTTTTCAGCCATAGTTGGTCTGATTGAAAGGAGTCCTGTCCAGCAAAAGCATGGTGAATGTGGTTCTGGCAAATCTTACCCTTTTGCCCATTCCCTGGCAGAAGTGCTTACTAAAATCCCTTGTATTTCTGAAGTAGCCATCAAGGTCTATTCCCTTATTTGGCCCCTTCCTCCTCCAGAGGCTAACTACCTGTAGGGAGTGCAGCCAGCTGGCATGGTGAAACAGCAGTTGCCTTGTTCTAGGTGGTGTGCCTAGGCATGTGCATTAGCTGCCTCTGCTGCACCAGCTTGGAGTCGGCCATTGTGCATGGTGATTGGTGACACATGGTCATCAAGATGCTGGAAGCCAATAATAGAGGGCCAACACAGTCAAGGAAATGGCTGACAGCCAATGGGAAATTGGAAGGGGGACACAGGTTTGCCCCATATTCTCAGTAAACGAGTCAGTGGGACTGCTGCTTGCTTTAAATGAGTCTGTGTCTACTTCTTGCCTGACTTCCGGTGCCTTTTTCATTGGCACCACACCTTCTCACCTCCTCCCCCAAGGGGAGCCCAGATAGAATGATCTACAACAATTACCAAGGTCCAGCTATCAAAGTACTGAAGTCCAGCAATCAAAACCCTTCTTTGGCTCACCTAATTAACATGCCAAATTAAAATTAACCACGGGCCCATCCTGACACAAGGCTTCCCATTCTATCTTTATAAACCAACTTTGCTCGTCTGTCTCCCCTCTATCTAGAGGCTGTCCTTTGTCCCTCTGGGACAAATATCCCTGCCCCCTTCCCTTGTACTCTTCCCCTTCTGCCTCATCCTCTATCCCTCGTCTTTGTTTCTTATTCCTTGCCCTCTGTTCCTCTGGGGAAAATAAATCTCCTTTGTGCTGAGAACTTGGTCTTGAGAGTCCTAAGCCTACCCGTTTCCTTTCACCATCCCTTACTTCCTTTCTCAAGCTTAAACTGGGGCTATGGGTTTTGAAAGGAAAGCACAATAAAATGTCACTCACTTTATACGTCATATTCTTGTGCTATCAACATAATTGTTGATATTAATCTTGATCCTAGAAAGGTGTAATACTTACTTGTCAGACTCTCCACCATAAAGCGACTCCTTTTTGGGTCTCTTTCAGAACTGCACTATCCGGAAGGAAGTTGCTATGCACGGTTTGAGAGGAAACAGGGATTATGCTTCAGACGAGCATAAATCTTCTACAGGAAATTTATCTTCTCCGCTTAACTTTTTCATTTACTTAGTATGAGATTATTAGTATTTCTTTCATGCTTTGAGTTACAATGCAGTATGACTTTCTTTTTTACTCAGATTATGTACACTTTTTTATATCTTGAATAACTTAAAGCGAAGGCAGGTGACCCACTTCTCCTTAACATCAGCAACCTAAGGGAGAGGTCTTGTCTCAGGTCTCATTGGCTTCTCACCCTACTCTATTGCATTCTGTCCTTTGCCTCCAGCCCTACTTCCTCGTTTCCCGATGGCCCGCCCACCGTGGAGCGGAAGTGGGTGCACCGTAGGGCGGAAGTGCAGGGCGGGCATATGTCCTCTCTTATAGCCCGCCCCTCTCTTACCATTGCAGTCCCACCTCTCCGACCCAGACCGGAAATGAGGTCAGAGAGGGAAACCCGGGCTGGGAGCTTCGGCCCTGAAGGTACCGGGTAAGAGCGGCCGTAGTAGCCGGTGAGGGCGAGAGTGTCCGTGAGGCTGGGCGGGCTCCGGGTGGCGGCGGGGTGGTCTAGGGCTGCCGGGCCGCGGCAAGTGACCGAGGGTGGCGGGGCCTTGTTGCTCTAGACGCGTCTCCCAGCCTGGGTGCTGAGGGTCGGGCCGACCCTGCGGCGACAGTCCCTTCAGCTCTCGCTGTCTCTTTGGTATCCCGAGCATGGATCTCCGTAGCCCTGAGGACGGGCTTGGGCATGGTGGAGAGTCCCCCGAAACACGGCTCTTTCTCACCTCTGTGGCGGTCCCGTGACACCCCTCCCCCCATCGCAGAGAGATTTGAGACAGTTTCTGCCCTAGACAGCTGACCCCCTGTCTTTGGTGAATCCAAATGAGAAGTCGTCTCTTGCCTCCTCCCGTCAGCGACTGGGAGACTAGCTCGCTGCTTCTGCGGCCCACCAGCGCCCTGTGAGTGACTCAGACCAGGTTATCTAGGATGCATGCTCCTGAAAAGTGAGACTGGAGATGCCGGTATACCAGGGTTCTCTCTCTCGGTCCCCTTTGAGACGCAAGGATTCTGCGCCAACATATGAGGACACTTTGTCCCACGTTAAAGTTTCTGCAGTTCTGCCCGAGTTTCAAAGCTGTAGTTCTTTGTTACTTATATTTGCTGTTCCCTATGTTTATCTGCTTTGGGTTTAGGGACAGTTGTCTTCCAAACCCCAGTCCTGGCATTTTAAACTCCCACTGATTGCTAAAGGGAAGTGGTCTTTTTTTGGTTAAAGCTTTTGACACTTTTGAGGAAGTTTGTTTGGGAGCTAGGTGGCCCCATTGCTCTCACAGATGTGGCATGTAAACCAGAAGACTTTTTCTGCCTTGGAATTTGTTGACATAGGGACCCCATGGGAACAAGTTTTAGAAAGCTCTTTGCAAAATGTAAAATACATGATGGGAAATACGGTCTGAGCTCAGCTTCAAGCTCTGATTATGGCTGAGATGTACTTTGGGGCTTACCAAGAGCTGGGGAGAAAGGGCTATTTTAGTATACAAAATCTAAATGTTATAAAGCTGGTATTAGACATTTCTTCTGAAAATGAAGATATGAAAGTTAACGCTACTACTCATGCCTTGAAATGGTTGCTTCTGCTAGCCAGACATCTTCCTCTACCCTTCATATTTATTTTATTTATTTATTTCATTTATGTCTTGCCTTGGTACAATTGGCACTAAAGCACATAATTGGGGTGATGAGGATGAGCAATCTCAAAGTCCTATACTAAAATAATAGTCAGAATAAAAAGTGTCAGATTCCACAGTTTTATGTATCAAGTAACTTCCAGGTGGCAGTTGGTACCATAGTACTACCAGATACAGGCTTTCTTTTTTTGTCTTAGTCTGAGTTCCTATCCGCGTAACCACAGCTCCTGACTATGGACACTATAAAGTCTTCTCAGTAGGTACCACTCAGATCTTTGTCTCCTCTCTACTGCAAGCATTTTTAGGAGGTATCTCAGACCACAGCCTCGACCTCCATGTGACTGGATCCTGCCTGGTGCTCCCTTACCTCTACCATAGTGTTGAAGTTGTACCATTTGCTGTTCCTCTCTGGTGAGACACTTTCTCATGATCAGGCAATCAAGGGACACATTTAGTCGGAGAAAAGGGGAAGCTCTGTTTGTTTTGGCTGATGTCCCAGTTGTCTTCTGGTGAGCCATTGAATATGTTGATTTCAGGTATTTAACAAGGGCCAGACACCTTATATTTGTGGTTTAAGGGTGTGTGGATGTTAGAGACAGAGTGGTAAGTGTAGCTGAATGAAAAGAGTCTATTTTCTATAGCCAGGCAGGGAGCCACAGTGCATTATGTGCTCTATAAAATGACTGAAAATCAGCTGGTCTTTTCAAGCTTTGTTTCAGGCTTTTCTTCTTGTTTGTTTTGGGTTTTTTTTTTTTTTTTTTTTGGCAGATGTGGCCTCATGGATGAGCTAGTACATGACTTAGCCTCAGCCTTGGAGCAGACATCTGAGCAGAATAAGCTTGGTGAGCTATGGGAGGAGATGGCCCTGAGCCCCAGGCAGCAGAGGCGGCAGCTTCGGAAGCGCAGAGGCCGGAAGCGCAGGTCTGACTTTTCTCACTTGGCAGAGCATGCCTGCTGCTTCAGTGAAGCCTCGGAGTCAAGTCTTGATGAGGCCACCAAGGACTGTCGAGAAGTGGCTCTGCTCACTAATTTCAGCGACTCTGATGACACAGCAGTGACCAAACGCCACCCAGCTCTCAGTGCCATCATTAGGAGTAAGCAACATTCTTGGCATGAATCTGACTCCTATATAGAAAATGCACCTTGTCGCCCATTCAGGCGCCGGCGGAAGGTGAAGAGAGTGACCTCAGAGGTGGCTGCCAGTCTTCAGCAGAAGCTGAAAGTGTCAGATTGGAGCTACGAGAGAGGCTGCAGATTCAAGTCTGCCAAGAAGCAGCGTCTGTCCCGCTGGAAGGAGAATGCCCCCTGGACCTCATCTGGCCATGGGCTATGTGAATCGGCAGAAAATAGGGCTTTCCTAGGCAAAACGGGAAGGAAAGAAAGGATGGAGTGTGAAGCAGAGGAGCAGAAGCAGGGCTCTGATGAGAACATGTCAGAATGGTGAGATCTCTTCCCCAAGTGCAAACCCACAGTCTTGTAATGAATTCCACTCTCTTCTAGGCTAGCCAGGGTAGTGTTGCCTTTGTCATTTATGCATGTACTTTGCTGTCAAGAAAGCTGTGCATAACAGAAATGATTTGATCCTAAAAATAATCTCAAATAATGTAATTTAAATGCAAAACCGAGAATGTGTCTTTAAAAATAACTTGCTGATTTTTATACCATTAAGTTCATACAAAGCTACTGTAATTTAGAACCAGGGTATCAGCAATAAACCAACAGTTGTGATGGAGAAGGCATGCTAGTGCCAGGTATGGGCACTTTGTAAATAAATGCAAGCTGTACAAACCTTTAGTCCCAGCACTCAGGAGGCAGGCAGGCGGGTCTCTGAGTGCCAGACCAGCCTGGTCTACAAAGGGAGTTCCAGGACTGTTACATAGAGAAACCTTGTCTCAACAAACCAAAAACAACAAAAGAATTAGGGCTTTATATACTTTGGGGCTGTAATTTTAATTCTGTTTTCTGCTATTTGTAATTTGACTATGTTGAGTGCATTTCTTATTTTTTTGTGTGTGTATGTGTGTATATGTGTGCATGTGCAGGCCCAAGATGGATTGTGTGTGCTTTCTTCTGTTACTTTCACCTTTTTTGGGGAATTGTCTGTCACAATTGGCTTGATTAGAAGGGAATTCACCTGCCTCAGCTCTCATAGTAAGATTACAGATGTGCACTGCTGTGCCTGGCTTTTATGTGGGTCTAGGGGTCCAAATCCAAGTTCTCATGTTTGCTCAGTGAGCACTTTACCTGCTGGCCTCCCTGCCTGCCCCCTCTCTCAGAGAGAGAGAGAGAGAGAGAGGGAGGGAGGGAGGGAGGGAGGGAGGGAGGGAGGGAGGGAGGGAGGGAGGGAGGAAGGAAGGAAGGAAGGATATGAATGAACTATCCCCAACTCAGGTCAACAGGGCTTGGCGACAGGTGCTTTCACCTACTCACTGATCATCTTAATCAGTCCTTGAGTGTTCTCTGATGGCAGACAGTTAAGTTGTATGTATGTATAATGACATTTGAAAATAACAGTGTGAGTCCCTTTAATCTTGTATCATGTAATAAAGTACTCTGATGGTTGCATGTTTAAAATGTTGGTAACTCATTTTCTCAGATCAGATCACCCAGAAAACTTGATACTTGGATATTATTACTAGAGTTATGATGTGACCTCTCTGTGAGGATGCCTTTGGTGTCTGGGCACACTGCAGGATGTTTAGCAGCTCTGCCATGTTCCTACCCCACTTCCTGTATCCACTCAGATGCTGTCAGTGGTGGCTGTTAGGTGGGTTGAGCACTACATGTTTATTAAGTTCTCTGTGCAGTAGGCACTGTACTGCATGCCTGCTGGATATTCTTATTTATTTTTTACAGTTCTCCTGTATGGTAGAAGCTCATTATTTGTATTTTTAGAAGAGAAAACTAGGTTTAGAGTCTGAGTAATTTGCCAGGGTCACATAGTGACCAAACTGAGAGTCGAACCTGATTTCCAAGCTCATATTTCACCAAGTTTGGCTGCCTCTGCTGTTTTACAGCTGTAGCACAAGTGACCTTTCTTAGGACCTTGTTCTTCTGAAGTTTCCACCGTCAAAGACATAAAGCTTAGGTCCACCAAGCAAGTCTGTGTTGGTTACAGGGCCAACTATGTGGGTCTGTATACTTCTTTTTCTCAATGTCTTTTAGTTTAACTTTCAAACTTTGACTCTTGTAATTTTCTTCTAAGTTTGATTCTCTATAAGGCTTATTTATCCAATTATGAAAGTCCTCTTTCCCATACTCATTATTTTCAATCAAACAACTGCTTAGCTAACTTGTATTTTTTTTTTTTTTTTAATGATTCTGACACTTGGCTTGAGGCATTTGAGTTAGTTGTAAGATCAAGCATTTACATCTTGGACTCTTACAATTAAGAATACAGAATTAAAATAACACTTTAGAATGTTGGTTGTGTCTTTTTCTTCCCCAGAATTTCTTGTTAACTCAAGGAACTGTGTGTGCTAGATAATCTCTTCACTAAACACAGCTCCCAGCATAGGGCCTGTGGTCCAGAGGTGGTGCTTCTGTCTTCTGTCCTTCCTACCCCAGGCTGTAAGGCTCTAAGTTCTAATTCGAGAGAGCCAAGACTAGGGAGGAGGCCCTCTAAAAGGAGACCCTTGTGGAGACTGAATAAAGGGCTCAGCAGTTAAAAGCACTTGCTCTCAAAAAGACTTGAGATCAGTTCTCAGTACCCACATTGGGTCACCTAATCCTGTAATCAAGCTCTAAGGAGATCCAGTCCTCTCTTTTGGACACACACCCTAAAGAAGAGACCCTTGTGCCCTCACTGCCCACTGGTAATTCTTTTGGTCCATTGTTTCAATCATCCTAACATTTTCTCAGGAGTCCCATGATGGGACAGGGAGAGGCTGAAATTCTAGTAGTGACCAGAGGAGGTGCTTGCCTTCAAGAATAGATTTCACTGTATTGGGACAGGTCATCTCACAGTTAGGTTAATGTGTATATTTCCAGAGTTATTTCATCCTAAATGGTAGTACTGTTACAGGAAAGGAGTGGAGACCCTAGGAGTTTTTCTCTCTCTGATTTTGACTACACTGTAAATAATTTGACTTTTATTTATCAATTTGTTTCCTAATTTCTTTTAAAATATAGGTTAAGCTAGGTGATGGGATTGTGGTAAGAATAATAGGCATGCACTGAGAAAGATTCTCTGAAATGTTCTAATTGAATTGCTTGATATGTTGGCACATTCTTGTAGTCCTAGCAGTTGGGAAGTAGAGGCAGGAAGATCAGGAGTTTCAGTTACCTAATGAGTTTGAGACAAGCCTGGGCCATATGATACCCTGTTATTAAAATCAAATTTTTAAAGAAATGCTATTTCTTGACTTGTCTCCGTTTATCAGTAGTTACAAATGAAATGCCCTTGTATTTTTTCCCTAAATACATTGTGTCAAGAGAAGGGTGCTTCTTTTTGTGTGTCATCACAATATGTTCAAACTTTCCTCAACGGTGAAGTGAAATATAATCTTTTAGTTTTCAAGCTGCTCTTAATTATTAGCTTATTTTTATTCTTTTTACTTATTATTTCTATGTTATTATTTAGGATGGCCTTCAATTTACAATCCTCCTGTCTCAGCTTCCTGAATGTTGGAATTATAGGCTTATAATTTGTTTTGCTTTGGTGTTGGGGATTGAGCTCAGCTTTTTACATGGTAGGTCTGTACTCTGAAACTGATCCTCACCCACCCCTGCTCCCAGGTCTTAAACATATTGTATAAACAGGGCTAACATTAGACTGCATATAGAAAATAGTTATGATTTGTATATTACTTCCTGTTGGTGAGTTGATTATGCTAAAATTTCGCTACCTCCTGTTTTAAAAGAAGCTCTTTCAAGAATCCCTTTGGCTATTATTTAATGAAGCTGTTTGGCTGTGCTGTGTTTCAGTCACATAGAGATCAAAGGGTTGAACTTTGCTTCCTGTCAGTCACATCGAAGGGTCAGGCCATCAGCAGTGTAAACTTATTAACCTTGGTCCACCTTGTGAAATGACTGAGATAAGGAGTTGATGATTGACCTGTGGGTAGTGGTCTAAGAAACCATGTCTTAAGTGTGGATTTGATAATGGGTATGCTAATTGTTTTTATTTCTAGCTTACTTAAGTTCAGTTACTGCTAACAATTTTAAGCCTTGCTGCTGTTTGTTTCTGCTTTTCTTTCTGTTCTTCAGTTGTGTTCCAGCCAAGAATTGTGAGGATTTAGAAATGGGTATGTCATAATAGCTTCATTAATGCTGCGTAAAGAGCAACTTATTACTGTAATGTCGTCTGTGTGTTTATGGGAGTAAATACTCTGAGATTTTACAAATCCTGTAAAATTATTTTCTTCTAATCTTCAGGCAAATTTTTCAAATATCACTTACTTATTAGGTGATGGAGCTTAGCCTGATTTTCTCTGCTCTTCAGCAGCACATTGTTCTTTTTGAATATAGTTTAGTTCTTTTATGAGCAAATATTGGGTGGTGACCTAAAGTCTCATCAGGAGCCTTCCTCAGGTGATGGATTAGAGGCCGGTCTCCCAGGAAAGAAAATAGTCCCTTGTCTTGGAAGGCAAATGACAGAGATAGAATGCTAGACCTGTCTTCTCCTTCCCCAGCCCTAGCTGACCTTCTGTAGCCCCTTGGTGACTCTTGTTTTCTTATTTTTATAGAAAATCAATATCTCTTCTGACACAGACAATAGCTCAGAAGCAAGAATAAATGGGAGAAAGCTGAGATCTCTGTCCATCACCTCTCATTTTAACTGCCCCAAACTCTTTAATTATGAGTGTGCTTTGCTCCAGGTGTTTGTGACAGTGAAATTGCTAAATGAGGACCATTTTAACCAAAGATTGGGTGATCAATAACATTCTATAGCAGTAGCTTGTTGGATCAATAGCATTCATTATTTCATGGTTAAGGTAAGTAGTCTCCTTTGCAAGTGGAGGTCATTAATCAGGGGTTACTGGGGCAGTGGGAAGAATATGTAGCGTTGGAATGTTCTGCTTTTCTTTTCTGTAAGCCGATGCCGCCGACCAAGTGCACGCTTATCTTTTTGCGTTGGTGACATTCACCGAAAAGTACTGGAAACTTGCATGGACTGCTTATTTCGGCTTGGTACTGTTCACATAGTTTGTCTTTAGAAACATCACTTGGGGCACGTGTTATGACTACTTTTGAAGCTCTGTCTCTTAGTCTTCCCCAAGAAAGAGCTTTGCTAAAAGTACAGAGCTAAACAGTAAATATATAATGTTAAAGAGCAGAACTCTGAAAATGAAGTGGATTATTTCATTGAGTCCTGAGTTCTAGGTTACTGCAATGAGTAGGAATTCCAGCATGGGCCTCATGGCCATGGCCATTATCATGGAGCTCAAAGAGAAAAGCTGGACACTTCTAAGCACCACAGCACATGGGCTTCTTAGTCTACCAGCAATTGTGAATTTGAATTTTAAAAGGCATCTAACAAACAGCATCAGCTACCTACTACAGTACTTATGAAAAATTAGACATTTGCTCCAGTGAGATGCCTCAGTGTGTGAAGCTATTTGCCTCAAGCCTGATGAAGTAAGTTCAGTCTTGAGCACCCATGTGGTGGAAGGAAAAAACCAGTTCCCTGCAGTTGTCATCTGACCTGCACATGTGCACTGTAGTGCTTATCCCCTGGCCCCATCAGCCAATCACACAAGTGTAATAAAAGCTTAAAACAACAGAAAAAAAAACGAAACATTTTTACACGTACATACCCAGAAACCAGGACTCAGAGTTGGCCTATCCGTAAGGTTTCTTCTGCTGCAGGCTGGTATACTGTGAAATGTAATCTTGTCAGTATGCCCTGAAAAGGCAAAACTCTGTGTGGATTCTCCCCAGGCAACCCTGGTTTCAGAAATGTAATATGGCCAGAACTTCTCAGGTGAAATGTTACTTCCTCCTTTACTTCCAACATAAAACTTTCAACTTTCTGTTTGGAGTCTACTTGGATAGGGATGTCTGGTTCTCTGTGTGTGTTTTGTGTTTGTGTATAGGAGGCAGTCATGGGAAATTGAGCCTTTAAGCATACAATTTAGTATTGCATGGCCAGAAAAGAAAAAAAAAAAAAAAAAGATCCTCTGTAGTGCATTCTAGAGATTGTAGTGTTTGATATGCCTCAGTTTGTTACAAATTCCTGGGGTGGGTGGGTGGGTGGGTGAGAGTCAGGTAGTGAGAGTAGAGGAGTGATCCAGCGTCAGGCTGATAGACCTGTGTGAGTTCAAGCCCAGTATCCCTGAGGATTATGCCAAGGCCTCCTCATGCTTAGTAGTCAGGTGTGGGTCCAGGAAAGGAGAATGGGTCTGAGGGTATATATGTATACTTTCTGTGGACAAATAGGAACCAGTGACCTTTGGATAGGGAAATAATCCTCAAACTTGACAAATAAGATTACATGAAATTGAAAAGCTGCTCCACAGCAGAAGAAATAATTACCAGAATAAAGAGAGCCTCCAGGATGGGGGGAAATCTGCCAGCTATTCATCTGATTAATAACCTGAGTCTACAGAGAACTCAGAAAAGTAAACACCAAAATAAATAGTTCAGTCAGTAAATGGCCATATTATTTGAGCAGACAGTTCTCAAAAGAAGTCTAAGAATCACAGTAAATATGTGAAAAAATGTTATTATCCTTAGCCATCAGGCAAATGCAAATCAAAACTACGTTGACATTCATTCAGTTTTGCCTCAGTCAGAATGGCTGTCAGCAGGAAATCAAGCAATAGCAAATGCTGGCAAGGATGGGGTTGGGGGCACTTATACCGTCTTGGAATGTAAATTAGTACATCCACAATGGAAATCAGTATGGAGGCTCCTAAGAAAATTAATGATCAGCTATGCTATTTCTTGTTTATATACCTGAAGGAATTCATGCCAACACAGGACAGAGATACTTGTATGTCCGTGTTTGTTTTGACACTGTTAACAATAGTCTAGTTATGAGCTAAGTCCACCTGATAAAGAACAGAAGCAATGGAATATTACTTAGCTATTAAAAATACTGAAATCATATCATTTGCAGAAAAATGGCTAGTAATGGAGATCATGCTGAAAGTGTTCTATCTTACATGGAATCTAGACATTTTTAAAAGACTTGAAAGCAGTGGGGTAGCCATTTGGAAAGAGGAAGAGGCAGGAGCCCAGCACGGGAGGAGGCCCTGATCCAGGTGAATAGGAGCTAGGTATGTGCATGATATGTAGTTATGAAGATGCCGTAATGAAATGTGCTGTTTTGCACAGTGATACACGACTAAAAACATACTGGAACATGAACTCAGAGGAATTAATTTCTGCCCAGTTTCATTTATTTAAAGGAGAAATACTACAAATAATTTGAGACGTTGACTAGAAGAAAAAAGAGGCTTTTGGACACATTCTGTAGAATAAAGGGAAGGGGAACATTGTTCTCAAAGTTCAGAGGAATAACAAACCTTTGAAGACTGCAGTGGGAATCAGAGGAGTATTTTAGGAAATATTAACCAGGATATAAAAAGAATTATTTTGAAATAGGAAACAGAATTCAGACAGCCAGTATTTGGGAGAAAAAATGTACAAGAAAATTTAAGGTGTAATTGTAAGTAGAAAATAAAGGGCAGAAATTGAATTGATACGGAAAACTTTGAAGTCTTCCCAAAATACAGATGGAGAAGATACTGGTGAGGACAAGAGGTCAGCGGCCCAGTCTGTGCATGTGCTCTCCCAGTGGAAAAACCAAGGCGTGAGAAAGGGGGTTAAGAGATACAGTTGATGTGGGGAAAAATTGAACCTAAGTTTAAGATGGAGAACTAGTGAAAATAGTTTTCTCCTCATATATGTTCTGGCAATGTTTTTATGTTCTGCATGGGCAGTTTGGGTGGAACAGGTAAAAGACAGATCCCAAAAGGGATGAGAATACCATGGCATTTAGCCTCAGTGATAAATGTGAAGAGCTGTATTTGCTGGCAGAATTTTGAGGAGAAAAAGCATTGTTTTCTTCTCACATACAGAAAAGATAAATTTCAGTGGGAAGGCAACAGAAAGCCTAAGAAATGAGGGCTGGAGAATGGTTCAGTGGTTAAAAGCACTGGCTACTCTTTCAGAGGACCCAGATTTGATTCCTGGCACCCACAACCACCTGTAACTACAGTGCCCCCAGGGGCATCTGACACCCATTCCTGGCCTCTGCAGGTACCAACATTTGTGTACACAAATGTATAAACAGGCAAAACAAACTCATAAAAAGACTTTTTAAAAGTTTCAGAAATATAGGCCCCTTAAAAATGAACCCTTACCCTCCTAAAGTTTAATTGTGACTGCTTCAAATAGGTGGACAGTGCATTAAAAGGATGGATGGGCTTTTCTGAGCTCAGCCACCAGCCTAGTGTACCCAGCAAACTTACATAATTGTTCTAGTCTCTGTTCACATGAACTGGGCAGGCTGCTGGCTGCATTTATAGTACCATGAGTGATGTGAAACTGAACACAAACTCACTACCCCGAGAGGTGTCTCCAGGTGACTTATGTGCCATTGTGTGGGTCCAGGTTTATGATGATGTGCAGTTGCAGAGCCTCTGCCAGAAGCGTGGCAGAAAATAGTTGGGAAGAACAAGGGTGTCTTGGTCAATGCATCTAGAAGTGATACTTCTTTCTTCTCCTTGATTCTAAAAGATTTTTTAAGTTTTTGTTAAATACATTATTGTTTAGTTCGAAAAATTAACCTAAAAGCTTTTATGTAATAATATGAGCCATAAATTTCTTTTTAGTTTTAAATATATACAATTGTATGTAATAGATAAACTTAAGCCTCTTGGCTAATAAATGGGAGCAACAAACTTCCATGGTAACTTTGTAGTTCAGCTGTGTGTGTGTGTGTGTGTGTGTGTGTGTGTGTGTGTGTGTGTGTGTATTGTATGAATGTGTACACTCAGATGTGCTCACCTGGCTGTGGAGGCCAGAGGAGGACATTGTCTTCCTCTGTCACTGTCTACCTTAGTCCTTTGGTCTCTCACTGACACTGGTTTTCAGTTATGCTGTCTGGATAGCAAGCCCCAGTGTACTTCTGTCTCTCTCTTCACCCTATGCCATAATTAAGAACAATCCTTCCAAGGACTGTGGTGGTCTATATACACCCAAGGACTGTGGTGGTCTATGTACACTCAGTGGTTAGGCCCAGGCTTCTATCCCCCTGTACAGGAAGAGGGAAAGTGGAGGCATTACTGAATGACCCTGAGAGGGATGCAGAATTGCCTCTAGTTGAGAATGACTGCTGAAGATGTTTCTCTGCTGAGATTGGGTTTTCACTTCATTGGCTCAGCTTTCTATAATAAGCATGAATTTCAAATTGAGAAAACAAAATGAAACCAAACGATTGATTTTTTTTTTCCCTACAGAATAAAGATACCATACTTTTAAAACCTGAGGCCTGTGCTCATTTGAAATTAAAACCTTTAATCTCATAAATGTACATACAATTCATTTTCAGAATTTGGAAAGAACATTTTAGAGACAAAAGCAGTTGAGTCACTACTGAGGGTTGTAATGCTGGGCTGTTAAGTGGTTGACTGAGATGGTTGCAGTAGATGAGATATGAGGGGTAGTTTATGGGGCTCATTCCTGTGGTCCATGCTTTTGTGGATGTGAATATTGTGCCTAATCATCTGTTCCACCGAGAGAGCCTCTAATTACAAAGAAGCTCTGGTGAGGTTAGATGTTTGGGTTAGATGGATTTGTGATCAATCAAAATACTTCTTGCAAAGTGTAAGTGATGTCTATGCCAACCACCTTCTTTTCATTCTAATAGGATGTTGGTGGGAGGAGCAATCGTTAGAGGAGCTGGCTAAGGTGGCTTTCTTTACATTTCTGTTATTTCGATGTGCTTCAGTTGCTTTCATAATGCTGTAGTAATTAGATAATACAGTTGGTGGATTTGTGTCTCATTTAAAATGGTGATCATGCTGCTCAATGAAATATAGGAACACTTTTTAAGTGGAAAGCATTGTAGAGCAGTATGAGGTCACTTAGATGGTTCTGTAGGTAAAGGTACTTGCTGCTAAGCTGATCATTTCTGATGCCTGGATTACACATAGTGAAAGAAGAAAACCCATAGGGCCAGTGAGATGGTTCAACAGGGTGCTTGCTTCCAAGTCTGATGACCTGAGTTCAGTCTCTGGGACCCACATGGGTGGGAGGTAAGAACCAACTCCTATTGAGCTTCAGAGAACCACAGGGGAATGATGCTACAGAGGTTGGATCACTTTCTCTGAGCAGAAAGGAGAAACAGCATCGTTCCTTGTTCAGTCAGAAGGCTCCTGACAAAGTTAGAAAAACATTTGAAGGCTTAGAGGTGGGAAAGACTGCAGGCTTGACATTGTACATTCTTGAGTCTATAAAGGTGCTGAAAAAATGGTTTTTACTGAAAGGTCTCAGCCTTCATGAAGTGTGTGGTGGTGCACACCTTTATCCCGGTACTGGGGAGACAGACAGGAGGGTCTCTGAGTTTCATGACAGCCTGGTCTACAGAACAGATTACGACAAGCAGGGTTGTGTAGATAACTCTCTGAAAAAACAAAACCAAAGCTGCCTGTCTTATTGGTCTGTGTGCTTCCCTGGGTCTCTCTCTCTCTCACCTTTCATTTCTAATTGTTTTTTGTTTGTTTCAGACAGGGTGTCTTGCATACAGGCTGGACTTGAACTCCACTATCTAAGAGGATGACTGGGTTTCTGATCTTTCTACCTGTACATCCAAGCTCTGAGATTGTGCGTGTACATTCCGCAACTGGGCTATGCAGGTCTGGGATTGAACCCAGGGTTTCATGTATGCTAGGCAAGCAATTTTCCCATTGAGCTATATTTCTAGCCTCTTATGAGTTAGTTTCCAATAGAATATTAGTTTAACATTTTATAGTTGATTAAATTATTCAGAAATCTTACAGGTCTGATTTGTTATGAATCATAATCTCAGGGCTGGAGAGATGAACCAACAGTTAAGGGCTCTTTGTTTCCCTTGCAAGAGGACCAGGGTTTGGTTCTCAGCACCCACACGGTGATTTACAACCATCCATAACTGCAGTTCCAGAGAATCCAACGCCCTCTTCTGATTTCTGAGGATCTATACATGCAGGCAAAACACTCATACATGTAAAATAAAATAAATAGAATTTTTTCAAAATTTCAGCAAGAAATGAGTGAGGAGAGCTATAGGACTAGACACTGTTGGCCTAGTTAGAAAGGGACATACCTGTCTTTCTAGCAAGGGCGTCATTCTTTCATCTTGCTTCTCAGCTCTTGTTGCAAGTATGCTGTGCAGCTCCCACTTCTTTGCCGTCTTAGCAAATATACTAACAGTTTCTTTTCAAGTTGTTTGTTCAAGATTGCGTTTCTCTGTGTACACCAGCTGCCCTGAAACTCAGCAAAATCTGCTTGCCTCTGCCTCCTGAGTGCTGGGATTAAAGACACATGCCCTCGCCACCACTGGCTAACAACTCCTTTATACATGTATTTACAGTTTGATAATGCAAATTACTTGGAACACACAGAACTAGAAAATGTCACCAGATAATACACTGATTTCCACACTGGTGAAATAATGATACTTTGATGGAATAAATGTTCTATAGACATAATGTTTTAAATCAATTATATATATATACGCACACACCTCCTTTGGTCATAGTCTTAGAGTCCTGATGATGCTTCATGACATCAGTGTGTAGGCGGAGCTTACCCACAAGGACACAAATACTCGATAGATATTTATTAGAATATAAACCAACACTCACGGTACAGGTAACCAAGTACAATAGGGACCAAAGTCTGCAGACGGACGGACGAAGGGGTCCTTCCTCCAGCAGCCAGGAACCAGGAAGAGAGTGTGTCGTATCTGCAGACCCTTTTTAATGGGGCTTTTCCCCCGCCCCCTTCAGGTCGGGGGGCCCGGTGCTCTGTATAAATGTCCCTTGACCTTGTCAGCTGACACCTGAATCCCACAACATCAGTGTCATTACAAACTCCATATAGGAAACCCTTAGGTAAGTTCAGTCCAAGTACTTTGAAGAATATTCTCTTTGAAATGCTGTTGACACAGTAGGAGAAAATGTTTATCATCTTTTTTGATCAAAAGATATTTTTTGAGCTTGTCCTTTTAAGTTGGATTATAGGGAATAGATTCCATGCAAACATAATCATAGAGGCATTGTATATTGTAGTGTTGTTGGTGACTTGAAATTAATAGAGACTTGATAGATTTTATTCTTAAAACATCTGTTTTCGGTTTGTAACATTAAAACAATGGGAACATAGTCATCTTAGAGTAGAACTTAGGATACAGGGATGCACATACTTTCTCTGTAATGAGCCACAAAGCCAGTAATTGAGGACTTTGAAGGCTGGCCATTCTCTTTTGCAACTGCTTAAGTCCTTGCTGGTACATAAATGAATGAGCATGGCTGTGTTTTAATAAAACTTCTTTTATGTACACTGAAATTTGAATTGATGTAATTTCTACATGTTAGAAAATACTCATTTTGGGGGTTTTTCTTCCAACCACTTATAATGGTAGAAAGCACTTGTGGCTTCTGCACTTGTCTGCAGAGGTAAGCTGTTGTCGCAGAGAATGGACAGCCCACTGAGTCCTCATGGGTCATACCAAAAAGGGGAAAGGAGAATAATCTATAGGTGTGCTGCCTCCTACGGCGGTGACCATAAGAGCATTGAGACTGGTTAATATGTAAGTTTTAGCATTCTTCTCTTACCTTTTTGGGAGGGTGAGTAAACATCACCTGTTTCTTTTACATGGAATTTACATATCAGATTGGCTGATGGGCTCAAGTGAAGTTAGAGAGATGATTGGGATGTTTCCATTTGAAAATGGTCTTTGACTGGAGTCACTGAGTTCTCTTGTATTTTTTTGCAGCGAAACTAGCAGTGTGTGCAGCAGCAGTGACACTGGGCTCTTCACCAATGATGAAGGACGGCAAGGTAATATTCTTGAAAATTTAGAAGTTTTGTTTTTTTTTTTAAAGATTGTTATTTTTTAATTTTTAAATTATGTGTCTACATGTGTGTCTGAGTGTGGGTATGTGGTGTGAGTGCAGTCACCATGGAGCCCAGAAGAGGACATCAGGTCTCCCTGGGAGCTGAAGTTAGAGTTATTGTGAGCTGTCTGTACGGGTGCTGGAAAGCAAACTCTGGTTCTTTGGAACAGCAGTACATACTCTTGACCATTGAGCTTTTTCTCCAGGTCCCGGGAAAAGTAATCTTCATTCCAGCTTTGAGACTTTGTCTCAGTGGTTGATTCCAGTGACTATGGAGTGAATTATTGAAGACCTGAGAGCCACTTGGGGAACTGGAAAAACTTTAGATATTCTGAGCTGTTAGAAATCAAATAGATTTGGAGTTAGTCCCTGGAATCTGTGGTTTTTATAAGTACCTGAAGTGGTTCTTAAATAGTAGCGTATACCTTGAGAATCATTGGTCCATGGGGTCAGAGTAGCAAGGCTAGAGCTTATGAAAGTTTCCTTTAATTATAACCAATAGTATTCTCATACATAATTTTTGGGGGGAGGGTTGATACGTTCTTATTTTTACTGAGGAATAATTTTTACCTTAATTAAGTATAAATGCCTGAAGATTATGACCGAGTCATGTGAATAAGCTCTTTAGTATCCTAGGTGAATATTTAATAAATGTTTTAAGAAATCACCAAGTATCCCACTTAAATGTACATTTTTTTTTTCCTGAAGGAACCCTGACTGATAGCTTTTATGTGTGTGTGTGTGCACGTGCACACCTGTTCACCTGTTGCTTTTGATTTTGTTCCTTGTACCTGGTTGCCTTTTGATTTTGTTTTGTTTTTATATGTTTTTAAATTTTAGTGTATGAGTGTTTTGCATGCATGTATATAACGTGTACCACATGTATGCCTGGTACCCTAGTAGATGAGAAGAAGGCATTGGATCCCTGGACTGGAGTAATGGATCTCCACATGGGTGCTGGCAACTGACTCAGGTCCTCTGCAAGAGCAATAAGAAGCGCAACAAATGCTCCTAACTATTCAGCCATCTCTCCAGCCTCTGCTTTTAAAAACCACCTGTTGTGTTATGTGCCTTCCATTAAAGCATTCCACAGCTGGGGATTATTATTAAATACTGATTTTACCTTTTGTGTATGTGTGTGTGCTTAAGTGTGTGTATGTGCACCATGAGGGTGCATGACCCTGAAGAGGTCAGAAAAGGCATCAGATTGCATGGAATTAGGATGATAGATGGTTGTGAGATGCCACTTAGGTGCTTGGAACTGAACTTAGGTCCTGTGCAAGAACAGTAAGTGATCCTAACACCCAACCATTTATCCAGCCCTTGAAATTATTTATAACCATGGCACTTTACACATTGCCTGGAATGTCAGAGCCGATTAAATTGATAAGGCCAGGTAGGTGGAAGGGAGGGTACAGTGAAGCCCCCAAACTAGACTACTCTGCATAGAAAAAAGGGTTTATTGGGAATCAAACTGCCAAGGCTATCTCTAGGAGAGGGTGGCAGAGAAGAGTGAAAAATGGCAGCATTTTATCTGGCAGCCTCAAAGTCAGCCGTGCCTTTGTTTGTCTATGTATTCCTTTATTTGTTTACTATTTTGGTTTTTGAGGCAGGGTCTCTCTTCATAGTCCTGAATGTCTGGAACTCTCTCTGTAGACCAGGCTGTCCTCAAACTCAACAGAGATCTTCCTTCTTCTGCTTCTTGAGTGCTGGGATTAAAGGAGTGTGGCACCATGCCCAACTACAAGTCCACTTTTACTGTGGGATCATGAGTGAATTGTAAGAATTAAAATTCCCATTCTGCATTAATTCATTGCCAAAAAACATGATCTAATGTGTCTACCTGTTGCAGTGCATGTCCTGAGAAATGCTTCTGGATGAGAGTGGAACGAGCATGTCCCAGTGCATAGAAACCAGCCGTATTTGCCAGTGCCCGTCCCAGGGCTACCTGTGTCACTGGCTGGTGAGGGACTGTGCTCCCCAGGCCTGCTCAGCTTCATAAGGGGACTTGGTAGGATCTGGTTCAAAGCAGAAACTTTGGTAGATAGGGCTCAGCAGTCTTCCTTCCCATCTGCCGCCATCTTCTCACTTTCCCCACATCCTGGTTTTGACAAGCCCTTCTGGTGCTCCTGATGCTTACTGAAGTTTGAGAACCCCTGACTCAGAGACATCTGTTTGCAGTGTTTGTTTATAGTGAGACACTGTACACCAAAGAACATCTTCTTGGCTAATAGCTATTATTTGCAGAATGCAGGCTTCATTGGCCCCTTGGAGATTTCCACATTAATTTTAAGAGTCATTATTGTCCTGCATGTTAGTGGCTTCATGTGATTGGCAGATGGATCCTGGCATATGGTGGGGATGAAGGCCTCAGAACTTTAGATGCTGTTGTAATAGTTACCTTATTCTTGCAGTTTGGAAAGGGGATGAGGTAGCAGACGTGAAGGTGCCTCTTTCTTACCTGTCTTGTTGGCAGGAACACACTCCAGTAGAAACTAAGCTATTGTTACAGTAGCTAGTTGGAAGTTCAAACCCAGAGGCTGGATGTGTGGGTTAGTTGGGACCTCACCATTAATGAACAGCGTGACCTTGAGTAAATGACATACTTTCTTGAAAAGTCTTAGGGAGTTTTATTGCTTGTTTCTGTTTTTTTTTTTTTTTTTTCCTGGTAGCTTGGATTTCTAGTTCAATATGATTTTCTGTCTTATCAATGAGATACCAGCCAAAGTAAAATGTAGACATAAATTCTTTACTGATTTATTATGATAAAATGTAAATATATAAAAATTCCCCAGTAGTAAAAGCTAATTTTTGAATTGAGGGATATTTATGGCTTTGAACTCTGTTTAGCTACATGGTTGATAATGGTAAGGAAGGCAGTTTTTTTTTTTTTTAATGAAAAACATGGGCTTTGTCAAGTTCTGGGTTCAAATTCTGACTCCATTGCTAGCTTAATCCTGACTTCTGGGCATTAGTTGCTCACTATACGTTAGAACTTTTGTGTTTTTGGAAAAGATGACATATTTTCCGGTTTTCCACATAGATTCTGGAGGGCTGCAAGGCTAGATCTTAGATTTTATTCATGTGAAACTAGGTTGATGCCTCAGTTTTTATCTTACTATGTACCAAGAGGGACTGGACAGGTTCTTTGTACTTTGGTTTACTAGATAGTATCATAACTATAGAATAAGAAACCCTTGTGGCATTTGGATTTTAACATGACAGTCAGGACACTATCTGTTTGCTTTAGGGGATGATGAGCAGAGTGACTGGTTTTATGAAGGAGAATGTGTTCCTGGATTCACTGTTCATAACCTTCTGCCAAAGTGGGCTCCTGATCACTGCACTGAGGTAGAAAGGATGGACTCCGGACTGGATAAGCTCTCAGATCCCACATTCCTTCTACCTTCCCGGCCAGCTCAAAGAGGTGAGCTTGGAGAAGACAAAAGTCAAGATCATGGCTTTATGGTTCTCTGTGAAGACTCAGCATGCCCTGCTCAGTCACTTGCATGCCTCTGACTATGCATTGCTATCTGATATGTGGGGTTAGCTAAGGGTTCTAGAAGATTCAAGGGTGAGTCTCAAAGCTCAGGGTTCTCTCACTCCTAAGTCAGTCCCTGTAGGCTTATGGGCACATCCCCAGTTTGCACCACATTTAGGAAGCTTGACAAGTCACTTCATGGCAACATATCCATTGTAAAGCTGATGAGATACTTTGTAAATGATTGTTGGAAGTTTGAAAGATTGGCTCTTAGAAGGAACATTAACATACAAGAAATCATGGCACTTTTAAGTGGATGATTTTAAAATACTTCCTTAAATGTATTTGTTTAGTGATCCTGTTATTGTATACTTTGACACAAACGCATATCTGTTCCTTTGCTTTATTTCAGTTCTCAAGGGGCAGAATGGTGTGGAAAGGGCCCGTAACAGGATATTTCTGTTTTAGTTAGCTCCATATTGTGACCAGGTCATTTCACTCTTTGAAATGTCTGGGCCATTGTCTAAGATGTGTGATAGTGAGCAGGATTGTTTATAGGCATTAGCTCTGTAAATGTAGGACTCTCAAGAAATAGCAGTCAACCATTTAGCCAGTTACCTGTTATTTGTTGATGTTTGGTGCTCAGTGGCATACCTATGATCATACTGCTCAGGGCAGAGATGTGGGCACAGTAAGTCTTTGGCAGATAGCTTTATGAAGATGCTGGGATAAGGGCTCCAGTGTGCTAGGACATCTGTGCTTATGGATCTTGTACGTCCAATAACTGAGGCCTTCTTTCCACAGGGTACCACGCTCGTCTGAATCGGTTGCCAGGAGCTGCAGCTCGGTGCCTTAGGAAGGGGCGGAGAAGGCTGGCTGGGAAGGTGACAGATCTCATGGTTTCTCCAGTGCTGTGGGAAGGTGGTAGTCCCCATGGGATTTGAATTTGCCCTACTGACAATTGAAGGCACCACAGGACTCTGGAGTTAATGAAACCAACTGAAATGTTGTGGGAGTTAAGAAGGGTGAATGAACATTAGTGGGATTTGAATGGATACCAACGTAAAAGATGAACATTTCATCCCATGGAAGTTCTAAGCAAGCTCTTACTGAAATCTGTTATGTGTAGACTGTGCTTTGATCTCTCTTCTGCACTTGTGACTAACCCTATATTGTATAGATTTAAAATCTCTTTCGGCTTCTTTATAACTTCTAAGTTCATGAATGTGATTTTATTCTAACTTGGCTTTTATAATCCTAAAATTGATTTAAAAGGAGAAAGCTAAACAACAACAAACATAACCAGACCATCACATAAAATAACACCAAGTCTGATTCACAGTAGGCCAGGAGCATCTACTGCTTCTTCACTCCTGTCCTTGCCAGGGCCTGTGCTGGGCACTGGGCCATTGATTCCTCCAACTGTTGCTTTAGCCCACAAGGAGAACTTAGGCTCAGAGAAGTAAGAAATGAGTGGCATTCCCTCCATCCAGGTAGCAGGATAGAGAATTGAACCTATGGTAACTTTATTCTTGTTAAACTAAATTTATTTCTATTTTTTACCTTTTGGAGATAGAGTCTCTGTGAAGTCCAAACTGGCCTGGTACTTGCTTTGTGTCCCAGACCGGCCTTTAACTTAAAAATTGTTTTGTCTTAACTTCCTGAATCCCAGGATTATAGGCATGCACCTCGATCCTGATTTAAATTGACTTCCAGCTTTGAGATTGAGAAAATAGGCTCCCTAACCAGGCAGGGAAGATGTCAAGCATTTAGAATGCTTGCTACAGTGTTCACCAAGGCATGTGTGTGGTTGTCTGTCACAGTCATCTGGCTACTGCTTTGTATTGTAGTCTACCCAGAGAGCTATTTTCTGAAGTTTGGAGTATTGGGGGGAAAAGGGGGGGAGGGAGAGAGGGAGGGAGGGAGGGAGGAAGGAAGGAAGGAAGGAAGGAAGGAAGGAAGGAAGGAAGGAAGGAAGGAAACAAGAGGTGAGGTTAGTTAATTTGTGTGTGTTTAGCTCAGAAGACAATTTCAGGAGTCATTTCTCTCCCTTAGTCATGGATCCTAGGATTGAACAAGTCATCAGATTTGGCAGCAAGTGCCTTTACCTACTGAGCCATCTGTGTCTCCAGCCAGATTCTTATTTCTTTCCTTTAAATTCCAATTCCAGTCTCCAGCTGGAGATGCATTTGATCATTGGAAGAATCACGTTATATTCCTTTTGGCTTACTCCATTTACAGACTATGGACCCAGGCCGCCCTTGTTGGTTTGGGGAGCTCACTCTTAACAGGGGACACTTCTGTGTAGATAGGATTAAGGAGGGTGGAAGCTTGAGAATAGAGGACAGTAAGGTTTTATTTCCCCTTCTATTGATTAGTAATGGTCTCCTCACCATCTGCTGCCTTTTTAAAAGCTCAACAAAGTAAGAGCTTTCTGCTTCCATGGATGTGAGTTAGTTCATCTTGAAGGCTCTTCAGCATGCTGGAGAGGAATCTAGGGCTTATTGGATGTGTGGCTAATGATCTCAAGGGATAGGGTGAGGTGTACTTTTTAAATTCATCTTTTATCACCTTAAAGGGAGCTCTGTTGTTTGTAGCAGAGGTCACCGCTCTGCTCTTCCTGCTCCTCTCCCAGTTCCTCTTCTCTTTCTAAACTGTAATCATAAATAATGAGCTTTATTCACAGCTCTCTGCCAGTGAGCTGCTAATTACCAAAAGTACTGCTTGTCATTTACACAGTAATAAACTGTAAATTTAAATATTATGGCATTTTAAGTTAATAATTTTTCTCCTGTAACAAATAGCTCATTATTCATTCGTCTTTTCCCTTGGCCTCTCTACTTATATATCTCTGATCTCCAGGCATAACCAGAGGAATGAAGAAATAGGAAGAATGCAGTGTGCAAACACTCCACTTAGCTCCACTCCTGTTTAGCATCTGACCTCAAATTAATTTTTCTAAAGCTGGTGGTTCTGTTAAGGTGTTTCCTACTCTTCAGGCTAACTCAAACACATAGTTGACTACAAACGCCAAGATCTAGGTGTGTCTGAGCAGTGCTGACACTCATGCCTGTCACCAGTGTCCCCTCACATTAGCACTTCCTCTTGTGTGACTTGTTTCTATGCAGGTTGCTGTGGCAGGTGTCATTGTAAATGTGCTTTCTAGGGGATGGTCCAGTGGAGAAGGCTGCCTTGCTGTGGTGTTTGGTGTGCTTTCCCACTGCAATACTGAGAGCCCTGAATTTAGAACCAGTTTATACAGCCTTCTGCTTTTACTCTGAAATGATGCTCAAGGGACAGAACACAGTGATAATCTTTGTGGGTTTTGTTTGCTGTAGTGCCTTGTAGTGCTCAGGGCCTTGTGCATGCTAGGCAGGCACTCTGCCACTGAACTGTATGTATCTAGTCAGGCTGTTTATTTTTCTAAGCAGCACAAGTTCTTTAACACATAGATGCAGGTATGCAGTGAGGGTTCAGTGAGTGGTGGAGCCCTCAATCAAGTAGTTCATGGAGCTTAGTGTGTTCTTCTGCTAAAACCTGGGTCCTGTTGCTGAGTGTGGCAACATACACCTCCAGTCTCAACACTCTGGAAGCTGCAGCAGGAGTTTGAAGCTAACTTTAGCAACAAAGTGAAACTGTATCTCAACCCCCCCCCCCAAAAAAACAGACAAAACATGGTATTGAATCTTCTAAAAACGTTTTGTGTTTCTTTATACTCGAGTACCCTAGGAAGTATTTATTCTATTAGTACTCTAGAAGTATTACTATATTAAAGTTACATATACGTCTAAACCATAAACAATGTAGACACACATTGAAATGTTACTTGATATTAGTTTTATATTTCACTAATGTGTTGATTAAAAAATAAACAGGGCTGGTGAAGTGCTTGTTGAGGATTTGAGTTTGTCCCCCAGAACCATGTGGGAGAAAACCTCAGGTGTGGTGGCATACTCGTAAGCTCAGGCCAGGAGAAAAAGCATAGATAATGCCTGAGGATGATTCCTGAGCTGGCCTCTGGCTTCCATTCTTATACACACTTAGGCCTGCCCACACATGTGTACCTGCACACGTACCCAAAACTAAATTTAAAATTGGAAAACTCCCAGTTTCAGCAAACAGTATTTATAATGGCTTTTAAAAAGGGGTTTGGGTGAGCAGAGAATAGCTAGGTAATAGATGATACCTTGAAGATGGACTTACATTGAAAAAAAAATGCTGTTGGATTTTAAGGTTATACAACCTTGAGATTACTTGCATGGTATAGTTAGAGAAAAATTGAGCTTGGTGATAGCTTGCATTGTGTGTATTTGCTCCTGTGGATTGATGACACTCTTGTCTTACCCTCTTAGGAGACCAGCATAAGCAGTCTAGGAACCGAGAGGATAAGCCATATCATCAGTGACCCCCAGCAGAAAGAGTAAGTGCCTCAATGCCTACTGGCTGTCCTGGCCTGGTCCTTTGAGAAGGAGGTGGAGAGGCTGTTAGAAAGCAACCTTTCTGTGAGACTTCAGAGCTAAAGAGGAGATCTTAAAGGTTGGTGCTTCCTGACAAATACAATGGCTGAAGTCAGGCTGGCACGCTGGCTCGTGGCTAAAGTGCCTGTCCCCTGTTGTTGCATGTTTGATGACCAGAGTCTAATCCCCAGAACTTCCCCAAAGGCTGAAGGAAGGAAGCAACTCTGCAGTTGCCTTCTGACCCTCACAGTGTGCTGTGGCACACACAATAATTAAAAATAAAAGTTTAAGATGGCCAAAGTCTGAAATCATGACTGATTTTCTTTTCCTTTCTAAAGTAGTTTTTATTTTGTTGCCTTGTATAATTCTAGATGTTTTATTAGTATCTACCACTAAGATGCTGTATTTTAAATGTATTTTTTTTTCTCTCAATTTTGTTTAAAATGGTCATTAGAAGTGGCTGATTGCTTCTGTTCTCCTCTTTAAGGAGAAATCTTTTGTCCCTGTTACCATGGTGAATGCAGTAGGAAGCATGAATGTAGCTACACAGGACTCATCCGCCTTTCTCATAACAGCTTCATCTCCTAAATGGTTGGCTTTGCTGTGTACTTTGCCTTCTTATGGGTCTTCCATGGCAAAAATTTGAATATCTACTGAGTAAATACATGCAGTTGGGGCTGGAGAGATGGTTCAGTGGATCATGCGTAGGGACCAGGGTTTGGGTCCCCGACACCCACATAAAAAAGCAGGCCGGTGTGGCAGGCCTGCCTGTAATATCAGCACTTGAGAAGTAGATCCCAGAGTAAGCTGGCCAGCAGGGAACTCTAGGTTCAGTGAGAGACCTTTCCTCAATAAATGAAATGGAGAATGGGCCAGGAAGACATCAGACATTAACCTCTGGCCTACACACACGTGTACCTATGAACTTACATTCCTGCATTCACACATGCACACGTATTACACACAACTACATGTGTTAAAAACAAACAAACCCACATTTGTATATGCTAAAGAACTTGTATAATTTATTCCTTAATCATTATGGTCAGTACCCAGTAGCAGTCCTGTACATAGCCAACCTTGTCTAATTTGGGAGTTGGAGGCCTTTTCTTCCTGTACAGCTGAGATCAGGCTGAGTCTTAGTCTGCTCTCCCTTGGGTGAGACTGTTGTCCACACACAGCTGGTCCGTCAGCTGCATCTCTCCCAAATCTCTGTCTTCATGTAGTAGTGAACACCTTTTACCTTTTCCTTCAAACCTTCCTGTCACTTCTTTTACTGTCTCCTTCCCTGTTATTCTCTCTTTAGTTTCTGGTTGCCATCAGCTGGGAAAAGAGAGCGAAAGCAGGTAAGATGATTTTTTGCATCATCTTTTATCATTCAATTTCCTTTTCTTTAGAAAGAATAAAGCATTGGCTTCTGATTTTCCCCACATTTCTGCTTGTGCACGTGAGGTGAGTAAGATCACTTCCCCACCACTCTTGACTCTTTGGAGAGCTGTGTTCATGGCTGCCCTGAGCTCATCTGTAAGAACTGCAGCCAATCCCCTTAGGTTCAGCTGCAGTTGTCAGCTTATTAGTAACACACATTTCAAGGGAAGCCTGGTTTTAGTTTAGTTTTTTTCCCCCAACTAAGGTTTATTTTTACTCATGTGCATATATGTGCATGTGGCTCAGGTGCCTGCAGAGGCCGTAGGGTGTCAGACTGCTGGAGCTGATGAGAACTGAGCTAGGGTCTTCTGGAAGAGCAGTATGTGCTCTTGACCATCCAGCCGTTGTTTAGTTTTGAACTTTGATTAGAAATGTAAAGTGAGCCTCACTGTCTCTGGTCTTGTTTGCTATTTTAATCCTGTGCTATACAGTCTGTGCACAGGAAGTGGAAGGCAGCTCCTATGGGGGAGTGATAAGGACTTGGGGCTTTCTCCTCAGTATTTTCCTCGGCTCCCCTTTAGGGGGCTGATATATTCAGGTTTTGAGTGGGATCCCCGCTTTAAAGGTGACTCACATAGTTATTATGTTTATAAATGTAACTCTGAGTTTAGAGGTGAGGGTTGCCTAGCCTTAGTTAGGGTATGAAATTGATGGAGGCTGAAGGGCAAAACATCTCAGGCTTCCTCTTGCTCCTTGGTGAGCTGGTTGGTTATTTTGGGGACCACTTAGCATTTTATTATGTTAAACAGTTTACATTTGCAAAATTTATTGGGAAGTTGCTGTTTCATAATTTACTAGAACAGAAGATGAAACCAGTGTGTTTATGAAATAACTTTAATTTGTGTATTTTAAGTTATATATTATAATGTACATTAGAAAAATGCAATTACTATGTCAGACTGACTGGAAACAGGACAAAGCTGAATGTATGTAATTGGTATAAAGAAAATTCTAGATAAACAGTAGTCCAAGTGGTAGGTAGATAAAGGAAGGGGCATGAAGGCGGCATGCAATAGATTTGGGGACTGTTAAACAGAGTGTGGATTATATTTCTTCAGACCATGCAAAGGCAGGGCTTACGGCCACCATTTGTTCCATATCTCTTATGTACAAGTGAGGAACAATGCATCATGGGTTTCTCTTTTCCTGAAGTTGCAGGCCTGTGTGTACCAGCCAACTCAAGCTCTTTCAGTCTTAAGTCGTTAACTTACCCGTTCTCAAAAGATAGTTTATTGTGGGAAAAGTACAAAGAAGGCTAGCAAGCATTAAGTGAGGTCCTCTGTACACAGTACCCTGCTTGATCCTCAGCCTCTGTTTGCTTCTGTAATTTTGTGCTGACATGTGTGCTGCATTCCTATTCTCTCAGTCACCTTTTAGGGTCAATAGGTAAGAAACTGAAATTACTTTATAACCTGAAAAACAGAACTTAAGTTAGCCCTGCCAGTAACCCTGTTATAAGACATGTAAGATGGCCTGTGATAGACCCTGGAGATAAGGCTAGTGGCTCAGCGGTGATGCAGTGTTTAAACATGTAGCTCAGAGCTACATGCAGTTAGGCATGCTAACTCTAGGAGCCTTCTGTTTATTCTTATGCTGTGTGCTGGAATGTGCCGTGCAGTTGTCCTTGAAAAGGTAATTTCATGCTAGTCCTCTTGGGAAAGCCTGATACATAGTGAATAATCACTAGGGCTAAGTTCCTGGACTGTCCATTAAGAAGTACTGTGTTTGGTCATTTAAGTGGTTATTGAATAAAAGTTTTGTTTGACAGGGAATAGTTTTGTTTGCTATCTGCTGGCACATTGTGGACATAGGGTCAGACATGCACAACTTTATTGAATGATACTGATGTTTATGGCAGAAGGGTGGGGTATAGTTAAAGAGAGTACAGAGGCTGCTCTTTGGAATCAGGTCTCTTCCATTTAAGCTGTACTAAAATAATCTGATTTGTTCCCACAGTTTAATCCTCTCTCTCCTCTTTACCCCCTGGATGTTCTTGCTGATGCTTCTCATCGAAGCTGTTCCCCTGCACACTGCTCTGCCAGGTAATTGGCTCCCAGTGGTGACTGTTTTCTTTTGGAAAGTGCTGTGTTCCTGTTATAACACTTAAGATTATATGGTATAGGTGCACAGGATCCGATTGGATCCAACAATAACCTTCAGAGGTAAGTCAATCTTTCACAGATGTGGAAACAGACTGAGGGTGGAGGAATTTTCCCTGTGATCACACGGTGTCTTCTGGCTCTTCTTTCACATGATTTCTGCTGCTAAAAGCCCATCTTCCAAGAACGTTATGAATATCCCTTGCCATGACCTCCAATACCCTGCATAATCTGATTTTTGCCAACATGACCAGCTTCCTTTCATACAGCCCTGTCCCTTCTGACTGGAAAGACCTAGTAATTTTCTTCTTTAAAAATGGCAGCCCTTCCTGCCTTGGACCTTTGCTTTCATTCCCATTGTCTGAAAACCTCTTTGAGCCCCTGGATAACTAAGGGGTCATCTGTAGCACCATCTGGTTCCTCTGTTTCCTCCATCGTTCTTACCATTGTCTGTAATGAATATCTGTACTTGTTTATTTAAAATTCCACCCCTACCCCTTGTCTTTCTCACTAGATATAGAGAGAGACCTCGTCTAATCCCCTCATAGATCCCAGCGTGTGCACCTGGCACTTGTCAGGCATTCTGTATGTGTATATCACATTTCTCATTATGGATCTTCTTAATTCAGGTGACATGGAAGTCAGTGTGGTTTGATGATAGCATCATGCATTTCTTAGTGGTGTTACTATGCATGGAACAGGTAACAGTGTGGACCAAAGACCTCTTTGTTATTTTTGGTAGCATGAGGAATTTCTTTTCCAAGGCTCGGATGATTTTTGTTTTGGTTGATCGGTTGGTTTTGGTTTTTGAGACAGAGTTCTCACTTTGACTATGTAGCTCTGGCTGTGCTGTTCTGGCCTCCAACTCACAAGTCTGCCTTCCTCTGCCTAGGGTCAGAGGTGTGCGCCACAAGCTCAGCTTCAGATGCTTTCTTACTAATCAGCTCTTAAGTAAATGTGCTCTAGACTTGTGCTGTAGCTACATACATAAAGAAGATGCTGTTCTTTGGACATAGTTACAAAGAGGCAGGATAATGAGCCCTGTTGCATAATCTACTGCTAGATCTTTCTGTAAGAAAGGAATATTTTGGGAAGGAAAGTCTTTTGAGAAGAAAGGCCATTAGAAATAGTATTGCTAAGAATGTGAAATGGGGGCTAGAGGGGATACAGACTTCCACTGTAGGCCTCTACTCCAGCATCATGCTGTTTGTCATTCATTCATTCACATGTGTGAGACTTTGTTTAGAACTGAAGTCCTCGTGAGATAATCAGATAAGGAAACTGACAGCTGTGATAAAAGCTTACCCCAAAAGCTAAACTACACAGAGACAGGGCTTCCAGTGCAGGCCCATGGGAGGATAGAACATGCCTCTGGGTTTTTGTCTTGACACCAGAGTAGTAGCTGTATTTGCCCTTATGAGCAGCACCACACAATCCATCACACAGAGCAGAGTGCTCTTACTCTGCCCTCCTTCCTCCATGTGACACTTGGGCTATACCGAGGGCAGCATGAGCACTTAGCTCATCTTCCCCAGCCGTCCTGTGGCCAGTACCCAGAGCTAGGCTCATGATCCTGGGCATCCTGTGACTACATTGTTGTCTCTGGGCTTGTGACGTGTGTGGCTGGCTTTGGAAACACTAAGAAATCTCAGCCTAGCTTCCGGTACACAGAGCTCAGGGAGTGCTACTGCTGTGAGCTCTTGCTAGACCATTGCCTTTGTGTTGTCTGTAGCATGTTCTTTGAAGTTGGAGGAAAACTCTGAGTTGACATTCATTATCTTATCCTTAAATTTTTCTTTGTTTTAAATTATATATCTCTATTTGGCTGGCTTAATATCATGTGTGTATATTCTTTGTGTGTGTGTACAATATCTCCTGCTCCCTTGAAGTTTTCACTTAATGGAGGACACAGTAATATTTGAAAGGTGCTGCTCTTTGGAATGATCAGGGGTGTCCTTCCTCAGTGCAGATTTCAGAAAATATGAGTGAGAGACTCTGGATTCTTAGGGATACCTCTCAATCCTAGAATGATGGGGTCCAATGATACCTTGCTGCAGGACCTATCTAACTGGTGGGGGACATGTACAATGGGATTTGGAACCATGCAGTGAGTTTTAAGAGTGGACCATTTAGCAAAAGCCTTGCACCAAGAAGGGGTGTAAAGGGGCAGAGTGCTAGAGAAGAGACAGCTGAATGACTGTATTGAAAACTGTTTCGAATGGAGATTTTTTATCTTTCTTGTCCCATTTTTTTTGTAGTGAGAAGAAATTTCTTTCAAAGCATCTGGGCAGCACTGGGAATTTTACACCCATCATTAGAACGATTTGTGCGCGTGTGTGGTGACTGTGTTATCATTAGTGGTATAATTTTATTTTGCAAAGAAAGAAGTGTTTCCTGTTTTATCACAGCTTTCCCTGAGGAGGGCTGCTGTATTAATTTGCTGTATTGCCTCCTGGCTGTTCCCAGGCTGTTTTTCCTCTTCATCATGGAATTTTTAATGGCCCTCATGCCTCTTGGGAAGCATGTGAGGAAGAGTTCCTCGGGGAGTGCTTCCCTTTTTTCACATGCCTATAATTACTCTCCTTTAAGAGCACAAAGAGTCTGATAATCATGCCTGGGCTCTGAAGGTTCCCTCCTGTCAGGGATCTGAGCTGAGCTACTCCTTGCTGGACACTGCCAGCTGCACTCTCCTTAACTTTAGCATCTGAACATGACCTCCTCAAAAACCACATACAGCTTGGGATTTCAGAATAAGCTAAGGCCACTGAATATGGTGAGTGACCTCAGGTATTTTAGTTTAGTATTTCACTATAAGCAAATAAGTAATGAGACCTAACTTGAGGTTATAATATATGGATGGGTCATTTAGCAGGTGGAGGGGGCAGGACAAAGACTTGTGGTCATTGTTCCATTCAATAAACATGTACGTTCTCTCTAGAAATACTTGAGTTTGGTGGTAGTTTTCAACCCCGACTCTCCTTGGGAGACATCTGAAAAGCCTTAAAAAGTGCACTAAAGGAGATGGCTCAATTGATAAAGTACTGCTGTACAAGCACCGGGACCTGAGTTTGAGCCCTCCTCCACCCCTTTTTTAAAGATAAGTCCCATAGTATGCATCTATAATCTTGGCACTTGGGAGGCAGAGACAGGAGGATTAGAAAGCTCCAGGCTCTATCTCAAAAATTGGAAATCAATTGAGGAAGACACTTAATACCAACTTATAGTCTCCATGTTCATATACGTGCACCTGTATGCAAATGCACACGCAAAAGCATATATGTGAACACACACATGCACACAAATTAAGAACAGTAGTAACCAACCATGTTGGGCCTGTTATTTTCAGATCAAATGTTGTTGGTCTGGGGAAATGTCCAGGCATTGACATGATCTCAGCTTCTGAGGTGACTAGTAGGCAACCAGGGTTAAAAACTGTTGCCTTTAGTCTGGTGGCCTCATGACTGGCCCTTAATGGCATTTGCTGTGTGCAGGTTCCTTGGTTTGCTGTTTTGTGGAGGAAGACCACTGGGATTCCTTTAGCTCCAGAGAAACTGCTCCAGGTGAAGAAGAGTTGTTGTCTAGCATGCTTACAGCTCCTGGTTGGTGAATGGGGGCGGGCAAAGATTCATTGGCGTAGAGGGTGCATAAACATTTGGTGGATGACTGGGTAAAATCCTTACAGCTGTTTTACCTTAGCTTTGTTTGCTGACACACGAGCATTGGCATTTGCTGGGGAAGCAGTGATGTTCAGCTAAGAATTGTTGCTAAACAGCAGATGGGGTGGTTGATGTTCTGCTGAGGCAGTGGGGTTGTAGACAAGAGCTATAGGCAGCTCTCCCTGAATGAGACTGCCTCTGAAGACAATCCTTAACCATTAGCTACAGGAAACAAGCAGAGACCACCAGTTGTCACATTACTGCTGACATGTTTGAGTGCTTCATAGCAGTTTTTAGTCTTGTCTAGTTCCTCTGCCCTTATCCCTGTTTTGGGTGCTGATCTGGAAATTCATCCATTTCCAGTTATTCTTGTAAGTTCTGAAATAGGAAAACAGTGGTCTAGTATTCCTCCACCCCCACCTCACCCCTGAAATAGGCCTGTTTCCTTGTAAATAAGCTTTTTCATTTGTGAAATCTTACTTTCAGCTCAGTAAGGATAGCAGATTCCCACGCATGTATTCATGTAATGAACTTGGGTTTTAATGAGAGCAAAAAGTCTCAGCGTCTCCTGTTGTCTTCAGTGTTCCTGAGATGTTGGGCAGAAACTAACATTAAGGCCAGGGGATTAATGATGTATGGTAAACTCCAGTCCGAATCTGAATTTACCTGGACAAACACTAACCTCCTGTTCCTCAGTTTGCACATGTTTAAAGTGGAAAACTGCTTACTCGATTAGCAGGGATTGAAATGAAATGATGTGTGTAAATATTCAGCAGTCTGGCAACCAGCATTATTTTGGAGTTACTTTCCTGTCCTATCCCTAGGATGATTTCATTTTTAAGACCTTTGAGTTGGCTCCAGAGTTATGTGCTAATGAGATGCTGTACAGATTCTTGAGGGCCTTAAATGGCCTCAAATTGACTCTAAGAAGGGGCATCTGGACAGTATTTGGGTGGAAAGAGAGAGACCTTCCTGCCCATTAGAGAGTAGAAATATGTTGGTCTAGCTCATTGTAATTCATTTTATCCGTTCACAGCATTATGATCTGCATATCAGAGTTGTGTGCCCAGCTGGCTGTGCCACTTGACAAGGAGTTTCAAAGAGCAGGAAGACGACTCAGTTCGTGCTATTAATTTTGACCTTTGGAGCCATAATAAACAGCCTCAGGTTTTACCCCAGGGCTTGGGGGAAGGAACCTTTTATTAGTTCTCTGTCTGGGATGCTGTGACACAGCATCCCCCACTCAACTCTTTAGTGCCTTGATTTCAGCCATGCGTGAGGAAGGGTTTTGCTGTAATGGTGCCTATATATTCCCATAAGCTGTGCATGCCTGTTGGAACCTCCTGCTGTATAGCACACATTTCTTAAATCTTCTGCTTCTCTTGAAGGGGTTTATTTACAGGGGCTCTTGAAAGGTTGCCATCTCACTGCCCATGTGGAGTATGAAAGTACTTTCTGTTTGTCCTTCTATTAATAGTAAACATCTTCCCAATAGATGCTAAGCAATTCTGCTCCTGTGGATGACATCCTGCCTAATTTCACTGAGAGAAGAATTATTTAAAGGCAGTTTTAAATGCTGTCAGCCCTTTGCCATCAGGAATTGTCAGGGTCTCTTCTTGCTAGTTGTGCTTGTCCTTGTATAATTGAGAAGTGAGTCTCTTCCCTTTGTGCCATAGGTCTGTGAAGGAAAGTCTTCCCCCACTGGGTGTTTAATAAGTGTCAGGACCCTGAAGGTATGATCACAGATAAGGCAAGGTTCTTTCTGCTTCTCCACATATAATTCTCCTCTCCCTCATCTTCCCAGTGTTTGTCTCTGTTTATGAATCAGGCTTCCCACCATGCTGTGAGCTGCTGGGACAGACTCATGGCACGGTCACCATGGACCTACCCTATGTGCCTCAAACATAAGGTGTTACACAGGGCAGGCCTTTATAAGTTTTTGTTGAAAAAACTTAAGGTGAATGGATTTGTAATAAGGAAAATAATTAGAATATATACTGTATATGACCTTTGGTCCTTACTAACATCCATTTTTCCTCGGGTGTTATATAAGGAGAAAATATAGCAAATAAATACCTTTTTTTGTTTTTGTTTTCCACACCAAAAATGAACTTTTTCGAAGCTTTTAAAAACAAGCCATTTTGAAGGTGAATGATGCCTTAGATTAGCTTGCCATTGGCAGACAAAGACTGCTTTTACTTCCTCTAAGTGACTTTCAGTATCTTTGTTCTGAACCAGAAGCTGTCGCTTGATTTTTTTTCTTTTTTTCCTTTTTTTTTTTTTTTTTTTTTTTTTGCCAGCACTGGCTTCTATTAAACATGCATGTATTTCCTCTCAAAGTATTTTTTCCCCTAAAAGTACATTCCTGCCCCTGGGACATAAGTAATCCACCCAGTTTCCTAAGTAACACCACAGTTTGAGCGGCTCACCTGATCTTTCTCTGCAGTAAAAATCAAGTAGAAATGTTGTGTTTACGTGAGGATATAAGGGGTTCTCTTTCCATTAATTGTTAATCTTCATTCACCTTCACACGAGAAGAATTTAGTGGCTCTTGACAAAGGAACATATTTTCAAAGTGTATTATTTATTAATAATTATTCCCCTTCCTTACCTCTTCCCTTCTTTAAGTGTGTCTACTTGCTTAAACATTATAGCTGGAAATCACTATTGTTGTCTTTCTCACCCGCTCTCTGCCTTATTTATTTGTTATTTGTTTGGGGTGTGGTGGTGGTGGGAAGCATCTGTGCCACAGCACTCAAGTTAAGGTCAAAGGACAATTTGTGGGATTTGGTTTTTTCTTTTCACCATGTGGGCCCTGGGGATCAAATCCAGGTCATCAGACTTGGCAGCAAGCCCCTTTACCCATTGCGCTGCCTCACTGACCCTCCAATGAATTCTGGGAATTCACTTATCTCTATTTCCCTAGCACTGGTATTCAAGTGCATGCTGTTGTACCTCGTTTTTATGTGAGTGTTGGGGACCCAAACTCAGGTCTTCATTACAATGCAGCATGCACTTTACCAGCTGAGCCGTTTCCCCAGTTCCTAACCCCAGTCTTTGGTACATGCTCCCACAAAACACAGTAGAAGACTGTGAGGCCAGTAGGAGAATGTAGATTCTAGCAGTCATACTGCAAAAGAACCGTCTGCCCCAGGTACTCATCACCTGTGGGTATAGTCATGAGACCAGCCAGATGAGATGAAGCAAGAGGAGACTCAGTCTCTCTCTTGGCTTATATACTGGAAACGATATTTTTTGGCTATTATGAATAAAGCTGCTATGAACATAGTTGAACAAGTGTTGTGGAACATCCATTAGGTTTGTGCCCAGAACTGAATAGCCAAGTCTTCAGTTAGTCTTTGCTTCCCAGTTTTCTGTCACTGTGTTTTGATCTCAGTCATTCTGACAGCTGTAATTTTGACTTACATTTTAGAGTCATTTTGACTTACATTTCCCTGATGACTAAAGGTGTTGAACATTTATTTAAGTACTTCTTAACCATTTGAGATTCCTCTGTTGAGGATTCTCTGTTTAGATCTTTACCTTATTTTTGCATTATTGGATTTGGGTTATTAGAATTGGATCATTTGATTTGTTGGTATCTAGTTTCTTGAGTTCTTTATATATTTTAGAAATCAGCCATCTGTGAGGTGTGGAATTGGTGAAGACCCTTTTCTAGTCTATAGGCTGCCATTTTGTTCCTTTGATGGTGTCCTGTGCCTTACTGAAGCTTTTTAGTTTCATGAAGTTCGTTTATTAATAGTTGATCTTAGTACCTGTGCTGTTTGTGTTCTGTTCAGGAAGTTTCCTCCCGTGCCAATGCTTTCTCTTCTATTGGGTCCAGTGTGTCTGATTTTATGTTGAGGTCTTTGGAGTTGAGTTTTATGCAGGGTGGTAGATATGGTTCTATTTTCGTTTTTCTACAGGCAAACATTGAGTTAAACCCTTTGTTAAAGATGCTTTCTTTTTCCATTATATGTTTATAGATTGTCCATAGATATGAAGACGTATGTCTGGGTCTCAGTTCAGCTCCATTGATCAACCTGTCTGTTTTTATGCCAACACTGCAGACTTTATTGCTGTCATTCTGCAGTACAGCTTGAAAGCAGGGTGGTTACACCTCCAGAAGTTCTTTTATTGTACAGGATTGTTTTAGATACCCTGAGTATTGTTATTTCAAGTTCTATAAAGAGTTGTGTTGGAACTTTGATTTTGTTGAATCTGTAGGTTGCTTTTGGTAAGATGGCCATTTTTACTATGTTAATTTTACCAATCCATGAGCATGGGACATCTTTTCATCTTCTGATATTTTCTTCAACTTCTTTCTTCAAAGACTTGAAGTTTTCCCCCAAACAGGTCTTTTCACTTACTTGCTTAGAGTTACACCAAGGTATTTTGTATTATTTGTGGCTATTATGAAGAGTGTTGTCTCACTAATTTCTCTCTCGGCCCATTTGTTGTTTGTATGTAGAACAGCTAATGGTGTGTGTGTGTGTGTGTGTGTGTGTGTGTGTGTGTGTGTGTGTGTGTGTGTGTGTGTGTGTGTTGAATCCAGCCACTTTGTTGAAGGTGTTTATCAGCTGTAGAGGTTCCCTTATGTATACTATCGTGCTTGTTTTTTTAATAAGCTTACAGTGAAGAGAAAAGGTGGCTAATCCACACCGGAAGTCCCTGTGATGGAGCATGGGTGAGTCAGGTGAGTTAGGGAAAGCATGTGATTGCAGAGTTGGGTACAGCTCTGCTCCGACCTGCCCTGGACCAGGAACACAGTAATACTTGGTTTCACTTTCTTTTTGTCTCAGTCTTAGCATCAGGCTGTTTGTCCATCCAGACAACTTTGGTGGTGTCACACTAGGTGTGTGTGCAGGTGCATGTACACATACATGTGGGTGCCTGTGAAGGTCAGAGGAGGGCACTGGATCCCCTGGGAATGAAGTACAGGCAGGTACAAGTCACCTGATGATGGAGATGGAACTTTGATCCTTTCCAAGAATAGCGGGTGGGTGCCGGGCGGGTGGGTGCACTCTTAACTCCTGATCTCTCTCCAGCTCCACAAACTAGGCTTACCTGGGGTTTTTTATTATGATAAAATATAAATAACATAAATGTACTATTTTTAGCAACTTTCAGGGTTTATTTATTCTACCATTTGATTTTCAAAAGTCTTATTCCTTTAAGTTCTGCCTACTATATACTTAAAGAGGATCATCTCTTGTCCCGTGTTGAGGTTAGTAGATCATTGGGTAATTACAAAAGAAGTGTAAATATGGCCCCTGTTCTCAGGACCCCTTTTTTAATCTCATGGAGATTAAGCCTCATTAGGGAAGCATGATGTCTGTTCACCAGTCAGATAATGATTCTAGGCACATAAGCCCCGCAGTGTTCAAGGAAAGCATTGTATAAAAGTGACACTCAGCTTTATCCAGGGACAGTCTGTCCAGACTGCAGAAAAGGAGGAAGTCAGGACAGGGACGTGGGGAACTAAGACACTATGTCAGCTATTTCCAGAGAGTCTTGTCTTTCTAGGTTAGACCATGTAGGTGTATTATTTGTGAAATAAGCTGAATATCCTAATGGTGGAACATATTATTGACACATAATTTATATTTTTGAAAGTCACAGAAACCAAATACTTAACTTGTGATATAAACACATATTAAGAATTCAGATTATCAGGGCTACAGAGTTGGCTCAATGGTTAAGAACACTTGGTATTCTTGAAGAGAACCCATCTTTGATCCCTAGTATCCAAAGAGTAGCTCACAACTGTGTGTAAACTCCAGTTCTGGGGCATCTGAGTCCCTTCTCCAGCCTCTGCAGGCATCAGGCTCACATGGGATATACATATATACTTGCAGACTAAAAATTTTTTTAAAACTAAACTGGATGGCAGCAGAAGGGTTAAACTTGCTACAGTTCTATGTAAATGTCCCTGTTCACAGTGCCTTAGCTCTTCCGATGTATTGTCATGTGGGAATAGATACTTTATCAGTGAATTTAGCTGGATTGCAGTTAGAATTTCCATGTGAAAGCATTGTATAAAAACCACACAATGAAACATATATTTATTGAAACTTGACTGTCTGCTTACCTGGAATTTGGTACAAAGTAGAGAACGCCATGAATTGTGGGTATACATAATTTCAGGTGTGCCCAGAGGCTCATCTGGATGGGGCAGTGCCTTACAGCAAGTACCACAGAGTAAACACCTTCCTCTTTCTCCTCTCATTTTTGCAGGCAGGCAAAGGTACACTGGGGATCACCGTGTTCACGTGACAGTAAGAGGAAACGGAAGCCTGTGGCCTCAGCATCTTTAACTGGCTCTAGTACAGGTGTGTACAGTTGTCATCATAGAGCACCTGTCATGTATGAAACACCAGATGATGCTTTTATATACCTTCCTATATCATCTTTGTAATAAGCAATCTTTATTTCTATTTCATATAAGAAAATTGAGATGCTGAGAAGTAATTTTTTTAGTTTTCTGGATCTGCTTTTTTATTCTGTCACTTGGCTTTTGTGCTCCTCTGTCAGCTGTTCCTAGTCATGTAATCTTTGTTGTGGCACACACAGGAGGTGAGGTCTGTGCTGATGAGCATCCAGCTGGATAGCAGCTTGGTCAGTAGTCAGTGGTTACTTTTTATGACCAGGTATGATGGTACACGCCTTTAAAACCATCACTCAGGAGGCAGAGGCAGGCAGATCTCTGTGAGTTCAAGGCCAGCCTGCTCTACAGAGTGAGTTCCAGGATGGCCAGAGCTACATAGAAACCCTGTCTCAAAAAAAAAAAAAAAGATAAATAAATAAAATAATAATTTTTATTTTATTTTGCATATACGAGTGTTTTTCCTTCATGTATATCTGTACACGTGTGTGCCTGGTGCCCATGGAGGCCAGAAAAGAGTATTGAATTTCCTAGGATTGTAGTTATAAACAATTAAAAGCCATCATGTGGGTGCTGGAAATAGAACCCAGGTCCTCTGGAAGAACAGCCAGTGCTCTAACCACTGTGCCATCTCTCCAGCCCCCGTTTATTCCCTCCCTCTGTCCCTCCCTCCCTTGGTTATTTTGAGATAGAGTCTTACTATATAGCTCTGCTTTTCCTGCAACTCACTATGTAGACTATAGACTGTAGCTAGACTTCAACACACAGAGATCTGTCTACCTCTGCCTCCCAAGGCTGGAACTAAAGGTGTGCACCACTACATCTGGCTCTGTTTACTTTCTGAATTGGTTTATACAGCACAGTGTATTCTCATTGGTTATGTATAATAGTTTGTCCATTTTAATTCAACGTGAAATAGCTAATTAAAAACATTTTTAGGTTAAACTTTGTTAGTTTCTATATAACATATATGCCAGTTGGTAAAAGCTAAAATAATGTCTCTGTCTTTGGTGAGAGAGTGACCAAGAGAAGACACAGAAAGAACTGGGGCTCTGGAAATGTTATACATTACAAAACAGGCAGAGGTGACACGGGTGTTTATATATGTAAAAGTTTTTAATCTGTACGCTTAAGATACATGTGTTTTATTACACAGATGTTATCAAAGATATATATCAAGCCTTTTGTAAATTACTTTCCTTAGATATACTGTAGATCGAACATTCCTAGTTTAAAAAACCAAAATCTGAAGCAATTCAAAATATGAAACTTTTGAGCACTGACATGCATGTGTTAAGTACTTAACTTGTAGGATGAGTTGCAGTCAGGAGCAAGCATAGTAGAATAGCTTACGCTTGACCTTTGAGCTGCAAGTATAAGATATTTGTGAAACAAACAGATCTAAACTCAAAGCATTTCTGGACCCGAACACCTTGGATAAAGCTTACTTTGTGCTACATATTACGTATTTCAGGTCAGTTGTTATCTGAGTAGACAGAGAGCATCCCCTTGCCTTCTCTGAGGGATTTTTCGAGTACTCTGAAACAGATCTCTTTGAGCTTCTGTCTGGAGTGAGCTAATCGGCGGCTCATCCTGAACAGCCTTAATCACAGGCCTAATGATTTTGTGTGGTTTCCATCGGCACAGGCCCTAAGCTAGGCACTTTGTATGTTGAGCCTCTGCCTCAGCTTTCCGGGATAGATGCAGTTCTTATTCCCACTAATAACGTGTGCAAACTGAGGTGCCGTTCACCTGAAGCATCCTTTGCATGTACAGTAGAGTGATTCCAGACAGCAGAGCTCAGACCTTCCCCTTAGCTTCTGTTCTTCTCTTCCCACTCCTTTCTCAGTTCTGGGGTTCGAGCCTAGGCCCTCATGACTCTAGGCAAATGCTCTACTGCTGAGCTACAACCCCAGCCCTGCTTTCATGCTTTATGAGAACAGAACCATGGGGAAGAGTTGATTCCACGATCAGAGCAGGAAATGTATTTAGTGTGTTGAAGAAGACATTAGCTGTAAGTGTTTCCCAGGGGAGCCCTTTCCTCTCTCACTTGTTGACTAAGTCCTGCTTCACCGAGCACTTTCTTTTTTTTCCACTCACAACCCGAGTGCCCCATGGAGGTGAAGGACACAGCCTGAGCTTGCGCCATCAGTCAGGAGAACAAATGGGCTTGCTCTGTCTACCATCGGGCCATCTCCGATTCCACCTCTTTTATAGAAATGAGTGATGAAGAGAGGTGCGTCCCGCTTTGCCGCTGTATTAATACACATCAGGGGCCAGCTCCTGGCACTAAATCACACAACTGCATACATCTGTTATCAGCTCTTCACCAGTGTGATGAACAAGACTGCAGATAGAGGCTTCCTTGTGTCATTCTTTATAGGATTTTCCTAAAAGAATAAATAGCTCAGATCTCTGCCAACACTCTCCCCTGTCAGTGTGATGAATTCAGCTTCTTTCTTAAGCATGCAGCTACAAATCTCCTCCCTTCCCCCACCAGCAGAAAGTTTTGAGTTGAAATTGACTGAATTTAAAGATCTTAGTAAGGCTAGAAGATTGAAGAGAAGACACACACGTCCTTCTTGTTTGCTTTGGTGTAGTACAAGGGCTGGGGAAAGGGTCATGAAGTAGCTAGAGCCTCTAGAGCTACAGTACTGCTAATTTCTTGTTGTGTCTCCTCCCCTTCCCTCCCTGCCTTCAGTATGCAGAGGTTTAGTGCTCAGTGCTGTTTCCTAGATCTAGTGAGTAAGTGTGCAGACTGGAACCCCAGGACAGGAATTTGCCAGCAAGCCTGTACCACAGGTTGAAGTGAGCCTGCTGTGTTACACTCTTAAAGAATGTATTTGGGAGAGGGGATGACTGTTTTCTTCAAAACTTGAGATTAAGTGGCTATAAGAATGTGAGGCTCAGGCTTACATTGAACTAGTGTCCTTGAAGTGATTTTCTTCATATGAGCCTTTGGCCATTCCATCTCCTCCTCCTGAAACCCTGGGGAATAGGGGAACTGGGGCCGCTGGAAACAGTGTTCAGAGCCTGGATAGACTGGGCTGATCCTAAAGCCTTTTCCCAGCCTTGCATTCTCTGTGGTTCCCACCATTATTCGGAAGCTATATCACAGGTGGTCTCTGAGCACCAAGCTAGCTGTGTGTTCGGAAGGTTAAAAGTTTTTAATCTCTTGTTCGCTGCTATCTCCCAGTGTCTAAAAAGACACCAAACACTAGAGCAGACTCACTTCTTATTTTGTTTTTATTAGCATTTATGCAACTAACAGTTGTCACTGCGACACCCCTCCTACATACAGATAGCATGTTGTGATCATCTTCAGTCTCCTGTTACCATATACTGCCCTCCCCTCCTACTGTTCCCCTCCTTTACCTCTAAGCCTCCATTTACTTTTATATATTGTTCTTAATATCTTAGTTATTATTGTGACATGTATAAAATACGTGTAAATATGTATAATGCATGAGTCCATTTAGAATTGCTCACATGGACAAGTTTTTAGGACTGATCTCTTGGTATTGGATAACCACTTAAGGATCTCATCCCGGGGAGACTGATTCTCCCTCTCTCAGCAGCCATTAATTTCCTCGTAGCTCTTCATGGTTAGGGCCTTTGTCTGAGTTCCTCTGTCCATGTTGGCATGTCAGCTGGTGTCGTCACTCAGGTCTTAGGCAGCCGTGTTATTGGTATTTTGTGGGTGTAGCTTTTTTCTCTTATATAGAAGATGTAATCTCCCAGCAGATGTCCGGGTTCTCTAGTTCTTGCAGTCCTCTCCACCTCCGCCTTCTGGGTAGGCTCTCAGCCTTAGATTTAGGGCACGTGCTGTACACAGTGACCAACAATGTAGGAATGGTGCTTCTTGGGCATAACCAACCAACAGCTGTCTGATTGGTCTTCAGGTCTGGTCAGTAGGAAGGAATTCATGCCTGGCATTCTAAACCTAGACAGCTACGGTGACCGGGAGGTCATAGAACTTAGAAGGAAGCTGCTGCTGGCTGCACTTTCATAAACCCATGTGATCTCTAACTCCATTCTTAATACTTACCCTGCTACCCACAGAGAAGTGTGGCTCTCACCCAGTACCAGTGAGGCTCTTTTTTTTTCAGTAGCTTGAGACCATAACAGGTAGTCAGACTAACTGATCAGAGTGTGAGAGAACTGACCGTGGGGTGCCTGGCTCCAATACATCTATTAATATTATCTTAAAGTCAGAACAGTGTTCTTCATGTTAGTCTATGCTATAAGATAATACTGATAGTAGATGCATTAGGTATGAAGAATATAATGCAGCTAGTGAGACTCGGCAGTAACAGCTTTCCTACTTCTTTATTTTGTCTTGTTTTAATCATCACTTTTGTATTTTAAAATAGTTTTAACAGATAGGTGTATCTCTAAAGAACATGTCTTTTTTTTAATGTTTCTGAACCTTGCACAAAAGAATTCATATTTTACAAGTTTCACCCGGCTCTGTTCCTGAGATTCATGCATGTTTGTTATACAAAATCCCTTTGTTTCTGACGACGCATATGATATCCCATTATATGAGGAGGCCTGTGCCACAGCTCAGTGATCTTGATTGTGCTGGATTGTAACCTGTTTTATACCATTGTGGAAAGCTTCTGTTTTAAGAAACATATATAAGCTGTGGTCAAGTCATGTTTTTCAAGCTTTTTAAAATGAAGTTCACATTTGAGTATATTTGTGGGTATAAGATAGGATAAGAGTGCCTTCTTATTTCCTGTGAGGTCGTTTTGTTTTTTTAATACTGAGCAAAAGTAGTACTGGTCATGGCCTATGACCCAGTCACTATTAGAAAAATACCAAGGCTGTATTATTGAGTGGAATTACTGGATGCAAAAGAAAAATCTAAAATGTGCTGTATTTTACTGTATCTCAGTATGTTTTTATCCTTAGCAGAGTGAATGGTGGTGAGGTTGGTTTGTCCTGAGCCACTCAGGGACATTTGGAAACATGAAAGTGTGTGACGGCACCATGGCCATCAGTGGACAGGGTCCAGAATTCTGGGTGTTCTGAGTACACAGCACAACTCTGCACCATCATTGACTATCCATTCCAGAGTGTCTTAAGAAACTTTATTAAAATACCATACCTGATGCTATTTATTTTCTATCGTTTTCTGTATTGTATTTACTCAGAACACCATCATATTGAGAGTCAAGTGTAGCCCAGTATTTAGGCTTGAATTGCTACTTTTGATCTCTGTAGTTTAGTTTCCTGATCCATAAAATAGAGATGACAGTGCCTACCTCAAAGAGTTGTTAAGAAATTTGGTCATGCAAGTGTAATGGCACATACCTGTAATCTCAGTGGTCAGAGGCTAAGGAAAGGCATCATGAGTCTGAAGCCAGCTTAGGCTTTTTAAAAAGGAACACAAACACACATATGGGACAGGGTGGAGAATAGTGGGGTAGGGAGTCCTGAGTATGTGATGTTTAGCAGCACAGTGGCTCACACATGTGTGCTTGAAGTATTTCAGTGTTTTTCCTAATCTGTTCTTCTGAATTTTTCCTGGAGAAATGGTTTGTAAATTTCACTTTAAAAAAAAGAAAAAGAAAGTAAACAGTAAACCTAATGAAGCCACTTAGGTGAATAGGGCATGAAATATAAAGATTAAGAGATGTATTTCTAAATGCCTCTTATCTTAACTTCTTACACTGACTCATCTCCCCTTCTTACTTCTGTTGTGAAACACAGTGCACCCAGATGTGCTGGAGCCAGCCACCCCAGCCCAGAAGCCTCCCCACTCCGAGTGGCTGGACCAGACCTCTGCAGCAGAGAAAACCACTGCCTCAGCTCCAGCCACGCTTTTCAAAATGCCACATGAAAAGAGTTCTGGATACAGCTAGAGCCCAGTAGCTAATGGGTGTTGAAACTTTGTATTGTACAGTCTTATTTGGCAGTTCCTGATCCTCACACTACCAAGACCGGCGCCTCTTCACATGCAGCCGTGGTTCTTTCTTTTGGAAAATGATATTTGGGGAATCTTTTGTAGATATTAGGGCAACAGTTTTCTTCAAAGGAGGTGGGGCATCTTCTCCTGGATTCCCTTACTTTGTTGTTATCCTGCTGTTAACCTTCAGCTGCCTTCTTAGAGCTATTGCTCCTTGTCAGTTGTATCTTTGTTCCTGGAAAACTAGTGACAGCTTTTGCATACCTTCTGTGTAGAGTTTTAATGTCAACAATGAAGTCCCAAATTCATGGCCAATTTCAAGCATATTCCTGGATGGAATTGTGTCTATGCAGTAAGGCTTGCCATCAAGCCTTTATTCACTCTTCCAGTAAGATACACCAACCAAGTTCTCAGTGTGGGGCCTCAGAAGAGATACCAGCAGTACAGGTTGGGAATGCTTCCACTCGGCCTACACATGGACTGAGGGATCATCAGCTGCATGCTAGTTAACCTCATCCTCATGGACTGTGTTCTGCTGACAGAGGACACATCTAAGCACAGAGGTTGCTGTACACAAAGTCGGATGGTGGTTTAGGTGCACTGCGGAGTAATTGATGGATGGTGTTTGCTCTAACATTTTGACCCTGGTCTAAGGCTTTATCCTAAGTTGGACTTTTCTATTAGTGTTCTGTAGATCAGTAGCCAGTGACGAGCAGAGACTCATGCTCTGTTATCTGTTCCAATAATGGGTGCTTGGGGCCATGCTTTGGAAAGGAAAAATGTCTTTTAGACATGCCTCTGTGTGGTGTGTTTATGACTGCTCAGCTGCAGGAAGAGTTGTATATACGGTTGTGCCTGAAGTTGGATGCTACTTTGTCATAGTGAGGAATATGTGACTGCCTGGAGCTGCTGGGGGAAAGCCATGTTTCCCGATAGTATTATCAAGAGCACCTGTCATTCAGGGCCTGTTCAACAGGGTGCTCTTATTTTGTGTCATCTGAGTGCTTTTCCTCTGACATACACAGGAGCTGTTTGTTAAAATGCTCACTGCTTTGGCCACATGGGACAGAACACCTCTCCCCTAAACAAGTGCCAGGTGATCCAGTTCCTCCTTTTCCCAAAGTGTAATTGTTCCTTCCACACAATGTAATTAATGAGAGGTAGGCAGAGTGTGTGGAAAGGGGAACCTGAAGCTGGGTTTTTATGGATTGTGTGGAAGGCTGAGAATGTACCAGCTGAGCATATGAGAGTGGTGGATGGAAGAGCAGCTAGAGATCATATAATGGGAGGGCAACACCAAAGCCTCCAGTCCCCAGAATCACCCTGGTTCTTAGAAGAAGTGACCGTCCTGTGGGGTGTCACAGCTGTGTCCACAGAAGATAGGCAGTGTGGCACTGTTCAGTGGTTCAGTGGCCTGTAAAACGCGTTTCTAACATTCTTGACTGGGCTAATGAAGAGATGTGCTGACGGCATTTTTACAGTGTTTCCAGACTGGCTCATGAGACATTGGTCCTGGGGTGGCTTGTGAGACCTCCACAGTCGGTGTTTCCTGAGCTCTCCCTCGTGGTACTTTGCCAGGTTGTCCTCTTCTCCCTGGGATGTAAAGTGGTTTGTATCATATACATATACATATCTATTTACACTTTAAATATCCCTCCAAAGCCATGCCAGTTTTCAGAGGCGAAGGCAGACTTGCATACTATACTCAGGCACACGAGTAAGCCCCAACAATTACAGACTTTCATGCTATTCTGCCCTGAGTTATATAGTCTGTTGTTTTTCATTGGTATCCCTAGTTAATCTGAGATCCACGTCTATCAGGTTTTTTCAGAGTTGTTTATCATCTTTCTTGGCCATGCATTTCTACACATTTCTGAATACTTTTGACAGGGATCACCCAAGATTGTAGTATCTACTTACAATGAATGGGAATAGGTTATTTACTTGAGAAACCAATATTAAGCGCACAAATACTTGCTATTATAGTGTTGTAAATTATGCCCATTTTAAGATGTAACACATGCTTGGGGAACCCATTTATTTATTCTGCTTATTTCTCTGTCAACCAGCTTCAGGAGCTAACTTTAGTATCAGCTATATTTTAAACCTTACATTTAAAATATTTTTATGACATAGTGGGTAGTGTCATAAATTAAGACCTACTTTTCAAGGACAGATTTGGTTTTGTTGTCAGTGTTGAAGATCACCAGACAGACCTTAAAGATGACCGTTGATTGAGCTCATGCATTGGATATCAGAAGTTAATGAAGCCAAGTGCCACAGTTCTGACTTCTAGGTTCTGATTTATCTTTTTGGATTACCCGGCTGTTTCTCTGAATTTCACTGTTATATCTTTTTTTCTATAATGGACAAAATTCATATTATCTACGTGCATGAAGTCCATTCACAAGCTCTTAGCTTCACCCAGGAGTTTGGGGGGGATTGAGATGATTTTTCAGGTGCAGCATTTAAAGGACGAGCTTCGTTTGTGTCAAAACCCCCGAACAGTTCTTGGGTCAGAACTGATGAGAAGAGAATTCAGTGCTGTTTACTTATGCTACATTTGGGGGGCAGAATATAGTTTTTCTGAGTGGCATGTGGTTGGGCCTTGAGTTCTTTAGAAATCAGAAATGAGAGATCTTAGATGATGTTGGCTCTTAAACAAGACAGTTCTCACAGCAGATGACCCAAAGTAAATAAAGCATTTCAGTCTTGATGCTTTTGAATAAGATTTTTCTTAAAAAAAGTAAAGTCCAATGTGAGTAATGAGTAATTATCAGTCCTAAAATGATGGATTAAGCTTTGCTTTGGGGAATGAGAGACAGTAAGCATATTTGTCCATCTATATATACCTATCATCTGTCATGTCTATCATTCATCTATCTGTCTATCTATCTAAAATTTTCTTCCATGCTCTAGGAAGTTCTGTGTTAACCTGAGCTAACACAGAAGCCACTGAGAACTAAGAGTTATAGCTACTAGGAGGAGCTGCTATGATCATGACTGGTGCAATTGGTTCTTCAGCTCTAGGTAAAGAATTATGGGGGGTGCATGGTGCATTTAGGCCTTTATTCTGTGTTGGCATCATTGCTGTGGTTCTGAGCAATGTGCCTTTATCTCTCCCCTTTCTAGGCAAAATGCCATGGATACACCTCAGCAGCAGAAGCTGTATTCAGTGTCTTCAGAACTTTTTTTGAACTGAGAGCAGAGTGGCTGCCTCTAGCAGACATGGCCACCCTCTTGTTAGGGGCATAGCTTAGACAATGGGGAAGTGGTAGCATTTCACTCTTATTGGCTTTGCTAAAGCTAATTTTGATCACTGTTTCCTTATTTCCCTTTGCTACGGTTAGCAAGTTATAGCTTCTATCAACAGTCAGAAAGAGAAGTGAAGCCAAGGAGTGGAACTAAGTGTTTCTACTATAGGCACTAAACACAAATGGCTAGGGTTCACCTCTGTGTTAGACTCTCAAAAAGAGGAGCCTATGCCTGGAAATGGCAATGTGGAAGAAAAGTAACAATAATGCTGAAGAGTGTGGTCTGTGAGGTTTTTTTTAAAGGAGCTAGCAGTGCAAATTTGGGCACAATGATATACTTCTGAGATTGGGAAGTCTCTTGTTAATTAGCAGATTTGAAGTTAATGTTTTCAAGTATGGTATGAAGATGAGATTGATGTGAAGATACAAAGGAGCAGAAGGAAGGAAAGTATGCCCCAAGCAGAGCCTCAGACTGGTCCTTAGACTGTCAGTGATGCTGGCGCTCAAGATGCTCCCAGTGGGGAGCAGTCTCTGGCAGAGGGAAAGGAGCTGTTCAGAACTGTTCTTAGACTAGCAGACCCTGACCTGCTGAGTCAGTGCCTGAGGATGAGTCCAGGAGCCTAACAAACCCTACAGGGGCTCCCAGCGCAGACTATAACCTCCTCGGCAGCACAGGCCTTGCCAGTTAAGACGACTCTGCAAGGTTTTGAGTATGGCTCCTTGGATAAACTCTTAAAACATGGGTTTTTGTTCCTCATAGTTTTCCCTTCCAAATGCCTGAAAAGTTAATACTAAGAAAAGGTGATAGAGAGGAAACTGATTGACCTCATGGCCATGATTTAGAGGGTGGAGGTGACTTGACAGGAGTCCACAGATAAGAAGAATGACAGTCACTTCTGACAATTATCTGTATAAAATGTTAGAGAAGATACAGCTACCTGTGAGCTTTATGTATTCATTAAGTCAGCTTCCAGGAAAAGCCTTGCACATTTTCCTAGCATAATAGTATACATAGACATCAGACAAAATGAAAAAAAGAACAAATACCTCAGGTACATGGGAGGCACATAATAAGCATTTACTGAGGTTGGTAATCAGTACTTCAGTTAACCCACGTTCTCATGTCTGCTTTATATCCACCTAATTGGGTGTGAAGGCTTGGGATCCCACAGTAATACCCCACAGACTTGTCTGAGTTATGATTTTAGCACTTCAGAATACGATAAGTTCATTTGAAGTTTTTGAAAGGAAGGGACATTGTTCTTGATGATTTTATTCACAGTAATTAAGATGGGTCCTGACTTTACTGCCAAAGCCCACAAACCCAAACCGTCTCTTCCAAGAGAGATGTGTGGTGAAGGAGTTCACTGTGTTTGGGAAGGTGTTCTGAGAACTGTCTAGCACTGTTTCCCTAGTATCTAGGTGTGTGGTTGGTTCAGCTCTCTGTTGTTATCAGTTGTTAACATCCTTTTAAAATACTGCACAACTTCTCTTTCCTATCTTTTTTTTTTTTCAAGACAAGGTTTTTCTGTGTAGTTTGGAGCCTGTCCTAGAACTTACTCTGTAAACCAAGCTGTCCTCAACCTGTGAGATCTGCCTGCCTCTGCCTCCTGAGTGCTGGGATTAAAGCGGTGCCCCACCACCGCCCAGCCTCTTTCCTATCTTACATATCAATTAAAACCACCTATTGCCAAAAATGTGAGCATTACTAAATAACTAGCAAAAGTCTCTTAGCTGGGCTTGGTGGTACACACCTTTAATCTAGTATTGGAGAGGCAGGGGAAGGTGGATTTCTAGGAGTTCAGGGCCAGCCTGGTCAACATAGTGAGTTCTAGGACAGCTAGGGCTACACAGAGAAACCTTATCTGGGGGGGGGGGGGGAGTTTTTATAGTAGCTTATAGCCAGCGATCCCAGAATCTTGAAGCAGAGACAGGAGGATTCTAGACTGATCTGAACTACATAGCAAGATTTTGTTTTTAACAAACAATTCGAAAGTTTCCTAAGATTTTAATAATGCAAATGTTTTCTCTCTCTGAAAGGTAGGTAGTTCTGACCCTTGCTGAAAATTGAAGAATGAAAGAAGATAATTTTAAAATAGCCTCTGTGTTGCTTTTAAAACTTAACTACAAACTGATGCCACCCCAGAATCATGGTAATAGTTCCTACTGCCCACCCAGTACCTCAGCCAGTGCCCTCCTGTTAGCAGTTTTTGCGAAGAGCTGTTCCAAACACTGTTAAGTTCAGCCTCTTCCACCCACGACCGTCAGAGCACCCTTGTCTTTCCCAGCCACACTTCCTCCCAGAGCACCTGTCTTGCCCAGGTCTTTTGCCTCCAGCCCTCATGATTTTGCATTGCTCGGGCCAGCTATATATAGCCTCTTGTCATAGACATTTTTGCATTTTTATATGCTCAGAATACCCTTCCTTGCCTCTGGACCCCTGCCAACCACTGCAGTATGCCCTCCTACTCTCTCTTTGAATTCTGTTTTTAATTGAAGCAGGGCCTTTAAACCCTGGATGCACATGCAGATCAGTTGGGAGTTTTAAAAGAGACGATGGTTCCACAGGTGAAAGAAATTTGTCATCAAGTGTGATGACTTGGGTTCTGTTTCTGGGACTCTTAATAGTAGAAGAGAGTCAGCCCCTGCAATGTGTCTGACGTCCTCTCTATTTTACAGATATGCCATGGTACATATGTGTACAATAAATATGATTCCCTTTTAATTAAAGGCAAAACAGTTTTCAAGTGAACTTTGGGACAAATTCAATCTATCTTATACCTATGCATAATTGTGTGTACATATGATTAAAACTAAATGTGTTATGGGAAGGGACGTATGCAGTAAATGATTATGTGACCTAATCTATCAAAACACTGTTGCCAGTAAGGTATTTTCTCTGCCATTGTATCTTCTAACTAGTAATTCTCTATATAAAAGGTATTGATTTTTGTATGCTAGTTTTATTTCCTGCTACTGACTTGTTCTATTATTGGGAGTTAATTTTACCATTAATCCACTGGAGTAAAAAGAAAATCTTCTAAATGCACAAGGGTTGAATAGAAAGCAGACTACAATGGTTAAAATTGTGTGTGTGAGAGAGAGAGAGAGAGGAAGAGATAGAGAAGGAGGGAGAGAGGAGTTTCTTCAATGGGAGGCAAATAAGACAGTGCCATCTTTCACTCTTAAGAGTGTTCATCAAACCCCAGTGAGCTTCTGGCATGAAGGACTGAGGTGAGCCCCCGAGTCAGGCATGGGATGCTGAAAGGAAGGTGGGCTCAGCTGAGCTCCCGCCAAGTGTGGGGTAAGTACTACATAAACCTCTGAACTAAATGCAAACAAGTTTTCCTTTCTCCATCTTGACCCTGGTGGAAGAAATGCCATCTTTCACTTAATATTTAACAAATTGTCCCTGGCATAGGTTTCTGTTCAGTGTATACTGCTTGTGTGGTCTAAAATTTTTAGTGGACCTGGATCTACCAATATTCCAGATGACTAGCAGACACAACTACAAAGCTCAGTAAACTTCCATCCAGGTGTCAAGTACTCCCACAGGTAAGGGGATGTGAAGCCATAAACCAAAGTAGGAGGTGACAGATGCAGCCAAGATAGCTAAGTTAAAAAGGTGATTCCATGAACATCCTTAACCAATAAATTAAAACCCTCCCCAAAGAATTTACCAAAATTCTGCAAAGAGGAGAAATGAAAAAGATGGGTTAGTTCTGTGACTAACAACCCTGATTGTGGTTTTAAATCTGGGACTGCCTTCTTTGTAGAAAGATCTGTAATTACCCCCACTGCGTACACCATCAGTCCTTTGCTTGGAGCTAAATATATTTATGGTAAGATTGGCTCGGAGGAACAAAAGAAGACGCACCAGAGGAAACTGTCCTACTCTGCATTAGCATGAAGTCTAGCTTTGAACGTGATGGACAGCACATTAGTGGGGCAGATACAGAATTCAGAGACGGGCCCAACTGCTAAAGAAAGTTCAGGATACAGATGTGTGTGTGTGTAGATAATAGGAAACTGGATGGTGCTGGGACAGCTAGAATTCCATAGACGGCTATGCAGAAAAGGGGAAATTGGGCCTGCTCCAAGCTGTATGCTGTATGCCAGGGTAATTGCCAGATTGACAGGGGGTTGGCTGTCCAGTACCAACTATACCATTACTAAGGAAAATAATGGGTGATTTCTCTAACAGGAGTCAGCAAGGTATGGCTGATGGTCTGCACTTTGCTTGGTGCTCATCTCAGGGCTGCTGGGAGCTGTGGTGTTTGTTTGTTTTGGTGTTATTTTCCCCCACAGTTAAGGGATTCAGTAAGAAAGAGCATGGGATAGAGAAGTTCTGTGGTTGCAAATCCTAAAATATTAGGACTTCATAAGAAAGTTGGCCCTGTCTGTAACCTGGGAGGGTGCAAGCTTTCCAGGGGTGTTAGTCAGCTGTGGGATTATGATGGGGTCGTCAGATGGATCACCCTAGTCTTTGTTTCTCACTCTCCTTGGACCAGTAGGAAAACAAAAACATCCTTTGTTGGAAAGGATTGTAAGTTTATATGGCAAAGGGTGGGTTTGAAAAGAGTCAGGGATTCAAGGTATGAATCCTCACTGCCTCTTGACATCTGGGTCCATCTGGAAACCTTTGACTCTTAAAGAAAACAACTGAAACTTTGCATGCACTTAGGCTATGAGCAAACAAAAATACAGTAAATGGGGTGCACGTTTACATCAGTGATTATGGCTAAGCTCAATGTATAAGGAACTTAAAAAAAAAAAGGTATTCCACAGGAAAATGAGGGATAAAGTTGTTCAGGTTTGTGTGTGTGTGTGTGTGTGTGTGTGTGTGTGTGTGTATTGAAAATAGCTTTTAAACATTTGAAGAGATGCTCAGATTTCCCTATAGCCAGTTAAGATGTACAGCCACTTAATGAGCAAGCCCCTCTACTTCTTGTTTTAAAGGCAAGGGAAATGGGTCCTAAGAAGGTAGAATATTTTTCTGAATACCAGTAGTAAGTAGAGGAGATAGGATTGAGTCCAGCCAGATGGCTGTAGATAAGAGTAATTCACCATGACTAAGTGATGCTTATTTCAGGAATACAAGGATCATTTAATACTAGGAAGATCTGGGTGTCTCCTTCATATGATAAAATATATTTATCTCAATCTGAAGCCAGCGTCGTGCTTAATTGAGAATACCAGAAGCAATTTCATTAAAGCAGGAACAAGACAAAGATGTCCACTAATCATCACTATTATTTAAAATTGTTCCACAGGACGTAGACAAAACAATTAGACAAGAGAAGGAAATTAAAGGCAGAAATTAGAAGGGAAGAGAAGATAAAGGTCTAAAGCTCAGATGAAATGATTGGATTATTTACCTAGGAGGAAAAGAACTAATCAAAGACCAAACAAAATAATTACAAAATTAATTTTTAGAAAAGAATCATCTCTATATACATGATATTCAATTTCATGCCCTAGGAGAAAATTTTTTCAGTTGCAGCAGAAAACAAAAAATTAAGTGATAGGAATGAATGTATTTGCAGAAAAAAATTTAGATACCAATGAGGGACCGAACAAGAACCAATGAAAATAAGACAAATGAGAAGACGACCATGTCCATGTTCTTTAAAGGAGTCATCAGCATCCTGAAGTCATCACCTTCCCATGTTTAATCTGTCAGTTCAATGTCATATCCAGGGTTGGAGAGATGACTCAGAACTTAGAGCACTTGCTGTTCTCCTGGAGGATCCAAGTCAGTTCCCAGAACCCGCATCATTGGCTCATAACCACCTGTAAACTCAGTTCACAGATCCAGTGCCTGCTTCTGGCCTCTGTAGGCATCCTCACACATATAAAATAAGAATAATCTTAATATGATTCCCAAGAAGCATACTATAGTAGGCTTTTCTAAAATTCAAAGATTTACATAAGCTAACTAAAATTTATATGGTGCCAGGCTGTGGTGGTGTACACCTTTAATTTCAGTTCTTAGGAGGTAAAAGCTGGTGGATCTCTTGACTTTGAGGCCAACCTGGTCTACAGAGCATGTTCCAGGACAGCCACGGCTACACAGAGAAACCCTTCAAACACAAAAGCAAAAAAAAAAAAAAAAAGGCTCTGCTACATAACTACATATTAACATTTACATATGTACATCAGTTACAGTGTGGCAATAATTTATAAATAGAGTAGAATAGTTCAGAGAGAGACCAACACATGGTAGCCAAGGCTATGATAAAGGTGGCTTTCAAATCAGTGGAGTGGGGAAAGCCATTCTTTACTTCTCACACCAGGATGCTCTGTAGACAGTCCAGTAGTAAGAGTAGTAATATGGGTGTATTTGTGTGTGTAGAGGCCAGAGGTCAACCTCAGGTGGCATTCCTTGATAGCCATCCACATTTCTGAGATAGCTTCTCATTGGCCTGGAGAGTGCTAGGTGTTGCTGAGGATTAAACAGAGGTCCTCACTCTTGTACAGTAAGCACTTTACCAACTTAGCTAAAAGTTTCTTTATAATTCAAGAATGGGAAAGGCCTTTCTAAGTATGAGATAAAGCACAGAAGCTAGGAAAGTTACCAGATTTGGTTTATACATAGAAAATTTTCTTGTACTAGAGAGACAGTTCAGCAGTTAAGAACACTTGTTCTTCCAGAGGACCTGGGTTCAATTCCTAGCACCCATGTGGCAGTTTACAACTGTCTGCAGCTCCAGTTTCAGGGGATCCAACACCTTCTTCTAGTCTCCCTGGATACCAGACATGCACATAGTGTACAAACACACATGTATGTGGAAACACCTATACACTTAATAACCAAATACATGTGAAGTAATTTAAAAAAAAACAAAACAACACACTGCATTATCTGTTATTTTCTGTTCTTTGGTTGTTGATAACATCCTAGTGGGCTTTTATCTTGTTCCATTCAACTTTGCAATTGAGTGATTTGAGTCTCCCTGAGGGGTCATGGTGACTCAGTCCTCAAGGAGTAGGCTTCTCACTAAGAACATTTCCAAATAAAATTGGATGAGATTGCACAGGTACAGATACACAAACCATCTCACAGAATACGAGAAACACAAAAAGGTAAGACAAGAAGATACCTCCAAGACACAAATCCAAAAATACTGAAATGGTTTTTAGACAAAAAATTTAAAAGTCTACTTGTAAAAATTAGCAGTGACTTCAAAGAGGAAATGACGTACATCAATGAAGTAAGGAAAAAATAAAAAAGAAAACAATACGGATGAAAACTTGAGTAAGGAAGTTTAGATTGGGGCGTGGGGAGGTGACCAGAAGGCATTAGAAGCTTGTTGAACTGGATGCACACACTGGAGAGAATCCCTGGGTTAAGATTAACCTAATCTTAAATCTGTCACTGTTGTGTTGGGCCTGTGGCAGCATATGGCAGGCAGCAGGTGACAATGTGAAGACACTGGGGTCCTACATCCTCTACTTTCTTCCTACCATGATAATGGTGATAGGCCTCCTACATGTTCTGCTCTGCTATCTTGCACGGAGCTGCCTCAGGCAGTTTGACAAGGACAAGTGACCATGGGCTGAAACCCCCAAACATGTATTACGAGGACATTTTCCCTTGCTCGTTGTTTCTCTCAGGCATTTTGTCACAGGTATAGAGGGCTGACTGGCACAACAGGAAAACAAGTTTGTTGTAAGTCAGGATCCTGCCCACCCCAGAGAAGTGTGAAGTAACTGAGGGAGGCAAGAGTTCCCTGGAAGTCAAGATGCCATTTCCATGCCTTTGTTCAGAGGGCGTGTCATCACTATGGCCTGATGGAATTATTTAGGCCATGGCTTAACCTTGAACTAATAACACCATTATAGAAAAGGGTTGCAGGTGAGCTCATCACCTTTACCTTCCACCATTTGCCTCACTTGATGTGGTACATAATGACCTTGGATTTTCGAGATTTCGGAACTGTGAGGAAATGAATGTCTGTTCTTATCCATTGAGGTGCTCTCTGAACAGCAGTCCAAGAGACAGTGCTATCATCTGCAGCCTCACTTAGGAGTACACATTGTTCTTCGACTGTGCTGTTTTCCATAAAAACAAGACAGGACAAAACAACCATTAAAACAAAATGTGTGAGCATCAGTCTGTTTTTTGAGTGTATGGGATGTTTGAGAGCTGAGAGACGCCACATCTGAATATGTCAAGCCCTGAGTAGGAATCACAGCACAGAAGCCTTCCCTCCAGGACTTGGGGATTCCTTTACACTATGGCTTGGGGATCCTGAAGAGACACTGACATTCCCTTTCATGAATGCATGAAACTATAATTTCAGGTGTGTGTGAAAAGAGCAGAGGGCACATTGGGATTCTGACTTCCAGTCATCATGACACCATCTCCCTTGATTGGGATAACCCCTTCTCATGAAAGCCTTCATATGGGATCAGCTGCTGTCCTCCTGTTTCCCTAATCCCAGGAGTCCGACCACCTGCCTGATTGTATGGAGGAAGGAGTTCCACAGAAGGTGTAAATCCAAAAGAGCTACAGAGCAGAGGGGACAGATGAGCAAAAATGACTGTGCTAGTGCCTGGGGGCAGAAGCCTGTGCATGAGGCTGAGTCTGAAGAAGATAAAGTCAGGAATATGTAGGAACGTCCTCAAAGCCACACAGGATGTTCACATTCTGTAGCTCATGGCAGCTCTTCATGAGTCATTTATGGATTTAATCATGTTCTTGCTAAGACAGGTTTTTAAGATATTAGAAAGTAGCACACCGGTTCAAAGCACGTTATCATCAGGTAAGTTCAGGAATGCATTGGAGAGAGTATTTCCTGTAAGAACTCTAGAATTAACACCACAGTGGGTAGTGGCTTAAGTCAGCTTTCATTACTATATATAAAAAAAATATACAAGGTGGGCTAAATTTGCAAAGAAAAGTGATTTGTTTCAGCTCACTGTTCTGGAGGTACAAGTTCTGACTAGTGTGGGTCATCAATGTCAAATCAGGGTGTGTAGGCGTGAGTTTCTGGTTTTGTTTCCTCTTACATAACCCATCAGACTTCAACTTTGGGGGCTCCCACCTAATGAACTTATCTAACCATAATCACCTCCTGAGGCCTTACCTCTAAACTCTGGTAAGATTCAGCTTTCTCCCTCTCCTGGTACCTCAAATGGGAATTAACTTGAGGAACACATTGAAATCATATCCAGTTGTAGCCACACCCTAGCAGGTAGGTAGGTATGTAAACACAGGTTAGTTCCCCTTCCAGGCATAGGCAGACAGTAGATTTGGGTATTCTGGTCTGCAATCCTGGAAGCCTACAGGACTTGACAAACCATCATCTATACCGGTGATTCTCAACCTGTGGGTCTTGACCCCTTTTGGGCCAGTCCTTTCACAGGGGTCACTTTAAAATCATCTGCAGGTCACATTACAATTCACAAAAGTGCCAAAATTGCAGTTATGAAATAGGAACAAATTTTATGGTTGAGAGTCACCACAGCATGAGGAACTGTATTCAAGTATTGCAACATTAGGAAGGTTGAAGACCACTGGTCTACAGGAAGTCACCTGCTCCAGCCTCTCTCAGGCAGAGGCTCACTCCATGGTTCCCAGCCTCTGGAAGAAAGGAAGGTAGCAAAACTACCTACTTTCTTCTCCTGGAGCAACTCCTTACCCCCACACAGGCTGTGTGGTGGTAGGCATTCCTGGAGCTTTCCAAAAATGATGTGACTGGCATAGACACAGTTGAGTGCTCATAAGAAGCCTGCTCAGACCACCAGCCTATTGTTTTGAGCATCCAGATTTGGCTGGTTTTTGTTCTCAGAAAAGAGGTTCACATCTTTATCCCAATACCTGCTGCACACACCACCCCCAAAATAACTTCACCTTTGTCTCATCCAAGATTCTCAAGGGTCTTGTTTTGAATGTTGTTCCCCTTTGGGGAGACAGAAACTTCTAATTTCTTTGGTGGTGTTGGTGCGTGCGTATGTGTACAGAGAAAAGTTGCTTCTTCCTGTTGCTTCCCTGCATTACAAGTCTCTGCTCTGAACTAGAAACTGTCAACTTCTGCCAGGGGCACACTGTTTCTAGTCTGTTGGTTTCCCAAGGTCATCCTTTGAGACTGGCTGACTATTGGCTGTATCTGCAATAAAGTTCGCTGAGAGTGGGGGGGCACTGGGTCCCTCGGACCTGTAAGCTGCAGAGCAAGGCAGGGTATGGCCTGTAGATGGTCTGATTGCCATGAATTCCTAGGAGAGGGTGAAAGCAGAGTCATCACCCCTGGTCCCCATTTCTTCCCTCCTCCCTGCCCTTTGGTGAGTGAAATTGTGTGATGATGCTTCATGGAGTTTGTGGAGGGAGAAGCCGAGGTCTGTGGGTTGGAACTTGGAGAGAGGTTATCATGGGATGAAATATCAAACCATATCACATTGATTTTCCCTCTGGGGGGGCGGATATCACATCCTTCCATTTCCCTCTAGTGCTTGCCTGCCATCGATGGGGAAGCATTAACGGGGAATAATCAATGATGCTCTGTCCTGAAAATAAAAGGCTTGTCATGTCTCTCCATTTGGTGGAATGGATGTGAGACCAGGGGTCATGAGGCCACTTCCATCTGTCTCCTGACAGAGGCACTGACTCAGACATACTTCCCACCCAGAGACCTAGAGCCCACATCCAGGGGAACACAGGCTCTCCCTGGGCATCAGGAAAACCAAGACTTCAGTTTCCTTGAAAACTCTATCAGCAGCTCAGTTAACTCACAAACTTGGTAGCCTAGGAGGGGCTTTCATGAACGTTAACATGTCCCCTCGTGCTGGGTGCTGAGCTGCCCATCAGTATAAGGCCATGGGGCATTGCTTCAAGGCACCTCTTCACCACCCCCCACCTCTGTGACCCAGTCCTTCTTGGCTTCCCACTTACAAGCCTATGAAGTCCTTTTAGATTGAGTTCTTATTTCTCTGTCCATCAGAATCTCTGGCTTGGAAGCACGCCAGAGCTGTTCTACCAACCCCTGTGATAGCCTCTCTGCCCTGCCCAGTCCTCAACCCTTCAGCCCAGAGGAATGTGGGAAATAGCCCTTCCATTTTCCATGTGTGTGTTCACATGGCTGAAGGCTGTAGATGATATTCTTTGAATGTTTTTGAAGGTAGTTAGTTTAAAGACCCTTTGCTTTTGTTGGATGCCTGTTTCCTGCTGAGGGGAGAGTGTCTTATATGGAAACTTGTGAAGGTCAAGAAGCCCAGAAAGCTCCAACATCCACAAGCTCCCTCCCCAGGGTCTAAAAGTAGTAAATGACTGTGGAGAATAAACTTCTGGATGGAGCTGCATACAAGATGGACAGGAGTTCCAGGGATGCAGCATCCCTTGTGAGGCATCATCCTGGATTGGCTGCACTTTCTGAATCCCTTTCTCCCCTTCTGTAGATATCCGCTGTTTCACTCAGCTACACTTGGGTGGAATCCTTCTTTAGTCTGCTGCTAGTACCCTAGTTAGGATGAACAGACATTTATTTGAATCTCTAAGGAGAAGTCATGTATTATTTTTCTGGCGAGCAGGGAGGTGCAGCATGGGAAATGGACCTAGGCTATTGGGCATTCTAGGCAAACATTCTACCACCAAGCCGCGTCCCAAAGTCTTCTTGTTTTTCCCTCTTTTTAAGACAGTCTAATGTAGCCAAGGTTGGCCTCCAACCTGAGATGTAGCTGAGGGTGGCCTTGAATAATTCTCCTGCCCCTACCTCCTTAGTATTGGGATTGCAGATGTGTGCTATCATACTCACTTTTACACGGTTCCAGTCCCAGAACCCAGGGCCTTGTGCATGCTACATCAGCATCCTCCCATCTGAACTACATCCTCCCCAACCTCTGCTCCTATGTAATTTTTTAGATAAGGTTTGGCCAGCCTTGTACTCTCTGTGTAGCTTAGGCTGGCCTTGATTTTGTGGCAACAGCCCTCCTGTCTCTTTATTTTTGATGCATGCTGTATCTGAGGCAACACTTTTCCATCTGATACCTATATAGTTAGCTTGCTTTAGACCTATACAAAGAACCTTGTGTCTGCTGTCATCACATCTCCTATTGGTGGGAAGGGTCTGTTGTGCCACCTGGAGCTCTGTTCAGATCAGGTCCCACAATTGAAAGCATTCATTTTCATTCACAGCTTTGGTTAATCTGGAAACTCTGAGAGCATGTCATTTCTCTCCTGGCAAATAGCAGAAGGCGGGAATCAGCAGGCCTAGATGTCAGCTGCATCACTGACAGACACACAGATGAGTGACATTTCCTTTCTGGTTCAGGGGACGGAGAAAGCAATGCTGGGAGCCCAGAGGAGGCCATCGGGAGGAGCAGAGCAGTTCCTTGGGCAAGTTCACAAGGCCTTCCTCCTCCATCTTTGGCAAGAGGGGTGGAAGCATCATGAATCTGCCATTTTCCAATCCCACATTCTCTCATTCCCACTACCCAGATTAGTGTGTGGGCTGAAGGATGTTTTCCTCTGAAGTCTCTCCAAGGTTAACATGGGCCTTGGGAGCAGAGCTTCTCCCAAGGAGTCACACACTTGGATCCCTGCAGAAGATCTGTAAGGTGCTTCCCTCAACTTTATTTCAAGAAACAAACAAAGCACGATTGCTTCTGGGATCTGTGTCCCTCCACTTCTTCCTCCTGAGCTCTAGATGCAGCATCTCTTTCTTCAGTAACAAGAGATGGACAAGATGCTGAGCTCAGCCTCTACTTCTTGTACTCCTCCTGGGGTCCTACACTCCAGTCCTGACCAAGTGGCTCTTCTAGCCAAGTGTGTAGTGGGATCATGTTCTGTTACATTGTAAATAATTGTCCCACCTACTGGTTTAATATAAACCTTGATTGGCCAAAGGCAGACAGGAAGTGTTTGCAGGGCTACTAGACTAAGACAACTCTGGGAACAGGAAGAGCAGAGCAGAGACATCAAGAGAGATGCCAGCAGATGCAGAGGAAAGAAGACAACCATGCTGCTCTGAGAAAAGTTACCAAGCCACATGGCTAACCAGATTAATGGAAATAGACTGAGTTAAGATGAAAGAGCTAGATAGTAATATATCTGAGCCATAGGCCAATCAACATGAAATTAATATAAGACATTGTGTGATTATTTGGGACAAAGCAGCAGTGGGGCTGTGAGAAGGTCTGAACCTCAGGGATAGGCATGAAAGTTTGAGCCAGAAACTTATTATACAAGTGGGTCCTTTTGTGACCCCTTCTTTCTGCCAGCCTGTGAGTTCCTCAAGATCTTCCCAGAAAAGTCCTGTTGCTCTTAAATGCCTGGGGGATTACAACTGCTTGCACACAGCAATATGACTCCAAGCAACATGAAAGGCAGATTTTGTAGTCATCAGACTCTGAGCCTCTGCTTGGACTCACAGCTTCTAGCCCCACTGATCTGACTTCCCATGTTCCTTTGTTGGCTCTGTAAGCTTCCCTATCTATCAAGCCCAGCTTCCTGCTAGGCAAGGAGGGGACTAAGGGCCACTTTGATGCGATGCATCTACCATGTTCATATTTGTGTACCATATTCTAGAAGCCAATAACTATGGCAAAGATGATGCCAGCCTGAGTGTGTGTGTGTGTGTGTGATAAATACAGGTTGTTTAGTGGTCACCACTATGTTTCTGATGTTCATAGCTTATTTATACTCTGCAAAGGAGTGTAGGTCACTAATAAGCTCCTCTTTGCAGAATGAATTGTTGGTGTAACTTGGAAGAGTCTATTTGAATTTAGCTTCTTCAGCTATAAGATGGACACAGTGATTATGTCTTTCCCACTGACCATAACTGCAAGTCTGTGCATGGCTCTCTCCTTTGTCCCAATTAACAAGGATGTGTATGACTACATAGAGGATCATATCTACATAGAATACATATATCTACCTGTCTGTCTATATGTGTGTATATGTGTCTATTTGTATGTGTGTATGTCTCTATGTATGTATGATTTTGTGTCTGCCTTTATGATTGTGTGAGTGTATGTGTGTATTGTATAAAAACTCTAATTCTCGTCTTCTCTGCTGTACTGATTGCTTCAGATGGAGTAGCAATCCCATTTGCAAGGGTTATCAGCATCTTGGGAAGTAATTCATTGAGGTAAGTGACTTTAATTCATTACATAGCTAGAGAAAAGGGTCCTTTCTATAATCTCTAAACTCTTAAGCTCTAATTCTCTTATCAACATCTTTGTTACTCATTTCATGGTAAAAGATTGTATTTGACATAAAGAGGAAGAAAGCTAGAGGTACAGAGGAATTGCTTCTTTTCTGATAAAAAAATCACAACTGTCCTAAACAGTAGTCTGTGCCATCTTTTTTTTTTTTTCCTATTTGTCCTCAATTTAACTTTAAAAATCTACTTTTGTTGTCTTGTTTGATGTCTCCACTCATTGCTTAAGCCTTCTGACACCCTTTAAAAAATGTCATATTTGCTATTGAAGGTGGGAATAATCAGGTTTCTGTTACTATGACAAATGCCTGGGATAATCAACTTAAATATAGAAAAGGTATCAGGGCAAGGTGGCCATGACTGTTATTCCCAGCACTTAGGGAGGTGGGAGGGTCAGAACTTCAAGGTCACCCTCAGATGTACCACCTGGGTTACATGAAGTCCTGTTTTGTTTTGTTTTGTTTTTTAAACAAAGCAAAACAGAGAGGGATGTGTATCCATGGGCAACGGCTTAGGACTTGATGTGGGGGGGGTCCATAAGAAGAGGTTGTTCTCATAAGAATCTTGAACTCATTTTGTTTCCTCTCTGGTACGACTCTTGAACCTTGTACACACTCCCATCATGCAATGCGGTGGCCTTGAGCTCCCTGCCTGCCACCCTGATTTTAGGTCTCCAGAACTTGGAGATAAGCAAACCTCTTTTATTTATCTCAACACCAAAGAGACTAAGACACCAGTAAGAAAGTAAATCATGTACATTAGCATTGTAGATCACTTTTGAAAGTTAGAGAATGAAGCAACACAAGAAGTAAACTATGTAACACTGCCACCTTCAAACAGCTTCTTGTATGGTCTCTTGATATAACTCCCCTGGATCATTGTCTCTTAAAACAAAAACGAAAACCAAAAACCTACATTTGAGGGCTGGGCATAATGGTATATGTAATCCCAGCCCTCTGGGAGAAAGGGGCAGGTAGAGCTCTGTGACTTTGAGATCAGCCTTATCCACATAGCAAGTTCCCAGGCAGCTAGAGATACATAGAGAAACCCTGTCCCAAAAAGAATAAAAGAAGAAAATCTACATTTGAACAGTAATTATGCTATATATTCAGTATTTTGTATTGACATTTTATATAACTTCCTCTCATTGGGATAAAAGTTTAATGATTTATTAGCATATATTAATTATGCAAAGCAATATATCTCATTATGCCATTTTCATCCATATACATAATATATTTTAATTATACACACCCTATTATCACCCCTGTCTCCCCCCCAATATTGTTTTTCTTCCCAGCTAGGCCCCTTCTACTTTTATAGGTTTTGTGTCTTTTGTTTGTGGGCACGGTCACTGTATGCTCTGGCTGTCCTGGAACTGACTCTGTAGGCAGGTACCAGACATGAATTCCCTCCCATGGATTGGTCCTCAAATCCAGCCAGAAAGTTGTTCCTATAACAGGGTTTTCCCTGCTACACCAGTGGGCACATCTTGCCTGGCCAGTCAGTAGTTGTCTTAGTTATCATTTTATTGCTGTGAAAGGGCACTGTAAGCAAGGAAAATTATAAAATAAAGCACTTAGTTGTGGCCTTGCTTACAGTTTGGGAGGGTTAGTTTATGACTATCACGGCAGGAAGCGTGGCAGCAGGCAGGCATGGCACTGGAGTAGTAGCTGAGAGGTTACCACCTGATCCAAAAGCACAAGACAGAGTGGAAGAGAAGGACCTAACATGGGCTTTTGAAACCTCAAAGCCCACCCCTCAGGGACACACCTCCTCCATCAAGGCCACACCTCTAACCCTTCCCAAATAGTCCCATTCCTTAACCTGGGACCAAGCCTTCAAACAGATGACCTTATGGGGTCCATTCTCATATCACCACAGCAGTATAGCACACAGAGTCCACAGTAAAGAAGCCTATTGTTGATTTTGCCCCAGCAGCTTTCTGGGTTTCTTATTTAGTGTTTTGAAATAGGCTCTCACTAGGTAGAGCAGGCTTCCACCTCAGCCTCCTGAGGATTTTAGATGTCTACCCACACAGCTAGATAAGAATTTGATACACATCATTGACATTCTTTCCAAGGAGTGTGATGCTCTGGTTTCCACTTACCCGGCAAGGAAAAAGTGCCCATACTTATCTGTGGTGGGGATTAGCATTTCATAGTTTTCCTGGAATTTAATAGACCCAAAATAGTTTCTCATGGTTTTCATTTGCATTTCTGACCTACTGATGAGAGCAGATACTTTCACTTACTTACTTTAAAAAGATGGATTTGTTTATGTGTACGTGCATCTGTGTGGGACATACATACAGGTGCCTGAAGAAGTCATCAGATGCTCTGGAGCCTGGATTACAGGAGACTGTGAGCCAGCTCACATGGATGTTGGGAGTTGTACTGGGTTGTTGGGGAAACAGCAAGCATTCTTAACCACTGAGACATCTTTCTAACTTTTAAACAAAGTTTTATTATAAAGAAATTTGCAGTTGGCACTGGGGGTGTGGCTCAGCTGCCAGAGTGCTTGTGTAGCATTCACACAGCTCATAGTGTGCTCCCCAAAAGAAACTAAATATGGTGCTGCATACCTATGATCCCAGCACTTGGGAAATAGAGGCAGGAGGATCAGAAGTTCAAGGTCACCTTTATTTAGTACATAGTAAGGAGGCTGGGCTAGCTTGGACTACAAGAGATTTAGTTGCTAAAATAATGGTCATCCACAAAGGTGGATAATAGCTTCATGAGTCCCAACAACACCCCAGAGCTGTCACCATGAGCCCCAGGGATCCTCCTCCTCTGCTGCCCACCTTCTCTAAGTCTCCTTGTTTCTTTTGAAAGTCTTCAGGATACATTTTATCTCTAGTATTTCAGTGTGAGGGGCCAAAAATAAAGGTCACTAAAATTTCAAAATAAAATTTTTATAAATTAAAAATCAAAAATAATTTCTTGATCTAGCTCTCTCTCCCTCCCTTCTTCCCCACTTTCTCTCCCCTCCAGCTACTTTTCTTGAAGACATGACTCATTCACCCCTGTGTCCTGGTGTAGCAGAGAGACTCTGAGGTGTCCCTCTGGTTCCTGTTCCTTGTTTACATCTTTGTGTAGTCCCCTCCCCCTTGACTATGATGTGCTTCTAATCAGAGACAACAGCAAAGGTGATAAGATGCATACCTGTGGTTACGTTCTAGAGCATCCCTTCTCTCCCTGCTGAGGAACCTGGCCGTGTTGGAGAAGCTCATGTGGTGAGCAGTCTCTACAGGCCGAGTGCAGATTCAGCTAGGCGGTGAAGGAATAAATCCCACCAACAGCGTCCAGTTGTTTGGAAACAGGTCTTTCTGTTGGATGAGACTGCACCCCCAGTCAACATCTGTCTTGCAGCCTCAGGAGAACCTGAAGCTGCTAAATCAGGCAAGCTGTATGCAGCCACTTGACCTGCAGAAATTAGAGTTAAGTACACACCGTCCACAGCTGCCAATTTTGAAGCGGTTTGCAGCACTCACAAAAACATGTTGGATTGATTGCACAAATAAAAAAAGAGGCTGGTTAAAGATTGGTCAGGCACTTTTTCTTTCTTTCTTTTTTTTTTTCCTAGTGGAATGAGTATTCTAGCCATTGACTAGAAAGTTAAATTCACTACCATATTGTCTTGTGGTCTAGTGGGTTACATTATCACTGACCAATGTGGTCAGCTCCCTTCCTGCCTGGCTGACAGTAGTACACCCAACACTTACTTCTGTATCTCCCTTCAATAACCAGCTCTTTGTCTGGAGACTCTCTGGACCCTTGGATAAAGTTCTGGGGAGGCATCATCCTGAGAGTCTACCCTAGTGTACACCTATCGGCTCAATAGACCTGGCAATCTCTCCAGGCACTGGGCAACACTGGTCAGATGATATTGGATGTCTATCTACACCTCCTCAACCCTGTGGATGCCTCTGCCTTTGGTGTGTTGTCTCTGCCCCCTGCAAGCAGCTTCCCCCAATCTCATTTCTGAATGACTCTAAATTGCTCCCACGAAGCTTTCGAAGTGACACATCTATCCTTGGGCTGACCCTGTGCAGGCATCTCGTGATCAAGAAACCCAGGAAACTTCCTTTCTTTCCACATGCAGGACCGGTTCCTCAGTTTTCATGATCCAGGGCTCCCACAGAGAGACCTCTGTTCTATTCTAGTCTCCCGCCACTGCTTCTACTCCCGTCTGAGTGTTTGAAAACAATGACTAGAAAATGCCATTTAGTCTGTTTTCATTTTTCATTATATAAGGAGGAAGGAAAGGGTGGTGGATTGCAGCTGAATAATGAAGGATTCCTCACAGCTGCTTGGGGAGATATATATATATGTTTTTTGTTTGTTTTGCTTTGCTTTTCCCCTGCAGTGAAGTAAGACAGATTCCCATCACAGCTCAGGGACATGTTCCATGAAGCCCCCTCATCTGCCATGCTCTCAGGGGTCAGTGAAGAAGAGTCATTATAGATGTGATGAGGTTCCAGAATGACTGGTCACAGTAGGCCTTGTAGTTCTAACAGGGCCCTCATAGAGACATTCCTAGAAGGTGCCCCTGGCTAGAGGAGCACCCTGCTCCGGCAGCCTTGCTTTGTGACTGCTCTCCTATCTTTTTCCATGCAGACCCCCCCCCCCCCCCCCGACCAATGAAATGGTGCCGCTCATGGTAGGAACCGGAAGATGTTACAGTCAACCCGGTTCCATATTGGGTAGTCAGGAAGTCAAATATTCATGTTGTTAGGGTTTGCAATAAATTGAATCATTTGCTTTGGGAGCTTTTACTTTCTGGGCTGAGTGCTATCGACTCATCTTGCCCAAAATTCTGAGCAAGACAGAAGCAGGGTGGACTAAAGCCGAGGCAGGGGCATGACACCAGTGAGGACATGAGTTTAGATCTGGGATGCTGTGGCAGGCTTGCTGATAACCTGTGGAGCCTGACTTGTCTCAAAACGAGGAGTTCAAAGGTGACATTTCCCAAGACAGCAGATGCTAAACTACAGGGTTTTTTCTTTCAACCTTCTTTTGCTCCAAACTCCAGGTGAAAGCTGTGCAAAGAGCTTTTTTGCAACCAGTAGCTCTAATCAGCTCTCTGTGCCAGAGACGGAGCCTGGCTGCCACATCAGGAGATTCCCTGGGGGACCCTTTGACCTACAGAACCTCTGCCTCTCCACTCAGGAGAGCAAAGGGCCTTCCTTTCTTCCCCCTTTAGCACCGATCATCATTTGGCATAGTATATCAAAGTTAGAGAGAAGAGGACCTTGTAGGGAGGTAAAGGTGGAGAATATGAGGCTTTTACGGCCAAAGCTGACTGATGTCCAGCTGCTAATTTGCTTTGGAATTTTCTGGAAGAAGCAAACATATTTACTGACTCCCATAGGCTCTGCTTTACCATTGGTTATAGTGAACAGAATACTGTAGAAATTCTGCTTGCCTCATTTAAAAAACAAAACAAAACATGTACCCTCAAGAACACATTCATGTGTGCGTGTTTGAGGCTAGAACAGGGTATCAGAGCTTCAGAAGCTAGAATTACAGGGTTTTGGGAGCTTACCTTTATAGATTCCGGGAATTAAATTTGGCCCCTTGGAAAGAGCAGCAGGTTCTCTTAACCCCGGAGCTACCTCTCCAGCCTAGGTTTTGCTCAGTTCTTGACCACATCTGAAGTGGAGTTTTGAAAGGCGAGATGGTATTCTCCTTTTCCCACATCCTGTGGTCTTTCTACTCTGTGAGGGGCAAATTCAGCTATGGAAAAGCATGTGGTGTGGAGCCAAAGCTTCCTGTGAACCACTCACGAATGAGTTACTTCCGGCAGGAAACTCCTAGCATTGCTTAAATGACTCAATGTGAGGAAACACCTCAGTTCCAACATCAAATGGACCATGAGCCAGAACAGCCCTGAAAAGCCACTCTCAAATTCTTGACTCATAAAAACCATGAATTGTAAATTGTTTTGTTGTGCACAAGTTTGAGGATAATTGACTACATGCTAATAGACAACACTTCTTAGACTTGGAAAGACTTTGGTATCATCACTGCCAAGACTTTGATCATGTAGCATTCCCTCCAAGAAACTTCCCTAAGCCCACAGTCCTTGTGAGCTCCCTCAGTTTCCCTAAACAGAGTGTGCTGGACTGCATGCTCTGTGTGAACAGCCTTCAAACTCTCTTAGCTCCCAGGTCCTGCCTTTTCAATTTCCCTGCGTCTTCTTGGTCCATAGCCAAAGCTACTGATTTCCTGAAATTATCTGAGTTTCAACTAGACATCCATATGTATCCAAGTTTCCGATGTGCTATCAGCATCCACCTCTTCCTTTGCCCTAGTGGTGTCTGCTCATTTCTGTGGTTGTGCCTCACTGGGACTCCATGCAAAGTGAGAATGTGACTTTCACCTCTAGATTGCTGTGTTAATATAACGCAGGGAACCACAGGACCATTCATTGTTTATCTGATTTTGTTTAGGGCCTGGAACTCACTGTGCAGACAAATCTCAAACTCACGGAGATCTGCCTGCTTTTGTCTCTGTGATTTGGGGATTAAGGATGTGTGCTACCACACCTAGCCTGTATGATTTTTGTCAGAACATAAATTATACTGTTACTCCCTGCCTCTGGGCTTCATGGTATTTGAAGTCTTGTTTTCAATAGTCCAGAGTAGGTTGAAGAACTTTGTTGCTACTTACCGATGGAAATGTCCTAAATAGTACAGATACAGAATAAAACACATATGGTTCTGGTTCACACATCATCAACCCTACCTAACTTATGTAAGCAGTATTCAGGTCAAGACACAACTTTTTTTATTCTTTTAAACTTGACTTCTCACCCAGTAGTAGTGCACAGTGTTCTGTTTGCCTGCATGTCTACACTTCAGAAGAGCATCAGATTTCACTACAGATGGCTGTGGCCACCATGGTTGCTGAGAATTGAACTCAGGACCTCTGGAAGAGCTGAAAGGGCTCTTAAGCTCTGGAAGAATGTTTGTTTGCCAGCTTGACATGGTCCTAGGTCTGACTCCTCAGGAGAAGAGGGATAAAGGGAAGGGGGAGAAGGGAGTGGAAGGGGAGGGGAGAGAAACAAAAGGAAAGAGACTCTCTCCCCTTAGGGATTTGGGGGGACTTGGGCAGAAAGCTAAATCAATCAAGTCTCTATATAAAAAGAAATGTCTTTTACCTGTCTATTTTAATTACACACACACACACACACACACACACACACACACACACACACACACAGACTTATTATTTTGCTTCTAAGAACATGAATCAGGGTGAGCTGTGTTCAAACTTTATGAAAAAGAACCTCAAAATATATGCTTTTTGACCTGACTGTTTTGCTCATCATTACATCTGATTTATATAGTTTGTTCTATATGTCAGTAATTTCTTCATATTGTGGACTTGGAATATTGGATAAATATACCACACTTGTTATAGCCTATTGATGGACTATTGCAGTTTGAAGCTATTACAGATAGTGCTGGAATGAGCAGGCATATTCTCTTGGTAAGTATGTATGCACACACTTGGGGATGGATTGATAAGATATGCAGTAGGCACATGCTCACACTCATTATCTATGTTCTCAAATGATTTTTTTCACATGCTTTTTATTTTCCTTCTGTCCTTACATACTCTCCTGTCCCTTTTCACTCAAAGAACTTACTTCACACAAAGTATATGCACAACAGATATTCATAACACCATTGTATGTGTACATGTATATGGGTGTGCATATACAAATGCATGGACAACTATGTATGAGTACATACATATATTTTGTGTATGCATAAACTACATAGGGCATACAATATATATAATATATAACATAATAAAATATCAAGCAAATCTTAGCAAGCCAGTAATATTAGGGTCTCAAAGAATATGAGAATGGCCAGGTGTGGTGGCACATGCCTTTAATCCCAGCACTGGAGAGACAAAGGCAGGTGGATCTCTGAGTTCAAGGCCAGCCTGGTCTACAGAGTGAGTTCCAGGACAGCCAGGGCTACACAGAGAAACCCTGTCTTGAAAAACAACAACAAATCTGAGAATGGCCAAAGACACATATTCCCATTTGACATCTGAGATTTACTTCATTGGCGGATTCATCTCCAGGAATATTTCAGTTGCCTTTAGTTTGAGTTCTGGAAGTTGCTACAATTTACTGACTTTTGTGGTTATTTGACAAGTTGTAAGCAGACAGGACCAAGAGGCCTTTCTGCTGCAGCATTGGGCTGGGGGGCGATGTTCCCCATCAGGCTATTTGGAGCAGAGAATAAGATCTTGGGTAGAACTGAACTGTTTAGTAAAAGCTGCCAGGCCAAGGTCTCAGATGTGGTATTGATTTTCTAAGAATTATTTTTGTTTTCAACAAACCACCTTTTCCTGCATGCTCCTTCCTCACTCAACCTTTAGAAAGAACTTGGACCACAGTGTGATATTAACACAGATCTTCATGAGCTATCTCACAAAACCAGGATCAATCTTTAGAATTTCTATAAAAGAAAACGTTATTGTGTTGGGATATTTTTTTAATCACAGAATGATACTAAAATATATATTGTTTGCTTTGCTCTTGATTGGACTCATGAGAAAAATCTAATGCCATTCAGAAATACATAATTTCTCACAGATGATAAATCTCTGATATTAAACCACTAATATCTGAGACCCTCACACCCAGAATCCATAGCTTCAGCTAACCTTCTATATGTTCCTAGCTCCTTTTTTCTTTTTCTTTTTGAAAGACAGGCTTACCACAAAGTTCAGGATTCCCTTACACTCATTATTTCTGCAGGCTGACCTTGAACTTGTGATCCTATTGCCTCTGCCTTCCTTGAGCTGGGATTACAGCCCCGCACTACGGGTTCCATTAGATCACCAGTGCTTGAAATCTTGGGTCTCAGGGAAATTGCACGGGACTAGGAGAATGAGCCTGTGAATGTTTCTCATTATGAAGGGTGTGGATGGTGCCATTTCAATGTCAAACATACAGTTCTTTAACTTAGGTGCTTGGGAAAACGGAACTTCCAGTAGAAATGCACAGCCGCATTTGAAAGCACTGTAGGATTTGTAACAACACATATGAAGTCAAGCAACCGCGTAATGCTCATTTGAAGAAGGAATAACAGCTCTTGAGTACATGAAATGACTCATACCAGCATTGAGACCAAGGAAATAAATATCCTATTCCAAAGGTGGCAATGTGTGCAAAACAATTCAGCGGTGCTCTACCATGGCCAAGAGCTTGCACAGGTGCTAGATGGCTTAACAGACCCTGGCCTAGACATATTCCCCGTGAATGCTGGGCATTTGGACATGGAAGCTTAGAATGCACATGTTATTCTCCCATCCTTAAGAACCTTTTAGGATAGTAGTTCTCAACCTTTCCTAATGCTGTGACTTTTCAGTACAGTTCCTCATGTTGTGGTGACCCCCGATCATAAAATTATTCTCATTGCTATTTCATAACTGTAATATTGCTACTGTTCTGAATTATAATGTAAATACATAATATGCAGAATATGACATGCGACCCCTGTGAAAGGGTTGCTTGACTCCCCAAAGGGTCTCAACCCAGAGGTTGAGAACCACTGTTTAAGGAAGTCACTAGTACAAAGTCATTAATCATAACGGGGAGAAGAGATAATGTCCTTGTAATTTCCCATCCTTTGCTCTTAAAATCCAAGAAAGGATGCATGCTATTTCTCCAACTCAGTTCACCAGTGGGACACAGCAAGTTCTCTCCACTGAGAGAGGTCAGTGCTGGCTAGTTTTCTGCCAGCTTGACACAGCTAGAGTTATTTGAGAGGAGGAAGCCTCAGCAAAGAAAACGTCTCCATAAGAATAGGCTGTGCGCAAGCCTGTAGGGCATTTTCTTAATAAGTGATTGATGGAGGAGGGCCCAGCCCATTGGATGTGGTTTCACCCCTGGGCAAAATCAAGAGCAAGCCTGTACACGGCACTCTGTAACCTCCTCTGCATCAGCTCCTGCCTCCTTGCCCTGTTTGGGTTCCTGTCCTGACTTCCTTCAGGGATGGACTATCATGTAGAAGTGTAAGCCAACTAAACCCTTTCCTCCTCAACTTGCTTTTGGCCATGGTGTTTCATCATATAGTCACCCTAAGACAGAAATCGGTACTAGGAGTGTGGAGTTCTGTGACAATCCTGATTATGTGTTTGGGGGAAGATTTTAGAAGGACCTCGGAACTTTGGGCTAGAAAAGCCATTGAGTCTTCAAACCTTGGTGGGCTGTCCCGTGGGAGCTTGGGAGATGAGAATATTGAGCGAAGCTCAAACAATGGAGGCCTGGCTTGTGAAGCTCTAGAGAGATGTTTGAGAGTCATTTAAAGACTCTACCAGGGCTGTTGTATGGTTTGAATTAAGAATCTGTGGTTCTGGTCAGGTAGGGATGAAGAGTCAGCCATGATTAACAAGAGTCCAGCACTATTGAAGGGAACCCTTTGTGTTACTGGAACAATTGATGCTGGTCAGCTAGAACTGAGAAATTAATTAGCAGTGACTAAAAGAGCAGAATTATTGTGGTGAAATCTTTTGGAAGTCAACACATAGAAACTGTGTTCCAAAGGAGGCCAATGGTGTATTTTGCAGAGGCAACCGAATTTGGATGTGAGAGTCACCAGGTGGTGCTGGTTTTGAAAGCATGAAAGGGTCATAGAGAACAGCTGAGGGTTGGCACTGTGAGAGCTCAGGAGAGGCCATTGGTGAAGACAGAGCCTCAGTAGCAGTGGAAGGCCCAGGACTGACGTAAGAGGAAAGTCCAACTGTACTAAGACCCAGCAATCTGCAGAAGCCAGCACTGTGGGATGACCAGCAGCAACCATGGAATGGAGCCAGCCTGACCTCAGACGGCGTGTGTGCTGCAGAGAATGGAGTTGGAGAAACTACCCAAGCCCTTTGGAGGAACCCAGAAGATTGTGAGTAGATCCTAGACATTGGACACTGAGTGTTGGATTTACACTGTTGGAATTTGGTTTTGCTTTGCTTTGTTACTATACCTCGATTCTTCCATCTTGAAGTAAGAAAGTATTTAACGTATTTTTTTTTATTCAAAGGAGCCCACAGTTGAGAGACATTAGATTTTTGAAAGACTTAAGATATTTTAATGAGAATGACTTACGTGTTTGAGTTTTTAAAGGCTGTAGTGTCTTTAAGTTTGTAAAATGTTGTGATATCTTTATTAATATGTGATCTTAGGGATGAACAGGAAAGGAAAGGCTGTGGCTTAACAGGGAGGTGTCTGTGTGTCGAGCTGACAAGTCAGGGGTTCTCTGGAGTCATCAGAGAGGAGGGAGCGTCAAGTAAGAAAATGTCTCTAGGATTCAGTGGTAGGCAGGCTTAGAGGGCGTCTTCTATTTTGTTTGTTTATTTATTTTTTGAGACAGGGTTTCTCTGTGTATCCCTGGTTGTCCTGAAACTTGCTCTGCAGACCAGGCAGACCTTGAAGGCATTTTCTTAATTGATGTGGGAGGGTCCAGCCCCTTGTAACAATAGTAACCCTAACCTAGACACTGTCTATTTGTGCAGATTTGTTTAAATCTTCCTGCAGGACCTGGGAGATATGAGTTCAAGGGGTCCAACCTGGACAAATGGCCACAGAATAGAATGCTAACCACATAGATGCACCCACCATACTACAATTGTAGATGAGCACATTTGATTGAGACTAGACTGGGGTGACCAATTACTATGTATGTCACAGTAGTGGTGACAGTGAGTATTAGAGGTGGCCTGGGTTAAGAGACACCAGGTCAGCACATTGTTTGTATATTCTAGTCATCTTTGCCCTACAGCAAAGATGTACCTTATGTGGCTTATATGCAGTTTCTTTGCAGGTAATCATCAAAAGAAGAAAATAACATGTGGGGAAAAGGACATGAAGAAAAGATATTGTTATTTATTTTTGCTCTTTACTCTTCTCAGGGGCCTGCCACCCAGCTTCCAAATAAATCACACATGGATGTATTATTAATTATAAAAGCCTGGCCTTAGCTTGGCTTGTTTCTAGCCAGCTCTTAACTTTAAATTATTCCATCCACTTTTTGCCTCTGGGTTTTTCCTTTTCTATTCCTGTATATCTTTCTTTGTTTTTTACTTCATGTCCTGCTGTGTAGCTGAGTGGCCCCTGGAGTCCTCCTCCTTCTCTGACTACTTCTTTTTCCTCCCTAAATTTCTTCTTCTATTTATTCTTTCTGCCTGCCAGCCCTGCCTACCCTTTCTCCAGCCTTGCTATTGACTGTTCAGCTCTTTATTAGACCATCAGGTGTTTTAGACAGGCAAAGTAACACAGCTTCACAAGTTAAATGCAACATAAACAAAGTAACACACCTTAAAATTAAATTCTACAACAAAAAGGAAAGCTTATACAGCATTCTTGGGGATGCATGTAAATTAGGCCAGTTACTATGGAAATCAGAATGGAGTTTTGTAGCCTGATCAATAATCATGGGGAAATGGATTATTATGCCAATATTTATTTAAAGCAACTTATAACATAAAGTGTAGGGAATACTGGGGTGATCCACTCATCTGGATGGAATGGATCTTATTTTTAGGCAGTGGAGGAGCAGAGAGAGCTGTGTTCCAAACCTTGATGTTTATGCTATTCCTGGCCACGCCCTAAGGCTATAGCTTCAAAGGTCATGGGTGAACCCCAAACCTGCTCTGGCCCAGAGGCCACACCCTTAGGTCAGGGAGGGGCTGCAATTCCACTTAGAGTTTCCTCAAAAACCCAGAAATAGCACTACTCTGACCCAGCTATGCCACTCAAAGGAATCTAAGCTGGAGACAGGGAACAGCCATATTCTCTGAAGCACTATTCACAAGAGCCAGGAGGGAACAGCTTGCTGCCCATTGATGGCTGAATGGACAAAGAAAGTGAAGTGTATTAATACAGCAGACTTTCATTCAGCTTTATAAAGAAGGACAGAGTTGTGTCATTTTCAGGAAAACAGATGGGCCAGAGATCATCGTGATAAGCAAAATAAGCCTGAACTAGACATTTGAACATCCCATTTTCTCTCAGGAGTAATCTGGATTTTTAAATAGAAAAACAAAGGTGATGTGAAAGTAGGGTGTTGTTTCAGTGAAGAGAGGGAACCAGCAGGAAGGAAGGTGGGAATGAGAGAGGAAGGAGGTATGAAAAGTGTGCCATCTGCACATATGAAACTGTTGCAATAAAAACTATTACTTTATATATTAATACGTATTAGCAATATTGAGTGGAAAAAAGTAATCAGTAAGGTAGGAGTTGATTTATAACTGAAGTCAGTTTCTAGTCAGGTCACTTCACTCCAAATATATATTTCAAAGCTCCACATGATGTTCAGAGCCGTAGGGAGATGAGGCAGCTTACAAAGAATAGATCTTGTCACTTGTGGATTTGGTGAATAATAGCGTTTGAATTGCCACTTGATGGTGTGTTAGCCTATAAATCTTAAGCATTTCCCAAAGTAAAGGAGGTCTTCAGACATCCATGTGGCCACTTGCCTTTCATTTCCAGGCTCCTAGTAGAGTCTGCATTAATCTCCACCTGGCCTTTCTTAGTCCTCATTTACTAAGCGTTACACTAACCAGATTCCCACTTGATTTTTTTCCAAGCGAGTGTTTCTCAGCTGGTGAAGGTTGCTTATAAAGACGGCCGTACATCCTGAGCTCCTGCCAGATATCAAAAGACAGAATTAGCCATGAGCTTCTCCCTCTGTGCTCACCATGAAAATATTAAACAGGATGTAGGCATGAGGAAGGCACAGGAACGCACACCTTTGTAGCTGTCTTTTTCCACTGGATCCTGTGGTTCTGTCTCCATTTTGTGGAATATTTTTACAAATGTGTTTGTTGACAGTTTTAGAAAGGCAGGTGGACCTGTGGCTTCATCTATGTTAGCTCCCACTAGGGCTAGGATTGCCTACCTAATGTACTGGCTAGGTGTCATGAACCTGTCACACCTAGGAAGCAATAGAGGGCCAGCAGAACCCCAGGACCTGCCTGGAGCCTAAGCAGCTATGTAAGCGGCTTGTTAACATACTGGGTTTGGTCTTGAAACAAAGCTGGACCCACTTAGAGAGCTTGCTTTGTTGATCTTGGTATGCCTGTATTCTTGTTCTTTACTGAACTGTTGACGCTGTCCCAACAAACTCATTTTTTTTTAACTCTAGCCTGTTGTGATGGCATGGGAGTCAACAGATGCTTCATCCTTCCACCTCTTATGAACAGGATTTTTAAACAAAGCCACTTTCTAAGCTGATGGGGGAGAAAAAGCTGGATTTTGCTATAATTACTGCCCTCAGGTATTCTCCCTCCCAGATGCCTGGAAGTCTCCTGAAACTGGAACACTGACTGGTACCCCAGGTGACTGGGAAGGCAGATGAGGAGCTGAAGAGAGGATCCGGAGATAGAGGTGGAGAAGGGCATTACATAGGGCTGCTAGAATAATGGAGTCCAGCCCTGGCCAAGCTGAAGCAGAACTGTGGGTCTGAGGCAGGGAGGATGCTGGGACTCTGGGTCTTCAGCAAGCTGCTCTTTCCTATATGTGTATCTCACCTGTGCAATGGCAAAGCTTTTTTAAATCCAGGGAAAGGGCAGCACCAGTTAGGCAAGGGGTGGAGGGCAGGGACCTGAGCGTGGACAGAGAGCAGGATAAGAGGCAGCCAAATACAGCTAGAGAGCAGTGAGCTCTGGCTTCCTACAGCACAGCAGGACAGCCACTGCTCACGACCACCTGTGATATATTTACTAGGATATCAAGAATGTCCTCAACATATAAATATGGTTAGCGTTGAGGAGGAGGAAGCGCTTACCCCGATTTGATCATCACATGCATCAGATTATCAATCTGTCCCCCTTAAAAATAAGCAAATATCATGTCTCAGTAAAACCGTGAACAAAACAGAAGGAAGCTGACTATGGTGACACAGCCCTGTGGTCTTAGTGATATGGAGGGCAGAGGCAGGAGGATTGCTGTGAGTTTAAGGACAGCCTGTGCTACTGAATAAGAACTTTTTTCTCATAAGGAAAATGCCTGCTTGATTCCCTCTTGGAGCTTTTGGTTCTGTCTGAGATATTTCCTTTGGGAGGAAGAAAGGAAAAATGTGGGCCAGGATCGCCATTCTCATGCTCACCCAGAGTGCTCTCTGTTCCTGCCATCTCAGAGATGCCTTGTGTTTCTGTGAAGTGTTTTCATGGGGGGGGGGGTCTTCATCTTTCCTCTTTGTAGATGGGTTTTCCTACCCATGCACTTGAGCGGCCAAGGAAGATGATGAATTAGTTAGTGATATTGATGTCCTGAATGGTGAGCAGTTCATTTCACAGAGCCTGCTGATTTTCAACAATGGGAGACGGGGGTTAGCCCTAAAGAGACGTGGGCTGGCAAATGTATAGAATATAGCTCACTCCATTTTTGAGAAAATTCAGCAGGTTTTTTTCTTACTTTTGTTTCGTCCTAACAGGGCTGACAAGTGCCTGGCAAGTGCTTGTCTCAGCCCTAGAACCAACATTAGGGTAGGTGATAAGTAAACACACGAAACACCAGCAGCACACACCATTCAAGCTTGCCCATAGATCGAGGACCTGTCCACTCAGGCAGCATCCCTACAACATCGACTTTGATACATCTCCCCCCCCCTTTTTTTTTCTTTTAATATGCAGCATAGGTGTATATACATGTATGTTTGTTTAAGTGTGTGCACATGTGTATGGTGGCCATAGGTCAATGTCTTATGTCTTCCTAACCCCTTGCTCCTTTATTTTTTTTAGACTGGGCATTTCCCCTTCTAAGTCTAAGATCTTGTTGACTGGCTAGACTTGCTGGCCAGCAAGCCCTCGGGATGCTCTTATCTCCACCTCCTAGCACTGGGATTACAGGCACATGCTGCCATACTAGGTTTTTACATGGGTACTAGGGATTGGAACTCAGGTCTTCAGGCTTGTATAGCAAGTACTTTACCAAGTGAGCTATCTCTCCAGCCTTCTGTCTTTCTTTTTATATTCTTTCTTAAATATGTGTGGTTCGCAGACAGGAAGAGGCCCCAGGAAACCCAGGAAGAAAATAAAGGTGCATTTCATACCAGAATTCCTTATGTATGTACACCTAGGAACTGAGGCTGCGCCTCACCTCTTCCGTGTCCTTCTCCCTAATGCCCAGTTCCTGCTCTGCAGCCCTGTCCCCGGACTTACTCCCCATTGGTCTATTCAAAGTGGAGTCATGAATTAGGAGTGGGGGAGGCTCCATACAGGTAACTAGTTTTGACCTTGTTTGTATAGGGGGCATCTGTTGGCCCATGCGCCCCGGCAAGCGCATGTGTATTTCTTTATTCTCTTTGCATGTTCCTCTAATTGATCTTGAAAAGAAGGGACAGTTAAAGAAGACGTTAAGGTGAAATGAAGCCATAACCGCAGCTGGAGACTTTTATTAAGTGTGGCAAAGTTTCCTGGGCTGCGCTGAAATTGTTTATTGATTTTGGTATGGCTGGGTGCTCTGGAGTAATCGCCCAGAATGCTGCCTGAGAGAGCCGCTTGTTAGTTGTGCTCAGCATAGCCCCAACCCCGCCTTCTCTCTAGAGCTTGCCTCCTTAACCTGTAAATAAATACCAGCTTAACTCCTGAGGCACCTCACCTGAGGCCAGCTGTGCTCCCTGGGTACCCAGCCACCCACAGAAGGGCTGCCCCAAGAGAGAGGAAACAAGACCGGGGCTGATGGTAAAGACACATCATTTTCCATCATTACTATTGTTTACTTGCCTCCCCCCACCAACCTCTGTCTCCTTCAGTAGTGAGGTCAGAAGTTTGCAGAAACAAAGTAAATTGAGGTCATATCTGCAGCAGTGGTTTCATACTTTGATCTCAGTATGTATCAGTTTCTGTGCTTTGTCTGTGTTTAGGCTCTTCTAGTTTCTGTCACTGTAGCCAAACTCTCCTGGAGTCTCCACAGTGACAGGGTAGTTCACTCTGCAGCAAGGGCGTCTGTGCGGGTCAGCTGAAAAGATGGCCTTGGTCAGGTCATGTCACCAGGCCTGTCTGCTCAGGGGATGGTCACATAGTGAGGAGAAGACCTGGAAATCTGGGTTGAGCATCCTATTCCAAAGGCAGACAAAGTTCACAAAGCCTCCTGAAGTTCCCAGGTTGACTGAACCATGCCATTCCTGAAATTGTCTTATTTGAGAATTAGGATTGGTGGAGTTGGGAAGGTAGATGTCACTTGTTTGGGTGGATTTGGGCCCACATTATCCAACAAATTAATACAACTGTTCTTTATTTCTTAAGAGCTTTCCAGAGTTTCTATACACCTTCTCCCCAAGCCTCAGAGCTGTGTTCCTGTCAGCCCACTTGTAACACAGTACACTGTTTCAAAGTCACAGAGCCACCAGGCTTCAGGGTCTTATATGAGCCCCCAGGAACTAGTAATTATTCAATGTTCACCCTTGTGGGAATCATCTCCCTAACTATCCTTAAAAATATCTTCTATTGAGATGCTAATGTGGTGCACTTCTGAGCCCCTTTGTACTGGCCAACATCATCCCACCCAGTTACTGTGTCCACTGAGAATCCAGAAACAGCCCATCTCTTCATTTTATTCTGACCATAGTGAATTTCCCTCCTGCCTTACAGAGGGAATCAGAGACTGTATGGAAAGCACATTTTCAGTATTTCAGGAAGTCCCACCTTCCTCATACACGTCCTGATCCACCTATATACTGTACCAGCCATACCCAATGTTTTGGAGAACTCTGTCACCAAGAATGCACGCCAAGAAGGAGGACACACAACACTTGGGTTTCGTTCCCTAAACCACTGTGTTATAACCTGATGTCTTTTTCTGTGGTCATAACAAGTACTGGAGACTAATGCAAAGACTAGAAGCTTTAGTCACAGGATTCTGCAGGCTATAGCATGGTGCACCATCTACCTGTTCAGTGTCCTCTGCTTGATGGGGGGGGGGCTGTCATAAGGTAAAGCAGGGCAAACTTGCTTCAATTCCCTTCCTCTGTACAGCTACCAGTTTTGTTATAACACCCCCCCCCCCATCGGTATCTAATCCTAGTTCTCAAAGCTCTCCTAATATTATCCAAGATGTCAATTTGGCAGTTAAGTTTTTAACTCATGAATGTTGGGGACCATCATGGTGAGGAGGACTGATAGATCAGGTCTGTGGTCTCAGGAAGGTGGGGTGATGCTTCCCATATCTTGAAAGATCAGGAAAGAAGAGCTAGGTTACCTCTAGTGGCCTATAGCCTCCAGCTAAACCTATGTCTCAAGTTTCAAAGCTTTCATGACCTTCCAAATCAGCAACACCAAATGTGGATGGACCGTTCAAGCACCTGAGCCTGGGGGTTCAGGTTGGGGGCATTTCACAATCAAACCACAACACATGCTTCTATTTTTCATTCTGCATGGGAAAATTCATATTGGCTCCCTCAGCTAATTGGTAGGGCTTGGACAAGAGCAAAGAGGTGGTCAATGCCACTAAGATGAAGTCAAGTTAACTCTGTGACAAATAACTTTAACCTGAAGTCTCAGTAGAATCAAAGGATTTCTAAATTTAGGGAAGATATCTCACTCAACTTCAAAAACTACTAAAATGGCCAGGCATAGTGGTACACACCTTTAATCCCAGCACTTGGGAGTCAGGGTGAGAAGCCTCCTCCCACCCTACCCTCCCTCAATCAGGCAGAGGCCACTGAATAGGCAGATGGTGCACCATGTTCCAACATGCAGAATCCTGTGACTAAAGCCTCCAGTCTTTAAATTATTTGGTCTCCAGTATTTGTTATGATCACAGAAAATACATCAGGTTATAACCTACATGGTTATTTGAACTTGAGGACAGCCTGGACAATGTAAAAGAACCTCACGCCAGCCAGAGTTCCACAGAGGACCCAATCTTAAACAGTCCACTGACTACTTAACCGGGATGGAACAATGTTTTAGTGGTTAAGAGCACTGGCTGCTTTTCTAGGAGACCTGGGTTTGATTCCAAGCATCCACATAGTGGTTCACAACTATCTGTAACTCTAGTCCCAGAGGATCTGACATGTTCTTCTGGTCTCTGTGGGCACCAGGCACACATGTGGTACACAGATTTACATGCAGACTAAACACACATAAAATAATATTTTTTTAAAAAAGGCTTAGCTGATAATTATTTTAGTAAAACATATTTGAACAGTGCTTAGATCAAATCTGACTTATAGGTAGAGGCTTGATTTGTATAGATGCTTAAAGACTTAAGCATGCTCAAAATGTCACCCTTGGAAATTTATTTTTACATTGTCAGACTATATTAATATCTCAGCATCTTCTTTGAATTTGATCCTGGGAAGGTTATTAGCCCTTGTAATAATTTTTTTTTAAGTGAGGATATAAAAATTAGGTTCTGTAGGGCATGGTGGGCAACTGTTTTCTGTAACAGTTTGTATACATCCAGTCCAAAGCATCTTTATTACTGCACTTAACTGTCATTGTAGTAAAATAGCAATGGCCAAGCACATTGGTTAATGGGCACCAGTGTGTTCCAACAAAGCTTGATTGATTAAAAGCAGCAGTGGGTGGATGTGGTTGAAGTGTGCCAAAATCTGCTGTAGATGAACTTTCTGGAAAGTGATCTGCCATTCATAAATAAGAAATACTACCACCATTGAAATGGCCCAGTGTGAAATGGGCTGCCAAGCCTGAGATTCCCAGTACAGTCCATGGGAGCTGCATTACAGTAGGAGAGAGCTGACTCTCCCAAGTTGTCCTCTGATATACATGTGTGCCATACCATGTGCTTGACCTCTCCCTAGATAATTAAATTATTTTTAGGCACGGTGATGAGTGCATTTAATCTCAGCACCTGAAAGGCAGAGGCAAGTGGATTTCTGTAAGTTTGAAGACAGCCTGGTCTGCACAGCAAGTTTCAGGCCAGGCAGGGCTACATAGTGAGAACTATGTCTCAAAAAAAAAAAAAAAAAAAAAAAAAACCAAAACAACAAAAAACTTTAAAGCATCAACTCTGCCATCAATCATAGGGCAGTTGGCAAATACTTAGACATATTGAGTCAGCTGATTTGGCCAGGATGAAAGAGTTAACTTCTAAACTCTCCTAAAATTTATCCTGATTCTTGACGCTCAGTCAAAATCCATCTTATCCTTCATTTTTTTCTTTTCTCCCTAAGCTGATATATCATAGGCTTCATTCTGAGCCTCGTCCCTTCCCTAGTCTCTAACTGGGCATTGGGACCGTGTGATCCTCCATTACTTCCCAAGCCCACACAGAACTTAGAATTCTTCCTAGAATCCCTCACTCCTTGCCTCCAGTGGAGAGAGTGATTTCTGACCTCCCCTGACCCTGCCTTGAACAACGGGGATTGGGAGAGCCCTGATACAAATCAATAGGTTATCCTAACAGGCTGGCTCTTGGACACTTGCAGCAGTAACAAAGATAAATAGGGACCCCCTCCCATTGCGTAGGAGCCCTGGGAGGCTCAGCAAATCACTGTGTGACCTCTCCGGTGGGCTTGGGCTGAATGAAGACAAGGAAAAGCCATGATTGGGCCATGTAAAGAGAACGGGATGGGGCACCTTGCTTTCTCTCTATGGCTGTCCGTTTCCTCTGGCTGCCGACTGCTCTCCTCATTACCTCTTACTTATTCACACCCCTTTTTTTAGACCGTTAACTAACACCACGTACAGGCCGCTGGAGCCTTCAGAGCTGTAGGAGTTCCTCCAGCATTTCATTTGCCCGATTCTGAGCAAAACAATTCTGATTCTGACCAACTCTAGGACCCCAGGAGGAAAAGGGGAATGACAACCCACTGGCTTCCTTCTTCGTGCACCAGCTGGCTGGAGATGTCAGAGAAGGTTGAAAAGATGTAGGAGCCGGTACTGTTTTTTTTTCCTGGACATCATGCCGCTCTGTGGGCAATGGATGTGGCAGAAGAGTAGGGTACTAGCAGTGATGGGCAGCTAGCCAGATGACAGAGAGAGAGAACAAACCAATTGGTGAATCATATATATAAATAGTAGTTGTCTTCTTATTAATTTCATTTTCCTAACCATCCTCATGAGGCAGATATGGTTTGCCATCACACGGCTGGGTTGGGATGGAGATGGCCTTGGAGGCCAGAGCCTGGCTTCTGGCCACATGAGTTTTACTGTGCTACCTACATTTTACTCACTTTCCTGTCTCCCCCATTGGCTGTGAGCTGACTGGTACCATGGGCCGGTGTTTTATATCGTAGAAAACAGCACATATATAGAGAACTGCTTTAGGGCAATGAATCGCCAGCACAGCACACACCTGTGTCTTCACCACCTAGACATTGCCAGCGCTGCAGAAAACCTTCTAAGGCCAGTCTTTCAGTTTTCACCCTTCTTCACAAGTAACAGCCTGTCGGTTACTTTTGACCAGTTTGAGCTGGAGCTCTACATGGTTATGAGAGAGAGCTGCCTCCCTCTGCATCTGGTCTCCTGCATCCCACCTTGTGTTTGTGAGCCTCTGGCACATAGTGGCAGGTAGCGGTAAGCATTTGTTTCTGTGTCAGGGTAGTGTACCACTGTAGGGACATACAGTTCTATTGTTGATGGACACTGGGGAGTGTCCGGAAGGCATCACTGCACGTGCTGTGATCTCCACCTCAGTTCTTGAGTGTAGGGATGGAGTTTCTGGGTTAAAGTGTGTTCCTATGTTGTACTTTAGTTTAAGCCTATCATTAGCTGTGAAAGAAGGTCCCTGCTGCTTGGACCTCGCTAATACTGGGGACTACAAGTTTGCATGCAGACCCTGACAGCTCGTTTGGACCCTCATGTGTGCCTCCCAGTAGGAATGAGGTCAGCATGTTCATCTCTGCTGGCTTTTTGGAATCTTCCTCTTAGGGTACTCATTTAAGCCCTTCTGACCTTCTCTCTCTTTTTATAACTGCTTTTGTGAAGTTTTACATGCTGTGTTAGTCAGGATTCTCTGGGGGAGAACCCAAAGGATGAATATATAACACAAAAGGGGTATGAGACTGGCCTACATGATATGGACTGGGTAGCCCAGCAATGACTATCTGCACTGTAGAGAGGCTGGTAATCCCTTGTCAGCTCAGTTCATGAGACTGGATACCTCAGCAGTCCCAGGTTGGCACCAAAGGCCGTGAGGGGTCTTGGAGAGCAGTGGGTCTTCAGTTCATATTGGAAGGCTGATGAAGCTGGGTTCTGACAACAGCAAAGGACTGTGGTAGCAGAGAGAGCAGGCACAATAATGGGATAAACACTCACCTCACTAAGCGAAGGCAAATGAGCAAGAGCAGCCGGGCTCTTCCTTCAGAACTCTATATCTGGGCAGCAGCTGGAAGATGCCATCACTGTTAGGTGCCTGCCTCAGTTAGTCCTTCTTAATTAACTTTAGATCCAATCAAGTTGACAACCAAAACTAACCTTCACATACGTTGAGTGTAAATTATATGTGGGTGACATATAGGGTCATCTGTAGTAAGAGGCTTCTGTCCCGGACTTTTGGGCCTAGTCTCCAGGTTTAGACCCACAGACACGCAGAGACACACAGATGCTTACAATAGTTTTAGGCTGATCAGCCTAAGGCCCAGGCATATAACTTGCTAACTCTTTACCCTTAATCTAACCCATGATTCTTATCCTGTTCAGCCATGGGGCTCGGTACCTTTTCTCAGAGCAGCATAGTTGTCCTCTGCTTCTTCTGGCATTCTCTCTGGCGACTCTGGAGTCTCTGTGGTGTTTTTGCTCTGTTCTTCCTGTTCCCAGAGTTTTCTTAGTCTGGTAGCCCCGCCCACACTTCCTGTCTGCCTTTGGCCAATCAGCGCTTTTTATTAAACTCATAGGCGGGACAGTTATTTACAATGGAACAGCATAAATCCACTACCGTCATCTTTGTCTCTTTGTCTTTATTGATACTGCCCTGACCCCACATCATTCTTTCCCAAGCCCCCTTTGCCTATTGCTCACTTGGTTTTGTAAGTCAAATTATCCTGTGGGTGTTAGGTGGGGTAGTGATGTAGTTCCTGCTTCTGGGCTCATTTGTTTCATTGGTTATCCACACATCACACTTTGATCCCTGAGGAACTCCCACACGGATCATGTCATAGTTCTGCTTTGTGTCCCCCAGGGCGTCTCAGTTGCTTGATATACAATAGATGCTCAGCAGTGTGAGGGCTTCTCAAGCTGGTTTCTGGCTTTTGCTTTGCAGAAGACTATGGGACTGTAGGAGGAGGAAGATTGCACTCCCTTCCTACAATGGAGGCTGGGCTTGGAGGAGGCTTTGCTTTGTTGGGAAAGTCAAACCTCAGTGTCTGCAGTAGGCCTAATCCAAAAGGCCAGGGATCGAGTGGAACTGGCAATCTGTGACAGAGAAGGATCCTAGAGGTGGACAGCCACTGTGGTGTAGGTTAGCTGAGTATGCTTGGCAATGGCAGTAGCAGCCAGCAGTGGACACCACAGTGGTGTCCTACTTTGCTTCTTGGTTGCTGTGACCAAATCCAGTTTAGGTTGGGCAAGGGTCTATCTGGTTTATATTTTCATGTTGTGATGGGGATCCATCATTGATGGAAGCCAGGGAAGGAACCTGGACGTAGGACCTGGAACAGAGACCATAGAGAAATGCTTACTGACCTGCTCTCCATAATTTGTTCACTTTCAATTCTTATATACTCCAGGCCCACATGCCTGGGAGTGGCACCACCCACAGTAAGCTGGGACCTCTCCACATTAATCATTAATCAAGAAAATGCCCCATAGACTTGCCTATAGAACAATTAAATGGAGGCATTTTCCTCAATTCCGGGTTCCTCTTCTCAAATGACCCGAACTTATGTCAAGTTCACAAAACAGACAAAATGACTAACAAGGTGGTAACAGAGGCTTCTGCGCAGGTACGGAGGCAGGTAGCACACTAAGTCATCATCAAATCTAACTTCAAAGGCCTCCACAACCTTCCCACCACTCACAGAGACATCTGGAGCCAAGGCCTTGACCCACTCTCCATCCTGCAGGGAGAAACCCCAGGGATGCATCTTTCCAAGTTGGTACTCTGGAATCTATCTACCTCTACCTCTCCCACTCTCTGCAGCTGAGCTCCCTAAAAACACCACTTTGACAGTGCTGTTGAGCCTCGAGCAGACCCTGGTGGGCAGCGTTGATTTCTTTTTCTGCAGACTGGATTTGGAGCAGGGTATCCTGAGGTTAGCATTGGTGGAACAGGCAGGTTAGAAGATGTGTCTGACTTTGCACTTCTTGAAGAAGCCTTACTTAAAGCATCCAGAAAGAAGTGAGTCACGAGGGATAGTTTTAAGGAAGGGAGATTGCTAATTAACAAGGTGCGTGGAACTTAAAGCTGACCTTTGTAAAACATATAACTAGCACAAATACAGCAATTTTACTCCCCCCCCCACATTGAGTTCCTCTTTTGTGTGGGAATCCATATCCGTATCCACTGATAATCCCAAATGGACCTTTGATTTCAGAATGTGTGTGTGTGTATGGCAGAGATTTCCTACCTAATCATGTTTATAGCTTAAGTTAATATGGAAATCAACCCAGAAACTCTAGATCATTTCCAAGACCCTAAGTTTTTACAAAATTCGAACTATTTTAAAACAAATGTTGAAAATGTGAACTGCGTGATAATTTAATCTCCATTACAGCTGCTGGGAATGGTTTGTAGAGGGTTGTCTTGGTTTTTGTTTTGTTTTGTTTGTTTGGAGAAAGGCTGCGTTATGGGCATAGGCTACCAACAGAAACAAGTTATTTGACTGAAAAAGCATGCTTTCTTTAGACGCTAGTTGGCTGCTGGGTCCCATGACTGCTGCGTCCCAACCAGGAATCAAGTCCCGGAGTGTTGCTTCGATGGCTGTCTGTGAAAGAGCCTTTGTGCAGGAAATACTTCAGGGGCTCACAGCTCCCTACCAGGCTGGAGTGCGTTCTAGATCCTGAGGCCTGAGGGAGAGGAAACTTTGAATTGTTTTTACTGATTTTGTTCACTCACCAACATGTGTTAAACACTCAGACTTGCTACATGATGCGCCAAGTGTTGTTGAAAGTGGTGGGGAAGACAGTGGCTATTCTCCACTTGGGTGGGATCTGTGGCCTAAGGAGTGAGGGACAGGGGCTCAAAGGTTCCAGGTGTAGGAACAGAGGTCATCTGGGGTCTGTGTTGTACTGGAAAGTAAAGGTCGGAGGGGACCCCTTTTGGCTGGGGTAAAGCTTGGAAGCGCCCCTCTGAGAAACTGACATTTAGCCCAAGAGAAAGAAAGGCTTGGAACTTCAGCCCTGCGCCCCCTCCTGCCCTGCGCCCCCTCCTGCCCTGCGCCTTTGGCCCTTTTGTATTTGTTTGTTTGTTTTTTTGGAATAGGATCTCACTAAGTTAGCCCCTCTTCTTCCTGTTTTCCTATGGGGGTTAATTCTCAGGAAAGTGCCCCTGATTGGTGACACCAGGGTTTGCAGCATCCCCAGGCTTGGGGCCAGGAGTCTAACTTCAGGGGAAACACAGTTCTTTCCAGTAGTTTCAAAAGCGTTCTCAGGTTTATTCCCTTTGGACTGTCACTCCAGTTGAAGAAATGCAGGGTACTTATTGGCCACCGGTGGAACATGGGTTAGCCGTGCTCTCACTGATAGCAGACAAGGAAAAGAAATCCTTTAGACAGAAACTAGGGATCTCCCTCCCTCCCTCCCTCCCTCCCTCTCTCTCCCCCCCCCCCTCTCTCTCTCTCTGTGTGTGTGTGTGTGTGTGTGTGTGTGTGTGTGCAGGTACATGTGTGCACATGCGTATGGAGGCCAGGGGAATGTAGTCCACCTCCTCGAAGGCAAGCTCTCTTTTTGAAACTGCCTGTAAGCCCCAGGATCCTCTAGTTTCTTCTCTTGAGCCCTGGGATTACCTCTTAACACACAGACTCTCACACACATTCACACACATGTGTACACACACACACACACACACACACACACACACACGCTGAGAATTGAACCTGGGTCCTCATTCTTGTAGGAAAGCAAACACTGTAGACTGAGCTCTCTCCAATTCCTGCTTATATCTTTTGTCTTTTGACCTTTTCCCTTCTAGAATCAGCTATAGAGGATTCTGCCAGTGGTTTTTTTTTTTTTTTTTTTTTTTTTGTAGAATTCCTTGGCCCTGCCTGGCACAATTCCTTAGACCAGAGCCCTCAAAATTGCCCTTCTATCAAGCAGAGAAATGGCTAGCAACTTCATTTTGCTAAGAGAATGTTAATCCCATTTCTCACCTGGCCCATTGTCAAGGTATATGTCTGGGGCTTAATGGAAACACAATGTAATATCTGCATTAGAAATTCTTGCTAAGGAAAATAGCCCGAGTCTTTACCAGCCAACTCATAAACATTTGCATTTCTAAAGGTAATTCTCCAGGAAGACTCTGGGGTGGGTTTACAGTTGGATAGTTCCTCTAGCTGTTACACAGTGCACTGCAGGGTCAAGGAGGAACTAGCCAAGCATAGTGTGCTTGGCCATGTGGCTTTTACCCCAGTAGCTACCTGTCTTTGAAGAACATGCCCTTAGCGTTAGCTGAAGTGTGCTATAAAAAGCAGCTGTAACTATACACAATGGCTGATGTATGGACCTACCCTAGGTGTCCAACAACAGAGGAGTAGATAAAGAAAACTTGTATACGGTGGATTTTTTTTTTCCAGCAGGAAAATGGGTGTGACTGATTTTCTCTCCCTTCTAGAAGATGAGACCTGGAGGGGGTGGGCAGCTGGGGGAGTAGGAGGGGGTGGAGATCATGTAAGCTCAATTCACTGACAGCCCCTGTCTAGCTGCAAGGATGCCTGGGAAATGTAGTCTCTTGAGTGCTGGAGACAATGACTCTTGTTCAGCTATTTCTCTTGAGAGCCACAGTAGAAGCCAGGGTTTCAAGTATCCAAAGAAAGGCTTGTAACTTGTTCCTACATAGGACACATGTGCAAGGTACTGAGTACAGAGAGCAAATGGATGTGATAATCCATCGTGTGGCTGGAACATATGCTGTGTCTGCCTCCATGGCCCCTGCTAGGGCACTGGGTAGGAGAAAGGGTTCTGGGAAACAGCTTGGGAAATAGGGGCTGGAGACTGGGCATGGATCTTGCCTCGGGGAATTGATGTTGTGAGACACAGAGGAGTGAGCTGTTATTCCTACCACCACTAAGTGCTAGTCTGTCTGTCTCTCTTTCTCCAGATGTACAGGTTTTGGCTACATAGACCATGTTGGCCTCAAATCTCAATCTTCCAACCATAGTTTTCCAAATGCTGGCATTACGGACCCTGAACACACATGCCGCACAGCTACAGGCATCTCTAAAGAGACTTGATCTGCCCATTAGCTCCTTGGTGTTGGAACATGCAAAACCATAGCATTGCAGACCACCTCCAGCTGGTCACAGAAACATCCCTGTGAGCCAGCTGTGACTTCTGTTCATGGCCAGTCCCTGATAAAAGGATCTTACTGTTTGGATCTGGTCCCTGTCACCAGGGTCTGGTGTATATACAACATAGGTGATCGACCCAGGCCCACGTGGTCCTGAAGATAGGCCTGTGCTATGTACAGCCGGTACATAGCAGTGCTAGTGCAGCCTTTGCTAGCTGTGCTTGAGGTTATTCTTCACGGATGCATGTGCACGAACATGCTCACATGTGTGCACACACCCATGGGAAGTTAATAGAGATCTACAGCCCTCATCCCCATTTGCTTTCATAAATAAATACATTAAATCGGGAAGCTGAATTTATTTCTGGTAACAGCTTGCTGGCAGTGCCTCTCCCTCATAGTCCCAGCTCCCGAGAACCATCCCCAACCTCTTCTCCCCCACCCCCAGGCACGACTTTCTCTCTTAAAATTTTATTTTTAATTTGTTGTGATGAATGAGTGGCACCTCTGACAGCCGATTCGCAGAGATTAATAGAAATGACACAATATTTACGTGGGCGCTACGAACAATTATCCTGCCATCTATCTCTGAGATTATCTTCCTGATTGAAAACTACTCATCCGTGTAATCGGAATTATTTGGAATTAGAGGGGAATTTATAGCCCCCCGGAGCCTGCCGTCTCCCCTCGCTTCTGCACCTCGATTTCCGCCATTCTTTTTTCTCTTCTCTGGGTGTTTGGCTTCCTCTTTCATCCTGGTGATGGAGCAGAGCAAATTCAGGACAGGAGACATGTCTTTGGGGGTAGTGTGGAGGTGTAGAACCTGAACCCGGAAGTAATGCTTGCCAGGAAGGGGGGGCCTCTGTATTGTTGGACAAATTAGGGGTCAGTGAGGCCAGTTTTAGAGTACAAGACAGGTGCAGCTAATCTGAAGAAAGAGGTTTAAGGTAAAGGCAGAGAGAGAAGGTGACTTTGGAAAGCATGTGACCGCGGAATGTGCAATGGTTGGAAGTCTAAAGGCTACAACTCCCACAGTGGAGTCAGATCCCTTGAAGAGACCCAGTTCATGAGCTCAGGCAGCCAGAGCATTGTCATAGGCTGGGAGCATAGACCAATGTATCCACTGCTTACAGATTTCAAGGATGGAGTTCAGGTTGACAGTGTGGTGGTCTTCCTATGGATGCTTTTGGTTTAGGAAGGGGGGAAGAACTAGTGTGTGTGTGTGTGTGTGTGTGTGTGTGTGTGTGTGTGTGTGTCTTTGACTATCAACTTGTATCAAAACAATATTCTTGGGCAGGCTAGATGGCTCAGTGAATAAAGGTACTTGCCACCAAGCTTGATGACCCTGGGCTGATACCTGGGGTGCATATGGAGAAAGGAGAACAGATAACTCCTGCAGATAGTGCTCTGACACAGCCCACCTGGGTCCGCTTGAGCCTTTGCTCACGACCATCATATCCCATGACCCCCAAAGAGCCCTCTGGGACTAAGCCTAGAGTGTGCTTGATCATGTCTGACCATTCTTTTTCCTTAGACTGAGGCTTGAGCTGAGTGAGATTGAGTGTGTCCAGCTGGAACTGAAGAAATGGCTTTTCAGATAAGAGCATTTGCTCCTATCCCAAAGGACTCAAGTTTAGATCTTGGCATTCACATTGGGAAGCTCACAGCTGACTGTAACTCCAGCTTCAGGAGCTTCCATATCCTCTTCTGGCCCACATCTGGAAATATGTGGCAGACTCTCACATGGACATACATACACATTTTCTTAAATTAAGTGCTTATGTATCTAAAATGTGTCCTGTGATGGGAACTTGGCAACTCCTCCTGGGATGTGTCTCTCTGCAGGTAACTCCAGTCCTGTTTGAGGGATACAGGCTCCATTCCATTCTTCAGAGTCATATGAACCTTCTTGGGGTGCTTCTAGATATGGCGTCATCAGGGCTGTAGGGACTGGGAACAGGTAGGAATTGCCTTTAACAGTGTTCTTGAGACCTGCCTTCAGACCAAGCAAGTCTCCCTGGTCCAGAATTGCCCTCTTGGGGCTGGAGAACCTTGTCTAGCATAGAGTACACTCCATCACTGCCATACTGACTGAAAATGACTAGAGCTCATCCTAGATTCACACATGTGCTCTTTAGACGGTGGGATCCTGCTCCTCGGGAGCTAGGGATAACACAAATGTGTCATCAGGGTCTTGTTTCCACTATTCTTCCCTTCAGCTCCTCAGAGCTTAGAAGAGGAGCCTTGGAGATGATTCAGAGGGTGAAGCAGTTGCCATGGAAATGTACAATCCTGAGTTCAGATCCCCAGAACCCATGTAAAGCTAAGCCTGGTGGAACACATCTAAATGCCAGTAATTCTACAGAGAGAGGAATGGCAGAGACCAGAGAGTCCCCAGAAGCTTATGGGCCACCCCATCCTGGCATATGACAAGAAGAACAAGAGGTCCTGACTCAGACAAACTAGGAGGTGATGACTAACACCCCAGGATTCCTGTGACCTACAAAAGTGTTCTGTGCCACATGTATGTTCTCACCCCCTCCACACACACACACACACAATTTTTCTGAATTTCTTAAAAAACATTTCACCCAAGTCCAGTTCCCATCAGTAAGTAACAAAGGACCTTATGAGTGCCCACGTGGTCTAACAGGCTTCCAGTACTTAGCACAACTGATGTCATGACGTAAGTACCATTCAGGCCTTGGGACCCAACACCTAGGCAACACCATCTCACAAAAGCAGAACAAAGACCTAATCCATTGAAGTCTATAGTCCCTAATGCACTAACCTTGCCTTGGGCTTCTCCAGATGTTTTAGCTCTGGCTAAGTGTTCTTGCTCACCGAGACATGTCAACCCAGAATGTTGTTTTGTGCTTAAAAGCTCACCCTGAGAAAGCCTTGGGATTGCACTTGGGTCTGGAATACCCAGTGTAGTTACTGGCCGGCTGATAAACGTTCTCTGTTGGCTTGAGCCCATAAATGAGTGATCTTCTCTGTGGCTAACCCACAACAGTGGCACCGGGCTCCAGAGGTAGGAAAGACACCAACGGCCAGAGGACAAAGGTTATGTGTACATTGTCACACCATCTTAGTTGAAAGGTAATGTGCTGACCCTTGAAAAGGACATTACCGTTTCCTATTTGTTTATGCTTGCTTATTTTATTTATTTAGACAAGGCGTCCCACGTCTGGCTTCAAGTTCACTGTGTAGCTGAGGGAGACTTTGTTCTTCCTGCCTCCATCTCCCAAGTTACTGGCATTACAAGTGCATATCATAACTCACGGCTCTAATATTTTCATTTTCAAATTGGCATTAGGCCATTATATATTTTTTTTCACACAAATTAATATGTCAGGGAGCAGCGCATGTGCCCATCTTCAGGGCCAGCAGGCGAAATGGATGGGTGGCCTCCCTCTGTTTCATGCAGAGTTAGCTACTGATGGGAACGTCCATGCCAGAGGATGCATGTCTACCACAGGGTCCTTCCCCTGCTGGCTTGGCAGAATGGTCATCTCTGGTCATTTGTCAGAACTGGTCCACTACTCCAGAGAGGATGGCTCAGATGGGAGGTCATTCTGTGAGGTCAGCAAGGACGGTGGCAGGAAGGAGGCTCTTCTGTGTTGGAGTGGCTCCCAGTAGGGGTGAGGAGGGTTTCTGGGAATAGTCTGAGAGACAAGAATGTGATGAAGAGAGAATGTTAACCCTCTGCCCTTATGTAGTGATTTCATTTCAAAGTCACCTAACCCCTGAACTTAAAAAAATAAAAATCTTAGAGCTGGAGAGGCAGCTATACAGTTAAGAGCATTTGCTGTTCTAGCAAAGGACCAGAGTTGGAGTCATAGCACTCGGGACTCACAGCTATCTCTCACTCCAGTTGCAGGGGATACAGTGCCCTCTTGTGGCCTTTGTTGGCACTGCACACATATGGTATGCATCAATACATGCAGAAAAACACTCATACATATAAAATAATAATAAATAAAAAGCATTTATTGTCTGAAAATCTAGCCTTAGGACAAAATGACTATGGAATACTTTGTACAATTGCCCCTTTTCTAGGATCTTCTGGATACAGCTGGATGAATCTACAGAGCACCAGGGCAGGGGCCCAGGGACAGACCCTGAACCTTATTTAAAGCATGGCAGAAAGGCTTGCGTTTGTTTGGAGTACTTTGCACAGGGGTAGAGGGCACTGGGGTGAGATGTGTGCTGTCCCCACTGGACCTAGAGCTGAGCAGAAGCCATTGCGTGGCATCTGCCACAAGCTAAGGAGCTGAATTTCCCCGTCCCGGGGCAGTTTTGGGTGCTAAAGGACTATCATCGCTAAACAAGTGGGGGAGGCTCTTCCTAAGAGGGACTGTGAAGGTACACAGAGAGCTCCCGGAGTATCCAGCCTTAATACAGTCAGACAAGCTGGGGAGGCTGGGCTGAAGCGGGGGAGTCTGCCGGAAGGAAATGACTCCTAGAGAAGAAACAGATGCAATTGAGCAAGACGACTGGAGATGGGTTTCCCTGCCTCGGCCCAAACGCAAGTCCCTGCGCTCAGATTAATTAGCAAGGAAATATTTTCCTGTCTGCGGAGAAAGGCTGTTGGATTGCCAGTGGGACTGGAGGGTGGGCAGTCTATCTAATAGCTACTAATTAGGTTACTTCCCACTGCTGTTGACATGCTGGGGACATGTTCCTGGACCAAAATAAAAGGGGAGGAAGGGAGAGGAGCTGAGGCTGAGCTAGAGGAACAGAGAAGGGTCTCCTCCATGCTTCTCAGAAACGGGTTGGCAGGGACTATGAAGAAGTGGGTCCTAGGCGCAGAGAGCAAAGCGTGCCGGGGGTGGGGGGGATTGGGGAGTGGGGTGGGGGTGGAATATGTGTTCGGTGCTGATTGATGGAGCTGGCGAGAGTTGCTGCCCTGAGTATGTCTCACCATTGGGGGGAGGGAGGGGGCGTTCAGTGCCGATTGATGGAGCTGGCAAGAGCTGCTGTCCTGAGTATGTCTCACCAATCCCTCCATCTCTGGAGAGGACAGGCATTGATGGAGGTTAGAATCTGGATGGTGCTAATAATAACAGCAGGTTTATTGGGTACTGATTATGTGCCAGGGAACCAACTTCCTGGGCTGGCGAGATTGCTCAGCAGGTAAAGGTGCTTGCCATCAAGTCTGATAACCAGAGCTCGATCCCCAGACCCACATGATAGGCCAGAACCAACTCCTTCAGGTTATCCTCCACACCTTCTCCATGCCATGCACACATACAATAAAGTGTCATCCTAATTTTAAAAGGAACTATCTCCCAAAGCACCTTGTTCTCTCAAGTATGTGAAAGGTCAGAAAATTAGTGTCTGTTTGCTTCACCTGTAGAGAAGCTGAGCCTCAGAAATGATGATTAACTTGGCTGTGATTACACAGGCAAGAAAAAGTATGAGTTTTGAATGCAAGGTCTGCTCAAGCCCAGACCTGGCTGCTCTCTCTGGCTGGTGTGTTTGGCTTTCTGCTGAAAGCATTGTGCAAGTGATACTGGGCTCCTGTGCTGTCTTGGCTGAAGACCAGGCAGGATAAAGAACTGGGGTATGTGCAGTGGGTCTCCATCACCCCCTCTCTTCCTTCCACCCTCCCCTCTCTGTGCTTTCTCTGTGGACAGGGGCCACTGAGTGCTCATCATCCAGGGTAAGCATCCCCTTCAGGGAGTCCTGATCTAGTGGTGTATTTTTTCTGATCTTCAAAATTCTCTCTGGAGACACCCCTTTTTTTCTGTTATAAAGGTTCCTTATGGCTCAAACAGTGTGTGCATCAGCATGAATTGCTTAAGGCCAAGAACGATATATATATCATATAGTTTTGTGTTCCCTGCTTTTAAATTGCATTAGGATTCTGAGATTAGTGACTATCCCATGGATGTTTTTGAGATCAGAGTAAGATTTTTTTTGTTTCCCCCTGAAATAGGGTTTCTCTGTGCAGCCCTGGCTGTCCTGGAACTCACTATGTAGAACAGACTGGCCTTGAATTCACGGATCCATCTGCCTCTGCCTCCCAAGTGTTGGGATTAAAGGCGTGCATCACCACCACTGGCTTGCAAAACCTCTTGATCCTGTCCAGTCTGCTGATAAATGTCATCTTGATTTTTAACGTTGCCATCAAATACCTCGTTGACACTGGGCGTCTAACTATCCAGCGCTGGTGCTGAGGAAAGGAACAGTCCTTGGGAGTTGTCGTCACTCCTATGTGTATCCAGCTTCTGTATCCACAAAGAGTGAGTGGAAGTCATATTCTGTAAGGAGCTGCTTCTTTCTAGAAGATGGAGATGGATGGAGGGAGCTGTTCCATGACCTCAGAGCTTTAGAAGCCAGGCCCAGGTGTGAGCCCAGGGATGGTGATACCATGGATGCCATTCACCAGAGTGGCTGGGAACGAAAGAGTGTCTTGGACAACCTGCTTGCTCAGAGCATCCCTGCCTGAGCACAGAAGGGTGGGATGGCAGAGCAAGTGGGTTACCTAAAAATAGCAGGGCCACTCTCCCATGGTGAAGGATGGGTCCTCTGCCATCCATCTCAGGATTCTTTGTGCAAGGTTGAACAACTATGGGAAGGCAGGGGAAAGGGTCAAAGCATCCACCTGAGATGGATAAGAGCAGCAGAGCAGGTAAGCTGAGAGAATGAGGGGCGTCTGATTCAGAGGCTTGGGCTGGCAGTGGGAGGGCTGGAGAGGGGCTCCCTCTGCTTCACCTGCCTTTCATCAATGCTTAGTGGTGGGCAGACTCTGACCTAACCACCATGGAGACTTTCACTGAGTTGTGTGTGTGTGTGTGTGGGGGGGGGTGTCTCTCACTAAGAGAAGAGACAGAATCCCATGTAGAGGTCACCTAGCCCAGAGCCAAACACATTGTGAGTGCCTAGTAAATGTAAATTAGAGACTCAAATATGTGCAAGGTAAGATCGGGATAAGAGGAAACAGTGGAGCCCAATTCAAGGAACCATAGTGTATTTTGAAGAAAAGGGAAGGATTATAGTCAGGATGTCCCAGGTATAAATCTGCTCCATCCCTCACTGACACTGACCCCAGGAGACTTACTCTCTCAGAGTCACAGAGTGCTTCCCTGTAGGCACAGGTGCAGGTGGGCTTCCTGTACATGACTGGGCCTCAGGAAACCATAGCGTACTGGTCTGAATGAGAGATGACTCCCAAAGGCTCAGTATTTGAGCACATTGTCCCCAGTCGGTGCCACTGCTTGGTGTGGTCTTGGAGACTGTAGGAGGTGTGGCCTCGCTAGAGGAAGTATGTCTCTGGGGTGGATATGTCAAGGGTTTATAGTCTCTGTCCACATCCAATCACTCAATGCTTCCTGTGTGCGCCTAAGATGTGTTCTCTCAGCTTCCTGCCACCTGATGTCACACCTTCCTGCCATTATGGACATCTAGTCCTCTGAAACCTTAAACCTAAAGAAATTCTTCTTTAAACTGCTTTTGGTTGTGGTATTGTATCACAGCAGGAAAAAAAGTCACAAAAACATAGCTATTTTTTCTCTTATCATTTTTATCATAAAATCATTATTATCATAAAAAAAGAACATCGTGGTCAGTGATAAGGACTTTAAAAACAAAGCCCAAAAGCTTTGTGGGAATGGGGCTCAGGGAAGCTGAGAAAGGATTGTGAATTCTGGATTCCAGCCAGTCTGAGTGACGTGTGTGTGTGTGTGTGTGTGTGTGTGTGTGTGTGTGTGCGCGCGCGCAAACTATCCATTTGCAAATGTATAATATCCAAAACATATAGAGAAACCCTAAAACTCAGCAGCAAATTAAATAATCCAATTAAAACTGTGTAAGCCAAAGGGGATCATGTTCATCATCGCACTCCAGCTGTTCTTTGTTTTCCATACATGGGGGAGGAAAGCCTTCTAAAATAGTATTTGTTACTTTAAATCTGTATTCTTTTATCAACTTTATTAAGGTTTAATTTATATACAATAAAGCACACTCATCCTAAGTGTCCAGCTGAGTGACTGTAAGCCAGGTTCAGTAAACTCTGGTTTTTGAGTTAAACTCAGCCATGGCCATTGGTATGCCAGTTGCTTAAGGTTGCTCCCAAACCACAATGGCAAAGCTGGGTCCTAGTGACTGTCACATATCACCCTCCATGCCTAAAATAGTTACCATCTGGCTCTTCATGGAAAAGGGCTTGCTCCTCTAACTTGCCACAATCCAGAAGTGGAATATTCCATCACCCTGAAAATGCCCTTTCCTGCCCTCTGCCCATTCCACTCCTGGTTCCAACAGCCACGGCTCTGCCATGTGACTCTCTAACTCAGCCATGCTTCTCCTGGAATTTCATAAAATGCAGTCTCAGAGCACGCTCTTTCTGAGCTTGACTTAATCCATTCAGCATCATGTTTTGGAGCTCCATCCGTCTTGTATGTGCCTGTAACTTATTTCTCAGTGGTGTGCATCACAATTGACTTCTTCACTGGTTTGTTTGCAGTGGGGATGATTTCCGGTCTTTGGCTACTACGAATAAAGTTACTGGTACAAATATTTAAACTGAGGGCTTTTGCACAATGTGCATTTTCATTTTTCTGTGAAGAAAAGAACTGTTGAGTTACACAGTAGTAAATGTGTGTTATCTTAATAGACCCACAGTTTCCAAGATGGTTGACCACTCTGCAGCCCCATCAGCAATGAATGCAAGTCCCAGTGTTCTGTGGTCATCGGTACTTAGCAGTGGCCAGCTTTCCAATGTTAGCCATTCTAGTGGCAAATGACAACATTTCATGGTTCTAATTAGCATTTTCCTAATGATTGATAGCACACTTCATTTGTGTCCATATGGGTCATTTGTTTATCTTTTTTGTGGTTTAAATCTTTTGTGTGTTTTCAGATGCGTTCTTTGCCTTATTGGACTGTAAGAGATTTCTCTTCAGCCTGTGGCTTGAATTTTCATTTTCTTAATGATGTCTGTATTGGGTCCTTGTTAACACTGGAATAAATTGCCACAGACTTAGTGGCTGAAGAACACACATTATGCCCTTCCTCTCAGGACATAGCTCTTCAAAGCTTCTAACAAGAAGCTTGAGGTGTTTTCAAACCTCACCCCTCATCAGTGTTCACCCATCTTGGCGGATCTCCAAAGCCCTGTTACAAGTTTTTATTTTATCTATTTCTTCTCCGTGGGAACACTAGTCTGATACAAGCCACTCCATCTCAGGAAAGAGAGGATGCAGACAGGCTCTTTTTCACAGTCTCTTGAACTATAATGTAGGTGCTGGCCCAGGACTAGCATTCATACATTTTCTGAACAATCATAAAAGAATATCTGCCATGTTTCAGACGCTGTTCCAGAGCTGGGAACACAGCAGCAGGCAGTGAACAAATATGGCCACCTATGCTTACTTATATTTTACTGGAAGAGAAAATCAATACAGGTTAAGCAGAATATATAGAACATGAAATAATGAAAATCATTAAGGAAAAGAAATCAAAAAAGGGAATAGAAATGTTTTTGGGAAATGGGTTGTAATTTTATGTAGGACAGCTAAGTAAAGTCTCCTGGGAAGGCAGCATATACTCTATAAAGACCCACGTGGCATGGTGTCAGAGAGGCAGACCTGCAGGTATATGGGGAAGAGTGTACCAGGGAAACGGGCAGCGAGAGCAAGTATAACAAGCAAGGACTCAGTGCTGAGGCCAGTGAGGCTGGAACAGGTAAGAGACGTGTGCAGAGGAGAAAGAGGGGGCCCCTTTGGGGGGTCTCTTTAGAGAGTACAGAACAGGGTTGACTTTACTCTGAGCCTCTAAGTGGTAAACAGAAGGACAGTGGCGGGCCACCAAGACTTACTAGCTGGCAAAAACAATTCAGGTAGAGAGACCAGGGTGTAAAAGACTTACAGCAGAGCCAGAAGGATCATGTGAGGAAGAGAGGGAGACAAAAACAGGGTGGGGAGTTGGGTCCCAGGAATTGGAAGCATGGACTGTCCGTTTCCTAAGATGAGAAGAGCAGGTCTAAGAAAACCGGAATGGGGATGGCAGAGACTCAGCTCTGGAACACACTTAGAAACGTGATCATGAGATGGTCTGCGTTCACCAGAGCCCCAGTCCAGAAATCTCACAGATGGGAAGTTCAAGAGCTTCAAAGAGCCTGAGCAAGGGCTGCACACACAACCCTGCCCCCAGCCTGTCATAACCAATTAATGTGAGATGCAAATCACTGACCAAAGTATGTCCTTCGAGACTCCCAGGAGCTCAGCCTCTACCAGTAGCAAAATCCAAGTCAATGAAATAAGCAGTTCTTCAGGCTTGAGGGAGTCCAAGCGTTCTGTGATGTCAGATGCTCCCTCATTTGAAGGGCTTACTGAGGTAAGCACCAGGATTCTGGGATTAAGATTTAACTTACCCTCCAGCAGCAGCATCTCCTGGCATTCACAGATATCTTCCCATTGAGAAATGTGACTTCAAGCAGGACCTCTTAAGCTGCTGCTGCCAGTGGAGGCTGGAGAGATGGCCCAGAGGACTTAGGCTCAGTTCTTAGCGCCCGCATGTTGGCTCACAACCATTCGTAACTGCAATTTCAGGGAATCCTTCCACAGGTACCAGACACATAAGTGTACGTGAGACGCGCGCACACACACACACACACACACACACACACACACACACACACACAGAGGGGGAGAGAGAGAGAGAGAGAGAGAGAGAGAGAGAGAGAGAGAGAGAGAAGAAGGCAAACACTCACACACATTTTGTGTGTGTATTCTTTCCCACGCGAAACCTCTTTATGGTCAAGAAATTTTTATGTAATCCCAGGAATGCAGGTGTGTAAAACAAACATTTGATAGCAATTAATAATTTCATTTTAAAACAATTCTTTTGGGACTGGAGAGATGGCTCAGCCATTAAAAATGCTGGCTATTTCTGCAGATGACTTGGGTTCCATTCTTAGCAACCACATGGCAGCTCACAACTATCTGTAACTCTAGATCCTGGAGATTCAGTGTTCTGTTCTGGCCTCCATGGGCACTCTACATACATGGTACACAGACATACATACATACACACAGGCAAAAAAAAAAATACCCATATACATAAAAACATCTCAAATTAAAAAGAAAATTATTTGGCATACATATAGTTTTTCCATTTATTAAAGATGAAAACAAATTTGCAGTCTATTGAGATGCTCATTTCTTTCACAATGAAATAATAGATCTTGGGAATCAGCAAGATGGCTCAGCAGGTAGGGGCCCCTGTTACCAAGCCTGACAACCTAAATACGATCTCTGGGACTGGCCTGGCCACCTCAGAGATTTATATAATCATAAAGGGCCTTTGGACCCTTGCCTCTGGCCATAGGAGCCTGACATAAACCTCAAACCAACTCAAGAACATCTGGACACTCCTGTGTGTCACCATTGGAAGTATCAGCCTTTGCATTCATGAAGCTAGTCCCCTACTCCCCACCTCCCACCTCCCACACTCTGCTCTCACACCCCTACACTCCCACACCCATCACCCCCCCAACCCCGGCACAAGGCCAGAGCCTCCATAAGCCCAGTGGGGAACCCTGTAAGACAGTGAGTAGAACAGATAGTTGTGAGCTGCCATGTGGGTGCTAAGAATGGAACCCAAGTCCTCTGCAGAAACAGCACTCAGTTTTTTTTGTCCTTTGTCCAATACCTGGCTGGAAGAAGGTGTCGAATAACCTTTTGTATATTGATAATGGGCTGGCCAAGGAGGGGGTTCAGGATAATGGTCAAGGTCAGCTTATGCTTCCCTGCCACATGAAAGTCTCCTTGGAGCTTGAGGAAGGGGAACTTTAGTGTCTGAAATCAATAGATATCCTTTCACTCACTGAACTATATTACAGGGTGGGGAGGCCTCTGCCCTTTCCCATTCCACAGTTTAATGTATAACTTGTCACCTTCCTGAATGTCAATTTTATTTGCCTAAAATATTTCACCTTGCCTGGTTCCCTTGACTACTGTATGTCATTCCCAGCACCATAACCTGCCACAGCCACCTCTGCTCTGTGTTGGCTGATAAGGTCTTTGGACCTTTATCACTTGCCATTGGAGCCTAACCTAGAAGTCTCAAGCCCACACTTCCATTGCCCCCCCACACCCCTGCTGTGTGTGAAACCTCTAAGAGTAGCAGCCATTGAAGCCTCCTGGCCAGAGCCTGTCTAGCCTTCCGGAGTCTTGCTCATCAGAAGTGTTTGTGGGACTCAAAGGCTGCTCTTCCTCCTGCTGAGGCCCTCTGCTGTTGACTCAGTGTCCTTTAGCTCTCCTTCCCTGTCCATTCCCTCTTCCTTCTACAGATACTTACTGAGCACCTACAAGTATAGAGGCATGAAAGAACTGTGGATCCCGGGATGGTCTCTCTTGTGGAGATGGTTTCACATTGGAAATGCGTCAGCAACTCAACAAGATGACCTCACACTATGGAGATGTTGTGGGGGATGTGAGTAGAGGTCCTCTCGGAGAAGAGGAGAGGGGTGAGTTCTGGGAAGACCAGCAGAGTGTGGGTGAGTGTGTCCACCTGCCTGCACATATGTAAGTACTGGACCTTTATTCTTAACCATTTTCCCATCATATTCATTGCCGCAAGGTCTCTCAGTCAAACCCAGAGCTTCCCAGTATGGCTAGTCTCTCTAGCCAGCTTGCACAAGGGATCCCCTCCCTCTGCCTTCCGAGGCTATAATTACAGGCAAGCCCACCTGTCTTAATCATGGAAAACAGAATGCATTGCCCACTTCTGTGAATGGATCATTTTGCTCTTTTTTCAGAATGAATGGAAGCAAGAAATTGGATGTTTGTGCCCGTACTGTCCAAGTGCTGACTGAGAATGGACTGGAAGACAGGAAGCCGCTGGAGATCTCAAAGACGACACAAGTGTTCTGCTTAATGTGTTCACCTACTTAGAGATTTTATCCAGTGCATCAAAGCTTGGAATCCATATGTTATAGTTTATGTGAATGATGATAGTCACTTTGAGTTCACTCTGTGCATGGTTCCAAGCCCTGCTCTTATGGACACCTTTGACTGTTTCCTTTTCTCTTCCTGACAAATTCTTACTCATCCTTAAAACCCAATTCAAAGATCACTGCCCTGGTGAAGGCTTTCTTTATTTCTCCTTGGAGAGTTGCTCCTTCATCTATAATCGTGCTTACTTAGAACGTGTGTGTGTGTGTGTGTGTGTGTGTGTGTGTGTGTGTGTGTGTGATGTGTCTGTGTGTGTATATATTGTGTGTGTGTGTGAGTGTGTGTGTGTATATGTGGTGTGTCTGTGTATGTAAGTATGTGTGAGTGTGTGATGCATCTGTGCATGTGTGTGTGTATATGGTGTGTGTGTGTGTGTGTGTGTGTGATGTGTCTGTGTGTGTATATATTGTGTGTGTGTGAGTGTGTGTGTGTATATGTGGTGTGTCTGTGTATGTAAGTATGTGTGAGTGTGTGATGCATCTGTGCATGTGTGTGTGTATATGGTGTGTGTGTGTGTGTGTGTGTGTGTGTGTGTAAGCCAGAGGCGGATGGCATATGTCCTGCTCTACTACTCCCCTTGTTCTCCTGAGATTATCTCTGTCCTTCTCAGCGCTGGCATCAGAAGCCACACACGTGGCCACATCTAGCTTTTTAAGTGGGTTCTGGGGATTGAAACTCAGGTGGATCTTGCCGCTTGTGCAGCAGGTGTCTCCCCAGCACCCTGGCTGTGTACTTCTCAGAAGCACTGGCACACTGCGACATTGTTTGTCCATTTACCTCTGTTAGTCTGCGTGTCCTCTCACCATATCAGATCTTGTTTGTTCCTTTGTCTCATCTTCCGGCAGACAGCAGCACATAGTGGGACATAGTGTTTCTTCAATGACGATTCTCCAGGCCTGTCGGATGCATGAATGAATGTCTAACCTTCAAACAACAAGCTTTCCAGAAAATTTAGGGGAGATATTTGTATACAAGGATATGCTAATTAAATTAGCTTTATTTATTCATTCACACAGACGCAGCACGAACCTCATTTGGCTGCTATTAGCATTCAGTGTGATTTACTAGAAGTGGCTGAGGATCTAAAAAGGTGTCTCTTGGCTTCCCCGTGGGCTCCCCACTTGCCTGAATTAGCAAGACTGGACTTTGGGAGGACCTGCAGCCTGGTGTGGCCTTTAGTCACCCCTGAATCTATGAGGAGTGCAAATACCTGGCCATCCCTGGGGAAGGTTGATGGAGTGGCTTCAAAGAATCTGTTGAAAAACATCAGTCAGCAGAAAGGCTTGGGGCCTCAAACAAAAGCAGCAGAATGGGGACCAAGAAGCCTTTTGCTAAGGGGATACCAATTCAAACCCCTCTATCAGACAGATCTCGAAGCCAGAGCAATTAGCATGTTACTGAAATTAAAAAAAAAAAATCAGAACAGAAGACATAAGATGGATAGTTTAGAGATGACACAGTCTTCCATGTGGAGCCCCCTGATCCTCCTGATTAGAACCATCCAACACGGTAAAGTTGTAGGAGACAAAATCAAGTGAGAAAAGTGTCTTGGTCAGTTCAGTCGCTGTGAAGAGACATCATGACCATAGAACTCATAAAAGAAAGCATTTAATTGGGGCTGGCTTACAGTTTCAGAGGTTTAGTTCATTCTCATCATGGTGGGGATCATGGTGGCACAAAGGCAGACATGGTGTAGTAGGGAGCATGGTGGCACACAGGCAGACATGGTGTAGCAGGGAGCATGGTGGCACACAGGCAGACATGGTGTAGTGGGGAACATGGTGGCACACAAGCAGACATGTGCTGGACAAAGGGCTAAGAGTCCTACACTGGATTCACAGGCAGCTGGAAGAACAAGCTATCCACCTGGCTTGGGCATTTGAAAACCTCAAAGCCCACCCTCACTGACACACTTTCTCCACCAAGGCCACACCTTCTAATCCTTCCTAACCAGGACACTTCCTGGTGACTGAGCATTCAAATCTATGAGCCTGTGAGGCTCTTCTCATTCAAATTAGCATAAGTGTCTTTCACCTCAACAGCCAACCACAAACTATTTGAAAGGGAGGTTAGGAAAACAATCCACTTAGAATAGCTTCAACAAAAACAAAATACTTAGGAAGAAACTAAACCCAGGAGGTAAAAATAACTCACACAGGGGAAAAAAATGTGCATCATTAATGAAGGCAATCAGAGAAAACACAAAGAACTGCTCATGAACTGGAAGACTAAATGCCATTTAAACATCTATGTCCAGATGCAATGACAATTGGTCTATAATTGTGCTTACAAGGTCTCTCAATTGAACCCAGAGCAGTGGATACACACATGCAAAAAGGATGGGATTGGACTTTATACCATCTACAAGAATTAACTTAAGTGGATCCAGTGGATATACTAACCTGGAAAGTATAAAAGTCTTAGAAGAGAACATTAGAGAGAGCCCCAGTCTGGATTTGACACCAAAAAGACCAGCTACAGAAGCAAAGTGAGATCCAGAGGCTGCATCCAGACACACGAGGAAGCAGCAGGAGAAGGCATCCAGCAGAGTGTAAGAGTATTGTCAAAACAGGCAGGTGCTGAGACAAGGGATTTCTAACAAAAACAAATGGGGAGTTCCTGCTACCCTCTAGCCAGGACTGAACAGCCTGGTGAAAACTAGTGAGCTAAGGTTGGGAGCCAATCTGCTCATACAGTGCATGCTGCAATATGGTGTGGGCCTGAGTTCAGATCGCCAAAACTACAGAAGGGCAGGTGTGGTGGCACAAGACTATAATCCCAGCAGAGATGGGGGACCCCAGGGGTTTTATGGCCAGCTAGGCCAACCAAATGGGTGAGCTTCCTGTTCAGTGAGAGACTCTGTCTCAAGCAAGAGTGATTGATGCTGACCTCTGACCTGCACATGCATGCTCATTCACACACCAAAGTTGAAAAGAGAATTACCATACTCTGTAACAGTCTTGTGTTGGAGATTATGTATGTGTGTAGCTACATATCATATTCGGATATATATACAAATGTACATTTATGTATATACACATACCAGAGTTCAAAAAGATACATACACCTTATTCTAGTATAATTATAAATTGTAGTATAATATATAATAGTTTATAACAAATTGTTTTCACCACTTGGCTATTATTACACTACAATCTCAATTCTTTCATCAGCAGATGAAATTGTAACACATAACAATGAATTGTTACTCACCCTTAGGAGGAGACCCTGCCATATGTAACAACATGGAAAAATCTGGAAGACATCATAGCAAGTGATGTAAGCTCCTGACGGAAGAACCAACATTGCCCGACCCTATTAACAGATGCATCCACAGTCAAATTCATGGAAACAGTAGAATGCTACTGGGGTAGGGGACAGGAAACTGCTGTTCAGAGGGTGATAGCATTTCATTTTTGCAAGAAGATTATGTTCTAGAATGTTCTGCTATGCAGCACTGCACCTGTGGTTAGCAATGCTGCATACGCACTGTACAACTGGTAAAAGCATAGAGTCCACACTGTCCTTATCCTCATAAAAGCTCAAATGTGACAAAGATTTAGGCCAGAGTAGCCACCAAGAAGATTGTCCACGTGATCCAAATAAAAGCTGGCAAGACTCAGAGCTGAAGCCAGACCAAGGCCTGAGCGGTTGGGTTCAAGTTGGAGGTATCCTGCCGGTGGGACCTGATGGCTGAGGTCAGGGTTGGGGGGAGAAGAGAGAGTAACTTGGAGGCTTCTTCTGAGGAGGTGAGAAGATGGTGGTGCCGTGGTAACAGAGGAACCGAGGGAAGAGTATGTCGTGGAAGAGTATGGACATGGGTGTTGGTGCATTGAGTCAAATGCAGTGGCTTGGCTCCCAGCCTGGTGACACAGAAGGAAGTGATCTCTGAAGGGAGGTTGAGGAGGAGGCAGGCCCCCTCAGGAGGTGGTGTGCTTTGTACTGATTTAGCGTGGAGGAGACTCTAACATGTTTGATGTGCTCAGTGGAAGGAACTGTGAGCGATTGATGATGGGAGAGAGAGAGAAGCAGGGCCCAGATGGTGCTGCTAGCTGGGGGCAGGCAGAAGAGCAGTAATTAATCTGAGATAGGAGAAGAGGGTCGCCATTAATCTTGCTTCCCCAAAAGGCTCTCGCTCCCCCACAGATTTCTTTTTGGATATGGAAAATCCATATTCCTAAGAGTCTTGGACAATTTTTACTTTTAAGATGTGACTCTTAGCAGAGAGTCTTAGCATGTTCTGCACTCCCTTTTGCTTGAATGGTCACATGACCCAGTCTAAGCCAACTAGCATCTTCCCAGGACCTTTGGTCTTTGGGTAGAGCAAGCAGGGTTTAGTAGTTAGGTGTTCATTACTTTTTGCTGTGACCATACCACAAAGAATTTGCCTACAAGATTCTGTTTTTGAAGCCTAGACCACCCAAGTCATTCTAATCCTTATTCAGTTAGCCACAGCCAGTTTCTGCTGGTTTTGACTCGGTGCTCACTGTGACATGTTTTAGAATAACAGAATATTCCAGAACTGTTGAGGTGTCTTCGGTTTTCCCATTTTACAGAGCAGGCTGGGGACTCACCATCTCTCTCCTCGGTTTCCAAGAAAACAAGATTCAAGGCTGGGACAAGATGGCAGAGTCTGGCCAGCTTGAGCTCAGGCTTTCCCCTAGACTCTCCACTCTTTCTCTCTTGCCTCCCTCCTCCATCCAAATGCTCTAGTCTGGAGAATAGACTGGGGGCCCTAACTGTCCCCTCTGGATCCCACCCAACACTGAGAAATCTATCAGAAGTCCCTGGGTTCTAAGATCTTGCTCTACTCACCAAAACAGAAGACACAAACCTCTGGAAGTGACCTGAAGGCCTGGAGACAACACTCAGAGCCACCCAGCCCACCAAGCCTGTGTTCTTGTCTGTCTTCCCTTGCATCTGTGTGCGTGTGGATCTCCTCCTTCTTAGTGAAATCGCACCACACAGATGTGTCTCCTTTTGGGTGGAAGCTAGAGCACAGATGGTAATAGGCAACTTCAGAGCAGGCCTTCTTGGCTGTACAGTTTGCCTACTCTATAATGTTGGGCACGTCATTTAACTACTCTGACTTTGTGGCCTCCTGGATTATGGGCCTGAGGAAAGACTCTTTTCACCAATTCATCAAGGTAACTGTAAGATGAAATGCAGATTAAATATAGATCAGGTGACTCCCAGAGAGCTTGGTACACAAAAGGTCTCAAGGCTTGAGAGCTATGAATTTCACACTTGTTATTTCCTTGTAACCTGAAACCGTGAACCCTAGAAGTCAGCACACACTGAGCAGCTTGGGTTGAGATGCACTGTTGATGGTGGTGGTGGGGATTGTGGTTAGGACCCCAATGGCAGAGATTAGACAGGAAGGATGCTCCCACTTGAACTGGGATTCAGAGAATAACTAGAGGTCAGGTAAACTGAGGGAGAGTGGAGCTGGAATTGCTCCCGATGAGGATAGCGTCCCTGTGGGATGTTGATTGACTATTAGACAGCAGTTGAGTCTTTGGTGTTGACGTGATGGGGAAGCTGGGAGAGGTCACTCAAGTCTGAACCTTTCCATGCATTGACTTTGCTACGAGTTCCATTACATTTCTTGACTTTATGATTTGGAGTGCACTTCTTCCCCTAAGAGGACTGTGGAATTCCAATGATGACAGGTATGCCAAATTGCTAGGCCCAGTGAGTCCCCTGAAAAATGGGGACCCCCTGATTAAGTGATAACATGGATCTCACTCAGAGTGGGTATATGCATCATTAGAAAACTCCCTTCCGTGCCTACTGTGACCAGTGTGGAGCTTTTTGACCCCTGCCCATAATTCCATTCTACCCCAAGTTGTCTGGAATGATACCTAGAAAGAGGCCAGCAGCATCTCCCCATCCCAGGGAACCTTGTCCTTGTGTTTAAAGCCAGTATGCCCACAGTGGCCGCTCCAGTCTCCCATGTCCCAGCGGGGGATGATTAATGGCATAGCTGCATCACTGTGTTGTATTTAAGTCTGTCCCCAAACAGATAGATTGTCCCTGCAGATAAAGTGCTCCTGGGCCCTCCCTGGACTGTGGCTCCTGGCCCCCACTCCTCCCTATGGGTTGGCAGCTGGCTACAGGAACTCTGAAAGGTAAATGAATTGATAAGGCGTGCGGGGGGGGGGGGGGGGGGGCAGGGAACAGGCTGTATCTTCAGTGGCTCTTGTAAACAATGTAAAGTCACCTTGATGAAGCAGGACTAATGACGCTGGAGTTGGGTGGCACAGAGCCAGGATAGGGCCAAGCATCCCTAAGGCAGAAGGAGCCATGGGGCGGGGTGTGGGGGGGATATCTTCTCTCTGCCTCTTTCTTCTGTGCACAGTGGCACACTCTCAGCTGCCTCCTAGAGCTCCACTTCACTGTGTCTATTCTGTAAAGTGACATTGTGTGTCCAACCTGTCCCTAAATGACGATGAAATCCTAACTTTTAATACCTGTGGCCCTGACCTTTTTAGGAAATAGGATCTTCGAGAATGATCACATTAAAATGAAGTCCACTGACCAGTATCTTTACAGAAAGGAACAGTTTAGGTACAACGGCAGAGGGACACATATGAACTATGATGCATAGCTACCTTTATAGGCCAAGGACACCAAAGATGGCCAACAGGCCTTCAAAACTAGGTAGACCAAGAACACATGCCCTCGGGGCCTCAAAAGGAGGCAAACCCTGCATTGATCTTGGGCTTCTAAAATGAGAGAGTAAGTTTCTATCATTCTAAGTTTAAAACACTTTATTAGCCAGGCTTTGCAAACCGATTCAGAGCAGTAATCCTTCCTACAGGTGTGTGGGGAGAAGCCACAAGGAGAGCTCCATGCCGGAGCGACAATAGAGCAGTTTGGTTACTGAATGTTAAGTCTGGGAGGCTCATCCCAGACATGGGTAACAAGTGGGATGGCAAGAGGACAGTCAGTCAGAAATCACATAAAACACAATGGCTGTAAGGGGACCATGGCCACATGGGCTCAGGAGTTTAGGTGGAGGTTCACACACTGCATGGTTCTTTGCATATAGAATTCTCAGACTGGAAAATCCACAGAAATAGAAAGAAGACCATCTTATCAGAGGCTGAGGTTCCCAAAATATATAGGTTAAAGAGAAATAGATTTGGCGGTGTTGCACTGGGGTGGTCCTTGCAGACTAATGTGGGGGCAGGAGGATGGAGGCAACTGACTAATATGGGGAGGCTCCTTTGGGGGTTCTGTGAATCTTCTAGAAATAGATATGTAGTGGTACTTGCTGTTCAATGTGTGGATGAACTTACCATGCTTCAAGGTGGTGCACTTCTTATGTGAAAGTGTATTACACACTAAAAGGAAACTATTCAAGAGAAGGGTTCAGAAATCAGCTTGGGGATAATAGTCTAAAGCAGGATTTCATGGGACTCTCTAAGCAAAGGCTTCCTGGAGGTACATATTCAACTTCTTTATTATGCATTTAGATCAGAGCACAACACAGGGGTCTGGGGAAGCCCAGGAAGGCTATGGCCACAGAGAGAAACACAAACACAAACACACACACACACACACACACACACACACACACACACACACTACTGCTTTTTGCCAGGAAGCAATGAGGGATCCTTGAAGCCAGACAGAAGCCAGACAGCTGCTGAAGCTTGCATAGAAAAAAGGTGATTATGAAGGGAAGGCCTCTCAGTCTGCACCAGAAGAGGGGTTTTCCCCAGGAAGGCGCCTGGTGGGAATGTGTGCCAAGTGCCTCTGAATCCGGTCTTCAGCAGGACCCCTCCCAAGTCCCACCTTTGCAGGGCTCTCTGACTTCCCAGCTGCAACACTTGCAAGCTAGTCTGCATACAGCCAGGCTGGTTAGAGGGATGTACTTGGTGGCCACTAGCCATACTGGCCTGGTACCCAGAAGCACTGGGTTCTTGGACAGAACCATGCATAAATGATGGACACATCAGACAATTCTCCTAAAGTCCCTGTCCCAATTCTCTACTTTGAACGGGGCATCCTAATGAAACATATATTTTTGACATCCCAGAAGAACGATTCCCAGTGTCTTGGGTACCATTCAATTGACTTATTTACTCATTCACTCATACATTCATTCATCCATTTATTTAGTCAGCCAAGAAGTCCACAATCAGGAAGTCTTGTTATGTATCAGTTACCATGGTAACCCTGGGTCACAAAGGTGAATAAGACAAGCACTGTCTTTACCTCCATGAAGCTTTGCTCCATGAGCGGGCTGCAACAAGGGTATTTGAGCTCCTACAGGTCAAAAAGGCCTTTGACTTTTACAGTTTGAGTACCACATATCCTATGGTTCCTGCTAACCTAGGGATGGAAGAATTGGATTTAACAGAGGGGTGGATCAACTTCTCTAAAAAAAAAAAAAAAAAAAAAAAAAAAAAAAAAAAAAAAAAAAACTATGAGCTAGGCATTTTAAGGGGTTTTGTTATGTCACTTCCATACCACCAAGGGCTGGCTCCATGACTCCTTGAAGGGGAACCTTGTAAGAACAGCACTATGTCCAACTGAGCATGCACAGTAACTCCAAAAGCCAAAACCCTTAGCCCCACATGATTAAGCCATGCCTTTCCCCATGATGCTACTATTTTTTTGGAAACTTCATGCCTTTGTTTAGCTTCTGAATAATGGACTGACATGTCTCAGGGAGACTGTGTCAAAACTGTGTAGTAGAAAAGTGTGTAGAAACTGGAGCAAGGGATGTTCCTTAAAGACCCTTTAGTGTTCCAATGAATGAGGCTCATTTTCTGGAAGAAATCTTTGCAGAGCTTAGCCTCCTAGGAAATCATTCTGGAAAAAGTAGGCACCAGCGACCCCCCCACCCACAGACCTTTCTTTCATGGAGAATGTCACTTGCCTTTGCAAGAGCTCTGCCTCATGGACACAGCTGGTTCCTGCTTCTTCCCTGGTCCCTTACCTACACATTCTCTCTACCATCTAGGGGCCTTCTTCCTGACAGTCCCTCTGTCCCCAGGCTAATGGAGCCACACACCCTCCCTGCCTCCTGATCTGGCAGTGGGAATGGAAACTTTCGTGGAAAGCACTTGAGCTGACGAATGCTCCCAAGTCAGAATGTTGACTACTCAGGCCCTGACGACCAGGGCTCAGGATGGGGGGAGGGGTCAGGGGAGCTCTCCTTCACAGGGTCAGGACCTCCTCCAGGCTCCTCCTCCCTTTCCACAGACCCGTACTCACCAGCTCTGTGTGACCCATGAGCTGCACCACTCAAGAAGCCATTGTCTTCCACACAGCCCTGGTCCTCCTCCTTTGCCAATACATGTCACCCCCTTTCCTGTGCCCCGTAGGTGACTATGAAGCGTGCATGGGGCTGTGTGAATTTGAAAGTCCAGAGGTTTCTGCTGTTTTGCTTGAGACCTGGTTATGGTTGTGGGATTTTTTTTTTCTGTCAGCTGCCTGTTATATCAATCACGGAGTCGGGATCTATTTATAGGTTGGGAGTACTGTGTCCTTAGTCACAAAGAGACACAGACAGGGGACTGTCAGCTGGTGTCGGAGGAGCCAAGCAACGAGTCATCAGCCATTGGAACACCTGAGGGTAACCGGTCCTCATTCCTAGCAGCCCCGTCCTCCAGCCAGCCCCACCATGTAAGTAAGCTAACTTCTCTCCTCCCTAGACTGTCCCGTGCCTCCTGCCTTCCCCCTACACACCCTCCTGCTCTCTCTTGTGTATTGGCTCTCTCTTTTTCATGGATAAAAATATCTCCCCATGCCTGTTCTTTCATCCTGATTTCCGTGCACTAAAGCATCCATCCCTGCGTGGCTGAGAGGTAAATGTTGCCTCTCTCAGACTGTCAAGAGAAGGTCAGAGGGTCTCCGTGTGGCTGGGTGAGATGGTTACAGGAACTCATTTGGAATCGGTGGGGTCCCTTTGGTTTTTATTTGTTTTCATGGAGAGAAAGTAAGTAAATCAAAAGGGCAAAGCGAAGTTCACACACGGCTCAGTGGGGTGGTTATGTCTCCCAGCGTGAAAACTTACATTTGTTGACAGCTCCAGCTTTTGCTGAGCCAAGAAGGGTGACAAGAGAGAAGACTGGCTTCTCTGGGGTGTTCAGGGTGATGATGGAGGGGTGCTGACAGACCCGGGGTACCCTGGGAGCTTTCGGTCATGACAGCTCCAATAATTATCTTATTTCCAGCACCTCCAAGGAAAGGGGCAACACCCCCCACCCCGTGATTCTACTTTGCAAAGTGGAGGTGAAAGCTTCTGACCCTTTCCTCGCCAGCTTGAGCTGACTCCATTGCTGGGGGGTGCCTTTTCTCAACTCTGGAGGGAGTTAGGAAACTTGGGTTAGGAAGAAAAAGTATCAGGAAATAGTATGCCAGGTTGGGGGTCGGGGTCCTCATACTCGTCCTTGGGAAGAAAGAGCTACCAGTTTTGTCAGAGCTGGGTTCAGTGCTCGGAAGGGGCTTGACTCTGCACATCAGGTGGCTCTGGAGCACCTGCACCCTCCACCCCCCACCCATCACTGTCCTGAGTCGTATCTGCCTGCCATGAGCTTCCCATGGAACCCGAGACGTTAGTTTCCAGATACTGGGTCATATTAACTAGAATTCCTGCATTTGGGGAGACTGGCTTTACAACATTTCTGGAAGAGAAGGCCTTAAACTTGAAAAAAAAAAAAAAAAACAAAAAACCAAAACCCTATGTGTTGGTATTTAATGTACACTATGTGCAACTTTTTAAATAGACTTCACTCTAAATGAGTTTCTATTTACTTATGCATTGGTTACCAGATGCTATATTGCTAAGGATTACTTCTACATTTGTTTAGGGAAACAGAATCTGAACAAAAAAAAACAATGCTTACTTCAATTTAAAAGCATTAAACAAAGCAAGTCAGCCTGAATTGTTTTTGATTATAAGCAGAATGGATTTGCCAGCAAAGCAGTTGAGGAAAGTTAAATAACATGCTGGTATGAACATATGCTTCCGGGGCAATTTCATTTCATTTTCATTTAAAGTCCCTTTTTCTTGGTTCCTTATTTCTACCTGCATTTATGTTGGGTTATTAATACCTTTAATTTGCTATTGATGAGGGAGGAATGGGGTCAGGAAGGCAAAAGAAAAAAGACCATGTGAATTCCACATGTTCACCAATGGAAAAACAGAATAAAAGTGTGTGTATGTGACGGCACACATCTCTAATCCCAGTACTTGGGAGGCAGAGGCAGGGTCTCTGTGGTTTCAAGACCTGTCTTGTCTACAGAGTGTTTTCTGGAACAGCTAGGGGCTACTTAGAAAGACTCTGTCCCAAAAGGTAAGAAGAGGAAAGAAAGGAAGGAAGAAGAGAAAGAAAGAAAAAAGAAGGAGGAGGGAGGGAGGGAGGGAGGGAAGAAGGGAGAAAAAATAGTAAAGAGGGTGAATGTCATTGTTTATGATCTAGTATCAAAATCATGTCCAAGAATTCAAAGAAGAGGAAGCTGGGTATATTGTCCATGTCAGGTTATTGTTACTTCCTATTCCAAGGTTTCTGTTTGACAAACCAATCCTGCTAAGCTTCCCCCGAAACGTGCTGGGGTGGGATTTTGTGGGTTGTTGTTAATTAAGGCTCCTGTGAATCAAGTGATTGAGACATTGTGCACAGAAATCAGAGCGGTCCACTGCTCAGAAAGCTGAACTTCCCAGACTTTCTGAGCTTGGTGGCTTCTAAAAGGAAGTCTGACATGTTTTTAACCTTTCAGCACGGGAGCAAATCCTTCGCTTCCCCACCAGCCCTTTGCCCCATGTGCACACTGAGGCTTGTCTGGTGACTCGTGACTATAGGTAATGGGGAGAGTCTTGTGTTCTTGTTAGCGCTCATGGTCCAGAGGGGAGAGCATTTGCTGAAGCACTTTTAAAAAGCCACTCTTCCCCACTGCAGATATGTTCAGATGGGCTGGGGGCTTGCTGGGTAGCATGATGGAAGCCTTGCTTTGCCCCTTACTTGCTTCCCTATGAGGATACAGTTGGGGAAAATTTCAGGGCATTTGCATACAGCCTCTGATTACTCACTTTCTGCTTCAATAACCATTAATTTTATGTGGTCCGAGCTCCCATCAGACTCATTTTCCCCCCTAACTGATGCAATTGGTCACGGAGCTGTCTGTGACTTCGTATGGGCAGAATCTAACACCATCCTTGGCCTCGTAGTCATTGCTTATCTCAGTACATGTCAACAAGCTGTCATCCATGTGCATGCACTGTGGTTTCATGTGCCCTCCCTTCCTGGACCATGCAGGAATCCATTCTGACCTCGTCCCAAATTGAGGACAATGGGGCTAGTTAACGAGCAGGTGCTTTGGAATGCTGCAGGCTCAGGTGCAGGACCATCAATCTCTAGGAAGAAGGGATGGCAAATGCCCGGAAAGTACTCCCCTGATTCCAACGGGTTAGGCAGTTGAGGTCTCTCCAAATACTCCATAAATAAAAATGGCAGCTGGCAGGCGCTTTAAACCAAGACCACGGAATAGCTCTTTCTTCTCATCCATGAGGTTCTATAGCATCTCTGTCCATCTCTTCCCTATCTCTGTTGGTACGTTTCATTATCTATTCTCTCTTTTTTTTTTCCATCCTCCATCCCCTGCCCCTTGCCATTCCTGAAAACACATTTCTATCTGGTACAGAAAATAAACTCAGACTGTGGGTAGTTATGTTAATCTAATTCAATCCTCCGAGGGGTTAAGAGCGAAATTCTAATAGTAGAGCTGTTGAGGGCTTTTTTGTTAATGGCTTGGGGATTACACTGAGTTAAAGGCTCATTTCCTAATCAAACAGAGAGGGAGAGAGTGATTCCGAATATTTATGAGTCTCCCAGTGAGAGTTTAAACTTTCAACTCCAAAAGCTGGGTTTCTGCGGGAGGAAAGAGTTAAAACCCCTCAGGGCTGCTGAGGAAAAAAAAAAATTAAACCAGTTAAGTCATCAGCATTTCCAGGCAGCTGTAGAACTTCTGGGCTCTTCAGAGTGGAAAGGTGGGGTGGATTTGTGGGGAGGGGGAGCTGGGTTTCACAAAGTGAAAATGGAAACTGGGGCTTGAGCCATCTAAAGGGTTCCAACTGAACCTCACAGGCAGGCCGGACTGCTCAGTCCTCCAGAGATTGGCAGGACTTGAGTGACTCTGTCTCCTTCAGTCAGGAGGTGAGAATAAGAGACGGGAACAGCTCAATTTGCCAGCATAAAGAGTCCCTCTTGTTACTAGGCAGCATCGCAGAGGATCAGCATCTGTCTGAGTCCCTGGAACAGAAGCCTCCATATCAGCCGATGCCTTTAATATCTCCATTTGGGCCCTGTTTGCTTGATTCTCCCATTTTGCTCCTTCTTTCAGGCCCTCCAAGCTTCTTTGGCTCACTGTACCAGGTGAAGGCAGGTAGCAAACTCCCCGATCTCCAGCCTGACAAAGTCAGGAGCAACTTGGCCAAGGCTGAATCATGCCAAGGTCAAGCTGAGGTCAGGTGTCCAACTCCAGGCAAACCTCCTTAGCCTCTCTTTGCTGGTTCTCCGGAGTTCAGTGAAGGAAAGAGAAGACAGAGCCACGTAACTGTTGAATAAACCCCAAGTCCCTGCTGGGAGGTTTCCTTCTCAAGTCCCTGATAAGGGTATTCTACGACATTACCTTTCCTCTGTCACCAACAAGGTGAACATTTTCTGTTTCCTTAACCTGGATTCCCTGCCACCCCTCTTTTCTGAGGTCAGCTGACTTCTTATGGGATCTTTGAGCAGATGTCTCCAGGGTACTGGGCACAGCTTTCTCTTAATGCTTCACGTGTGGTAGCCCACGAGTCTTGTTCAGGTAGTCCTCATGTACCCTCAGCACCTTTCTCAGGAAGTCCACCTCTCTTGGGGCTTTCTTCTCTACTGCATTCACTTCCGGTGGGAAGATTGTCACTGTGACCACACCACTGGACCTGGAACATCTATGCTTCACTCCCATGTTGGCCTAGTCCATTGCTGATCAGACATGCCCAAGTGCCTCTGCTAACAGTTTAATAGCACACACCTTGACACAGACAGCTAGGGCTGCCAACCCCTTTTCTCAATGTGCCATTAGACCTGCTGGACCCACCCGGTCTCATTTTCTGCTTTTGCTCAGGATTGAATCCGCCTCCCAGGAAGACAACTGCTCAAGCCCTGTCCAAGCAATACACTTTGAGATTTCAGCCCAAGAATTGTTTGTACACCTCCACAAAGGACATCTTTCCCAGATGTGTTGTTAAATGGAGTCTTGAGTCAGCAATCCTTCAACTGTCCCTCCAGTAGACACCTCATTAGGAGCAGAGCTCAGGGTGTCCAGGGCCCTTTGGACCTGAAAAGAATTTGGGGTTTTAAGCCACTGTGCAAGAACAGAGAGCATGGACTTGGGGAAATATTGCTCAGTCACGGATAGGTTTGACGCTCCGGAAATCAATTCTGTCCCCTCTCTGGGCCCTGGTTGAAATTCCAGTGAGAAGTTTGGTCCTGAGGTCTCAAGATCCTCCTGCATCCTGCTCTATTCCTCCTTCTCAGAGACCAGTTTCTGGTGTTACATATAGAGCAGGTCAGATAAGTCTGGGTAAAGCCAGCACCCCTGTGACCATAGGACTGCAGATGACAGTTTGGTCCCCTTTTCTCTTGGTAGGACTGCCTTAATGGATAGATTCTAGAACCAAATGGGTACCATGCCAGATTCTGCAAGGGTTATCCTCTCCTGTGATGTTCCCATCCTCAGAGTCTTGTGTGGGACTCACTGTGCCACAGAGCAGTAGGCTCTGCTCTTCTTTCCCACCGAGAAGCCCTTTATTTTATGGTTGAAGTGGGCAAGCTTGAATTGGGACCATAGTGCCACCCAAATGTGCAATGTGACCCGTATATTCTCATTCCTATTCCTACTGGTAGGAAACACTTGGGTTGTCAGGCCTCCCCTTCAGTCTCCCTGCTGAAGACCCTAGTACCCGGTACAGTGCCCAGGATACAGTAAATGTTCAATCAATGTATTCAAATGAATTACAGAATCTCTTTTCTCAGGGGGACTCAGAGGAGGAGTAAACTTTGACTATCCATCTAGACCAGTGGTCCTCAACCTTCCTAATGCTACAACCCTTTAACACAGTTCCTCACATTGTGGTGACCCCCCCCAACCACAAAATTATTTCCTTGCTACTTCATAACTATAATCTTGCTACTGTTATGAACCGTAATATAAATATATGGTATGTGACCCCTGGAGGGTCTTGACTCACAGGTTGAGAACTGCTTATCTATGTGACTACAGCAGCTCATGCCCATGACCTGCTAACCATGGTTCTGTCTCCAGTCCCTTTCCCTTATTGCCCATCCCACTTGAGACGAGAGAGAGACAGAGAGAGAGAGGGAGAGAGAGAGGGAGAGAGAGAGAGAGAGAGAGAGAGAGAGAGAGAGAGAGAGAGAGAGAGAGAGAGAGAGAGAGAGAGGCTTTTCTCCAGGAATTTTATATCCTTTTCAGTAAAGATGCTCTGCCTGACTTGAAGTCAGATTTAATTGCTGAAATGGTGTCTCTCTTCTACCTGTTTCCTTTGTGAGACTTCCTCTCTCCTTTCTCAGCGGTTCCTTCCTCCTCTGGCTGTTCAGACTCTGTCAGGCCCCTTTTGGTCCCAGGGGTACACATAAGAGGGAGCCCTTCTCTCTGAAGCCTCATAGAGTGTCTGCTTACATTAGCGCAGACAAGGCCTTTGAAAGGTGGTGCGCCACGAGCATCATTTCAGGTACTGAACCCTGAAACCCCAGAACAGCATTGGTGCAACTGTGCAATGCAGAAGCCTGGGCCATTGTGGGTTAAATGATAGCAATGGAAAGTCTGGGTGTCTCTTGGGGACTGGTGGCTGGCTGAGACAATTGATTAGCGTGGCCTAGTGATCTTTCTAGCAATATTCAGGAGTAAAATTCTTGCTGATTAGGCTCTGTATGTGGATGTATGAGTATTTTAGGGTTTCCAACAATGAAGGGGCTAGATAAGATAAGACAGCAGGAAGAACTGCCTGGGTGGGTTTCTTCTGTGCCAGTCTCAGGCACGGCCCTAATACCTGTTGTATTTGTGAAGTCAGATAACAATTGTGTGCTTTGTGTGTGCACAATTTAGTTTGGGGGAGCAGGCAGAAAAGGTGCAGGTATTTTTTTTTTCTTCTTGTTCTTTTTTAACCTGCTCTTTGTGACCCCCTGGGAAATTATAATGACTTTGATATTCAAAGGACACTGAAGGGCTGAAATGAGGCAGACTGTACATGTTGTTGTTGTTTGGGGGCGGGGGCTTAGCACAGTGAAATCATTCATAGTTCCAGAACTAGAGAGATGGAAATGGGGGAATCCCAGGGGCTTGTTGGTTAGCTAGCCTAACCTAATCAGTGAATCCCAGGCTAATGAGGAACTGTTTTAAGAAAGAAGGTAAACAACATTCTTGATAAACATGTACACATACACATGCGCATGCATGCATGTTCACAGCACTGCTGAACACTGATGTCAACTGGAGGGAGGCCCTAGAATGAGGGAGCACTCTCCCATTTGCACGACCTGGTGGGGAGGGGATAGATATCAAGGGGTCGGTCCCTGAGGACACAGATGTCACTCATCCCAGAATGTGGTTCCCTTGGTTAAGACAGGAGGGCTGTCAAGAGGTCTCATGGGGTTTCTAGCTTTAAGTAGCTCGTGTTGAGAAGTGATGTCCTGATGAAGCTGTGCTTGTAGCATGGCCAGCCACAGTAGGTCAGCTAGCCCGTGTCCCTGTCATCCAAAGATGTGGTACTGCCTGGGCTTTGTAGATTTACTGTAATCTTTCTTGGTTTGCCTTCCTCTTCACGGCCTTCATATTCCGCTCACTAAGCACACTGGAGAACGGGTAGGAGAACTGGTCAGGACCTGCCTGTCCAAGCACATAGATCCAAAAGTTTTAATATCTGTTCTCGGTTTACAGAGGCTACAATTCTGGGGCTTGATGAGCCTCAGTACCCCCCCTTCCAATGGCACCCGTGCTTCTTCATACCAGGAGAAACCCCCCTACTAGTTTTCCTTCTAGCTGTCCTTGGGCAGTAGCTGAAGGAAGGAACCCTGGGGTTTCAGGAAGGAAGCAGCCCTTGAGGACTGCTGCAAGGCCTATCTTCTCCATAGTATGCTTCCTTTGCCTGACAACTGGGGCTAGTCTCTGCTTTGACTCTTCTAAGAATGGTGTCCTCACCATTACCGCAGCCTCCCAGATGGTGTTTGGGTAAAAGCAGCCTTCAGAGCTACACAAGACCGTCAAGGTTAGTTAGGTTTGATTGCCAACTTGACACAAGATAGTATCACCCAGGGAAGAAGGAGCCTCAACTGAACAGATTGGCTTGGGACCATGTCATGCTGATTGGTGTGTTATGGGTGTCACTGTCCCTAGGCAGGTGAGCCTTAGCTGTGTAAGAAAGCAAGCTACCTGAAGACAAGTCAGTAAGCAGGGCTCCTTTGTGGCTTCTACTGAAAGTTCCTGCTCTGACTTAGTGGTACTTTGTGACCTGGAAGTGTAATCCAACTGTAAACCCTTTCCTCTCCCAGACTGTTCTCTATTTGATTTTTATCACTGAAAACATACTAGTGACCAGGGCCTTACTCATTTCCCACCAGCTGTGATGATGGACAAAGGAGGTGCCATTCTGTCCCACCCTGAGACTCAATGTCCACAAATGGGGATGAGGAGTGCACATCCTGAATGGAGTGTTAAGGACCCCAGGAGACACATGAAAGTCTCCTGGACATCTCTCACTCAGTAATAAATTCTCAGGGTCTTTGTGGTCGGGAAGGAAAGACACGTTGGCTGCTCTAATCATTTCCTGGGCCCCTTGTCAGAAAGGCCAGGAGAAAAGAGTCTCTCAAAATCCCTACATTCCTTCCAGAATCTTCCTGGTCACTTTACAAATATCAAGAAGTTCTGCGGCTCAGGTGGTTTCAAGACATAACTGGTTCTGCACTGCGCATGGCAGTGTGGGCCAGACCGTGTGGGGCAGTTGTGCGCATGCGCCAAAGGACAGCGTGTGCCGAAGGATTGTACAGGAAAGTATGTGTGTGTGTCAAAGGACTGTGAGAGGCAGTGTACACTGAAGCTGTCTGCATGTGCACAGGCAGTTACCTCTTTTTATATACATACACACACACATATATATAAACTTGTTTTTGAAATTATAGTTACATCATTTTCCTCATCTTTTCCTTTTTTCAACCCTTCCCATGTATCCTCCATTGGTTCTTTCAAATTCATGGCTCCTTTTCTTTAATTGTTGTTACACATATACACATATCCATATATATTCCTAAATATATACATACAACCTGCTCAGTCTGTATACTGATACTTGTATGATTTCAGTTCTGACCACTTGGTTTTGGATGACTCTTAAATACAAAAATATGTAGGGGGTCGATCTTTATTAGGCTGAGAGCTGCCTAGATTACTAAAGGTACATCAGTGTGGGCATTTCCAAAGACACCAGATCATGAGGGCTTTGACCAAATCAACAGCTTAATTCGTTGATAGAGTCAGACTCTGGATAGAATATTGGGAAGTTGGATAGTTATAGAGGGGTACCTCTAAAGGTTACGTTAGCCCTGGGCACTTTCTCTCTGCTTCCTGGCTACTATGTTGGGAGCAGCTTTGAACCCCACACCCTTCTGCTATCATGGTCTGCCTTGCCACAGCTCAGAAGCACCAGAGCCAGCCAGCAGTGGGCTTAAGTCTCTACATCCACCGGCTGAAGAAAACCCTTCTTTCCTGTGTCATTTGTTGGGGATTGTTGTCAAGACTAAAAGTCTGGCTAACACAGTGATCCTCTTTTGCTATCTTGGCTTGGGCCAATCTAGCAAAGCTTCTCACCTTTGTGTGCAAATTTATGATTTCATAGGCAAGTATATATGGATGCTGGTATGTAGACTCAAAGGCAGAAAATGATTTGCATAAGTTGCCTTGTATGTCTGTGAGTGTAAGTCCCCATAGTGCAGTTTCTGTGTAGGGCCAATTCTTTGCTGTAAAGAGTAACTAAGGGGGGGATTGCTTGTTTCTCACATGTTTGATGGGACATCTTCTGGGAGTACTCAACAAGGAAAGATAAATGGGAACAGGGAAGGGCAATTTCTCGTGCCTGGGGGTGTGGGAATGAGGGATTTGTGTATTCCAAGGAACGGAAGAACTGCCACCATGCTCTTAAGGGAAAATTCCAAAGCCAGACTTGTGACCAGCCTCTGTGTCTGTGCGCACATGTGCACGTTCAGGGTATTGTGGTCAGCCATCCATGACTCTTCTTCCACATCTCAGGCTGAGAGTAATCTAGAAGGAACGTGTAATTACTATTTACTCTGGGGCACTCACTGAGCACACTCTCATGTAATGACTCCCGCTAATTCCACCCTCAGCCGCCCATCTGCTATGGCTCCTTGGGAAGCAGGGAAGGAAGCTCACTTTTAGCTCAGAGGAAAGGAGGTGGAAATGGAAAGTAGCGCCTGTGAGTTCAGATGCTGCTCTTGGGCCACAGATATACATGGATAGCATCTTTCTTGGCAGACTCTTAGCTCATATCTCTGTTGCTGGTCATGGACCTTTCAAAGTAAGGCCAGATGTGACTAACAGCTCTGTTGGGCAGTCAGTCATACTAATCAAAGAATCACAGTTGAAAAAAAAATCTTAGAGACAGGCAGATACCATTTATACAAAGTTATAAAATTGCAATAAAGGTTATTCATCATATAGGGATGGGACAAAAGATGAGCAAAGAGTGACAATGCCAACCACAGGAGAGTGGGGCAAGCAGGGGGGGCATTCTGTACCCACTTCTCAGTGACCTCATCAGTTTTGGGTTTCCTAACTACCTCTTTTGCTTGCTTTCCTGACTTATTTTTTGGGAGAATTTTCTAACAATTTAAGGTGAGGCATGGAGAGAGAGAGAGAGAGAGAGAGAGAGAGAGAGAGAGAGAGAGAGAGAGAGAGAGAGAGAGAGAGAGAGAAAGAGAGAGAGAACAGGTGAATTCATTATAATTAAACTCATAGAATCTGATTGCTAAAAATATCAGAAATATTACCTTGAAATATGACACTCTACTGCTGTAGCTGGGCACTGTCATGGAGATGACCAAACTATGTGTACGGAAATAAAACTGAGTTCTAGATCACCATATTGAGTAATCACTTACGGTAGCTTCCAGAAGCTACCACCTGGTAGCTTGTATAAGCCACTTGTCTCTCTCTCCCTCTGTATCTTTGTCTATAGAAAGGACGAGTGGCTGGTTGGACAATCCCCAATGACTTCTCTGCATCCCACTGTGCGTGTCTCTGAGTCTCTGAGCAGGGAACCTCTTGTATCACAACTATACTCTAGGGTCAGGAATTCTATTGCCGAGATAAGGGTCTATCTCCCATCAGTGTCTGGATGCGACGGGTACCCAACAGACTTTGCACATATTGATGAAACCACTGTAGCACAGGTGTGTGATTCTAGACCACAGGAGGCTGAAGAAGGATTTTGTGAGTTTGAATTCAGTCTGGATCGTGAGTGAGACCCTGTCTGGGAGAAGGAAAAAAAAAAGTGTCCATGGAATAAATGATATCAGCTCTCCACCCCAGTTTCAACTGGCTGAACACAAGTGCTATATAGGCTTGGCTATTTGGACAAAATGCCTTTGGTTTCTTCCCTCTAGACCTTCAGGTCAGGGATGGAGGATCTTGCTTTTACAGCTTGCATAGGAACATCTTTCAATATGCAAATTGAGCTATGTAAAAAAGCCCATTCTTGGGTTAGTGAGCTGGCTCGGTGGCTAAAGGCCTTAGAAGCCTGGCAAGCTGAGTTCAAACCCTGGGACCCATTAAAAGGTGTAAAGAAAGTACCAACTCAATCTACAAGTTGTCCTCTGACTCCCATATGCATGCTATGGCACGTGTGCCCAGCCTCGATCGTTCCCAAGCATCCACACACAATACCAATAATAATAAATTATAATTGAGGATAATTGAACGGGTAAGTAAGCAAGCCTGCTGCACACTCTGTTTAGGAAGGCTAGCTTCTACCTGTGTAGTATGAGGTTTCTGGCCCAGACTTTTGGGCCTACCCTCAAGGTTTAGACCTGCAGACCCACAGTCCCACAGACCCATAGAGACACACAGATGCTTACAATAGTTTTAGGCTGATTGGCGTAAGGCCCAGGCATATAACTTGCTAACTCTTTACCCTTTATCTAACCCGTGATTCTTATCCTGTTTGGCCATGGGACTCAGTACCTTTTCTCAGAGCAGCATGGCTGTCCTCTGCTTCTTCCAGCTTCTCTGGCCATTTCTGCTCTGTTCTTCCTGTTCCCTGAGTTTTCTTAGTCTGGTAGCCCTGCCCACTCTTCCTGTCTGCCTTTGGCCAATCAGCGCTTTTTATTAAGCTCATAGGCGGAACAATTATTTACAATGTAACAGCATAAATCGCTAATATAGCTATGTTCAGCCCGCGCAGCTGTGGTCCTGTTCCATTCTTCCTCTCTCTATCTGACTCTATTAAAAGTATTACACTTGGAGACACCTAAATAAAGATTCCTCGGAGTAGAGATTGTGCCTCATCCATTTTCCCTGTCCCTATGTGCCCCTTTGAAAAGATTATCTCTCAGTTTTTACTAAGTGGCCTTGATTTTTATCATTAATCACTGAGTGATAATTCTTTTTTCCATATCTAACTTATTTCTAAAATATTCTCCCTTGGGTCCTGCAGTCTACTTTTACTGGTCTCCTTGCCCCTTCCCCCTCCTTTTTGCCGTTTTAGAAGTCTCATCAAGATGTTCCCTCATATGTCCCAGACCTTCCCTCTTTCTGCACTGTATCTTCCAGAAGAGTGGCTTTTGCAGTAGTCTTCCACAGTTCAGGTGGTCCGGGGTCTCTGTCATTTCCATACAGGGCCTGGGGACATACTTTGTTCTCCAGCCCCTGAAACCTCATCTTTTCTTGAATCTGCCCCTTTTTCACGCTGGGGGATGAACCACATCATAAATTTAAAGTCTGAAAATGTCACTTCTTTTTGCTTCATGTTGTGAGCCTTCACCCTGTCCCATTCTCTCCTCCGCCCCACCCATCCGCTCCTTCGCCCCGCCCCCATCCTCTTTTTTCACCCTTCCCCCATCTTCTCCTTTGCCCCGCCCCATCCTCTCCTTCGCCCCGCCCCCATCCTCTATTCTCAGTAGCTGAGCTGTTAACTTGAGACCTAACCACGATGTTTCCTGGAGCAATTTCCCTAAGTTCGTTCACTGCTTCCCTGCATTCTTGACATCCCATGCATCCTTTTCCTTAACGATTCTTCTGAGTGAGGGAGAGGGAAAGGCATTTTGTTTTATCGAGAGAGGGTTTCTCTATGTCCAGAGCATTAGTTTGTCCTAGAACTCACTCTGTAGACCAGACTGGCCTTGAACTGATAGAAATCTACCTGTCTCTGCCTCACAGGGAAAGGCATTTTTTAAAGATCTGGTATGTACTGGAAACTTTTCTTGGTTTGTCTTACTTATCTTTGTAAGGACTTTAAGGTAGAGGTGTCGTGATTACTTCCATCTTACAGAAGGGGAAATTGAGGCACTTAGGTTAAGGATCTTGTTTAAGGCTCATTTTCTTGTTATTTAACCACAGGTTGACAAGCAGCAACTCAAGGAAGTAAGGAAGGGCTTGTTTTAGTTTACTTTTTGATGAAGAAGGAATGTCAGCAGGAATGTGAGGCAGCTGGTAACACCGTACATTCACAGTTAGGGAGCAGTGAAAGATAAACGTGCTCAGCTCACTTTGTCCCTTTTTATTTCTTATTTATTTCATCTGGGATCCCGGCCTATGGGATGGTGTCCATATTCAGGAAGTGTCTCCCACCCTCATTTAAATCCTTGCAAACTGGACCATCACTGTGTCTCCTGGGTGACTCCAAATCCAGTCAAGTTGAGAGTGAGGACTAAAGCATCACAGTAGTGCATCACAGCAGTGCATCATCACAGTAGTACATCATCACAGCAGTGCACCACAGTAGTGCATCATCACAGCAGTGCATCATCACAGCAGTGCATCATCACAGCAGTGCATCATCACAGCAGTGCATCATCACAGCAATGCATCATCACAGCAGTGCATCATCATAGCAGTGCATCATCACAGTAGTGCATCATCACAGTAGTGCATCACAGCAGTGCATCACAGTAGTGCATCATCACAGTAGTGCACCACAGTAGTGCATCATCACAGTAGTGCATCATCACAGTAGTGCACCACAGCAGTGCATCATCACAGCAGTGCATCATCACAGCAGTGCATTATCATAGCAGTGCATCATCACAGTAGTGCATCATCACAGCAATGCATCATCACAGCAGTGCATCACAGCAGTGCATCATCACAGCAGTGCATCACAGCAGTGCATCATCACAGTAGTGCATCATCACAGTAGTGCATCATCACAGCAGTGCATCATCACAGTAGTGCATCACAGCAGTGCATCATCACAGGAATGCATCATCACAGTAGTGCATCATCACAGCAGTGCATCATCACAGCAGTGCATCATCACAGCAGTGCATCATCACAGCAGTGCATCACAGTAGCCCTGACTGTTGAGGCCTCATACATGCTAGGCTAGCTCTATCAGACTTACGTTCTCAGTCTTTTTTTTCACTTTTATTTGTAAAGATATATTTATTTACTATGAATAAATATACATTATTCATTTTTATGTATATGTGTATGTGTCGGTGCATGTGTGCCAAGTTGCACATGTGGAGGTCAGAGGATGATTTACAGGACTCCGTTGTATTTTTGAATCCCAGGGATCAAACTTAAGCAGTTAGGGATGGCAGCAAGCCCCTCTCTACCCATGAGCCATCTTGCCAGCCCACTTTTATTTTTATTTTGAGATAAGGTCTTACTAAATTGTCCAGGCTAGCCTTGAACTCATTCTGTAGCCCAGGCAAGCTAGGCTACAGATCCTTTGCCTCAGCCTACCATTTTATACTATTGACATAGACACAGAATTTGGTCCAACGGTTTCTTGTTTTCATTTATTTTATTTGAAATGTGTCTTTTCCCTCCCAGTCCCCCATGAGGCGTCAACTTGGCTGTTACTTATTCTCCGCATCTTTCTAAGTATTACAGCACAGGTGTTACCATTAAGAAAGTCCCCCTACTGCCCCTTAACTCTGGTTTGCCAATCTCAGAGCCTCACTTTCCCATAGATCGTTTATAATGTGTGCTTGTATATAATGTGTGTGTGCATGTACATGTTTGCATATTTGTTTATATATGTTTTAGACAATCTCTCACTGGCCTAGAAATCCCCAAATAGACTAGACTGGCTTGCCAGCAAGCCCCGTCTGTCTCTGCTTCCCAAGTGCTGAGATTTTAGGTGTAAGCCACCACACCCAGCTTTTTTACATGGGTTCTGGGAATCAAACTCAAGACCTGGTGCTTGCAAGCACTTTACTTCCTAGGCCATCTCTCCACCACTGAAAATGATTTGCTGTGCCTCCACGTAGCAGCAGGTAGGCATACTGGGAAAATGCAGACCAAATCTATGAGTTGTACTGAAGCCCTCATAAGACTTCCATAGTGCACATGTCCCACCTCACCTACTCTGTGATGTCTGGCCTTCCTATTTCTCACTCCCACGGGACACCTTACACCCTTGTTCACCCATCCACAGGCAGCACTTCCCCTTCAGTCTCCTGTTTACTTTACCTACCCTGCTTTTTACACATTTGATCTTTCCCCAGACTTGGAGCTCATGGGCCATCACCTTTCCCAGTATGAACAGCAGCACACCTTCCTATGAGACCTACTTCTATGGACACAATCTCCCTTCCTTCCCTGGGTACCATCTTTTTTCCCCTCTATGCGGGTTGTCTCTGCTTTAGCCCACCACCAGACTTTCTTAGGGAGAGAGGGGTGGGGGTCTCTTGCCAAGGCCACAGCACCTGCAGCTGGACTCCTTACCCACTCTTCTGTGACCTTGATCTGCCTGCCTTGGCTCTCAAGATGCTAATCACATCCCCAGGGCGAGTCAGACTATCTTCCCACCTTGGATGGAGTCCAACATGTGCTCACCATTTGGGACAAAGTGTTTATCCTCTATGTCTGACCTTCCACAGACAAGAGTCCACTTGGTTCCTATTGTTCTGCTTTTTTTCCCTCTCTCTAGAGGCGCTCACAGCCTAAACCCTTCCTCTGGAGCATTGGGGGGGGGGGGGGGGGCGTACAACAAAACCCGAATGGACACAGGGGCAAATCAGTGTTTTGTGCCCCTCCTCCTTCTCCCTAAGATGAAGTGTCACACTGGAAACATCAGGAGGACCAGTGAGGATGCCAGAACCATCCAGTGGAGACTTAGTGTTTCCAGCTTGCTCCATTTCCACAGGGCTACTTTCCCTGGTTCTCTGGTGTTTTGAGAATCCCCAACCATAGTCTCACTTTCTGTAGGGAGATTACTAAAAATGGGGCATGGAACACTACTGTGTGTTGCCTATAAAGCCTCCCAATGCCAGCCTGTATAGCAACAGGTTATCAGAGTAAACTACGGGCTTCGATGGCTTCTCCACCGAGAGCCTGGCCTTGGGCTCTCTCCAGTCTAAAGCACACCTGGGAAATCTTTTAGATTCTGGACCCGTTGCAAACTCTGAGGACTCTCCTCAGACTGAGGCAGTCTTCACCTTCTTGGCTTCCTTTCATCTGCTGAGGTGTATCAGAATCTTCGACAGACGGTCTTGATGAAATACACCTTGGTGGGTTCCACTGTTGCTGCTGTTTGGGGAAAGTTCTAAAGAGTTCAGGGAAATGGATGTCTTAGGTCAGGGTTCCCCAGACTAGTGGGTGTTCTGCCAAAGAGATGTAGTAAGAGAGTGGCTTTTGGAGGAATGAGAGTAGGAGGATGGGGAGGGAGGGTTAGAGCAGAAAGAAGGGGGGGTGGGTCAGACACCTAGCAAACTTATGGATTTAGCTGTGGTTCAACCCGTCCTCATGGATTCCTCTATGAGATTGGCTAGTTTTACCCCCAATCAACCAGCAATCAGATTACAGTTGCCCTGGTTAAGGGGGAACCCCATGTGACTCATCTGGACCAATCAGGTACTCCTGACTTCAGATGGAGAGGAAACATCATGGGACAAAGGAGTTGAGCTCCACCTGTATCTACACTGGGCCAGAGGATGAAAGGTGCCTTAGTATGACCTCTCTCCTTTTGCATCCACATGGGCCCCTCTAGAACCTGAATTTCTGTCATTCTCTAGGTTGGCCCAGGATTGTGAGCCACCATGTAGTTGTTGGAAATTGAACTCAGGACCTCTGGAACCGGCCCCATCATGTCCCCTGTGTAAGAGGGAGTCATTCAACTCCTCATTTCTCCACTTCCTGAAGAGCTGGAACGTTGAAGGCCACATGCCTGGCCTTTGAGATACAAATGAATTAGGCAAGAATGTGAGGAAAGAGGTCAGGCTTGTTTCCTTCCTTTCAGCTGTCTGTAGCCTGTCTGGTTGCCTCAAGGGACGAGGTGGAGACTGTATAAGGTGGCCAAGCACACAGGGACCTCAAATTACAAAGAACTATGTTGGTTGGGGTTCCTTGTGTTTTATCGACTCTCATCCCCATGAAGTTTCCTGAAGTGGGTGGCACCTCCCGTGTACCACCAAGGAAACAGGTTCCCCAATATTCCCACCGAGCGAGTGACAGGCCTAGGAAATAGCAAAGACAGGTTTCGAACTCACACTTAGTTTCTCCTGCAGCAATGCTTTCATTACTAAACTGTAGATGGATACCCAGTTCTTAGGGTACCATGGAGGAGGGTGGGGTGGGTCCATGAGGGCATGCTGCCTCAGTGACTCAAAGTGGCCCAGCTCATCTCAGTCCCCAGGGACTTGAAAGTTCTTCCTGCCTGAACTCCTCCTTATTCTCTCTCCCAATCCTCAACTCTCTCCCAAACCAAACCCTCTACTGCATTAAGATACCTCATCTCACCCTTCTGAGAGGATGTAAAAAGCCCAAGAGCAAAGTACATTTAGTTCATGTACTCAATATCCCGCACGTACCCATGCACCTGTTCACAACTGCTCAAATCTGCACTCCTGGGATAGGGGTGGGGCACATGTGCTCACTCTGTGTGCCAGGCAGAGGCCTGCTCAGCAACCCTGTCTATCTACTCAATGCCACACACAGATGTCTCTGATACCCGCCCTGTGCTCTCAATGGCAAAGTTAGCAAGAAAATTGAAGACATCGTGAATCCATGCTGATGGAGCCTGTGGTCCATGGGAACCTGGTGGCCACTGCTCGTATAATGGATGGGAAAAGCCCAGACTTTAGACTTGGGAAGATTGGGGGGTTTGCTCTGGCTATGATGCTTATTATTTTTCTCTCACTGGAGAGCTCATTCTATCCCCCTGCATTGGCTTTCTCATCTGCTCAGGACAGTGTCAAAGCCAGTCCCATGGGAGTTTTCATGGGGGAGCCTGAGGAAGTTGTAGCTCTGGGTTGGCTGAGAGCTCTGCTCTTCCTATAGCTTCATGGCTCAAGTTTCTTCCCCTCACTACACTTGTGTGGAAGAGAGATGAATGAACCTAATCTCTGCTTCCTAGGTCTCCATAAGCTTTTCCATATCCCACAGAACCATCTGGAAATTTCTTGACTTGTATGTGTTCACACAAGTCAAGAAGAGAATGGACAGGAGCTTGGGAAGCAGGCCTTGATGGACTGTACTAATAGGATATTGGCAGTGAGTTTTCTAGCTGTCTCCATGAAACAGTGTGTAGCTGGAATGATACAGTTGTGGGAGATGATGCTGATGCTAATGAGCAAAGCAGGGGAAGGCAGCCCCTGCCTAGAGAACACACTGAGAACCAAGCTCTGTTTCTGGTTCCCTTCCTGACCCTGGCCATGCTCAGCAACTCAAAATGCTGGAGTCACCTCCTCCTGTGTGATGGATGAGAAAGGCCAGGCCCAGCAGAGTTCATTGACCAGCCTAAGGTTGCAATGCTCCTGAATATCGGCCCCAGAATCTGAGCCAAGGCCACACTCAAATCCTACACTTGTGACTACTTTCTGGCATAATGAACTCAAACCCTGAGCAACACTGTGGGATCAGGAAGAGGCTCCAAATAAGTAAAGAGAGTCTTCCCATTTTATAGGTAGGAAAATTGAGGCCAGGGTCAGCGCAGCCTCAGTCGATTAGTGTTCATGTCAAGAAAGCAGTCTGAGAAACCTTATGTCTTCCTGGGGGTAAACTACAGGGTGCTGGGTGCTGAGTGTGTGTTTGTTTTAGGGTGCTGGGTGCTGAGTGTGTGTCTGCTTTAGGGTGCTGGGTGCTGAGTGTGTATCTGTTTTAGGGTGCTGGGTGCTGAGTGTGTGTTTTAGTAATTACTCCACGGAGGCAGGTATACACCATCATGTGCTTTAGTTTTGCTTCTGTACAGGGAGACAGAGAAGAAAAAGGAAGCAGCTAAATAAAGTTGTCCCAGTAGGTCCACTCAAGCTGAGTGACCTGTGTTCAGTCCCCAGAACCAAGGTAAAGGTGGAGGAGAGAACCAGATACACAAAGGTATCCTCTGACCTTCAGACGTGCTATAGTGATTGTGCACCCCCCAAAATACGTCATACACACATGTGGTGATAATAAATAAAATTTACAAAGAAAAAAAGGTGCAGAGTACTATTGAATGAAGTCAGTCTCAGGTTTAACTAACTGTCCTTTGAGTTTATGTCCTTGTCACCACCACTGGGCAAGCAGGATATTTTGTGTACCTATCTCCTACCTCATCTCTCCACAGAGAGCTAACAGGCTCTGTGCATCTCACCACTGATGTTGGTGAGCCCCGTTAGAAATGGCTGTGGACTGCACATCCCATCCAGAGCTGACCTATGCAAACACAGGCAGAATTACAGTCACCCATAAACAAATTAGCATCCTTTAAAAGGTGAAAAGCACCATAAACTGTCTGGGTTTTTGTTTATGGCTTCCAGGGGCGGTGGCCAGAAGTTGGATTAAATCACAGAGGTGTCTGCTCCTTTACAGACTCTCTTCTCACCTTCCCCCAGCACCCTGTGGGCACACATGACCAGGCGCGCTGCTTGCACATACACACTCCTGCACATTCGGGCTGCCTGCAATGGCCGCTCAGTCCATCCTGGCCCTGCCTCTGTTCCTGCAGCCCGGGTCCCAGCAGGTGCTCCCTAATTAGCAATCTCTTCATTTCCAATCAAAGCACAAAGCGGCCCCAAAAGCCCATCTTTATGAGGGAACCGAGCAGCGGCTAGGGATGTGAGGGGGGGATAATTGTCTTCGCCAGTGGCGGCAGTAAGCGGGCTGGCTAATTCATTATTGTAATAACTTTGCTTGTCCTTGGGGAGGTGCGAGTGGGGGAGGGAGGCAGGGGAAGGGGGGAAAGGATGAGAGGGGCTGAGGGTGGGGTGAATGGAGGTCTGGGGCAAACGGTGGGAGATGGGAGAGCAAGGGAATGGTGTCCCAGTTGTGTCTTCTTGATGACCTCCCAACCTCTGACCTTTTTTCAGGGTGCGTCCTCTGGTTCAGCACCTATTCCCTACAATGCTGCCTTCTGTAGCAGCCGCGTCTCAGTGACAGGAAGTTAAGCCTCTGTACTCTTGGGATTCTCTAGTATTGAGGGAGGCTCAGAGTGCACTTGGAGCTGGCTTCTTGATCTGCAGGAGACCATGGAAGAAGTTTTAAGATTGAGACTGAGGTCTAGGGATCCTGGTTTTCCAAGGGCTAAGTCCCACAAACTGATCTCCTAAACCGTGCTTCTCAGCCCAGGGCCAGAGAGAGATCTATTGCTGTCTACACTGTGAGCCGACAGTATTTGGACAACTCTAAGATAACCCCCAACCCAAATCAGGAATTTCCAAGGTGGTTTGGAGTGTCCCTAAAGAGCAAGAACTCCTATATGAGAGGCTAGGACACACACACACACCCAACTCTCTCTCTCTCTCTCTCTCTCTCTCTCTCTCTCTCTCTCTCTCTCTCTCTCTCTCTCTCTCTCTCTCTCTATCTCTCTCTCTCTCTCTGCTGGAAAAGTACAAGTGACTAACCCAGGCAGGGAAGGCAGCCTTGGGTTAAGTGATTAGGTGGCCCTGTGAGAGATTTGGGAGGGAAGGCTTAAGTTTGGAGGAAGGAAGGCAGGATGATGTGGAAGAAACAGTATGTGCCAAGCCCTGGAGTGACCCGGTGACAGAGACAGGAGGAGGAGCCGGGCACCACTGGGGAAGTGAGACTACAGGTTGAGACTGCCTCAGAGCCTGAGAATCAGGCTGAGGCTCTGTCTGTCTCTTCTCTTCCTAGACCCAAATAGCAAATGCAGTCTCTGCTAGCCTGCCTGTGGGCTACCTTGGTTCCAAGTCAGTCCTTAATTGGGGGGCGGGGGTATCAGTCAGCCAGGCCTTGTTATCACAGAGCAAAAGGGTGGCCACTGTGGCTTCATCATGGTCTTTGGGGAGCTTCGAACATTCCCCTGGCCTTGTTGGATGGGAACCGGTTGGTGCTTCAGACTGTGACTCAGAGGTCAGGAGACCTGGGGTCAAAACTAGACTCTTTTATGACCATCACTTTGTACCTCAGTTTCCCCATCTGTCACATGGGCTCGGTGAGCGTAGATGCCTCCATGAGATCACACCTGTGACATGCACAGCACAGGCTGGTTCATAGTGAGCTCTACTATGTTGGCCCCTGAGTTTAATGATGTTAGTGCAGCTCGGTGGTGGAGTAGTTGCCAGGCGTGCATAGGGTCTCAGCATCACAAAAAGGATGAGATGTGGGAGGGGAGAGTAGAGCGGGGAAAAGAATGCCAGAGTGTCTCCATGTCTCCTCCTTGGCCTGTGCTTTCCCCCCCGCCCCCTAAATTTGTGCTCTCTCACTGCTCTCTCTCTCTCTCTCTCTCTCTCTCTCTCTCTCTCTCTCTCTCTCTCTGTGTGTGTGTGTGTGTGTGTGTGTGTGTGTGTGTGTGAGTGGGTGGAAGGCAGGTGGATGGGTGGGTGTACATGTATATGTATGTAGAAGCCAGAGATCCGTGTGGAGGGTGACTTCCTCGATTACCGTCCATTTTATTTTTTAAGACAGGATCTTTTGCTGACCCTGGACCTCGCTCCCTTGCTTTGGGGTTATAGAACCAGATCACTAAGCACTGCTTTTTTATGTGAGTGCTGGGGATCTGAACTTGGGTCCTCATGCTTCCATGATAAGCACTTTGCAGAGAAGTCCGCCCTGGTCTTTTTGGTTGTTATTTATAGTGGTATTTGTTTGCTTGTTTGTTTTGTGAGACAGGGTTTCCTGTAACCCCAAGCTGGTCTCAAATTCACTATGTAGCCATAGATGATCTTGGATTTTCTGGTCCTCCTGCCTCCAGATTCTGCCTGTTGGATATTAAATGTATACAAGTACAGCACCTGGCTACTTGAACCCTTTTCTGGTTGCACGGCACTGCATGTTGGAGTGAGCAGCTAGCTGCCTGTCATGCACAGGGGCTACCTTAAAGAATCTGTCTTGAAACACAGAGGCAGGGAGATCTAGAACACTCTTCTCAGCCCACTCTCTTCCTGTTTGGTCTGTGAGTAAGGCCTTGCAGCAGGCCCTGAACTCCAGGCACATGCCTGGCTCTATAGTCCCAGGCTCTGGTTTGGTAGGGTTGGGGTCCAACTCAATAGTCATAATCTCTGGGAATTGTAGCTTTGCTGAGTGGCAATTGTCCTAGCTTAAGAGTGAGAAAATCCAAGCTGGATGATGGCAGTGCACATTTAATGCAGCACTTGGGAGGCAGAGGCAGGTGGATATCCAAGTTCGAGGCCAGCCTGGTCTGCAGATTCAGTTCCAGGACAGCCAGGGCTGCTCAGAGAAACCTTGTCTGGGAAAACCAACCATACAACCAACCAGCCAAACAAACAAACAAACAAATGAAGGAATCCAAACAGCCAGCTCCCCTCCCAGCTCCACCCCACTCAAAGATCAGACTCCAGAAGCCTGTGGATACATCTATCACATGACTGATGGGAGACTGTGATCCTGCACTAGCACATGGGACAGTGACAGAGGGATTTTCAGGGGCTAGAGAAGGCTTCTCTGAGGAGTGACATTTAAGTTTCAAGTAGAGAGACAAGAAAGAAAAAATCCAAGTCAAAAGTGCAATGGGCGAGACCAGCACTGTCACACAAAAACAACACAAGCCACCAGAAGGGCACTGTGCGTGATTCTCAATTTCTAGCCACGATGCCTTTTCATGATGTAGTTAACCTAAAATACAGATCGTTTCCACATTTAGGCTACAAGAGTAAAAGCTTCTGCAAATCAATTCTTCCTTTTTACTGTTGACCCAAGTCTTGGTAGTCTGCTCTGTAGTTGACTCTCCTGCTGCTCTTTCTGCAGATCAGCAACATCCTAAGTGCCCACTAACCACACATTGAGTCTAGAGATGAAAAACGCCAACTCTGCAGCCACCTTATGGCTGTGTGCTGTTGGCCAAGTTGGCAAAGTTCTCAGTGCCTCTCCTTTCCTATCTGAAAAATGGAGCTGTACTAAAAGTCACCCACACCCGGTTGTCTTGAGGGAATTACTTTAATTCATAGACATAAAGCTGCTCAAATAGCAATTGGCAGGCAAAGATCATTGTCCAGTTAATAAGAAGTTTAAAAAATGATAATATTATTACTATCACTTTGAAGGAAAAGTAATTAAGGCAGAAAACAGCGGAGGAGGAGAAGGTCGGGGGCAGGTTGGGAGTCTGGAGGGCAAAGAGACCACCATTCTAGCCCCTAAGAGCTTGGCTTCCTTTCAGCCTGAACAGAGCCAGAGATCAAGAAAAGTTCAGAGAGCCTTTTCCTGACACCTGTTCTTATCCCAAAAGATGGAGCAGGAGCCCTGGGGGAGGGGCTGATGTACTCCGTATCTCCCCCACTTGCCAGCACTTGAAACTGTTGCATGCCCGCTGGCCTCCAGCTCCCAGCTGCATGGGAAGCACCGGGCATCAGCTGCAGGGGAATATTAATGATTCAATTTTCAACCGGGTTCCACTCCAGGGCCTCGCCTGCGACATGCATTTTTAATCATAACAAAACAGAATGACAAAGGGAGTCATTTGCAGCAAGGCAGCCCCTGCCGGCTAGCCCCCCTGGAGGGTCTGCTTGTGAGAGGGGTAGCTGGCCTCCAGCATCAGGGCAGTGTGATGCTGCATCTGCCTCTGCTTCCTTGCATCTCTGTCCCTCTGTCTCTATGGTCCTGTCTCTCAGTCTCTATCTGCTTCTCTGTCTCTATCTATATCTGCCTCTTTCCCTCTCTGCCTCTGTCTCTCCCTCTCTGTCTCTCTGTATCTTTGTCTCTGTCTCTCTCTGCCTCTGCTGAAGCAAGACTTTTTTTGGAGCTGTACCTCCTCTCTGGATTAGTGAAAAAAGAAAAGCATGAGTACATCATATGAGGATGGTGGTGAATGGGGTGCAGAACTCCTACCAGATCCTCAGGGTGTCCCTGGTTACCCTGGAAGGCCCTGTGAGCATGGAGGTTGCACCAGACCCTGCCCCAGCATCCTGTGAAGTCAGAGTTCATCTTCCAACCTCCTGGGTCTGAACATACCAGGGCCTTCTTTCTGGATCTGCCTGTATTAGATGGGGACTAGCCAGCTCAATCTAGTGGAGAAGACTAGTAGGCAGTGTCCAGCAACTGTCTCACATACAGGAAGGGCTGGAGGAGGTGGCCAGAGAAAGGGGCTGATAGGTATTAATGTGCTTATCGTTTACTCATTCATTATTTGTGAACGACCTACTGTGTTGGGCACTGGGGATTATGGGTAGTATCCCAGAGTATTCGGTTAGGCAGAGAAGATCAATCGACAGTGCTGCCCGCCCCCCTTTCTTCTCACAGGCTCCCTGTGCCTTGTGCAGTGTGGGTGCCCAGTTGACTATTCACTGGTTGTGGGGTGCCAGTTGACTATTCTCTGACTGCCACACACACCTTGGCTTGTATTTGTGAGACTGACTCCAGAGTTAGGCCTTCACCTCTTCCTGCTGAGGGGTGTCTTGTCCTGACCCATCATAACTAGTGACCTTAGTGGCGAGCATTATAAGTGTTCATCAGATGGTAGGCATTGCCCTCTTGGCTGACATCAATAGTACACTTTGATTGGTTTTTATTGCTCAACCCATTTCATCCAAGAGAAAAAAAAAAAGAGACATAAGATGTTAAGTTACTCACTCCAAAGTTGTACAGCGAATCATGGGTAAAGTTGGGGTATAAACCCAGGCAGGCTAGTGTAGGCGGAGTTTTACTTACAAGGCACCAGTCCAAGATTAATATTTATTAAAATATAAACCAACACTCATGATACAGGTAACAGCTTATAGTGGAGCCTGAACAGGGACTGGAGTCTGAAACGATGGATGATGGATTCCAAACTGGTCTCTCCAGCAGCCAGGAACCAAGCAAACAGCTTTTCTAGGGTCCCAGCAGCCCCTTATCAATGGGGTTGGCCATGCCCCCTTCAGGGGCCTGGGACCCTGGATAAGCATCCTCAGATCTTATCAGCTGACACCTGAATCTCACCACAGGCTAGCCCTATGATATGTGCTCTGTGACCCTGTATCATTTGGTGGCCACCTCTTAATCATATGGAAAGCAGGTCAGAAAGAAGTTTTTTTTTTCTTACTCTTCTCTTACAGTTCTTCAGAAGTAAGGGCCTGACTTGCATGCTCATGGCCACTCTTTATTCTCCAAAGCTCAGCAGAACCTGGATGGCAGGAGACTGGTCTTAGACAGCCACACAAAGAAGCCCATGACTTTGACCCTGCACCTTGTCCCAAGATTCTCAGCTTGTTATTCCCTGCCACCTCTTACACCTGGTACATCTTCCTCCCTTCTTTGACAGAACCCCCCCCACACACACACACGAGTTTAAAAATGCAGCAGGCAATGGGTGAGAAGGTTAAGGTGAGTTGGCCTCAGGGCTCCCCTAGACCTGTGCTCCCTCATTCAGTACAGCAGGTGTACACACTGGTCTGAGTGTGGAGGATTTCACACTGGGCAGACCTCCATTCCTACCACCATGTGCTTTCTATTAACCTGGGGAGCACCACGGTGGTGGATGGGCTTAGGTAATAGGAGGTGAGGCTGGGGGTCAGGAAGTCACTCACTCTGCCTCACTGCCCCTAAAGGAGGGGAGGTGTCACCCTAAATCTGGGCACCCCAAGAAGGTGTGGAGGCCCTGAAGCGGCATGAGCTCAGTGCATATAGATGAGCAAGCATGAGCATTGGGAGCATAGTGGGCATCGAGTGAGTGTGGAGAGTCAGGTACAGGGATGATCCCTCCTGACCTCACCTAAAGGTGTCTGAGGAAAGCAAAACCACTAGTAGTGGCCTGACCCTGTTGGGCCTGAGGTATTCTGTTTCCACAAAGAGAAGAAACCAGGGTGGAGATCTAACTGTAGAAGAAGAAACTCTCCAGCTGCCCTGGCCAGCTCAGGGTCCACCGGTGTTATAGACAAGGTGTTAAGGACCCTCAGTGGTATGTGTTTCTACTTTTGCTAACACCCCCTCCCCAACCCTCACCTCTTAAGCACAGGAGTCTAATTGTTCCTATGACCTCTCTTTCCTTTGTGGTACTATGGGCTAAAGCTGTAGAACTTTCTAGAGAGGGGCCAATGAGGAGTACTGAAGGGAAGAAGGTATTAGCTACCAAACTTGTTCTTCCTCTCTTCCCTCCCTGTTCCTTTATCTTTCTTTTCAGTGTTTTAGACAGGACTTCATTATGCAACCAAGATTGGCCTTGAACCTGTGACCTTCCTACCTCGGCCTCCATGTTGAGTGCTAGGCTTACAGGTGGGTCCCACCACATCCAGGTAGAAGGATCTCAGGTAGCAAGTTTTTCAGAGCTATTGTTCCCACAGCTGTCCCAGGAAGGAGGCATACCAGCCAATGACTTTCCTAGGAACTTATGAGAGCCTTGTCGTTGTTCTGAGGGGAACTGTAAGGGGAAGGCACTCCTCATAAACACTGCCTCATTTGGTCCTATCCTCTTGTTCCTGTGTGGTGGGAGTCCCTGCTGTGAGGAAGATCTTGTGGAGACATAAGCCATATAGCCTGGGCCTTTCTGCCTGGAGGGCCTGCAGCCTCGGCTTTCTGAGCAAGTTTCTGTTGCTTCCTTCTGTTTCCTACCCCTGTCTCTCTCTGATTTAAGGGCAGGTTTTATTCCCAAGCTGCCTCGGGGCTCCTCTTTCTGATTGCATTAAAGTCTCCCTAATTCTCCCCTCATTAATGATTGGCATATTTTTACCTCTCACTAAAGGAGCTTCAAGGCAACTCCCGGGGGGCCCTGCTCTTAGAATGAAACAATTTCATCCTGCTCCAGAAACGCATTAAAAAAGGTTTGTCAGGATCTTATCACCAGTTAGAGAAAGCTAATCAAATTACTTCTATTTATTAGCTGGTACAGCAATGTGGCATTCCAGCAAAACCCTGGCTCCAGCAGGGTGGGCATGCCCTGAGCACCCTGCCACCTCAGCTCCTTGGCTTCTGAAGGTGGCCAGTATTAAATGGACCACCTACTGCTCCTGCTGGCACTAAGGTGGGTTATCAAGAGAGCTAGGATGAACTCCCAGCATACCCAATCCACAGCTACTCAGCAAAGATGAGCCCTTGACCTCATCTGTGTGTGTTCCCCTCAGCCACAGGGCAACATCTCAGGCAAGGCTTTCTGACCTTCACAAAATGAAAGGGGAAATAGTGGCATGTTTATAAGGCACATAGTGTCCTCCTGGGGTGAGGGGACTGTGGCCCTCAGGACCACCTTGACTGTGCACTCTTGGACATCCTGTGGCAGCTGCTTAGGGTAGCATGGTCCATAGTGTCTCAACAAGCACCATCTGGGGCCTTGTAGTGGTTCTCCTGCACACTCTGGAATTTTCCAATCCACTACTCAGAGTGAGTGGCCTATGAAAGAGGCAAGCCTCACTTGAGCCCATCATCCCCTGAGCAGACTCTAGCTAGAGCAAAAGCATACAGCCCCCACCCTGCCAGCCTGGGGCAAGGGGCCATTCCAGCTGTCCTGCCTCTGTGGTTCCTGGAATGGTTCAAAAGACTGAGCCACGTGCCCCGTCACGTTGCACAAAAGGACGTATTGATTGTTTCATAGAAGCATTTCCTGGGGTCCTTTATATCTCTCTCCCTCGTCACCTAATGAGAAGGCCAAGGTACAGAGGTGGGGGAGGCCAGCACTCATCCATCCGGGTGGGATTTCTTCATCTTATCAATCAGGACTTTAATTAGACACGTCCGAGAGGGCAGTTCCATCTCGGGGCAGGCGGCAATCTTTATCAAGCATGCCACATCTCTAATTACTGTGTACTGACAGATAACAATTGGGGAGCATGGGGAGGGTGGGGGATGAGGGAGCCAGAGAAAGGACAGCGGGACAGGAGATGGCCATTTGCCCAAGGAGAATGGCCTTCCAAGACAACTTGGACCAAAATGCTGTAACCTAAATGCCTAGAGACAGGGATGTAGCCTCTGATAACACCATACAGAGTGATTGCAGGGACAAATGTGGAGAATGGCCAGGCTGATATCTAAGCGGGTGTAGGGATCATGTCCCCAGCCTTCAGCCATGCCTCGATGTGACACACAGCTTTCATATGTATTTATAATCTCCATATCAACCAGCTTGTGTGACCCCAGGCAAGTGTCCTAACTTCTCTGTGCTCAATTGCTTTCTCCACCAAATAGAATGGTGCCATCTACTGAAGGATTTCTTTGGCTGTGAATGGAGGTGATATGTGGGGCTGGGAAAGTGAATCCAATAGTAAAGTGTTTGCCATACAAGCATGAGAATCTGAGTTTGATCCCCAGAACATGTGTGTGTGCACAGGTACATACACATACACACAAATGGCATATGGGCAAGTGTGTATCCTGTTGGTAGGGGAATAGCATTAGGGATGGGAGCCCTTCAAATAAATATGACTAAAGATAGAGAAGTCTCCTATCTTTCTGCGGATAACTCCTCTATAGTGTTGACAAAGAACTAGGAACCACAGGACTTGAGATCACAGGCCGGACCCAGGCTGTGCGTAGACACACTGTCTGGGCTGAGGCCCCTTAGCATGCATTCTCTGCAGTAGACTGAGTTAGGGTGCCTGTTCTCACCGTAGTTAGGAACAGAGGTCAATTGCCCATTCTCTGAGTCTTGAGTTCTTCAAAAACAGAACGAGTAGATATATCAGGTCCTCCTCAGGCCTGCACAACAGACACATGAACTCCTCAGACTCAGCCCTACCCATGGTTGCTGCCCTGAAAATTTATCAAGACAAGCTGCATGGATCCCACTGTAATTGGTGACCTCACCCCTGAAGTGTGCATTTTCTCCTTGTTCTGCAATCCCTACCGGGACAGTGCCTCCTACACATGGGAATCCACTCCCCGGTTCTGAGATCTCGTGGCCTTCAGAAAAGAAGCCTGAATGGTCTGCATTCTCAGGATCTAGTTCTTAGCCTGTCCCATCGCAAAGATGTCTAGTGTATGTGAGGACCCGGAGCCCTCACACAGACTTTACTAGAGACAGTGACAGGCTCTGTCAGTTAGTGTTTGGAGGAAGGTGGAAAGGACACTAGGCCCTTGGGAGTCTTCCTAGAAGGTGCCTCCCTCTCCCCTCTGGCTGTTGAAATCAGACAGCTTTCTGGAGACATGATCATTTGAGAAGTAGGAAAAACATGTGGGATGGCCAGAGGTCAGCACACACTCAACAAGAGTCCTGAGAAAGCCTGTGAGCAATGCCTGCCGAATCCCTGACCACTCCTAGACAAGCGGAATACAAACTGGTCAGTGAGAGTGGCCCTCACCTGAGATGTGTCACAAATAAAACCTTCCCTTGAAGCTGCTGTGGGCTCAGCTCCTCTGATCCAGATGAGGCCTTCAGACAAGCAGAGAGAGGGGAAGAGAAGCCGCCTGGGGCATGTGATCTGGGAGCTAGACTGGAGCCTGGATTCTGTCCATGTAAGTCTTGCTTTTCTTGTCCATGAAATGGGAACTGTATCATGTTCCAAAGTGTTGGGTGTGGGTCTGTTGCTCAGTGTATTTCCTGACATGGTTTCGGGTAGAATCTTAACAAGCAGTAACTGCCTTGGTTATTTATTTATTTATTTATTTATTTATTTATTTATTTATTTATTTATTTATTTATTTATTTATTTATTTATTTATTTATTTATTCGCTGAGAAAATGCTTCTGCCACATTCTAAGACCACAGCTTAGCAACCCCTTTCCTGCTCTCAAAGCATGTATGTTCCAGCAGGCATAGAATAAGACCCATGAGGTCATTGCGAAGTGGATGAAGCCAGGCTGTCTGGATTCTAATCCAACAAATGTGACCAACCCCCCCCCCCCCCGCAAAATGTAATGTCTTAAAACAACAAAAATTACTTATTAAAAATGGAATCAGCAATAGGGTTCTTTGAGCGACGGTCACAGGATCTGTCTGGATGGTTTGGTTTGGCCAGGGCTACCACAGTGCTCACTCATATGATGCTCACCCATAAGGAGACTCACCCAGGAGCCTCTGTTCTCTACCTGTCTCCATTCCATGCTGTTTGTTCCAGCATCCAGTGTTGCCACCAACACGATTTCTTCTGACCAGACCTTGGAGATGGTATGCAGGGCCTCCCCCGATTCATCTGACTGAGCTGGTCACTAAGGCTGGTCCACATTCAAGAAGACAAGAATTATACTCTGTCTGTCCCTAAAAGTGTATATACAGGCATGTTCAACCTTTTGACATTGTGACAAGACATTGTCATATACACTCGAGAAGGACATAAATTACTTTTTAAAAAGTCTCATGATGTTTTAGCTTTATGCTTGTGTTAGTGGTAGGGTATTTTTGTTTGGTTGGTTGGTTGGTTTTTGTTTGGTTTTTGCAGACATTCTATGTAGTCCTGGGTGCCCCAGACCTTCCTCTGTAGACCAGACTGACCTAGAACTCACAGAGATCCACCCGCCCCACCTCCCATGTCTAGCCCATTGTTTATAGTTGTATGATAGGCTGCATTCATGTGGGTGTATGTGGTCCACGGGCTGAAAGTTAAACATGCAAATTGTTTGGTCAGCAAGAAACTAGGCAAGATCTTCTAGATCACAGTCAGGAGTTTTCATTTACTTGGATGCTTCTTGTGAGGTCACTAATGATTCTTTAGTGTTTGGTTTCTGTTTATTTTGCTTAAGCAGGTTCTACCTTTATAGTCCTGACTAACCTGTAACTCACAGTATAGAACAGGTTGGCCTTAAAATCACAGCTAACCTCTGCTTCCTGAGTAGTGGGATTACAGGCATGTGCCTCCGCACCCCTCCTCCCCCAGCTTCATTAATGGCTTTATGTACAATCAAAGTGGAATGGGTTTTGGGATTTGATGGTTGAAATCTGAATGGTACCCGTACTGCTCATTAGCTATGTGGCTTTGGATGTGTCCCACAACCTTTCTGAGTTCAGTTTTCCTATCTGTAAAATGGGATTGGTAACAGGACCTACATCTCAGAGATTTTGGTCTAAGGATGAAACTTACTCAGTTTTTGTGAAGAACATAGCTGTACCAGCCTGGCAAACCTTACAAGTTCAAAAGTCCACGGTGCTTGGTGTGTGTGTGTGTGTGTGTGTGTGTGTGTGTGTGTGTGTGTGTGAGAGAGAGAGAGAGAGAGAGAGAGAGAGAGAGAGAGAGAGAGAGAGCATACATTCACATATGGAGATCAGAGGACAATGCCAGCTGTCAATCCTCTACTCCTTCCTTGAGACAGGATCTTTTGTTATTTGCTGTTGCATATGCTGAGCTAGCTGGCCCATGAGAATCCAGAGTGTCATCTGTCACTACATTCCATCTCACCCCAGAGTCCTGAGAAAACAGATGAGTGCTACCATTTCTGGCTTTATGTGTCTTCTGGGGATTTGAACTCAGGCCCCCATACTTGTATGCAAGTACCTTACCCACTGTGCCTTCCTTACAGGTTTGCATTTAAAACTCTTGTCATAGCCACTATGATAGGATCAGGGAGGTTTAATTGGAAGATCCAAAAATCTGAACTCAGATCCCACTCACTCGATTCACATCCTTTTGCTACCTATTGCTGTGTGCAGCTATAACAGTGTATGCATTACTTTGCTGTGATCCCCCCCCCCCGTAACAAAATACCCAACAAAAGCCACTTAAGGAAAGTATAATTTATTTATTTTGGCTCTCAGTTTGAGGGTCCATCATGGCAGAAAAGGCCTGGTGGAAGGACTGCGACTTTAAACACAGTTAGAAGCAAAGAGCAGTGAATACTGGTGTCCAGCTCAGTTGCTCTTTTTACTCAGTCTAAGAACCCAGCTCATGGAACAAAGCAGCCCACACTTAGGGTGGATCTTCCTGCCTCAATTAGCTCAGCCTAGAAACTCTCACAGATGCGCTTTGAGGTCTATGCTAGACCATTCTAGATCCCACCAGGTTGTCAGTTAATGCTAACATACCACAGGCAGCCACAAAGTGGGTTGCTTCAAGCAGGAGGAATGTCGTTCTAAAAGGCTCTGTGAGAACGACTCCAAGCTCTTGCTTCCAGCAGTTGCTGGCAATCCTTGGAGGTCTCGGGCTTAGAGATATATCTCTCGCATCTGTGTGTCTGTCTTCAGGAGTCTTCTCCCCTGTGCCTGCGTCTCTGTCTGAAGTCTCCTCTCCTGGCGATGTATAGTGGCAGATACCTCGAATCATAGCATTAGGGTAGGGGATTGCCCAGAATTTGAACCCATCCTGAGCTATATCATTCCAGAGCAGTGTGAGCTCTGGGGTATGAAGTAAGATCCTGTCTCAAAAATAAAGGGAAAAAATTGTCCTCTTCCTTCCAAGACGTGAGTCCTCCCCCAGTTCACCATGGACTCAGTGGTGCTGTCTACAAAGGCTGGCTCTAGTGATGGCAGGCACATCGTGGATATCAATTGGTTAGGATTTTTTTTTTAAATGTGATCACACTAGTTTTATCAGAACTAACAGAAATAGCTTGAAGATTTCTCTCACCCCTACCCAGGTAATTCCTGAACTGTCTGGAGTGGGGCTTGCGAGAGTCTGGAGCAGGAGCCATTGACATCCCTGATCACTGAGTCACCTGGAACTCAGTCCTCTGCTAAATCCAGAAAGCCAGGCCTGGAAACAACTGCCCCAGGATGCCTTTCCCTGACTCTCTAGGGGCAGCACTCCTGTTTTAAAAGAAAACAAAAATGCCGAGAATGGGGATCTACAGAGTTCTTCTGTCTACCTGGGACTAGTCTTTCAGGGGCCCATAGCTCAGAGCTGCCAAGGCCAGCAGGGGCTTGTGGAGCTGGAGCGTGGCATCCGTCCATGCCCTCCTTTCTATCTTGCAGGCTGCAGGACCTCTGCCTCAGCTCAGGCACTTGCTTGGTGGTGATGAATCTGGGGACTGTGTTCCCTGTGTTCCTATGGCCAGGCCACTGGGTGGGTGGGTGGGGGGGGGGCACTCCAGCTAGCTAATCCTGATGGCTGGCTCTGACTAGCCCAGCTGAGGCCTTGAAGGGCTGGGGAGGATGCCTGGGATCAACGGGGACCCGTAATTGGACTGTTGTTCTTTCGTTTTGCCACGAAGCAGCGTGTGGATTATAGACACCACTTGCTATAGATTTCCTGTCAGAGCTCATGAATCAAGCCCCACTGGCTTATTTACTGTGGCCAGCATCTGTGTGTGAATAACCCGGCCCCAGCACACACTCACAAGGACACTGCTAGCTCCCAGACAACTCTGTGGAACTAAGGGAGAAGACTCCCTGAAGCTTTCTCCTTGTCCCAGAGTATTAGAACCAGCCAGGGGCTGGTCACTGTACCACAGCCTTGCCTTGCTGCTGACTGCTTCGTTCTTTTCCCATCACATTTTGGGTGGCTTCTGGGAACTTAGAGAGAAGTACTAGACCACTGTCAATGGACATGGGCCGTGGAAATTCATTCATATTTTGTATTCAAATCCCAGGAAGGCCTCACCTCCCTCTGGTCTGAGTTTCAGCATCTGTAAAGTGAGATGATCACAATATTAATTTATAGGCACAGGGTGGAGAAAGGGAGCACATGAAATATAAATTCAGGTGAAATGTTAGGCACTGTTTGCAGGCCCACACCTATGGGCTATTACTATAAAGATAGAAACAGCAGCCAGCCCAGTGTGTAGTATGTGCACCATGTACTCATTTGAATCTGAAATGTTTCCCATTGTATCTCAGGTTAGATGTTGGTCCTCAGGTAAGGGCTAATGTATGGTACTAGAACCCTTAAGAGGTAGAGCCTGGTGGGGGTCTTCTGGTCTCTTGAGTATACCCTTGAAGGGGTTTATGGGATCTTTGTCTCTTACTTTTTTGCTTCCTGACTACGAAGTTTGCACTTTTATTTTGTCCCATAGTCCTGCCAGGATGTGTTGCTTCACTTCAGGCCCAAAGCAGAAGAACCAGTGTATCAGAGAGTTAAGTTTCAAAACTATAGCCAAAAGAAGTCATTTCAATTGGTAAGGTGATTTATCTCACATAGTTGTAGTGACAGACAGCTATCATATTGAACTAGCTCGCTTAACTTGCCCAACAATGTTTCTAGACTTTTCATTCCTGTGTGGGGGTGGGGGTGGTGTCTGTGGGTCTGTGGATTTATGTGTATGTGTTCATATGTGTCCATGTGGGTGGATACCTCTGCATGTGCAGGCCAGAGGTCAAAATCAGAACCTTTCTCTCTGTCTCTGCCTCCTCAGCACTAGGATTAGAGATGCATACCAATATGTGTTGTATGAAGTTTCTGGCCTGGGACTTTCCAGCCTGGCCCACAAGTTTGGACCCCCTCTCAGCCCCACTGCTGCTTAGGCACAAATAATCACATAGACACTTTTATTAATTTTATGCTGATCAGCCTATGGCTCTGGCATATTGCTCTTGCTCTTAAACTCACCCATGATTCTTATCTTGTTCAATCATGCAGCTTGGTACTTTTACTCAGAACAGTATTTCAAATTCTTTCCTCTGCGTCTGCTGGTGTCTCAGTGGGTGTCTCCATGGTGTCTCTCTAGTATCTCTGCTCTGTTTTTCCTATTCCCAGAGTTTTCTTAGTCTGGTAGCCCTGCCCACACTTCCTGTCTGCCTTCAGCCAATCAGTATTTTTATTAAACCAGTAGGTGGGACAATTATTTGCAATGTAACAACATAATCCCCCTACAGATATGGCTGCTGGATCATACAACAAATACTTTACAGTCTGAACAATTTTTGTGTCATCCAATTCTGCATATAAAGGACCAATTCAAGGCTCCAAAGGATTAAACAATTTGTCTAACACTGTATGTACACAAAGACCATGATGCAGTAAAAAGGCAGAACCAGCTCTGCTTAGCCTTTACCATCCAGAACACTGAGGTTAAATTTACCTGACAGTCAAGGACAATTTCTAGTTCATGTAGGAGCTTTGAGAATGGATTTTTATCCTCTTTGTGAAATTTTTAAATTCTGGGCTTATTAGATATTTGCTTCTTCATCTAGAGTCTCTTTAAATTTTTAAATACATTTTAATTAAAAAGAATTACATCACTTTCCCCCTTTGTTTTCCTCCCTCCAACCCCTCCCATGCCCCCATCTCAAACTGATAACTGCAGAGCTAGAGAGATGGCTTAGCGGTTGGGTGAACTGGCTGTTCTCCCAGAGAACCAAGGTTCAATTCCCAGCACCCAACATGACAGCTTATAATTATCTGTAACTCCAGTTCCAAGGGATCTGATGCTTTTACACCAATGCACATAAAATAATAATAATAATAAAGTTAAATAAATTTTTAAATGGATAACCTCTTTTTAATCATTATTGTTACATATACATGCATATGTATGCACAAACACGTAAGTATAACCTGCTGGGTCTGTTTGGTTGTTTGTCCCAGGGATTACCATTTTGCATTGAATAGTCAATAAAGAGGCTTATCCCTGAGAAAGGCTATCTCTCCCAGCAGTCATTAGCATGTAGTTCCTTGTGGAGGGGTGGGGCCCTGTGAATTTTCCCTTCTTCACACTACCGTGTCTTTTGAAATTGCCCGTGCTAGTTTAACCAGTTCTAGGAGAGACTGGCCCGATGAAGACGCCCTGGTCCTCTGGCTCTTACAGTCTTTCTCTTCCAAGATGTTCCCTGAGCCTTACATGCAGGAGTTGTCCTGTAGCCGCTGAGGCTGAGATCCCCACAGTCCATTGATCTCTACACTGTGTCCAGTTATGGTTTCTGTAATGGCCTCCATTGGAAGTAACAAGAAACTTCTTAGATAAGGGGTAGTAGCTACAGGTATCTGTGGGTTTAAGGATAAGATTTGGACTGTAGGAAGGAATATGCAGTCTAGCAAAGTGGCTGTTTGGAGTCTCTTATGTCATATGCATTAGACTTATAGACTCATATGCAAGTTTCCTGGAGGTGTGGGACCAAACATATCTGGTCCACTGTTGTCCCTACATCTTTCAGGAAGTATTTGGATACATGATAGATAGATGAGTAAATAGATGGATGAATGGATGGATGGATGGGTGGGTGGGTAGGTGTGGGGATGGATGGGTGGGTGGATGGATGGATGGATGGGTGGATGGGTGGATGGGTGGGTAGGTGGGTGGATAGATGGATGGGTGGGTAGGTGGATGGATGGATGGATGGATGGATGGATGGATGGATGGATGGATGGATGGATGGATAGATGGATGGGTAGATGGGTGGATGGGTGGGTAGGTGGGTGGATAGATGGATGGGTGGGTAGGTGGATGGATGGATGGATGGATGGATGGATAGATGGATGGATGGGTAGATGGGTGGATGGGTGAGTAGGTGGGTGGATAGATGGATGGATGGATGGATGGATGAATGTGTGGATGGATGGGGGTGGATGGATGGTTGGATGGGTGGGTGGGTGGATTGGTAGTTGAATAGATGAATGGATGGATGGATGGATGGATATGTGGATGGATGGGGATGGGTGGGTGGATGGGTGGATGGACGGGTGGGTGGGTGGGTGAATGGATGAGTGGGTGAGTGGGTAGATAGATGGGTGGGTGGGTGGATGGATGGATGGGTAGATGAATAGATGATGGATGGATGGATGAAATCCCCATATGTCATAGGATGAAGTTTTAAAGTAAATACCTGCCATGTCTCCCACCATCTCTCTCTTGTTCAATATTCCTTAATAGCAACAATTCAAGATGTCACAAACCTGGGACAACTGACATTTTAATGCAGATGCCATTGCTTCGATATTGGCAAGTGAAACATAACAGCCATTTTCTCAGCTCACTGTTGGCCCGTGAGCTGGCAGAGGCCACAGTTAGAGGATGACAGAACATCACCTACCTGAAGACCATTTCCATCACATACATAACAAACAGCTTTTACTTGCTTCGTTTGTACCTTTTGATTGTAAGTCAAGAAAGGGATTTCACTGGGCTGTTTGCCCTGTAAGTCATTCCTGCTAAACTGGAGCCACCATGGCTCAATCAATTCTTTTTCTTTATTTAATTAAAAAAGTTATGTATACGGTGTTCTGACCACATGTTTGTCTTTGAGGCCCTGGAAGCCAGAAGCAGGCATTGGATCTCTGGGTTCTAGAATTACAAATGGTTGCGAGTTGCCATGTGGGTGCTGGGAATTGAGCCTGGGTCCTCTAGAAGAGCAGACAGTATCCAAACTTCACCTTCCGGGTACATTAAAAGAAACTGAGAGTCCCCATATACAGGGGGCTATAGAGGGGCCTTTGATCCTGTAAGATCACACTTTATTTCTTCCATGTCTGTCCAGAGACACTGATGGTCTCCAATACACATAGGTGATGGATTGTGGAGCTTTGAAATGATGCCAAGGCTAACAGATTCTTAGTGCAGTACAGTTGTTTCTGCCAGGGCCTGAAACACCCCGTGGTGATGAATATATTAATCCCATTTGCCTAGGAAGTAGACACATTTTCTTCCTTCACCTCAAAGAGAGACTCTGGCCAAGGAATAGGTCTATACAAGGTTGGTGGGAAGTCACAAACCTCCAGGTTTGTCCCATGAGTCATCTCCAAAGAGACATCCCCCCCCCCCCACTATCTCCACTCCAACAGCAGGCTTTCACAGCCTTGTTCTTTGCCCAGAGGAAATGCTTCATCCTCAAATGTAATTGTGTCTGAGGAGGTGTCCTTTGCAACCAGGCGGGTCACAGAGCCAATGAGTGAGTCAGCGCATCCGCAGCATCCGGGCAGAGTTAATTAAAGAAGTGAGGGCTGGCAGGGCGGCTGGAGTTTACAGCACTCAGCCTAGAGGCAGGGATGGGTCCTGTTGGGAATAAGACGCCCTCTGTGGTCAGCTGTGAGGCAGAGATGGCTCCTGTTTGAGGCAAGGTAGGCATGGCTCTTGGTGACCAGGACTCCCTCTGTGGTCTGCAGGGTTCCACAAAAGAAGGCTAACAAAGTCACAAAAGGACTAACCAGAGTCTGCAGAGGAAATGAAGAGTGGCAGTCAGGGCCTCGGTGACACTCCAAAACTGCTCAGTACGATGACTGATGGCAGCTCTTACTTCTTCCTTTGGATTCCAGGGGCAATATCTAAGAAAAACCAGGAGTTTCCCGGGATTTCTCTGCGCCTGGAGGGGACCAAGGGAGACAGAAGGGAGGAGAGAAGAAGTAACTCCCTTAGAATGCTGTTAACCCAAGGAGGTGTCACCTAGCGGATGATAGAGGCCCATGCTGTCCTGCTGTGCATAGTGCCCAGTGGACACATTGTAGACAGCTCTAGAATGAATGAGTGTAGATCCTCGAACTAACCCAGAATTGAGCCACCCCTGGCTCAACTTAATCAGTGGTAAGAGATGTACTTACTCACTAGGACATCAATTTTGCAAAGAGGGGATGTGTTACTCACTGCTAAGGTCTCTGATGCCTATGGGTGTATCCAACCCACAGCTCAAGGGCCACATGTGTGTGTGGACAGCTATGCATGCAGCTCAACATAAAACTAGAAACTTACTTAAAACATTAGAATTATTTTGTGGGTTTTTAAAAAATAACTAAGTTGTTTGCAGTGTTCTCGAGTGTGAACTTTGCAAAGGACAGTGTCATATTGTAATGTCGAAAAGTCGATGTACTTGGCCCTAAAACAATACTCAGCTCTTTAGAGGTGTTTTTTTGTTGTTGTTGTTGTTTTTATTTTTGTTTGTTTTGTTTTGTTTTGGATAATGAGTGGGCAGAGTAGAAAGGAAGGAAGAAAAGAAGGAAAAATAGACAGTATTGAAAAGGAAAGTGGCTTGGCACCTAGAAATATGCTGTTGTACATCTAGAGAGACCAGGGTCTGCGAACCAGTGTGTCTAACAGAACTTAAAGAGTTTGATGCCAGTAACAGCATCTTCTATGCCATTTCTCAGGTACCTGTTCCTATGGAACACCTAGAGAGGTGTTAGAGAATTCCTGTCTTTCTCCACACCTGAGGCCACCCACCTTGGAAGTGTCCATCCAACATGTCTGATGTACCAGTCAGCTGTTCTACACAAGGTCTTTCCTGAATCTCTGTTCACTCCCTCTCCCAAAAAAGCAAGGTAGGGCATTCCAGAAGGCCTTCATGGCTTCCCAACGTGCACCCTTCTCCAGCCAGCAGGTGCCATGGGTAGGGCCAGTGTTGCCTCTGAGTGTTGAAGGTGCAGGGTTAGACACAAATGACTCAGTACAGCCCTGCCTGGTGAACTTTGCCAATTTCCAGGGGGAGAGAATCACATGAACACATCTTTGTGTCAGTGGAATGTTGGGTTTAAGGGTTAGAGAAGTGATCTAATACTGTCTCTGAGATAGAGAGCAGCCATCCTGGAGTGTCTGGGCTCCTGAATGGCAGGACCTACTCCATCTATTTGGTTTGCAGTTCCACAAGAAGGCTTGGGTGCTCCCTCTACTTTCAGATTTGCCACTTGGTTCTTTCCTAGCCAGAATGTCCCAAGCCAAGCAGCACCCTGCCTCCCTGAATCTGGATCCCTCAGCCAATCTAGCTACAGTGACAACTCTATCAGACTTTCTTTGGGGACACTGCTGAGTTAGAGACACAGACAGGCATGGCTCACCATAGGCATGGCCTCTTCTGCCACCTGGACACAGCTGGGTGGACTAGCATGACACTGTCTCTCCCTTTGTCCTCATCCTTCTCCAGGAACCAAATAGGCAATGCGTCACTGACATGAGGTTTTGGCAATGCTGACAGAAGCTGGCAGAGCTAGGGTTGGCAGGTGAGGTGTAGGAACCCTGGGAGCACCTGCCTGCTGTCTACCCTGCCTCTGACAGCTGAATACACCTTTGTCAGCCAGGCTGGGAACTGTTCTGTCAGAGAGAAGACAAGAGACTGTGACCCTGAGGTCACTGGCTTGGGCTTGGGGCCTTTATGACCAGAGACCTAAGAATTAGAGGTTAGACATCCCAAACCAAGTTGCGGGCAGATTATGCTCCCTCTGAAACTAGAGGAAGGGTCTTCCACGCCCTCTTTACCTCTTTCTGCCACTTGCTGGTGGTGGATGGCATTCTCTAAAGATGGCATTCTGTGGTAGCTGCAGCTGCACCCCAATTTTTTTGAAAGGCAAGTAGCCTGGCTTCTTCTCCTTTTCTGAGAACCCTAATATTAGATTAGGCCTCCTGTATTACACACTTTTGTCTTCACTTGATTGCACTATATCCATCCTATTTCCAAATAAGGTCCTCTTTTTAGGTACCAGGATGTCAGTGTATATGCTGGGGGAACATGAACCTTTGGAGTATCTGTCCATTCTCTACCTTCTGGGGCAAACCAGTAACATTGTGTCATACACGTGGCTGTGAGCAAAAGGCTAGTTTCTTTTCTGTTCAATGCACGGGCCCTTCCTTCATGAACCCTTAAATACAAACCAGGATAGCATCATGTGCATGCATACCATTTGTGGGAGACTCCAGGAAACAGAGGGTTTTATCGGTCCTGCACACTGTGGCGTCTCTACCACCTAGGCAGTGCCTGGCACTGAGAGGGTGCTCAGTGGTTATGGGGGGAATAATAGATAACTGAAGTGCTAGCATCTCCAGGGAATGAGAGGTCTCAACTGGGTGACTCAAAGAAAACCACTTAACCTCTCTGAATTTGCTTCCTCCTTTATAAAGGGATTAAAAATGAGCACACAGCATAATGCCTAAGTCTGTAACGACCCAGCACTTGGGAGGTTGAGGCAAGAGGATCATGAGTTTGAGGTCAAGCTGAACTGTATAGTGAGTTCCAGATCAAGACCAGGCAGAAGCTGTCTGGAAAACACAAGAGGCACACAGTGTAAACATCGTGGGTGGGGTATTCACGAGAACCCACAGATGTGTGTGAACTGTGATGCTGGTACACAGGAGTGCTCAGTCAGAACCTGCTGCATACCCTTGGGTGTGCTGGTTCTTTAGGCAGCTGGGGGCGGCAGCGCGGGTGTGGGGGTGGGGACACGACCGGGGAGGTGGGGGAGGTGTACCAGCCCCAGGGGTTGGAACTCGCTTTCTTTGTTTCAGGCACTGGCTTGACTGTCTTAACTAGTGATCAGGATGAATCCTCCAAGAAACAGGAGACAAGAGTAATGTGCCTTTGGGGACTGGACCACAGGGTCTGACACATGTGTGGCCAGTTAGTTTTGTTTTCTTGATAGCACTTTTCTGTCTTACGCTCGGAGCTAGATCATCAGAAAGCCCTGACCCTCGAACCCTGGGCTGATTCCGAGGCTGCCTTCTCTGGTTCCCTGCTCTAAGCCACCAAGCACTCACACGGCCGGGCGCTCACGGGGTTGCAGCACTTTCTCACCCGCAGAGCCTCCGCCGACCCGGCGCGCACTCTGAGACCCAGCGCGCCCTCTGGTGGCGCACAGCCCGGGACCTGAGCTTCGCGACCCCTGGCGTGATCCTGCGTGTCACCCAGTGAGTGGTCTGACTCCGATTCTTCCTGCTTTCCAAGGCCCAGGACCTTGAATTTCCACCAAAGGAAATCCTTCGGTCTGTTCCTAGTGCAAGAGGGTGGGACCCGGGCGGGAAAGAGCTGAGGAAGGGAAGACCTCTGTAAATCTGCCCTCGTGTGCTAAGCAAACTTGCCATTGTGTTCCCCGGGGACAGGGAGATGGCAGCTATTGTGTAGAGCTGTTGAGACCACCTAGGCCCATGCTTTCACTATGATCATCTCTGGGCCAGGTGATGTGCCGAGGACTGTGAGTGGAGCCCACTGTATCTCACATTGAGACCTATGGGTACAGTAGCACCTGCAGGGAAACCCAGGCACAGAGACGATAGGGGTGCACACAGATGGAAATTTTTATCTTGACAGTTGGACTCAAGGCTGATGTTATCCCAGGTCCTGCAGCCCCCATACCAAACATTCTCCTCTTCGTGCCCCTGCGGATGCTGCCCCCATCTCTCCACCTAGAATGCCCTGCCCTGCTTAACACGCCTGATGGGCACCTCTGCCCACTCACACAGGCCTTGTCCCCAGACTCCCCTAAATTTCTGCAACAGCCTGTCCTCTTAGTGACTCTCCCACTTTTGCCTCAGGGTGCTGAAATTGCCAGCAACTGAAGCTATGGGCATTCTTTGTACCCAGCATGCAGCAGAAAGTGGTTCAGCACTTATTGACCATCTTTCCCACTAACCAACCATTCCTGCTAACCCCCAACTTCCTCTCCCACCAGGGAAGGAATAGCTGGACCTCCATGGGTTCCAGGTGACTGGGGTTTCTCAGTCTTTCTCCACTTCAGGACAGAGTATGAAGAAGAAGGAAAGAACAGGGAGCTCATTGAGCTCCAGCAGAGTCAGGTGGATTTTGCTTATTTCCCACAATGCCCAGCAGGAGCGTAAGGTAACAGTAGATGATGTCTCTGGCCTGACCTGCTCAGTGGCCCCTTACTACTTCCTACCTAAATATCGATGCCTGGCTGTGGCTGTGATTGCTATGCAGGGGGCATGAGATAACCCTTACTTTCTCTACCCAATTGTGTCTCCCTGTAAGGCTCTGGCTCCTCCTGGTCTGTTCAGGGACAGTCTCACTGATGCTTTCTTGCCTTCATCCTAGAGAGCAGATGCTATTTCTGACTGGTAGAGAAATTGAACCACAGAAAAGCAAAGGGAGATGCTCAGATTCTGTAAATACCCACTCTGAGGCTGTGGTGGCCACAACTATGCTATGCTGTCTCCTGGATGACAATATAACTTAAATTCTATAGCCTGATTTCTTGTCGAAGCCTGTCTTTTGTCACAGGGCTATGTGGACCAGTCTGTTTCACTTGGCCCCACCTTCCACTCTGAGCACTGCTCCCCTTTAAAAAGGGGGAGGGAAATCCTCTCGGGACAGAGAGCAAATAGCATAAGAATAGAGGTCACTTCATCCAGCCCAATAGGTGAGACCCAGGTGGTCCTGGGCGGTAACCTTTCTTTCAGAAGCTTGGGATCTACAACTAGTCATATTCCAACCATAGTCAAGAGCAGAGAGAAAGGCATTCCGCAAGCTCAGTGTTCAGATAGCTTTCTCTACTCTTACACAGTTCAGGACCCAAGCCCAGGTGATAATGTACCCTGTTTGGAAGCTGGGTCTTTCCATATCAACTGGCACAATCTAGACAACCCCCCACAGACATGGTCACACAGCAACCTGGTCCAAACCATCCCTTATTGAGGCTCTCTCTTCCCAGGTCATTATAGACCATGACAAATTGACAGTTTAAACACAGCCACCAATTTCTTCTATTTGAAGCAATTTGCCCACCAGGTACAGCAGCAAGAGGGTTGTCTGGGTCTCTTCCTGAGGTTTCTGCTACACAGGTGCCTCTCTGATATCTCCCATCCCTTTCCACTGTTTTAAAAAACAGTCTTCTAAATTCATAAGACAATTAGACCAAAATATCTACACCTAAAATTCTAGGGTGCCAGGAGGAGATCAGAAAACCACCATGGTATTATCTAAATGGGTTTTGAATTTAACGTGTGTGTGTGTGTGTGTGTGTGTGTGTGTGTGTGTATTATAAAGTTGTGTGTGTGTGTGTGTGTGTATTATAACGAGTGGAGAGCTCTAATAAAATACTCAGAATTTTCAATTTCTTCATCTGCTTTACAGAGCTGATCTCAGTAATTCCAGAGAGGGAACCGAAGCAGGAAGCCGGGAGGGGTTGGTACAGGATTGAAACGAGCTGACTGACTGTGGAAGAACGAGGAAATGGTAGACAGGCCTGTGTGTGTCGTGTGGGCTCATTTTAATTGGTGCTTATGAAGAGTATGTGACAAGGAAATGTGTGTGAAGCAAGAGAAAGCACAAAGCTGTGAAGCTCCTGTGTGCCAAGGAAATGACACAACGGAGTTGGTTTGAGAGTAAAGGGAAGTGACTCGGGTGGTGACCGCCTGCTTTAGCATAGTGACCCTTGCTTCAGATAGTCCTTAGATTTAAAAAATGGAAATAATTAGGGCAGGGAACTTAGAGAACTCTCCTAGTTAAGGTTTCTATTGCTGTGATAAAATGCTGATCAAAATAAACCTGAGGAGGAGGAAAGAATTTATTTCATTTTGGGTCATCATCAAAGGGAGTCAGGCCAGGAACTCAAGGCAAGAACTTGGAGGGAGGTGGAAACTGAAGCAGGGGCTATGGAGGAAGTAGAGAAACGCTTGCTCCTCGTGGCTGGCTCAGCCTGGTTTCATAGCACTCAGAACCACCAGCCCAGGAGAGGCCCTGCTTACAATGTGCTGGGCCCTCCCAAATAAATGCAATTTCAAAAAATATCCACAGGCTTGCTCATAAACAATCCAGTGGGGGCGTTTTCTTGGTTGAAGTTCCCTTTTCCAAAACAGTCGTAGATTATATCAAATTAATACAAAACTAACTAGACATCACAATCGAACCCTTATCAACTGACACACAAGTCCGTCACTGTGCAACTAGAATCTTTCCTTTCTCATTTCCCCTCAAAATGGTATATTAATATCACATTATAAAACATTCCCACTGGGCAGGTGGCACATGCCTTAATTCTAGCACTTGGGGGGTAGAGGCAGGTGGATCTCCATGAGTTTGAGGCCGGCTTGGTCTACACAGAGAATTCCAAGACAGCCAACCCTATCTTGAAAACCACAGTGAAACAAAAAGACTTATAAAACATTCTGACGTGTAAAAATTCATCTTTAAAAACTCAAGCACTTTAAAAGTTTAGTCTCTTTAAAACATTCAGCATTTCTTTCAAAATTTAAAGTCTCTCTAAAATAGCTGCAAAATCCCAACTTTTCTTACTCCAAGAGGGAAAAACCAGGGCACAATCACTGTCAAAGCAAAACCAAAGACCAACACTAAAGAGGTATAGTATTGAGGTCTGGGACCCACTCATGAGCCTCTGGGTTTGAAAGATCCTAAGCCACTTCTCTGGGGCTACACATGTGCCCTCAGGGTATCTGGGATATCTGGCTCTACCCTCATGCAGGAAGACACAGCATGTCTTCTTGGCTCAGGCCAGCTCTATTCATGGCTGTTGGGCCCAGGGGGAACACTAGGGATGCTAGCAATATTTGACTTCTTGAGGGTCATAGTTCTTCTGTTTGTTTCCTGAAAACTAAACTCATTGCATATCTAGGATAGATGGGCTTTTCTGAACATGAGTTGTTCTTAAATAAAAGTTAGGAAACAAGCTGAAGGTGGTGGTGCACACTCGTGATCCCTGCCCTTGGAGAGTAGAGGCAGGAGGATGACTAAAGGTCAGCCACCGATACGTGGTTTGTTTGAGGATGCTCTGTGCTACATGAGACTCTGTATCAAAAAAAAAAAAAAGAAAGAAAGAAAAGAAAAGAAAAAAAGAAAAAGAAAATAGTGAGTTCATAGTGCTCTTGCTCAAGAGAGTTTCATTTCTAGTACCCATGTTCAATGGATCACAAACACCTACAATTCTTGGGATTCTAATGCCCTCTCCTGGCCATCAAAGATACCTGCACTCACATGCACATACACAGACACATGTACAATAAAAATAAATCTTAAATAAATCTAGGAAGATTGATGTAGATAAATAAATATTATTAACAAGGGGATGTTATGATGGTTAATAGGATAAAGGGCTGCATGAGCCTGGTGACTTTACTTTGGTCCCTGGAATCCACGTAAGGGTGGAGGGAAAGAAACAATTCTCTAAAGTTGTCCTTTAAACTCTATGTACTTGACACGGTACTACCCATACACAATAATGATGATAATAACAATATAATTATAAAACTAGCAATGAGATAGGTGTGTGAGATGTACCTTTAGTCCCAGAATTTAAGAAGTTGAGAAAGAAAGAGTATGAATTTGAGGCCAGCCTGGGCTAGCTAGTGAGAACCTATCTGAAATGTTTCCTTTTAATAAACTGGTAATGGCTGTTGTAAAAAGATGTTTTCTCTAGGGTTCATTGAATCTGAAGACATTTGGCATTGGCTATAAGAAAACAGACTTAAGGACTTAAAATACTTTGTATTTCTGAAATTAGATTAGTGGTTCCAACATTGAAGAAATTCAGATATCTTCATGGTGGATTCAAACACAGATGGCAGAGCTCACTCGGATGATGTGGACCTGGTGACGTTGAATAAACTCAATAAACTCTTTTTATTGAGACAGGGCCGTGTAGCCCTGGCTGTCATGGAACTCACTATATAGACCAGGCCGGCCTCAAACTCAGAGACCCTCCTGCCACTTCCTCCCAGGCACTGGGATTACAAACATGGACCATTATGCCCAGCTCTACAGAACCCTCTTAAAAACCATTCCCTTCAGAGGGATCAGAAGTTCAAGTTTATCCTCTGCTACATATTGAGTTTGAGGTCAGCCCAGACTAGATGAGACTCTGTCTCAAAAAGCAGGAATAAGAAGAGAGAGAAAAGATACCACCATAACCATCTAGCATCCCTGGTGGGGAGGGCATTACTGATTTGTATCAAGGCATGTTCTTCCTTCTGCAAGGTTAGAATTGTCACCATGGTGACAGGAATGTTTACTGTTCAAGAAACTATTGATGGCTGAGTGTGGTGGTACATGCCCTTAATTCCAGCACTCAGAGGCAGGAGGATCATTTCCACTTGCAATGTCACATTGGTGCCCTGTAAGTTTTTCAGATTTGGAGATAAAGGATCCTCAAATCTTGAGTACCAACTTAGGCTAGAGTTTTTGGAAAGCATGTGTGAATAAGACCATTTAAAATAAATTAATCCTCCACTGCTCTGCTAGCCTCTTTTTGTTTGTTTGTTTGCATCAGAGTTATATTATGTAGCCCAGGCTGTCCTGGAACTCACTATGTAGACTAGGCTGGCCTCATACTTACATAGATCCTGGTTTAGTCCATTATCATGATGTCAGGACATGGTATCATAGAGGCAGACATGGTGCTGGAGAAGGAGCTGAGAGTCCCACATCTTGATCTGAAGGCAACAGGAAGTGAACTGAATTAGGCATAGCTTGAGCATATGTGAGATCTCAAAGCCCGCCCCCATGGTAACATACTTCCTCCAATAAGGCCACACCTACTTCAACAAGGCCAAACCTCCTAATAGTGCCAATCTCTGTGAGCTTTATGGGACTGATTACATTCTAACTACTACAATGTCCAAGGCAGAGTCCATCATTAGGAATAGCAGAACTCTACTGCTCATGACATGCCTTTTCTCTTTCCTTCTTTCCTTTCTTCTTTCTTTCTTCCTTCCTTCCTTCTTTCTTTCTCTTTCTTTTATTTTGCTTTTTGAGACAAGGCCCTGGTCGTCCTATATCTCACTCTGTAGAACAGACTGGCCTCAAACTCACAGAGATCCACCTCTGCCTCCCAAGTGCTGGGATTGAAGGCATGCACCACCACTGCCCAGCTATGCCATGCCTTTTCTAAAGGGACACAATAGAAAAAGAAGAGAAAGATGGGAAAGCTAATATTAGGCTACCAGGTCCCTGAGGACTGGTACTGAAGGACACCACTGAAGGCCTGCAATTGGGGGTGTGGATGACATCACATCCTCCCTTGCCTGGGTGAGTATGGCAAGTGGAAGGTTTGGTTCTTTCTGAAAGCCTGCGTTCATGACACCACTCTTCTAATCTGGGTTCGTCATCCTGTCTTGCACAACACACCTCCAAGGCCTCTGGAGCAGAGCCTTGTGTCTAAGCTGCAGAGTGAGGAAGCAGAAAAAATGGAGACCGAGCTCTTCAGTAAGACCAGAGTTGTGTTTGATGAGGTGGGAAGTCTGAGGTCAAGGACTTGCATATGGCTGTGTCATCAAACGGTAAAAAGCAGAGGAGCAAGAGAACACGAGGAGCAAGAGAACATGACCTGGTCACCCCTCCCATCAGCCCTCCCAACACCATTGCAATAAGGATTAAGTTGTCCACACATGAACCCGAAGGGGCACATTCAAACCATGGCAGAGGCAAAGTAGAGATGCTGACCTTGGAGGCGGCTCCTGGAAGTCCCACAGATCAAGGGGTCAAGGAGAAAGCCCTGACAGATGTGTGCTCTTTAAATAAAACACAGAGTCCCGAGCACCAATGGAATGTGACCCTGAGAAGGTCCTGGATACCGACCAAGAGAAGGCAAAGTCTCCCCGTTTCTGCTTAGCACTCATTGCGTTTGTTGGGGTACCTCCTAGGGCCCTGACCTTTCTGTGTTACTCCGTCCTGTCCCAGGACACACTAACTAGCACTGGCTTTCATCTTTCAGTTGCCTTGTTCATGGCGTTTGGTCACAGCAAGAGAAAAGTGGCACCCACCTCATGTATAGCCCAAACCATGCCTGGAGGTGTTCCTTCTCAGTTCTTCCTGCAGAATCTGGACAGGGGTTCCTTCACATTATAGATGGCTTAGAACATACTAAGAAGCTGTCCTTGTGTCCTCAGGTTCAAATAATGTCCTTGGAAGAGGTGGCACAATTTGGCTTGCCTAGTGTCTGGACAAGTGAGGTTAACAAGTCACTATCTATCATCTGGGCTGTTGTCTTTCTGATCCACTCATGAGGAATGTACTGGGCAGTCCATTGACATGGGAGACCGAGGTGCAGTCAACTTCCATCCGCTGCAGCAGTGAGTGGGCAGTAGGGATAGGACCAGGTCTTCTCCCTCTGTTCTCTCTCAAGGGTCCTTGGCAGCAGAAATGGTTAAAGCTTAGACTTTTGTATACTTAAGATGCTTCTTCCAAGAGTAAGAGCTGAGAGTAGCTGGGCATGGTGGTACACATCTTTGATCCCAGCACTTGGGAGGCAGAGGCAGGTAGATCTCAGTGAGTTGAGACCAACCTGGTCTACAAAGTAAGTTCCAGAACAGCCAGGGGATGTTACACAGAGACATCATATCTTGAAAACACACACACAAACTCTCTCTCTCTCTCTCTCTCTCTCTCTCTCTCTCTCTCTCTCTCTCTCACTCACTCACACACACACACACACACACACACACACACACACACACACACACACACACATACACACACACCTTGTTTGAGTGCGATTTGCCTCCATGGCTAAATCTTGAGCTTCAGGAATGGTAGCTCTTTTTATACCTGTTAAAAGACTCAGTACTTGTCAGGAATGAGTTGTCATGAATCACAATAAAGACTCAAATTAGACCCACAGCATCTCTCAGGATGGTCTTACCTATGTGGTCTCATCTCTGCCATTGTGTAGGTATCTGTGACTCACTGTGATCAACCAGGCATTGGGTTATTAGGGTAGATGTTCACAAGAAGTTGAGAAGTGGGATGATCATGCTCCAGGTACATCTTGGAGATGAATTTGATCCTTGAAGATTGAAGATAGGATGGGACAGGCAGAAGCATCTAATAGTTACTCATTCTTAGTAAGAGCAAATACTAGCTAATGTCTTAGTTGTACTCTGTTCTAAGGATGCTGAGCCTTATTAGACTGAAATGCACTGTGGACACTGGGCATAGTATAGTGGGAGACCAGGCTCCCTGTCCCCAGAATTGAGGTCAGACCCTCCATTTAATAAAGAAAGGGGTAAAACCAGCTACTGTTAACACCTACTCTATGCTAGGCATGTGCAAACTGCTTTAGGTATACCTACCCTGCACCAAACCACTTTACATTATTTATTTATTTATTCTGAGATATGTTCTCACTGTCTAGTCCTAGATATCCAGGGACTTACCATGCAGTCTGGGATAGCCTTGAACACAGAGATTTGCCTTTGCCTCTTGAGTGCTAGAATTAAAGGCATGTGCTATCAACCCAGCTTTTGACAAACCACCTAAAACACTGAGGTCACATCACAGAGTTTCTATTGTCCCAGGATCACATTGATAACAAAGGACACAGCCAAAATTTGAACTCAGCTTTGCAAGACTCCAAAGCCAGTGTGCCAAATACAACATTCCCAGTAACAGCTCCATGACAGACCTGAGTCCATGTGGACGTCACGATATGAATGAAGAATAACCAGGCCTCCATACCCACTGTGATGAACCTGGTACTTGTCATGAGTGTGCTTTGAACCCAGCTGCCGAGATGGTATTGGATTAGTTGGGTGCTGAACAGAAAGCAAAGAACATTGATGTAAACAGCAATGCTGAGGATGTTCCCAGACATGGAGGGACAGAGTAAATGGGGGAGGGGGTCATCCCTTCCCTCTTGTCTGAACTCAGGTGACTACTTTTTGGCTGTTTTACATGTCAGTTTTAGTGGGAGATAACTATTTTAGTCTTTCTTTTAAAGTCTCAAAAAAACAGTATTTTCAAATTGTGCTTCTTCGGTCCTATAAACAAAAACATGTCTGCTAGTGATGAGTCTCCCTCCCACGGACTGAAGAGATCAAGCGACCATAAAACTCTGGGCTCTAGACTATCCTTTGATATAGGGGTTGAGGAGGGAGTCTCTACTCTGGTATCACTAAGTTAACAAAGACCCACAGAATTGAAGGGAAAATATGCCTTGGTTGGTATTGGAAGAAACAGGATAATAAAACCACCTACTTGTACTTGACTAGACTTTCAAGTTAAAAAAAGAGAGAAACATGAGGTCCTGAGCTTCCATATGCTGTTATCGGGGTGCCTATCCTAGCTTTAGGGGCTCCCCGTTTCTTGGGTGTCTGAGAAGAAAGCCGTATCCACCTGACTTTGGAAGTTCTGCCCATTTGAACCTGCCCCAAGCAAGCAAATTGGCCTTGATGGGGAGATTTCACTTGGCAGTGGATATTCTTCCTTTCCATCTCCCTCTTCATGCAGCCCTTCTTCGCTTTCTCCAAGTCATGGAAATTTAAAATACACCCTCTGGTTCCATCCATAGCAGGTTCATTTCTTATCCAGTGTCACATTCCGTCTCAGAGTCCCACTCTCTGCTGATAGCACACCTCATTCTGACTGGAAAGAACTTCTGTTAGAACTGGTCCTATTTTGATAAACCCATATGCCATGGGAATGGGTCTGGTCCACAATGGCCTTCCAACAGGCTATTTTCTAGAACCCTGACACAAATTTGTTGGCTGTACTAAACATAGATTTCTGCTGCTATCTATTCCTATTAGATTCCCAGGTTAGCCCCCAAAAGCCACTGACGTTGACTCTGATGAAGGTCAGAGGGTTTTGGGGGTGAATTTGACTTGGTTTTTAAATCCAAAATTTCTTCTGGTCCTCAGACTTTGAATTTCCTCCTCATTCAGTAAGATGAGCACAGTGGTACCCCTAGCTTGGGGTGCTTACTTACCCTATGGTAGGCATGAACAGCAGAACAGTGTCTGGAGGCCAGTACTGAGTGGGTGGGTGCTCTGAAATGCTGGCTTGTACACCTTCTAGCTCACTGAGTCTAGAAACACAGGAGAACTAGTATAATTCTCAGAATTAGTATAATAACCTCAGTGTTTTAGGTGGTTTGTCAAAAGCTGGGTTGATAGCACATGCCTTTAATGCATTCAAGAGGCAAAGGCAAATCTTTGTGTTCAAGGCTATCCCAGACTACATGGTGAGTCCCTGGATATCTAGGACTAGACAGTGAGAACATATCTCAGAATAAATAAATAAATAATGTAAAGTGGTTTGGTGCAGGGTAGGTATACCTAAATCAGGATAGAAAATAAAAATGCTGCTTTTTGGTTTTTCAAAACAGAGTTTCTCTGTGTAACTGTCTTGGCTGACTTGGAACTCTGTTTGTAGACCAGGCTGGCCTGGAACTCACTGAAGATCTGCTTGCCTCTGTCTCTGGAGTTCTGGGATTAAAGGCATCACCATTATGCCACTGAATGGTGTGACTTTATTGATGAACCTCAGTGGTTTGAAAGAGAAGGATCCCCATGGCTCATACCGTTGAGTGCTTAGTTACCAGTTAATGGAACTGTTTAGGAAAGAGTGGAAGGTGGCCTTGTTGAATTAGGTATGTTATTGGGAATGTGCGTTGAAGTTTTTAAAGCCCATTCCATGCCCAGTTTCCCTCCCTCCCTCCATCCATCCCTCCATCCCTCCCTCCCTCCCTCCTTCCCTCTCTCCCTCTCTCTCTCTTCCTCTCTGTCTCTGTCTCAGTTTCTGTCTCTCTCTCTGTCTCTCTCTCTGCTTGCTGTCAGCAGATCAGGTTGTAAAGCTCTTAGCTACTGCTCCAGCACCATGCTTCCTGTCTGCTTCCTACTATTGACGATCATGAACTAACCCTCTGAAACTGTAAGGAAGCCCCCCAATTAAATACTTTCTTTTATAAGAGCTGCCTTGGTTATGATGTCTCTTCACAGAAAGAGAGCAGTAACTGAGACACAGGCCAAAGCAGAAAGTCCACCATAGGAGTAAATAAGAAATAGACTGCCTTAAGTCAAGCACTTGGGGGATAAAAGCAGAGGATCAGGAGTTCAAGGCCATTCTTGGCTATATGCTGGGCTCAAGTCCAGTTTTAGGCTACATGAAACCAACTGTGTGACTGAGTGGTCGAGGGAGGGAAAGAAAGGTGATGTATGACAAAAAGCAGAATTACTCAGTTAAGAAAGCATGGTCATACAGTTCTGAGAGCACATCTAGACCCTTTCAGTGCCTTGAAGATGGCTCTTATTTACCAATGGGAACGTGGTCTCAGAATTCACTGTGCTAGTGCCCACTGGAATCCCAGGTCTTGGACTTGAGGTTGGATGACAGAGAGCTTAAGTTGAGAGCCAGGCAAATAGCTTAGCTGCTGGAGGCACTTGCCACCATGTTTGGAAATGCTAATCCAATCCCTGGAACCCACGTGATAGAAGGAAAGAACCAATTCCCAAAAGCTGTTCTTTGACCTCTGCATCCAAGAGTAGCATGTGCATGCACCAGTTTAGGACTTCGGCCAACAAAAGACTTTCTTGGGAGGAGCTTTTTTTTTTTTTTTTTGACAGTTTTGATTTGTTAGAAAAAGATGCTAATTTAAAGAAAAACCCAACTTTTAACCAGTTTTATTTTTGTTTCTATATTCCATATAAACTAGGTCCTTATTTGTGCTGGTTGACACGGTGGTCTGACCCCATCCCCTGCCCATGATACACCACTCTCTGTTGGTTGCCCACCTGAGAACTGCCTCTACTTATCTCTTTAACAGAACTGAATACCTTTTAAAAAAAAAAATTCATATGTTCAAAAAAACCAAGCTTCTCTCTCCTGTGAGTAAAGACATTTTAAGATAGTCATGATGGGCTCTTCCTCCTTTGTCAGTGATTGATTGGGGGTGAGCATGTGACTGAATTCTGGTCACCAAGGAGTGAATATACAGGTGTGGTAGCATATGCTTGTAATCCAAGTCCTCCAAAGGTGGAGGCAGGTGAATAGTTCCAGGCCAGTGGGGTTACTCAGCAAGACCCTGCTTCAAAAGAATAAGAGTTGAAGTTAGCACAGTGATAGGGTGCTTGTCTGGTGTACAAGACCCTGAGTTCCATCCCATGAAAAAAATGAACATGAAAATAAGTCTTCTAGGGTAGGAATGGAGAGCGCCTGGGAAAGACGTTCCTCTGGACCAAATGCAAATCAAATCAAGCAAAATGGAGTAGAGCAAAAGAAGCAGCATTTTCCTCTGTACACACACACACACACACACACACACACACACACACACACACACACGCATACACACATGCACGCACCCATTTAGTCCTTTAGATTCTACACAGCTGGGCAAGGAAGTAATACAGAACCAAAAGAACCACCCTTTGACTACAGCCCCTCCCCTTCCCAAAGAGGGCCAATGAATGATAGTAGAGTTAAGTGAGAAGTCACTGACCCAAGCAGGGTTTCTGCTTTGTGTGTGTGTGTTTGTTTTGGCCTTAGTTCTGATTCCCTAGGTGGTAGGTAGCTCACACTTGTAATTCCGGCACTCAGGAGCAGAAAGTGGGAAATTTATGACAAGCTTGAAGACCAACCTGGTCTACTGAACGATGTCCTGACCAGCCAGGGCTATGCAGTGAGACTTTGTCTAAAACAAATAACAAACTAGAACAAAAGAAAAGTAATCCATGAAGGGAGGAGAGAAGAACAGGATTTGGAGAGCTCCAGAGAAGAGTCAGGAAGTCTAAGTCCCAAACATATGTCCTTCAGGAGGCCAGAGAGCCCACCCCACCTTGTCCGTGTTTGTCCCTCTTTCTCTGGGGGCTCGCATGCCCTCCAGGAGGCTGCTGACATCTCCTTTCCCCTAAGTCCTTTTCTGGTCACCCTGTGGCTGTCTTTCAGAGCAAGTCCCCAGGGTTGAGCATAAACCTCCCCCATGCCTTCAGTCAGCAGGTGTAAAGAGGAATTACCGCTGCTCCCTGCTCTGTTGGGCCTGCTGGAATTACCCCAAAGCCATGTTTATCATGCCGTTGAACCTTGTGCCCATGTTTAATGTGCTATCTGCTCTGACCCCAGGTGTCTCTCTGCTTCGCTGCTCTCCCCGAAGCCATCCTCCAGTCTGTGGCTTGGAGGGTCATCCCTGACAAGTGTATTACTGGTGTTTATCCATATTAAATCTTGGATCAGTGACGGCCTTTTACTCGTTTTTCTAAACTCACTTTGGTTTTCTTGCAGCCTTGCCTCCCTTTCTAGTCTGTCTTTTCCTCCTAATCTATTAGGAACCTATTGTGGCCTCGAGTTTCCAGTTGTTTATGAAAAATAAAGATGCCGTGGATGGCCCTGCTACAAAGCTCCAGCCTTCATCCGGAGTTGCTACTGACCCATTCATAATTGCATCATTCAGAGCAGTGGGGGAGCTCTCCAAGGGGATCGGTTTAATTACATCATACATCTGTGAAGGCAGTGGTAGGCCTGAGTTTGCTCCTGTAAGGGCTCATGTCTTTATCATGTCGTGCCTAGGTGTAGTACGTTACACATCACAAAACCTTTCTATTTGATTTTTTTTCCCCCTAAAGCCTGGAAGCTGTCAGTCTATATCACTCTCTATAAAACATTCCGTGAGAGCAAAAGTAAAATGCATTTTATTTAGCTGCATCCTTAGGGAATCAAAACACGTTAGAGGCTCCCCCGTTGATCATGGGGATTTTGTTGGTTTGTGTTTTCATTTTGTCCTGTTGATTTGTTTTGGTTCAAAATTCACATCCTCTTGCCTCAGTTGCCCCCTTGCCGGGATGGCGGGATGATAAACACGTGCTACCATACCTAGCTCAGTCTTTTTTTTTTTTTTTTTTTAATATGTGGTCTTACCTGGCCTGGAACCCACTATCCCCGTTTTGAATCTGGTGTCCATGCTGAGACAGGTTCATCAGATCTGATTCTTTGTTCTCACTTGATAACAACACCTAAATGTTAAAACTAACTTCCCCAAAGTTTCAAGTATTTTATGTTATCCCTAAAATAACTGAGACTAGAAATAAAAATTGGGGAAGTGTGTGTGTGTGTGTGTGTGTGTGTGTGTGTGTGTGTGTGTGTGTGTGTGTGAAGCAACTCAGTGGGTAAAGGTACCTGCCAGCAAGTTTCATTCCTGGGTCCCACAAAGTAAAAGGCAAAAACTGTCCCAAAACTGTCCACTGACCTCCCCATCCTTCCCCTCATGCAGTTAAATAGGAAATGTAAATGCCAATCTAATCCATAAATTTGAAAGCAAATTTTTTTTTTTTTTTTTTTTTTGTGGCCAGAGGCCTTTGACACTGGGACATTTGTAGTTAAAACCATCATCGGTTGAGAAGTTTTTTTTTTTTTTCTTTACCAATAAGACTCGAGAGGAATTGCTTATACTATCATTCCAAGTCAAGTTATGTTTTATGCTTAAATTGATGCCAGAGTCACAAGAAATTGGATGATAAATTAATATGTGACACAGACAAAAATAAGGTCAAGTTTCTTTGTTATAAGAAAAAACCCACAATGCACTGTGATGGAAAATATTTAATTAGATCATCTATCCAGTCAATAGCTCGTTGTCCAGCGCTTAGCTCAGGTACTGTCAAGGCTTGGTTCTCTTTCTTATTCTCCTCTCTCTCTCTCTCTCTCTCTCTCTCTCTCTCTCTCTCTCTCTCTCTCTCATCTTTCTCCTCGCATCCCATGAACACTTTTTTCCCTCCCAAACTTTGTCAGCAATGCTATCACAGCCATGATGCCGCTGATTCTCCTGGTGATAAAGAGGAGGAAAGGCGTTTGTTTCCCAATTTCCTGGTTGTTCATGTTCTCTCCCTGCTGGCTTCCATTGCCTTCTGCGCAGGACCTACAGGAAGAATGAATCTGTGTGGCTAAGCAGGAAGCTTTAATATACTCTTCATCTGTGTTTGGGAGCACGAGATCTTTGGAGTGGGTATATGGTGAGAGGGCAGGTAACAGTTTTGAAATGTCTGGACATTCTTCCAAGACCCCTGCTGTGGACTTCAGATAGTGGCATTAGGCAAGAACCCTAGCATTTATCCACTCAAGATGTCACCTTCATGGTTTTTGGTGTCATGGTGGCTTTGCTAATAGAACACATGCTTTCTAGCCTCAATCATGACCTATTAGAGCTTCAGGAAAGGCCATCATATTTCTGTAGCATTTATCTGTCAGCAGGAGACTTATTACAGAGCACAAACTCACATTGTATTAGTGTTATCAGCTCCTTATGATCCTTGGCACAAGTGCCAGCCAATGGGCTGGCAGTCTGCTGGCCCCCTCTGGGAGATATAACTCCATACCCAGAGTCAAGCATGTGAGAAGGAAGCAGATCTGCAGAAGTTGTGTGGTTGGGGATGTTCCCCTGGAATGGAGCCCATGACACACTGTGCTCAGAGATGCTCAAGTTAAGGTCACTGACTTGGTCAAGCTTGCCTTAGTCACAGCGACTGTCAATGGATGCCCTTCCAGGACCCGTCTTCCCCAGTCTTCACTGGGAGCTGGAGCAGAATCGGGTTTGGCTTATGATCCAAAATACTCCATGGAGTCAGTCTCCTCCTTCTGGTCTGGTGGTAAGAAATGTATCTGCATGTTGGGTGTTTCCCCCATGGTCTTGTCTTACCCACACTCTTGAGTTCAGGAGCTGTAGGACCGGATAAGAGACAGAGACAGCGTAACCAAACTATGAGTTCTCATATCTGCTGGACTTAGTGCCAGAGAGTAGACTCTCTAAAACTGCCTGGTAGGTCTTAGTGATGAGGCCAGGAGTGAAGTTCTCTTGGGGGACCAACTGGGTCCACTAGTTCTGGTGAGTTTGGGGGCCTGAGAGATGCCAACAGCTTCCTCTTGTGGTTTGTCCTAGAGCTTATAGAAGGGGACAATTACAGAACTCAAGAGGCTGTTCTTAACGATTACCTTATTTGTGGGGAAAAAAATAACACTGATGTGACGAGCCTGTCCCAAGGGAGAGGGATGAAATCAGGCTCTGAACGAGCAAAGGTTTGATTTGTACCAAAGCACAGACAAGGACTGCTGTGTTCTGAGTAGCTGAGAGGCTGGCGGAAGACCCAGGTGCAGATGTTATGACAGCATTAAGGACCGTGGCTATCTGTGGTGGGTTGGTGCCCATGGTTTGATTTGTGCCTTTTGTCCCAAAAGAAAATATGGGCCTTTGGAGCAGAGTAGACTGTGTTGAATGACCATGGTTGCAGATAATCTGTCACCAGATTATGGTTTAGGGCAGGACAGCGGTCATGAGATTGGCCCCTGCCAACTAGCAACTCCCTTTGCCCTCTCAGGAGTCCATCAGGCAGTAAAAAGGAGGACACAGATGCCCACATCTCCAGTGGACCTATGTGTAGAATACATCCAGAGGCTCTGAAACTTGCATTCAGGGAAGGAGGAGGCAGGGCAAGGAGAGAGGCCAGTCTGCAAACATTGAGTGGTTTGAGCAGCAATTCAGACCTCGGCTGGCTGACATGCTTTGCCCAGCCCTGTTGTATGACCTGGGGAAGAACATTTCAGCCCACATGGAAATGTATGAATCTCTCCATTTATCCAACCTGAAGAAAGTTCTAAATACAGTGCTTCTCAGCTCAGGATGGGGCTACATCCCCATCAACCTATCATGAATTGAAATGATTGTAGGTTGGAAAGGCATTGATTAGACACAGCCTGATGAACCTCATAGACTACCTGCACTGTGCACCTCCCATGATTTGAGGCTGAGTAAAAGCTGTGGTTTTTTGCTGCCTGATATATTAAGGCAGTATGGCACACATCTGTATCCTTGGAAAAGGATTTTTTAAAATGTTTTGCTATGTAAACTTTGTTCATCAGCTGCTCTGCACCAGGCACTGAAGGGTATCGGAAGCTGGGATTGTCCAGTGAACAGTACAGAGGCAGCCGCTGCTGTCTCATGGGACTTCCAATCTGGTGAGGAGGGGGCAGTACCTCTCATACCAATATACATGTGACCTACTAGCTATGTTAAGAAACTTGAAAACAGTGTGAGTGGCTGAAAATTCAGGTGCTGTCTGGGAGGGAGAGAGGAGTCTTCTAGATGGCAGGTACAGTGATTGGGCTATAGAGGTGTTGCCCAGGGACCCACAGAATCCTGCCATGAGAAGATGTCTGTATAGGCCAAAGATCAGGCTTCACTCCTCATTGTAACAAGAGTCATTAGTTGTGTGTTTTCAAACCACTACCAAGCCCATATGTCTTGGAGAATGGGCTAGAGAGAGAAAGAATTCAGAGAAGCGGGACACTGAGGCCTTCACAAGAGATGGGGTGTCATATAAAAACCAAGGTCAAGGACGGCATCTCTGGATATCTTTGTCTTTAATAAAATACCTATTGGGGTTTTTTTTAATGATGGAAGTCTTATGGGGGGGGTCTGTTGATAGAGCAAACATCCTTATCTATTTCTTGATATTACCCCATGCTTTCTTCCACTTTCGCACATGTGAAACCACATCAGCTGCCCTCTCCAGTTCCGATTAATGCATTTAATCTAAGTCAAATGTCACCCTTGAAGCCAGTGTCTATTCCCCAGACTTCTCCAGAGTGGCTGACCCCTCCTCCGGCTTCCACCACCTCCCTCCCTGCTTTACCCTAAAACTACAGCTCTGCCCACAGGTACACTCCTTACACATTATTTTGGCAATAAAATTATGTCTTCCCATCACCCTTCATTGTCTATGAGAGAATAAGGTAATAGTCTCTCCTGACAGCTTTTCCTCACATAATTCTGTATCCAAACCAGCACACATATTCATTTGTGTCATCAAATTGATTATTATCCCTGTGGCAGGCACATCCCCAAAGATAAGGCCCCACAAGAAGAGTTGGGACTTGACTTATGGCTTATTTTGGTACAGTGGCAGCCGGTAGTATTCTGGTTCACAGAGGGAGAGACAGACAGGAATGCAGGTGTGTTGATAGCTGGGAAATCAGGTGTGCATTTGAAAGTGTCAACTTGTGCCTCAGAGAAGCTGTGACAAGTAAGTTGGAGGTTTAAAAGCACAATTGTGTTTTCCCAAGCAGACAGGGATTTATGCTCAGGGCCTGTGTCCTGAGTACCCTATTGAGTGAGATTTGCCAATGGGCAAAGCCTGACTTTGTAGTTTAGAGGCATTTTATGGATACACACCCTGCATCTAGACACATGCCAGAGGTTCAGAGCAGACCCAGGTGATACCAAGGAAAGGAATCTGCCTCTCTCCTCTGGCTGGCTCCACCTCACCTGCTGACCTGACCCTTTGCCGGTAATGCACACTAAACATGAATTCCTAAGCCCCTGGTGGCTGCTCCGTGGTGGTGATGGTGCAGAATGTGACTAGTTTTTAGTTTGGAGAACAAACCCATTCTGAGAAGCTGAGAAGGGGTTTGCCAAGCCTGCTGATTTCTAAAGCTGTGTATCGGCTGGGTGGGTGGAGGTCCCATCAGGCAGTGGCCCCCCACTCCTCCGCCGCTTTTTAGATGCCAGAGCAAGAATGCCAGCTTTAAGGTTGTAAAAATCCAGCCTTCCTACTCCACAGGAGATGGAGACCTTGCTTGTCCGCGGGAGTGTCCTATTCTATTGAAGTCTCTTGGGCTGGCCCCCTCCCCCCACCCCAGCTCGATTCTGTCACTTTAAGTCCAGCCCCTGAGAGATAGCCAATAGGAGCCAAATCATACATCAGTCTCTCAGCCTTAAAGCTACAGTAGGGTTAGTGGGCTCCAAGTGTCGGGCGCCCCAGCCTCTTCCACGGCTTCGCGTCCCCTCTGCCCGTTCGCTGAGCGCGCGGATGAGTGGGAGCGCGGGGCTGCGCGCGGCTCTCTGCCTCCGGCTCCCCCACCGCGTCCGCGTCCTCCCACTCCGCCTTCTCCCGCTCACCGTGCCCCTGCCGGGACTCGCACCTCGCCTGTGCCCTTCACTCGTCTTCCTCGTGATTTCCCCGCTGCCGGTCTCCTCCAACTGGGAATGCTAAAACGGGACTGATGGACGTGTCCGAACTCTGCATCCCGGACCCCCTCGGCTACCACAACCAGTAGGTGCCTTACTTTCCCGTCTGTCTGTCGTCTGTCTGTCCGTCCGTCCGTCCTTCTGCCCATCCAAGTGTCTCTGTCCTGGATGTCGCAGTTCCTCTTCTACACATTCCTGAAGTGGCATGGACTTGGGGGTGGGGGGCACTCGGGCACTTAGTAGAGGAGAGCCGCACACTTGCAAGGTTTCTCTCTCGGGCTCAAACCCTCTTCTTAACTTTTCCCGCATCCTCTTTCTCGAGCCCTCACTTTTAGACAACAGTGGCGCTTTTTCATTCACTCTGGTTTTGCTCCATGGGAAGCCGGAAGCCCAGAACAGGTGCGGGAACGTGGCTGCAAGGGTGCTCTGTCCCGTCCTAGGAATCTCCCCGCGGGTGCTTTGATTTCCATCCTGAACACATCTCATACAAAATGATTTGAGCCCGGGGGGCTCAAAATCCAAGCATGTTGGGTCTAGTTAGGAACTGCAGACAGCCGGCATCGCCCACACCGGGGTCCCAGTGGGACGCGCTCGGTACGGGGGTCCCAGGAGCCCCCGGGGTTCGGTGGGGCCGAGAGCGCTGCGCACGCCCAGCTCGGGGAACCGTGTCCCGCCGGGAGCCCGGTGGAGAAGTCAGTTGGAGGTTCTGGGCACTATCACTCCGCCGCGAGCTGAGTAGCGCCAGAACGTGGGTTATGCGAACGACGTGGGTGGCTGTGACGACTGGACGCAACTCTTGGTAGCTCCGGGGTTTTGGGACAGTTTTCCGAGCATACTGGGTGGGAAGAGGAGAAGTGACTCTAAACCGCTAGTGGCTGCCCCGCAGGTCCTTCCCGGGCTATCACGGTTCAATCGGGTCCACCCGCGCTTCCCGGGTGGCCGTGCCGCCAGCGCAAGCACCTGCCGGGCGCTCCCCTTTGGCTCTTCGTGTGCCACCGCACTTGGACGGGACCCGGAGTGTTCGGACCCGTTGTGCGGTCCTGAAAATGGTGTTCTGCGGGCTTAATAATAAAGATAAAACGAATCATGTGAAAACTAGCTTCTCACGGGCAGCTTTCCTAAGTAACTTTGTGCTTTTCTTCCCACCCACACCCCCCTTTTTCTTCTGAAAGAAACTTACCGACTCAGTTTTTCCCCCCTACCATGATTCTTTCTTTTTCACAATACTCATCTTTTCCCGGCACCATCCCGCCAGAAAACTGAGGGGACAGCTATAAGATAAAGGCTGTGGACTATGTCTGGTTCAGAGAAGTTTCGAACCCTCCACCTCACCTCGGAGACCACTCTACTTGCCCTGGGCAGGCACGGGGAGGCAACTTCGCAGCACCGCCGCCGAGTTGATAGCCCTGCTGTCCGAGGAGTCCCCGCACTGACCACTTCGCTTTAGTTTTAGGATTTTCCCCAGGGCAAAGGGTCTTTTAGATACCTGCAGAATTAGAATTAGAAGGAGGTGTTGGGCAGGGAGAGGAAGGCAGGTCCTTAATTATGGATTCTGATTTCCATCAGCTTGAAAAGTGGCTTTTCATTCTCTTTCAAGGTTATACTGTCTGCAGCCCTGGGGCTGCCGGGTGGAAGTGGGGGGCTCTTGGTTTTCAGGCGCTCCCTAAGGGACTATGAGACCCAGGAGAACCCCGAGGAAAGAATAGGTTTAGGGTATTGACAGTGAGATGCTTGTTGGGCATTTCATCTCATAAAATTACCAAGTACGACAAATATTGGATATTTAAATTATTTAGTCCCCCTTTCTCCAGAGGCGACTTCTTCCTTTCAGCTGGAAATATCTGTGTTTGTCCCTGGGTCAAGTCATCATCAATCAATATGAAAATGTGTGTGCATGTATGTGGAGGGGCCAGAATGTAGGCTTTGGTATCATTGGCCAAGTATGCCAGGACAGCTCCAGGGCGAAGAGCTGTGCTCTTCTCAGAACCCAAAGAGCCTGATTTCACTTTGGGGAGAAATGTGCAATAAGAACATTACCAAGGAGGCAACCAACAGAGCCATGGAGCCAAGAAGGTCTTGGAGGTATGGAGAAGGTGTAAATCAGAAATCATTTATAAACTACATCTAGCAGTGGTGTGGATTCTCTACCCTTTCTGGCTCTTCTTCCTCCTCCTCCACTTCTTTTTTCTTTTCCAAAATAATAATAATAACAATAACAATAGCTTCTCCACCCTTGAGCCATACCAAAAGTCAAACGTATGCCTGCCTGCTGTTACTGAGGACTCAAACAGTCATGAAATGCTAATTTTGGGGGGTTTGTTTCTTGGTTCTTGTTTTTTTGTTTTGTTTTTTTAAACCGAGGGCCTTCCAGGCAGCAGCTCCAAGCTATATCCAGCAGTTCACACACAGGTGTGTGCAGAAGCTAGGGTTCACACTTGCCTCAATACAGAGCTGCAGGCAGGGGCACAAAGATGTTGCTCATGGCAAGGACAGGGGGTAGTATTTGGAGGAGGCAGATAGCTTTGGGGCCACCTCTAGCAAAGTAACAGGAGGCTGCCCATGTTAGTTTGTGGGGAAAATGACGGCATGAATGCATTTACCACCGGCTGGTGTTTCTCAGAGAACCTGTGGTGGAGGGGGAGGGGGTTGTCATGTGCTCTGTACATACAGGTTTTGCCCCATGGGGTAATTGACATTCCTAGACTTGAGAAAGCCCAAGGGCACGGGAAGAGTGAATTCAGAGAAGGGGAAACCTGAAACGTTCCTCCTACCTCCTAACAGAGAACATTTGTCCACACTCTGTACCAACCTCACACTCTGTACCAACCTCACTGTCCCAGGCAAGAAGCAAACACTTACATGCGCCTTCCTACCTTTCTGCCCTTCATTTTAATTTTCTCATAGCCCATCCTGGAGGTGACTCTCCCACCTTTTCTAATCAGTATTTTATGTTCATGTGTGACCTGCTAAAGCCAGGGTGAATATACTCTCCTCGGGTGCCTGTGTGAATGAGCCAATGACGCACACGCTGGGTTGGGGACCGAGGCACAAACCCCAATGTGTGTGTCCGGGGTTGGATGGGGGTGGGGCTGCCACCTTCTGAGGAGAAGAACCACTATGCTGTTGTTAAAGACACAAAGAACAAACTGTCCCGGAGGTAAACTATGTGGGTTCACACGTAGGAAAAAATGCTACATGGCCATTCAAAATCAGTGACCCATAGAAAAACAAAGGGGGGAATGAATTTTTAATGGTACATTCAAAACTAAATCAGAATGAAAGGCATTAATTGTGGTTTTCCAGGAAAGGGACCCCAGAAAATAAACCTTTATCTGTCGGCCACTCCCCTGAAGGTGTAGCTAGGTGGATGGTGGGATAGCTAGTTGGTATTATTCAGCCCCGAGGCAAAAAATAGAAAAACAAAACAAAACAAAACAAAACATTAGGTGAGTGTCACAGGGCTCTAGTCAGTGCTAGGGCCCTTCCTGGGCCGTGGCAGATCTACATCCTTGGAAATTTCCTCTTGGGGTTGATTATTTTACCAATTCCTTTTCTTTAGAAAACAATCTTCTATTTTGCCAATAATTATAGTAGGTGAAAAGATATATTTTTTTCCTTTATAAGAGCAAACACAAGAGAAACAACTTGATCCCCAAACAGGAACATTTTCATTCTATTGATTTGGAGTAATCAATAAATATCCCATTTAGTCTAAGGGACAGAGGGGACTTTCGGGGGAAGCAGTGTGTGGGAGGGACAGTAGCTGTGGCAGTGAGTGTCACACACTCACACTCGGCCCTGTCAGAGGACCCTGTCCCCGGTCAAGCTCCCATAGCTGTATGCTTTGTGCTTTGTTTCCTGATCCCGAAACTGGACATTTTGTCAAATGCCTTTTGAAGAGAACTGAAAAGTTTCTCTCCTTCCTTGGTCCTCTGAAAAATGCCTTGCTTTTTTTGGAGTAGAGGTCTCTATAATTTCCAGGCTATGGTAGTGCCTGAGGATGTGGCTGGGGAAGGCTTAGGAAGCAGCAGGAGGCAGGAGGAGAGAAGGCCTTTGACAGACCAGAAGCAGGGTGCTAGTGACCTGGCTGCCTAGAACTTGTCATCCATCTAAAGATGATTGAACCATACTCCAAATGTAAAGGGAAAAATGGTATTTAGAAATATTTAGGCCGTGATTTATCTTTTCAAATAAAGCCTGAGCCATATATACCCAGAATGTCCTGATTCTGATGCCCTTCCTCACCTGCTAGCTCTCATCAGGTCTAGCCACCTCTCTCAGCAGGTGTTCTTCCCACCCATCTAGGAGCTCTGCTCAGCATTAGCCAGCATTACTGATGGCCTCTGAGGATGTCTATCTTGGATGCTGGTGACTCTTGACCCAGTGTTACTGCAATGGTCCAACTTGGCTGGAATGCTCAGACACATGGGGCAAGACTGGGCTGTGAGTGGTCTGTAGATGGCTCCTGGAAAGCTGTGAGGATGGAGTTAAGGATGGGCTGGAGCCAAACTGATCATCCAGTTCGGAAACTTCCTAAAGCTTGAGATCCCCTGCTGCTTCCAGAGTTGAATTTTGTAGACATCTGTGATCGTGATCCCTGACAGAGCCTCCTTCATGTGTTCTGAGTTTAACATCTCTGTGCAGAGAGGACCATTCCTTAGAGGTGGGGCTCACAGGCTTCAGCTGGCCCTAGTGTCTCCTGGTGGAACCAGAGTGGCCTGGGGCCCAGTTACATCTGGTTGTCCCATTGGCCCGATGTGGTCTGGTCCCTGTCTAGGGGGCTTGTGGTGCTTATAATTGCAAATGTAATTAGCAGACCAGCCATGGGGGACTGGGATGCTCAACTTCTCTGCACATCTCAGTGACCCCTGTGATAAGCTGGCCCAGCAGATTAACCCTCGAAGGACAGCCTGTCTCTTCCCACCGGTGAGGCCTACTGATCTTTTACTGACAACAGCAGAGCTAGGCTGGGACCAGACCGCTTCCTCAGATGAGGCTGTGAAGGCAATGAATAGAAGAGGTTGGTACTTGGAGATTTTTTTCCCCTAGAACACTGGGTTAGTGACCCTCAATTCTTGTCTGCTGGGGCATTTTCTTCTTCATCTCCTGGCTACACTGGGACACTGTGATAGGAGTCTTTGGCTCCAGGCTGGTTGGTCCCGTGACTCTGGCAATCATGCTGGAAAAAGCAAAGCTTTAAAAAGAGCTCATGATGACTTCTGCCCAAAGCACCGGGGGGCTCTGGGGCAGGGGCTTGTATTCACCCATCTCATCAGCCAATTCCACAGCCAGCTTGCTGTACATGAGTGCTTCTCCGGTGCCTGAGCTCTGAGTAAATGTGTGCTCTGCAAGGCAGCCCAGCTTCTGGCTACCCTGCTTGGAGATTTGTGGAGAGCAAAGACCCCAGTTCATCACCCAAAAGTAGACACCAAATATGATACAAGTGTGGACACATGGAAGAGACCTGGGCTTTTCCCCCCTACTATGAGTCTCTCTCTCTCTCTCTCTGCCTTGGTCAGGATTAAAATCAGAGAGGATCTTAAGGGAACTTTAATTTATTGGTACAGGGTAAAGAAGTGTGTTGTTATAATAAGGTTTTTTGGCCCTGGGCTGTCAGAGGTCCTGATCTATAGACTTGTCGTTTTAGACTTTTTAGCCGTCTGTCATTGTTTTGGCCTTTAAAAATGACTTAGACACTTACATTAGTTTTACGTTGTTTGGCCTATGGCTTAGGCACATTGTTAGTTTTTATATTTTAATTTATTTTTATTGATTTGTTTTGTCACGTGGCCTGTGGCTTATTTGTGTTTATATATATTTTATATATATATATATATTGTGGCTAGGTTGATTTTATTTTGACTTTGTCTTTTTTCATCTATTTTTATTTATTTATTTTTTTATGGCGCCTGTCATGGGCCAAAATAGTTCTTTTATTTAAAGATTGATATCCACAGCATACAGAAAGACATTTCCACATAAGAAGTGTCAAGCCTTTTTGTGATACCATCAGGAGCTACATCCAGCCCTGGGTTATTCTGCTCTGAAGAGTCTGTGTGTGTGCACCAGTGTGTGCAAGCCTGCACCACGGGTACCCCCCTTAAAATGAGTGACAGTGTACAAAAGGCTGCCCGCCTGTCTCTTGCCTAAGCTGAGATCAGGCCTGGCAACATTCCAGCAGAAACTCTCACCTTGAAGTTGATCCAGAATAAGGAAGGGATCACAGAGGGACCCACTGGATGGTGTTCCTGTGGTATAAAAGATTTAGTTTTTCTCAAACTCAGCTTAGGGTAGACTGAGGCAGAAGAGTGTGAAGGCAGCAGGCCTTCTTCTTTAATAGATGGCCACATTGGGAGAAACACTTGAGTACTTGGGCCATTCTGCTCCAGACCTCCCACGTCCTCCGCTGTCCCTGGATATCCACATCATCAGGCTGGAGTTTAAAAGGATTAGATGGTTTCTTAAGTCGAGGAAAATAAATGTGGCTCATCTGCCCTTTCCATATGGAATCTGATAAGGTGTGTGTGTGTGTGGGGGTGCAGCTGAACATCTTAAAACTAGAATTGTTCCAATGTGAATAAAAATTAGTCAAATCTAAAGTTTTCCTGAAGGTGAATGTGTGTGTGTGTGTGTGTGTGTGTGTGTGTAAAATCTTCATTTTGTTGTGTCTCTTAACCTGTATAGATTTTTATCTTAAAAAAATTACTTTCTCTCCAATGTTCTTTAAGGGATCTAAATTTTCTATTTCATGCCATCATTCAGCTTTGCCCAGGGTGGAGTTTTGTCTATCCCCTGTTGCTGTTCAGCATTGCCCAGGATGGAGCCATTTTGAAGAATGGTTTTCTAGAAAATGTTATTTTACTCTTCAATGTCATCTTGTTCAAGGGTCAAAAGGTAGCTGCGCAAACTCTGACTGGTTTTGTTTCTATCATTTGGCTTCAGATAAGATCAATTCTCTGTTTAGCAGTGCAGAGTATTCCTATCTGGCCTATCACAGCAGCAACCTCCTGGCTGCCCAATGACCCATGTTTTACTAAAACATGGCATTTAAAACAATGAGTGCAAGGTGACGCATCAGCATTATACTAGGCACCTGCTGCCCCAGAATTTCACATCTGAAAAGCAAAGTACTCTTTTCACTTGTCCAAATTAACCAGACGTTACCCATTGGTTTTTAGAATTACCACTCTTTTGCTAATTCGCTTTGTTTAGGTTTCTGGTTTCAGGGGTTTTTTGTTTGTTTGTTTGTTTGTTTTATTTTTTAGCCTGACTGTGCTTTAAAGTAGATACCTAATGCTGGCTGGAGGAGTGCATGCCTGCAGTTCCAACTCTTAATGGTGGAAGGAGCATCAGGGGTTCAAAGCTATCCTCGGCTACATATCAATTTGGTGGCTATCACAAACTATGTGAGATCTACATTAAAAAGAGGGGAAATGAGATGTATGTTAAAAAGGAGATGAGAGGAAGACAGACCTGGAAAGGTTGTTTTGAACATCACCAGATTTTTCTCTGTGTTCTTGGCTTTTGAAAGGCAGAGAACAAGGTTATACGGTTCTAAGGACACATTCTGGGAGGAGTGGGCTGGAGACGGGTGTCCCAGATGGCCTTTTTCTCATGCCATATACAATTTAGCCTCATCATCTGCCTTCGTTCATCATCCCTCTGTTTACATTCCAACTTGGTACAAGCGTGTCCTTGTCTGCTCGCTCGCCTATTTCTATCTCACATTTTTTTGGAGGCCGACTATAGGTATGTGAATCTGACTATGCACATATGTCTCAGAGCATGCAAGAGGGTGTTTGAGTTGTCCAGGGGTTGAACACGTACACTGCAATCCAAAGTATCACCGGCCACTCCACTGTGACTCAGCCTTCATCCACTGCTATCCATCTGCTCACCTGCTTTGGTAGAAACAGCAAGAAGAAGGGAATAAGAGCCAGTGCTCATATTTCATTCAAGCTGGCTGTTGTGTATGTTCCCTGGGAAAACAGGTCATGGGGGTAGGAATGGAGGTAGCAGAGAGTGCATATTCTTCAGTGAAAACTCTTTGGTTTTTAAATCTGCCCTCTACCATTGCCTACTCCTGGGTGCCTCGGTGAAAGGCAAGCGTGTCTGAGCTCTTGTTTCCACTTTCTAACCCACTGCAGAGAACATCTTTAGTAATAAACTGTCCCTTCAGCGTGTATTTAGTCTCTTCCGTTCAGCCTGAGTCTTCTTGTCTCCTGAGTCTGTTTGACACCGTCTACCTAAACAGTGAGGCTAACAAGCTGTCAGAAAGAACACCTGCTTTTACAGAAATAATAGCAATAAGGTGGTGGGTGTAGTGACTGTGAGACTGGCAATAATAGCTTTCCCCTTTTCCTTCCCTGGAGTGCCAGGCAATTCTCATGACGAGTTTCCTTACAGTATCTGGATAAGGGTGGTCACATTTTGCCTCAACACATAAATATATTTGCGGGGAAGTAAATACTCAAAGGCTTCAGTCTTCATATCTGAACTCATCCAGGAGCAAAAACAGCTCAGTGTCTGGATATGAACAGGCAGGTAGAGGAGAATCTAGTATTAACCAAATGTCCCCAATTTCAGAGAAGTGCAGAGGGAGAAGTGTCTCTCGTTAAGGATGCCGGTTCAGTGACTCCACTATATCAGCAGCTCCTATGTGGTTCTACCTCTCATGTTGCCGTCACATGGTTCTTCTGGCTACATTCTCAGATGTTGGGGGGGGGGGGGCCTTTGGAGGACAAGGAGATGATGCTTTCATATTCTGGAGAACATCGTGAAGTGAGCAAAGTCACCTCTCTAGCTTGGGTCACCTTACATGTCTGCCAGGCTCTTGTCCCAGATAGCAGGGAGCTGACCTCTCCAGGTGCCACCGAGTTACTCCTGTATCTAACAGTGCCATGGTTATGTTCTCTCTCATTTGCTTTTGCGTGTGCTCGAGCACGCACTATGGAAAATAAGACACAGCTCTACCTTCCCTCCTGTGCCAGAGATCCTGATGTCTGTGTCCTTTTGAGCATCTCAGCATCATTATCACTCGGCTTCTCACTCAGCGCCCCCCCCCCCCCCAGAAAATAAAATCGAAACTTTGGATTACGAATTGATTAGTAACTGATTTAGCTAACAAAACATTCCCTCTGGAAATACAAGCAAGGGTAGCTGTGCCATTCAGGTTTAAACCTGCTTCTCACTCAGCCAGTGAGACACTTTATAGCTGCAATTCCCTTGCTGGACTCAGAGTTTTAAAAAAAATTAATTCATGAATAATAAAAACCAATCAGTCTTGTTGAGTTTAAGAAGGATTAGGAGAAAGGGTGTTTTGTTTTGTTTTTCTTGCACAGAACATTTCAAATCTGTGTCGTCACCAAGTGTTCGGGAATGGCCTGAGCATGCCCGCCTGCCTTCGTAGCAAATGAGCTAGCTGTTCATTATAGAGAGGTGTAACACTGCCTTTGGCAGGTATAAGGCCAACTTACTGTTGACTCTTGGGGCTTCCTCGGCTTCCTCTCTTTATATGCCACAATCCCGTGCTGATTCCAGAGGCAACTGGTTGAAATGAAGACATTTTCCTATATAAATATCATATACGCAAACAGCCAAGGCTGTGGTATTGCTTGTTTATTGCTGATACAGAATCTTCCTGGTTTCAGTCCTCTTATCCTTAGGAAGTCACTGGAAATGCCTGTGCCTTTGGAAATCAGACTCATGGATTTGTTTGTTTGTTTGTTTGTTTTGATTTAATGTGTTTTCTTTGAGACAGGTCTCACTAGTTGGCTTGGAATCCGCTATGTAGACCCGGCTGGCCTCAAACTCCCAGAGATCCACCTGCTTTACCTCCAGAGGGCTGAGACTAAAGGCATGCACTGCCACACGAATGATTCATGATTTTTGCAGAAATTTTATTCTTCCTTCCCACAAATAATATCTACCTCCCTTGGCGATTAAACCAAGTCATTGACAAGCGCCAGGCATTTAGCAGGCATGTACTAGGCGTGCCACAAATGTTCGGTGTTAATGAAAGCGGGGTGCCTGAACTGGACGTGGCTTAACGTAATCGCTGAGCCTTGGATTTCTGTATGTATGACACAGAGGATTAAAGAAGAGATTACCAAAGGGGGAAGGGATGATGATTAGGAAAATTTCCTCTGAATGAGCGTGTATAGTCTCAGTTTGCTGAGTAGAGTGGCTTAATGAACTAGAGAATGCTCTGTTAAGTGTAGTTTAGATGAACAATGGTCTTTCTAGTATAAATCTCCTATAACATTTACTAAATCTTAAGTTTTCCTGATTAAGTAACACAATATTATAATCTTCTTGTCATTATTGTTACTGTCCCTGTTGCTTTGGCGAAGTCCCAAAGAACAGGGGTGTGCGCATGCGCACGTGTGTGTGTGTGTGTGTGTGTGTGTGTGTGTGTGTGTGTGTGTGTGTGTGTGTTTAGGGGATGAGAAAGGGGATGTTGAGGGAAGAGATTCCATTTTTTTTCCATTTTGTTGATTTGTTTATTTTAAATTTTTTGGCCTGGAACTCACTATGTAGCCAAAGATGACTTTGAACCTTCTCATCCTCCTGCCTTCATCTCCTAAGTGCTTGGATTACAAGCATGCATTACTACACTTCAGTTCAAATTATTTTAATTACATTTTTATTCATTTGTTTTGTGTTTCAGTATGTATGTGTATATGTGTGGGCTTGCGTGTGCCATGGACCCATGATCAGAAGACTCATATGTGAGTTGGTTCTCTCCTTCTGCCCCTGCGGGTCTCTGGGATCAAATTCAGATCCACTGGTTTGGCAGCAGGTACCCTTAAGGGTTGAGCTTTCTTTCCCATACCTCAAAGTATTAAGTGACCACCTTCTGCATTTTGCCAATATTAATTGGTTAGGCTGGTCAGAGCCTCAGGGGTTAGTAGGTAGAAGTGAGCTCCGCTCTCTGGTATGTGTCAATGAAATTCCGATTGTGTAAATAAGTCCATGGGACAGGTAGAAACCACGGCTGTTGAGTTTTGCTTTAGGAAGAAGCAGAGGCAAAATCCTTTCGGGGGACTCATATTTGCTTGGTGTCTTCTCCCCACCTCCGAGCATTTTGGACAACTACAGCAAAACCTTGCCAATAGCCGAGAAGGATGCTGCCCCGTCTCCCAATGGAGAACACAGGAAAGGAAAGGGCTGTGGGAAACCAGCTCGCATCAGTGTTGCATTGGGAGCAGAGGGGACCAGGGATCAAATCTGAACGGGGCCAGCTGGGGTTGGGATGCAGATAAACTCGGGCCGCTAGCAGGATACCAGTGAACCATAGCTGCTCCCCACTCACCTCCCAGAGCTAGTAACTACACTATTGTTTTATATGGGGTCTCCTTGCTGCCTGGATACGGGGAAACTAAAGGGCTCTAGAGCCCCCTACAGGCCTTCTCCTGCTCTGCAGCTCGTGGACAGGTGGGCCTTTTTAGAGCTGAAAGGAGGGAGGGGTGCATGGATGCCTCGGAAGCCAGGATCACAGGACAACACTAGTTTTTAGTTCTTTTGAGCCTTGGTGCAGCTCTGGAGCACTACAGCTGCGGAATGCCTTCCTCTATCACACACACACACACACACACACACACGAAGGACACACTCACTGCCTCTGCGGCTTGCCTGACCTTCAGACAGGCTGGCAAACGTTCCAGCCCCACTTATTCTGAGGAATGCCCTCTGGCTGCTGAATATGCAGAAGGATCACAGCCATCACAGCCAGGTGCGGAACTCGATGGCGGATTCAGTCTCTGTGGATGATCTTAATAATAATAGTAACAGTCACAATACCTGACATTTATTGGGTGCTTACTATGTGACAGCATTTTCCTAAAAATACTTCACACGTTAACTCACGGTTTTTTCACAACAGTCCTGAGAATCTTATTTCACAGCTAGATAAACGGGCATTAAGTTTCAACCCTTGCGGCCCTTCCTCAGGCTTCATAAGGGCGTTCTGGACAGACTCTCCTCTTCGTGGCCTGTGTTCCTCCCTCTTCGCGCCTCCCATCATCATTTCCGCTTCACTCTTTCTCCATCAGGTTCCAAATCAGAATTTGTGTGGGATCCTGGAACCAGTGCAACCATGATGAGCTCCTCTGTCGTCTCTGCCCTTTCCTCTCTGTGTCCAGTAACCCAGGGTTCCCAGCAAGACACCACGAGCATCTGCAGTTCGTTTACATCTCCATTCATTGTCTAATGGTCACCGGCACCCGAAAACTCTTATCCAAATATGCACTTGAGATCTATTCCTCCCTAAGGGCCTTCCCCCATTCTTGAGAGCTCCCTCTGTCCTGTGAAACCCTGCCCAGGTATCCCCCTCTGTGAGATCATCTCTTACATCCATCCCCTAGGGGGCTGGTTTTAGGTTACAATCCTGGCTTTGTAGAGTTGGTGGGTTAACTAAGAGCCCCCTGAGGATGACAGGGAGGCCAGAAGTGAGGAAAGGGGGGCCCCAGAGATACAAAAGGAAGGTTCAGAAAGTGCGACCAGGACTGGCTCTGCAGCTCCATACCTGCTGCTCAAGCTGAGCATGAGGGCAGGCTGGGAAAATGCAGACCCTCTCAGAAGCCGCTAGGCTGGAAGGGAGCCTCGCTGCAGACCTCGAGGCCCCAGATGAGTTCATTGTTAAATTTCCAGTTTTTTGGTTTTTTTTAAAGCTGATTGTTAAATACATGACTATTGAGCATGAAGTAGTATAGATGTGTAACTCTATACATCTTAATAAAGCCAAAGGTTATAATACACAAAGCTCATCATTTCCCGAGGCTCTAAGATGCTTTTGCTTTCAGCATCAGTGGGTCCAGGGACACACTGTATGGTGTCAATCTGCGACCCATCCCTCTCAAGTCCTCAGAATTGTCACACTGAAATGGAACACCATAGAAACTTCCGGAAATCCGTTATTGCCTCCTCTCACTCTTACATGTGTTCAGCATTGGCTACAAATGCGCAGGCTGGCTCCCTTACATCCTTCCTGCTCTGTGGCTCTGGATAAATGGCTGGACCTCTCTGAGCCATAGATCTCTTATCTTCAGTGAGCCTTTTTGTGGTGCCAGCACACACACACACACACACACACACACACACACACACACACACAACCAGGCAAACATAAAGAGTTTAAGCAGAGACTGGTACACAGTAAATGCTCAATAAGTGTAGACTCTTCTCTCCTTGTTCTGGACATATCTAAATCTCACAACAACAGAAGACTTCCGGGATAGAGGAATGTGCATTTCATGTCTGGAATCCAAGGCTCATTGCTTCCCCCCCCCTTCTGCCCCCCTCCCCATGGTATTGAACTTGAGTAGCTCTGACCGAGAAGCAGAAAATACTGAGTGGCTCAGGGGAACAGCTCTGGTGGACTAGAGGATTGTGCCCCAGGGCCTATGAGCCTTTGAGGTTAGGCTGCAGCAGATTGTGGAGCCGGTGAGGAGGCACAGATGAGTTCGGGCTGAGTGGAGCTAACGTCAAGCATAGCCAACCTGCATGAGCAGGGAAGGTTGGCAGATGGCTGTTGGCACACTGAAGTGCTGCAAAAAAAAAGGACCCTGTCCTCTGTGTGGGACATAGAAGTCATGCCCCGGCAGGCAGGACCTCCTCTAGTATTGGGAAGAGATGTCCCAGGCTATTCCAAGTGAGCATGCGCAGTGAGTGTCCTGGGCTGGACTGTGTTGACCATGCTCCTGTTTCTTGGGATGTCACAGCAGAATGAAAAGTTGAAAGATCAACGCAGTAGTCACCTAAGCAGCAGAAGCTGAGCAGAGGCCAAATGGGCAAGGGACCTCTGATTCGTGGTCACAGGGCTCCTCGGGCACCCGCCAGCTCTGGCCCCTAAAGGGCCATTTGCTCTGAAGTTTTCTGGCATTGCTAGGTCACTCCCAGACAGTCCCTAAGCAGGCTCAGCCGAGCCCACTTCCAAAAGTAAGCTAAGTGGGAGTCTATAGATTTCCAGTAATGGTTCCAGTTACCTCTACACACAGGCCTGAAGCTGCTGCATCTTGCTGTTTGTTAAGATCCCAATTTGTTTTTAACTCCGGATTCATAAACTGATGCACTTGGAAGTGACTGGGTCTAGAATGGGTAGCCTTGAAAAGTCTGTCCTGACTTTCTACTTCTCATAGGAGTCTGGTCTTTCCCTGAGCAAGTCTGGGGCCTGCCTGGATCTGAATTACACAGATTGGAGGGGCCGCCAATAAATATGATACATTTAAGGATGCTTCCTTAGGCTGAACTGCTTTTGTGGTGTACCTTATAGCTGTACAGTTGTTCACTGACCATGAAGGCCTGATTGAGAGGATGGGTGAGGGGTGGGGGAGAGCATCTGAGGCCTTGAAGGTGTTGAGAGGTTGAGGGACCGGAGCCTGTTCGTTGGATGAGAGCAGCCCCAGCGCTAACATGTGCCCAGATGCCCTGAAGGCTGCTGTATTTGGTTCTGTAGGTGCCCTCTCTGCCGTTCAAGTTGAGAGCTTGATTGCTTTCTGCTCTCGTACTAGGTATAGGGTCCTGCAGTTGTCAATCTACTGGGAGGGAAGGAAGTGGTACCCTGGCTTGCTCTTACTGCTGAGGATCCCAAGGCTTAGGAGTAGGAAGCAGGCTGGGGCCCTGAGTTGGGCATTTGCTGGCTGTCAGGAAAAACAAAACAAAACAAAAGCCCACTTCTGGAGAGGTGCTGGGATCTTCAGGCTCTGAGGTCTTGCTGAGCAGGTTTGAGGGCATGCCCGAGTGCTGGGACACTGGAGGGGAGGAAGTTGCTGTGGGCAGTAGAATTTGCACTTAGGTCTTGACAATTACTCTAAGTAGGAAACTGTCCTGCTTCACAGAGTACACTGGAAGAAGGGAGACACTCGGATCCACGGAATCAGGTCCAAAACCAAGCCATTTCCTGCAATAGTTCTGAAGTCTGTAGGCCTGGAAGCACCATGGCTATTGCATTTCATGATGATCCAGCGTGGGCCAATCTTCACATGCTCCCTGCATATGAATAAACAGAGCAGGATGGGGATGTGGAACCCCTAAGAGGGCCTGTGGCTATTCAGAGGATTGGGGCATCTTTGAAAGTATCAAAGACATAATCTCAAGATGGTCCACTAGAGCAGGATTGGGAGAGCAGAGAAGCAAATGCTCTATATGTCCTTGTCCCATTGTTCTCTGTTTTCCAAGTTGGTCCTTCTGCTTGCCCCATGACAAAGCCTGGTGGGGTGGAAGCTGAATCAAAAGCTCAGGTCTTGGTGGGGGAGGGGTGCATTGACAGCGAATGGATACAGGGACTGCTCTGCATGCTTGGTGAGGGCTGGCCCCCTCACTAGGCTCTTGCTACACTAAATGCCTCACAGAGCCTGGCTGGGCCATAGGAGCTGGCAAGGGACAGCAGATCACCTGCCTCAAATGCCATTAATCTTGTGTCTCTGCGGGCTCTTGTCATCCTGTGATAGCCTCCCCGGCACCAACTGTGGCAGGGAGGACATGAATGAGGCCTTGGATGCCTCTCCATGGTAGGCCAGGATCCTGGAAAATACCATCTGCCTTTTCCGAGTCTTCTGTTATCAATTCCCCAGGTGAGCAGACATCAAGGAGAGCCCTGGCTGGTGAAATTCCATCGTTATTCCCTTGACAAGACCTTGGCCTTGAGGTCATGGCTAGATAAGAACCTCCAAAACCATGTGTGGACCCCACACACACACCCCAAAGGGGCTTCTAGAGAGAGACCCGGAGCCCAAGACTGCACATTGGGCAGCAGGGATCCTAATCTCCCACTCTAGATTCCCTTGTCTAGTTCATCCTTGGCCACAGATTGACCAAGTGCAGAGCACAAGCCACCTGGGTGCCAGACAGATAGAGTCTGACCCTGACCATGAAAATCCCAGCTGTAGTCTGGGAATCTCTGTTTCCTTTACATCAAGAAAACCAAAGTTATCTGGGCATGTCAGTGATGCATTCCTATAATCCTAACACTCAGCAGCCTGCAGTAGGACTAATGAGAGAGCAAAGGCAGCCTGGGTTAACCAGTAGGACCTTGTCTTACAAACAAATAAACAAAACAATAAGAAAACATGGCGGGTTGCTAGCCTTAGGATTATGCCAAATAAAGTCACTGGGATAAACTGTAGAAGAAAGGAAGGAAGGAAGGAAGGAAGGAAGGAAGGAAGGAAGGAAGGAAGGAAGGAAGGAAGGAAGGAAGGAAGGAAGGAAGGAAGGAAGGGGAGAGAGAGAGAGGAGGCCAGATAGAAGGTCTTTGATTCAGCTGTATACTTGGTGTTCAGAAAAGGACCTCCAAGCTATGCAAGGTCCCAGCACTTGGGAGGTGGAGACAAGAGGGTCAGAAGTTTAAAGTCATCCTCTGCTACATATCAAGTCAAAGGACAGAGAGCCTGGGGTATGTGAGGCCTGTCTCAAAGGAGAAATAAACGAATAAGCAAGTAGCTGGCCTGTGCACTTAACCCTGTAGAATAACCTCTTCATTGAGATTGATGGGGACTGTTGATTAGGTGTGGTGGCCCATGCTTATAATCCCCATACTTAGGAGGAGGGGGACCAGAGGTCAGTGTCGACCTAGGCTACACGGTGTGTTTGAGGAGAACCTAGGATACACAGAACTCTGACGAATAGAAGAAAGACAAAAGGCAGTTGAGATGGATCAGTTGGTGAAAGCCTTCGCTACCAAACCTGATGATTCAAGTTCCATCCCTGACTTCTACACATGAACTGAGGCATGTGCACCCTACACACAGCCCCACGAGATGGAAGGTCCTCTGTTCTTTGTTTCAAGACATTGCAACTAAAGCCTGGAGAACTTCTTTGACTAGCCCAGGGTTGCTCAGCTTTATACCACAGAGTGAGACTCAATCTTGAATCTGGCTTACTAGGTAGGTGTTCCTGTGTTTTGTCCAGGCCTCTGGCCTCAGTTTGCCTCTTTCCAGGTGTGCCTAAATGGCAGGTGTCAGTGCTGTGGAAGGAACTAGTCATTGTGGTGGTGTTTAAAGGTACAGAATGGGACAGCTTATGGGTGGATTGGTTGACATTTTTGTTGGTTTTTGAAACAAGAGTCTTGCTGTGTAGACGAGGCAGACATTGAACTCTCAACAATCCGTCACTTCCCAAGTGTTAGAATTGCAGGCATGGTGCCTTGCTTGGTTGTTCTTCAATTCAGTGTGAAACCCTTGTTTAAACAGGTCACTGGCTTTGGACAATTCACAGAAAGCATTCATTCTGTGGTGGGGTAGGAGGCTTCCTGGGAGCTCTGGGCTCTTAGACAGCCCTCTAAGTATTTGTCTCTTCTGTGGAGTGGGTATAGCAACGAGCTCCTACAAGAGCCAAGGAGACACAGCATGGCCTTGGTGAAGCGTCCTTAGCTCCAGGACTCAGGTCTAACAATACCTTCCTTCTTCCCACCCATCATTCGTTACACCCATAGTCAGTGTCACCCCTACAAATGACGAGTTCTTTCGTTGGGGAGCGGGGTAATGCAACCAAGGTCATCTAGAAGGGAGGCTGGGAAAATAGTTGGGTGACAAAGTCAAGCAAAGCAATTTTTGACAACAAAGGAAGTCAGGGTGTGACTTTTTCTCAGAGGCTCTGACCTCAAAGGCAGTTCCCAAAAGAAGCATCAAGAATATGACCAAAGGCAGCATGGCTGGGAACAGGGATGTCCAAGGTGACCATGTTGAAGGGGACTGTACTCTCCAAGTATATAAATATCACTGGTCACAATGGGTCTCCTGACTTTACAGTCACAGCCCGATGCCCCAGACCAGCTGTCCCTGCTTTGTACTGTGAACTTGGTGAGAGTTCATGCAAGTCTCCGAGGGAACTTAAGTAATTGTGGCAGCTACTGGTCAGGTTCCATCCAGAGTAAGAGATGGCCAAGCGAGATATCTATAAACATTCTCATCTTGGCAGCAAACCTGCCCAGCAGAACCCATGCTGCTTTTTCCTGGAGGACCATATGAGCCAGAGCCTGCAAGAAAGAACCTTGCTGAGGATGGAGGGAAGGTGATGTGGCATGCATGGCCTCTCCTGCTCCAGGCCTATCCCCGCCCTTGAGAATTTGCCTAGCGGTAGATCCCTGCATGGGTAACCCTCCTTTTTCTCATGCTACTGGATGCTGACGTTGTCTTTCTAGAAAAGCTTGAAAAATCATTTGGAGAGGTAGAGTTTGAAATAAGAACGTATCAAGCCTGGAGATGATGGCAAATGCCGGCCTGGAGAGACTTGAGAAGAGAGAGAGAATATTGAAGCCAATGAATCTTTTAGAACTCACTTCATCTGGAAACACCATTATTGTAGTTTCTGTGGACATAATGAAACACTGACCAAAAAACAACCTGGAGAGGAAAGGGTATTATTTGGCTTATATTTCCAGGTCTAATCCCATCACTAAGGGAAGTCAGGGCAGGAACTCAAAGTAGGAACCTGGAAGATAACATCCTTATTTCAACCCAAAATCACCTGCCTAAGTATGGCACCACCCACAGGGAGCTGGGCACACCAATTAATAATCAAGATGGTCCCCTGCAGACATGCCAACATGTTAATCTGATCTAGGCTCTGTTTGCCCACAGCTCTAGGCTATGCCAGGTCGGCAATTAGAGCTAACTGAGCAGGCATCCTCCTCATTTGAACGTGTAAATGGCCTTTTCTTTCCTGAAGGATAGCCTTGTGGACACCTTTTCTCTTTTGATGTTTTGTGACATGGTGTCATCCCTGTATTAGGGCCAAGTTGGTTGACAGTAGATGGAGTCGGTTATATCCTGTTGAAAGGTGTATGTGTGTGGAAGAGTCCCCTGACCCAAGCCCAGCAACCAGAGGCTAGTTATAAGCCAGATTTAGAGGCTCTGTAGGAAGCCTGGAAACAGAAAGCAAATATGTAGGAACACATACCTGTGTCTGGTGTCCTTAAAGGCCCAGCTCCTCTGGCAGGGCTCTGGCCTATCCAGTATTCTTCTTGAGACTGGAATCTGCCTTTCTGTACTGGGCCTTCAGCTGACTGGAAAAGGCCCAACACTTGGAAGGACAGTCTGATTTCACTTGACAATTTAAATGTTCATCTCCTCCAATAAAACCTTCAAAGAAATGCCTAGAACAATGCCTGGACAAGTATTTTGGCACTCTTTGAACTGGTTGTGTTGACACATAAAATAGAGTTATCAGTAGTTATGCATTTGGAAAACTATACTATATACTACAACTGTGACTTATGTCTTCCAGGACCTGGTAGTATATTAAAGCTTTTGAAAAAAAAATCCTGCAGTAAAGAAACCTATTTGATTTATTCATTCCAAACTGTCTGTCTATTTGACCATGGCACGTTTTGTAGGAAAGGGGCATGTTAAATTCCCGTGGAGCTGAGTCTAAGGCACGATATGCTGGGACCACTAACTCTAGCAATGTGTGTATTAGCAGATGCCAGAGCCTCCTCTGTCTGTAATACTTGCCTTCTTCTCCCCTGTGCCAACTCATGATCAAGGCTACTGTGTGACTGAAGCTTCCAGGTACCCTCACGGCACGGCCCAAAGGCATCTAGAAAAGAAGGGCCTCAGAGACAACATCTAGGGGTTGTTTTTGGCTTTTGTAACAGCCTCCCAGTGTAGTCTAGGATGGCCTAGACCTTTCAGCAGCTCCCCAGCCTCTCACCTCCATCTCCCGGCTGCTGGGATCTCAGGGATAAACACTGATTGGTACTTGGTACTTGGTGGGTACTCACTCACTCGGTGCTCAGTTCTCAGCCTGGTGAACACAGTCTGCTTCATCTTTCCGATCTCCCTTTGAGGTTAGAAAGACAGATAAACAGGCCCAGAGAGGCTGTGGGATTTTGTAGCAAGTCAGTCTTTGGATCCTGACCCATGTGAACTCAGAGCGGTGACTGGACCCGATCTTGCCCTGGTCTTACTGTGTAAGGGCAGCCCTGCAGAGCAAGGATCCTCCCAGCCATACTGCTTGAGTGTCTCAGTTCATCTGAAAGCTCTCTGCCGACAGCAAGTACCTTCAGTAGCAGAAGGGAGACAGGAGAAGAGATCAGGGTTGTGTGAGCCCAAGGCTGCTTTAGAGGAGAGGCTGGCCCAATGTTCCTACTTCCAGGGGGATTGTCAGAAAAACATGGGCACAGAATGGCCCCAAGCCACCATCTGCCTTGCTGGCGAAAGATCTTGCTTAGTTCTGGTTTTGTTAGCCATGTGCGGGCTCAGAGTTCTTAAAGGTAGCCCCCACAGCGTCAGCCAGGTAGACATGGCAACAAACAGAGAGACCAGCTAATTAGGAGAAGGAACTTTTGATCTTTGGCTGTATCTTAGAGAAATCTGCCTACTCTCTAGTACCCAGCGCCTGTATGTTGAACACTGATTTGCGTGAGGACATTCCATCATGTGTGTACAGGTGTGCATGGGAACATGTGTGTGTGCTTGAGCGTGCATGTGCACATGAATGTGTGCAATTGTGTGTGCATGTGAGCATGTTATGTGTGTGTGAGCCGTGTGTATGTGAGTATGTGAGCCTGTGTGTATGAACATGTGTGTAGCCAAGTTGTGTGTGTACGTGTATGACCCAGCATGAAGGCAGAAGGGAACCTGAGGCTCCTGGAAGCCTATAGGAAGACATACCAATAGATGTGGACACTCAGCGGTGCTGTTCTCCAAAATAAGCTAAGTGAGGAAAATATTGAGAATTTACATTGTCTGGTGGGGAGGTGGTGGGCAGGTGGGGGGGGGTCAGAATTGGTTAACCCTGGGATAGGAGCAAAGGGTGTCTCATGCCAGTTTCCTCTTCAGGCAGTAATGGAACTAACTCTAACTTGGGCCTATGAGTCTACAGGCTGATCAAAGGCCTATGTATCTGGAGAGATGGCTCAGAGGTTGAAAGCATGTACTGCCCTCACAGAGGACCGAGTTCAGTCCTCGGCACCTATGGCTGTCTGTTGGCTCATAAATGCCTATAACTCCAGCTCCAGGGGACCCAGTGCCTCCAGCCTCTGTAAGCATCCAATGCACATGCATGCGCTAACCCCCATACACACAATTAAAAATAAAATTAAAAAAGTGAAAATCTATATGGCCTCTCTGAGCAGCTACTCATAGGACAGATAGTAAGAAATCCCGGAGTGTGCAGGAGGCCCATTGTGGCCAGGATGTAAGCTACATAAAGAACTTAGCTGTCTTCCCTACCCAGCAGCCTCCCTGGACCTTAAAGGCAGAGTCTCATAAATTAGGCTGGCCTTGAATTCACTGAGTAGCAGAAGATGACCTTGGATTCCCCAATCTTCTTCCTCTACCTCCCTAGTATGGAACCACAGATGTTCAATACCGGGACCAGATCTGTTTATCATTTCAGTTTTATTAGAGTTGCTTGTAGGAACATGGGTTAGGGGTTTTTACAACAGCTTGGCACTTTACTAATAACTGCGCCATTAAAGAAAGTGCCCCCCCCCAAACTATTAACTGTTAACCTCCCTTGTGGAGGGCGGAATCTTCTGAGCCCCTCCTCTCAGACTTTTTTGATTGATTTTTATTTTGTTTTGAGACAGGTTTTGATTGATAACATGGGTATAAATATCTCCTTCTTCTACCTGAAGCCATTTGTGGCTTAAATTTTCTTAGGAAGAATCTCAGAGGCCAGAGGTTGTAGCACACATTTATAATCCCAGTACCTTGGGAGGCTGAGACAGCAGAATTACTGTGAATTTGGGACCAACCGGAGCTGCAAAATAAGACCCTATCTCAAAAGTCAAAACGAAAGGGAAAAAATGGATTTTATATTTTTTATTTTCATATTTAAAGATTAAACATATTTTTGTTGCATATTTCCAACATATCATGGTCCTTACAGACATCCCTAGGCCAGTGGCTGTGCTTCAGGAGGAGTCCTGGTCTCTCTGGGGAAGGCGAAGGATCAGAAGTGGAGAGACCAAAGGGAAGATTGTCTGAAGAAGCCTAGAGACTCTGAGGGGCACCCAGGTGGCTGGAGAGGCTGGGGACAGGCAGCTAGACTGTTCTACAATGTCCAGTTCACTTCATGGAAGACTTTGAACCTCATTTCTGCTGTCCCCAGGGCCTCTCCCAACCTCACGTGCCCTCACATACCTTCTTCTCTTTACTCAAAACACTTCTCAAGGGACACCTTGATGAAACTGTACCTTTCTTTCTTTGACATGAGATACAATCTGGATTGAAGTTTAAGAGCAAGCGCTTACTGCCTTTGCAGAGAAGCCAAGTTCAGTCCCTAGCACCCATGCTTGGCAACTCCCAACTGCCTGTGATTCCTGCTCCAGGAGGTGTGATGCCTCTGGTCTCTTCAGGAATTTTTATTCACATGTATGCCCACCTAGCTACAAAACATATCTACATAATTTTTTAAAATACAATGTTAAGTTGAATGTGATGACTCATCCCCAACTCGGGTGGTAGAGTCTGGAGGATCAAGAAGTTCAAAATTAGCCTCCACATCATGTTTGAATTCACCCCAGGGTACTTTAGCACTTATTTAAGGGGAAAAGGAGCCTGGTGTAGTAAAATATACCCACATTCCCAGGACACTTGGGAAACTAAGACAGGAGAATTGGGAGTTCAAGGTCACCTTCAGATGCAAAACAAGTTTAAAGTTATCCTGGTCTGTAGGCCCCTCAGATTGGAAAAATAAAATAATAACAAATAAGAGGCCATTCGTGTTGTGCAGACAAATGAACAGGTTAGGAGAGTGACACGTGACCTGAATTACTTGTCCCATGCACTTCCAGTCACTTAGGCTGCTCAGTGCAAAAATCAGGTCCTGTTGGTTCAGTAGGGCCATTGCAGTGGTTCCTAGTTGGTCTGAAACTCTTGTAGTTGACATGGATAGTGACTATGCTGTTTCCAAAGTGGGTGTTCTGGGGGTGGGGGTGGGGGGAGGTTCTTCTTGATCTCCTGATAACTTTGCAAGCAGGCACCAGAAGCAGCAGAGCTCCTAAAGCTTCCTTAGCCTAGGTAACCCACCCATGACTCCACCTGACCTAGCCACGGCATGGGTGGGTGGCTCCTGGAACTAACAGCTCATGGGTGTCAATCAATCATCATCAATGACAGGGCCCATGTCAACGATTCGGCATCAGACTGCAGCTGTTTACATCTCCAGAGTGCCCGGGTCCCAGTTACCAGACAGCTTTGAGGAACCATCAGGGAGTGAGGAGTTTGGTGTGGTGTGGTGTAGGGGAGAGGGGTGAAGTCACTTTGGCTAAGAAGTGCTGATCCAGCATATTCCATCTCCTTACACTGTTGTCCATATATTCCCAGTTTTTAGCTACCTGGCTTCAAGGCCAGAAAAATCAACTTCTTGTCTGAGGTCACTCAGGCAGCTAATAGCCATAGGTATAATCGTGAGACCAAAAGTGATATGGGGGGGCATTCTTGTTACTGGATCACTTCCTGGGTCTCTGGTGGGTAACAGTTAGTGACCAGAGACAGGCTGGGAATGGAGTTAGGTCTGGGTGAGATGTGAAGGAGGAAGAGAAAGCAGAGGTGGAGCTGATGTTCCTGGAGTGTGGATAGGATATTGAGAGGAAGGACAGAAGCCTGGCAACAGGCTTTTTCCTTAATCCAGCATGGACAGTTTATCTCCATAGACTTCACTCAGGCGGCTCCCTGTAAAGATCTCAGTTCAATACCATTAGTGTCTATCTGCAGAGGCCCTTCATAAAACTGATTAAAGTGGGCTTTTGCATGTGGGGTGGGGACCGTGGGCCTAATCACATTTAAGCACTAGATGGTATCTAATTATCTGTGTAGAGCAACCAGGCTCAGGGCCTCCTGGAGCCAGGGGCCCCCTAATTTGGTTTGCGAATATATGAGCTAAGGAAGCAGAGGGAGGTCCTTAGGGGAGTGGATTTTTGGAGGTTAGGAATAAAGCACCAGGGCCCTGAAGGAGAGCTGTGACTGCTCCTTTAGTCTTGAGGGGTGAACTCTGCCGGATATGGCCCCAGGTGTATTTCTGATGGTTGGGCCTCGTTCAGAAGAATGGAGCAATCGTGTAAGGAGGCTTTTTGCTTTGCTTTTGCACACTCTCCTTTTGGTCATTTTCCCATTCAAAAATCATAAAGTAATATTGGGGCCCAGAGAGGCTGCTCTCACTTGGTGCTTTTCCAGAGGACCTGGGTTCAGCTGACAGCTCCCACATAGCTCACAAACGTCTGTAGTTCCTGTTCCAGGGGATCCAGTGCTCCCTCCAGAGGCCCTTGAATGCCCCATGTGTACAGAGGTACATGCAAACAAAACATTCACACACATAATATTAAAACAAAATCTTTTGTTGGGTGCCGGCGGCACGCGCCTTTAATCTCAGTGCCTGAGAGGCAGAGGCAGGTGGATCTCTGTGAGGCCAGCCTGATCTGTAGCGTGAATTCCAGGACAGCCAGGGCTACACTGAAAAACCGTGTCTCAAAAAACCAAAAAGCAAACAAAAAAGTGATACAGGACTGGGATGTCGTTTAGTTGGTAAAGTGCATGCCTAGCTGGCACAATGCCCTGGGTTCAGTACCCAACACCCCATAAAATCAGGCACGCTGACTCGCACCCCTAATTCCCTCGGTACTCAGGAGGTAAAGGCATTCATTGGCAGCTTTGTAAATCTCTTCAGTAAGGTCTGGCGAGATGGCCAGCAGTTAAGAGCATTTGCTGCCTGTACTGTTAAGTTTTGTCAGCTTGACAGGAAAAGCACAGTCACCCAGAAAAGGAGCCCCCCATTCAGCCAAGGAATTGCCTCCATCTGATTGGCCCGAAGGCTTTGTCCGTGGGGGCAGTATCTTGCTCAGTGGTTGATTGGGAAGGTCCAACCCACTGTGGGCAGTGCCACCCCCTAGGCAGATGGTCTTGGGCTGCATAAGAGAACAAGAAGCCTTAGTCCACAGCCTCTCTTCAGTTATTACCTCCAGGTTTCGGCCTTGAGTTCCTGCCCCGATTTCCCTTGGTTCTGGGTTGTGACCTGGGAGCTGTAAAAGGAAATTAACCCATTTCTTCCCACCTTGCTTTTGGACAGTATTTTATCACAGCAACAGAGAGGCAAAGTAGGTCACTGCTCTTCCAAAGGACTTGAGTTGGATCCCCAGCATCTAAGTTGGGTGTCTCACAGTCTCCAGGGCCAGTGGATCCAATACTCTCTTCTGCTCTCTGCAGGCACCTTCATGCATGTACAAGTGTGTGTGTGTCTGTGTGTCTCTGTGTATAATACACCCAATATAAATTTTAAAAATAAAAGTCTCTAAAGTGAATTTATAGCGAAACCTTGCTGTTCCCATTTTGCAGATGGGTAGAGTGAGGACTCAAGTTGGTTAGGTGACAATTGCTTAGTGGCAGGGCCAGGAGCCAAACTGTCAATGATCTGGCTTTGGATCCTTTCTGTTATATAATGTCCCTCTGGTGTACTCAGCAGGAGGCTCCTGGTGGTCACATCTGAGACTCTTCCTGTCCATCTGTTTGCTTCCCAATGGCAAGATGAAAACTTTGAAGGGCTTTCTTTTCAGTCTCCTTTTGGGAGTCTGTCTTTGACGAGAGCAATCATCGGAGGAGTGAATTGGGTGAGTTTTGCCAGCTTTGTTTGCATCTGTCTGCTGTCTGTAGTTATGGCAGAAAGATCAGAGGTTCAGAGACAACAAGATAGTGTTGGAAGTGAAAATGCTTGCATCTAAGCCTGATGTGTTGTTAAGGCGCGCAGGAATGAACCACAATACCAGTAACCCACACTAGAGTTTATTTAGAAAGCTCGAGGGAAGAGTATAGACAGAAGAGAAAGAGAGAGAGGAATGTGGGGTCTTTGGCTTATAAGGGGTGCAGGTGGCACACGGAGTTTACATGGCCATGTCTGATCATGCATATGGATGAAAAGGGGCATCCCTTCGCATGCGGCATGCTCTGGTGGTGCTATGCATTTACCAGGCAATTACCACGGGCCAGAAATGCCAACATGATGACCGGGGTTGAATCCCCGGAACCCATGGGAAAGTGGAAGGAAAGAACATTCTCCTGCAAGTTATCCTCTGTCCTCCATCATGAGCCACGGCTCATGCGTGTGAAACACACACACTAACTAGTAATCACTAATCCTGTGAGCTTGCATGCCAGACCCCTGGCACCATGCTTTTCAGACCTCCCAAGACCCTTAGGAGGCTGGTTTTCTTCTTGCCTGTAGTGAAGCCATACTCTAATCCTAGTTTCTGAAGCCACACACATTTTAAAGTACACTCTGGCCCCAATACACCCCACTTCATGCTGTGACCATCCCTGCAACACACGCGCACACCACACACACACACACACACACACAAAACCAAAAACAATAGCAAAGTATAAGAGAACCCTAAGCTCCAGGCTAGCCTTGGCTACTGAGTACATGAAACCTTGTTTCCAGTAAACAAAATAAAACAAAACAGCAAACCAGGCTGGGTGGTATAGACCAGGCTAGCCACAGACTCATAGAGATCATCCTGCTTCTGTCTCCCAAGTGCTGGGATCAAAGGTGTGAGCCACTACCTCCTGGCCCGAGGATTCTTCTTATATTACTCTACTTTTGATAGCTTATGTTCAAAACATAGTATGTTTACATAATTAAACAGTATCATTTTAAATAAAATTAGCGGAATGCCAAGGTATAGGAGAGACTCAGTGAGTATGATTTCTCACTGATATTCTCTTCCCTAGCTAGTTTCAAATTAAGAGACTGGATGGCCATGGTGCACACCTTAACCCCAGCACTCAGAGGACAAGGCAGGCAGATTTCTGTGACTTTTGAGGCCAGCCTGGTCTACAGAACAACAACCAAGGCTCCATAGTAAGAATGTGTCTCAAAAACAAAAGATCCAACAAATAAATGCATAAAAACTAATTTTCCTTCACATTCTAAACCTGATTTTCCATAAAAGGAGCTGATTTTTGTTTCTTGTCAACACAATTACTGAGCGCCTGCTGTTTACTTGGCATCAGGCTATACGCTGGGGCCACAGTTTGAGCAGTCCCTCAGTGTACCTTACCCTGCAAGGTCTGAGACTGCAGAGAGAAGCTGTCTGCCTGTGAAGAACAGCAGTGGAGGGCCTGGGTTGGGGTTAGGGGTGGGGAGGGGGACAGTATGCTGCTCTGTGCTAGGCATCTCAGTTTTCCATTCTGAGAGGAGGAGCCGAGTCTATTTCTTGGTCCTTGTAAATGCGGAACCACTTGGCTGATACAATTTCTGTCTTGTGGGGCAGGAAGCACTGAACAGGGTTCTTCCCACCTACAAACAAATACTACCAACCCCTCCCTGCTCCTCCTGCTCCGTGAGCTTGTAGGCTCTGCCGTGCTTACAGTCCTGCAGGAACACAGGCTTCCCACTCTGCCCCTACCCTACTGTAATCCACAGCCCCTGGCTATGCCACCCCCCCCCCCAAACTATACATTTTATCATCCTTTACCAAGACCTCCCCCTCCGCCATGAAGAAAGGTTTGTAGGGACCAGAACACCTCCGCTCCAGGCTGTATTGTAAAATCCAGAATTACATAACAGCTGCATTATGGAGCGATTATTAGCTTTACTTAAAGATGTTCCCTTTGCATGCGGATTAGCTTCGAGTTCCTTTAAATAGCTAGCTTTGCTGAAGCATTGGTGTGGGAGGAGAAAGGAGGGGCTGGAGAGAAAGGGGGGGCTGCAGAGTGGGAGATTGTGAGGCAACCATAGGCTTTTGGAACTTCCCCTTCCTCAGCTGGGAAACCAGCAATCACTGGCTAGGCCTATTACTTAAGGATACCTTCTTATCCTTCAAGCCTGGCCCCCCTCTTCCAGGAAGCCTTCCCTGACTTACTTCTCAGGAATGCTAGTCGATGTTCCTCTGTGACTGCATTTGTGACCCAACTGGATACTTGAGGACATTTTAACACCCAGTGGCTTTATTGCCACTGATTTACCTGGTGGGTTTTTTTTGAGGATAGGGTCTAACTAGGTAGCTATGGTTGGTTTGAAACTCACTATATGGCTACATAGCTTGGTCTCAAACTGAAGGCAATCCTCCTGCCTCTGTTGAAATGGTAGGATTACAATCGCGAACCACACTATGCCTGGCTGCTCTAAATGTCTTTAGGTGTAGTTTGTTGTATTTGACTAAATAATGTGTGGTACTCAAATTAAATAAAGAAGTGCATAGTATCTACTGTCTGCAGGAAGGAAATGTGTTTCCCTACAGGTGAAAGGGACACCCTGTACCCTAGGAAGCACAAAACATGTTGGTGAAGAACCCTGTTTTGGCTCCCATAAGGCCGAGGGAACCCTGGGTTCTGCTCTGGTAGGTGTAATCCCTAGGAAACTCTACCCCCATCTACAAAGCCAGTACTTGCTGTTCCAACCCCCTAGTGTTATTGCAAAGGCTGCTAATGTTCCCATGCTGATGGTGATGTCACAGTGGCTTCCAGATTGTTTTCCAATGCCAGGCTAAATTCTCCTCACATTGCTTCCCCACTCCACCTGCTTTTCATTTACATCCTCTCTCTCAGTTTTCCCAATTGAATTGAGCTGATTGATCAGCACAAGCTAATGGGCAGGAGTTTTGGTGTAACCCTGGCCCCCTGTAGCCCAGCTGTTCTCATCCTATGGTTCTTGACCCCTTTGGGGGGGGGTCAAATTACCCTTTCGTAGGATTGCATACCAGATAACCTATATATCAGATATTTACATTATAATTAATATCAGTAGCAAAATTACAGTTATAAAGTAGCAACAAAATAATTTTGTGGTTGGCAGGTCACCACAGCATGAGGACCTGTATTAAAGGGTCTCTGTGTTAAGAAGGTTGAGAACCACTGTGCTAGCCTGTCTGTTCATCTGTCACACCCATCGTCCTGAAGTCCACTGTGGACTGGAGGGGCTAGGAGCTAGGTGCAGGCCCCCCTAGCTTGGTGTCTTGAACCCAGTCCTCTGCCCTCTCAGAACCTCTGAGTTTGTCCCTAATGCACTGGAGTTACATCTTCCCCCACCTCACTTGTGACTCAAACCTTCACACCACTCACAACCTACCCAGGCCCTGGGCGTGGCCAGGTCTGTGGAACCCAGATGCGAAAGCAGCAGAATGGTGCTTTCTCCAAGCCAGTGTGGCGGGTGAAGGGAGATGGCATTTGGGTACAGTCCAAAACAGCCCTGAACCAGAGCCGGAACGAGTGGAACATGCTTGCCTTCTGAGCACTAAGGCATACAACATATGGAACCTTTTTGTTTTAATCTAACACGCCCTCCCCCACATTGGGAATCAAACCCAGAGTCTTGAACATTCTCAGGGAGTCAAGCACCCCTCCTCATAGGGCAGTTATCACTAACCTTTATTTTATTTCAAAACAGAGCTTCACTAAGTTGTCCAGGCTGGCTTTTACCTAAGTGCGTGTGTAGCCTAGGTTGGCTTTCACTTCCTATCCTTCTGCCTTCCATCCTCTGTCTCCTGAGTCATGAGATCACAGGTCTACACTACCAGGCTTAGTTGGATGTGTTTTGTTTTTTTCTTATCTATCTATCTATCTATCTATCTATCTATCTATCTATCTATCTATCTGTCTATCTATCTATCTCTTCTTCCTTTCTCTCTCCCCCCACTTCCTTTATTATCATATAGCCCAGGCTATGGTCAAACTCCTGACCCTCTTGGGTCTACCTCTCAGGTGCAGGCATTATAGGTGCCATTTATAATCTCTTTTAAAAGCATTTTATTGGAATACGTTTTGCATTACAGACCAGATCTCATCACAACACCGAACCCTGAGTGCCCATCATAGGTGCCTCGCATCACCTTGGTAACATCAGACTAGTCACAGCTGAGGAACCAACTCTCTCCATTACTGTGAACTGTATAAAAAAAAAACTCCTTACCCCTTTTCAAACTTACTGGTTTTTCCTTCAAACCCCATTCTCCTACCCTTGGGTCAGCCCTGGTCTTTGACGTTCTCTCTGGAGTTCCTTGCCTTTTGTGATGCTAATAGTTCGAGGCACACAAGCCCGGCCCCTTTTCAACTCTTTTGATGTTGTGGTGTTAAAAGGCTGTGAATTGTTAGAAGTTGAGTTCAGAACTCAGAAATGTGGGGTTTGGGGAGTGGCTTCAGGTAACCCTCGGCGGGCGGCCGGGAAGCCACACAAATTAAAGTAGCCCTCTCTGCCTTACGGGGGGAGGGGCGGTCTAGTGGGGCTGAGCTGGGAAAGGGAATTGGCTCCTCCCGTGTTTTCTGTGGGTGGATCCCTGGAGCAATCATTAAAGGTATTCTTTGCCTACCCCAGGAGCTAGGGATTATGAAAGGCGGAGGGAGGAAGGCCAGGAGGGTGGAGTAACATTAAGGGAAACTGACACTTTGCATGACTTTTGAAGATAACCTCCTAATTCAATCCTCTCGATGTGTGTCAGTAAGTGGGTTATTCCTGCTGGAAATGAAAATCTGGGCTTGGAAAAGGTCAAGAACTTTCTGGAGGTCACAAGAGGAGAATGGGTGGACTAGAGTTTGAACCTGGCCTGCAGACTCTGGTGTTCTTCCCTCCCCTTTCGTGCAGAAGGTTCCTTAGTATGAGTGGGGAAGTTCTGCCTTTGGTTCCTATACCATAGTTTCTGGCCCCGAGATGCCAGATGTCTGCCATGGGAGTTTGGCCAGACACAGGGGACAGAGGAAGAAATATGGATTCCCAGTCTCTGTCATATTGACCTCCAATCATTTTATTCAGCTAGTGTTTCATCCTGTCTGGGTTTTACTACCTCTTTGTGATTTCATTTTTTAACCCTGACATTCCCTGTGAAATTATCATGAACCAATAAGTAGAAAGTTCCTACCCGGTTTCAGCCTCTCAGGACAGCTCTAGGTCCAGGGGTCTAGCTCTCTTCCTGTGCCTCACTTCCTGCTGCCTGCATCCTTCAGCCCCTACTAGCAGATGGCTAGGGTAGGCTCCCTTTTCTGAAAAGGGATGTAGAATGGCAGGGCAGGAAACTTGAGCAACAATGTCAAGACACAGAGTCTTGGAGCCAAGAGAAGCCAGGTCTGGGCTCTTCCCACCAAGCTCAGAGGACTGTGCTGCTTATGATGTTTTCAAGTCTGAGATGTGAGGCTTAAAGATGATGGGGCCTCAGAGGTTACCATTCTAAGTGTGTGAGGAGAGAGAGAGGAAGGAGGGAGGGAGAGAGGTGAGGAGAGAGAGATTAGATCAACACATTAGGAAGACAATGCAAAGAAACTCTGGATTCAGGCCACATAGCCAAAATGTGCCATTAAATCAGCCATGTCACATGGGTTTGAGTTGGAGGCTCCTGGGACCCAAGGCTGCCCATTCTACCATGGAACAGCCAGGCCTGGAATTCAAGATCCTTGGGCAGCCTAGAAACTGGAATTATGCCACCAGGTGAGACTAGCCATGCCCTGGACACCATACAGTCCTACTCCACTCACTTTGAGCTCTCTAACTTCAAGGCTTGCAGGCCACCCAGAATACTAATTTGGTACTGACATCTCTTCTGCCTCGATCTACCAGCAGACAGAGGTCTGTATTCCGTACCTAGCTTCTTCCAGCCTGACCTTCTGGATGCTTCTCTAGAGTTGGCTCTGAGGCAGGTAAGTGCCAGGTAAAAGCCAGGTAAAAAGCCAGTAGAGGTGTTTGTTCAGGCTTTTGTATTTACATTTATTTATTTTACGTGTAGGAATATTTTGTCTGCTTGTATTATGTACACCCCAAGTGTGCCTTGGGTCCCTGGAGTTCAGAAGAGGGCATTGTATGTAAATGTTACAGCTCTGAGGGGGAAGGTTATCTTGGCAGTTGGAGCCAAGGACCACCACAAAGTCACATTGCCCAACACACTTCACACAAGAGATTTGTTGGGAAAAATACAAAAGGGTAGTTACCTCTGCTTGGGTGAGAAACAGCAAAGAACTGTGTAGAAGGCAGGCTTACATAGGGTTGCTTGGGGACAGAACTTTCCTTGGTGGAGATTTCCAGGATGGGGATTGATAGGGTTTCAAGTCCTGAGCTTGGGTTGAGCTGAGGGCTTGGTGGGTTTTTTGAGCTCAGGGACTGGTGGATTTTCAAAACCCTGAAGTAAAGTTGGATTTTCTAATCCTACATCAGATCCCCTGGAAAGTAGAGTTAAGAATGAATGATCATGGGGCCATTGTGTGGTTGTAATTGGTAATAATCACTAGCAACTGATTAAAAAGGTTAATAGTTATTAAGGGGTTCATAGGAAAACATTCAACCGGTACAAAGGATTGAATAGTTGGGCAATTCCTGGAAAGCTGGGCTGTTTCACATGGCAAGGGCCGGTCCTTCCTCCAAGAGCACAAGAGAGCAAACAGAATAGAGTGGCAGCAGCCTCTACAGGGTCTTAAACTGGCCTGGCCATGCCCCCCTTCCCCGTACACTGGGGTCTCCAGGCCCAAAGGCCATGTCTCTAGATGAAGTGATAGATATTGCCTGCTTTCCAGTACAGTGTGGGTACTGGGAACCAAACCTAGGTCATCTGCCAGAATAGCCAATACTCTTAACCATGGGGAATCTCTCTAGTCCCCAGAGTCATTCTGAAGATGAGGAGCTTGTATATATGGAGCGCTGTGCTGGTGGTGGGTGCTCACAGAGAAAGCTTGGTACTCCCCTCCAGCCTCCAGTCTTTGTTTCCCCTTTTAAGAGCGTCTAGTCTAGGTCTCCCAACCCACCCTTAAGCTCCCAGAAGCTCAGAGGTCCTATCCTTGCTGGCATGGCTGGCATACTCCTCCAAGAAATGGAACCACAGTTTTTTCCTTCACTTCAGTGTTGACAGAGGATATCTCTACCTTCCCAGCTCTGGGGGCAGCAGCATCCTCCTTAGATGAAAGCTGCAGTCCTGAGCAGTAATTGAATTACAGAATACCATTTTGATGGAGCCAACCAGCTGTTAAGTTATCAGATCAATAGTCAAACACTGGGGTCAGTCAGTGGTGAGTGACAGCATGGCCAAGGGCGACCTTACTCTCCAATCCATCCCACAACAGAATAAATTAGGTAGGCTAAAAGCTGAGGGTGCTTCCACCTCCGCCTCTCTTTTCTAATAACAAAGTAGGGGCAGGGGATTTAGTATAGTGGGCAGAGGGCTTGCCTAGCACACACTGAGTTCTCGGTTCAAATTCCAGCACTGCATTAAGTAGGTAGGGGTGGCACAGTTTAAAATCCCGACTCTTAGGAGGTGAAGACTGGAAGAGCAGAAGTTCAAGGTTTTCCTCAGACAGACAACATGCATATAAGCAAGGCCAGCCTGAGCTACATGAGAACCCGCGTCAAAAAATAAAAATTACAAGTAGGGTACACATGCAAGCACACTATTTCATCATTTTCTTCTTGAGTCTGGTTCACAAGATGGAGGAATGAGGTCAGGGAGGGCCTTGCCATAATCATAGAATGTGCACCCAGCACCTATGGGTGCCTGGAGATCAGAATAGCTCAGGTTTACTGAGCATTTACTATGCACATGTGCTGTTCTTAATACTTTTTGTTTATTGACATTTAACCCTAAGAGAAGTTTCATGATATAAGTATTATCTTATCATTCTTCAGATAAGAAAACCAAAGCATGGGGAGGTTAAGCAAGGGATTGCATAGCCAGAAAATAACAAATCTGAGATTCAGAACCAGGTGATATCTGCCTTCATCCTGTGGGTTCCTGTGCAGGAGTCTTGTGGATCATTTTTACTTAAATTTATTTGCTGGCCCTGAAGTCATGTGGCCCTTTTCTAAGCCACTGACCACTATTTTTCATGAGCCACAATGTGCCATGTTAAAATGACATGGGATGGAGAGGTGACTCAATGGTTAAAAATACATACTGTTATTGCAGAGGACCTGAATGCAATTCTGTGCTAGCTGACCCACAAATGCCTGTCACTCCAGCTCCAGTCGAATCTGACTTCTTTGGCCTCCTTGGGCACATGTGTGTACACACACACACACACACACACACACACACATACACACACACACACACTCACACTTAAAAAGAAAAACAAATTTCATTTTAAAAAATAGTCTTTTGCTGAGGTGGTGGTGGTGGTCCATGTCTTTTAATCCCAGCACTCAAGAGGCAGAGGCAGGTGGATCTCTATGAGTTTGAGGTCAGTCACACACATACACACATGCCTTTTTAAGTCTGAGTGAGGTGGTTACACTTTCAGCCCCAGTACTTGGGAGGCAGAGGCAGGAACATCTCTTTTGGAGGCTAGCCTTGTCTACATAACTGCATAGTAATCTCCAGACTAGTCAGAGGTGCATAGTTACAGTCCATCTCAAAAATAAATAACTAATAAACAAACTCTACTGTCAGATGGTCATAACTGCAACCTACTGTAATTCCACTTTTTATAGGATTTTGGAACCAGATTTCTCCATAAGCAGACCTTAGGCTTTTGGCTAAATACTTGCTAAATACATGAGATAGTCTCTAGGCTGTTTTTGAAGTTATTTTTAATTGTGTGTATATATGCACATGAATGCAGATACATGTAGAGGCCAAAAGAAGGCATTACATTCCCTAGAATTGGAGCCACAACCAATTATGAGCCACGAGGGATGTGAATGCTGGGAACTGAACTCGGGTTCTCTTCAAGAGTAAAACCCATTCTTAGCCACTGAGCTATCTCTCCAACTTCAGGAGTCTTTGTCTGCTTGCTCGCTTTTAAAGAAGCCAGGCAATTAGGGAGTTGACCTGAAATCCCAGTGCTCAGGGAAGAGCAGAGGCAGGGGGATTATGAATTCAAGGCTAGCTTGAGCTCTATAGCAAGATTTGTCTTTAAAAAAAAAAAAGGTCAGGGACTTGGGAGACAGATGGCTTAGCAGGTAAAAGCACATGATGTCAAGCCTGACGTTTTTAATTCAGTCTCCACAATGACAGAAGGAGAATCAAGTTGTGTGTACACCCACACATAAAATAAATGTAACAAAGAATTGAGAAAGTAAGAAAACACACATATCCTTCATATGTTAAATATCTAAACAGAGATTATTGCATAGACTTAATCACTTAGTCACTCTGGGAAGACCGTTGGTCCAGACTCTGGTCCCTTTTCAAGATCTGGCACTCAGGCTGTGACTTCTCCATCCTCACGGTGTGGGCCTTGAGGACCATCTGAAGCTAATTTGACACAGCCAGGTCTCAGTTTTTCCTTTTTGTTTCTTTATTCAATGAATACTTGCCAGTGTTTTGGTTAGGGTTTCTGTTGCTGTGATTAAACACTGGGAAAGAGATGACTGGGGATGGAGGGGGGCATTTCAGGGTCAGGTAGAAGCCCGGTACAAGAGAAACTCCCAGGAATCTACAAGGATGACCTCACCTAAGACTCCTAGCAATAGCAGATACGTACCCTGAACTGGCCATCTCCAGTGACCAGGCAAGACTTCCAGTGGAGGGATTGGGACACCAACCCAGCCATGAAAACATAACCTTCAACTTACAGTCTGTCCTGTCTATGGTGTGTGCTAGAGCTAGGGTAGCCAAGCAATGGCTGGTCCAACCTGAGACCCATGCCCATGAGAGTTAAGCCCACCCCTGACACTGCCTGGAGCACCAGGGTCCAGAGGCTGAATAGTGCAGAGACAGAGGATAGAACCAAACACCACTGGAGCGTGCGTGCGTGCGTGTGTGTGTGTGTGTGTGTGTGTGTGTGTGTGTGTGTGTGTGTGTGTGTGTGGTGCCTAATGATAGCTACACTCGTAGATTGGTGCCCATTTGTCATCAGAGAGACTTCATCCAGCAACTAATGGAAACAGGTGCAGAGACTGACAGTAAAACACTAGCTGAAGCGAGAGAGGAAGGACTGTAGGATCCAGAGGGGTCAAGGATATCACAAGAAAGCCCACACAATCAACTAACGAGGCCTGAACTGACAACCAGGGAGCCTGCATGAGACTGTGACCTATGCACTCTGCATATATGGGACAGTTGTGTAGCTTGTTTTCTTGTGGGAATAGTAGCTGTCTCTGACTCTTTTGCTGGCTTTTGAGACCCAATTCCTCTCCCCGCCTCAAAACAAGGGGAGGTGCTTAGTCTTACTGCAACTTTATATGCCATGTTTTGTGGAGATCCTTGGGAGGCCTGCCTTTTTTTTTTTTTTTTTTTTTTTTTTTTTTTAAAAAAAGAAACTGAGGAGTAGATGGGGGGGTACAAAAGGGAGACAGGGGAAGGGGATGAGAGGAGAGGAGGGAGGGGAAATTGCAATCAGGATGTAAAATAAATGAATTAAACACACACACACTCATCCAGGGAAGTCAGGGCAGGAATTTGGATGAATAGGAACTGGTGCAGAGGCCATGGGGGGGGGGTGTTATTGCTTACTGCCTTGCTCCTCATGGCTTGTTCAGTCTGCTTTCTTCTACATCTCAGGTCCACCAGCCCAGAGGTGGCACCGTCCAAAATGCGCTGGGCCCTTCCACATCCATCATGATTGTAAATATCCACCAGTGGCTGCAGAGGCCCCTTTTCTCAAATGAGGTTTTCTCTTCCCAAATGACTCCAGCTTGTCTCACATTGACACAATGCAGCCTGTTGGTGTTCTGGTCATGGAGGACTAATGCAGTTAAGGAACCACCAAGATAGAGCAGGTGGTTGGGGCAGTGGTGAACCCAGAAAATGGCATAATACAGGCCCTTGACCCCAACCCCCAACAGAGGTGAGGGAGGAGGTGTTGTGTAAAGGTTTCCTCTAAGGTAAAAACACTTGGTCCTGCAGGGGAGCTCCTTAAGCAGGGAAGTAAACAAGAAAAAAATAGCTCCAGGAACTCCCTGAAACTGACAAGATTCACTAGGCCCCTCCCTGCCTTCGTAAACAATAAAAGCTGAGCATGCTCAGGAGAAAGCAAAACCTAAGCTGCTGCTAGGAAGATTCTCAGACTCACAGAGGACTCCAAAACCAGACCAGCTGTTTTTAGTCCAACAGCCACCTGGAAATGACATTCTCCAATCTGCTGAGGTTCCTGCAGGCTGTGCAGTGAGCTCCAGGTTCCCAGCTTTTGTAAGTTCACCCATATGCTGGGTGAGCCTTGGTGATACAATTGTCCTTGAGTCATTCCTGTGCCTGTAAGTAGTCCTTCACCCATACTCCTGTAGTAAAACTAATTGGTTATCAGGTTGGACTTGGATGGTATCCACACATTAGTCTGTTGGGGATTCCTATCTGGGGTTAGAAGACCTGTGTCATGTCTCCCCAGGAAAAGTTTTGTCTCATAACAGCAGTTTAGTAGGCTGAGATGGTGCAATTCTGGAGGAAAGTGGGCAGTAAACAACAGAGGTAGTGGGCTAACCCTAGAAGGTTCCAGGCGAGGTAAAATTTCTGCTTTCAGAGTGTAGGACAGTACCCTTTGCGCAGTAACACATGACAGCATTTTCTGACTATACAACCCTTGCAAGATATTGACTCTTTCCCTCCTGGGGCTCAACATCCTCATCTAAAAAGTGAAGAGACAAGAGTTAGGCACAGTGGAACATACTTATTATCCCAGTAGTTGATAAGTGAGAAGATTGCTATGAATTCTAGGCTAGCCTGGTCTACAAAGTAAGTTCTAGGCCAGCCTGGGCTATAGAGTAAGATCTTATCTCAAAGTTGCCAAAAGACTGGGGTGGGGGTGGGGCACAAAGCAGAGCAGGGGAATGATAGGGCCCATCCCAGCAACTTTTAGTGAATCAGAAATCTCATACACACTTGTCCCATGCCTGGCATAGAGCAAACCCTCTGTAACATTGTCTGTGTTGCTACCAAGATCAGACCTGGACTGCCAGTCTACTGCAGAGCCTGATCCTCAGGTATCTCGATGAAGGTGGCTCTGTCATCCGCCTACATAACACAAAGCCAGAAAACTGAACAAGGATGAGAAAAGGGTGCTGAGTGCCATAAGCAGCCTGTGTCACCTGTGCTGTGCATAGGGCCACGTAGAAAGGGCCACTTCAATAACCATAGAGTGGGTAGAAGTGTGCTCTCACTGGGCCTTTCATGTTGCGCTTTGGGAATATGCACAAGCTGGTGGTAGCAACACACACGAAAATTAGGGTGCATGTGAGGCGGGGGGGTGGGGGGGTGGTGGGGGGGGTGGGGGGAGAGGTCAGTAGTGTGTACCAAGTAACTGAAGTGTTAATTCTCCCTCAACCACACAAATCAAAGTACAGTGCCCAGGGTGAAGAAGGTGTCTGTCAGGGCCAGAGAGATAGCTTAGTGGTTAAGAGCTCTGGCTGTTCTTCCTAAGGACCCGGGTTCAATTCTAAGCACTCATGTGGCACCTCACAACTGTCTGTAGCTCCAGTTCCAGGGGATCCAATAGTCTCACACATGCAGGCAAAACACCTCCATAAAACAGATAAAGTGCTCATAAAATAGATAAAGAAGGTGTCTGTCATTCATTTCTATTTTGCTCGGCACTGGTCAGAGCTAACAAGGAGAGCTCTTCCAGAGCTAACAAGGAGAGCACTGGTCAGAGCTAACAAGGAGAGCTCTTCCAGAGCTAACAAGGAGAGCTCTTCCACCTTACCGTTTCCTTAGCTGCAGATTCCCCCTTCTTCTCCTCAAGCAGAGCATTCCCTGAATAAGGCCTCATCTGAGAAGTCTCCTATCAGGGTATACCTGTGCCACTGCCTCATATTCTCCCCTGCTACTCAGGGTCCTCATCACTGACTAAATTTGCATCATGTAGTGCTTAGCTCCTGGTATTTGCTGGGTGGCAGCATGAGCTCTTACTTCTTCCAACCACAGTGTCTCGGTGGCTAACCTCACAAGAAGTTGATCTTGTCCGTCTATACCACTGTAGTGAGGGTGTTTGACAGGTGATCTGGGACCCAGGCTCCTTCCACATTGTGACTCTGTTGTCTCCTGAGTTCCCTTCTAGATCCCCTGCCTGTGGCTTACATATTGGGCATGGTGAAAGGAGAGACAGGGAGGAGGCCTTGAAGAAAGGAGTGCTCTGGAAGATTTTTGTGAGCCAATAGGGACGTGGCTTACATCCACTTGTTCTTACTCCATTGACTGGTTATATAAACTGATGACATGATCTCTCCATGGTGTGGTTAAGAAGATTTTTAGTGTGTGTGTGTGTGTGTGTGTGTGTGTGTGTGTGTGTGTGTGTGTGTGAGAGAGAGAGAGAGAGAGAGAGAGAGAGAGAGAGAGAGAGAGAGAGAGAGAGAGAGAGAGAGAATAGCCAGAAGCATCTGGAAGAGTCTAGAGCAGAGAGAGAAAAATAAATGAGTGTGGCCAGCAGCCTGGACATAGCCAGGGCTATCTGAATATCAGGGCTATATGGAGAATATCTGGGAGGAGGGGAGCCCATTGGCTGGAGGGAGAGCAGGGAAGGGGAGGTAGGGAGAGGCCTAGGATGAACATGAACTTTGAAATGTCTGTCAGTGCTTGTGATACAGAAGGAGCCGGAGGCCAGCATGAGCTTTAATATGCTAGTAGGGGCCACAGATAGCCACATGTCCCTTCTGTCAGAGGCAAAGAAAATGCCTCCTTTTGGTAGCGGGGGAAGCAGCTTCACAAGTTCCTGAGGACTTTGGGTTTTTAATCTAGCCACCAAGAATCCTCCTGTAGTCCAAGGGGAGCTCATTTCTGGACTGCCTTTTGGAGTCTGGGGAATGGCAGTTTCCTTTGCACCTGACACCAGTCACATGGTCACACCTGACTCTAAGGGCAGCTGGAAAGCAATGACTTCAGGTGAACTCCAAGGTGTCTCAACTATACTTCCTGGCGATGTTTTACTACCTTAATCTTTTGAGTTCAGGCCTTATTATTTCCTAAACTACTATTTAAACTACAACTTGTGGTCAATTTCAGATGCATTGGGATTGCAGACAAAATGTGGGGGGAAAGGTGTGCTGCCCAGAATTACTACATTATGGTACCGTCTGTCCTAAAGGGCAGGGTCCTATCCACTTTGTTGACTAGGGATTGTACTGTGGATCCTTTAAGAAGAGCAAGTGAATGAGTGTGTGACGTCATGATTGAGATGGTGCTTGAGTCATGGCTTCAAGTGCCTGAAGCCCTCCGTATGGACACAGGGATCAGGGAAGCAGCCATGCTCAATGGCTTGTGCAGAAATATCATTGGCTGATGCACCAGTAGAGCCTCCCAGAATCCTCTGCTTCTGAACATCACTCTTCGTCGCTGCCAGATTCAATATTCTTCTTTTTCACTGTGCATTAGAGAGATGCGTAACCTTGTTTGATGCTGGAACTCTGTGTCTTGCAGTTCCTGGCCCAGGAAAGGTACCTCCAACACCAGAAATGTTCTGGGAGAGACTGGTGGCCTCTCTTGGATCAGGTGCCCACCTCTGTCTGAGAGAGAAGTATATTGGGATTGGATGTCAACTCCCAGGAAAAGGGCCTGAACGAGGGTACTTTTTGCTACCAGGAACTTTCTCAGGGGAAGTAGCAGGTGTGTGAAGTATATGGTTAGAATGGGTGGATGGACAGATGCATGGGTGGAGGGTAAGTAGAGGCCATTCCCTTATTGCCAGACAAAGAGGATAGAACAATTACTCATATGGATGAGTACTTACTGTGTGCCAGGTTCTTTTCTGTATCAAGGTGTTGATTCTTAAGACTTCCAGGTGAGATGAGAACTCTTGTTTGCATCTCCATGACACAGTCAAGGAAACTGAGGCACCCAGAGGTTAAATAACCCAGATCATGAGTGGCTGAACTGGAGTTTAAGTTCACTTATCAGTGTGCTAAGTGCCAAGATTATGCTCATGGCTCATATGAGAATAAGGTGCCAACGGGAGACAGTTGAGTGTGTCTCCAGTCTGTGGGATATTTATCCCTGATACAGACTGAAAATATGCACAGGCTCAGGCCAGCTGTGATAATTCACAGATGTCACATGCCATGCTGCCTTCAGTAGGACATGAGAGATGGGTAGAAACAAAATCTGAGGCTTTAAGTTAATCTCATTACATGTGTATGTGTGCACACGGTTGTCCCTGGGTAAAACGCAAATTCTAGTTGGTATTTAATGAAAACTCAAAGCCAGATATCAGGGAAAAGCTGAAATATCAGAGAGAGGAAATAGACCACAGTCAATCCTCACCCAGCCAACAAGGTAGAAGCCATCTTCAAGAGTCCTCAGCCTGGCTTGTTACCTCTACAGAAATACCTCAATATCTGCCTACACCTGCCTTTAATATTTTCTTCACCCAGTTGTTCCACTTCTGGATCTAATTCTGCATCATAATCCTAGGGTTAGGATTAAAGGTGTGAGCTACTACAGTTTAGTAGTTAGGCCTTAAACTCAAAGAAATCGAGAAAGATCTCTGTCTCTGGAGTTAAAGGCATAGGTCACCACTTGGTCACCAGATTAAAGGTGTGAGTTTAAACTCTCTGACCCTCATGGCTTGACTATGGGTCAATCTGTTCTCTGATATTCCAGGCTGATTTTATTAAATATATAATATATCACCACACCTGGGGGAGTGTGTATAGTTCTCTTCTCCCCCACCACATGGGTCCCAGGCAGAGAACTCAGGCCGTCAGGCTTGGAAGTAGGTAATTTTGCCTACTGAGACATCATGCTGACCCTTCCAAGTCTTTTTGTTCATTTACTTTTATTTTTATGTGTGTTGAGTGTTTTGCTCACATGTTTGTCTGTGCATCAAATGTGTGCCTGGTATCCCCAGAGGTGAAAGATGCCCTCAAATCCCTGTGAAACTAGAGTTAGAGATCATGTGGGCTGTTGTGTGAGTGTTGAGAATCAAACCCTGGTCCTCTGAGAGACTAGTTAGTGCTCTTCTGAGTCATCTTTCTACACTGTTCACTTTATTGTTGTTGTTACTAATAATTATTGTCTTGCTTTGGATCCAGGGTCTTGCTATGTAGCATAAGTTATTCTGAACTCACGGTCATCACCCTCCCTCAGCCTCCTAAGTCATGGGTTATAGGCTTGTGCCACCACACCTGGTTTATTCTGACTCTCACAGTTTCCTTGACCTTTGTTGGGGTGTGGGAAACCCAGAACCAGAAGAGTAGATTAAAATGAGAGACACTAGCACTGATGACCCCCGAAAAGAGCCCGGCACTGAGGAGTTCTAAGTCAGGGCTGAAGCTTCATAAAGCTAGTAGTTGCCGTCTGTGGGCCAGACTGGTACTTCCTTGCTGTCCTGAGGCAGCCACTTGATCCAGTGGTACTTTCCAGCTTCAGCACAGCCTCTCTCTCCATTCTGATGTATGCAGCCTGAAAACTGATGGATAAAAAGCCCCGATTGAAAGACACTAATTACCTATCATTATTTTCCATGCCGTAATTTGCGCGCAATGAGATTTCCATCAGTTGTCTGGGATCAGCCTGGTTTTGACTAATCTTTGAAGCGACATGGTGCTTAATTACAGATTTCTGCCTGAGCTCTGGAGCATGCAGGAGGAGGAAGGTTGTCACAGAGGCTGTTATACTGTTGAGCACTCATTTGTCCTGGGTTCCAGCGAAGGTATTCCCAAGAGAGACAAATAAAAATAAAACCCACACATCACAGAGGGAAGTGCCTGAAGAGCAATGTGACCTGGGATTGGTGGCAGGTTGGCGGCTTTCTCTATCAGCTTGTTCTCCCAGGCAGATTCTCCAGCTCAGAGTCTAAACCCTGTACTGCTTGGGTGCTGTCCACCATTCAGCCTGGTTCTCTAGTGACTTGGGACAAATCAGTTTTTCCAGGCTATGGGTCCCTAATCTAAAGGTCCCAAGTTAGGCAAAAGGGTCAGTGACTTCAGCTAGGCAGATATCTGAAAGCTGAAAAGGATACAAAGGTGTCAATTCCTCAGGAATGATACAAAACATTTTCTATTAAAATGAGCAATTCAGAATATCGGAGGAAAGGTTTGAATAATGAAACTTCTGAGTTTAAGGGGAAAAAAATGCATCTATAATTAATGGACCTCAGCGAACAAAACCTGATTTATCTAATGCTAACATGTCTCATCGCTGGCCCACCCCTCTCCTCCTCATCTTTCCTGCCCCCGCCTCCTCTAATGTAGTCAGCACCAAGACACCTGAGACTTGGCCGGTCATTTACATCTAGCCACAGGCTTGCCCCTGTTTTACTTTTATTTATTTTTCATGTATTGAGGCATGGTCTAATGGGCTTGAACTTTGTTGATTGCTGAGGCTGGGCCCTGCATTTCTGATTTGTCGGTTTCATCTTCCTAGTGCTGGCATTTTAGGTCCATACCAACAAGTCCAACACGTAAGTGTTACTTATTATGTTGCTTTTTTTTGTGGGGGGAGGCAGACTCTGGTCTGGGAGAGGCTGGTCTGGTAATGTAGCCATATGTAGCCATATGGTGTGGCTCTCCTCCAATTATAAAGTGTTTTGATTGCCAGGAAGGTTAGGTGTGTTCCTCCTGGGTACCCGAGGGTCTAAGGATCCATTTATCTTTACCTAATGGTCTCTAGTTTCCAGTTAGATCACTGATTGTAGAAATGTGTGAGCCAGTATTTCAGACGTTTCCTCCTTAGTGGATTCCCAGTTCAGGCCTCTTTATTAGTCTGCCCCTCCTCTCCTCGTATTTGGCAAATTCCTTGTATTTTATCTTTAATTTTGGCCAAGGCTGGTGTTTGTCAGTTAACCCCAGGTCAGCTAGCTGTTGGATTTCCCCAGAAGCTGTCCATGGAAATTATCAAAATAGCAGCACCTACTAAGAGATGGCTAGGGACCAGCACTGTTTGGAGTTGGTCCCTCCTCGGCACCATCACCTAGGCAGCCTTGGGAAGCAGATGCTATGGTTGAGCCCATTCTGCAGATGAACACTAGAGAAGGAAGGCACTACCTGGCTGCTCAAAACCGACCATACCACGTGGCATAACTGACATGTTTGGTACAGATGTTTGTTCCTGCTCTTGGGTGCATGGCCTGAGCAGAAAGCCAGGTGGCTCTTGCTAGGGCAACAGTTTTTTGTGATCCAGATTCATTTCAGCAATGAGAAGACCCCACCCCAAACCCCAGGGCAGGGATGACTTATACCTGACATTCCTGCTGAATTAAATTGGAGCGCTCTTAGCTGAAACTCTGAGAGCCAAACTTAGCTCCAAAATCTGAGTCACTGGGAGTCCTTTTCCTCTAGATTTTGGGGTCAGAACTGGGTTTCATTCAGAACTTTTGAGTATCTCCCTGTCTCCCTGTATTTGAATGAAGAGTCTTCAGCTTTGTGGAGCGATGGCCAGCTGGGCAGGAAGAGCTGTGCCGAAGTCAAGACAGGAGGCTCCGTTTAATCAGATGGTGGTGACATTGAGGCCAAGGTGGCTTTGTTGAGCTCCAGTTACCAGACAGATCAAAGAGAAATGATGCCTCAGGGGGCTTCGACCACCAGTGATTGCTCTGCAGTGAAGGCCCTGAGATGGGATGGAGTCAATAGTTATTGATCCAACCAGCCCCAGATGATGGCCCCTCCCAGAGTATGGGTTGGATGCCTCCTTTCTCATCCTCAGACTGTATTGTTTCCTGGACTCCACTTGGTAACCTATCCATGGTCACCTCCGAAATCTTTTAATTTTTCTTTTTCTTTTATTTTTGGAAAAGGGTTTTCTCTGTGTAGCCTTTGCTGACCTAGTACTGGCCTGTAGACCAAGACCACCTTTAACTCTCAGAGATCTACCTGCCTCTTGTCTCCCAAATGCTAGGATTAAAGATCGGGTACCACCTTTCTGTGGCAGAATTGCATGTAGCCCTGGCTGGCCTCCAACTCAACTGCTGTACCGTGTACCTGAGGCTGGTCTTGAACTTTGGATCCTTCTGTCTCCACCTCCTGAGCCCTGGAGTTATTGGCATACACAACCAGGACTGAGTTTATGCAGTATGGGGGAATCAAACCCAGGGCCTTGTACATGCGGGGCAAGCACTCTGCCAACTGAGCTATATCCTCTGCTTCTTTCTTCCCTTCTTGTTTTGGGGGAGCCTGTAGAGGTTATGGGACAGCTTTCCGAAGTTCTCCTGAGTCCAGGGTCGAATGTACATCCTCAGGCTTTTGCCTGCTGATCATCATACAGGCCCTGCCTTCCCATCCCTACTTTGTTCTTCAGGATTTTAGAATGTCTCAATCTTGGGGACTGAACCCAGGGCCTGTACATGTGCCAACCCCAGCCCTTCCCTTTTCATCCCTACACTTTATGATTTATTTACTGGTTTTTGAAACAGAATTCCACTATGTAGCCTGGAAGGGGTAGGGGTGGAGCTTAGGATCCTTCCTCTCAGCTCAGCTTCCTAAGTAGCTGAGATTTTGGTCATGTGCAATGATGCCCAGATCACCCTCCGTACAAAACCACCATCAGCAGCTGACATAAAGTGGAGTCCTCTGCTCCAAAAATCTGAGATCCAAAATCTGCTCCAAAATCTGAACTTGGTTATTTTTGGTTTTCGTGCTGGGATGGAACTGCTGGGATGGAACCCAAGGTATGTATATGCTTTTCACCTGAACCATATCCTCCATACTATGCAAATATCTCCAATAATTTAAACGAATTCATAAAAAACCATCAGATTTGTACTGTCAGGAGGGTTTTCCAAAAGTTCTGGATTTGGGGGCTGGCCCTTGGTTTGATCCTCCGCAATGGAAAAAAAAAATGTATAAAATTACCTCCTGGCTCTGTAGATTAGTAACCTTTGGGAAAAATAAAAGCATTGCATGTTTGGACCTCATCTCCAGGATCTTACTCTGTGTTTGCAAATATTCCAAAATCTGAAGAAAAAATTCAAAATACTTTTGGTCTGAGGCACTGCTGTTAAAGACGACTCAGTCTGTAATTTGCATCTGTGGTGGTTGGTGGTGACAGCTGGTGGCGATGATAGGAAAGAGTTGCCGGGGTGAATTTGAAGTATAGATGTTCTCAGTGAACTGCCTTCTCATCAAAGATACTAACATGACTGATCACAGTAGAAAGTGGACCCTTCCCCCACACCCACATCCTTAAGTCCAGGGAAGCCTGCCCTGTGGATGGTGCTGACTGGAGGCAGGTGAGACACCTTCTCCCCCACTGTCACCACCTCCACCTCAGGCAGCTAAACTTCAGGAACAACTGTGGGCATTCACTTCCATTCCAGCCATTGCATCCATTCACACCATAAATGGGATCCTGTTCTGGGGCCGTGCCACCTCCTAATGACTCGGGACATCAGACACCGGCCCCTTCCTTCGTCTGACTTTGAGGCTGCGTATGATCTGCTGTCACCTCCCTTCCAGGTGGCTCCAATCGTCACATGAGTGACAGGCTCTTTTTATTTGCTCCCAATTCCTCAGCTGACTTCTATTTTCTCCTCTGTTAATTAAGTATGTATGTGCTTGATTTGAGCATGTGCATGTTCATGTATATATGAAGGGGGTCCCTATATGTATATAGAAGCCAGAGGTTGACACTGGGTGTCTTAATCATGCTCCACCCTCTCTCTGTCTTTTTTGTTTTGTTTTTTAAAGATGAGGTCTCAGCCATGTGTGGTAGCACAGGCCTTTAATCACAGCACTTGGGAAGCTGAAGCAGGAAAGTATCTTGAGTTTGAGGCCAGCCTGTTCTACATTGCAAGTTCCAGGACAGCCAAGGCTATACAGAGAAAGCCCGCCTGCTGAGAGAGAGAGAGAGAGAGAGAGAGAGAGAGAGAGAGAGAGAGAGAGAGAGAGAGAGAGAGAGAGAGAGAGAGAGAGTGAGAGTCATTGTGCAGCCCTGGCTGACTTGCAATTCTGTGTATATACCAGGCTGGCCTCAAACTCATAGAGATCCACCTGTCTCTGCCTCCCCAGTGTTGGGACTAAAGGCAAACCACCCTATACCACCCCCACCCCCCTTGACAGGATGTCTCAGTGAATCTAGAGCTCACTGTTTGACAAGACTACCTGGTGAATACATCCCTGGGACCTTTCTGTCTCTGCCTTTCCAATGCTGGGACTGCAAGCATGCTACCCTGTCTGGCTTTTTACATGGGGTCTGGGGATCTGAACTCATGTCTTCACACTTGCTGACAAGCAGTTTACTGACTGAGCCACATCTCTTAAGCTCCTTCCTTCCCTTCTTTTTGTTCTGCTGGGTTTGATACAGTTTTCTGCTCTTAACTCTGGAGGTCAGGAGATAACAAGGCTTTGGGGTCTCTTGGGGACAGTAAAACATCATCTGTATTTTGGGGGACTGTAAAGACAAAGTTTCTGTATGGAGTGGGTTTCCTCAGGCCTGGGATCCTGACAGAGGAACCAGTTTTTCAGACACTGCTAGCAGGGCTCCTGGCTTCGCCCACTGCTCTGGGAAGCTGAACAAACTTGGAGCTCCCCCCTCCCTGTTGTCTATTTTGTAAAGTAGGGGAAACAGTTTCTAGCAGGTAGGTTATGATGATTAAATACATAAGGAGACCTATTCTATACAGATGACATTCCAGGAAGCTGGAGAGCAAGAACCCTTAGCAGCCATTCTCAACCTGTGGGTCACCACCATGGAAAAGACACACATATTTCTGATGGTGTTAGGAACTGAGGCATCACTCAATAACAGTCTTACAGTTATGAAGTCTCAAAATAATTTTATGGTGGGGGTTGCCACACTGTGAGGGACAACACATAATAATACACATAACATAATACACAGCATGAACTAAGGGTTGGAGCATTAGGAAAGTTGAGAACAGCTGCATGGCCTTTGATCCAGTACCTGCAGCTTCCTCTCTCTAGACAAGTTCATGTACAGATGAGTGACAACCCCAGGAGGTGGTCCAGAATGTGGCTGCACATCAGTGGGACCATAAAGCCCCGCAGTGGCTCAGATTAACAACTCCGTGGTCTTGGTGTGTGGCTAGGCCAGGGATTGTTCTGTGGGTATAATGACAAACCCCCCTTCTCTGGAGTGACCCTTTTTGTGGGCTTTACAGAAAAAAATATTGACAAGTTACCCTCAAGTGATACACAGAGCTGTGAACTTGTTCTGGGTGCATAAACTGTTCATAACCCTCCATCCCCCTGCCCAGAGGCGGGTCTGTGAGGCTATTTTTGGGAATCATGCCTCTAGACAGTTTTATTTGTTGGTTTGTTTGAGACAAGGTCTCTTTGTAGCCCTGGCTGTCCTGGAACTCTTAATGTAGACTGGACCGGCCTTAAACTCAGAGATCTTCCTGTTTCTGCCTCCTAAGTGCTCACACTAAAGGCATATGCTACCGTGCCTGGCACCTCTAGACAGTTTTGGAGGCAGTCTACCTCCAGCTTCAGATCCAAATCCTCACTGAACCTGGTGAACAACTAGTTCCCCCTGAACACTCCTTCAGTTCAGTCCCCTTCAAGTGAACTTGGCTGGAGAGACAGGGCTCCCGATAACGAGAAATATACTATTATCTAAATCTGTTGTTGGGTATCTAAATCCGTCTGCCATATTGGTCAGACTCTAAAGCATTGGAGGTTCTGGGCTAAAGAAAACTTGAAGTGGGTGCATAGGTGGTAAGCAGAGTGCTTGATCAGCCGTCGTGACTCTGGGATTCCAAATCTAAAAGAAAAAAGAAGTCTGGTTAAGAGTTACCTGGAGGCACACCAGGCTTAGGGGTACATGCCTTTAATCCCAGCGCTCAGGAGGCAGAGGCAAGTGGATTTCTGTGAGGTTGAGGCCAGCCTGGTCTACGTAGTCAGTTTTAGGCCAGCCAGGACTACAGAGACTCCGTAAAGGTGGTACAGGCCTGTAATCCTGGTGCTTCCTTAGCTGGGGCAGTAGGGTACAAAGCTTGATTTCAGTCAGGCTGGAGTACCTAATCAATTCTAGGCCGGCCTGGGCTCTCACGGGTTCTAGCTAAAAAAGAGAGTAGGAAGAAAAAGACTGCTGTGTAGAATTGGATTTGACTGATCCCCTCATTCATTCTGGTGGAGATTGTCTGGGGCAGTGTAGGTCTTGGGCTGGTGAGTCTGAGGCTAGCCTGGTTTATAGAGCAAGTTCTAGGATGGCTAGAGCTGTTGGAGAAACTCTTGTTTCAAAAAAACCAAACCAAATCAAAGGGGTGTGTGTGTGTGTGTGTGTGTGAAGAAATCACACTTTAGCTAGAACCTACATTATTACCAAACCTGGACTACAGAATCCACAGCAGTCAATCTGGTTGGTGCCTTTGGTCAGATTGATTTCTTTTTGCCCCAGTTAGAAGACTTGGCAGTCTTGATAAGGGTGAGGAACTGAGGAAGATCCCAAGCTTGGACTTGCAACGCATTGGGGTTGTGAAAGAGGAGTGAAAGGGAGTGAAAGAGGCTAAGGGGGGGTGGGGTGGGGTGTCTTTTACTGTGCGTGACAGAGGTGAGGTCCATGCTTGGGGCAGCTTCCACTTACTGTCAAGGTGGGAAGGTTGACCAGATATTTAGGAAGGATAGTTAGCATCTTGTCATCCTTAGGCCAGCAATTTGCAAAGCACAGGACCTCTGATTTAAAGTTTACTAATTCAAAAGTTTCTTAGCACTCTAAGGCCCCAGAAACTCCTTCTAGGCGGCTGCTACTGGTCTGGTCACCGCTCCAGCTAACCAGGGCCTTAGCTGCAGACACGCCCATGCGGCCCGCCCACTAGCGCCTCCCCCGCCCCCCACCACCACCTTGCCCTCCCACCTTGCCCTCTCACCTTGCTTAGGACTGACTCCCGCGTTTTTTGTGTCTTCAGGCTGCTGAACCGAATGTCCTCTGAAGATCGGCATCTGGGCTCCAGCTGCGGCTCCTTCATTAAGACGGAGCCATCCAGTCCATCTTCGGGCATTGATGCCCTCAGCCACCACAGCCCTAGTGGCTCCTCCGACGCCAGCGGTGGCTTTGGCATGGCCCTAGGCACCCACACCAACGGGCTGGACTCGCCGCCCATGTTCGCAGGTGCCGGGCTGGGAGGCACCCCTTGCCGTAAAAGCTACGAGGACTGTGCTAGTGGTATGGTGGACGACATCAAATGTGAGTTCGTGCTCAACGCCATCCCCAAGCGTCTGTGCCTCGTGTGCGGGGACATTGCCTCTGGCTACCACTATGGCGTGGCTTCCTGTGAGGCCTGCAAAGCATTCTTCAAGAGAACCATACAAGGTGAGTGGTGGGCAGGGTAAGGCCTCAATTCAGGCTGTGGGTGGGGACTCTGTCCTGCAGGTCCTGCATGGTTTATTTTCTTGAATTCAGGTCTGGGTTTCGTGGGAGCAGAGGCTTCCTAGACGATTCCTGTTGTGTGTTTCAGTGTTTTTCACACAGGGTTCTATAAGACTGTAGATACACTGTGCTCCGCAGCAGCCCTGAAGCACCACAGAAAAATCCATGCCAATATCTAATCCTGGGACGGCTGTCACTTATGTATACTGTCAAATGCTTGACACTTCCTTGCAAAAGTTTATTTTTTGGGGGGGAGGGAATTAGGTCTTAGCATCATTTGCCCCAACGTTACAGTCTTAGTGAAATGGAGTCTTTGTTTTTACCTTAATTGTGGAAAGGTAGGCCTGTCCGGAACTGGCTGGAATCCTCTTGACCTTAGGCTATTTTTCAATGCATCTGCATATCAGTTGGGTCACGTGCTGTGCTGGTAGCCCTGGGGTGGTCACTTCTTTCATCTTGATTCAGATGTTCTGGAGTCCTGTAGCCTCTCTGTGTGGAGGATAATGGCACCTCTGCCCTCACTGAACAGTTTTTCATTTATGGCCCAGAGGGACTGGGCGATGATTCTAACCAGTCGGATTTAGTGTAGAAAACTTGCCTTCAGTCAGTCAGGCTGAGCACCTACTAAGTACCATCTGTGCAGGTAACTGCAAAGTGCTGATTCCCATACATAGGGCCAGTCATCTGAGGAGACCTAGGGTTTATTAGCCTGTCTTCCAGTCCGGTTCCTCCTGCAGAGCCCTGCCTTTTGACCTTAAAAGTGTTCTATTCGAGTGTTTTCTCTTGACCACTTTGGACATTGGCCAAGCTTCCCTAGGATGATTCTGTTTATTCAACAGATTTTTATTTGCTAATCTCATCAGATAAGATCTAGTAGGCCAATTGAGGGCATTAAAGGTTGGATATGTTTACAATTCTACTTAATCCATTGACAGTCTAGGCTAACCCACCAAGCTCCTGGCTCTGACTCTTAAGTCATTTTTTTTTTTAAAACCTGTGAAGTCGAACTAGGATGTACTGACTCAGTTTCCTTATGCGTTTTATAACCTGAGTTTTCTTACTAGGATTTGACATAGTCCGGGGTAGACTCAATTCACTGTGTAACCAAGGCTGGTCTTGCCCTCCAGATCCTCCTACTACATACCTGGATTATAGGCATGCTCTATCCCTACCACACCTAGGTCCCCCCCCCCCCTCACATTTTTTCTTTTTTCCCTAAACACTTTTGGAAACTGAACCTAGGAACTATAGAGGTGTGGGCTTGCCGAGGCACACATGTAGAAGTCAGCTGCTGGAGTAGGTTCTCTCCTACCATGGGAGTCCCTGGTTTGGAACTGAGGTCATCGGCCCCAGCAATAAGTGTCTTAGCCACCGAGTCATCTTTCTGGCTCCTAGCTTGGCGTTCATTACAATTCCACTTTAAAACAATCTCACTTACTATATACACTTTTACTATGGCAAGTATGATCTGTTTGGTCATATAGGGAGAGCTTTTAAATTAGCATATGTTAAAATAAGGTATAATTATTTTGGTCTAATAAAATGTAGATTATTAAAACTTTTAGGGCCTCTGAGATTGCTCAGTGTAAAGAACCACCTGGCCTAATGATCTTTTAAGTCCTGTAACCCACAGTAGATAACTCCTGACCTCCACATGGGCACAGTGGCACTCATGCCCACACAATAGAATCACTGTAATTATTAGCCTATTATAGCTATGAATAATATTTTTTTGGTATTTTGTAGCAGGGTCTTAATGTATAGCTCAGGCTTGCCTGAAACTCAGAGATCCACCTGTCTCTGTCTCTGTTTCTGGAGAATTGGGAATAAAAGCATCTGGCTGTGAGTAATACTTTAAGCAAACCCTTTGGGAAAAAAAATGTTAAAATTAAAACATCCGAAGTGTTAAAGCAAGTTTCCAAAAGCCCCACCCCACTGCCTCCCTTGCTTCCCTTGGAATCTTGCCACCCCAGCCTGCAAGTGGGTTTTGAACATCTCGTATACCGGGCTCTGAGACGATGAGTACCTCCTAGCCTGGCCTCCCCCTTTTGATGCTGGAGGTGGAAGCCAGGACCTGATGCATACTGGGCATCTGTGGCTTTTCCCCCTGCCCTTAAGTGGCAGGACCCTGGGCTCTACATGAAATACATTGTGTTGTGTGGAAGACAGTTCTTGTCTTTTGCTTCAGCCAGAGCAGAGAACTTGCAGCTCAATGAAACCTTACGGATCGGCAGGTGTTTGCTATATACGAGATATTTAAATCAGTGTATGTTACTGCAACCCTAGCTTTTTCTTCCTAAATTGGGAGGCGGCCTTCCAGGATCATTTGAGACTTTTTTGAAAATGGGATTTTAGAAGACAGCAACTCCCCCCCCTTTCATGGTGTCTTTAAATGGAGCAGGAATGTTCTAGATCAGACTTTCTGGAAGCCAAGGCTGCTGTGTACAGACCCAGAGTCTCTACCACTCTCTCACCAGGTGGCTAGGACTGTTCTTAGGGAAGATCTCTAAACAGTATTAATTATGCCCTACCTTGAAAACGATACAGATCTCTTCCTAGAAGTTGGCTGAATGTTGTGGCCCTTATCTCTAGGAGAGGTCTGAGCAGGTGGGAGAGTAGTCTCTCCAGAGCAGGAGAAAGCTAGCTCCAGGCCAGAAGTTTGTTGGATGTTCTCCTTATTAACTCTTTGGTTTCAGTCAAAGATTACAATCACGGAGCCCTAGCAGCTAGCTATTCCCCTGTCTCTTCTTCTCAAGTCCTGGAATGGCAGGAATTCTCCACCATGGGTTTTCGTTGTTTCTAATGGCAGCCAGACAGGAAAAGAGTGAAGCAACTGTTTTTTAAGATCTGGCGCTGTGTAAGGTGCAGAATGGAGACAGGAGAGAGGTGGGGCTATAGATAATGTTTCCAAAAATGCTGCATTCATTGCTGAGTGCCCAGGGGTCTGCAGGGTCTTCAGGCAGCAGGCTCCAGACCAGAGCAGCTTTCTCCTAACCAGAGAGATGGGGCCATTTTCCTTTGTGTCTATGATGGTCAGGGAGGAGGTTTTCAGTACTGAGGTTCGTTTTCTTTGTTTAACTTTTGAGACCTGGTTAGCCCAGAATTTGCTATGTAGCCCAGGGTTGCCTGGGATTCACAGATCACTGGCCTCTGCTGCCTTTGTGCTGGGGTTAAACCACTGTGCCAGACTGGAACCTAAGGCTTTCTTGAATGCAAAGCTAGAGTTCTACTAAGCCATACCCCAGCCCCAGGCCATCTTTAAAAGTCTGGTTTTATGGGCTGGGCAGAGTGGTGTAAGCCTTTGACTGAAGTACTGGGGAGGCAGTGGAAGGCTAGCCTGGTCCACATAGCAAATCCCAGGTCAGCTTGGGCTACAGAGAAAAGGTCTGTGGAGCTCTTCCCAAGTAAACTTCTGTAGGCCCATAGCAGTTCCTTTTCCAACCCTTCTTGTCAGAAATAACGGTCTGCTCAATCACCGATGGAAGGAAGTTTGCTTGCGGAAGCCAGGTGTCAGGACAATTTTTGGGAGACAACCCTGGGAAGTCCATTCTCTGTGCTGGTGGGGCACAGGCTGGGGCTGAGGGTGTGGGCCAATCAGCCTGCCTTCTGCTTTTGTGAATCAAGTAGGGCAGGGGCCCAGACTAGCTGTTCCTGACATGTGATTGAGCCAGAGCAGCTGCATGTTGGGTGGCAAAGTCTTAGATATACTACCCGCCACACACACACACCTTTATAAAGCAATGCACAGTCTCCATGCTTCTGCAGTTTGAAAATCAACTCCAGTAGTGTAAGCAGAGATTGTCTCCCAAGAGCTGGAGGCTGTAGCAGCATTGCCCAGAATAGATGAGCTCAGAGATAGACAGGCACCTTACAGACAGACATGGAGGCTCCTGGCAAAGGAAAGATGGCTGTCTGATTGAATTTATTAGCATATCTAAAGGGCGTCTTGTGACTATTCAGGAGGATAAGCCTGCCCTAGGAGCTGAGAGGCTGGCAAAGGTGTCTACCTGCCCCAGAGAAGGGAGGCTGAGTTGTGGGAGAGCTTGAATGTGGTTAAACATTCAGCCGATGTGATTAATAACTTTATGATTATGACCTAATTCCTCTCTCAGTCAGGCTGTGAACCGCCTAGTTAAGCAGACAGATTGATCGATTTCTTAGGCTTTGGGCTGTCTTTCTGCATTGGTATCTCTGAGGCTTCAGGCACTGAACTTGGGGGAGGGAGTCAGCCCCTCACAGATAGCCTCTTCCTGTGCCAACCAACATCTGACTTTAGGGGTCTGAGGACCAAGGGTCAGTGTCCAGTCTGTGATACTGATCCCATACTAATCAAAGCCATGGAAATGAGCTTTTCTGAGGAGAAACTCTAGAGTCTTGTCCATCGATCTTCCATTATGGGTCTTTCCATCAGGAGCCTCCAGTCCTTAAACAATCCCCTCAAACCCCCAGCCTGTCATCCTGCTTCTCTTTCCCCTCTCAGGGTTTTTTTTTTTTTTTTTTTTGGTTTGGTTTTAGTTTTGGTTTTTAATGGTGATGGTTTATTGGCGGTTCCTCTTGTGGACTTCCTAAGCCTTCACCCCTTATGACATCATCCCCTATGATATCATGGACACACTGCTCCGATTCTCTGAGAAGACAGTAAGCTTGAAGGATGTAAAACTATTAAAAGACAGAACCTCAAATTTAGGGCAGTTCTCCTGCCTCAGCCTCCTGAATTCAGGGATTACTGCCGTTTGTCAGTTACCATGTATACCTTTGTTACTGTTTTTAGTATTTTTATTGCGTTCATCAATTGTGTGTGCCATTCTGGTTCCTGTGGTCAGAGGACAAACCTGTAGGAATCAGTCCTATGCAGGTCCTGAGAGACCCACATGATTTTTCAAGCATGGTAGCATGTATCCTTGCTGAGCCATCTCCAGCCCTTTTAAAAGTGAGAGAGAGAGAGAGAGTGTGTCACTGTGTAAGCCCAAGCCAACCTCATTTTCTGCAATTCATCTGCCTCAATTCTCAAGCCCTTAACTGACAGGTACAAGTCTCCACATGCAGCCCTGGCTTGCCTCAAACCCCCCCCCCCCCAAGTACTGTGATTATGGGCAGGGGCCTGAAAAATACTTGATTTTAAAAAGCTTTTCTATGTACATTTTTGTGAGGCTTTATTGAATTTCCCCTCAGAATCTTAACCTGGGCCCTTGCCAGCCTTCTAGCCGGAGTTTTGAATTGTTTTTACAGTGTTTCAGGTCCCTGTCTGCCCTCCTCTTCCAGACTGGTTGACTGTAGTATGGGCCACTCTCCCTAAGTGGTTTTTATTTCTTTGTTTTAAGCCATAACATGCCTACACTGTTAGGATAATTCTTTCATGTGTTAATTTTTGGGTCTTAGGCTTGCCTAGGTAATATGCTGCTTTTGACTTCCAACAGTTTTAACTGTAAATTCACCTTCCTGAGAATAACAAAATGGAGTTAAATTCCTTGGCTCCCTGTTGCTTATTCATGCAGGTGACCAGCACTGATTGCAGTCTTGAAACAGTGCCATTAATTTCTAGTTAAATCTTAAGTGACTGACAGCTGGCAGGAGGTGGCACCGGTCTTTAGTCCCAGCACTCAAGAGACAGAGGCAGGCAGATCTCATGAGTTCAAGTCCAGCCTGGTTTCTAGGGAGTTGGAAGACTGTGAGACTCTTTCTCAAAATTAAAAAAAAGGGGGGGGGGTGGAGTAACTGATAGAATACGTCTAATATGAGATCATACTTAAATATTAAGCATTTCCCCCCTTTTCTAAAGCCTAACATTTGAGCTTGTGACCCAATCAGATCATTAAGTTCTTCGGTAAATGTGTGCTGCGTGCCAACCATCACACTGGGAACCTGGGACCTACACAAGGCTCTTATTCTAGCATCTTGCACATGACAAAGAAGTCCAGAAATTAACTGAGATAATGAAAGAGTCATGTAAAGTGACAGGACTCTGATGTAGAGACAGAGGGTAAGGGAAGCCCAGGGAAGGCTTTCAAGGTAACTTGAGGCCCAGGAAAGAATTCTGGGGACCAGCATTCCATGCAGAGGAGACATCAAGTGTTTTAGAACAAAATTATGGCTTTGTGGGCCAGTGAAAACGTCAGTGCCAAGTATAGTCTTAGCTGCTCCAGGCACTGAAGCAGGAGGATTGCTTTTGAATTTAGGAGTTCAAGGCCGGCTTGGAGCTTGGGGCTCCTATAAAGCAAGGATACCCACTTTAACAACTATACTTATATACTTGGGGTAAGGGGGTTTGTGCACATGCATGTCTGGTGCCGATGGAGGCCAGAAGAGGTCCTCAGATCCCCAGGAGCTGGAGTTACGAGTGAGCCCTTTGTGCCAGGAACTAAACTTGGGTCCTCTGCAAGAACACTGTGCTCTCATACCCACTGAGCCATCTCTCCAGCTGTCCCTACCCCAGTTCTTAATTTGATTTTATTGTTTATTTATTCAGCTTTGCTTTTAGAACAAGATCTCATCATATAGCCTTGGTTGGACTGGAACTTGCTATGTAGACCAGGCTGGCCTCCAACTTGGAGATCTTCCTGCTTCTGCTGGCCAACTGTTGGCATCTACCACCCCTGCACACACTCTCTTTCTCTCTCTCTCTCTCATTTCATGGTAGTTAGGGAACTGGGGTGTAGCCTAGTTGTAGGACAAACACTTAGTGTGTGTGAGGTGAGGTCTGGGCTCAGAAGAACGGAAAAGGAGGAAAATTTGTAGAATGCCGATTTGTGCACATCCTGACTGCTTAGAGGAAGTGATCAGTGTAGTGGGAGTGTGAGACAAGTCTGCCAGCGCCTCCCTGGATCTGTGACTTGTGAGAGGGACCAAGTGAGGAATCCTGGCATGGAGTTCTGCTCACCAGAGACCCTTCTGCAGGCTCTGCAGACAAAGTCCCCAAGGAGCAGGGCAGAGGCATGACTAATGGGGTGTTCTGTCTGGGACCACCTCCAAGCCTTTTGTCTGAGAGAATGAGGCTGGTTGGTGACTCCTGGGGGACCCAGAACTGGTATGGGGACAAAGCCCAGGAGTAGGAAGGAGTCAGGATCTTTCTGCAGGCCAGTGACAAGCCAGCTGGCTGACCTTGGACAGGAACTTGAGAACTTGAGTCCTCTGGCCTCGATTTCCCTGTCAGCAGAGCCTGTTAAAGTGGAGCAGGTGGAGACTAGGAAGAGCAGCTCATGGGTCCTCTGTCAAAGATTGGCAGGCGAAGCCAGAATATGCTTGGTCTGACTCACTGACAGTTTAAGGAGGCCTGTTTGAACTGATTCAATCATACTTGGACAGTTTTTGAACTAGTGACTCCTTTTGAGTAATTTAGTAAAATAGTTCCTCTCAAAGTGTTGTTGCACATAATGTTTGTAACTTAGTGCCTGGTATATATTTAATCGCTCTGAAATAAACAGTTACTTGTTATTTATTTATGCTTGACCAAAAAAAGCCATTGATTTCTGGGCAGGAAAGTAACTCTCTTCTTAGTAAAAGAATCTGGCAGTGATAGAAAGGATCTGGAAGCCAAGAGTACCCGGGGAAAAGAGGTGGTATGGATTTAGGCGATGGGTACCATCCCGTTAGATTTAGTCTGGAAAGGAGGAGGATGGCAGAGGGTTAGAAGCACACTGACTATGAGAATTTTTGGAGGTAAGTGCAAAGGTGTGGAAGAAACGTGGACCAGTGGAAGCAGGGTAGGGAAGAGAAAACTTTTGAAATAGATGAAATTTTGGATCTACGGAACCTGATCAGTTCAGAGATGCTGGTTCTGAGTTTTAGGGAAAATGAGATCTGTGGATCTCATGTGCTCTGGCCTTGGAGGTTTCCTTAGAAATGCAAATATAGGGCCATCCCCCTGGAGTGAACAGCACCTGAGAGTCTTGTGACTGACTTTGGTTCTGCTATCTGGTTTGCCACACCCAGCCCTCCCCCAGCTTGGTGCCCCTATTAATGATAGCATTGGAGCTGAGATTGTGGACATTTTGGTTGGGGGACAAAGGCGTGGAGGGAAGAAAATGAGAACACCGTCCCATCAGTTCTGATGCACATTTGACCTGGTCCCAACCGTGGCACATACCTGTCCTGGTGGTCGCACATGGTGGGTGTCACTAGCCTTGTGTTCATACAACAAAACTTCAAGAACCAGGGCCAGTGACCCAGGAAGAGGCCGAGAGGACAGTGGTTTGTCATGTAAAGAAACAGATTATTAGCTCCTCCCAGATTAGAAAGGAAGATGGTAAATTTAGTTATTAAAAAAAAAAATCAGAATCTCTTAGCCAACCTTTTTCATACAGTATATATACACACTATATTTATGCACATGTATACATATAAATAAGCATATTTAGAATTATATGATCAAGTCTATATCTAACTAAATCAAAATGTAGTTTTAAATAAAAATATGAAAATGCTGGTTATGCTAAAGCAGTGGCTGTTCGGCTGTTCGGGAACTTGGTACGTAGACCAGACTCGCCTGGATCCACCTGTCTCTGGCTCCAGAATGCCAGGATCGATTAAGGGAGTGCTCCATCACTGCCTGAAGTAGCGGTTTAATTGGGGGAATACTTCTTTCTTTCCTTCTTGGTGGTACATTAAAAGTGCATCATTTTATCATCTTGGAGATGATGACGTATACCTGCCAATAGAAGTGGGTGACACCCTCTGCAGAGGAAAGGGAGATGAAATGCAGTCATTGGTCGTCACTAAGCTGGTGGTGATGGATGTGTGGTCCCTCAGGAAGAACCCAGAGGACGACCAGGAGGACACCACAGATCATATGGCAATTGGCAGGGCACTGTTGTCCTTTGGGAATTCTCTGTGGGGCTCTTCAGGCTTTCAATTCATTTACATTCATCCTTAATAGATATCTAGGTACCAGCCACTGTACTTATAAATAAAAGAAGTGCTTGATATGGTAACTCATACTTGTAAGTCTAGTACTTGGGAAGCAGCAGGAGGGTATCATTGACTTACTGGTTAGCCTGGGCTATGCAGTGACTTTGAGGCCACATTGACTATAAAGTGATGAAGGAGAAGATGAGCTCAGTCAGTGGAGTGCTCACCTACCTTGATGAAGCCCTGGGTTTGAACCCCAGTACTCACATGCACCATATGTGGTGGTGAAGACTTGTAACCACAGCATCTGGAAGGTGGGGGTGGGATGATCAGAAGGTCATCAGCTACACAGCAAGTTTGAAGCCAGCTTGTAATAAGTGAGATCCCGTGTCAGAGTAATGCAAAGGTGTCTGTCCGCAGTAAGAACACAGTTCAGAGCAGGAGAACAACAGAATTCACAGCACGATTTTGAATGAGAGACTAAGTCAGTTGCTGTTAGTAGGGAGGGATCCAAGGGAGGAAGGTGTCATCCAGAAGGCCACACAGGCGGACCCAGAACTGAAAAGAGATTGCCAGGAGGACAAACGGCGGAGGGCTGGAGGGAGCCGAGGGTCCTGGGTTCCATGGAGGAGTTTGGGGTAGAGGAAGCTGAAGGTCCTGAGTTTCATGGGGGGCGTTTGGGGTGGAGGGAGCCGAGGGTCCTGGGTTTTATGGAGGAGTTTGGGGTAGAGAGAGCTGGGGGCTCTGGGTTTCCTGAGCTCAGCCAGTATTGGTGATTCAGGTTTGCAGGAGCCCTTGAGGGGAGTAGGATGCGTTGACCAGAGTCCTCAGACCTGAAGGGCCTTTTCCTTCTGGGGGGGGGGGTGGTGGTGGTGGATTTCTTTCTTGGTACTTAGGGTGGGGTGCTGTCTTCCTTCCTTTCTAAGAGTTTGCTGAGGATCAAACCTAGGACCTAGGGCCTGCAGGGCAAGGCCTCTACCACAGAGCTATACCCTGGCCCATGGGATTTCTTAAATTTTAATAAGATATCATTTTAATAATTTTTGTTGTTTGTGTTTCAGACACAGTTTTCCTGTGTAGCCCTGGATGTCCTGGAACTTGCTCTGTAGACCAGGCTGGCCTTGAACTCAGAGATCCACCTACCTGCCTTAGCCTCTCTAGTGCTTGGATTAAAAGTTGACACCACCGCCTAGCTAATTTTAATGTTTTAACCAAAAATAATACATACATTAATGTAAAGACTATAATAGAAACATGGGTTTTCTTTTTTAAAGTTTGTATTACACTTTGTATATTGTGTATGAGCCCTTATAACATAGCACACATGTAGAGGCTAGAACTACCATGTGGATCCTGGGGTCCTACACAGGTTCTTAGGCTAGGATACAAACACCTTACCCATTGAGCTGTCCTTAGAGCTTCTGGCCATACCCATTTTCCTTATACCCCAGTCCAAATCCAAAGTTAACCACACACACATACACACACACACACACACACACACACCAGCATATTCTTAGTTATTAATGTTAATGACTTCATGCCTGTACTTACTAGTTTAAATTTTGCCTTTTTTTTTTTTTGAGATAGGTTCTTTTGTAGTCCAGGCTAGCCCTGAACTCCTACCTCCTTCCTCAGCCCTGAAATTATAGAAACATGCCATTACATCCAGTATTATTATTATTATTATTATTATTATTATTATTATCTGTCCCTATCCTGTGTCCATCACTCTTCATCTTCTCCAGTATATAAATTTTTGGTCAAAATCTATTTTTTCTATTTTTAATCTAAGTTACTGTTTTCTGGGCTCTTCCCTTGGCATGCTTTGTCCCATTTGGGGTTGGAGCACATGCTGCCTGAGCATGTTGGAGAAGCCGTGCTAATGATACCCTGATGTGTGGAAAGGACTTTATTTCACCCTTGACTCTTAGAATCAGTTACAGTCTCACTGGTGTTGGGGTCCGAGTGTGGAGGGGCAGGGTTGCAGACAGGTATGGAAGGGTGTTCGCTTGAATACCTTAGTCTGTACCCCGAGGCTGTTCATTCAGTGTGTGTGGGTATCCTCGGAATTGGCTTAGGGAAGGAGGCGAGTGGTTCCACCATCCATCCATCTAACTGGCCTCTGCTTCTTTGCTGCGTTCGCCTGACTGGGCCTCTGGCCCTGTGTCAGGGACAGTCATTTGCTCACATTCTTCAGAGGCTGTCAGCTTCCTCTCCCGCAGACTACTGAGAGATTCTGAGAGATTCTTGTGGCCCGGTGGCTGTAGAGCAGATTTGAATCATAGGAACACTCCCTCTACATACTCTTCCAGGAAAGCTATTTTTAGCTGCTGCCTCTGTATCTCTTGCATTTTCTTAAATCTTCTGTGCCTGAAGCCTTCTGAGGACAAGTGTGTCTTCCGCTTCTAGCCTGTTTTGGAAAGGGCTATGGGAACAGATTGTAAATGAATGCAGGTGCTGCCTCAGTTTCTCTAAGTGGCAGGTTGGAAAACGATTCTCTTTGACAGGACAAGGAGTTATTGAGGAGTGTGTAGTATGAAGATGGGTTCAGTTTGAGAAAACTGAGAAGTCCAAAGGGCCTCTGGGTGGGAGATGCAGCAGCATGCAGGCCCAGGACAGACCGATTGTCCCAGTATAGGCACTGCCAGTCGTGTGAGCACACAGGAGTGAGATCATCTGGCAGCGGATGAGGAAGGAAGGGTAGAGGCTTGAGGACACTGGACCACACAGAGTGAAAGGGATTGTCTCTGTCCCTCAGGACCAAGATAAATGAGAGCCCAGTCCTTCATGACAGCTGCCCACATGGCCTCTGAGGTCAGTTGGAGCCTTGGAACCGGTTGTGCTTAACAGCTCCTGTGCCTGAGCCTGGATGGGGCTGCTGGCTTGCTTGCAGCTTCAGGGACAGCTGGTGGGGCTTCCTCTGGGATTCCCTTCTCAGGGTGGCCTAGGATCAAAAGGACTACTTCTTTGCCTCAGGGTCACACCAAATTTCTGCTTAGCTCCGGATGTGCTTTCCTCTCCCTCAGGCACACATAGGAGCTGAGGTCCAGACATCCACACAGATTATTGTGCTCTTAAGTTTCTTTAGGTGAATAGCCTTCCATGTGACACTGACAGGCTAGATACACCTCAGCAGATCTGCCAGCCTTGCCTTCCTGGATGCCGAGGTCTATGCTCCACTCAGTCCTGGTATGCTGAACCCATCCAACTTTGAGGTGGAAATGACACCCATTTTATAGATGAGGAAACTGAGTCTCAGAGAAGTTAGGTGACTTAACTTGCTGAAAGTGAAGTCTGTCTGTGTCTACAGTGGACAAACTTCCAGGTTAGGTTGGGACCTGAGTCTAGTAGCTGTCATCTAATGTCCTAGTCACCAACTTGGTTGTACCTGAGCTGATTGGTTGTGTGTGTGTGTACATACCACCGATGCCACCTCCCTGTGCTGAGATCCGGACTCCCCTTGAGACCACAGGAACAATGATGAATTAATCTCATCACTTTATCAAGGAGGCACTTACAGAAATTACAAGGCGAGGCCACTAGCCTGGTTTTGCTGGCAGCCGGCCGCTAGGCCCATAAAACAAATTGAAAGGAGCAAAATAAGTAAGTGAAATTAGAAATACATACAGGCACTCGTGTGTGTTCACATGCATGCACACACGTACACCCCAAAAGGTCGGGAGCATCGTCCCACACTCCCTGTTAGCATTCTTGTCCTGTCACCCTGTCTTAGAAAGACACCAGGACCAAACCCACACGTGCTCTTGTCCCACCCTCCCCCAGTCTGAGCAGTTACCTGTTGGCCATCCCTACTCAAGGGGTGGCTGGCTGCAAGGCAGCTAAGAGCAGAGCATAGCATAGATGTTTGCACTGTACAACTCCTGTGAGCAGACCACCCGAGTTCAGTTCCCGGGCTGCTTCTGCTAGCTGTGCTCTACTACTCATTTATTTGTAAGAATGTTAACACAAGCAAACCAGGCTCTCACTGTATAGCCTGTCTCATTCTGGACTTCGTGATCTTCTAAAGCCTCAGCCTCCAGAGGGCTAGGATTACAGGCATGCACCATTATATTTGGCTCTCATATATAAGTTGGGGAGAAATTGGCTAAGTTAAAGACTTAATTTATGTTGGGCAGGGTTGCAGCTGAATCACAGAATGCTTGGTTATTTAGTGATTAGTATGCTTTGGGAACCTACTGTGTGTGAGTCAGGTATTGGGTCTGTCAAGGCGGCTGGTCTGAAATTGACAGGACATGGATGGTGGGGCAGCATGGGGTGGTCGGCAGAGAGAAGCAACACCTTCTCAGAGGGATCTGGATTGGTGGACTGCACCTTAACCCCCCTGTCTCCGGCTCAGTGGGTAAAGGCAGTTTTCTGGCAAACCTGATGGCTGACTTAAGTTTCATTCCCATGAACCTCGTGGTGGCTGGAGAAAACTGACTTCCTCCCGGAAAGTTGCTCTCTGACCTCCACACACGCTGGCAGTCAGACTTCCCTCATCCCCACTAGTGTACATGCACACAAACACAACTCAATTTAAAGAATGCAGTCATAATAAAAATAAAATTATAGGAATGCATGCTGTCATGCCTAACCTGGGCTACAACTTGTCTTTCTCTTTTTTAAATTTATGTCTGTCTGTCTGTCTCTATTCACCCATCTATATCAATCATCCACCCATTCATCCATCATCTATATTAACCATCTAGCTATCCATCTATTCCTTCTTTATCATCTATATCAATCAGTCAATCTATCTATCTATCTATCTATCTATCTATCTATCTATCTATCTATCTATCTATCTATCAGCAAGGTCTCACTGTGAAGCCCTGGCTGTCCTGTAACTCACTATGTACTTGTCCCACAGAGACCTGCTACCTCTGTAGGGATTAAAAGCATGCACCACCACACCCATCGTAGGCTTCAGCTTTTTAAGTGACTTTCCACATAAGGTTTTGTTCGGCTCTTCCCTTAGGAGCTAACAACTCCTTTGTAGTTAAGGAAATTAAGGCTAGATGACAGGAAAGAAATTTCCTCCAAGTTGGGAGCGAGGTGGCCTGGCCCCCGATGAGAGGCAGATTCCAGGCTCTGACACAGTTTTACTGGGCTTTTCCTAGTGACAGGTGCAGGCTGGAGGAGCAGGGGTTCCAGTACCGTGGCTGGTCTGTTCTCCTGGAGTCAAATGCTGTCTCAGCATATTTTAATGTCACCCCCCCCCCCAACCTGCAGCTGTTATAGAACTGTAAGTGACCATTCTCAGAAGAATTTTTTTCCTTCTTTTTTTTTTTTTCAGGTGGCTGCTTGGTCCACCCAGCTCACAGGCTGGAATGGGCATGGGAGTTCTAGAGAGCCACTTAAGAGTCCTTGCTTCTAGTATCATTTCCCTATGCAACCCTGGGTGGGGCAAATCAGCTCTGGCCAATTAATCCCCAGACTGTCAACCTAATGGGTTTGGGTCCAGGATGGACAGCAGGCACCTGGCAACCGTCTCTATGTTACAGGAAACATCGAGTACAGCTGTCCGGCCACCAACGAGTGTGAGATCACCAAACGGAGGCGCAAATCCTGTCAGGCCTGCCGCTTCATGAAATGCCTCAAAGTGGGGATGCTGAAGGAAGGTAAGAGGCCCACAGCCAACTGCTAGGTCAGGGCTCCACTTGGTTTGTCTTGGTGGGGGCCCGTGTAAGGATACAGGCCTAAGGGCAGGGTGTGCATGCTTGGGGCTATCATGTATCATGGCTGCGGTGCCATAGCCTGCTGGCCTTCTCTTCTGGGAAAGATGTGGGCAAGTAGATGGAAGTCAAGAAGGTCCTTTGGGGATTCCTGGCCCTATTTGGAGCCTCAGCTGGGAAGTCCTCATTTGGAGGATCCTTCTCCATCCCAAGTTAGATCACTGGCGGTGTCCTCAGGTTTGGGGGTGGGTAATATCACACTCCCTGCTGGTGAGGAGTGGCCCTTGCTTCTAGTGGAGTTCAGGATACGTCTCTTGCCTGGTAAGTGTTTCCCAACCTCTGTTTCTTGTCTTTTGCTTCTGGCTCTCCAGGCTTTTCCCCCTAGAGTCATTTGGTGTATTAGGTTCCATTCAGTGCAGTGGCCAGAAGTCAAAGTGCCAACTGGTCTGTATTTAGTTCTATCAAAAGGTGTGTGTGTTAATTTGTTGGCCATTTAGCTTTTAACTTTTATGTTTTTATTTTATATATATGTGTGAGTCTGAATGTATATAGGTGCATACCTGGTGCCCTTGACTGTCAGAAAAGGGCATCTTATCCCCTGGATGTAGTTGTAAGTTGCAATGTGGGTGCTGGAAACCGAACCCTTGTCCTAGAATGAATTAACTAAAGTATGGTGATAATAACATTGTGTGTGCATCTTTTTTACTTTAAAAGTGGCTCCTAGGAAATGTGAGCTGGGCTCATTATATAGAAGGCTGTTGTGGGGCCCTTCTCACCATTTCTGTGGATTTTCCTGCTTTGGATTTTGTTTAGTACCATTTTGGGAATGGTGTGCATGTGTACTCTGTGTGTGTTTGTGATAGTTGCATGTACACACACCATGGTGTGTACATGTGTGACTCCCTCAGAGAGAGCTAGTGCAAATTCTTACAGATCGGCTTCTGGGCTTTAATCCTTCCCAACACAGAAGGAAAAAGGAAAAGCTTATGGGGATGAGAAGAATGAGCAAAGTAGAGGATGAAGTCTGCTTGAGGTGCAGCCTTCCCTGGGAAGAGCAAGGTGGGGGTTGCTGGTGTAGGGTTGCGGGTTTCCCAAACCTAGCTCAGCCTTCAGCAGGCCCAGGAACTTTCCCCCTCTTCCGGTGCCTGCTGAAGCGTCCACCTCTTAGCTGTTTGCCTGTGAAAGAGTTGGGGAAAATTCCAGGTTGATCCTCTCACCAGGGCTCAGTTAGCATCTGCACCTATGAAGCGGCTTCCATCTCTGCGGCTTAGGAGGAGGGAGTCTCCTCGAAGCCCAGACACCCCCAGGTTCCCAGGACTGAGCAATAAGGAAATGTCTCTCTGTGAGCCTCCTCATCTGAGCACACCAGGAGACCTGGCAGCAGAAAGAGCCTGGGGACCTAGCCCAACCTCCATCTTGGTCACACCTATACTGTACAGCAGAATGGAGCATGGTTTTACGTGCACCAGGTTAGACAGCCCATTTCAAACTAAAAGAAGGCTGTTTCTTTCATAGAGCCCCTAACAAAGCAGCTGGCATACCCCCGAAGGGCTTAGGAAACCCCAAATCAAGGAGAAGTCTAGGCTGGACAGTTTTATGGCAACTTGAAACAAGTTAAAGTGATCTTGTAAGGGTCTGAGAAAATGCTGAAGGAGAGCCCAGACTCAAATAATGTAAAAGCAAAGAGCATATATTAATATCCCAGCAGAGGTCAACACCTGGACAAAATGGCCATGACCCAAGAGGCTCCTTTTAAGCAAGGCCCAGGAGAATTTCAGGGACAGTGAGGTCATCTCATACATAATTGGCTAAGCAGGCAGCAGTTATACTGGCATACTATTAATTGGCTGAGGTTTAGCCTTATCATTTTTGGACATACTTGCACACAAGCTTGGGCAAGTCCAGATGTGACTCAGAAGGGGCTGGATATTTGTCCTTGAGACACTGTGAGGCGGACTTAGGACTGTGTTCTCTCCATTGTCTCCGAATGTAAGGACCCTTTGTTGGGAGAGTTGAACCCCTTCTCAGTGAGAGGAGGGAACCTAAATTAAGAAAATGCCTCCATAAAATAGGGCTATAGGCAAGCCTGCAGGGCATTTTCTTAATTAGTAATTGATGGGGGAGGGCCAAGCCCATTGTAGGCGGTGCATCCCTGGGTTGGTGGTCCTAGGTTCTGTGAGAAATCAGGCTGAGCAAGTCAGAGAGAGCAAGCCAGTAGTGGAAGCAGCACCCTCCATAAGCCCAGAGCACTGCAGACCCAATAGGCCACTGGAAGCTTCCCTTTCCTAAGCCCTTTGGGGGTATGCCAGCTGCTTTGTTAGGGGCTCTATGGAAGAAACAGCCTTTTAATTTGAAATGGGCTGTTTGACCTGGTGCATGTAAAACCATGCTCCATTCTGCTGTACAGTATAGGTGTGACCAAGATGGAGGTTGGGCTAGGTCCCCAGGCTCTTTCTGCTGCCAGGCCTTCTGGTGTGCTCAGATGAGGAGGCTCACAGAGAGACATTTCCTTATTGCTCAGTCCTGGGAACCTGAGGGTGTCTGGGCTTCGAGGAGACTCCCTCCTCCTACATCAGACCCAGAGATGGAACTTCTGCCTTGTTCTGGAAGCTGAAGGAGACACCAGGCCTGACCCACTGTGTAAATACTTTCTGGCTGGAGTATGCACCTCTTGCCTGCTTTCTCACACCTCAGGGAATCAGAGCAAAAGCCAACTATTTCCTTTTGCTTTGATAAATTGACCCTGGAGTGAGGTGTCTGCCCAGACTTCAGCCACCCTCTCTCTAGCTTGAGGATCGGGGTCCACATAAGGATATTTCTGTCCCATGCTTTCTGCACCCCACCCTACCCCCCACATAACAGGTCCGGGGTTGGGGGATCCCTTCTCAATCCCCAGACAGTCACAATGTTCAGGATTCTCATTAAGGGTTATCCAGTGCTGGGAAAGAGAGAAGGTACTTTTTAGTGGTTCCCACCAAGGGTCTCACTCACTACAGGAGAGGCGTGACTAAGCAGTGCTGGGAGATCCCTGAACTGGTTCCTAAAAGAGAAGCTGGTAGATGAGGCAGGTCTCCAGTGGCAGAAGTAGGGTGCTTACTACAAGGATGCACGCCATCCAAGTGGGAGGATCTGCAGGGTGATTCCCCAGGGTTGCCTCCCCTCGAGGAGTGGCTCCCCCCCCCCCCCCATGTCAGCCACATGTCCCCTGAGCTGATGATGTACTAAGCCTGGTGCAGCCACTAGGGAGCTTTGCCTGAAGGAGGAAGACACAGGGCATGCCTCACCTCAGCTTCGGTGCTGGCAGGCCTGTATCTGAAAGGGAAAACCTGACAGTGTGGGTGAAGCTGAGCTCCTGGTTTAGCGTATGCTCCCATAGAGCTCTGTGGTACCTGGCATCAGAAGCTCCGTGGGGAATAACCTCCTGGGAAGAGCAGGCCTGCTGCAGGAGTCTGGGTCCCTGCCAGGTAGAGCTCTTGGCAGCTCTCCTGGCTCCTGCTTTTGTTTGGGTGGCCCTCCCTGCTCTTGTGTGCAAGGTCTGGTCCCTAGGGCCACCTCCCCATCCCCCACCCTCTCCCTGTGAGCCCCCCCACCCCCCCAATCATCCTCAGTTTCTGACATGATTCTGGGAACAAACTTCGCACTCCTCTGTGCTGCTTCCTATCTTAGGGCCTCACAGTCAGCTGGGTCCTGAGTCTTACAGGGCAGCAGGGAGTGTGGAAACTGCTTTTTCCCCCTGCCCCATCTACATGTCAGAACCTCATTTCCCCTCTTCTGTCCAGCACTCAAGATGTCCCCCAGTAACTTTTTCTTAGGAAAATAGTCTGTGCTGCTGATGCATGATTTAGGGGCTCCAGCCATTATTAGGGATGAAATCAGATGTGTGGTGTCTACTATCTCACAACCAAAGCCTGTCAGATGCCTCAAGTGGTTGGAGATGGAACCTGTTTTCTATGGCTTCTTTTGGCTAGGTAGTGTCCCAGTGTCTTTATAGGCAGATGCATTGTATGACAATTCACGTTTTTTAGGGAGAGTCATCTTTCTTCCATGCGCAAAGTTGAATGCAAAATCTGATGTGGGTTCAGAGCTGGCGACTGGCATTCTTTGTGGTTCTCGTACTTAACACCACTCCCTGGACCTTCTTTCTTTACCTCCTTCAAGACATGGTGTTGATGACAGACAGGTAAAGGTGAGGATCCCATGAAACAGTGTGACATTGCCTTGGTGTGTCTACAGCCCTCATGGCAACATCAGCTAGTGCTGGATCCACTCAGCCAGGTTCACACTTGCCTCTTCTCCAACTGCCCAGAGTTGAGTGAGGCAGCCTAGACTCATTGAGCTCCTTCTTGGATTTGTTGGTGGGACTCCAAGGAGGAGGCATTACCTTCGGCTGATCCACTCCTGAGTTCTGAATCAGAATGGAATAAAATAGTCCGTGGCATCTCAGGTGTAGACTAATTGAGTCTCCAGACCAGAAAATCCACTTGCTGCATCTGTATGGTGCCTGGTCTTCAGTTCAGCTCTTGTCTCTACCCACCTCGCCTGGCCCTGCTTTCTCCTCCTTGCCTCCCTGCCTGTCTCTTCCCAAGTGTTTTCTGAAAGATACTTGATTTCAGTGAGAGCTCGGCTGACGGCCATGCAATATGCTTTCACTTTCTTCGTGCATGTTGGAAAAGCAGAAAGCTTCTCCAGGGATTCTGGGTAATTGGGTTAGTGGCCAGCTCACGTCAGGAAATTAAAAGGAGGCCCTGATCAGGTTCCTGCTGCATGAGATCTAATGGTTTTGTATTTATAGAATGCTCTGCCTTTAGCCCATGCCAGAAATATCACTTTCTGGTCTTGTGAATGAAGGAAGAGAAATTCTTTTGCTTTTCCAAAACACATTAATGTTTTGAAACAAATCAGAGGACAGCATTGAGCTACTTTCAAGCTTATACATATGCACCCCACTTACCCATCTTGATAGCTCACAAGATCTTCCTAAAGCCTCCTGGATGTTCAGGTGCAGTGACCTGACTGGACAAGTGTTGATTGAATGCAGACAGCTTCTGGCTGTGTTGAATTCTTATTACAGTTCACTCCAGGCATTTGACACTAGAGCATTGGATCACAGGTTCAGACCATCTGGTCAGACCCCCACTTGACCATTTATCAGCTCCCTGGGAAAGCTACTTTAACCCCCTTCTCTCTTGATAAATGAGAATCATAGTAATGACCACGGTCATTTCTCCCATCTCTGGATGTCTCTGGGCTTCTACCATGAAGCCTTATGTTGATTATTGACTAGAGATAGTCTTCATGTAAGAGCATTGATTTTGTTGTTTTGTTTTTAACTGGTAACTGCATTTATGGAGTACAGTGTGGTGCTTTGCTGTATATATTAGAGGAAGATTCAGTCAAGTTAATGGATATACTTATCACATCCCTGGTTTGTTTTATCTGTGGTGAGAATTAAAATTCTGTATTAACAGTCTGGATATCTGCAGTGCATGGTTTTGTTCAGTGGAAGCCCAGGCAGTCTCTGGGGCACAGACTTAGCCTTCCTAGCTCATGGGGTTCTTATTTGCACTTCATCTTTCCTAAAAACCCCTAAAATGGTTTTCCTTCTATGATCTGGAAAGAAGCTGTTTGGGGTCCCCCATAGCCTGTCTGTCTGTCCATACTTAGGTAATGCTCTTGCCTCATTATCTTAACAATAAAAACAGTAACATAGAAAATTAGTAAATTGTAGGGTTGGGATCAAACCCAGGGCCACACGTGTGTACCAGGTCAATGTTCTACCTGAGATACAACCCTAGCCCTTTACCCTTTGAGATGTGGTTTCACACTTGGGCAGGCCTTGAACTCTGAATCTCTCTGCCCCTGCCTTCTGAGTTGTAGGGATGCCACCAAGCTTCATCAGGTGGAAGGTTTATCTTACTCAGCTTCAGTGGAGCCTTCCCAGTTGAATACATCTTCTACTCGGTCTCTTGTGGAGATTTCTTGATTCTCTTTATTCAAAGTGTAGTAGTTCAAAGGTCTCTGGATATTCAGGACAGAGTGGCAGCTCTACCAGCTCAGCCTGTGAGCTACTAGATGCCAGGGCAAGGGGTGCTTTCATTCACAGGCTTTTGGTAGAGCCTAATCACTCTAGTGAGAGTCTGGGACTTGCTGTTTTTATTTAGCTGGGATGCGATGTGCTTGGCTGAATCGCTATTGGGATGGAAGAAGGGAATTTAGAGCACACACATCTTCAAAAGTATTTTCTTAACATTTATTTATTTAGTGTGTATGTGCAAATGCTGTGTCACGTTGGTCATGTGCACAGAGGTCAGAGGTCAACTTTCAGGAGTCAGTCCTTTCCAGTGTGTGTGTCCCCGGGATTGAACTCAGGTGGTCAGGTTGGGTAGTAGACAGGTTTACCTGCTGAGCCTTCTCAGCAGCCCAGCACAGGTGTGGTTGAGAGCAAATGCCAAACAAGAATATGGACAGCTCCACCAAAGAAAGGCAGAAAGCATCACGTTCCCTATATTACTCCCCCTTTTCATTTTCCCCCTCCATTCTTGGAGGAAACCATTCTCCTGGCTTTTGTGTTATCTTCTTTTGGCCTTTCTCAGTATGTGGTTTTTTTTTTTTTTTTTTTTTGAGACAGGGTTTTATTTTGTACCGCAGGGCAACCTTGAACTCTCAACAGTCTTCCTGCCTTGGGTTTCTTGAAGGCCAGCATTACAGAGAGGAGCTGTCATAGGCAGCTTCTAATGTCACCCCAGTATTTTTTCTAGTTTTTAATGACACTCTTGTGATTTTGGGGGTGGGGTGGGGTGGGAGGGGTTGTTTGGTTTTTTTTAAAACAGGGTTTTACTTTGTAGCTCTGGCTACCCTGGAATTACTCTGGGATACACTCATGAAGGTTTTTTGTTTGTTTTTAATGATTTATGTGTGCTAGGTGGGAGGCAGAGGTAGGCTGATGAGGCCAGCCTGGTTTGCAGAGTGAGTTCTTGAACAGCCTGACCCTGCCTCAGAAACAAATTTTATGTGTGCCACATGTTCATGAGTGCCCTTGGAAGCCAGAAGAGGGCATTGGATTCCCTGGAGCTGGAATTACAGGCAGCTGTAAGCCATCTGCCACCGCTGCTGGTATCTGAACTCAGGTCCTCTGGAAGAGGAGCTAGTGCTCCTACCAGCTGAGGCATCTCTTCAGACCTCGGACCCTGGACCGCTGTAGCCAGTAGCTCTGAGATGGATGCTGCTCCTTGCATGGTTTATTTCTCATTTCTTCAACACAGAAGCCAGTAAACATTTTGTTTTGCCAGCCATATGTACTCAACCCCAATGATGTGTAGTGATAAGTTGGGCTGCCTTTCCATAAAGGTCTTCTTAGAGGTGAGGCGCTCCTAACAACTAAGCCATTTCCTTCCAGCCTGATCCCTGCAAGTTTAATGTTGAGCTTCTTTTGGTTTTGATTTTTGAGACAGATTCTTGCTTTGTAGGGATGACGGACCTCAAACTTGTGGCCTCTCTACTGCCTCAGCCCCGAGTGTCTTGTTTGTTTTGGTTTTTCAAGACAGAGTTTTTTGTATCGCTCTGGCTGGCCTTGAACTCAGAGGTCCTCCTGCCTCTGCTGGGATTAAAGGCATTCGCTTCCACCACCTGGGTGAGCACTGTGAATTTTAAGCATGTAACACCATACCTGCAGCCTTTTTGTTTCCTTGAGGCAGGGTCTCACTGCCGAGATTGCCTGCTGTTGCTCTTCACAGTCAAGACTAGTCCAAGGAAGTGTCATCTTTTTATAGACCGTCTCCTGGCCCTCTTCCTTCTCAGGCCTGCTGCAGCCCGAGGACTGTGGTGGGTGGATGTTTGTCTGAGACAGGCTCTCACTATAGCTCTGAAACTCTTATCTGTAGACCAGGCTGGCCTGGAACTCAGACATCCACCTTCTAAGGGTTGGGCTTATTGGTATGTGCCACCTCACCCGGTTCTAAAGTCTTTTCAAAGCCATAATGAGATGGTCATTTTGGTTTCTTCCCTCTTGGAGTTCTCCATGGCACTTAGAAAAATGCTCTGCTCTGAGACTCCACCATTGCCACCACCCTGTTCTGTCTGCGCTCCTGTGGTTCAGCTCCAGCCTCATCAGCTTGCTTTCTGTCTCCCCAAGTATGGCAGACCCAGTTCTCACCTTAGGGACCATGCCCTCTCTCAGAGTGTGTTCCTAAAGGCAGGCTTCTTGTCCCTTCTGTCCCCATGTAGATGTTATCCTCTCCATCACTTGCTATCAGAGCCCCCTGTAGACCCTGTCACTGTCCTTCTCCCACTCAAGAAACGATCTTGTTTATTTATTTATGGACTTGGCTTATTTTGTTTACTCTTCCATCTCCTACCCGCCCCCCCCCCCCTTTTAAATTTAATTCAAGAAGTAGGGTGGCAGATTGCCTCTCCATTGGACTGTCAGCTCCAGGGTGGTATTGTGGTAGCACGGGTGATTGAAAGGCCCCAGTGGAGTATCTGAGACCAGCAGGCTGTGGTGGCATGATTGATGAGCAGTGTCGGTCACAGGCAAGGAAATGGAAGGGCGCAGGTGACAGGACCTGCCACACTTGATCTGGCCCAGCTGTGCTTCAGTGACTTTCCTAGGGCCACACAGGCATGACAGAGATGGGTGGAGTCTAGGCTCCTGTAGGAAGCTGGTCTTATCCTCCGTGTGGGTTCCTTGCCCAGAAGAAGCTGCAGTTCCTTTCCAGCAAGAATGGAGTAGAGTAGGGCCTGATTTTTCCCTGCTGGGTGTAGTTTTAGACCTTGGCAGTGGGAACACAGATAACACAGGCACAATGTCCTTAGTAGTGTGTTGCCAGGGGCCACAAAGGAGGAGGAGGGGGGGGGGACAATGACTGTAACAATGAGCTTTCTGACCCGACTAGCCCCACAGTTCAGTCCTGGCCACTGTCGTCCCTTGTCTGGATCAGCAATCCCAAAGTCGTAAAGAAACACACAGATATTTATATTAATGTCATGCTGTTTGGCTTATGGCTCAGGTTCATCGCTAGCTAGCTCCTTCATTTTAACTCAGCCTATTCTCATTAAATCTGTTCTGTCCCATGGCTCACCTGTGTGCCTTACATGTCACTTCTTTGGGTGTCTGGCTCCATCTGTGTCTGACCCCGCCCTCCTCCTAACTGTGCTCCTGCCTATGGCTACGGTGCTCACCAAGTGTCAAAACAGCTCCTTTATTTAAAGATTAATATTCACAGCATATAGAAAGCCATTCCCACACCAGACTACTAAACACTAGACAGTAGACACTGCTTTAGTAGCCAGAATACTGAGGTTCGCCTTTAGCCATTCTGGTACCCAGAGTCTATATGACAGTTGGCAGGAATCTGGGAATAGAGGGGTGTGTGTGTGTGTGTGTGTGTGTGTGTGTGTGTGTGTGTGTGTGTGTGTGTGTGTGTGTGTGTGTGTGTGTGTGTGTATTCACCAGGAACCCTCCCCCCAACCTCTTCCTATCACCAGAGATGCTGGTTGGTTTTTGTCAATTTGACACAAACCTAGACATATCTGAGAAGAGGGAATCGTGATGGAGAAAATGTCTCCATCATACTGATCTGTAGGCAAGGCTATTATCTATTATGTATATAGAAGCATCCAGCCCACTGTGAGTGGTATGGGTACTATAAGAAAGCAAGCTGAGCAATCCATGAGGAGCAAGCCAGTAAGCAGCATTCCTACATGGTCTCTGCTTCAGATTCCTGCCTTGAGTTCCCCTGATGGTAGACTATATATAACCTGTGAGCAAAATAAACCCCTTTCTTCCTAAGTCTCTTCATTAGCCATAGTGCTAACTAGTACACCAGGGAGAGCGTCAATCCGTAATCTCCTTTGGGAAGAACACTCGGAATGAAGAACTATGTCACAAAGACCAGACCCAGCATGCAACCACCCAAGAGCTTTGAAAAAATATTCATGTTTCTGGTGGTGGGGGTGGTGCATGCCTTTAATCCCAGCACTTGGGAGGAATAGGCAGGTGGATCTCTGTGAGTTAATTCAAGGCTAGCCTGCTCTACAGAGCTAGTTCTAGACAAGGATACACCAAAACAAAGCAAAAACAAACAAACCCATCCCTGTTTTCTTTTGGAGGGGGGGAAGGGAGGTTCTAGACCAGAGGTTCTCAACCTGTGGGTCACATTCCCCAGAAATTGATTGACCTTTTCATGGAGTGACCCAGGACAATCAGAAACATATATTTACATTATGATTCACAACAATAGCAAAATTATAGTTATTAAGTAGCAGCAAAAATAATTCTATGATTGGGGGTCACCACATGAGGAATTGTATCTAAGCATTAGGAAGGCGGAGAACCACTGTTCTAGACAGTACATGACCCCAGAGACCTCAAGCTTAGAGCCTTCCAGGAACAAAGGACTCCACTCTGTGCTGGCTTCTTGCAGGCTATTCTCTCCATGCAGGACTGAAACAGAATGACACTCAGTCAGCCACAAATCCAGATGCAGATCCTTCCTCTGCCATTCCTGGCTGTGTGACCCTGTTCAGGTCTGCTGTATTCCAGGCTGGTCTTGAACTTCTCTGCATCCTAGAATAGCCTTGCACTTCTGATTGTCTTACCTCTGCCTCCAGAGTCCTGGGATTACAGGCAGGTACCACTGCACAGGGTTATGCAGTATTAGAGATTGTACTCAAGGCTCTATGCATGCTAAGCCAGCACTCTATCATCGGATCTACATCTTCAAACACACTTGACCCTTCTCAAGCCCTTTATTTTCCCCTGATGATAGCCTTGAACGCTCCGTACTCAGAACTGTCACGAAACTCAAATGTGAGATGAGCATGCACAGCTTTGTAAGTGGAGCCCTGTTCAGTCCAGGATCTCATCAGTTCATAAAGAAGCTAAAAGATGGTGGAGTTGGGTTTTGGAAAGGAAAAGCCTCAACCCCGAATACCTTAGCAAGGTCAACAGTGTCCTTTCTGGCCTGCTGAAGACAGGAGTTTGGGAAGGCTACTGTCTTCTAGGCTTTTCTTCCTGCCTGCCCTTGGTAAACCTCCCCCTGGGCAGAGAGACACGTGATAGTGAGGGCAGCTCCAGGACAGGCTTGGGGCCAGGTGCAGGACCATGCTTTAGCTGGTTATTTTTAGTGCAAATGAAAGAAACTTAAACCCTCTGCCTCCTTAGTACAATCAGCTATTTTTGTTTTGAAAGCCTGGGATCCCATCCAACCAGGGGGGAGGGGTTGCAAATGAGAAGCAAGCTGGGAGATGGTGAGGAAATGGGAACTATTGCTCTTCCATTAAGAGTGAGAGGCCCAATGGCTCATGGTGTCCATTCAGTCGGTGCCTCATCAGGAGCTCTGATGGGTGCCTGCAGTGGATAGTAGAGGCCAGTAGGTGGGGCATGGTTTTGAGCTGCTCCCTTCCTCCCCATGAAGCTTCTGTAAGTCTCCTGGACCCTAAGCAGGGCCCTTGCAGGCCCCTGTCTGCCACCCTAGTGTGATAAAGCTGGAGCAAGTATGACTTAGCCAAGGCTAAAAGCTCTGTCCTTGTGCTGGCTACTGGGCTCTGATGCTGTCATGTCTAGCAATTTGAAATTTATTTTATTTTGAGATGGGGTCTCAAACTGTAGCCGAGGCTGACCTGAGACTCAGTCTAAAGTCCAAGATAACTTGGAATTGTTGATCCTTCTGCCGCAGCCTTTCAAGGGCTAGGATTACAAGAATGCCCCCCTCCATCCTTGCTACAAATGGGACCCAGAGCATACTGACTTTTCATTATGGATTTCTACCCACCCCCTCCCGAGGCTCCACACCACTTTCTGTGTCTGACCTTGAGGATTCCAGAAGCCTCAAAGGTGGAGCTGGGCCATAGCTGCCTTTTCACGTCTGGCTTGTTTCACTCCAAATGACTGAGTAATATGGATAGAGCACATTTGTTCACACATGGCCTCTACTAGCCACTGGGTTGCTCCCTGGTGTTAGCTCACATGAACGGATGCTAGCATGCTTTCTTCAGTTCTCAGTGGGGATGGAGACCCAAGAGTAGGATTTGTGGTGATTCTGGGTAGTTTTCTGAGCTACGAACACATGCAGCAGTCCCCACCTCCACCAGAAGAATTTTGTAGAATTTTTTAAAACGTTGCATGTTGAGAACATTGAGTTACAGCTGTGAGAAAATGCAGAACGATTCTTCCATGTAGCCTCCCTCCAAGTTCCCTGTCATAATGTCTTGAAAATATTACATACTGAACAACCAAGATGCTGATGTGCAACGGAACATTCTTAACGATGAGGTATTTTTAGTAGTGATGTTAGCATTTATTTAATACGTACTGTTGGCCATCAAAGATTTTTCAAGTGCTCACATTAATTGTCATAAAATTAAATAAACTGTTAGCCCCTTGAGGTAGGTAGACACCATTATCCCATCTTACTGTCCCAGGAAGCAGAAGTACAGAGAGGTGAAGACCTTTATGCAGTACCACTCCAGTGCAGCTGGGTATAATGTGCTTTACCCAGCTCTGCTCTAGGTCACTACTCATGCCCTCTGCTTATGGTAGGAAGCTATCACACTTATCCAGGCATCTAGCACTGGCCAAAACTCCAAGGACCCTGTTTTCCCAGGGCTATGAAGTACATTGATTACCAGACTTTTTTATATTCATGAGATACTGTCGAAGCATTAAATTTCTCTGTACATCTGAATGGGTTAAACAGTATCCAACAGTACATAAAACAAGGGCTATGTGTTATTTAGGAGCTGGAGATCTGTGATGATTTCCATAATTGGCATTATTAATACCTTCTTGTGTTTGGAAAGTCTCAATGAATTGATAGGATCTAATAATCTCAGACAGTAACTCTTAAGATAGTAGTATTTTAATTGCACTTCCTGGCTGTGCTTTTTGAGTATTTTACTAATACAAATACACAAACAAGAGGCATTCTTATTTCCATGCTCCCCTTTCTCTCCTCAGTTGGTATTTGGAAGTCACGTCCCAATTTAGGAATAATTGTCCCTCGTATCAGTGGAGACCCTCTGGTATCCAGTAGCCTAAACATACCAAATAAGTTGCATTCTATTTTTTTCTGTCCTGTATAGCCCAGACTGGCCTCAAACTTTGCTATAATAGCTGAGGATAACCTTGAAGCGTTGATTCCCCAGTGCTGGCTTTCTCCTCCTTTCCAGAAGCCTGAGGTAATGATTGATGGAGGTATTCCTTTCCAGTTGAGGTTATCACGTGCTCGGCTCTTCTAGGTTTTCAGTGGCCTCCGGTGGCTGCTTCATGGCTGGCTGCGAGGTGGTCCTCACAAATCTATGTATGCCCCACTCCCACCAAGTCCGGGTAAAAAGACAAAAACAGCTGTACACCAATCGTGTGTATAGTCCTTTCATTGGAAAACCCAGACCATCTGGGGGTGCTCCTACTGTGGGCTACCCTGTGCATCCATTTTTGAGAGTCACATTGGGCCTTAACTGCCAGGAAAGCAGCTAGAATAGATAGCGGAATTGTTGGGACTGGCTGGGACTTGTTGCTTCCCCAAACTGAACCCAGAATGGAACATGGGAAGAAATGTCTAAAAGACCCACCTGCAGGCTTACTTCTGGGACTCTGTCTGGGGGTGGGAGCCTTTAGGAGGAGGATCAACCAGTGCCATTGTGACTGGTTTGATGAAAACACAAGCAGCTTACTGAATGCATATGCAAAGTTGATGGAAGGTAAGAACAAGTATAACTGCCTGCTGTCCGCAGTATGCAGAGGCTTTCGGATGCCCACTGTCTTAGGCCTTGAGGTATTAGCAGTTCTCAGTCCAGAGCAGTCTGTAGCAGTACAAACGACAAAGACAGGAAGACCCAGAAAAGCTAATGTTAAGGTGCAGAAGGTAAAGGCCACTTGGCCTTGGAAGAAGGGTGTCCAGGGAAGTTCAGATGGCTGAAAGATTGAGCTGGATAAAGTCAGTGTCGCTGGCCGGGGTGGATGGAGCTTTGAAAGTTGTGAGGAAGTGGGAATTAGCAGGAAGACCTTCATGAGGGAGGGCCTGCTTTGCACAGGTGGGACATAGGGAAGTCGTGAGAGGTGGTGTTTCAGGTGTACACATCAGCCACCCTGTTGGCCACCACAGCTAAGTCCTCGTCTTGTCTGGGGACACTCAGCAGGAGGCAGCTGGAGCTACAGGTGGACAAAAGGAGTCCAGAGAAGCCTGGGCTTCCATGGCAAGCCTCAGGAACATCCATGATCCAGGAAATCCTTTATGGGGAGGACCCAGAAAAGTAACTATTTCCAGAGCAGTATCAGCAAGAAGGGCAAGGCCATTGGATTTGGAGATGGGGCACCAACTCCATGCCAGAGCTGTGTTCCACAGAGTGAGAAGCTCAGGCCCATGCCCTCCACTCCAAATGATCATTAGCAAATCCTGACCAGTGTGGTACAGGGCTGTAGGCAGTATAGAACCCACTTACCTGAAGGGCCAGAGGCACAATGGGAGCAAACCTGTGGTGGCTCTGGAAGCAGCAAATGAAGTGCAGCTCCTGGCCTGTGGGAACTGCTTAGCAATAACTCCAGTTCAAGGTCATTAACATTTCAGGAAAGCTTCAGCGGAGTGATAGGTATGACTCTTACCTCCTCCAAGTGTCTGGAACTAGATCAGCCTGGGTTCCCTGGGCTACAGATCACAGGCTCCATAGGTTTGGATTTGAACAAGAGTTTAGAAACAATGAGAACAGACTCATTTTGCACAAGTCTTTGATGTGAAATCCTTAATTAGTTCTAACCAGAGAAGCTGACGTGACAGCAACTTGGAGTCACTGGCTGCCTGGCTGTAAAGAACAGGGAAGTGCACAGAGTTTGAATACTTGAGCTGTGTCCTGGAAGGTCACTTCTTGGGATGGCAAAGGAGCGTGGGTACTATCTCTTCCCGGGCATGGCAGCCAGTCCATATGCTGTGGGTTAAACGGTGTAATATATATAGAAGGTCTTCAGTGAAGCATGCTGTTAACCACTGCTGATGTGACTTAGCAGGAAGTTGAACACAGAGTTTTCCTAAGCACCTGCTGGCCACCCTGCTCCATGCCAGAACCCAAAACGGGCCACAAACAGCCCCTGACCTGAAGTAGCCAGCAGGGGGAGGCCCTGGTGCTATGAAGAAATACCTGGTGTCTGTTGGGGGTGGTGCTCTTACTTCAGCAGGCTTTCTTGAACACCCACCAAGGTCTTTAATCAGGTCAGAGAACACTCCAGAAGGAACATCATAACTGCCTTTTCTTTGCTGTTTCAAAGGTCTCTAGCGGACAGCCATCTTAGGGTTAGGTGAACTAAAGGAATAAGAAAGTCCTTTGGAGTGGCTTCTGGGGAAAAGAAGGGGGGAAGGGGGGCAGCCCCACCCCCCTTTGGACTTGAGGATGAGAGAGCTTATCAGCCTCTGGGACATGGAGGGTGCCCATGGGCCCTCACTGTCCTCTGAATGCAGTAGGGTTCTATTCTAGATTCTGTTGGCATTTCAAGGGGTGGCCTAAGCTTAGTTCAGTTATGAGAACAGAAATCAGGGGTCTCTGCTTCTGTTAGAGAGGATTTCAGGAATGAGGGACAAATGTGAGCTGCAGCCCCAGCCTGTAGAGTTAGGTTTTGTGCTGGGGGATGGAGCTGTTTCCTCTGTCCCCTAAGGGCCAGGATGATGATGGAGGTGGAATCTAGGGCAAGTCTACCAGAGGCTCTGCATCTCATAGCTCATCTTGGTAAGATGTTTATTTTTGATGATAGCTTGGTTATTAGAGTTCTTTCTAGCATGCACAAAGCCCTGGACTCAAACCCCAGTATCGCTTAAGCTGCTCATGGTGTCACATGCCTTTAACCCCCAGCACTGGGGAAAGAGAGGCAGGGGAATCAGAAGTTTAGGAACTTTCTTGGCTGCCCAGTTATTTGGAGGCTGGCTGGTAGTACACTGAGATCGTCTGGGGTGGGGGTGGAGGGTGAGGAGCGAGGGAGAGAGAAGCTCATTTGTTCTTCCTGCCTGGGGCCTGATGATGATGCTACGGGTCTGTGGCCCACACTTTGAGAAGACCACCCCTCTCGCCTGCCACCACTAACCATCCTATGTATGCCTGTCACATCCTTGAGACCTCAGTGCTACGCCAGAGCTCTGAAGCCCCGGCCCAGCGGTGAGGCTAGCAAAAATATCAAAGCAGGATTCTGCTGGTGACTGAGAGATAATCGCCCAGACCAGCCCTCCCGTGTCTGAGGAGTATCTGACACTCATTGTTACATCTCAACCCTTACAGTTTATTGCATGCTCATCCTTTGCTAAGGTTCTGCTCCTAGAGAAATTGACACAGACCATGTAACCGTCTAAAAGGAGGCGGGGGGGGGGGGGGGGGGGGTTGCTGACAGCTTCTCGAGGCCTGGGGACCAGGCTATGAAAGCAGCAGATCCCAGAGTGCTCAGGACCATTGAATATGTAACCAGGATGTTGTGTCTTGGGGCTGCCCACACATTTTGTACCCTTCTTCCTTCCCATTGGATGAACCTGTATCCCAGTCTCAACCTTTCATCTCTAAGGGGAGGGGGATAAAGAACCCAGACAGGACCCCCAGCAAGATGACCCTTCAAATGGGAATTAACCATTAAGTAGAAGTTGTGGGGGGTGCTGGGTCCCCTCCCTCACTGCAGTGTTCACTCCAGCTTTGTGTGGCACCTGTTACAGAAGTTCCAGTGTGAGATTAAAGGACTGTTAATGAGCTGAGGATATAGTTGTGTGTTGTCAAGTGATTGCCTGCTACAGAGGGAGCCCGCAGTCTGTCCCCTGTGCTGGGTAAACTGGCTGTGGTGGCAGCCGCAGCCTATAATCCCCACCTTGGGAGGCTGAAGCTGGAGAATCCAAAATTCAAGGTCAGTTTTGGAGGTCACTCCAGGCTAGGTGTGGCTGAGAGATATACTGGCTCCATAAGAAACAGTTTCCTCTTTTTGGGCTTGGATCCATAGCTCTCACAGAGAGGATGTGGGCTTCGGCCTTTTATTGAAACTGTGAGTGTGAGTGTGTGTGTGTGAGTGTGAGTGTAGGCATGTGTTTGGCCACCCCTCGTGCCCCAAAGGCATTGCGTCCCACCTACAAAATCATTTCACTTTCTTTCAATTTCTCTCCTTCCTTTCCCTAGGACTATTTGAATATAACTAGTTAGCTGTACACAGGCATGGATGGGATGTCAATTATCCTTCTACCAAGTGGCCATTTTGGCCTTCTCTTTGCTGGGTGGTCTGGACTGAGTTGAGCAGGCCTAGACTACTGAGGAGCTCATTTCCAGATCTGTGAGCCCTCCTGGGAAAGGGAAGGGCAGGCCTCGAGGTGGGGTTACTCTTAACTTAGTGGGAAGAACAGGAAGAACTTCAGAAGAATTTAGGGGCCGAGACTAGTGCCCTGCTTTCTCTCTCCAAGGACTGTTCACCTGCCATTTACCTTTTGAAATAATCTCTTGTAGTCCAGGCTGGCTGTGAGTTCCTCCTGTCTTCACCTGAGGGCTGGGGATCCAGGCACATGCCACTATACTCTTTTTTATGCAAGTGCTGGGGATCTAACCCAGGGCTTAGGCACACACTGTATGAACTGATGCACATCCCTAGCCCCTGTCCAACTTTGTAAACTCAGCTGTCCCTGGATACAGAGCAGAACTAAGAGAGGGACACTTGGAAGAGGGCTTTGTGCCCCCTTAGAGGTGAGGGCTCAGAGGCTAGAGGTCTCAAGGTGATTTTAGGAAGAGGATGGATGACCCTGAAGAGGCAGGACCAGGCTAGTGAATGCAATGGGCTATTACTTCAGATGATGTCTTGCCTCCTGGCAATGAGGCTGGATAACCATGGAGCTCTTAGCCAGGGCTGCAGTTCCAAGGTCAGTGCCTCCTCTGTTAGGATTTTTGGCACATGGTAAATGCAGTGTTCTAACATGGCATCCAGACATGCTGTGTGTGGGGGGGTGGGGGGGTGGGAGGTGGTGAACACCCCCTTTATCTATATGCAGGAGCAGACATGACCATGTAAACTTCATACGATACCCACACCTTTATAAACCAAGACCCCACCTTGTTCTTTATTTCCCACACATCTCCACAGGTGTCTGAGTCACAATCTTGTTAAATAAACTCCAGCGTGAGTATATTTGTGATCTATTCCTCCCCTGGAGATTTGAAACAGCTCTTGGTACCCATGTCTTTCTTCTCTGACAGGTGTGCGCCTTGACCGAGTGCGTGGAGGCCGCCAGAAGTACAAGCGACGGCTAGATTCTGAGAACGGCCCCTACCTGAGCTTACAGATTTCTCCACCTGCTAAAAAACCAAGTGTGTACCAGACAGCAGCGCCTCTCCCCCCCCCCCAGCCTAGAATACCTGGTGTCTTCTCTCCACTGGGTGGTGGGTGGTGGGCAGTGGACCTAAAGATGGCCAACAGTGCCTGGTATGGCCTGGCTTCGTCAGACTATATGGAATAGCACAGAACTGTCCTCTATGTGAGATAAGGACCCCAGCACCCAGATTTTATCCCCATGGCCTCCCTCCTAGAACTGCTGTGCCAGGGTCCTCTGAGCAGCTTCTAATTGCAGGAGACATCTCAGTGCCCTCATCACTCAGCAGCTTTGTGAGACAGACAGATGCCAGCCACATTTGACCCCCAGGGCTTCACCTGACCCTTTGCCTCTTCCCTGGGCATTTACTGTTTGCTCCCTTGTGGTCATTACAGTGACTAAGATCGTCTCATATCTACTGGTGGCTGAACCAGATAAGCTGTATGCTATGCCTCCCCCTGGAATGCCCGAGGGAGATATCAAAGCCCTGACTACTCTCTGCGACTTGGCAGATCGGGAGCTTGTGGTCATCATCGGCTGGGCTAAACATATCCCAGGTGAGTCATGGTGGGGTGGGGACAAGAGTGGTAAGGGGCTCACCTTTGATATTTGATACCTGGCCCAAGAAAGCCTAGAAGACCTTTGCCATCCCCACATAAGGCCCGTTTCTCACTAATGTTAATGAACTGCCAGTGGCTCATTAGAACTATGTGTCATCTTATTAGGACCTGTAGTAGGGGTAGACAATTGATAATATTTGAAGAACAAGTTCCTTGAACCCACAAGTCAAAACAGTAGGCTTTTGCTGAGGAGTTCATTGGGGTTATAGTGGGCAGCTCCCTTCATTTACAGTCGCTGAGGGAGAGAAGAGGTAGGAGCAGGGCCTTGGCAGTTGGGTCAGGGTCAGATTCTAGGTCCAGAAACTACGTGACATGAGCTTGTCACTTGACCTATGAACTGTGGGTGTGGGAACTGGGCCTTTGTAGCTTTAAAAAGGGTGAACTGAGGTTCTGAGTTCCTGGTTTGGAGCCTGTCCTGTCCTGTGTCACCTGCTGGGTCTTTATCTGGTCTCCTTGTTGAGATTCCCTTGTTTCAGAGAACAGCAAGTGTATGCACAGTGTGTTTCAGGCCCTGTGGGCCTGTCATCACTCTGTGCCCAATGTGAGCCTCTCTTAGTTTGGGTGAACAGTGGGAGCCATATAATGCTATACTGCACACACGAGGGCCTTTTCCTGTGCAATTTAAGGTCCTGACCTTGTCCTCCGGCACTGGGGTTCATTGAGTCAGAGACATGCTGATACCTCTGGCAGTGATACCCTCCTCTTCCTAGCTACATGGCACATGGCTTTATCTTTCAGTTTATAGTTTTTGTTTGTTTGGGTTTTTCTTTTGTCAGCCGTGGCCCTAAAAGATGAGCATAGCACATGTGGCAGCATATCATGTGTGCTGCTGACTTGCTGACTAGTGAATACCAGAAGTTGACAGAAGTGATTCAAGTCCTCTGTGTGAGACTCATGTGTGCCCCACAGGAAGGCACCAGCTTGAGGATGGACAGGGAGAGGTTGGAGAAGTTGTGCACACTAACTTTTGGCAAGCCTAGAGGGTTCTGAAGTGTTCCCTTGGCACTCTAAACCTCGGGTGGGTTTGCTAGGCGCCTGACTAGTGTGTCCTTCATAAGGAGCTCAGTCTTCTGGGATTATACACTCAGTAGTTTTTAAATCTGTCCTGTGCTGCCTCAGCACAGATGTGGCATCAGGTCGATGCTTAAGATACCTCAGCCTGGATTGCTCCACTAACCCCAAGCCAAATTGGGCACAGCCACCCCAGCCCAGCCCTCAGACTTCTGTTCTGGGTCAGATAGGTACAGTGTCAGAGGGATGACTCGGGAGTGGCGCCTGGTGGTCTCCTGAATCAGTACATCTTCTGTCTGTTGGCCTTTACTCCTGTAACACCTGGGGGAAAGGAGTGTCCAGGAGACCCAGTCTGTGCCAAGTCTAGGGGCAGTCAAGGAGGGTGGTTGTTGGGAGCATAGGCTTTGGGAGACAGACAAGCTTTTGTCCCAGATCTGCATTATTGAGCTTGTGTAAGGTTTTGCTGAACCACATCTGTAAAATGGGAATCCCAGAAGCCCCCACTAGGAATCCCAGGAGGATGTCACTCAGAACTGCCACATCTGCCATGATTATCACAGTTACCAGTAATGACAATAGCCACCTGTGCATCGGCATGGCATTTCACCTCCAAAGAGGAGTTCCCGTGGATTATAAGCACAGTGTGTGTGATGGCTCACACTTACACCCTTCAGCACTCTGAAAACAGGCAGTGGGCTAGCCATCAGTTAGAGGCCAACCTGTTGTGCATAGCAAAGTCTAGGCCAGCCAGGCTGCCGAGTAAAAGAGATCTGTCTCAAGAAACCAGAACCATAAATAAGAGGAAGCAAAGCAAGCAAGGCTCACTTGCTTGTCTTACATACATTGACTTGCCTATCTGTCTTGCATAAATCTGCATGTTGAATCATTTAGTTAATAAGAGTCCCCTGCCACTGTTTGTAAATCTCACACTAAAGGTAAAGATAGACCAAGTATCTTATTTTAATGTGTAAGGGTAGGTGTTTTGCCTGCATGTAGGTCTGTGCACCATGTGCACACAATGCCCATGGAAGCCAGAAAAGGGCATCAGATCTTCTGGAACTGGAGTTACAAATGATAGTGATCTTCCACCGTGGGTGCTGGGACTCTACCCTGAACCCTCTTGGTAGGTGCAGCCAGTGACTGCTGAACCATCTCTCTAGCCCTGTGTCTGATCTTTTTAATTGACTTAATCCTAGTTCTGATGGAAAACTCATTTGAAGAGAGGCTTACAGAGAGAGAAAGCACTTGAAGATTGGTTAGGGGACGCATATGATAGAGCCCACACCAAAGCCATGTTGAATTTTGTCAATTCTGCTTGGGGACATGCAAAAAGGAGGATTTCAGGCTGCCTGGGACTGGAGTTGTACAGTCTTTAGATAGGAGATTGGCTCATACTACAATGTCTTTAGCCTGTGTTCTACAACCAGGCACACAGGGTACTTCATGTTTGCTGAGTAAGCACTGGACAGAGGGTCTCTCACTATGGCTTAGACAGAGTTGTAGGGGTGCTTTGCTCATTAACCAGAGATGACCCAAGACTTGACCCCATGAAGCCTGAATATCACTGCACCGGGGTTTATTTGTCCTTCTGTGTCTCTTGTCTTGGTGCCTCCCCTATATCTGGGGTCACCAGTGAAATGAGGACCATCTGAGCACATGTGTGCATTGCATTATCCTGATACAGCATATATGGCACCAGTACACTAGAAAACAACCTAATTCATGCATGGAGCAGTATTAATAGAGCAGGGTGGTCCAGATCACAGATAAACTTCAAATAGTTCATTTCTGGAGTTTTCTATTTCCTATTTCCATGCCCAGCTGAACTCAGAAGAGGCATTACTGCTTATGATTTTCTCTTTTGGAGACAAGGAGCTACTTACTATGTAGTGGCCCTTGGCTGGCTTCAAAGTTGTAATGATCCTCCTGTCTCTGCCTCTTCAGTGCTGCGATCACAGACTGATCGGAATAGCGGTTGGCTCAGTTATCGCTTGGGTCACTGTGGGGACACAATACTGGAAATGCAGTTTTGGCTTGAGCTGAATTTCCTAAGTATTAGGCTTCCTGGAGGGCGAGCCCGAGCCCTGGTCACCACAACAGCAACCTCTTAGCTCCCTTTGCTGGGGCTGCGGACTCCCTCCACTTGTCCGAGCTCTTGGGACTCCAGCCTGGCCAGGAGAGCCTTCATGGGGAGTCCTCACTAGTGCCCAGCCCAGGTTGCTGTGTGCAGGGATCCCCAGAGGCCTCTTGAGGAAGGCTCTTTGGACAGCCTGTTCCCGAGGAACCGCAGGCTGGCTGGATGAAGGATGAGCTGCCGAGTGACAGCAGCTGTGTCTGAAGTGGCCCCGGATCCTATAATTACATCTCCCTTTATTACCTCTCTAATGGCTCTCCAGGTCGGCAGAGACCATCATAAATTAGCAGATTATGAACTTCCACTTGCCACAAATTATGTGCTTCTTTTTTTTTTTTTTTAATTCTAGGACCACATAGTGTCATAGGGGGATGGGTTGGCTGTTATTAGATCCATTGATGTAGATAACACAGTTTTTCTGGAGCCATAGAGCATACAGAGGGAGACTTGTGAGCCAGGGTCCCTGGGTTGGGTAGTGCTCCCAAGATGAGCTGCAGGGAGGGTTGGTCAGTCTTGCTGGTCCAGAGCCCAGGCCATACTCTCTCAGACCTGCTGTAATGGGCCTTGTTGGCTCCAATCCCAAATGAATTGATGGAGGCCCAGCCCAATTGGAAACACAAATGGGTGAGGGGTTCCAAAAGTGAGGAGGGGTATACCAGCTGCCTGGGGGTTTTAAATGACAGAGACTCTACTTCTCATGCAAATGCCAGAAGTGAATGTGAAAACCTCTAGTCCCACCATAGGAGAGAGTGTGTGTGTGTGTGTGGGATGCTGAAAGGGACAGAAGCGTGGAGATCTTGCTGAGGAATAAGCCTCATGCCCACCTCCTGTTAAAAAAACCAGCCTGTTTTTATCTCATCTGGCTGTGCCTCATGCCCACCTTCTGTGCTGCCTTCCAGTTCATTCTTCTGTTAGTTCACTCCTGTGTGCCTCCTCCACCCTCCTGAGTCTTCTCAGACTACCCCTCCCTGTGCACTACGCTTCTTCCCCACCCACACTCTCCCATGCTGGCTGATTGGTATCTGCTAATTAATGTCACTAAAGCCTCTCTCCTACTCATAGACCTGATAAGGGAAATTGGATGTCCATTTCTATCTATCTTTTATTACCTCTGGCTTCCTGGGTCCCAGAAGCCATCACATACCCTCTGTGGTACTGAGGATGTGGGTAGCAACAGACACACAACTTAACCCTTGTGTCCTGTCATGCCATACCACTCCCTTCCCGCCCCAAGAAGGCAGTTACTAAAGTTACCCCTAGTTGGTGGGTACATTCCTTTTCTGTGATTGGTCACTTAGAGTCTGGCAGCTAGGTGGTGATCCAGGGTACAAGTTGTATAGACAGGCTCAGGGTCCATAATGGTCAGACTTAGAAAATAAAGGCAAGGTAATTGGCTTTCAACTTCAGGGGTACCCCCAAGGGGGAAGGCACTTGTGGGTGTAACAGGAAAGAGACCACACAGGTCCTAAGAGATGGGCCATCAGGATCTGGGCAAATCCAAAGAGAAGGAAGTAATAATGACTGTATTAATAATGTCCGCTTCCTCAGCCATTCTTGCAAAGGGATTGTGGCTCACTATGCACCACAAGTGGTGTGAGGGTCTTTATATATGCCCTTTCATCCTCATGACACCCACACATAGCAGGCAGTGAGCAGGCAGGACTTGGTTAGCAAGGAAGAAATTCCTTAATTCCACTTGCACATGGCACATTGTGCAAATGGTTTTGTGGATTTCCTATAGCCTGAAGTTTTGACGGGCCTGGGCCTTCAGTCTGGAGTAATCTGCATAAATAATTATTTAGAGGCTTATATTAATTGCATACTGTTTGGCCTATGGCTCAGGCTTACTGTTATTGAGGCCACGCCCCTAGGTCAAGTTGATACACTTAAATCCCACTACAGATTCTCCCCCCTCCCCCACCCCACATCCAGCGCTGGGAGTTGAAGTTAGGGCCTCACACATGCTAGGCAGGCACTCAACAGCTGCTCTGTATTTCCAGCCCTGTTTTGTTTTGGGGCAGGGTCTCATGTAGCCAAGGCTGGCTTTGAACCCTAGCTCTTCCTCCCAGATACTGGGATTATAGGCGTGCATCATCATGCCCAGCTATTTCCTTCTAAGTCTAGCTTCCTTTGAGCTAGACTAATATCCTCATTACTGGATGCGCCCCACTGAGAAGTTACTGCCTCCTATTTAGTGGTTATGCTGTTTGAAATTAGCAAACTTAATCTTCTCCGCCTTCTCATAAATCAGGCTGTTGACTTTGCCTAAATCAGGTCCGCACATAGTGCAGTCCCAGCATGTCACCCTCATCAGGCAGACACAGACCTTTGTCCCAACGTTAATAAGAGCTCATGTGTTCTGTAATGGTCCTCCCACATAGCTCCTCTGTTCTCCGACTGAGTTTGGAGAGGTTAAGGTTTGCAGAAGTTGCTTGGCCTCCTCAAGGCCAGCCCACAGCCAGGACATGGGCAGTCAGAGTTAAGGGTCATCTCCCTTAGCCCCTTGGGCAGGGCAGCATCCTGATTCTGGAGCCTCTTAGCCTCCATTTCTCCTCACTGGAGGGAGTGGGTACCATCCACGAGCCTTGGCTTCCAGAGCCTATCTGCTGAGTCTACAGACTAGACACCTGGGCCTGACAGGCTGTCTATGAAGCCTTCTCTCTGCCTTTGGTCACAGGAGCTTTTGCCCAGGCCGTGAACAACTGAATCCTCCTGCCTAGCTACAGACTGCATTAGGATCTGATGCTGTTTTAAAGCAGAGAGCCTTCCTGGAGTGAGCAGAGTGTTACAGACCCAATCTTGCTATTCCCAAATCCTGCTATTAATTCAGCACGCCTCCAGATACTGGGAAAGACCTAGAACCAACAAGCATAGTGATAGTAACTGTCAACATTGACCCAGCTCTTATTATGTAAGTCTTTCCCATGAGCTCTGGTGTGACTCATTTACCAAGGCATCACATGGTTTCCCCACCCCCAGCAGGACACAGTCTACCCCTGAGCCTGCCCTTCTAGCAAGCTGACCCAGGGCCCACATCTGACGATGTCCCCTTCTCCCCCCCTCTTAGGCTTTTCAAATCTGTCACTGGGGGACCAGATGAGCCTGCTGCAGAGTGCCTGGATGGAGATCCTCATCCTGGGCATTGTGTACCGCTCGCTGCCCTATGATGATAAACTGGTGTACGCGGAAGACTATATCATGGATGAGGAGCACTCGCGCCTGGCAGGGCTGCTGGAGCTTTACCGAGCCATCCTGCAGCTGGTGCGCAGGTACAAGAAGCTCAGGGTAGAGAAGGAGGAGTTTGTGACTCTTAAGGCCCTGGCACTAGCCAACTCAGGTAAGGGCGGCATCATGGAAGCCTCGAAAGCTCAGGCTGTGGGTGGGGCTGGCTGTGATGGGTATGGGGTAGCAGTCATTGCTGTTATGAGTGAACAGTGTGTATTATTTTCTTTTCTCTTCCTGTGCTAAAAAGCAACTTAAAGAAGAAAGGATTTATTTTTGGCGTAGGGTTCCAGAGGGAGAGAGTCCATCGCTGAATCGGGAGAGGCTTGGTGTGGCAGCAGAAAGCATTTCATCCACACGCAGGGAGCGGAGGGGTGAGCAGGAAGTGGGATGAGGCTGTGAACCTCAAAGCTGGCCCTCCAAAAAGGCTACACTTGCCAAGGGTTCCACAGTTTCCCTAATACACCACCAGCTGGGGACAGAAATGTTCAAATACATGAGCCTGTGGGGACATGTCTCATTTAAACCACCACACACTGTAAGAGTGGCCTAGCATTGAAAGGATAGTCATGGAGGCTGGCGCTGGTTTTGTATTTCCTAGGCCTTTTACTTGCAGAAACCAAAGGATGTAGATTCAGAATCTATATCCTTGGTGCTAAGGGTTTTGTCTGCATCTCCCATTTGAACAAGTTGCTTCATGCCGAGCCTAGATGACCATAAGAGTAATTGCTCCACGATGTATTTATACATCATTATGTTAATCACATACTTATGACATGTACATAATTCTTAATATGATCCCATTTTATAGATGTGGAAATTGAGGCTGGGAAAGTTGGAAATTTGTCCAGATCCACACTGTTTAAAGATGTGGTGTCAGGGTTAGTCTAGGTGCAGTGGCACAAGCCTTTAATCCTAGTACCAAGAAGACAGAGGCAAGAGAATCTCTGATTTTAAAGCAAGCTTGATCTACCGAGTGAATTCCAGACTAGCCAGGGCTACATTAGTAAAACTCTGTCCCAAAATACATTTTTTTTTCAGTCAGAGTTAGAATCCAAAACAAGGTCATCTAATTCTCAGATAACACAGTCTTACATTTCTCTCTCAACCTTCCAGTCACATACCTGGTACAACACATCTAACTTCCTGCATTGATGGGTTCGCCCAGTATTAAGAAGGTTTGAGATTATTCGGTTTTATAAACTACCTACAACTTCAACTACATCATCTAGGGTGAGGCATTGGTAATGGGTAGATCAATCCATGCTTAGAGCCTCTGTCCAACTGGAGGTGGCCTGCTGGGTACTAGGGAGGGGGAGAGATACAGGGTCTCTAGGTGAGAGTAGTGTCAGAAACTTGGCACATGCAATCACAATCCTGCTGCAGGGCAATATGTGGCAGAGTTCCTTGCTCTGGGCTGGGCCAGGTGGGTCTGAGTTCAAGTTCTATCTCTGGGGCTGAAGGGATGGCTTAGCAATTAAGAACACTGGACCTGGGTTTAGTTCTCAGCACCTACATGACACCTCAAAAACTTCTGATTCCAGCTCCAAAGGATCCAATGCCCTCCACTGGCACTGTGCACACATGGTGCGTGCGCGCGCTCACGCTCTCTCTCTCTCTCTCTCTCTCCCTTCCCCCACTAACAGCACTGGCACATGCATGCACACACGCACGCACGCGCACACACACACACACACATACACACACACACTATCCCTGACACGGCATGACCTTGGGGAGCTCTGTCCTTGAGTCGGAGGCTTTCCCAGTACCTCCTTCAAGCACCTGTGAGTATTAAATATCAGATGAGGATAATGGCAGCCTGATCTAGAGGAAAGCTCAGTAAATATTGACTGTTGTCACTGCTGTTACAATGTCAGAGGAAATAGTGTTCCCAGCACACAGGTGAGAGAAAGCTGGCTCCCAGGTGAAGACATACACACAGGTAGACTGCTGCTTCTCTGTGCATGCCAGGCGCTCCCTTGGAAGTCTCATATACTAAAAACTCCTTGAGTGGATAACAGACTGGGACCATTGGGCACTCTGGCTTTGAAGCACATAAAGGACACTTGACGGCTTGGACCCATGCTACTCCACAGCACTCCCATCCTGAACCACATGGATTTTGTTGTTAGCTCCCCAGACTTAACCCTCTGGTGCCTTCCTGGTGTCATCAGCCCCTAGCCAGATGTTGTCTACAGAGGATGTTAGATGGAGGAGGGATGGCTGGAGACCACCGAGGCCTCTCAGTAGAAATAAAAGGCCCCCTGCGCCTAAGTGGATGGGGTGACTCAGGTATCCGCAGAAGAGCAGAGCTCATCAGAGGCTGACCCAGCCCCTTGAGAGTATGCCAGCTGTCATTCACCTGCATCTCAGCCATCTCTAGGGCTCTCTGACAGCAGAAAAAAAAATTCATAGCTATTGATTTTGTAATTAACAGTTTATCAATGCCATTGATACAGACTCGCTGATGGATTGCAAAGAAATTGATCCTGCAATGTTATTTTATTTCATTTTCAGTTGAAAGCACCTGCCAATTGTGGCTCCTTGGGGAGGGTGACAGGATGGGAAATGGGGTCAGGGGTGGCTAGGGTCCAACCCTGTAGGGACTCTGGAGAACATAGGCTGGAAAGAGACCCAGGGGAGTCCAGAGCATCACTGGGACCAGCCAGCTGGTTCAGCTGCCTCAGCTGGTGTCAGGGCATCCAGCATGCTCTGGACTTACCTGCTCTTTTGAGGAATCCACAAGGTTGGTTCAGGAGATTTGTTTGTGCTCTGGGGATGCAGTAGTTCATGAGGGCAGCACAGATGTTAACGAAGTGGATGGGTAGATCCCCTCCCCCAGGACAGATTCTAGAAGAATCCTTTTGTTCTGTTCAAGGCCAACTTTATCCCACTGTTTCTGACAGGAGTTCATGGGCTAAATTCAATGTGGTGCTGAGGATCAGACCCAAGGCCTTGAGCATGCTAGGCAAGCATCCATCACCGACCTGCATTCCCACTGACTCCTTCTGTACACCCTTCACCTGCAAACAGCTAGACATTGGTTTCTTCTCCTTTATATCTGTTCTGCAGCCAAAGTTGTAAGGTTGGCTGTCCTGCAGATGGGTAATACTTGTGGCTCAGCAGATCACGGAGACATGATGGTGTCAGTACTGATAGTGGTGAGGCTCCTGTTGCACAGGAACTTGATTGTTCTAAACACTTATTCTGTATAACTCTCTTAGCACCCTATAAGGTAGGTATGGCTAGGAAAATGAGGCATCTCACACAGAGCACAAGAGAGGGGCATGAGCCTCTAGCTCTATTGGCTAGGTTCCAGGGTCCCGTGGATTCCTCCAGGATAACCAACCAACAGGTTTACCTATGTTCAAGCCCTTTTTATCCTACTGCTGGTGTGTCTGGGGATTTGAGCCCAGTACTTTTGGAAGTAGACATGCTTCCTGCTGGTTTGTCTTCTGCTTCTGCCCAGGAGCAGCCAAACCCGCTAGTACTGACCCTCTCCTGTGTCTGCAGATTCCATGTACATCGAGGATCTAGAGGCAGTGCAGAAGCTGCAGGACCTTCTGCATGAGGCGTTACAAGACTACGAGCTGAGCCAGCGTCAGGAGGAGCCACGGAGGACGGGCAAGCTGCTGCTGACACTGCCCCTACTGCGGCAGACAGCGGCCAAAGCCGTGCAGCATTTCTACAGTGTGAAACTGCAGGGCAAAGTGCCCATGCACAAACTCTTCCTGGAGATGCTAGAGGCCAAGGTGTGATGGCCCAGCCCATGGATGGATGGACACAATCCATGTGGAGACTTCCACAGTCACCAGCCTCGACTTTCCACACCTGCATCGGGGCTCTGAGCTGTCCCAGAGGAAGAGGTTTCCTGCTTCCTGGCCATGTGCAGACTCCTGGGGGCAGCAGATGGGGAGACAGGGATGGGAGGGCAGGGGCGGGGGGCTCATCTGTCACCCGCATTTTCTTTGGTATTTTTTCCTTCTCCATGGGCAGTGCTAAGGCTTGGGCCAGGGCTGACTCCCCTTAGGGCTGGAGACCACCAGAGGAAGCACCCCTCCCCCAAATCAAGAGGCAGCTCATCCATTTCAGGACCCCTCCCCATTCAGAACCTGGATGTTCCTGCATGGGCAGAGCTTAGTGTCCAAGACCCAAAAGACTGAGATTGGGTTTTTCTGGAGGTGCTGGCCACAGAGAGGGCAGGCAGGCCCTTGGAGCAGGAGTGTCACCAAAGGCCTTACTGCTTCTGTAGAGGTCTCTGCCTGCTCCCAAGGCTCTGCACCTTCTCAGCCCAGCTGGCTTCCTTCCCTTGTCCTTCTACATCCAGGGTCCAGATGGTGCTCTGGACTGCCCTCAGTGGCTATACTTCTTGCCCTGCTTCCTGCCCCTACCTCCAGGGCACGTACCTGGGAACTCACTGCCTCAGAAAAGTTCTGGGTCTTGTACAGATTGCTCTTGGCTCCTCCTCCTCTTCCTCCTCTTCCTCTTCCTCCTCCCCACCCCTGGGCCTGGCCAGTCTAGAGACCTGTGGAAAGTTCAGGACCTGGTCCCATCAGAGGGCACTTGGGTCCCTCACTCAAGGTCAGCAGCTTTGTTTAGGGTATAGAATAGGGAGAGGCCCAGTGATAGAAGGGAGATAGGATGACACCTTGGGAAGGAAGGAGCTCTAAAAGTCCTTCTTGATTCCTTCCTTACCTCATAAAAGGCAAGACTTTGTGCTGCAGGAGGCCACCCTCTTGGCATTTACACCCAGGGTTGTTGGATGTATCCCTCCTGGATGACGAGCTGGCGAGACCTGGCCGTCTGGTTGCTGTATAGGGTAGTACACTAACCCATCCCACTCTTCCAGAGAAGATCTGTCTTAATAAACTCCTCAGCCCTGGGCATATGGACGACGTTTTCCTCCGATTCAACCACTTAAGAGGCAGTCCTGAGCTCTCACTGTGTTTATGAGCTGACTGAATGTCCTGGAGGTAAAGATGCTTATTCTGGAAAATGGACCTGCCAATACACTTGGGCCACTTTTTCTGAGAACTCCCCTAGGCTACACCTATTCTGACCCCCTTCCTGGAATGCAGGTTCCCTCTTCCAGGCTTTCTGGAATCTTTTGACTGCTACTGACTCTGCTTCTTTGGTGAGCTGCAGGCATTCCAGAATAGAGGCTGGCCACTTCTCATAGTTAATGCTAAACTATTTTAGGAGACCCTTCCTCTCTCTGTCCCTTTGCTTACAAGGAATTGCATCTCAGAGCCACTGGATGAGTGGATATCAAGGTACCCATTCCTCTGCCTGAACTCCCGTCCCTCATCTAAGGTAGATACCACTTATGTATTAAACTGGGCTTGAAGATCCTGGACTCTGAAGCCCACCCCCAGCCACACTACCGTGTCCCAGAATTGTGGAAAAGAGGGTGTTAGCCAAAAGATGATCCCACCTCAGCACTCTGAACCTCCTGCCCACACCAGCAAGGTTGGGCAAATGCCCACAGCTGGCTGAGTGGACAATGCTTTCGAGCAGTTACAGCCCAGTTTTGTCTCTATGGTCTACTAATGCAACTCAGATGGAACCCTTTTCACCCGAGGGGACTGTTGACCCACTGTCCCCAGATGTATTTACAAGCAGAGAGAATATACTAGTGACCATGGAATGACCTGGGGTTGCCAGGGCCCCTGGAATCAAAGGGTAGCGCCAACTCATTGACTAGTCAAATGAGAGACATCTGTGAGGCTAGGGTGCTCAGGACAGGAAAGTGAGAGACCGCCCTCCATTCCCCAACCTCTAATCAGAGGAAAACCCCAGCCTACCATTTCTGGAGGGCTTGGAGAGATAGCTCTTTGTGGTTGAATACTCAGATACAGGATATTTCATAAGAAATAAAACCTAATCTTGGAGGAGGTGCTGGCTGGGATTTATTTCAACCCTTTGTCCCCTAAGCTTTCTGAAGGAAGGTTCCTGATGTCTTTGTCATGCCTCCCAGCTTTTTCATGCACACACTGATGATTTTCCAGGGCCACAACTTGAGGACCAAGAGGCTTTCATTTTGGGATCATCAGGTTCAGAGCTTATGCTATCAGCCTGGTCCTTCCCTCCAGATTCCACTACCCATGGGTGTCAGGTGGCAGGCAAGGATGATAGACGTGTGATGAGACCGGAGGGCCCAGAGTCCAAGCCCATGGAACAGCACCAAAGAGAAGCTATGGAGAGATTGCTTTATTTTCTGATAATGATAACCGTGGCTGGAATGGCTTAAGATGTATATATTTTTTAACCGGCAGACCTTCATGCCGCCTCACCTTCCTGTATGTAATTCTTGTGTTCTCCCACAGCCCCCATGTAAATCACATGCCCTGGGGTTTTCCCATCCAGCCCTATGTATCTGGAATCTAATAAATAGGGAAAGGTGTGTTGAGTTTTTCATGTGTTGTCGTACTGCCCTCTGGACAGCATCACCCCTAGAACTCAGGTTGATAACTGGAGGCACCAGTGAAGAACCACAGAGCACCTGTGCCTAGGAGGCCTAGGGGCACAGTTACATGTCTACTATAAATGTGAGTTGTAAGTTTCTGGCCTGTCTGGCCTGTGGTCCAGATCCACAGTCCCACAGAAACACACAGATGCTTATATTTTATGCTGATTGATCTAGGGCCTGGGTTTATAACTTGCTAACTCTTTACTCTTAAACTAGCCCATGATTCTTACCTTGTTTAGCTATGTGGCTTGGTCCATTTTCTCAGAGCAGATTTCAACTTCTTTCCTCTGAATCTGTTGGCATCTTATCCTGGTGTCTCTGGCATCTCTGCACTGTTTTTCCTGTTCCCAGAGTTTCTAGTCTGGTAACCCTACCCATACTTCCTGTCTACCTTTGGCCAATCAGCATTTTTATTAAACCAGGAGGCAGGGCAATTATTTACAATGCAACAACATAATCCCACGACTGAGTAGTGCTCAGCCTAGTTTGCAAGAGGCCCTGGATTCAATCCCTAGCATCCCAAGACATGGTTAGCAACACTAGTACCATTTGAGACATGAGATGTCTGTCAGAGAATCTCTGCTACTGTGCTCTGTGAGGCACTCCTTTCCGTGGGTGCCAGAGAGATGGACTGTCAGCCACATGTGGAGCATAGCAATTGCCTAGCTTCAAGTCACTGGGGACTTGAAGTTTTCAGGTCCTTGACGTCATGTTCAAAGAACGGAAGCACCCCCAAATTGCAAAGTCACAAGGAACTTTATCCAGAAGTAAAGTGATAGTACAGAGCAGACATGCTGCTTTGCAGCAGACCCCTTGAGTACTTAAAGACCACTGATTTACTGCTTGGGACCTTTTATGAGCAGGAGGGGATAGTTACTAAGGGGTTGTAAGGCGAGTGGTTCTCTGTTTTCGTTGACAGACTTGGATTATTTAAGACTTCACTCAACTGCTCACATGCCCATGATGCATCAGATTTTAATCATATGCATGCCTACCTATCCATAGATAACATGGTAAACGGCGTTTGCACTCAAATATGCACTATATTGGTGCTCAGCCTCCAGTTTCCAGGTATGTACTGGGACATGTTTGAATAGACACCACAAAGGAGAAGTCACTGAGGCACAGCTTACTCCATTGTTTGAAATGGGCATATCTGCAGCTTGGTGCTAGGAACATTGTTGGGAGAGAGGCATGTGGATAACCTGAGCCAAGCAGAGAGCCCCAGGATGCTATGCATGCCTGCCAAGACCAGGAGAACCTGTAAGGATTATAACAGGATGCCTTTTGTTACAAGTAAAAGAGATTCCAACTTAATTGGCTTGGCTTATGGGAAATTATTCCCATAGAGGGAGGGAGGGGGTGCCCTTGTACGTGCCTGTGTGCCAAAGTAGGAAGAACGGAACATCAGACTGGGTTTCATCCTGAGTTGTAAATATAATTCTGGTTTGACTTTTTAAAATACAATAAAGGGAGGTTTATTAGATTGGGTCATGTGATTCAGCGGCCATCCTCCCATAGAGGACACTGTAACTTTGCAGTCCACGTGGCTGGGTGCCTCATCAAAGCTAGTGTGATCCCTGGGGAATGGCTTGGCTTTTCTGATTCAATCCTGTCTGCTTCATCTTCAAACCTCTGATGGTAGCAAGAGGCTGCCAGTTTTTCATACCCTGGGAGAGGGTGGGGAGAATCTCATTGCAAATGTAAAAAAGTGCCTGGGCCTCATCCTGAATCCCAGTGTTTTGTGGCTTCAGTAATGTGCCACTAAGCAATGGGAAAGGAACAGACTGGAAACCCCACATCTGTGGACAGCTCAGAGTCTGGCCAGCCTTTGCTGAACTATGAAAACCACCAACAGGGTCCCCATCACAGTCCAGCCTTTAATTTTAGCACACTGGGATGCACATGATACTTCCTTGTGGGAGAGGGGTTGACCATAACACTTGAGCTGGAAGGGTGGGGCTGGCATCTGCTGAGGTGAAGAAGACTTGATGGAAGGTTCAGGGCCAGGTGAGAGAATCCATGAGAAGTTTAAGATGTTATTGCTTGTCTAGGGAGACACCATCAGGGCAGAGTGTGATGTGCCAGCTCACTAGGAAATGGCATGAGCTATCTCAGTAACACATTCAGCATGAAAGCCTTTGCCAGCTGTGAGTTCATTTCCACCCCAAACTCATAGCGTCAACTGTGCAGAGGCAGGCCCCCTCTGCCAATACCACCTTCTACAGGGGTTAGTTACTAGTTACCAGTCTGAAAGCGCTACATGGAAAATTCTAAAAGAGACAACTTATAAGCTTAGAATAACTTTTCTTTATTGTTATTATTTTGGAGAAAGGGTTTCTCAGTCTGGCCTCAAACTCAACCTGTCTCTGCCTCTGAGAGCTGGGACTAATAGGGCCTGCACCGGATTTTAAATATTACATTTGTATTGTTAATGACTGTTGTATTTATTAGTACTACTTGTATCTTTATTATAGGTGTGTATGTAAGTGTGTGTGTGTGTGTGTGTGTGTGTGAGAGAGAGAGAGAGAGAGAGAGAGAGAGAGAGAGAGAGAGAGAGAGAGAGAGAGAGAGAGAGAGAGAGAGGGAGGGAGGGAGGGAGGGAGGGAGGGAGAAACAGGGAGAAACAGTATTGTGTAATATGTTGCATTGCCTACAGAGGACTGACTTGCTGACTTGCAGTAAAGGCAGTTCCTCTTCTGAAGCCTGCTTTGTGGAGCAGTAAGGATTCAGTGATCTCCCCTCCCCCTTGTATGTCATTATTTGCCATCAGGAGCAATAAGCCCACAGGAAGATTCTAGTAAAGATCTTTCCTGGGAAAGTCAGAGTGTGACCCAAGAATGTCCCTTCACAGGAGTCCCAGAACAGTGTGTCAGGATGTTCACTGGACTCTTTAAATAATTGACTTCCATTTTCTTTCATTTCTTTTTTATTTTGTTTTTATTTTATTTTTTAAGACAGAGTCTCCCCAGGCTGTCCTGGAACTCACTATATAGACCATGAACTTGTAGAGATCCCCCTGCCTCTGCCTCTGCCTCCTGAGTGCTGGGATTGAAGAAGTGTGCTACCACACCACACCAGCTTTATTTTTAAAAAATTTCATTATTTTGTTTGGGGAGGGTGTGTGTGAGATGTGACTGAGTGTAGCATGCACATGGAGATCATAAGACAATTTTATGGAGTTACTTCTCTGCGTCCACCATTACGTAGGTTGTGGGGATTGAACTCAGACCTTGAGGCTTTCATCATCAGGTGGCAATCTAGATGACTGAAGGCAGAGGATAAAATAGGAAAGAGAGGGGGCCACCTATGGTAGGAGTCCTGGCTTTGCCAGCCTTCAAACTCTTCAGCAGTACAAGAAGAACAAAGGCAAACCTTGGTGAGTCCCCAAGCATGGATGGCGGGTCAGATCTACCACTAGCTACGGGAATGGTACAAACCTCTGGTTCAAGGATGGCAGGATCCGGAGTCAGTATAGCGTTTCTCCTTACTCATGGGTAATGGAGTCTCACACCATGCACAGCTCACCTGTGGCCGATGTTGGCAGGATTCTCACTGGATCCCACCTGTGTTTTATGCAGCAACCAGTCTTTACTTTCTAGGGGACAAGATATCAGCAAGGTTTAAGCTTACAGAGGTCAGTTTCACACCCAGAATTGTACAAGTCTGGGTAAATTCTTTCCTTTGAACCCCAATATCCCAAATCTGACTAGTAGCTGAAGGATTGAATGTACAGTAGCCACTCAATAAATCCCTCCATCCTTATACCGTCCTTGGTTATAGGACCACAGAAGCCATGTCTAGCCACAGGTGTCTGCTCTCACCTTGCCAGGACTAGCTCATAGGTACATCTATAAACATAGGTATGTCTGGAAAGACTCTAAATCTGATTTCTTGAAGGATCTTAGGTGCTACACAGCCTATGTGTGTCATTGGGGTCACTTTAGAATGCATTGCTATATTTGTTCAATGTTTAAGTGACTACCCTAAGCCATGTCTCATTGGAGTAACTAAGTCCAAACACTGTTGTGGCCTTCAGACCACATTCGTGGGGACAAAGATATCAAGACTTCCAGACTTATTTTTTGCTGTTCATCTTTGAAGAAAACACGAGGTCTAACCTCACAGTTGGTTTGTGACTTTTTTTTAAACCATTATCCTAATGGTCCTCGGAAAGCTTAGATTCATTTAATGCAAGAATGATGTCATCTGTGCAATGTCCAGACATCCCAGAGAGATCAAGAGGACAGCCCCGGGCTTACATTGTGGGGTGGAGATGGCACAGATTTTGTGATCTCTGGGGAGCTGGTACTGACTAGGCCTTCCCTCCTGTTCATAGGTCTCCTGTGAGGTGAGACTTGGAGAGGGGATATCAACGTTAGGTACAAAGAACAGCTGAATTACCCTGGCCTGATGTTGGCCAGGGGCCTGTGTCCTTCATCCTGTGAGCTATGCAGCTAAACAGTGGTCCCTGTGATGTGGAAAATGTAGGAGACTAATAGATGAAAGGGACCCAGGGCCAGAAAGTATTAGTTGGAAGGAAGAGACTTTGACTCCGAGGAAACATTCCTGGAAGAAGACCAAGTTCCTCCAGTTTCCCCCTAGAAATTGCTTTGTTTAATATGCAAAGTACAGCTGTGTTCAGAAGACACATCAGCATCCATCACCCTATGCAAATTCCGACCCTAGGGAAGAAAAGCCCCTGTAAGTCACTTGATTCCCCTAATCAGGTATGTGTGTGTGTGACAGCAGTGCGCCCAAGGAACAGCATAGGGCAGGGAATAGCTTACCACAGCCAGAAACCAGATAAGGAGTCAAAAAGATGTGAGATATTGTTTTGGATGGATGGGTCTGCAGGTCTACATCTATGCCCAATGATCCCTTGCACCCCTGGCTCTCCAGGTCTTGGGTACAGGATGGAACTGACATAGACAACTAGAAGATGAGGGATCTAAACAAGCTGCCGCTGGGCGGGCAGTGAGTCAGAAGACTTGCGAGGGTAGTGTATGCTCTTAATTGCTGAGCCATTTCACTCATTTGATTTTGTGCATGTCTAACTGTTACAGTGGTGGAAGGGTCTCATATCCTTCTTTCCCTCCCATTCCTATGGATCCATTCTTGACACAGAACACAGAGAGCCAGCCCTCTCCCGAATGGCCCATCTCAGCTATCCCTTTGTAGGATTAATATATAGAACACGCATAGAACAAAACCAACAAAGCTCACCAAGAAATCAAACAACCTACTCAACAAATGGGCAAATGAAACGAACAAATAATTCTCGAAAGATGATAGACAGGAGGGCCGGGGCCATGGTTAAGAGCACTGGCTGTACTTTCAAAGGATCTGTGTTCAGTTTCTTATATGCACAAGGCGGCTCACAAATATGTTACTCCAGTGCCAGGGATCCAGTGCCCTCTTCTGGCCTCCAGTGTCACAGTACACACTACACACACAGTGCACAGACATACATTCGGGCAAACCACTCATACATAAAATAACAATATATAGAAATCTCAAACAACTTGAAACTACACTGAGATCCCATCTTGCTGTAGTTACGACAGCAGCTAATGAAGAAGATGAGTAACAACAAGTGTTGGAAAGAACGTGGGCAACAGTGAATTCTTGGTGCTGGCGAGAATGGAAACCAGTTCAGCCACTATGGAAGTCTCTCAAAATCTAACACCAGAGCTTCAGTAAGGCCCAGCCACTCCACTCCTGGGCATTCACCCACAGGACTCCAAGATGGCCAGTCACGGAGATAACTGCACCTCAGTGTTTATCATTGCCCATAATCGCTCGCTATGGAGCCAACCGAGCTGTCCAGCACCAGAGAATGGCTGAGGAAAACATAGTCTACATACGGTGGGATTTTTTTCATCTGTAAAGAAGAATGAAATCATGTCCTTGGAAAAGAAAAGGATGAGCTTGGAGATAATCAAGTGAATTACGAGAATCTCAGAAAGACAAATATCATACTGTTTCTCTCATTTGCGGGTCCTAGATTTTATAGTGAGACATAAAATCAAGTTTGTACGTATGTATGACAGGAGGTAGAAGTAAAATAGGCTCAAAGGAAGGAAGGGGCTGATGGGAAGGGTGAAGAGGGGGGGTAGAGGTGGGGTCTGGTGGTAAATATTCCTCACAATATATCCTCATACGAAAACTTTAAAAATAAATTAATCTAAAAAACAGGTGCCCCTTGGGACTGCTTGTCCAGGAATTGTATCTTCTGTCACAGTCTTTGCTGCCTTTGCATCCTGAGCCTCATCTACTCTACAGAACTCACAGCTTTGTTCCCCATGGCTCTATCTCTTTCTGCACCTTCTCAGCCATCCCCCCCGCCCAGGATATTGGGTGTTTTAATTGTCTCTTTCTACATGCTCACTGTCCATGCTCACTGTCTTCCTGACCTCCACTTACGCTTCCAAATTCTTTGAATGGTTATCAAAGCCGTCCTTCACCTGTGGACTGCTTCTCTCTAGCTCTCTGGACACCTCTGTCTTGTGCAAAGGACCTGTGGCAAGACTTCTATTCTATGTGCCAGAGCTTCGTAGTTATTTCCCTCTGGGAACCACGTTCTTTGAAGGCAGGGACTTGTCTTTAGTGATAATGAATGAACCAAAGCTCTAAACTGTAAACTGCCCCCTCAATTAAATATTTTCCTTTATAAGAGTTGTTGTGGTCATGGTGTCTCTTCATAGAAATTAAGACAGGCACCTTTGTCAAGAGCACGCAGGGTTAGCTGTGTGGGTTTGTTTGCCTTTTATATCAGTGCCATGATGCTTTGGTCACTATGGCTCTGTAGTACAGTTTGAGATCAGGGATTGTGCCACTCCATCGTGTTTCCATACAGCTTTTAGGGCTGATTTTTTCTTTTTAATTCTGTGGAGAATGCCATTAGAATGTTGATGAAGATTGTAGTAAATCTGCAGAACACTTCCAGTAATATAGCCATTTCATACTACTGATTCTGCCGATGATGAGCATCAGAAGTCTTTCAATGTTCTAAGTGCTCCACCCCTTTTCCTTTATGGCACTGGGCGTTAAACCCTGGTCTTCGTGTTTGCTAGTCAAGTGCTCCACCACTGAGCCTTTTTTCCATCTTCTAGTATTTCCATCAGTGTTAAAATGCTTCATTACAGATGGCTCATCAGTAGGTTTATTCCTTTCTTGATTTCTTTCTCGACGTTTTTATTACTGTAAAGATAAGCTTCTAAATTTTCTATAGTGATGTGTGCATGCGTGCATGCATGCATGCATGTGTGTCTGTGTGTGCGTGTGTGTGGTGTGCATGTGTGTGTCTGTGTGTGTGTGGTGTGTGTGCCTACGTGTGTGTGTGCATATGTGAGTACATGTGTATGCATGCATACATGTGTGTGTGTGTGCTGCATGCGTGCGTGTGTGTGGTGTATGTATGCAAGTGCACATATGTGGGTGTTTGTGTATGTGCATGTGGAGGTAGAGATCCATGTTGGGTGTCTTCTCAAACTGATTTCTACCTTATATTTTGAGACAGGTTTTTAACTGAACCTGGAGCTCATTCATTTTCCTAGCTGGCCAACAAATTCCAGATGCTTGTCTCCACCCAACCCGGCGCTAGTGTTATCAGTGAGCACTGACCCTGACTTTTTACAAGGGTGCTGTGGATCTGAACTTTTGTCCCATGTTTGCATGGAAGTCTCTTTAATGACATGCCCGCACCCACTGTCTTATTCTGTTTTTGCATTGTGTTTCTTCAAAGAAGGAGTCAAAGCTAAGAGTTCTCTAGTGGACTCTTTCAAAATCTTTTAAGTATTGGATCACATTATATGCAAACAGGGTACATTCTGTAAATCAGTCTGGTCTCAGATTCACAAAGATTCACCTGACCCTAGCACCCAAGTGCTGGGATTAAAGGTATGCTCCATAATACAGGATTCAGAACTTTTCCAGAGGCTTTGTTTTCATTGGTTGAGATGCTCATGCGATTTTTTTAAAATGTATTTTTTTATTTGATTTGCAAACATCTTATTTAGAACCTTTATGCCTGTGTTCATAAACAAAACTGGCCCATGCCTACTTTTGCTGTTGTGTGTCTTTATTACCAAATTAAGACTGACTTCATAGAATGAGTTTGGTAATAATTATTCCCTTTCAACTTTAAATACAAATTAAATTATTTTATGTGTGTGCAGACTTGAGGCTGGCATTGTTTGTCTTCCTTGATCACTCTCCCTTGAACTGGGAGCTCACTGTTTGGCTAATCCAGCCTGCCAGCTTGCTCTGGGGACTGCAGTCTGCCTTACAAATGCTAGAATTACAGAGTGGCCACCACAGCCACCCAGCATTTATGTGGGTGCTGCCGATCTGAACTGTGGTCCTTACATCTACAGAGCAAGCACTTTACCTACTGAGCTGTCTCCCTCTCTCTAATGTTTTTGGAAAAATTTCAAAATCATTGGTGTTATTATTTTTTTTAATGATTTTTATTACATTTATTGATTTATTGTGTGTGTACCCTTGTGTATGGACGTCTGTGCAGAGGTCAGGACAGCTTGTGGGAATAAGTTCAATCCTTCTACCATATGGGTCCTGGGGATCAAATTCAGATCATCAGGCCTGTTGTCGAGCACCTTTACCTACAAAGGCATCAGCCCTGGTGTTAATTCTTCTTTAAATGCTTGAAAGGATTCCACCATGTTTTTGCTCCAGTCCTGTCCTGTGTTTGTTCGTGTTCTCTCTCTCTCTCTCTCTCTCTCTCTCTCTCTCTCTCTCTCTCTCTCTCTCTCTCTCTGTTTTCCCCTTGTGTATGTATGTGTGTGTGTTGGATGGTGTTAGGTGCTATTTGGTTGGTTGGTTGGTTTGGTTTTGGTTATTGTTTGTTAGTTTTAAATACAAAATCTCTCTGTTCAGCACTGACCATCTGGGAACTCACTCTGTAGCTTATTCTGGCCCCAGACTTACAGAGATTCTCCCCCTTCTGCTTCTGGAGTGTTGAGATTAAAGACACCTGTGCCTCCAGCCTGGCTCCACATTTTCATTTATTTATTATTTATTTATTTTTGAGTCAAGGTTTCTCACTGAATCTGGAACTCACCAATTTTGCGAGAATGACAAGCCAGCACCCAGATTTCTGGGCTGTAACACTAGGAGAAGCTGAAGGTTCTAGAAAGCGACTGTGATGGCCTGTGTTAAGCGCCACCTTGATTATTAACTCCAAGTTAATAATAACTTGGGAGGTGGATCGTGGATCACTGAGCATGCCTGTGTGGAGGGGATTGTCTTGATTATATTCATTGATTCGGGAAGATACCTGAATTGTGGGAGACACCATTTCATGGGTTGAGTCTTGGACTGAATTAAAAAGGAGAGAGAGGGAGAGAGGGAGGGAAGAGGGGAGAGGAGAGACTGAACACAATCATTTATTGCTCTCCTGACTGTGTGTAATATGACCAGCTGCCTTCCTGATGCTCTGCCTTTCCTGACATGATGGATTGTGCCTTGAACTGTGAGCCAAAATAAAGTCTTTTCCCTTAAGCTGCCTTCATGTGAGAACCGCAGCAACCAGAAGAGAAGGAAGACGGTGGCCAAGGGTAGAAGCGGAGAACTGAGGAGCGTGAGAGTCAACGGCATTAATTAATTATCAAAGGAAGGTGAGAAAAGGGAGACGCTGAGGCCATAGCAGACGGGTCTGTAAAGAGCAGAAGAAAGCCTAGGTCACCAGAAGGGTTTGAGAGAGGAGGAGGATAGGGTGTTTCGTGACAAAGCTTTTCCTAAAGAGATGGCACACAGGTCTTCTCACCCCATGTAGGGAGCCCAGGACAGACCAAGCACAGATACCACCAACCTCCAACTCGGTGAGCCACGCATTATATTCAGTTACTCACAGGGATGCCAGTGAGGGGTTACTTACAGTAAGCAGTAGAAATGACTCAAAAACAGCTACATCACCAAATTCCAGCCCGGCATGGGTGACAGCTCACAAAATCTGGAAACCTGGCACATACTGCATAGCCTGAAGGCTGTTCAACAGGATAGAGAGTATCCTTTCCAGGTGATTCTGGTCTATAAACTTCTTCCAGGCAACTCAGCAGGTTTCTGTTTCTTCCAGGCAGCTGGTTTTGTCTCAGAGTCTTTGCAGTTCAGCTTTTCTCAATCTGAGCTGAGGGGTGGAGAGCACAGCTCGGGATGAAGGGACGACAATAGGACTTTTAGTTTTTATTGTTTACTCTGTCAGGGTGGGGCCTAGTAAATCTGGTCAGTTTCAGGAACTTCCTGAAGCTATTTTGAGTTGTTTAAGGAGCTTTCTTCAAGATGAAATGTTTTCATCTCAGAGAAAACTGTTCACAATTCAGGGGACAAAGAAAAGAGACTCAAGAGCCACAGCTCCAGCTGGTGGGTGTTGACATTCTCAGCTCAGAGCAATACTCCTTAAGCAATATGCTTCTGCCTCGGCTACCTAGGGCAATGTACCTCTGGCTTTGATGGCTTGGAGCTGTAAGCCCCTGGTCCTCCAGGCTTAGAACTATAAGCCTCTGGGTTTGAAGGTCCAGCTTGTGCAATTCTGGAACCCTAGTCCATCAACACTAAGGGACTGTTCCTTGTCTATCTGATTTAGACCCACATAGACTAAAAGAAGTCCTAGCCAGATGTTTGTGTCAGTTGTATATATGGCTGCAGGGTTATATTGGGCCTGGAGATGGCAAACAGGGGGTTAAAACTTCTATTCTTGCTGGAGACAAATGTTTTGTGTTGAGTTGCTGCTGGGAAGGGAAAGGAGGGGGGAGAGAGAAAGCCCCCTTTTTATTATTCTGAGGTGCATTTTAATTTGCACAAGCAATGCTGTGTCTGTGATGGATGACACAGAGGGAAAAATTACAGCCCAGAAAGCAAAGGGGGGAAAAAAGAGATCCCGAAAGGATTAAAAAAAAAAAAAAAAAAACCCAGCCCATTGTGATGCTGCATCCTGATCAAAGGCTGGGGGCTGGGAGAGGCTGGGAAGGGAGACTTAGGTGGGGCTGGGGAGGTTCAAGGATTAGGCAATCAGGAAGCAAAGCAGAAGCAGGTGTTTGATGGGAGCTCATCCTAGTTTACATCCACCCTGGTACCCAAGGTATCATCCCCCTGTAGCCTAGCCAGGCAAGGGTGTGGTACATAAGGAGATGCCAGCCCAAGTCAGCTCTCGGCATACTGAGAATTGGCTGGAAGTTTGCCTTCCTTCTCACGGATCTTCCCACCATCTCCGGACCATCCGAGAACTTCAGAGAAACCTCACTATCTCTTCTCCCTCTTTCCTGTGCATGTGTCCATGCTGGCATCCCTCGGGGTGCAGGTGGGGCACATTTAGAGCAGCCAAGAGCGGGACTCTAAACCAGGCAAATCACAGAAGGCCAGGCGCCAACAGGGGTAGAGATGTTTGCTTTTCTGCGGTTGCTGGTTAACAGTTTAAAGAGTGGGTTCTGGAATCAGATGCCAAGGACTGGTTTGAAGCCTGATTACTTAGTAGCTGTGTAGCTCAAGGTACTGAACTCCTTTGGTAGCTCTGCTTTCTCAGTCTAAAATTGTTCACCCCACCCCAGTAGCAGTGTTATGCCATCACTTTCCACCATCAATTATGCGCTATACCCGCCCCTTAAAAGTGTCCACCAGGCACAGTTTTCTCGTCTCTTCTCTCTATGTGTATTCTGTCTGTCTGTCTGTCTCTCTCACATCCCCATTCCAAGACACCCTTTCACTCTTTTAGGTGCTCTCTTCCCATCCCCCACCCCCAATAAACCCCTTCTTCTAACTGTTTCACCGGGGGGTGTTTGTTTAGTAACATACCTTGGCAGGATCGCCAAAAGGTACCCACTTCACCTTTTTATTATTATTTTTATTATTATTATTATTATTATTATTACAAGAATAGATTACTTCATGGGACTACTGTGAAGATCAAATAGAATATTGAGAGTCTTTGCACCAGAAGAAAGCAGGCCTAGGTGGGTGCGGTTGGGAGCTTGGGGGACTCCCACCTGGAGCTGACTTCTCCTGATGCTGCATATAGCCTCAGCTCTCATTGTCAAGACCCCCCGAGGGGAGGAGGGGCCGGAGCATCTTTGATGAGGAGCCTTCCTAACCAGACTCTCTGCTCAAGGTACTCTCTTCTTAACAAGCTCTTAGAGGTGAGGAGGAGGGCAGCTGGTCATTGTCTACCACCCAGAGACTCAGCTGAATACCAATAAAGAAGGCTGCCAGGTCTGCATAAGTCCACCGCCAATGGCCGGTTTTCATTGGTGAGGCCGCCTATTCTTTTTTCTTGTAAGAGAAAACCCTCAGCAAATGTCTATGCATGATCCCCAACCCTCAGTCAGTTGTCTCCAGAACAGCGGATAGTCAATGAAGGAGCAGCAACACTTCCTTGTAAATATCTCACCAAATATGGATGGTGCTGTAAGAAGGATGACTGAGAAATCTTCAAGAGCCCTCATGAGACACACCCTCCTTCACACACCACTCACTCATTAATAATCTAAACAGCCAACATTTATTGAGTGCTGGGCTGTTTTAAGCATCCTTTGCTACTCAGTCACTTAATATCCAGGGTAAGCACTATTATCACCTGTCTCCTGCTGAAGAGGAAACGAAGGTACCTCAAGAGGTTTGCCTGAGATCTCACTCCTGAAGGTTTCAAAGCCAGGGCTCGTACTCAGGTAACCTGGCTTTGGAATCACACACTGATCCAGCCTCTGCCCTCTAACAAGTCACTTGAGAGAGACTGGAATCCTTCATGGGATGTTACAATTTTTTTTTTCCAGCCCTGAGCAACAGTGCTGAGAAACCCACTGGGGCTTTGGAGTGGTTTAGGATAGATCATCATTCACCACCAAGCTCAGAAGTGCGGCTGATAACTGCTGGGAGAGGTCCTCTTTCCAGAACCTTTGGAAACACTGTTTTGTGCATGTGTAAGAGGGTACAGACAGGAAAATGCTCCGTCAGTAACTGGGAGAATCAAAGCTGTGAATCAAATTTTTAAAGGTTAAAATTGTAAAATCTATTCATTGATGGATTTTACAAAGGCATTTAGGTAGAGCTAAGCAGTCTTGCTGAGTTGTGTGAGCCTCAGTTTACTCACCTCTAAAGTGGGACATGGACGCTCCAGTGGAGTGACACTTTTTAAAGGTTGCCTGGAGTTTTCATGATATCTCACTGAGTCTAAGGCTCCTGGGGTAGCCTTGTGCACAAAGCCACAAGATCCCCTAGAAAGACAGGCATACCCTCCTCATCACAGAAACCGTCCGGTTTGCACTGTGACCCTGGTCCTCCATAGTGGGCCAGCAGCCTAGTTAGAACAGTAAATAGGAACACCAGTGCTCAGGGCAACACATTGCTGCGGGCCATGTGTGTGTGGTTTCAGAAAGAGACTTGGGGGCAGGAAAGAGATATTCCTTGCTAGGAAATACAGGCCAGGTTGGTTTGCACCTGGCTTAATAGTAGTCCCTCCTTCCACAAGACATGAAGAGAACTCAGCAAGCCCCTTGGCACATAATGAGAATTTGTAAGTGGAAAAAAATCATCTGCACCTGCTTAGACTGTTGGCAAACGCCACAACAGCAGTTCCACACCCTTCTTCCACATCCTTACTCTTGCCTAGGTTTTGGCATCTATCTTACCCCCTCTTCCTTTTCAAACCCAAGGTCTGTCTTCAGAAGCTTTCGCCCCCCCTCCCCTTCCTAGGCTCTCTTCTCATATTCTAACATCTGTGTGTGCAGCTACCAACTCTTCCCAGACACATGGCCCTTTCTTCCCCTTGCAGCTCTGCTTTCTGGGAATAGCTCTCAAATCTTCCAGTCAAAAGCATCCTGCATCCCTCCTGTGTGACCCCAACAGTCTCTGAATGAGTCAGGGAGAGAACAGCAGCTGTTCTGATCTCCCTCAGGTCCTTGCCCATCACATGGGTTGGGCGGCACAGGCTGGGTGGGGTCTCCACTTCACTCCGTCTTTATTAGTCAGATTTCTATTGCTCTGACACAATACTCCAGAAAGGCAAAGAAAGGCAGAGTTGCCTTGGCCCCCAGCTTCAGAGATGGCCCCTGTTCTTTTCCTTCTGGGCTTGCAGTAAAGCAAATCGTCCTGGGGAGGGAAGCTGCCCACCGAATGAAAGCCAGAAATAAGAGGGGGGGGGGAGAGAGATTTAGAGGAGGGAGAAGATGGCAGGTTCTGGTAGGGACAAGACATACTTCAACGTCACAGCCCGGCCATGCACTTCCCCCAGCAGCCCCTACCTCCTAACAGCGATTCGGAATGTACCCTCATTCTGGCATTAACCCACTGATGACGTGAGCACCCTCCTCATCCAATCACCACCCAATAGTTTTAGCAACGGAAGACCGAACCTTCAACACATTGAGCCTTTGGGAGCATTTTTTTTTTTAACCTAACTCGGTATGACTCCTCATAGGGAGACACAGGCTGTGGGGACCCCACTTCCTTTAGAGTGCCTGACCCATGGCTGTTGCTCCATTTCTCTGGGCAAGGCATCTTCCATCTTTCTCAGGACTGTTCCTGGACAAGGCCAGGCTCTTATCAGCCAATTAGAAGTAGAAAGAGGCTTCCTTGGAGCTCTGGGAACCTCTTCACTCTAATCGGACTTTACCACATAGCTGCTCTAGAGCAGAAGGCACACAACTTCCCAGCAGGCCTTGCGCGATCTCCCTGAGACTCTCAGACTAAGGTCCCACAAATGGGATATTAACACAACAGAAACTTCTTATTCTCCCCCAGTTCTGGAACAGCAGGCCCATGTCTTTCCAAAGGCTCCATGGGGCGGCCTCTCCCCTTCTCTTCCTTCTCCCAATTCCAGGCTGCCCTAGTTAGAATGACTATTGCTCATGGACCTCACGCCTGTGAAGACTTCATGTGACAGAAAGTCTGCTTCACTCTTCCCTGCCAGCCAGAGCCCTGGCCTCCCCCTTACCCTCCTGTCTGTGCCCCCCATTTATCAGACCTACGTTTATAGACTTTCAGCTGAGCTCTGTCTCGGGAACAATCCCTGTCCATGCCAATTGAAATTAATTTTGCCAGTCAGATTTCATAAGACACTGAATCAAAGGCTTTTCTAAAATCGAAAAGCACTAAATTTTCAGTGGCCCCTCTTCCCACTAGTGTTACAAATTAGTTAGAATAAGAAAGCATCATGGCTTCCCGGCATGACTTCTGTGTAAAGCTGCCAGTGGAGTTGATGGCTCCGGCTTCTGTTGCCCCCCAGCTGCTTACTGGATTTTCTACTCATAAAATTTATCGTAAATTTTTAATCATAAAATGTTTTTCTGTGGCCTGCCTACAGACAGAACTTATAGCTTCCCTGGGTGGGTGTGGTGGAATCTGCTAGAATCGGTCTTCCTCCTGTTTGTCATGTCCTATTTTTTTCCCCTCCAACCGTGTCTCATGTCCACTCTTGTTCCCTGAAAGTAGACGTCAAGGGTTCTCTAAGTTCATCAGCTAATTCTGGCCAGACCTTTCCATTTGTGTGCCATGGGACCTTATGATTTATGTATCTCTCTAGCATTTAATTTTTCTAAGTGACCCTTTACCTGTTTTTTTATTATGACTTACTAATTGCACCCATTTCCTAACTTTATTTTTCTTATTAAAGACAGGTTTTAATAGCTTGTTCATTTCTCAGCCACTTAAGGACTCTGATTAATTTCGAAAGCCTGCCAGTCACCCAGGAATGCATCACCTTTCCTTAACACTGACTGCTTCCTTGTCCTGGAGTTGGAGGGTATGACTCTGAGAGGCAGACGGAGCGTCTAGTGAACAGGACAGAAGACGTGAACAAAGCTCGCTTTATACTTGTCTCTTCTCATCAAGTGTTTGAGCTGCATGAATCTCAAGTTTCAGAAGTGTCCCTTTACGAAGGCCTCAGCCTCCTGAACACCCAGTAGAAGTGTCCTCACAAGTGGCAGGACCTTGTAACTTTCCTTCCTGGTCTAGTTTCCCCTCTTGTCTCTGGGAAAAACAGTATTCCCTGAAGTCTCCCAAGACCCGGCTCCTCTGTCCTTCCTCAGTAGTCAGTTTTCACGAACTCTAATGAAATGCAGTGTCTTACTTGGCAGTTTGCAGCTGTGGTCTGTGACCTGCCAACGCAGGGTTGTTAGGAGTCCCAAGGACCCTAGGCCAACACCCAGGTGAAAATGTTCCGGAAGAAGAAATGTTTGAGCAGGCAGTAGAATGGTCAGGAACAGACTGAAGAAAACAGAAGAAGTAGATGGAGAGGAAGGCAGGCTATGTGGCTGAGACATCCAGAGCAGAGACAGAGAGTAAAGAAAACACATGGGACAGGCTGAAAAGAGCCTGGAAGCTGGGCTATAACTTTTACAGACAGGCTGCACCTTGAGCCCAAGAGCCATGGGGCAGTTCGTTGAATGTTTTAGAGGATGATCAGGCTGTGCATCATCCAGGGAGGCTGCAAGTGGAATGGAGGCCTTGACCATGGAGAAAACACCTAGAGTAGGCTACTGGCTCAGCAGCAACTGACTTCTAAGTTCCTGACAGAGGTCCTGTCCTAGGTAACCTCAATCACACATCAAGGAACAGCTAGGCGGCCTCCCAGCTAGGGGAAGGGGCAGCCAGGGGGCCCTGTCATATAGGAAACACATGGAGCCCCTCACAAAAGAAGGGAGAGTTTGACCTGTAACCTTATACCAACTCAGAATCTTAGTTCTGGTGTCTAGGCAGGGGAAAGAGGGTGAGGAGAATGTAAATGGACTCAGGCTAAGCCTTTAAAAATTATCTTATTTTATGTGAGTTTTTCCTACATATATGTCTATGTACAATGTGAGTGTCTGGTACCTGCAGAGGCCAGAAGAGGATGTCACAGCCCTTAGAACTGGAATTACAGATGGTTGTGAATCATGATGTGGGTTCTAGGGATTGAACTAGTCCTCTGGAAAAGCAGCCAGTGCGCTTAACCACCGATCCATCTCTCCAATCCCAGGATAAACCTTTTGGGAAAAGAGTCTCTTCACTCTAAAGTATCCTTAGCAAGCATGATATATAAAATATCCAGGGACACAACACTCCACTCTGGTTCCACTCACACTTCCCAGAGTGTACCCCAAGTTAACCTTTGGATCTGGAGGTCTTTAGACTTCAACTCAGCTCCATGCTCTAACAGGGTACCCAAACTATCATCTGCTCCTGTAACTCTAAGCTTGAAGGCTCAGGCTTACAACACTTGAAGTTGGGAGGTGCTATCAGACAGGAACTAGGGTTAGAGATGCTGGAGCCAGGTCCTTTCACATCTATAAAGGTTGAGATTAAAGTCAGTTTCCAGGGCCGCTGTTTCAGCACCAAGGATAGCAACTCGGTTCTTGCTGCCTTTTGACCAGTCAGGGAAAAGCATGAAACACCAGAAGGGGACCAGGACATTCCAGAATGTGGACCACTAAGAAGGATGTGAGGAAGGCAGTCCTTCTGCTCTCCCTTGGAGGCAGGGGAATTCAGAGACAGGGAAGCTAGTTTCTAGCCCCCCCTCCCAAATCCCTGTTCCTGACAATTCTACTGAGAGTCTTACTTTCTCTTGCAGGTATATGATGTAAGAATCCTCTTCCTGGGTGCCACCCCCAGTGGAAGCTCCTCCCCCGGAACTCTATAGGGATTCCATGCAGAAAGAGATGACTCTAATAAAATAGACATTAGGAAAATTGCACCCAAACAAACAGGGTTGGTTATAAAATGAGGAAGCAAGGAGAAAGTAGTTAATTAACTTGAATGTGTTACTTATTTAATGCTCTGGTCCAGCAGGGAGAGGTGTTTTTCATCTTATGACTGACAGCTTTGGTCTTATAAGAGACATTGTGGGAACATAGCCCAGCTCTATCTTTCCACCCTGAATGGTCAAGTTGTAAGATGAATTGAAGGCAGATTAACACTGCAAAGTGCCTCCCCAGTGAACGGAAGCTGGGATCAGATGATACTGTTGCCCTGTTTCTCTGCTGCACTGCCATCTACCATCAGTGCCCCTCCTGTGAAGACTTGGTGGCGAGGTGTAGGTTCTCAGCGGCGCTCTGTGCTCACAGGGCCACACCAGGACACTCCCCTATCCTAGAAAGCCATGGCTATTGTCATATTTACCAAGGAGGTGCTGGGACTGGGAAGTTTCAACAGTTCTTCCCAACTTATTTGCTGACATACAAATCCCTTTCTTTTTGTTTATATTATAAATGCTCCTTTCTTAACTCGTTCAGCTTTATTCATGATTATTTGACCCCCTCCCCGTACTCGTTCCCAGAACACGTACCCCCCACTGGCTGCCAAGATTCAACAAAGTGAGATGAGTCTTTGTTGAGTCTGGCTTGTGGCTTGCTCTACTAATGGGGGAGACATATAGTGATCCACATGAGCACAAGTGACATGCAATATTCTTTGGAAATCAGCAATTTCAAAATAATTAATGTTAAGTGCACAGAAAATAGATAGGAACTCTGGCTTCCATTTGAACTCATCCATAAGCTGGAATAAATTCATATATACACAACACACACATATTACATATATATATATATGTAAAAAAAAACCCCAAACCTTAGCATAGTTGGTGCCATGATAATAGTACTATTCAGGCCTTGGAACCCTGCATGAAAGCAGTAACACTTGCCAAAACAAAAATAAAGACCCAGCCCATCAAAGTTCATAGTTCTGGAAAAGTCCCTAAATATACTAACTGGTTTTTTTGTTGTTGTTGTTTCTAAAGTTCTGCTTCAGGCTAATGGTTCTTGCTAACTGAGGTATGTCAACCCAGGATGTGGATTTTGTGCTTAAAAACGTATCCTGAAAGAGGCTTAGAACTGTACTCGAGTCCTGAACACCAAGTGTAGTCCCTGGTCGGCCAATAAAGACTTTATTGTCATGTATCTGAGTGGTCTTCTATGGTGGCTACCCTACGACATATATATGCGCACACATGCACACACACACACCCTGCAATGGTATCATTTATACACTTGTATCACTGGTGTCTATTCCAGCTTCCATTTTAATTTAATTAACACTTGGTGAGAAAGTAAAGAGTTCAGCCTCCAGCCCCCCACCCCCACACCAAAAGGTTCTTAACTCTTTAAGCCCTCTTAACTATGCCATCACTTTATTGGTGTTTCCCTGGTGGGACCTTGAAGTCCAAGTGAGCATGGTTGCTCTTTGCTTAGGGACATCCTTCTGTTGGCTCTTTCTTGTGACTTCACCCTGACTTCTAAAAATTTAGATGAGTGTAGTACGAGGTTTCTGGCCCAGACTTTTGGGCCTAACCTCAAGGTTTAGGACCCAGACCTGCAGACCCACAGAGACACACAGAGGCTTACTATAGTTTTAGGCTGTTTGGCCTAAGGCCCAGGCATATAGCTTGCTAACCTTAAATTAACCCATGTCTCTTATCTTGTTCAGCCATGTGGCTCAGTACCTTTTCTCAGAGCAGCATAGTTGTCCTCTGCTTCTTCCGGCTTCTCTCTGGCATTCTGCTCTGTGCTTCCTGTTCTCAAGAGTTTTCTTAGTCTTGTAGCCCCGCCCACACTTCCTGCCTGCCTTTGGCCAATCAGTGCTTTTTATTAAATCAGTGGGTGGGACAATTATTTACCATGAAACAACACAATCCCTTACAGATCAGCAACCACATTATGACTTCTCTAGAGCCAGGACTAAGAGAAGGCAAGCAAGATACCCAGATCAGGGCACAATGTTTGAAGAGGCACTCACCCTCAGGGCTGTGAGTAAGCGTCTCCTTAAATAGAGCAGCTTTAATACTTTGCTTGCCTCGTTATAGTCCACACTCCAGCTTCTAGGTAGATTTTATATAACCCCAACTTTATTTTAATGGTGTCAGAATTCATTGTGATGCTCTAACAAAATAATCTAGGACTATATAATTTATAAAAATAGAAATAATCAGTCAGTGATGGTATGTGACTTTAGTCCAAGCACTTGGTAGGCAGAGGCAGGCAGATCTCTTGATTTCCAGGCTAGCCTGGTTTACAGAGTAAGTTCCAGTACAGCCAGGGCTATACAAAGAAATAACAAAAAAAAAAAAAGTGAGAGAGAGGAAGGAAGGAAGGAAAATAAATATTTTTCATAGATATAGGAGTTGGGACGATAAAGATCAAGGTAGTGGCAGGCTCATTCTGTATGTACACCAGGGTCCTCTGGTCTCTACTTTCAAGGTGGAGCCTCGAACGTTCTGTTCTACTGAGGGAACAAGCTGTGCCCTACATGGGGATGGCACCTTCAGGATTATGTCATCTTCCGATGACTGCACCTCAATACTGCTGCATTGGACATTAAGTTTCAACCTAAGTTTGGAAGAGACAAACACCATAGCAGATGATACTGTGGAATCTACTGTGAATTTACGGTTTCTGGAAGGTGAAGAGCCGCATCTCTGTCCAACATTCTGCCAAACAGATCGGTGGATCATAGAGAATTGGAATGTTATAGATTGAGAGCCAAAATTAGCTCGGGCTGTATTCAGACCCTTAAGAGCCATTCTCCCATCTCTGGTGTCTGACTGGCATCCTTTTGTAGTGTATAGGCCCCTAGCTTCAACAAACCCAAAGGCCAAGAATGTCAGCATTTGGGCTGACCATAAAGACTCTCCCACTTTATCACACCTCTTCTACTTAAAGGCTTCCTACCCCATGTATTTGAAAAGTGCTGTTACCATTAAAATTTTGTGTGGGACTACAGAGATGGCTTTAGTTAACACCACTTGAGGGCTAGAGTTTAAATCCCATTACCCACATACCAAGCTGGGTACCCCCAAATACCTGTAACTCTAGCTCCACAATGTCTAACACCCTCGTCTGTCCTACACAAATACACAGGTCCACACACCTTGCACTCACACGTGTGAATACATCCATGCAGATACACACACACACACAAATAAATAAATACCTTGCAAAACAAATATCCAGAAACTGCTAGCAAGTTAGAATGTGGTATCTGGGATAAGCTGAATCCTCACAGGTCACGCTCACTTATATTTAGCTCCAAGAATAAACTACCCCTTGTTCACTTTGAGGTGACAGCTGTGCTTTGGTGTTGACATTACTTTAGGATTCTCAACCTTCCAGGAATCCATAATCCTCAAGTGCAGTCACAACCATGAGCTACCTGGAGGCAAGGCCAGTGGGCAGAAGGCTGTAGTGGGGTTCAGTCTCTGCCTTGGGGATGAACGGAGGGGAAAAAGCCACATGTCTTCTCTCGCTTGCAGAATTATCCTCAAAACTCTCACCTTCATAGCTCCTCAGCCCTGACCATCTCTGACCCCCATCAGAGGATGGACAGTTAGGGTACCCCCACTAAAACAAGTGGGAAATGGAGACTTATGTGCTTTTCCTAAGGTGGCAAGGTAAAACAGATCTATAGCACAGGTTATGTCTCCAAGTGTGACCAGAGACACCTGGTAAGCATGCCTACCTTTCTAGGCCTGGGTATGACCCTGAATTAAAGTTCCTGGATGGTGGGGCTGGCTTGGTTATCAGGCTCATGAGCTGCCTAGTCTGCTAAGAAGTTTTTTACTTTTTTGTAGATGGGGAGATGGCTCTGGGGAGATGGTTTAGTCATTAAAATGTTTGCCATGTACACATAACGACCTCGATTCTGATCCCTGGCACTCATCTAAAAAGAATAGCAGTCTGTAACACCAGCTCTGGAAAAGAGCCAGAATTTGCTAGTCAGCTAGAACCAGCTCAGGGGGCTTTAGGTTCACCAAGGGACCCTGTCTCAAAAGCTAAGGTGGAAAGTTACTGAAGAAGCTGCCTGGACATTAGCCTTTGCCTGCACATGTGTACAGATGTATACGTATACACACACACACACACACACACACACACACACACACAGAGAGAGAGAGAGAGAGAGAGAGAGAGAGAGAGAGAGAGAGAGAGAGAGAGAGAGAGTTTCTGTTGTCTGGGCTTAGGTCCTTCCTTCCACATGTGTAGGTGTGTAGGCGGGGGAGATGCTTTGGCTAGAATGGAGACATACGTCGCCAGGGCAGTTTTAGTGAATAGCAAATTGAATTTATGGATTACTACAACTAAGGAGTTGCTTTCACAGCTATTTGGGGGAAATTTTAAAATTACTTCAAACATGTGAATTTTTGTTTTCTGGTTTTTAAGACAGGATTTCTCTGTGTAGCTCTGGCTGTTCTGGAACTCACTATGTAGACCAGGCTAGCCACAAACTCGCAGAGATCCACCTGCCTCTGCCTGCTAAGATTAAAGGCGTGCACCACTACCAAATGGCTAAAACACTCGAATTTTGCTAAGGACAAAGTGAAGCAATGTAAAGTTTTTTAAAGAAAGAAGGAGATGTAGCTAGAGACAATTTAGCAGTTGGTAACACTTGTTCCTGCAGAAGACCCGGATTTGGTTCCCAACACTGGAATGGTGGCTCACAACCATCCATAACTCTAGTACCAGGGGATCCAATGACTTCTTCTGACCTCTGCAGGCGCTGGGCATACATGTGGTACACATGTACTCATACATGCAGGAGGAACACTCACACCATAAAATAAAATGAATAAGTACAAACGTGAGATTTTTTTTTAATAAAAGAAAATGGAATACATGTGGAATTGAAATGTTGGCAGACTCCCTGAATGAGGCCCTCGTGGCTGAGATCTGAATACTTCAATCCTGGAGCAGGAGGTCTCCACAGCTCTGCAGACAGCTTCAGCACTGAGACTGACTCAGATGGCGTTCCCTGTTTATGATGACTATTGTCACCATGCAAAACCCAGGAGAGGGGGCAGACCCTTGTCAGGGAGAGCCAGCTTTTTCTAGCCTTTTATAGTCTTCACAGCTCAGGAGAACCCCAGGCTAAAAAGCTCTGTCCCAGTGAGTCTGTAACCCAGGAGACAGACTGAGCTTGGAGGTTGTTGGTACAAACTCCAAGGGAGCAAGATGTCACATTCATCTTGTGGATGTGACATCTTCAAGCTATCACTGTGAGTGCCGCAGTCACTGTGCCTCAACTACCTAGGGTCAGGCTAGCCAGAGCCTGGGAGCAGAGAGCAGGTAAGAAGCTGATGAGACAGGAGGGGAGGGGCATAGGTAGAGGTTGGGGGAGGGGAGGAAGCAGAAGAAAAGAAAGAAAGAAGGTGGGGAGGATATTAAAGCATTTGTAAAATGAAAAGGCAAAGCCCTTCGGACTGCATTGGGCAAGGAAAGCGTAGCCCAGGCCCGAGTAATTGGTAATCGGAGCTGATGTGGAGAAGGGATGATTTATGCGAGCATGCAGACAGGGGTGGAATAATTTTTGGAGCAGAACGGGGAACTTACTGAACGCCCGAAACTCAGCTACTTATCCACTCGCTCGGTGATGAATTAGCTCTTGTTTAAAGTAACCGGGGCTCCATTTTTCATTCTGATTACTACACTTGATATCTTTCTCTCTCTCTGTTTCCATCTGACCACTGTCTCCTCACTAGGTTCTGAGTGTGGAAATCCTGGGTTTATAGAGACTTGCCCCTCCTCCTTAGCTTCCCCTAGACCCTTCCACCTCCCAGGCAACATTAACTCATAAATAGCCAGGTTAAAACCCAGCCCTTTGAGATATCACAGAGATTAAAACTGTGGAATTAGCGGGGGCTTTGGATGTAAGACCAGCACTGGGTGATTGCAATTCTTTGCCTATCTGATGTGCAAAGTCTTGTTCTTAGGCTGTCAACAGGATGGAATGGAGAAGACACACCCTTTCTACCTGAGTGCATCATCCCTTTTAGAAGTTGAGAGACCTCTAATGACCTGGAAACCCAGGATGGAATGGAGAAGACACACCCTTTCTACCTGAGTGCATCATCCCTTTTAGAAGTTGAGAGACCTCTAATGACCTGGAAACCCAAAGGAGAGGTAAAATCTGGGTGACTATGCACCACCTCCCCTTGCCGAAATATTTATTTATCTGTTTTTGTTTTTTCAAGACAGGATTTCTCTTGGTGGTCGCCCTGGCTGTCCTGGAACTCATTTTGCAGACCAAGCTGGCCTCAAACTCACATAGATTCACCTGCCTCTACCTTCCAAGTGCTGGGATTAAAGGCATGCGCCACCACACCTGGCTTCTTGTCAACATTTTTTAAAAAATCAGGTTTATCAATACCAGCACTCAAGAGGAGATGCAGGTGACTCTGTGAATTTTGGAATAGTCTGGAAGTACTGCAGAGTAGTTCCATGCTAGTCGGGGCAACTGTACTTCTTAGGTGTGCTTGTCAATTTGACCTGGAGTCCTCAGAGAGGGCACCTCAACTGAGGAAAGGCCTCCATGAGATCCAGCTGAAGGGTATCTTCTCAATTAGTGATCAGTGCGGGAAGGCCCAGTTCATTGTGGGAGGTGCCATCCCTAGGCTGCTGGTCCTGGGTTCTATAAGAAACAAGGCTGAACAAGCCAGGAGAAGCAACCCAGTACGCAGCTCCCTTCATGGCCTCTGCATCAGCTCCTGCTTCTAGAATCCTGCTCTGTTTGAGTTCCTGTCCTGACTTCCTTCAGTGATGAGCAGCAATGTTCCAGTGTAAGTCAAATAACAACACCACCCCCCACTCGCTTTTTGGTCAAGGTGTTTCATCTTAGCAATAGGAAAGCCTAACTAAGACAGCAACATAGTAACATCATGTCTCAAAAACTTGAAAAAAACAAAAACAAAAACCAAAAAACCAAAGGAATACTCTCTTAAACTAAAATAAGAGGTAGGGGCAATCTCTGGACTCAGATGTAAGTACGAAAGCATTATATACTTTGGTTATTAAGCTTACTTTTTTTAAAAAGCACCGCCCTGCAACATGCAAGTTCCCAACAGGCTTTAACTCCCCAAGCTCCACCTCTGTCTTTTCAGAGGGTCTTTTTCTCGGTGTACTTTGCTGTGTGTATTTTTTTAATAAAAGTCTTTTTTACTGACTGAAATTTCAGGCTCTCCTATGGTCCAATTTTGACACAGATTTCTACTAAAAATAAGTCTGGTTTGGAAAAATGTGATTAAAGTTTTGAATGACCGTGCATTTCTATTTCTCAGCACTCAAGAGGCGAGACCAGAGAGCGGAGAGTTCAAGGACAGCCTGGGCCACATCATGAGTTAGAAGCCAGCCTCAGGTCCATAGCAAACAAAAATGAAACAAAAATGACCAAGAGCTTTGACGTGCAGCTCAGTGGTAGAATGCTAGCTTGTATAAGGTCCTGGTTTTAAAATGAACAGCCGAGCAGCTGTTAAAAATAATTTACATATGTATAGCAGCTACTTGAACAAACAACAAAAAGATATTCACCTAGTACTGAGAAGACACTTCTAAGATATTTTAGGCATCTGTTTCATTTTCCGGGTGATCAACTCTGAGCCAGTGAAGCACTGGAAATCCCAAGAGTGGTTCTGGGCCAGGAAATGACCACATCATGCCCCTCCTCCTCACTGGGCCCTGCCTCAACCTCTCAGTCTGCTCACTCTTCATGTCTTCCTCGGCTGGGATTTCTTCTTCCTCAGCAGATCCTGGATTCTGCTAGCTTCTCTTTCCAAGCTTCCTAAACCCCTGGCCTAGGACATGGTCTTCTCTCATTTCCTGGACCCACTCACTCCAGCCTTCAGTTACCTGGATAGTCTTTCTGATTTCTGCCTGATTTTACCAGCCTCACACATTCCTATCCCACCTCAGCCTGAGCATTGTTTGGCAACACTTGTTAGTGCTCTGAGACCCTTTCCACTGCTGAGGTTCACTGGCCCCGGGACAGGGGAAGACAGGAGCTAAGTTCTCCCTACAACAGAGGAAAACCTGACATTAACCCTGAGAATCTGTCCTTACTCTGCCACTGCCCCTAGTAAAGGGATTGCCCTGTCTGGAACTGGAGTTTCTCATGTGAAAAATAAAAGACCTGAGTGGCTTGCCATTGATACCCCGGATCAAATCTAGGAGCAGGCATTCTGCAGGTCTTTCTGGACCTCTGTAATACCAGCTTCCTGGATTCTTGGGAGTGTTAAGGGAGAAATGAGAGCAGAAAGCTTTTCAAGTACCCAGCACAGCATGGCAGGAGGCGAACACTCAGGAAGTCCCGTTGTTCTCACTGACCATCACGAGTTTGTTCTGAAGGGCTTTTCAGGTTGGCTTTTGATTTTGCTTTACACAAACGGAAGTATCAGCAACCAATCCCTAGAGAGTACCCATGCTCATTAATCTTTAGGGGCCAGAAGTCCCTTTTGGGCTTTGGAGAAAGCAGATGTGTGCAGGCGCGCTGGGTCGGTCAGGGGTCTGAAAGCCAAATTGAGAGGCAGTCATTGGTTTGATCTAAGTGCAGGGTGTGCTGAGAGAGGGGGGCGGGGCATCAGTGTAGCTCCACGTAGTGGTGACTGGGTATAGGAGCCTGGATCCTGCCCTCCAGGCCTTCTCATACCTGCCTCTCCACACCCCTGCTAACTTCTAGGCAATGTTAGAAGCTGAAGCCAGAGGGAGTGGGTGCCCGAGTGGCAACCCTCCTCCATGGCTGGGGTTCTGTGGTTGTATGGACATTAAGCAGACATGCTATTGGACAGTCATTCAGGCTCAGCCCACAGGAATGAAGTCTTTATTGCCTAGATGACATCAAACTACAATGGCTTTCCGCTTTTTTGGGGGGGTAGGGGGGTTGTCACCTTTCGTGACTGGCTCTTGGAAGGGACACTTTCTCTGAGCTAAACTGGTAGCTTTTGATTTTTAGAGAGCAGGCTTTCATTCCTGAGGCCTCTGTGAGACTCTGCAGCTTACCCTGGAGTCACCCTAAATTCCAATAGTGTGAATTGGACACCCATTGTATGTGGGCACTTGGTGGTAGTTGCAGCTGACTCCTACTCAGGGCTGGGAAGACCAATGAGCTAACTCACCTTGGGGAATAAAAACATCCACAGCACCTGGTTCTTTCCTTTGGGAATAGCAGGTTGGTTCCATTGGATTGGGCACCTGGGGAGGAAGACACTTGGCATTTGGCATTTAGCACTATGCCTCAAAAACACCAGGAACTTGGGAAACACCCTTGGAAGGAATAAGTAAATACTTCTGAAAGGGGTGAGTGAACAGACTGTTCCTAACTAAAGGTGGTCAATATCAACACTGGCCCTACTCCACAACACTTTCCCTGGGCACACACCATCAGTTCACACCTTCCTTGTACCCTCCAGGATCTCCCTTCTGCACAGATGCTCATCCTATACCAGAAAGAATGGCATTATCATCACCACCTCACCCTTCCTAGGCAGGAGAGCAGTCAGAAGGACACTGGGGAGAGCGCCAAGATTAGCTAGGAAAGGAACCAAGGACCAGCAGCCAGTGAAAGAGGCTGGAAACCCCTGGCCAAGGGCTACAGGTAAGAGACCAAACACCGAAAGAGAAGCCCACAATATACAAATACAAAAGCTGGGCACTGTGTAAATGACCCATTGCTGTTATCTGAATACAAAATGTCACCCTAGGCTCGCATGTTTGAACGCTTAGTCCCCATTTGCTGATGCTGCTTTGGGGGGGGGGAGGTTTATGGAGTGTTTAGAAGGCAGAACTGTACTGAAGGAAGTCTATCACTGGGGTTGGGCTTTATAGCCCACCCCTACTTCCTGTTTTTTCTTTGAGTCCTGACTTCCAGGCCAGCCACATGCTCCTGCTGCTGTGCCCTTTATACCATGATGGACTGTATCCCTCTGGAACCATAAGCCCACATTAATTCTTTCTCCTCTGTTACTTTTTTATTAGAGTATTCTGTCCCAGCAACAGAAAAATGACTGATGTATCCATAAGGGTCACAACACTTGGTGTCTCAGTGTCATTGAGCCTTGGTCCGCTCTTCAGGTCTGGCTTACTTCTACCCTGGGAAACCCTTTTTCTTTCATCTCTGCGTCTGTCTAAACCTTTGGGACAAGAGCCTGGAAGCCTCAGAGGGTGCCTCCCAGACTATTGTCTGCCTGTGGTACTGCCATAATCGGGTCATCTTATCAATGCTTGCTAGCCACCAGAGCCAGCTTCCAGCAGGTGGTCAACCCAAAGATGCTACCAAGGCATTCAGAATGACGCTAGGGATGGTGGGAAAGGAGAAGGAAGGTGGTGTGGTGGCACATGCCTTAAATCCCAGCACTCAGGAGGCAGATCTCTGTTAGTTCCAGACTAGCCTGGTCTTACATACTGAGTTCCAGGACAGCCTGGGCTACGTAGACTGTCTGAAGAAAAAAAGATGAGGAAATAGGCAGGTGTGGGACAAACAGTACCTGCTTTGGAGCTCTGCAGCAGCAGACAGTGAGTCCAGATGAGAAATACCTTTGGGTTGTTGTGTGTTTTGATGGGAAAAGGCAGCAGGGTCCACCACACCCACCCTGCTGAACAATTCTGATTGGATGCCAGCTTGCCATGGAGTGGAGAAGCACAGAGGAGTGTGAGGGTATGGCAGGATGGAACTTGGACCTAGCTTCATGGTTTCCTTCCACTGGCCAGGTGGAGCCTGTTTTATAGGGTCAGAAGGCCCAACAACCAAAATCCCCTCCTCTCCTGGAGCCCCGCCCTTTAAAGGTGAATTGCATATTTTTACTTAACAATTAACTTATCATAAGCCTCATCAATGCCCCATCTAGAAGGCAAGAGAAGGGGCCCAGCCCAGCACCCCAGAGGCCAGCCTCAGCCCCCACTTCTCTGGCCCATAATAAATAAGATGAAAGGCACTCCTGATAAATGCCCGTGTCAGGAAGAGATTTTACCTTCACTCAGAAACAATGTAATATCTCGGCTATTACCCAAAATAATTTATCAATGTGTAATAGCTTTGTGCAGGCCTCAGATAGGAGGGGAGCTGCGCTATCAGAGATGGATGTGGCCTACCTTCGGCTTTTAATTTTTAATGTTCTCAGCCAGCTTTGCATTAAAGGCCAGGTGTCATATAAAGACTTAATGTAAGAGGGGAGTTCATGAATTCTAATCTAGGGAGGAGACTCCCTGGCTGCCTGTCACTGCCCGGCTGTTCTTATCGATCTTTTGTGTTCTGCCCTCCTGGTTTCTCAGGTTTTTCTCCCTCTCTCCTCTCCATTCACCCTACCTACTACACTTCCCTACCCTGTGATGAGCTCCCCATTGTCCAAAAGTCCCTTCTGTTTCTGCCTTCCCTGAAAGAGAGGGACCTAGTTGTCTGGATTAAGACAGTGAATGCATCAGATAAGACACCCGGGGTACTACTCCCTTTTCATGTAAAGATGTTTATTTCCTTTTATTGTATGCGTAGGGATGTTTTGCCTGCATATATAGGGATGTTTTGCCAGCATATATACATGAGTGTGTGATGCTCATGCAATGCCTACAGAAGCCAGGAGAGGGCATCGGATACTTTGCAGCAGGTATTACAATTGCGAGCAGCCACTGGGTGCTGGGACACAAACTCAAGTCCTCTGCAAGAATAGCAAGTACTCTCAACTGCCGGGTGGTCCCTCCACTTTTATCTGCTTAATCATTTCTTTCTCATAGTCATCCCGGTCTTCTGTGCTCAGCTCTGTAAATGTGACTTGAGACAGTTGCACAAGATCAAAACCTTAAAAAGCCTTCTCAATCGAGTCTTAAGTCACATTGAGCACATAATCACACGCATGGTGCAGGCACGTATGTGCCCCCTGCCACCACCCCCCCCCCCGCCAGCATTCACTGTGCCCCCCTGTGCCTGGCCTTCCTCAGAAATTCTTATCTTCTACTGTGGTGTTCTATGTAAATTGCCTGGTTTTTGTTTTTTACAGTTTCATGTATCCAGAGATGTCCTCAATCAATGATCCTCCCGTCACTACACAGGGTTTGTATCATATCAGGACTTGAACCCAGGGCTCCTCTGTGCATGCCAGGTGGCAATCTACTAACGGGGCCACAGTCTCAGCTTAAGTTGCTACCAAATTAAACTGGGCACCATGGCGAATTCCTGAAATCTCAGACAGGAGGATCAACACATGTTCAAGGCCAGAGTATGCAACATGGTGATTCCAGACCAGCTGAGGCCACCCAGTGAGATTATGTTTTAAGATTTATTTTTTAATTATATATATATATATACACAATTAAATATATATTCAGTGTATGGACTATATACAGGTGCCCTTAGAGTCTAGAATGGGGAGTCAGGTCCCCTGGAGTTGGAGTTACAGGTGGCTGTGAGCTACTTGACATGGGTACAGGGAACTGAACTCTGGTCCTCTGCAGATGCAGTGTACACTCTTAGGTGCTGAGCTATCTTTCCATTCCCAAGACAATATTTAAAGAGAGAGAGAGAGTTATTCACATCAAACTTTGTTTTGAGCAAGGAGAGGTTCAGAGCTAGTACAGTATTCTCCCAAGCAGCAGGGACCAAGCTCTACAGAATCTCAAGGTGAGACTTTCCAAACAGTGTCCACAGACACAAGACCAAGAAACCACTGAATGATGGGGTAATGTGGAAAGCTGGGGTTAGTTTGTTTTTGGTTTGCTAGAATTTCTCTGCTGTCCTACATATGGCCATTCTCTCTAGATGGCATTTCAGTGTACATAGTAGGTACCCAAGGCACCAGAGCTAGCTCAAATAAATAGTATGTTAATACCGGTCATTTTGCTTGTGGCCTGTCTCCTCATACAAGCAATTCTGCTCCATTTTGTTTGTTAGGTAAGATGGGTGAATGGAAATGTGAGGAATTCAGAGAGGGGTGCTGAGACAAGCTGTTTTTGGGGGTACAGGGTATACAGCATGGAGGGAGCCTTCAGTTTCAGCACACCTTGTACATTTATAAAGGATGGCAGAGGTCCCAGGAATGAAGTTAATAAGTAGCCTGTAGAGCACGCTTCTGATTCCCAAGCAGCATGGAGGATGGGGCAAGATTGACCCCTGGCGATTGCAGGGCCGATTTTATTGCACCACACAGAATATTAGAAAGACAGGGACTTAGGGCCAACGAAATGGCTCAGTGAGTTAGGGTGCTTGCCACTGAGACTAACAGCCTGAGTTGGATCCCCAGGACTCATCTGGTAGAGGGAAAGTCGTCTGCCATACTTGATGCTGTCACATGTGCACCCAGAAGCTCAGCAACGTGCCCCCCAATAAATGGGTAGGTATCAAACCAACAAACAAGCAAATAAACAAATGTGAGGAAAGATGGAGGCTTGGGGCACAAGATTTTTATTTTTCAGATTTAATTAAAAAAAAAAAAAATCTGGGCACACTTTTTAAGCCCATCACTGGGAGGCAGAAGCAGGTGGATCTCTGTGAGTTCAAGGCCAGCCTGGTTAACAGATCAAGTTCCAGGACAGTCAGGGCTACATAGTAAGACCCTGTCTCAACACCTCCCTAAAAAAAATTAAAAAAAAATTTAATGATATGTCTGTTTAGAGTTCCTCTCCCTTTCCCCAAGTGTGTGTGTGTGTGTGTGTGTGTGTGTGTGTGTGTGTGTGTGTGTGTGTGTGTGTGTGTGTGTGTGTGTGTGTGTTCCAAGAGTTACACCTAGTTGTCTGCCCACATGGGTGCTGGGAACCAAACTCAGGTCCTTTGCAAGAGCAATATATGCTCTTAATGTCAGCCATTTCTCTAGTCTCTGGGCTCAAGACTTTTTCAACTAAAAATATTGCTGCTCAGTCAGAGCCACTCTTTAGTAAAATGATGTGTTTCCCCTGTGAAGTGCTTGGTGGTGAAAGATGCCATGACAACTGGTAGAGATCATAGTCAGTGCCTAGGCTGCTAATACGCCAGTAGCGGACCCACTATGGCCTTATATCAGAGGCCAAATGTCTTCTGAAGGACACATGAAATCTTAGTGCTGTTCGGAGAGTTTTAACCATGAGATTCCCTCTGGAAGCATCTCAGGACTCCCTGAGGTTGAGGGCCACACTAAACAGAAGCTCTTGGTAATAGACGTGCACATCTGGCATGGACTGGCCTCTCCCACATGGCCTCATCCCAGCCAACAATGTTAGAGCAACCACCATGTCCTGGTCATCATTTAGTGTAATCCAGCTCATAGCTGTCTAGTGCAGTCAGTGGGAACTGGTGTCTCATTGCTTCATCAATAAAACATAGCATTTCAAATATAATTAGAATTCTCAAAATGTTTCATGATTTGGTAATTAAGTGGCATTTGCTGCATTGGTTAATCACGGATATCCTTTATAAGGGTAAAGGTATAAGATCTCTTTCAGTGTGTTTAAAATGCGTGTGTATGCATGTGTGTGTGTCTGTGTGTCTCTGTGTGTATGTTCTAGCTTTCATGTTGGCAAAACATTTCTAAGTTGCATTTTCTTTTGCCATTTTCCAAATGGGATTGCTGCAGGAGAGTGCTATCTTAGGGTCTTAATCAGGTATACCCCGCATGCATTGCTAGCCCATATGTGGTTGGAGTTCTGAATTGCAGCTGATTACACAGCAGATTTGAGTCTGCTGTTCTTCAGGATGGTGCTACTGCCTGTGGCTGCTCTGTGAAGCTTCTGAGGTAAGATGGTATAAAGCAGGCTTGCCTCAGACATGCTCTATAGCCACAACAAGGTCTTGAAGTCATGATCACCTTGCCTCTACTTCTCAAGTGTTGGAACTGCAGGTGTATGCTACCACACCAGGCCAACTCTACTCATCTTGTGGACAGATAAGAATGCTCAACATGGATTGCTAGCAGGTAAATCTGGCTGCTCTGGACTCACTGGGGCATGATATGTCAGTCTTCAACAAGAGAGCTTTCCAGATAACTCTGAAAGGTTGACAAACTTCTGTATATGTTCCATGATATATATTTTAAGTTTTGGGAACCAACTATTTCTGTTACAGCTGTTCAACTTTATCATTGTAGGAAATACAGAGCCATGGACAATACACAACCAACCAGCATCACCATGTTTGAAGAAAAATATCCACCAAAGCAGACGTGTTCTGTAGACTGTGGGCCCCTGCTCCACACTGCTTCTCCATCAGGAAGCCTTGGCTGATCTTTGGTGTGTAGGCTTCCAGATGGTGACCTACTTTCCCTTCATATTACTCCTCTGTATGTGCATATTGATGGATCTTCAATTTTCTTCAAAAAGAAATAAATACCAGGAGATAAAAAGGAAACAATAATATGTGGCTAATACGTTGGGTTCTTATTCCTGTGAATTATAAAGCCTTGTGGGCTTGGAGAAAAGAACTGGAGACCCCTGGTGACTGGAGCTGTGACTGAAGGACTTATAGTCATCTCAGGCCTTTGTTTTTATTTCAGAGAATTCAAATTAAATGGGTTGTGCTTCTATGTCTGGGACAAGGAAAGAACAGAAGGAAGCTGAAATGTCGGGTTTCTCCAGAAGTCAGAGGTGTTCAAAAAAATGATAGCATGTGGAGGAGATGGCTTAGTCTGTAAAGTGTTTACCATGTAAACATGGGGACCTGAGTTTCATCCCCAGGACTCATGTAAAACCCAAGTGTGGGGACACATGTTCATAATCCCCAGATCTGGGGTGGTAGCAGTGGGTCCTTAGGGTTTGTTGACTAACCAGCAATCCGATGGACAAATCCCAGGATGCAGTAAAGACATTGTCCTATGGACAGCTGCTAAGGAACCACACCCAATGTAACTGACCTCCAATTACATGTGCACAGACATGCACGTGTACTTTCACATACAAACATTGATATGGGCTCTCACACACAAACATGCACATGCCACAATACAAGGAATAAAAGGAATACTTCTGGCCAAGTCTGAGACAATAGAGCAACAACATATATAACAGTAATTGAGTTATAACTCACTGAAGATAATCAGGATCTCTAAACTCACACTAATATAAATAGGCAACTATACAACAGACACTTGCTTCTCTTTGAGACTTTGAGGCTGTGTTCAGACTTACCAGTGGTGACCATCCACCACCATTCAGAAGCAACAGCTTCATGTATAGCAGAGAAGCCCTCTAGCACCTGAACTACATCTCCAGCCCTAGGGTGGTTCTCTAGTAAGTGCCAAGTAGCAAACTTGGAGAGGATGATGCGAGTTAGAAAATCCACGAGTGGGTCAAAATCTGATGTGAACTTCTAAGAATCTTCTCACGACACTCAGAAGTCTCATGACACTCTTCTCACGACTCATGCCCCCCCCCCACGCACATTCACAGTACATAGTCACATGCTTGTAGGAGCATCTCACATACCTATTTATTACAGAGAAGAACATAACAACCTTTTGATGGAGGAATCAACCTAAGACTCCTTCCTGAATAATTCAAGTCAGCATGACAGCCATTGGTCCAAATAGCAGCTCAAGCCCCCTGAGACAAGTGCTAAGAACAACATAGCATCCCTTCTGGGAAACTCCTGTTCAATTGCACAGATGGGAATCTAGCCATGAACAAACAGCAGACAAAACCCCAATCAAGGGACAGTCTACAGACTGGCATGCTCTCCTAGGAAAGAATGTGAAGGTCAGGAAATTCAAGGTGACTGGAAGATATTCTGGGCCAAGGGGGATAAAAATAAAGATTCAGACTCAGTATTGTCCTTTCAATGCCAGAGATGTCGGTAGGGATGGAAAACCACCACACCCCTCCTCTTCCCTTGGGCTGGGTCAGAAGATCTTTACACTAAAAGCTCTCTCCGTGAAGTGATGCTTGCCTTTAATCCTAATAGAACCAGAGGCAAGTGGATAGTTAGAGTGTAGCCCTGTTGTTGAGAATAACCTGTCAACATACTGAGTTCCAAGCTAGCCAAGACTACAGAGTGAGAATCAATCTACATGGGAGGTGTGTGTGGGGGGGGGAATGGAGACAGAGAGGAAGAGAGAGGGGGAGAGGGAAAAAGAGAGGGAGAGAGAGGATGCACTTCACTCTCCCAGTTCTTGGAACCTGGACCATGATTTAACTTTGTGCCATCCAAGACCTGGACACCCTCCTTACCACCCCACTTCCTGCAGGTATCCTGAAATCAATCATCTAAGGTCCTTGGTCTCACTAACCTTGATCCTAGGTCAGGAGCACAAGAGAGGTTCTACAGATTCTTCTGGTCTCAAATGCTTCTCTCCAGGTCTCTGGCTGTTGGACCCCATTGCTAACCTGCACTACAAACTAATCCATTCCTGCAGGCCTTGCTGTTCAGTAACTGGCTGTCACAGCAGTCACCCTCATCACCCTGGGAGCTAATTGAGAGTTGTGAGCATGGCTGTATTTCCATTGGTGGCATGGCAGACAGCTGCGCACACACAATTATAGCAAAGCACAAAAAGCCAGTACATACAGACACCAAGCAAACATACTCACACCCATGAAAGGACTCAGGCAGGAAAACACAGATGTGCTCAAACGCATGTGTGCACGTGTGTGTGTGTATGTGTGTGTGTGTGTGTGTGTGTGTGTGTGTGTGTGTGTGTGTGTGCTTGTATAGAGACGATTCTTGATTGGGAAATCCACTAACATACCCGTCTATGGGTTGGTCTCTGAGGCTCTGTCCTGGAGAGGAAACTGGGGGAGGAAAGACCCTTCTTTGAATCTGAGGCATCCTTTGCTATCCTTCTTCATTAGTGTTGGTATTCATCTTCTTCCGCCTTTCAAAGTGAACTAAAGAACAGGAATGCTCCAGGAATGTTTTCAAAGGTTGGGACTACTGAGACATCCACCCTCATGCACCAAGCATCTATCGGGCTCTTAAGCCTCTACAGTACACAGACAGCCACTGTTGGGCCATCTAGTCCACATAGTATAAGAGGATTTAGTAAAACACCCCCAGTAACACACCGTCTATTGATTCTGCTCATGGGAGTTTCTGGGAGAAGATGGAGCCCTGGGAGCCGACCACTGGCTGCTGTTGGGAGCACAGGAGTTCTCTTCTGCTCTTCTGCTCTTGTACCTGGGCTCAAAGATGTTTCTGCAGCTTTGGTCAGCTGAGTGTCTGTAGGTCACTTCCTCAGCAGGAGGAGGGCAGGCTGGGAACCGCCTCCATCTCTGAGGAGACAGGGATTCCTGCAGGGGCTGGAGTGGATAACTGTTCAGTTCTCAGTTCCACCGGAGTTAGCATTTGCCGTCTTGTGTTGTCAGGGTGCAGATGGATGTACTCATTGCCTGGGTCCTGTTGAGTCTTGATCGACAACATTCTCCATGATCAGTGGTGGACCTTGGAACAGAATCTGGGATGGGATGGGATGGGATGGGATGGGATGGGATGGGATGGGATGGGATGGGATGGGATGGGATGGGATGAGATGGGATGGGATGGGATGGGAATATAGACCCAGAAGGAAAGTATAAAATGCCAAAGAAATGACGGGAGGAAACTTGGGAAGGTACATCTGACCATGGCAGGCATCTGAAGACTCTGAGTGCTTAGAAGCAATGGCAGAGGGCCCTAGCCCTACCAGACAGAGGAGCAGGGAGGAGATGTTGATCTGCAGCTATCTTTGGGCATCAGGGGACTTTAGCTCCTAAGAACCTTAATCTTTATGCAGACTGAGCCCAGTCAGCCTAATGTCAGAGTCCGGCTTCCTCAGTGAGTGCAGGGAGGGAAGTTCAGGGAGGGGATACAGAGAAGTCTGAGGTATATGAGTATTAAGAGAAAGGAGTGCTAAAGGAAGTCAGTGAGGGTGGGCAGGCATGCTGGGGAGGTAGGTGTAAGGGGATAAGAGTTTGCAAGTCGGGGGAGAGCAGGGGGTCCAGAAGGCGCTTATCGAAAGCAGAAGGCCAACCTAGGCCATTAGTTAACATCTGATTTCAGAAGTACATAGTCAATCCCTGCCCTTAAGGATCTTCAGTTCATGAGTCAGGATAGGATGACTCCAGGCCAGGCTCTGGCCCTCCCAGGTAAAAGACTGGGATGTCTCTGCTAGGAGTTCCCCTTTCTGCCGGGCTTTTGGATGTGGATGCTCCTCTGTGGTCAGAGTCTTCTGTGTCACACACCCTATCTCATCTCTGTCAGTCACTTTGCTATTCACATAGCTTCACTCCTCAACAGGAGGCCACCTATTCAGACAATCCTAGCCTGGCCTCTTCTCTGGGCCCCCAGCTGCGTTTTCCTCTTGACTTCCTACTGAGCGCTGGAAAGACCCCCAACAGTCAATGTGGTGAAAAGCAGTCTCCCCCCCCCACTCACCCCTCCACCCCCTCTAGCTTTGCAGGCAGCTTCTCTCTCTTTTGCAAACTCCAGTCCTGGAGATTGCAGCCCGGATGCCTCCTTCCATATCATTCTTAGGTGATCAACATTGAGTTCTATTGATTTTTGCTTCCTAGCAACATTGGATGGCTCTCAACCCTACACACTAAACCAAGCCACTTCCCAGGCTGGAATACCAGGAACCCACCCAGATACCTGTAGTTAAGACATGCTGCAGAAGCCTTGCACTCTCAGAGCATAGAATCAACCTTCAAGATAACACTTGATTGTGTTAATTCAAAACCTGGGTCTACCGTAATCTTTGGGATTATGGGGGTAAAATGTCATGACTGGGGAACTAAATTTCCAAAATAGTCTGGGGGTGATTAATCACAGAAGGGAGAATAGAGGCCAAGGTGAAGACCATAGACACAAAGAGGTCTTCATCTTTGCTACAGCGTTGCCCCAACCAGTAGGACCTTGGATGGAAGGCCACAGAAGTCACTTACCACAGTCCCCAACCCCCCTTCTGTGTGTGTGTGTGTTGCAGGTAAGGGCAGGGCCAGGACTCTGGTTCCTTCACTTCCCCTGGATCAGGTTTGTGTCTCCCAGTTTCTCTCATTTGGTGATCTGGGCTGGAGTTTCTCTCAAAAGTGTGTGCCTAGGATTGTGTCACTGTTGAAACTTCTATCATGTGCACATTCCCTGGACACTTGTCATTTGTGATTTGTCCTAGCTTACCAGACAATGGTTCTTGGCCTGTGGGTCATAACCCCTTTGGTGGTCAAATGACCCTTTCATGGGGGTCTCATAGCAGAATCCTGCAATCAGATATTTAAATTATGATCCATAAAGTAATAAAAATTGCAGTTATAAAATAGCAGCATCTGAGACCCTGCATCTCTAGGAAGCTTCAGGTGATGCTGATGCTGATGTTGGTTCAAGGATTACACTGTAGCAGCAACCTCGTGACAAGTATTGGACCAGCACTCATTCAGAGGCTAAGGGGGTGTCTTCTTGGTAAAATGCTTGCTGTTCACATGTGAAGACTTGAATTCAGAGCCCCAGAACCCATGTAAAAAGTCAGACATGTAATTCTAGTGCTAGGAAATGGGGGGGGGGGCAGGACCCTGTAGTTCAATGGCGAGCCTATCTAGCCAACTGGGAGCTCCGGGTTCAGGTTCATTGAGAAAACCCACCTTAAAAAATGGAGAGCAATTGAGGAAGACACTGATCTGGAATACATGCACATACATGGGCAAGTGCACGTGTGCGCGCACACACATACACACACATACACACACGCATCTACACAATTCATTCAGCCAGTCAAACAACAAATATATCCCAAGAATTTACTACATGGTATCTACTGTCCTAGGTGTTAGAGATATCAAATGGGGTGGGAGGCTGGGCAGAGCACTGAGCTCAAAGGCTAAATAAATGTACAAATTGACTGACTGACTGACTGACTGACTGACTGAATGAATGAATGAATTGGTGATAGAAGCTTGTGGTTTTATGTAATATATGAAAATATGGCAGAACAGGCTTTTCTATGGCAAATTGAACCTTGCAAACATCAAACAAACTCCAAAATACAGAGGAGAGAGGTCGCTGCGAACTGTGGGTCAGCACTGTGGACAGAGCCGCATTTTTAAACTTCTGTGAACAGCAACGTTTCTTTTAAAGGTTTATTTATTTTTACGTCATGTGCACGTGTGTGCCCAAATGTATCTATGTACACTGTGTGTGCTTGGTGCTCATGGAGACCAAAAGATGAACGTGAGATTCCCTGGAGCTGATATTACAGACAGTTGTGAGCTGCCAGGTGAGTGCTGGGAACTGAACCCGGGTCCTCTGGAAGAACAGTCAGTGCTCTAACCACTGAGCCATCTCTCCAGATCTCAGTCTTTAAAAATTACATTTATTTTTTCCCTCCACCCTCGTGTGTGTGTGTGTGTGTGTGTGTGTGTGTGTGTGTGTGTGTGTGTGTGCCTGTCTGTCCATGAAGGTCAGAGGACAACTTGCCGGAACCTGTTCTCTCCTTTCATCCTTTGAGCCCTGGGATTAAGCTCAGGTTGCTTGTTAAGGATGTGGGCTGTTCCGGCTTCCTTTTATCATCCTGAATCTTGAGTTAGAAAACGCATATGTGTAAGCCTCCCACATGGTAAAAAGCTCTCAAAGAGAGTAAGGATGCTTCTGTTTGGGACACTGTCCTCATGCCCTGTCAGCTTGAAGCCCCACCCCCATCTGGCTGTCCCTGGTGCCATGCTGCTGTTCCACGGATGGCACAGCTCACTGTGACGTGCTCTGTGCCTCCTCCCTCCAGCTGCTTGCTGATTGCACTATTTACTTTTAATCTCTCGTGCCTCAATGCCCGGTAAAAACTTTGTCACATTAGATGGTGACTGATGGGGGCAGAAAGAGAGGCAGGCCTTCGAGGGAGCATCTGGGCCACTCCACCATCCTTCACCACTCCAATTACGTCCTTCAGTGCTCGCTGGCGTGGGCACCCATGTCAGCGTGGAGGGAAATGGAAAAGCATAAATAAAGACAAAACCAGGCTCGCTGAGGCTTTAATCTGCAGAATAACATTTCTCATTTGTGTGAAATATCACTGGGCTCTCTCCCTATGCTCTGGGGTGCACATGAGTGCATTCACACACCCAGGAGGGAAGCTGGGGTCCCTGGGTTCCTGGTGTGTGTGGGGGTAAAGTTAACTGTATATTGCTAGCCTGGCTTTGAAGCTGGGTTAGCCTGTCCTCTTTCCGTAACTAGACCATGGCATGGTTCCTGCAAGGCATCTAGGAAATGAAAGAAGGTGGGGGCAGGGAGAAATCATCATCAGGTGCAAATCAGGGCTGCATGATGGGAGACCAACCCTGCTATGGTAGTAGGAGAATTATTTCCTAATCGCCTGTGATTGATGCTTCACAGTTTCTTAACCCTGTCTCTCACATGCTTTACCTTTCCAATCTTCAGCAATTCTGTGAACAATGAAAGCCAGATCCTTCCATGTGCTTCTCCCTCTGTTTTCCTGATGTTTCAGAGTCCCTTTGGTTCATGGCTTTTGTAACTAGGAGTCATCAGCTGGGTGACTCCAAATGTAGACATTTATTCTCTCAGGATCATGGAAGTCACAAGTCAGAAGCAGAGGATCTGCCTTGGTCCCCACAGAAGGCCAGGACGAGAGGCCACCCTTGTCCCTCTGGTTTCCTGTGTTTCAGGCTGCCTTGGCTTCTGATGGCTTAACTCCTGTATCTTGAAGCATTTCTAATCCATCTTCATTGTAGCATATATGAGACCTTTGTTCCTTTTTATTTATCTATTTATTTTGCCTCCTGACATTCCATTAATGAGTTATCATTATTGTTTTATTTGTTTTCACTTTATTTTTGAAATTATAATCACTACTGTGTTTTGTTTATCCATATGCCCATAAGTATGAATATATGAAGACATCTGAGATGTTTCCATGATGTGGCTACTGTGTTACATGTCATTTTGATAGAAATGCTGTTCATTTTGCTACTGATACTGGCCACGTGGATAGATTGGGGATACCTCCCTGTATCTTTTCCCAAATATCTCTCTTATGGAGGCTACCATCATGGCCTCACCTTAGCTTGACTGCATCTACAAATATTTGTTTTCAGATGGAAGACCAAGGTCAGAGCTTAACCCTGACTTCTATAGGGGATAAAACTCAGTGCACAACACAGATGCGCAGTGATTTCAAAATATGTTTGGAAGTCAGGTAACCCATGCTTAACCTCTAGTTCTAGACACCGCTAAGGTAAAGGGAGAGAGACCTCCAATCCAGACCATGCTCCCTGGGCTAACGCTTTAGACAAGGAGCAGAAGAATTATTGGGTCTAGAGTCTAGCTGTATGCAGCAGGGGGCTTTGCAGTGAGCTCCTACGCTTTTCCCATGCTGGTCTGTCTACCTCTGGACACAAGAGTGCAGCCTCAGAGGGAGGAGGCAATACAGGAATGGAGGGGGGGGCTGCAGTTCACAATGGCCACCATACAAAGGTGGAGACCTGTTTCAGCTTGACCTAGAGATGCAGCCTTCAGAGACAGGGATAGGAAGCCCCTCTACATCCTTTTGAATCCTCAGAGCAGAAATAACTCAGAGCCTAGTGGATCATAGTGGCATTGGGGTGGAACTAGATGATAGACAGCCAGCCAGGGAAAAAACTGAGCAGTAAGGACTCCAACTTCTCCTGGTGACAACTTTGCCAAAGCCCTAGCAGGACAGGAATGGGGACTAGTTCCCAAGCCTCCAGGGTGGGCAGCAGAGTCAGAAGAAGGGTTCCTGCCAGATGAGAAGCAAAAAGAGAGGACAAGAGCTGGGCTATCTGAGGAATACTGCCAGTGTCCCTGAGGATGCTGCAGCCTTCACAGGGGGTGAGATACTGAAAAGCCCTGAGCCTGCTAGGTGTCACTTCCATGGATTCCTATGTCTCATAGGAGCATCTTACCAAACACTGGGGTGAAATCCACACATCAAACCAGGCACTTGAAGGGTGACAAGTCAGTGACCCTCAGGACACTGAAGGCATCCCTAGAAGCCTCCAAATACTCAAATCACTCTCAAAGGACATATCACACTCCTTAAGCAAGCAGCGTCTAGTCATTGTTCCTTCCCCAGGGATTTGCCTCTTTGGGATATTTCCTATAATGAAATTATATATAGGTGCTGCCTTCTGGCCATCAGCATTTTAAGTTTATCCACATTGTGGCTTGCGTGAGAACTTCATCCTCTTTTACAGTCTCATGGTATTCCATTGCATGGATATGCCACATTTTAAGTATCTATCTGCAGGTGTTAGACATCACCTGGGATATTTCCATGGGCTTGGTTTCTAAGTATAGCGCACGAGCTTGACAGCAGCTCCTTAATTCTGCTGTGGATTCCAACTAGGAGCCTGGAAGGAAAGACTTGGCCCCCCTCTTTCTCACCATTTCCCCCTCCCCCATCCTGCTCCCACTCATTCGTTTCTGGAAGCCCCTTGTGCCAAGCAAACTAACTCCAACATTATCAGAGGGGCTGGGCAGCCTCACCAACTACAGCTACATTTACCAGCAACTCGGGAAGAGCCAAACCACAGCCTCTGCTCCAGCCTGAGGAGATGGCACCCTATATGTTCTTCAAAGTGAGAGAGAGAATGGCTGGCCCCCAACCGGACTTCTCTCCAAAAGAGAAAAGGCTCAGTTAGAAGACATCCCAGGGAACTTGCAAAGGCCTACCTGCCCCTACTCAGGGTTTCCCACTGGGAACACTGAAGACCTATGCCGGAGGTGGCCCCAGAAAGTCTTTTGGCCATCCATGATCCTCCAAAGCAAAATGAAGTCGTCACTTGTTCTGATCATCAGGGTTGGGAGCAGCAAGCAGCAGAAGATGCTTCAGACTAGGACCGTGTGATTCTCAGAACCCAGCACATGTAGGAAACGAACTGAAAAAAGTAGATTGAGGCCACAATATATTGTTGTTTTTGACTTAGGGTCTCTCTGTGTAGCCCTGGCTGTCCTGGAATTCACTCTGTAAACAAGGCTGGCCTCAAACTCACAGAGATCCACCTGTCTCTCCTTCCAGAGTGCTAAGATTAAAGGCATGTGCCACCACCGCCTGGCTCTAATATCATTTTTTTAAAGCAAGAATATTTATAGGCTTGTCAAAACTGCCTTTAGCCTATTATTATAGAGGTTCCTGTGTTCTGAGACGATCCCTTTCTTGCTCTTGAGCTAAAATCTGCCTCCAGGATTGGCATTTGTGGGGTTCTGTGTAAACAATCCCTGGGAATTTTCTCCAAATGGGAACAAGCTTAGAACAGTCTTAGCTAGATTCTGGGGGATTTGCCCAAATTTCAGATGCCTGAACTGGAAGAGAGTCTCATTCTCAAAGGTTTTTATACGCAACATCTAAAGCAATGTCTATGGACCAGGAGCAAAGTTCTGACTACTCCTCCAAAGGGAACCAGATAGTGTTCTTCGGAGAGAACCCGATGCTGCTGGTGAACAGAGGAATGAGAAGATGCCAGGGCGGGGCAGAAATTATAGAAGTCTGGAAAGATCCCATCTCCTGCATTTTCTACTTTGTATAAATAGAATTATAACTTTTTCATTTTTGCATGTGTGTTTGTGTGAGAGAGTATGTCACATGTATGTCATGGTGTGGATGTAGAAATCAGAAGACAATTTGGGGGAATCAATTCTTGCCTTAGACTTTGTTGAGGTAAAGTCTCTCTTGCTGTGCAGCATATTCAAGGCTAGCTGGTCCCTGGGTTTCCAGCCAGTTCTTTCTCATTCCCACATTGTGCCGTAGATGTGCTGGGGTTACAAATGCTTGCCACTGCTCTTCTGTGGGTTTTGGACTCTTATCATCAGGCCTGTTGAGCAAACACTCTAACCCCTGAGCCATCTCCCCAACCCCGTTCTAGCTCCTAGAGGATACTCTTCAGTTGCCAGCATGAAACTCAGAGCTTCACACATGCAAGGAAAATGCTCTTCCTTGGAAATCCATTCCCAGTCCCGTATTTCCTCCTCTGTCTTCAAAGCTGGCAATGACAGCCGTAGTTCTTCTCAGGTCAGCGTCGTCTGACTCTTCTGTTGCTTCCCTCTTCTATCTCTGAAGACCCCCATGATTCTAGGGGGGCACCAGACAAACCAGTGAATCTTCAGTTGACGAGTAACCTGAACCTTCATCCCTTTCATTGAACACTAAAGCATATTCCAAGGGTCGGAGGATAAGGACCTGGGCAGCTCTGAAGGCCACTACTCAATGCCCTTTCCCTATTGGAGACTCAGCAGACATGTGACGGATGGCATCATAGGGTTCTTTCAAGGACAGGGTCCCAGACACAATGGAGAGCAATAGAACATTCCAGCTTCCCTGTTTACTTCAGATCACACTACAATTACTTCTTTGTTTGTTGGCAGCAACTATGGCCAAGTCAGTAGGAGGTCTAGAACTATGTAGACTCAACCTCTTTCTCAGGAAATTCTATTAAGTGTCTGTGTAAGTAAGGACTCAGATCTTTGGAATTACAGTGCCGCTCACCCCAGAGAGTTAACCACCATCTCCCGGAGAAAGGACAAGGAACAGGAAGTCAGTGAAGGAAGGAAACCTCTCTCCTGTAGTCTCCATGGCTCTAAAGGTCCAAAGGTTCTATAAAACCCAGGGATCTCGTTCTAGATCTCAATGGAGCCCAGAGCAGGGTGATAACAATAACAACAGTTAGGTATTGTTTCCTCTGACTGGAAGTCAGATAGCTGGCCTTCACTCACCATAGAGCCAAATTCCTAAGTAATGTCCACTTCAAAGAGGCCATGGACACCCACCCAATGTCCCTGTTGCAGAACAAAGGTTGAGACCTCCAGGAATGTAACCAAGAGGACCAGTGGGGGCTGGGAGAGGCATTGGGGGCTCAGCCTGCCACTGTCTCAAGCAACCTTGGGTGCTGAGAGATGAATAGAGAGAATTCAAAGAATAAAGCCGGAAGTTTAGAGCAGAAGGTGGAAACTAGAGAAGACAGGCCTGGCTTCCCTGTGAAATCCTGCCGCAGAGGGGTAAATGTTGTCATAGCGTGTCCTTTAGAGAAAGTTGGCAGACATTGTTTTGGAAAGGATCAAATAGCAAAAGCTTAGGCTTTGGAGAACAGAAATTTCTCTTTAGCTGCAGACCTAGACAATATGCAAACACATGCTCATCCCTGTTTTCACAAAACTTTATTGACAAATTGGGTTGTTAGGCAAGTTTTCCAAACAGGTTTGAACCATCATTTGCAAGCCTCATCTAAAAACTGTCTTAGATTTGAAGAACACGTGTCTCATGTTCCCCAAACTTAGTAATTCTGCCTGGAAGATGATGGCTGTATCTAGGAATTAGATCCTGGTGCCTAGCTTTGAATGGCTCATTCCTAAAAATGATGCTATTTTAGTCAGGGTTCTCTAGAGGAAATGTTGCTTTTATATATAGATCATGGATTGATTATATTGGTTTACATAATGTAGTCCAGCAGTAGCTGTCTGCATGCTGAAGAAGCTAAGAACAGAGTATCTGCTCACTCCACAAGGCCGGATGCCTTAGCGTTCCCAATCTTCTTTGGGGGTCTGTATTCCATCAAAAGATCCTGTCAGCCTGACAATCAATATTAACCATAGAAACCAATGTTCAGACAGTATTGGAACATAGACCCCTAAAGGAGCACCTGAGAAGAGGGCATGGAGCCACTTCCTAACAAGTGGGTGACTCAGGGAGGCTAGTTTTGCAGGCCCAAGGTCATGGCTATTAGTGTGAAGAGAGGCAGCCCCAGTGTAGGGAGCAAAGAGGTCTATCAGGAGCCTCTGGCTCTGGAGGAAGTTTTTTCCTCTGGGAAGAAATGGTAGACTCTGTCACTCTCCTTGTGGATGTCTCCTGGACAAACACAGCATATATGACACAAGAAAGATCACCTTGGGACTCTTGGGAACTTCGAATGTCACCTGGTTACATAGCTGAAAAACTTGATGTAGGAGAGTCCAAGTCTAGAACTTTCTGTTTTAAACATTGCTTTATGCTTTCCCAAAATCTTAACCTTTCCAAATTTTCCATAAGTTCAACTCTTATAAATTAAGAGGAAGCCGGATTTTACTGTTCAGGACATTGATTAAAAACCGGTTACTGATGATGGTGCTTCAGACGATGAAGCTGCATGTGAGAACACCCTTGGTATTTTGTTTATTTGGCAGGATCAGGCTATATTTGTAGCTGTTAAATTCATAAAGAGCTGGGCATGGTGGTGAGTTCCTGCATCTTAGTATTTAGGAGGTGGAGGCAGAAAGATGCATTGTTCGAGGCCGGCCTTGACTACATAGTTAATTAGAGGCCAGCCTGAGCTACTTGACTTTTGTTTGAAAATTATTTCAGCCTTACCAGATGCTGGGCAAAGAATTCAGAGAAGCATGGTGTTCTCACAGGGTGGCTTCCCTGATGGAATGTCTTACATGGCTGATCAAAACAGAAAGCTTCAAGTATCTGCAGACTTTACTCAGTGTTACCAGGCCATCTCCAGCTCTCCATCATTCTCAGATTAATATTCATATTATTAATGACCTGAGCTTTTATCTTTTAAGAATATATATTATACCTAACATGTTGATTTTAAAGCCATGATATTGCACAAATTCTATTTGGTGTTATATTAAAATCCAGAGTCAGATATTGGGGAAAAGCTGAAATATCAGAGACAGGGATCAAACCACAGTCAGTTCTCACCCAGCCAACTCCTCAGGCTCAATGGAGTAGATCCCGTCCCTACTGGTCCTCAGACTGACTAGGAGAGCGGGCAAAGGGGGCAGAACTTCTACCTTCTCCTTATATTTCTTTTCCTGCCCAGCTGTCTTAGTCCTCATCCAACTTTCCTAGAAGTAAGATGAAAGGTGTGTGCCTTCATCGCCAGCTCTGTTTGGCCTTGAACTCACAGAGATTCAGAGGATCCCTGCCTCCTGAGTACTAAGATTAAAGGCATGGGTCGCCACTCCCTGATCTTCAGGGTTTGGCTCTGTGAGTGGCGCTGTCCTCTCATATTCCAGACTATTTTTTATTAAATATACAATATATCACCACATCATATTACTCTGTTTTTTACTGTTTTTTCATGTTTTACTTAGGATGTGACAGTATCTGCTGGTTACTCATTTACGTAGACCATATAATTATGAATTCCACTTTCAAATGGACTATAAAATATTGTGCACTGAGATATCTACTTGGGGGGGGGAGGACTGTGCCAAATCCTAGATGTCACATAGAATATGAGCCCTTCTCAAGTGCTGTGCCTGACCCAGCCTAAAGGCTTACCCTTCCTTGTTCCTTAACTGTGAGTGACTGGTTATTCCCATCTTTGCTTTCAAGTTGGAAGCACCAAGGTTAGACAGGGTATGTACCTCTCTTGAGAAGCTGTGTAAGTAAGCCACAGAACCAGGTGTCTCCTGAGTACAGGTGTCCCCAAATCACTGTCATACCTGTGTTAGTGACTCCCTTTGTTGTGGCCAAATACACAACAAAACAGCAAGACCAATTTAAAGGTGGAAGGGGTCGTTGTGAGAGCCTAGTCCATCACGTCGGTGAAGACATGGCCATGGCGGCAGTAGCTTGAGTCTGTGGAGATAGGAGAGGGAGGCTGCTGGCTCACATCTTGGTGAACCAGGAAACAGATGAATACTGGCACTTTCTTGGCTTCCACCTCTTCCCTTTTCCTTCAGGCCCAGATGCTGTCCACATTCAGGGAGTCTTCCCTGTCTCAGCTAAGTCTCCCTGGATACACACCTTGAGGTGTGACTCCTAGGTCATTCAAGTCTAATCTAGTTGACAACAAAGATCAGCCATCCCATAACCCTTCCTGACCACTCTTGATGTCACAGTAGTTGTCTCACTTACCTTTCTAAGGCTGTGGGTAAAACAGTATGGCTAAGGCAACCTATAAAAAAGGCATTTAATTTGGGACTCATGATTGCAGAGGGTTAAAGTCCAGGACCGTCATGGAGGAGAGCATGGTAGCAAGCAGACAGGAGCCTTATGGTAGTGGCCACCCACTTGGATGCACCATCTGAAAACACATTGGGCAAACACCACACTGGGGTCTATGGTCCAGGCCTGACCACTTCTAGGCTAGATGATATGGGTCTTCCTGATTGGCCAAAGGTACCTTCCCAGCAGACCAGGCAGAAACTGGTCGAGGTCAGCTCCTTGTTCCCCTCACCCCCAAACCTAACTGCTATGTAGGTAATAAGGAAGAGGCAAAAGCTGAGCTTGTCAGCTGTCTGAAGAGTGGGTACATGTGGGGTGGGCATAGGAGGGGCAAGCAGAAAGATTATCTCACAGTTCCAACTCGTTAATGAAAGAAATAAATTAACCAAGCTCATTTTTCAGGGAATTCTTGTGTAAACTGGAAATTTTCCAGTCTGTGAGCCTTGTGCCAGGCCCTCCCATAAATCACAGCAAGGAAGCTGTCGGCGCTGCCGAGGGGGAAAGGCAAGGGGAGGACCTGAGACAGGGGGATGCCAGCCCCTGGCCAGGGGGATAGCGGGAGGCTCCCATGGTGATCTCTCTCTCTATATATATATGAATCACAGAAAAAAGAAAGAGCAGCAACAGCCCATGTGTGCAGGTGAACAGAGCCAGGTAAAGGCACAACAGTCCTATCTCCCTAACCTGGAAGCAACCCCCAAACAGGTCACTTTATAATTGAATACAATATTAATTACCGAGTGCACCATTAACAGTTTGTGGGATTTGACTAATTAATGTAATAGTTTTTGAGTCACGCTCATTAAATATGAAAATTACGCTGTTGAGGGGTATTGGTTTCATTTATCAATCTTATATGGACAGGGAGGGGGCAGGGAGCAGCGAGAGACAGAATCCTGCCCATTTGCTTCTGTCATAAAGTGTTGTACTGGAGATCCACATTTTCAAGGAGCCCATAAGAGGATGGGGAAGGGAAGGGAGGACCAGAGGAAAATTGGGGGTAAATTTTCATTAAGCTTTGACTCAGTGGCATGCTAGCTTTGATAATCCTATGTGTGTCTTGGTTACACCTCCTTCTGATTGATTGATTGATTGATTGATTGATTAATTGATACATTGATTCAAGTTTGGTGCAGTTGACCCCACCAGTTGGCTCTCTAACACCACATCCAATTGCAGTCCCCTCCACTTTGGAAACTTAAGAGGGAATTTTTCTATCCACAAATGTCTCAGCTCATTTGTGCTATTATAACAAAACACCCCATTCTTGGTAGCTTACAGACAACAGTTTTTCTCATACTCTAGAGGCTTGTCAGCCTGCAGTAAAGACAGCAGCAAGCAGTTTCTTGGACCATTATCTTTACATGTGACTTCACATGGTAGAAGAGGTGAGGGAGTTCCCCGGGGTTTCTTTTTTAGGGCTTGATTTTTCAGGAGCTAACTGTCTCCCAAAGGCCAACTTCCTCAAAGTGTCATTTTGCAAGTAAGACTATTGACACATGCCTTTTGAGGAGACGTGAACAGCTAATCTGTTTCACCAACTTCCAGAGTCTAGGGAGATCCCAGGACCCTCTTGTCGCTAACAAGATAAGGGAAGCAGGATCCAGGGCAGAAGTGGGTGACATTATTTCTTTCCTTAGGTGTGGAGCTAGAGCTGCTGTTTGAACCTGAGGGGAAGCCGCAGCCATGGAAGTGCTGGGCCCAAGCTGTTGAATCCTTAGCACAGAAATTACTGTTCACCAGCTCCACTTTTGAGGGAAAATACCCTCATTTGTCTGAAACACTGATAGCTGATGATTCTGTTGTCTATGTCTGAGAGGATCCCTGACAGGCACTCAAGATGCAAGGGCTGGGTCAGGAGCTATGAGAAACCCAAGGGAGTTTCCAATCTAGTCAGAGAGGGAGGGAGGGAGGGAGGGAGGGAGGGAGGGAGGGAGGGAGGGAGGGAGGGAGGGAGGGAGGGAGAAAGCAAACTAACAAATTTACAAAGGTCCGTGTGCAAGATGGTAACATCCAGGTTCTGTGGTATATGCTTGTAGCCAACCCTGTGAAACCACTTGCTTTGCTGCAAATAAGGTCACTAACTATCCAGGGCCTATGAAGCTGGTGAGCAGGGGCTCATCTGGTCACCCTGGAGAGGCCACTGAGTCACATGAGGAAAACAGGAGCAGGGTGTGACATCTAGAGTCTGGGTAGATTTAAAGGACAGTGGAATTTTCTGGGACAGACTGGGGGGAGGGGGCTGGATTGCAACCCTGGGCTCCTTGAGAAAGACTGTGAACATATGAGATAAAACAGCTCCAGTAACCCTGAGGAAGGAATCCCCTGGGTCCTCACTCCTCACTGCACCCCGGTCCTAACCTGTGGGTTCTTTGCACTGTGGCTATTAATTTTCAGAGATGCTAATCTCAGGAGGTGGCTGGTCTCCATCAGGATTTCTCTTTCATCTTTGTGTTCTTTGGGCTTTTGATAAGGACCTGCCCCGTGTGCAGCTTGAATTCAGTTAAAGTTAACAAAACAAACGTGAACTACAGCAGTAGGAACAATGTTCTCTTAGTTTCCTTTCTTGTGTGAAAACGCCCCATAAAAGCAACCTAAATGAGGGCCTAGAGGAAGGAAAGGCAAGGGTGAAAGGATTCCATTATATTACAAAAGTAAAAGTAATTAATTAATTAATTAATTAATTAATTAATTAATTAATTAATTAAGAAAGGTTGTTCTTGCCAGGCAGTGGAGGTGCATGCCTTTAACCCGGCACTCTGGAGGCAGAGGCAAGCAGATCTCCAGATCTCTGTGAGACGGAGGCCAGCCTGATCTACAAAATGAGTTCCAGAATAGTCAGGACTACACGGACAAACCCTGTCTTGAAAAATAAAAGAAAAAGAAAAAGTATTTGTTTGTTTGTATGTTTGCCTCACAGTTCAAGTCTTTGTCCATCATGGTGAGGAGGAGGCGAAGGCAGCAGGAGCCTGAGGCAATGCTCATAGTTAGAGCAATGGACGCCAATGGTCAACTACTCTCTCTGCTTCATATAGTTCAGGAGCACAGCCCAGGGAATGGTCACACCCACAGTGGGCAGATCTTCCCCCCTCAGTTGACATGAACAAGATAATCCCAATAAGCACACCCAAAGGCCCATCTCTTGGTGATTCAGGATCCTGTCAACTTGATAATTAACACTAGCAAAGACAAACAATTGCCCTTGGTAAGAACCTGTACTGGGCCAGGATCTTCATGTGTGCATCACCCCGACTTTACTAGATGGGGTTTAATTTTCAAGTCCATACCATCCCAAACTGGGTTACCATCACTAACCTCTGTCACTCTTTGAATACAGTTTCCTCACTGGGAAATTGGTGAGTGGAGCACACCTTTTCAAGATAATTCATTTTTTTTTATTTCTTATGTCTCCCTACCCCTTCTTTCCATCTGTCTGGTTTTTAAAAATTAACTTTTATTGATTCTTTGCAGATTTCACATCATGCATCCCAATATTACCCATTCCCCCCAAATAAAATTTAAAAGAAAAACCAAAAACCAAACCAAGCAAGAGAAAAAAAAAAGTTGTGGTGTGGCCAGTGAGTTACACATTCCACCCTTCAGTCTGTCCACCTTCACTTGCAAGGGCTCATTGCCACGAGTCATGGATCTGGTTGAAAGGCCTCTGTCCTCTGTCACATTATCAACAATGGGTTCTTACTGGGTTCTCACTGAAACATCCGGATGTTGTTCTGTCCATGTGTATGTCTTAAGCTACTATGCCCATCAGTCTGTCCTTGAACTTGTGGTCCTTCTACCTCTGTCTTCTGGGTGCGTGGATTACAGACCCCTACCTGTTGTGGTGATTAATGCTACCCCCACAGATTGGAGCTGATCATTTTCATGTGTGCTGCCTGCCAGCTACTGTGATAAAGACCTAATGGTCATTTTCTCATCTATTCTTTATAATAAGCCTCAGAGGAAGGTATTTATTATCTGCTTATTTTGACAAATAGCTTGAGGTTTAGAGAGGTTAAGTAACTTGTCCAGAAACATGGCTGGCAAGGGAAGATGCTGGAAATACTGGTGTGTGCAGTGGGTGTTGCCGGGCATTACAAAAAAGAATTGTGGGCATTGTCTTTAGAGTGCTTGACATGTGGCCAATGGTCAAGAAAGGGCTAAAGAGTCAGGCCAAAAAAGTCAGAGTGCCCTCTTCTGGAGAGGGACCTGGGCAAGACAGTAAAGCTCCATGGTTGAAAGGCATAACATCCAAGATGGGTGGGCAGCTGAAGCTTCAAGTCTCCAGTCTGTAGTCTGTAAGGTGAAGCCACCCTAACACCCATACCCTCCAGAGATGGACGGCTTGGAAAGTCCAGAAAGGTAAAGGCATCTTCAGATCAGGGTTAGTGCCACCCTGGGCTGTGATAGCAACCAGATCTGCCTATGGTAGTAGACTCCTGTGAGCTGGGACTATCCCTAAATCTCTTACCACCTTGGAGGTCTGAGCTCACAAGGTCTAATATAGCTAAAAATCTAAGGTTATCACGGCTATGGAACGATCTAGAGCTTTTGAGGTCTGTTGTTCTTATTTTCAGTCAAGGGGCTGCCTATTCTTTAGTTCACAGCCCCTGGGATATGGGACCCTGGGTGACTCTCATGTTCCCAACTCCCACATGTTGCCTGTGAGTCTGTCCTAGCAGGTCACCATAAGGTTCGTGGGTGTAACGTTCTTGCTGGCATGAGACAGGGCATCTTGCTTTCTTCTCTGTTCTTGTGTTGCATGGTGGTTTGTTGAAGTGAGTTAGCTGGTAACTATCTGCCAACAGGCAGAAGAATGAGAAGTAGGCTTAATATCTCTCTCTCTCTCTCTCTCTCTCTCTCTCTCTCTCTCTCTCTCTCTCTCTTCTTGGAGTGGGGACGTTTTTCTTCCTGTGACTCAGGACTTTAGTGTCTTAGTTACTGTTCTATTGCTGTGAAGAGACACTGTGGCCAAGGCGGCTCATTTAATTGGGGGCTTGCTTTCAGTTTCAGAGGTTTAGTCCATTATCATCATGGTGGGGAGCATGGTAGCATGTATTGTGCTGAAGCAGTAGCTAAGAGTTACATCCTAATCTATAGGCAGATAGAAGAGAGAGACAGACTCTGGGCTTGGCATGGGCTTTTTGAAACTTCAAAGCCTTCCCCCGGTGACATACTTCCTCCAACAAGGCCATACGTCTTAATCCTTCTAATCCTTTCAAATAGTGACACTTTTTGATGACTAGGCATTCAAATATATGAGCTTATGGGGGCTCTTCTTATTGAAATTATCACAGTTAGGTTCCCTAGTCTTTGGACTTGGGAACTTGTACTAACAGCCCTAGTTCTCAGGCCATTAGCTCTGGACTGAGCTGAAGAATCAGCTCCTCTGTGTTTGTGATGCCTCTATAGTCTAGTTCAGAGATGGGACTTTTGTTGTGGTAGCCTGGTATGAAGGCCTCAGTTGCCAAAAATAAGCCTAAACTATAGACCATAATGAGTCCAGGAAAGCATAAGACCAAGGTTTCCCTACTTCTTCCTGCTTTCTCCACTTCCACAGTAACACCGAGAGAAGGTATAAAGCAGAATAGAGCTGTGACCCTAACTTGAGAATACCATTGGCTTTTGACAGACTTTCCTTTTTCCTTTTGGATTTGACAGCTCTTTCCTGATTGGTTCTATTTTACACCTCATTTGCATGTACGCACATATACAACTAGAGTCTACCCTTCTCTATATAGCAGGATGTGCAAACTGTGGATGAGCAGAACTGTAAGATGTTTTGAGGAAAAAAGAAAAAGGACTTCAGATGTCAGCTCCCACCTTCACCCTGGCTCCCATTCAGCTTCTGAATTCTCCAAGAAAGAAAGACTGTTCCTGAGACCTTCTAGAAGGAGACAGGCCACCAGTGGCCAAACTTGTTCAGAGCTCCTTTCAGAGTGCCAAGAGATGCTGCATTTGCTTTGTAGGGAATTTTCCATGCCTTGGAAGCTGCTACTTCTATCTCCAGATCCACCCTTCCTTCCCCAGCCTTTAAGACTTGCCTTTGACTGGAGGCCTGCCTCTCCTGCTTCTCTCTCTCCTGTGACCTGCTCTCTGCAGCCTTGCTTTGCAGTGAATTGCTCTCAGTTGTCACTCTGAGGTGCTGCAGCACATCAACAGTCTCTCAACTAACACCCAGAAGCCTGCTGAGAGCTCAGAGCTGTGACATGCAACCTCTCTGATGGCATCCTGCTGCCAACAAAGGTCTTGGAATTCCTACTTTCCAGCTCGCATTTTTGCTGGCTTGGTTCTGAAGATCTAATTGCCTTTGCAATTAAAAGACCCAAAGTCTTTAGCCCTGGCTGCTGCAGTAGAGCTCAGATCACTCCTGATGCCACCAGCTAGGATTGCAGATGTATGCTTACTCCATTCCTGGAAGGAAGGGAAGACCAGAACCTGATCAGGGAATAAAACCCCCTAGAGGATTCCCCCAGAGACATGTATGTGCACTAAAGAAGAAGATTGTCCCAAGGTGACCTAGGACTGATGCATATGTATGGCATCTCATGCATATGATTATAACAGGATCATGAGATGATGCATGTGTAGTGAATATAATGTTATATAACCTACAGTGCCAATCACTTATGTCAGACAAAGAAATATCCACCCCTTTGGAAGGCACTCCTTCCTCCCTTTCACCTCATAAACCTATGCTTTCCTAACAGGTTTTTTTTTTTCTTAATTCTTTGTTCAAAACACAAAAAACCTTGAAATTGTGCCATGGAAGATCCCAAACACTCCCTTCCAGTAACAGTTTTAGTTTACTAAAATTGCAAATTGAATTCGGTGTTCTTGGTTGTTCTAGCCCCATTAATAGAACCTGGTTTGGCTGACTGCCTTTCAAGGTATGGTGACCCTTGGGCGGAGCAGTAGTTTTATGTGACAATTCTGGAGGTAACAGTACAGTGGAGCAGGGAGATGAAGTCACAGTTTCTATAAGAGAAAGGTGGTGATTTTGATCCCATCGAGAAAACTGCAGATGAGCAAGGTCTCAGCAGAAAGTCAGAAAAGACATTTTGATCATAGACCTCCCCATCCCCTCCAACTGGACAAGAGCTCATCTGTCTCTAGAACAGGGTCTATGGCAAAGGACTCCAGCCAAATCCCTGCAGAGTGACCAACTTGAGCGAAAGAAGACTTGGCTATCAGAGTTTTCAAGAGCTACCATTATGTACAAGCAAAAAAAAATCAATAAAATCAAAGTCAGTCTGGAATAAAAGAGTGAGTGGAGGATTTTACTCACACAAACTAAGTCTGTGTGATGGCTACAGACTAACTCCTGGTCCCACCAAAAGTGTTCATGAATCCTTCTTGAGGACTCTACCAAACAAAGCTGAGCTAGGCCAGCAAGATGAGTGACCACAGCTAAGGCTGGCACTGAGCACCAAATAATAAGCACCTACATTTATAGAGTGGGCACTCCTTAGCCAAAATGCTTCGAATTTCTGACTTGCATGTTTTTGGAATATTTGTAAATATGTAATACTATGTTAGGCTTGAGTCCCAAGTCTAAACATGGAACTCAGCTTTGCTTAGCACATACCTTATACACATAACTCATTTGTACACGCCTCGTACACATAACCTATTTCAGAGATACCTTCTACACACAGCCCAAAGGTAACTTCACATGCTTTAGTGTGGTATGTGCAAATCACTCAAGGACTGGTGGGAAGTTTTGGATTAGGAATGTCTGATCTGCCTATTTATACATATGTTTAAGACATGAATATATTTTATGCTTACATGAGTATATGTGAATGCATTCAATGATTAAAACAGGAGCGAGAAGTTACGTGTTCCCTTGACGGACAGAAAACACCAACAAAAAACATTATAAAGAAAGAATAGCAAACGGCTTCTCGATCCCTAATGTGGGATCCTGAAGTGCGGCTTTTCCTTTCTGATGTTCTGTGACTCCAGACAGAGGTTGGGAATAAAGCATTCTTCATCTAACCCATATGGCGTGAAAATTGGCCAGTACTTTGTAAATATAAGCTTCCATTGTTCTGCGGCCTGGAAAATGTGCCTCCACTTAGAGCTAAGGAGACTAGGCTGGGGTGTCAGGCTCTACATAGGCATCTTAGGGTCAAATAGCTACCCCAGGATAGTGAAGCCAATCTAGCTATGTGCGGATCTCAGAGCCACCCCTATTTGCTTCCTAGGAGGAGGGGGCATGTGACCATTCTCACATACTAGCCACTTCACAGTGGTTCAAGGCACAGCCAAGACCTTCAGAAAAGGTGGAAAACAGGGTACCCACCTTCAGAAGCCTGTGGTGTTCTGGGACCCATAGGCTGAGCTGATCTCTGACACCTGGCTCCAGCACTGTCCCTGTGTCCCCAGGCCCTCCCCAAGGAACTCCACTCTCCATTTGTCAATTGTAAGTGATACTTTCTATTCAATCTGATACATATTATAAGAATATAAACAAATGCCTCTTCCCGTATCAGCACCATAATCACTTTCTTTTATAGGTATCATTTATTATAGGATGACAGATGGCCAGTTTATAGAATTCCAAAGAGGCCCCCGCAGGCCAGTCACCTGGGAACACCGACACATTTACATTTCTCCAAAACAGATGGGAGAAGGAGGGGGAAGGAGGAAGATTCCTGTCAAAACTTTGGCTCTTTCCAAAAAGTGTTCTCTCTATCCCTCTGTCCTCCTCACAGATGGTAACCCACCCGCCCCCACCCCAGTCCCTTTCCAAAGCTGCTCATGACCTCCTACATCATCACTTCTCAGTAGCAGCAATATGGCACCCTCAGTGATAGAGATAGGGTAGGCACTTCGCAGGCCACTTTTGGGGGGGGATTTTCTGAGGTTCCCATTCAATATTCCATATTTTCCATCTTAAGTGAGAGGCCATAGGGAGATAAGATGTAAGTGTGCCAAGGCCAACATGTTGGAGCCTGCCATTTGCCGCAAAACTGTGGAAGAGGGAGTTCTCAGTCTATGATGGCATACGCCGTTACCTGGGTAACTTTTAAAAATCCATAGACACACACACAACAACAAAAGGGACTCAGAAGGATGTATTTCCGTATTTTGTGCACATACATATTATATATGTAGCAATAATTATCAAATAAATAGCAACAATCAATTTGAGGGAGGCATGGGAGAGGTTGGGTGGAAAGGAGACGGAAGGGACTATAAAGAGGAAAGGAAAGGGGGAATTAATAACTAAAAAATAAAACAAACAAAAAACCAGCAATGAAGATGATTAAATCAGAAAGCATAAGGTGAGAAAGACTGCCTAAGACCAAAATTGAAGAAGGCCTGGGGGAGAGGATGTGTTGTAGACCAGGGCACTGTGGGAGTTGTAGTTAGAACTCAATGGTGGGAGGTCCCTGCTCTCACTCCACAGGGCAGAGGCAAGTAAACCAAGTTCAAGGTGAGAAAGGAATGGGGGAGGGCCTTGAGGATGGCTCCCAAGGGAAGACAGCAGCCTCAGTGAGCAATTGAGAGGAAACAGGATTCCTTTGTGACTTATCAGGTGGGAAATGATGCCCCTACACACATAGAATACAAACCATAAGGAGATGACTGATAAGTTTCTCTACATGAAAATGGAGCTCTTTTGTTCATAAAAAGATATCGTAATGGGGATGAAGGGAAAGCCACCAACTAAAAGATGTTTGTAACATAGGTAGCTAAAAGAAGATGAATATACAGAGAATAGAAAGAAGGTATCTGAATCACAGAAAATCAGCTCATGGAAAGGAGCAAAGAACATGAAAAGGAAATTCACAAACTAAAAGGAGCAGGAAAAGGCCACAAGTACATGAGAAAAATCCTTTGATCAGATGCTGTGGGTAGAAAGCATCTACTGTTGCTAGGAGACAACATCACACACCCACTGATTTATGGACTGAGTCTGACAACATGGGAAGATTGTGGGTGTGTAAATTGGTACAACCACATTGGGTGAACCATTCTGGAATATGCATTAAGAATCAACAGCCTGTTGTGGACAGGTGGGAGCTAGGCAGAATATGGGTCCAAGCTCTAGTTCTGTGACTCCAGGAAACCTGGCAGCTGACACTCCATGGGCCCAGGCTCCTGGAGCACCCAAAGGAGGAAGATGCATGCTGGGAAGTAGAGTCCTAATCATTTCTCTTCTCAAGGAATCAGGGTGAGGCAATGTGCAACTGGAGTAAAATGAAATTTTCTGGGATGTAAGAGAAGTCCTTTCCTTCCTGCGGCTTCATCTCTCTGGTCCCTTACTGTTCACCTGCTCTGCTGTTACTATCTTGGCACTGAGAGCAGGAAATGAAGACTGTTCACCTCCATATTGGTAAATGCAGGCAGGTGTCTCAGGCATACTAACCCTGAGCACTGGAAGTAGAAGTAGGAACCAGAGGCTTGGACTCTACTGCCTGCCCACCTCACTCAACTACCCAACCCCTAGAGCTCCTGCTAGCATTAGGTACAAAACACCTGTGGTCACCACCCCTTGCACCCTGGGTCATTGAATCTGAAGATGACTGGTGATTAGAATGTCCTCTGCTTGTCTGTGGTCATCAGAACTGAAGTTGCCCTTTAAAGAAGGCTGACTCGCACTCAGGGCTGAGGTCCGACACAGGGACTGTTTCCAGGATTGTTTTGACACAAGACTGATCATCAACTTTCAGGTATTTGCAAACACAGGGAATCAGTAATTTATGAGAAAAGGCCTCTATGGATGCTTGGTTAGCACCATCTCACCTGGAGGTGTGGCTGGAGGACTCCCAGTCACCCTTGGAAGTGATCTATACTCTCTGGAAGTTAAACTGAGCGAATGCAGCCCAGAAGGGACCTGGCTGGGGTGTGACTCCCGTGTTACTGGAACTCGGCCATGCCTGCTTGTTTACAGAGCAGTCTGGCAGAGACAAATGGCTGCCAGACCTTAGAATGCTCACCGTGGCCCTTTGCACAGAAATTTGGCTGGTTCCTGTTTGGAGAAACTGCCATGCTTCCTTTCACTTAATGTTAGCACATTCCTAGAAGCAGGTGATGCTATTATCTCCACTAAGCAGATGTAGAAACTAAGCAGTAAAAACAGTGACTTGAACTGGAAAGGCCAACAGTTCAGCAGCAGCACTGGGGGACCTCAGGGTCACGAATGACAGGGATTCTTATTCCTCAGAGAATGTCAAATTTAGTAGTTATAAGTAACCCAGTGAAATCTGAAGTTCAGGCAGGCAATCAGCATCAGCTTTGGTATATGCAGGTTGTGTATTACTTAGGAGTTTCACTAAAGTGCGATACCTTGTTCATCTGAAACTCATATTCATCTGGGTGGCCTGTTGTTTGACTGGCCACCCTCTTGAAGGCCCCAGGGGGAAAAAATAAAGAGGATACTGTGAGCCAGGTGGTAATGGTAGACACAGAACATGGCCAGTGTCTCGGGGTCTGGCCCTGAGAAAGTCTCTCCTAGGCCTAGGGCTCTTGGGGATCTTAGGACCCTCACTCAGGTCTGAGTAGCCAGGAACAAGTTAAAGGCCTCAGGAGAGGCCTAGCCCTTTTGCATCTCTCTCCCTTCTCACCAGAGCAGCCTCAGGTGACCTCTTATTCTTTTCTATGGGCCCTATCCTCTGGGTCAAAGGTCACATCAACCCTCTTACTCGTTGAGATTACATAGGAGTTGGGGAAAGACGGAGGAAAATGTGATAGGCTGGAGTGACAGCGGCCCACGGCCAGAGGCCCCTGGTAAATAAAGAAGAGGGGAGGAGGTACAAGAGAAGGGGGATGGGAGAGGGTGTCTAATTTTTAATGGACGGAGACATAAATGCAACATGATTCACTATGAGTGGGCCACCTACATTAGATGGAAGTTAATTAAAACAATCCCTCATTTCTCTGTGTTTCAAACTTCTTAAGTCTCACTTGGGGAAGGGTGCAGGAGGACTTTTTATTACTCTTAGATGGTGTTCGGGAGGCCCATAAATACATCTCCTCTTCCTGTGATCCCATTAATCTTGCCTCCTCTCCTGCCCCTCTCTGCCAACAATCAGATCCCAGCAAACAACCTCAAGTGAAATTTGCAACTGTCAGATAAACATTAAAAATGCTTCTCTTGTCCTTTCCCATCGATAGTCCCATTAATATTGTAATGGAACAAAAAGTTATGAAAATGAATGCACGCTGGTTGGAGAAATGAATGATACCAACAGCGGCTAGGATACAGACATGCATATGGATGGGCTCGGTGGATCACGGATGCTGCCCGCATCCATGAGAGGCTGCATGCCCATAGGACCAGCCATGTGTGTACCAGGACCAAGGACACCACAGGCAGAGCTGGCACACATGGGCACACCCGAGTCAGGGAGGAGAGAACTCAAGAGAGAAATGAAGGAACTCTGTCCCGGAAAGGATCCTGGGCACCTAGAGGCACCCAGCCTCATACAGAGTAAAATATTGTCCCCTTTTCTCGCTTATCACAAGTTCCTCTCCTTGCTTATCTCTTTGCAGTCAGTGGTTGGGTCCCTCCGAAGATAGTGAGATCTCCATTGATAAACTCCTCCTGACATCTCTTCCTCATTTATTTTCTGTGTGGGGACCCTTTTAATACACATCCATGCTTGTGTGTGTGTTTATCTATCTGACAAATGAGGCTTGAAAACTAGAAGGTATAATGCATGAGGATTTTGCAAGCACAAACTTCTTAAGGTGTGCTTTAGGTCAAAGAGGCAATTCAGAAGCACCAAAGGGGGTACAAGTTGTTTGTGGGCACACGTTTACTGGAAAGACAACAAGACAACAAAATTCCTTGGTCCTTTAATGCTTCGTGTGTGTGTGTGTGTGTGTGTGTGTGTGTGTGTGTGTGTGTGTGTGTGTGTGTGTGTGTGTGTGTGTGTGTATGTGTTTTAATGTGTGTGAATGTTTGCCTGTGTGTGTGTATGTATGTGAACCACATGTGCTTGGTGCCCACTGAGGTCAGAGGAGTACTGAACCCCTTGGAACTGAACTTACAGATGGTTGTGGATCCACCATATGGCTGCTGGGAACCTGAATCCTTTCAAGAGATGAGCCTCCCCTCCAGCTCTCCCCTCCCTTCCTTGGCTACGTAGACCAGGCTGGCCTCAGACTTACAGAGATCCACCAGCCTCTGCCTCCTGAGTGCTGGAATTAAAGGTGAGTATCACAATGTCCAGCTCTCACGCCCTTTTTAAAAAATTAAGTGTGTGTGGTGTGTGTGTGTGTGTGTGTGTGTGTGTGTGTGTGTGTGTGTGTGTACTCATGCATGCCACAGTGTACATGTAGAGATCAGAAGACAACTTTTAGAAGTCAATGTTCTCCTTCCACCATAAGATCCAGGGATCAAACCCAGGTGTCAAACTTATGTGGCAAGCACTTTTATCCACTGAGGAGTCTCTCCAGCCTAGCCTTCACCTTTAATGGGTATCAATGGCCATTCCATCTAGGTCTGGTCAAACAGAATGAGTATGTTGAGAGCAGTTTAGCCACCTGACTAAAGTCCGATTTTGTCCCTATGTTTAAACTCTCTGTGCCTCAGTTTCCTTCTTGTGTCTCTAAAGGGACCTTGTACAATATAATTTCAAAGCTGATTAAAACAAATGAGATACCCAGCCTCATCACTCAGCCCTAGGTTTCAGTGAGAGAACTTGCCTCAGAAAACAAGATGGATGTTTCCTGAGGATGACACCTGAGTTTGACCTCTGGCCTCTACACGTATGCATACATGCACATATGTACCCACATGTACATGTGTCACACACACACACACACACACACACACACACACACACACACACACCACAGCAACAGTTTTCAGCCAGATGTGGTTTTACATGCCTATAATCCCAGAACTTGAGAACCTGAGGCAGGAGGATTGCTTCAAATTTAAGGCTAGCCTGGTCTACATTTTGAGCTCTAGCCTATCCAAATTTAAATGGTGAAACCCTGTCTCAAAACACTGAACAAGCAACAACAAAAGGCAAAGAGTAACATCTAATTTCAACTTTTGTCTTGTTTTATGAGACAGGGTTTCTCTGTGTGTAGCCCTGGCTGTCTTGGAACTCACTCTGTAGACAAGGCTGACCTCAAACTCATAGAGATCCACCTGCCTCTGCCTCCTGAGTGCTGGAATTAAAGATGGGTCCCACCCCACCATCCAGTTCAACTCCAATTTTAAGTGGAAACTGAAAGAACTGATTTCAGCTCAGGTTTTTACATTTGCACAGAGAAAAAACATTGAAGAAAATTTACATTCACATTGTTATTTCCACTACATAGTTTTTTGAGAATTATTTGAATATTTAGAAAGGCTTTATTTGTTACTCCAGATATTGGCATACTGTGTTAGAAAAGGAAATAAAATATATCACACTTAAAAAAATCTGTCTAAAATGCTTGAAACTATTTGATGGGCTCAGCTTCCAAATGGGACAAAGTAGAATTCAAATTAGGTCCTTTAGAGTACTGAAATCAGAACAAAAAGATGGCCTCTCTCACAGCTCCTTCCTGTGGGACTTGGCCAATCAGTGAATGGAAAATCCGAGGACTGAGTGGGGGAATAGAGGAAGTCAGCAAGGGAGGCCCAAGTGACAAGTCTGTGACCGTGACCTCGACTTTGACTACACCTCCAATCTTGCTTGTGCCACCTTCTCCTCCTCCTCTCCCTCCTCCTCCTCTCCCTCCTCCTCTCCCTCCTCCTCCTCTCCCTCCTCCTCCTCTCCCTCCTCCTCCTCTCCCTCCTCCTCCTCTCCCTTCTCCTCTCCCTCCTCCTCTCCCTCCTCCTCCTCTCCCTCCTCCTCCTCTCCTCCTCCTCTCCCTCCTCCTCTCCCTCCTCCTCTCCCTCCTCCTCTCCCTCCTCCTCCTCTCCCTCCTCCTCCTCTCCCTCCTCCTCTCCCTCCTCCTCCTCCTTTTCTTCTTTTTCTTTTCTTTTAGTTTTTCAAGACAGGATTTCTCCATGTTGCTTTGGCTGTCTTAGAACTTACTCTGTAGACCAGGCTAGCCTCAAAGTTATAGATACACTTGTCTCTGTCTCCAGAGTGCTGGGATTAAGTGTTCCTTCTTTCTAAGAGCAGATTGGTCCGGTCTCCCACACTGACCTTTGCCTTCCTCACCCTACCTTGTCCCTAGGGGGGAAGCCAAGGTCAGCCTGGGAGGTTGTGCTAGGGAAGCCAGACAGAAACTTATATTGGATCTAAGGGGACACCTACAAAATGCCCCAGGTTTGCAGAGCATACGGCTCAGAAGGGATATTTGCTATCAAGGCAAACAGGCCAAGGTTCTCTGGGCAGGCTAAGCAAGCTTTTTCATATCACTACTTTATGTTTTATGCCTTCCATTTGAACAGTTTGGCAAATAAATTGCTGGCACCCAGAGCCAGGAAATGCCCTCCAATCGAGTGCTAGAGCAGGGAGGGAGGGTGTTATATCTGGAGTTGTACCATGAATTAGATGAATCTTGGCTGACTGGAGATGCTGGGTAAATGCCAGTTCTGGCTAAGTGTTTTGCTTATAGTAATCCACTTAATCCTCACAGCAAGGCTTAGGGCTTCAACTCTCCATTTTCTGAATGAGAAAGGCTCTTTTGGGAGACATTAAAGTGTCTGCCCAGGTTACATGGCTTACCCATGACAGATAACCTTACTCCAGGATTCACTCTCTCACCTGAGCTGGACAACTGCTTCAGCCTGGCTCTGATGCTGAAGGGGAAGCATAGGGATGCTGGGTAACTTGTCCAGGCTGCACAGGTGACTCTGGAAATGCTGAGACATTAGCCTAGTCCCCTCCCCCTCATACTACTTTCTAGGCTGAAATGTAAACCTAAGAATTTGATGGGGAATTAGAGTGGACCGGCCATTAAGACACCTTCTTTCCACTTATTGACCTGCAAATCTCTCTGCTGCTGCCATGTACCCACTTTTGTCCACAATGATGGGAGAGGCCATATTACTATTGGGTGCACTAGCTCCCAACAGTGGCTCCACTTCTAATCCCCTGGGTGCTTTATAAAATACAGATACTCAGGCTCCATGTTGGATCAATAAATCAGAATGCCTGGGACATTAGTATTTTATAAAAGTCATCCAGAGGAATTTAATGTAGGATCAAAGCTAAAAACCACTGATTGAATCAATCCCCAAACATATGGGAGTTCATAAGCTGGACATTTGGCCCTCAGTGAGGTAAGGTTCAGAAGGTAGAATCTTTAGAATGTGAGTCTTAAAGGTAGATCTTCAGGTCATTGAAACACTGTCCTCAGAAACAATAAACTAGTTCTTGAGGGATTCCAGTTAGTTCCCTGAGAGGAGTTATTTTAAAAGGACAAGATTTAGGTTAGGGAGGTAGCTCATTTGACAGAATGCTTGCTTACCAGGCACAAAGCCCTAGGTTCAATCCCCAGAGTTGCATAAACAGACATGGTGGTGTAAGCTTGTAATCCCAGCAGCTGGGAGGTGGAAGCAGTAGCATCAGTGGTTCAAGGCCAACTTTGGCCACATATCAAGTTTGGGAGACACAGGTAGTAATATAGTTTCTCTCTAACTGTGGAAAAAAGTGGGTTCATGGCAGCAGCAGAGAGATTTGCAGGTCAATAATGAGGGGAAAGAAGGTGTCTTAATGGCTGGACCACTCTAAGACCCCATCAAATTCCTGGGTTTACATTTCAGTCTAGAAAGTAGTATGGGGGGAGGGGACTGGGCTAATATCTCAGCATTTCCAGAGTCAGCTGTGCATCCTAGACAAGCCACCCAGCCTCTCTGTGCTTCCTTGTATGTCCAGTCTGGTAGACACAAGAACTTATCTCAAAATCAACAGGAAGAGAAATAAATAAATAAATAAACAAACAAATATGAACAAGATTGGCCTCTCTGCTGCCTGCTTCTGGTCCCCACACAACCTCTCCCTTTGTGTTCCTGAGGCTGTGGCTGCTTCGGTCCCTGCAGGCTGATCCTGCACAGTTATCCCTCCCTTTTACCCAACACTAGAGTCTAAAGAAAAGCTGTATCTAAATGAGTAAAATATTAGTTGCTAAATACATTTTTTAAATTACAGAACCCAGACCATGAGCTGGCCTTCAAATTATATCAGAGTGTATAAGATAATGTATATATGTAAAACATGAATAACAATATGTTTGTCTAAAGAATTCACAAGAACGAATCCCCAGCAAGCTAAGATTGATTTCTATGTTGTAGCTAACACAGAGGAAACGTCCTAGAGAACAAAGACCCCACAGGCACTTAGCTTTTCTGCTCCTTAGCCTTTGGAATCACTTTTCCTTTCTGATAAACACCCTCTCGTACACCTGAGTCTCTCCAGATTATAGTCTGAGTAGGATGATAGGCTGTCTTCTTAGGGTGCTGGCTCCTGGATAAATCTAATTTGCTTCTTATCAACCCTCATCCCTTCCTCCTGTCTTGTGAGCTCTCATCTTGTTCCATCACTGTGGTGTGATATTACCCAGGAGGCCTCACCAGAGCCATTTGACTATTTACCCCCAACCATGATCTAAATACATTTATCTTTAAAATATCCAACCTCAGTTATTTTGCTGTAGGAAAATAATATAACAAGAATACATAGAAAGGTTATGAGCCCTTGAGAGGGCCATAGAAACAGGTCACCAGGTATTTTCTGAGTGTTAATTTGGGGTCAGGATGGAAGGAAGTGGCTAAATTTGTACTCTGTGACATAATTCCATGGAACAATAATTTTCAAATGGAAACTTCTCTGTGCCCATAAGGTCCTTCTATATTAAACCAGTTCCTTGAAGCAACTGGACTGTGAGACAATAAAAATAATAAAGGGGGAAATGGTTTTCTGGGATTGTCACTATTGACATCAAAATATGGGTTCACCTCACGAAGATATTCCTTAAGTGTTTTAGGCACCAATTGACTGTCTTGCAATTTAGCTGAATTCTGACGCTCCACAGTTAACACAAACATCACAACAAAGGGATCAGTCCCATAAACCTGCCCCCCTTTCAGACACCTCAAGGTGCCTGCAACTCCTCTACAACTTGATACAAACCAGAGGTTCCAGCGACCTTCTCCTTATGTTTAATAATCTGCCATGACCGTTCTATCATGTCAGCGGGTCTCACTTCAATCCCTCAAGGCGGAGAGCTAAAGAAGAGGAAGGGCTAAGTGGGGACCCTTTTAAAGCCAGGATGGTAGATTGGGAGTATTTGTGAGGTGACTGTTCATAGAGTGGCGCTAACTTTTACATCAAGCCTCTATGATCAATGTAAATCAAACTCACTGAATGGAAATTTCACAGTGCAGTGACCTGGGATCACGATGTAGTAACTTGTCCTGCTAAAAACAACTGAAAAGCCAAAGCTTATGTGGAACAGCCCATTTAAGACTCTAGGGAACAGACATGTAGCATGGACAGCAATCCCCCCACCCCACCCCTCCGCCAGGACTTGTCTATCTACTATGTATAGACTCTGAAGTCGGATGAACGTAGTTTCAGTCCATCAACAGCGAGTGAGATCCTTGTCTGGCTGATCATAGGATCATTTCCAGAGACCCCTGCTTCTTGCTGATGTTCCCCCATCCAGGAAACCATCATTTGCCTACAGTTCTGACCACAGAGACCCGGATGTTCATGGAGACTCTAGGTCTTAAGTCTGATTTTCATCTAAGCTGGAAAGAACCACGATGTCACCAAATCTTTACTCCTTTACAGATGAGGATGCTACACCAGCCAAGTGTCCAGTCAGTATGACTTGTGACTCCGGGAAGTGATGTTCTAACTCTGTCAAGGATGGTCCAACAACTCCATTACATGCTGTAGGACCGTGTCTGTAGGTTGGGGAGATGGTTCAGTAGATAAAGCGATTGCTCAATAAACAGGAAAGCCAGAGTTCAGGCCCTCAGCAATTATGTTTGTTGGGCAGATATGACAACCACCTGTAATCATAACACACAGAAGGCAGAGACAGAGGAGCCCCTGGAGCAAGCTGGCTAGCAAAACCAGCTGCTATATTAGCAAGGGTTCCATTGAGAGAAACTGAGTCAATAGATAAAGTAGAGAATGATGGAGGGAGAATGAGACCTTGGATGAGTGACCGACCGTCTCTGAGCTTCCTCTCCCATCAAGGTACCTCACAACGTTTCCGTCAAGATTAAATGGGCAGGAGGATGGAAGTCGAAAATCAAAGAGTGTGGGAAGAAGTGGCTGTAATTTTCAAGTCAGCTGGCTGAGATGCTAGGTCCTTCTCTGCTTCAGATATAGAGCCCAGGAATGGGACAAGCCTGAGAGATGACAAATAAAAGAATCATTTCAATGATATCTTCAGCATTAATTTTCATAGCTAATGCTGAGCTGACTAAATTCTTTTCTTAAGGACTTTATAAACCCATCATTAATAAAATCAGACGTTCAATTAGAAGGAAACGTCACCTGGTAGCAGATCTTTTCATTGATACCTCTCCCTCACTCCTTGCAGACTCCTTGGGTTTCCCCAGCCTTTTCCTGCTGATGTTCCCATTTCCTATTTCCACCCCCCCCCCACATGCCTGTCAGTACCCCCTACAAAAGCCCGAGAAGAACACGAGCCGATTCCATTAACCTCTGTCATTGCTTAAATCTCTCTCTTAATTAACATGAGTTAATATGATTAATCAAAATAATGAGACAAACCTATTAAATTAGGGGCTCAGATGACAGAACTCAGCAGGAACGGTGACTGCAAGAGGCCAGGTGGGTGGCGAGGCCAGAGGTGAGGAGGGCAGGGAGCCAGCATTACAGTCCTGTCCAGCTAGGGCTGGGGAACTGTACAGAAGATGTGAGTGGTGATGTGGTGTGATCGCCTTCAAGGACACTAGCTCATCTCAGCTAGCTAATACCTGGCCCCCACATTTCTGGGGGGCTGCCAGCCTCCTTGACCGCCCAGCTTCTGAGTCTTTGGGGTCAAACTAAACTAAATGTTATTTATCACGGATGACTCAGATCTGCTCCCTGCTTCATAAGAGATGGAGAAGTAGTCCCTACACTCTGGGGGGGGGGGGGCTGGATTACACAGACACACACAAATGCATAAACAAATACAGATACAGACACACACACACACACACACACACACACACACACACACACACACACACACACACAAGAAAGGCACATCCATCAGGAACTGGAATTGTACATTACTGTTTAGACCATATTTTCAACATATTTTCAAGCTTGGTCTCCAGACACGGAGCCCTTCATACAGAGCACACAGAAGTCCTGCAGACCCTGAAACTCCTTCACTCCTTCCTGGCTCCTGGCTCCTTCTACAATAGAGGCTAGAAGGCCACACACATTATGTCTCAATCTTGCTAGCAGTTGGAGGTGGCTGCACCATCAGGCTTTGTTGTTGATGTGGGTGAGCGCCAAGGATGATCACAGAAAAATTAAAGCCTTATGATGTGGATTTTGGAACCCATTGGCCTTGGTTAGCAAGTGACCTTTATCTCAGGATGAAGGAACAGGGGATGATTTAATATATATTTCATCACTGTGACCCTTGTAAACACAGATTTCATAGGAACCAGAGAAAGAAAAGTGATCAGACAACTTAGTCACCAATGTGTCACACATTGTAAAAATGCACCAGACAAGTTCAGGAGAACCCAGGTTCAAGAGCAAAGTGGCCATGTGCAGGAAGGAGCAACCTGCTGTGGCTGGCCAGAGCCTGTCATTAATATTTCAGGCATTCTGAGAGTTGGCTCTTACACGCAGACAGTACAGTGGGTTCACAGTGAGGGTGCATGCACCTGGAAATGAGCAAGGGCTACAAAGCAATGTCCCCTTCTCAGTGTCTTTTCTGGAGAGTGATGTTACCAGCAAATTCCTCCTAGTAACAGCCATCTTTGTTTTGTGAGTGGAGACCATCTAGTCCATTAGCTTAATCTTGACATCTATTGCTTTGGTGTTTTTTGTATTTGCTTTGCAAACTGGGTTTAGTTGTATGAGCCACATACAAGATTTAAGCGAAAGGAATCTCTGTTCTTTAGAGAAACAGAACCAACAGGGGACAGGCAGCTGCAGGGAAACTGATCACAAGAACTGGTTTGGGTGATTATAGAGGTTCAGAATTCCCCAGTCAGCTCTCTCTGGTCTGAACAGCAGGGGGAAGATGATGTAAGTCACATCCAAATGAAGCTGGAAAAGCCGAGTAAGTGAGGTGCTGGTCAGAGGACTAGGCCCAGAAGCCAGGAACTCCCATGTCCAAGACAGCAGATGTCTCTGTTCAAAGATAAAACTAACTCACCTTTCTTGTGTTAGCTGGCTGCCTGTTACTGTAATAGATCCTTGGGATAATCAATCGGTAAAGAGAAGGGGACTGTTTGGCTCACAGTTTCAAAGGTGTCAGTCTGCGGTCATTTTGACCCATTGCTTTGGGTGACAATGTTGACAGAAGCAGAAGTTGTCTGCTTCATGACTGGGGCTGGAAGAGAGAAAAGACCTGGGTGGGTGCTTGCTTGTAATCCTAGTGCCTGGGGAGTGACGGCAGGAGGATGGGGCCAGCCTGGGCTACAAGAGACCCTACTGTGAGAAGAAAAAATAAAGAGAGAGTAGGAAGAGAGAAAGGAAGCAAGGAAGGAAGGAGGAAGGGAGAGAAGGAGGGATGAAGGAAGGGAGGGAGACAGAGGGAGGAACAGATGGTAGAGGAGACAAAGGAGGAAGTGAAGGGGGAGGGGAGGAAGGGGAAGAGGAGAAGGAAAGAGGAAATAGAGTGATGAAAGAGAGGAAGAGGGAGCCTGGGAGCTAAAGAGTCCCCTCAAGGATAGAAGATGCGCCAACAGGCTCCACCCCTTAAGGCTGCCATGTCTTCTCAACAATACCTCAGGCTGGACCATGCTGTAGATATGAGTCCTGATGGTGAGTAACACTTTCATTATCTTCTGCTTTGTCAAGGCCCTCAGCAGACCTGACGGTGCCGTCCACACCGGGGAGGGCAGGTCTTTCCCTGCACCCAAATCTACTGACTCAAATACTAATGGATTCCTGCCTATCTTTTAGCCCACTCAAGTTAGCATATAAAATTAGCCATCTCCGAGTTTTATGTGAGTTTTATGTGAGTATATTTTTAGGTATTATGGCACAAATAATAATTTTCAGCCAAAATTAGGCAATAATAATACTTTTTTAAATTTTCTCATATTTAAGAAATATTGATTGCTGTGGTCTAGACATCCCTAAAAGTCCATGAGTCCGAAGCTTACTTCCTGTATACAATACTAAGATATGTGGGACCTTTAAAATGTGAGATCCTCTGGGCAGTTTTTAGATCACGGGGACACTGTTTTAAGAGATTAAAGTAGTTCTCATGAGATCCTAGGTAGGTCACTCAACAATGGATTATCATAAAAGAGAAGACTGGCCCCACTGATTTCCTGTGTGACTTCTTCCTAACTGCACATCTACCGTGATGATGTATCCACCATCAAAGGCCAAACAGAACAGGAGCTGTACCCTGAACCCCCAAACATATGAGTCAAACAAATCTTTTTTCTTTAGCCTCTGATATTTTGTTACAGCAACAGTAAGCTGACTAGTCTACTGATTAAAACTCAGTGAAGTTAAAAATCCTAAACTGACATAATGGATCCTCCAGGAGATGATCCAGCCTGACCTTCCCTGTCTCAAAATTTTTGCTGTGGTCAGTTAGAGCCCCTTGTCTCTCCAAAACATGCCACAGGTATGTGGCATTTTGGTTGAGATGTCAGGCAAGAGTATATGGTACCTGGCACCATAGCTTTCCACCCAACTACTGACCCTTTGCTGCCTGGCTGGGTTATGTGCTGTCCCATGGAGATGCATTTGGTTCCTCAGGACAGAGTCCCTTTTTGCATTTGCCACCTGCCTGAGTGTGACCTTAATGATGTCACTCACTCTTGCTTAGAGAAAAGGGTTACATCAGGAGAGTTCTGGGGGCCTGGACATCACTATGTAAGTCTCCCTCCATCTATTCTATAAGGGCAAGGTATGCTTCTCTTTTTCATAAGCCATATCCTCCAGCAATGGCCCTGAGCATAGTCGTTACCAGTCAGGGTGCTCTATCTACCAGCTCTCTCTCTCTCTTCTTCATCTTACATCTTTAATCTTTCTCTTCTTTCAACTTTATCCCCTTAACCCTGGATATCCTTTATGCCTAAAGTAAAGCACGTCCATTGATGTCCACCAGTGATGCTTCCAGCTGCTCTAACACAAGCCCAACCAAAAGTTGATGCATTTGCAAATAATTAGCACAAACTAACAAGAAGCTGGGCCCATCTTCAGGGCAGGTAGGGTCAAGGCTCAGCTCTGTCATGCTCACATGGCCACCATCACCAGTTGAAGATATATATAATCTAATTAAGAAAAACTGTCCCTTTGGTCAGTCTGACTGGGCCACAGTTAAATGTCCGTGACACAACAGTGAGCCAGTGGCTGGGGACACCAATATTAGTGAGCATCAGCCAGCAATTGCTGAGCAAAATGCTGGCAAAGAGGAACAGGGTTGCCATGATTGTTTTGAACTCATAGGCACTCTTTCCAGAGACTCAGAATTAGAAAAGTGACAATGGGTTAGGCTAGAACATGCAATAAAACTAGGGTTCTGAGGCTGAAGGAACATCTCAGTAAAGTATCTATGCAAGCTTCAGGATGTAAATTAGATCCCCAGCCCTCAAAAAGCCGGATGCATCCACAATGGCTATAAGCCAAGCACTGGGGAGGCAGAGGCAGTTATAGATCCCAGGGGCCTTCTGGGGGGAGTCAGTCTAGACTAATCAGCAAGCTTCAAGTTCAGTGGAAAGCCCTGTGATGGTTAATATCTATTGTCTGCTTGATAATATCTAGAATGACCTAAGAGGCAAGCCTCTGAGCATGCCTATGAAGATTAGGTCAGTAGGGGTTGGGAAACGCATCCGTTGTGGGTAGTGCCATTACATGGGCTTGAGTCCAGGACTGAATAAAAAGAAATCTAGGTGTGTGCCAGAATTCTGCTCCCTGACTGTGGATGTGAGGTGACCAGCTGCCTCAAGCTCCTGCCACCATGCCTTCCCCACCCTGATGGACTGTACCTTCCAGCTGTGAGCCAAAATGAACCCTTCCTTCTGTAGGCTGGCTTTCTGTCAAGTGTTCTGTCATATCAATAAGTAATTAATGTAGTAGACCTTGTCTCAAAGGACAAGGTGGGAAGTGATGGAGGAAGACACCCAATATCAACTTTACCACTCTGTGTGTGCTTATCCTACCCCCTGAAAAAATTAGGATTCTCTTAGGAAGTAAGAAGCAAGGAAACAGAGTTTTGGGAGACAATGAGTAGGTCTATTATTCCACCTCTTCCTAGCCAATGCTCTCTCCTTTGCTGAGCTCCAAGCCTCTTCAAGAAGCCATGGTATTTGCTGCCTGTATCACCAAGTGTAACAGACTCCAATACTGCCACTCAAATGGCACTATTCTTCTGGATGTCATTGGTACCCTAACTCAGACTCTTTAGGCTGTGCCACCTCCATCAAGCTAGCCCCCTCCTGAGCCCCAGCAGCTTCTTTGTACCTTCAGATGACCAGTCTACCTTCCCCTTAGCACACTCCAAACCTCCCAGATGTTCACCCCACAGATGGGACCTGAGCACCCATCGTTCACCCACTCAGTATCTCCTGTGCATCATGCTTTACAAATCACTCTTGAATACATGCTTTCATCTTGCCATTTTTCATTGCAACAATGGCAGTGACTTCCCAGTGGGTCCCTCTGCCTTCAGTCTGACACTCTCTGCAATCTGTCATCCTGCTGACGAGTGTGAGTTCCTGGAAGAGACAGAGGGAAATCCCAGTGCAGCCCCCAAGGTCGTGATAATGAAGACTCGCCCACCTTCCTGTCTGAAGCCCACTTACCCTCGTATTTTGAGCTTAGAGTGAAACGACCACTTTTCTTCCATTACAGCCTGGACTTTCTTGAGTCTTTGTTCCTGAAGCTGCGCTTATTTTCCTTGTGAGCAAAAGCCCCCTGACTTTTTAAGAACAGGCTCAATGTCAGCTCCCCAGTGAATTCTTCTTTAAAGCTTGTCTAGCTTTAAAGTCTAGCTTGTCGCCTGCAATCCCAGGTACTTTGTTGGGATCAATCATGAGCATGTCTCATGGTGACTGCAGTGAGCTTTACACCACAGAGTCCTTGAGGTGGGGAGGAGGGGCTGGACCTAAATCATCCTTCTGGACTGGGCAGAACCTTCTGGCAAACACGCTCAATACTCAACTATGTATTTCAGTCTCCTCATTTCCCAGAGGGCACCCGAGAAAGAGAAGTGGTGAGTCATGATGTGTGGGTTTTCAATCAGGATCTCTTCATAGAAAGTGGAGCAGGGTGACTTAGTCAAACAGAAGAAGCGCAGAAGGGTAGCACATCTGCAAGCCCATCGATAGGGAAGTAGAGGCTAGACAGTCACAAATGAGAGGCAAGCCTGTGCTTCACCCTGTTCAAAAGTAGAAAAGGCTCAGTTGGGAGAGTGTTTGCCTAGTACTCAGGCAGCCCTGGAGCCAATCCCCAGCACCCCACAAAGTGGGTGTGGTGGTGTACATGTAATTTTAGTACTTGGGAGGTGGACTTGAGAGGACCTAAAATTCAAGGTCATCCTTGGCTACATAGTGAGTTGTGTTTTGTTTCTTCTCTCTCTCTCTCTCTCTCTCTCTCTCTCTCTCTCTCTCTCTCTCTCTCTCTCTCTCTCTCTGTCTCTCTGTTAAGTATGGCTAATGGAAGGAAGAGCAAAGGAAGGGGATGCAGAATGAAGAGAAGGAATTCTCCTCACAAAATTGAGAACTCTCTCTTCAAGTACAATTGCTATCTCAAGACTGAAGAAGCATCTCATTCAGAGAATCCAGGGTAGAGCCTGGGAGGTGACAGCCCATAGTCCTGTGATGTAAAATTCTTCTCTGATTGACAGACGTCTGGCACCCCAAACATCACAGGTATGGTTGTGGCCTTATGCCTTTGCTCTTTCCACTGCATGCCTAGGATGCCTAGGAGAGCCTTCCTCCTACATGAAGGGCAAGCCCTTTCCCCATCCCTAAAGCTGATGAAAATTGTCACCTCTTCCTCTGTCCCCATACAACACAGATGCTGTGCTCACAAGTCTGTCTCGGCAGCCAGACCGTGAGCTCTTTGGAGATGATGTCACTGGTCCCATCATTCACAGGAGGCTTGAGCAATGCTCAGTGAATCGATGAGTTAATGTGTGGACTCAGTCCAAACTGCAGCACGATGCCAAGACTGAGTCCAAAGCCCATGGTTCCCTGTCAAACATCCACCACAGCTGCAGTGGTTCAGGCAGAGGCTGACCCGGGTGAGAATCCAGCCCTGTACTTGGCTGGCTCCATGACCTTGTATGCTACACGCAAGCTTTCCAAGCCTCATGACATCATCTTTAAAATGAGAAATCTGATCCTATGACACTGACCTCAACGGAGCTGTTCCGAGGCATAAATGGGATGAGCCCCGGAAGTTGTGGGCACTAAGGAAGCATCTGATACATGTTAATTTCAGCTCTACAGTCCCCTGTTGCCTTTGTCCATGCACCAGGCTTTTGCCCAAAAGAGTCTGACAGGAAGGAAGCCTGAGCCCTGATGACATGAGGCAATTATAGGGACAGATCTCACCCAAACATCAAGGTCAGCCAACTCCTTTGCTTTGGTCACTGGGATCCTAGCAGCAACCAGAAAACAAAGGAAATCCCCACGGCCTGGAAAGACCCATTCCGATGCAGGTATTCGGCTCCTAAAGCGGAAGATCCCAGCTCATAGCCCAAATCAGGCCTCTAACTCCAAGCACCTGTTTCCCAGTCTCCAGCAAGGGGAAGTGTGGAGGGGAGGATGCTTCAGCAATAAACAGTCGATTGTGGAGGATGCCACAGAGGGCTGGGCTCTCCCGGAAGAGCAGCCAGCTGCAGCAATACCGCATGTCAATGTGCAAGCCCTCTCACCCTTAAGCTGGGAGTTTGGTTGAACTACAGAGGAGCCATGACCACCACAGCCAAGGCCTACTCTGCACAGGGACATGTACATTTGTCTGTGGTTACTCAGGACTGGTTTTCCCAAGCAAAAGTCCTCCCACCCCAAGCCGCTGAGGTGACAGAGCTCTTGCAGACTCGGAAAGCCTAGAGTCATATAAATAAAACCACTACCCTTCTATTTTAAAACCATTCCTTGGCACTAATTCAAAACCAGCCTGGCCTACAGAGCGAGTTGCAGGGCAGTCAGGGCCACACAGAGAAACCCTGTCTCAAAAGAACAAAACCAAACAAAATAAAAGCCACTCCTTGGCTGTACAAATCGGAACTCCAGGAATTGACCTTGACCTCTGTCCCACATCATGTCCTCAATTTGGTCTGCAAATGTTCATGGACTGGATCTCCAAGACCACATGCCCTCTCTGATTATTCTGGCCTCCTACCTGTCCATAGCTGACCACTTGGGTCCAGTTTCCATGCATTCCTGTGCTTTTTCAACAAGTATGTCTTGCCTTGTATCTGCTTGGCATTGCTCACACCAATGTTCACACATGTCAGTCACATCAATAACCTCCCACAGTCTCAGGATAAGATGTAGTCTCCTCAACAGCCCCCACTGCTCCTACAGGGCCTACTCACACCCTCCTGCACTGGTTTGGCACACACTTCTCTTCTGACTTCTATGCCAGCCACCTTCCATAAGCTCTTTCCCTCTGCCACCATGGCTTTGGCCACCTGAACCTCCTCAGTGTCCTGGGCTGCACATTCCTTCTCGGAGGTGGGCTTTGTGAAATATCTCCACCTTATAAGCTCAAATCCTCCTGTTGTGGACTCTCAAATGCCCTTAGTGATTTCTTTGCTGGGGATTGAATGTGTCCCCCAAAGTTCCTGTGTTTAAATTTAATCTCCAGGGCAGGATTGAAACTAGGGCCTTTGTAAGTTGTCTTGGTCATGAGGGCTTTGTCTTCATGAGTAGATTCATGGTGCTATCACAAGGGAGATTATCAGCAATGCATTCCTGACAAAAGGGTAACAGTGCCCTGCCTCTTACCTCCAGCACACACACATTGACTTGTCATTCTGCCTCCCAGCCCAGGGCAACAGGAAAACCCTCACAAGATGTAGGGGTCCCCTAAGCCCTACCTTGGACCTCTTGTCTCTGTAAAACATACATTGTTGTGCTCTGTAAATTACGCAGGTGCGGGCATTTGGTTAGACGGACTAAGAATCTGGTGTCCTCTACACAGCGTGTCATTGTTTGTCTTCAAACTTGCTGGTGCAGGTTGCCCCCTGACTTGCATCTCTGTGCCTTGTTACACACAAGCACACATGCCATAAATAAGCACATAAATAAATAATTTAATTTAAAATGAAAGAAGAACTAGAAAAGAGTCAAAAGATGGGGGTGTCCCAATCATAAGGTAACTTTAGCAGGGGATCCTCTCTGCCAGAAGGGAAGAGTTTCTGCATGTGACTGCTTAGCAGCCCTGAAAACACACCTTTCTGAAGCTCCATGCACGATCAAGTCCTCATTCTGAGAATGTTTATTGACCAGAGATCAGCTCAAGGTAGCCATGTGCCAGGCACCAAGGGACCAGCAGAGGGGACACCAAGCAATGTTTCCAACTCTCAGGGAGCCTACAGTCAGGAGGGAAAATATCCCACATAAAACCATTAAATACTGTAACCTCCAGACTGGCGCACATTTGGCAGGATGACATACCCACTCTGCTCTGCAATCCTGCCCTCTGCTGTGAGTTTTCCCAAGACAAAGTCTTGTCACTCAGATGTCCTTCCATGTGGCCCTCTGTCGTCACACCATAAAGAAACTGCAAGTTTTCAACAGTATGGTTTCAGGGGTGTCAGAAGACAGGGATAGCACTGGTCCTGGGTAGTAAATCTCATACAGAAAATATAAAGCCTTTTTCTGTGGTTCCAAAAAACCAAGCAAGACCAAGGTATAACATCTTACTGAAGGCACGGGAAATTTTTTTGAAAGTAAAGGAATTACTTAAGTGAAAAGTTGAGGAGCCACCATTACCACTGAAGATGTGTCCAGTGGCAGTGAAGTGTCCCATGTAATGAACCATCTATTGTAACAGAGGTTATACAAATAAGCACTCATGAGATGGCCTAAGCCACCTGCCTGTTTCCATTAGATTACTTACAAACCTCTTCCACAGACTCTCTAGCCTTGGGAATGTTCAAACACATGGTCTAAAAGCTGCAGTGAGGAATGCCATCCACATAGCCCTAGATGCCCCTGAGGCTGTCAAAATACCAGCAACGTCCCTACCTGGCTTGACAGTTCTAGATGTACAACCGGAAGAACATATTCTCTTCACAGATGGGTCTTCTAATTTTTGTAGAATAACAGGAGGAATCGGCTCTATTTCCCAGGATTCCAGTGCAGCCTTGGTTAACCCAGGTCCGTGAAACGAGGAGATTTCCCAACCTCTAATGGGTTCTCAGATACCTAAGGGATAGAGCATCAGAAAAGTGAGGCTTGGCTGACCCCTTGTGGTCCCTGACTGCTCGTGGCTGTCCAGTGATATTAGGCAGAAAATTCAGTTGAGTGTAAACATAGAGTGCCTGCCCTGGAATGAATGGTAATCAGTTCCAACATGCTCTTATTTGAGGGAGAAAAGAAGAAAAGATGTTTGAAGATGTAATTAGATCAAGGATCTTAAGATGAGATCGTTGTGGTTTACTTGGGAAGGTCTTAAGCAAACTATCCTTTGCATAGGCAAAAGCACAGAAAGATCCCCTCAGACAGAAATTGGAACCTTTCTGGAAGCTACAAATGAGGCACGCATGGATTTCCCTTAGAGTCCCCAGAAAGAACCAACCTTCCATCACTTTGCTTTGGGGCCTCTGGGCCATCACATAAGGAAGTAAATTTCTCCTGTTTAAAGCAGCAAGTTCAAGGGTTTTCTTGTTTTGTTTTGTTTTTAGCAGCCTTAGAAAAGCATATAGTCTTTTGTACTCAGGATGAGGTTATGGGAAAGTAATGCTCAAAACAAGTGGTCTCCCAATACTGTCCTGTGGGTAAAGCACACTAGATTCACCAGGACATTCGTGGAAACAAAGTCCTGATTCTCAGTGACTCTAGGTGTCAACAGAGGTCAGAAATAGAAGATAGCCACTGTTTATCCACCATAATGTCCTGGTAACAACAGCTCCTATTAATATCTGAGAGGCTCAGCAAGATTCTGAATATGAGGTGTGTGTGTGTGTGTGTGTGTGTGTGTGTGTGTGAGAGAGAGAGAGAGAGAGAGAGAGAGAGAGAGAGAGAGAGAGAGAGAGAGAGAGAGAGAGAAAACCATTTCCACTTCAAATGCTTTAGTTCCTTCCAATCCCAGCCCCTCAGTTGCACTTGGCAGATTGGCGGTTGGCTTTGGAATATCTTCATTCATGGAGAAAACATTGCCATCTGGTGGGCTTTCAAAATATTAGTTCTTAGGACACTGTCTTACATGGGTTTCCATATTGCTATAACAAAATGCCAGAAACTAGGCAATTTAGAAAAGAATTTTATTTTGATTCATGGTTCTTGAGACTTGGGATGCTGGATCATAGTGGTAGGCCATGATCAGTCTTCCGTTCTCATTGGTAATTAGCCTCACTTCACAGCACATGACCCCAGGTTCCCCAGTCCCATACACAAAAGCCAAGCTGCCAATACAGGGCTCTTGCCTCCTTCACCTATGGCAAGTATTCAGAAGTGAGTGCAGAGTTAAGGATGACTCTTGGCTTGCCACTCAGGTTAAAACAGGCTGAAACCATTAGTTCAGTCAACTCATTTATTCAGACACCCCTCCTTGCCATGCACTCTGTGCCTGACCCAGGCACACAACAAACAGCCAGACTGAGTGTCCCACCAACCACAGGGCACACAGTCACTGACAATGTGTTATGGAGGGACAAACCATCGGGATTATAAGAAGGACAAAATAAAGTCACCATCCTTCATGGCCCAGACACTAAATAGTCCCTGTGTCCCATCCCTGTCCCAGCATGAAGCTCTCTCTCCATGTGCCCCTTAGGAGTCCTCTTCCTTTTGACCTGAACCCATCAATGATAGAAAGAGAATCAGAGTGGTAGGTGGTATGCATTGCCGTGGGCTGCTCGTAGAACAGGATCTGGCCGGGGCACCTCAGGGATTACAGGAGATGCCAAACACTGATAAGGATTAGAAAGAAATATCAGCTCTGCAGGGAAGAAACCCAAGTCTAGGCAAGGCTTGTGAAAGCCGCATTCCCCGGGCATGTGGATGGCATGCGCATTGTACTCATATAACACCTCCCCAGCACCTGAGTGGAATCCCAGCCCAGAATGGTGACTGTGCCCAACACGTGACCTTTCATCCTGTGTCTCAGTTTAGAAATGACTGTGACTGAACAAATTCACCTTCAGTTTTATGAGGGAGACAGTTAAACATCTCATTTGTCCTGTGCCCTCAGGGTTTCAGGGAAGCTTGGGGTGCTACAGGAAGTTGTGGGAGGGATTGGGAAGAAAAGGAAGAAGTAGGAAACACATCTCTGAGAAGTAAAGAGCTTCTCCTGCACAGTTAGCACCAGCTAATATTTTTTGAGAGTTCCTTTACCTGGGTCATGCTAATCACCTCACCCCTTTGAGCTCAGGATGAGAACCCTGATTCACAGAAAAAGAGAAGATTCTCAGAGAATTGCGGTGCTTGGGACCAAGCTACTCTCATCCTGACTGATACATGTGACCCTAGGGCAGACTGTGAGGGGATGGAGAGAAAGCTTTCATTACAGGGGATCTCTCCCACCCAGCATGTGTACATGAGGGGGCGGGGTAATCCCACTCATGGGGTTTGATGACGGGTAAAGCTATCGTAATGGTCAAAAGATGGGAACGCCACTGGGCCTCACAAGCCAAGGATGCTAAACAGAACCCTGGGGACTCACCAGAGCTTCATGGGTGCTGTACCTTACCTCTACAGTATGAATGTTACCCACACAAACTAGGAATGGGGATTAAACAGAACACTGTCTGGGAGGTTCAGAATCCCACACTACACAGCAGTCCATCAGCTATACCCTGCAGCCAGTCACCGTTTCCAAGCAGCCAAACTCATCTCCATTCACTGGCATGTGTCTCTTCCAGAAGCTTCCAGTCATGAAACACACTGGACTCACTCAGGCATGGGCAAGCCCAAGGTGTGCTGATCAGCCAGCAAATGGAGGAGTCAGCTGCCTCTCTTGAAGGAAATACAGCAGAACTCTTCTCTGCCCTCTGCACAGTTCCTAGGAAGACTAAGCTCTCTCCAACAGTTGTGGCCAGTTGCCTTTCCTTCCTGTCTCATTGCCCCATGCTCCTTCTAGCACTTTCTAGGACCACCTTCTAGTTAAACCATGTGCTCTTAAATCCTGTCTCCAGCTCATTTTTCAGGAAACCCCAAACAAGACCCAGTGCACAGTTGAGTGTTATCCCTACTATCAGCATTCTTGTGAATCTTTGCACTAAGACTCCTGACTTGAAGAGATGTATGTCTTCATGTAGGTGTTGCTTACTGCTTGGAACTGTATAAAGTCAATTGTGTTAGTACCTCTCTCTAGGTCAGCAGCAACACCACTGAAAACTGGGTAAGGAGGCTGGCCCATGAAACCTCACAAAAACAAACAAACAATAGTTCTTAACCAGACATCATGAACACTAGTCTTTCTGCTTTGAAGATGACAGTGCCCAGCACTGCTGTCTGCCATCTGCCACCTGTCATCTGCCATCTTCCAGCAGGGAATTGTGGGTCCTTGGAGGACAACATCAAAAGGTGCCTAGGTACTGAGTGCCCAAGCAAGCTCTTTGGAGAGGTGGATGTGCCATCTTGGGAACAATGGAACACTACGGGTCATGTAAGACACCTCCTCCTGATCACCAGAGGTGGGTTATGGGACACTCAGAGCAAGATGACATAGAAGGAAGATTCTGATTAAAGGGACAAGCTTCACACAGTACAGTCCCAAAGTTGCCAGTTCTTGGAGCTCAAAATGTTGAGCGGAAGGTGGGTGAAGGCACGCTACTTGTCTGTGTGTGGAGATGACTCTCTGCACCCTGAATCTGCACCTCCTTAACGCAGCCCCACCATGGGAGATGCCCTACTTCTTCCAATCCTATGTCCTTTATGGAGAACTGAAGTCATATCCAAATGGCTTGGGAAATGTCCTGGTGATCTCTGAATTGCTGCCTCACCTGCATGGTTAATCCCACTCATAGAAAGACCACAAGACCAAACACAGCTCTGAGGACTTCTGGGGCTTTGGTGCCTGGGACATGTAATGAACCACTTAAGGTAATGACTGAGGGCTGAGTTCCATTCATCGAACTGTAATGAAGTCTGTCCTCTAAGTGACATAGTTGTCCCTGTCTTGAAATCAGAATAGCTATGAGTACAAGAGACCCTCGCAAGATCCATGCCAACTCTCACACCCTCGTGGAAATAGTAAGAGGGAGCCATTCCCTGAGATTCCAGGTCCCTTGCTCCTGCTCACATCTCACTAGACGCACGTGGTTTTGGAAGGGGTGCTAGAGCATGTAGGGGCTGGCAGGCTCACTGAGGGTGCTATTTCAGGTTTCATGAGTTGTCACCCTTGCTGGGCTGCAGCTGTCCCAAGGTCACCTGTACTCCTGTAATTCCTCACTCATGTTCTTTTTTTTATAAGTAATTTCAGTAAACTCATTGCTCACCAGGATGGAACTGGGTAGAATCATTTCTTTGTTCTGTTGATGAGGGCTGAATGGGCATTTCTATATCCCTTCATAGAGGCAGATCCCAATGCTCTGTCAAATGCTTTCCCATGTCAGCCCTCAGTGGATTCCTTAGCAATGACCTTCCACATGCCTGTGAGCGGGAGCTTCAACTATTTAAGTCATATCTAGTGAGCATGATGCAAAGTTGTACCAATAATGCCTCCTGGTCATGGTTTTGTGGCTTGGATGGGATGTCTCCACAAGGAGGAGACATGAGCTCCTGGTGTGCGGTATCCATTTAATAAATGATAACCTGGGGTAAGACTAACGGCAGGACAGACCAGTGCTCTCTGGTGGCCTCTGTACTGTGAACCCTGCACACAGGCTGGAAATGCTGATCCCCACTGCTACTAACCCAGCCCCTTATCACACGGCTTGTTCTTTCGTATGTTTAAGATTGTTTCCTACTTCTGTGGTTTCCTTTTACCGGCTGAGGTGTGGCTCGGCCTCCACCAGGGAAGAATCCACCTAATCCATGAGTTAGGAGGAGAAACTGAACATACATGTACTGAAGAATTATTCGCTTGCAATTGATCCTATAAAGAACTAATATTTATTAATTAAGGGGTTATATAAACACTCACTCATACTAATTGAACCTTAAGGAAATTCTTGGAGAGTGGAACTGTTCCACACTGGGTTGGTGCCAATCTGCTTCCCCAAAACACAGGAACGAACAGGAAGGAAGGACAGTGTGCAAAGGGGTTCTCAATGGAGGCTGGGCACACCCCATTCAGGGTCCTGAGACCCCAAAGCTATGCCTCTAGGTCTCCCTCAATAACTCCTGAATCCCACTACATACATGTCACAGCCTCTTCCCCTCATTCGGCCCTTCCTTTGGGATGAGCTCCTCTCTGGGCCTGGCTTGTAGAGCAGAGGAACTTTGCCTGGGCTGTGAAGTCATGGGATTTGAGGTCACAGGTAGAAATATCAACTCCAGAAATTTCTATCAGAAAATCCGGCAACATAGCCATGCATGATCAACTGACCTTCACTAAGGAAAATGATTTGGGGCCATAGACTGACTCTCTCATCTTCTTCAGGAACCAGTTAAGGAAGAAGAGCTATTTTTTTTTCACCCCTATATGACCTTAAAGCAATTTCATACCCCATCTCTAGACATGAGTTATATTATCCATTTATTTTTATTGTAGATTAAATGACTGACCCAAGGTCACACAGGGGAGCTAGCACTCAGACTTGTATATGGTTTCCACCAAAGAATGACTCAAATCTGTCCTGTAGGCCTCACTGGGGAGCCATGGTGCCCACCAGCCTCCAGCAGAAGAGTATGCTTTCAGTCTTATAAGAGGGCAGGAAGAAGAGTCCCCCAGAGGGTTGGCCTGGGCCTGTAAAGCGAGCTGGTGAGCATGGTGGCAATGATGTCATTGACTCTGTCATTCTTTCAACAAGCCTGAGAAGAACTGCATTCCAAGAGTCTCCTTCCTGGATGCCTTTGAAGCCTAAGGTTGGCTTAGTGTTTATTCCCTGTGCATCCCTGTATGCTTCCCAAACGAAGTGGGCTTCAGACCCATCTGTTCTCCAAATGGTTTGTTGATATAGCTTTATGGCACCATAGTCCACAACAGAGTACAAGCCTATCTCTTTCCTGTGACAATCCCTTCAGGGTACTGGCAAACGTTCTCAAAGGTTTCCCAGAGTGTCCACAGAGGCAAGGAGGTTAGAATCCGGCAAAGCCTCTGCCTTCCCCTCTCTCTCTCACTCCTTTCTCTCTCTTCTGTTTCTCTCTCAGAAAGAGCCTCCTTTTCTGAAGTTTAAATACGGCTCCTGGCTATAAACTCCACAGATGGAGAAGTGAAGGGGTCCCTGTTTCTCTAATTCTGTAGATGAGAAACCACGGCATGGAAGAATTAAGGGACTTGAACTTTATCAACTCTGTTCCTTGGCTCTCCATCCCCTAGGTGTCCCAGAATGCTTCAGGTTCAGTCTCAAAGACCAAGTAACTCAGTGAAGTGTAAACGCCCTGTTCCTTGGTCTGCAGAAAGCCAGGCCCTGTCAGCTCTGTCCTATCAGAGCCTGGTCCCACCACCTGCCTCTCTGCCCTTCACATGTCTTCCCACTGTGCAAAGTTCTGAGTGGTGACTTCTGTGCCTCTTGGCCCCTCACACTAGATGTCCCTCCAGGTCTTTTATAGGTCTCTCTAGATCATTGTGGTCTCTGCTCAAGTGTCCTCAGCTTAACTAAAACTGTCCCCTCTATCCCTTTCTGTGTCTCCATCCTACTGCATGGAGCCCCTACACTTTATAGAAATGTCATCTGCTTGTTCCTACACAGAGGTCATGACTTTGCTCACAGAGGTCAACACGTTTCCCAGGTGTCTACTATTTGATGGGTGGTGAACACATAACTAATTTATCTGTTATTAATATACCACTGATTGATTGTAGTTGAAATTTTCTTTGGGCCACCAACTAGCTCCCAAATAAAGACACAGAGGCTTATTATTAATTATAAATGCTCAGCCTTAGCTTAGGCTTGTTCCACTATCTCTTTTAACTTAATTTAATGGGGGTCTATTCATCTATGTTTTGCCTCAGGGCTTTCTTTCTGCGTGTCTTATTTTCCTGCTTCCTCGGTGTCTGCCTGGCTGACCCCTGGTGTTTCCATGGTGTCTCTTTTCCTCTTACTTACTCTCACTTCCAGGAAGTCCTGCCTAATTTTCCTCCTACTTACTCTTACTTCCTGGAAGTCCTGCCTAAACCTCCTCCCTGGATATTGACTATTTGGCTTTTTATTAGACCAATTAGGTGTCTTAGGGAGTCAAGGTAAAACAGCAGCACATCTTTACATAGTTAAACAAGTGCAACACATCTTTGTATAATTAAATAAATATTCTACAACAATTGACAGTTGTCAGAAACAAAATACACCAGGTGACAGGCTACCCAGGAAAAACTGCTGTTGGACTCAGGAAGAAATTCAACAACCTGAGTTTTGATGGGGGAAGGCAGCCCTGAGAGTAACCAGATTCGTAGTCTCTTAAAATCAGATACTCTGCAAATCCTGGGACACTGGGCTTCAAGGTGAGAGCACAGAACTGTGAGGTCAATGGGCAGAAATACAGGGAGAAGCAGTAGGACCCAAGCTACATCAAGACCCTCTTTCCTCAGAGGCTGTTGGTTGCTGATCACTCTTTCATCCATAGCAAAACAAGGAAAGTGGCATTTTGAAGAATAGAGCCTGCATGACTCAGAGATGAGGAAGGATGATCTTCCCTCTAGTCCTGGATCTGGGACATGAGTGGTGATTAGAGCTGTTTTCAGGTCTCTGGCTTTTTTTCCCTGACCTCTAGCATCACAGATCACAGAGAGTCACAGAAATACTTACCTCTCTCCTGAATCCCCTGTCCAATGAGGAGGGGAGAGGCCACACCAAGTGTGGTAGTTTAGATGAAAATGGCCCCCACAGGTTCATAGTGAGGATAGGCTCTCTGGCCTCTGTAGCCTTGTTGGAAGGAGTGTTATCACCGGGGTGAGCCAGACCCAGTGTCTCTCTTCCTACTGTCTAAGAATCCAGATGTAGAGCTCTCAGCTCCTTCTCCAGCACCATGCCTGCCTGTGTGCCACCATGCTTCCCACCATGATGATAATGGGCTAAACCTCTGAAATTGTAAGCCAGCTCCAACTAAGTCCTTTCTTTTATGAGAGTTGCCATGGTCATGGCGTCTCATCACAGTAATAGAAACCCTAACAAAGTGTCACCCATATGGGATAATGCTTTTGTTCACTGGAAAGATTTTTGCTCATATTGGTTTAATAAAATGCTGATTAGTCAGTAGCCAAGCAGGGAATATAGGCAGTGTGACCAGACTGGGGGAATTCTGGGAAGAGGAAAGAGATAGTAGCAGATGCCAGACAGACAGAGGAAGCAATATGAGAACGCTGCACTGAAGGAAAGGTACCACGCCACATGGCTGAACATAGATAAGAATTATGGGTTAATGTAAATCTAAGAACTAGATAGTAATATGCTTGAGCTACTGGCCCAGAAGTTACTATAATATTAAGCCTCCAAGTCAATATGTGGGAAACAGCTTCTGGGCACACCAAGGTGCCTTCATGGGCTCTTCTCTGGTGCTGATACTGAGGTGTTCAGATGGCAGCCCAAGTCTTACCCTGCATTAGCCTAAGCTGAAGCTTCTCTGTCTGCACAGAGTGCAAGGGAGCTAAGCAAGTGCTTGGGATATTCTGCCTCTGCTCTCATTGTAAGCTGAGCACCCTGAAATGTTCCAAGGGAATCCCATATCTATCTGCCTCTGGAAGACAGCATTGGTATTCATGCTTTATTGTGCTTCCTATGTTACTACAATTATTTTAATTAATGATTCACATTAGCATGTGTATGCCAGACATTGTTCTAAGCAAATCATGTGTATAAGTTAATTCTCACAATAGGCCCCTGCAAGAGAAGAACATTTTCAGAGGTGGAAACTGAGGTACAGAATGATGTATGATCATACACCTAGTTAGTAATAGAAAAGAAATTTGGAGCAATGCCTCAGAGTATAAGAATACCAAATACTCTTGCAGAGTCCAGCTCCCAGCATTCACAAAGAAGTTCACAACCACTTGTAACTATAGTTCCAGGGGATCTGACACATTTTCTGACTCCTAGGGCCTCAGACACACATGTAATACACAGACATATGTGAAGACAAAACATCTGCATACAAATAAATAAAATAAAAAGGATTTTAACCCAGTCTACTTGTTCCTACAGTTCCACGCTCTTAGTTAGTTTTTGGTTATTGTTGTTTTAAATTTCATGTATTGTCATGTATAAATATGTGTGTGTGTTTATGTTAGAAGAGTTTGTGGGGTCAATTCTCTCTTCTTCCCCTCACCTGGTGAGCTGGAACCTCAATGCTCAATTAAGAAAATGTTTCCCTGAGATCAGGTGTAGGCAACCCTGTAGGGCATTTTCTTAATTAGTGGTTAATAGGGGAGGACCAGCTCACTGTGAGTGGTTCCATCCCTGGGCTGGTGATCTTAGGTTCTTTAAGAAAGAAGGCTGAGCAAGCCACGAGTGGCAAGGCAGTTAAGCAGCTCCCCTCCATGGTCTCTGCATCAGCTCCTGCCTCCAGGTTCCTGTCCTGATTTCCTTCAATGATGAACTATAATGTGGAAGTGTAAACCAAATAAACCCTTTCTTCCCCAAGATACTTTGGTCACCATGTCTCGTCACTGCAATAGAAATCCTGACTAAGACATACCTGGTTCTGAGAATCCAACTCAGGTTTGCACAGCAAACATTTTTTTCTTATCATCCCCCTTTTAATTGTTCAAGCAATAAATTTTCTTCTCAGGGTAGCTTTATCCATATCCACAGTTTGCAGCTTGTATTTATTTGATTATAACAATTGTAAAAAATGTTTTGAGATTTCAGTATTTCTTACCTAAAAGTTCGATAAGGGGAAGTTCTACTCTCTCAAATCATTTGAGGTTTTGTTTATTTATGGATTAGAATTCTCCAATTTCAAGGCACATAACTTAAGTGAAGGGGGCGGGTCCATTCTATGAGGCACAAGGACCCACATAGGACGAAGATACAGTTAAGACAAAGTCAGCAAATGGAAGTTCACCAAGGACTCTCCCCCTCCAAACCCCAAGCACTTCCCTGTATCTACCTCACTCTTTCTTCCTCTCTTTTTCTTCTTCTTCCCTTTTTTTCTTCCTCTCTTTTTCTTCTTCTTCCCTTTTTCCAGTGAAGGTCATCTGTCGTCAATGTTCATGGCTCCCATGTTACAGGTCCAGTGGATTCCCATGGAAGATCCTCTGGAATCAAGTATGTGGAGGCCAGAGCCAAGAAACTGCTTCTTACTACATAGTTTCTGGGAATCTAAACATAGAAGAGGGGAGTAGAATGATTAGGAATTTCTTGGTGTAACCATAGTGAATGCACGAAACATTACCCACTACTGTGATTTTTTTCTGTGTCAATCATCTGTTAGCTAAATGCATGGTGAGCAGAAATATGGTCTGTTTTTGCTCTGCCTCTAAAAATTTACAAAGATTTCCCCAGTTGTGGCTCTATTCTTAATTATTTTTATAGACCCTATATTGCTCAAACTTTATATTACCACTGTTTTTGACCAATTCTGAGACTATTTTAATACTATGCGGTTTGGCGTGTGGAGTTCCAGGTATGTTTCATTCAGCATAAGAAATATGTTCTCATCCTTGGATGAACAGTGGAGTCATAGAGCCTAAGGGATGGGTCACCCTTTCAGAAGCTTGGTGGTTCTAACATTTTCCTCAGAGCCCACTCAGTGGCTTTTGAGTGCCCTTGTCCCACCAGGAGGTCCAGTCAGTCTAACCTCAGACTTCTCTGACAGCAGGAAGTTCATTCCCCCATTGACCTGGACCCTGCCTTCCCACTCTCTCACTTCTTCATGTCTGGGTCCTGAACACCCTTCCCTGACAACATCCCTTCTCACTTTTCAGATTCATTCTTAGAAACACAAGACCAGAATTCCTCTTTCTAAACACCTTTCCTGGCCGCTTTGGTTACACTCAACGTATAACAAACTTCTGAAGGCCGATTGAAAAGCCAACACTTTAGCCTCGAAAGACCCCTTGTTGAAAGTCCTCACGTTATAAGGGATCCTTAGGAAAGCTGAGTCACACTGTCTTTGCCTTAGTTATCCTTACCTTCACCAGCATTTCTATAGACGAATTTACAAGGAACAGACAGGTGGAGGGGAACAGAGTCATCTCAGTGGACATAGCTGAGCTGGCTTTTAGTGGGTGAAGCATTTGGAGGCTTTCTTGGTTTCTTATCTTCTTAGTGGGACAAAACACCTGACAAAGGGGGAGGAACGGGTTTAGTTTGGTTCTCAGTCCTAGGGGATTTTATCCATCTTGGCAGGGAAGGCATGGCTGGAGAAGATGGCAATTGGCATGTCACAACAGCAGTCAGAAAGCAGTGTTGGTACTCAGCTCATCTCCCCTTTTTAGTCAGTCCTGGACACACACACACACACACACACACACACACACACACACACACACACACACACACACACCCCGCTATGGAAGTGTACTGCCCACATTTAGGGTGGACCGTCCCGTACCAGTTAAACTAATATAAACAACCCTTCTCGTTTCCATGTTGATTCTAAATTCCATCAAGTTAAAGCCAAGATTAATCATCGCAAAGGCAGAGTCGTTGTTATAGAGAGGATGGCAGCTGATCACACTGTCACCTTCAGAGGTGTACATTTGTTTTGTCTGTAGATCCAGATTTCCCAACTGGAGTACAAGCTCCATACACCAGGGACATTCCAGCCCTCCAGGTCTTATTTATTTTGATGTCCTCAGTAGTTAGAACAGTAACCAGAATCTATCCAACACATATGCATTAGACCTGGGCCAAGTGTTCTAGCATATGATCTAATCAGATCTTTAGACATAGGTCTGATTGCTTCCATTTTACAGACTGAGAAAATTGAGGCTCAGTGTTTAAAATGATTTCTAGAGTCATACAACTAGCAAACAACTGTTGAAACTCAACCTGGTCTTCCACTCCCTAGTATCTGTGTATATGTGCAGGTGTGTCTACAACTGGTGTGTAACAGTGTGTACTGAGCACAGACACATACCTGCTACGGTGCACTTATGGAGGTCAGAGGACTGTCTTGGCTGTCAGTGTTCACATTTCGCCGTGTACAAGACAGAATCTCATGTTCATGGTGTATGCCAGTTTAGCTGGCCCGTTAGCTACAGTGATCCTGTATCCACCTTCCACTTCCCCATAGAGATGTGCCGATGCATGTTCTGCTGTGCCTGGCTCTTCCATGGCATCTGAATTCAAGCTGTTAGGCTTGTATACCAAGTGCTTTACCCACCGAGCCATCGACCCAGGACTACTTTCTAGCAGCCCTAATCAGGCACACTGTGGCTGGAGCTGTTGGAGGACATTGAATACCAGTTAAATTGTGGTCACTAAAACAGAGTAGAAGCTGGACGTGACAGTTAATTCTGTAATTCCTACCCTTGAATTTTTTTTTTAAATGCTGGGTGGTGATAGTTCACACCTTTAATCCCAGCAGAGAGGCAGAGGCAGGCAGATCTCTATGAGTCTGAGGTAGGCCTGGTCTAGGAGAATTCCAGGACAGTCAGGGCTGTTACACAGAGAAGCCCTGTCTTAACAAACAAAAGCAAACAAAAATAAATGAAAGAAAGGAAGGAAGGAAGGAAGGAAGGAAGGAAGGAAGGAAGGAAAGAAGGAAGGAAAGAAGGAAGAAAGGAAGGAAGGAAGGAAGGAAGGAAGGAAGGAAGGAAGGAAGGAAGGAAGGAAGGAAGGAAGGAAGGAAGGAAGGAAGGAAGGAAGGCCTTTTACAAATGCCCTACAGTTCCTGACATAGGCTGGCTGTGCTAGGTAGAATTCCACTATTTCATGCCTCCATCTCCTGCCTTTCCCATAAAATGGTTCCTACCAGCCTGAGGATGGCTTCCTTTCTTTGGGAGAAGGGCCCCTGGTCAGAACCCTAGGAGGATGTGGCAGTGAGGAAGAGTACTGAGGCTGCGTTCAGACCCCGACTTTAGAAGGAATTGGTAGATCCAGACCTGGGCCTGCAGCCTTTAGAGACCTGGACAAGCTGTCCCCACAGAGTGATGCTCTTTCTTAAGACCACACAGAGATGGTCTGGTAGCTCCCAAGACAGCACATCTTCTAAGTCCTCACAACGTCAGCCAATAGGAACCAGAGATTTAACCTCAACAACTGTTTTTTTAAAAAAATGTAGCCCAGGTTGGCTATGTAGCCAAGGCTAGCCTTGAACTCTTGATCCTTGCCTCTAGCTCCAGAATGCTGGACATATAGAGATGTACTCCCGTGCTCAGCAACTATCTTGTAGATGGATTAATAGATTCTAATTGAGTCCAACGATACATCCAACCATACAAATGTTAGTAATATCACCAGGGTATAGCAAAGAGCATGGCTCAGTTAACACATGCAGCACAAATGATCCAAGGAAGAGAATCCCACCTCTCACTGTAATCTAGCAACTCCTCTTACTTCTCACTGATATATATATACACATATCCTTCTTCAGAAAATGAGGAACCATTTACTCTATGGGTAACCAACCACAAATGGGGAGGGTGGGTGAGGGAAAAAGACAAGAAGAAGAAGAAATGAAGGTTTGCACAGACCACTCAGCTGTTAAAAGCAATGGTTGATCTTGTAGAGGACTCAACTTTGATCCCAGCATCCATGTAACAGCTCACAATCATTCATAACTCTAGTTCCTGGGATTGAATACCCTTTTCATGCCTCCACAGGCACCAGCCATGCATGTGGTCCACAGACATACACATCCAAACACTCACAGATATAAAATAAAAATATTAAATACAAAAGCAGAAGTCAAAGGAGTGGCCATTGTCTCTCATTGTCATAACTTCTACGTAGATAATATCGGGAGCTTGGTTAGTTTGAGGCCTTCATACTGCCTGGGGACCTCATATCTCTGCTCATCAAACATTCTACGTTCTGCATTAAGTCAGATTTATATTCTAGAGCCAAGCTGCAATTATTCAGCTGACACACTGTTATGATTTATGAAGGTAAATTAAACAATGAAATGGTAATATTTGGCTTGCTTTCTTTTTATTAGGTCCTTGGCATTTTCATTTACAAAACTCTGAACCCAGACGCACAGCCGTACATCTCTCCATTCCAGTCAATCAGGGACAGTGTCAGGGTCACCAGGAAACTCATCCGTACATTATACTCCCCCAGACATTCCAGTGTCCATGTATCCCATTTGACCATGTTGGTTAAACAAAGAGTCTTAACAAACGGTCTTCATTTGATGATTTACAGAAGGAAGGGACAATGTCCCAAATAGCAACAAGCTGGGGATGGCTTGGATTCCATCTTCACTCTGTCAGCAGCAGGCTCTCACAGCTATGATGCTGACATCACCCACAGGAGATGGTCAATGGGAACACACGGAGCGTTTTAGAGTTTGCCATTTTGTACATGGTGCTTTGCTAACATGGGGTCATTAAATATCATTTTGTAGATGTTACCCATCTGCCTCACCGTCATAGAACATGAGTCCTTGATCAGCCTCTCCTCCCCCTGGCAAGGCCACACATCTGGGTCATACATTCTGTGGGCTGGGGAGCAGGAGCCCCAAAGCCCATGCCCCATCATAGCATCACACTATCTGTGCTCAAGCTGGTACCAGAAAGCTCTTGAGGATACAGCAGCACCTGAGCTTAGGGCTCAGACATTCCTAATCAACTGTGAGATCTGAGATTGCTTACTGAATCTTCTATTTCCTTACCTCTAAAGCGGGGAGAGTCCACCTACTTCAAAGGGTTGATACGGGCTTTAGGAGGGCTATTACTTACAAACGACCAGTCCTGGAGCTGCCAAAAACAAACAAACAAACAAAACCCCACAAAACCTCTTACTTTTCTGTTCTATGTAGCTAGGGCATTCCTTTGAATATTCCCCAATGAAGCCCAGCCAAGAGGGAAATTAAAATTCTGGATATCTCTAAGGGTATACTAAGATTTGAATAAACACAAATAAGTTTAAAACAGTGCCACACACGGGGGGGGGGGGACCCTTATCTACTGGCCATTGTGATTTCTTAGTAACAGTTGTTGAATCGATTCTAATTGAATCTCAAATGGTCCACAGGTATCCAGAGAAAGGGACAGGGCCTCTCTCATTAGAGACAGAGTCTCCTCCTGCCCAGGACACTCCCAGGGGACATTCATGTCTCCAGAATCCACTTTCTGAGTAAAAAGTCTCAGTAGAGGCTGCCTGGATCGTTCTCAATGAGGTCCTTCCCAGGAGATTTACTGGTTCTCATTTCTTCCCTTGGTATTCCTGAGAGGCATGTGTGTGATGATATTATTTCATTTTTCAGGGGTAAGATGGTGTTGAAAGAAGAGAAATTTCTCTTTTCCATTTGTAATTCTTTTTTGTCTTCGACCGAGGCCATGTACAAAATGACAGAGTAAATAGAAAAGAGGGGTCTGAGGCCCCATGAGCACAGCGAGAGTCCATAGAAAGGCACCATGATCTGTGTGGCTGCTGCAGCCTCTGCATAAGACATGGCCGTAGGTCAGCAGTCCCCCACCCCAGCCCAGGGAGCTTATCAGAGTACACATAGCCATTTCACAAGGCTACCAAGCAATATTTTTTCCATATTAAAGTTTTGAGAAGCTATATTCTAGTGGATACAGTGAGTTTGAGGACTGTGATATCTGGTGTTTAATCCTTGCTTCACCGTTCATTTGCTACATGACCTTGGAAGATGTGTAGAGTCGGAAGTTTCTGTCCCAGCCAGAAACTCTCCAATGCGGAACAGCCACCTCCCAAATAATTGACTCAGAGGCTTAATAGTATAGTAAATGCTGGGCCAGTAGCTCAAACATATTACTATCTAGCTCTTACACTTAAGTTAACCCATAATTCTTGTCTATGTCTAGCTATATGCCTTGGTACCTTTTCTCGGTGCAGCCTTCTCATCTTGCTTCCTCAACAACTCACTGGCGCCCTCTTTTCTCCCATTTCTAGTCTAGTTGCTTATACTTCCTGCCTGGTTATTGACCAGTCAGCATTTTATTAAACCAAAATGAGCAAAAGATCTTTACAGTATATACAAGAGCATTATCCTGCAAATGTGCTTATCATTTCTAAGCCTCTATGTCCTCCAAACAATTGAGGGCAATCATAAGACTCTTCTCAGCAGGTTTGAGGATTTGCACCATGTATGTAGAAGTGTTTTGTAATGAACTCATGGCTACATGAGTATAAGATTATTTTCTTTCTTTTCATAGTACACACTTTTTCCAAGTAGCTTGGGGTCTATGGTCTACTTTAAGAACAGGAGCCAGCTGAGTCTATTCATGTTAGATGACAAAGGATACAACTCCCTCTTTGGTGTAGACAGAGTCCTCTTCATGTTTACCTACACTCTCACAGGGACCAAGCACAGGCAGTTTCACTATGTTAGTTAAACTGTCAATAAATCTTCTGGGATACCTGCCAGATGAACACTGACCAAATAATAAAGAGAAATTCTTTGGGCAAAGAATGTACTCTTTAGGAACACATGATCTGCCTTTGAATTCTGACTCTGCCATTCCTTAACTATGATGCTGGATGCATCAGTTCAGTTTTTCAAACATTGTTTCTTCATCAATACAATGAAAAGGAAATACAGACTGAGCCAGATAGTGGAAAGGATGCTGTAATAGAGTATGTGCAATGTTCTGGATCAGTGGCTGCCACACATGCTCACTGAGTAATGCTAGCATCAGGGATCACTGTTATAGTTAATAAGGGTTATGATGATCCATTACAGATGCATATTCTCCAGAGAAAAGAAAAGTTTTCCTAGGCAAGTATTTCAGGCCTAGATGCTTAGTAGAAACATCCAGTCATTAATGCACACATTTTATTATTGTTTATTATTGTATACATTTTATTAGACATCATCTTATGGAAGAATTCTTTTTGTGGTAGAAAGGGTATATCCTACACTTTGAAAGTACATGCTCCTCTCTACTCTCAGATTCCGGACTGTGTCAAGTTTCAGGGGATAGAGGCAAGGAAAGTACTCCAGAGCAGAATCTATTTTTTTCCACAGGAGAAGAAAATACCCTAAGTGGATAGAAGAGCACTGAAAGATGATGTAGAAGTAATTAGGGACAGGTCTGGGACAGAGCATGGATATAGTCCCTCACTACAAACCTCAGTGAGCCTTGGTTTTACATTCTTTCAGTAGTTAGCAACCTCCAGATGTTGGGATGATGCACCAGAGCAGCAACTGTGAAGCAGCCACCCAGAGAGCTTCTCAGATACACAGATGGATGCTGGCTTAGAGACTCTAAGTCAGCATCACTCAGAAGCTGCACATTTCTATGTTTCTGGCACAGGTGGGAGAAACCTCTACTACTCAGTGAAGTCACAAATTGCCCGTGATCACACAGCGTAACAGCATTTAGACTTAACTCATGCCTTTTGTACACAGCTCATCCCATCTCTACAGTGCCACAGCTCGGCCCCTTCCCTGTAACCCAAGTCTCCTGACTCTTACTTTTGTAATCATAGTAAAACACATGGTGGATGATGGATGGGTGAATGGTTGGATGGATGGAGGTATAGGGATAGATGGATAAGGGATGGAGGGATGGATGGATGGAGGAATAGAGGGATGGATAGATGGATAGATGGGAGGGTGGATGGATGGATGGAGGGAGGGAGGGAAGGACGGAGGGAGGGAGAGAGAGAGGAAGGGAAAATGGATGGATGGATGGGAGGGTGGATGGATGGATGGATGGATGGATGGATAGATGGGAGGGTAGGTGGATGGATGGATGGATGGATGGATGGATAGATGGGAGGGTGGATGGATGGGAGGGTGGTGGATGGATGGATGGGAGGGTGGATGGATGGATGGATGGGAGGGAGGGTGGTGGATGGATACTCCATAAACATAGGGTATGTAAGGCTGGAAGTCAGAAACTGTCTCTACTTCTCATAGCTATGGATCCTTGGGAGAGGCTGAGCTTCAGTTTATTCTGGGACACAGGCCAAAGCTTTCTTAGTACTATAGAAGGGGAAATGAGCTATGAAGGCAGAAGGCATGAGTTCAAGTGACAGCAAGAGGCCTTGCAAGGCATCGTATGTTGAAACATTTTGCCACCAGTTGGTAGCACTGTGTGGGAGGCTGTGGAACCTTTAGGAGGTGGAGCCTTGCTAGAGGAAGTGGGTCACTGGGGATAGTGGGCCTTGGTGTTTGGAGCCTGGCTTGCTTCCTGTGTGGCCTCTGTTTCCTGTTCTGCATAGTTGGGAAGATGAGAGAAATCCCAGCTGCACACTTCAGCCACCAATCCTTCTCCACCGTGGTGGACTGTGTCCTTCCTTAAGATGCTTCTTGTCAGGAGTTTTGTCAGAGCAACAAGAAAAGTTGCTAATACAAAGACCAAAAGACAGGCTTAGCTACAAATATGAAATTCACACTTTCTAATTTTTCCAGCTAGAGACATGTCCCCAGTCCACACTGTTCTTCCCCCATGATGTGGAATTCCCTAGAGAGATCCAGGAGCTCTTCACATGCACATCGACACTGCTTTTAGAGACACAATTCCATATGAGTTCTCTACAAAAGCAGTTGGGTCCAAATGACAGAGCAGAGGCCATCGGGATACAGAGAACTGCTAAACATCACTAGTCACAGCTAAAGAGCCATAAGACGTGAGGACATCTTCTGGGACTAAGTCCTGTGGTCTTTCAACTGTCTCTGCCATCTCCTCCCACAGAGGACTATCTCACATGGAACCCCAAAACCACCCTTGACAACTTTGAGGAGGAGACATCCACGATTAAAACTAACTTGGCCCCATACATTAGGAACTTGAAGATTATAGTTGAGAACATTGAGGTTTTCAATTCCTTTGTGCCTATATCCCGCTGTCTAAGCATGTGTGGGGGCTGGCACGATGGCTCACACCTGTGATCCCAGCACTGTGGACCTGAAAATGGGGGATCACCAGTCCAAAACCAGCCTCTGATGTTTGGCACATTTCAGGCCATCCTGACACAGTGGAAGAAGAATCAGCTCCTACAAATTGTCTTCTGAGTTTCACATGTACATGTGTGTTGTGGCAAGGCATGCATGCATAGTACACGTGTGTGTACACACAGAGACACATACCGCAGACACACAATATACCATACACACACACCACACACACACACACCAAGTGTTAAAAATGTAAACTTAATTTATGTAAATGTAAATTTTTTAAAAAAAACCGTTTTAAAGAGTTAGATGGGCTGATGGAATTACTGGGATCCGTTTCCTTCTGAAATCATTCCTCAGGCTATACCATGAATTCTCCACCCTTCCGGCCTCCAGAAGACATTGTGTCCTGGCTTCTGGCAGAGGAGGCTTATGAGCCCATTCATTCTCACATGCTCTGCTGTTCCTAATGTACTGTCTCACAAGTAGCTTGCTGTGTGTGCTGGAAAGGAAACAATAAAATGCAGAGTGTGGCTGATGCCACCTGGGGAGTCAGGCTCTCTGGAGGTCATGTTTCCCCATCAAATCCAGCCCTCAGAGGGGCTTAGCAGGAGGACACCTGGCTTGACCTTCTGCTTTGCCACACAAAGAGCTGGGACTAGCTGGGACTAGGATGGAGAAGTGACACACTGGTGACCTCCTTTCTGTGAGAGATGTTCCTTCTCACATCAGTGCCCAGTTTCACAGACACTGCTCAGCTGTAGCTGCTCAGACTCTGGATGATCTTGAACTGGCAGACCCATGCAGCGTTGTTATTTTCGGATCCTCCGAGTAAACGCAAGTCTTCTGCATTTTTTTGTCCTTCTCTGGAGAGACTGGAGAGGATGCATTTTTCTCTCAAGTTCTTTTAGCAAATCCAACTAAACTCACTTCCCCCCAGTCATGTGGTCCCAGAATCAGGGCAGTGCCACCCCATATTTTTCAATAGATGGCTATTGTTGGATCCTTGTACGTTATTGAGGATCCCTCAGAGAATAGAACCAACAGGAGATGGAGACGAATGGGTAGATGGATAGATGGACAGATAGGTGAGAAATACTGGGTGTTAGATAGATAAATACATAAATAGATAGAAGATAGATTGACCAATGATAGAAAGATAGAAAGATAGGTAGATAGATAGATAGATAGATAGATAGAAGATAGATTGATCAATAATAGATAGGTAGGTAGATAGATAGATAGATAGATCAATAATAGGTAGATAGATAGATAGATAGATAGATAGATAGATAGATAGATAGATAGGTAGATAGATAGATAGGTAGATAGATAGATCAATAATAGATAGGTAGGTAGGTAGATAGATAGATAGATCAATAATAGATAGATAGATAGGTAGGTAGGTAGATAGATAGGTAGATAGATTGATCAATAATAGATAGGTAGGTAGGTAGATAGGTAGATAGGTAGGTAGATAGGTAGGTAGATAGATAGATCAATAATAGGTAGATAGATAGGTAGATGGATCAATAGATAGACAGATAGGCAGGCAGATAAATGATAGATGGTAGATGGCTAGAGACATACATATACCATAGATTTGTAATGAATTGGTTTATAACCATAATATGACTCTGCCAAACCTAACTGCTATCACTCACAGAAATTCCTTGTTCTCATGGGAAGGTCACCTTTGGTTCGATTCACACTTTCTACTGATTGGAATATGTAGAGCAATTGACTTTACTCAGTTTAAAGATCCTCAGCCAAAAATACCCTCCCAGATATACTCAGAATCACATTTGGCCAGCTATATGAGCACCGCATTCCAAACAAGGAAATACATAAATTAGCCTTCTTAGGAGAGAAATCTCAGGAGAGAGAGGAAAAAGAAAAAAACAAAAAAACCCTAGCATTCCTTTAGTATAAACTCATAATACACACTAGACCTTTCGCGGCTGCCTCCAGTGTTAGGCATGTGGTAGGTCCCCAGTCTGGCTAACTCAAAAGACTGTTTCTTATTCTCTGTCTTGTCTTGGATAATCCTAAATGTGGTCTTCTCTCAGAAAGGCCATCAAGCAACACAGAATTGGACAACAACAAAAGCCACCGTACTACTTCCAATAGATGTCTGTGCCATACAGCCCTGCTGAGAACTACAGAGAAGGGGTGAATACATCAGACCTCACTCAACAATTCTACCCATAAGTTCCTGCCTGTTGTCCTGGCATCACCACCCTTGGAAGAGCTCACATGTCCTGCATGAAGGAACACAGAGAGAGCTGCATAGGGTAAGTTATGAAGAAGAAACTTTGCTTTATCTCCCTTGATTCTTCAACCTGAGGAGGCTCAGCGCCCGCCTGCCCTGTGTAAACCCTAGTGACTTGCCAAGCCTATGTCTCAGGCCTCCAGGACCCTGAATATCATATAGTTGATTTGAATCCAGAAAGTCATCAAGAAGCTGAGAAGTGCTAAAATGGGATCCTCCACAGCCACACTCCTGATTTGGCATGCAACCCTCAAGGGATTCCTGTTCTGGGCGCTGAAGGAGATGGGACCTGGGGTATCATTAAACCTCATTCTGGGAGCCCTGGTCAGCATTTGGAGTCCTGGGAATGCAATGTGCTGGCTTCGACTTTCAAGGGGTTCCTATCTCTCTGGCCTGGACCAGAGAGATGGAGTCCAGAGAGAAGGGTCCCAGGTGGGAAGTAATTGCTACAGACTTCCAATAATCTTTTACTTTGAGAAATAAATCAAAGGGGATGTAAAAATGGCTAAGAGAGCTTTTGATGCCTGGGCAGAGGACCAAGGCTTGGATTCCAGCACCCACATGATGCCTTACAATTGTCAGTGACTCTAGTTCTAAGGGATCTGACATCTTTTTCTAGTCTCTACAGGCACCAGACAAACACACAGTATGTGTACATACATGAGAGTGCCCTCTCACACACACACAAATAAACCTTTATTTTTTCTTCTGAAGCTACATATGATGGCGTAAGCTTGTAATCCCAGCGCTCAAGAGACAGAGGTAGAAGGATCAGGAGTTTGAAGCCAGACTTGCCTGCATAGTAAGTTCCAGATCAGCCTGGGCCACATGAGACCCTCTCTCAAAAGTAACAAAGAAGGGATAAAATGAAGGAAGAAAAGGAAAGGAAGGAATAAAGGATTATTATCAAGAAAAATTGTGTGTGTGTGTGTGTGTGTGTGTGTGTGTGTGCGCGCGCACACACGTGCGCATGCACTCATGCTCAGAAGTCTGCCTTGAGTGTCATGACTCAGGGGGTTACCACTGTTTATTTGTTTTTGAAACAGGGCCTCTCATTGGCCTGAAGTTCACTAGATGATTTAGCTGGCTGGTTGGCTGGCTGGCTACTAAATCCCAAGGATACCCCTACACTCATCTCCCAGGCCTGGTATTACACACATATGTGGGACCATCATGTTCAGCCTTTTACATGGGGTCTGAGGATCAGCCTCAAGTTCTTACTCTTCTATGGGAAATGCTTTACTGACTAAGCCATCTTGCCAGTCCAATCTGCACTTTTAAAACAGGTGACCAGAAGGTTTTCTGAACAGTGGCTATCCTCACCCTTTTCAAACACTACCCACATCTGCTTAGAGACAGCTTTCCAGGTGTGATCCTCAGATCCTCAGATCCATCCTTCTGGACCTCAGCAGAGGTGTGCGTGCTCACTGATGAGGCCCAAACATCCAAAGACCCTGAGAACATTTCAAACCAACCAGGCTGGAACAGTAGATGAGGTGTCAGGTCCTCAAAAACTAGATTCTGCAAATTTACCAGGAAGCCATTTGTACAAGTGACACAGTTAACATGCCACCTTGCAAACTATGACAGATCAGTTGGCCACTGTCACCCTGGGGGTCTTGTGTGATTCTTTCCTTTATGTGTTGAATTTTTGAGCATCTCTGTCTAGGATAGTATGCTGCTCTCACTTGAGTGGAGGAGATGGATTAAGTGGTTCAGCTCTGGAGCTGAAGGAGAAGCATCCAGCCAAACAACAAAGCCAGCCACTCCGTAGGGCTGGTGCGGTGGAGCTGAACTTGCCGCTTTGACAGAGTTGACTTTAAGGCGACCTTCAGGGGTGCTTCTTAGCAATGTACACTGGGCAATCGCTGGTAAATCTTTATTAATTTTAATTGGCGGCACCCATTTATAAGAACCATTAAAAAGGATAAATTGAGCCCATCCGGCGTAATGTCTTTTGTTAATTAGTTTGTCAGCACTGTTTTAATATCCCCTAATGACTTCATATTTCAGACCTGACATTAAAGGAGACGCTGTGAGAAAGGAAATGGTCTTATCACAGTGTACTGGACCGTTTTTCTTTTTTGAACAAAAAGTGTCCTTCCAAATGCTGACCAAGGTTAGATGTCATTTAATTCGCAAAGGTAGATGTGTGGAGACTTCAGAGGCCCCTAATTCTGTACCAGAGTCCAACTACCCCAACCTATTTCAACTTGTCCTTTCTTCCAAATACCTAAGATCCCCCCAACATACTCATTCATTTCTTCTTTGCCTCTTTCCTTCATTTGTTCAACAGACATTTACTAAGTTCAGTATCAGAGAGATCGGTTGCACTGATGTCAAGCAAAACTCAGATACTTTCAGGGCAGGAAAAAGAACTAGAAGTTTCTCAATTTCCCTGAAGGATTTTTCCCACTAATTCAAAGCTAACAGTGGGTGCGGGAGTGTGGGATGCTGAGAGGCAGGAATAAACAGCTCAGAAGGATGAGAAAGACAGAGAGATAGGGTGTTCTTGCCTCCTGGGCCAAGCTGATTTGCTGGAAAAGCAGATAAAAATCCAAAGTGATCTCAAGGTGGTCCATCTCCTATAGTAGAAGTGGGAGACAGGCAGAGGTTGTGGGGAGAAAATCATGTTTGGAACTCAGAGTCCACTGCTTTGCCAACTTTCCCTTCATGGGCCGTCAAAAGAAAGTAAGCTGTGCTTGAGTGTAAGGAAAATGGTCACACCTGTCACTATCTGCTCTGCACGTCCTAGGACCACTGAAATGAAGTCAGTAGCACCAGGGCCCTCAAAGAGGGAGGAAGGTAGTAGGTGTTAAGTGGGCTTCCTGGGCCCCGGTCTGCTGGCCTCTGGCAGTTGTCTTTGCTTAGAGTAAATTTATACAAGATATTGCCTAACTCTGAGTGAATTACCCTCACCCAAAAAAGGCAATTAGAAATTGTAGCTTAGCCACAGTTGACATGAAAAATGAGAGATAAAATTTCCCCCAACTCCCAGTTACAAGCTCTTTGTCATTGCTGTGATGAGATAAAAATAATGTTGATCTAATCACAACTGACAAGCAATTGGCAGCAAAATATATGAAAAATTATCAAGAAGACTGTTTGAAGTGTGTATTTACATCTGCTATTACTCACTGCAAACTTTGCCCAAAGCATATTCTGTGCTTGAGATTGTAACTAATGTGTATAGCACTCATTTATGCTTTATAGATAGACAGAAGACACAGAGGTGCGTGCATGTCCTCAGAAATTATTTATGACAGGGTTTGCATGCATAATCATATATCCAGAGATTCACACACACACACACACAAGCATAAGATCAAGTACTTAATTCTCTGGATCTGTAAAACAGAATTGCACCTACTTTGTAGAGATGTTTGTTTCTATGGGAACATGTGGGATGTAAAGTGCCCACCACAGAGCCTGGCACTGGATAGGGAACATCATAGAAGTCACCATCACTATCACACCACCATCATCTTCACAAATATCACCATCATCATCCTTTTTACACAATTCTTATTGATTTGGGGGTATTTCATATCCTGCACCCCAATCCTGCTTGCTTCCTAGGTCCTCCATATCTGCTTCTCACCCCTGAAGCATGCCCCTCAAAAAAAACTCATAATGAATTAAAAACAAAACAAAAAACCCACTTCAATCCTCCATTTTTCTAATACCTCTTCATTCATCCTGATGACATCAGGAGCTTGGTGTGTCATGCACTGTGCCCTTTTGTCCAATCAGCCTCACCTGCAAAATGTTCATGGCAATGAGTCATTGGTCTGGTTCATGTCCTCTGGCACACCTCTATCACTGGGCCCTCACTGAAACTCCTTTCTGACAGCCGCTGTCTCTCGGAGTCATGAACCAGCCCCTTCATATGTTCCAGTAGGCCATAGATGGGCAATTGTTAGGGTGGACCTACCCGGTGCTCAGGGTGTGGGTTTGAATGGTAGCTGAGATAGTCAGTCTGGCCCACTAGGACCACCCTCCTCAGGCAAGGAGCGGAGCCAGCTCTCCCACACCTGTGGCATCACCTTCATTATTCTGGCCAATATCTTCAGTACCACTATCATCATTTCCATCATCACACTCATCCTCACCAGCGCCTTCATCACATACCCTTAAAAGGTATATGATCCACTTCGGTGCGGTGTGCAGGAATTGACTCACACACTCAAAGGGAGTGATGGGCATTCCTGTGGAGTTTCAAGCTCTCTGGGTATGATGTTCCAGGATGTTCCCATCCCTCTTTGTTGTGAATACTAGAGAGCGGAGCTCCACAAATCTAGTTCTAGGGCAAGAAAGTCTAATGGGAAGAATTTCAGATGTACGCTAGACAGCCATTGCTTTATGCGAAGATGGACAATTTAATTGCCTAGAAACGGAAAGTAAAATTCTCATTTATCTTATCCTGCATTCCACTTTTTATGCCTGAAATAGCAGCTTGGAGTTGTAATTCTTGAGTTCTTACAGGCTTCTCTGTATTAAATTGCTCTGTATTAAACTGTTCCTGCTGGAATGTTCTAAATCCCAGCTGATATCTCCAGGGACATTTACTTTTGAGAATAAGATACAAGAAAACAAGCTAGGGGTGATGGCACACACCTTTAGTCACAGCACTCGGAGGCAGGTGGATCTCTAAGTTTAAGTTCAGCCTGGTCTACGGAGCAAGTTCCAGCACAGCCAGAGCTACATAGAGCAACCTCTAGAAAAGAAAGGAAGGGGGGGGGAGAGGGGGAGGGGGGAGGGGGAGGGGGAGAGGGGGAGGGGGAGAGGGGGAGGGGGAGGGAACAAAAAGTTCTGGGGCTGTAGTTCCTAGGTAGAGTGCTCCCTTGCTTAGTGTGCTTAAATCCCTAGGCAGCAACAACCCCCCCCCAAAAGGCTGAGGTTGTGGGGTTGTGGGGTTGTGGGTAACCAGCTATGTAGAATAGGGGAGCCAAGGGGCCTGAAATTCCAGGTAGGAGAAAGAGGGAGCCTTAGAATCTCTCTAGTGCTACCCACCCCCAGCTCCACTGAGACCATCCTTCCTGTAGGAGGGAATTCTTAGCCTTTGAATATCCTTTCCTTCCTTCAGCTTTTCTCCCTCATTCTCTGTCTTTCTTCCTTGGTGTAAGCATAACACATAGAAACACTCATATGCACATGTGCACACAGAGAGAGACAGCCACAGAGACACTTCTGAATTCTAAAAACAAGATAAGGGCCCAGACCAAACTGGACCCAAATTGAAAGACAGCAATGTTTCATGGGTTTTTTTTGTTGTTGTTGTTAATTCTTAGCATAAAGAGATCATCACTTAGATTTACCAATGACACACAGTAATAATTTATGCACTGTTTTTAATTTTTAAAAAGTCTCTGTGTGTGTATATGTGTGCGTGTGCGTGTGCGTGTGCGTGTGCGTGTGTGTGTGTGTGTGTGTGTGTGTGTGTGTGTGTGTGTATGTAGCTCATGAATGCTGTAATACACATGTGGAGGTCAGAGTGTAGCTTGCATTAATTGATTCTTTCCACTATTTGGGACCCAGGTCTGAATTCAAGTTGTCAGGTTTGCCAGCAAGTACTTTTATCTACTAAGCCATTTCACCCGTTATGGCTCAATGGTTAAGAACGCTGACTCTTCTTCCAGAAGATCTGGGTTCAATTCCCAGCACCCACATGGCAGCTCACAACTGTCTGTAACTCCAGTTCCAAAGGGCCGGACACTCTCACACAGATATATTTGCCTAGCAAGATACTAATGCACATAAAATAAACATAAATAAATTATCTTTTTAAAAAGAAGAGGCCCATAGCCTTCCCATCCCTGGAGTGGCCCAGTTTAACTTCCCAGTGGCTTCCAGATTTAGCCAGGCCTGAAGGGAAAGATTTCAGCCTCCATTGCTTGACATGGGAACACACACACTGGATGAACAAAACTACCTGGTGAGAGCCAGTGTCCAGCTCCTAATGATAGCGCTATTTGAAGCATCACACTATGGCAGTGAAAAGGAGAATTTGGAGGTTTTGGCTCTGTCAGTGGAAATATTGAAATAGAAATCAAGATTAACCATGAAGACGTACACAGGGCTCAGTACGTGCCCCAGAACCCTTACATCATCGCAACAAAGACCCCATCCAATGATGTGCTTGTTTTTGACTACACTAAGCATCCTTCTAAACTAGACCCTTCTGGAGAATGCAACCCAGATCTGTGGCTCTGTGGACATCAGAAGGAAGGTTATGGTGCTTCTCGGGATCCAAATTCTCAGCGAGCACTTACTTAGTGCTTCAGATGAGCACACCATCTGCCTACGGGACATCAGTGCAGTTCCAAAAGAAGGAAAGTAGTGGATGCAAAGACCATCGTCACGGGGCACAGGGCACACAGTAGTGGAGGGCAGTTCCTGGCATCTGCTCCATTAGTCTCTATTTGGGTCAGTGCTGATGAGCAGAAACTTATGACTTGGGATACGCGTTCAAACAATACTTTTGAGCCAAGACACTCAGTCAGTGATCACACTGCTGAAGTGAACTGCCTGTCTTTCAATCCTTCTAGTGAGTTCAGTCTTGCCACAGAACTGACAAGACTGCTACCTTTTGGGATCTGAGAAATCTAAAAACTCAAGTTGCATTCCTTCGAATCACATAAGGATGAAGTATTCCAAGTTCAGTGGTCACCTCACAATGAAACTATTTTGGCTTCTACCATAGGCTGAACATCTGGGATTTAAGTAAAATTAGAGAAGAACAGTTTCCAGAAATGCAGAAGACCGCCCACCAGAGCTATTGATTACTCATGGAGGTCACACTGCTAAGGTGTCTGCTTTCTCCTGGAATCCCAGTGGACCTTGGATGATTTGTTCTGTATCAGAAGACAGTACCATGCAAGTGTGGCAGGTGGCAGAGAACATTTATAAGATGAAGAACCTGAAGGAACTGTGGATCCAGAAGGACAAGGATCCTCGACGCGTCTGCATGTGGGATTTAGACTCCCTTGTTTTCCTGGACTCTGAGATAGATTTAACACTGGTTTGAGACACAGACTTTGTTCATTTATCCAGCTACAATAATGCCACCAACAACGTCATTAGCCCAAACATGGGTGTTTTCTAAATCTTAACTAGGAGCTTAATTCAGCATAGCTACTTATACTTCAAATTTTCTTTACTAATTTTCTAATAACAAACCAGTTCTAAAATAGTTTCATAAATGGGGCATATTGTGTGTGATCATTTTTCTTCTTAAACTATATCCCAAAGGTTTTCAGATTCTCAAGTAAGAGGCCAGAGTGGATAAAGAATAGAGCCGCATAAGGTAGGTGTCTGAGCCATAAGTATAAATATTGCAAGATGTCATTTTTATTTGGGGAGATTCCGTCATAGATTTTAAGATCCTCACACCTGGCTTTCCAGGATGCACGTTTTTCTATGTAAACCAGACTCTTGGTTTCTTTAGTTAAGATTACACATTCCTCTTCCCCTTGTATTTTTGCTCATTAGTGTATTTCTTGAGCTGTTTCCAAAGTACTCTTTTCCTTTCTGTGAAATGGTTTGATGTTTGTTGTTGTTTTTTAAAAGATTGGGATCACCAAGTTGTAATGATATTTCGTGTATGCTCTAACAAATGAAGCTTTTCAGAAGATCAGAGGGTAGAGACATGGCAACGGTGGCTCACACCTTTGATCCCAGCACTAGGGAGGCTGAGACAGGAAGTGACACGCTGGGCGGAGAGAGGAATATGAGGTGGGAAGGGACAGAAGCTCAGTGTTTTCAGTTTGAGGATTCATGGAGACAGGCGCTTCCCTTTTCAGCTGAGGAGATGGTGAGGTGAGAAGCAACTGTGGCTTGTTCCTTTCTCTCTCTGATCTCTCAGCATCTACCCCAATATCTGGCTCTGGGTTTTTATTAAGACCACTGAGGATTTGTGCTACATAAGATGTATGTTTTTACTGACAATTGTATCACTGTCGAATTGAGAAAAAGTGAGTTCTAGTTTGTATTTGTTTTTAAAACTAAATTAATCCTTGATTAGAGTTGCTTTTTTAGGGGTTAGTCCTTGGCTACCAACTACAGTGTGATGCCATCTCCACTTGGGTTGATCTGTCTCACCATCAGGGCTATTACTCTCCATGACTAACTGGGTATGTGCTTATAATGAAATAAACTGATTTTCCATTTTCTTAAAAAAATTCTTTGTGACACAACTTCCTTTTAATGTCAAAACCAAATGTATATGTCAGCTATCATAACTTCCATCCAGTGCATGGTAAAAGTCTTGGCAACTCAGCAAGTTAAGGGAAACAATATATGGAGATAGGAAGGGAACACTTGTGTCTGGATTGATTTTAATAAATCAAAAAAAAAGAAATCTAAAAATACAAAATATAAAAAATTTAAAAAGATAATAAAAGAAAGGGCAAATCTGTTGATGGTTTGAAAGTGGTAAAAAGGGGAGAACTCGTGTAATCTGAGATCTCACCACAGAGATCTGAGGAAGCATTTTGAGTGGTTGCACACACACCGGGATGGGTCATAAAACGGTGAGGCTGGTCTGCCACAGCTGCGTGTTATCCTTGTAATGAAGCACTTCCATATGATGATTCCCTCCTAACGTGGGAATAAATGAGAATAAGTAGGAGTATCGCACGCAGCTGGAGCTGAAATTCCTGCTCTAGATCTGAACAGCAGCCTTCCTAGGTGAGGCAGTAGAGAGATAAGGAGAGGAAACCAGGCTCCTACAGGACTCCTGTGACCCTGCAGGCTGAAGGGAGCAGGGCAAAGAGCAGCTGTCCTGGACCACACCTCCAGTGCACAGGTGGACGATATCCAGAGTGTAGTGGTGAAGAGGGTGTTGTGTGGTGTGTGTGTGTGGGGGGGGTGGAGATCAGCAGAACTTGCCCAGTGTGGGTAATAGGGATGTGTTCCTTTTGAAGGGCTGTCCCTTGCTCCAGAGGTTATCCTCTGCACCCCCAAACCCCAGGACATTGATCTGGAATTCAGCCTTCATTGCTGCCTACCGCCCATTTCACTACGGTGCCTAAGAATCAAAGGGCAGTCGGGAATGCTCCCACAATCCATCTTCCTTTTTACCATATACTCTAAGAAAGTGCTCCAGCTAGCCTCCGTCCTTGCTGCCTGACGTCTAAAGGCAGAGACAGGATCTAATTATCAGTTAACAATTTTACCCCAAAGTGCACCCTGGGGGCCTGGCAAAGCTACAGGCAAAATTTTGATGCAACTAACTATAAATGCAAGAGCTGCTCTGCTCTCCCTATCCCCAACCTCTTTATATGATTAGCTAAATCAGAATGTATTTCCTTTTCTTGGTTTCATATAAGTAAAACAATTAAGTGTTGTAACGGTAACACGGTTAGAACCCCCTTTTAAGGAAGGTGGGTGGAAAAAAGATGCGCGCAAAAGAGCAGTACATATATCTACCGCCAGGTGGCGGGCTTCCTGCCTTAGTCCCTGACTATTCAATTTTAATAGAGAAACGATTCCCAACCATTACTCTAGTCTTCCAAAGTACCCAGCACATACTCTAGTTTCTCTTCAGATCGTAAAAATTGTTCGCTTTTACCAAAGTCTCAAACTCGCTTAAGCCCTTAATAGGGTGTTTCTATTCTGGTTTATGTTTTAGTCTGCCAAATCTCACATTTACAGAAGACAGTGCCCAAGGTCGGCAAAGCCCACGTTTACAAGTTCTCCCGAACCAATCCTATTTTCTGTAATTTCATCCTATTTATGGAAAAATAAATAAATAAGTAAACTTCCCCAAACCAGCGGACAGAGAGGATGGGTGTGTGTGCTCGAGTTTCTGAAAAAAAATGCAGTTCAGTGTTAAGATGTCTGTGACACTGCGGGAGAGCCCCATAGACAGCGGGACTCTAAACCCATTGCTGTCTTGGAGGTCTGTGTGAGGTTGGTTAATCCTTGGCTACACAGCATCTTAAAGTCTGGGATTCCTTATTGAGCTTCTGCTCAACACCCCTCACCCACAAACATATAATTAAAATTTTAAAAATGCTTTAGAGCACCAAGTTGGTTGAAGTAAATTAGAGGCTTTGCAAAAAGCTGGGTGTCTTTAGCTGGGAACCTGCTTCCTGGGCTTCTTGGCTGTCTTCTTCATGGGAGTATCTATAATAAAACATCATTGTGGGCAGAGAGGGTTGGATTCATACCATCATCTAAATCCCTAAGTGAAAAATACAATAAAAAAAATACCTAGCAGAGGGACTAAGAAGATGGTTCAGGGGTAAAGTGCTTACTGTTTAAGCATGAGGACCTGAGTTCAGATCCAGCATCAATATAAACAGCCTGGCATGCCTCTAATCGGGGCCCTAGTGAGGGAGGGTGGCTGGGGCTCTAGCCAATCTTTGAACTACAGGTTTAGTGAGAAATCCTGTCTCAAATGCTGTGGTGGAAAGCAATTCAGAGAGACCCCAGATATCAACCTCTGGCCTACACACACACACACACACACACACACACACCCCAAAACAAAGACCCCCTCAGGACACTGTCTTCCTTTCCTAGCAATATTATTCATCCATATAGGAACAGATTGCCTTCATATGCTTTAATCAAAACAATATATCACAAGAGATTGGTATGAAAATCCATAAGCCATATATAAAAGAGGTTTTCAAAATGTAAAATAATATCAACACTGATGTGTCTCTATTATGAAAAAGTTGTTGCTTAAGTAAATATGTAAATTATAAATTTTTACACTTATATGTATATAATTTGTATATGGTTAAATTATTTCAATACATCCTAATAAGGATTTGAATTTTCATTTATAGTTTCTAGTATAATTGGGCAAATATCAAAATGTTTTACTTAAACTAAAGGTCCTATAGGCTGTCTCTCATTGCTTTTCTAGAATATAAAGAGGCCTTAAACCAAATGGTTTAAAAACTATTTTAGGAGTTTAATAAAATAACTCTTGTTACTTATGATACACTCTTCAAGCAAAATCTTACATTTATGGATATTAATTCAGCATTATCTACTATGGCCAAATTAACAGATACTCCCAGGCATCTGATATTAGGAAATTGTTCAATTATAAATCTCCCTTGGGTCTGAGGAAGTGGATCAATAAATAAAAAGCTTGTCACACAAGGATGAGTACCTGAATTCAGATCCACAGCATCCATATCAACAGGTGGATTCTGCTGAGTGTGGTGGTACCTGCCTTTTATCCCAGCACTCAGGAGACAGAGGCAGGCAAATCTCTGAGTTTGAGTCCAACCCGCTCTACAAAGTGAGTTCCAAGATAGCCAGAGATATACAGAGAAACCCTGTCTGCAAAGCCCCCCCAAAAAAATAAGGTCAGGTGCAGCAGCACATGCTTGTAACCTCAATACTGGAAGGATCCTGGAGGCTCGCTGCCCCTCAGTCTCGCTAACTGATGAGTTTCAGGTTCACTGACAGACACAGACTCATAAAAATAAATGTTATCCATTAGCCTACTGGGATTGCATATGTAATTATGTAATACTGTCTCAAAGAAAGAAAGAAAGAAAGAAAGAAAGAAAGAAAGAAAGAAAGAAAGAAAGAAAGAAAGAAAGAAAGAAAGGAAGGAAGGAAGGAAGGAAGGAAGGAAGGAAGGAAGGAAGAAAAAGAAAGAAAGAAAGAAAGAAAGAAAGAAAGAAAGAAAGAAAGAAAGAAGAGAAGAGAAGAGAAGAGAAGAGAAGAGAAGATGAAGGACAATTGAGAAAAACACTTGACATTGACCTATAACCTCCACAAGCTTATGAGCACACATTTCTGCATGGACATATATGTACACACACACACAACCATATAGCAAAATGTAAAATGAAAAGTTCCAATTCCATACCACCACCGAATCGTGAAAGGTATGATGGAAACCTACTATGTAAAAATGAAAACAGACAGGCTGCTACATTCCCACCGGGTGCTGAGCTAGGCCTGGTTTCCTTTCGTTTGGACTAGTTAGTGGCCACTGCTATTTATCTATGTGTTCTTTAAATCTGCATTTTTAAGCTGGAGCTCCAGAGTCTTTTGCAGGAAGGAAAAGAGCCTCATTGTCCCTTTCTACTTAACAAGCCAAAAGGCTTCCCACTTTGAAAAGCTGGCTTCCTCTAGCAGACCTCAACAAAGGTGGCTGTCTCCACAGGCTCTGGGAACAACCTCTGACAAATCTGTACCAGCATGCAGCTGTTCTGGTGGCAGCCAGTCACTGAAGAAAACTAGTTCTACAGGCGAAGTCCAGAGGCCTTTAGCCTGTCCGTCCCCAGACAAGGGAGCTTTTTGAATGGGCAAAACTAGGTCTCCCCTTCGGCAGGAGACCCTCCCACCTCCCTTCTCATCTGCTCTGGCCCTGCCACAGATGCACACATGCACACATGCAAACATGCACACATGCACACACACACACACATGCACACATGCACACATGCTTGCTTCATGGTTGTACTCATGAACTCTTTCATGCTGCTTCTGGGGATTCAAAGGGTAAACACTGCAGAAAAATCTACTCCCAACATTGTTTCTTCCCTCCACTAACTGTGCCCCCCCATGTACATTTTTTAAAAAAGGACTAATTCTAAAGGACCAGTGGTTTTATTATATTACAGAGTCCTGGGATGGTCATGAGGTATGAAAGAAATACACTCAAAGAAAAGAATAGTTTTATTCAATCTATGGCAATTGGGAAGGTCTCAGGTTTGGAGAGAGGGAGAGAAGAGAGACTGGTGTTGTGAGGGTCAGCAGGAGAGGCATAGACAAGTCTCACTTTGGAGCCAGTGTGCTGAGCCAGGCCACTTCTTTGCAATGTCTTTGCCTGATTTGAAGCAGAGAATGCAAATAAAGTTCAACACGGCCAACAAGAGGTTAGCCAGACACCAGCCTTCTCTGTAGCTGGATTTGGATGGGTACTGAGAGTGAAGGCTCTGGAGATTCCAGCAGAGGAGCCTCCTGGAGATTAGCCAGAGGGTTCTAGGCAGAATGGGGTGGTGTAGAAGCAGAGGCTTCCTTATCATATAACCTTTGTGTGTACACAAGTATGCATGTGTACATATGTGTGCACAGGCCAGGGGTTGATGTCTAACGTCCTCCTCATCACTTCCCACCTTACTTTAATTTTTTTTTATTTTGTTGTAATATGTTTTATGTGTACAGATGTTTTGTCTGCACATATATCTATGTACCACATTCATTCCTGGTGCCCACAGAGGCCAAAAGAAAGTGTCAGATCCCCTGGAACTGGAAATACAAACAACTGTGAGCTGTCCTGAAGGTGATGGGAATCAAACCCAGGTCCTCTGGAAGTGCTTTTAATCACTGATCTATCTCTCTAGACCCTCAATTTTACTTTTGAGACATGGTCTCTCACTGAACCTGAAGATCACCAATTGGCTAGACTGGTTAGCTAGAAAGTCCAAAGTTTCTCTGCCTCTCTGGCACTCAGGTCACAGAAGCAGGCACACCCTGGCTTCTATACGGGTCCAGATATTTCATCTGTAGGCTTTCTTCCCTGCAGGGCAAGCACTCTACCTTTTCTGACCATGCCATATCCCCAGTCCCGTCATGTGACCTGGGACAGCTAAAAGTGGGTTTGTCAAAATTCAGAGACTTCCTGTCGTTTACTCCCCCTTCCTTCTCCAGAGACGGGAAAATGAGAAAGACAAGCACCCTATTCCTTCTATACCTCTCCCTCTGGACACACATGGAAAACACAACAGGTTCTGTTCTAACCTTCTGGAAAACTGCCCTCTCCTATCCCCCTGCCAGAGGATTCCTGCCAAATACTGGAAGCCATCCGGCTTTGAAGAAGGAGGGGAGGACCAGACAGCGACTAGCTATGGTCGCCATGAAAAGTTATAATTTCCCTTGGCAGCTAAAATTGCCTCCTTCCTGGCATCATCTTTGATAAAGCTGAACCTCGCAGCCTCTTTTTGCCTTTTTAACCCAGCCTGCCGGATGCAGGGACATGTTCCGTTCACATGACACGGGGTTAAAGTAGAAGAAAAGATAAGCTGTTCCAAAAATCTTTCCGCCCCTTTAGCGGCTCCGCCGACCATTTAGACCACTGACTAAATTAAAACAGCTGCCATGGGAGAAGCTTGGGCACTTTTTCCATCTGGAATCCCAGGGCTGCTGGTGGCAGGGCCGATTGGAACCACGTTCTGTTTCTGGAGACACAGCGTCCCTTGAAGCCAATAAGAATATGAGTTCTGAATGCACCACCGCCAACAGATAGGAGATGGAGATTGGCTGGGCAATGCCACGGGCACGTGGCCCTGACTTTGGGGAACTGAGTCCTGATTGTAACTCCGCAAGGGGCTTCCTTGATGTGATGAAAACAGAGACTTTAGAACTTTGCATTCAAACAGGGACACTGGAAAAACAGTTCACAGCCAACCAATCTCCGCCTCCTGCAGACATCTTTCAGCTGTGAGCGGACCTGCAGCGTCAGAGCAATGCTTGGATTCTAGTTACCACCAAAAAAAAAAAAAAAAAATTGTTAACGCTGAGTGTCCCTGTCGACACAGCAAATGAATATCCGCTACGATGCACTTAGCCAAATTCCAAAGTCTAATTAGGGACAGGGAACAATGATTTAATATAGATCCCTGTTTGCTTACAACTCCCACCATCTAATTAGGACAGCAGATTTCCAGGGCCAAGTGATGAAAGCCATCTGTCACAGCTGCTTCCTGAGTCTGCCCTCCCAGGACAGCCCTCTGTGACACCTAATATAGCAGAAGAGGTGCACCTTCTTGGTCTCAAAGCCAGTCAGTCTTCCAGCCAGAGATCAATGAACAAGTGACGAGCCCTGGGCTAGCTCATGCCCCAAACCGGATTCTTTGTTTTCTATAAAATGAAGCTGTTGGATGTGGCTTGGTGGCTCCCAAGCCTGTTTAGACAGTGGAAACTTTCGGTTTTCTTCCCAAAGAGGAAAACTTTACTATGTCTAAATAAATCTATGTCACAGGAAAGAAATGTGGAAGTGCCCATCAGTCAGACAGATGGAAGGAAGCGGCTTAGCTCTCTGTCTTAAATCCTCAAGTAGATTATTAGCCCCCACGGCCTGCAAGTATTAAATGTTTGGTAAGTGAAACAGGCCTTTCCAGGTTACCCAATCATGATAACTGTGGACCACTCAGAGATGTGCAGGTCATTTTTTTTTCAAGGCATACACATCAGTTCTGTCATGTGGAGGTTCAGCTGGCTTCCTTTTCCATCCCGAGAGAACAGATTATCTTCTACGGTCTGTTCCAGGCTTCACTGGTTCAACTTACAGTTTTTTGGTTTTTCTTTCTTTATTTTGTTTTGTTGTGCATATGGAGTAGCCCAGGCTACCTAAGCCTGGCCTAGGGCTCCTTAAGGATGTCTCTTGAAAAGGGGGGAACATGAGATAGTAACTAGCTATGGTTGCTATCCTATGTATCACTCTGTAGACAAGGATAACCCCCAAAATTCTGATTCTCCTGCTTCCCAAGGGTTAGAACTAAAGGGGCATACCACCACATCTGGGTGCCGGGGAACGAACAGCCCAGCTTCGCACATTCTGATCGGGGCAGGCAAAAGCAAACTTTCTGTTAGCTGAACTATACTCCTGGCTCTTAAACTTTATTATTATTATTTTTTAATCTTACCAATGGTGTGAAAGCCACACCAGCTCACCAGAAACCATACTTTGAACTGTGCTCTTTCCCGGGGCTTGCATTATGCAGTGAGGCGATCTCCCGCCCGATGCTGGGTGATGCAGTGAGCTACAGCCTCCCGGTCCACTAGGAGCCCTTGTGAGAAAACAACTGATCCTGTTTGTGTCGGGCAATCTGGAGTGCAGGCTACCTCCTTAGCTCTTATTTTCAATTTGACACAACCTGGGGTCACCTGATGTCTTAGCTACTTCTCCGGTGCTATGGAGAGATATGATGGCCAAGGTAACTCAGAGAAGAAGGATTTATTAGGCCTACGGTGCCACAGGGTGAGTCCAAGATCATCATGGTGGGGAGCATGGCAGCAAACAGGCGGGCAGACATGGAGCTGGAGAGCCATCTGTGAGCTTACACCCATATGTGAAGGTAGAAGGCAGAGAGAGAGAGCTAGCACACTAACTTTAAAACCTCAAAGGCCATCTCCTCCAACATGACCACACTTCTAATCGTTGTCAAACAGTTCTACCAGCTGTTCTACCAAATATATGGGGGAGGGGGTGGGGGGGGAGATTCTCATTCAAACCACCACACCTAGACTGAGGGAACCTGAACTGAGGAGTTGTCTCCATCAGATTGGCCTATAGGGAGGCATTTCATAAATGCTGATTGATGTGGAAGTGCCCAGCCCACTATGGGCAATAGGTACCATGCTTAGGTACATGGCCCTGGGCTATATAAACAGTCAAGTAAGCATGGGTCAGCCAGCCAGCCTTCCTTCATGGTTTCTGCTCCAGGCTCCTACCTTGAATTCCTGCCTCAACTTTCTTCCGTAATCGACTGTGACCTGGAGTAGTAAGCTGAAATTGACCCTCTCTTCCCCTAAATTGCTTTTAATCGTAGTGTTTGGAGCGCAAGCACACTGTCATTTGTGATTTTGCACCATCATATTTACAAAGTGCCCATCTCTATGTCCTGTGACCACATGAGTATTCTGGCCTTTTATTTTCAGTACCAGTGTTCATTAAACCTCAGGGGTGTCCAATTGGGGTTTTTTTGTTTTGTTTTGTGTTTCTCTGTGTAACAGTCCTGGCCATCCTGTAACTCACTTTGTGGACTAGGCTGTCCTCGGACTCACAGAGATCTGCCCGCCTGCTGCCTCTGGGGTGCTGGTGTGATGTACCACCATACCAGGCTACACAGTTGTTCGTTACAAAACACCTTGGTGTTGATGATTGTACCACTCCACACACAGGATGACTGGAGTGTCTCAGCAGGCTCAGTGCAGCCTGGGCTCATAGGTCAGGTATAGTAAATGTGTTTTCAATGTGCAATGGATGCATCAAGATGACCTCACTCAGGTCAAGGGGTGTCTCGATTTGGAAATTAATTTCATTGTGGCTGCGCTTTCTGTGCATTTGTGCAACTCTGACTTCTCATTTGAATAGCTTGAAACATCTTAGCAATTTTTTATTCACAATAACCAAATAAGATCTTTAATGCGTTCAGTTTGTGTCTGTTTAAGTGCCATGGTTTCATCTTCCTCCAAAAATTACCTTAGTTTGAAAATGTGTTGATAAACAGTGTTTGGTTATACTTACCTTCAGGTTCTCCTTTGAATTCTGACTGTGTTTACCCACAATTCACTTTTAAAAGGTATGGAGGGGGCTGGAGATATAGCTCAGCAACTAAGCCATGTACTGTTCTTACAGAGGTTGCAAGTTCAGATCAACGCACAATTGCCTGTGACTCCAACCCACGAGGTTTGCTGCCCCCTTCTGCTTCCATGGGCAACTACACTCACATGCGCATACTCCCACACAGATACAGGCATGCATGGAATTAAAAATGAAAATAAATCTTTTTAAAATAAGAGCAGCAACACAGCTCCCTGGGACATCCTGGGAAGCAGTGGGACTAACAGGACAGTAGCTAGAGTCCCCTATGGTGAAAGCACAAGAGAAGTGACTCCACATCCAGGAGGAGGGGTTGAGACTCCTAGCAGGAGCTAGGTATTGAAACAGAGGAAGCCACCAGTAGGTCAGCCCGTGGGAGAGAAAAGGAATAAGTGTTCTGACCGCTTCTCTTTCCTGCCTTCACGGACCAAACTCAGAGGATGTGAGTGGGGTCATGTACCCAGTGCTTTCAAACTCTGAGGACCAGGACAGGAAGATGGCACTGTCTTTTAGACAGACAGCAAGATTCAGTTAAGAATCACACCCTCCTCCTTCCTAACTCATTCATGTGACTTCATTCTCCTACAGTCTTCATGAAAACAACTACCATGATTCTAAAAGATGGTTGTCCTAGAAGATGAGAATTGGTCATCCCAGGAAGAGCATATACCATCTCTTCAATCGAGAACACTCAGAAACAGTTAGACCAGAAGTCCTTGACATCCTCATCTGGAAATCCTCACTCAGCTGCCTTACCAGTCATGACCATCATCAGCCCTAACTAAGCAGGCCCTCTCCACGCTGAAAGGCATCTACAGCTGCATTCCACAGACTCTCTCTTTGCTCCTGCATTGACTGGGAAGCTGAGGAGTCTCTGAAGACCCAGTGACTCCCCCCCCCCCTTTTTTTTTTTTGCAGCCAGAGAAAACGTAGCTTGGGTTCTCTACCAGTCTCCTCTGGCAACTGAGATAGCTGTTAACCAGAGGGAACACATTGGGATAAAATGGTATGCAGTCTGAACACCCCGCCCCCGCACTGGGGAGACTTCCTCCCTGTTCAAGTCCAGTAGAGGAACAGCATAAATATTCTACTTTCTCTATGCAAATGCAAAATCCAGAGTGTTGGAGTTGGAGAGGGTCCCAGAAATGCTCTCATCTCTCCTTCCTCAAGGGATTAGGTCATTGGAGTGAGGTTAGCCAGTGGCTAGGATTGGACCTCATCTGAGCCAGGGTCCTGCTTTCCTCATGCCCCTGCTCACTTGTTTATTCTCTAACAGTCTTTACTGAACACCAAGCACAGTGTCACGTGACAAATGCTCAGGACCGAGGTCACTTCTTTTTAGTACATTCCCTGCTTTTGCTTTCTGTCCCTTTTAAGCAGATGCTGTTAAGATGTTCTGTCTTCTTCTGCAAGAGCTCCCAGCTTCCAAGCCCCGAGGCGCACACACGTGTGCATGCGTGCGAGCACACACACACACACACACACACACACACACACACACACGTAAAGGGCAGAGAAGCAGGAGAGGAAAAAAACAATATATATAAAAACATCTAGGTTGGAATTAGAGGTGAGAGGGACAACAGAAAAGAAGACAGTTCCCAAGAGGGGCTGTATCCTGCTTGGGGACAAAGTTCCCGAAGGTCCACAGCAGACCCCTGTGTGTCTGGGACACTCCAAGGGCTCAAAGAGCTCTGACATGAAGTCATGAAGTAGCCACTCCATAACGGCTCAGGGTGATAGGACACAATCAAAGGACAGCTCAGACATGACCAATGACCAACCTCGAGGGTCTTGGTACCATTCAGTGAAATTCTAAAGCAACCGGTGAGGAGCTGGCCTGCAGAAGCTGAGAGAAGGCACCTCAAAATTGGATCCAGAAGACAGAGATTCCTCCCACCTGTCTGGAGAGAAAGGGGGGGGATGTCTTCTATTTGGCCCTGAACAAAAGGTGACCCTAAGCAAAGGTTGAAGGAGGGGAGAAACTTTAAGAAAGTTCCAGCACCTCTGCGAACGCTGGGTGCTTCTTTTCTGCTTGTGACAGGGACATCTTCCACATGAGAGTTTTTATCTCCTGTTTACAGGAAGAGACAGAGCTGAGAATGCCCTGCTTGCATTGGTCTGTTGGTTTTGGAGTGCCTTTAGCTCAAACTGGTCCTGATTGCCAAAGTGGCAGATTGGAAGAGACCATGTGTTTACTCCCTTGCCCAGGAACAGGGTGGTTGAAAAGGCTGCAGAGTCTGCTGAGTCTGCCCTGGGAAGTGGGAGAAGCCCACACATCCTCACCCCCTCTCCCAGATTGTTGGACCGGCGCATGACCTCGTAGCTGGTCTCTGTCTCCCCATTTGCTGCCATCCATGCCACAGGTCTCGTTCTTCCCTGCCACTGACCAAGAAGACCAAGCTTCAAAGTGAAGGATAAAGCACCCCTCCTAGAAGAGAGATCGGAACTTAGGGGAAGGGGGCAAAGGAGAGGGGAGCTGTGCTTCTCTGCAGTTCCCAGGGCAGGAGGAGATGGAAGAAGTGCCTCACTAATTGAGACTTGGTGGCATCTGGGGCCCCACATCCTTTAGAGTCTGAACTCTTGCCTGGGGCCTGCCAAGGCAGTTAAGAAGACATTTGCTGTCTCTCTTCCTTGCAGCTCTAAAATTTTAGATTAGCAGAGACCTCCAGATGAAGAACACTGAGATGCCAGCATGCATTTGAAGAACACAGTGGTCTGTCTTCAGCTTCAAACCACCCTGGCCCAGCCCTTGCACATCAACTGAGGGACAAAGTCAGACTTTTCCACAGTCTGCTGGAAAAAACCTTAAAACCAACCACACAGCCAGATATAGAGGCTCATGCCTTTAGTTCCGGCACTGGGGAGGCAGAGCAAGTGGATCTCTGTGTTTGGGGCCAGCCGGTCTAGATAGTGAGTTCTAGGAGAGCCAGAGATGGCAAGGCTTCATCTCAAAAAAAGACAACAATATTTATATATGGAGAGAGAGAGAGAGAGAAAGAGAGAGAGAGAGAGAGAGAGAGAGAGAGAGAGAGAGAGAGAGAGAGAGAGAGAGAGAGAGAGAGAGAGAGCACTGGGGAGATAGCTCAGCGGATAAAGTACTTGCTATATGACCATGAGGACCCGAATCCTGAATTTGGATCACTGGAACCCACATTACAACTGGATTCAGTAACATGCATCTGGAACCCCGGCATCAGAGTGATAAACAAGAGACACTGTCTTAGAGTTTAAAGTTGATACTGAAGCTTAGGAAGCTAACGGGATGGGATGATATATTCATGTATTTGAGAAGGATGTGATTGAGATAGAGGCAGAGATGAAACAGGATGATTTGGATGTTTGTGCCCCCTTCAAAATTCATGTTGAGATAACCTTGCCAATGTCATTTTATCAAAAGGTGAAGCCTTGGGAGATGATCACTCTATGAGGCCTCCTTGCCCACGAACGCGCTTAGTGAGTTATAAAAAGCTTCACACAATGCTGCTTCCTCTTGTTCTTCTGCCTTCTATCATGGGAGCAGGGATTGAACTTACATCATGTATGTAGACGAATATTATGAAGTCAGCGAGGACAATCTCCTTGACCTACATGTAATGACAAGAATTTTCTAGATCACGATTAGTAACCTGGTATCAACAGTGTGTTATTTAAATCCCCCTTTGCAGAAAAGCATCTCTGTACCTAGTTTATATGTAAAATTATCAGAGTGATTACCACTTCTCACAAATATTGTGCCTGGTTTTAATTTTCCCTGTTTATATTTATCACAATGAATACATTTTAAAATTGTTTATGTAAATTAAAGAAGAGATGGGCACTTCCAAGAACGGAAGTGAGCTGGAAAGATGGAGCATGTATGAGACTAGAAAATAATAACATAAAATAATAAATAAACAAACAAATAAAATTGATAGTGTGTGATCAGAAGAAATATAAGATCTCGCTCCAAAAAAGTCTGCAAGTGGCTTAGGGGAGGGGTGGGGGTGGGGTCTGGGAGGGGCCCTTGTGTATAGGCCAAGGGTGCTTGTGTGCATTTCTGACAACTGGAGTTTGATTCCTGGATCCCACAGGTAGCAAAGTAGTAGGAGAACCAAATTCTAAAAGCTGACCCCTTTCAGAGCTTGGAGGTCCTGCCTAGAAATTGTTGTTTTTCTGATGAATTGTGTTCATGTAACATACAAACCCAATGCAAACCAAAACAATTTGTTTTCTCAGGTTACAAACACAGCAAGACATCTCCTGATTCCTAGCACATTTCACACCATAAACAGCACTGTCAGGGTAAGCCCTGCCTTATACTGACAGATCTGTCACTTCACGTTGTCTGACTTTGCCCCTGAGCTTGACCACTAGGTACCAGAAAAATAGGTAGTGTGAAAAATGGTTTCTATCAAAGATAGCCAACAAGGGCCATATTTTCCTGAACCCCATCCCCTTTGTGCCGATTAGCCAATTGTGTCATGTTGTGAGGTCAAGCTTGAACCAATGAAATGCGATGCAGTCAACATGGACATCGGGGATGAAAGTCAGACCAAGAGGCCAATTTGGCAGAGTGTACTGCTGGCCAGACCAGTTTGCATTCTGGCAAGCCCTTGTTCCCCAAAAATCACCAGCTAGATTACTTCATTTTGTTAGCTTGTTCCTTTATGGGACACCAAAATTATTCTTTTCCAGCAGTAACATTCTAACATTTCCTGGGCTACAATATATATTAAAGCAATTGTTGTTACATTTAGCACTGGAGAATAAGACAAGGTGGCTGATACTCATTTCAACAACCAGCTGGATCCAAGATACAAGTGACAGAGATCGGCCCATGGCTGTGTGGTTTCCTCTGGTTCTGTGCTTCAGAGCCACATCTGCTGAGTACTCTACCCTAAGGATCACCTCTCCTTCCTGCTCGCATTCCAGGCTCCCCCTTACACAACAATCCAGCTCCCAGACTCAACCTCTTCCCTAAGCTGCACAGGATAGTGCATTTGTGTGTGTTTATTGACAAGTCTATCCCCTGTCTTGAAAAACAAAAACAAAAAGTGGGTATATTATTTTTTTCTTGCTTTTTTTCTTTCCGTTCCCAAACACAGCATCAACCAATTTGTCTCTTTTTCTGCTTTGGCTCTTGGTAGCCACCTCAGGAATTCCAACTTCTTTCTTTATTCATTGAGAAAAAAAAGTGTTGAAGGCCTAAGCTATATCAGGCATTGTGTTAGGTACCAAGGAGAAAATAGTAATTAACTTTAGGAATCTCATAGTCTCCTGGAAACGTCTTTATTGAAAGAATCACATAATCAAACTGAAGTCATCTCAGTGCTTCAGAACCCCTGAAGTAATTCCAGAAATACTACAAGTTCCTGCGTACCCCCATTCCCACCTTCCTCCACAGACAACACCTTCTCTACAACCACAGCTCAAAACTTAAATTTCTATTCTTCGTACATTAGCCAGTCTTGGGTATTTTGCCATATAACAGTTTGAACAAACTATATAAATATCAAATGTCCACAGAGTTGGAACTATAGCCGTGTGAAGTTCATGGGTAAAGAATTTACGTGGGTATAGCTTGCCACTGAACTACAGCCCATACTGGCAGTGGGTCATCTGTAAGTGCCACTTAATATGCAAGTTAGTAATTACAACAATCTTAGGAAGTAAACAGTGTGTCACCACCATTCTGTAGAAGTGGACATTGAGTTTCAGAATAGCTGGCCTGCAGTAGCAGAGGGAGATTTGAAAATTCAGGTAGTCCAGCTGTAAGGCTCTATGCCCTCAACTCTCTCAGCATCAGCCAAGTAGGAACATGTCCACAGCTCTGCCACAAAAGGCTGGCAGCCATTAGAAGCTGTGACACACGGGACTCCTTCTCACTCAGACATTCTAATCCAAGCTCCAAGTTTGTTTCCATGGCAAAGGCTTCCCAAAGGAAATCACAATTTCAATCATTGTCAGTGCAACAATGTTGGTGGCTAACAAAGGCTCAGTTTGCCCACATTTCCCTGACAAGGGGAAGAACGTAAGCTGAAATGTTATGACTCTCAGAAGGAAGTTTCTTTGTGAAAAACTGCACGAAATGCAGGTGCAGTTAAAACAAATCCAAAACAAAGGCTTGAGAAAACACAGGGTTTCCCCTCAAAAATCATACATTGTTTCCCGCTGTTTCCTTCCCACAGAAGGAGTTAAGAGCATGCCACATCAAATAGGCCACCTGGCTGCAGTGACACTTTGAGTCAGAGGCACCTGTGAAGCCAAACAAACAAGGTGGTGCCCAAACCTTCCGTTTCTTGAAGCAATGAGGTGAGATTTTTCACATGATCAGTCCCTCACTATGCTCCTTGTAGTGGGTTTTTTTTTTTTTAATTATTTATTTATTTTATTTTCTGTGCATTGATGCTTTGCCTACATGTATATCTGTGGGAGGGTGTCAGATCTTGGAGTTAGAGATAGTTGTGAGCTGCCATGTGAGTGCTGGGAATTGAACCGGGGTCCTTTGGGAGAGCAGTCAATGCTCATAACCACTGAGCCATCTCTCCAGCCCCTCTAGTGGCATTTTCAACAGTGGGCATTCACAGTGGTGATGCAGGCCTGCAGTCCCACCATTCAGGAGGCAGAAGCAGGAGGATCAGGAGCTCTAGGTCATTCTCAGCAAGATGGAAGCCGGCCTGTGCTATGAGACACCCTGTGGAAAAAGAAAGAAAGGGGAGGAGTTAACAATGGGAGCCAGCTCTGTAAAGATTGTGTTATGCTAACCTTCACATCCCCTGGTCTCCCCATATAATTTGTTTCCACAGGACTTAGCTTCTTCTCTCTGTCCGGTTCAGTGTATAAATGCTCAATTCAAACTGCAGTTGGGGATCTTTCGTTCCTCATCAAAGCTCCCGGGTCATGTAAAACTTGCACTAAATAAGTCTGCATACTTTTTTTTATGCATGTGTTTTATGATCATTTAACGGTCAGGCTCAGGGCAGAAGAAATGGCTGAGTCGGTGACGTGCCTGCTGAAGAAGCATGAATATCAAGTCTGATCCTCAGAACCCACATAAAAAGAGCCAAGGATGGTGGCCTACTTGTAATCCCAATGCCAGGGAGACAGAGACAGGAGGATCCCTGAGATTCGCTGGCTAGCCAACCTTGCCTGATTTGAGCCCTAGACCAGTGAAAAATCATGTCTAACAGAAGAACGAAAAAGGGTGGGGGATTTCCCCTGCCCCCTGCCTGCCCTTGATGGTTCCTCTCCTTCTAGAGAAGGGATGGCCTTTTCCACTCAAGAACTTCCTCCCCTTTGAGTGAGGAAGTAGTCACATTCGGAAGCCCTTCTCCAGCCTGCTGTTTACCTCAGAACAGCCAGTACACCAGAGTAGCTTCTTCAGGCCATGGTATGTGCTTAACTCCTTCAGCATCAAACTTCAACATTATACATCTAGAAATTTACCTCAAGGAGCTGGTGCTGGATAAAGCGCTGATTTTACCAACAAGATGTCCAGGTGACTACCATTTATCATAGCAAAAGCCCAGTAATACAGTAATACCAAAAATACCAGCTAGCTGTGTGTATTACAATACATGCATTCATGGAACAGCATGAGGACATTGAGAATGAGGCTGAATTTGTTGCTTTTATGATGAGAAATAAAACATCAAAGAAAAACACGTGTAAAGTGTATTCAAAGGCAAAACTGTCTGTGATCAAAGCCGAGCACCTAAATTTGACCCCAAGGACCCACAAGTTACTGTAGTGGGATTCAGGTGTCAGCCGATAAGATCCGAAGACGCTTATCCAGGGTCCCGAGCTCCTAGAGGGGATGTGGCCAACCCCATTGATAAGGGGCTGCTGGAACACGGTGAGCTCTCTTCCTGGTTCCTGGCTGTTGGGGAGATCGGATCGGAATCCATCAGTCCATCGCTCGTCCATCGCTCAGATACTCCAGTCCCTGTTCAGGTGCCACTATAAGCTATTACTTGTATCGTGAGTGTTGATTTATATTCTAATAAATACTATTCTGGGACTGGTGCCTTGTAGGTAAAACTCCGCCTACAAGTTGCCCTCTGGCTTCCTCATGTGTACCATGGTCTGTGTGTGCATGTGCGCACACATGTGCATTCACATGTGTACATACGCACACACAAATAAATATGTAATTTTAAAATCTAAGTGCAATCATTAATATAGAACAGCATGGAAACATATTGTACAATTAAAAATTATTTTAAAAAACCTGTAAATACAATTCCATCTTTGTAAAAATGCTATAAATATGAAGATGAGCACTAAGGAGTGATGTATGCATAAGTGGAATCGTAAAAACACCGATCATTAGAACTGGTTTTGTACACAGAGAGCCACATTATGACTTTTACGAGCATTAGACACTTTCGCCTTTGTGAGCCTCTCCCTCCATAAATAAAAGCTGAGAATTTTATTTCATGATGGCATCCACATAAAGCAGAAGATAAGCAGGCCTAAGGGATGCTGTCCTCCCCACTGCTCTGAGCAGTGTGGTGTACCACACCTTGTTAGAGTCATTATCATATGCATATCTCCATCCATTTTCTCTGTTTTTAGGAAAACTAAACTGCTCTGTGGGCCCTAAAACACTGTGCTTCCCTGCTGGTTGGACATGTAGGCCCTGAATTCTATGTGCTAGGAGTACCTAACCTTTATTTCCCACCTCAAGCTTCATTTTCTAATTTTTCAATTCCAGAGACACTTTTATTATTTAAAAAAAAAAAACTACACTATTTGAACAAAAAAAAATGGTACGTGTAAATGACTCATTTATGCAATGTCAACACACAAAATGGTTCTCAATCTGTGGGTAGCAATCCCTTCTGGGTCAAAGGGATTAGCCCTTTCACAGGGAGTGCCTATGGCCGTCGGGAAAATAGATATTTATGTGACGATTCATAACAGTAGCAAAATTACAGTTATGAAGTAGCAGTAAAAATAATTTTATGGTTGGGGTCACCACACCATGGGGAGGTGTATTAAATAAAGGTCCACAGCCTTTGAAAGGGTGAGACTCACAGCTCTGGGGGCAGCATCCTCCTGCTATGGTAAGTCACTCAGTTTGGTGTTTGTAGCTTTGCCCACCAGAGGACTTCCTACTAAACCAGCTAGCAAGAACAAACCTCTGGTTTTCAAGGCAAAGTAATCAATGAGAGTGGGTCTATCTGGTTCTTCACATACAATGATGACACTGTCAACAGGGTTGGGGAAGGGCTGGTCTCATTCTAATCACAGTCTCTCATCCAGTCTGACACACATTTGGACAAGAAGGATGGGTTTGGGTGACGATGGAGAGACACTAGCCCAGCCCTTTCCAGAACTCCAGACATGAAACCAAGTACATCATAAACCGATAATCTTTGCCAGATCAGCCAGAGTTAGGTAAGACTTGATGAGTCTGATACTCAGAATCAGTCTCCCAAACAGGTATTATTAGTTTATACATTCATGTATATGTTAATTTGTTCAGACACTGTTGATAGAGAAACTAGCCTGGTACCAGGCACAGCTCTGGGATCACACCGCACACACGGTCCCCAGTCTCATGACGCTGGAAGGGACAGAGAGTGAGTAAAGGTGTGAAGCATCTGGAAGGCAGGAGTGATGGAGACTCAAAGAGTGTGTGGCAGGGAGTCACGCCCTCTAAGGAGTCGAGGGCCCTGGCTGTCCTTAGCCACAGCCATTAAACTGAATCATAGATGGTAAATGGGAACTGGCTAAGGAATGAAACAGAATAATAATGGAACCGGCAGGGAGATACCCTAATGCCCAGACTCAAGTCACTCCAGGTACTAAAGGTGTCCAGAAGGGCAGGCAAAGTGGATGGCTGTCTCTCTGAGTCTACCTAAGGATCTGGGACGGTGTGCTGATTAGTTTTATGTTAACTTGGCATAAACTAGAGCCATCGTAGAGGAAGAAGCCTCCATAATAACAGGCTGCAGGCGGGCCTGTAAGGCATCTCCTTAACTAGTGGCTGATGTAGGAGGACCTAGCCCACTGTGAGTGATGCTGTTCCTGGGCTGGGGGCCCTGTGTCCTATAAGAAAGCGGGCTGAGAAACAAGCCAGTACGCAGCACCTCTCCGTGGCCTCTGTGTCAGTCCTGCCTCCAGGTTGATGCCTTCATGCCATTGTTGACGATCTGGTATATGGACATGTGAGCAAAACAAACCCTCTCCTCCCCAAGCTACTTTTAGACAAGGTGTTTCATCCCAGCAATAGTGACCCGTAAGCAATAGACAAACTGACTGACTTTTTTCACTGGGGGCCACTGCAGTCTGAAATGCGGGAGTTGTGTTAGCTTTGTATCACTATGACCAAACCCTTGAGATAAAAAAACTTAAACCAAAAAAGTTTGTCTCATTGTTCCAGAAGTTTCTTTCCGTGATCATTTGGCTCTGCTGCTTTAAGCCAGGGCAGCACAGTACCTCATGGAGAAGGGGACTGTTCTCCTTCTGGAGACTAGACAGCAAAAGGGTCCCTGAGGCACCAGTACGTGCTCCCCCCCCCCCCCCGGAACTCACTTTCTAATATCAACACAAGCTGGTGACCAAGCCTTCAACACACGAGACAGGTGGGGGACACCCAGATCAAAATGATAACACAGTGCTTTGTGGTGTGTGCTGTGCGCTGTATGTGGTATGGTCCTTGTGATGTGGGTAGATGTCCCCAGTGTGGTGCTTCCCACCTGGCAAGGAACCATTAACTCAATGTGTAACAAGAATCAAATCTCAAGTGACAAGGGAGACACAGGGGAGACATGAACCCTGGACCCTGGAAGCCAGAAAGCCCGGGTCTTGCTAGCCAGGGCTAGTGTGATCTACTGTGACGGGACAAAGCAGCAGGTAGCAACCTGCAGCAAGTACCCCTAGAGCACCTAGAACTGGTGGTAACTTTCTGACAGCTCTTCCCCAATTAGACTTATCACTAATCTTTCCTCCCACACACACACATAATATTTTTATTGGCTTTCGGGAAGACTCCCATCAGGCATTCTGGTCACAATCCCATTGCAGCCCTTCCGTGTCTTATTTGAATGTCCATAGCCAGACAGGACCCAGCTGACTCTCCACAACCGTAGATGCTCTATTGACTGCGCTACAGAAAACCACCAGATCTCAGCAGAAGAGGGAAGACTGTTGGAGACTGGCTTCTGCTTGAGAATTCACCTGCCCACAGGGATCTAGAGCCAGCCTCCGGAACTTGACCAGTGGCTGCCGGCAGAGAGACTCAGTTCTGCCTCAGCAGAGCCCAGCCTTAGAGACCTACTGGAGTCGGACATCTACTCCTGTCTGTGACAAACCGACTTGTTCTGCAAGGGACTGCACCCTGCTGGTGCCTCAGAGGCCTCTAAGAGGGTAGGGCTGTTACACCAAGGACAGCACAGCTGGACAAACCAAAGCCTGATTAGAGGAACAAGCCAGAGACAGGAGGCAGTGTCTACCAATGGCAGCCTTTGATAGTAATCCTTACATCATAGTGAGGACTGACATGAACACAGATCCTGTGATAATGCACACTCCGATGTGGTTTAGACAATGGAAAGATGCCATAAATGTTTCTGCAACCTCAGCTTCCTGCACACAAAGATCCTAGAATCCAATCCTTAGAACTATACAAACACAGCAGGCAGGGAGAGGACCACCTATCCTGCCACTACAGACAGCTTTATAATAAGGCTTGGTTCTTCTGGTGTATGCCTGCCCGCTTTCTTCTTCTCCTCCTCTTCCTCCTCCTCCTTTTTCTAAATTATCTTTTCTTTTTGGCCTTTTAAATTCTATGAGTTTTGGAAATTAGCTTATCAATTTCTACTAAATAAAATAAATCAGAATCCAGGCATAGTGGTGCAAGCCTTTAATCCCAGTACTTAGAAAGCCAAAGTAAGCCAATCTCGGTGAGTTCAAGACCATCCTGGTCTACATTGTGAGTTTAAGGCCAGCTAAGGCCACACACACACACACACACACACACACACACACACACACACACACACTACCAACATTTTTATAACGATTGTCTTGAATGTAAGGATTAATTTGGATATAACTAGTTTCTGTGCAGTCTTGCATCTTCCTGTCCATGAATTGATCCAGCTCTCAATCTCTTTCAATGATCAACTCATTTTCAAAGAGATCTTTCATTGAAGAAATATCTGACATTTTTAAGATGTTGTAGTAGACAAGCATTAGCAAAAATATTAATTGAATGAGGTAATATCTAGAGAAAATACTTTGCAAAATGGAAAACATTATATGAATTTGAGATTTCTCTTACCAACATCACTAAGCATATTATTTTGGAAAGTGAAAAACACCCAGTAACTACTGATCAGCCAAGATGTTGAGGCCACCAGTAAGTCACAGTGCTGACCAGGAAGAGTGTTAATTTACTGGCCTGGAATACATTTTTAAGATTTTTTTTCTGGATGTCTTTTATCCAACATCCACTAGATGGCCTTGGGAGAAGAAATGTCCTGGTTTCTTGTATCATTATTCTTTATATCTGTACAAGGGCTCACTGAATGGAAACGCTTCCCAAACTGAAACTGAGAACTGGGCACTTCCAGCAGCCCTCAGAAGAGGGTTGAAACCCTCGAGGAGCTCGGGTCTCCCTCCTGTCTTCACAGGCATCCTCAACTGCTGAAGGATGAAGGCAAGGCATTGTCGCTTCCCGGAAACTGTCCTTGGTGATGGGAATCTCTGACATGTATGTCCCTGGGTCTGAACTGGTGGGTTCCACACCACCAAGCCCTCCCACGCCCTCCTTCACCTGCCCAACCTTGCCAACCACACACTACTTGGTTCTCATCTCATTCCTTGCTCCAATAGTAGAGGGAAGAAAACGGCAGAGAATAAATCTTAAGATAATAGTCTCTGGTCTCCAGTTGATCACAATAGCAGCTCGTCTGGGATGGAGACCCAGTGATTTGTGCCTAACAAACTCTCCAGATGACTTGGGGACTCTCTAATCCAATCTGACCCCCATATGGCCATGTACTTATAGTTGTATTCTTATAGTTGGCTATTTTATTTATCCTGTACGGACAGAGTTAAATTGTAGAAAGCTGATAATAATGCGAATTATTTTGGCCATAGGTATGTCTGCTAGTCAGCTTCCTGGTAATATAATGAAATAACTGAGGTATGGAAGGGTTATTTTGACTCACACTTTGGCTGGATGTAGTAGTTGTTGATTGGTTGGACATGTGGCAGGTTGCATGTCATGGGGCAGGACAGAGCAGAATTGCTCAGTTTGTGGATAGGAAGAAGGGGCGTGGGGTAGGGGGTCACAGTTGCCTTTGAGGACACACCCTTATTGTCCTAAGGGCCTCTCACCAGACCCTACCTCTGAAGGTCCCACTAACTCTTACTTAGCACCACTCTGAGGATTAAGCCTTTAAGATAGGAGTCCTTGGGGACCACTCACGACCCAAACTATAGCACTATGCAATTACATTTTTTGATCAGTAGACACACTGTACCTTTAAAAAATATAAATCCCAATTCAAGTCATAGGATTCTAAGTCACTTTATGCTCGTTGGCAACTTCCTCTCTCTCTTTCTCTCTCTTTTCTCGGCCATGTGTGCATGGTCCGTGAAGAAGCCAGAAGACAACTTCAGCTGTCATCCTTAGATATTGCCCCTCTTGGTCTTTGACACAAGGCTTCGTGCTAGCTTAGAACTCATGGATTCTTTTAGGTTGGCCAGTGAGCCTCAACAGCAATAGGATAATAAGCATGTACTATTGCACCTGGATTTTTACATGGATTCTGGGGAATTGAACTCAGGTCCTCAGGCTTGACAGGCAAGCACTTTAATGACTATCTACTTGGAGATCACACACACACACACACACACACACACACACACACACACACACACACACACACACACACACGTCTCTTTAAGTTTACCAGGTTTTAACAACTCTCTAGTTCATTCATTAATTTAAAAATTAAATAAAATTTTTAACAGAAATTCATTTTATACTTCCGTAGTCTTTCCCCCACACACTTTCTTAAAGTTAACTTATTTTATTTTATGAGCATGGATATTTTATCAGCGTGTATATCTGCACACCACATGTGTACTTGGTTCCTGCAGAGGCCAGAAGAGGGCATCAGATCTACTGGAACTAGAGTTACAGACAGCTGTGAACCGCCATGTGGGTCCCTCGGAAGCAGTCCCTGCTCTTATCTACTGTGCCATCTCCCCAGGCTCTTACCTTCCTTTTTAAACCTTCTTTTTGTTTATTTTGTGCATGTGTATATGAACATGTGTTCATGAGGTCAGAGGGCAACTTATGGGGATCATTTCTCTCTTCTCACTGTGTAGATCCCAGAGATCAAACTCAGGTGATCAGGCTTGGCCTTACACACCTTTACAGGATGAGGCATTTCCTCTGCCCAGTTCTACTTTTTTGAAAATTATACTTTAGCGTAAAGATTGTCAAAGTGCAGTTCTGAGCCAACCAGAGGCCACCAAGAAATATTGATTCTTAGAGATCACCCAGACTTGATCAATTGTGTGGCAAAGCCCACCATCTCTGTATAAGAAGCCTATACTTTTTCTAGAATGCACTCAGCATGAAGATGTGTGACTTCACACACCAAACACTGTAAAGATGTCACTTTAGCTTTGATTTGGTTGAATAAAACCTTGGAACTTAATGGTCGGATGCTCTTTGACATAACCAACCAACGATAGGCAAGGACAGGCCAGTTATCCTTCCTTCTACTCTCCAGGAACTGACTCAGTTTATCCTCTGGATCACTCTTATGTCTCCCTCCACAATTGTAAGGGGGTAAATAAAGGTCATATATGAACTTGGAAAACCAGCATGTCAAAGTTTCTTTAAAGGGGTCATCCACTATGTATGTACCTGCCATCCACCTGCTGGCACCTGTTAGCCTCACCCTGAGAGGGCCAGTCACCCACCAGCTTCATTATTATTTTTCCCCACAGGGGCTTTGTTCTGAGAGAGAAGGGATACACACGATCTCAGGACCCAATCCCACATACTGTGATTTATTCTCTGCATCCTGCCTTAATAATGGACTGCTATTTCACTGCGTGCAGATGCACAGTCACAAGCCCATTGTGTATCGAGCTAGAGTACATATGCCACCCATTTGCGTGTCTGGGCACTCTGCCCTGTTCCCAGGAAGCCCTCCCTGACTGCAGAGCATCGCACAAGTTAGATAATTACTGGATACTAGGAGCCACTAGAAATTTCATCCCCTTCCTTGGCACAACTAACGGGCTACCTCTCACCCAATGATCCACTGTCAACCATCCCATCCTGCCAAGCCTGCTAGAACCAGCTGCTTCCCACAGGCCTCCCGTGCCTTCATCACAGAGAGACAATAAATAACAGAGGACAGAACACTGGGGAAGGTCATTCTGGGAAGCCAGTGAAATACAATGATTTTCTTTAAGTGCTTAGCTGGTCTGTATTCAAATTCTGTTTCTCTGCCACACCTAGCAAGGCTAGGAACTTGGGCTTGTTGCAATCTTCTTCTTATCCCCATATTCTCCAGTGTAGAAAGAGATGTTGAGAAGACCTGCTTCTGGGTGTTATGGGGACTCCAGACTTCCCAGTAATAGAGTTATCATAAAACCATTCTCCTTAGGGCTGGGTGAACATCAGTAATTGGTGTCCATGGTTCATGATAAAGTGTATTCACTAAAAGGGCCCTGGAAAGGGTGGGGTCTTGAAACAGACTGATCCCACAAAAGCCAAGGATTAGTGGGGTACAAAGAAGGTGTAATAGTTTCAATTGTTGACTTCACATAGCATAGGGCAGTGGTTCTCAACTTGTAAGTCATGACCCCTTTGGAGTTGAATGACCCTTTCCCAGGGGTCCCCTAAGACCATCGGAAAACACAGATATTTACTTCCCAATTCATAACAGTAGAAAACTATAGCTATGAAGTAGCAATCAAAATAATTTTAGGGTTGAGGGTCACCACATCATGAAGAACTGTATTAAAGGGTCGCAGCATTAGGAAGGTTGAGAACCACTGGTGTAGAGTCATCAGGGAAGAGAATCTCACTGAAGAATTGTCTAGATCAAGTTAGTCTGTGGAGGGATTATCTTAATTACCCCCAAAACCTGCCCTCGATGGATGGCATCATTCCCTAGGCAGGAGATTCTGAACTATATGGATGGAGAATGAAGACTCAGCAGGAAAATAAGTGAATGTATACACATTCAATGCCCTCTGTTCCTGATTATGGATGCCACACAGCCAGTCCCCTCAAGATCCTGCCTCTGTGACTTTAACCCAGCAACAGACTGTAACCTAGAACTGTGAACTATAATAAACCATTTCTCTCTTTTATCTGGGTACTTTACCATAGCAACAGAAACTAAAACAGAAAATGGTGCCCAAAATGGGATTGTTGTTTTGACTAAACCTGACCACGTGGCTTCTAAGCCTTTGGGATTGTTTTGTAGGAGGAATGTGGAAAAAATTAAAATTTTGTACCAAAAAGTTATTGTATGCCTTGAGCAGAGCTCAGTCAGCCATTCTCATGGCTGCTTAGTTTAGGAGACAATAAGAAAAACACAGATGGTGGAAGTGTATAGGGTTCCAGGGAGAACAAGAATCCTGCAGGGGGCTGGGAGGGGGGAACTCATGTGATATTGCAGCCACGAGCCTCGCTGCGTTCCACCTGTGTTCTGAGAACAGGAGCTTGAAGGTGACAGACTGATGTGTCTGGCAAAGGAAATGTCAAGGTGTCTTAGTTACTTTCTACTGCTGTGATAAAATATTGTGACCAAGGAAACTTAGAAAAGAAAATGTTTAATTTGGGGCTCATGGTTTCAGAGTTGAGAATCCATGGTGGTAGTGTAGGGAAAGGGGGATATCCAAAGAAACCCAGGAAAAAAATCTAAACTAAAGGGGTTCCCTCCTCCTCAAAAGCAATTGCTTAGAGGAAAATCCCCTGGAGTCAGAACACAGAAGCCAATCCAAGGATCCAAGCTGCATCTTGAGCTGGATGCAGAGTTTGGCAATCTCATAAACATTGTCCATGTGGTACTGGTTTTGTAAGCACAAACAATGCAGGACTGGGCGACTCACAAAGCACAGCTGAGGCCCGGCAATATGTTGCATGGTTGAAATCTCTATGGAGAGGGCCTGAGAAGTTATGTAAAGCTCTGAAGGTGGAGCCTGAGCTGCTGTGGAGAGCCCAGCACTGGAGACAGCAGAGATGAAATGCTTCCCTCTAAGGAGAGCTGCAGGTGTGGAGTGGAGCCTAAGCCTAACGGAGAAGCTGTGTGTGGTACAGGAGCAGGGCTAAAGGGTCAGGGTGGCCCAAGCCTTTGGAGCCCAGCCAACTACATGGCAAACCCCAGATGATGAATATGGAGATGCTCAATTTGAGGCTTTCCTGTTGGCTTTTCGTTTCTCTTTGATGTGATTATTTTTTTCTGGATCTTCCATTTTGAAATAAGAACATGTTACTATATGGTGGGAGTGTGTAATTTTTTTTTAGATTATAAAAACTCACAGTTAAGAGACTTTTGGACTTGTATCAGAATTTTTAAAGACTATGGACTTTTAAAGTCGGACAGTATTTTGCATTTTGAAATAAGCATAAGACTTTGGGAATGAAGGATGGAAAGTTATGGCTTGAAAGTGATGTGTCTGCAAGGTGTCCCACATAGGTAATGGGCTCCAAAATGCCAGCTCATGCACCATGCGTGGGGGAGGGACTTGGTCCTGCCTCAACTGAATGCACCAGGCTTTGCTAACTACCCATGAGAGGCCTTGCTCTTTGGGAGGAGGTGGGGCTGGGGGGAGTGCTGGGGGAGGTGGGTCACAGGAAGGATTAGAGGGGAATCTGTAGTTGGTATGTAAAATAAATTTTTTAAAAAAGTGAAAAAAGTGATGATGTATCTGGCCATCAACTTGACAAGGGGCGGGATTGTAATGGTTAGCTCTAATTGCTTGACACAGTGTAGAGTCACCTGGAAAGAGAGTCTCAATTATTTATATCAAGTTGTTCATTGGGCATGTCTATGGTGGGTTACCTTAATGAGGTAGAAATTCCCCCTCTATGGGTAGCGCCATTCCCTAGGCTGGGGATACTGAATTTGAACTGAGTACTAATGTGTGTGTATGCATTCATAGTTTCGTGTTCTTGATGTTGGGTGTGATGTGAATGTGACTGATTCCCTCAAGTTCCTGCTGCTGTGACTTCTCCACAGTGACAGACAACAACCTGTAAACAAACCCTTTTGTACCTGGAGAGATGGCTCAAAAGTTAAGAGCACTCACTGCTCTTGTAGAGCAGCTGGGTTCTCAGCATCAATAGGACAGCTCACAACTATTTGTGGCTCTAGATCCAGGGGATGTCACACCCACTTCTGGCCTCCATGGGCACTAGGTATATACAAGGTGCACATACATACATGCAGTAATAACCTTTAAAAATTTAAAGTACTGAGGAGGGATGCAGACTTTCAGGAGCAGGCTTTCTGAAGCATAGCATGTCCCTGGTCAGACCAATTTCATCTGCCCAGTAACATCATTCTGAAGTGTCCCTAGAGTCTGGTACAACCTAGTCCTAACCAATTTCTCAGCATTCTTCCGGCTAGAGCCTAGGTTATTGGTAATTTTGAGAGCTCCCTGGATGAGTCTAACCTGAGATCCACTTTGCCAAAAGAGCTCCAAGGTTCTCCACCAGTGACCCTGGAGCCTATGATCCCGTGATTGACTTGTGGGACTGATCCTGGACGTAGACATTAGCATAGCCTTGTTGAAAAGTAAGTGAAGATCACAGCTCACCTCTTTAGTGGTTTCCATATTCATAATTAATGAGGTAAAAGAAAAAGTTACTGGGTGTGGTGGCACCTTCCTGTAACCCTCTACCAACAGGTAGAGGCAGGAAGGTCAGGAGTTCAAGGCCATGGCTGGATTGTGAGTTTGAAGACAGTCTGATACATGTGATCATCGAAGGAAGGTGGGGGGAGTAAGTGAAAGAAAAATGGAATTGTTAGTGGAAATGGAAGAGCACTGGCTAAGATGGGAAGGTTCTGTAGCCCTAGCTGCTCAGTAGCTCTGAGCCAGATATGGTTACTAAGTATATCAATGTGGCTAGTGTAACTGGGACTTTAGCTTCTCAAGTTTATTTAGGGCTAAGTTTAAATTTAAAGAGTCACTACAGCTTGCAGTGGATAGAGTCTATATGGAGGGTGGATCAATTATAAACCCTGTCTCTGGCTGTGTATTTCTATACCCCTCTTTTACTAAGAGCACTCCATTACTTTTAGGGCCGTCTTCCGTCCCCACTGTCTATGTCCATAGCTAGACAACTACTAAAATTGTACTGCTGTCCTTTAGACAAGGGATGGGCCCAATACCCAAGCTAAGTCAGACTCTCCTCTCTGGGACTATGACTCTAGATTTAGTGTCATATAAATAAAAACTAAGGGCCGGGGGTGATGTATAACCATAGCCAGGGGTGTCTGGCCCATTCAGGCCCGTGGTCCAGAGGAAAATTCTTCCACTCCTTGGACCTGCAGCTGTTTATAAAATTATCAGTCAGAAACTTATACTAATTACAAACTATTTGGCCTATGCCTCAAGCTTCTTTCTAGCTTGTTCTTGCATCTTAATTCAATCCATTTCTATTAATCTATGTCTTGCCACGTGGCTCTGTAGCTTTACCTGCAGCTCATTACATCTTGCTTTTGCCACATTAACCTGCAAGTCTCTTGACTCTGCCCTTCTTCGTCTTTTATCTGTGCTCAGATTTCCCACCTGCCTATAAGCTGCCTTGCCATAGGCCAAAATAGTCCCTTTTTTAGCCTGTAGCATTTCACAGCATACAGAAAGACATCCCAGATCATATGCCTCTAATCGCAGTGCTTGGGAGGCAGAAGTAGGCAGGTCTCTGTTAATTGAGGCCAGACAGGGCTACATAGTGAGACTCTCTCTCAAACAATAACCACAAAAAAGTTCATCAAAGAAGATTGCTATGAGTGCTTCATATTCATCTCCAGAACTGGAGTCTAGAATGTGATAGTAACTGTATATTATATGAATGTTATCTTCATCATCTAAATCACCCTTACCTAGTAGCTCTGATGTGCCAGTGTCTCTTCTAAAGACACAAATCATGAAGCCTTCCTTCATCTGCAACACGGAAATCATACCCATTTTACTGTCTCCTGTTTTGAGACAGAGCCTTGTGTAACCCAGACTGACCATCAGTTACTATATGTCTGAGGATGGCTTTGGACTCTGATCCTCCTGCCTCCACCTCCCAAGACCTGGTATTACAGGTGCACACTACCACAACTGGGTTATGCAATGCTGGAGATTGAATTCAAAAATTCGAGGCATGCCAGACAAGCACTCCTCAAAAAGCCACACGCCCCACCCTTTCTTCCAGAGATTTTAATTGGTTCTCTTTCCAAATTCTCCATTGCTGAGAATTTTTGCACACCCCTTGCTGGATGCATATCTCCTCCCTCTTCAACAGACACAGCCAACTAATCCCCAGCCTAGATCATGCAGGCTTTGGGACCATTCTCTTCCTTTACAGCTCCCACCTCACTGGGAAGTTACCTCCTCACATACTATTCTCTGTACTATTCTCTGGCAGAGAACTTTACGGGAACTGTGTCCAGCCTTTTCCCCCTATTAGTATACCATTCTGTCTGTTGGGACAAAGAGCACATTCCTCTTGTTCACATCTGTATTCACAGAGCCTGGTACCAGTGGAGATGCTCCCTAATGCTTATACCATTTGAAGGCCTCAGTGAATAACTACGTCTATTTAGAATGCATTATGAATACCCCAAATCTATTTCATTTTAGGAACTCTGTAGTGTTAATTATCTGATGCTATGTCACAGATTGTTGCTTAATCTTATCTGCTTTTTTTTAAAAAAAAAATCACTTTTGAGTTCTATTTCTTTTTTTTTAATTTATTTAACTTTATTTTATATGCATTGGTGTGAAGCTGTCAGATTCCCCTGGAACTAGATTTACAGAGTGCTGGGAATTGAACCTGGGTCCTCTAGAAGAACAGTCAGTGCTCTTAACAGCTGAGACATCTCTCCAGCTCTGTTAGTTCTATTACTAGGAGAAAAATTCAGACAGGGTGCATGCAGTTGGCTTGCCTCTGCTCCATATCTGAGATCCAAAGGCCAGGGACTGAATCTTCCAAAGACTCAGTTTACCACCTGTGTTGATTGTCTTCGTGGGTCTCGATCTACTAGGAGCTATCAGCCAGAAAGCCCTTATGTAGCATCTGTATTACTTGTACTTCCTTTAAAACATGGCAGCTGGTGTCTTCTGAAGACAGTATCTTTAAGGGTGTCAGAGTATCCACCTCCTCTCATTCTGTTCACTAGAGACAGGTCCCAAAGCTTAGCACATGTTCAGAGGAGGGGAATCCAACTCCAGTATTTACAAAAGAATGGTGGAGAACTTGTAAATGTTCTTTAAATTCACCATAAGCATTAGGTAAAGATAAAGAGACAGGTCTTATCAGGTGGAGAGGCAGTGTTGTGAGGAGGCCTTCTTCTCATAGTCTGGTTCTGCTTTTCATCCCTGTGTGAACTTGGGGAACTTGCACTGTGAGACTCGAGCTTCCCCATTTACACAATAAGAAGGTAGCAGCTGTTGATCTCTGGTGGGATTTGCACACCTGGACTCTCTTGCCTCAGTGAATTTAGGAAGAGCTGGGCCTAACTACTTGGAACCTGGCATTCTGGAAATATCCCTAGCACTGACCATGCCTGGTTCCTGACACTGTAGGTGACAAAGGGGTGTGACTAAAACTCAGAAAGATCTGACACCAGGAGGAACTTGAAGGAAGCCATGGAGAAGTGCTAAGGGCCTGGTGATTCTCAGATTTTTCTACTTTTGCTATGGGTATTTAATCCCAGCACTCCAGAGGCAGAGGCAGGCAGATCTTTGTGAGTCTGAGGCCAAATTGGTCTACTTATCAAGTTCTAGACCAGCCAATGCTACATAGTGAAATCTTGTCTATAAATAAATAAGTAAATAGCTATCATGGATGAGTAAGTCAGTAAGCAGCATTGCTCCTGGTTTCTGCCTTGAGTTCCTGCCCTGACTTCCCTCAATGGACTGTAACCTAGAAGTACAGATCAAAATAAATCCTTTACACACACACACACACACACACACACACACACACACACACACACACACACACACACACACACAGAGCCCCACCTCCCAAAGGTTCTGCTACCTCCAAATAACACCCTCTGGGGACATATTGGTCTTTGGGAGACCTTTAATACCCAAACTATATCTGTAAGGAATATTTCTCCCAAATGACTGCTATTTGTACTAACTACTGGTGTGTGTGTGGGCGGGGGTGGGAGGGGGGGTGTTAAGCCACGAACTCAGTTGTAGACATTTGGTAAAGTTCTTAGTTTGGAAGTTACATGCAGATCTATGCTGCAAGGGAAGAAGAGGGTGTGTTGGGTCTAGAGTCCACAAGCCACACACAACCATTAATTGTACTTTATCTGGACAGGCTGACACTCCCCAAACACTGCCTCCCACTCTTATGTCTTGGTAGCTGTCTTGGTCCCATGTTGGGAAAGCTCTTGTCTCTAGCCAGGTGGCAAGGACTGGGGCATTCAAAGCCAGAACTAGGGGCACAACTCCCCAGGATTCCATGTAAATAATCGAATGAAACAGAATAAGTCTCAACCCCAACCAATCCTCCCTTGAGGAGCTTTGTCAGAAGAGCAGAGCTCATCCAGTGTGATCATTTCTGCTGGCAGATGAGGAAACTGAATCATGCAAAGGAAAGAGATTTACAAAACGTCCCAGAGGAAAATGGGTATGAACACAGGTCAGCATTCTTCATTCTATAGCTGAACCCCCCTAACCCCACCCCTCCCTCAGGAAATTGCCGACGGACCGCCACAATTCCTTCCGCGCCAGGAATCCCACACCCCCAGGAGTCTGAGCTGTGTGTGGCGGGTTGTAAACTTCCCTTGCAGCTCTGCACCTACTTCTCAGCGCCCTAAGAGAGAGGTGAGAAGGGAGAGAACGTTCAGAACATCTGTGCGATAACTTGTAGCTGTAGGGTGGTGGGGTAGCAGCAGCAGCAGGAGGAGGACCGGACAGGAACGCGCTGGCCCTTTAAGGGGGGTACGAGGCGCATGCGCGGCGCGGGCCGGAGTCGAGCCTGGTGGGCGGCGGGAGGCGCAGGGGACCCGGCCGGCGGCAGCGGTAGCTTCTGCTTTGCGGAGCCGGGACGCCGCCGTCGGCCTGTGGGCTGCTCCTTCATAGGCTGCTGCTCCCCGGGGATCCGTGTACCGGCGCCCGCCAGCGCTTTGTCACTCGCCGCCGCGGGCGGAGCCTACGGACCTGCGCTCGCACCGCGCGCGTCCTGCTCGGCTCAGCCTGGCCGCGGGAGCACAAGCGCAGCATCCTCCGACCGCTCATGCTGCTGGTGGTGTCGAGCGGCGAGCTTGCCGCTTAGGGACCTCAGCCTGGTCCCCGCGCGTCGCCCGAACCGCTCCCCCACGATGGCTGAGCCTGGGGCCCCACGTCCCGCTTTGGCTCGGCTGGGACTGCGCCGCGCCAGGTGCCCCCGGTATCCCCGCTGATCCCCTCCAGGCCGAGGATCTCAGGGCCCTGTCGCCCCGAACCGTCGCCTCTCGGCCGCGCCCTTCCCCTCCGTCCTCTTCGCTGCAGTTCCCCGGGGCTAGGGGCTAGAGGACCTAGACAAAGCCACACTTTGTGCGGGAGGCGGGCGTGGAATGTGCGCGGTGGCGCGCGCCCCCTCCCCGCCCCGCCAGCTGCGAGTCTTGGCTCCCCGAAGGGTCGCGACGGGGAAGTCACCCTCCGCGCCGTGGTCTCCCCTGGTCCAGACTGGGGGCTCACACGGGTCCCCTCTGCTCATGCCAGTGTGAGTGTGCAAGGATTTCGCACAGGAATTTGTTCTCTCCAAAACTGGGAGTGGACACCGATGCCTTGGGCCTCCTTTTCAGCGTTGCCGCAGGAGCTGTCTGGCCTCAGTCTTCCCAACCCGGAGCCCCCACTTTTCTCCTCTCAGCCATTCTAGATCGCTGCGGGTCATTGTTCTCGCTGCCAAATGGGGGTGCTTTGTACAGGCTGCCTAGTTGGGCTGTGTTCTCTTCATCCCGTTTTTCAAACAAAACAGGGCTGCTAAGGCCGACCCTGGGTAACCCACCTGGCCGTCACTCCAGGTTAATGCGCTGATTCTTTCTTACCAAATAGTATTTTATTGTACAGGAGCCACGCCCTGGTTTCTTAAAGGAACCTAGCGCTGTTTGGCCATGTGTTATCTCTATAGCGGGTGTGGGGAAGACCTCCTGTGAGCACTTATTCTTCCCGCCTCCTAATATATCCTCCCACCCCCGTCGAGGATTTAGGGATGCCAGGGGGAAAGAAAGTGGCCCCAAGTGGCAGCAGCGGCTCCCCGAACACAGCCGCCTCCACCGCAGCTGCCGCCGCCGCCGCCCACTCTGACATTAAACGTTTGGAGACCAGCGAAGGGGTCCCAGCACAGAGAGATGAGGAACCGGAGGATGAAGGGGAAGAGGACTTACGAGATGGAGGTGTTCCTTTCTTCATCAATCGAGGTGGACTGCCGGTGGACGAGGCCACCTGGGAAAGAATGTGGAAGCATGTGGCCAAGATTCACCCGGATGGAGACAAGGTGGCCCTGCGGATTCGTGGGGCCGCGGATCTGCCCAAGGTAAGACACAGGATGGAGGGGAGGGGGCAGGCACAGTGGATATGGGTTTTATTGACCTTGGAGCTAAGAAAAATAACCCACAAACATCTTGCTTCTGATGGATGCAGTAGGCAACCATTGGTAAGCTAAGATTTTTAAAATATAGGTAGGTGGCATCTGTCCAGAACTTTCTTTGCAGTCATTTAATGAGGGGGGGCTCAGTGCAGGAGGCTCTCTCCCATGGCTTTTTGAGTAGGTAGGACCACAGTCGCACTGGAGAACTGATGTGGTTTGCTTGGCATCTTTTTGGCTCAGGACACTTGATAAAGCCAAAAATTTAAAAAAACAAAACAAAACAATGAAACTATGAAACTAATGATGAATGACTCTGGGGAAGTGCAGGAGACTGTGTGGTGAGAAAATACTTCATGTAATATCTACTGAGTTCGACCATCAACATTCCAAAGGCAGTACAGTTTGAGTCCTTTTTTTAAGATAAACTCAAAAGGTACGTGGGAAGTGGTGGAGCTGGGATTCAGCACCAGCATCTTGGAGCAAGATGCTCAGCTCTGTTAGGTACCAGATTTGGAGACATTAATAGTGGCCCTGTGGGGAAGAGGGGACTTATGTGTTTTCCTGCATTGACTGGAAATCTACCGCAACAGTGCCTCCATGGTGCTGCTGAGGAAGAGGAGGCTTTGTCTCATTCATCTTTGTCTTCTTGAGGTCTCCTGTGTGCCTGGCACAGGGAGAGCACTTATGTATGTTTGCTAAATGAAGGGACGTTTGGTTGTGCTATGCTGTGCGGTGCTATATTTGTGTGTGTGTGTTTAATGTTTATGTTCCATCTAAGGAAGCACTGCTCCACATACTGAGGCCATTGGTCAGAAGTCAGATCTAAGGCTCTGTCCTGAAGGAAGAGAGGGGAGAATGGAATTACTGAAACATGGAGACCAGGCCTGTTTTGCTTTTGCTGGGTTATTGGCACAGCCTCCAGAGAATTGCTTTGGGAGAAAGATAATCTGAAGTTGAAGGTTGAGCTGCAGCTGCCTAGTGTTTCCCAGCGAGGCTGTCTTTGAAGAGCTACATCATCGTCTCATTGATTTAGCTAATCTGAAGAGGACATTGTTTCAACCATCTTATCTTTAAAATGAACACTGTGCCAAACATTCTGAAAGACAAATATGGGGATCCAGCCTTGATTTTTTTTTGACCTTGGGATATAAATTCCAAAACAAAAGAGTATGACATCATGGGATTTAGATATTGTTTTGCATCACCTGCCTGCTCATCCAAGTTTAAGGCAGCTCTCTCCAGCCTGCATGAGTTACAGTTTTCTTATCTGTAAAATGGGCTGGTGGTAGAGAGGGTGAAATGAGAAGCTGGGACTGTTGTGAGGAGGGAGGAAGATGCCAGAGAAACACATGTGCCCCTCTGTATCTGGCCCCTCGTGGTTCTATGTGAACTGGACAATAGGATAGTAGCAAAGTGGTCACTGCTTTGGAGGGCTCAAACCATCCACGTCTTCAATAGTGATGGGTCAGTAATGTCATCCTCAGGTCTTGTGTTCAGGAGGGAAAAACACGTTTAAAAGACAGAGCTGTTTGGTGAAGAGCAAAGTGAAGTGTCTCATCTTTGAGCCTTTGGGAAAGTGTCTTAGATCGAGGAAGGGAGGAAGCATGAAGCGCAACTGTAAACTTGGCCTAGGGAACCCTTAGGGTCCAGGGGATGTGGAGGAGCCCAGAGGCCATGGAGAAGAGAAGCAATATGGGGTGTTACACTATGAGCTGCAGAAAGGCCTGAGCCTGGCCTGTCCTCTCCCTAGTGACCTGCTTCAGAGGTCACACTGTCCATGATGGGCCTGGGAATGGTTTCTTAGGGTACACAGTGTCTTAACAGACTGCTTGAGCCAAACATTCACGTTGGGAGATTTCTCACATCATGATCTATAATTTTTGGCATCTTTACAGGAAAAGAAGAGATATGGGAATAGCAAGTCTATGGCAGCTGGGGGGGGGTGTGCTGGGGTGTATTTTCCCCTCCCTCATTTCGCTACAGCTTCCCAGGCCCCCACTTGCCTTCCCTGGGTTTTACAGAGTAAGCCTCTACAGCAAACAGGATCCATAGCAGCAGGGCAGTGCAGTAAAAGGCAGTGATCTGCAGGGGAAGCCATCGTGTTTTTTCATCCTTGCTGCTCATAACTTAGGAGAGGAGGGTGTGCAACATCCTTGCTCCTCGGCATCGCCAGCTGTCAATGGATCAGCGGCAATGCCTACTTCATGGAGATGTTGAAAAGAACTGTTGGTGGAAAGTATGTAACACCTCATTAGGTGAGCATCTATTATGCCCCCCAGTGAAGCAAAGTGGGCATGCAGCAAGCCACAAGCACTTGGAGTATCTGCAAGAGCAATGTCAATCATCACAGTTTCTAGAAGGATCCAGAAGCCAGCAGCAGAACAAGCTCCTTCATAAGAATCTCTCTTAGCTGTTTCCAGCTGCCATCCCCCTTGAAAGCCCAGACCCAAACCCTTCTAAAGACCTACTTCTGTGGCTTTGACCACCAAGCATCTACAGATAGGAGTCCAGACATCTCTAGAAAGCCAGATGTTTGATGGTAGCCAGGTGTTGTTGAAGATTATTCTGGGGTGTCTGCCTGCAGTGATGCTCCCGGGTGGGTTTTGTTACTGCAATTTCAGGGGTGACGAGGCATTCTGAGGCACTACTGTTCAGGAATTTCACCGGAATCACAGAGCTGGATTCTATAACATAGCCAGTCCTGTTCTGTTCATCGCCAAGTCTTTCTGACTCAACTCCAAGTCCAGCCACAGGCTGGGTTAAGGGACTCTTCCAGTAGGATTGTTCTAGAGCACTGGACTGTCTGGTTCCTGGATCAAGCTTTACCCTTGGTAAGGTGGTTTCTAAGGCCATGCTTAGGATTCTAGGTCATTTTTTACTTCTCTTCCACACAATGGCCTTCTTGATAGGGGCCTTTGTGAGACAGGTGCCCATGATGCTTTTATGGGTACTACCACTTTCTGGCTCGAGCCTGTTCCCAAATCTCTCTGCCTGAGCTTTGGCAAGTTATTCTTCTATGGCTCCCTCCCTGTCAAGAATGGTTCATAAGCAGGTGGGTTCAGTTACACAGCTCTGATTCTTGGGACCCACTTACCAAATGGAGCGATTTTGCAACACTGGGCTCAGGTGACATGGGTAGATATGCAGTACAACTTACAGAGGTTTACTAAGCTATTTCTCTCTTACCTGCCCACCCCCAAACCCTGGACCAGAATGGTTGGACAGTTCTAGTATGCATTTGCTGCAGAGTGTTCAGACAAGTGAAGGCAGGCCCCATCCTGACCTTGTCTCCTGTAGGAGGCTGTAAGTGATGTGAAAGAGGAAGTAACTTCTCAGGGATGTGGTATCTGCTGCTAGAGACTGCCCAGACAGGAAGCAAAGGACCTGGGAGGGAAGAGGGAAGAAAGACATGCTAGACTGTGTTTGAGCCAGCGCCTTCCTTTCTACATCTCTACCCTATGGAGTGGAGCAGTATCTGCTAGAGACACAGTTCTGCTCTCCCACCATCAGAACACACCAGTGATGAGTGGGTAATGATAACCAGTGTGTCACTTCCCTTCCTGACAGAGACCAGCCACAGCTGTAGTGTTTTAAAATCCTCTGGGGGCCCAGCCTCTCAACCTCCAGATAGCCTACCAAGGATGACTCCTTTCTCTAACATATGGTCCCACCCTGAGTGTACTTAGGATTTCTGATACTCTCTTCCTTTGCTCCAGCCCTTACTTACACTTGCAGCTTGGTGGGCATGTGCAAGCTCTTTGTGGCCTTGGAGGGTCCAATGGGAGCCTACTCAGTATAGATAGGACATACCACTTAGATGTGAAGAGGCTTGGGAAAGAGTGTTTTGAAGCATGCCCTGCCCCCATGGCCTGCCCCCACGTCCTTTGAAGACATCCCTCTCCCACTGCCACACTCCTTAACAGTTCCGGTTGGTGCTTTGGAAGCCCTGGCATACATGTCCTGCCATAGAGATGGATGACACCCCTTACTGAGGTTATGTCCACCTATTTAGGATAGATGCCCTAGCTTAAGGTACCACCTGGTAGAATGGAACACTGAGAAAGCCAGTTTTAATCTGGTGCTCGAGCCAGAATGTATTAGTCTGTTTTTTTATTGCTACAATGAAAATACCTGAGGCAGGACACTTATGAAGTAATAGGTTTATTTATCTGGCAGCCTTGGGGACTGGAGGGGTCTGTGTTGGTTCAGACTGTGGTGGGGTGTAACGGCAGTGGATGGCATAATGACAGGAGTATGGGAGGCAGATCACACTTGAAGCAAGAAGTCATAGGGAGCAGAGCTGGTTTCACCCTTTGAAGACAACCCTGAGAACTGTCTTTCCAAGAGTGTGCTTCTAGTACTCTAATATCTTTGTCTAGAACCCACCCAAGGATAAAGTGTCTAATACCTTTACCTTATCCAAGCCATAGGCCAGAGTGAATGAATCCCCAAGCCCAAACAAAGTAACCCCCAATATGGACATTCTTGTTAAGCATTAATTAGTGCATATTTTAAATTTAATGTAGTCAGTAGATCTCCTATATTTTTTAAAATTATTTAACAGCATAAAATTCCAAGGTCAACATAAGCTCCACCTTATAAATACAATAAGGTATCAGAAGTGGCTGAGCTTGGGGCCTGGGAGGAGGCTTGGGAAAGAAGGGTTCCCAGGGAAAGTGGCTCAGAGTGAGTCTCTCCTAGGTGTTGCTCTGGAGGGCTGGAAACTCCAGGGTGTGCTATCTGTGTGACAGAGCTTTTTTCTCCCATCTGTCTCTAGATTCCCATACCAAGTGTGCCTACTTTCCAGCCAACAACGCCCATCCCTGAGCGCCTGGAAGCCGTGCAGCATTACATCAGGGAGCTGCAGTATCCTCTTGGGTCTAGAGCTGTGGCTACTACCATTTAGTGTGAGCCCCAAAGACCAAGTGGGGCCTGGAGAGGGATCTACAGGGCCAGCTCCCTCTCGCTCCAGAGCTGCCATTCACTGGCATCGCTGTTCCCTGGAGCTGCCAAAGTTGTGTCTGTGTGCTGGACCTGCTCCAGCTTCTCCAGCACCAGCTTGTGTGTGTGTGTGTGTGTGTGTGTGTGACTGGGGTATCAGCTGTCCCGCATTCTCCCCAGCCAAGGACAGAAGAAGGTCTTTGGGGCTGTCATGGTGCTGGGTTTGGGAGGATGGGAGGAAAAGGATCTTTTGTGATATAATATCCATATCTTGAAGTTTTCTTCTTATTCTTGGCATTTTTGTCCCCCCAGCAGCAGGCCAGCTGCCTATGTCTCTGCTCTGGGCCCCTGGAGCTTCTGAGAGCAAGTTCCTTACTTGCTCCTTGTGGCTCATACATCTTGCTTTCTTACAGCACCCAGGCCCACCAGCCCAGGGGTTGCACCAAACACAACGGGCTGGACCCGCTCCCCACATCAATCACTAATTAAGAAAACTCACCACAGGCTTGTCTGCTGGGAGCATTTTCTCAATTTAGGTTCCCCCTTCCAAAATGATTCTGACATAAAACTAGCAGGGCACAGGGGAGGTGGTGGCTCCTCCAGCCCTTTTAGCTGTTTGGAAAACCCAGCACTGGCAGGAGCTGTCCCCAGCTAAGGCTGCTTTCTCAGTCCTGCTGGGCTGACTGCCCTATCAGTGTCCTATCCTGAGACAGGAGGTCAGGAGAACAAGAGAGACTTCACAGAGTGGGGACAGATTCCCCTGGTCCCTCTTCTCAGAGAAAAGTCTTAAGCATCCCAAATGATGCTTTGTGGCAGATGTTCCAAGGGGTCTTTCTGTAGACATCTGGGGTCCGGGATGGCAGCCAAGGGAACAAGTTAGCCTTCCAGACCAAGCCAGAAAACCCTTAACCACTGTCCCCAGGTACAATCACACAGGGACACAGTTCTTTGAAATTAAGAAGAGCAGACCTCTGACAGGGTAAGTGCCAGACTTCTGCCCTGGCTCCCAGGGTTTCCCCTGCCTCCTACCTACTTTTGATCTCACTAGACAACCTCGGTGCTTTGCCTTTGAGTAATAGCTTTAGAAGGTAGGCAGGGATTTTCCTGAGGAAAGCCAGCCATAGGATGGGGGAAGAGCACTACCCTGGGGAGGGAAATCCCAATGAGATAACAACCCAAGGCTGAAGAAAAGGAAGCCCAACTGAGCTAGTAGGGTAATCCTCCTCCCCAGCTTGCCTGATTTCCCGTAGATGGGTGTTGTGGGCAGGGAGTGGGGGGAAGCTGGGTAAGCAAGGAAGAGCCTTATCTTTTTCTTTCCTTGAAGCCTCCCATGCACTCTGCATTACATGATACCTATATACTGCATCACATGGCACCTATATACTTGCCCAGTTTGTCCTTCTGGATTCTTCTGGTCATGGTGTAGAAAGTCCCATGTCTAAGCATCAAATCCCACAAGGAAGAAAACTACTTCTTTTCCTAACCCATCAGGACTCAGCATAGAGACTCAGACTGAATCCCTTGTCCTAGACAGTTTAAGTTGCTTATTTACTTAATGGGGGGGAGTAAATTGCTTGTTTATTTATTTAATTTCCCCTTAGAAGCCCTCGAGTCAAACACACCTTCTCTGATCCCAGGCTTTGCTCTTGCCCTTCAGTTACTGCTGTTTGCATCCATCCTCCATATGATACGAGAGAGTCCCAGTGGCCAAGCTGAATCCCCAGACCTAGAAGATAGACAGTTTTGAAATGGCCTAATATTTGCCAGCCGGTGGTGGCACAGGCCTTTAATCCCAGCACTTGGGAGGCAGAGGCAGGTGAATCTCTGAGTTCAAAGCTAGCCTGGTCTACAGAGTGAGTTCCATGATAGTCAGGGATACATGAAAGAAATGGCTTAATTCCAAGGTCAGGGGCGGGCAGGGGGGTTGAGGGATGGCTGTCTTCCTGAGATGCTGAATCCAAGCTGCACTGAGTACTTCCCATCAGTCAGCAAAGTTCTTTGGGGAGCTGTGGTAGAGTGAGGAGCGCTTGCTGTACTCAGGAAGGGACTCATCAATCCTAAACTTTTCCCTCCCAGCCTCACTGCACCACCCCTCCCCAGAAGGCATGGGTTCCTCAGGTCCTGCTTTCATTCATGATCCCCTCCCCCAGAAGTCTTTGAGCAGGAGCCAGGCTGGGGAGGAAAAAGTGAATGGCTGGAAGGGCAGAGAGAGTGGGCCTACTTCCTGAGCTCCAGGGCCTGCTTCCTCACCCCCTCAGACTCTAGACTTGGGAGGGGGAAGGAAACACCAGGCCTGGGAGGATAGTGGCCTGGAGGGACGTCTCTGCCCCTATCATTCTGGCACATCACCAAGTAGGGCCTGAGGGGGCTGGGGACAGTCTCCACACAGCTCCACCTCCCTTTCTCATAGGCTGATGGACCTGGCCAAGGAAATGACCAAAGAGGCTCTGCCAATCAAATGTCTGGAAGCTGTGATCCTGGGAATGTATCCTTCGGTACATACAGGGGCTCAGACTTAGCTGCCCCTGGGAGGGTCCTAGGGGCATCTGGACTCTCTCCTGGGCTAGCATCTCTTGGCACCCAGCATGGAGCAGCCTCCCTAGGTGGAGGAATCTGCAAAGGGGAAGATCCTTGGGGGGAGGGGGTGTCTTAGTGCCTCCTCTTGCCAAGCCTGCTAGATGGCTCTTTGTTGTTTTTGTTTTTGAGTCCCATGGACAAGGTGACCCTGTTTTCAGAACTCCCAAGTCTGGGTACAGTGTTGTATCTTGGCTGTCGTGCCATTTCTAAGTCTGGGAGAAGCAGCAGGGAGGCCCATTGATGGCACATCCAGATAATGATTTATAGAGAAGACAGATGGGGTCTTGGGAGCAGAACTGCCTACAGATATATATAGTGCTTCTCAGACAGCCCCGCCAAGGCCAGAGGAACACCTAGGAAGACTGACAACCCCCTAGAAGAAACAGCCATCTGTAGGGACCCCAGTCAGGGCTGGGGAGGAAGACAGGTATTTGTGACCACTTTGTCTGGCTTCAAAAGATGGCCGTCTATTGGCTCTCTGGCACATACACCATCCTGACCTGGCATTCCCCAGGCCAGTTCCTTAACTGAATGATTCACCAGTTACCTCACCAACAGCATGCCCACCCTGGAACGCTTCCCCATCAGCTTCAAGACCTATTTCTCAGGGAACTACTTCTGCCACATTGTGCTGGGGGTGAACTTTGGGGGCCGCTATGGAGCCCTGGGCATGAGCCGGAGGGAGGACCTGATGTATAAGCCTCCAGCCTTCCGCACACTCAGTGAGCTTATTCTGGACTACGAGGCGGCCTATGGCCGATGCTGGCATGTGCTAAAGAAGGTAAAGCTGGGCCAGTGTGTGTCCCACGACCCCCACAGTGTGGAACAGATTGAATGGAAACACTCAGTGCTGGATGTGGAGAGACTGGGCCGGGAAGACTTCCGCAAGGAACTGGAGCGTCATGCCCGAGACATGCGTCTCAAGGTTAGAATTAGCAGCTGTCCCCAGGGCCAGTGTCAACTGCTGCTTTCTCATAGGATTCCCTCCATGCTTTTACCGGCTTGCCTAGCCAGTAGGGGTTGCCTGAGAATGATGTTTTTGCTTGGACTCAGGATTAGGCATTACTCAAAAAAGTTCTGTGGTTGAAGTCGAACCTACAGCAGGCAGGCAAAGAACTCTACTCTAGAAGGAGGAAGGGGGTGAGCTGAATTTGCACAGTCATAGGTCTTGGACATGTGAAGGACATGGTACTCCAGGCCTGGGTGATTCGAATGGTATAGAAGCAGACACCTGGCCTATGTGAGAATGTGGCAGGATGGGGTAGTGAGCAGCCCTAACCTGTCCATCCTGACTTCTGAGTAAAGGACCCGCCCTGGAGATCAGCAGAAAGGGGAAAGTCCACCTACAGGGAAGACAGTGAGCATAGCGGCTCCTCCTCATCTTCCTCACCCCTTGGCCGGTGCTGGAGAGTTGGAGGCATCTCTTGGACCAAGAACAGTAGACTGAGATCCTGAGGAGTTGGCTCCCATAGCCTCCTGGCAGATAAGATTGGGGAGGGGACTCTCAATCCCCTTGGGCTGGAGGTGCCTTCCCTAGGGCCTGCCAGGGCTCTCTCCCTAGTGGTCAGCCTTTATTACACAGCCCTACTACACTGTGGCCTGCTCCTCCAAACCCCTGTGGTTAACATTGTCTTCCCCTAAAGTGAATGCTGCCATAGGCCTGTATTATAAAGAAGATCTTAGGTGCCGAGTTACTCCCTTCTCGCAGCTAGGTGTCCCTAGTCCCAGGGTTCAGTGTTCCCCAGGCAGCAGCAAGATGTAGATAGAGATGGAGCCAGCCTATCGTTCTTTCTTGAGTGCTTTTGACCCAGCCTGCTCATCACTGGACTCCTCTTTTCCAGCTCCCCAGAGCTCTGGAAGCGAAGAAAGCTCAAAGCAGGCTGATCACACTACATAAAGGATTATTTGGGATTTTATTTTTGTTTTCTTTCATTCTTTGCTGAACCAGAGACACAGCAGTCTGGCTCCTGATTGGCCTGAGATAGTCTGTCACTATCTGGTAGGGCCTGCTTCAGGGCGTTTGCCATAGACCCTCATCTGGCACACTTTCCTAGTCTGGGTAAAGAGGCCTTTCTTCAAAGGTGTTTTGCAGTGTTGGGACAGCCCTGTGACAGCTCCTACACTATGTTAAGAAGCCTCAGGGAGTAGACAGCCCGACCAAGGATCTGCTTCCCTGGTAGTTTAAGTGGCAGGGATGCCCCAGAGACTAGGCAAAGGCCACCTGAAGCTTGGAGTGCACATTGCCTAGGGCAGCTTCCAGGCACTGTGGCTCCTGGCAGAGCAGAGTGAGCCATGGGGCAACCCAGAACATTCGTTTTCTTCCTCCCCATCTAGATTGGCAAGGGGACAGGCCCTCCCTCTCCCACCAAGGACCGGAAGAAGGATGTTTCCTCCCCACAGAGGGCCCAGTCCAGCCCCCACCGCCGGAACAGCCGCAGTGAGAGACGGTGAGAAGGGAGGCCCCTTCTTCCTGGTCCCTCTTTCCTCCTCTTCCCCCTTCTCTCCATTTTTCTTTGAGAAGTCATGTGGGGTGTGTTTGTGTCTTGACATTGCCCACAGCAATGTGGTGCCATTTTCCTCAAAGAAAACACCTCTGAGCTGTCTCTGGCCAGGCAGCAGGATGGACCCAAAGGGGCTCCCATGAGGCCCTGAGCTCTCCTGCAGTTTGCTGAAGGGGCTCTGTGTATGACTCAAGGCTGCGGAAGCCAGGAGAGATGGCTTTGAACACAATTTTTGCCCCTTATCGTCTGGGCTTGCCAAATGGCAAGATTTGCTGCTTAAATACCAGGCCTCTCGCTCCGATTCCCTCCCCCACATAGTCCCTCTGCCTTTTGTTTTAAGTATAATTCTGGAGTCACCTGTTTGCTGTGGGGTGAGGGGTTCTGAGCAGACCTCTGGTGTTAAAATACCCATCACCCTGACTTTGATCCAGGAGGAGTTTTTAGGGAACTGATTCTGGGCTGTACTTGAAGCCGTTACCCAGAAACTGAGTCTGTTTAGTAATTATCAAAGAGCAAAAAGCTATAGGAAAACAGAGATCATCTAGGATACCACAGCTGGGCCACTGCAGTTCCAGAACATTCCCCTGACCCTCTACTGCTGTTTCATAGACCCCTTAGAGGAGGAAAACCAACTGGGCAGCCCACCCTTCCTCTTCCTTCTCTCCCTTCCTCCCTCCCTCCCTTTTTTCCTCTCCCTAGTAACCTCTCACTGTTCATCTGCATCCTCTGTTCCTCTTCCTGTAGGCCTTCAGGGGAAAAGAAGCCTGCAGAGCCCAAAGCCATGCCAGACCTCAATGGGTACCAGATCCGCGTATGAGGCGGAAGCCAGCACCCCCAGGCCTCCTCTGCTTCTGGAGGTCCTGACCCACTTGAATGAAAGAATCTACTTCGTCCAGGCAGGGGATGGTGATGGGGTGGGCTGGGGGTGGGAGGCAAGAAGGATGCCTTGCAAGTCAGCCCCAGGGGACTTTCCCACCCATGGAGCCAAGCCCCTAACTTTGGGCCAGAAGCAGTTAGTATTTTATTTGGAGTTTCAGCCCTACAACGCAAGTTTAAGATATTTGGAGGGAAAGATACATGGATGTCTCTGCAGCTGTCAAGGCTTGATCTCTCTGAGCACTGTGTGGCTTGGGAGGAAGGCTTGCTGGTTCTGTGGGCTCTTTCAGCCGTGATCAGGATCAGTGAGCCTCTCCAGCCTGTGGGGTGAGGGTGGATGGAATACGGATAGAGAATCATGACCCAGGGAAAGGGAAGAAGGGTAGGGGTTCCCCTGAGAAAGGTCCATTTATTCCTCAAATCAGGAACTTGGTCAAGGCCACATATGCCTAAGGTGGAAGTCTATGTCCCAGGAGAGCCATTGGGTCAGTGTGACTCTTTACACTGCACAGGGCCAGTTTCTACCCCCAACACACACACTCACACACACATTGTCACCATAGCCAGTGTGGGATCAGGCTATAGGCAAACCAGGAGAGAACCATGCAGGGAAGAATTCCTGACCCCCAGCACATCTACTGGTTCAGTCTAGTCTTGACTATTGCTGAAGCCCAGGGACCCTTTGCAGATGGGCTAGGCTTTATAGAGAGCCCAGAATTGCACTGGGGACACCGTGACCTTGAGAAACTGTCTAGGCATAGGGTGGTTGAATGAGGCCCTTTAGTTTGTGAACGGGCTTTTCTCTCCTCTTCTAAAAACCTCGGCCCTTGCTGAGGAAACCAGGCCAGACCAGGATGCCTGTATATTCCAGGGCCACTTTTCCTGCCTTAGCTGCCCATTTAGGCTTGGGGTGGCAGCCAACTTTAGCAGTTCCTTGGGGCATTGGCAGGGATGAGGCCAGGCAGCAGGAGTTGTCTGTCTCCCAGCCCTCAGGCAAGAGAGTCCTGATAGGAAAGTGAGATGTGGAGAGGGGCTGTTGGGCTGGGGGAAGAGAGACAGCAGAGGTGGGGGTGTTAAGTAAGAAGTGTAGGGGGCAGTTGAAGATGGGACTGTGTGGGAACTGAGTTTCCTGCAGCACAGACAGTTCTTGTCAGGTTGCTGGAGGCTTTAAGTGAAGAGGATAACAGGGTGAGGTGACCATGAAGGGGTTTTCCTGAGAGGCGGAGTCAGGGACTGGGATCTGGCTGCAAGGGTTGAAGGCTTGGATAAGAACGTAACTAGGAACTCAAAGGCCCACAGAGCCAAAGGTCAACAAGGAAGAGTTCTGGGTGGTACTGTGTCCTGGAAAGAGCACATCCCGTTAAATGGGCTGCCACATTCCACTGTTCCCACAGTAAGGTAAGGGCTGGGGGGGGGGGGTGCTTTTTATTTTAAGGCCAGAACTCTAAATTAGAACATGAATTATAATTTTTAAAGGTTAATGATCAGTTCAAGAAATTATTGCTATAGGTGAGAAATTACCAACTTGCAGCCTCTGGGGTAGAGAGGTCCAGCTGGTTGTGAGGAGACTCCTGCTGCACTGTGGACAGAAATGTGACAGTTTTAAGTTTCCCAGAGGAGGAAAGGGCCACTTCCTATATCATCCTTCTTACCCCATCCTACAGAGACCATGTGGTTGCTGGGTCACCAGAGTGGGTACAGTGGGATAGAATAGTGAAGCTCTTGTCTGCCTGGAAATGGATGGTGGCTGGAAGTACAGATGGGGATGGGGGTGGGAGGGATGCCTTTGCTGGTGACATGTGCCACATAGAGGCTTGGCTGTCCGTTACACCAACAGCTCCCAGGCCCAGAGCCAGGCCCATGGGACCCAGCATAGGCACCATGGGAAGCCAGCTGCTTAGTCCTTTCTCACCTGATCCCTTCTAGGGTCAGAGAATCCCTGGGAAGTGCATAGCCTTTCCCTATGGCTGGAGCCCCAAAGGGGCATGACACTATTTGATCCACCTCAGAGTTTAGGAAGTAGGGATAGTGGTCCCAAGTTCCCGTGCCCACCTTGAGAGGTACAAGATCTTTTCTAGATCTGATGTGGCTGCTCATTTGTAGCCCTATATGTCTTCAAGATGGGACAGAAAATGGGAGGGAAAAAGTGTGAGGGGAGCTGTAGTCAGGCATATTTAGAGAACAGCTCCAGGTCTCAGAGCCTTCGGACAGTCACTCTGAGGTCCAGGAAAGAAGGTAGAGCACTGACTTATTCAGGGTGTGGGGGAACAGCTGGCCATCAGCTGTGACCCCTCTGCTGTTCACCTCTCCTGAGCTAAGGACTTCTGGCCTGTGGAGGCTGTCATAGGCCACAGTGGTGCTTTTTTAATTTTTTATTCTTTCTCCTATGTAGCAAAGCCATCCTCCCCTCTGGGGCTATTTACACAGGCTGTGCTTTCTGGGGCTGGCCTGGCTGTATGGTTTCTGGGGAGGTAGCGGCAGGGACTTTGGGGCCTTAGTCACCATCCACAGCATCACCTCATCTCACTTCCTATGAGGGACTGGGATCTGGCAGGTGTGACTCCATACCTGTCCTTTCAGCGTCTCTGCCCCACCCTTGGCTGAGGCAAGGTCAAGGTGAGGTCAGAGGAAGTTCCTGGGTGGAGATGGTCTGGGGTAGAGCTTCCCAGTGCTTGGTGTTAGGTCAGAACTGCTAGGAAGCTGGCTTCAGCGAACCTCTCCACCCAGCCACCTGCCAGTCCTTTGCCTCCATAGCCTCGCCATTTCCACGCTCCCCTGATCCCTCATGCCAGCCACCCATTCTTAGTGGGCATGGCCAAGTGGGCAGAGCAGCAGTCCCCTGGCCCTAGACTCGATGATGAAGCCTAGGGACCCAGTACTGAGGAGCAGACTCAGAAAATTGTCCATGGCTGATGTCTAGTCATACCATGCCCCAACCTCTTCCAGCTGGGATGACTTCCTGGCTCAGGTGAGGTCTCATGATAGTTGTGTAGTACCCTGAGGTCTGTGTACCTGTATACCTGGCTTTCCTGCCTGGAATGACTTAACGTGTATCACTGACCCACCCTGACATGCTCTCAATGGTGTTGAGTGCAAGGATGTGAAGGTGGAGACCAATAAGCTAGAATTGTAAGAGGGGGAGTAAGTGGGAGCTAAGGATTAACCCCATCAGGTACCACCAGCCTTCCGCCAGCATCTCCAGGCAAGTGGGGCTGCCACAGCAAGGCCTTTGCTAGGACCCTCTGACTCCACCTCAGTGCTTTGGGGTCCCAAGCCTCCTTGTTAAGTCAAAAAGGAAGTCTGGATACAGTGGACCCCCGGGCCAGTGATGATGGACTATGCACCCCCGTGCTTTGTTGGACTGCTGTGTTGTCCCTGCTGTCATTATCTGTCCTTGTATCAGTATTACCCCTACCTTTCACCATACACTTCGTCTCATTTCCTTCTCATTTTCCCCTGAAATGAATAAAGTCTCCCTAGCCCCTGTTGTATGGGCAGAAATCACATGAAACCTTGTCTGCTTCACTTTGGGAGTTAAAGCCCATTCCCACACTGGCTGCAGGAAGAAGCCAAGATCCCAAGCAGATGGGAAGAGAACCAGAGAGTGGGGAACAGGAGGCTAGCCCTGGAAAGCCATGATAGGATTTCTGGATTCTGACTCTCAGTCTGTCAAAGCTATTTCGCTCTTGCTAGCCCTAATCTGGGACAGATTTCCCATCCTGCTAAGAGACACCTCTTCCTCGCACAGCTCCCAGGATATAGCCATGCTCTAACCCTGCATAGTCGATCAGGATAAAAGAGAAAGACAGGTGATTTCAGGAAGCCACAGCAACAGAGATCTGAAGTTCTTTCTCATCAGTTGCCCATCCACAGCTTTGGGAAAACCGCTGGACCCACCACTGTCCTTTGGGTTTGGATCTCTCACCCACCCACACTAAGAGAGAGCAAACGCCAGAAACCAAGCCAACACACAAAAGAATTGTCTTAGTGCCCACAGCATTTGTCAGTCAAAATCATTCCTCACATCGCTCATTAAGCCTAAGAATAAAATGCAGTCTTGTAGAGAGGAGGTCAGCAAAACTCTGTCTTTTGCAGTGCTGTGATGACCAGGCTTGGGGTCAGCCTCACAATTGGGGAGGAGAGGTGATTTGCTAATATCTGGGGGTAGCTTGACCTACACACTTAAATTGAGGCAGTTTTTTTTTTTTTTTGCCAGTTAAAATAACCTCCAAAATTTAAAACAAGCAAACATTTATATAAGGGTAACTGGAATTTGTGGATATGGTGAATACATGGTGTTTCATGGGGAAGTGCTGTTTACACATGTAAATCTAGCTACAATGAAACACAGCAGACTTGGTGGGAAGCCACAGTGATACAGGCTCAGTAGGCCTGGAACTGCTCTTGAATTGAGCAATAGGGAGGGCCTGGGGTGAGCCTAGGTCATCAGTGAATCAAGTTCAACATGGTTACTGCTAAGCCACTCCCACAGAATGCACATGTATTGCTGCTGACCTATGTATGGGCTGCTCAGAACCCAGTTTCCTGGGGCAAGCCTTATTCTCTGCTACCCAGACTCTACAAGGCACACAGCCCAGCTCTACCTCATTTGGGCAACTGACTGAGTTGAACCTTCCCAAAATCCCTGAAGAGACTGATGAACTGACTCATCCTCCCATCTGCCAGGACCTAGCATTTTGACTGCTACTGTGGAGGGCAGTGGCAATGGGAATTGTTATACCAAGGTCTAAGACTGACCCAGATGCAGGTTGCCTGGCAACACTCAAGTTGCCAAGGGGTGGAGAACCATCTGTTAAAGCTGGAGGAGACAGGCTGGCTAGGTCTTTGGGCTAGCCCCCACAGGACAACTTTGTGCAATTCCTAGCCAGAGAGCATTTGCTAGTGGAAAATAAAATTTCCAAGACTAAGTGTAATAGAATATAAGAAGTCATTCTCTCCAGAGCTAGCTGAAGTCCCACTACATAGGCCATAGAGACAGAAGAGCCAACTTCCCTACAAAACACATGGAATTCACATTCTTCTGCCCCAGGGTGATTTGCACCTCATCAGGCTTTCTAGATGTCCCTTGTCTTCAGCAAAGGACAGGCCAGGGTGCACCAAGCTGTTGGAGGTCCTGGGTCCCAGACAGCTCCTTCCCAGTAGAAAGTACAGAGATGGGCTTTCATGCTTTGGTAGAAAAGACACTGCATCGTGAATTACTTAACACACCAAAACCCAGTTCTCCAGTGAATCACTATGTAGCAGCATAGAACTGGAAAGGCAAAAAAAGTTGGTTGACCATCTTTCTTCCCAATCTGTCAAGACCACACCCCTTCTGCCTCCCAGTGGGATGGGGAATTTGCATCAGTAAAGTATTGGATGTGCAAGCATGAGAACCTGAGTTGGATCCTTAAAACCAATGTAAAACTGGGCGTGGTGATACATTCTTGTAATCTGAGCACTGGGGGAAACAAAGATTCCCTGGAGCTCACTGGCCAGCCAGTTTAGACTACTTTGTAGGTCCTAAGCCAATGAGTCCCCGGTCTCAAACAGTGAATGGATCCTGAAGGATGACACCCACAGCTGATCTCTGGTCTTCACAAGCCTGCACATACACATTCACAAACATCCATGCACATGTGTACCCATGTGAACACGCACGCAGTGGAAACCCATTGTTAACCCAAATTCTGAGTGTTTAGAACTGAGCACTGGGGCTCACTTCCCAGCCTCGGGGGCTAGTCATCCAACCTTTCTGGGGATAACCAGAACTTTTTCATATTCTTTGCATCCCTTTCTTGCCATGGCACAAGCAACACAGACCTAAAGCCCCTCAGAAGCACTCCTAACTTCCTTCTGCCAAGGATGTAAACTCAAAGGGAAGGAATTAAGTGATTTACCTAGTTGTCAACCAGTCTGGCCAAGGTAAGGCACCCTAATCCTAATCCCTGGCTAGACTTGCTTCTTCCCTAAATTAGTGCATTCTGACCCAGAGTGCACCCGCAGCTCCAGGTGGTTTTAGATAACGCCAGGTCCCTGGGGAAGACACTGACTGGAGACCGAATATGGGGTTGGCAATGTGCTGAGGTAAGACGGGAGCACAGCTCACCTCACAAGCCCTTGGCTTGGTGTACCACATAAGAAGACCAGAGAAGGACATAACATACCAGCAGTTAGGCCCGGCAAGGAAGAGAGTGTTTCCAATGACAGATGGCCCACAGCTCAGGCCTGGATCTAGACTGCAGGAGATGATCAGAAATAGATACCCAGCAAGGGGCATCTGCCACACACATGCCTCACGCGGCTGCCACTGCTTTGACCGAGAACTTCCCACTTCCCATACTAACCCACTGCAAAGAGTCTACAGGGAGGTGACAGGCAGCAGATGGGAGTAAGGAGCAAAAGCAGCTAAATTAGAGCCCTTCTCTTCTCACAGGGGAGACAGAAAAGGCAGCTGCACCCTGCAAAGGGCAGGGCATGGGACTTCACTCAATTTCTCCCAAACCCTAGAGCGTAGGGAAGGTAACAGGCAGATGGCAAAAGTCTCTGTTCTCTATTTAGATCCTAAGGTTACACCCTTACCTAAGCCCGACCCCCCCCCCCAGGATCAAATCTCTTCAGACGCCCCTCTCTGTCCAGCACATTCTCCAATTCTCTCAAACCCCATGCCTCTCAGAATCCTAATGAAAAAAACAATAGTGAAGGGGGCACAAGAAACCTTTATTTGGAAAAACGTTGCCTGTGTCTGCTGGCCAGAGTGCAGTTTAAATGCCATTTAAGCCCCCACACTTCATTTCTAACACAGAAACAAATAAGGAACAAGGAAAAGATAAACTGTCAAACTCTGGTCCTCCACCTTCTTTAGCAGTTGAACCTGCATTTCCTGGCAGAGGGAATAGTCAGTCACTGGCCCTGTCCTGAGAGCCAACAGGGCACCGTCATGAAATCATCTCAGGTGAAAAATGGGCTGTGGACACACAGGCCTGGGGCTCAGACAGGCTTATGTCCAGTACCCAGAAAACAAAACTTAAAAATAGACACAGGAAAAGAAGTCCCCTAGAACTTGAGCTGAGGAAGCTGAGAGTCAGCAATGCAGCGGCACTCCAGCCATGTCTTTGGCTTTCACATGCAGGAAATAACCTACGTTCTTGCCCACCATCCCTCACCACAACCTCTCAGCCATTCCCTCCAATCTCCATGGGAAACGGAGCGACAAAGCAGCAAGGTCCAGCAGATGCTGAGTTAAAGCTATGTGGAAGATCTGCCCAAGGACACCTTGGACCACACCCCAGCAGTGAGTAAGGCATGCAGGTGACATGGGATGGCTACAGGGTCCCATGTTTGGGGAGGAGAGGCAGAGGCCATCTGCAAGCACTGCTGCCCTGAGTTTGCGGACCCAGTTTGACCAAGGCAGGATTCTGTTGAGATGGTTTGGACTGAGCTAAGCAGCAGAGCAGACTGATTTAGAGAGAAAATAGAGGGAACAAGAAGAAAGTAGGTGAGGAGGGGACATTGGGGGGGTGTGGAGTGAGAAGGAAAAAGGAAACTCGCTTAAGTGTGCAGAGGTCGAACAAGCTGCCTGGAGCTCCAGTCCTGATGAAGGCAGCTGTAGAGCCTCTTGCTCTTTCTCCTGGGATTCGAACTCTTGCCCAGTTCTGTAGAGTTCAGTGTGACAACAGTTCATAAAGGTTCATTCTCCTTATCCTTAAAATGCTTTAAATGTCACTGCTGTACCAGCCCACTGAACCCCAACACAAGATTTCAAACTGCCTTCTTCAGAGAAGTCCTACCAGAGCACCCGGGTCTGAGGACTTGTGGTATATGATGCATCCCTAAGCTGCTGCCCCAGCCTTTGGGCCCATCCTGTCTGCAGACATAACAAGTATGCCCAGGCTGCCTAGATGATTGACACTCAGGGGTAAAGGGTCCCACACCCACTGCCTCCAGGCAGCACACAGCTACTGTGTCAAGCTCTCAACCTGCCCCTACCCCGGCACCTCATAGTGGCACATGGACTAGGCAGAGGCAGGCCTGGCTGTGCTGGCAGTCCCACCCCCCCAGAGAACTCATGCTTTACACACACCTTGCATGTGCATGCCAGAGCCCAGAGGTCATAAATGGGGGAGAAATTAGGTCAGAGGGTGCCACCAAGAAATGGCCTGAAAGCAAATAACCAATGAGATCAATAGCTCCCGCAACCCTGGTCATTAAAAATCAATGGGGGAGGGGGCTCTGGGTACATGGAAGGAAAGGGAACGCTTTCCACCTCTCCCAGGGCCACCTAGCATGTGGCACAGGATTAGGAAGAGGTTGGTGCAGGGCAGGGACCACAGGCAGAGAACGTGACAGGCCTGGAGAGTCTAACCATGGGATGAGGGGATGAGGGAGGGACAGAAGTTTCCACAGCACGGCGGGCATGTGCAGTCGTCGATCCAGTGAGCTCTTCCCTGGGAGCCCTCATGGGGCAGTGACTTCCATGCCGAAGCTGGCGAGCAGGCAGAGATGGTCTGAAGAGTAGAAGGGGTTGGGTAAGCCATTGGCAGCCCAGAGGATCTCTTCAGAGAGGAGAGAGAGGCGACCTAGGAGCTTCAGAGTTCCATCTCGATCCAACCTGTGATCTGGGGCACAAGGCAAAAGCCAGTGAGTACAACAGCCATCAGTCACTGCACGGTAGTCATGGACCTCAGTCAAAGCTTGTACTTTAAATTTAATAGCATTCATGTGCACCCCCATGCACATGCACATACACCCCACTTGACATTCTGACTAGAAGGCTTTTCCTGTGATAACATCAGTGAATGAGGTAGGTACACAGGGATAAATCCAACATTACAAGACAAAGAGAAATACAGACTCCTTATATAAAATATGATTCTAAATATAGGCAGTTATCTCAAACAGTCTAAAAGTAACAAGCACATGAGGCATAGGACTGGCTCACTGCAAACCATAACTAATGGCAAGAAGAAACAGGGTCTGACCCTTCCATGTCCCTCCGGACTTCTGCTCTACTTTTATCTGTGATGGGAATAGGAATGACCGTGCCCCCAACCCTGACACTGAGAGAGGAAAAAGCAGGTGGGGGCCTGCAGGGAAAATGTGCACAAAACTAGCATGACGTCTGCTTCTGTGATGCTGAGGTTCCTGTAACCCAAGCCAAGCCACCACCATCAGCTATTCCCAGACACCCTAGGATGGCTTTTAGAAACCCTGCTTCACCAGGCTTACCAGTTCTATTCTCATTCTCACAGGATTCAGCTGAGAAAAAAATGTAATCCACTGTCATCCCAAGACCTAAGGGCATTGTTGTGACCTCTGGGCAGCCATGCTGGGGCAGGAAATGGGTATATACTGAGGTCAGGTGGAGGCAGTGCTGGATGGTACCTATAGTCCTACAGGAACAGAAGGTAAGATGTCAGCTAACAAAAAACATTACATTTCCCCTCAGATCACTTCCTCTGTAGGTTCTATGAATATTTTTTGAAGGATAATAACTAATGACAATTTCAAATGTTGCTGACACCGGGTGATGTGTGGCAGTGTTAGAATCCTTGTAAAAAAAGTTCTGAGAGGCTGTTTAAGGTTGTGAAGATAAGTTCCAGTGGAGCCCCAAGGTGTGGTGGTTTGAATGAAGACAGGCTCATGTTTGAATACTTGATCCCCAGTTGGTAGAACTGTTTGGTAAGGATTAGGAGGTGTGGCTTTGGTGGAGAAAGTGTGGGGGGAGGGGGGCGAGCTTTGAGGTTTCAAAAGCTCACATCCAGTCTCTCTCTCCTCTCCCTGCTATCCCCTCTCTCTTTCTGCTTCCTGTGATTAGAATATAAGCTCTCAGCTACTGCTCCAGCACCATACCTTTCTGCCTGCCTCTTTACTCCCTGCCATGATGGCCTTGGACTAATGCTCTGAAACTGTAACCATCCCCCCAACTCAATGCTTTCTTTTAAAATATGCCTTGGTCATGGTGTTTCATCACAACAATAGAACAGTAAGAAAGACGGGATATTGGAGATGCCACAACCATGGCATATGCACCAAGGACGGCTGTAGGTACAGAGCAGAGCTAGCCTGAGAGAGAAATCATGTGTGCTATTGGCAGCAGAGCTAGAGATGTAGGACTACCCAAGCCTTTTGGAATCTGGATGATTCTGTCATGAGCTCCAGTTTCCCAACATGGAGCTATAAGGTTTAGTGTTTTTCCCTGCTGGGTCCTGGTCTTTAGGAAGTGGAATGTTCACTCTGTGTCACTATATGTTGGACGTATGTAACTTTTGTGTTATTTGGGTTTAGTTTTACTTTACTTTTTATTTATTTGTTTATTTATTTATTTATTTACTTACTTACTTACTTACTTACTTATTTATTTATGTATTTATGTATTTATTTATTTATTTATTTATTTATTTATTTATTTATTTATTTATTTATTTATTTATTTATTTATTTATTATGAGGCATTGTTTCACTATGAAGTTTTGGTTGGCCTAGAATTCACAATGTAGCCCACCTGGGCTGGTTTCAGATTCACAGAGATCAGTGCTAGGGTAAAGATGTGTGTCTCCACATGCAGCGTCCTTCCTACCTAGAGGCTTACAGTGAAGAGAGTTCCTGATCTCAGAAGAGGCTCATCACTTACACTTTTAAATAATGTTGGAACTGCTAAAGACTCTAGAGACTTTTGAAGTTGGGCTGAGTGCATTTTGTATTATGAGACTGCCATGAACCTATGAGCCATGGGGAAGAAATATATGGCTTAAAGGTGATGTGCTTAGTTGTACAGGTGACAAGGGTTGTGATGGCTAGCTGTTATCAAGCTGACAGGATCTTAGAATCACCTCTGGGTGTGCCTGTGAGGACTTATCTTTAGGTTGAGATGGGAAGCCCACCTGAACTGTGGGTGGCACCAAGCACTAGCATTCAGTTCCTGTTCCCTGACTGCAGATGGCTTTGACGCCTGCATAATAAGCCCCTCCTCCCTTACACTGCATTTGTTATGGTCTTTTACCACAGCAAGCATAACTAACACATTAATACATTACCCAGTCTCAGCAAATCCCTTCCCATACTAAAAGAAGCTGGAGATCTCAGCTAAAATTAACCTGGAAGCAGAGAGATGAAAGCTGAGACCCTCTCACAGGCCTCATCCCCATTCGCCTGGTGAAGAATGCTAATGTACTCCTGTGAGCCAGGACACCTGCTGGGAGGCTTTCTCCCTCAAGGAGAGACTTCATGGGCTGTTCACCTGGCTTTGCATACACATGCCCTCTATAAGTTTATTAGGGAAGAGAGGAGATTTAGCAAAAAGTAGTCTGCCTTGGCATAGCCAGTAAGAATCTCTCTCCTGCCTGGTCTGAAAACTGGAAAGGACTGGAAAGAAGCTTACCTGGAGAAGACAGGCTCAAGTTCTGATCTCTCTTCCTCAAAGACACTCTCGGCCCAACCAGCAGGTCGATCTGAGGGGACAGGGAGAAAAAGGTTCTGTTGTTATTCACAGACCCTGCAGCAGGCTGAGAACCTTTCACCTTCAGATCCCTCTCAGACCCTGGCCGCACTGCTCCAGAAGGGGGGGGGGGGGGCTGTAAGGAGGAAGAGGAACCAAGGCTTGAAGTCCTTCCTTTAAATAGGTTACACAGTCACATCATACAAATGAAGAAGAAAATCAGTCAAGACTCCCTCCCACTCAGCCCTTACCACTCATTTTTCTTGTCCAGGGAAACCAATGCTCAAATTCCTTATACAAAATTAGTACACAAAAATAAGTAACTGTCCTTATATTCAAATGGCAAGCATACTAAGAAAGATATCAGATAAACAGTACCTTTCACAATAACCTCAAAAAATAAAATAAAATGCCTTGAGGTAACTCTAACCAAGCAAGTGAAAGGCAGTGAAGAAACTGAAGATGCCAGAGATGGAAAAATCTCCCATTCCCACAAATTGGTAGGATTAATATTGTCAAGATGGCCATACTACCGAAAGCATTTACCAATCCAATGTAATCCCACCAAAACTCTAACACAATTCACGGAATTTGAAAGAAAAAATAATCTTCAGCTTCATATGGAGAGAAAGACACAGACGCACACAGACACACACACAGACACACACACACACACAGACACAGACACACACACACCAATTTAAAAATGGGATATAGAACTAAACAGAGTTCTCAAAGGAGGAAACACAAATGGTGGAAAAACACTTTTAAAATTGTTCAACATCTTTAGCCATCAGAGAAATCTAAATTAAAACTGTTTTGAGATTTCCTCTTACTCCAGTCAGAACAGTCAAGATCAGTAAAACAAATGACAGCTCATGCTGGTGAGCATGTGGACACTTACTACCTGCCACTGGAAATGCAAACTGGCAAAGGCCCTCTAGAAACCAGGTCTACTCAAACGACTATACATCTTACTATAGACATACATGCTCATCCATGTTCATTGCTGCTCTATTTATAAAATCCAGAAATTAGAAACAGCCCAGATACCCATCAACTCATGAATGGATAATAGAAATGTGGTGCATTTACACAATGGAATATTAGCCAGCTGCTAAGAAAAATGAAATTATAAAATTTTAAGTTAAACGGAGGGCTATAGAAACAATGACCCCGAGTGATAAAGGAGCATTCCTCACTCAGCCTCATCATAGAAGCTTCTTTTTGTGGTAGAAGGGAACTAACAGAGACCCACAACAGGACAATGTGCAGAGAGACTCTGGAGCACTCAGTCCTAAATGTGATGCCTTTTTCAAACTCCTCCTCTCAAGGCTCAGGAAGACTGTGAACCAGAGGTGGTGGATGACTCCAGAGACTCTGAGCGCATGCCCAAGACTGTGGCGGACTCAGACCACACAGTCCACACGGACAAGGAAGAGACACGACGTGCCAAGCCTAACCAAGAAGCTATTTGCAACTGAAACACGCTGAGAAAGGGGAAATCAGGAGAGCATCACCGAGTCGCCCCGTGCTCAGGCAGGCCCCCACAAAACCGACTCCAGAGAGCATCACCGAGTCGCCCCGTGCTCAGGCAGGCCCCCACAAAACCGACTCCAGAGAGCATCACCGAGTCGCCCCATGCTCAGGCAGGCCCCCACAAAACCGACTCCATGGTGGTGCACTTTTTGTTCGTTTTGACAGTTATTGTCTTACTGACCTTTTTTTTCCTTTTCTTGAGAGAAAGAAAGAACATGGAGTTTGTGGGTTAGGAGGTGAGGGGGATTCACAAGCAACTGGAGTTAGGGAGGGGAAAGAGTATTTATACTGTATTATATGAAAGAAAATTTAGGAAAAAAATTTTAAAGTCCAGAAATTTACACATCTATGGCCCTTTAATTTTTTATCTGGGGAAGATGAATGGAAGCTGACCACCAGTAGATATAGAAGCTCTCTGAGTAGTGATAAAATGGTCTACAACTAAGACGCAAGACTTAGCTCAGGGACAGAGTGCTTGCTTAGCAAACACATGGCCTGGGTTTGCAGCCCAATACGAAGTGTGTCCTGGGATCAGAACGAAATGTTCTAAAATGATGGTCATGGCTACACCAACTCTGAAATATACTGAGAGCCAGTGAACTCTAGATAAGTGGATTTTGTAATGTATGAATTCTACCTAAATAGAGTTGCTTTTAATTAAAAGGACTATTATAAACAACTTTGGCCAAAAGATGGTAACTCAGGTGGAAGGAAATCCCACTTTATGTATCTGATATTTTCCTATTGATGTGGGAATGCCTTTCTGTATGCTGTGAATCTCAATCTTTAAATAAAGGAGCTGTTTTGGGCCATGACAGGCACCATAGAAGAAGTAGGAGGAGGAATCAGAATAGGTAGGAAAGGAAGGGCAGAGTCAGGCAGATCAAGCAAGCCGCCCAAGAAAAAACATGTAAGGAACACAGGTGAGCCACGGGCCATGTGGCAGACAGATTAATAGAAATGGGTTGATTAAGATGTAAGAGCTAGCTAGCAATGTGCCTGAGCCATAGGCCAAACAGCATCAAGTTAATATAAGTGTCTGAGTCATTTCTGAGCAGCAGACAGCTGGGCAGCTGAGGGGTCTGGCGCGGCAGGGTCTGGGTCTCTGGTCACCCGGGACCTAGAAACCCCACTACTACAGATGGCGCATCCAACATGGGTCGATTATCCACTTAAAACCTGAGAAAGATTAGAAAGAGTTCTAGATCACAGAAACTGAGCCAAGGCAGCTTCCAAATTGTGTATACGAAGCAGGTCATTGTACAAAGAAAGCGTGGTGTCCGGGTCACATTCAAAATGGCGCCGGCAGACTGGCGGCAGGCAGTGTAAGCCGCAGCTGCAATCAGGCGGGTTCCTGAAATCTCACAGAAGACTCAGTATCATGTGATTGATTTTAGATTTCTGCTTATTTTGAACAAAAAGGAAACAAAGACGGTTTCTTAGTAGCAGCATTTTCTTGGGTGTGCTCTGTTTGCCCTCCACAAACAGAGACATGGTCCCTTTAAGAGAACTTACTGATTCGGCTTCCTCAGCAAAAACTATGCAGCTCTTTAAGACAGTGTATTTTAAAAGCTCTTATGGTTGGAAGATGATTAAGGATTCACAATAAAACAGATTCAGAGGAAAATAAAAACCTGTAAACGGGTTACAATGTGTGTAAAAGGTACATAGGCTTCAGAGAGAAAAGAGGATAGAGAAAGTCTTTAAAAAGAGAAATAGAGTAATAAAAATATAATAAGCCATGTAAAGATGGAAAATAGACACAAAATCTGGATTTTGGTTGTTATTGTGTTTTCTTTTAATTTTTTAACTGTTAATGAGCTAACTGCAGAAAGACAATGGATTGCAAATGCAAAGGCTACTAAGTTAAACAAGAATATATATTTTAGAGGTATTTTGATTTTGAAATTTGTGTCTAAGGATTTATTGCTTTGGAAGAGTTCTGCTTTTGTTTCCACAGAAGATGAGAACCTGTGGATTGCTTCCAGGCAAATATGGTTTCATCAACCAAGACCCCCTGAAAAAACCTGATGGGAAGAGATGGCCGTATCAGCTTCAGAGGTGCAAGACTGATCCAGTCTCAACAACTGTGAGATTTTCAACGCCTCTTAATCAGCAGGAAGTAGTAATGGAAAACAATGGTCAAATTCCCCAAATATTGTTTCTAGATGTTTGTTTTCATTATAAATGGTTAATGGTCATAGTTAATCTCTTTCTAAGAAGAAAAGGGGGATATGGTATATAAATGATTTTTTAAAAAATTAGATTATTGAATTTACTTAGATCAGGAAATCAGCTGTTAATCTCAAAATGCTTTACATTGGTATAGATTTTGGTTTATTGATACAAATTTAAGGTCAATTTTGTTATGCTGTGTTTTTCTATTCTTGCTTAAGGTATGATGTTCATGTAACTGATTTAAAATTGTAATGTATAATTAAGAAATGAAGGTTAATAGTCACCTTTGATAATAAAACTTATAGTTAGGTTAGTTAGGATTTTTTTAGGTATACAAAGATATATTTCAATTAGGTAGGTAATCTTCAAATACTTCTAAGACCTACAGAATATGGCATTTAAAATGTTTTAAGAACTTAGACTTTTCTGGACAGTGAGACAGGTCTGTTCTTGGCCGCACCAATCTTCTTCAAGAGAAAAATGGGCATTGAAAAAACTCCATATGGAGTCTACTCTCTTTGTGGCAATGGTTAGCCACTGCTCAAGAACCTGTTCTTATATTGACTGCTTGACAGTATGCTGTTTAAACTGGACATACAGGTTCCATAGGAAAGTGACCTCTGAACTTTTGCAGAACAAGCCGAGATGGTCATTCAGGTTCCTGCTTCGCAGAGAAAACTGTCAGACATTCTTCAGGACTCGAGTAGAAGCAGCTGATGAACTGTGCCAGAATGGGCAGAGCAGATTTCCTGCTTCACTGAAATGAAAAGAGACTCTGGGCCTGTAGGCTGAAGATGGATGCCCCAACTTTATAAAGGAACTTTGGTTGACTGTCCAGGCAGATAGGTGTCATCTCTGTCCTTTCTAGATTTTAGAAGTCGCTTGCACTTATGGTTTACTTGGGTAAATATATCCTTCTGTGGTCTTTGATGTAGTTGAAGATTAGATAGTTATAGGTACAGTTTTTCTTAGTCATTTGAAAGGTATATTAGATATGAAACTTTAGATTCATAAAGATAAGGTAGATGATAGAGTATTTTCTTTAATTTTGCTAAATACAAATAGACTAGATATTGTAACTGTAATTCTTACTTGAAAGCTATTTTGTTATATGTAATTTTGCTATGTTAAAATTGAAACCTTCCTTTTTGATTAGACAGAAAGGGGGAAGTGATGTGGGAATGCCTTTCTGTATGCTGTGAATCTCAATCTTTAAATAAAGGAGCTGTTTTGGGCCATGACAGGCACCATAGAAGTAGGAGGAGGAATCAGAATAAGTAGGAAAGGAAGGGTGGAGTCAGAGGCAGACCGAGCAAGCAGCCCAAGGAGCAACATGTAAGGAGCACAGGTGAGCCACGGGCCATGTAGCAGACAGATTAATAGAAATGGGTTGATTTAAGATGTAAGAGCTAGCTAGCAATGTGCCTGAGCCATAGGCCAAACAGCATAAAGTTAATATAAGCGTCTGAGTCATTTCTGGGGGCCTGAGCGGGCGGCTGGGCGGCTAAGAGGTCTGGCACGGCACGGTCTGGGTCTCTGGCCACCCAGGGACCCAGAAACCCCACTACTACATCCTATCATTTATTTTATTGATGTTACTCCTACAAATAGAAGCTTTCATTCGATCTTTAAGAAGAAAGAACATTTTATGTGACTAGTACTGACTGCTCACATTAACTTATAACTAGCTACTTCCCAGGATTATCTTACTTTTAAAGCTATGGCCTTTGTTGTTCTCTTGACAATGAGTACCAATCTAAACACTTCTATTTTCTTTGATTCCATTTTCTACATTTCTGTTGGCTTCTAAATTACAATGTAAATAATAGTAGGTGTTCCTGTCTTGCCCCTCACTCTAACAGGAAGGCCACTGAAATCTCTTTAAGCATTTTGGGGAGCTGCAGAGGCTTTGGCTTTGGTTTTCATTATCTTAGTGCTGGAGGTTCAACACTTTTCTTCTATTTTGAACAAAGCATCTCATGTTATTAACTATGAATCTTATTAATTTCCTGACCACTCGGCCTCATGAGTCACATCATGGTTACTAATGAGCTATTACCTAGAACTTCAACATTCTAATGCTGAACCTGCACTTTGAGTTGCATCCTTCATCACTACAATATGCACAAATCACAGAAACCAGTTATTTTTGGGTGGAAGATCCTCAGGACATGATGGTAAGATCCTATTACTGCAGACACCATATATTTGGGTCACAGAAAAGAGAAATCCAGCTGGTACTGACCTACAAGCTCCTCCCTATCAGCTAGCTTTCAGAGTGCTAGGTGGTGCACACTATTGAAGGAGAAGAATAATCAATCTTACCCAGATGTGAACAGCTGTGTGAGCTACAAGGACCAGCTGGCAATATACACCTACTGATGCAACAGTGGCACAAATGTTATGGGAGTTTCTGATTATATTTAGGGCCCGCTTCACAAGACTGCACCAAGACCCAGAACCCCACTATTGGGGCTAAGAACCTGTGGCTACATAGGTCCTAGGTCCTAGGGGAGACCTACTGCAGCTATTCTGCCAAACCAGTGCTTTTCAACCTTCTAATGCTCTGATCCCTTAATATAGTTCATGTTGTGGTGAGCCCCAAATATAAAATTATTTCATAACTGGAATTTTGCTACTGTTATGAATTATAATGTAAATATCTGCGTTTTCCAATGGTCTTAAACAACCTCTGTGAAAGGTTTCATTTGATCCCCAAGGGGTCACAACCCACCATTGAGAAGCACTGTGGTAAACAGTCATTAATGGAACTAGTGTCCTTATAAAAGATGCCCCAAAGAGATCCCCCATCCATTAACATGGTGGAACATGAGGAGGAAGAATTACTACACTTGGGAACATTAGCAAGATGAAGCTTTAATTTAAATATCCTATCATATCATTATGAGGGAGCAGGAGAGATGGCTCAGAGGTTAAGAGCACTGGTGGCTCTCCCAGAGGTCCCGAGTTCAGTTCCCAGCAACCATGGTGGCTCTCAACCATCTGTAATGGGATCTGATACCTTCTTCTGGCATATATGCAGATAGAGCACTCATACATAAAACAAGCAAACAAAAAACATAAAAAAAATAAAATTTTTAAACAAATTTTTTTAAAAATAAAATTTTTAAAGAAAGGGTAGGGTCATTATGGGCCAGGCAAAAGTGGCAGAATCCTTTAATCCCAGCACTTGGGAGGCAGAGGTGGTGGATCTCTGTGAGTTCGAGGCCAGCCTGGTCTACAGAGGGAGTTCTGGGACAGCCAGGGCTACACAGAGAAACTCTGTCTCAAAAACAACAAAGCAAGCAAGCGAAGAATCATTGTAGAGGCTGGAGAGATGGCTCCACAGTCAAGAGCACTTGTTGCTCTTGCAAAGGACCCAGGTTCAGTTCCCTGCACCCACAGGGTAGCTCACAACCATCTGTAACTTCTGTTCCAGAGGACCAGACATCCTCTGGCTCTACAGGAACTGAATGCAATTGGTGTACAGACATACAGGCAGGCAAAACACTCATACACATTTTTAAGAAATCAGTGTAAAGAAGATCATTTTTTCATAAGGGAAGTTGAGAATTGGTGTTTCCTATCACACAGCATTAGTTAAATGCTGTCATTTCTGGGAATCAAACCAGCACTGTCTAGCAATGCATTTCCCTTTGTTCTAGAAGGTCACAATTAAAGTTAGTGTCACAGACAAGCTGGCATATTTTGATATGTAGTTAAAACTGGGTAGCTCTGGGTAGCTCTAGAAGTTATATCTGTTTACATATTTAAATAGATCCTCCAAAAAAACATTTGCACTTAGAAATTCTTTTCATTTCTGGTCTATAGTGATGCAAGTGTCTCAGATGTAGAGTCTCTAGAGAGATTAAACAGCAGCCTGTTCAGTCCTCCTCTTAGCCAATGAGGAGGCAACTAAGTATGTGGTAAGCATATGTGCTTACCCATATCCAACCTCAAATGTGAAAACACTACAATTTTACAGCTATTCAGTCATTTCCATATAAAACGTTTTTTGATACAAGATCTTATGTAGCTTAGGCTAAAGGGCCTTGACCTCCTCTTCCTCCTCAGCACCACCAAAAGAACAATTCCTTTCTCCTTATAAGTGATTATCAGTGTGGAGGTTAAAGGTCTTGATCTAATTTTGTTTGCTATTATGTTTCAGGTTTATTTTATGTTTCATTCACATACAGATTCGTTTTTTATAATAATATATTCCCTTTCACAGTTTTTCTCTGTGTAACAGCTCTGGCTGTCCTGGAACACACTTTGTAGACCAGACTAGCCTCAAACTCAAAGATTTACCTGTCTGCCTCCAGAGTGCTGGTGTGTGCCACACCACCTGCTAAAACAACCTATTCTTAATATAAAGTTATCCATGTTACGTTTTACTTTGGGATTTTGTAATCTTAAAATTCTGAGCTGAGCTGCTGGTCCTAAATGAGACCTCTGTATCACCTCCTTCAAGGCCATCTGCCAAGAAATGCTCTACTACTGAGCACACCCCTGCTTCCTACCTTTATTCTGAGCTCCACAGTTCACTTTTCTCCTCCTGATGTCTTGTTATGGACCTGAACTAGGCAAGTGTTTTATTTTTTGTACTAGTTTATAAAGATAATCACTTCTGTTTGGTAAGTTCATACGTGTGCTCGCTCTCTATTCCCCTCCCTCTTCTCCCCCCTCTACATGTGTGTGTATCTTGATCAGCGCCTCCCAGCTTCTCCTCTCTTCCAGGGCTCCCTATATTCCCCTCACTATCCCTCCCAGCTTTGTGTGTCCAGTGAGTGCTGCCACTCTGTGCATGAGTGTAGGGCCATCTACTGGATCACAGGCAGTCTCACAGGGACATCCCTGAAAAAAACAAACTCTCCCAGAAGCCATCATCTCACATGGTTCACATATGGAGAAATAATCATAATTTCCATATGCTCCAATGTCTATCTTTCTTTTCTAGAGCATCTGTTACATGCCTTTGGTTTTCCATTATTCCTTTCTTCATATACTTTAGTGGAGATTCCATAGCATTACTTTGTGCAAGGCCAGCTTTGAGTTAGCTGTGTTATTCAATACCAGATATTTATGGGAAGTTTATATAAAGGAAACCCTGAGCTTGTGGTCTAAGTAATAAGAATTTTGCTTTTAACACAGGACTGTGTGTGGAAGCTTTCCACCTTCACCCTGGAGCCAGAGGGCTTTGCAGCTCTGGAAGAATCAACATCGCCCTCAGACTCTCAAAAGACTGCTTAGTGAAATGTGGTCTGACATCTTTTGCACATGGCATTTCAGGAGCAAAACAGTCTACAGATTTTTCTATCATTGTGTATGCATTCTACTGTTGTTGAAAAAGCAAGAGATTTGGGGTTTGTCCCTCAAACATTGTGCCTTCCCTTGGAGAAATATAGTGTGGTTCTGTCTGAGATCTATATTGCCCCTCAGGTAAGACTCCATATTTTCTCTGGTATCCCAGTCCATTTTCCTTATAGCCATTACAAATTCACTGTGGTGGCAGCTTTAGATCTCTTAGTTTTATAAAAGATGGAGTTTGCCTTTAGCTTTTTTAAATTCCATCTTCTGTATACTTTGAAGTGGATTCAGAGACAAGAAAGTAACACTATCAAAATACTGTCACATCCAAACTGAAAATTCTCCATAGGAGAAAATTTTTCTTGTGATCAGACCCACTGTTATCTCTCAATTTTCTAAGCAATGTGATATATGCATCTTCTCCCTACAAATTCTAAACACATGGTAGGTATCAGCAGTTAAAAGCCTGAGAAGGTTAATTGGCTTACTCAGTCTCAGAACTGGCAAAAAAACCCAGGGTTCCTGGTTTATGGTCCAGTGCTCTTATCAAAATATACATCCAGTGCATGCACTCAACTCACCTTCCTTCCTTTAACTCATTATCAGAAGATGATCAAGAATTAGACTTAGAAGAATCTAGGAACGAGTCGGAAAGATGGCTCAGTTAAAAGCACCTGCTGCTCCTGAATAGGACACAGGTTCAGGTCCAGCACCCACATTAGAAAGCTCACAACCACCTGTAACTCCACCTCCAGGGGATCTGATGCCCTACTCTGTCCTCTGCAGACACCTGCATGCACATGGTATGCATATGTTCACATACACACAAAATAAACAAAGCTTTTAAAAAAGAGAGAGCAAAGACTTGGAAACAAGAACTTATAAATAGGGGTAAAGAAAGGGTGAGAGCCAAGAAAACAGGCTTCTTGTTACCTGGCTTAGTGTCTGTCACTCCTTCCATGAGAACCAGTCCTACTGGCCGCTGACAAGCGATACTGCAGAAGCGGAATCGTAGTAGGAAGTCTCGGCCATACTGACGTCTCTCTAAAAGGAAGGCAAGAGTCACATGCTGAGACCTAAGCACCAGGATCCTTCTAGAGTAACGACACAGAGGACATCTGACTCTGGCCACAGCAGGATTTCTCCAACAGCTGCAACTGAAGTTTATTCAGTTCCTTTAGTGGCACATGCAGGACAATGAGAAAAGCAGGAATTTGCTAAGAAACTTCAGGAGATTCCACTTCCTCTTGTTACTGAGAGCAAGCTCTCACCCCACATGAAAAGGAAGGCACAGGGAATCAAAAATGAAATGTATAAGCCAGGCACGGTGGTACATGCCCGGAATTACACTGCTGGGGAGCCAGAGGCAGGTGGATCTCTGAGTTAGAAGCTAGCCTGATCTACATAGTGGGTTCCAGGACAGCCAGGGCTCTACAGAGACCCTGTCTTGAAAAACCAAAGGAGGAGGAAGAGGAGGAGAGGAGGAAAAGGAGGTGGTGGTGGTGTTATGTGACGGCTGGAGAGGTGGCTTGGCCATAAAAAGCACAAGTTACTATTGCAGACGACCACAGTTTGGTCCCCAGCACCCACATGACAGCTCACAACTATCTGTTAACTCTAGTACCAAGGGATCTGAGGCCCTCTTCCAGCCTCTGAAGGCACCAGGCACACACATGGTGGATATAGAAACATGAGGGGGGGAAAACTACTTAAAACAAACAAAAGAGTATGTGCTTACCAGAATGGGCAGAGCAGATCCAGCCAGCCGCCCAAGGAGCAACATGTAAGGAGCACGGGTGAGCCACACGGGCCACGTGGTCAACAGATTAATAGAAATGGGTTGATTTAAGATATAAGAGCTAGCTAGCAATGTGCCTGAGCCATAGGCCAAACAGCATAAAGTTAATATAAGCGTCTGAGTCGTTTCTGGGGACCCGGACGGTGGGCAGCTAAGCGGTCCCGGGCGGCAGGTCTGTGGATCTCTGGACCTCTGGCCGCCCAGGACCCGAGAACCCACTACTACACTTACCTGATCTCTTGGGATGACAAGAGGTGACATACTGACAGCAATCAGTGATGCCCAAGGAGCTGGGCCACAGTGGGGCCTGCAGCTTCCTCTGGTAAAGCTGATGAGAGAAGTCTTCCTGTCCAGAAACCTGTAAGAAAGAGCAAGGTGGGGATGAGGAAGCCAAGACAGAAAAAGGAAATGACTCCTGTTTAGGGGCATTTTAACAAATACAAACACACACAATCAAACGGTGTATACATAAAATGAGCAAGCCGTGTAAATCTGGGGAAGACAACAATAAGGAACTAATTATAGCCTTACATTCTCACTACAAACACTTACATGTCCATGAGATAGGAAAGAATGGAAAGAGAGTGAAGATAGTCAAGGAAAACAGAGCTGAATGAGCATGTGGTCCTAAGGTCCGCCTCAGAAAAATGGCCAGGGAGACTAACTCTCTCTTGACAGATTTTAATCTGTAATGGATACAGGTTTACCCAGTCATCCTCAACTCTACATCTTAGAGATCAAAGTCAAATCCTTGAGTCTATTATTGGGAAACCCTGGGTTAAAACTAAATGGGAAATGCACCAAGCAAATTTACCATATCCATGTCACCATCCTCAATCAGTGTGAACAGCCATGGACAGAGTGTACCAGGAAACATTCAGCAGTATCACTCATCTGCATATCCTCAGTGTGGGCAGCAAAATTTCCTTTATTTCATTTAACAACAAATGTTTGAATACCAAACTAGGCACTAGGATAGACTGTGACAGACACACTCTCGCCACCCTGAAAGGGTGTGAACATTGTCTATAATCTGGAGGAAAAGAGAATTACTGAATGGCCACTTAAAGGCTGTGACTTTAGACAAGTTTCTTAATGTTCTTTAAGTTAGCATCCCTTACTAGGAAATGAGACCCTAGTACCATTATATAATAAAAATCCTATACTAATAACCACTACCAACCCCTGACTGATCCCTTTGAACAAGGCACTGACAATTTTATATGCATTATTTCAGAGAACCAACCATACACATCTACTGTTGGTCCAGTATACCTCAGTGTGAAGGTGAAGCAAAGAGGACCTGAGAAAGTTCCCTAACTTGACCAGGATGGCAGAGCAGGCTTTGAATTCAGGGTTGTGTGGCTTCAAAACAAGTGCTCTCACAGCCCATGCCTAACAGTGCCTGTCATTTGGAGGGCACTGGGCAAATTCTCCCCCTGCCCCAGAGCTTGAAGACAGTTCCTTTAGAGCAGGCAATGCCCTGCTCTAGGCAGTCAGGACATTGCCAGCACTTAAGTGACTCTATTAAAATAAAAGCCCAAGTACTTGCTAACAGCAGAGTCACTTTGTGCCTCTTCTCCATTGTGCTTTGCCAAAAGTTAAGCCATAAGCTGGACCAGAAGAAACAAGACAGGAACAAAGAGATGAAGTAGGGAACAGTAAAGTCCGAATGAGCTGATAAAGCTATGAGCTTTCTATGCGCCAATATTTGGAAGCTATAAGAAATTAGATTCAAATGTATATTATTGACCAAAAGGAAAAAAGCCCAAAACAAAAACAGTAATGTGCTGTGTCTATAAAAACAAATGTGGTAGACTTATAAATCTCCTATTATGGGATTACGACATAGTACCAAAGGCCAAACCACCTGGTGGCCATTCTTGAGCCCTCCACTAACTGCCATGACCTAAACAAAATTCTTTACCACCTCTGTGCCTTAATGTCTGCATTTGTTAAGGATGGAAGCAATGACAGAAACAGTGAAAACTAAAGAGTTGATACATGTAAAATGCTCACAATTATACTTGACACAAGTTAAGGGCTTAATGTAAAGTGTGATACTACTGTAGGAGCATAAACACCATTATAAATGCACAGAAAAGGAGAAGTCTGCTATCACCTCCCTCTACATGGATGGTAGAGGATGTGGGTAATAAAGGGGTATTTTCTTTTATGTTTTACTTGTGTGCTGCTAGCCTCCAGGAGCAGACACAGTTACTCAACATCAGCAGCAACAGGAGGAAGGAGCCAAACAGTCCATTGCCACAGAAGCAGCACTTGATGCCAACACCCCGCTGTCCCCCTCATCCATGTTCCCACCCCACAGTAGTTGCCAATTTCACCTTCCAGGCTGGCATCCCATTGTACTGGAGCTCTCCATCTCTGATGAAGTTGTAGAGAGGTGAATCAGGGACAGAATTCAGGTCCCCACACAAGATGATAGGGCAGTGGCTGCCATCTGACAACCTGGCCACCTTGTCCACTTCGGCCAGAAGAATAGCCATCTGGGCCAGCTTGACATCACCCCGACGTGGGTTGTACAGGACATGGGTATTTGCCACACATAGGGGGGGCACTGAGACTTGCCCCAGACCTTCTGGGACTAGTGGCTGCAGCAGCAACACTAAGCCCACATTGTCCCGATTGAGGAGCTCCAATCCAGGCCGGAAGTACTCGACAGGGCTGGCACAGAGCAGACGGAACCTAGTGGGCTTGTAGCATACAGCGCAACCATCCGTCTTACATCCAGTCCTCCTCTTGTAAAAACAGGTAAAGCCTGTAAGGAAACACGACCATAGAGATGGACCAGAGTCAGTGAATCCTGAATCCCTTCCAACCACAGCAGCAGCACATAGGGTCCATGCCTGAGGCACCAATCCTGGAACCCCATAAGAGTCAGCCCTTGCCATCTCTGGGTTCTACAGAGATTCCCTTACAGCTCTAATCAAAAACCTGAAGGATGCAAGCAACACACAACAGGAAGAACAGATGCTTGTCACCAGAGGCAAAGCTGATTTCAAATGGGGGTTCTGTGACCCAGTAGGTTACCAGCAGTGTGACTTCCCCAGTCTTTAATGCCTGAATCTAGAGTCAGGCAAGTGGGAGTCCTGACTCCACAATCTACTAGCTTTGTAGTGTGGGATTTTGAGCAAGTCATACCAATTTTTGGAACCTGTTTCTCATCTGTAAAATGAGATAGAAAACATGCAGTCTCCTGAAGTTCATGGAGTTGGTTACTTCAAAGATTTAAAAAACTAGAGCTCTACTTTCTCACCCACACATGAAAAGAACTAGCCCATGGCAAGGATGCTGGTTTACTAAGACACAAAGAGGAGGGCAACTCTTCTGGAGAGTCTGCAGGGCTGGAGGAGGAAGGGCTGGCACACATGCTGGGGAGCTGCAGTACCCATCATCCGCAGAGAGGGCTCCAGCTGCTCCCAGTAATGGTCTTCCTGGACTTCCTGAAGGCACAGGATCTGGGAAATTGACAAGAGAACCAAAATCACTCCAGAGGGCCAGAAGCGATGTGATTTCTATTCCCTAGGAGCAGGTCCCCAGACCAAACTGAAGGTCGTGGTAAAACTTCCCACAGGGCTGACTTCCCAGACAGATAACCACCACCAGTAAGAACCAGAGTGTTAGGCTTCCCCATCATATAAATTCCTGTATAGGGGTGCTAGAAAGTGTATACTAACTAGAGAATCGTCTTGGCATCTGCCAAAAATGCTTGACTCCAGGGCAGGCATGCTCAAATCTGTCCTTATCCACAGAGCCAAAGATCATCTTAGCTTGTCTGGCACAACTGTCATCATTTGCATAGCTATGGAGTAGAAACTCATTCTCCCTGAGTATCAGAAAACAGCCTGGATCCTATAGCTATGCAAGATGGTACATCTCCCCTGTACTCACATCAGGATCCCAGTGCTGGAATTCCTGCATGAGGTTGGCAAAGCGGTAATTCCAGTTGAGGATATCTGGATGGCAATGCAGATAGAGCTCTGAGCTCTGCTGCATCAGATCCTGGGCCAGGATGTTATACGACATCAGAGTGAACTGGAACTGAGGGCCATCCCCAGCCTCCAGACCCTGAGCATCTGGCTGCATGGAGAAATCTTCCCATTCTCGCCACAGGATTTCTGCAAACAGATCAAGGGAAGAGTCCAGAACACACACAGGTTATCCAGAGGCCAAGCCACCACTACCCAAAGTCACAATGTTGTGCCTAAGGTTCTTTTCTCCATTGCCTCTGCCCCCATCCATCTCAGGGCATTTTTCAGAGCTGATATTAAGTTCCTCAGAGCTAATCTTGCCCTGTCCATCCCTGTACCCCTGATTATCTAGCTCTAGCATTTGCTCAAGGATACTTATGAGTCTAACAAGTTCCCACCTATGATATAACCACGAGTCTCTGGGGAATAATGCAATGGGGTGTGATTAACAGTCTCCTGGGGTTAAAGATGCCTCTGGAGCAATTTTAGTCCTGAGTGCTTTCTGTCTCTGTGCCTGACTTCTGGTTACATTATGAGGCACTGAATGATTTCAAACCTATTTAAGTTATAGAGTTTTCTTCACATCTTCATGGACTCCCAATATATGTAACATAAATGAAACCAGTTATTCTCCTTGAGGCAAAGTGGAGGCCCTGAGAGCTCTCTAACCCTGCCTCCACAACACCCTGTGTTATGTCTACAGAGCAATAATGTAGACTAGCAGAGCTAAGGCTGCTGTGGTCCTGTGAGGACAGATAGGATCATCTTTAAGACATCCCTGATATCTGCCCTTGCAAGAATCTCAGAAAAACTAAATGTAGCAGCAGAACCCCCCATATGGGATCTTTTCCAAATGACCTGCCATCATGGCTCACTATTCTGGTTGCTAGACTCACCATGATAAGGTATTTCCATTGGGGGAGGCTGCAGCTGCTCCAAGCCTTCAAAGGGCCACATGGAAGTATCTTCCTGGGGCATCGGTTCCGGTGCTATACTCCAGGCCACCATTGCAGGGTCCTCTTCCCATTGCTCTGCAGCCATTGCGCCCATTGGGAGGACAGCACAGTCTGCATACTGGGGCCCTGACTGTACAGGGACAGCTTCCCACAAAGGGCCCTCAACCTCGGTCAGTGGCTCCTCCTCTAACACCTCAGGGAAAGGCTGGTCCAGGTTCTCTGCTGCCCGGAGGTCACTCAGCTGCCTGCTGGACCACTTGTCCTCTGAGGCAGCATCCTGTTCTCCAGAATTATCCATGAGGAGGGCCAGACTGCTTTCAGCTAGTGCCTTATCTACAAGAGGACCCTCACTGGCAGTTGAGAGTGCCTGGTTCCACCCTTCTTCTCTCCAGTGCTGCAGCAGGCCCTCACTCTCCTCTTGGTCAGGCCCCCGAGGGGCCATGGCAAAGTCACCCTCTACCTGGGGGGACGAGCTCTTCGCCAGAAGGGCATTTTTTCGACATGTAAAGAAAGCATCTAGAAAGGAAGACAAAATATCGGATTATAAGAAGACAGTATCATTCATTCCACAGTATTCCCCAGCTAGAATAGAAGCCCCATATGAACAATGACCATATCCACCTTGCTCATACTGTACTGTCACAGTCTTCCCAACTTAAACCTGGAACATCATCTTAGTGCTTTCTCTGTGTCAGATAATGTTTGAATTGCTCTACAAGTATTAACTGATTTGCATGGCAGGGACCTGATAAATTTCAGTGCAGGAAGGAAAGAACAGCTAATCCCAGGGGATAACTCAGAACACAGACAGGCACATACAACCTCATCTCTTTTCCAGGAGGCTAACACTACTGTCTAACGTATTTATTTTATGCGATGGGCATTCTGTCTACATGTATGTTTCTGGATCATGTGAGTGCCTGGTACCTACAAGGGTCAGATAACTGTGCAGGATCCCCTGGGCCTGGAGGTAGACTGTTGTAAGCTACTATGTTGGGGCTGGGAGTCAATCAAACCTGGGTTCCCTAGAAAAAGAGTCAGTTCTCTTAACCACTCAACCATTCTCCAGTCCCGAAAACATTACTTTTAACATCAGCTCGTGGGTCCTGAAAACCACATCCCATTAGAACTAACATATGACCATGAAATAATACAGAATCATAGCCTTGTAACAAAGTTAACAAAACTTGACTCCAAACAATGCTCCTTCAGAGGGGCTTACTCTTGGCCTTAAAATGGGAACCAACATTGTTAAACCAGATAACTCCCACGAGTTTTCAAGCTCTATAGACTCCCTAATCTAGGAAAGCATTCCAATAATAATAATAACATGGGCAGCCTTAAAAATCAACTTACTTTTTAACAAAAACCCCTGGGCCTCTTTCAAGAGCTATTTATTCCACCTGTAACATTTTCATCTGTTTTCTTACTCCATAACACATTAGAGACTATAAGTTAGAAGGCATCAGCAACCAATAGTTACAAGACAGCTGTCATCTCTGCCATGGCAACCGTGAGTGATAGCCAACAGGCAATAAAGCAGGCAGGGGACTCTAAAACTTGGAGCTTCCGAGTAACCTTTTGATGACAGCAAGTGAGCACACAGTTACATCTAAACACAAATGACATGTGCACAATGATGGCCCACAATCATTAGACATTCCTTTTATTGACAACTTTTTAGAGGGATGAAAAACCTCAAAATAGTGAAAATTCAAACGTCCATATGAATTATATAAATTTTTATGTCCCTCTAAATAAGTGGAAAATCTGGGCGAGCAAGATGGCTCAGCAAGTAAAGGCACCTGCTGAAAAGGGAGAAGGGCCCAAATCTGCAAAGCTGTCTTCTGACTTCCACAAACACCATGGCAAGATGGCAAGCCACACACACACACACACACACACACACACACACACACACACACACACACACACACATACATACATACATATACAGGGAGTAATGAATCTTTTAAAAACTAAATCAGTGGCCAGGCAACAGTAGTGCACACCTTTAATCCCAGAACTTGGGAGGCAGAGGCAGGCAGATCTCCATGAGTTCAAAGCCAGTCTGGTCTACAAAGAGTTCCAGAACAGCCAGGGTTATTACACAGAGAAACCTGTCTTGAAAACAAAGCAAAAATTAAATCAGTATTTTTCAACTAGGTGAGAGAGGCAGATTTTGCCCTTAGGGAACATTAATGTCCAGAGTCACTGTAGGACCACAACTGTGACAATGTTGGACAAGGAGCAGGAGTGCCACCAAGCATCCTACAACACAATAAATGGTCTGCTCTAAAATGTCAAGAACGCTCTCAAGCCACAGGCTGGTGGCTGGGATTTAGTTAGAAACTTGCTAAATATCTGTCCCATATACATATCACATGCCAGAGGAGCTTTGGTTGATGGGCATAAAGCCTCTTATGTTCCAACTTAGCAGGCAATATTGGTGGTTATTGTTTTTCAAGAAGAGAATGCTTTTTAAACAGAGCTTTTTAAAATACCAAATGCACAAAATTATTATACTTGGCATTTTATAATGTGTGGAAGGTTCCTCTAAAATCCCTAGAATTCTACTGATTGGGAAACCTGAGGACCTAATATTAAGACAACCATTGTAGACACTAGATAGCCACATAATTAAAGGAATATGCTGGGTTCTCTGAAACAGTGACTTCTGTAGGCCTTCCCACTCCTGAGAAGTATGGACACCCCTTCCTGAATCCTCTGGAAACCCATGAACACCAGCAAGCCATGTGCTGGCATGAGATACAGTGAACAAATGGGCAAGGCCCCTGCTCTGCAGAAACCAGTCTAGCAAAGACAATGTTTTAAAATTTTTAATATTAGATATAAAAATATAGTATCTATTACCCACATAGTGCATTTCCACAAAGAAAAAGCACAGAATGCCGTTGGGCCTCTTATTTCTAAGAAATCCTTCTTGATACTGCTCCCTAATGAACAGGAGATAAGTCTGGGAATTCTGAGGGCCCTCTAAGAAAAACTGGGGTTGCATGAAAGTCCAAAACAGAAAGGCGGCAGATTATGCAGTAGTAACATCCACCCCCCTCACTAAGGCATCCAACCTATCACATCTCTCACAACCTAACACTTGCTCCAAGCTGAAGTTTAACCACCTCTGGCTTTGTTTTTTCAACTAGAGTTGAACTGACAGTGGACAGCAGATGGCAGACCACGGAGAGATGCCTATGTGAAGTGAGCCCACCCGCCTGAGGGCACACCCCTCCCGGATTCTACCCGCCGAGAAGTCGGGTCCTCGCCTGTCCGGAGTTGCCACCGCTCCCGACCCCCGGGAGTGTCTCAGCCTGCCCCAGGACCACCTCCACGGCCAAGGAGGGCGCTCCCTTCTCCAGCCCTGGGTCCACGTTAACCGTGGCCCGACGTCATCAGACCACAGCGTGAGGAGGGGCTGCCCACGAGAGTCGCCCGCCAGCCTGAGCCTCGTGGGGCCAGGATGGCCCGAGGACTGCGGTTGTGAGGCCTGGCGCTCCACCCTAGGGCCCGCGGACCCCGACAGGGTGTAGCCCCGGCTCTGGCCCATCAGGGACCCGAGGCCGGTACCTGAGAGGGAGCGGAAGAGGCGCGCGGCTGGCAGCAGCAGGTAACATAAGCACGACGCGATCATGGTCGGCCGCTTGCCCGCGCCGCCCCTCTACACTGCCGCACACCGGTCTCCCTCTGTTCGGTCCCGCGCCACCCAGGCTCCGCCCCCACGCCGCCAAGGCTCCGCCCCCACGCTGTCAGGCTCGGCCGCGAGCCACTCAGGCTCCTCCTCCACACGGCCCCAGGCCCCGCCCCAGGTCATCGCTTCAACAACAACTTTATTGGGAGCAAGGGAGGGCGTGTTGAGAGGGGAGGGGCTGCTTTAAAAGACGCTGGCTTCCATGACAACGGAACAGCTGGGCGTCAAACCCATGGCTCTGAATGCTACCTTTAAAAGCTCATTTAAATAAACAGATAAAAATTGAGGAGCTCCTTGGAGACTCTAAAGTATCTTTAAGAGCCCATTGATTTATTCTCACTTCTGCTACTAACTAGGTGTGGAACATCATGTGCCCTTTTTGACCCATTCCTCATCTGTAATTCAAAGGACTGGACTTTTCTCTAAGACTTCTGACCATAACTTCTGTAACTAGCCCTCTGAGCCAAGAGAATAGGGGACAAGTTCTTCCTCATCCCCACATCTCTTCCGTCCTTTACTGTCCAGCTCAGATTCTAGGTCACAAATAGAGTCCTCCCTTGCTTCAAATACTTAAGAGTTTTACTTCTTCCATCTGTTCCAAATGAGTTATGAAAAAAGGTGCGCCCCGTGGAGAGGGTGTTGATTGCTGAATAGTGCCACTTTGGCCCTTAATGGTTCCTCCTCCTCCCCAAAGGACTAAACCTTATGTTAAATAGGGGGGAAAAGAAAAACATGTTTTCCTGATCTACAGTCTTGTTATCGCTGCCACCTGCTGAGTGCTAGTCTTTTGGGATCTTCAAAGACCTTGGGTGGGAGAGAGTTAAGAAGGAAGCAGAGGGCTGGGACAGGGGAGAAGCTGGAGACAAGCATGGAGGGGAGTTAGTAGAGTCAGTGGAAGGAGAAGAAGGAGACCAACATGGCGGGAAGCTAGAGGGAAAAAGGCTAGGCGAGATGCATGGCAGGAGGGAAGCATGGCAGGAGAGATGCATGGGAGAGAGAGAGAAGCATGGAGGGGGAGAAGCAGGACTAAGATATAAGGTGTACTGAATAAAGCTCGGGTCTCTCATTGTGATCCTGAATGATAGAACCTAACGACTCCTGAGTGCAGCTTATTTAACCTCGACGCCCCTCACCTGGACAAAACTCGAACACTCCCAAACCGGATGTGGTAGAGGGGAAACGGAGAGAGGGAGTGACTCCACAAGATCAGGGGCCACAATTGAATGGCGGGGAGATAAAAATGATGTGGCCACTAGAAAGGAGGATTCCTCAATACAAGGAACCAACTGGAGACGTGTTTACCATGTATCTCTATTGTACCTAATACTAGGTCAATTGTGGTAGTTTGAATAAGATGGTCCCCATCTGCCTCCAGCATTTGAATACTTGGTCCCCAGTCAGTGGCTGTTTGGGAAGGATTAGGATGTATGGTCTTGTTGGAGAAGGGGTGTTGTTGTTGGAGGCTGGCTCTAGGGTCTTGAAAGACCCATAACTATTTTCAGTTCTTTTTGATGCTTGCACCTTGAGATGTGAGCCCTCAGCTCCCGCTTGACCACATGCCTGCTGCCTCTGCTCTGACATCATGAACTCATCTCTCTGGAACTATAAGCTTCAAAGAAACCCTCCCTTCTGATAATTGTCATGGCCACAGTGTAGGCCACTCTGGAGACAGAGGCAGGTGGATCTCTTTGAGTTCCAGGAGAGCCAGAGCTACAAAGACCATGTAGATAGATGATAGATAGATAGATAGATAGATAGATAGATAGATAGATAGATAGATAGATAGATGATAGGTAGGTAGGTAGATAGATAGATAGATAGATAGATAGATAGATGATAGGTAGGTAGGTAGATAGATAGATAGATAGATAGATAGATAGATAGATAGATAGATAGATAAGATGGCCAGTCCCCTAGAAGGGACTAATGAGTGGATAATGTGTGTGTCACTTCAATGAAGGCCAGTTCTTCCATCAAGTCCATGATAATCAAAAACCTCTTTGGATTTCTCTTCCCCTGTCCATTACCCTCAGCCTTTCGTCTCAACCATGATCTAGGGGAAGGAAGGACAACATTTACACCCAGTTCCAGTACCCAGTGTCTGAGCTGTGCCATTTCCAATTTGTGGCTGGAGCCTTGGCTGTTCAGGGAAGCCCTCTGGGGAGTCACCAGATCCTGGACCAGCTGGATGCATCATATCACTGAAGGGCTAAAAGGAAGAAGGAGAGAGAGTCAGTGATGTGGCCGTCCTGAGATTTCCCCCTCATTATCTGCTGGAAGCAGCAGCAGCAGCAGCAGCAGCAGCAGCAGCAGCAGCAGCAGCAGCAGCAGCCTACTCCTAATGATCTCCAGCAATCTGAAGGCTGTGGCGCCATTCATAAATCAGCATACAACTATTAGTACTACCTAAGGGACCCCAAGGTCAAGCCCATTCCAACATGGCTTAAGAAAACTCTCTACTTTCTCCCCAGATCTCTCCAAAAGTCCAAGCTCCAAATCAGACAGTAAATCAAGGATTATGTTTTTTGTGAAGCAATGCTTCTTCCATCTACTTGAAAAATGTCTTTAAAGACATCTAGGCCTTCCTTTCAGAGTTCTGCTTCACAGATCTGAAGCGAGGCCTTTAGACACTCATCAGGTTGTTTTGAGAGAACAAATTTTGGGTACTGAAGAGATGGCTTGGAGGTTAAGAGCACTGGCTGTTCTTCCTGAGGTCCTTGAGTTCAATTCCCCCAGCAACCACTCGGTGACTCACAACCATCTGTAATGAAATCTGGTGCCCTCTTCTGGCCAGCAAGGATACTTCTTAATAAATCTAATTTAAAAAACAAAAACCCTTGAGATAGAAAGCCTCTGAAAGAGCTAGCATCACACAACTGTGGCTAGCTGATGCCAGGCTCTTTTAGAAGATTTCTCTGGAAGCAGTGAAGCTAGGTTTCCCTCTTTGTTTCCAGACGTATAACTAACTACTTTATTTAGAAAGTGAATGGTGGTCAGAGAATCACACAAGCTTTGGATTTTGACCACTCAGTTCTGCCTATTGCTCCCCATGGAGCCTCTTGGGTTAGCCCTGCGCTTGGAGTCTCCTCACCATGCTGAGCTAGAGATGGCTCTCAATGTTTCCTTTCTTCTTCTTTTTAAAAATAGGGTCTCATTATCCCAGGATGACCTTGAACTTTCTCCAAGTGTGAATCCAAGGATGACTTTGAACTTTGGATCCTCCTGCCTCCACCTCCCAAGGTTGGAATTACAGATTTGCACCACCAGTATGCAATGGTAGAGATCAAACCCGGATCTTGTAAATACTAAGCATCCATTATGTCTTTTAAACTTGGACAAAAGCCATCTATAGTTGTGAATGTTGATTCTTCTTCCATAATTCCTGCCTAAAATATAGTTCCTACTTGCCAGACTGCAAGACTAGATTGCCAAGGTGGCCGGTAACTATAGATTCCATATATAATCTAAATAAAAATTTCCTATCTGGGCTGATAAAGCTCCTCTCAAAGAACCACAGACCCAAGAAAAACCCCAGCATCGGAGGCTGTGTCCAGCTCCATTTTATCAGAATGATCTGAGGGATGAGCTCTGCGATTCATCTCAGCTGTGATAACAGCAATGCCTTCTTGACTAGCATGGCTTCAAGGTGCAGATGCCATCTAAAAGTGGGAGAGAAAGGTTTTGCAATACTTTAAAGAATTCAGCTTGCTACATGCGGAAGTTGTCTGCCTACAATGTTTTTACTATAATTCTGCCAATTGGATTTAGGAATGTAGAAGTTACTGACCAAGATCTGGAGAATGCTGCCCACCCTACCAAAAAAACAAACAAACAAACAAACAAACACCCCCCCCCCCCCCCCCGCATAGTTTAAATTTTTGCCTTAGGAAGCTGAAGAGATAGGGCAGGGGTTAAGAGCATTAACCAGAGGACATGCCATCTACATGGCAGCTCACAACTGTCTATAACTCCAGTTCCAGGAGATACAATGCCCTCTTCTAGCCTCTGTGGGCATCTGGTACACATATAATGCACACACATCCATGGAAATAAAACATCCATAAACATAAAATAATAGTAATTGTTTAACTTATACTATAGAGATGACTCAGTAGTTAAGAGTGTTGACTGCTCTTCCAGAGGATAAGGGTTCAATTCTCAGCACCCACACAGTGGCTCACATCATCTGTAATATCCCATTTCTGGCCTCTGCAGGCACCAGGCACACAAATGGTACACATACATAGATTCAACCAAGGCATCCATACATAAAATAAAATGGAAGGAAAAATGTACACTAGAAACCTGAATGTGTAACTTGGGTGGTTAAGTGTTTGCCTAGCATATATAATCCTCAGAACAGAAAAAAGTTAGATCAAAAGTAAACATGTGAGCTTAGATGTAGTTCGTGATTGATTATTTGTTTAGTATACATAAGATCCTGTATTTAGGTAGATGGTGGTGGTGCACGCCTTTAATCCTAGCACTTGAGAGGCAGAGCCAAGTAGATCTCTGAGTTCGAGGCCAGCCTCATTTACAGAGCAAGTTCCAGGACAGCCAGGGCTACACAGAGAAACCCTGTCTCAAAAAACAACAACAAAAAAGCCAAAAAAGACCCTGTATTTAATCCCAAGCATCACACAAAGGAAATGAAAATATGAGTAAATAAAGCAAGCAAAATTAGTTTTAATACTCTAATTCAACCCTATAGATAAAAAAAATTAACCGACAATTTATATTTTTAAATGACCGAGTTTTTTAACATTTATTTTTGTATTTAGTCTTTGAAATCTAGTATGTGTGCTAGCCAGACATCCCATCTCAATTTGAAGTAGCATCATTCCAAGGACTGAAGAGCTACAATGAGTTAGTGGTTTCCATATTGAATCTGTACAGGTTTAGCATGCAAGCTCAAAACTGATAGGATAGGCTAAAAGCATTGCCTCTTTGACTTTTCTGATTTTAAAAAAAAATTTTTTTTTTTTTTTGCTTCTTAACTAGGCAGTGATGACTTACTTATTTAATCCTAGCACTTGGAAGGCAGAGGCAGGTAGATTTTTGTGAGTTTGAGGCCAGCCTGGTCTACAAAGCAGGTTTCAGGACTAACAGAACTACACAGAGAAACCCTGTTTCAATAATAATAATAATAATAATAATAATAATAATAATAATAATAATAATAAACCTCCAAAGCCTTGCTTCTCAGAGCCTAGTGTTTTCTTCAACATCTCAGAATTAATGACTAGATATCTCCCAAACAATCCAGATTAGTGTTAGTCGGTGCATTCATTCCTTCTCAGTCACTGACTCATAAATCTGAGTTTCCACTGGACATTTCTCAGGTTCAACATTTGTCAGCCTCTCATGACTGTCCTCTGACTTCCTTCCCTGTCCCAATCCTTGGATCTCAGGAGACCACCAGCTCCGCGTCGACTTTTGAGAAGTGGAGACATCAGGAACAAATTCCTCCATGTTAACACAAGCAAGATCTGGAACCACCTTTCCCCTGCTTTCCAACACAATGGCTGGTCCTTCCACAGCGCTCAAGACCCTCCATCCTTCCTCCCAGAGACGGCATCCCTACCCCTTTATCCACTGAATCCTCACATCAATCCTTAGTCATGTTCAGTCACTTCTACACTGTGGCCCTTACATCCCCCTCTGACTACCTTCCTGGCCAGCTCTGCTGCCTGTACTTCTTTACCTGTCATTCGCAAGTATTTCTCAGAAATAAAGCTTCCACACCACTGAACCTTCCTCTCTAATGTCCTCTCTGCCTTCCCTGTTGAGGACACTGGAGAGCTGCACAAAGGATGCATCCCAGGCCTTATTGCTTCGGAGATATCGTGTGATTTCACTTGCTTTCCCACCTTGGTTTCTGTGCGGTGTGTTTCTCTTCAATCTCTATGGGCATTCTGACCTCCTACCTCACGGTGTCCTCTTTCACTGATACTGTGCCTGGGGCTTCACTTTCAACCTCTTTTCTCCTACCCCTTAGTCTCTCCCCGGAGAAATGCCTACCACTATAATGGCTTCAAATCCCACTCACTCATATATGATGACGCTCATACTTGCAGAGGGTTTTTGTAGAGCAGAGGATTCAGTTATTCATTCATTCATTTATTGTTGTGACAAGGTCTCAATGTAGCCAAGACTGGCCTCAAACTCACTATGGAACCTAAGATGTCCTTCAACTTCAGGATCTTTTAACCCTGCCTCCTAAGTGCTGATATCACTGGAAGGGACCCACCACACCCAGCTTTATGCATTGCTGTGGTTCAAACCGGAGACTCATAGCAAACATGCTAGCCGAGCACTCTACCATTTGAGTACTCATGGCCCTTAATGCCTTTTTATCCCAGGTCAATGGATGTCCCAGGGACAACTCACAGACTCAGAACACTCAAAGTGCCCTCATTACCTCCTATCTCTCATCTTGTCCCACAAAGCTCACTGTTTCCGTTTCTTTATAATTTTTTTCTGAATAACAACTATTTATTGAGTTACCGTGTTCTCCCTCAATCTCTCTTCTCTTTGGCTTTCATTTCTGAGCTCACTGGAGTCCAAGCGGTTTGATCTCCTTTGTATCTAATCAAACTTCATTCTTCACCTGCTCCTAACTGGTCCTGATTCCCTTTCCTACCTTTAATCCATGTTGCATAGTGAAGCCAGAGTAAGCTTTCCACAGTGCAAGACCCACTAGGTTACTCTACTGCTTTAAAAAAACTATCTGCACAGCTGTGTGGATGTCAGGATGCAAGTATGACTGCCTGGTACAGCATGATGGGCCTCCGCATCTTCCCAGCTCCTTCCTCAGCACTTCCTTCCCCCAGTGGGAATCATACTCCAGCCTTAACAGGCTGTGATGGCTTTATACATGCTTTTCTTTGTCAGCCTTAAATACTCCTCCATACCACTTACCTGGCTGCTGTCTAGTGGATCTCTGATTCCCTAGGCATCTTCTCCTCCTGTGTGAGTGGTGGAGAGTTTTTCAGCTTTCCACCACTCACACAGCACACAGTACTACCCCTAGTACAGACCTGAAGTTCCTCCTATTTACTGCTATAGTCCTCTCCCATCATGATAAATAGGGTCATTGTGTCATTCATCTGCCGCCTTCAGTAGACTGCATCTTCCATGAGGTCCGCCGTCTGTTCCCCACCACCTGCCCACTGCCAGGGCACTCCATAACCAATTGTGGTTTGGATATGAAATGTTCCCTTCTGCACCTTTGTTTGAACTTAGTTCCCAGCTGATGTTGCCAGTCTGGAAGGTGTGGTGGGACCTAACTACAGGAAGGTGCCACTGGAGGTTGGCCTTGAGGTTGTACGGCCAGCCTCCACTTCTGGTCTTCTCCACTTTCTGACAATAGGCACAATATGATCGGCAGTCTCATACTCCTGCCAACACCTTCCCTGCCATAATGGACTGGTACTCTTCTTAAACTGGGAGCCAAATGAACCCTTCCATCCTTAAGTTGTTCTTTCCAGACATTTTGTCAATGACACAAGTAATTTAGTTCAACCCTCCATATCTGAAGTCATACCACTTAAAACTATCATTTAAAAAATCATAGGACTAGAGAGATGGCTTAGTGAGAAAGCATAATAGCTTGAGTCTGGATCTCCAGCACCCACATAAAAAGCCCAATGCATCAACGCACCCCTATAATCCCAACACTTATGTGAAGACAGAAGAATCCTGGGGGATGGGGGCGTCACTGGCCAGCCAGTCTAGCCAATCAATGAGCTCCAAGTTCAGTGAGAAACCCTGAATCCAAAAAGAAAGAAAGAAACAAAGGAAGGAAGGGAAGAAAAGAAGGAGGGAGAGAGAGAGAGGAAGGAAGGAAGGAAGGAAGGAAGGAAGGAAGGAAGGAAGGAAGGAAGGAAGGAAGGATGGAAGGAGTGGAAAATGGGCTGGAGAAATGGTTCAGTAGTAGAACAAGACTTGGTTCCCACATCAGGAGCCTCATAGGTACCTGTAACTTCAGAAGATCTGATGCCTTCTTATGTTCTTCAAGGGCACTGCACTCACATGCACAAACCCACACACACACACACACACATTTATGCATAATTTTTTTTAAAAGATAGGCAACAATAGAGCATTAACTTCTGGACAGACACACATCACCATCAACAACAACAAAAACAATAAATCCCAAGCCAGACGTGATTGCACACACTTGTAATCCCAGGACTGAGGCGGCCAAGGCATGGTAAACACCATGAGTTCAAAGCCATCCTGAGCCACATAGCAAGACCCTGCCTGTATCAATTCTTTTTGCATGAAATAGAGCATCACTCTAACTAGCACAACAACTTTTATTCCTTTTGTAGGTTGTGTTACCTCCTAATGAGGCTGTGCCAATGGGCTCCCGTTCATCCAGGGGTTCTCAACCTGTTTAATGGTTGCATATTAGATATCCTGCATACCAAATATTTACATTATCATTTATAACCATAGTAAAATATAAAGCAGCAACAAAAACAATTTTATGGTTGGGGTGGTCACCACAACATGAGGAACTGTATTAAGGATTAGAGCATTAGGAAGGGTGAGAAACACTGCTTTGATCCCTTCATCTAGATTCTCTTCCCTTTAAGAAGCTGGACCTTCCTTCCCGAATCATCTTTTCTAATTGTCATCAAATCTCTTTCTTAAAGCACCAGATGGGAAGTAGTTTAAAATTTCTAGAGTTCTGAAAGCAGCCATAAGCCAGGCCTAAAGTGGGTTGGAATAACTGTGCGGCAATTAAACTTTATAAAATCAGGCCATGGTCCAGGTTAACTGGTGGAACAAAGTTCACCAATCCTGAAACGTATCACCTGAGCACAAACCCTTCTCAACCAAGAACTGCAGTGTCCCAGAGAGGAAACAGTCTTGTCTTCTCCAAACACTTTGGAGACAGCATGAGCTCCGAAGCCAGACACATGCCCCTCCATTACCTACTAGCTTTGTGACCTTGAACTTAATCTTTCTGTCAGTCCCCTCATCTGCAAAATAGGAATAATAGAGATGTTGAACAGCTGGAACAAAACAAATTCATATAACTCTAGGAGCAGAGCATGGTGCTTATCAGGGCTATATAAATGCTAGCACATAGGACACAAAGGACTCCCTCTGCTTTCCCCCTCACTGGTGAGTAGACATCCTGGTAATGAAAAAGGAAACTGGGATTGGGGAGATGTCTCCATGGTCAGAGGACTGGGATGGCTGTTCTTGGCTGCCAACCTGACTGCATCTGGAATTCACCACAAATCTGTCATAGATCTACTCCATGACTTGTGTTTTCAGAATTTGTGGTGGCTACTTCAGATATAGTCAAATTGATGCCCAAGAATATCCATGGCCACAAATGCCTATAGGCCCAATGTTGGGAGGCTGGTCCTGGGAGTTTGCTGGTTGGTCAATCTAGCCCCAAACAAAACAAACCATCAGGTTTAGATCCGGTGAAAGATCCTGTCAAAACAAACAAAAAAACAAAAAACAGTGGGGGCTGGAAAGATGGCTCAACAGTTAAGAGCACTGGCTGCTCTTTCAGAGGACCCGGGTTCCATTCCAAGCCCTGAATTCCCAACTCCAGTTCCAAAAGATCCAATGCCCTCTTCTGGCCTTTTGATGCCTGCCCTACCCAGGCATGCAAACAATGCATACACATACATGCAGACAAAACACCCATAATACATAAGATGGAGAGCAATGGAGGAAGACTCCTGAAGTGCCCCATGCTGTCCTCTGCATGCATATATGAGGGCACAGAGAGAGAGAGAGAGAGAGAGAGAGAGAGAGAGAGAGAGAGAAAGTTATCCTCTTTATAACGTGTGTGCATGTGTGTTGCATGGTGTGTGTGTGTGTTTGTGCATGCGTGTGTGTGTGTGTGTGTGTGTGTGTGTGTGTGTACGTGTGCATGTGTGTACGTGTGGGGGGGGTGTGGGGGTGTGGGGGTGGGTGGGTGGGTGTGGTAAGGATAGTATCATAGCACACAAGCAGAAATCAGAGGACAGCTTTTCAGGATTTCATTCTCCCCTTCCATCATGTGGGTCCCAGGAATCTAATGTAGTTCCATCAGGCTTGGTGGTGAGAGCTTTTAACCACTGAGTCATCTTCATGGTCCAGTTATCATTCTCTTCATATTTGACATCCAGGCCTTGCCCCAGAAGACAATCCTCTTATTCTAAAATCATAGCACCCTGCTCTTTGCGGTTCATCTCCCAGGTGCCCTCAGGCCCACCTCCAAGCAGGGGACTGTCTCACAAACTAGTCATTTTCAAGCACAGTGGTTTAATTAGATGGTACAATGCAGCATTCTGAGGTTTGGTTTTGTTTGAAACTCTATAGTCCAGATCCTCCCAGCTCTGCCTCCTGGGTATTGGGGTTATAGGCAAGTACCACCAGGCCTGGTTTGTTAAGACACAAAGCAATTTCAACAATGGATGAAAATGATTAAAAAAAAAAAAAAGACTTAAATGAGGAGCAGAGAGGCCTTTCAATGGCTGTGCTGAAGCAATCCAACATGCACAGGTACAAATGTCTCTCCACCTCATGCAAAAAGGTTAACTCAAAAGCCTGATGACCTGAGTTCAATCCCCAGAACCTATGCAGATGTGGTGGTGTGCATCTGTAACTCCAGCACTCCTACGGTGAGTTGAGGAGACAGGAGAATTGACTTGTCTCATAGTCAACCTGGAGTAGAATGTAGTATAGAACACAAAAATGAGAAATTTGGCCTCACAAACCAGATGGAAGCAGAGAACAGAGGAGAGGTGTCCTCTTGCCTCTACATACACATCGATAACTATATTTTCCCAAGACAGGTTTCTAGATCTTCATCTTATAAGTGGCAAAATGGGGACTTTCACCTCTTCATCTTATAAGTGGCAAAATGGGGACTTTCACCTACCCTCCCCAAGTCTTCCAGTCACTGACCTGACTGTTGATGCTCTGAAGTCTTAATCAAAGAGCAGCAGACAAGCCCTCAGGTTCTTGTGACACCACACTGCAAGTGAACTTCAGCTCCACATGTGAACACGGCTGAGCATGGGAACTCTGATCTCAAAAACAGTCTAACAGTTTGGCTTGAAGGATGCTGGGGCAGCAACAAATCGTGGTGATAGAACATATGTTTGTGGTGCTTTGCTCTCGTCCTTCTGCTCCAAGGTTGAGGATGCTCTCCCAAGGGTGCAAGCAAAAAAGAAGAACTGGGTAGAAGCTCATCCATCACTGAAATACTTTGTACCTGAAGCGCAGCCACCTTGAGAGAAAAACATGGTGGCGGCGCTTCACAGTCACCTGATTAAGAGCCTCGGGTTTGGTGCTGACTCAGAAGAAAATAGGCTGTCACTAAGAGGGCCCCCCACAGCACCCAAGCACTCACAGCCAAGTCTGGGCTTGGACCCAGCCAACATATGAGAAAAGATAACCACCAGATTCACCAAAAGGGCGGGAGGCCCTGCTGTTGCCGGGTCCACCCTCAAGGATCACAATGACTACATGAGATCATGGAATGTTGAAGTCAAAAGGAAAGTGTCTCTTACGTCACAAAGTCATAAGTGGGTGGGCATCCTTTTTGACCAGGGTCCAGGGGGAATAAAGCTCTACCATTGTCCCCGATGAGCCCCAGGCTTAGCCATCTCCCTCAGACAGAGTTGGAGGCAAATCCATGCATGCTGGATTTCCACCAAAACCGGCTCTCCTCCAAGCTTGCTGGGATGAAAAAATAGCTACAGGGTTCCCTTGGGATCTGCCCTCAAGAGGGCAGTGCACATAGTTTGAAATAGAGCTGAATGGACAGCTGTGCCTCTTAGGGAAGCAGCCACCAGGGGACAAGAAGCTGTCACCTGAGAGGGTCCTAGCAGCATGGACTTTGACGATGATGAGCCTCTTGAGTCTGAGACCAAAGGTGAAAAGGTCCCCATATCTCTCCCTTCCCAGAATAATGTCCAATGATCAGGTAGACCCCCAAATGCCCTTCTCCCTCTGCCTGAGCCTCTGCAATGGAGATAGTGTGTTACATTAGCAACAGGGTTTAGAAACCACTCAGATATAGTCGGTTGTGGTGCTGGATTTGGCTCTGAGGAGCTCTAGCCACTGTTAATTTTCATTTTGTAGACTGGTTGACATGACATTGATAGAAACCAGCCATACTGGGAATGTTCACACCACACAAACTGGCTGGCGGTTGGTTAATTTGCTGTCATTGACCTGATTGCGTGGAGTTATAACACTGTCGGAGAGCTGAAGAGATGAGTCAGCTCTTGGGGCTTTTTTGCTCTCCCCGAGAATTTTAGTTCAGTTTGGAGAGACTCCCAGTAACCTGTATGGCCAACTCCAGGGGACTCAATACCCTCCTCTGGCTTCCACAGGCACTGCAAACATACACATACTGCCCTCCTCCCAACACACATTTCTTCTTTCTCTCCTTTCTCCCTTCCCTCTTCCTTCCTTCATTTCCTTCCCTCCTTCCTTCCTTTCTTTTATTTGACTTATAAAAAAATTGAGACTCATAAATTTGCCCCCTTCTCAGAGCACAAGGCAGCAGCAGTCTGGGCAGCTCAGCTGCTGAATGCTTCCTGACCAAAATTACATGTCACATGGAGACTTGTCACAGAGCCTTGGGGATAAATATTAAGACCTATCTCTGTGAGCAAAAATGAAGACACACACCTATGTGGGATCATTAAGAAGCCAGCCATCCTAGAATCTGAATTGTGAAAATAGGGTTGGGAGGGGCAGGTAAAGGCACACAACGCTCAACCCACTCAAAGATTAGATGAATGAACATGTATGAAATTATCAACATATAAAAATAAGTGACACGAGAGAGAGAGACAGAGAGAGCCGTATCTGCTAGGCCTTCACAAAGCACAAATGTGGCTTCCTGAACCACTGAGGCCTGCTGATGCCCGAGGATTCATCTCTGAGTCTTGTGTGCGGCTTTCAGGAGCCCAGTGAACAAACCACATCCAGCAAGCACAGGGACAAGTGTGAAGGAGGTACACTGCTGCCCTCACCCAGCCTCACTCAATGGAGACAAGCATGCTTAATCCATGGCAAGGAAGTTCAGCTCAGAAGCCGTTCCTCAAGCCTCTCTCTTCATGGACCCAGGAACAAGGCTGGACTCGGCAGAAGGGAAGCTAGGCCACCTTCCCAGAAGTCTGACTCTCTCCTTTGCTCCCTAGAATCAATCTTCATCTGTTTTCCATGCACCCAACCCCAGTCCTGCACTCACAGTGGTACAGTGTGTGACCCCACCAAAAGCAGATCAGGAAAGGGGACTGGAGCTGCCTGTCGACAGGGGACACAGGACCCCACCAGTTCAGCCATACAGAGAACTTATAGAAGGGGTTTTCCCCAGGAGGGCCACAACGTGAGGCAGAACCTGGGAGGCAGAGGAGGGAGGCGGAGGCTAAAGGGAGTCAGCATAGGTGTCACCCAGAGGGCTTGCAGGTTTACTTCCCAGAACGGGATGGGGTTTTCTTCCAGATGAGACTGAAACCGCGCTAGCACCTCAGAGCAGCGATGACACCCTTTACTGCGAAGCCGAAACCCTCCCAAGTGTTGAGAAAGAGAAACCCACCAGGGAGGGTTCAGAAACCGACTTGGAAATTGAAGGTGAGGTAACATCTGAGGAAAGTGGGTTGTCAGCCAGCTTCCTCAGAAACTGGAGAGATTTGGTTCCACCAGAATATTCTTCTCTGTCCTACTGGAAGATGAGGGCATGCAAGGGTGTGCTCAATTCTAGACTACATGCACTTCCTGGCTGGCTGGAGACAACACAAGACTTTCTGAGCAGGACTCACATCAGGTTGTTGTTAAGATCTAAACCAAACACACAAGTTTCTGGTCTTTAAATCTCTCTCTTTCTCTCTCTCTCTCTCTCTCTCTCTCTCTCTCTCTCTCTCTCTGTCTGTCCCTCTCTCTCTCTCATGTGTGTGCGTATGTACGTGTGTGTGTGTGTGTGTGTGTGTGTGTGTGTGTGTGTGTGTGTGTGTGTCTATGAAGCATGAGTCCAGATGCTTTCACAGAGGCCAGAGGCATCAGATACTCCCTGAAGCTGAAATTACAGTTTCAGGCTTTTTGACATAGGTTCTGACAGTTGGATTCAGGTCTTCTGAAAGAGCAGAATGTACTTTTAACCTCTGAGCTATTTCTCCAAGCCCACCTGCCACATGTGACTCTTATGTGACTGATGTGAACTCAGACTTTATTACATCTTTTCTAGAAAGAAAACAAAGGCTTAAAAACTGTGAGAGTCACCCAAAGCCACCAAGAGCTGGCCAGGGCTCCATAAGCTGATGCTATGTTTGACCTGTCTTAGGCATTCGGTCTTTACTAAGTACCCAAGAGTGTCTCTGCTGCCCTAACCCCATGACTTTCTGGTCACCTAAGAGTCCTTGTTTCTCCTGCTTCAGAACCCCAAGTTTTGTCTCAACAAATCAAGCATACCTGTTTTCCCCAGGTGATGGTGCCGAAGCAGACACCCTGTCCTCACAACACCTGCATCTCTTTCTTCCTGTTACTCTCAAGAAGAGAGGTGCCAGCAAAGATCATTTGTGAGCATCTGTGAAGCAAGGGAAGAATGATTATGGTCCCACCGGATGGGAGCAGTGTTCAGATTTGCAAGCTTGTTGCTTTGTTTCATTGAGAAAAAGGTTTCCTGTGGTCCAGACAGACCTTGAATTCACTACTTAGCCAAGGATGACCTTGACCTCTTGATCCCCACCCCAAGGGTTGAGATTACTTCTGTGCATCATTATCCCCACCCTCTTGTGTGTTCTTGAACATGGGTGGCAGTCAGTGATTCTCAGACCACATCAATAGAGGAAGACAAAGTGACCCCTACCCCGTGTCAGTTTAGAAGACTATCCTACCAGTCAAAGTGTATACTCTCCGTTCTACTCAGACCCCTCCCCACCGCTCCCCAGTCATCCTGTACCTTCTCTTCTTGCTTCTTCTGCACTTCAAAGCTGTTGTTAATTCTGTTTTCTTCCTGTCTTCCTTCCTTCTTTCCTTTCTTTCTCTCTTTCTTTTGGTTTTTTTTCTCTTTTCCTTTTTTCTTTTTCTTCTTTTTCTTTCTTAAGATAGGGTTCTCTGTGTAGCCCTGGCTGTCCTGGAACTCCCTCTGTAGACCAGGCTGTCCTGGAACTCCTAGAGATCCACCTGCCTCTGCCTCTTGAGTGCTGGGATTAAAGGCCTGTGCCTCCACCACCCGGCTGTTAACTCTGCCTTCAGCACCTCATTTCGCCTAGTTGGAGGACTAGACAAAGCGACACTGGATGTTTTGCCTGAGGCTTCTGGTTCCACCTCATTGTCCCTCATCCAGGCTTGCCTCCTGTTGGCCATGGGCCAGGCTGAAGTCCAAGGATCAAAGAGCCCAAGGGCTTGCAATAGAGAGATGGGGTTCTCTCTCAGTTAGTACTGATTAGCCGTGTGGAATCTGTGTCTACACTTGTCCCTGGGAAAGTCCACCAGGATAGGAAAGCCCATGAAGGTGCAAGCTTATGCTTCTCATTGATCCAGTGTCCACCTTGGGGATTCGTTTGAGACTGTTACCAGATATGTTTGTGTCGGGGGCCCTGGTTGTTAAGTTGCCCCCACCCTGATAGCCCTAACTAGGTTTAGCCTCCCACCACAATATGTCGATTACAGACTAGCTAATGGTGAAAAGCAGAAAAAGGAGGTTTTCTTTACCCCACGTAAGCTCATCATGAAGAGGAACAAATAAGGAAATCCAGAGCCCACCCCGCCAAGTCCATCTTTAGGATCCCGGCATAAAGTTTGGGTTTAGACAGAGCGCAAGCGGTGTGCATAGCGGGGCAGTCTAAGGCCAGGTGTGGTCCAGGCCGCCGTCAGTGTCTCTGCTCCTTGTCTGCACTGTGTGAACTTTCTTTCCAGGAGACAAGTTCCTATTGCAGCTAGCAACCAGGCTTTCTCCTTTTCCTGCTCCCTGCATGAGACCCCTGAGGAATTCTAACTTCTTCTTGTTTAAATAATCTAATAGCCAAAAGGAGGGTTACAAGTGTTTCTTTTTTAAAAAAAAAAAAAATTTTCTTAAAGACTTTTTTTTTGTTTAAGTAGGTGCTACTCCAGATCTTTGGAAAAGCTTTATTTGTGGCTCATACTTTGAGTGTGTGTGTGTGTGTGTGTGTGTGTGTGTGTGTGTGTGTGTGTGTGTGTGTGCTGGGGGAATCAAGCCAAGGACTCACTCACACAGCCATGACCTAGTGACCTCTACTTCCAATCTGCACCACTGGCGATGACTTAATGTTTTAAGAGGACTGTCTAGGCTGGAGAGATGGCTCAGTGGTTAAGGGAGCTGGTTGTTCTTCCAGAGGACCCAGGTTCAATTCCTATCACTCACACGGTGGCTCACAACCGTTATCTAATTCTATATAAGAGACCCTCCTCTGGTCTCTGTGGGCACCAGCTCACAAGTGGTAGACAGACATACATGCAAGCCAAACACCTATACACATAAAATTAAAAAGCTAATAAAAGTTAAAAAGTTAATAAAACTGCTAAGATAAAATTAGAGATTCCTACAACCATCAAAAGCCAACAATGCTGGGCTACTACTTGGCCCTGCGGGGTTGTCTGAAGGCAGACAGGGGGTTGGGCCTTTAAATGCCATGTATGACCAGCCTTAGAATTTGGCCAGCCTGGGAAGGTGACCAAAGGCATACTGTTCCTGTTTCCTAGGAAGGCCTGGGACATTAAGCCCCTGGCCTCTCCTCTTAACCAAAGGCAAATGTCCACCTGGGCTATTTTAAGTTAGTGTCTCTTCTCTTCCCAAACTCCTGGCTCTGGACTCTGCATCTAGAGCAGGGCTTCTTAAACCTTCCACTTAGGATGCCTTCTCATAAGAGAAATTTTTATGCACGCCTGGGAATATACATATGTAAAATAGGCATACAAGCCTAACATTTACTGATAACATTTTATTTTAAAACAGCTCCTTTTGAATATATATAATTTTACATTTATTAAAGGTAAAAAGCAAACTGAAGAACTAGTCAGATAGGTGTGCATGTTTGTTTTTATACAAAGAATCCAATCTTGCCTTTAATCTCAGCACCCAGGAGGCACAGGCAAGAGGTTTTCTGCGAGTTCAAGACCAGCAGAATCTACATAGTGAACTCTAGATCATCCAGACCCTGTCTCAAAACAACTAAACTTTCGTTGGATAGTTGATTATGTAGGACCTACAATATCTCTAATAATCTCCAGAAGAGATTAACATTTTTATCTATAACCATCAAGGCTGAGAATTTCTGCTTCACGTTAAAATGTCTGACAAAACGGTAGATGCAGAGCTGGAGAAATAGTCAGTTGGTAAGGTGCTTGCCTAAGGGTGAAGACCTGGGTTCCACCTTTGGAACCTGTATGCGAAAGCTGATCACGGTTCTGTTGTCTTTGCTCCTGGCCAGACAGCCTAGCCTATTCATAAAATCCTAGGACAGGAGAAACCCTGTCTCAAAACTGAGATTGACTTCTGTCGAGATTGTGTGTGTGTAGACCCATTTCAGTCACTGATGGAAATTGTTTTCTAATCCTGAACCAAAACTGATTGAATGACTTTTTTTTTTTTTTTTTTTTTTTTTTTTTGTGAAAGTGTTGTTTTTCTGTGAGCACAGAGACTGTGTGCTTTTATCTACTACTGTCTCAGCTAGTAATTTCAGCTCTACAGTTACAGGCCTGCTTCTCTGGCAATAGCCCAGACACATAGGCCGGGGCCTGGTGGGAATTCTGTTCCCAAAGATACTGGCTATGCTGCTGCCACTAAATATAGCTTTTAGTTACATCTCTATCATTTTATTTATCAATAAGACTCGGGAATCAGAGGCTGGGATGAAAACCTGCTAGCTCAGAGAGGTTGGGGAGCAGCTAGCTGGCCTTCTTTCTTTGCTGGTTTCTCCAAAAGTGAGTGTCCTTCTGCTCTCCTTCCCTAGCAACCCCCCCCCCCAAAAAAAACCACATGCTACACTAAGTCCCACCCTACTACTACCTGTGTGTAGGGCCCATGATGGTGGTATACTCTTCTGTATACACATTACCACCCACAGCCGGAAAAGCTGAGTTCTAGAGTACATACAAGGGCAGATCCCAAGCTGAGGAACGTCCAGGCAGAAGAACACATTCCCTGGTGCGATAAGGGCTAAGGGAGACTGGAAGATAAACCTTATTCATTCTGACTTTCCATACAGACCCAGAGAAATTCTTCACCATCGGACAGAAGGAGCTGTACCTGGAGGCCTGCAAACTGGTGGGCGTAGTACCCGCCTCCTACTTCATCCGGAACATGGAGGAGCCCTGCATGAACCTCAACCATCATGGGCTGGGCCCCAAGGGTACCAAGGCCATCGCTATAACACTAGTGGTGAGCATCCTGGCCAGTGGAACACATCAAATCTGGTAGAAAAGAGTTACCAGGGCGACTAGTTTGACATTCAGAGGGCACACCCTCTTAGGCGTCTAAAGAGCAACCTACCCTGTCCTTTCTCAGCCATTGGCCATTATTTCCCCTGTTAGCTCATGGGAGAAGCTGTACTTTGAAGACTGTGGCCTTTCCTAGTTAGGAAGCAAGGCATCAGCTTGTATGGACTATAGGCCCAAGATGTTACTACAACTACAAAATGTAGGTGTGGGTCTCCATTGCAAAGCCGACCTTGGCCATTTACATGGGGCCTGTACTGATCTACTCCATCCAATGTCTGCCTTTCACATTATTATTTTAGAAATCATATTGCAGAGTAAATTACATTTTCCCACATTAATAACATTATCTTTTGGTTTGCCGTGACCAAGCCATGGGCTTGAACTTGAATTCATCACAGATTTATATAATTGATTATATATAAAATTGGCTATATCACAGAGAATTTGACAACTGTATGTCAGGGCCTCTCTGACGATTTGTGTAGGAAAGTAAAATGAGTAATAATAGTGAGCGGGCTCCTCTGGTAAAGTATCTGTCACATGGGCAGGAGAGCTCAGTTCAGATTCCTAGCACTCGTGTAAAAGCCAGGCTTGGTGGTGTACATCCGTAACCCTGGCCAGGGAGGGACAAAGTCCTGAGGATTTCTTGATCTCACTGTACACACACCCCAGGTCTGAATTCTGCAAGAGACTTAAGAACAAGTTGGAGAGGGTTGGGGGGGTTGGCACCCTCCTTTAATCCCAGAACTTGGAAAGCAGAAGCTCTTTTATCTCTGTGAATTCAAGGCCAGCCTGGTCTGCAGATGAAGTTTCGGGACAACCAGAACTGTTAACACAGAGAAACCCTGTCTCAAAAACCAAATAATAATAATAATAATAATAATAATAATAATAATAATAATGAGGTGGAGGTTTTGCATGGTATCAGATGCCTTTAATTTCAGCACTTGGAAGGCAGAGCCAGGCAGACCTCCATGAGTTTAAGGCCAGCCTTATCTACATGGTAAGTTACACCCTAGCCAGGGATATACAGTGAGACCCTCTCAAAAAAAAAAAAAAAATAAGGGGTATATGAACACTCACGATACAAATTGAACCTTAAGACAATTCTTGGAGCTAGGAACTGCCCAGATGGCCCATCTGCTCTCTGAGAACACAGGAACAAAACAAGGTCCCAACAGCTTCTTAATGGGATATGGCCATGTCCCATTCAGGCTCCTGGAATTCTAGAGACACGCCTCCAAGCTTTGTCAGCTAACACCTGAATCCCACTACATCAAGGCATCTTAATATCAACGTTTGGCTTCCTCATGCTATGCACACATGAGCACCTACACAATATGCACAGTCACACGAATACATACATGAAAGCACCTTTTTTAAAAAATTAGTAATAAAGCTGGATATGACATCGTAACACCAGATATATTGGCACGTATCAGTAATCCAAGCATTTAGGAGGCTGAGGCAGAGGGACCAGGACTAAGACGTAGAAGTCAATTTAGCCTCCTCCTCAGATTCCAAGTCTACATCCCATGCCCTTTACTGCCCATTGCTAAAATACCTGAGGCTTAGTGACTTCATAAAGTATGTTTGTTTAGCTAACTGGGTTCAAGTTATCAGTTCTGCTCCATGATGACCTCATGGCATAGCGATAGAGGGAATGAACACAAAAGGAGGAAGAGATGAAATGATAAGACAGGAAAGCCAGAAGAGGCGAGTCCAGGGAGAGCCAGTCACCACCTCCCACTGGACCCCACTTCCTTTTCTTGAGATTTACCTTTGTTTTTAATTATGTGTATACAGAGGGGCGACTGCGCATGCCTGCAGAGGAGTCAAATCCCCTTGGAGCTGTGGCCACAGACAGCTGTGAGCCACCCAGTGTTGGTACTGAGAATCCAACTCAGGTCCTCTGCAAAAGCAGTAGGCACTCTTAACCGCTAAGCCATCTCTCCAACCCACCAGGCCCCACTTCTTCAAGTTTTCACTAACATGTGTGAATGTGTGTGTGTATGAGAGAGAGGAGGGGGTTATGTCAGGTGACTTCTTATATTGCTCCCTATCATATATTCAGGATCTCTCACCAAACATGGAATTCTCTGAGTCAGCTTTCCTGGGAGGCCAGCAAGCCTCCAGGTCCTCCAGTGTCCACCTTCCCAGAGCTAGGACTGTAGGAATGCACTATTACATAACATTGGTGCTGAGGATCTAAACTCAGGTCCTCTTGCCTGCCTAGCAAGCTCATTACCAACAAAGCCATGATATCACTAACTCCTTACCACACTGGAGACCAGGCCTCCAGCACAGCACCCTCTTATATGCATGAGATGTTCTAGAGAGAAGCCAAGCTCTGGACTGCAAGGGAACAACCACCTTAGTCACTAATCACTACCTTGCCTGGCTTCCTCTCTCATGGTAACGGTCAAAGTCCAACACAACGATCCTCAAACTGGAGCTGGAAGACAACTGCATCAAGGAGGAGGGTGTCTTGAGTCTAATGGAGATGCTGCATGAGAATTACTACCTACAGGAGCTGGTAGGGCACCCTCCTCTTCCTCCTCCTCCTCCTCTTCCAGCTCCTCCTGGCACACCTGGGGACTCCAAACTACTCAAACCAAGCCAGAGCCCCCCACCCAGGCCCAGGTCAGCTTTGGGCTATCTCTAACCGGTCCGTGGGTTCCTCCTCTCTAGATACAACTTCTCAGAGGAGGGCTGTGTATCAAAGGCTGGCTCAGGCACTGTACCCTGTGGCTGTGGGAAAACCTGAAGAGCTACTTCCGGCTGTACCTTATAAGTCCAGAAATGGAATGGTTTACCCATGCTAACATATTCTAGCTTTCTTCTTTGGAAAGCTATGAGGGAATGCATTTTCAGATCCTCCAAAGTAATCTTAAGTTTCAAAGCAAACAACTGATATGCTTGTCTGAAGTACCAGGGCTAAATTGAGGGAATCAGTGTCATTAAAGACAATATTGGAGAAAAATGAGATTCTGTGTGAAGCCAGATTGGGAACAAGCTCCCTTGCCTCCCATCTCTCTTTCACATTATATTAATCCTATACTCTGTTTTACTTTTACTCTCTTAGTCATCCCCTGGCCAGTACTCCTCCTTGTTTTTGAGGGTCTTTGGGGGTGTTCTTGAGTGTTGTGTGTGCTCTTACCTCTCAGAACATGTCTGACAATGACCTTGGTTTGGAGGGAGCCAGGATCATCTCAGACTTCCTGCAGGAAAACAACTCTTCACTCTGGAAACTGAAACTTTCAGGTGAGCACGACGGAGGGGAGGAAAGGACATTGGGAGCAGAAGGGGAGAAGAACAGAGGATGTGGGGGTTCCTGCATGCTTCCCTTGCTAGACCAGGCGGGCTTGCTTGCCCCTCAGGGCCACACTGCAGTGATACACCAACTTCCTGCTTTCCTTAACAAATGCTCTTTGCAGACTCTTCCCTTGTCTTGGACATCTCCACCTTTGGGGTCTGCCTGGCTGGATGCCTTACTCTAACTTCACCCATCACTCTCATCCTTGACCCCTGACCCCTCTGTCACCATTAGTGTGTCTGTGCTGCTTCTCCATATCTAATATGCTATTGAAAGCCTGGTACAAGCAGTGTACACCTGTAACTCCAGAGCTAGGAAGGGAGAGAAAGGGATGAGCAGATCCAGGGCTCTGTCCAGCCAGCCTAGTCAAAATGACAAACTCCGAGACTCTGTGAAATATGCTAACTCAAAAAATAGGTACTGGGCAATAGAGGAAGGCTCATCCAACCCCTGGCCTTTGTACACACACAGGCACTCAGGAATGTGCACATACATAGTCAATAAAATGAAAGATGTTAGTGGTGAGGATGAAGAGATATCTCAGTGGTTAATAGCATTCAGGGTTCTCACAGAGGACTAGAGTGTAGTTCCCAGTTCCCGTGTTGAGAGGCTCACAATCACCTATAACTCCAGTTCCAGGTAATCTGATGCCCTCTTCAGGTACTGCTCATGTGCACAAACACACACACATGCACGCATGCATGCACACACGCACGTACACGCACGCACACCCACATGTAATGCATCATGGCAGGCATAATCACATACACACACAAAATAACAAAATAAAATTTCAAAAAAGAAATTCACATCTGAATTTATCCTTTGAGATACAAAGAAGTGTCTTAAACACCCCAAAAATAGAATGTTTATTATATAAACTATCATAATTTGGGTATCTCTCTTCAGTTTTATGTTTTCCTCTACATGCATTTCCCTTGTGACAGAGCAAGAAGGTTCATCTCATTCTCTGAACAGCACTCCATGTTGTAGGAAGACAGCACATTTTATCAACATTCATGTACTAAAGGGATAGGTCCTGTCCAATTTTTTAACCTCTCCATTAATGTCTCAAAGGACTTCCTTGCATGTGCATCTTTTAGGCACATATTCCAGGATCTCTAGATGGACACCTATGGCATAATGAGTGGATATATCCACCTTTGTGAAATTCATACTTAACTTCTGTGTTGCCCCTTCCAAACCCTAGAGCAGATTACAATTCCACCAAGTGACTATTTATCTCCCTATTCTACTACAGAGGGGTATAAACAAGGGTCTTTGTGAGCCAAATAGTTAAATGGGTAGGTGGTTGAGGTCACAGGTCACAGTGCATAGGTCTGAACCCCAGCTGAGGCACGTGCCCATCCTTTCATTCAGTCTAAACCAAGAATGATGTAATTCAGCCGAAGACAAAGTAAATTACAATCTAAAGACTCTAGTACACCAAGCTGGGCTATCCAAATGCACGAATCACCAGCAATTCCCAGAAATGTTGAGGACAGATGTTCATACGGATGTTTTAGATGTTTGTCATTTCATTTATTTCCTCTTCTACAAAATGTCAGCTTCTAGATGAGGTTTCTATATGATTGTTAGGCTTTTTTTTTATTTTTTAAACTTTATTTGTGTGGGTGGTGTTTTGCCTGCTTGTATGTCTGTGTACCATGATGAGTGTCTGGTGCCCATGGAAGAGGTCATTGGATCCCCTGGAACTATAGATGCCTAGGAGCTGCCATACTGGGAAATGAACCTGGGTCCTCTGGGAGAATAGTCGGTGCTCTTAACCACTAAGCCACCATCTTTCCAGTTTGAATGGAGATAGTCAACAGTCTCCTCTATTCCTTGTATCTGCCTCTTTGTCTGAAGTGTTTCATCTTGTGTGTGTGTTTGTGTGTGTGTGTGTGTGTGTGTGTTTGGGGGCGGGGGTTGACTGCCCCATCAGAGGAAAGGACCTGGCAGATATGGGAGAGCAAGGGAACATGGATGATCTGGAGCACATTGCTAAAGACGCACCCTCACTCCAGGAAACAACTTCAAGGAAGAAGCTGCTGCACTTTTATGCCAAGCCCTGTCGGTATGGAGCACGTGAGAATGTCCCTTGAGAATGTTGGGTGACCTGGGGGACACTCCCGGCAAAGGCACTTGCTTAGTTTGGGAAACTAACCTATGTTTGTTCCCTGCAAAAACTTCAGCAAGCTGCTTTCTGGGTAGTAATAATTCTCCAAGAAACCATTAATGATTAAGTTAAAAAAAAAAAATGTATAGGAAATTATTTGCTTAAGAACCCTGGCCCACCTGGTTTAAGGTACCTAGGAGCCCTCTATCCTTCTGCCTCAAGGTTAACTGAAAGACATATGATCAAAAGACAAAAATAGCCTTAAAATAACCTTTTGTTTGGGCGTGAGGGCTCGTGTTTGTAATCCCAGAACTCAGGAAGCAGAGGAGAAGGATGGGGAGCTGGAGATCAACCTGTACTAACTACACAGTGATATCCTGTCTCAAGATAAATAAATGGCAGAAAATTAACCTCTCTATAATTTGTTCCTTTAGTCCAATTACCGAATCAGGTCACTGAACCTAAGCCACAACCAATTCTCTGACGTAGGAGGGGAGTACCTGGGACAGATGCTAGGTATGTCCCCTTGGAGGGGAGGGGGAAGGAGAGGAGGAGGAGAAGGGAGGGGTGAGGAGGAGACCACGTCATCTCTCCCTTTATGTGTATGGGTGTTTTACCTGCATGTATGTACATGCACCAGGCGTGCATTTGATGCCTGTGGAGGCCAGATGGAGCATTGCCACTGGATTCCCTAGAACTGGAATTCCAGACAGTTGTGAACCATCATATGAATACTGGGAATTGAACCGAGATCCTCTGCAAGAGCATCCAGTGCCCTTAACCACTGAGCCATCTCTCCAGACCTTTCCCCTTCTTATGAACTTAGCCTCGAGTGTTTCCTTTGTGGGGTTTGTTTTGTTGGCTCCTCTTTTGATTTGGTTTTTGTTGTTGCTGCAGACCTGTGTTTTTATTCTTTAGTTTATTAGTTGACTTTTCTTTTTTGAAACAGTATCACATTGTTATTGAATCCCAGACTGGCCTTGAACTTGGTCCTTCTGCCTCCCAAGTGTTTGGATCATAGGTTATGTGTCCTGAGGGTTGTAGTATAAATCTTGCTCAAAGTAATAGAGCAAAGCCAACATCTGGACGTTAGAAGCAAAACTCGTCAGATGGTGTAAAGAAGCAGCTTGCATGAGAGCTGGAGATATGGTTCAGCAGTTAAGACTGCTTCCTTCCCCTGCAGAGGACTAGAGTTCAGTTCCCAGCACCCAAATCTAGCAGCTCAGGGCCCCTTATAATTCCAGCTCCTGAAGACCAACACCCTCTTCTGGCCTCTTTGGGAAGCCACACACTCACACACACACACACACACACACACACACACACACACACACACACTCACACACACACCACACACTCACTCACACACACACCACACACTCACTCACACACACACACTCACACACACACCACACATTCACTCACACACACACCACACACTCACACACACACCACACACTCACTCACACACACACCACACACTCACTCACACACACCACACACTCACTCACACACACACTCACACACACACCACACATTCACTCACACACACCACACACTCACACACACACACCACACACTCACACACACACCACACACTCACTCACACACACCACACACTCACACACACACCACACACTCACTCACACACACACACCACACACTCACTCACACACACACCACACACTCACTCACACACACCACACACTCACTCACACACACCACACACTCACTCACACACACACTCACACACACACATGAATAAAAATAAAATCTCTCAGAGCTGAAGAGATAGCTCAGCAGTTAAGCAAGCCATTTCTTGTTGCTCTCAGAGAGAACCCAGGTTGGATTCCCAACACCCACATGGGGATTAACAACTGTAACTCCACTCCTGGGAATCCAATGCCCTCTTTGGACCTCTATGGGCACCAAGCAAGCATATGGTACACATGCATACATGCAGGCAAAACATTCACACACTAAAAAAAAATGAGTAGGTCTAATAACAATTTTAAAAATTATATTCATTTAAAAAATAAACTAAATCTTTAACAAAAAGCAATTGTCTGGCCTTGGGTAGATTGGGATTACTACATCTTATACTGGTAACAATAAACTGCTCCTAAAGCACCTCACATATTTTATAGAAATATACTTAAAATGTACATAATTAAAGATGATAAAGATGATCTTTTTGGAAAGTTTTTTATTTTGATTTTTGAGACAGGGTCTCTCTCTATATATAGTGTTAGTTATCCTAAGACTTTCTACGTAGATCAGGATGGTCTTGAACTCAAAGAAGACTGCCCAACTCTGCCTTCCAAGTACTAGAAGCTTTGCCACCACACCCAGCTATGTTGCTTTAATTTTGACTGTTGTTATTTGTTTGTTTGTGAGACAAGATTTCATATAGCTGAGGTTGGCCTCGAACTCCTGATCTTCCTGCCTCCACCTCCCATATTCGGGAATCAAAGGCATGTACTGCCATGACAGCAAACCAGAGCAACTTTAAAAGATAAGCAAGCAACAAGGGAGTGAACACCCACAGTGTTTGTGTAAATAAAAAGATTGGCTCCAACAGGCACTCCAAGAGGAGCTTTGCAAGGTTAAGGCTTCAGCTACTCAGTGGGTTCCAAACCAGCTTGGAGGTTACAGGCCCTGTCCAAAAGGCTTCTGACTTCTGAAGCTCGCTAGGCCTGCCGTACCTCCTGCTTGGAAGACTAGGACTAGAAAAGTGAGTCAGGGCTGGAGAGCAGGCTTGGAGGTTAAGAACACTTGCTCTTGCAGAGGACCCAAGCTCAACTGCCTACACCCGCGGAGTGGCTCACAACCATTCCTGTGTGAGCTGGGCATGATGGTGCACATCTGTAATCCCAGCACTCAGGAGGCAGAGCCAAGAAGACTGCCACTATTATATAGCCAGTTTTAGGCCAGCAATGGCTATATACTGAGATCTCGTCTAAAGCACAAATGCATCTTAAAAGTGTGTTTGCTGTGCAAACCTTGACTCCTGACAATAACTTCTGTCTTTGGAGAACTGTGTCCTCAAGTCTCAGTCTCTCTCTTTCTCTCTTCTCCTCTCTCCCTCTCTCCTCTCAGAGACAGAGTCTTATATCATCCAAGCTGGCCTAGAAGTTGCTATATATTGGAAAATGACCTTGAATTTCTGAATTTTCCTGACTATCTTCTAAGTGTTAAGATTACTGGCATACACCACCATGCTCAGTTAATGTGGTTCTGGGGGTTGAACCCAAGGCCTCAAGCATGCTAAGCAAGCCCTCTGGCAATTGAGCCACACCCCTCAGGGTCTCAGATGGACACTTAGGTCACTGTATTTGTGACATCAGGTGTAGTATTAGGTTTCTGGCCTGGACTTTCGGGCCTAGCCTCCAGGTTTAGTCCCGCAGACCCACAGACCCACAGAAACACACATATACTTACAATAGTTTTAGGCTGATCGGCCTGAGGCCCAGGCATATAACTTGCTAACTCTTTACCCTTAATCTAACCCATGACTTTTATCCTGTTCAGCCATGTGACTCAGTACCTTTTCTCAGAGCAGCATAGTTGTCCTCTGTATCTTCTGGCTTCTCTCTGGCATTATGCTGTGTTCTGCCTGTTCCTAGAGTCTTCTTAGTTTGGTAGCCCCACCCACACTTCCTGTCTGCCTTTGGCCAGTCAGCGCTTTTTATTAAACTCATAGGCAAGGACAATTATTTACAACAGAACAATATAATTCCCCTACAGTCAGGGTAAACATTCTGGGCTGTTTTCTTAGGTGGTGTCTCAGAGTGTACAACGCCTCATGAGAAAGCATCTGTATTCACATATTTACCAGCTAGATTGTATCTGCTTTAATACAAGAGTCCTATTTGTTATCTTTCTCAGAATCTTGTATCTAAGTAACTTACTGAGAACTGTCACCTGGCCAGGCATGGTGGCACACAGCTTTAATCCTAGCACTTGGGAGGCATAGCTGGATCTCTGTGAGTTCCAGGCCAGCCAGACTCGGTCTTTAAAATTTAAAAAAAAAGGGGGGGGGATGAATCAGTGGTTAGAGCACTGACTGCTTTTCCAAAGGACCCAGGTTCAATTCCCAGCACCCACATGGCAGCTCACAACTGGCTATAATTTTAGTTCCAGGGAATCCGACACCCTCATATAGACATATATGCAAGCAAAACACCAATGCACATAAAATTTAAATATTTTTAATTTTAAAAAATTAGGTTTTCACAAGTAGTCTAAGCTTTCATACCCATCTTCAGTGCTATGGTCTGAGACTGGGTATCAGGGAAGTGGAAGATGCTCAGCTGAGTCTCTGTCCCTCCCAGGCCTCAATGTAGGGCTCCAGTCGCTGAACCTGAGCTGGAATCACTTCCACACTCGGGCAGCTGTGGCCCTGTGTAACGGTCTCCGGGTAAGTCACACTCTAAGAGGTGAGTTGAACTGCTTTCTTGAGGTCACCATGGATTCAGTTGTACAGAGAGCTTTCATCACCAAGGGTCTTCTGAGTTGTTGGGTTTCCTCACGATTCCTGGATGTCCCCTTCTATAAATCCTCCATACTGAGGACTGAGTACCATCTTTAAGGATGTTTTTAGAGGATATTTCAGCTTAAGGGCAGAGGTGAGCTCCCAAAAGGAATGAATCTCATGAGGACTTGAGAATGAGCCCTATCTGGAGGGAACAGGAATAATTGTGTAGATCTGTTTCTAGAGAAAACTACTGAGCTCTGGGAGAGCAGGGGGTGGGGGAGAAGAAAGGTGAGAGAGATGGTTAGGCTGGGACCGGGTGGGTTAAGAGTTGTGGAGGAGATGGTAAGGGTGGAGTGTGTTATGGGTAAAGATAAAGGTTGGGGTTTAGATCGGTTAGGATGGGGTGGGGGTTGGGGCTGGGCTGGCAGTCAAGGCCTTTTCCTGGGTAAGTCCCACTCTACCCTGATGCCGGTACTGTTCCCCTCCCCTGGAGTCTAACGTGACCCTGAAGAAACTGGATGTCTCTATGAATGGCTTCGGGAATGAAGGAGCTCAGGTCCTGGGGGATGTCCTCAGACTCAACAGCTGTCTGGTCTACATAGATGTCAGTGGAAATGGTATCACCAATGAGGGAGCCTCCCGAATCAGCAAAGGCCTAGAAGTCAACGAGAGCCTCCAAGTGCTGAAGGTAGACTCACTGAGCTTGGCACCTTTGCTTGTATGTCTTTGTCTGCATGACATGTGTGTCTGCCTGTGTCCATGAGTGTGTGTCCAAGAATGTGTGTGCATGCACATGTATTTGTATGTATGTAATCCATCTGTCTGTCTGTGCTGTAAGGAAGCAGGGTGGTAGAAATGTACTGGATAATGTTGAGAAATTTGTATGTATATAATCCATCTGTCTGTCTGTGCTGTAAGGAAGCAGGGTGGTAGAAATGTACTGGATAATGCTGAGAAGAATCGTTATACACACACATACACACACACACACACACACACACACACACACACACACACACACACACATGTTGTGCCCTTGCTGTAGACCCAGGGCTGCCTCAGCTCTCTGGTAACACACAGGTCTTCCCTCATGCTAACTAGGTCTCTCGGGATTTTCTTCACACTAAGGCCATATTATGCTTTGGGGATACTAATCCTAGATCCAAGTGGTTTCTTGCATTCCCATCCAGTCCTCTGGTCACCATGATCCCCTGCAGCCTCAGCTCAGCCCTACTCTCCATGGCTCTCCCTGGCCTTCTGTATAGTATGAAGTTTCTGGCCTGGCCTTTCCAGACTAGCCTTGAGGTTCTGACCCACAGACCCACAGTCCCACAGTCCCACAGTCCCACAGAAACACATAGATGCTTATATTAATTTTATACCAATCAGCCTATGGCTCTGGCATATTGCTAGCTAGCTCTTGCTCTTAAACTGACTTTTGTCCTGTTCAGCCATGTGGCTCGGTACCTTTTCTCAGAGCAGCATAGGTGTCCTCTGCATCTGCGTTTCTCTGGTGTCTTTCTGGCATCTCTTGTGGCATCTCTGCTCTGTTCTTCCTGTTCCCAGGATTTTCTTAGTCTGGTAGCCCGCCCACACTTCCTGTCTGCCTTTGGCCAATCAGCATTTTTATTAAACCTGTGGGCAGGACAATTATTTACAACGGAACAGCGTAATCCACCACACTCTGCCTCTTCTTCCTAGCACTGTCTATGCCCACGTCCGCTTTCATGTCTGCTCTGCTGCGGAGCACGGCACACAAAGGTCCATGGCAGCCTGTGACCTCCTGAACTAGGGGACTGCACCAGGACTCTGCTCTCTTAACTACACTCTCATTTGAATGGGAAATCTTCCCAAGTACAAGGATGTTCAGTTTGGCCACGATCATACCCTTCAAACCCAGCATGGTGTTGGACACACTGTGAATGCATAATAAATAAATAGATAAATGAATTGATAGTTTATTGTAAATTGGTTTTGTGGGGACTAATTATGACGAGGGATGTTGAATAATTTGAAAAGAGGTGCAAGATTTCTGCTCCAAGGTTCTTTCTCCAGGCTCTTTCAAGCCACACTCTGAATCTTATGATACAGTAGTTCATCAGTCACAGTGGCCCAGTGTGTCCAGGTATCTCTGCCAGCTCCACTTTCCAGATGGGAAAACGGTGGCTGAGTGACTCATTCAGACCTCATAACTATGAGGAGCATGGCCACTTGTATCTGGTTTTCTAAGGCCACTCTTAACTCCCTTCAAGACTAGGATGGAGGCATGTGTTGGGATCCTTGTTGATGGAGAGGGAATGAACATGAGAAAATGGAGGATGAACCTGCTGTCTGAGGTACTGTTAGGGGGACAAGAAGAAGCCAAGTTCTGGCAGAGGAAGTATAATAATGGCCAATGGAACTAGACTGGACATGTAGGAGGAAAACTGAAATTCCCAGCTAGGGTGGAATGGGAACTCAGAGAAGTGGCCCAGATTGTGAGTAACTCAGCCTTAAGGTCCAGTAGAACCAAGGACTGCTGTAACAGCCTGACCCTTTTTAAAGGTTCTATTGACTAAGAAGAAAGGCTGGCAAGATGGCTCCATGGGTAACGGCACTAGCTGGCAGGCCTAATGACCTGAGTTTAATCCCCAGAACCACATGTTGGAAGGGAATAAACAACTTCTGAAAATTGTCCCCTGACCTCCACAAGCACATCATTGCACACGCACATACACAAACACACGAATAAATACATACAGTTTTAAAACACATCTTTTTTTAAGAATAAGAGGCCACCTCACATGGACAGAAAATTGTTGCCTCTGTCTATTGGAATTACGTGATTCAAAAACACGTTTTCAACTTCTAATCTTCCATAATGGTCATATGCAAGAAAATGAATTTTAAGTTTTAAAAGATGCTTAAGGTGGAGCTGGAGAGATGGCTCACCAGTTAAAAACACACCTGCTCTTTCAAAGGACCTGGGTGTAGCCTAAAGTTTTCGGTCCCATCTGGGCCCCTGGATCCGAACAAAGCTCTCCATTCATTGTCCAGCAGCCACTAATAAAATAATTACTCAGAGGCTCATGTTAATTACAAATTGTTTTGCCTATGGCTCAGGCTCATTACCAATTAGCTTGTATAGAAACTCAACCCATTTCTATTAACCTATTGTATTGCCATGCGGCTCCACAGCTTTACCTGTGTTCCATTACATCTTGCTTGAAGCCGGGGAGTCCAAGCAAGGCTAGCTGCCTCCATGTTTCCTCTTCCTAATCCCCATTCTTGGGTGGCTCTTATCACTCTGCAATAATAACCTAAGCCCACAAGCTCTGCCCTGCCATGACTTTGCTGCCACCTCCCCCTCTCTGTTCCTGCTCACAGGACATGTGCTATTGTCCACCCCCCCCCCCATGCTGTTCCCTACAGCACACCACCCTTGCCTGCTCTTTCCTTCTTTGGTAAATCTTTTCCTCCTGCTCTCTCTTCAGATTTGATTAATTTCTCCTACCCCAGCAATGCTTTATTCAAGGGTCCCTGCCCATGATGGACCCTCCTTTCTTTTTTGCTTCTATAGTATATACATGTTCCTCTGTCACAGCTCTAGTCACATATCTTGTTCTCCAACTAGAGCAGTGTTATCAGAAGACAGAGCCCTTGTCATGTCTACCTGGGATGGATGTATCGGGTGGGTGGAAGGTGAGATGGACTGACCCATAGGTTAGTGGGTGGATGGGTAGTAAGGTAAGATGGGTTGATGATGGATGGATGGATGGATGGATGGATGGATGGATGGATGGATGGTGAATAGTGGTGGATGGTGGATGGATGATAAGAGAGACTGATGGGCGGATGGGTAGACAAATGGATAGATAGTGAGACAGATTTATTGCAAATGTGTGGAAGGTAAGGTGAATTGATGAGTTGTTGAATGTATGGGTGATAGGAAAGGGGGTAAATTTATGGGTTATGGCTAGGTAGAAAAAATGAATAGATAAATGAGTGCTGAGTTGTAAGACAGACGGATAGGAATAGATGGAGAAGTCTGGGAGCAGCAGAGGCTGTGATTCGATGGAGAAAGTGAAGTTGTGTTCTAACACAGCCTTGCCTGCCTCCATCTCAGCCTCCTCCTCTTGTACCCTTCTCCCACAGCTTTTCCTGAACCCTATGAATATGGAGGGGGCAGTTTTTCTTATCATGTCCATCAAGAGGAACCCCAAATCCAAGATGGAAAAGCTTGACATTGCTGTAAGTGATCAAATACCAGTCATATTCTCCTGACACAAGTCAGTTACCATTTTACCACCAGTACCTACCCCAGCTGTGTCCCTCACAGGCCGTCACACACAAGAGGCAAGGGGCTGAGTGATGGGAGTAGCCCTTCAGTCAATATCACCACAGTGTGAAACAATTTACTTGGATCCTGGGAACTCGGGGTATGAGCCCCTAAGAAATGAGGAAGAACCAAAAAGAGAGGTGTGTGGGTGTTGGTGGGAGACTCCAAAACAAAATATGTACACTCCCGAATTTGGTAATAAATGAACTGGGTCTCAGAATGTTCCAGAATCCTGGGATATTTTTTCAGCCATGGCTGGCATGTAACTTGCTGTTATATAGACCAGGTTGGCCTCAAACTAAGAAATTTGCCTGCCTCTGTCTCCCAAAGTGCTGGAGTTAAAGGCATGTGCCACATACCCATCCAGAATTCCAGATTTTTAGGTCCCACCTCACAAATGCATTTTTGTCTCACAACCTGTGGCCTATCATGCCCAGAACTCCACATAGAGGTGATCCTTTCCTGAAGGAGGAAAGTGGACCGACTAGCCTTCTGGACTTGCCCAGATCATCACAGAGATGGCGGCTGACTAACAGCATCCTATATTTTTGACAGTGGTGCTTTTTTTTGTTTTTCCCCCAAAGTGAGTTTAGGATGCTGGCTCCTCAAATGCTACTCTAAGAGGTTGGTAGAATACTGTATTCATTTCCAGAGTGGCTATACCAAAGTACCACAAACCAGGTGGTTTAAACAGCAGAAATGCATTGCCTCTCAGCTCTAGAGACCAGAAACGCAAGCTTGAGGGGTATGGTGTCTAGGTTCCTTCTCTAGACTAGAGAAGGATCTGCCCCTGACTTCTCCCCCAGCTTCTGCTGTTGCTGGAAGTCAGTGACACCCCTTGGCTTGCAGACTTATCACCTCAATCTCTGCCTTCAGCTTCTCTTGGCATTTCCCTTGAGTACATGTCATCGCTAAGTAGAATATTCCTTTTTCTTTTTTTTTTTTTCAATAAGGATTTCATTGTATCTGATCAGGACCCACCCTGATTTCATTTTAACTTGATCATCTCTTGCAAAGACCCTATTTCCAAATGAGGTCACACCTATGGGTTAAGACCTCAAACTTTTGGTGTAGTAGTACACGCCTTTAATCCTAGCACTTTGGAGGCAGAGGCAGATGGATCTCTGAGTTCAAGGCCAGCCTGATCTACAGAGTGAGTTCCAAGACAGCCAGAGCTACACAGTGAGACCTTTTCTCAAAAAATAAAAGCAAAATAAAAAGGGCTTCAAGCGCCCTAGGAGGCTGTGGTATGGTTTTAAAGCCAACACAGCAGACAAGTCACAGTGGCAGAGGCTTGAAGCAGGTCACATCTATAGTCATGAGCAGAGAGAAATGGCGGCCTGCATGCTTAGTGTTTGGCTAGGCCTCTCTACTCTTATACAGCCTGAGTCCCGAATCCAGAGAATGGTCTATCGGTCTTCCCACATCAGTCAAGGCAATTAAGACAATCCAACACAGACATGCCTACAAGCAAATCTCACCTAGCCAATCCCTCCTTCAGATCTTCTCCCCATAATGATTCTCAGGTTGTAGCTAATTGACATTTAAACCATCATTACACCGGCAGTGGTGGTGCACACCTTTAGTCCCAGCACTTGGGAGGCAGAGGCAGGCAAATTTCTGAGTTGGAGGCCAGCCTGGTCTACAGAGTGAGGTCCAGGACAGCCAGCGCTATACAGAGAAACCCTGTCTCAAAAAACAAAGACAACAAAAAATTGACTAATCACCAAGGTAGTAAGGGTACAAACTCGGTCCAGAGCACACACTTTCCCTCATTTCCCACTTTCAGCACAAGGAATCTAAAGCACAGCTCTTGGATCATCTGCTCAGAACCCATAGCAAATGTGAAGCATCTAGGAGTCAGCCGGGGCCCCGCCTCCTCCTCTAGTTCTGTGAAGGTGGTGACGTGAGATCCCCTTTCTTCTCCTAATGCTTCACAGTGATGTTCCATAAGGTCGCCTAATGCTTGCAGTTATCTGAGTCATGATATTTCGAATATCTGAAGCCAAATGCTTCTCCACTTGAAGTCACTGATGCCCTTCTTTCTCTTTGCTCCGTCACACGCCCCTCCCTCCTTCTCCTGCTCCTGAGTCTTTCTCCTCAGAGGCCCATCTCTCCACACGCATGCTGTCTATCACCTTGACTGCTCCAGGATACAAAACCTCTCAGCCCCAACCCACACTGCTCCGGAGTCTCAGCCACGTTCAGATTTTATAACCCTTCACCTGCCTGACCCCGGCAGGCAGGGGACATGGACCCAGGCTTGGTACAGTTGAGGGAACCTTAGAAATGCGCTGCTGAGGGCTTGGATGGCACAGGAGTCCGTGAATCCTGATTTAACTGCCATTAAATGAGCTGTCAGAGACAATAGACCGAGTTAGCTCATTCGTCTTTTTCTGATACTGTGATAAAATGATTGAAGAAGCCATGATTGCTATTTAGTTCACAACTCTGGAGGCCGAGTGACTCAGGAGCATGGCACCAGCTCTGGCGGTGGTGCTCCTTACAGCACCTTACCTTACAGCAGGTGGTATCGCTGTAGCCTCATATAGAGAAGTTAAGAACACTGCACGGACAGACAAGAAAAAGGTTTATATAGATAAACCCGACAAACTTACATATCAAGACTTAAGCTCCAGAACACCAGAGCGGCCCTGAGGATGTAGTTACGTTTGGTAGACTGCTTGTCTAGCATGTACAAAGTCCTGGATTCCGTGCCTAGCACCCCATAAAACTGGCCATAGTGACACAAGTCTGTAATCCCAGCACTTGAGGGATGGAGACAGGAGAACCACCATGAGTCCAAGGCCAGCCTGAGTGACATCCAAGGCTACAGTAGATGAGAGAATGAGACCCTGCCTCAAAAAGCAACCCATGACACAAGTCAGTCACAAGAAAGAGAACATCAGAAGTCATGCCAGTTCAGAAGCAGAACAAACCAGAAAGGACCAACAGTCCTGAACTTGGCTTGGGTGGGAGGGAAGGGGGCACGGGGCACAGTGACAGCAGCTCCACCATGGCCCCTCTCTCCCTGCTGCAGAACGTTCTGGTGACAGAGCAGTTTGTGAAGGTCCTGGATGGGGTCTGTGCCATTCACCCCCAGTTGGATGTGATATACAAGGGATTGCAGGGTCTCTCCAGCAAGAAAACTGTCTCTCTGTGGACCAACCCCATGAGACTGATCCAGGTGAGCCTCAGAAAACCCTAGAGGAAGCTGCCACAATGGTTCCAAATCACCCACCCAGCACTGGCTCCGCTTGAACGTCTATGAGGTCCTTTCTAATAATGTTCCTTGAACTGGAAACCCAAAATATTGCCCTTGGATATTGGGTCACTGGATACTGATTCTCACCCCAAAGGAGAGAAGAGCTGAGATCTGGTAGGGGGAGTCTACCGGATGGAGTCTACTACCTGAGACCTGCCTTTTATTAATGTGTTACCAAAGGCAAGCCAAGAGACCTTCAGTGCCTCAGTCTTTTTACCTGTAAAATGGGAACAGTCGAGAAGAGTGGCTGTGAAGACTGAATTTCTTAATAGGTATGAGGTGCTCAGAGTAAGCACCCAGGGCTTGCAACTTCTGAGGCAGGATGTCCCACACTTAGCAGAGTCCTTAATTTCTAGACATACACCTTGTGAATCCTCTATTAGTTTGTCTTCAGAACATCACAGTAGGTACAGTCGTGAAATTTTAAAAACCAAATGACTATTGACTCAGAAAGAGGTGTTTGCATCCTTGTTCTAGTGTTTCTTGAGTGTGTCTGGACCTCTGCTGGCTGCCATCTGGGGGTGCTGTGCAAATGCCATTTCTGTGGGTGTGCCCCCCTCAGGCTGCTTCTGGGCTCTGATTGATTTCTTTAGGCCTCAGTTTCCAAAAATAAATCTAAAAAGGTCTGACATGAAAATTATTATGTGCTAAGTTCTAGACAGCAAAAAGCTTTGTTGAGGAGGAAAATTACTCTAATGGAGCCAGGGGAGACAGGCTCCCACCTCTTGTTTTATAACAACATAGAAATAAGGAGTGACAAGCTGGGCAATCTTGGTGCATGCATTTAATCTCAGCACTCGGGAGGCAGAGGTAGCCTGGTCTACAGAGTGAGTTCTAGGACAGCCAGGGCTACCCAGAGAAACCTTGTCGGGGGGGTGGGGGGGCAGACCCAAAAACTAGGCATTAAAAAATATATTTAAATATGAGTATAAACCTCAAGTGGTTGTACAGACCTGTGATCACAGTACTCAGGGTACCTGCCTGGGCTGTAAAGTGGCCAACCTGGGTAACTTAACTAGACCCTGTCTCAAAATTCAATGGTAGTGCATTTATTTAACATGTGAGGTCCCAGGTTGGATCTCCAGCACCTCAAAGAAAAAAAAGAGAATGTAGGGGGAAAAAATCTTGAGGTAGGGATCAAATAAGACATCTGTGTGCCCTACAGTTGGAAAGAGGCAACCATGTGGCTGGAAAAATAAGATGGATTCAGTAGTGATCGAAAGAAAATGTCACAGGAGAAAGGGTCTTACAGAAAGGGCAATGGCCACAAACTTCATCAGAATTTAAAGCAAAGACACCCCTAGGATTTGCCTGGAGAAAAGGGGGACTTCCTGGCAGAGGCAGGGCTGAAGTGAACCCAGAGCATAGAAGATGTTTCCAGCAAGAGGGACTGCCGGGGAACAGAGAGGGTTTACACACTGAGTGCAGGCAGCTTTCAGGAGCCCTGGCCGGGGAACCCTATAGGTCCAGCTGGAGGAATCCTGAGACTCCAGACTCAGAAAGAAGCCTGAAAGGCAAAGCTGGCTGGAAAGGCTGCGCTAGATGTGGTCGGTATCCTCAGATTTCAGATCTAGAGTGAGGGTTTGATTCCGTCTGGTCTAGGGAGCCTTGAGAACTGTTGAGCCCTGAAGCGCTGGGAATCCACCAGGACTAGTGGGCCATCTTTCTGACAAGAAAAGAGAAGGTTCAAATAGAAATGTTACTTTTTAAATTTTATTTGTTTTATGTGCACTGGTGTTTTTGCCTGTATGTATGTCTTGTGTAAGGGTGTCAGATCTTGGAGTTACAGACAGTTGTGAGCTACCATGTGGATGCTGGGAATGGAATCCGGATCCTCTGAGAGAGCAATCCATGGAGCCATCTCTCCAACTCTAGAAATGCTACTTTTGAAGTTTCCTGGCAAAGTGCTTCTCCATGTGTATATTTGTCGGGGACTGAGAGAACCCTAGGTGTGCCTAGAGCCTGTCCAACCAATCACGTGATCTCTCAGCTGAGAGAAGTCCCACCCACCATCCACAGAGCATCAATTACAGAAGTGTTAAATGGAGGTCATTTCAAAGCCAAATAACAGACTTAGATGTCGGTGCTTCTGTGGTACTACGGGCAGCTTAGCAGCTTTGGTGTCCCTCTGGGAAGTCAGGAAGTGGGTGGGTTAAGTGGAACCTCTGATGGGTTGGGGTGAGGCTACCAGGAACTGGAAAATAAGACTCCTCTGCTTGCACTTGGTACCTTCTCTAAGCCATGGTTAAAGTCCAGATGCCTCCATTCCCCAGGCATTTCTGGGTCCAGGAGTGTGGACCACCTTTGGTGGACATGGGGTAGTAGACATAATAAAGCTGAGTATTTGCTCCTGGTATTTTCCGTTTTTCTCAGAACTACACAGACCAACAGAAAATCTCAACTGTGGAGTTCTTCAAGAACTTGAATCCATCTAGATCGATGACAATGTCTGTGGGGGACTTCCGGAAAGCCATGATACAGGTGTGCTGATTCCTGGAGACTCTGGCTAATGTCAATGGGGGAGTGGACAGGCAGGCACATGCTTGTCTCATACTGCCTTGTGAGATTGGTTGAGGGCATTGCCCTATTCATTTAGATTCAGAGGGAAACTCAACACCTCCCATAACCCCCTGCCAAATCTGTCTTGTAGCCCAATACCACTCTTCACCCCCAGATGCATACATTCATCTCAGAGCCCCCCCCCCCCGCTGTGTTTGGCTCCTAGGAAGTTGAAAAGTAAAAATGTGAGAAATGACCATTTCCCCATAGCTCCCACACTCTGCCTTCAACCTGGCTACCAACTTACCTGGACCCCAACAGCCCCTCTTACCAATATAATGAATAGAATGGAGGTTCCCTGAAATATATGCATGAAGAGATTAATTGCAACAGCATCCTGAGAGGCCTTGGGAGAAAGGTCTAGGGGCCTGGGCAAGAAAGAATGCTTAATAACCCAGACCCATAGGGCAAGGGCTGGCCAGGACTTAGTATTTGGGAGCAAGAATTGGCTGCCTCATTGTGAAGAGTGCAGCTCCTGTCCACCTCAGCAGGCCACTCATTGTGCATAGATCCTGAGCCCTGGTCATTATCCGAAGGCAGGGAGGCTCTGGAGGCAAAGCAATGCCATGGAAAGCTACTGCCTCCAGTACATCCCTGTGGTAGGTGCAGCCACCTCTGAGCCCTCAACTGCCACCAGTGGTCTCAAGAGTGAGATATTATGGGGGTCGCTGGGTGTGAAGGAGCAGAGGAATCCATAACATTTTACATTTACCTCAGCAAAACAAGGTCCCCATCAATCGGTACCAGGTCAGGGAGCTTATAAAGAAGCTGGATGAGAAGAATGGTATGGTGAACTTCAGGTGAGCATGGCCCTCAACTGTTCCTGCTATTTGCCCCTGTGGGATGGGTGTCAGCCCTGGGACCTGCCATCTGTGTTCCGTGAGGTAGAGGGTGTAGTACGAGGTTTATGGCCCGGATTTTCGGGCCTAACCTCAAGGTCTAGGCCCACAGACCTGCAGACCCGCAGACCCACAGTCCCACAGAGACACACAGAGGCTTACTATAGTTTTAGGCTGATCGGCCTCAGGCCGAGGCATATCACTTGCTAGCTCTCTACCCTTCATCTAACCCATGATTCTTCCTGTTCAGCCATGCGGCTTGGTACCTTTCCTTAGAGCAGCATGGTTGTCCTCTGCTTCTTCTGGCTTCTCTCTGGTGTTCTCTCTGGCATTCTGCTCTGTGCTTCCTGTTCTCAGAGTTTTCTTAGTCTGGTAGCCCCGCCCACACTTCCTGCCTGCCTTTGGCCAATCAGCGCTTTTTATTAAACCAGTGGGTGGGACAATGATTTACAATGGAACAACACAATCCCCTACAAGAGGGGACCTCCTACAGCACAGCAGAGGCCTCAGCCCAGACCCCACGGCCAGGCTCCACGGTTCCCTCCTTCTCATCCTCAGTTCACTACTTACATAGCAAGACGCTGGACCCGTGCCCGAGGAACTCCATGACGAAGGGACAGTGTTCAGGCCTCCAAGGTGAGGACAGGAGTGACTAAAGGGATATGCAAGGCACCAAGGGAGGCCTCACTTGGGCAGGGCTTCGGCTAGGTCTGACAAGATTAGCAGACACATGTGTGTTTCCATTACAGAAGTCGAGGGCATCTTATAGGAGTAAGTTCACCAACTTCCATTACGTGGGCTCTGGGGAGCAAATCAGGCTGTTGGGCTTTTGGCAAGGGCCTTAACTGCTGAGCCATCTCTCTGGCCATTTGGTTTGTGTGTGTGTGTGTGTGTGTGTGTGTGTGTGTGTGTGCACATGTGCATACATGTATATGGAAGCCAGAGGGTTAGCATCTTCATCTACTGCTCTTCCCCTTAGCTTTTGAGACAGTATCACTCACTGAACATGAAGCTCACTGATTGGCTGGATGAACTGGCCAGTGAGCTTCCTACCCCAGCTCTAGCACTATGATACCATCACACAGGCTTTTTTATGTGGGTGTCAGGGATTTGAACTCAGGTCCTCATGCTGGCATGGCAGACACCTATCACAGACGAGTCCTGGCAAAGTTGTGGTGTGTGAGGAACTTCAAGGAAAGGTCAGATGGATGGATGCTATGACTAGAGCTAACTATGAGCAAATAAAACCTAGCTTGGCTCTGGGCATCTCTGTGCTGCTGATGTTGACTCTGAGCATCTCTGTGCTGCTGATGTTGGTTCTGGGCATCTCTATGCTGCTGATACTGGCTCTGTGCATCTCTGTCCTACTGATATGGCCCCCTTCATCCGGGTCGGGGAACAATGAAGGTTTAGTGACATCAAGAGGACACAGTCTAGATGGTCTCATTTATAGCCACAAAGACTAACTTGGAATGCTAGACAGAAGGAAAGAGCCTACAGGGTAGGCTAAGGAACAAAAGCAGTGGTCCTGGTCAGCATAAACCCAGTCAAGGGGAAAGACCGTGTAAAAGGAATGTGGGTGATGGGAGAAAGAGACACTAAAGAAATAAGGATCCTTTAGCAGGAAACTTTGTGGGGCCTCATGGAAGGACCCTACATTAAGAGTCAAGGAGACATTTGGCATCTAGTCCAACCTGACCAAAGCACAGCCTCACTTGACCTTGGAGCCTCAGGGATCTCGCCTGGCTAATATACAGCAGAAATGAAACTCCTTAGTCTGTTCCAGAGCTCATCATTCGGTGCTGCATTTTAAAATTCTTTGAGAGGGCTAGCAAGGCAGCTCAGGGGGCAAAGGTACTTACTGCACAAGCCAATTTACCTGAATTCTATCCTGGAATCCATGATGGAGGGAGAAACCTCCTGAATATTGTCCTCTGATCTGCATAAGCATGCTGTGGTGTGCAAATGTGCACCACACACACCCACACACGCACACGCACACACAAATAATACAAAATGTTTAGGTCCTGAGAAAAGAGGCAGACAAAACCCATGCCAGCAATTCCAGCGTTCTGAAGGCAAAACCATATGCTTGACGTTAGCTTAGCCTACATAGTGAATCTAAGGGAGGTCTCATAAAACAAGAAGACAGAGAGATGGCTCAGGAATTAAGAGTATTGTGACACACACATACCTACACTCACACACATGAACACAAGGAAGGGGGGAAGAAGCAAAAAAGGAAGTCAAAATGCAAGAATTTAACAAAAAAGAAAAAGGAAGAAGTGTGAGCACACAGGAGGTTCAGGTGGGCTGATGTCTTAGGATTTCTATGGCTGTGAAGAGATGCCATGGCCTCAGCAGGCAACTGTTACAACGGAAAACATTTCATTCTGGTGGCTCGTTTACAGTTTAGAGATTCAGTCCGTTATCATCATAGTGGGACATGGCAGAGTGCAGGCAGACATGGTGCTAGAGAGGTAGCTGAGAGTCCTGCATCTTGCAGGCAACAGGAAGTGACACTGTGTCTTGAGCAAATATGAGACCTGAAAGCCCGCCTCCACAGTACCGCCTTTCTTCCAACAAGACCACACCCACTCCCACAAGGCCACACCTCTACTGTGCTCTGCCTCAGGCTGGCTAACGGTGCGATTTGAAGGAAAATGACTCCCCAAAGGGAGCGATCAGGGCAGCCAGTGCCTGTCTTATGCACATGATAATCGGACAAGCAGGTGGCTGACAGGTCAGTACCACAGATCCTCTGCTGAAGTAAAGCTTCCAGTAGCTGATGGTGAATAAGTGCTCAGGGTCACAGTGTAGATGGTAGGGAAAAGGCAAAGCAGCAGACATATGGAGGTGCTCTGTGGATGTTGGAACCGTCTCCTCAAATAAAGGTGAGGCTTTTGAGTTCACAGATCTTTTAAATCTTTACACCTACAAACTTATTGCAGAGCATCCATAACTGACAGGGCCTAGGGATTGTGTATGGCTAAAAGGATCATCCAAACATGTAATGAAAAAAATTGAAAATTAAATAGCTGTGCATCAATAAAAGCTTTCCACTTTCTGTTCATCTTTGTATAAAACTGAGAAAAGAGCAATGATTACTACAAATCTTATTTCCTTTGAGGCTGATTTCTAGGAATGATGGAGATTCTAGAAAGCTGAGGCTTTCCCCTAGTCCTCTATCTAGGTCACCCCTTGACCGTGACAAGTAGTCCGAGAGGCCTCCTATTTAATCGGACTGGGTTTGTTTGGGGGGGGGTGTTTGTTTGGTTTGCGTTTGAGGGGTTGTTGGGGGTTTGGGGGTTTTTGTTTTTCATCTCCCAAAGATGGAGTCATTTCAATTTTTGGCCACTAGGTGTCAGGTCAGCTCCAAAAGTCCTCATGAGAACTTTCCACTGAGCTCTTCAGAGACGTTCCCTAAACTTGAAATTTTTCATGAACTTCCAGCATCTTGAATGTCTGTCCCTGGAACAGAGCCTGATCAGCCCCAGGAATCCAGGGGCCCATATCTGCGCAAACCCCTCCAAGGTTCCGATTGAGATACTAAGAACTACGGTGCACTTCTGTAATAAGGAAGAAAAATTGGCACCTGGTCAGTCCCCTATCTAGCCAGTCTGCCAGGCAGCAGGAAGCACCGCTGGGCAGGACCCTAGGAACACCAGGAGGCCTAGCCCAACAAGCAAAGCCAGTGAGAGCCTATGGGTGAGGTTAGGGGCTGCCGCAACTCTACCTACCTCCACAGTAAGGAGGAAGACCATCCAGGAGAGAGACAGGAAACAGCAGCCTGGGTTTATCCCTCCTTCCATCCTCCAAATGGGCTTTGAGAACAAGCTCCGAGTCCTCTCAGGACTGTACACTGTGCACAGCTAAATTCATTTTCCAATTAAGAGGAGTTCGGCATCCTGTCCGCGATCTCCCTGGTAGCAAAGAACAACACCGAGATTCAATGTTCTGCAATGTCTTAACCATGACCCTTCCCTGTCCCTGAGGCGGCTTTGTACATTTTCGCCACCAGGGGGCAGTTTAAAGGAGCTTGCTCCGCAGACATCAAAGTGGGAAATACGTTGTGAGGGCTAAAATGGCTTGTGAGAAGGAGACAAAGGCACTCAGTCCTCTGCTATGGCCAAACTCTTAAAGGGAAGAATTCCGAGTCCCGCCGATTCTCCACGCCTGGCTGCTACCACCGTGGGGCTTCATGTTGGTTCAAGGCTGTTGGTCAGAAGCCAGGGTCTTAGGAGCTGAAGTGTCAGGAAACTGGACAGATGGATACCTCTGTGTGTTAGAGCTATAACGTGGTCAGCCATGTAAATTCTGGAATTTTGCAATTCTCTGTTTGAAATCTACCTAGCTTTACCAGTTATCAGCACTGACCTTGAACGATCAGTTCCATGTTTCTGGCTCCAGATTCCTTGTCTGTAAATGGGAGATGATAATAGTTTCCTTTCTACTATACAGCCCTGTGAAGAGTAAATGGAATAATGCACACGAAACCTTTTCTTGCTTTCAGGCCTTGAGAGTGGCTTATAATTTACCAACAGCACCCTTCCTCCCTACAGAGGGCTATAGGACCCAAAGGGCACAGGGAGGGCCATCTCAACACACCCAAGTACTGAATCTTAAAAATGCTGTGGAGGAGTTTCAGTTCAGAAATTGCAATGCTAGCTCACATGGCAGGCTTGTGTCTGCTTATGACTAACAAAGCAGGATCCCAGTACAGCTTTACCAAGGGAAGCCCCACCATAAGTCCTCGGGAAGGCACGGACTCCAGAGTCAGACATTTCCATCCTAGCAGGCAAGCACCATCACTCACTTGTTTCTCAGAGCAGGTGTGATCATGATGCTGGTTAGGAATGGGTGAGAGAGCATTCGCACAAGCCACCACCTCCAAAGTTAGTCGTGGTGGTAACTACAGTGTCCTCAGGAAACCAAGCCTGCCTTGCCAAGTTGGGGCTTGGGATTTGTTTTGTTTTAAACAAAAGAAAACAATGGCTGGCAGAGCTAGCCTGTGTCCTAAGACCCTGGCTTCTAACCAGCAGCCTTGAACCAAAATAAAGGAAAGGTTCTCAGGAAGCCAGCCTCACATTCTGGTGGGGGAGGGGAAGACTGGGCAGCTATGGGAGCTGGCTCCCAGCCCAGCTTGCCCTATAGCGGGGGAATAGGTACCTCAGAGGAACCTCCCCCCACCCTCTCTCGACACCCCCCCAACCCAGTCTCACACTGTAGCCCAGATTGGCTTCAAACACTCTGCAATTCTCATATCTTAGCCTCTTGAGGTCTTGGTTCATGGACATGAGCCGTCATGCCTGGCAGGGAGATTTTTTTTATTTTTTCTTTGTCTTGCCACAGCTTTTGAGAGTGCTTAAAGATGCCAGGATAAGTGTCTGGCTGCTATGAGTTCAAGATGCCTGGGACACAACATTCCTGCTTGCATGAATTTGTGCAGTACACTTAAAAAAAAAAAGTAATTGCCATATTGAAGGCAGAGTAGGCTAGAAACCCCTTAATCCCCAGTTTGAAAATAATAGGTTGATCTTTTTCATAGTTCTTAGGCAAGAGTGTCAAAACCCTTGGAATTTCCTGAGAAGAAATGTCTTTGTTGTGCTAATGGTGATTCATACAGCTCTCAAATGGCTTTGGGATGGAAGTTGAACTCCAGAAAGAGGGAAACCTGTGCCCTCCGGTCCAGGCTCTAATGTCCCCATCTCAGCAGGGTAGCTTGGAAGTAGAGTTTAATCCACTGGCCTCCTCCTGTCAATCAATCTCTCCTCATGGAACTCCATAAAACCCTGGCTCTTGGAGTTCATGATGGTGACCAAATCATTGCAGAGGAGGTGGTGTGTCCAGACTTCACAAAGAGGGAACCAACAAGGGTTCGGGCCCTACTTTAGATCCCCCTTAACTTGTCCTTTGTGAGTCCTTTGTGTGTGTGTGTGCTCATGTGTGTGCATGTGTGCATGTGCATGCTTATGTTTCAGAGTATGTGCATGTCACTCTGTATGCATGTAAGGGTCAGGAGACAAGCTCGGGCGTGGGTCCTCAACTTCCACCATGTTTGGCACAGAATCCTTCCTGTTTGCTGGTTTGACTGAATATTTCTGGATAGCTGGTACAAGCTTCCTATTTCCTCCCTTCCTACCATGACACAGACTACCCTATTGGGCTTTTACATGGGCTTCCAGAATCCAAATTTCCAGGCTTGAGTGTCATGCACCCAATAAGCCACCTGCCCCAGTCTGCAGCCTTTATGATGAAATTATATTTGCTGGTGTGGCACATCTAGTGAGAGGAAAACAGGATTCTCAAAATGTTATATGGCGGATCAGAAATGCAGACACCCTAGAAATCCCATTGAAGCATGCATCCGCAGAGAATTGAGCCCTTAAACCAATGGTATCTTGGTGCAGTCGGGCCCAGGGTGAATATGGTCAATGAGAATTGCAGTAGATCCACTAGAGTTAGCCCAAGTCAAGTGAGAAACACGAGTGTACACAAAAGTGTGTTTGTGTCTGAATTTGTTGTGTGTCCCATACTCCAACAGGCGCCTGTCAGATACTACAGCCTACAGGAACTAGCCTCATCCCTGAGAGTCTTGCTGAGATGCTACGTCTCCGTCTACTTTTTTCCAGCAGGGGGCGCTCTGACCTTAAAGTCCTCTATTTGAGCTAAGGTTTTTCCCAGTTCTCTAAAACCTGGTAATGGGAAGAAGGAAAAAGAAAAAAAGAAAAAAGAAAAAAAAAAAAAAAAAAAAACCTTTGCTGGCTCAGGAAAATCAGATTCTTATTAGCTATCAAAAAGAAAATGAAAGAACAAGAGAGGGAGGGAGGGAGGGAGGGAGGGAGGGAGGGAGGGAGGGAGGGAGGGAAGAAAGCAGCCATGTCATTGGTGTCAGCAGCAGCACATAGCATATTGGTAGCCCAGGTCAGAACCTCAACCTGCCTGGCGAGCAGTTTCTCCACGAAAATAGTTCAGGTCCTGTGGGGGCGGATCTTGGGGGTGGGACTCTTTTTAAAATGCAGACAATGTTAATAGAGTTACTTAGAGTTGGGGAACGGAGGTTGTAACCAGTGAAACATTGCAATCACTCTGACGATGTGATAAACATCAAATCCTAAGACCTTGGAAGGGGATCCTTTGGGAGCCCCCAATGTGTCCCCTGCCACAAGGAGGGTCCCCCAAACACAGCTGCTCCTTTTTGTTTCCGAGCAAGGAGTGCCCAGCTACAGGAAAAGGAGTCTGGGGCACTGTTCCACGCTAAAGCAAAACCAGTCTGCCTCCTGAGCCTGCTGTGCCAAGATGGGGGCTGGAAGACATTGGGTTCCCAAGTTTCTCTCTAGAGAAACATTGTGCCAACACCATCTCTCTCATTGTCTGTGGAGCAGCCAATTGCAGGCACATCACCAGGGGATGCTACCACACTAGCCCATCTCTTGAATGGCTTTTAGGGCTTCCTGGCCCCACAGCTGCCCCTTCACTTGTAACTTTTGAACTTGGGATAACAGCCTCAAACTGCCTTTCCCCAATATGTCATGATGTTGCAGTAACTTCCTTTTTGAAATTATTGGGGGAAATTCAGAATGTAAATCCTCCAGAAGAGGGGTTGGGGGCAGAAAAAAATGACTCCGCAGTTAAGAACACTGGCTGCTCTTGAAGAACACCCAGGCTTGGCTGCCAGCACCCACACAGTGTCTCTTTCAGCTGTCTATAAGTCCAGATCCATTGAAGCCTCCTTTTCTGGTCTCTGCAGACAACAGGCAGACATATAGTGCATATCCATAAATGCAGGCAAAACTTTCATGCACACACGCACAAAATATTTGAAGAACGAACAGGAGGAATTTGGAGCTGGAGTTTGGTTGGTAGAGCACTGTGTAGCATGCCTGAGGCCCTGAGTTCAATCCCCAGCACCACATAAACTGTAGAGTGTGGTGATGCATAGAAGCTTTCCCAGCTCTTAGGGGGACAGGAGGAAGACTGGGAGATAAAGGTCATCGTTTCAGAAGACAGGAGCACAGTTCCCTGCACTGGGCATCCACAATTGCTTGCAATTGCAGCTCCAAGTGTTAGGACTCTGTTCTAGCCTCTGAAGCCACACCCCCTTGCCCTGAGTTCTGATGCCACGCCCCTTTTGAATTCCAACTCTCTCCCTTGCTTCTTCCCTTTCAGAATCTCTCTCTCTCCTTTTCTTTCTATATTTCATTATTATAATAATAAAGTCCATTTAGGTAGAAACAGTCTAAGTGCCCCCGCTGCTTTTCACCACGCCTCTCATCTACCGTCCCTGCATCCACGGGGCACGAGGCCTCTCTATTCAGAGACATCTGCCAGCTATCTGGGTAAACGTTACATGCCAGATCAAACATGATCCTGACACCAGGGAGTCCCATACCTCTGCCAGCACCCACAAACATATGTGCAAATATACACAGAGAGATAAATCTCTTTTGTTTGGGTGTCTGTCTGAGACAAGGTCTCACGATGTGCCCTGGCTGTCCCAGAACTCATTCTGTAGACCAGGCTGGTCTGGAACCCACAGTCCATCTGCCTCTGGCTCCTAATTGCTGAATCAAAGGCTTGCACAATCATGCCTGGCTTAAGATAAACCTTTTTTAAAGAAGAGACTTTCTTAAATGGACTCTACATTACATTATAAGAATGAACTGACAACAAATTACATAATAAATCATATAGTAAATCAGAGGTGCTCTAGGGAGAAACAAAACCAGGAAAGGAAAGTAAAAATGGGGGGGGGCTACAATTAAGCAGATGAGAAATGGAATATGACCAAAGGATTGAGGCAACGAGGAAGTCCTGCGGACACCTGGGGGAGGAACCATTAGCTAGAAGAACTGCCCGCCCTGATCTGGAGGATGCGAGCATCTATGACCAGCCTTCCGTGTTCCAGGACTATAAGTGGGCACCACTGTACCTCTTTTCTTCATGCATTGCCTAGCCTCAGATATTTGGTTATAGCAACAGGAACTGAACTGAGATCCTTTCCTGGCTCCCAGTGACTCCGGGAAGATTTAATGAGCAGTTATCAATGCGAGCAATGATTTTACTTCCTACTCTTTACCCCACCATAAGATGCTTGGAAGGGTCTAAAGTGAAGGCCCAGGATGCAGTAGAGAAGTGTTCTCACCCCAGGAAAGAATAAACCAGCCTAGTGGTGGTGGTGGTGACACACACCTTTAAACTCAGCACTTGGGAGGCAGAGGCAGGTAGATCTCTGTGAGTTCAAGACCAGCCAGGGCTCCATGGAAAAACCGTCTCAAAAACAAAAACAAGAAAGTAAACAAACCATGCTAGAACCGTGCTAGGCCAGAGAAGAGAGAGGGAAAATATAAAATCAACAAAATAGAAAAAAAAAACAAACCAATATCCACTTTCCAAAATAACTCTGAATATTAAATGGTCTCAATTCTCCAATCAAAAGACATAGATCACTGTATTCAGGCAAAAGCCAAAGGCATCTATTTGTTGCCTTCAAAAAATGCATCATAGCACAAAAGATAGGCAGGGAAACACACATGTGTAAAATTTAAAAATTGAAGGTGTCTGGTCTGGCAAAGCAGTCTAGGGCTCTAGGGTTCCCTGGCTTCCTTCAGGAGCAATGGTACTAATGGGTAACAGAAGACGGGGCTGGACTCCACCTTCCCCAGACCCCCTTCCCCCGCTAAGAGCCCCAATTAGCACCTAAGAGTCCTTGGATCCAGAGTCCATCCCTAGCAGAGTCAGTCCATCTCCTGGCCAACTGGATGGTTCAGCAGGGGATTAGCAGAACCTAGGGGTTCCCTGTTGCCGCAGTTTCCCTCATGTAAAGTCTTCCACTGAAGATATGCTGGAACGAGGAAAAACTATGGTGTGGATGAGTGACAGGACTCTGTAACCAACTCTTGAAGCACATCTAGGAAAGATGGAGCAGGTGGAAAAGGCCAGAGCATCTGGGGACTCTGTTTTATGGGTTCACAAGTCACAGAAGGCCCCACAGTGAGTTCATGCTCTGTTGTTACTGTCTTAAACATTTAATTTTTTTTTTTTTTTTTTTTGAGATAGGGTTTCTCTGAATAGCCCAGGCTGTTCTGGAACTAGCTCTGTAGACCAGGATGGCCTCGAACTCAGATTCTGCCTGCCTAGCACTAGGATTAAAGGCGTGTGCAACCATGCCTAGCTGCAAAACATTTATTTTAATTTTAAAGCAAATGACCTCAAAAATTATACAGCTCATTGTATTTGGGGGAGGTCCTTTTCTCAAGATATGATCTCACATCTTTAATTACTTAAATCACTGGTATGATCCGCCTGCCTCTGCTTCCCACGTGCTGAGATTGCAGAGTTTGGGGAGTAAAATAATATGCTACCACAACAGATTTACACGGTACTGGAGAGCCAACCTGGGGCTTGTATGCATGCTAGATACTCTACCAACTGAGCCAATTCCTAGCCCCATGTGCTAGGACTTTAAATATAAAAGGCTATTCTGCCTGGAGATATCAGCATTAGGGGATGTGGTGACAGCCAACCCCTTTATTACTATCTCACCCATGCGTTTCTGGGAAAGGTGAAGAATGTGTCCTTTCTTCTCCTCCTGAGCTTAACAGATGGAATTCGCTTCTCTAAGAGAAAAGAGGTGGAATCCAGGACTGACCTCAACAGGTGGCAAGTAGAGTCAGGGGAGAGGAGAGAGAGGACCAGCTGCTCCCCTGGGATCCTGGGTGGTCTCCTCTCTCTACTGCGTGGGTAGAGTGAGTGTACAGGTGACAATCCCCATGAGCTGGCAGTGCCTCCGGAAGAGCCTGCAGAACAGAGGCTGAAGGCTGGAGGGAGGAGGAAGGAAGGAGGAGGGAGGAAGTGGTGGTGAGGCCTGGAGCCAGGAGGCTCTTTAGAGTCCCAGCCAGCAGGGCCAGCCCAGGCGCGCTCTGGACTCTGGTCTCTAGCCAGTGGGTAATTCAGAAACTCCTCCAGATTGCTGCTGGGGCCTGATTGCCTTGCTCCTTCTAGCTCAATCCAGATGCCAAGGCAGGCAGCCATCTCGGATCCACCTTCCATATGTGTCCCCTATATTCACAGCTGTCCGGGGTCATTTGGTACCGGGAAACAGAGCTGGTGGGAGGGGAACAAGCCTGGGAAGGATCCAGGCTCCACAGCAGAGGGGGAGAAGGGGCCCCACCCTGTGTGTGTTGGAGTGAGGACAGTGGAGACAGCCTCCAGTCCTGTCTTCTGTCCAGCCTGGATCCTGGCAGGGTCTTGGAAGCCAGACAGAAGAAAGCCCGCCCTCCCTGGCAAGGGCTAGCCAGACAGCAGCCAGGGCCTGGGGCAGCACCACCCACTCTACACCACCCACCTTCTTCTGTCCAGAAGGCTGGGAACCTGGCCCTAAAAGTCTCCCTCCCTCGGCATCCCCTAAAGCGACCTGTTAATCCTCTCCCTGTTCAAATGCAAATTTTTCCAGAACCCAGAAGAAATTGATACAATACACTGGGGCTTGTAAAGAGGTCTGTGGCCAGTCTGAGTTGGAGTGGGAGCAGGACAGGGCTAGATTTGGGGGAGAAACTGAGGCCCAGAAATGTTACATGGGGTCAACAGCTAAACAGGCAACTACCCCCAGGCAAGCCTTCCTCAACAGGCTGACACAGAGATTGCTGCAAATCAGAGAACGGAAGGGGATCCTAGACTCCTTTACCCTAAGCCTCCATACAGGGTCAACATACCCTTCAAAGGACTGTTGGCCAAGCTCCTGCCATGTAAAACACCATTGTAAAGTCCTAAACTAACGGGTCTCTCGGCATTGGGACAGAGTGGTTTCACAACAGTTTAACAATTCAAATAATATGATAGGACCCTGACTTTATAAGATACTTTTTCCCTTCATCTTTCTAGCAATTTCTTCATATCCCTTTATGAAAGAAGCAGCCTGTCAATGACAGAAATTAAAATGTATTGAGTCACCGCCACCGAGAGACACTCTGCCCCAAGTGTCTTCTCACTTTGGTCTAAATGACCTCCAGGCCAACACATTACATTAAAATGCTCCACTTGGAAGGACAAGCTGGCATTGCCCTCTGGCTAGCAATGTGCCTGGTCGGGGCAAGTTCAATGGGGACAGTTTTCCTCCAGGAGACTTCTCCATCATCCAGCTCTCAACCATATCTCTTCCAGGGTTCTCTATCTCCATCAGTCATTTGGCAATTTAATCAATTAAAAAAATAGTAAGAAGTACCGAGTCACAGGCTTTGTCCTTCAGAATCCAGCATAAGCCTCCTGGAACATGCGAAGGCTGTCCTTCTGTGATATTTCCCAACTCTTCTTTCTGCATGTGGAATCCTTGATATGTAACTTACTTTCTCCTTATGACAAAACACACAGGTAACGTAAATAAAGAAGGCTTCGTTTTGGCTCGCAGTGTGAAGATGTGGTTCTGATGGAGACATGGTTGAGACATGATGGCAGATGTTCAAAGCAGCTGGTCACTGGATCCACATTCAGGAAACAGAGTGGTGAGGGCTGGTGCTCAGCTCAGTTCCTCCACTGTTCCATTTCGTTCTGTACAGTTCCTCAGAGCAAGGGATGATGCACCTACATTCACAGTGGATCTTTGCCCTCAGCTACCCCTCTCTGGTCTCAATAGACACAGCCAGAGGTGTGGCCCCTCTGCCCCCGGGTGATTCAAAACCCAGTCAAGTAGTAACGGTGATTAAACATCCCATTCACCTGCCGGACTCTAAGTGCCACAATTTTGCACTGCTGGACACGGGGCACTGCATGAGGTCAAGGCAGAACAGACATATCCAGCCAGGGCTGTTGATGACAGGGGACAAGGAGAAGGGGACTTCTTCTCTTTGGGTTTGCTTTTAAGAACTAAAGTTTTTTTTTTTCCTTTAAATACATCAGATTGAATGCATGAGTAAGTACACATGCTTGTGGGTGTGCATGCATGTGGTAACATGTGCATTCGTATACATAGAGAGGCCAGAGGACGACCACCTTAGGTATCATCCTCAGCAACACTCATCTTCCTGTGAAACAGAGTCTCTCATTACCCTGGAGCTCACCAGCTGGGTTACCCTGGCAGCCCCGTGAGCCCCAGAAATCCTCCTGTCTCTGCCTCCTCGGAGCTTGGGTTACAAGTATGTGCCACAATGCATCACATTTTTGAGTTCTAGGGCCTGGCTGGGTGGGGTTGCCCCTGGGGCCTATAAGTCTGATACTTCCCAGTAGTGTTATATGCTTTACACATGGACTTGATAACACTCCTTTGGAAGAAACACTGAATCTTGTATGAGAGCTTAGAGTAGAGAAGGAGTCGGAGAGTTGCCTCAGTTTCTCCTCAGCAAATTGGTGGCTCTGTCCCAACCTGCTGGGGCCCTCAGGACCTCAGTCAGTCCTCCTTAGAATGTGGTTCCGGAAGCTCTTGACCTGGGTGTGCTTTCTGGAGAAGCTCTCTGCTCACTCTATGCAGGGGTCACAGCAGACCTTCAGATTTTAACCCCTGTGTATTTGTGCTGTTTAGAGATGGAGATTTATGTTGCCCAGGCTGGCTTCAAGTTCTGTGTAACTAAGGACTCCATCACCTGAGTTCTGGGATCATAGGCATGTGCTACCCCTTATATCCAGCTAGTGGTGGTGTTCTGATACTCACACAGGCTCTGTAAGACATGTGCAGCTACACACACATAAATAAATAAATCTACTAAACTGTGGTGGTGCGTGCTTTTAATCTCAACACTCTGGAGGCAGAGGCAGTCAGGTCTCTGTGAGTTTGAGGCCCACCTAGTCTACAGAGTGAGTTCCAGGGCAGTAATGACTATAGTGAGACCTATCCTTAAAAACAAACAAACAAACCAAAATCATACAGCAGCTATGATGTTAAATACCTTAATCCAGCAATCTGGAGACAAATCTCTGAGTTCAAGGCCAGGCTGGTCTATAAAGCATGTTCCAGGACAGCCAGGGCTACATAGAGAAACCCTGTCTCCAAAAACAAAAATAAATAAATAAATAAATAAATAAATAAATAAATAAATAAATAAATAAATAAATAAATAAATAAATAGCAAATAAATGCAATTTTGTTTGTTTGTTTTGTTTTGTTTTTCAGAGACAGGGTTTCTCTGTGTAGCCCTGACTGTCCTGGAACTCACTCTGTATAGCAGGCTGGCCTCAGGAACAGAGATCTGCTTGCCTCTGCCTCCTGAGTGCAGGGACTAAAGGTGTGAGCCACCATCACCAGGCTGCAACTTTTATAAATAAAAAATAATAGTTAGGTGAAAGAAGGTAGATGAGGTGATGCACATTCTTTAGCACTCTGGAGGCAGAAGCAACTGGATCTTTGTGAGTTCCAGGATAGCCAAAGCTTATAATAGAGACATTCTTACTCAAAATAGATGATAGATAGATAGATAGATAGATAGATAGATAGATAGATAGATAGATAGATAGATAGATAGATGGATGGATGGATGGATGGATGGATGGATGGATGGATGGATGGATGGATGGAGATTTGAAGACCAGGAGATGGCACAGCTGTTTAATTAAAGGTGCTAGCCATACAAGATTAATGACCCAAATTAAAATTAAATCCTCAGAACCCACATTAAAAAAAAAAGAAAGTCGGATGTAGTAATACAAATCTGTAAGCACAGCATCCCTATGACAATTTGAGAGAATCTCCAAAAGTCCCCCAGACCAGCCAACCTGTAATATATAGTATGGCAGAAACAAGAAGGACCCTGCCTCAGCAAGGCAGAAAAGTGTCTTCTGACTTCGAGAAGTCATGTGTCACACACATACATACACACACACACAATTTTAAAGACTAAAAACACGGACCGTGAGTGAGGAAAACCCCTAATGTTGACTTCAGACCTCTACACTACATGCACACACACAAAGGAAAGGCAGCAAGAAAACTTCCCCCAAACTACCAGCTGACTTTTGCTTTTGTCACGTGGGTTAGGATGTGTCACTGTGGCCTTGTGAGGAACAGGGGCAGTCTTTACACACGTGGTGCACTGCTTAAGTGGGGACACACTGCTGTCAAGCAAACCCACAGTAAAGGCAAGAGGTAGCTTTGGAGCAAGGCTGAAGTCGACTCCTGGACTGTCAGGCAGACCCCCAACTCCAAGAGCCGTCTCAAAGCATTCCTAAACTATCTGAGCTCCTATGTTTCATAAAGACAAACACTTGTTTCTCCACATTTCCGGGGAAATTAGCGACCCTTTACACTCAACAAATGCTGATTCTTCTCTTGCTTCCAGAGACAGCTCACGTGACCATTTCCAGTCCTTTCCTCCTGGGCAGACTCCTAGGATGTGCTTGCTGAGAATGTCAGTCCCAGGGTCAAAAACAGAATCCAATTGAGTCACAGCCTCTCGGTGGACAATGAGCCCTTTTCCTCTGGCCTCTGGACTTCCTTCTCCCAGGGCTCTGGTGTGTCTGTAATTGTGGCAGAAGCAGGGAGCCCTCCAGTCTCTCTCATCCCCTCAGGAGAATAAGAAGGGAACTAAGCAAAGCCTTGCCTACAGAGCCATCCTTCAACTGCTCCATGCTGACCCCTCAGGGACCTCGAGCTTCTTGCCCTAGCTCTAGACCCTGAACAGCCTTAGAGCATGGCTGAAGAAATTGAAACCCAGGGAGGCAGGGCTTACCCCAAGGATCTTTATATAGCCAGAAAAGGGAGGAGGGGTGTCACAAAGGAACCCTGGAGAAAAGGACTCAGCTCTCCTGTCAAACCCTACAGAAGCCTGCCACATCTGCTTAGCCTAGGATAGCCCAAAGTGCAACCCCAGCTGCACCCCATCCCCACCCCGCCATACACTTATGCTTCAGGAGAACTGCTGTCCCAGAGCTATCTATTTAGATTGATGAGGAATGGGGAGGGTGACATAGAGCGGCTCCCAAAGATGAGCATATCCCAACCCCTTGAATGCTAGATGTGTTGCATACTATTGAGGGCAAGCGAGGCTTCCTAGTACGATAAAGTTAGGTGTTTTTCCTTGAGTAAATTATCCTGTAATCTAGGTGAACTCTAATCAGAAGGACTTTTAGACAAAAAGATGGGACAGAGAGGCAGGAAATGGAACACAGACACAGAGATTGAACTGGAGGAAGCTATAAACAAAGGAGTTGCTGAAAACCCCTACAAGCTCCTCACAGGGAGACAATGGGCTCTACTGACTGAACTCTGGCTCAGTAGTTCTGCACTATAAGGCTCATTTTGAGCCAGGTACACCTGTAGGCTCCATCCTTGGGGCTGGAAGCAAAAGGATCTTGATTTGGAGGTGAGCCTGGGCTACAAAACAGAGAGCCTGTCTCAGAACAAACACATATACAAGATACATGTTGAATTTCTGACTTCAGTACCGTAAGAGTTTTTAAGAAACATTTTAACCACTAAAGTAGAGGCTGAGAAGACAGAAGGTGGTGGGCAAAGGGGAAAAAAACATTCATACAAGAATATTGAGTTTATGGTCCTATCCAAGACCCTGGAGACAAGACCCTGGAGACTTTCCTTGAGCTCCTTCCCCTTCCCCCCTCCCAAGTTCAGGGGGACTTCCCCTGGCAGCTTTACAGGAACTAACCCTGCCCATCAGGGCTCACTATCCCTTTGCCTGGCACCCACAAGACATCTGCCTGTATCTGATGCTCTAGTTTTCTGAATGTATGTCTGTCTCAGTCTCTCCTGGGGATCTGCTTGGGGGTGGAGCTATCGAAATTGGATTAAAGGCATAAGCTACCTCTGACAAGGAAGTGTCAAGGATGGGCTATAGAGATGGCTCAGCAGTTAGGGGCACTTGCTACCAAGCCTGACAGCCCAAGTTTAACCCTGGGAACCCACATAGTAGAAGGAGAGAACAGACTCCCACCTGCTGTCCTCTGGCCTCCACACTCACCACAGCACCTCCCCAAATAAATAAATAAATGTTCAAAGAGAAAGTGTCCAAAGCAGATGTGGCAGTACCAGTGTGCTACCTCAGCTCTTGGGAGGTTGGAGCAGGGAGATCAGGAGTTCAAGGCCACCCTGGACTGTGACTGAGATGATACGTGAGACTCTCCCCCCAAAACACAAATGAAAACAAAGCAAAAAATATGTGTCAGATGTGATGCCAGTACTCGGGGCAGGGGGCAGGAGGATCTCTCGAGGTCAAAACTAGCCTGAGCTACATAGGGAGATACTGCCTTTAAAAACTGTGTTAGATATGGGGCTGGAGAGATGGATCAGCAGTTAAGAGCACCAGCTGCTCTTCCAGAGGACCTGAGTTCAATTCCCAGCACCCACACGGTGTCTCACAACCATCTATAGCGGGATCTGATGCTCTCTTTTGATGTGCAGGTGTGCATGCAGATAGAGCACTCATATACACAAAATAAACCTTTTTAAGAAAGAAAGGAAAAAGATTATGTTAGATGGACTAGATTGAAGACCCCCTCCCCAAGTTAGATTAGACTCAGTGGTGTTTCTGGTTTTGTTTTGCTCACTTAGATCTTCCAAGGCAGCAGCTTGCTCTCTCTTTCTCGCATATTTTTTCTTTTTCCTGAGAGGGAACGTCTCCTCATACAACACAGGCTAGTCTCAAACTCACAAGGGTAGACTTACAAGCCCAGAGGTCATATACGGTTTTTTCTTTGTTTGTTTGTTTTTGTTTTTGTTCTTTAAAATTCTTTCCTTTCCCCTACCCCACGCCCAATAGAGTCTCTCTATAGCCCCGGCTGTTTTGGAATGCACTATGTAGAACAGGTTAGCCTGGAACTCATAGAGATCCACCTGCCTTCGCCTTCCCAATGCTGGGATTAAAGGTGTATGGCACCACCACCCAGCTGAGACAACCTCTTGTAGTCCAGGCTTAGTGTTAGAAATACAAATGTGCATCCCCATGGCCAGTTTCTGCTATGCTGAGCTTCATGCACCATAGGCGAGCGCTCCATGGAACTGAGCTGCACCAACCCACTTTTCTGATCATTGTTTTGCATTTTGTTGTTTTTGTCTAGTTTTGTTTTTGAGTCAGGGTTTCCCTGTGTAGCAAAGATTCTCTTGCCTCAGCCTTTCAAGTGTGGGCTCATAGCTGTGGGTCACTATGCCTGGCTCTCTGGGATGATTTTCCCTTCTCAGGAATATAAATCTAGGGACTTTTTTTTTTAATTGACATAACGGGAGGCATGCAATTGGCACCTAGTGTGTGGAGGCCAGAGATACTGTCAAATGTCCTGCAGAGTAGAGGACAGTCCCTACAGCAGTGCACTGGCTGGCCCTGAGTACTATCTGATCAGAGGAGCCCTCCTGAGGCACATCAGTTCTAAATGGTGTCAAAGGCACTCTTCTAGAACCATCTGTCTCCATGTCCACCTCTTCTGAGGCAGGCCTTAAGACTGCTGCCTAGTGAAACTTGCTAAGACTATGTGGTGATCTGAATGAGAACCGTCCTCCATAGGCTCAGATTTATGAATACTTGGTCTCTAGTTAGTGGCTTTGTTTGAGAGGCTTCTGGGGGAAGGTGCTTCACAGAATGGAGGATTTGAGTCTGTATAGTCTTTGCCAAACTTCCAGTTTTCTCTCTCTGCTTCATGCTTGCATTTGAAGATATGAGTTCTCAGCACCACGCCAGCTGCCTGCCACCATGTTTTTCTGCCATGATGGATTCATATCCCTCCCAAACCATAAGCTCAAATAAACTCCTTATTCTATAAGTTGCATTAGTCATAGTGCTTTGGCACGGCAATAGAAAAGTAATCTGGATCAATTCCAAAGCAATAGTAAAAGAGTTAAGATTTCAGCCCTAGAGGTTACTCATAAACATCAAATCTGTGCACATTGTGATACTGACTTAGGTCTAACTATGGCTTACACAATAGATTTAGGGCTCAGTGTCCATAACTGGGTCCAGGAGGTATCAGTGACATGCTGCTGGACCTTTAGAAGGGTGTCTACCACAGGCCAGACCCTTCTCTGGGACAGAAGTAAGTGTTATGATTAAAACAAATATTATAGTTATAGTCAGAAGCACAGGGGAAGAGAAATAAGGAGGCTTATGGCTGAGTATGAGCTGGCCCAGCTGATCATAGGAGAGGATGCCAGGGCTCTGGGAGACATAGCTCAGCTGGTCTTGGCATGCTCTGGCCAGCTCCCATGAGGACCACCCTCCCATCCTGAGCACTGGGTCCTTTTCCCTAGTAAACTTTTTGAATCTAGTCACACCTGTTTGTATATTCTTTATTTTATGTACATGAGTGTTCTGTCTTCGTGCACACCAGAAGAGGGCATCAGATCCCATTACAGATGGCTGTGAGCCACCATGTGGGTGCTGGGAATTGAACTCAGGTCCTCTGTAAGAGCAGCTATTGCTTATACCACTGAGTCATCTCTCCAGCCCAAATTAATTCTCTCTCTCTCTCTCTCTCTCTCTCTCTCTCTCTCTCTCTCTCTCTCTCTCTGTGTGTGTGTGTGTGTGTGTGTGTGTGTGTGTGTGTGTGTGTGTGTGTGTGTGTGTGTGTGCTGTGTATGCATTTGAGTATGTGGAAGTCATCAGGAGTGGTCCTCACTTTCTACTCTATGGAGTCCAGGTACCTAAAACATCTTTAACAGATAAATTATCTCTCTAGCCCTGTGCATCCAATTGTAACAGACTGAATTACGGGTAAGGATGGCTTCTAAAACAACCTCCACCTGCTCCAGAAAGAAGACTGCCCCAGGTTAGCCAAAGACTCCCTAAATCCAGATGTTAGAGGCAGCAGTTTGCCCCACCCTGGCGGGTACCCTTTACTTTTACTTCTTACCTGATAAACAAATCTTGACTCCTTGCTTGCTCTACTTGTGTGAATTCTTCTTCCTCAAGAGCATAAAAACAGAAACACTGTTGTTGTTGGGGTCAGAGGAAATACAGGAAGAGGTGGCTCCCTGTCCAGCACCTGGACACCCAGCAGGTTTCCTGATGCCCGACTGGACCTTAGCAGTACTGTACTTTAAGCATGAGTTCTGTTCCCATTGGGGCCTGCCTGGCCTCTTTGGCTTCTGCTCCCTTGTGTTCTGGTTCCTTGCCATACCCTATACTTCATTCTGTGTTGGTCTTTGATATTCCAACTTGTCTCTACATCTCCTGGTCCCCTGCCTTTGGGGAGGCGCAAAAATAATAAGGCCCCTTTCCCCTTCTGGGTTTTCCGTAGTGTTCTGTCTGAACAAGCAGGTCATACTGGTGACCTCTGGACAATTGAGATTTTACCATATTTGGCTCTGGAATGCACATATACTATATACCATGTGCCAACACTTTGTTCTTGGCTCCAACTTGCTCATTCCAAATTCTTCGGGACTTTGGTGGTTGGTGAGTGATAGAAATCAACTCCAGCCCATTGAGCAAAACAGGAAATCTGTTGGAAAGACCCCAGAATTTTTACAGATCATCTGTTGGGCCCTAGGGATGAACTAAACAAGATACTTCTCCTTTCTTTGCTTCTTCCTCCTCTCCCTCCCCATCTCCCCAACTCCCTAGGGTGTGCAGGGATTGGGGCACAAAGCATGGAGCGGGAACAGCAGCAGCAGAGCATGCACCCACACTTTCTAGTCACCACCACGAGGGCTTGACGTCCTTGGTCCTGAGTCTACATTTCCCAGGAAAGACTGCCACAGCAGGTGTGCAACAAAGCATGATGTAGTCATGGTGACTAAGAGGGAATCATGAAAGAGTTTGCCAAAGATGCACAGCTCAGACCAGGTGTGATGGCACATTCCTGTATCCCTGGGACGTGAAAGCAGAGAGATCAGGAGGTGGAGGCCAGCATCTGCTGCTAGTTCAAGGCCATCTTGGGATACAGGAGACTCTTCTCCAAAAGACAATGGGTGAAGACCAGTTAGTAAAGGGCAAAGCAGCAGATCCTATCACATATGGGTGGCCCTGGCGGGTGAGTTGAGTGTAGCAGAAAGAGGGACCCAGGGGAGTCAGCACCACAACCCTGGGCAGTAAGATATAGTGGGGGGGGGGGGGGGGAAATTTGTTGTTGTTATTTTTCCAAGACAGGGTTTCTCTGTGTATCTCTGGCTGTTCTGGAACTCACTATGTAGACCAGGCTGGCCTCGAACTCACTGAGATCTGCCTGCCTCCCGAGTTCTGGGACTAAAGGTGTGCAACGCCACCACCACCCACCCAGCTCTTCATTTCTTCCTTCCTTTCTTTCTTTTGTAAATTTTTTTATTTAAAAAGTGTTTCTCTCATACTCTTCACTGCTCCCCCTCCGTCCTCCCTCAACCTCCTTCCACCTCTTCATTTCTTAACAAATGAATGATGGGACTCAGTGTTAGATGAGTGATCCAGCCAGTCTGTGGCTGAACCAGAGTGACACCAAGGTCCTCCTCCACCTTAGCCTGCGCTCTTGCTCTCTCTCGGTGAAGGCAGGCAGCAGCAGTATGGTGCTGACAAGCTGACCTTCTAGGTTCGAGAGAGATTGAGGGACCCAGGCATGGTGAAACACTCCTCTAATCCTGGCACTCAGAAAGGAGTAGGAGTCTGTGGCCAATGTAGGCTACATAACAAGTTGAGGGCTAGCCTGGGCTATATGAGACCCCAGAAAGAGGGAAGGAAGGAAAGAAATTAGACATGAGCTAGCTCACTAGTACAGACAAAAGAAAAAGGGCCCTGAGCGAAACCGCAGATGTAATAGCAGGATTGTAGGGTGCAGCGGAAATGTAATATTAAAATAGTGATGTAGGAACACCAAGAATGTGAAACAGACTCTTAGAGATGCTGAGAAGCAGCCAAGTGAACCTGGTACAGATGGGCTCTGAGAAGCAAAGCCAGTGAGTCCATGGCTAGTTTCCATGAAAGTCCTTGAGCACTACACACCAAGCACTATTGATTTCTATAGATTTGTTGTTGTTATTGTGTGGTTTTGCTTGTTTTAGGATTTGTTATACAATGTGTTCTAACTGCATGTACACCGTCATGCCAGTAGAGGGCATCAATCCCATTACAGATGGTTGTGAGCCACCGTGAGGTTGCTGGAAAATAAACTCAGGACCTCTGGAAGAGCAGCCAGTGCTCTCAATGGCTGAGCCATCTCTCCAGCACCTTGGTTTGGTTTTGTGAGACAAGGTCTTACCTGTATGCCAGGCTGTCTTGGAATTCATGTAGGCCAGGCTGGCCTCAAACTTAAAGATTCAATTGCCTCTGCTGCTACCGTGCTGGGACCAAAGGTGTGTGCCACCACAACAGTTTGCCGTATACGTATTTGCTTCTCATATAGCTAATTTTAACAGACTAAGATGGAAGAGAAGAAGGGAAGGACTGAAGAAAATGTACATCCAAAGAAGAGCAGCGCTTCCCTGCTAGAACAGAGGGCAATTTTTTCTTTTTCTTTCTTTCTTTTTTTTTTTTTTTTAAATAATCACTTAACAGTGCCCGTCACACAGACATGTAGTTGGAAGTTTCTCTGTCCTGTCCAGCCCGTGGTGCAGACAAAACTTTTCCACCCAAGGTCCAGCAGCTGTTTATAAAATAATTGACAAGGAGGATTAATTTTATAGTAGCTGCTGGGCCAGTAGTTTAGACTTATTATTAACTAGCTCTTATGCTTAAATTAACCCATAATTCTATTTGTGTTTAGCCACGTGGCTTGGTACCTTTTCTCAATGCAATATTCTTATCTTGCCTCTGTGTCTTGGCTGGTATCTTCTGCTCTGCCTTTCCTCTTCCCAGAATTCTCCTAGTCTGATGGTCCCACCTTTACTTCCTGCCTAGCTACTGGCCAATCAGCATTTTATTAAACCAATATGAATAGCATCTTTACAGTATACAAGAGCATTATTCCACACAGTCCTAAGTAATTTTAATTAGATAAGATTTACATAGTCTAATTAAATATAAACAAGTTGAATCAATTTAATTTTAACAATTTACTTTTATTTTCAGTTATGTGTAGGTATGTGCACATGAGTGTAGGTGCCAGAGAAAAACGGAGCTGTCAGATTTCCTGGACCTGGATCCTCTGGAAGAACAGCAAGGGTTCTTAGTCACTAAGACATCTATCTCTCCAGCCACTCAGTTGGATTTTAAATGTTTCTATACTGAGTCTTTACTGGATTGGGTTTTGAAGGGCATTTTAGTATGTTCTACATTGCTATAACAGGATACCTGAAGCTATGTGTTTATAAAGAACAGAAATTTATTTCTTACAGTTCTGGAGGCCAGGAAGTCCAAGACAGACGAAATATGGGGGGTGGGGGGAGACTTTTTACTGTGACAGACATGGTAAGGAGAGACAAGAGGGAGTGTGCGCTTTTATAACTAACCCAGCCCAGATGTCACAGCCTTGATTCCTCATCATCGTCACCTCTTCTTAGGCTCTGCTTCTCAACACTGTCACTTTTTGGTTTAAATTACCAACACATAGCCAGGCAATGGTGGTGCATACTTTTAATCTCAGCACTCGGAATGCATAGGCAGGTGGATCTCTGTGAGTTCAAGGTCAGCCTGATCTACAAATCAAGTTCCAGGATAGCCAAGCTACACAAAGAAACCCTGTCTCAAAAACCAAACCAAAACAAACACACACACAAAAAATTACCAACATGTGGTAAATGTTGTAACACATACCTGTAATTTCAGGGCTCCAGAGGCTGAGGCAGAGAGATCGATCTCAAGTTCAAGACTATCCTGAACTATATAAATTTATATATAGTGCCTTAGAGGCTAGCCTGAGCTACAGACTTGAGACTTCATCTAAATTTTTTTATTTAATTTAATTCTGAGGGACACATTCAAATCATAACAGGGAATAATAGGTGTTTCTCCCTTTTCCTGTGAGAGTCTCCATACTTCAAAGCCTGTCTCCAATTCTAATTCTCCCTATACCTGTCCCATCTCTCTATAGAGTAAGAATTGAGAATTTCAACTGGGCAGTGGTGGTGCATGCCTTTAATCCTGGCACTCAGGGTGCAGAGGCAGGTGGATCTCTGAGTTTGAGGCCAACAGAGCACAGACCAGGATAATCAGAACTACACAGAGAAACTTCGTTGTAGCTGGAAGTTTCTGTCCCCCACAACTCCCAAACATCCTGCAGCCCCTTTCCTCATAATTGACTCAAAGACTTAATATTATAGTAAATGCTGGGCCAGTCACTCAAGCATATTGCTAACTAGCTCTTACACTTAAACTAACCCATAATTCTTCTCTGTGTTTAGCCACTTGGCTTGGTACCTTTTTAAAGTCCAGCTTTCTCATCTTGGTTCTTCCGTATCTGGTTGGTAACTACATCTCTGCTTTTTCTCTTCCCAGAATTCTCCCAATCTGGTTCCTGCCTGGCTACTGGCCAATTAGCATTTTAGTAAAGCAATATAAGTGACAAATCTTTATAGTTTACAAGAGCAATATCCCACAGTACCCTGTCTTAAAAACAAAAACAAAAAAAAATTAATTGAGAATTTCTTTTCTATTCCTCTCAGAGGCCTATGCATGAGACAGATAATCAAATACCAGAGGTGTCCCAAGCTGGAGACCTTCTCTGCCTCCCTTCAGGAGCAGGGGAGTCTTCTATGAAAATGAGAAGTGCCACCCCCTGGAATCTGGGATTCTCAAACTATGTTCCCTTTTTTTCTCAGAGCATTGTAAGAGGCAATTCATGTTCAGTGAGACGAGCTGCATTTGGCACAGCCCTGGGTCTATGAGAGTATGTGAGTGAGGATGGAAATAAGTGTTTGAGCTTAAGTATTGTGGGAGGGTGTATGGGAAAATACATGTGTGCATTTGGGTCCTCTACATGTGTTTTCTGTTTGGAGTCATTCGGGGTCTGCAGCCCAGCTGTTGGAAGAAGCAGATGGCAAGCCGAAAGCAGACTAGTCACCAAAGGCATCAGCCTGGGACTAAAGGAGGTGGAGTTGTGTTGATATACCACTGCCTGGACAAAGAGGAGGCCTGGCTGAGAAGCAAGGGCCCCATTTCTGGTCTCAGCAGCCAGAGTCAGATCTTCACATGGGGTTAGCTCTGGGAAGTTGGCCGGTGGAAGTGTAAGAAGCTCCTCCAATATGTATGCTATACTGAAAAGTCACATCTTTGAATGTCAAGGGCTCTGAGCAGAGGATTTGTTAAAGGTGGGTAGGATGGCACTCCTGCAGGCCTAGTAAATTCACATCAGGCAAGTTCTGCCCCATGGGTTCTGCCCTTAGAAAGGTGAGCCAAATCCAAACTGAGCCACAGAAGTTGGCTTGTATATATGTCCAATTCCCACCAGATGCTGGTACCTAGTCCAGGGTCTGAGGCCAGCTCTCAAGGCTAATATGTACTGCTGGGAGCCGAGCAAAAGACTTGTGTACTAAAAGTGATGGTCATGCTTTGGGGCTGTCAGAATAGCCAAGATGAACTCCCAAGCCAGCATAAGAATGCGGTAGGGAAGAAGAGTCACATGGAGAAAACATAGCTCAGGCACTGTGCCAAAGGCTACATTATTCACCAGCAGAAGAATCTTCAAAGCAATGCTCAAGGGCATAGGGGCACCAGACTGCCCAGCCAAGAAGAGCTCAGAAAGTAGACAAGGTTTTTTTGCTATCACACAGCTATCTATCAACAGAGCCAGGATCCAAACAAGGTCGAGAATAAAGTACAAAACATCAATGGACAGGCTAGATAAACAACAGTTTATTTATGGATTCCTGGGCAGCTGCTGACATTTCTTCATAGAAAAAAAATATTTTAATAGCTTAGAAAGATAATCAAGATGTGGAATTAGGTGCCGATTACAAAACAGCATGGAGCCATGGATTGTTAGAAATTTAAATACAGGCACTGGGGAGATGGCTCAGGTGGAAAGGGCTTTTTTGTTCTGCAAGCATGAGGATCTGAGTTAAATCTCCAGTACCCACAAAAAATGTCAGGCATAGCTGTACCTACCTGTAATCCCAGCACATGTGGGCAGACATTGGCAGATCCCAAGAGTTCTCTGGCCAGCCTAGCCCAAGCGAAGAAAAAGATGCCCAGCATCCTGCTCTGGTTTCCACATGTGTGTAGAAAGGCATGCAAACCTTACACATGCCATACACACACACACACACACACACACACACACACACACACACACACACACACACCGTATAATTCTGACACTGGAAGGCTGAGAAAAAAGGTTGTTGTGAGTTTGAAGTCATCTTGGTCTCCAATCAAGATCCTGTCTTTAAAATATCTACATAGAGGGATTGGGAAACGGTTTAGTGGTTAAGAGTATTCACTGCTCATACAGAAGACCTAGCTCCCATATCAAGAGGGTAACAACCACCTATAACTCCAGATCCATAGGTACCTACATGCACATACACACACTCAACCACAGGCACAACACAGATACCCATAATTTAAGAATCAATACATCTTTTTTTAAAGATATATACAACTGAGTATGGTGGCAAACCCTTTCAGTCCCCAAAATCTGGGATGAAGGTAGGTAAATCTCTAAGCCAGAAACCCTGTCAATAAATTAATTAATTAATTAATAATAAATAAATAAATAAGCCTTTAATCCCAGGACTCAGGAGGCAGAGAGGGGAGGGTCTCTATGTGCTGGAGGCTAGCCTGGCCTGCATAGTGAGTTCCAGAACAGCCAGGAATATGTAGAGACACCGTCACAAGATAAATAAATAAATAAACTTTCAAAGCAAGTAAATGAATCAATCACAGGAAGCTTTTAAGTACCAAAAGCTTATACTAAAAGTATACCAAAATGTGTATGTGTGTGTTGTGATACTTTGATTGTGTTCTGAGAAATTAAGCTTGCTTAGAATCAAAGGGCAGAGTTAGCCACTAGCCAACCAAAATTAATCATAGAGGTTTGGAGGACTGTAGACAGAGAGGAGACAAGTAGGAAGGCGGGGCTTTGAGAGGATCCCCAGCTGTTTGGAGGAAGGAACAGAAGAGGTAGGAAGTTGCTGGTGGCTGCTCCTCTGCTTCTCTGATCTCTCAGGTTCTTATCCTGATAGCTAACTCTCAATTTTATTTATTGATAAAGAATAATTAGGTGTGTGTGTTAAGTTTTCTTTCTCTCTCTCTCTTTCTTTCTTTCTTTAGTTTTTTGAGACAAGATTTCCTTATGTAGCCCTGGCTGTCCTGGAACTGCCCTAAAACTCAGAAATCTACCTGCCTCTGCCCACTGAGTGCTGGGATTAAAGATGTATGCCACTACACCTGACTTTAATCAAGGTTTCTACTGCGCTGAAGAGATGCCATGACCATAGAAACTCTTACAAAGGAAAACATTTAATGGGGTGGCTTACAGTTCAGACGTTCAGTCCATTAGCACCGTGATGGGATATGCTGGTGTGCAGGCAGACGTGTTGCTGGAGGAGCTGAGAGGTTTACATCTTGATGTACAGACAACAGAAGCAGTCTGAGGCAGTGGGCAGTATCTTGAGCATATTTGAGACATCAAAGCCCACCTCCTCAGTGACACACTTCCTCTACCGAGACCACACCTACACACCTACTCCAACAAGGCCACACCTCCTAATAGTACCATTCCCTTTGGAGGTCATCTTCATTCAAACCACACACACACACACACACACACACACACACACACACACACACACACTATAATAAAACAGGTCTGATTCCCAAATGCAAATGAGGGTCTCAGCAAGCAGGATGTTCTGTATCAACAGGTTTAAGTAGATTTTTTTTTTTTAAGACAGGGTTTCTCTGTGTAACAATCCTGGTTGTCCTGGAACTGTCCAGGCCGGCCTCAAACACACGAGATCCACCTGCCTGAGTCCTGAGTACTGGGCTAACCCCAGTATTACACACCTTCAATAGGTGTGTGCCACCACACCCAGCTTTCTCTGTGTTTTGCTGGTATTGTAGGAAGCAAAGAAAGGCCTGAGTGAAGTCTTGAATGAATATGTGTGCTGTTGACATGAGCACGGCAATGTCAAGAACTCCATGGCCTCAGACCATGAGAAAATGGAAAACCATCCCACCCCAACCCTCTAGGGTCAGGCTCAGAGAGAGAGAAACCTTCCTGGGAGAAGTGAGTGTAAGTGTTAACAGTGTATGCAGAAAATGTCCACTGCAGTCCTGGGACATTCACAGCCTGAAGGCTGCTCCCCATAGGGACTGTTCCTATTGAGATTAGCTACTCTTGTCTCCTGGTTCAGCTTTATACCATAAGCCTCGCCTCCTTGTTTATCTGTATGTAATAATCCCATCTCCCTGTTCAGCTATATGCAATAACCCACCTCCTCACTCAGTTCTATATAATAAACATGCTGAGCTTCTGGATACTGCCGTTTCCCCATTGGAGATCCCAGATCACCTAATCTGCGTTTTTTCTGTGTGTCCATGTGTCTGTTTGCCTGTCTTTCTTCATTCCCCCACCATCCCCAGTCAGATCAAGTCCCTAGAAGCATGCTAGGACATCATGGTAGGAGATTGTGATGTTTGGGAGAGGGACTTAGTTTAGGATGGGACTTAAGTGATGAGTCTGATCAGTCAGGCAGGATGCAACACTCTTTCTAGGAAGGCATGCCAGTCTGGGTTAAGGCATCCATGTGCATCAGATTCACCAGGCTCTCAAAGCCCACTGCAAACCCCAGGAGATGAGCAGACCTTTCAGATTCTTACAGACCTCACCTGGAGACCTACCACATGCTTGGTGATCTCTCAGCTCTAGAGCCAGACAGACATTTTGAAGTCTCCTTGGCTTCAGTAGACAGAGGAGGATTGGTTGGAGATAGTAGGGTGGGGGTTGGCTACTAAATACAGAACTCCACAAAGCGTGAGAGGTAGCCAAGACTTATGATTTGTTAAAAAAAAAAAAAAAAAAAAAAAACCCTGCTGCAAAACTCCTCACCTCCTTGGCTGGCTGCTGCAATGCTCTGGGGAAGGGAGTTCTCAGACAGCCTTTTGACCACTGCACTTGGCTCTTGATTCGAATAATTAGAGATGGAGCCGGGAATGATGTCATGCCACTGCAGGAGGATGGAGGCTGACTTTGAGTGTGACCTTGGTCTCTGTTGATCAGTGGAATGGACTGCATTCCTGCATGAAGTTCTAACTTTAAGACAGAATTTTCCAGGCAAGCCATAAGAAGAGTGTGGTAGCCCTGGCTGTGCACACCCAGCTCCCTCTCTTCGCCTCTTCCTGTGCTATTCAGTGATGGCACCCAGCCCCTTCCAAAAATGTAGGATGGTCAAGTGGCCCAGGCTGCCCAGTCAGAGGACCTCCTTCTGTTAACTGATTCACTAAGGAACATAGTTTTGGATGGAGGCTGTTAACAGCTAAGTCCTCTGTGGCATGTTAGCCCGCTTCCCATTATTGTAACAAAATACCTCAGGAAATCAATTTTCATAAAGGATTCAGTCTGGGCTGGAGACATGGCTCTGCAGTTAAGAATGCTTGGTGCATTTGCAGAGAACCAGGGTTCAATGCCTACCACCAACATGGCAGCTCACAACCTCCTATAACTCCAGTTGTTGGTGATCCCTTTTGGATTCTTTGAGCACTGTGTGCATGTGATGGTACACTAACATATACGCAGGCAAATACATATACACAGAAAAAATACAATAATTAAATTTTTTTTAGTTCATAATTGATTGGTCCCTTGCTTTGGGGCCTGTGACACCACATCACAGAGGCCTCGAGTATAAAATCATTTACTTAATGGCCAGTATATGAGAAAGAGGGAGGGCAAGGATCCTGGATCCCAGTATCTTTTCTAAGTTACATCTCCAGTGGCTGGAAGAAGCAAGACTTTAACATATCTATGATTTTGAAGCCAGGCAGCAGAGCGCATGCCTTTGATCCCAGCACCAAGGAGGCTGAGGCAGGCAGATCTCTATGAGTTTAAAGCCAGCCTGGTCTACAACTCAAGTTCCAGAACAGCCAGGGTTATGCAGAGAAACCCCTGTCTTGAAAAACAAAAACAACAAAAATCCTACGCCTTTGTGAGACACAAGTCACCACGCTGGACTGTGAAAGTCTGAAGTTACGTTTGGGGGAGTTTATGCGCCCAAAGATGGAATGTGTAAATCAAAACACAGGGCAAGCTCCCCCAGCTTGGGGGAACGTGGAAAAGGCAGGCCTCAGACACATACCAGCATGGGCTTTGCACTCAGTCTACTCTATGGGGGAAATCTGCATCCGATGACACTGAGCCTGTGGTCAGTGTGTTTATGCCTAGCCCACCGGGTACGGTGAATGCCCATCTAGTTGACATCCTTCCACTGCCTCAAGTCACAAAGCCAGGAAGGACCCAGGTCTTGATGTCATAGTTGGCTCCAGAGTTTTTCTCTTCTTCCTCTGGAGTAATTGAATGGCATTACTCCAAAAATCAATGTTTGGGGTTTTGTTTACAATTCTGATTGGGTTCTTTTGTTTTATATTTAAACTTATTAATTTACTTATTTGGTTTGTGTGTGCATGTGTGTGTGCATGTGTGTGTGCGCCTTTATTCAGATGGGAAACTGAGGCACAAAGAGATTAAGGGACCAAGGTCAAGCCCTAGTGGTAAGAATCCAGCATTTTTGATGTGAGAAACCAAGCAAAGATATCATTGGCATATGCTCACCTGGACACCAGAAGGGATGGATTGTGGGCTTCCCAGTTTAGGCACATGCCAGTACTCCAGATTAGCCCAGACTACCAGGACTGTCACCATGTCATGTCCTCTCTGAAGAGATGATGCTTATAATATTTGGTAGCTGTGTGGACTTGACTCAGTCATGTCATGAAAAACAGAAGGTAGATGACAGGCCTGCTCTGGTGCTTCCGGCTGGCTCTGTGCTCTGAAATCATACTGGCACCTTGCTTGCCTTTAGTAAGTACTCCTGCAAGGAGTCAGCTGATGCCTCCCTGGGGACCGGTGTGAATGGAGGCTCAGGGTTGCAGGGACTCTCATGTGACCCTGAGGAGGGAGGCAGAAACTGCTTTTCACACCTCTCTTAAGTGCTGAAATCGGGGCTCACTACCAGGCCCAGGCCCTTCCAGACATTCTAGAGCACACAACCAACCTCAGTGGCTGGGAATTGGGCCTTCAGGGCCTGGACAACCATCTCTCTTCACTTCTGCCAAAGTCCTTGTCTAAGAAAACCTTCAATATTTGCAAGACTTATCTTGCTTCAGATCCAGAATCTTTGCAAGAGGGACTTTGACAGAGATTTAGAGGGAAATGGCAGATTTTAGGACCCAGGGAAGTGGACTGAGCTGGCAGTCCCCAGGGCTTAGCCAATGGCTTTTAGGGGCTTTCTGAGACCTTGTTATTACAGCACTCCTTGTCCACTGGGTGGCACTGTGGGATGGCAAGATGCAGGTGAAAGTGATAGGGAGATTGTGTGTGTGTGTGTGTGTGTGTGTGTGTGTGTGTGTGTGTGTGTGTGTGTGTGTGTGTGTGTGTGTGCACACACCTCCAGTATCCACTCTCAGGACTCCATAAGGTCCTGTATGTGTGTGAGTGAGTATATGTGTCTATGTCTACGTATATGTAGCTACCTACTTATTCTTTCATTCATTTATATGACCCCAGCATCCATTCTCAAGACTGGAACCATAAGGTAGAGACTCAGTTGTGCAGAGCCATGGTCCTGGTCACAGCTTGGATGCATACTGAGAAAAAGCCCTCAATGATGTATGGGCCTGAAGACGATGGAAGCCTCCATCTCACACTCCAGCTCGATTAGGATGACTGAAAGATAATCTGAGCACACCTTCTCAGCTCAAAAAGAAAAGCCCCTTGTGGGTGGAGTCTTCCTCCCGTTCTCAATGAGAGCTTGGAGGAGTGTCCTGGGGACCTGTAGACAGGGAAATACTCCCCAGTATACCCCACAAAAGCTATGAGAGGGCTGTGCAGCCTGAACTACCAGTCACAGCCACAGTCAGCTTAAGCAAAGCAGGTTCAAAGTCAGACTAAAGGCTCAGGGCCGAGCTGAGGCTAGATCAGAGGCCATTGCCAGCCTGTGAAGGCTTGTCACCCAGAAAGCAGTAAGCCCCAAGCCTGTCTTTCTTCACTCCTGCTGGTGTGGTGAGGCAGAGACTTTACCAGGTGTGGCCCTCACACTGGAAGGAGGGACAACTTATAAGCAGGCTAATGTAAGACCACAGGAGGCTGTGGTCATGGGTCCTAAAATTATAAAGTATTCATGGAATGATGGATGTGCTTTACTAAAAAGCACTACTGGAATAAACTGTTCACTGTCTGATACAAACTGACCATCTATTAAAAACTTCACTGTGCTGGGCAGTGGTGGTGCACACCTTTGATCCCAGCACTCTGGAGGTGGAGACAGGATCTCTGTGAGTTCAAGCCTAGTCTGGTCTACAAAATGAATTCCAAGCCAGCCAGGGGAACAAGAAGAAAGCCTCTTTTGAAACTCCCCCTCAAAAATCAAACAAACAAAACCAAAACCTACATTGTTTCAGGCACGGTGGTACATGCTTTTAATTCTAACACTTAGAAGGTAGAGGAAAGAAAAATCTCTGAGTCTGAGGCCAACCTGGTCTGTATAGTAAATTCCAGGACAACCAGGACCTTAGAGAAACCATATCTTAGATGTTATAATTAAGTTATAATCGAAAACAAAAACCAACACACACCTTGTATCACAGAGCTCAGGAAGCAGAGGCAGGCAGATCTCTGAGTTGAAGCCCAGCCTAGTAACATAACAAGCTCCAGGCCAGACAAGGCTGCACAGTAAAACCCTCTCTCAAATAAGTAAATAAATTTTTTTTAAAGTGCACTATGTAGGTAACATAGGGGAAATGCTGCCGAACATTGCAAGTTTTGCTGATACTTTACTGAGGATCGAATCTAGGGTCACGAGTATGTTACACAATCACTCTACCACTAAGATATGATCTATTTTCAAAGAGGTTTCAGACCAGATCCAGGTAGACAGGCAAGATTTGAAAATAAGTGGCCAGCTGGTGGTAACGCACACCTTTGTTCCCAGCACGTGGGAGGCAGGCAGATAGATCTCTAGGCAGACCAGGCCAGCCTGGTCTACATACAGAGCAAGTTCTAGAACAGCAAGGACTTTACAGAGAACGGAGACACCCTGTCTTGACAAACAAAACACCAACAAAAATTTGAGAACAAGAAAACATGCATACAGTATCTCACAAAAAAATTTCAAAATATGGACAGAAAACTGCATTTTTGGTATCAGTACTGGCCTGTGAGAACTTAGGAAATACTCTCTACCATCAGAAATGGGACAACACTAAGAGTCTCAAGCTGGGGTGATAGCTTGGTTGGTAAAGTACTGGAGGACCCGAGTTCAGTCTTCAGAACCATGGGAACAAAAAGGCCTTGTGTGGCAGTTGACATTTGTAATCCAGAGCTGGGGAGGCAGAGGGAGGCCTGCTAGCCAACAAATCTAGGCTACTCGGAGAACTCCAAGCCAGTGAGAGAGGCCCTATTTCAAAAAAGACAATGTGAACAGGTATTGAGATTGACACCCAAGTTTTCCCTATATGGGTGAGCCCACGCGCAGTTCAAGATTTTGAAGAGTCACACAGATATACCTCTAACTTGGGCAGGGCTTTTGGAGGTCTTAATTTGTGTGCATGTATATATGTTTGTATGTATATAACCAGGAAGATTCCCAACCTTGGAAAACCAGGAAGAAAGCAATATTTCAGAATTGATGCATGTCAGAAAAGCCAAGGGACTGAAGGCTTATGAGGCCTTTATTCTACAGATGGGGGGGAGGCAAGGCTCAGGGGATTGACCCTGCAAGCGTCTGGTCACTCTGTGAGCAGACAACGTAATGAAATTGGCTGTGAAGGTTGCCTTAGCTAGTAAGTCAGGCCTCTAGAGGTCAGGGGCAGAAGCACCACAGGCTGTGGAATACCAACCTGCCAGAGTGACTCAGACCTGCCATTCCAGCTCTTGGGAGGTAGAGTAGGGGGGGTCAGGAGTTCAAGGCCAGCCCAGACTACATGGATCCTGTTTCCAGAAAATAAATAAAAACAAAAGCAACCTACACAAAGGAAGGAAGGAAAGGACTGGAGAGCATCTGTTTTCTCCCTTCCTGTGGGGAAAGGGTCACCCCTAGTGCGGGTGACGGGTAGAGGCCACAAGGAACATGCTTGAGGTCCAGGTGGTGGCTTCTACATTCTCCAATTGTGTTTTATTTGTTTTTATTTTATTTTTATTTTGTTTCCTGAGACAGGGTTTTCCCATATATAGCCCTGGCTGTCCTGAAAATAGCTCTGTAAACCAGGTTGTTCTCGAACTCAGAGATCTAACTGCCTCTACCTCGTGGAAGCTAGGATTAAAGATGTGTGCCCTCACTGACCAGCTAATAAATGCATCTTATTAAAGGTCCTTTTTAATATGTGTTGTTTTGATCGCTCTCTGCGTCCTGACCCACAGAACCTAGTAAACCCACTTCACATGGAGACTAGAGTCCACATCCGGCCCTCGGAAGCCTTCCAGTTCTATGCTGTAACTTCGCCACCTTTAGGCAGAAGCAAGAACTGCAGGCAGGCCGGTTGTTTAGAGTTCTGCTTTGTCCTAGGGCTCCCGCTGGCACTTTGGGCAGCAGACCGATGACTCTGACTGGGAACAGTAGTGTCCTCGGGGGCAAAGCTCTGTATATTCCTCTGCCATGTGCCTGACTGGTAGTACTATGGTAAGTCTACATCCAGCAGACAGCTCCAGCCATGAGACACTTACTGTTGACAAGCATGAGCAGCCCTCTGTTTGTGACACTCACTGCTGTTTTGCTCATCTTTCACTCTTACTTTCCCAAGTCCCCACCCCCGCCCCAGCTGTCCATATCATCACATGTTCAAACAAGCAGAAATCGTGGGGCTAACCTTTTTTTTTTTTTTGGAATAAGAACCCTCCACATAGATACCTCTTTGGGGGCTGATGGGAGCTTTAAAATGCCTGCTGGTTCCAGGCTGGCCACAGCTCATCTTTTGAGGTCAGGAATGTACTGAACCTTCCCTAGTAACATCTATGGCACCACGGTAGAGACACTCCAGGGATCTGGCCCTGGAGTGAGTCCATTTAAAGAAGCCACACAAGCCTGGCAGATCTGGAGAGATGGAAGGAGGGAGGCCGGAAGGAAGATGGAGTAAGTGTGGGTGATGTTCTGGCTAGAATGCCAGAAGGCTACCCTACTTCAGGAATCTGACGGGACCTACAAGATAGTTGAGCATGTAAAATGTGATGATGCCAAGCCTGAGGGCTTGAGTCCAGTCCCTACAGGGTGGAAAGGAGGAACCACCTCCCCAAAGTTGTCCTCTGATTTACACATGTATGCAGTAAAACACACACACACACACACACACACACACACACACACACTGTGTGTGTGTGTGTATAATTGAAATAGCACATATTTTTATTTTATGTGTATGATTGGTTTTGGCTGTGCATATGTGTGTCACATGTGTGCCTCCTGCCCCAAAGGCCAGAAGAGGGCATCAGATTCCCTGGAACTGAAATTAGAACTACTAATGAGTCAGCATATAGATACTGAGAACCAAACCCTATTTCTCCACAAGAGCAGCATCGGGTGTTCCTAATTGCTAAGCCATCTCTCCTGATCCAATTTTTTAAGAAAAGAAAAATGTATAAAGGATTCAAGTCAGCTGTGGCGACACACATTTTCAATCCCAGCACTCAGTAGGTAGAGGTAAGTGGATTTCTGTGCATCTAGATCTCTAGTGAGTTCCAGGGCTGCCAGAGCTACATAGTGAGACCCAGTCTCAAAAATAAGACAAAAATGAATAAGGATTCAGGGTCTGTTGCCCAAAACATGGGCCAGGTCCAGTTCAAATCTTGGAGGATTTAATAAGCAGTCCACTTTCAAAAGATGAAGAAATCAAAGTGACCGAGCCCATTGTGATCAAGGTCACACACAATTGAGCTCCAATGACTGGGTTTGCAGATCTAAACAGGAGCTTCAGATGGACCCAGAACCGAGCTCAGCCCAGCACAGAGGAAGAACAAACATTTCCCAACTTATGTCAACAGCAGAGCCCAGCACTTTCCACACCCAAGTTCTTGAAGAAGTACCCTCTCTTCTGGGGAAACAGAGTCCCTGGAGCTCCCCTGGACACCCCCCCCACCCCCACCCCTGCCTTGGCAAATTAAGTTCGGAGCAGGCCAAGCTCTCCAACAGCTCAACTCCCAGGGAGGCCTTGAAACACCAGACCAGACATTTAAAAAAAAAACAAAAACCTGGCAAGATTCAAGAGACTGGATTAGATCATTGCAGCAGGATGAAGGAACCGAGGAACCTAGGGAGGGGAAGAGGAACAGAGGCCAAGAATGTCTCAAGACAACCCCAAACGCCTTCAGATTAAAGCAGGCTCATGAACCAGCAGCTGAGGCCATTGCCAGGAAGGCCTGGCCTCACTCAGCCCTTTGGGGCGGGGCTGGTCCACACACAATGAACACACAGATCAGTGAACAAACCCTGGGAAGGCAGTGAGAATGGTAAATATGTCTGGGCTTTCAGGGTGTACATACAAAATTCAACCACACACACACACACACACACACACACACACACACACACACACACACACACACACACACGCAGAAGTCCAGGCCTGGCATGCAAGCCCATGGGAGTGCATTTGTGTGTTTGCGTGTAGTCTACAAACATGTTTTCACAAAGCTCGAGGGAGAAGCAATCATTCATCTCCTAGGAATCTTAGCAACAGCCATCCCCAGAAAAGGCTCTGCCAGCTGGAGCAGGGATGAGTCAGCAGAGGGCCTGTGGGGGAGGAGCCACTCAGCCACTGGCCTGGCCTCTCCCTTCTCCCGGGAAGGTCTCCAGACCTAGCCTGGCCTGGCTGCCGAGCCTGGGTCACTGCTTTGGCACTGATGGCCAAGAACACATTCCTGGAACTGGCCAGCACAGGCGGCTCGAGGGCTTCCCCTCCTCCCCTCTCTCCTTCCCCCTCCAGTCCCGCCCCACACCCGCCCTTTATTTTTCCTTCTTACTGGGGAACCAAAACACCGTGTTCACTAGCTCTGGAACTGGAGCCAAATGGCAAGCATAGAGAGTTTGGACACAGGAGCTGCCAGGCCCAAGCAGGCCAGGGAATGAGGACACCTCCTGCCAGCAGCCCAGGGCTCAGCAAGGGGGTGTTGGGCTCTGTTTCTATTATCTATCGGGGCAAAGGGTCATTGCTCAGGGATACTGGGAAGAAGAGTTCAAGGTTATGGCTGCCAGGAAGCAGTCCCGACAGCTGAGCCTGAGGTTGCTAACATGGGGACAGGGAAACAGGGGAACAGAAAGGAAGATTCATCATGACATCATTGCCTGAGAGCATCAATATCACCTTCAGAGCATACTCAGGAGTGGCAGAACCATCGTTTACAGATGGAGAGGGGAAGAAGCAGACAGGGGAGGTGTGGGGCCCAAGGTCATCCCACAGATACTAGATGAAATGAAAGCAGGCTAAAGTCGACTTGGATCAAGCCCAGGTAGCTCTTGCCTTTCTCCCAGACTCCACCTACCCTTGGTGTGCCAGATCCATGGCACCCACAAAGACAAACAAAATAATAACAAAACAAAGGGCGAGAGATATCCCTTATCCTTGTCCTCCAGCAGATCTAAGGAAAGAGCCATCCGAGTGAGTCCCTGCAGCCCTTGTGAAGGCTGTCGTCAGCAGGGGCAGTAACAGCCCAGCCCAGCCCAAATCCCTGGCCTCTTTACTGGAGGCAGGAAATGAATAAAAGCTAAATGAGTTTGGAAATGCCAGGAGGCAGTGTTTATCCCCTTCCCCCACCCCCCTCCCCTTGGCAAGGACCGTGTAAAGTTACAGTTTAATCTTGGAAATGCCAGACAGCTGTTCCCGTTGCTAAGAGACTGGCCCACATTATGCAGATGTCAGGGACCTCAAATGTCTGCCGGAAATTACTGATCATGTTGGAGGAGCAGAGGGGCCTTCTCTCCGCCGGGGAAGCGCAGCAGGAGACCCCCTGGGGATGGCAGAAATAAGGAACCCACCCCTCCCTGCCTCCTCCTCAGATTCTTTGGAACCTTGACTTTGGGGCTGGTCCTGACTCCTTGCTCGTCTCTCCTCGGTTCCCTCCCACACCCCAGTCTCCATCCTAACAGTTCTATATGGACTGACCCCCCATCTCCTCCTCCAGTTCCTTCTGGGCCGGCTTTCTTCTTCTCAGTGTCCCTCTGAACCTTTTGGTCTTCTCTGCTGTTAGGACAGCATTAAGCTGGCCGAGACTGATCAGGGAGGAGGCATCAGCCACTAGAGAGAACAGTGCTCTAACACTCCGTGAGCCCTCCTCACCTGAAACTGGAAGTGGACATAGACATGTGCATGCACACAACACCCTTTCTCCAACCTTCCCCATCCAAAGGAAACCCAAAGGAGGGCCATCACCATGACGACCAAGGTGCCGCATCACTGGTCCCTAGGGAGGGGGAGCTGCCATCTGGGCAAGGGATAGAAAAGAAGCCTAGCAAAGTCCTTTCCCATTCTCTAATCAGAATGAACCCTAACTGAAGGGTCCTCCCCCCCCCACAATCCCACCCCACACCGCGCATAAGACAATGTGGCTAAAGAGGGGCATAGACTGGCTGCCAGGCAAGGCTGGGGCAACCCACGGCACCTATAGTGTCTTCAGAAACACCCCTAGGTATTGCTGAGTCAGGGAGGGGCGGGTGGAGAGCCTGAGCACTGGGCTGCCAAGCTGCTGCTCTCCTGAGAGCACACAAGGTGCCTCAAGGCAGAAGTGACAGCCGAGAAGCCTCAACCCTATACAGGAAGACAGGCGTGCTTTGTGTGTGTGTGTGTGTGTGTGTGTGTGTGTGTGTGAGAGAGAGAGAGAGAGAGAGAGAGAGAGAGAGAGGGAGGGAGGGAGGGAGGGAGGGAGGGAGGGAGGGAGAGAGAGAGAGAGACTTTGAAATCAGGGTTTCAAAAGCTTTATTACTATCCATTTCTACCCCAAAGACCCTCGTGAGATGATGCTATAGGAAGAAAACTAATGGCCCTCTTTTTTTTTTTCAGGGGAACCACCTTCTGCTGTGGCCTTACTAACCTGTGTTTGACCTTTGATCAGCTTCTTCTCATCCTGTACTTTCCTATAGCTGTAATAATATTGGATGGGGAAATTGAGACACAGAGACAGACCAGATCATTAGCTGTTCCCACATTTTCTTACCTCATCCCTTGCCCTGGGTTTGAACCCCGGGATGGCCAGGACCTTTCTCCCTGAATAGTGGGAGCCAGAAGCCCCTGTGTTTTTCCTCTTAGCAAGGGAAGCTTGGGCAAATAAGGTAACCGTCCTCTGCAGGATAGAATCTCACTGACATCTTAGAGGCGCTGTGAGGATTAAGCAAGCAGATAAACCAAGTGTTCCTCCCCTACTAAACTCCAAATACATTGGGGTTATTTTACTCAGGGCAACTGGTTCCCAAAGATGCCAGGCCGCAGGGGAAGAGAGTACCCTTCAGGCGACAGGCACCTGCATCCCACTCGCTTTTCACAATGACTTGGTTGCTCCCTATTTGGAAGGCTTTTAAAAACCCATCACGGACAAAGGTCAGGGAGAACTCTAAAGGCAGGTACCAGCCAAGAAAAATGAAGAGGCGGGGCGGACAGGAAGGTGGTGCGCCACCCCCCATCCTATAGAAACTGCTGAACCAGTGGGGCCCTGTCTGCTGGGGGTCCAGGTCACCAAGGCTGCCTCATGCTGGCTCTGGCCCTGCTGACTTCCGCTTGGTGAAGGAGAAGGTCAGCTCTCTGTCTGGCCTTTGTTTCTCACTGTTCCCCTCACGGCTTCTCCCCAGCCTTTCTCAGCCCGGTCCCCAGCTCTCTGACTCTCTCTTTTTTCCTTTCGTCCTCCTGTTTCTCACTGTCCAGGCGAACTCACCCCGCCCCATCCTTCCCTTAACGCGATTTCTTGCTTTCTCATCCTTTCTTCTCAAAGCTCACAATTACACTTGGCTGCCTTCCCTTCCTCCTTCCCTCCGCGTCCTCCTCCACCTCCCTCTCTCCCTCTAGCTCCCTCCTCCACTTCCCCCCTCCTCCTCTCCCCCTCCTGCTCTCCCCCACCCTCCCACCCACCATTTTACTCTTTGCTTTCACGCCTCTTCTCTCTCCTCACCTAGAGAAGACACCCGAAGTCTCCAGATAAACAAAACCAGGTCAAGACCATGTATCAAGCCCTCCCCAGACCTGGTCTCTTAGAGCTTAGGGACCAAGGTCAATGCTGAGTGGAAAGTCAGCCAGCCCTGACAACCACCACCTGGAATCCCCACCACCACCACCACCACCTCCAGAGAATCCTGTGCCAGGTCACCTGCTTCCTATAGACTCCTGCCTGGCTCCCAGCACCTGCTGTGTGAATCCGGTTAAGACAGATCAAAACGGAATCCCTAGCCTTCCCTGCTACTAGGGAAGGATCTTTCTGCAATCTCCTCAACCTCCGGCCAGTGCAGGGAACTGAGGCTGGAAGAGGGCAAAAAAGTTCTTAAACGGCTGGGGAAGCACGTGTCATACAGAAACAAAACTCAACCAGTGTTCTTAATAACCTCTGAGCACAATGCTCCTTGTTCCTCAGCATCCACATCTGTAAAATGGAGACAGAAAAGGACCAGCCTTTGCAGGGTTGTGGTAAAGATGCATGAACAAAGGTATGGCTCATTCTTGGCACCTGGTGGGAGGCAGCTCCTAGCCCTGCCCCTCCCTGAGGGGGGGAAAGGCTTCCTGGAGGACTTGGGGCTTGTCTTGGAAGGCAGACTGTGATCACACGTTTTCAGTTGACACCAGGTGGTATACTCATCACTTTGAATACATATCTTTGAATTCCCCAGACACTCTAGGAGACAATTTTTTCCCTTATTCCTACTCAGGTTGAGGCTCGGAAACGCTAGGCAATTTATGCCAAGTCACACAGCAAAGTGAAGAATTCTTTGTTTTGGTATGGTTTTTTGAGACAGGGTTTCTGTAGCCCTGGCTTCCTGAAACTCACTTTGTAGACCAGGCTGGCCTGAAACTCACAGAGATCCACCTGCCTCTGCCTCCTGAATGCTGGGATTAAAGGCGTGCACCACCACCGCCTGACAGTAGCAAAATTCTTACCACCTCTGTTGTCACTTGGGGTAGCCAAGGCAGCTGCATAGATTGTGGAAAGTCAAGAAAAGGTTTTGTCGCCCAGCTCTGGCTGTTTCTTTGTCCTGGGACTCCGCTTGGGGGTTTATGTGGCTTTGGAAGAAGTCCTAGAGGTGAGGGTAAAGGGGGAGAGGAGAGGGGTGGGAGGTATAGGGTGGCCAATGATTTCACTCTGCCCTATGGCATAACCAAAAGCAAGTCCTAAAGCTGCATGTCAGGGGTCAGGGGGTGGGAAAGCCGCCTTAACTGAGGGCATTGCAAACTTACCTTACCCGGTTTTCTAGTCTCCTGGGGATCTCAGTCCCCAGCCTGCCACAGTTCCTGCCCAACAGACAGAATTTGCACAGGGGTGGGACAGTGAGGAGGAAGAAGGTGGGCTTCATTCAGGTTGTCATCTCTTGAGCTCTGGGTCCCTGGTGTCCTGATGTCCTTTCTATATAAATAATCCCAAGATTGCCTCCCACCCCTCGTCCACCCTGAGTTATTGAGTTATGCAATGGAGATGACTCTTCCTTCTCTAAGAGGCCAGACCTGTCAGATTTCCCACCTGAGATTACAAAGGACTCTGTACAGGACCACAGCAGATGGTTTTCTAAAGGACCCAAAGGCGATGAGGGTCTATAGACAGTTCCTGCTGGAAAGGGGTAAACTGGGAGGGCTGAGAAAGTGTAGATGCTCCCCCAGCCACCCCACCCCCAGTCACCCCACCCCCAGCCACCCCCGCCCCTCCAGCCATCTCAGATTACTCTGAGCAGTACTTTCAAATGGAACTCCACAGTTTCCATGGCAACTAAACCACGTGGTTGCACCTTAAAAGCCGAGGGAAGAGGAAATGAGGAGGTGGAGGGCAGTGACTGGAGACACAATGCTCCTGGAAGGTGAGGGCAGAGTGAAGCCATCGGTCCACCATATTGCCCCTCCTGCTCCTCCTGGCTCATCTCTGGGGCTCCTGTGAAAGCCTCAGGAAACCCCAAATGCAAACAGAAGTGCTACAGGACAAAGAGGCATCTAGAGCAGATCCCTCAAACATGCCCTTGATCTTTCTTATCGAAGCCACTGTCATGGTCCCGCCACCTGCTCCCCCAATTCCCCTTCAGTATCTTCAGGCTTTTTCACAGAGGCTAGGGGCACTGGGAGCAACTTCCTCATCTTTGCGGAAGGGATAGGCACATCTGCCATGATGTTGGGCAAGTATTTTATGAACAAAAATAAACACGTAAAGATGATAGATACAGAAATACTCAATGAGCGTTGGGGTGCTCAGTTCACCTGTCTGCCGGGGGGCCTTGCCGTGGTGTCCAGAGCCCTGTCTTTCAGAAACCCTGGTCTTGATGGATTTTCTCTGACATGATGACAGGAGACTCTAAATGGTCCTTTTCTCCTTCCAAGGATACCAGTTTCCTTACATGCATTTCTTTCTGCCCTGGGGCCTGGTGTGAACCACTGCCTCTCTTTCAGCCTCCCTCCCACACCTACCCTCCCCCATCCATCAACAGGGGTGATTTCAAAGCCCCCCCCCCACACACACCCAGCTCTGAAATACTGACTCAACAAATCTCCCTCTGCAGCAGCAAATGCTCCAGCCCACACCTCCTCAGCCAGCCTCCCCCTCTTCTTTGTCACCTCATGCACCAGTGCTAGCAAGGCCCAGAGATGGTGGCTTTCATTATTTTTTTCCTTTTATTATTTTTTTTTATCAAAGGTTTGGATTTCTGTTGTTGTTAGGGTTTTTTGTTTTGTTTTGTTTTGTTCAAAAATTGTGTCTCCCCTGAGACATTGCAGGCTCTGAGCAGGCTCCCCTTGTTTCCATGGTGACAGCAGCTGGCTCACATGTGTGGTTGCTATAGAAACTAGGATGGTTCTCTCTTCTCACATTCTCATCCTTCCTCAACTGCCTCACCACCCCCTCCTTCTCTGGAACACTTGAGGTGCAAAGAAAGGATCCTGAGAAACTCCAAGCACCACAGGAGCCAGCAAGGTCCCTTCCTCCTGGCTGGACAGTCACATCCTGACTTTCTCTGTGCCTAGGAGGTGCTTCTCCAAAAGCATTCTAGCCTCCATAAGGGGAGGGGGGAAGGGAGAGACAGACAAACAGCCTGGAGTTCCCCAGACAAGGGCTCAGTGATAAATATTCTTCTTTTGCTAGGCATGCATGCGGTCCAGTTCCAGAATAAACCTGGTCCGGATGTGGGCCCCAGAACCTCCCCAGTGATGCTCAGTGAACAGCTTGCCATTTCAGGCTCATAGGGAAGAAAAGGCAGCATCTTGGGAGGAAATGGGAGGTGACGAGGCAGCTAGATTAAGGTCAGGCATTGGCAGCATCTGTGTGGATGTTTCCCATGCTTCCCACTGTCTGCAGAAAGGAGGAGCCCCACCCCCAGCCCCCACCCCCACCTTCAGGGGGAGAAAGAGGGAAGAAACCAGCCTTGAAACACTTAGAGTGGTGGACTTGCTTTCTTGTTGGTTCATTTAGAGCAGGGTTCCACTACATCACCCTAGCTGGCCCCAAATTTACACCTATATGTAGACCAGGCGAGTCTCGAACTCTGATATTTGCTTGCTTCTGTCTCTCAAGTCCTGGGGTTAAAAGCATGCACCACCATACCCAGCTACAGCAGTTATTTTTAGGGAGTAATTATTATTGCAGCCTTTTTGTTTCTTTGGGGAGAGTGTCTGGGGGCGTACGTAGTTCAGATGGAAATGCTTGTCTGTCAGGTACCAAGCTGTAGGACCATACCTGTACTGCTAGAAGATTGCAGAGGTAGAGACTGGAGAACCAGAAGTCCAAGATAATCCTCAAGTGCATAGCAAGTTTGAGGCCAGCCTAGGCTGGTGGAGACCCCATCTCAAAAAACAACAAAAGGAGTAAGACATATACTACACATACTCATTTCTTTGTTCTCAGTGAAAAAACGGAAACAAGCTTTGGAAATGGTCGGAGTCAAATAGACAGTTTTTCTCCTTAAATGCTGCAGTAGACCACGGAAATACCTGATTAACCCCATTTTGTCCCACGCTGAGGTCCAGAGAGATAAAGAAAATCCCTAATGGTCACACAGAAATTGAAATGACAGGAGAGAAATGCTGTCCCCGATGAGGAAGAGCCAAGAGTAAAAGATGCTAGCATATGCCCTGTATTGACCCTGATAGCTGTGCCATGGACTCAGGCCAGTAACCTAACCAAGTGTCTCTCCTCTTAGCAGCCTCCTGAAAGTAGGTGCTGGCTCCCTCATCCCTGTGTTCTATTTACCCTGTCCCCCAGGCCTCAGATGGGAATTTTACTCATTAAGAGAAGATAGAATGCCGAGAGACGTCTGGAAGCTGCCTTTGGACAAACAGTGGCAGAGGGGAAAGTTCCAGCTCGTCTCCTGCCAGGCAGGGCAGGCAGAAGCATTCTCAAGGTCAAAGAAGACGTCATACAAATCCTTGTCCTCAGCCAAGGGCAAGCTTCTTGGTTTCCTCCCAGACCTGCAGCCAAATCAGGAGTGTGACCCAGACACAGGGGAAACAGAGCAGGGAGAAGAGCTGGTCTCTATCCTGGACTAGAGGAATGGAGGGGTCTTGGGTCTTCCTTTATGCCCTCCACCATTGAGGGACAGACAAAGGTCAGCCCAGGCTCATCCCAGCTGGTGAATCCTGCCAGCTCTGGTGGCAGAGAGACAGAGAACAAAGAGATGCCCAGGAATGAGAGGAAAAGCCGGAAAAAACTCTCCCCTCTGCCACTAGGCATAAGGACTATCTGGCTGTTTCTAGGTTTTTTCCCAGGCTTCAGACCACCAGAGTAGACAGTGATGGACTAAAGGCCAAGAGTAGGTAGGGGAGGTCCAGGAGAGGAAGGAAAGATATGTGTTAAGGGATGCTCATTTGGTGCTTGGTAACAAATATAGGCCTGGGATGTGACTTAATTGTGTTTGCTGGGTATGCATGAAACCTGAGTTCAACGTTCCTACTACCTCATAAACAAGGTGTGGCCATACACTCTTGTAATCCCAAAACAGAAGAAGATCAAAGTTCAAGATCATCCTCCTTGGTTACGCAGCAACTTTGAGGCTAGCCTGAGCTACATGAGACTCTATCTCAAAATGTGTGTGTGGGGGGGAGCATATTGATTGAGAGTGCATACATATTCATTGAGAGGGATACTAGTGACACAGACCTTGAATTCCAGCCCTCAGAAGGAAGAGGCAAGCAGATTTTGGAGTTTGAGGCTGGATTGGTCTACAGAACGAGTTCTAGTATAGCCAGGGCTAAACGGAGAAAGCCTTTTTCCATACATATAGATGGAAAGAACGATATATATATTTCTATATATAGAGAGAGAGAGAGAAAGAAAGAAAGAAAAGACAAAAGCTCACTCCAACCAGGAGGTGGTGGCAACCACCTTTAATCCTAGCATGCCCCAGCCTCAGGTGGCAGGGGCAGTTGGATCTCAAAGCCAACCTGGTCTACAGAGTAAGCTGCAAGGCAGGCAGGGACACTCCGAGAAGCCTGTCTCGGAAAACAAAGAAAAGAGAAAGAGAATGCCTGTAAGTGAGCACCAAGCTTCCTTCCCTTACGGTGAAGCAGAACTAAGCTAAGCATCCTGGCCGTAGAAATATGATGTGTAATGGAATACCACACAATACTGACTCTTTTTTCTCCTGGTTTTGGTTTTCTGAGACAGGTTTCCTTGTGTAACCTTGGCTGTCCTGGAACTAGCTCTGTAGGCCAGGAACTCAGAGATCCTCCTGCCTCTGCCTCTTTCTGCTGGGATTAAATCTGTGTGCCACCACTGCCTGTAGGATACTGCCTTCTTTATCAGCCGTGATGGAAGGTTCTTCCAACCTCTACTTGAATACTACTACATCGGTATCTTTCATCCCCAAATCTTGGACCTCAGTTCCTTCCCACTGATAACAGTTATGCTATTTTTATTGAAGAAACCCAGTCTGGAAAGAGATAGAGATAGAGAGAGGGGAAGGAAAGGAAGGAAAGAAAAAAAGAATAGGAAAAGGCTATACAGGACTGGAAAGATGATTCAGTTATTAAGAGTGCTGGATGCTCTTGCAGAAGATCTGGGTTCAATTCCAAGCACCCACGTGGTGTCCAACAACCATCTGTAACTACAGTTCCAGAGAATTCAATGCTGGATTCTTCGGGCACCATGACACATGTATCACACATATGTATGCAGGCAAAGCACGCATACACATATATTTTTTATTTTAATAATAACAATAAAAAGAAATATGTGCCTCGCTATGTCTACAGGGAACAATAAATAGCTGCACAGTGGGATCTAAATAAGTCCTTGGCACCCTCAGCTAATGATTCTTTACAAACCCTTTCCCACCTTCCAACCACTGCTTTGCTCTCAGGCCCTGCTACAGGGCTCAGCTCTGAGTGGTATGCAGCACACCACACCAGTTCTATTCTGGCTGCCTCTGTTGCTCCTTTATTCTTGCCCTTGCTTCTGTGCCCTTCCATCAGCTTTGAACATGTCCTTCCTGTCTGAGCGCGTCTGCCAGCTTCTGTTTGCCTTCCCAGACTCCTCCCTCTTCCTGTCAAGACCTTCCATGATCACCTTCAGCACGTTGCTCTCCAGGGCCTTCCACATCAGTCATCGGCCTCCTATAGAAGTGTGCCCTCCTCCCCCTCCCGGTTTTAGATAGTGCCTGACTGAGTTAGGCATGCCCTCACCCTACTCTGCAAGCCTCGGGTTCTTTGAAGTGGGGAGGGTGTAATAACAATCTGTCACACACTGGGTGGCTTGAACAGCCACTTATGCTCTGAAAGCTGCACGTCTGACATCAAGGTGCTGGCAGGGCCACACTCGACTTGCAGGATCTAGAAACCTTCCTCTTTCCTCTTTCTCTCCCCTCCTCCTCCCTCTGATGCCTGCCGGCAGCTCTGGACCTTTGCCTGACTTACAGTAGCATCGCTCCAAACACCTACCTTTCCTGTTCATATGGCCTCCCCTCTATGCCTCTGTGTGGGTATTTTCCTGTTTGTAAAAGAACACCCATCTTCATAGCAGGGCCCACCCCAGTCCACTGGGACCTCATCTTAGCCGAATTTCACCTGGAAAGGCTTTGTTTCCAAATAAGATCACAATTCTGAGTCCCAAGTGGACAGGAGCACTGTTTGACCCATGACTACTTGTCCCTCATATTTGCTTTGCTTCTTTCCCCCCGTGGTACTGTGGATTGAACACAGGGTCTTGTGCATTTTGGCAGGCATTCTGCAATGCAGAAATACCCCTAGCCTTTCGTTTTTGCTTTCTATTTTGAAACGGGGCCTCTCTAAATTGCTAAAACAGGCCATGGACTCATTCTGTATCTCAAGCTGGCCTCCAGCTTTGATGTGCTTGCCTTCTAAGTAGCTGGAACAAGAGGCCTAAACACCCTCATGCACTGCTCATCTTCATGGCTTTGATGTCTCCCTCCCCTTTAACACCAGCCACCTAAGGCATATTCCTAACCATTCCCCTTTCATACTCCTTCAGTCTTTCCCCACCATTCTGATAACAGGGCCTGCTTCCCTATTTAAACAGAAGAGCTTGGCAATGCTATTTCCCTTCACTGGGCCTCAGTGTTCTGATCTGCATAGTGGGATGATGGCAGAACCCACTTTACAGGGTTGAGGCGCTAAGCTAATTACTTGACAATGAAGTCTACGAGCAATGTCTGGTCTATGTGCATGAGTATCTTCAGGTCACTTCAGCCCTCCAATGAAGAAGTCCAGACTGGCTTCTTAGCCAGCTGCTTGACAGCTCTGATCTCTACCATCCAACCAACCCCACACCTCATTATATTGTTTAAGTGTATCCTGCTGCAGGCAAATCTTCAGGGGAGCAGAGCACACAGGACTGCATACAACTCACTATGTTGTGCTATGTACATGAGTACACACACATGCAGGGACACACACACAAGTTCGTACACATAGATGAGTATGAACACAGGTGCATACACACAACTGCTAAGCCCTGTCAAGACCACCGGAGCTTGCAGCAAGCCCTCAGCTCTCTCCCGTCTCTCAGCCTTTGCACATCTGTTCTTCCGCCTGTCCCTTCCTGCATAGATATCTGTGGCATCTCCCGAGGGTCCACCATCACCAGGACATTCTCACATTCTCACAGCCTTCCAGATAGAGCCAAGAAGCTATTTTCTGGGGTGCCTGTCCTGCCTCTGCTTTCCACCCACTCTGGGGAGCTACTCCAGCACCAGCCGGACTGTGTTCCTTCTCTGCCACTCAGGGCTTCCCTAGAACCCCATCAGTACAGCAAAGAATGAAGCATATGTGGATAAGTGATGTTTATCTACTAGACTCTCGGGTACTCCTTTGGCCTGAATTCCTCTACTTCCCCAGGCACCAGGGCCCTCTGCCTCCTGCCAGATCCCAGGGTCACCCCCTGTTTTCCCACTGCTTTGTAACTTTGCCCTCTGCTTCCTCAGCCTTTTCTTGTTCACATTCTATCTCCGTTCCCGTTTTCCCTACCTTAGGCCAGTTACTGGCTGCCTCCCCGAGCCCTTCTTTGCTTCTCTGGTTGAATTAAGTTTATGCACTTGCTGTTTGGGGCGTTGCTATAAACTGGGTACCACAGGAAAGTCCCCTGAAAGTTTGTGCTCAACTGGTGCCATCCCAGCTCCAGGAGCAACACCCTAGGGCACCCATGGGAGTTTTCTGGGAGCACCCACAAGTGCATGCCCCTCAGGGCTCCTTGCTGGCAGCAGCAGAAGAGGGAGGAGGAGGAGAAAGTCTCTCTCCTGGGGCATTCCTAGGGGAACGTGTACACGCAATAACAGCAGCAGCCCAAAGGTTCACCTTCAGGCAAAGAGAAAAGATTTCAGATGGCACCGGTTTATGAAGACTCAGGAGCCAAAGCTAATAAGGTCTCCTCCACCCGAGTGATGGAACCACCCACAGCTAAGGCCCCCGCTAAAAGAACTTTGCCATAATCCATTCTTCAGCTGGCCCCTTTATCTGGTGGTCTTGAAAGCAGGGCCACCTGTCTGTCCACCATCACAGGGTCCAGCTTTACAACACCACCATCCTGCTTCAGATGCTCTAGCATTCTCTAAGATGGAACTCGCTATCCCCCAGTACCCACATGAGAAACCTGGGGGCTTTGTTCTTCCCTGCCCTCCAGCATGACATCAAGAATGGTCACTTGTGTTTTCCAAAGGCCTTTAGGGCCTTCTACTCCAATAGGGCCTCTACCTTGCCAGCCCCTTGCACCCAGGCTATTTCAATGGCTTAGAATGTGCCCCACATTTCAGTCCCCAAATTACAGTGGGACCCCACTGGGTCTGGAAACCAAGTTCTACACAAGTTTCTTGATGTTCCACAGCAATGTGATGACAGTGTCACAGATAACTTGTACTCAGAGTTACTCTTAGTAAGATCTGTCCATAGAGCAGGATAATGGTGGCATATATGCTTGTAATCTCAGCACTTGGGAAGCAGAGGCAGATTCCTATCTCTGAGATGGATAATGGATTGGTCTACAGAGTTCCGGAACTACACAGAGAAACCCTGTCTCAGGAAAAAAAAAAATTCTCCCATACATTCCCATGAACTCAAAGGAAGTGTGTCAGCATGCCATTCTGAGAGCATTGTCAAGAACTTGCCTCTTGCCTCTTGGGGGCAAAGGAGAGATCAAATCCCTCCTTTTAGGATTTTTATTTGTTTGTTGGTTGGTTGGTTTTTCGAGACAGGATTTCTCTGTGTGGCTCTGGCTATCCTGGAACTAGCTCTATAGACCAGAGTGGCCTTGAACTCACAAAGAAAGATTTTTATTTTTAAAGGCAGTATCAATTGGATATGTAGCCAATGATAGCCTTGAGCATCCTTGGCTACATATTCAAGCTCCATTCAACCATTGGTCCATCCACCCATGTCTTCACACACACTCACACACACACACACACACACACACACACACACACACACACACACACATCTCTGGAAGCTTCTTTCATTTCCTTGAAGAACTTTCTTTCCTGCTGATGCTTAGTATGGACATCATGTCTAGGGCAATTTGACGATTCTGCCCATCTGAAAGGTCCAGGGCTGCTGAAGATGTCATACTGAGGGGGAGCTGAGACATCATCTCCTTTAGCCTGGTGTCCCAAGGGCAGCCAGAGCTCCCTCTGCTGCTGTAGCAAGCCTTCCCTCTATTTGGTATTTGAGGCACATTCACAGCTTTGATGAAATGGTGACCATTTTCTAGACACCTTGCTCCTGCCTACATTGTGCACGGTTCCTCTATGATAACAACCAGGCACAGGCTGATCTCACCACCCCATTCAGAGAGTGAAAGGGTAGAGGCCTTGGGGAATGAAACCAGGTCCCTCTACCCACCTTTTCTCCCCTGCCCTTTAAATGAGATTTATGAAGAGTCCCTACATGTCCTGTGTTCATCTGTTACTTCTTGTTCTGTCCCCTTGCCTACCCTACCAGCCTGGCACATTGGACAGGGGCTCTAGAGAACCAAGCAATAAACCTGAAAAAGTGAATTTCACCAAGTAAAGTCATTACTCACCAGCCCCAGCTGCCCAGCCCCTCTATCCCTGGGGTCTAGCTCATTTTCAAACATGGCAGGACCGTCAGACCTGGGCATATCAGAAGGGCCTGCCTCTCTGGGTCCTGCTTCCATAGGCCTGGTCTTCTGTCCCTGCCCCAGGACTGTAACAGGCTACTTTGAACAGCCGACACAATGCTGAGCCCTGTTTTCTTCCATGTCCTGGTCTTTCGCTCGACCCATTCCCTCGGTAGGAAATGCATGGCAGCTCAGAATGTTGGTGAAGATGGATGTCCATTTTGCCCTCTGCTGCCTCCCCTGAGATGAAGGGCCTTCTGTCTTGCCTGGTGCCCACTCGCCCCCATGGTGCCCACTTGCAGCTTAGTCTTGAGCACCCAGGTCTATGTCCTGTTTTAGCCCCTTCCCTGGAGGCAGTGAGAGCCATATTTCACTGGCTCCAAAGATCCCTACCCAGCAGCCTCCCTTAACTTTTCTGCTGTGTATACACACAGAAGGTTCCAGATAGTGCCCAGCTATGCTGGTGGAGGCAGTCATACCTCATGTTTATTCAGTCGTCCAGTCATGGAATGTACTCTGTAAATAGCTCTTTGGCTCTTCATCCCCTCCTCGGCAAAGAAACAAACCCAGAGATGTCAAAATGACCAGCCAGGTATGGTGGCAAGCACCTGTGAGCCTAACACCTGGACAGTGGGAGACTAGAGGATCCGCAGCTACATAGGCAGTTACAGACCAGCTGGGCTACATCAGACTGTGTCTTTAAAAAAAAAAAAAATTCAAAAAGAGGTTAATGTGACTATGGTCACAGCAGCTGTAAAAGGCAGGTTCTCCAAAGCAAAGTGGCCCTTAGAGATGACTACTGGCAGAAAGCACCTCCAACCCAGTCTCCAACCTTTTCCTAGAGCCAGAGCTGCGGGGGTAGAGATGCCACGCCTTGCTGGCTGGGGATGCTGGCATCTCTGTCTGCCACTGAAGGACCCAACTGCTAATCAGCAGCACTGGTATCCAGGCAACCAGCCTCCCTGGCTTCAGATAAGCAGAAACAGCTGGAGCTGCTGAGGCTGGGAGCCGCAGGGGAAGGAAGGAGGCAGCCAGCCCATCCTCATGGGTTATTTTGAGCCTGTTACTCCCGCTATTCAGACATCAGCCTGAGTTAGGGCCGTTCTCCCAGTGTGTCCTTGCCACAGCCTCTGGGGAAGGGTTTCTAGGGTTCAGCTGGGGGGCTGGGAGCTTGGCACACTCAAGTGGGTGGGTGCACAGGAGAACTCTTGGTCCTTCCAATTTCCTGAGCAAGGGAGGAAAGAAATATTGGTAGCATATCTCAGGATAAAAAGCTTAGGTGGATTGGTAGACCACAGTATTTGAACTTGGTTTGCTGGCGCCTCCATACTTTAAGAAAGGTCAGGCCAGGCTTGAGTACAGTCATTCCTTGACCCCATACTGTGTCCCAGGTGCACCCCAGGAGGGTGGTAGCTATTGAGCAAAGGACTAGATCAAACCAGCTAGTTCTGAATCGTCCAGCTCCGCTCTTCTAGGTTTGGTCTTCTATCTCAGGCTCAACTTCCTCTGCTGTAAAACAAACCCACCTGCAGAGCAGAGGCTGGAAACTGAGGAAGTGGCATGTGACCCAGCCAACAGGGTGTCTGGCACAAGAGCCGCTGAGGTGGCTCTTCCCTGCCAAGTGCTGGGTCTGTCCTGCAATGCTGGACCTCCCTCCCACCTCACCCCCTCTCACCCCGGGCTATTTCTGTCTCCTGTTCTAAAGGTCAATGCCTTTCCTGGGATGTGGCAGCTGCCACCTTCTAAGTGACCTTGGCCCCATGCCAGGGACAAGAGGTTGTCCTGATGGCCTTCCCCACTCCCTACTCTACCACATCTGGCCAGGGCATGCCCACTCCATAGCACCCAGAGCCTCAGGGTCATTTCTGGATCTAGAGTGTGTACCCAACTCTGGACTGACACACTGCCCACATTAGTGGTCCGAATCTGCCCATTGTCCCCTCCACAGCAGGACAACCAAGGTATGTACTGATTGTCTGTTCCAGCTCTCAGCCAGCTTGGAGGAGAGAACAGGAGGAGGCAGTATGCCTCCCTGAGAAAGTCCTCATGAGAGCATCAGAGTAGTACTGCTCTCCACCAGCTTGGCATCTGCGCTCTTGAGATCTATAGGCTATGACTGGGAACAGAAGGTAATTATCCCCAAAGAAAGACCTCACTTCTAGTATTAGTGAAGACTTTCAGGAGGGGAATAGGAAGAAAAGCAGTGAATGAATGATGGTCCGTTATTCCCATTATTCCTGTTATTATGCCAGCATCGACTGAGTCAGTCCTCTGAGAAAGGTGTGGCTTTTTCCAAGTGACCAACAAAAGCCCCCAGAGACTCAGGGCCCTCAGTATCCATGGACACCATTGCCATGGGACAGGCCCTCGTGGCTGAACTGCCTGACACTGACCAGTGTCCCAGCATCAAGAGAGCTCCCTATTCAGCACCTCATCTTGTGTTGGCCTCAACGTCACAGTGGAGAGGGTAGACTCTAAGACAATTGTGTCCAGTCTAGTGGCTCCTGATGTTCTTCAAGGGGCCCACAGTGTGCCCTGACCAGGAGGTCCTGGAAGAGGTGTGGGGAATCTGACCGAGCGTAGTGCGGGACCTGCTCTGGTGGTGCACAGCACAGCTGAATGAGAGCCTGGTATTGTGTGTAGCCTGGGCGCGAAACTCTACTGTACTAGGGGCGGAGGCAGGAGGACCCTGAAAGTCTGTCTCCAAAAAGGGAAAAGAAAGTAAGAGAAAAAAAAAAAGGAAAGATGAGAAAGAAAGAGAGAGAGGAAGGAAAGGCAGCTCAGTTCTGGATTGCTGATGGAGAAGAAAGATTCTCCCCAACTGGTCTCTTTCTCCCCGTATGATACCCTCGGGTTCCGACTCCCTCCCCCATACAGACTTGCCAGAGGGAATCAGGATTCAAAAGCAAGATAAACAGAAGGAAGGGGGCTCAGGAGGCACATTCCAGAGCTAAAAATACCAAGGTCAGCTGGCAGGCTGGCAGCCTCAGCCTTCCTCGTGCCCCCAGGGCCCCAGCCTGGTCTCCTCCTGTCAAACTCTCCCCAGCTCTCGGCTGGGCTCCCAATCTGGGAAGCCTGGACTGCAGCTGCTGAGATCATGTTAGCATCCCCTCCCTAGTCTACCCTCAACTGAAGGAGGCGGAAGCCCTCCTGCCCCCAGGTAGCCTCCCTCTTCCACCAGGCCTAACTGGGTCCCCAGCTTGTCATCCTTAACCTCTTCATGTTGTCACAAAATGCACATTTTTGCTCCTATCAGCAAAGATAGTTTAGGTGCCAAAGGCCATTAAAGATGAGTTCTCCTTATAAACACGCCCTACACCAGAACCATCTGTAACCAGTTCTGCTACTATGATATTACATAGGGGAAAAAAGAAAGTTCCAGAAAAATAACAAACAAAAAACTCATGATATACCTATTATGAGCCAGAAAATGTTGATCTTTCTGATGATTTTAACAGCACCTACTATGGGCCAGACTATGCTAGGCTGGTCCTGTCCATCCTTCCACTTCATTTTTTTTCTGCCTTTCTGTGTAGCCCGGAACTCCATCAGTAGCCAAGGCTGGCCTTGAACTCAGGATCCACCTGTTTCTGCTTCCCAAGTGCTGGGATTAATGGTGTGCACCACCACAGCCTGGCTTCACATCATTCTTATCAAATGCAGATGTTTCAGCTGTGGAAAATGAGGCTTCATGCTATAAGAAAAGAGCCAAAGTCACCAGAGGCTGACCCAGCAGAAGCGGGAACGTAAGGTGTTATCTTTCCAAAGAGGACCTTCAAAACCATGCTAAAACCAAATATGGCGGCATGTGCCTGAAATCTCAGTACTCAGGAGGTAGAGACAGGAACAGAGTTCAAGGCCAGCCTGTGCTTTCTTAAGACCAACATGGGCCATATGAGATTGTATACCACAGAAACAAGCCCAAAAGCCCCAAACAAATAAACACACGCAGGTAACACGCCTGTTTGGTTGACATGTTAACTCACTGTCTCTGACACCTGTGCATGGTACCATTCACACAGGGCTCTCACTGCTCTGTCCCTGTAGGCTCTGTGTTGAGTTGGGGTCTTTCTTTGACAATACAGACACTGCTTTGCCTACCATGTGTGCTGGGATTCTTTGGCCCGAAACCTGACTTAACCTCCTTCTTCCTTACCCCAGCCCACAACCTGTCCCTCAGTTCCATCCTGTCCATCGCTGGACTTCTCCGACGTCCTCACCCATCTACACCTCTTCCCACCTGCTCTCTACTTCCAGAGATCTGCCTGCAGCCAACCTCACCTCTACCCTTTCTCCATTAGAAGCCAGAGTATGGCCACCTCCCATCAGTCTCCTGGACAAACAATAGTTATGCAAACAAACAGGAAACATGACTGACCGGTTGACGTGTTAACTTGAGTTTGACATGTTAACTCAAAAATCAAATTCCACCCCATGGGTCAAAAAGCCCTTTACTATCTGGTCCTGCCCCAACTCCTGGCCAGCTTCCTGCCAAGAGCATGCCAAGTTCTTTATAATGGTGCCTCCCATTCCCTGGAAAATGTTCCCAGAAGTTATTCTCATATCAACCTTCAAGTCTCCCCTAGAATGCTACCTTTTTTTTGTTTATGGTTTGGTTTGGGTTTTGGTTGTAGGTCTAGCCTTCCATCTCTCCAGCTCAATTGCCACCTTCTCAAAAAGATCTCCTCAGCAGCTCAAGATTCTATTGGTATTGTATGCTAATACACACACACACACACACACACACACACACACACACACACACACACACACACAATTGGCTTGTTATGAAGCAGGATGGCCTTGAAGCCCTGGTCCACTTTTCTCCTTCTCAAAAGAGCTGTGATGAGAGGCATGAGCCACCATCTTTATTATACTCTAGCCACTCACTCATTCCATGCATGGTCTGGATACAAGACTATAAAAATCCATGTAGGCACAGGAACCCTGTTGTCTCACTTCTGGTTGGATCTGCAGCATCCTAATGGGGTCTGGCATCTGTGGGTACCAGGAAGGATCTACTGGATTGTAAAGAGCACCTGTACCCAGGTCCCAAAGGGCTTTCAAATACAACCTACTGAACACAGAGAGGTGGATATTGAAATGCCCTAGAGCTCCCAAAACCCCATTAGAGGGGATGTGAATTTAAGAAAAACTAACCGGTTCAGATGGTTGACTGGTTCCTCATTTCTCTAGAACTGAAACTGAAGATGAGCTACTGCTTCTGTGGCCTTCACTCCCACCTCCAGCACTCACCCACAAGCAAGTGGGCAGCACACAGGCAGCTAAGAGCGCTACAAAACTAAGTGTGGGTCCCCTCCCCCACTTCAGTACTAGATGATCCCTGGGCTTTTGTGAGTGGTCTACCACTGAGGTGTGTATCTCCAGTGCTCTCTCTCTCTCTCTCTCTCTCTCTCTCTCTCTCTTTATGGCCCCTTTCTGTCTGTCTGTCTGTCTGTCTCTCTCATTCTCTAGGAAAAAGATCTCTATAAATTATCCAGACTGCTGTCAGATGCCATAGGTAATCCAGGCAACTTCCTGGCTCAACCTTCTAGTGGCTAGGTTGACAGGTATGTTCAAAGTATTCCTCTTGGGTTTACTCCGGGAGGAAGCCAAAGTCATCTAAGGCTCATGAACACAGGGCAGACCTGGAAACTAATGGAACCCCTGCCCCACTCCGGTTATATCATCAAGTATCAAGCACTCTATGGAGAGGAAGATGTTTTAACCTTTATTTTTACCATGTGTATAGATGTTTTACCAGCATGTATGTCTGTGCCATGTGTGTGCCCAGTACCTGCAGGGGCCGGAAAAAGGGATCAAATTTTATGGGACCGGAATTTGTGGGTGCTCAGAGTAAAATCCAAGTCTTCTGGAAGAACAGCCAATGTCCCTCTTAATTGATGAACCATATCTCCAGTCTGCCTTCTTTAATTTTATTTATATTTATTTACTTATTTATTGTATATGTGCACACGTGCACACCAAGTTCCAGGCTGCCCTCTTTAATTACATTTTATTTATTTATTTATTCATTGTGTGTGGGTGTACATCGAAGACACAACAATCCCCAAGAGTCAGTTTTAGCCTTCCACCAACCATAGGGGTGCTTAGGATCCAACTTGGGCCCTCAGGCTTGGTGCCTTAACCCCCTGAGGCATCTCCCCAGTTTCACTAATGGTGAGATAGATACCTCAACTTTTGGTTCTTACCATTCTAATCCGGTAGTTCAAAACTGTTGTAACCCCAGCTCCAGAGGATCTGAAGCCCCCTCCCCTCTCTCTCTCTCTCTCACACACACTCACACACACAAGCTGCCAGTATTTCTCACTTATGGCCAGTAAATTTCCAAGACCCGGCCCCTGCCTTCCAGACCCCTTGCCTAGTAGCCCTAGCTCCCTCCCCTCTAGATCAGCTAGATGCACCTTGCACCCACCGGTTCAGGATTCCTACCCGCTACCCCACCGCCACCCACGTGCCCATCCCTGTGGCCCGAGACAGTGGTCATGGCTAGGCCCGGACAACCCTTCAGGTTTTCTTGGCCTCTTTTTCAAGCTGAGTAACCATGTGGTGGCAGACGAGGCCCCACCATGGAGCCAGCCAGCAACGGGGCCCAGAGGCAGCTGGGGTCGCCATGGAAACCGCTAGTGCAGCGCCTCACAGGGTCTGGCCTTTTCACTCCGCCTTTTTGGCAGGTTTCCTCAGCCACCCTGAAACCCATTCACCGGGCGAACCAGGGCCTCTCCCCGGGGGCCCCTCCCTGCCCTTCCGTCCCTTCAGTGAGCGCTGCCTCACCTCCTCCTTCCCCTCGCGGCCCCTCCCAGCCACCCTCCCTTCTGTCGGCCCAGCTAAAGCTGGGAGGGGAGAGCCGAGCCGAGGAAGGGCTCGGTTTTCAATTCTAAGCCGATTTCCCCTCCACAGGCAGTGAGCCCTTTCATGCATTTCCCCTATTATCATAAACGCAGGAACTTGCGTTAGGATGAATGAGCAGGAACTCCTGTCTTTGTCAGAGACTTGGCAGACGGCCAGCCATAGAATGACCTAAAACACTCAGAATTAAATGGAACTGGAGAGGGGGTGGAGATCCCTGAGGAGTGAGAATAGGGAAGGGGGTGGCCTCTGGTCTCTAATTATAATAACAGAGCATTCCCGGTGTGTCCAGGCTCTGTGCTAAGCCTGCTGCACAGATGCTCTTCAAATCCTCACAGAACTTCACCATCCCCTTGATCCCCACCCCCATTTTTTTTTTTTTAATAGAGGATGAAATAGAGGACCAGAGATGTCAAGAAGCAGGCCCAAGTTTGCTCAGCAAAGGAATAATGGAGTAGAGATTCAAATCCTAAACTTCAAGCTGCCAATCCTAAGGGTTGGTAGCTCCACACAGCCAGTTCTCGTGGACTAGACCCTGTCTCCCCACACACACTCACACCCCACCCGAGAACCTCTGTACAATCATGCTCTATATCCATTCTCACAGTCATTTTACAAGCCAGACCTGCTGCCTCAAACTGGATCTAAACAGAGTTGGAGCCACTCCAGGGGGAGAGAAGAGGGATCACAACACCCTGTCCAGTCATGTAAGGTAGCCTGGTGACCACAGTCTTAGCTTTCTACATCAGATCACATGCTGGTCAGCAGTGTACACACTGGCACAGGATCAGTACCCAGCAGATGTGTTTATCAGGTGCCGGGCTAAGTGCCCCCACCTCCAGATCCCAGTTCCTCATTTTTGGCCTTGTAGCAGAAAGCAGGGGCTGAAGAAAAAGGTCTGAATGGGTACACTTAGTCCTCACTTGCTCCCCAGCTGGGCTAGGTGGGTGTGGCTGTTTTCTTGCTAAGCAACTGTTCTGGAAAGCTCTGTCTGACCCTCAGGGTGGGGACCCAGAAACCTCACCACTGAGAGTTCTCTTATCTACAACTAGAAAGGATGCTGTTCTTGGCTTCCCTTTCTGGAGTCTGAAGTGTGCAGTCTCCGAATCTTTCCAGAATACAGACACAAATACATGCCTTTTTTTTTTTTTCCTGTCAGACAGCAAGAATCTCACAGTGACTAAAACAAGCAAAATCTCCTGCCCTCAGGGACCAAGGAACCAAAGTGAAGTGAAAGAGACAGTAAACAAACACATCTTAAAAAAAAAAAATACTATGTCAGGAAGTGGAAGTGTTGTGTATGAATGAACCAGAAAAAAAAAAAAAATCAATGAACACAATCGTTTAGAGGTCAGGGTTAGGCCTGAGAAACAGTCTGGTCTGAACCCCTCGATTCACAAATGAAGGCAAGGAGGCCCAGAGGAAGCTTAAGGTCACATGGTGAATTATCGGTAAAAGCTGGGCTGGATTCCAGCTCTCTTGGCTCTGCCATAGCTAAGGCCTAAGGGAGAAAACTTGGGCCATGGAAGCCAGAGAGTTGGGGGAGACAGATATCTTTGGTCCTTCTGGCTTTTCCTCTCTCTAAATTAAAAAAAAAAAAAAAAAAAAAAAAATTTTTTTTTTTTTTTTGACAGAGTTTTATATTTCTCAGACTGGCCTCAAATTTGGGATGTAGTTTAGAATGAATGCTGGGACTGCAGACATGTCATCACACTGGGTTTATGCTGTGTTGGAGACTGAACCCAATGGCTTTTGGCATGCTGGGTAAGCACTCTGAAATCATTCCCAGCCCCTCTTTAAAAGCAATGTTTTAAAAATGAACTTTAGGGCAATGCTAAACTCACCAGGAAGGCAGCACCAAGCAGGAGGAGGCTCAACGCCCTGAAGACACCTGACAGCTCACACGAGCAGAACATATGGGAGGCTTGGAGGACCAGGACACTTGGATACAGGCGCAGTGTTGGCAACTGGAGTGGGGGGAAGGTTGTACTTTCATGGTGCCTGGCATTTCGGAAGGGTATTGTTCTTTTGTTGCTGACAAAGCCCCAACTCACAAGCAGGTTTTGGCTGGGAACCTGCATCTGCCCTGGGTGACCCGGTCATGTGTTTCCCAAGCCCTCCAGTTCTTCCCATTCTGCTCAGCCCTCCTTCCTGGCATGCACTGGATCTCCTACTGGGTAGATGGAAACAACCAATAGCCTCTATTCTTTATGAAGTTGCCGTGTACAAGGCAGTTTCTGCCTCAGCTCCAGGCATAACCGGAAAGGAGATCCACCATCTACACCCACCACATAGATGAACAAGCAATCAGGTGGTCTCTGCATGAGGAAGGCAGAGGAATAGAATGCTAGAGAGGGAAGCTCACGTCCATACACAGTTTATGAGAAAGCCTGACTCTCTTCACACATTGCCTGTAGACCTGGAGTCCGCCAGATCACTCTTCTTTATTGGCCCATATGGACTGATGAGGGTCACAAAGACCCCTTTTCCCTTCCATGTTCCTCAGTGTGTTCAGTGGCTCAGGCTTATCTTTGTGCCCTGGGTGTCTCAGGTTCACAACCAATGAAGTGTCTTGGCCCTGCAACCAGGATCCTGGCCCACTGGCCAGGCTGAGGTTCCCATGGCAATGCCCTGCCCTTGGACTGTCTCATGGGCCCCACAACCCACTGGAATGTCTCAAAAATACCACCCTTCAGGCAAACATCCAAACCGCCTCTCCCAGAAGGCAGCTCTCAATTCTAGCAACAGGAAAATCCTTTCAGAGCGTGTCCTGATTTTCAGCTTGGAAAACAGATGGCCACCATTGCAAAAGCCACCATCCGCCTTCTTATTTCCTTTTTCCTCTCTCTCTTTCTCTCTCCCTCTCTCTCTCTTTCTCTCTCCAATATTATGCTATGGTTACAGTATCAGGCAGAATCTGAGCTAAGATTCCAGTGATGGAAACACTGTTTCATCTCTTCCTAGTCCTCTGAACCTGTTCTGGTCCAGTGGCCCAGCTTCATGGAAATGACATCCACCTGCAGATCTTGAGGAGACCAATGATTTAAAAAAAATTTTAAATCAAATATTAATTTATTCATTCGCATGTGTGTATAGCAATATCCATGTATAAAGGTCAAAGGGCAACATATGGAGCCCAGGGAATCCAACTCAGGTTGGCAAGTTGGCAGAAAGTACCTTGACCCACTGAGCCATCTGGTCAACCCTGATCAATGGCTCTGTGAGAGGCTCCCCCTGCCAACAGGCTCAGCCATTCTTGCTCTGAGTACCTCTATCTTCCATCTCTGGTTTATTTTCTCCACAGACCTTATCACTATCTGATGTACTATCTCACATATTTTGGGTTTTGACTGTCTTTTATTTCCTATAATGGAAGTTCCAAGTGAACAGGGATTTAAAAATTATTTATTTATTTTATGTGTACATGTATTTGGGTGCTTAAATTCATATGTACCACATGTCTGCAAGAGTGCTAAAAGGCCAGAAGAGGATATTAGATTCCCCAGAAGGGGTACCGGCCATTGTGAGTTGTCATGTAAGTGCTGAGAACTGAATCCAGATTCTCTGCAAGAGCAGTAAGTACATGCTCTTAACTTAATGGGCCCCAATTTTTAAAAAATATTTATTACTTCTAATTATATATGTGTGTGCTCATCTGTGTGGGGTTATGTATGCATGACTATCCCACAATGGCTTGGGATACCTTGTAACTGGAGTTACAGGCAGTTGTGAGCTGCCTGATATGGGTGCTGGGACTGGACAAGAGCAGTATGCAGTTTACTATTAATCCATTATCTCTGTAGCCCTTCTAGGTACAATTTAAAAAAAAAAAATCTTTGTTGAAATTATGTCTGCATCTGCTTCGAGGTGGTGCTAAAAAATAATGCTAGGTGGTGGTGGTCCATGCCTTTAATCCCAGTACTCAGGAGGCAGAGGCAGGTAGCCTGGTCTACTGAGGGAATTCTAGGACAATCAGGGCTACATGGAGAAACCCTGTCTCAAAACAAAACAAAAGCCAGTAGAAGGAAGAGAAGAAGAAGAAATTACTCACTAAAAGATGAATGATGTTAATTATGGTGGTTCACACCTACAATTTTAGGAGGCTGAGGCAGGCGGACTGCCTTGAGTTGGAGGCTCAAGGCCTAGTGAAGTCTGGATATTATCTTCAGCCTTATGACTCTGAGCCCCTACCACCAACCCAGTCTTACCAGCTTGGTTAACAGCTGGCAGCTTGGCCTGTTGTGGGTGGAGCTGGAGGTGGGCTGGTCCCCTTTTGCCTCTCCTCCATTTACTTTTCCCCATCCTCTGCCACCTACGAGCCTGCCATGACCCTGGAAACCCCGCTGTGAGTGCTCCAGGAGGATGTTTTGGTGGAGACAGCATTTTGACCCATAAGGGGTTATTCCTAGCTGACAGGCACTCTGCCTGTTTTCAACCACGTGGAGAGACTGAGTCAGGACAGAGCTTGTAAGCAGTGGCCTTAGGCTACCCTCTGATTCTCCAGGGCTTGCTCTGCCCACAGCCAGGGAGGAAGGAGTTGTGCGCCACAGAACAAGCCTAGGAAGCTGAGAAAGCAGCTAAGAGGCAGGGTTAGGGGTGAGACGTGGCCTCTCTAGCAGGGTGTGTATTCCCGCAGGGCTGCTTTCTTCCCAGGGCTTCTTCACTGTTCCTCACTCTGCTACCTCAGTTCACAGAGGGGAGGGGAGGTTGAGCACCAGAAAAACTATTTCCTGGCAGCTTCCTGGGTTTGGGGAGAAAGGGGAATGCACAGCCTCTGAGCCCTATGTCCACAAGAGTGAATTTCAGCACAGACACAAAGGATACCACTTTCCTGTCCCTCCAGCCAGGGATGAGTTTCAAAGAGCCATCTTACTGGAGCTGCACAAAAGACAGGAATTAAGAAACAAAAGCCTCCTGGGCTCAGAGTCCAAGGAAGCCAGAGAGCCAAAATGAAAATACTTCATGTTTTCTGTCTTGCCAGCTTCCCCAGGAGCTTCAACTCTGAATAGCAGAGCCCTCTCAATCTCTGTGCATCAAGAGAGAAAGCATAGCAAGTCTGGCATCCTTGGAGTGGAAGCAGAGCTGATCCTGAAGCACACTCACTGTCTCAACAGTTACCAAAGCCTTTTCTGAATTCCCAAGGAAGGCCCATTGAGTACTGGGGGTTGGGCAAAAAAGGAAAGTGTTCCTTTCCTTGGTTGAGACAGAAGGCTTACTCTGTAGCACAGGCTAGCCTCAAACTCACGACAGTTGTCCAATCTCAGCTTCCCAGGGTAAACACATTAACTTTGTGTTTTCCACAAATAACAGCTTGGCATATTCTCATCAGGTCTGGAGTGGTTTTCCTGGTGCCGCTGGTACTCTGGAGTTATGTCCCATGACACAGCCAGTCCCACACACATACACAGGCCGTCTCTTTACCACTGGCCTCAAACTCTGTGTTTCTTTACAAGCTGTTTTTCTTCTGTATACACATATTTAAAGTGGCTGGTCCCCAAGTGATGGGGACACAGTACAGCCCAAACAAAACAGCAAAAGTCTTCTCTACTTCTCCACTCCCCGCTTTTTTGTTTTTTGAGACAGGATTTCTCTGTATAGCACTGGATGTCCTGAAAGCAATTTGTAGACCAGGCTAGACTTGAACTTACAGAGATCCGATCCACCTGCCTCTGTCTCCCAAGAGCTGAGATTAAAGGCGTGTGCCGTCAAACTAAGGACAAGAAAACTTTTTATTGAGGAAGACAGAGAGATTTACAAAAATTAAGATAAAGTCAAAAAACTTCAGAGACTGACCTGGAATAAAGGCATATACCTATAGTCCTATCACTCAGAAAAGAGGCAGCCTGAACTACATCAAAAGTTCAAGACCACACTCATAGACCTATCTTAAAAAAAAAAAAAAAAAAAAAAGTCATGTGTGTCTTTCAAATTAATTTAGACAATGGTGGGTGCTGTCAAGAAAATAGAACAATGTGCTAGGTTAATAGTTAATGCCTGAAACTTGGTCTTTGAAAGATGGGGCAGAGTCAGGAAGATGAGTTCAAGGCCAAGCTCTGTTACAGACTGAGACCTACCTTAAAAACAATCAATCATCAAGCAACAATCTTTAAAATCCCTTAACAAATGGGGAAATGGGGTGTGTGTGTGTGTGTGTGTGTGTGTGTGTGTGTGTGTGTGTGTGTGTGTGTGGTCAGCCATGTCATGGACAATGACTTACAACCAGGATCTCTTTAGGTAAATGGCCAGAGGAAGTCTTGCTTGGGAAGTGCCACTGATCCTAGGCAGGACAGAAAGAGACCAGCAAGCCAAGACCAAATGTGCTGCAGGGACCAAGTAGAAGCAGAGCTTGGTGCTGGGACAGACATGGTTCATACACAATGTCCTGGTGCCTGCCTGCCACTCACTCACTCTATAAGCCTTCTTTTCTGGTCTTTGATGAAGCTACCCACTACGAGCTGCAGAATTTATTCCAAGTGCAAGGGTTGAGGAAATGACAAGACTGATGTTCTGAAAAGGCCTTGCTGGCTGCTCCAGGAAGAATAAAATGAAGGGCAAGAAGGAAGCCGGAGCCAGACCAGGCATGTTGCCTGTTACCAAGGTGGTAGGCTTTAGGAAAGATCCCAAGGCTTCCCACAACACTCCCCCCCCCCCCCCACACACACACAGTTGCACGGGGAGCCCTCCAGGCAGGTCATTCCTGGCCCCCCAATCACCTAATTAGAGTCCACTCTTAATAATTCACCCACGCTGAAGAGGATGACTCCCTTCTCTCCTCCCTCACCTCTGTAGCCCTTTCTTTTTAGCACAGGCTACAGCCATTGCTAAACCAGAGCCCATCCCACCTCCCAGCAGGAAGCCGGCTGGCGGCGTCTGCTGGGTGACCTTGGGCTGCAAAGTCCACGTTAGCAAAGTCAAAGCCAGTCACTTCCTCCCTAGGGCTTCCCGGGGCGGTCAAGGGACCGCCACACCTTCCTGCCCCCTTGAGCCGGTCCCGACTGGCTCTGGCATGCACGCGCTCAGCATGTTAAGTGCTCGCGCCTGCGCTCCACCGCCCAAGGCTCATTTGTCATCCGCTGCTGACTCAGCACTTCTGAGGAAAGCTTTTTCCCTCTGCTTTGGAGGACAGGTCAGGAAATGAAGCAGCACAGTAGTCTTCCTTCCCTTTCCTTCAGGGTGTGTGAGTGAGTCTGTGTGTGTGTGTGTGTGTGTGTGTGTGTGTGTGTGTGTGTGTGTGTGTGGAGGGAGGTGTCCCAGGGTGTCTGTCTTTTGTGTACTTCATGTACAGCCCAATCTACTTGTGTCCATTAGTGTGTATGTGTGGTGTTTAGTGTTTCTGCACCTGCGTCAGCCTCTGCTTGACAAATGGAACGTGTGTGTGTCACCTGTGTGCTTCCTTAATATCTCTTCCCAGACTTCACCTTGACTCACTAGTGACTCTGAGATTTCTTGAGACCATCAGTAAGTAGCACATCTTTTTTGGTTGCCTGTAGTTTGCTCTCCCAGCCCCCTCTGTCTTTGGAACACTAAACACAGGTCCGGTCCTCAGGGGCTAAAAGGACAGGCTCTGGGAACAGATCTTGCAGAGTGGCATCTCTTATTGAATCTGGTGCAACTTACACAACCAAGGATGCCTATAATTTCTTAAAGTTCTGGGTACACCAAACTTTATGAAATGTGTCAGGCTGACAGCCAGGCAATAAGGAATAGCACCCAAGCATCAAAGCACAGAGATCTTTCTTTGGCTGCTGAGAACCTAAGGTGGGAAGAGGTGGCCTGCATTTAGAGCAGCGCAAGAGCTGTATGCATGGCAGCTATTAGGAAGAGAGAAGTGACCTGATTTAGCACTATCTTTGGCAGCCAGAAAAATGAATAGGTCAAAGGCGTAGAGCTGGCTAGCCTGGGCACCACTCCCATCTAGGCTTCTGATTTCTTCAGGGGTGGATCAAATTAGAAGGGGAATCAGAGATTCAGGCAAGGAAAGCTAGTGACAGGTAGAAACCCAGGAGTCCCCAGCTCATAGGTCTACTGCTGAGGAGCAATGTGGCCTTGGACAAGTCACCACTCCTGTCTGAGCCAGGGTTTCCATATCTCCAAAATGAGGGAGGCTATGGACCCAGGTTCTTTTTGTTTGTTTTGATTTGATTTTCAGGACAGGGTTTCTCTGGGTATCCCGAGCTCTCCTGAACCTTGCTCTGTAGACCAGTCTGGCTTCAAACTCACAGATCCACCTGCCTCTGCCTTCTGAGAGCTGCTGGGATTAAAGATGTTTACTACCACTGCCCAGCACAAAACCTGGCTCTTGCCAGCACATTCATTGTGCCTGAACACTGAACATTGTGCCCAGCCTGAACTCTTGGGTGTTTCCCTTTACTTAGACACCAGGAGCAATCCCACCCCCCCTCCCCAACTCCCAACTCTCCCTGGGGAAACTAACAGACAACAGACCCACAACAGAAGGGAAAACCAGCCAGGAAGTGATGGTACACACCTGTAATCCCAGGATTTGGGAGGCAGAGGGAGGCAATCTCTGTAAATTTGAGATAAGCATGGTCTACAGAGTGAGTTTCAGAACAACCAGAACTATTACAGAGAAACCCTGTCAGAAAGAGAGTGAGAGAGAGAGAGAGAGAGATGAGGAGGAGAGGAGAAGCAGTTTAAGGAGTGAGTCTTGGTCCTTAGAAATGAGACCATGAAGGTGCACGAATGTGAAGGAGCACCAAGGAGTTTGCCTCATGACCTTTTACCTCTTCCTGCTCCTAGAATCCTACCTAGGGCTAGTTCACATGCTGCATACTCTATTCTGTGTAGCTTGGATTCACAGGTAGGCCCAGCGGTCATTTCTGCGTTGAGGCCCGAGACTAGTGAAAAGAAGTGAGTGTAGATCTCTGGCCTCCCTGACTCACAGGGTTATCCCAGCATAGGTGGAGCCGCTGCAGAGCTGACATGCCCATTTCTGTCCAGACACAGCTGGGCAGTCTGTGGGTGGCTACAGCCTGTCCTTACATGGGTGAAAGGGGCCAGCCACTCAGCAGATGACTCACTCAGTCACCCAGCCAGCTAAAACCTCAGCCCCACCCTTCCTTTCTCCTGCTACCCAGAAGGCCCTCTGTCATCGATTCATGTCACACGGCCACTAAAGCAGAAAAAAAAAAAAAAAGGACATTTGCAAGAGTTGGCGCTGACAAGGAAATAAACACAGAAGTCACATGAGCATTTGAATCATCCACTCGGGGACTAACAGTTACAATGTCATAGACTCCTCCTTTTGTTTGTTTGAGACAGGGTCTCTCTATGTGACCTCTGCTGTCCTGGAACTAGCTATTTAGAACAGGCTGGCCTCGAATGCACAGAGATCTGTCTCCGCCTCCCAAGTGTTGGGTTTAAAAGCGTGAGCCACTAGGCCCAGTTTATTGCTTTCTCACCAAGTTAATATTATGTCCCTCAACTGTGTGAGTCCATCAGATATGAACAGCCACAAATCTCACCACCTCAGTCTGAAAGTAACAGTCTCTACAGACACCCTGGGGAGTATGTGTGTGTGTGGGGGGGGAACACAAGTGTGCTGACCTGAGGCAATTGGAGAACTGTGAGTCCTGTGTCTGGAGTAAAGGGGGAGAACTCTGAAGGGAAATTGTGGCCCAGCTGTAGCAATATGTGGAGTCCATGCCTCCTGAGGAATGCTTCATCGACCTGTAAATTAAGACTCTGAGAGGCTGGGCAGTGGTGGAGCATACCTTTAGTCCCAGCATTCAGGAGGCAGAGATAGGCAAATCTCTGAGTTTCAGGCCATCCTGGTCAACAAAGAGGGTTTCAGGACAGCCAGGGCTACATAGAGAAACCTCACCTAAATAAATTGAGCATACAGTGGCATAGACCTGCAATCCCCACACTGACATCGCTTATCAGCAGTTGAAGCCTGACTAGGCTACCTAATGGTCTCAGTCTCAAAGCATCAAGGTCTGGGAGTTTACCTAGTGGTAGACTGCTCTCCTAACATGCACAAGGACTTGAGTCCCCTTACCAACAAGATAAAACCAAACCCGAAAAAACTAAGTGTAGTCACATAGTTCAAAAGGAACATATATTTTGAAGATTTGCGCACTGTACATATATGTTAACCTCATCTACAACCTAATACACTGAAATGTGAAATCTGTTTTAGTGCTGTGTTTTTTGAGACTGTTATTTTGAGATAGTCTCACTACGTAGCCCAGGCTAGCCTCAGATATATGCTAGCCTTTGCCTCTCAAGTGCTGAGATTGATTAAAGGTGTGGGCAACCACACTTACCTCTGTATCATGGTTTTTAAAAATTTAAAAAAAAAATACTGTTCAGGAAAAAAAAGACTGGAAGCCAAAGTGTGCTTTTAATCCAGAAGGCCACTTTGTCCCAACCTTGGGCTCCAGGACCCCCAGGGATGTCCCCAAAACCATGTGGCCATCATTTCCTTCCCCTTCACACCTAATGTAGAACACTTCCTGCTCCTTCATCCACAGGAGACAGATGTTTTTTGTTTAATCTGTCTATGGGGAACGGTTTTATCCATCTGCTTACTTATAGACAGGGTCTCTTAAAGCTCAGGTTAGTCCAAAATGCCTTATTCTATTCAGGCCTTGAACCTCTCTGATCATGCCTCCACCCACCTCTAGGCACATCTAACTGCCTGGCTCAAGCTTTTTACTGGTATCCCATCTCAAGAGTTTTTCGTGTTTCCCGAGAACTTCCTAGGCTAACTCCGAGCCTTCCAAGTAGCAAGCACAACACCCTCTCAGGAGACCACGAAGAGGGCAGGGGGAGGAGTCAGAAAAGCAAGTCTTTCCCCCTCCCACTTTCCACTATTTGGCTGAGCCTTGTAGTGGGGCTGGATAGAAAAAACTCGAAAGCTCTAACTACTGCTCTTCCGGCCTGAAGACCCGAGGTGGCCCCAGCCTTGGTTAGCCTCTGTCTCTCTTTCTGCAAATCTGTTCAATCCTCCTCTGTAGAAAACTCTCACCCTGGGGGTGGAGGTGGGGAGATGACTAATTACAGAAGTCATTCTCTCTTTTCCGCCAGCCTCTCATCCCCGCCCACTCGCCTACTGCCTGTCCCAGTGCGTTGCCGAGCCATCCAAGAGCCGAGCTAGACTGTGCTGGGTGAGCTCAAGCTTTCTCTGTAGATTTCGCCTAGTCTCACCTTCATGTAACTTTCACTTTCTGGTCACTTTCAATTCTCTGTAGCAGAGCTCAGTAGAGCACTAGAGAGCTCAACCAAGGGGTGTCGGTTGCCCAAGTCCTGGGCTGCCCCTGATTAAGTCAAGTCTGTGTACAACAGCCACTAAAACATTCACCAGACATTTTATTGCGTTCTTCAATCGTCAGGTTCTTCTTCTTTTTTTAATGTAAATAACGTGTTTAGATTTTTCTTTGTTTTTAGTGTATATGAGTGTTTTGCCTACATGTGTGTATGAGCACCAAGTGCGTGGGTGGTGCCTTTGAAGGCCAGAAAGAGGGGCAAGATCCCTTGGAGCTGTGGTTACTGGTGGTTGTAAGTTACCTTTTTGGGTGCAGGGAACTGAATCTTGGTCCTCTACAAGAGCAACAATTGCTCTTAATGACTGAACTAGCTCTCTAGCCTCCTGAAAAAAAATGTATTTTTTTACATTTACTCTGTGTGTGTGTTTACAAGTACCATAGTGTGTACGGAGGTCAGACAGACCCAAACGTTTCATTTTTGTTATTTTTGAGTTGGGGTCTTTTGTAGCCCAGGTTGAAGTTGGTCAAACTCCTGATGTAGTCAAGGATGAACTTGAACTACTGATTTTCCCACTTCACTTCCCCAGTGCTGGAATTATTGGTGTGAACACCATATCAGGTTATGTGGAATCCAGAATTCCCTGCTCTGACATGCTAGGTAAGCATTCTACCCATTGAGCTAACTGTGTATCCAGCCCTTTATTTTTAAAGACAGCATCTCAGGTAACCTAGGCTGACCTTGAACTTCTGGTTTTCTGTCTGTTGTGCCCAGAGTCCAGACTCCCAAAAGTGCTCAGCTTTCTCAGGCTTCCTCAAACACTTTTCTGGCTTTCTGGCTGGAGGCCAGTGTCTGCACAGAGGACAAAAGCTCTCTAATTCAATGCATAGCACCCCAGAAACACACAGGGAGGCTTCTCACAGGAAGAGACCCCTTGCACTGGACCCAGACCTGATGGGTGACTTGGAGTCAGTCATTAGCCAAGAACAGAAAGAGATAGTTGTTCCAAGCTTAGGAAGAGCTTGTGAGTGGGGCTATTTATGAGAGGCTGGCTGGAGCCCACCAAAGGCAGGGAGCTGTACTCAAAAGGACTTGTAAAGGTATTTGGATTTCACCCTGAAGGCGATGAAAAGATTCTGAAGAGCTCAATCCAGAATGATGTAATTGCCCGGTATGGAGTTGGAGGCAGGACAGGACACAGCTATTCTGGGAAGGTGGGTGCCACGGGGAAGAAAGGGGTGGATGGGAAAGATTTAGGGACACAGGGGCTTTGGTTGTGGAAGTCAAGTTGTCAAGAAGACAGGATGGCCCCTGAGATCTGCACAAATGGGAAGACCTCTGAGTTTGTTCCCTGCAGAAGGAGTTGGAAATAGAGGATGGAGGAGAAATTCCATGACTCCTCTAGCGTAAGCCGAATCCTAGTTGTCTGTGAGACATCAGTACTAGAAAAGTTCAGTACATCATCCAGAGGCGGTCAGGATGGAAGGGATAGCAGAGATGGTAGCCGAGGAGGACCTGGGAGAGCCTGGGGCTTCTAGAATGGTGTGGTCATGGTGTAATGTGCTATAGGGAGGTCAGGGAAGCTTCTGGAGACTACACAAAAGGAATTCATTGAAGAGTGAGCCCTGAACTGGATTTACAAGAGACCTTAGCTTTAGGTGTCCTAAAGGTCACCCACTAATCCCTCTCTTGTTCAATCCTCAATCAGGAGAAACCAGAAAACCCCTCATTACCTTCTTCCTTCTAAGCTGCCCACCACACCATCATCATAAGAGGCAAACCTTGCCAGCGAGCGCGCTCTCTCTCCCTCTCTCTCTCTTTCTTTCTTTGTGTTTTCACTTTGTTGGCCAGAAACCACTCTCTCTATCCCCTCTTTATCTCACCTGGGAAAACAGGAAATGGGAAGCCAGTCCCTCCACAGAGGGTAACATTAAGCACTATTTACACTTTATTTAAGCTCTGTTTACATTCCCCATTCACAATGGGGAAAATACCAAGGGTTGGAGTACTTATCATCGTGAAGTTCTGGGGCCAGGAGTGCTTCTGGGGGAAATGTGGGGTAGAATCTTTCCCAGTAAAGAATGTGTCCTTAGAAGGCTGTGCTCTGCTTTAGGAAGGGATCCTGCCGAAACCCTGTGGCAGAGGACCACAGAACTCCCAGAAATGGATATGGGACTCGGCAACCCTTGCTGCAGTCTTGGAACTAAAGTAGTTGTCTTACTACCAGGCACAAGATACCAAGGCAGGAAGCTTGTGGCAAAATAAAAGTGTATAGATCAAGGTTTGCTTTTGTTTGAGGTTAGTTTCAAAATAATAATACTCCTGCCTCGGACTCTCAAGTGATAAGATTCTAAGAGCAGGACCAAATTACCAAGCCCTCCACCCCCCAAATGTAGTCTAGACTGACCTTGAACTCATCAGGTCTAGGAGGTTGACCTTGAACTTCTGATCTAATTCACTTCCACACCCAGAATGCTGAGGTTACAACATTAGCCTCCATTCTCAGTTTAACGTGTTTTGGGCTTTTTTAAAAAACCAACAAAACCCAGCTGGGCCTGGTAGTTTGTGCCTGGGAAGCAGAAGGAGAATCACCTCAAGTTTAAGGACAGCAAATAATAAATAGTGAGACCTTGTCTTTAAAAATCAGCTGGGGACTGGGGAGATGTTTACAAGTCTGAGGACCTGAGTTCTATTCCTTCTATTCCTAGCCCCCACATCAAAGCAGAGTAGCAAACAATTGCCAAACAAATCTCAACACCAGGGTGTGTGTGTGTGTGTGTGTGTGTGTGTGTGTGTGTGTGAATTGCTGTGGTCAGTTGAATCAATGAGCTCCAGGCTCAGTGAGAGATTTTGTCCCCCAAAATAAGACAGAGAGCAGTAGAGGAAGCCCTCCCAACATGGATGACAGCACTGCCATCCAAACAAACAAAACCTCACATAACATTTGTGCATAGAAAAAAAATTCTTAAAATAATTTTCTGCATTTGTGTGTGTGTGTGTAATACACCTGCTGCAGATAGGGTGTGGCTTGTGGGTGCTCACAGGTCTAAGGGAGGATGAACATCTGTGCTTGCTCACCTGCAGGTCCTTCAGGTTGCAGGTAAGCATGAATTTAACTCTCTGTGTGTCCTCAGCAGGATGCAGAGCTTCTTGAAGCCACCTTTAAGGAGCATGTTGGCCTGTCCAGTCCCGGGTACTTGAGCCTTTCCCAGAGGTTTTGGCTCTGGGAACAGCAGGTTGAACAGTGCTCCTGGCTTTCATCATAATCTGCCACCCCATGGAAGTGTTTGGGAGTCACCTGCAGCCTCTCTACCTGCAAGGGTCTCCTTGCTTGAGGCTGGCACTGAGAGAGTAGGGCGAGGCATCATTGGGCTTCCTGCCTCTTCTCGGGTCTTCACAACCATTGCCTTCCAAATAGACCTTCATCACACCCCTCAGATAACAGATCCCAGATATACTCCAGGGATGAGCCCTAACTCCAAAGAGATATGGTTATTTCCTCTGTTTTACCCTGCTTCACAGAACTGCTCCCAACAGGCTTTAGCAACTGGGGTAGAAGATGGGTGAGGAGAAAGCCCGACCCCTTTTTGTGGGGATTTTATATAATGAGTCTCTTTCTGTCCCTGAGGACTTGGGGACATAATACATTTTGTGTGTTCTTTTATTCCTGTAAGAAAAAATAAAATAAAATAAAATAAAATAAAATAAAATAAAATAAAATAAAATAAAATAAATAAAATAAAATAAAATATGGCAAAGAGGAAAAGGACCGGGGGATACCTGCACGTGAGAGTCTGAGACTGTGAGAGGTGGAGATGAAGTGGTGTTATGTGGTCCTAAAAGTTCACATCTGGGCGGTCAGATACCTCAGTGGGTAAAGATGGTTAGCGGAACAACCGTGAAAATCTGAGTTCAATCCTCAGAACCCACCTGAAGGGGAAGAAATGACTTCACAAAGTTTCCTCATATCTCCACACAAGGGCCTGCCAGGGCTGGGGAGACCATCCAAATGCTGCAGAAACCTGTGCCACCACCAAATCCAATCTTCCCATGGCATAGATGAGCAAACTCTAAGTTCACCTTCCTTATCTATAAGCAAAAATAAGCACCGCTCTGCTCTGCCCAGCTGGTGTGAATGTCCCTAAGGATTTGAGGTAGCTTTATGAAGTCTATCAGAAAGAGAGTGTCTATCATACCTACTAATGACTGCTGAGACCCAGCCAAGTGACTTTACTGGCTGCTGTCTACCTTAGCCTCATCCTCCAGTCTTCCCGGGAGAGGGCCAGTCTGCCAGGGGATCCTGTGGCAGTGAGGAAGAGTGGTCGGCCATACCTGGGAGCTAGTTTTGCAATACCAGTCCTGTACTGTGCCCTTTTCCACGCCATATTTATGCTGCCCTAATTTCTGAGAATGTAGACAATCCTTCAGGGACCACTGACAGTTTCCTCTGCTCTAACACCACACAAGGATGCTGGCTGGCATCTGACTGGTCTGCATTTTATCAGGGGTCCCACCACTTACTGGTAGAGCAATAGTAAACAAACCTCAGCTCTTGGAGGTTGGCTTTCCTTGTCTGTAAAGCTGGGAGAGCCATTTCTTCTGCTTGCTGGCTTGTCCTGAAGATTAAGTTAATTCAATCACTTTCCCATAAATCCCTATTGCCTGCCTGCTCCAGGAGCTTAGAATGCAGGTATGAATTCAAGATAGATAGACTGCTTCGTGGGGCATTCAGCAGATAAGAACAAAGAAGGGCCCCCAAATCTGTGCTATCAATTCTGGTGGGTGTTAAGAAGAATAAGCACATGTGGGGGTTGTTTGTTCATTCACTTTGCTTTGCTTTGTGAGACAGGGCTTCTGGGTATACCTGCCTTTTGTGGAACTCACTCTGTAGACAAGATTGTTGGCTTTAAACTCACAGAGATTTGTCTGCCTCTGTCACCTGAGCACTGGAATTAAAAGTGTGAAGCAGCATGCTCTACCCAACTCTTCCTTAAAACAAATTTTATTACATGGTTTAGTGTGTTTGTGTGAAAACTCAAAACTTGACCCAAGATCAGAAATGTGTCTTTGTTCCTGTTTTAAAACAGGATCTGTAATGGTTTTGGATGAGAATAGCCCCATAGGCTCATAAATTTAAATGCTTGGTCCCTATTTGGTGGAATTCTTTGGGAAGGATTAGGAGGTGTGGCCATATTAGCAGAAGTGTGTAACTAGGGATGAGATTTTGGTTTCAAAAGACTAGCCATTCCCAGTTAGTCCCTCCAGTTCCTTCCCTTCTCCTTCTCCATCTCTCATGCTTACTTTCTTACCTTCTAGCCAGGTCACAGTCTCACTCAGCTGCTGCTGCTGCTGGGTCGTGCCTGTCTGCCTGCCTGTTGCCATCCTCCTACCATGATGGCCATGGTCTCAGCACCTGAAAAATATAAGCTCCTGTTAAATTCTTCCTCCTATAAGTTGCGTTAGTCATGATGTCTTTGAAACAAAAGGAAAGTGAGTAAGACCCGTCTTACTGTGTAGCCAGCACGGGAACTCACTTTGTAGACCAGGCTGGCTGGTCTTCACGTTGCAGAGATCGGTCTGCCTCTGCCTCCTGAAGGCTGAGATTAAAGGTGTGTGCTACCAGAAGTGCATTTTAAAATGGCATGTCAGTGTTCAATAATTATTGGAATTTGGAACATTCTAAACTAAATCTAAAGGAGGGAAGTGGGAAGGCTCATGGAACTCCTATGACAATACAAAAAAAAAAAAAAAAAGTGGGTCGAAGAGATGGCTCAGTGGTTAAGAGCACTGACTGCTCTCTTCCAGAGGACTTGGGTTTGACTCCCAGCACCCACATTGCAGCTCACAACTGTCTGTGACTCCAGTTTCAGGGGACCAAGCACCTATGGGAAAATACCAATGAACATAAAATATACAACAACAAACACTCACAATGCCCCTCATCAGGTGAAGTTAGCAGCAAACCTTTGTTTCAGGGAAGGCGACTCCCTGGTGCTGTGATGTAACCCTAAGAATTGATCACTCATGCTGCATCGGGCTTTTACCTGATGCAGCAACCGAGTCACCCATACTCCTGCAGGTGACATGTAGCAAATGCAGGGGCTCCCGAAGCTCCACTTGAGTGGCAGGTTCTTTGGTCTGTCACTGATGTGTGTGTAGGTCCTTCCAGGGAAAGTCATATACAACAGGCGCTCAACCAGTAGAGTTTCTGAGACTCTCCCCAAATCCTGAAAACTCTGACACTTAAAATGCTTTAGATCCTGGACATTTTGGATAAAAGATACACAACCAGTAATAAGTGATAAGAAGCAAGACACTTTCAGTCCCAAAGTGTCCCACACACCAAGAAAGATGATGACTACAAAGTGAGGGAGGATGGAGCAAACAAGCAACTATCCAGCAATCCAAGTTCTGAAACCTGCATCTGGGTAAATGAGCACTGTGGCCTCGGAGTGGGATTTGCTAAGGCAGCCAAGACCACATTTTTGTGCAGTTATTGCTCCTTCGAACTGCAGAACCTCAATCTGATGGTAAGCCAGCACAGGCAAATGAAATCTGAAGTGCGTTCGAGAGAGTCAGTGGTCTGTCCTCTGTAGGAAATGTCAAAGGCATGCAAGACACGGACCGACTAAGTAGTACTAAGGGAAACTAGAGAGACACAGACACTATTGAACTGTGTGGTCTTGTACTGAGAGCAATTATCTCCTTTTCCTGTAAAGGCCATCAGTGGGACAGTTGGCAACATTTAGATGAGGCTTGTGCATCAGATGACAGAATTGTTCTCATGTTTATTTTCTGATTTTAATAAATGCATTGTGATATTGTAAAAGAGGATGAGTTTATTTCTGAAAAATAACGGAAGTATTTAAGGGTAGATTGATTGGGGGTGGGGAACCTACTCTCAAACAGATAGGAAGATAAAAGAATCTTTGTAGGAGCTGGGGAGATGGCTCAGTGGTTAGGAGCACTGTGTTCTTCCACAGGACCTGGGTTCAGTTCTCAGCACCCACATGGCAGCTCACAACTGTCAGTAACTCCAGCTCCAAGGGACCTGATACTCTCACACAGACATACAGGCAGGCAAAACACCAATGCACATAAAATAAAAAATTAATTATTTAAAAAAAGAATATGGTATATACACTCCCTATGTGTACAGAGAGAAAGTTATTTAAAAAGAGGATTGATGGGTGGTTTTATGCTGAAAACTATTGAACATTCAAACCTTTAGGGGACAAAAGTCCTAAAGCTAATTTCTGAGCTGGAAACACTCCCATCCATTGCCACGTTCAAGCATGCAGGAAGAAGTTCCTGAAGACAGAGTCGAGAAGCGATGGCACTACCACCAGCTCTGGGCTCAGTACAAGAGCACAAACAGAAATTCAATACAAGCTAATGTCTGGAGGAATGGAGGGAAGGCCGTTGGGGGTTGTTTTTAATATATCTTGCGACTTGTATGTGGTCTGACCACTTTCCTCTTCCTTCAAGCCTCTTCTTTATTCCCTCTTTCTGTTTTTTTTTTTTTTTGTTTTTTTTTTTGTTTTGTTTTTTTTTTTTTAAAAGACTTCTTCTGTGTATGAGTATCCTGTCTGCACATGTGCATTTGCACCGTATGCATGCCTGGTGGCCACAGAGGTTTGTTGCTACCTTCACCTGATGGAGGGGCATCCTGAGTCTTCTTTTGTTTGGTTGGTTTAGGGTTCATTTGAGACAAGGTCTCACTATGCAACTCTAGCTAGTCTGGAACTGTCTACATAGGCCAGGCTGGCCTCAAACTCACAGATACCTGCCTGCCTCTGCCTCCCAAGTGCTGGCATCAAAAGTGTGCTCCCACACCTGGTCAGCAGGGGTCTTAAGACATTGAATCCCCTGGGACTGGAGTTAGGGATGAGGAGCTACCACGGGTCCCGGGAACAGAAACTGGATCCTCTCTGCAAGAGTAAGTGCTCTTACCCTCTAAGCTATCTCTCTAAGCCTTTCTTTCTTCTTTTTTCTCTCTTTTTTCCTTTCTCCCTCCCTCCTTCTTTCTTTATTTCTTTCTTTCCCTTCCTTCCCCCTTCCTTCCTTCCTTCCTTCCTTCCTTCCTTCCTTCCTTCCTTCCTTCCTTCCTTCCTTCCTTCCTTCCTTCCTTCCTTCCTTCCTTCCTTCCTTCCTTCCTTCCTTCCTTCCTTCCTTCCTTCCTTCCTTTCCACAGGTTTCATGTCACTCAAGCTGACTATGGTACAGTCAAGGATGACCTTGAACTTCTGACTCACCTACCTCAACCATTTTTATATCTTCTCCTTTGGTCTATGTGGTGCTGGGTATTGAATCCAGAGTCTCCTGCATGCTTGACAAGCACTCGGCTAATTTAGCTACATCCTCAACTCTGAGATTACTTCAGAGAGTTAGTACATTAGCACATGCCAGATCCTGGGTTTGATCTCTAGTACCACCAAAATGAAAGTAAAGTTAGAATTGTTTTAAAATGAAAAGTTTAGACCACGCACACACACCTTTGGGTTTTTTTCTCTGTGCAACAGCCCTGGCTGTCCTGGAGCTCCCTTTGTAGACCAGGCTGACCTCGAACTCAAAGATCCTGAGTTTTGCTTCCTGAGTGCTGGGATTAAATGTGTGAGCCACCACCATGAGGCAAAAGTTTGGGTTTTTATAAGTGTGTCTCACAGTTGATGAAACAAGCAATGTGGAAAGATTCCAGAAGCATCTCAAGAAGAGACGTGTGTCCTGAGTGTGTAGAGTTGTGACGAGAAGGAAGAGTCATTTGAAGACAAGAGAAGGAAAGAGGAGTAGCTGGGACAAGTGAGCGAAAAGAAAATAGAGTCTGGAGCTGAGACAATGGGGCTTGTGGAACACAAGGTTCCAGTCCCTGTGCTCACAGCAGAGGAAGCCATCAGGGTACTTTAATCAGGACAGAGACATGGCTCTTTGGCTCCTGTCCCTGTTCACTCTCTTGCCCCCCCTCCAAAACCAGAAGCCATGAATTCGGTATTGTCTGGTTGGCTCTGCTGTCACTTCCTCCAGGGGTCTTTTTGCATGATTTGAGCAGATAGCACTTGGCAAAGACAGCAGTGGCCCCAGACCCACAGGCTGCCAGGTGATTCTAGCTAATCTAGCCCCAACCTCACCATCTTCTCCCCGCCCATGCCTTTTCTCATGGCCCCTGCTTCTCCATCAACTTCCAGGACTTGTCTTGAGTTTTTCGTTCGGTCTTTTTGTTTGGAAGTCCAGAGTCATGCAAGCTTGGATGTGACTCCATTCAAGATGAAATTAATGGGCTGTTTGATGAGGCTCTTCTGGGCAACCTGGACAGCAGATTTGGTGCTGTCTCTGGGTCTGTGGGTTTCTGCTTTTCCAGATGAATCACAGCTCTGTGTGTCTGTAGTGGGCTGTCCCCTACTGTGCAGGCACAGCCCAGTAGCAGTTGACCTTATGCACCTGGCCCACATGACCTGAACTACCTGCAAGCTGAGTATCTCCCAACATCATTATACACTCCCTTCCCTCTCTGTGGCAACATATGAACAATTACACTCTTCTACCCATATTGCAAGAGAACATACTGAGGCCAAAAGGGTTTCTAGAATATCCAAGTTTGCACAGGTAACTTTAAAGGATTCAACCCTGGCCCTTGATACTCACAGGCTATGCTTCTTTCTACAATACCACCCTGTCTCTGTCTTAGATTAGGCATCAGTGTTATAAGCATTTGGGCCATGTGGACAAAGGGCCCCTGCTACATCAGAAGGAGTTAATTGGGATGCCCTCAGTAAGCTCTGGTTTGGAGGGAGGCCAGTTGCTATGGGAACAGGGCAGCTTGGGGATGAAGGAAGCCAGCACAGCAGGATCTTCTGAATTGCTGTATGTAGAGATCATATGTTTGTTTAAAGGTAGCTCTCCTGCCACCAAACATGTTGTCCAGGAGTAGTAACTGTGCTGAGCAAGAGAGACGGTATGGATCTCTAGGTGGGCAGATGCCTGGAGACCTTGGCTCTGTGCTCGCCTCTTACCCAGGGCATTCTAGTCAGCTCTACTCAGAGAGTCTCTTCCACCAGGAAGGCCCAAAGCTATGGCATTCAGCCCTCAGCAACCCAGAGTAGGTGTAAACCACGAAAGAGTAAAGACCAGGTTTAAAAGGAACCAATCAGTCGCTCTTCAATTTATGCATTCATCTTCATTGCTTACTTAGAATGCACCACGCAAAGATGACATCAATGTTTGCAGGCTTCTCGCCTTTCCTTCAGCACGGGCAAGTGTCATATGATGGCAGAACAGAAGAACAGAGCCCTGGGGACCCAAAGGGAGCCACACTGTCAATTACTGACCCTGCTAGCAGATTCAACAATACTATTGCTCTGTATGTGATTTTGGCTGATACTTGTTATTTTTAAAAATAATTTGTTAACTTTTATTTTATGTACATTGGATGCTCTGTGTGAGGCTGTTAGGTCCCCTGGAACTGGAGTTACAGAGAGATGTGAGCTGCCAGGTGGGTGCTAGGAATTGAACTCAGGTCCTTTGGAAGAGCAGTAAGTGCTCTTAACTGCTGAGCCATCTCTCCAGCAGCTTGGCTGTGATTTGTAATAGAAGGCAGTAGGTGGCCAACACCAATGGACTCCAATGGATGACACAATGCTCTGCCATTGTGTTCTACCCTCTGAGTTAGGCTCAGATCAAAGAAACCCACTCTAGATCAAATTGTTACCTAAACCTGGAACCTAGTAGTCACTGGTTCAATCCAAGTTTGCTTTTCCAAGCTAAGGTCCCTTAAGCCCCTATCCAGTGCCATGCAGGACTCCACTAGCCCTTCCTGCCCAGGCTCAACTCATCTCTGGTGAAACTGAGCTGCATGCCCTGGAATATGAGGCAAGCTCCTTAGCCTTACTGACAAGGAACTTAATTGCATTCACAAGAAGACCCATTAGGTCTTTAAGGTCAGCACTGAAACCACCCTGCTACAACTCCAGCATGAGGCAGGAAAACCAGGCAGGCATGAGAATTTCTAACAGATGAGACATACATATGAAATATTCAAACCATCCAAAAGCAACCAGCAAATGAGGGGATCATCTGAGAGCGTCATACTGTCTCTTTGGAAAAACAAAAAGGGGGCTGGCGAGACAACTCAATAGTTAAGATCACCTGTTGCTCTTGCAGAGGACCCAGCTTCAGTTTCCAGCACCCACACGCTAGCTCATAACTTGCAGCTCCAGATCCAGGGATCCCATGCCTTCTGCTGAGCTTCTCAGGCACTGGGGTTACGTGTAGTATACATTTAGACAAAACATTCATACATATAAAATAACTTTATTTTAAAAGGCCTTTAAAGTGGTCACCAGGAATAATTCAAGGTCCTGAAGGACTTCCTCATGATTACTGTGACTTAGCATTGATTTTATTTTTGTTCTATTTTTGGCCATTGAGAAATAATCCAGTCTTTTCAGAGCTTAATACCTCAATGAGTCTTAATCAAAGGCCATGGAAACGGAAGTGGGGAAGGCACAGTGGGTGGGCTCCCCTAAGTATGTTCCACATGACAGCTCCATCCCTGTGGAGAGAGGGAAGATGTTTTTCTTCTCAAAACCATCACTCCAAAGGAAGCCAGATTAAGTCTGACTGGAGGGATGGTAATAAGTTCTCTAGGATTTTCTTCTCCTAGTCTGGAACCAGGAGCCTCAGCTCCGTGTCAGGGTACCTGTTTATTGAAGGATAGGGCTTGTCATGCAGATTGGGGCTCTCTCATTTGCTTATGAAATTCATTCTAGAAGTCAAGAAGCTGAAACCACATAAATCCAGAAAATTTCAAGTAAAAAAAAAAAAAAGAAAATGAACAAGGTGTTTAGCAAACTAAAAGGGAAGACATACAGACAGACATACAGACAGACATACAGACAGACATACAGACAGACATACAGACAGACATACAGACAGACGTGCCCCTTGAATGCGTCCATCTGCTTATGGAACCCAAGGAAGAATGAAAATAGACCTCAGGGAGAATGTCTAGATTCTCCCCCTTTCTTTTCCTCTCCCCAGTTCCCTTCACCTCCCTTTTTCTTTAGAAAAGAGTCTCACTATGTAGCCTCAGCTGGCCTGGAACTCTAATAGACCAAGCTTCCTAGAACTCACAGGGATCTTCCTGCCTTTGCCTCCCTAGTGCTGTGATTAAAGAAAGGCAGGCATCGCCACCATGCCTCACTTCCTTTTTTGGAGTCTCATGAAGCTGACTCACTATGCAGCCAAGGCTAGCCTTGAACTCCTCTATATTCCTAACGTGATTACTAGTGTGTACTGTTGTACACAGCTAATGTGGTACTGAGGATCAAAACCAGGGTCTCATGGATGCTATGTAATACCCCACCAACTGAGCCACATATCCAGCCTTCTTTTATTCTTTTTAATAAGCTTCAAGCAGTTTAGGTTCATAGCAGACCTACACAGGAACTACAGAAGTTTCCCACATTCCCCTGGCCTTCACATGTGCCAACATCCCCTGCCAGAAGTATATGCTTGTTACAGTTGATGAGATTACCTGAACACAACCTTTGTCGCTCAGAGCCCATAATTTATATTCGGGTTCTCTTGAGGATATGCACTCTGTGGGTTTCCCTGAATGTGTTACGGCCTGTATCCTACACTGTAGCATCCTACAAAATAACTTCATGGCCCTCAAAACTCTCTGTGCTCTGCCTATCCACCCCTCCAATCCCTCCAAATTCTTGACCTCTGGGTCTGGTGACCATTGACCTCTCTCTCTCCCCTTCCCTCCCTCCCTCTCACATGTGTGTGTGTGTGTGTGTTTATGTGTGTGTGTTGGTGCTCTTGAGTGTGTGTGCTCATGTGTATAGAGATGGAGGTTGATGTCACACACTCCACCATTGTCGTCCACTCATTATCTTCTGAGACAGGGTCCTCACTGAAGCGAGAGCTCACCAATTGTTTACATTAGCTGGCAGGAGAGCTCAGGGGATCTGTCTGTCTCTGTGCCCTCAGCACTGGCCATTAATCTTTGTGTTGTCTTCACAGGTTTGCCTTCTGCAGACCGCCATATAGTTGGCTTTGTGTAGTATGTCGGCTTTCCAGACTGCCTTCCTTTATTTAGTAACATGCATCTAAGTTTGTCCCATGTCTTTTCCCGACTTGATAGCTCATTTTTCTTTGGCACCAAATAATACTTTATTGTCTGGCTTTACCACAATTTATTTATCCATTTACATACGGAAGGACATCTTGGTTGTTTCCAAGTTTTGTCAAATATGCTATAAACATCTATGTGCAAATTTTTGTAGACTTGAATATTCTGTTTTGTTTTTTTAGATAAGGTCTCATGTAGCCCAGCTAGACACCAGCTTAGTATGCAGTTAGGAATGACAAATCCCTGATCCTCCTGCCGCACTTTCTAAGTGCCAGGACTGTAACACACACAGTTTCCTCTGTAGGTAGAATTTTGGGCAAATACCAAGAAACAAGATTGATGGATTGGATGGCAAAAGTGTGTTTATTTTTTATTTTATTTATTTATTTTTGGTTTCTCAGGACAGAGATTCTCTATGTAGCCCTGGCTGTCCTGAAACTTGCTCTGTAGGCCATTCTGGCTTCAAACTCACAGAGATCTGTGTGCCTCTGCCTCCCTAGGGCTAGAATTAAGGGCATGTGCCACCATGCCCAGCTGAATGTGTTTATTTTAAGGGGGGAAAAGCCCCTACTAAATTTGGGCTAGAAGAATGACTCAGTTTTTAAAGTTTTTCCCTGTTAATCTGAAGACCTGAGTTCAGTTCCAGATCCCACATAAAAATGTTGGGCTGGGTATAGGAATGTGAACTTGTAATTTTGGTGTTGGGCATGAAAAGGGGAGATGATGCCTGGACCTTGTCTGTCTGACCTAACAGTGAGCCTCAGGCCAATGAGAGACCTTATTTCAAAGGAGCTGAATAGTGAATACCTGAGACTGACCCCAGAGATTCTCCTCCAGCCTCCATAGGCACCCAGACATACATGTACTTACACTCATACATGTACCCCCTCGAACATACACATACATAGAAATGTACACACTCACAGATTTGGGGTCCATAGCAGGGGTAAAGGCTAAAGATGATTACATTTAAATAACATATTTTGGGGGGAGGTACTTGTTGTTGGTTTGGTTTTTGGTGTTTTGTAACAGGACCTCATAAAGTCCAGGATAAACTCTTAACTCTGGTGTTGGATTCCTAATCCTCATACCTCCACCATGTTTCTGGAATTACAGGTATACTGTCCAGCACCTGGTTGAATCTTAAGAATTCTATGTGTATTTTTGGATATTAGCTCTTTGTCAGATGTGGTTTTTATAAACAGCTCCTTCTGGCTTGTTGTTCCTGATTTCTTCTCTAGAACATTAGCTTCTGAGCTGACAGTTTTAGCTCCTGCAATCCCAGACTGTGGTATATATAGTCTGGCCACCTTGTCCGATTCAGAACTCTATTGACAGAAAGTCTTTGCTCTTGCTGTCTCAGTAGGTTGGCAGTAACCTTGTCAGATGGGCACCATAGTCTGATGGTTCTCCCCACCCAGCCCACATCCCTTTCTTTTCAAAGTCGGCTTCCTCTGAAGCCTTAAGCACTTCTGACTACTGTCTGTCTGCTTGGAGCAATAGTCAGCCCTTGTACTAGAGAGGAATTCACTTAGAGAGATAATGTGGAGATGGACCAGGGCTGCCAATTGAAACTGGGAGCCCAGAGGCCACATAAGATAGTGAATGCCATAATTTGGTACTCAAAAAAAAAAAAAAAAAAGAGAGAGAGAGAGAGACAGGAAGATTACAGATGGTTTGAAGTCAGGCTGAACTATAAAGAAAAACCTTGTTTCAACACACACACACACACACACACACACACACACACACACACACACACACACAGATATTTTGGGCCAGGTAAGATCCCACTAATAACATCATCATGTTGGGCTGAAGCCAGGAACAGGTAGCAGTCTGCATCAAAGAAAATGATTGATATTAAAGCCCTTGGCAGGGTGGCTGAGGCAGGGGCATGCCCAAGGAGTGAAGAGGAGATGGAGCAACCAAGTCTCAAACACTGGAGTCCTAAAGGCCATATTCAAAAGTTTGATTTATTCCAAAGGCAAAGGGAAGGAAGCCAGGGTAGGGTTGCCCTAGCAGGGTCATACCCTGATCTTCGGGGGTTTTTTTTTGTTTTTTGGGGTTTTTTTTTAATTTTAATTTTTTTTTTTTTTTTTTTTTTGAGATAGAGTTTCTCTGTGTAGGCCTGGCTTTCCTGGAACTCTCCATGTAGACAAGGCTGGCCTTGAACTCAGAGACCCGCCTGCTTCTGCCTCACAAGTGCTGGAATTAAAGATGTGGACCATCTCGCCCAGCCTTGTAGGCTGTAGGCTCATTTAAAAGCTTGCACTGGCTGCTAGGTGGGGCATAGACCAAAAATGAGCCAGAGGGCAGTAGGATCCATTCTGTGCTTTGTTTCATAGCTTTGGTGAAGGTAACCATTCCAATCCAGAAACTTCTCTTCTGCAAAGATAATCACAATGCTGCAGTCACAAAGTTGCAAACATGTTTGTATACACACGTCTCATGTCCCCTGCCTGTAATCATAAGTACCCCTATGCTAGTCTGTACATCCACCATCCTCCACACATACTCAAGTAAGCATTTCATATATATTTGTGTATACACACTGTACCAGCAATTATTACTTTTGTGCACATGTAAACTCTCCTGTGTATATATGATTCTATGTATACAGACACATATACACAGCGGTACACATACATGCAGGGCCACACTCTGTGTACTTCCTGTTTTGAAGAAGGAAGCCGGACTAACCAAGGGGCTTAGCTGACAAAAAGTGGTTAGGAAGTATAGAGGAATTGGTAGTGGCAAACCTACTTGGTCAGAGAAGATAGAGGATCTTCTGTGGAGAGCCTGCTTTACTAAGCAAGCCAGTTCTCAGGGAGCTAGCATTTAAGCCTTCCTTCAGTGGGCTGGAGGAGGTGAGGTTCTGTATTTCTTCTCTCAGCCCTGCTGCCCTCCCTCCTCCACCCTTGGCAGCCATCAGCTCTCCCCGCTCTCCCGACTTCCAGGGCACACACACAGCCTGGAGACCCTGAGACTCATAGGAAGGGACAGGCAACAGAGGCTAAGTCTCTGGGGTTCCATCTGCAGTAATCCATGACTGTCCCACCATGGTACCCTGGTCAGAGTTCCCCTGTGCTCACCTCTGCCTAGGAATTTCACAGCACTGCACCAACTCCCTGGGGTTTGTCTCCCTTCAGTACAGAAGCATATTTGTTCTGGGCATTGGCACCTGGCACAGAGCAAATACTTAAATAGTTCTTTTGTGAATATATAACCGAGGATTGCTCTCGTGTGTGAGTGAAGCTAAAGAGATGTATAGTGTTGCGGGTTGAACACAGTCGTCATACATGCTGGACAAGGTCAGTACCACTGAGTTACAGTGACAGGGAAAAGATCAGGCAGGGATTTGCTTTTATGAAGGCTTCTCTGTTACCTAGTAACCAGGAGGCCCCGTGGAGATCATCACAGCTCCAACATTCACCACAGAGTACCCGTGGTTTGATTTCTCTTCTACCTCTATATACCTTCAACCAATTGGGCTGCGTATTGCTGGAATAGTATCAAGGCCTCCTGAGCTGGGATGGGAGATCATTGGGGGCGGGGGGGGGGGGCGGGGGTGCTGAGAGACAGAACAATTCAAGTTACTGTTCATATGCATTTTCTTATAATTTATTCTGCAGAGAGAGCATACACAGGTGAGTGTACACATGTGGTGGTGGTAGGGAGGGTGGATTTGTATTAGCAGGGAGCATCAGCCTAGGCATATAAGGATTTGAAGGATTGGAGAAGTTCCCAGGAAAGAAGACTTCAAAAACCTGGCTGGTGCTGGAGCTGATGGCTGATTAAAGAAAAGGGCCCTCAGGCATCCACACTGAGAAGAAAGTGCCTCCCCAGGGGAGTGGCTCTATGATTCAGGACCTGAGCAGTGCTGATGGCAATGGATGCTAGGCAAACAGGATGCTGGCTTTTCTGTCTCCTACAGCATCCTTCTTAGGGGCCAGGAGATAGGATAAGGAATGCCTGTAGTGAGTGTCCACTAAAGATTGTCCGGATGGAAATCACCAGTCCGCATGAATGTACACATCACCTCTGGGCTGCCTCAGGTGGATCCTTTGTGCTATCACTGACCCAGTTTATTTTTATTCTGTTCTGTTTTATGTGCATATGTGTGGTATCTGTGTGTGTAGGTGTGTGCACATGTGTGTATGTGGAAGCCAGAGATCAATATTACATATCGTCTATGGCTCTCTATCTTTTTTTGTAAGTTTAAAATAAAAAAAAATTATGTGTATAGGTGTTTTATCTACATGCTTGTCTGTGCACCGTGTGCGTGTCTGGTACTCTCAGAGACCAGAAGAGGGTGTCAAATCCCCTGGGACTGTAGTTACAAATGGTTACGAGCCACAGGCTACTGTGTGGATGCTGGAAGTCTCTGCAAGAGCAGTGAATGCCTGTAACCGCTGAACCATCTCTGGAGCCCACACCACATACTTTTTTTATTTTTATTTTTTTATTTTTTTATTTATTTATTTATTTATTTTTTTTAAAGAAGGGTCTGTCATTGAACCTGGAGCTCACTGACTCAGCTAGACTGACTTGCCAAGAATCTACCTGTCTCTGCCTCCCCACAACTGGACTTAAAGAAGTACCATTGTGCCCAACTTTCTTATGGTTTGAACTCAGATCCTCACTTTACCCACTAAATCACCTCCCTGGTGCCCTTGTGGTCTTTAGTGCCAACTGGTTAATGAGTCCTCACAGCAAATCTTCAGACTGTTTTTGGTGTGTGTATGTGGGGGACAGAGGATCACTTTGGGGTGCTCCTCAGCTGAGGTCCCATCCCTTTTTTCTTTTTCCTAAGAAAAATAGGTTCTGCCATCAGCCTGGAGCTCTCCAAATATCCCGGGCTGGCTGATCAGCAAGCCCCATGGATCTACTTGTTTCTACCAACTCAACATTGAGATTATAAGCATCATCACAACACTAGGGTTTGTTATTGTTTTGTTCTGTTTTTATTTTATTTTACTTGGGTCCTGGGGGTAGAACTCAGATTTTCATGTTTGTAGGGAAAGTACTTACTGACTGACATATCTCCCTAACCCAAGGATTAATCTTTTTATAAGATTTATTTACTTATTATATATACAGTATTCTGTCTGCGTGTATGCTTGCATACCAGAAGAAGGCACTATATCTCATTGCAGATGGTTGTGAACCACCATGTGCTGGGAATTGAACTGAGGTTCTCTTGAACAGCAACCAGTGCTCTAAACCTTTGAGCCATCTCTCCATGCACCCTCCCTCCAAAGATTAATATTAATGTCCCCAAAAGAACAAAAGGTCAGCCTGGTTAAAAGAACTTTCAGGCCCAGCGGTGGTGGTGGTCCTGCCTTTAATTCCAGCACTCAGGATTTAGAGCCAGGTAGATCTCTGTGAGTGAACCCCAGTTTTGTCCCATGAGACATCTCATCCTGAGTGCATGCTTTTGTGCGTGTGTGCGTGCGTGCGTGGCGTGCGTGTGTGGCGTGCGTGTGTGTGTGTGTGTGTGTGTGTGTGTGTGTGTGTGTGTGTGTGTGTGTATGTGTGTGTGTGTGCCTGTGTGCCTGTGTGCGTGTGTGCGTGTGTGAGCGCATGTGTGATGGAGGTGATATCCAGGGTGCCTTTGTTTGGGTTTAAGAGCAGGAATTTTTCCTCCTCAGTATTTATAAAAATTGTCCGTGTTTTTCCTCTAGAAACAAAATCTGGGAATTCTTTATCCTGCATCTGCTGGCAACCAAGATGAGAGCACACAGCCTAGACCCAAAAAATCAGAAAATCCCGAGACCAGTGAGTCTAGAAATTAGGGAAAGGTCGGGAGAGGCTGGGAGCAGGGGTCCTGGAGGTCCTTAGCCTAAGGTTAAGCCTAGAGTCCAGCAGGAGATGGGACCAGGAAAGAGAATCAGGTGCTTCTGACCCCTTTCCACAAGGAAATGGAAGGCTGGAGATTCTGCAGCCTCCTGGGATCTGAGCATATATAGTCACAGAGCCACAGTGAGAACAGAGTTTGAGTGTTTGCCTTTGCTCTCAGGAATCCAGCAGTTTATAGGAAACTTGGTGGGTGATCAAGGGAGGCAGGGCATGGGGCAGGGGTACCATCGAGAAGAGGTACCTCCTTCTCCTTCTCCAGAGGCCGTAGGTTTTGGACCTGAGCTGTAGAATGCCTTCCCTCTGCCTGTTGATTTTCCATATAACCATCTCCTTCCCCATTTGGTCCCTTCGTCCACCATCCTCCATGAAACCGACAGTTTGCCCTTGAAGCAAAGCCAGAGACAGATCCTGGAGTTGATCTGGGAAGGGATGCTTATATACATCCTCATCCCAAGAACCAGATGTGGGTACTCTCCTTGGACGAGAGATTCCCTAGACCTACCCCCCCAGTCTTGCAGAGGGCCCAGCGTGACCATCCCTTGTAAGAGCTGGAAAAAAGGCCCAGCATGTAAGTGAGAACAGGAATGAGGGCATTATTGGCCCATGTTCCAGGCCTTGAGACCATTTGACTCTTAGCCACCTGTAGGGCTGCCAAGAACAACCATGTCCCTCATCAAAACAGTTAAAGTAAAATGGGTCCTCTGGGCAGGGCCTGCACCTTCCTGTCCTATTCCCTGACCTGCCTTGCCACCCTAACCACTGTGCCATACTCTGCTTGCTCAGTCTGCCCAAGCCAAGGTTGCCCTCTGATCAGCTGTGGGTCAGAGGAGAAGCCCAAGGTGAACTGAGGGACCACAGAGGGAAAGACAGTCTTGCATCTTGGTTTTTAAAAGCAACCTGTCCCCCAAGCCCTGGCTGCCACGCATCAGCATGCTCCATAAGTCTCCAGGATGCTACAGCTGTGACTGGATTATTTATAGCTCCAGACTTCATTTTTCACAAGAAAAATCTCACACAAAAGGAAGGGGAGCATAGAAAGGTAGTGTCCATCTCCCTCCAGTTGGCTTCTCACTGCCAGGTTCAGGTGGCTGGACAGAGGAGGCACAGGCCACCCCTTCACTTGGTCCCTTCCCCCACCTTCCTCTCCCCTCTCTCCCCCCTCCCCCTCCTCATCTTAGTCTCTCTGTGTTTCCTCTCTCTCTCTCTCTCTCTCTCTCTCTCTCTCTCTCTCTCTCTCTCTCTCACACACACACACACACACACACACACACACACACACATGCACCTCTCCCACTACACACACACACACACACACACACACACACACACACACACACACACACACACACACACACACACACACACACACACATGCACCTCTCCCACTATACACCCTCCCAGACAGGTCTTCCCAGACAGGTTCTCACACATCTCTCACATCCAGTCACAGATGCAGTTTGGTCTGTACTCCCCGCATCTCTGCTTCCCCTCCCAATTGTCACCTCCCCCTACACACACTCACCCCACACACCTGTCCTTTCCCCCCACCTCTCACATCCACCCTTCTCTTGGGTTTGCTTTTTTTTGCTTTGTCAATGAAGCCACTGGCACATTAATTACCAGGCTGGTCCTCAGCCGTGCATGTGACCCTTTCTTTGCCAGTCGCTGGGGGAAATGTCAGTTCACATTCATCTCACTTTTGCCTGCAAGACTGTCACTTCCTCAGGTTGACCACTTTGTGGCACATGGCAGAGAAAGACAGGTGTCCTTGGGGTTGACAGGCACAGAGATTGCACAGAAGCCACCGTCAGCTGTGGGTGTGGGCAGATACAGCTAATCTGCTCTGCAGAGTTTCATGTGGCTGTCTCTCCTGCCTCCATGGCTCAGTGTTAGTGGTAGTATTCTAGCCCTGGGGAACACCGGATACTCTAAGTGGTCCTCTTTATCTATCTCCAATCCCTGGGTTCACAGGCCTGATGGATACACTAGCTTTTATACGGATTTTTGAATTAATGAAGGCTTAGTACAACGCAGACACAATGTAGAGATTCGCCAAGATTTCCCTGTAGAAGACCAAAATGAAGTCACCAAGTCAACACCAGGACCTGAGATCAGATCCCTCCCCTGCCTTGTGCATTCACTCCTAAAATAGGCTTCTGTCTCAGGCCACGCCTGCTTCCTGCCACAGGCCTCTGGTCCCCACTCTCCACTCACTGTATAAAGCAGTCAACAAACACTCTACTCTCTTCCAAGTCCTGCTTCTGCCTGAAGACTCAGCACTACCCGCATTTTGGGAACAGGAGGGATATAAAGCCAGCCAATAGCATCCACACTCTGTTCAGAACTCAGGCAGGGGGACTAAAATGCCCTTACTTATTCCAGTGGTTTCTACCTTGCTGCAGGGAGCAGGAGGTTCATGAGGAAGGAGCGGTGTGCACATAGGCTCTGCAAGGTACCTCTGTACAGGCTTGCTGTCCAGTACTGAGTCTCCTCTTTGCACCAAGGGGTGGAGGAACACAAAGGTGCTGGCATCAGGACCTGATCAGTGTTGGGCGGGCTGACTCTTGTAATTCCACAGTTCTATTCTGGTTATTCTGACCTTCTTAGGCCATCCCACCTCATGGATACACCATGTCACCTTCCTTCAGAGGCTAGCATTTGTTTGCCATTGTTCTGATTACCAAAGTGATCGACTATCTCCCTGAAAGGAGATGAGGAACTCTGAATGCCTTGATCCCAGAAGGAGAAGAAAGAAAATGCAGGGGAGTTAAAACTTTGGTTTCAGAGCTGTTATCCCAGCTGTTTGGGAGACTACCATAGAATGGCCACAAATTTAAGGGCAGCCCTGTCTCAATATAAAAGTCAAGAGAGAGCTGGGGATGCAATTCAGTGGTAGAGGGCTTGCCTGGTGTGAGCAAGGTTCCAGGCTCCATCTCCACAGCTTCAAAAGAAGAAAGACATGTGGACAAATCACCGTGAGTGTCCTGGTGGTCCCTTTAACCCATCCCACCTGCCACATGGGGAAACTCCAACTCCGTGTATAGACCTTTGGCTCTCTGAAGGGAAGATGCATACTAATTCAGCTAAGACCGAACCTATACACATCTCTCGGCTCCCAACAAACAACTAGTAACAAAACTGAGGTCTTCGCCATCAATGGGGACCCACTCTGCAGGAGGGATAGCGAACTGGGATTGGCCCAGGTTAGCAGTGACTATCCATGGTTGCACCGGCCAGCCTAAAGGACCATCCAGAAGGCCTTACCTAAGAGATCCTAATATGGCAGCCATGGCCATAGTAGTAGTTCTCTGGCTGTTGGCATGAGGTAATGACCTGGGTGACTGTGAAGGAATCTGGGTTTGAACCTGGAGCCAAGCCAGAGGTACAGATATTGAGTGGCAGGTCCTGGCTTTTGCTGGGTGCCTCCAACCAAGAAAGGGTATGAGAGTACCCTGTAAGGGGTCACAGCAGGCCCAGAGGGCTAGAGAGGGTTTATCAGCTCACCAAAGGCAGGGTGACTAGGTGGGAATGAGGTGGCAGTGAGCTGGCAAGTGAGAAGTAAGGTACTCAGGCTAAGGACTCTGTCCCACTGTCCACCTCAGGGGTTACAAGCCACCAAGACACTGGATGATTCAGTCAAAGACAGAAATGCGATTTGGGTCAAGCCTAAGGAAAATCTGGAGACCTGACCAGTGGGGCAGAAGCCAAAATTATCATATCCTCAGAACCAGAATGGCCTCATTTCTGAGTCATGGCCTTCCATCATCCTAGGACACCTGCCCTCACACATACATTTTATGCAGGGGCAGTTTCTTATCTTCAGCCAGTTAAATAATCTAGCCCTGGAATTTTCCTGACTCTGCTCAGTGAGCTTCTACTTCTTTATTAAAACCCAGGCCAACTTGGCAGCCAAATTAAAGCAACTTCCTTCCACCCTCACCCCTCACCTCTCTTACCAAGTTGTATATTTCTAGGCCTCGCCAGCCTTGAGCATGCCGATAGAAATTTGGGCTTGTTTAAGGCCATATTCCCAATGCTGAATAAATGATAATTAGCCCAATTGGCCTGGTAACTCAGGCACAGTTCATGCTGTGGGAGCCTGGAGGCATTTCCTTATTCTTCTATAACCCAGGGGTAGGCTTTGCTCAGGGAGATGGATATTCCTGTTTGGCAAGGACAATTCCAGATTTTGATGACCAGTCACAGCCAGATTGGAATTTAGTCCAAGTCATTTATTTGTCTGTCTGTGTGCACACTGCTAAGGACTACAGGGTACCCCTGTAGCCAGCAGGGACTCCTAGTTTTATTATACAGGTTTCTTAGCCCCTTTCCCAGCCACCAGACTCTCCACATTCTCTCATATTGACTGGATTAAAGGTCTTCCCACGCCAGGCTCAACCTAACAGTTTTCCCTTAGGTGGCTCAGAGCCCCTTCTCCTTTGGGGACACCAGGGTGTGTGAGAGAGAATTGGATAATAATCTTGGTTTATGTTTGGCCTTGTGGTTCTACCGTAGGGGAGGTACGTGGATGCAATGAACCCTCAAGCCAAGAACACCCCCAGATCCTTTCTGTAGGCACAAGGGCCCAGTATGGTAAAGCAAATGCAAACCCAGAAGGCAACAGCAATTGCCCCCTCCCCCCATTTTCTTATGGGTCTCAGCCTTCTCTAACCCCAGATTCCCTGCAACTAACTCTGTTGCCTTTATCTTCTTTTTTTAAGTTTTCTTTTTATTTATGTGTGTATGTGGCTGTCTGTGTGGGTAGGTATGTGCATGTGAGTACAGGTACCCACAGAGGCCAAGGGTGGAACTGGAGTTACAGGTGATTATGAGCCACTGCCTGACGTGGATGCTAACTGTCCTCCACGGGAGCAGTGCACGCTCTTAACTGCTGAGCCACCTCTCCAAATCCCACTCCCCCCCATTTTTTCTTTTCCTATTTATTTCCTTATTTTTAGATAGACTCACAAAGCTCACACAGGCCTCAAACTCACTTTGTAGCTTGATGACCTTGAATTTATGGTTCTCTTGTTTCCATCTCCCAAGTGCTGGCATTATATATAGATGTATGTTACCAAGCCCTGCTGGTGCTAGGGCCTTGTGGATGGTAGGCAAGTACTCAGCTGTGCAGCAGGGTCCCAGTTCTCACTCAGTGGCTTTCAGTCCAAGGATGGATTGCCAACAGTATGGGTGTTTCTCAGGCTGGGATGTGCTCAGTGAGGGCTGCCCTGAGGTTAACAGTCCGTGTGAGAAGTTTGAAGGGAAATGCTCACTATGCACATCCTTCCCCTTCTCCTCAAGGGTGTTCCCTCCCCTCCCAGGTCAACATCCAGTTTCCTGCCTTTGGCCTGTGAGCAGTGGATGCCTGGTACTTACAGTGCTGGCAACTGAGTGTTGGAGTCTCTCTATGGAAGCTAAGCAAGAAGAGAGGAACTGGAAGGGTGTCCCACCCTGGTGGGGATCGCTCCAGGGGAGGAAGAGTCGGAAACCACACCAGGAAGAGGCCTGTGGGAAGAAAGCCAAGAAGGCTCTACTCCAACTGTGATTGCTCCTGACAATGACCTTTCAGAATGAATTGCCCTTTCTGGGTGGCTTTCTCTCTGTACATTGAAATGTCCTGGAAGGTGCCTCCTGCTGGAATTATCCAGGATGGTCCTCATCTGCCTTTTTCCTGGGATTCACTCCACCATACTGGGAAGGTCTATTCTTCCTGCTTGTGCTAGCCTCAAGTGAGCTCTGTGCCTCCACCCTCCCCTCTCTTTCCTGGACACGTGGTTTTATTTTTAACCTGAGTTTACTGGCAGGATCTAGAAAAGCCAGTTTGTGGCAGCTCCTGGCCCTTCTGCCTCCCTCCCCCTACCTGAAGAGTAAGTAGTTGGACAGTGCTTGGCAAGGCAGGGGGACTTGGCCAACAGGTGTGGGTAAAGGGCAACCAGCTTGGTCTTGCCAGATGGAGTACTAGAACACTCCTGCCCCCCTCCCCAACACACACACACACACACACACACACACACACACACACACACACACACACACACACACACACACACACACACACACTCCTGCTGGCTGGCCCTGGCTGCTCTAGTGGGGTGGGGTGGAATGGAATCAACAGAACCTTCTGGGCTTTTCTGATGTAACTTCCCCAGCAGAGGCTGATTGGCCCAGGGCCTCCTTGTGTCATGGGAAGTCTCTGGGCAGAGTGGCCCAATGCCCTGGTATTTCAGGCCAGCCTCTGGCACCAGGGAGGGGGCAGGCAAGGCCAGGCGACCCAAGAGACAGCAAGCATAGATGTACAGTACCGGCAGAAAAAGGGTATCAGAGTATTTTGATTTACCTTTTTAAAATTACTTATTTTTAATGATGCCTATGTATGTGTGCCTGTGTGGGAGTGTGTGCACATGAGTTCAGGTAGCCTCAGAGGCTAAAGACATGGATTCCCTTGAAGCTGGAGTTACAGGCAGCTGTGAGCCACCTGACATAGGGTCTGGGAACTGAACTAGGGTCTTTTGCAAGAGCAGCAAGATCTCATATCCACTGAAAGTTGTTTTTCCAGTCCTTACTTTTGCTTTTATCGAGGCAAGGGCTAATTCTTCTGGGGTTTTGAGACAGAGTTTCACTATGCAGCCCTCGCTGTCCTAGAACTCACTCTGGAGACCAGATAGACCTCAAACTCACAGAGATCTGCCTGCCTCTGCCTCTCAAGTACTGGAATGAAAGGCATGTACCACCACACCTGGCTGATGCTGATAGTATTCCTTTTAGGAAAGCCAAGGTTTAGAATGCAGATGAGCACAAGAATCGTCTAGGAGGAGACAAGCATGTGACCTGCTTTAATCCCCTGCACAGGGACCTCCTGAGAAAGTAGGGGCTGCATTATTAAGAAAGGAAAACTTTGAGAAGCTAACATTAATGAAAAACTGGGTTCCAACCTTAGCACCACGTAAGTGGGTGACAAGGAGCACCTCGATAATCCCAACACTCAGGGAATAGGGATAGGAAAATTAGAAAATCAAGGTCATTCTCAGCTACATAGGGAGTTCAAGACCAGCCCTATAGGTCAACTAGAGACTCCATATAAAGTCCATACACACATATAATATTTTTTAAAAAGGTAAAAGGAAAGCTGGGCCGGGCCTGCTGGGGCACATCGATAATCCTAGCAGCCAGAGGCTGGAGCAGGAGAATAATGAGTTAGTTTGAGGCTAGCCTGAGCTACATATTGAGACCTCCCCGTCTCCAAAATAAAATAAAACAAGAGGCATCTCAGGAGACTGCAGCATGAGTCTATAATAGGAAGGGAGAAGGCACAGGATCCCTCCAGGGCTGTTTGAGATTTCTTCCTACCCTTGGACCAGAGTTCAAATTCTGTCACTCCACAAAAGACAAAACTTTTGGCCAAAAGTACGCAAAGACTGTGGTCTGTTTGGTGGGTGCCCCACTGATCTAGCCCATTTCCTAGAGCTTGTTCTGAGAGTGGTTCCAGTCTTTGAGTCCTGGGGGGCAAGGCAGGGTCTGAGACGTTCTATTAATCTCCTCTAGTACAAAATGTACTCTACTCTGCTGCCTTCTGGCACACAACCAGGCCCCCGGTAGCAGACACTCTGTAAGCAGAGGCAGGCAGATCTCCGTGAGCTCAGGCTGGTCTCTATAGTGAGTTCCAGGACAGCCAGGGCTAAGTAGTGAGATTGGGTTTTAAACAACAAAATTCTCAATAAATGATAGACAGCTTACTTACCATAAGAGTTGGCAAAACTGTAAACCGTCCCTTTGGATGTGGGTCCCCTTGTAACCACAGAATTCATACCCGTGAAGTCAGTGTCCCCAAAATGTTCCTTGGCTGGAGCCCTGACTAAGTCAATTGGGTTTGGCTTCCAGGGCCAGAGAGTATGACTTAGGAAGTAAATCCTCTCTCCAAAGGGCCTCTGCTCCCTCCCTTTCCCCTTCCAAATCACATACAGAACCTGAGGTCCCCAGATAGCTTGTGGTGACAGAGTGCTGGTCCACCCAGGGTGAGACAGGGTGGCAGAAAGTGCTATAATCCAGCAAGTGAGAGAGGAAGCCCCCCCCCCCAACTCTACCACCTGATAATTGATTTTTACTAAAATTATTTGTTTATTTGCTTGTTTGTTTTGAGACAGGGTCTCACTATGTATCCTTGATTGACCTGGAACTCACTGTGTAGACAAAGTCAACCTTGAACTTATGTATAAAAATCTACCTGCCTCTGCCTCCTGAGTGCTGAAGCTAAAAACACACACCACTGTACCCTGTGCTAACATATTTTTCCTTTCTTTTTCTCTTTCTCGCTATTTCTTTCCTCTTTCTCTTCTTCTTTTTTTAGTGTTTGTTTTGTTTTGAGACAGGATCTTTCCATGTAGTTTTGGCTGCCCTGGAACTAACAATGCAGACTAGAGTAGCTTGAACTTATAAAAATCCACCTACCTCTGCCTCCCTCCCTAGTACTGGGATTAAACGTGTACACCATTACAATGGTCACCCTTTATTTTTATTTTATGTATATGAGTATTTTGCTTGTATGTGTGCATGTATGTATGCACATGCATGCAAGTTCTTGAAGAGTCCAGAGAGAGAACCCCTGGGCCTGGAGTTACAGGTTATTGTGAGCTACCATACTTGGTACTTGGAACCCAAACCCTATCCTCTGTCAAGAGCGGCAAGTGCTCTAACTTCTCAGTCATCTCTCCAGCCTTACCCCCAGTCCTAACCTAGCCCCTCTCTATCTCCCTCCCCCCAAAAAACTGGCCTGGAATTTTTATCTTGTTTCAGTGTCCTGAGTGCTAAGATTACAGGCATGCACATCATGCCTGGATTCTCTACCCACCCACAATGGGTCCTTCAGGACCCCGTGACCCACACAGATAAACACTGTAGAAAAGGCTCAAAGAGCTACCACTCGCCACTACTTTCATGTGGGTTTCTTCCCTCTCTTCCCAGGGAAAGAAAGGCACCCAGTTCTGTTCCAAAAGCATCTTCCACGGTGTTTGCTTTATAGCAAGGTCATCTGAGTTGTCTCTTCAGATGGGTGACAGTTGGATTCTCTCCCAGCTCCCAGCATCCTTCAGGTGCCGTTGTAACCAACCCCAAGGTCCCCAGTGTAGCTTCCAGATCTTTCTCTCTGGTTCGGCTGTTCCACTTTTCACTCTGTAACCCAAACCAGCTTCACCTTTGACAAGACCCGTGGCTCCTACTTTCACCTTCTTCGACAAGCCCCATCTTCTGAAAAGGGTGGCTCTGTGTACCTAACTGTGTTCTCATAGCCCCATGGCCCAACAGCCCCATGTGTTCTCATGGTTCCAGGGTGCCTAGATGGGCAATGACCATCAACTTATCTTTATTCTCCCACACTGTTGTAAGGGGACAATCTCACTTCCAAAGGCAAGATCTATAGCTTCCCCAGAGCTGATAGCAGAGCCAAAATTTGAATTCAGACACCAATCAACAGGTATTTGTTGGCTGCAACACGGCTCTTTGGTGAATATTGGAGGAAAGGAAAGGCAACATTTCGTGCAGAAGCAACTCGCTGGGCTATATGCTTGTTCAAAGGGCCACCTCTGACATCTTAGGGACTCCAGCCCTGTTCCAGTCCGTCAACAACAATGTGGAAGACCTGAGCCTGGGGACAGCAGCTGAGGGATTTGGAAGCCCCAGATCCTGACTCAGCTGGTTTCCAGTGACAAGGGCTTGTCCTGAGCTATACTGAGCAAAGAAGGAAAGGGTGGAGGCTGCTTACAACAGCCCTCTTGCCCCAGATTGCCAGAGACAGAAACAATAGGAGACCAGAAACATGCTCACCCCTACTTCTGCCTCCACAGGATGGGTAGATACTGAGGACAGGTGGGAGTCATAAGATGAGGGGCTGGTCCCCCAGGCTGACCTGGAGTGGCTGGTACTGGATTCCTGCCCTAGGGTTGGTTGGTTTTGCCTCATTCCCAGACACTGCCAGATTACAGAGATGGCCTGGAGGCCCAGCTGAGCAGGACAGGCCTGGAGCCAATGAGGCTGCCTCCTGGCAGGGGTTAACCTGTTGAAGAGGACCATGACACCTTACTGTTGCTTATCCTTTAACTCCCTATTGACTCCCTTCCTCTCTTAGTAATGCTCTCTGTCACTACCCTCTGTCCCTCTGCAACACTCTTCTACTTCCAGGACCCCACCCCCAACCCACCCAGAAGTAAGCCTGTTGTTGGCAACTCCCCAAGGAAGGATCAGCTGCCATCAGTCAGATCCAAGACAAAGTGCCTGAGGCCTAGTAGGGCTCCAGGCAGAGGTCAGGGGTTGGGGAGCTTGTGGGAGGTGGTCACATGACAGTCTGGGCTGAGACCCAGGGGCATTGAATTAATTCCTTCAGGTCCACATGGCCAGCATTCCACAGCCCCCTCTCCCAGAGCACTGACCATCATCACTTCAGGTACTGCCAGCCACTCTACTCAAACCTGTTTTGAGCTGTAGCCAGGTCTCCCTGTGCTGCTGGTGTTCCAGAACCTGAACCTAGGCCTGGAACTCAAGTGCTTGCTTCTCCATACAATCAAAACACACCAGGCTCCCTGAAAGTCTGGGTGCAGGTGAGCATAGGTTAGGGAGCCGAATTAGGGGAGGGTGTCAGGGAGGATCGATAGGCTCTTCTGGGAAGTGGAGGTATTATAGGGATGGGTTCTTTGTCTCATCTCACACCCCCTCAAGAATACTAGCCACTTCCAATCTCAAAGATTGGCCCTGGTAACAGAGACATTACATAAGACAATGTTAGTCTTATGGGTCTGAAGATTACATTAAATTTATTTCTTGGCCCATTTTCATTTAATGGTGGTGTTTTTGAGACAGGCTGTCACATAACCCAGTTGGTTTTGAACTTTCTATGGAGCTGAGGCTGAGCCTGAATTCATAACCCTCCTGCCTGCTTCTCAAGTGCTTAGAATACAAGCATGTACCACCACTCCTGACTTGCCCTATGATATGCTTTTGTTTACAATTCATTCGTTTATTTGTCTACATGTTATATATTTATTTATTGCACTGTTGGGGGTAGAATCTCAGGTCTCACACTTTCTAGGCAAGTCCTCTACCGTTAGCCCACATGCCCATCCTCATGCCCATCCTCTCCTCCCATTTCTTTCAGTCTCTAGGACTTCTCTAGGGCTATCCCCTAGACTACAATTCTGCCAGTTGCCAGGTAGTGCAGTGTGGCCTGCGGGATGTAATGGTTAGTGAGGAAGGCTACGGAACACTGCATGGGATACCTGGTCTGCTCCATGGCCTCTCCCTGGATATTCCTTCTAAAGAAGACTCAAGCTGCCACATAGAGGCTATCTTAAGAAGCTGGACCCATACAACATGTAGGTATCATGTAAGTGCGCTGGATATGAGTCAAAGACAGGCATATACATAGATACACTATAAGTGCATATGTAAATACATACAAACACATATGCACACACACAACTTGTCTAGGACTTTATAAGGAATATAAGCTAACCCTTGACATGGGGCTAGGGACCATCAATGTAGAACCCCAAATTTTGAGAGTCCAAGTCTTTATCCTGTACCATTCTCCGTATTTCGAGTGTGCACTAAGGCTCAGGGGAGCTGTAGTCTAGATCCCAGCTCCTCCAAGCACCTAGTATTTGTGAAAACATATGCATAAGACTTCAAGTTGATCTCTCCATGGAGAACTGGAAATGTGGAATAAAAAGAGAATGGCCAATATTATTTACTTAGTAGCTTTCTGTATATTCTCTCTGTGTGTGTGTGTGTGTCTTTTGAGGCAGGGTTTCTCTATGTAGTCCTGGCTGACCTGGAACTCACTATGTAGATCATGCAGACTTCAAACTCATGGAGATCTGCCTACCTCTTCCTCCAAGTGGTGAATTTTGTTTATTGTTTGAGACAGGGTCCCTCTGTGATAAAAGTCACCTTACAGAGTGGGCTGACCTTGAACTCAGAAATTTGCCTGCCTCTGTATTCAAAGTGCCAGGATTAGAGGCCTGTGCCACCATAGCTGGCTTTATCCAAGTGTTTTGCCTGCGTGTTTGTATGTGCACCATGTGCATTCCCAAGGGATCCAGAAGAAGGTGTCAGGTTCCCTGAAACCTGAGTTAGTTGTAAGTCACTGGGCAGGTGCTAAGAACAGAACTCAGGTCTTCTGGAAGAATAATAAGTGCTCTTAACCATTGAGCAATGCTATAATGCTTTCTTAGAAATTAAAACACTTGGGCAGGCCAGTGGTGGTGCACACCTCTAATCTCAGCACTGAAGAGGCAGGTATTTCTCTCTGAGTTTAAGGCCAGCCTGGTCTGTAGAGTAAGTTCCAGGGCATGCAGGAAGGTCTACACAGAGAAACCCTGTCTTGAAAATCAAAACAAAACAAAGTAATCAAACAATACCCCACCCTCATCCCCACCCCAACCCCTGCCCCGGACATCCCATCCCTTGCCCCCTACTCCCCCCACTCTGACAAAATTTTTTTTCATTTTATCTTTTTTGATTCTAGCTTTTAGGTATCCCAAGATTGTTTTAAATTCCAGGGATAGACAAAGATAATCTTGAACATTAAATTTATTTATTTATTTACTTATTTATTTATTTGTTTGTTTGTTTGTTTGTTTATTTTTTGAGATAATGTTTCTCTGAGTAGCCCTGGCTGTCCTGGAACTTGTTCTGTGGACCAGGCTGGTCTTTAGCTCACAGAGATCTACCTGTCTCTGCCTCCCAAGTGCTGGGATTACAGGTGTGCACCACCAACATCTTGCTGACCTTGAATTTCTAAACCACCTCTACTTCGTATGTGCTTAGATTACAGGCAGTCAGCAGCCAACTGACTTCATGGAAGCACCCAGAGCCTCTTCCATGCTGGGCAAAAGCTTTTCTAACTGAACTACATACCCCCTTCCCATGTCTCTAAAAGCCCAAGCTGGCCACTAAAGTGCTATATATAGCAAAGGGGGACTTGAACTCCTGATCTTCCTGCTTCTACTTCCCAAATTCTGATTACAGGTATGTGCCACCATGTCCAGTCTCAAGTGCCCTTTCTAAGCAATCTATTAAAACGGGGAAAGGAGCTGAGCAGTAGTGGCCCACACTTGTAATCCCAGCATGAGGAAAGCAGAAGCAGGCAGATCTCTGTGAGTTCAGGGCCAGCCTGGTCTACAAAAATTACAGGATAGACAGGACTGTTACACCTGTCTCGAGGGGAAAAAAAAAAAAAAAAAAAAAAAAAAGATGGAAAAATAGATTCGTTGCTACAAAACCAAGGCCTGAAGTGGGTAAGGCCAACCAGAGCCACAGGATCAGCTGGGAGGCTGAGACATGTTTCCCTAAACTTAAGACCCGCAATGAGCAGCTTTTGTGGAAAGATAAGCTTTCCCAGGTCCCCTATGATCAGAATAGACCGGTCTGCTGTTTGATGCATTTCTGGGGCTCACTAAAGGGTCAGGAAGACCAAATAAGGCCCAAGAATAAATGGGTCAATTTCTCCCTCAAACAAGTGAAAATGGCAGAGAATTTAATATCAGTGGAGTTGATGCTCCTCACAGGAGCAGTAGACATTAGAATTGAGAAGCACCATCAGTTCCCGGCCCCGCTCTCTGTTTCTTTAAAGCCAACACCAAAGTGGGCTCGCCCTCTAAGATGGAAGTGGCAATCAATGATGGGAAACTCCAGAAGGACGACACTGCTTCAGGATCCTGATAGAATCATGCAGGGACATTGGGTCCCCTCCAGTCTTTCTGAAGCTGGCTCTCTATCACTGTGAGGTTCACACTGAAACCCTGGAAGAAGACAGTGGGAATGTTTGGAGCTCAGAGCCTTGCTTTCCTGAGGCTTGGAGGTCAGAAGTAAGAGGTGGTTTGTGCAGAACAACCTTGGGTTTGACTAAGATCTAGGCCAACCTGGGCTTGAACTTGAGTATTCAATCTTTCTGAGTTCAGTTGACCTTAGTATAAAATGGAAGGACACATCTTCCTCTTAGGCTGGCCTGAAGCTTGGAGACTCTGTGTGCTTCTCTATGTGACACCTGGTTTTCATCTTTTAGTCCCCTCCCTGCAGTGGGAGAATCAGTCAGGCAAAGAGCAGAGAAAACCCCAAGCTTGGGAGAATAAGAAAAATTAAGAATAATAAGAAAACCCCTGTGTTTCTCCTTCTTTCTTACACATCTAGATGGATGTTCCCAGTTGGTTCTGCTGTCCACTGTCTGTCTTCCATCCTCCAGAAGTTTCCAATTAGCAAATGGGGAGGAGGTGTGAAGGTCCAGAGTTGAAAGGTTAAAAAAAGACTTCACAATTCAAACGTTTATAGTCAGAAACCTAGAGACATTGCTAAGGTGTGGCCAAGTAAGGGGACTGTCTCCCTCTGTCCACCACATCATCATTCCTTGTGGTTGACAGCTAGCTCCAAAAGCCAAGTTGTCTTAAGAATTTTTTGTTTTCGGTGTCTACTAACACTTTCCAAATAGGATTCTAGTCTAGACTCTGTTACTGTGTGATCAAAGGCAAGTTTTATCACTTCTCTGTACATTGAGGTCCTCGTGTTAATAAGCTTGATAATGCACTGGCCTGAGTTCTAAACTCAAGTTTCATAGATGGGCTGTAGATGTTCCTAAACCCCTTTATACAGTCATCCTGGGCATGATCTTCTTTAATACCAGCACTCGGGAGGCAGACAGGCTAAACTCTGTGAATTCGAGGCCAGCCTGGTACACATAGCAAATTCCAAGCCAGCTGAGGCTACATACTGAGGCCTTGTCACTAAAAAAACAAAAAACAAAAACAAAAAAAGTTCAGGTCATCCTAATCAACTTGGTGAGACCATATCTCAAGATAAAAAGTAAAAGGGGGCTAAAGATATGGCTCTGGGGTAGAGTACAGGCCTAGCATGGGTGAAGCTAGGGTTCAATCCCCAATGCAGCCCAATAAACAAACAATTTCACTAAGCCTTAAGGGCCATTCCCATCTCTAACTCCCTATACTTGGTGGAGTTTAGGAGAAAACAAAAGTGAATTTCAGAAAGCTAAGTGCAGTCCCACAACCCAAATACCCAGAGGCAGAGTCCCGAGGAGGATTAAAAATTTAAAGCTAGCGTTGGCTACATAGCGTTTTTTCAGCTTAGTCTGGGCTACCTGAGATGCTCTCAAATATTCAAATAGTGAATCTCAATCTCAATACTCTCTCTCTCTCTTTTTTAATCATCAGTCTCAGGATACAAGGGAGAATGTACCTATGATATCTGGAGCTTTAATATTAACAATTTGAAACTATGAGCTCTTCTGCAGACAGTGACCAAGATGTCACCCATCTGCCTGTTGTTAAATTCCCATTGCCCTCCCCCTTCACTTAAAGAATCCTTAAGACTGTATTAGACCACAGGTAAAGGCATATAAATAGTAGAATATAGACTGTAAAATGTTGGCCACTACCTATGATTTTGGGAGCAAATTGAGAAGGATGGGAAACTCCCAAGTAACATGGGAATAAATGCTTGGAGTCAGTCAGCCAAACACTTGGCTGTGAGTTTCTGAAAAACATAATAACCCTCAGGGCCAAAGAAGGAAAATCTTACTACATGTCCAGTGTGGACCACTTCAGGGATGGGAGGATCTGCCTGAGAACCGAATCAAGACTAGTTGCAGCAACCACACTAGCTGCCAAAACAAGTCTAGCAAAGAGAAGTCTTATCACCCTCTTTCCCCCTAAATAGACAGAGCCACCACTTAACAAGCGGCCCTTGGCTACAGTAAACTTAAATTAACTCACCAGTTCCTTTCTGATTTACTTCCAGCCAGAGTTCTGCCCTAACCTCAGAGCGCTCCCTCTAGCTCCCCGGCTGGAGTCGAGTCAGGCTTCCTTAAGTGAAACCAAACCAGCCTCCTTTGCTGGATGCTTCATTACTACAGCTGCTGCTTCTCCTAATAATAGCACCCAGAAAGACAGGGAGAAAACGACACTGTTCTCAGCTCTTAATGACAGGCCTTCTTGCCCGTATGTACTAGTAATCAAGGACCTTGTAATCCTAAAAGTTCCTGAGCATAATACCAAAGCACTGAAGAGACATCGGCAGGCAGACCATATGTGCGCACGCAGATAACAGGACCCACTCTACTCACAACGTCCACACCAGGCCAGGCAATCCTCGTACCTAAGTCCACGAGTGGGCCTTTTCCCCTTAGGCTCACCCATTTCAAGAGCATATGCATTTGGTGTGGGGGTTGGGAGCACCTTGAAGAAATCTTCCAGGGAAAGCTTGCTCCGGTTTTATTAATGAGTCTGGCAGAAAAGCTGTCCAGACCTTTAAGCGATTGGTCGCTGGTCCATGATGGGTTTTAGAATTGACTCTTCCTACAGTCTACTATGCATTATCAACCCCAAGTTAATTACCCTGCGGATGAAAATAGGTTCCGTGACTCATAAGCACCAATACAACACTTGGCAACAGATGAAAAGGCAGGGTACATTTGCAGGAAGCTGACAGCAATGGATATCTATTTTTATGAAGGGAGATTCTTAGAGGTGAGCCAGGCTCCTCCCATATATCATGCTGTAGATCCATCAATAGCACCATGGATCCCCACTCCCAAACATACACATCCACACAGGCACTCCGGGTTCTAGTTTCCACTTCAATATGGTAAGCAAACCTGGAACAGAAACCCAAAGGGTATGATTAATAGAAAGTCCTAACACCAACCAAACCTCCGTATCGGTCGACGTTCAGGACCACCCCATGATGCTTTCCCAGACTTAACTGCACCTATTGCCACCTCTCCATCCTCCTGCTCATTCTTAGGGTCAGGCAGGGTATCATTTCCTCCAACACGGGCAGGCAGTCAGATCTGCTCAGGGAGTGGCTAAGAATTCATTTCAGTTCAGATCACCACTGTTTTGCTTCCTTTCTCCTGTTTTCTAGTCCTCTGTTGTCTCCAGGAAAAGGACAAGGTTCAAACCAGGGCTATTTGCCTTGTTCAAGAGAGATGAAAGGCTTGTCTGGTGTCTGCTGGGGAGTTCTCTACTTCTCCACCCACCAGAACCTCACAAATGCCCACAACAAAGCTGATTAGTAGTTGAGTATCTTTGCCAGTAAAATGGATTCCATTAGCTGCCTGAATAACCTTTGCTTTTCTTCCCTGCACCTCATCCCCAGATGCTCTGATCAGCTGTGTCCTGACTTAGGAAACACTCATTAAAGGGTAGGATATAATGAATGAGGTGAGAACGGCTTGCTTTGCAATCAACATGCATTTGCCTCCCAGATGCTTACACCTTCCCTGCCCCCACCCAGCTAGACACTTTTTAATTTTAAAGAAAGGGTTTATTTCAGCTTATAGTTCCAGAGGGCTAGAGTCCATCAAGGCAGATTAAAAATGCTAACAGTCAAGAAAGGCATACTTGGCTAGAAGACCAGGAAGCCAGCTGATCACATTTTTCATCTACAAACAGCGAGAAAAGCTTAGCTATACACTTTTTTCTTTTTTAAAGTGTTCAAGGACAGTAAATTTTACCCTGGGTGTAGTGAGAGAACACCCTAACATTTCTTTATTCTAAATTTCCCTCTGTCCCCGCTTGTTAAGCCACAGCAACACTGGGTATCAGAGTATACGCACTGCCCCAGGAAAGACACCAAAAAGCATCCCCTGATGATGGTTTTTGCACCTGGGTCCCATATTGGGGGAGGGGGTATTAATGATGCTCAGAGTAAACAGAAATTGCTTAGTCAGCAACTGTAGATTACAGGGGAGGTAAAATGTAAACAGCCTGGTACCCAGGGGGCAGGGCAGCCAGTTCTGAGAGCCTTCAAAGGAACCAGGATTCCTGGTTCCAGGTAGGAGGTAACAGTTGTCCCCCTGGTTGGAGTAGAGTGCCCTAGAAAGACAAACTTGCTGACTCGGCAGAATTAATATCAATTGAATTTATTACAAGTTACTAAGCTCCAAGGCACATTACAGTGTTCTGTTAACTACAGAAATGTATAAAGGACAAACAGAGCAAGTTCTCCATGTCTAGCTTTTCGCTCTACTGTTCAAAAGCATCCGTGCATCAATAAAGCCAAAACAAAACGACACGTGAAGACCAACACGTCCAGGTCAGTAGAAACAAACCAAAACATTTTCCCCTCACAAACTTGCAACAAAAAACGCCCGTCCCCTCCCAACACCCCCCTTACCATTTTGCAAACAAAACAGGAAAACAGAACAGAACAGAACAAAATTAAGTGAAGACTTCAACACTTGGGGCTGTTTAGAGAGAAGCTTTCACCATTTTATAGCATCAATTTTTTTTTCTTTTTTCTTTTTTTTTCTTTTTTTTCTTTTTTTTTAGGCAGCAACACTGGCCTTGGCAAAACAATAAATCTTTTTCTTTTGTGTTTTTCCTTTCAGAGTGCATAACATTTACAAAAATACACACCAGCAGCAGTCGTTGCTAAGGGCTGTTAATGCTGTACCTAGGCAAACATTCTGCCACCAAATAAATGCTAACGAATATGATGCAAATGACCCAATCAATATTATACTGCTTAACACAACCAGCTTATCCTTCAAATGAAGAAGTTACATACCTGTTTCAAAATATAGAAACATACGACGAAAATAATGTCTATACATAAGACTAACTTTTTGCAGTTATATTCACAATTCTACATCTTGGTGGGAAGGGAAATGGAAGCAGGTGGGGGGAAGGGCCCTCTACACTGAAGAGGAGGTGGTCTAGGGCAAGAGGTCTCTGCCCTGGGGTTCAAGGGTCTCTCTCTTTTTTCACTTTAACATCCCCAGCTAAGATAGTTGCGATTTCGCCCTGCATGAAGGCCCAAGGTACATTAGACCCGACCAGGGGGCATTTCTCTCCGCTGGGGCAATACACCTCACCTGTAGCACCCTGGGCTTTGATACTCTCTCTAGAACAAGGGAAACAAAATTTGTGGCTAGGGACGGACGGGCACTGAACGAAATGAGTGTCCTCCAAACGTTCGTGGCAAATGGTACAGCAGAGGGGTCCGCTGTTGGCCATAGGGGAATCCGGAATGTTTTGGGGGTGCACTTGGTCCATGCCCGGGTGGGCGTTAGGCGGCGGGGGCGCCACCTGTAAATTCAGGTCCCCATTGCGTGATGCCAGGCGACGCTGCCCCGGCACAGAGGCGGGCGACACCGGGCTGCTGCTGTTTCGCCTAGCAGATGCAGTGGTCGAGTGCACTGAACTGCCGTCCTTGGGCGAATGAGCGGTACCCAGAGTGTCTGCCACTGACATGAGCGCGGCCATGGGGGATGGACCGTTCTGGGGGGCTGACTCCGGTGGGGTGGTCCGATTGGAATGAGGTCCCAGAGGTGGAGGGGGTGGGGGAGGTCCCCCTGTTGCGTGCCCTGGCGCCGCAAAGCCCCCCGCGGACATAGTGAGCTTCAGCGCCTCGCTCTGGTTTGCCATCCACTGTTGCCTCTGCTGCTCCTCGCCGAACTTCAGTGCGCCTTCAGCTGAGTCCGGAGGCTCCGGAGATGCCTTCCTTTTGCGCAGGCTGGCGGCTGCACCCCGGCCCGTGGGCGCCGTTGGTGGCAAGGCTCCAGTTCCTGGAGGTGCACTGGGGGCGCGGCTGAGACTCACCAGCGCTGTGGGTAGCATCGGACAGCTGGCATCTAAGTAGGGCTGGGGCAGCATGTCCGCGCCGGGCACGCCCTCCTTGAAGAAGCGCACAGCCTCGGGCAGTAGGTCCCCAAGTAGGCGCCAATCGCCCGAGCCATGCTTCTTCTCGTACTCCAGGTACTTGAAGCCAGAGGACAGTCCCCGGCCAAAGTCTTTCATGCAATCCTGGTACATCTGTTTGGCCACTCCGGACGCGCTGGAGTACACGTTGCCAGAGCCCGTAGGATACTCAATGAACAGCTTTAGCTCATAGTCCATGCCGGGCTTGGAGACGGCGTCGAAGGCAAAGACTCGACCCAGCAGCGAGTGGTCCTTCTTGAAGCGCACCTCGTAGGGCGTGCAGCCAGCCAGCGTGAGCAGCGTGTCGCGGACCATCTTGGGCTTGTTGGCCCACTCCTCCGCGCGGTTGCGAAGGCTCTCGCTCAGCTCGGCCAAGGCCTCAGCGTTGCGCTGCTTCTCCTTCAGCTCACGCTCCTGATCGGTACTCGACACAGAACCAGGCCTCTTGCCACCAGCACCCACGCCCACCTCTGCCACCGTCGACGAGGTCGAAGATGGAGTGGAGGATACAGTTGCCGACACACCCGGAGCAGCCCCGAGACAGGCAGGCCCCCCGGGAGCACCGGGAGGCGCTGGAGTCGGGGGCCCTCGGCTGCCTCCCAAGCCGTGGGGCGGAGGCGGAGGCAGCACCGCGGCGCTGGCTGGGCCGTTAAGCAGCGTCTGCGGCAATAGGTTTGGGGGCACCGTGAGTTGGGGTCCCCCGCCACCCCCTGGATTGGGCAGCCCGGTCACCAGCCCACTATGTGTCCCACGCCGAGAAGCCACCGATGTTGCTGCCGAGGACGAGTTGGGGCTCTGGCGGTTCAGCTCCGGGGGACCCTCCTCTGGTGACGGCTTAGGGAAGCCGTTAGGACCTCCCAGGCCGTTGGGCAGCCGGGCGGCGTGGCTGCTGCTCCCCAGACTCACCGGGGGCGGCGGATACTCGAATCGGCTGCGTTGTTCCACGGCGGCGGCGGCGGCAGCAGCAGCGGCAGCCGCTGCGCTCAGGCCGTAGCGTTCCAGGCCGGACGGGGCGGCCAACACCGCAGGCTTGGTGGAACCATCGACGTGGTTGAGCTGCTGCTGCTGTTGCTGCTGCTGTTGCTGCTGTTGTTGCGCGGCGGCAGCTGCCGCCGCCGCTTCTTTGGCGGACAAGGCCACTGTCTTGACCCCGACGGGCGGCGGCGGCCCGGGGGAGCGGCCGTCTTGGAAGCAGCCGTGCGCCCGTTTCAGCTGGCGTGCGGTCTCGATCACGAATTCTATGCGGTCGGCGCCTTCGTAATTGACGCAACCACGGCATACGGGTTCGGAGAAGTCCCAGATCATGGCCCAGGGCATGCGAGGCAGGTCGCACAGGTAGCAAGACTGTCTTCGGGACGAGGACACCTGCGCCGCCGACATGGTGCCAGCCTCGGGGAAGGTAGGCCCCCGCCCGGGCTGTCTCTGTGGCGCCTTCTCCACCCGGAGGACTGGCTGGCTGGAGGAGTCCGGCTGCGGGGGAGGGGGACGGGGGGGCGAGAAAGTTCTGCCCCGGGGGCTCGAAGGAGAATGAGTCTCCACTGCGGGCGCAGCGCCTCTCCGTGGGGGCTCCACCGCCCGGGCGGTCGACTGGTTCTGCAAGCTCCTCGCCCCCACCTCCTACTGCGGCTGTCTCGCCCGAAGAAGAGCACCAGGAGCCTTCTTCCAGGTGCAGCGGATCAGGGCTGGAAGCTTCGGGCCTGGGGGGAGGGGACTAGGGTGTTCGGGGCCGGCCTCCAGTGGCCTCTCGGTCCCCCTCCCCGGATTGATTGAAGCGTGAAAGCGCGAAGGGGGTCCCCCTACGATCTGAGTCCTCTCTACGCCAGGCGCCCCGGGAGAGGGTTAGAGGGTTGTGCCACCCGGTGCCTAGGTCCAATCTCGCTGAAGTCGCTGATTTCCCGGGAGGGCCGGGGGAGGAGGTGGCCGCCAAGAGGAGTTTCCCCTTCGCAGCGTTGGCCGTTGCGCTGGCGGCGCCTGGGTTTGCACGCCGGAGGGAGCAGCCGCGGCCACCGTTTCCACGACACACGAGAGCAGAGGAGAGGAGCGCACGCACGCACGCAAGCTCCCACCGCCCCCTTGGCCAGCTCTCGGGCCACAGAGGCTGGCGGCGCTCACGTTGGCTGCAGGGCGCTCGCTGGGCGCCTCCACCCGGGTCGCATCCCTTCCCGTTCGCGATCGCCTGGAATGTGGGGTTGTGATTGTTACTCTACGTTCCGGAGGCGCGTCTCAGCGCTCCTGCTCGGGCTGCGGCTCGCGCTGTCCCCGGCTTGGCCGCGCGGGATGCCGCCCGGGCGGAGCGCTGACGTCACCGCCATGCTCTGCACCAGTCCCCCAACCCCCCCTTTACACTTCCTCTGTGGAGCCCACTTGTTGCTCGCAAAAGGCGCATGCGCGGCAGGATGCCCAGATTCCTCCCTGTCGGCCCCTCCTCCGCGCCTCCGCCCTCCTGTCCCTCCCCCCCCCCCATCCCTCGGTCGTGTGTGTACCACAGCTGAGGCCCTGCGAGCTAATGCTGCAAGTCCTGGGCGCGCGCCTGCGTGAGTGTGTGTGTGTGTGTGTCTGTGTGTGTCTGTGTGTCTGTGTGTGTGTGTGTGTCTGTGTGTGTCTGTGTGTGTGTCTGTGTGAGACAAACGATGACCTTTCCTTTTCCTGCCTGGCTTTCCCAAGTTTAAAAAAAAAAAAAAAAAATTTAGAGCCAGGAGTGTTGTTTTCGATTCCCGTTTCCCACCCCACCAGACTCTAGGCAATAAAATCAAATGCCCTGTTTGACGACTTTCACTCTAAATTTCATATAAGTGATTGCCTATTTCATACGCGATGAACTCTGTCCCACATTAATGTTAAATTCCTGACTACAAGTGGTGGCCAAACACCTGCACAATTAGCTCTTCTCCAATCTTCCAGAAATGACCTTTTAGATTTGCTTTTGCGACCTGTCCTGGGAATCAATCGGAGTTGAGAGGATGGCAATAAATGAGCCACCCCTCCTTCTCTTTGGCCAAACTCTATGAAGATTTTGGCTATGACCAATGAGCACTCTGAGGCCTTTAAGGGAAAAGTCAACTGGCTGCATACAACTGCAGCTAACGCAGGGAATGAGGAATGAGGAATTTGCCAAACAGGTGAGTGATTTTTTTTTTCTGGGTTTCATAAAAGGGAGCAGCATTTAATAATACTGATAGCTAGAGCTGGGGACCGTGGCTCAGCGAGGGAGCGTTTGTTCAGGATGACCGAAGCTCCGAACTCAATCCTTAGACCCATAAATAAATAAAGCATAGACAGTTTTGAAAGTTCTTTCTTCGTGCTGTGATTTAATTCCACACTGCCCCAATAAGCTCTTGGAGGTCATGGTTTCTTCTCCCCTGTAAGATCACTGCTCACCATTATTGCTCATTGTAGAAACAGATAGGGTTGTTCTTAGCCCTTGCCAGAGCATTTCAACTGGTTCTTCTATTTATTAGGTTTGCTTTTTTCTTATGTAAATTAACATAATCCCTGTGGAAAGCTGGTGGAGGGGAGGAGATTTGGTAGGTCTGATTCTGCCTACAGGGTTGCAATTTCCTCACTATTACTACTGACTTTGTAACCTTGAGCTCTATTTATATAATCTGTTTTTCTTCTGCAGAATGGAATTATCTCCCCCAGCTTGATGGGTTGTTGAAGATTTCAATTTGTTTCTTGTCATCCTGACAAGTGACTCTGAGATTGGCAATGGGGATAGGTACTAGGTAGTGGTGGCTTTGCATCAACCTTAATATTACTTTAATAATATATTGTATTTCATTTTTAATGTAGAGACATAACATGAAGCATTATTTACATTACTAAAGCCTTAATGTTTTGTTTTGTTTTGTTTTACAAAGTATATTCTATTCCATTTTACAAACTAGGAAAATAAAGAGGTTGCAATAACTTGTCTACAGCTACTACAGCTGGCTTGGGATCTAGATCTAGTAAATTTTATTTGAGAGGTGGTACACACAAACTAAGGCTCCCAGGGATGGTATAGGGTGTTCACATTTTCTAATAGCACCCCATTTTTTGTTAAATACAACTTGTATATAAAGCACTATGCAAATGCACCTTCCTAATGAGCCCCTTAGCACTCCTTCCAGAATGTCCTACTGAATTCTTTCACATAGAGAAGCTGTGCAGGTATCATTGCTGAAGACTTGCTGCATAAATGCACCACACAGTAAGGACAGTACATTATTGCATTCACAGGAAACTGCCAGTGTTGGATACTTGTATCAATAATGATATTGAAACTGGTACTGGCTTCCCTGTGAAAGTATTAAAGTGCATAAGGCATTATGATCATTATTTATGATAACTGTTACAGTCAGTTGAAGTGACAAGAAATACTTTTATTTTGACAGTTGATCTCCAGAAGCTGGTCAGCATTTCCAGGCATCTAGATCTTCCTTCTCCATCCCAAGTGCAAAAGAAAGTAGAGCTTGTACAGATAAGGAGAATGGAGGAAGAGCCTGCCCATAGGGAGCCTCTCTTTCATCTCAGAGCAATCCAGTTTCTGGTTTTGCAAAAAAACCCAGTGGGCTCACTGTGTGCTGTAGGGCAATAATAAACTGCCTGGCTGGCTGGTTTGGAGCAGGGTCTTCCTTAGAGCCTCTCTGGGAGGCTCACCCTTCCCCACCTTTTGGCTAGAGCTTTTATCCACAGCTACCCTTGAGTGAGTCAAAACTCAGGGCTCAACAAACTGACTAGCCTGGAGCTTCTGAACTTTGTCTTGGCTGGATGACCCATTTCTTACATTATTTTATTTTTCTCTTTATTAAACCCAAAATATACCGGGTTGTTTTGGCACACACCTTTAATTTTAGTACTGGGATGCAGAGGCAGGTAGATCCCTGAGTTTAAGGCCAGCCTGGTCTACGTAGTGGGACAACCGTGGCTGTTACACAGAGAAACCCTGTCTTGAAAAACCAAACAACCAAAGAAAAAACCAAAAATACTTTAGAAATAGCAGCATAGCCACAACCCTCGAGCCAGGCAGGTAGAGAAAGTTGAGTTCCATGTCACAATATTATGTTTGGTATACCATCTCCTTGTCACTTTTACTAAAAGACACAGACACAGGGTATCTCAGAACATAGTGAGCTGGACATCAGTATGCATTTAAATAGAATTCCATTACTCAATCTCATAATCCTTTTATTTAAAAATCACATCTCTCCATATCCCCTCAAAAAAGAATACCATCATTCTTGGTGACACATTGCTTCCTATCTGCTTGTCTCAGGTTAGGAAGGTGAGAACTCCAATGTTTGGAGATACATTCCTCTTCTCCTGCAGTAATGCTGTGATCTCTTGGGAAGAACTGATCAAGGGAGGTAAGAAGTGAGCAGATAAAGTACTCTGGTGCTGTGTTCTGGGGTGCACCTCCTTCAGAGACTAGAAAGAGCAAGTAGGAAAATGTGAACCCTAACTCCACAAAGCGAAGTCTCCTCTTAATAGCTGTCTTTCTTAATAGCTAGCCATTTGAGATAGTATCTTCAGAGAAAGAACACTGTTCTAGACTGGAGCTAAAGGTCAGCTTTCCACTTGGTCTTTCCTGAGCAACACTGCCCAGTGTTAGGGGTGTGAAGGTTGCCAGGATCTTAGGCACTTCTGTGCATCTCGGTGACTGCTGCCCGCCGTCCACAGCCCCCACAGTTTGGAACCGAAATGGAACGGGGGGGGGGGTGCAGGGGTGCTCTTGGCCTGCTGGCTCTCCAGGCCGAGGCTGAACCTCGCTTCACCCCGCTGCAACGCGCGCCGCCAAGTGCTCCGCAGAGAGAAAAGCCTTTTTTGGTAACACACAGCCTGGCAGTGAGCAGGGCCCTGTTCTTTGGCCTGCGGGAGCCGATTAAGAGTAGATGAAAACAAATGTGTGGGTTGGGCCCTTCTTTGGCCTTGTGGAGGCCTGGCATCGCCTTGCACCAGGAACCCCAGGGGCGCGGCCGGTTACTGAGCCTTGCAGACCCGAGTAAAGGGACTGTGGGGGCTGGAACCTGTTGGGTGATTTACACATTTACTCCCCGGTCGGATCCGTGGCGGAAGTATTTGCCTTTCCCTAAAGGATTAATCCTGGTATTTAAAAAAAAAAAAAAAAAAAAAAGTATTGAGTTAGGCCAGGGCATAGGGTTACACAAGAGCCACTAGAGCATGAAATCCTAGGAACAACGTGATTCGCCTAGAAGCTCTGGGGAGCTGAACCTACACCGCCCGCCAAGACCTGCTCAGCCTCGGGCGCACGGGCAAGGCGGGCACTCTGAGCGAAACTGGGGAGAAGGAAAGGGAGGGCTGGCATAGTGGTTGGAGTTGGCGCAGAGGCAGAAAGAACGATCCAGTCTCTGGCTGTTTTCTTCCTGGAGGGGCGGAGATCAGGGAGGGGAAGAAAGGCGTTGGAGTGGGGGTAGTCGAGTCTAGTTCCTGCCTCCCGGCATCCTCTTCTTGCCAGCGTGCCAGAGAATGGGGGAGCCCAGCACTGCCCTTAGCAATAGCTGGTATGTTTTTTACCCCTCCCCCAAAAAGCCTGGAATGAGCTGTCCAGGAAAACGGGCCTAGAGGAAAAGGGGGTGTAAGATCCAGATAAGGGATTCAGTTGGGACAAATACTCAAACCCTCAACAAGGGAGCTGGAGTGTAAGGAAGGCTTGGAGTGGGCGGGGACGTCGTCGAGGTGGCGCTGGTGGCCGTGAAGATCACAGATGTGCCTATCTGTACTACTCTCTTGGATGAGCCTGGGCCTCAAAAGGAGGTTCCCTCCAGTATACAATAATCGGGATTTCCACAGTCAGCCTCTGAGACCCATTGCCTCGGGCACTTTACAGCTAGGGCAGCCAGGGGTGTGGTCACAGCAGGAAGCTCCTCCCAGTTCACACCATTCCTGGGTCAAGGTTGGTACAGGGCAGCGGTCGCTTCTTGCCTTGATTTGGGTCCTTGTGCCAGGACTTCAAATATCTTGACTTGCCTGTGCTGAGTAGTTCAACCTGTAACTCAGGAGAGAGAGGAAAAGGGGTGTATTGAGTACGTATTTATATTATTCTGGTCTTACTGGACTTGGCTGACCTTGAGCAAATCATTTGCCCTTCAGTTTTTGAGTCAAACTGAAATAATTACTCCACGTCCTTTGCCTGCTTCACTGGTCTGTGTGAATGACAACACATTATAATATGTTTAATAAAATGTAAGAGATTATTAACAATAACCGATATTTGTCAAGGGCTCCAAAGTGAATTTCCAGACATTATCTCACCAAGCCTCACACAAAGCCTGTGAGGTAGGTGTTACTTTCATCAACCTTTTGTGCAGGTGAGGAAAACTGAGCCAAAGGTGATCCAGAGTTAGAAAAAAACAAACAAGCAAAAAGGTTTCGTGTGCAGTAGACCTGGCATTCACTTTCACCCTAAGGGCTGCTAGCCCTTTCGGGGGTTCTAAGAAACCGAAACAAGAAGGTAAAACCGGGTGCCCACAGGAATTTACAGGTTAACACCACAACTGTTCCAGGAGGCTACACAGTTGTGTATAAATCAGCACCAGTTGTTTTGGAGTTAAAAATCAATCACTATGGAGCTTTGAGTAAAACTGAGTAGCTACTGTTTCACGGCAATCCCCAAAGACCTTTCTTTTGCTTCTTTTGTTTTCTGTGCCTGGCCCCAGGTACAAGTAATAGAAGAAAATCTGAAGGACTAGTCCTTGCTGAGAGGATGAGGAAACTTCTCTGGGTGCCCTCAAGACATTTTAAAAAAAGGACACATCTGGAACTAAAGAATGTAGCTGAGTGGTGAAGCCCTGTCTAGCACATGCAAGGCCCTGAGTTAGATCCCCAGCGCTCAAATCAAGAGATTGAAGAAGAGCCCAGTGAACCATGTAGGGGGAGGAGGAGTGTGGATTTTTATAGTGTAAAAGGCCTCTTTCTAGACCTGGAAGTTATATCCCATAAGTAACATCCCTTTGTTCTTACCTAAGTGATCTGAAACTTGACTGGCTGCCCCATGGCCTGGAGGGTTTCAGCATGTTAGCCCCAAGTCCTTTATTCAGTTATTCAGTGATTTACCTAGAGAGCACTCTCCTGCCCCTAGCTGAGGGATAGAACCTAGGGCCTGGAGCATTGTAAGCTTTGCTCTATGTCCAAGCTTTGTCTCTAGCCCCCTTTCTGTTTTTACACTGGGTCCTAAAGAAGCTGTCCAGCCTGGCCTTGAACTTATTTTGTAGCCCAGACTTGTGGTCCTTTTACCGCAGCTTCCACAATGGCTGTGGACCGATTGGGACTGGTTCTTAGCACTTTCTGTCTCGGTACTGGGAATCTAAAGATGAAATAAGCCAGAATGGGTCCAGCCCAGAATGGAGAACCTTCCATTTTCTCCTAGGTGCCCTACTTTCCTGATGCAGTGAGCCCCTGAAGCCTTAAGAGGCAGCAATGCTGTTCAAGACGCCCTGCAGCAATCTGTTTATTCTCTTGAGCTTTGGTTTCTCAACTGTCAAATGTCCATCTTAAATCATGTTTTTCCTCCAGAGCCTCCCTGTGAGATCCTGTCCACCATGCTGAGGCTTGGAGGGCTGTTAAAAGAGGCCAGTCTTGACCCAGATCTCTTCCAGCACTGAACCCTTCCAGGTGAAAGAGGAAAACCTGGCCTGATGCTACACCCAGTTCCCGCTCTTTGTCTTGTCCTTCGGAAGATTTCCCCTGGGTGACCATTTTAGCACCTCTGTGTTGGTGTGACAGACAGAATAAGCAAGGACTGCCTCTCAGCCTAGGAGCAAGACAATAGCACAGTTGGACCTTTCCTTCTGAGCTCTCCTAAAGAGACAAGGTTTTCCCTCCCCAATTACTGGTGTGTGTGTGTGTGTGTGTGTGTGTGTGTGTGTGTGTGTGTGTGTGTGTGTGTGTGTGTGGTGTCCAGGAAGACTCCAAGCTGTTAAAGATTTATTTGCTGGTTTTTTTTTTTTTTTTTTTTTTTTTTTTTTTCCAATTTGGAAAGAAAGAGGCAATGACCCCTCTTTAGAAAACAAAACTAGGCAGGAAGTATGCAGGGCCTGAGTGGCAGGGTCTAAGGGTGTAATTACAAGTTTTTGTTCAGCATTTTCATGTAATTAAAGGAAAGTGAGCCTGGCCTTGGCTTTTTGGATGTGGGGCAGACTAGAGCTGCCTGTTTGTTGGGGCTGGAAAGCTAGCAGTGAGGAATGGATCTGCTTTTCAGAGAAGGGGCGACTTCTCACCCTTCTTATTTTTACATTCGTTTTCCAAAAAGGTAGCCTATCATTCATCTTTTATTTGGTGCCATTTCCCAGCCATACGCAGCCTTCAAGGCTCTCATTTGCCTTTCCACCACTCCCCCCCCCCATTTGTACATATTGCCGATTTCTGCCTGGTTGCTCACACAAGATCCCCCTGCAACATCCATAGGCAGCTTTCTTGCCTTCGGGGTTCGGTCCCCGCGACTTTCTCTCCTTTTGTTTTGCCCAGAGTCTGACTCTCCCTGTTATACTTTATAATACGCTCTACAGTGGCCGTCTCAACTCGGTTTTCTCTAACACTGCCTCGATTTCCCCTTCTCGCAAGCAGGTTCTGCTCCCACTGGTTGGGGGTTGTAGTGCTTTACTGATGGTCCGAAACGATGGGGCGCACGGGTTTCGCTCTTCCCTTTTTTGAGCCTTCGGTGGCCCAGAGACTTGCCCTTGGGGACTGGCAGCAAGAAAGGACCCACTGTCAACTCACATTCTTAAGGACAGGAAACGTGACCCACCCCTAAATCATTGGTCCGGGAGGAGGGGCACTTGCATTTCTCCCGGAGGGCGGGCCGCGCCATGGTCCCCCCTCCCCTTCCTCCTACCCTTACTTCGGTGCCCGCAGATTACCTCCCGCAGCCCCCTTCACCTACTCTTCCCAAGAACAGATTGTTTATCAGGACGGGCAGCCAAGAAACCTACTCCTGTTTCTGGCCTCTGCCAAAGATTAATCACACTTGGGAACCTCACAAAACTTGACTGTTGGGGCGGGGCAGCGAGAGGGGGGGGGTAGTTAAAAAGGAAGACCAATGAATTTGACATTTGACATTTGATAAGTTGACCAAATGGGCTACCGACACCTCCTTCCTTTTCAGCATAAAGGATCGAATTGCATTTCATTCCTGCTCTCTCCCCCACCCCGCCCCTCTCTTTCTCCAAGCCCCCCTCCTCTTTCAACTTTAGACTTGATGCTTTAATAGTACTGGCTTGCTTTTAATTCTTATTAACATTCTCAGCTGGTGTGTGTGTGTGTGTGTGTGTGTGTGTGTGTGTGTCCACGCGCGCACGCGCGAGTGTTGGGGCCTGGCTAGACACACTCACAAACTGGACTGCCTGACAAATCCCTTCTTTTCCTTCTTTTCATCCTTCTCTTTGAAATGACATCAAGATGGACGGGGGGGGGGGGGGGGGCTGGGTGGATGAAGGAGAAGGCATTGAAAAAAGGAGGAGGGAGTAATTTATTGTGCTTTTCTAAGACGGCTAGTAAAATTCCTAAGGGAGAATGAAAGCCAAAATTGACTGTCTTGGTGGATTTAGACCCAATCGACGGGTGAATCATGTCAGGGGTTTGCCCTGGACCTCCAGCCTGGAAAGAGGACCAGCGCAGAAAGCATCCCTGTGGCTGGGAGGAGCCTTTCTGAACCTGGAAAGGGATGGCTGTTGCTCTCACCAGATCCCTCTCCACTGGATTTGCTTCTCTGTAATTCATTGCAAGATGGACTTTTTAAAGGCTCTGATAAAGAAAAGCAAGGGACAGAAAACTGTCTATTAAACATGACCCCCTAAGGGAAGGTGCAAACCCATTTGATCCAAGATAGAGATATCTCTACCCCAGCTTCCCCCTCCCCTTTGCTTTGCAACTCAGCAGACATCAGGTTAGCAAAAGGTAATAAATAGTCCTCGCACAGCAGGCTCTGGACTTAGTGAAAACAGTTTACTGAAATTAATGGGCCTCACTTGAACCAAAACCTCCACTTTGGAATTAATGCCAGACATAGTTTTCCTGAACCCTATCCAACCGCCTAAGCGGCAGACAATTTTTGTTCCATTTGTGCAGGAAATAAAGCCCAAACCCTTGATCTCAGTGTAGATTTTCATGTAAAGAAAAAAAAAAATAGCACAGTGAAAATTGTGCCAGTTCCCACTTTCTGCCAGTAGAATCCCGGGTGCTCTGGGTGCTCTTGGGTGGTGCATGGTCAAAAGTTATCTGGTAAACTTTCCACTGAAAAACCATCCCCCAATTCCCTCCCCATCTCTGGCTTCTGAGTATTCATCATGACATCTGAGAGATGCAAGAAAACTCCAGAAACAGTTCAGCTTTCAGTAACAACCCCCTTCCCCACGGCTTAGAAAAGCTGGATGTGAACATTTTGTATTCCATTTGCAAGACTCCCCCCACCCCTGTGAAGCTTCAAGCCAGCCAGTGCCCCCACCCCATTCTCTTCTGCACCCAGTACTTAGGCTGTCCCTGATTCTGAAGCTGCCTTTTATTTTTATTAATGTACTTTTTTTTTTTTTTTAAGGTTGAAAGGCACATACACTATGTGTTCCCATCCAGTGGTTATGGGGTTATGGCAGGTACAGCGGGGAACCCGCTGTCCGTGTCTGAACCCTCCCAAAACCCCCATTATTAAGAAAAGCCCGATCATGGCCAGCCGGTGTTCTGGTTCTCATTGTACAGTCTGCACTGGTGACACAGGACATGTGGAAAATTTTGAGAGCACTGCGGTGAATGGTGTGGAGGGGGGAGCCGCGAGCAGGGGGAGAACGAGGAGGGGAGGGAGCGAGTTACTTTTTAGCTTCCGCTAAGTACTTGGCAGCTTGCCAAGCCCGGAGGATTCTGGGAAGTGAAAACCTCCCCAGTATAAACTGCCAGCTTTAAGCAGCTCTGACAGTTCTGCTCCTTCCAAACTTGGCAGCCGTTCAAAGTGCTCTTTCATTTGAAATGCTGGAAGCCTGCCATGTGCAATGCAGATTTGCGGTGCCTGTGCGCAGAAGGAACTGATAAATGCCGTTGCAGTTGCTATGGGGACAGGAGGCTATCAGAATGGCCTTGTGATCCGCAGCCTCTCAGCGCGGCAGGCTCTCCCTCCCTCCTGCCCGCCCGCCAGCCCCTCCTCCTTCTAGTCAGTGAGATGGTGAAATAAATGTTCTGGAAAAAGGTTAACCCTCCCGGCTCTGGCTTGCAAACTGAAAGGAAGTTAACCCCTTAAGACTTTCCCGACCCTAAACGCTTGCCAGGAACACAGAGCTGAACAGCATCTTTTGGGGGGGGGGGGAGTGTTACCATCCCTCTCCCACCCCTGCCCGAGTCCTTCTGCTCCCTGGAGGCTTTTTGAAAGCTGTGTTTTTAATAGAGCTTTTCAGCAAGCCCAAGTGTAAGGCTTTGAGTCATCAAAACCCGGATGTAAACACAGCAGCCCTCCATTCTGCACAGTTTGCGTGTATTTTATCTTTTTAATAATATTTAGCTGGCAACTTAAAACTGCAAGCATGCCAGATATTTTAGCCAGCCACTTACATCATGCAGCCTCCATCTTAGGGAGAGTAGTTGCCTGTCCTTGTCTGGTTGTTTCTCAGGTCCCCGCCCCACACTGCAGGCAATCTGGGTCCTTCCGAAGGCATCTTATTGCGGTTTAGCAAATCCAGTCCCTTAGAACATGACATCAGCTTGGGCAACAAAGATAGAGGACAGGTTCCTGTCAGAGACAAGACATTGGGTGAGTCAGGGTGAAACATCTGTCATTTATGCTGCAATTTCAGGTGACTTCTTGTGGGGGTGCACTAGCCCGGATAACGACACCCACCCACCCCCCCCAATCTGGCACAAGCTGCCATTTGAAACACAGCCCGATTCAATGTACAGAAACAAAACAGTGTGTTCAAGATCTGGGATATTTTCAGGTCTGTAATGCCAACCCTCCGGGTGGCCTGTTTAATGGGGAAAAAATTAAATCCCCCAGCCAAGACCTATGGAAACCAAAGAGGGTTAGTGATTTATTTACACTGGGGTGGAGGAGATGAGCAGTAATTCTTTTTTTGCTCAGTATTTCCTGAAGGCTTCCTAGACATAAACCTTCATTAACATCCCAGAAAGGGGACATATTTTTCTGTGTGGTTTTCAATATTTTCTGCTAAATATATTCCAGCCAACTGTTTCCCTAGCATTTCAGCATTCAGACCTTTATGTACTTGTAACACCTTGAGGCTTTTCCTGGGGGTTGGGGATTATGAATGCTCTTTAAAGAGGACTTTGCATGCTGGCCATTGAGGCACAGGGGAGGTTGTCTGTCTGTATAATGAGGTTTCAAGTGGAGGTAAGAGCAGGAGACCTTTTCGGTTCCAAGCATAGGAAGACTACCACAGAATGTAGGGCAAATCTAGGTATTTCTTCCTACCCGTACACTGCCATGGAAGCCACACACGGGCAAAAGACTAGATCTGTCCCATTTGGTGAGACTTACCTGAAGTATCTTTGACCTCACTCTCTGGGTGTCTGTTTGTGATTGCCTTTGCTGGTGGTGTGTTTTGTGCTGTGTTTTATAGTAAGGGCCGTATGTTTGATCTCGATGGAATCTTCCGAGTCCTGAACACTCTCTCCCAAATAAATAATCAATAAAAGCCATATGCTTCACCTTGCTAGCAGATTAAGAATTGAAGGGTTAGCGTTCAAACACAATTTTAAGGAGCAATCGGCCCTTGAGACATCTCAAGATGGTTCTGGCTTAGAAATACACTGAAGCTGAAAAAGAAATCAGGTGATTCAGAAGCCCCCTTCCCCCCAGACAGTCCAGGCAGCTGGGTTTTTGGCTCTTTCACCTGCTAAGCTTTGGCAAGCTAAGAGCATATTCCTGGTGGTGATTCCTTTCCCAGGTTGACGGACATGTTTCTGTACTGAGTACAGCCATGTTTCCTGACTATGCGTGAATCAGAGGCTGTATTTTTAACTCAGAGCTGCTGGGGATAGCTTTAAACTGGAAGCAGATCCTGGGATGTCATGTCAATTGGGTCCAGAGATAAAGAATCTGTCTCAAGTCTTTGTCACTTATAGTTTGGGTGTGTTCATTTCCCGTTATCACCCTGACAGCCACACCAGCTGCCCCCAGAGGTGAAGGGTACCATGTTCACCCTTCAGTGTTGCCCTTCCTAAGTCCTCATGGTGTTTGCTTCTTTGCTGGCTTCTGGGAGAAGAATTGTGAAAGTCAATGTGGAGTCCCAGAGTGCCTTCCCAGACAAGGCAAGCTTCAGGATTCCCCAAAAGCCTTGACACTGTCCCTGGCTCTATCCTACACCAGAGGGCAGCCTGTGGTGCAGCCTCTCCAGAGGGGAGCCAGAGCCCAGAAATCCATGGATTAGGAGGGTCTGTGGGGCTAGTTCAGGAGCGTCTGGGGGAACAATTCCCCTTTGTTTTGTTGTGTGCCACGTGACCAGAATGCTGCCAGCTAATTTTAACCCCACCAAGGTACTGCTGGAAAACACACACACAAAAACCCCCTATCTTGCATCTGGAGAGAGACTCTGTGGCTGGATAAAAGCTTTCTCAGCCCAGGTTCTTCCTGTTTCACTTTCCAAACTTGCATTATCGGTAACCTGAAAAATGATGAGTTTCACCAGATTCCTGGATATTGCACAAGAGGACAATGAGACTATTTTGGGGTGTGAGTGTGTTTGGCACAGACCCCGGAAGCCATTGTTTTTCGGAGGGAGAATGTTTGATGATTTCCTGGTGCTTTCCTTCTAGGGTCTCAGGGCTCGGGGATGTTGCTAGGGGTGGGGGCAAGTACAGCTTCCATGGGAACCCCTGTAGACTGTATTCTGAAAGAACCAGCATAGTGAGGCAAAAGGAGACATACTTAGAATTATACTGACACACTTCACTATATAGTTATTTGGCCTGATGTCTCCTGGGGCAGAGGCCACCTCTTCTTCATAATCACCTTTAGGCTCTGGAGTTGCTGGAAGACTCTTTGGAGAATGGAGTCTCTCATCCTTGTCCTGACTAGACCCAACCCTGCTTAGCTTCTAAGATGGAACACAATGGGGGTAGGTAGCTGGAGATGAAGATGGACTCCCAAATTGTACCTGTGGGTATTCATTGTTGCTATGAGTATGGGTAGCTGTCAGTCCTAGTGAAAAGGCACAGGTTCTCAAAATCCAGAATAGTCAGGCAGCATGGAGCCAGCCAGCCAGCCAGCCAGCCAGCCAGCTAGCCACTATTCTAAAGCCAAGTAGAGAAGTTACTTCCATTGACCCAAGTATCTACTGAAGCCCCAGATGACAATATCAGGGCTCCAGCCTCCCCTGCTTGCCACCCCAACCAGGGGAGCTTGGTGACAGTTGTACTGACAGCAGCTGAGGGCCTCAGCTGCCTAAAAAGCCATTTGCTCAGCTCTGCCCTATCTGGCCAACATCTAGTGAGCCTCCCAGACCCCCTTCCTTATCTGAATCCATAAGCAAGGAAGCTAGTTTTGGGAGGGCAGGGAATTTACAAGGAGACTGACACTCCCTTTTCTGCCTCTAGCAAAGCCATTGATTGTCACCTCCCAGGAGTAATCCAGAGCCATTGGCAAATTAAGGATGTGTGTGTGTGTGTGTGTATGTGTGTGTAGAGCAATGAATTTATTGGGCTTAGAAGGTAGGGGTAAAAGATTATTTACATGAATGGGTGGTGGTAAAAGGGCTGTATCCCTGCAAAGCCCCACCCTATCATGGAAGCTGCATTATTGGAGTCTCTGTTTCAATTAACCTTCCACTTCCTACATACTGTAGTATATACCCAGATCGTTCCCACCACCTGGCTGTTTTTGAGACGAAGTCTCCTTCTGTAGCCCAGGTTCCTGCCTCAGCCTTTCAGACGTTGAATTTCAGATTTGCACCACTGAGTCCAATTAAGGTTTTGTATATGGTGCTGTTGCACAGACTTTATTTTGTTCAAATTCTGTGTGTTGAGGATTGAACCCAGGGCTTTAGGCATACTGAAAGAGGTTATCATGCAGCTACATTCCTCAGCCCCAAACACTTGTTTTGTGCAAGATATGCTTTTTAATCAAAAAGCCCAGAGCTTAGGCTGGAGAGATGGTGGTTCAGCCATTTCGGAAGACCTGAGTTCAATTCCAGCATCCATATCAAATGGCTCACAACTATCTAAGGAATGCCTTCCTCCTCTGGCCACACACACACACACACACACACACACACACACACACAGAGAGAGAGAGAGAGAGAGAGAGAGAGAGAGAGAGAGAGAGAGAGAGAGAGACATACATATGCACAATATATCTTAAAAAACAAACAAACAAAAATCCTCATAGCTCTTAAATAAGTGGAAATATTTTTGAATTTTTCCAAAGAAATATTTGAATTTCACTTTTTTGGCATTGCCAGGTGCACGGGGTGGGGAATAGGGATAATCAGGCCAGCCATGGCCTTTAATCTTTGTAAGACCTCCTAGAAAGCTGTTTTCCCTAAGTCAACAGCCCACCCTGCCTGTGGAGTTATAGAGATGTAGATGATAACCAGCTCCAAAGCTTCCGGGTTTCCAGACTTCTGCCAAGCCCTCAGCTGTCAGGAGACACATTCCTCACTTACCTTGCAGCCCTAGGAATTCTGGCAGTTTCCTAAGAACTCCACAGCTGGAACGCAGCTGCTTGGGGTGGAGCAAACAGAACTCTTGGTAGGTCAGCAGGGTGAGAGAGGGCTGGGAATGTTGGAAGGTTGGGAAAGTCCTTTCCTGAGCCAGAACTCAGGAATGTGCTTGGGCCTCTACTGAGAAAACTTTCCAAAGAGGGAGGGAAGGGGGAAGCTTTTGCCTTCTGGGTAGATTTTTTTTTTTTTTTTTAATTGCCCCAGAGAGTGGACTGTTTTGAGACTGTCTTTTAAAAAAGCAATGTGAATGTTTAAATTGACCTGGAAACTTCCTCCCTTTTCTGTCCCTACTGAATCTGTGTCGCTGAGCAATAACCAACAGGGACATTTGCCTTAGGATCTCTCCTCCTTGACTCTCTAAATGTTTAAAAACTTGTTGTTATCTTTAGTTCGGGGAAAACTTTTGGATGCTTTCCAGGCTGCAGCTATAGAAGTTTCCAGGAAAATGGAAAGCAATATCAGTGTTGTGAGCCTGTCTGGACCCGGGGCTAGACATGTTTTTTTTTTTTTTTGTTTTGTTTTTTTTTAGAGTGCCTGCAACTGGAGCAACCAGGTCCTGGGAGAGAGTTCAGCCAGGCAAAAGGGTGGAAGGTGCCAGAAGGACTTGAGAGCATCCTAAGTCCCTGAAACACACATAGAAGTTAGCTGGCCTGCCTCTTCTGGCTTGCTGTAGATAGAACTGTGAGTTGCTACTTCAGGTGCAGGTGTGGACAGAAGTTCCACCTCCAAGCCCAAGCCATCCTAGAGGCTGGTGGGTCAGAGACACAGTTTTGGGCACTCACAATTCAGAAACTTGTAACCCATTCCAGAAGGCTACAGTGCTTGTGCATACCAGGCGCCAAGGTGTCAGGGCCCATTGAAGATAGAAAAAAGGTGGGTCCTGTTTCCAAGACGCATGCACCATGTAGCCTGCTTCATAGGCAAAGAGACAGAAATAGTCAGAGGGCCCCATGTTAAGACAGAGCTGGGTCAGAAGGGGAAAGATGAACCTGGCACCTGTGAGGAGGCTTCTCTTTGCCTGCTCCATTAGTTTAACCATTGATGATTAGCCAGGAACTATCAAGGTTCTTTTGTGTTTTTTTTGGGGGGGGGGTTGGTTGTTTTCTGTTTGTTTTTGAGACAAGGTTTCTCTGTGTGATCCTAGCTGTCCTGGAAGTCATTCTGTAGATGAGGCTGGCCTCGAACTCACCGAGATCTGCTTGCCTCTGCCTCCCAAATGCTGGGATTTAAGGTGTGTGCCACCATCACTTGGTCATGTGTTCAGTTCTGATCTCTATTTTACAGGTGAGAAAATAGACTCAATGAGTAAGGAACGCATGTCAGAGCACACAACTGGTAGGTTGTAGGCAAAATTAGAGTTCAGCGCTAATTCTGCAGCTCGATCTGGGTTTGAGTCTTATCTCATGAGACCTGTGATTTATGGCAAGCTTCTGCACTGCCAGGTGTTCTTAGCTGACTTCATATGTTAAACATGCCGAGTATTGGCCATTTCCTATAAATAGCCTAAAGCTTTGTTACAACTTTGTGGTATGAATTAAATAACAATGAACTTCCTTCTAGTAGCGGGTTAGGATACTGCATTCAGTAGATGCTTTAGCATGAAATAGTGATGGATGTGCTCATTATCTTCTACATCATCATCTTCTCATGATCCTGCACTGCATACTGGCTCCGGGTTCAGCAAGACCTGGTGTCAACAGGCATCTTCCTGTTCTTTCATGTTTGCATCTGGGACTCCACAGACCCTCCTCTCCGATTTAACTCCTCTTCACTCGGGGTTTATTAAACTATCCCTAGCAGATCGCTTTACCTGCCTGCTTAACAGTTCCCCAGGATGATGACCAAGTAAGTCCATATCCTGGAACACAGGGCAGTTCTGTTTTCTCGCCTTCTCCTGACCTCACTACTTTCTGATAAATTCCTCTTTGTTCATGAGTACAATGTAAACTCTCATGTCCTTTGCCTTTCCATGGCTTCTCTCTGCCTGGAAGAATGTTTTCTTCTTTGCTTCTTTGAGCAGGCTTCTTCTGGACATCCTTCAAAACTGAGCTGTTTAGCCTTTTTGGTGAAACTGATTTCCAACCTTTCCTGGCTTTGTGCTTCATTGAAGTTCAAGGCTAGAGTATGCCATTTTAAACCCAAAGCCACCTAAGCCCTCAAAACATAATATGCAAAAATGAATCAAAAGGCAAAAAGGTCTTTCTCTCCTCCTCTTCTTCACTCTCTTAGAGCTTGCTATGTAGACCAGGCTTCACAATCACAGAAATCCTCCTGCCTTCGATCCCTAAGTTCTGAGATTAAAGGCATGAACCACCTGGCAGTGGTGGTTCACACCTTTAGCTCCAGCCTTTGGGAGTCAGAGGCAGGCAGATCTTCTGTTCTACTGAGTGAGTTCCAGGCCATCCAGGGCTATAGAGAGAAAACCCTGTCTGAAGAATAAAAGATGATTTTTAACTTTTGTTTTCAGAGTTTCCTGTGTTCCATATTGGTCTGGATAACTTGGAACTTCTGATTCTCCTGCTTCTGCCTCCTAAGTGCTGGCCTTACAGGTGTACACCACCACAAACTGTTTATAAATGTGAACCTTTATAATATGCTTTTGTTATCAATAAAATGACATATGTATTCTTTAGACTCACCTTTGTTCCAGCAAAAATTTGCGACATTTTACTCGACAATTATATATATGAGTACAGTAGAAAGAGCCACTTCTGTGGTGGTGAACACCTTTGATCCCAGCACTCGGGAGCAGAGGCAGGAGGATCTCTGTGAATTCCAGTCCAGCCTCGTCTACAGAGCTACACAAAGAAACCCTGTCTCAAAAGAGAGAGAGAGAGAGAGAGAGAGAGAGAGAGAGAGAGAGAGAGAGAGAGATCTGATTTTTGGTTCAAATCCTAATGTACCCTCTTGTTCTGTTGTTACATCATTGATCCGTCTGTTTTAGTCTTCAGTTTCCTGATTGTGAGTAGTTATAACAATAATTATCCATGTGGCAGACACTGTTGATCACCATCTAAGAGGCATTCTGGTTAGTATAGTTAATATTCATATCAGCTTGATAGATTTAAAATCACCATGGAAACATATCTCTGGGCGTGTCTATGAGAGTATTTCTAGGAAGGTTTAGTTTCTAGGAAGCAACTTATTGAACTGTGCTTCCTGACTGCAGACACACTGTGACCAGCTCCTCCCAAATGCTGCCTCATCATACCCGTTGATGACTCTTACTTTTGATTCCCAGCACTGTGTGAACCAGGCACGCTGGTGCACTGCATAGTTCCAGGACTCAAGAGGTAGATTCAAGAGCATCAGAAAGATGAAAATCATCATGGAGTTCAAAGCCAGCCTGGGATACTTAAAACTGTCTCAGCCCAGCACTTGGGAGGTTGATGTCTGAGTTCCAAGGCTAGTCTGGTCTACAAAGTGAGTTCCAGGACAGCCAAGGGCTGTTACACAGAGAAACCCCCGCTTCGAAAACCAACTAACCAAACAAACACCCCCCCAAAAAAAACTCCTGCCTCAAACCCAAACAAACAAACAAACAAACAAACAAACAAAAAACCAGGAGAGGCACAACTGTCCTCCAGTTGGAGGCTAGTGAGTAAAAATGAGGAGTTGACCACTCCTGGGTATGGTTGAGAGACGGTTTTATTGTAGATATGAGGGAGATACTAAAGAGTCTAGACTAACCAGGCTATGAGAGAATGGGGCAGGGTATCAGTCAAGAGAGAAAAGAGAGTGGGAAGCTGAGGACCAAGATAGTGCATCACCAAAATGGCTGAGTTTAAATAGGAAAGAGAAGCTGGGGGAAGGGAACCCAAGCCCAGCCCCTGGGTTGGTGAAGTTTAGGGTGGGAGTGGGGATGAGAAGTGTTGAGAGGGGCCACAGAATGAACTGGAGGGAAATATAGACAAAACCTCAGTCCCTATTGCCTGGATTACCCTGTCCTGGGGCAATTAGATTTGTTCCTGGTCTATTTCCCAAGATCTTCAGTTCCTTTATAGGTCCATGAAGGCACCCTTTCCCATCTCAGGCCAGTAACACCAACGTTGCCATGACAGATCTGAGGACCAAGTGAAAAGCAATCCACAAATGCATGGCTGACCACGGCAAGAGACCAATGAGCATGATAGATGGCAACCAAGAGAGTTTGAGCAGTGCAGTGCTGCCAAATGCGGGGTGACTTTGATGGCCTAGTAAAGTACCAAAGCAGGAAACATCAGGTTCAAACCCTCCCTGAGGAGCTCAGTGGGGCTGAGAAAATTAGTCTTTGTGCTTTAAAAAAGAAGGAAAGAAAGAAAGAAAGAAAGAAAGAAAGAAAGAAAGAAAGAAAGAAAGAAAGAAAGAAAGAAAGAAAGAAAGAAGGAAGGAAGGAAGGAAGGAAGGAAGGAAGGAAGGAAGAAAGAAAGAAAGAAAGAAAGAAAGAAAGAAAGAAAAAAAGAAAGAAAGAAAGAAGAAACCCTAGCCAGAGTTACACATTTCAGGCACAGCCTTTTTAATTGTTGGCACCCTGCTTTCAAAGCTGGGTGGTCCCTGATCACCCTGTGGGCATGGAAGGCCTGCCACAGGATGAAGGGGGGAATGTGATGTATTGCTGCAGCAGAAAGTGGCATTTGGCACTTGACCCAATAGTTATGAGGAGAAGCAGAGTCTCCTGTAAACCCCGGCTGCCTTAGGAGGTCTGCTTCCGGTGGTGCTGCTGTGTGAAGTTCAGCAGCAGCTCCACCTTTGACTGGCTGATCATAGCCACACTAGCCCCTGAGCTCTGGGAACTCAGCATCTTCAACTGCGAAGTACCATGTATGCATAGCCTTATGCACAACCTTAGCCATGGGGCATGGGTGTCTTGTAAAGGATGACTTGGAACCAAAGTACCCTATGGTAGAGGGCGGCTAACCCAATGCAAGAACCAGAAGAGAACCTAGAGGAGGGGAGCTCTGCAGCTGCCTTTTCAAAGACCACGGCACCTTAGAGATCTGTCCCACGTGGGCTTCCTACAGCGACACTCAATTCTTCCCCACCAAGGGCTAACAATAGTTCATTCAAAATACCATACTCCCATTAGCCACTGGGGGTGGGGGTGAGATAATGACCAAGAGCCACATCCACATAGAAAGGGGGTCAGAATGGTCTTAACTTCCTTCACTTCAAAAAAACATCAAGAGAAGAAGTGGGAAGGGGAGTCCTTTGATGCCTTTGAGGGTGGGGCATCAGTGCCACAAATCTCGGGAAACCAAGGCACAGCTGTTCAAATCTTGGCGTCTGGCATACCAATTCTCTCTCTGAGCTCTGGTGGTTTCCAAGCTCAGCTGGTGATGAGGCAGTTAGCAGAAAGAGGATAGGAAAGCTCAGAGGTCATTACAGGCAGGCTGATGGTGCAGCATAATCCCAGCAGAGGCAGAGGCAGAGGCAGGTGGATGTCTGTGAGTTTGAAGCTAGCCTGGTCTACAGAGTGAGATCCATGACAGCCAGAGGTTGTCTTGAAAAATAAAAACAAAAAGTAACAGCAGGGAGCCAGTGACTAACTCAGGCATAAAAGGTTCTGAGCTGGTGGTGAGGTTTAAGCAAGGCACTGTGGGAGTCAGGTGGTAGGAGAAAGTAATTCCCAGCCCCTCCAGAACAGGAGCTACTGAGGCCTAAAGAAATGGCTAGTCAGCCTCGGCTCTGCCTCTACAGTGCATAGCCTTAGACAAGGCCACCTAGTCACTATCTGGACCAGCTGACATAAGTGTGAGTGTGTGAAGCCCTTTACTTCCTCTTCTGGCAGACCTTTACCTCCCCAGCACCCAGGACACACACCTAGGGTGAACCAGGTAGCTGGAATTAACTCCATCAGGAAGTGCCCTTGCAAGCCCCAGGTGGGTGGCAACAGGGACCTTGGCAGGCTTGCTCAAGGTGAGACCTGAGAGGTTTGGGGACGGTGATAAACTCAAAGGATGCAGGAACTGCCAGGGTATGACTGGATAGGAGCCTAGCCGGTTCTCTGAGAATCATGGTTCTCAGCCAGGACCCTGGCCCAGGTCTCTTGGACACAGAAATGGGAGCATCCAGGATAGGGCCCCAGATAGGTGTTATAAAAATGGACACAAATAGTAAGTAGTATAACTGTAAAATCAGTAGTAGCAGTACAGTATCTCGGATGTTCAATGAGATAACGGGATTCAGGTACCTTGAACAGGGTCTGCTGTCTAGATCAAACCTCACTGAAAATAGTGGGACGCCATCCCAAGAGGGAAGCGCACAGTTTGCCCCTTCCTAGGGCAGTGGGGGTTATCTAGAACACGATGCGTGAGCGCCCCCTGCTGACAGGGAGCGAAAGTCCCATCTATTCGTTTTCGATGGGGTAAATAGGTGCAGAGCATACATCAGCAGCCATAGAATAACTGACCAGCTTCAGCTGTCAGGCTTTGAAAGGAATGCCACTCAGGAGGCAGGCAGAACCAGATTTTTGGAGGCTGGTAGTTTTGGAGTCTCTAGGAGACTGATTGCTTATCCGTTGAATGGAAACTGCTCAGAATACAGCTGTAAATAGAGACCCGACACAAGCATTTGGAGTGATTTATTTTATTTTATTTATTATCATTTTAAATGTATATGTGTGAATGGGTGCTTGCAGAGGCCACAATAGGGTATGGGGTGCCTGGATCTGGACTTGCAGTTGGTTATGAGCCACCTGAAGTGTGTGCTGGGAACTAAACTCAGATCCTCCAGAAGAGCAGCAAGCATATCTTAAGCACTGAGCCATATCTCCAGCTCTCTTTTTTCCCCTTTGCTTTCTTTTTGTAGCCCAGGATAGCCTCAAACTCCCTTTGTCGCCATAGATGACTCTGAACTTCTGTTCTTCAAATCTCTACCTCCTAAGTACTTGGAACTTCAGCTCCAGGAACCTTTTCTGGCCTCTTTCAGCACCCTTACACATGTGGCATATACTCACACAGAATATATATATATATATACACACACACACACACACACAGACACACACACACATATACAAAATCAAGAATGCAGGACTCATAAGAGATGGCTCAGCGATTAAGACCACTGGCTGCTCTTCCAGAGGTCCCAGTTTCAAATCCCAGCACCTACATGGCAGTTTACAACTGTCTGTAGCTCTGGTTACAGGGGTCTACACAGACATACGTGTAGGCAAAATACCAATGCACATAAAGTAAAAATAAATTATTAAAAAATAAGAATGAAATGTTTTAGTGCTGGAAAGACAGCTCAGTGGTTAAGAGCTCTGGCTGCTTTTCCATAGGTCCTGAGTTCAGTTCCCAGCAACCACATAAGCATCTGTGTGTCTCTGTCTCTGCGAGTCTGCGGGTCTGCGGGTCTCTGTGGGCCTAGACCTTGAGGTTGGGCCTGAAAGTCCGGGCCAGAAACCTCTTACTACAAATGGCAGCCCAACGTGGGTCATATACATGATATATACCTACATAAAGCCATAGAAAGCTTAAAAATGATCTAGAGACCAAAGCAGCCTCTGAATTGTGTCTCCCACGTGAGCCGTGGTACAGAGACGCCCTGGTGAGGCACATGGGCTTGAGCTACAATGGTGGGCTTTTGGAGTGCAGCTTAAGGTGTAAAATGGCTGGTTCCTGAAGTCTCATAGGAGCCTAGATGTAAGCAAAATATTGTAAATGATGTATTTAAGGTTTCTGTTCATAAGGACAAAAAGGGAACAGAATCAAAGATGGCTTTCTAGTGGCAGCGTTTTCTTGGATCAGCCCTGTTTGCCGGAGGCAAACTGAGGCTTGACTTTTTAAAGAGAACCTTCCTGATTCAGCCTTAGAGGCAAAACACTTGTGAGTCTTTTAAAAGATGCTGCTTCCTAATACTTAAATGGAGTTAATGAACAGCAGATGGCAAAGCTTTACTTGATAATTATATGGACCTTAAAATTGTCAGAGTACCTGGGCTAAAAAGATAAATTCTATGAAATTAGACTAGGAGTTGGGTGGAGCCATCCATCCACCCTACCAAGGACCTTGGCAGATTAAAGGTGTGTTCAGAAACAGAAAGAAATAGAAGAATCTGGGTGGAGTTAATCACCCTAGCCCAACAAAGGTGTGATCAGAGACAGTGGTAGATTAAAGGTGTGGTCAGAAATAGAAGAAGTTAAGAAATAAATATACAGTAAACACAGTTTTTTTTTAAAAAAAAGTCTAAGTGGTTTAGAGTGTGTTGAAAATATATATACATAGGCTTAGAGAAAGAAAAGAAAAGGTAGAGAAAGCCCTTAAAAAAGAAATAGAGTAAGTAAGTAAATAAATAAATAAATAAAAAATCAGCCACATAAAGATGGAAAATACAAAGAGTGTCTGGATACTGTATATTATTGTCTTATCTTTAAGCTTCTTGACTGAAAATGACTTAGTAAAAGCTGCTAAAAGACAGGTGATTATAAGTGGTGTTGGTTTAATTCAACCTATATATTTTGTAAAGGAGTTGACTTTAAAAATGAAATCCAAAGATATGTTCCTTTGGAGAAGAGGTTTTCTTTTTATTTTCACAGAAAATGAGAGACTGTGGATTTATTTCTGGATAAAGAACATAAAGTTTGATAGAGGAAGACTCCCTGAAAGATCTCCAATGAAAATGGATGGACCAGATGATTCAGCATTTCAGAGCACCTCTGTTGAAGTTTCCCAGATCTCTGTATCCAGAACAATTTCAAGGAGACTTTCTGTGATGACCCAGCCTTACAGACTACTTCACTAAAGAACTCTACATAATCCTACATTTTTCTTTGTATTCCTATGGGATTGCCAGCATCCCCATTCAGCAGGAAGTAGCCTAGAGAATGATGCCCACATTCCCAAAACATGGATTATGGATGTTTGTGTTTATTTACAGTGTTTTTTATAAGTTGTTATAGATAAGGGGGGAAAGAATATTAGATTTGGAGTTCTTTTTGTTTTAAAAAGAGAAAAAGGAATATGTAGGGGATTGTGTTGTTTCATGGTAAATAATTGTCCCACCCACTGGTTTAATAAAGAGCGCTGATTGGCCAAAGGCAGGCAGGAAGTGTGGGTGGGGCTACCAGACTAAGAAAACTCTTGAGAACAGGAAGCACAGAGCAGAATGCCAGAGAGAAGCCAGAAGAAGCAGAGGACAACTATGCTGCTCTAAGAAAAGGTACCCAGCTGCATGGCTGAACAAGATGAGAGTAATGGGTTAGATTAAAGGTAGAGAGTTAGCAAGTTATATGCCTGGGCCTTAGGCTAATCAGCCTAAAACTTTAGTAAGCCTCTGCGTGTCTCTGCGGGTCTGTGGGTCTAAACCTTGAGGCTAGGCCCGAAAGTCCAGGCCAGAAACCTCCTATTATACCACAGGGTGGCTCACAACCATCTGTAATGACATCTGATCTCTTCTGTAATAAAGTGGATAGAACACACATACGTAAAATAAATAAATAAATAAATAAATAATTCTAAAAAAAAGAGAAATTTTTTGGTTTTTAAACTTCCCCCCAAACTTGGGTCCTCCTTGGCTAATTAATGATCAGGGATTCTCAGCCTTAGTACGAGCAAGGTACAGGCCTGATAAGATGGGTCAGTGAATAAAGGTGAATGTCAATCCTGAAAGTCTGAGTTTGGTCTCTGTGATCCCCAATGGAAGGTGAGAACAATTCCTTCAAGTTGTCCCCTACCCACATACTATGATGAGTATATATGCGCTCACACACATCACACACCACAAATAAATGTAAAGTAACAGTAATCACAAAAGGTGAGTTGGAGGCCTCACACAGAAGGCATGGGACCTAAGATCTCATTCAACCACATCTATAGGCCGGAAAGCCCGAGGCCTGATGTGAATACTTGTCTTGCCTCTGTTATCAAAATGGAATGAAGTGGGGCTGGGGATGTGATTCATTTGGTAGAGTGCCTGCCTAGCATGTACAAAGCCCTGGGTTTGAAAAACCAAGTATGGTGGCATACACGAGTAATCTTAGTACTTAGGAGGTGGGTCAAGATCATCCTTGGCCACCCAGCATTCAAAACATTTAAAAGAAAGAAAGAAAGAAAGAAAGAAAGAAAGAAAGAAAGAAAGAAAGAAAGAAAGAAAGAAAGAAAGAAAGGAAAAAGAAAAAAAAAGTAGAGATGAGAGCTAGAAGGCCTCATCTCTCACCATTGACTTCAAATATCAGAATTCTAAGGCAGAAGCTGATAGTGAGTTCGAGACAGCTAGAACTACGTAGACTGTCTCACTTCGCCTTTCTCTTGCTGTGATGAAACACTGTCACCAAAAATCAACCTGAAGAGGAAGGGGTTTTATTTGGTGTATACTTCCACGTTGAAGTCCATCATTGAAGAGATAGGAACGCAGGGCCGGGTGGTATCGATGCATGCCTCTGAGAACGTGCTCGAACAGGGCAGGAACTGGGAGGCCAGGTGCTGCTTACTGGCTTGCTCATCATGGCTTGCTCAGCCTGCTTTCATTTTTTTCTTTTTATTTTCTTTCTTTCCTTCTTTATGGCTTTTTTTGTTTGTTTATTTTTTCAAGACAGGTTTCTCTGTGCAGCTGTGGCTGTCCTGGAATTCTCTGTGTAGGCCAAGCTGGCCTTGAGTTTACAGGGATCTGCCTGCCTTGGCCTCCTGATTGCTGGGATTAAAGCATGAGCCAGCACCGCTTGCCCTACAGCTGTTCAGAATCTCTCCTCTCAGAAGACTAGCTCCTGTCAAGTTGACATAGAACTAGCCAGCCTTCCCCCCCCACCCCCACATACAGAAACTTGTTATTTCTCATGGTTTTGTGGGTGATGGAATTTGGGCAGGGCTCAGCTGAGCATTCCTTTGCTCCACATGGCCTTATCTGGAGTGGAAGGAAAGAGGTGGGCAGGTCCCTTTTTAGGCCTGTCATCCCAAGGCTTCCCACATGGCTCTTTACATGTGATCAGTGTGAGACTCTTAGGCCTTGCCTTCTGTTGCGTTTCTTCACTGGTTCTGGCTTCCAAGGAAAGAACGTGTGCAAGGCTCCCTAGGCCTCATTCACCATCTCTCACACTACTTGTACCAGTAAAAACAAGCTAGAGGTTCAGTCCAGATACAGGAGTTGGGAAATGGAGTTTACCCTTTTTTTTCCTTCTGGTTTTTGGACACAAGGTTTCTCTGTATAGCTCTGGCTGTCTGGGAGCTCACTCTCTTGACCGGGCTCGCCTTGAACTCAGAGATCCATCTTTCTCTGTCTCTCTTCATTGGGATTAAAGGCTTGTATCACCACCATCTGGCTTGGAGTTTACCTTTGCCACTTCAAGATCCACTTTCTCAAATGTCCTCTGCTTAGTCCAAGTCTGGCTGAAGCCTCCAAGGCCCCCACCACAAGGCACATGTCATGTTTTATCTTGACCGGCCTTCCTACCTAGTGACCCATCCTGGCCCGTGCCTTGCTACACAGTGGCCTTACACATATTTGTCTCTTCTTGAAGGCAAGCACAGCTGTTTCTTGACGTCCTGTATTCCCATCATCTGAATTGCCCTGAGTAGGTCTTGCTATTTGAATCCTACAGGAATCTAACAGTCATGCTACCAGCTTCTCAGAGATCGCCCCATGTATCTGGCAGATCCCACATTGTACCCAGCCTGTCCCAGAACAAGAGCCCTATAAACAGGACATTTTCATGTTGCAGTCTACAAAGGCTTAGGCCTTGAATAGTGGGAAACTTGGACAATGGGAACAGCAGGAAGGACCAGATACCTCAGTCACCATTTCTTTCCACCTGGTGATGCGTGGAGGGAGGCAGACTTCCACCTCTACCTCCTCACCCAGTTTGTATTTTAGCAAAGACCTGGTAATTCCTATGCAAGTCAGAATTAGAGGCAACCAAAGCAAGAGATTCCCACAATAAAGATGTTGCATGCTTTTTCCTGGGGAGATGCGGGCAAAACGTCTGTTCACCTCAGATGTGGCATTGAAGACAGACCAAAGAAATAATTCAAGCCAAGTCTAGCTTGGTGAACTAAGGAAATCAGTTAGGGTCACTTACAGGGTGACTCAAGGCAGTGTCTCACCAAGAAGCTCACCAGAGCATAGGCTAGGACCAAGGAAAGCATGACCCTTGAAGCCCCCCGTATACCTCTCAGGAACAGTTCTCTTCCCCGAGCACTTATTTTCTGTAGCCTCAGGGAGGGGACCTCAGAGATCCTGTAACTTTCTTGTAAGTTCTTATTATTTGCTCTGAGTTCTATGAACATCCCCCTCTTTTCAAGAGGGGACATTTGAAATAGCAGTACATGAGAAAAGAGGGTAAGTTGGGGATGCCACAGATGCCCATGGAGTAAACCTGAGGAGGTAAGATGTGGACATGGGAAGATGTGGACGTGGGAAGATGTGGACGTGGTGGAGATTATGCACCCAGTTTAATTAAGCTCAGATATGTAGGGATCCAGAGATCTGCCTGGCTCTGACCTAAATCAGCCACACACACACACACACACACACACACACACACACACACACACACACACTCACACACATACAGAGGTGATGTGCACCCCATGGCTAGGCTAGTTGGTTTGTGAGCATTACTGCTTCCAGAGAGTCTTTGGTCTCCATTCCATATTGCCAGTAATATTGGGATTACAAACTATAGGTCTGGCGTTATGTGGGCTCTGGGGATCTGAACTCCATTCTTTACAATTGTATAGTCTTGAAGTGGTATTTTGAATTCTATGTGCTATACATAATTATGTGCAATTTAAAAAAATACAGATATAATAGCAGAAATCTGCTAAAGGAGAGAAGGGGTATTCTTCTTCCCCCAAAACCGCCACTGGTGACAAGGGTCGGCTGTGATTTGGGCTCTGTTCTGCTGGCAGGGTGGAGCCTGTCATCTGGCCCGGACAGAATTATTGCCTCCAATTACATGGGTGATTATCAATTACTTGTGTCCATGGGAGAGCATGTGTGCATGTGTGTATAAGTGTCTTTGCAGATCATTAAAGGTCGTAATTCTGGATTACTGTTGATTAATGAGAGGGAGGCCTGGTACCTCCAGCAGCCGGCATGGCAGCCCCACAATTATATCCCAGCTGATCAGTAATTGGTGCATCACAAGATGATTTCTCTCTGAGCTGCCTCCTCCCAGCTTCTCCTGCAGGGCTCCACAATTAGAGCTATTGCTCATCTCTCCCAGCCCAGGCAGATTTCAGAGAGCTGTTTCCTGGCTAGGAGAATCCGTGTAGAGCAGAATGGAAGTCCCTGCTCCCAAGCAGGGTGCTAATAGCTGGGTTGGGGGAGCTGGCAGATGTACCCTGGTGGGGGCACGGGACTGGTAAGAGCTTAGTGTCTGAGATCCAAAACTGTCCCCACATGCCACCCCAAGCAAGTCTGATCCTCCCTCCCCCACCTGAGATCAGGAATGGAAAGTGGAGACCTGGAGGAAGTAGCACTTTTTTTTGGGCGGGGGGGGGGGGGGGGAAGGGGGGGTGGTTTCTCAAACAATAGTTTATAATAGTGTAGCAACATGTGTCACAGAACCCAGGACAAAACTGAAGAAGAGGTCCTCCTGCCCAGCAGCCGGCAGCTCCTCACTGGCTGTCTCAGATTCCTTGAGTGATATGGGCTTTTGTGCTCTATAGACTTCTATACATTTGTGCTCCAGTGTGCGGAGATAAATCAGTGCCACAGCCTCTGGCCCTGGATTCTGACACCTACTTCCTAAGCCAGTCTCTCCACTTCCAGGTTCGAGTCCCTAATAGGTCCTTCCACCCCAGATGACAAGCCACTTGTGATTCCCCAGGATAAGGTCCATGTCTTCAGGTACCCCCTCCCCCACAGTCCTAGCTGATCACCAGTCTCCTCCCAGCTCTGGCTCTCACCTCCTACCCTAGGCAAACCCCATTGTCCTGTTGTTCCTTCATGCAGGACTCTCATACTGCCCAGCAGCCCACTTGGACCCCACCCCTGAGAACCAAAATGGTTACACCCTTCTTCTCATCCCCAGGAGGCAGTGGATTCCAAAGCAGAACTTTAAGGAATGCTTTATGGGAATGGGAGAGGAGAGAAGGGTGGGGCCTGACCAGAAACCTTTTGAGTGAAAGGATCTTATGGCTGCTAAGCCACCAAGAAGGATCTCTGAGCCTGGCAGCTGCCTCAGCCATGTTCTTTCTTATCTACTTAGGGTGGTCAGCAGGGTCACAGCAAGCCTGAGAAGCAAATGCTAATGACTCTGGCTCCACGTGGCGACCATTCAGGGGGAAAAAAAAAGCTGCAATGTTCTCTCTGCCACATTAATCAGAGAAACACATTGAGAGCCCGTTGCATGGAGACAGCTTTCCTCCTGGTACCTGCCCTGCATGCTAATCACCTCCCCTCCTGGTAGTGAGTCAGCTCTGAGCCTTGGCTGGTGGCAGTGAGGACTGGCCAGAAGCACCAGCTCCACACCGGTGTCACAACTAGAGCTGTGGTACCTTGAACCTTATCCAGATGCCTCTCAACCCCATTGCCCATTGTCCACCATCATCCATCCCCTGGCATAAATTCTGGGCCACATCCCTTGCCACTTAAGACATCCTCCTGGGTCCAAAGGGAATTTGCTAAAAACTGGCTCTGAACAGAATCTCACTAAAGTGAGAGAGGACTCATTGTGGGGCACTTGGATAACGATGACATCACCTGAAATGGTGTTTGGCATGTGACAGGCACAAACATAAGCAGTCTAGACAGATTAGCTCATTTGATTGCTTAGGTGACCTTCCAGATTACTCACGGATGTGGCTCCAAGTTTACAGGTAAACTCACACAGAGAAGGTCACATACCTATAACTAAGCCCAGGAGACTGAACCATTGCCTCTCTTTGCTCTCTCTGTGCCTGGTCTCTTGAACACAAAGCCTCTGAATACTTTTACACATACAAAGTCATCCATTCGTACATACAGCAACGATTTGTTCAGTGCCTACTGTATACCAGACACAGAACTAGGCACCAGGGAGGTATCAGTAAATGTAAGAGACCACAGACTCAAGGGGAGGTTGGCACAGATTTCACAAATTCATAGTACATGAAAAATGTGGTGAGTACCATGTAGAACCAGTTCCCATGAGAATGTGTAGCGGTCCAGGAAGCTTCCCCAAAGAAATGATGCTGCAGAGACTACTATTTCTCACAGTGCAGTTTTTGTGCCTAGATACTGGTAGTGGTGGCCACTGTGTTGGCAATGGAAGCATCAAAAAGGGATTTGTTTAGAAAGGCAGACTCCCTAGCTGGTGTGATACCACCAAATACTTGTTACCCCAACATTCAGGAAGTGGAGGCAGGAGGACTAGAGTCCCAGGCCACCCAGGGTTGTTACATAAGACTCGTATCAAAGAAGAAATATAAACTCTCAGGTTCAACCCCTGACCTGCCGAGAAGGATGCAGGGGTGTGCAAAGACCGTGTGTCTTGGCCTGTTGACTCCAGCTTCACACCAGGTCCAAAGCCAAGCCAGAATTACTGGGGAGAGAGAAACAGGAAGGACCTGAAGGAAGGCAGAAGGAAAATGTCCCTCTGGAAACCCTTGTGGCTGGATTTTTCCTCAGCTTGACTTGTAGCAGCTTGGGACACATTACCTCTACCCCCAGCGCAGCTGTGTGAAGGTGGAGTGGCTTGAGATGGCCTGCAGATGTGGGAAGTAGTTCTTCCCCCAGTCATTTTCCAGATGGAAGATGGGGCCCCGGAAGGAATCCCAGAGGAACAGCAAATGACTGGGTTGAATGTTCAGGCCTGAGGTGCGGAAGAGGATCGAAGTGGCTACCAAAGGCTTAGAGGTCTCCAGTCTCCTGATGGGACGGTGCTTTGGGTTTGGAAGCACCAAAATAAATCATGAATCCCACTGCTGAGGAAGTTTCTTCCCAGCGTCCAGAAAGGACCCCAAAGTCCTCTCTTGTCTCCTACAATTTGCAGAGGATCTGAGGAGCCAGTTGTCTTAGAAATTAGTTGCTGGGCACAGGGTCTCTGGAGGTGACTTCTCCCCTCCTCTGGAGACAGCCCTGAAACGGATGTGATTGTAACAGACCATTGGAAGAGGAAAGCAGGCAAAATCTTGCAAAGAAGCAATGGAAGCCAGGAGCTTTCAGTGGGAAGCTGGCAACTGTCTCCAGGCTCCACACTTCCGACGGGTGTGGCCTAGAAATAAGCCAGTGTTGGAAACAACCAAATAACCTCTAGGCTCCCGATTCTAACGGCATTTAAGGGACACACACTATGGCTGGGCATTGTGTGAGGCTCCCTTGTGTGGGTCAGCTCCGAAAGCAACTGGTTTTTAGCTCCCTCCTACTGTCTGTCATTCTGTCCAATCTGTATTGATTTTCTTTGTCAGCAGTATATCAGGATGTGAAGGTGACTTAGGCATTGATGCTCCAGAGAACCATTCTGGGGGCCAAGTAGCTTCTGAGTGTCTTATTAGTATCATTATTGCTATTTATTTATTTATTTATTTATTTATTTATTCATTCATTCATTCATTCATTCATTCATTCATTTATTTTTGGTTTTTGGAGACAGGGTTTCTCTGTTTACCTCCAGCTGTTCTAGAACTTTCTCTGTAGACCAGGCTGGCCTCAAATTCATAGAGATCCTCCTGCCTCTGCCTCCCAAGTACTGGAATTAAAGACACGTGCCACCACCACCCAGCATGTTTTAAAAAAATAAAGATAAGGTCTTGTGTCTCATTGGCTGGCCCGAGTTCATGGTTGACCTTGAACTTAGGCAGTCAAAATGCTTCACCACAAGAATATATCTCTGACCTTCCTGCCTCCAAGTTGTGGGATTTCAGGAGTATTCCACCACACCTGTTTATTGTTTGTTGGTTTGCTTTGGTGGTCTTTGGTTTTGTTTTTGCTTGCTTGCTTCGAGTGTTGGGGATTTAATCCAGGGCTGTGTGTATTGTGTGTATGCTAGCCCAGCACTCTATTTGACTGCCCTTTTTAAAGGAGTGCCTGACAGAAAGAAAGAAACCAAACTGGCTTGAGAATTTGCCCTGACTTTGCTGACAGCCGCTATGAAACGCATTCTGCCCCTGCCAGGGATTCAGTGTACCATCTGTTGCATATATGCTTCTCAGAGCATCCCTTCTTCTGTCCAGCTGCCCTGGCTCTGTACTGGACTTTCAATAGGATGCTGAAGGAAGCACTGAAGGAAAATGGGACAATGGTTATCATGGGACACAGATGTCAGGGAGAAGTATACAAAAGAAAATGGAGGTCTGGAGAGATGGTTCAGCAGTTAAGAACACTGGCTGTCCTTCCAGAGGTCTGGAGTTCAGTTCCCAGCAACCACATGATGGCTCTCAACCATCTATAATGAGATCTGGTGCCCTCTTCTGGTCTGCAGGCTCACATGCGGGCAGAACACCGTATACTAGCAAATAAATGAATAAATGAAGAGAAAACGGAGCATTTGAAAATCCTTTCCTCATTATTCACCTTATGCACCATCACCCCTACTGGCATGAGAACTCGGTCTTCTCTCATGCAGTTCAGAGAAGAGCATCGTTTGGTATTTCATCAGGGCACACCCTGCTTGACCCCCAATTCTGGCCTGGCCAACACTCAAAAACATGGATGTCGAAGGGTAGGAAGAAGGTAATGTGCTCTCTTTCTCAGGAGGTCACGGAGGCTTTCCCTGGCCTGCCTGGGGCATAACCCGTCTATCACAGGCTGATCTGAAGCCTGCCAGCAGGGGACTGCCACAGAGTAGGGTGACAGGTTATTTGTGTAAGGGACAGACCTGAGCACTGATCCGTATATTTGTCGGTTGTATGGCCTTCTCCCCTTATTTGAGACCTCATCTATGGGATAACACGGGCATCGGTTGTGAATGAGCTCGAGTCCCCAGAACCTAGCTGCATCTTGGTGCAGAATAAGCCCTTGACCCACGTGCCCTGTTCTTCTTCCCTGTGGTTCCTCACAGAACAAGAAAAAGGAAGCAAAGACTCCTTGGAAATTGAAACCAGACCCATCATAGTCCTGGCAGCCACACCATTCTCCAGGACAGAGGGCCCCTCTTTGAGAGCAGAGAGCCCTGGAGGGCAATAGGCCCTGTGCCCAGCGCAGGACAGGCCAAGGAATGCAGTGCCAGGCAAGACAAATAGTTTAGGGGTCTGTTGTGCTCCGACTTTATTAGAGGCAGGTTTGGCTCTAGCCAGAGGCCGGAGTGCTAGCTCCAGCTTAGGCCTGGCAATGGGCCAGGCACCAACATGGAGGCAGGAAGGAAGCTATTCTTACCCTTTGTCACTCTTCTGGCGATCAGTGGGAAGCGGGGTGTGTGTGTGTGTGTGTGTGTCAGAAAAAGCAGCTGAATTTGATGTCATTATACTCCTGCTTTTGGGGGCTCCTTCCCAATACCTCCTATAGGCCCCCAGTGAAACGCGTCCCCTTTGTGAGGGCTGCCTCTACACAGGCACTATTGGACTTGGAGCAGAAGTCCAGCATTGGCCCCTCCAGTGAAGCAGTGGTGTTTTGATGTTGATTCTGGTGACATTCAGCCACCTCATCTATGGCTCCTCCTTGCCTATTGGATGCCGGTGGACGAGAGAGAAAGAGAGAGAGAGAGAGAGAGAGAGAGAGAGAGAGAGAGAGATCTTCCAAGAAGTGCAAGCCTGGGGAAGCAATCAGGCAACACATGGAACTAACAACAAACAGAAGAGGCCGGTGCTCCAGTGTTCTCAGCTCTTTGTTGTGGAAACATAAATGTAGAGAGAGAGAAGTGAGCCTGATGTCTCGAACCTGTAATCCCAGTACCCAGGAATCTGAGGCAGAGGCATCACCATGAGTTTGAGGCCAGCCTATGCTGCAGAGTAAGATCTGTTTCAAAATGAATACGTGAATAAATAACGAGAAACAGTAGCAGCAACAGGAAAGCACCCCCTTTGATTCCTGTTTCTGACCAGTGTCACCAATAATAACCTTAAGTGTATCATGTCAGACATTCTTAGACACATGCACACATATGCGTGAGGTCATGATTTTTGTTCCTCGGTGATTTTACACAAATGGCTGACCATATTGCTTTGCAGTTGTTTGCTTGGAACAGTCCACGCTGGACTTTCTCTCGGGGGATATATCCATGCTTGATTTTTTTTTTTTTTTTTTTTTTTTTTTTTTTTTTGGTTTTCTGCATAATAGTCCAAGTGTGGCTACAGCATTGATGGCCGGTTCAGTGGTTTCTCCTCCTCTGTTCTCATTCGGGGAGCATGGACCAGCGTTTGTGGTAAATGGCATGTCTACCCGATTCCAAAGCCCACCACCCACTCTCAGAATGTGGCAGCCCTGCTTGATGGACAGTTGAAGTGTCTCCAATTGTTACCACACAGACAATCAATCCCACAGGGAGCAGGTCGCCTGGGCCTTTCTGCATGCATGTGAATAGTTTTTGGGCATTGCTTCCTCTGGTAAAAGCAGTGGGTAGAAACGCATGCACACTCTTCTTCGTGGATGCTGCCACAGTGTGGGAGGGTAGCTTAGGGCGCCTCTCTCTCCTCAGTCTCAGCCATGCAAGTCCCAGTAGCACACACATCTCTCACGTGACTGCTGGTTGGGGCAGCCATTTCCAGGAAATCGATTGTAAAGATCTCTGAGTGTCAGTGGCTCACACACGGGAGGCCATCCAGGGAGCAGATAAAACCGAATGAGAAAAATCTCATCCTGAGCTCAAGATGGCTGGTAATGGGGGGCCCCCATGGTGACCTTTCTGGAGAAGTTAAAAGAACACAGGCACTTACAACCTCACCCTTGCTCTCCACCTCTGGCCCACCCGACACGAGGATAGTCTCTCTGCCTTTTAAGGAGCCTCTCTCCTCATAAGCAGGTCTGGCTGCTAGGGAAGGCCTGGTCCAGGGTCCAGGCTGTCTTTCTAGCCAAGAGCTGGCAAACCTCCTTTTAGTCCTAGACCAGTGGCTCCTCCCAGCGGGGCACAGTCCATTTCCTCCCTTATACAACACAGGTGCCCTGGAGCTGCTACTCAGGTGACACCCCATCCCCCTTTCTCTGACCTTCCAGAACATTTAGGCACTCAGCCCGCTTACTCCGTCTAAGGACACAGGAGCCCTCCCTCCAGCTGAGCCTGCTTCTCTGGGTCGGGTGGAGCGAGTATTTTGCTTCCAAGAACTGATGTTGCACTGCAGAGGGGCTTTCTGCCTTCCATAGCACGGGGCTGCCTGCAACAGACTCTCTCATTTTCCATAATGGCCCAGCAAGGGAGGAAGGGACGAGAGAGTAGAATCAAGAGAGGGGAAAGAATGAAAATCAGGGGTATGAGAAAAGTGGAATGTGGTGGGAAGTGGCAGATCCGTGGGCATGGGGTGAACACAGGCCAGGGTACCACAGCCCATCACTGTGAGTGCAAAGACCGCCATCCACATGCTTCATCATCTACAAGTTTCATCGAATCGTTACTGACGCCAGCATGATTAGTGACTCTCATTAGTTTTACACATATAATATGAGGCTGGGTCATTTGTTCAGTTGTCCCAGCTGGTAGGTGACAAAACCAGCCTACTATCTGATTCCAGGGCTTGTCACTGGATGGAGCCAGTTCTCTCCTGTGACCAGCCTTCAGCCGGTAGGATTAGCTGCTCAGGTAAGCCTAAATTAGCTGCTCAGTGTGGCTTTGTTCCCCCGACCCCCGGCCCAACCCTGCCAGTTTGTATCCTGCTTCCGAGGTCAAGGGAACTCAGATTTGGTCTATTAGGATCCTGTGTCTTTATCCTGGAACAGCTCAATGCCTGGTACAAGAGTCCAGTGTACGGAAGGAGAATAAAATCGGGTCTCCACAGGACTTACTCTGTCCTTGAACTCACAGAGATCTGACTCTACTGCATTCTAAGTGCTGGGATTAAAGGCGAGTGTTGCCATGACCTGCTGACTGTTTTTTTTTTTTAATTATTATTATTATTTGTTTGTTTGTTTATTTTATTTTATTTTATTTTATTTTTTTAAGACAGTCCCTTTCAATGCTGGGGGATGTAGCTTACTTGGTAAAGTACTTGCCTAGCACACATGAAAGCTCTGGGTTTGATCCTCAGCAGAGCATAAATGGAGCATGTAAACACCCATGATCTTGGCACTAAAGAGGTGGAGATAGGAAGATCAGGTTAAGTTCATTCTCAGTTACACAGAAGCTTAAGGCCAGTCTTAGCTACAGGAGACCTTATCTCCTTTAAAAGATATTTGAATACATTTTATTTTTAAATGCATATGGATGTTTTACCTCTGTGTGTATATATCTGTGTACATACATGGTGCCCTTGGAGACCTGAAGAAGGTATAGCATCCCCTGGACTTAGAATTTCAAACAGTTATGAGCTGTCGTGTGGGTGTTAGGAATCAAATCTGAGTCCTTAGCCCATAGCAGGTATAGTTTATGCCTTTAATCCTGACACTCAGAGGCAGTGGCAAGTGGATCTCTGAGTTTGAGGCCAGCCTGGTCTACAGAGGGAGCTCCAGGACAGCCAGGGCTACACAGAGAAACCCTGTCTCTAAAAAACAAAATAAACAAAACCCTGAGTCCTCTGGAAGACCAGCAAGTTCTAATGCCTGAGTCTCTCTCCAGCCCTCGTAAGACCATATCTCAGAAAAGAAAGCAAAACAAACTACATCAAAAGTGGCATTTGTGTGTTGACCTGCCTTCCCAGGGTTCAGGCATTCCCTAGTAGCTGGAACTACAAGCATAAGCCACCACCTCCAGCTCAAGGTATGAACTGTCAGACAAGAATGTCATACTGCCAGTCATGTCAATAGATAGAAAGCATGTCTGTTATCCTGAAAAGACACCCTATATCTTATTATAGTGGGATTATGAGTTGTTACATTGTAAATAATTGTCCCACCTACTAGTTTAATAAAAACACTGATTGGCTGAAGGCAGACAGGAAGTGTGGGCGGGGCTACCAGATTAAGAAAACTCTTGTAACAGGAAGAATAAGGCAGAAATGCCACAGAGAAGCCACAGAGACTCCAATATGAGATGCCAGCAGATGCAGAGGAAAGAAGTTGAAAGGCTGCTCTGAGAAAAGATACCAAGCCTCATGGCTGAACAAGATAAGAGTCATGGGTTAGTTTAAGAGCAAGAGTTGGCAAGTTCTATGCCTGGGCACCAGGTCAATCAGCATACAGTTAATACAAGCATCTGTGTTTCAGTGGGACTGTGGGTCTGTGGATCTGTGGGTATAGGCCACGAGGCCAAGTCCAAAAATTCCAGGTCAGAAACCTCATACAACATCTTATCCCATCAGAGAGAAAGCAGGTTAGGGGATGGAGAGATGACTCGGTGGTTAACAGTGCTGGAAAGGACTTGGGTTCAGTTCCCAGCACCCACATGGAGGCTCACAACCATCCATAACTCCAGTTCCCAGGGACCTGATGCTACCTTCTAGCTTTTGTGAACAGCAGGCCTACACATACATGTAGGCAGAACACTCAAACACATAAAATAAAAGTAATTTTTTTTTTTGAGACAGACTCTCTCTGTGTAGCTTTGGATGTCCTGAAACTTGCTCTGTAGACCATGCTGGCCTGGAACTCAGAGATCTGCTTGCCTTTGGAGAGCTGAGTTTAAGGAATATGCCTCTACTGGTAGGCCAAAAATAAATCTTTTCTTTTTTAAAGTTTATTTATTTTTATTTTATGTGCATTGATGTTTTTCCTGGAACTGGAGTTACAAACAGTTGTAAACTGCCATGTGGGTGCTGAGAAATGAACCAAGGTCCTCTGGAAGATGAGCCGATGCTCTTAACTGCTAAGCCATCCCTCCAGCCCTCCAAAAAAATATAATAATAATAAAATACAGGCCAGGGGCTAACTAGTGACACAGCTCCAGTGTAAAATGCTTATTTGTACAAACATGAACACCTGCTTCTTCCCAGCAGACACCCCACCCTTCCGTGAAGGTCTGGAGTGACTGTGTAGACAGGTTACCCAGTGCTTGGACCTGGACACACACAAGTAGATCCCTGGGGCTTGCTGACCAGCCGGGCCTTTCACAAGGTCTCCTGTGAGAGGCCTTGCCTCAATGAATGGCACTCCTGAGGATGACATCTAAGGGTGACCTCTGGCTTCCCTCAAACACACAAAGGCTAAGAACAGTCTATAGAACAGTAAGAGGCTATTTTCAATAACGAAACAAAAGATTCTTCATGAGAACCACTTTCTGCCAAGGTGTTAACAGCTGATTTTTGTTGGGTTTTTTTTTTTTTTTTTTGCTTCCTGTTTTTTTTCCCAAAATGAATATCAATCATTTGCATATTTTAAAGAGCAATAAAAATAAATCAACTCCAGACTAGTTGTTCTTTTTCCTGTGCTCATACCCAACCCAACCGCTCTCAAAAAAAAAAAAAAAAAAAAAAAACTGCATTTATATGTCAATCATTACAACACTCTCTAGAATATTCCCCTCTTCTCTCTCTGTCACTTAGACAACTGGGTTGAAGGGAGGGGCCGTGCTGCTCCCAGAAGCCCCCTGCTGACTAGTGAATGGAGAGAAGGCTGAGGCCTCCTGAGGGCCCCTGGAGGCTGTCTTCCCCCTTTGCACTGCCAAGCTATCTAGCACCGAGAGGTAGGCTTTCTATCTTATTGTTTCTGGTGCTGGCTTCAGAGGGCAAGGAGCCCTGACCCACTCTGCGGTAGTCTTGCTGATGCCAGTCTGGAACCCAGGGACACATGGTGGGATGTGGGACCTCCCCCTCCACTGCTGAGGTGCAAATTGGTATAACTGTGGCAAAATGAGGAGTGACAGAATTATGATCGAAGTTGCCCACCCCTCTCCGCTCTGTGAGGAAAGCAATGCCTTAGGGCACCGCCATGCTGATCCCTTCTGGAAGGCTTCAAGGAAGAGAAGGAGAAGATGGCAACTGATTCCTGAGCAGCCACTGGGATGTGGCTGGGGCTTGTCTTGATCCATTCTTGGCTTTTAGTGCACCTTCCCAAGGTATAGGAGAGCAACTCAGGTAGAGAAAGCACAGGTTCCTGGAGGTCGACTCTGGGGCACTTGACCATGATCATCCTGGAGAGAGAAAGATGAATATTAGCTCATAAACTTTTCTCTTTCCCAGGAGTGCGCAGCCTGGGGACCCCAGAACGCAAACTCCTACTAAGCAGATCAAGGTTGGATCATTTTAGGGACGGGAAGGTTTCCTGAAATCTTTCAAGTTTCATGATGGACTGGGTCCATCATTCCCACCATCCATCTATAAGGGTCAGCTGGGAGCTAGGAGACTTGCCTGGACCCTGAAAAGCTAGGATTTAAGGAATGAAGGGGGGGGGATGTTTCATGTTACCCTGACCCCACCTTTAAATCAAATCCCTTGATGTGTTGGGTCTGGTCACCTGGAAAGAGCTGGTGTCATCCCAAGGCTTCTTACACACAGGACAGATGGGGTTGGTACACTTAGTTGGGAAACAGGAGACCATGATACTCTTCTGATTCTATGCCCAATTACAAGGTCACCTTGGCCAAGTCACTTCTCCCCACCCCATCCCTTCTGCCCACATAGTGTAGTGTAAAAAACAGGTCCAAAGGGTGTGGCCAACAGTTCTGCTCTACCTGGCAGTCTGGCGATAAATTCCAGTGACCCAGTATAATCTGGTGTGGCTGCGGGAATCCAAGTGTGATCGATAGCGACATCACGTGGACATAATGGGTAACTGCATCAGCTTGCACCAAAGCCTCAGGGTGACATCCAGCTTCCTTCATTAAGGGCAGAGGAGCTGATTGCAATTAATCACACTCATCATCATCTTACGTGGGGAGCTGTCTTGGAGCTAGCAAAGAAACTCCCAAATCAGAAGACAGTCTCCAAGCCAGATCTCCCTGTCGCCAGCCTTCAGCTAGACACCTGTTTTGTTTAAATTTTCAAATACCAGCCTGATAGAAGAGTCTAGTATAATGAAGGGAGAGTATCGGTAATCACAACGTCAATAAAAATTTAACAGGCTGTTTACTCTTGCTGCGAATCTCACAGGCACCACCTCATTTCACATTCCCAACAGCCTAGGGAGGTGCTTATTCATGTCCCCAATTTTCTGATGCAGAATGTGAGCCATGTCTGGGAGGGGAAAGTGGGTTTCAAACCTGAGCAGCCGGCACCGGACTCCATTTTCTTTTGTTCAGAGTCAGAACCTACCGTGTGACTCAGGATGGCCTCTCCCCTGTGTTCTGGGATGGCAGGTGCTTGCTACCGTGCCCAGATGGACCTCGTTCCTTTCTGCCCCTTTCTTTCCTCTCTCTCTGTCCTTTTTTGTTTTTCTTTAAAAATACTACTTTATGTGTGTAGGTGCTTTGTATGTCTGTGGAGCGGATACCTGCTTAGTGTCCACAGAGGCCAGAAGGAATTAGATCCTTTCAGACCGGAGTTGGAGATGGTTGTGAACCACCATGTGGGCATTGGAAATTGAGCCTTGGTCCTCTGGAAGAGCAGCCGGCGCTTTTAACCACTGACCTATCTCTAGCCCTCTTTTCTCCTCCCTCCCTCCCTCCCTCTCTCCCTCCCTCCCTCCCTCCCTCCCTTCCTTCCTTCCTTCCCACCTTCCCTCCCGCTTTCTTGCCTTTCTTCCTTTTGACTAGGTTTCCTGTAGCCCGGGCCAGCCTGAAACTCCCTAACTAGCCAAAGAGAATCACCTTTAGCTTCTGATCCTCCTGCCTCCACCTCTTCAGTGCTTCTGGGATCACAAATTTGCACCACTACATATGATTTTGTTGTTGTTTTTTGCTTTTGTTTCTCTGTGTAGCCCAGGCTGTCCTGGAACTCACTCTGTAGACCAGGCTGGCCTCGAACTCACAGAGATCTACCTGCCTCTGCCTCCCGAGTGCTGGGATTAAAGTGTTCATCACCACTCTCTGGCTCACATATAATTTTTTTATTCAGCATTGAGGGTCAAACCCAGGGGCCCAAGGAAAATACTCTATCATTTGATCCACATCCCACAACCCAGTGAATCCCTATTCCCTCCCTCCTTTAAAAAAATCATTTGTTTATTTGTTTATTTATTTATTTAGCTTTTGAGACAAGGTCTTCTGCAGCCCAGGCTTTTCTCAGACTTGCTGTGTAGTACAGGCTGACCTTGAACTCCTGACCTCTCTGTTACTAGGTCACAGCTTCACCATGCTCAGCTTCATTTTTTATTTTTTTCCGCTTATGAGGATTAAACATAGAGCTTTGCACAGGGTAGACATGTACTTTACCTCTAAGTTATATCCTGTGATCCCCTCCACACTTTTTCTTTTTTTTTCCATTTCTGAGAATTAAGCCTAGGGCCTTGGGTATGCTAGGCCAGTATGCTAGCACAGAGTTTTAGGCTCACCCCACTGTCTACCTTAAAAAAAATTTTTTGAGACAGGATAATACAATGGCCTCACACAGACCAGACTGGCTTCAAATTTAGAGATCTGGGAGCTGGAGAGATGGCCCAGTGATTAAAAGCATGCATTGTTCTTGCAGAGGACCAGAGTTCAGTTCCCACACCCATATCATGCAGCTTACAACTACATGTAACTCTAGCTCCAGGGGACAGCCTTAACTTCAGATACATTCACATATACAGACATATACACATGTACACATAAATAAGTAAAAATAAAAATATATAAAAGTTTAGAGATCTGCCTGCTTCTGCTTCCCAACTGCTGAGATTAAAAGTGTGTACCATTACACCAGGCTGCCTCTATTTGTTTAAAGCTCCATTTTATGCTATATTTCTGTCCTCACTGTCTATCTGTCCACTCCGTGCCCATGATAATTCCTCTAACTTGGAGAAAATCCTACTTCTTGATACACTGGTATGAATTCCCAGAGTGCTGATGAATGGGTCTCTTTGGTGGTCAAAGTGGATATGTGGGAGAGTGTAATTGTACTTTTTTGTTGGGTTCACCAGCCAGCAAAATAACAACATGGAGACTTCTTAGTTATTACAAAAGCTTGGCCTTTAGCTTAGGCTTGTCTCCAATTAGCCCTTAGAACTTAATTACCTGCTTATATGAAGCTGCATTTGGCCACATGCTTTTCCTATCTCTCCTTGGAAGTCCCACCTATCTTCTCCTGCCTAGCTATTGGCCTGTCAGCTTTTTATTAAGCCAACCAGAAGGCACCTTGGCAAAGACACATTCTCACAATGTCAAAAGATTATCCCACAACAGGAGAGAGGCTTTAGGGTTAGACAGGCCAGGCTGGGGTCCCAGCTCCTTCACTCACCTTCTTGGATGGTCAGATGTCCACCAGGCACTCTCAACCGCCTTCAGGGGTGCTGAGTAGTGTTCATGAAGTGCTGGCTTTTTTTTTTCCTGCAATTTGTGCAATTCTGCCATCTGATACATTTGCAAAGGTCACAAATTCTCATCCAACCTCCTTGGAAAGCACCGCACAAAGAAAGTTAGGGTTTGGGTAGCAGTGAGTGCTAGCCTGCTTGAGATGAGGCTTGTGAGCTTTGGAAGGAAGGGCATGTTTCCTGAATCTAGACATTTCCCAAGTTGGCAAAGCAGATACAAGACTTCAGTATTCTGAGCTCCATCTTTCCATAAAGAAATCATTACCCAAAGAGCAGTATCCCAGAAGCTGTGAGGTGTTTGGAGAGACTCTGGTATGATGAACCATTCTCTGTGTAGTTCAGGAAGTACTTTAAGACCAGAAGTGTTTGTTTTCTTCCTGTCTCTCTGAGGTCACTTGGTTGTAAGCATCTTATGTTAATGCTTTAGTGTTTTTCTTCCCACTTCCACAAAAGCCAACACAGTCTTCTTGCCTGTCTCTATCTACTAACAGAGGTATGGCCATGACGGACATTGGTCATGAACACATTGCCTGTCCTCTAAGATAGCATTTTGCCTGTGAAATCTATATGATTAGTTACTTTTCAAGTTGGCCTGACTAAATACAAGATAAGAAACAACTTCAGGAGAGCTGGAGAGATGGCACAACCTTTATGAGCACCGGCTGCTCTCCCAGAGGACATGGCATCAATGCTCAGCACCAACACATTGATTACTAAGCTTTTGTAACTCCAATACCAAGGGATCTGCTGCCCTCTTTTGGTCTCCAGGTCACATTACACACAAATGTGGCACAGCAGTTCAGGTAAGCAAAATGCCCATTCATATAATTTTTTTTTTTTTCAGAAGAAACAACTGAGTGTGGTGGTACACGCCTTTAATTCCAGGAGTCAGGAGGCAGAGGCAGGCGGATCCATGAGTTCGAGGCCAGCCTGGTCTACAGAACTAGATCCAGGACAGGCCTGGGCTGTTACACAGAGAAATCTTGTCTAACAACTACCTTAAGTATCATCACAGAACCTACATCCAACAATGAATGGAGGCAGAGATTCATGGCTGAGCACTGGGTGGAGCTCTTGGTCCAGCTGGAGAGCAGGGGAGGAGAGTCTGTATGAGCAATAGGATAGGGATTATGAGGAGGAGTCCCACAGAGATGGCTGGCCTGAGTTCTGGGGAGCTCACAGAATCAAGAGCAGCCACTGGGAAACCACCAGCAGAAGGAGCTAGGCCCTCCAAGGGTAGGAGACTGTCGGCTAGCATGGGCAGTATGTGGAGCCTTGAGGGGTGGGATCAGACTGTGTTTCTGTGCATGGGCTGGCACCTTTGAGCTCATTCCCTGGAGGAGGGAAGGGAGAGCGAGCAGGGGACACATGGGGGAAAAAAGATCTTTTTAAAATTAAAAAAAAAAAAAAAAAAAGAGAAAGAAAAAGGAAAAACCCAACAACTTTAAGGTGGAATTTTTTTGGCTCTCGGTTTGAAAGGATTGTTAAGAGATTTTATTTAGGATGGAATCACTTATGGTAGTAATAGTAAGCCATGTTGAACGGGGTCGGGGGGCTTTCTGATGGTGATCATATGGGCCAGTTTGCTCACGTTTTGCAGCTCTCAATAAGCAGAAAGACTGGGGCTTGGGGGATGGAGAGATGACTCAGCAATTAAGAGCTCTGGCTGCTCTTCCAGAGGATCCAGGTTCAACTCCCAGCATTTACATGATGGCTCGTAACTCCCTGTTACTTCAGTTCCAGGGGATCTGACACCCTCACACATACATACATGCAGGCAAAACACCAATGCACAGAAAATAAAATAAATAAATTATATATTTTTGAAAAGGGCTGGGTTATAACCTTTTGGCCCACCTTCTAGTGACCATCTTCTACTTCCTTCCAGGTAGGTGCTACATCCTAAAGATTCCACATCTCCCCCCATCTTCCACCCTGTGTTTGAGGACCAAGTCTTTAAACTCATAAGCCGGTGAGGTACACATATCAGAAGGTGAATTCACACGGGTGAATGACCAGACTGCTGTAGCTGTGGGGTTCAATGCTGAAAACCAGCCCAGAGAGACTGAACTTTGAGCATTCTAGAGAATTCTAATGCAAGAGATTATAAATATTGGACAGAGATCCCAGAATCACAATCAAGATTCCATATCTATGTTACTAATTGGTTACATATTAACACCACCACTACAATATTTAACTGTGATTAAAACCAGGCATGCATTTGGGGAGCAGAGGCAAGCAGATCTCTCTGAGTTCATCGCCAGCCTGGTCTACATGACAAGATCTGGGCCAGCCAGAGAGCTACAGTGAGATCTTGTCTCAACTACAACAAGCAATAATAAAAGATTAAATGCAGTAATAATCCTGTGTTTTCTCACGGTTCTGTCAGCCAAGACTCAGAGAATGACTCCCAGGATGTTCTGGCTCAGGGCATCTCCTGAGGCTGAAGTGAAAATGTCAGCTGGGATTTGAAAGTTTGTCTAGGTATGGAGGACCTACTTCTGAGATGGCTACTCACAGTGACAAGCTGGGGCTGGGATGTGCACTCCTTTCCGGTCCTCCCTCATGACATGGAAGCCTACTCCCCCAGAAGGAGTGTTTGAACAGCAAGTAAGGAAGAAACCACAATGTCTGGATGACTATAGTGGATTCCTAGAGTGGTCAGGACAGAGCACCGTGATCAAGAAGTGGTTACCCAACAGAAAAGGGGTATCTCATGATTCTGGAGGCCCGAGTTCTGAAGTCAAGCCCTCACTGGGGATGCAGTCCCCACGATGAGCCAAGGAGAGAGACTTCCTTCCTTTTAGATTCTTGAAGTCCAGATGTCCCTTTGTGTCTGTGTGACTCCAATCTCTGGCCTCACCTTCACATAATCTTTTTTTCTGAGGTTTTTTGGTTCTGTTCTGTTTTGTTTTTGTTTTTCTGAGTGTCTCTCTTTTCTGTCTGGTCCTGCCCAACTATTGAATGATTCTTGGCACGGGGGGGGGGGGGGGGGGGGGAGTGGATTGAGAAATTGCAGAGACAGAAAGAATTAGACAGAAAACTTAGTTCGTGAGGGCTTCCTGTCAATACTGTAGAAGCCTTGAGTTTATTTCTCAGGTTCTTTTTATACCCAACACATGGAGGGCAAAAGACCTCCCCCTCTCAAGGACACTCATGTCCAAAATACAGACACACATAATCACCTCCTTAATTCACAAAACATCTAGTAACAACGCCTCACAGAAAAGTATCCCATTATATAGCTTCAGCGGGCCAGGCACCTGGTGACCACAGCTTTGGCCAAACATCCTCAAACATCCTGTCAATGCAGCTTTGAAAAGCAAAAAGAGGCTCAGACTCTCTGTCCTTGAGTCAAGACGAAAACAAATCACAAGCTGGAATCTTTGTGGGGTTCTCACACTTTCCTACTAAGGATTCTAGTCATTGGCCAGCCCTACGGCACGTGGGGATCTCAGCTATCAAGGATGTGAAGAGATGGGAAGATAGCTTAGCTCATAAAGTACTCTCCACACAAACATGAAGACCAAACTCAATCTCCTGAACCCATGTGAAAAAGCTAGATGTGGAGCACATATTTGCAATCGCAGTTATAAGGGGTGGATCACTGGGGCTCACTGGCCAGGAAAAGACCCTGTCTCAAGGTGGGAGGTTAGGAGATAGCTCAGTCAGCAAGCAAGAGGATCTGAGTTTGTTCTCCAGAACACACACACACACACACACACACACACACAGAGAGAGAGAGAGAGAGAGAGAGAGAGAGAGAGAGAGAGAGAGAGAGAGTGGCATGCATTGTAATCATGGTATTGGGGAGGTGGAGACTCCTGGGGCTTTCTTGCCAACCAACTTAACCTAACTGGTGAGCCCAGGTCCCATTGGAAGACCCTGTCACAAAAACCAAGGTAGATTTGAGGCCAACCTGGTCTACCGATCGACTTCCAGCTAGGGCTAGACAGAAAGTCCCCCTCTCTCTCCTCATCATCTGTGATATAGAAGGAGAGAACTGACTTCTCCGAGAGGGCCAGGCATAATATTGTGACAGCTTGTTCAAATAATTCAGTTAAGAGCCCCAAATCCCCATCTCTCCCAGCAGCTCAAGACGATCACCAAATAAGAATAAAGCCTGGGACTTGTCCAGGCCCACCCCAAAATGGAAAAGCTGTATAACCTTACCTAGCCCCTGACTAGCTCTAGACAATTAGAACACACTGTGTGATTGCCACTCGAGTACACCAATCATATCTGAGATGGCCTAACTGTCCTAGGAGCTCCCCTTAGCTGTCCTGAAAAGAAGCCTTCAAACTTCTCAGGGTTGTCTCCATTTTGCCTTTATGTAGGATGGATGGCCCCCGTATGCTGGAGTAATAAATGTTCTTGCTGATTACATATGGAGATGGTGGTCTTTTGTGGGGCTTCTTCAGGGCCCTAATGGCTTCACATGTTCACCATGGCACACATTTCTCCCCAAATAAATAAAAATGTAGTTAAAAGGAAAAGAAAAAGCATTGTGGTGGTCAGCACCTTTAATCCCAGAGCCTGAGAGGCAGAGGCAGGCCTATCTCTGGAAGTTCAAGGTCAGCCTGATCTACATATAGAGTTTTAGGCCAGCCAGGACTGCATAGTAAGACCCTGTCTCGAAATAAAACAAAACATAAAAAATAAACAAAAATTCAATTGTTGTAGTAGTTTCTGGCCCAGCCTAGCCCTGCAGTCTAAATTAATCTCTCCTGCTGATGGCCTGGCCCAGCTCAAGGTTTGGACCCTCAGCCCTGCTTGGTTCCAAATAATCATACAAAAGCTTATAGTAATTACAAACTGTTCAGTCTATGGCTCAGGTTTATTGCTGGCTAGCTCTTTCATCCTAACTCAGCCCATTTCTATGAATCTGTCTTGCTACATAGTTTGTGGCTTACCTGTACACTTACATATCACTTCTTGAGCAGCTGGACTGTGTCTCTCCTGACTCTACCCTCCTTCCCTGTATCTATGCTTGGATTTCTGGCCTGCCTCCAAGCTGCTCTGCCATAGGCCAAAACTTTATTACCCAATGGTATTCACAGCATACATAAAGAAGTCCCACACCAACCAATGCTTGACGGAGGATTTATGGGCAATGGGCTCTGGTGGTCTAAATGAAAGTGACCTTTATAGATTCATATGTTCATCGAGTCTCTGGATGGTGTTTGAGATAGATTAGGAGGTGTGGCCTCATTGAAAAAGGTGTCAGTGGAGGCAGCCTTCGAAGATTTTAAAGACTGGTGCCATTCCCAGGGAGCTCTCTCTTTCTCTACCTTATGGTTGGTTGGCTGTGTCTTAAGATGTGAGCTTTCAGCCATTGCTCCTACATTAATGCCTGCCGCCATGCTCCTCATCACGGTGGGCATGGACTCTAACCCTACCAAACCGTCAGCCTCAAATTAACACTTTTCATTTATAACTTGCTTCGGTCATTTTATCACAGCAACAAGAAAAGCAAAAAAGGAAAGGTCAAAGGCATGCTGATGTACTACCTGCCCCCAAGGGCTTTGTGATCCCACGGTCCTCATCCACAGAGCCATTTAGAGCTGAGACTCCCAAGGGCCTGTTCCTGGAGAAGGGCCTCGCTGGGACTGGCCCAGGGGTCCTGTGAATGCAAAGCATGGGTGAGTGGGCCACTGTGGGATCTTTTCAGGCTCTCAGGGGGCCTTCTGGAAGAGCAATGGAGGGGTCTCAGCAGGAAGAATTGGAAGGGAGGCTGGCTTTAAGTGGAGTCCCAGATTATTGACCTGTATGGAAGTGCAAACAAAGAATGTTCAGGGAAGAACCCCAGAGAAGGTTCTGCAGAGAGCTCAGGGTTCTCCTGGAGAAGAGATTTCATCATCGTCCATACCCAGGGAGGGCAGCTCCGCGTCCCCCCCCCACCCCCAGCTGCTCTTCTTCCTCCTTCTCTACCTATCACTGACACCCCAAAAGCCACTAGCAAGTGGAATGGGGATGTTCATATGAGAGACTGATAAAGCTTTTCAGGGCCCCCAACTCAGTGCCTCAACAGAGGCAGGAGAGGATTTATCTTCTAAGGAAGATGAACTTAACTAACTGTCTTTGACTGGATGCTCTAACACCTAAGGGACAGTGGATTTTTATAACCTGAAAGGAGAGAGCATGGGCATCGGAAGGCATCAGTTGGCATGGACTAGGAGAGCCTAAACAATGGGATTGCATTGGGTCACATCCCAGGCCATGGGGGTGGGGTAGGGGTGCGTGGGGGTCTGGTTTCACAGAACTCAGGTTTTGTTAAGTAAACCAGAACCTCACATTTTCTGTCTGCTGCCCCTAAGGGCAGGGCCTCCACACGAGGTTCCTAATCCTTTCTCAGCCCTTGTCTAGAGCTAAAGAATGTTTACTATTTTTTACTTCCTATCTGTCTGGAAATGACACAGAAAGTAACAACAGAAACAGGACTTCTTGTTCCAGTGCAGAACTCCCACACCCTGTGAACTCTTCACCCCGCCTTGGCCTGACTTCACCCGGGAGTCGGGAGGGAGGGCACAGGGCCTGGCCTAAGGACAAGAAGATCCTCTGCCTGGGAACAAAAACTTTTTTTTTTTTCCTTTCTGGAAAGCTTTGAACAAGTCAACTAGATGGGAGGAGGGAGAGGCAGGAGGGAATATGGGGACAATGGGGACAGTGCAGCTCTAATGAAAATGTCCCCAGGGTAATAGAGCTGAGATCTGATGAGTCCTTTAAAAAGTCTGGTTAGCTATTGGAAAACAATTGGCTGGCTCCAAGCCTTCTCACTGTCCTGCACCAAGCGGAGGACTGACTCTGTTCTTAAAGGGACAGGCTTCAGGGCTGAGAACTAGTGGCTGGCTGGGTACCTGGCTTCTGTGCTGAAAATCCTACATTTGGTCCTCAGTTTTACATAAACTGGGTGAAATACCAGGGGGCGGTGGGAGCTGAAGAAGCAAGTGTTCAAGGTCATCCTTGGCTATGTAGTGAGTTCCAGGCTAGTCTGGGTTACCTGTGAGCTTTGGTCTTCAAACCAAATCAAACCAACCAACCAAACACAAACAAACAAATGAGGGGCAGGGCTGGGGAGGTAGCTCAATCTTGTCTTGCAAGCATAAGGACCCCAGTTGGGAGTTCCAGAAACCATGTGGGGCGGGGAATACAAAGTTGGGCGTGTACTTACACTTTCAGGGATGGGGGGGATATCTTTAGTTTAATCAGTCAGTTCCAGGTCCTAGTGGGAGACTTTGTCTCAAAAAACAAATGTCATTAAAGGAAGGTTGGAAGGTTGTCCTCTGGCCTCCACGTCACACATGTACACACAGAGAGAGAGAGAGACAGAGACAGAGAGACAGAGAGACCGACACATAATATATAATGTATATATATATATATTCAATTTTTATTTAAAGAATGTATCTTTATGTTATGTGCGTATTATTTTGGATGCATGTGTATATATGGAGCTTCTGGGACACCTGCCTACCCAGTGCAGAGTGTCGGTTAGTCCACAGGTGTGCACACAAGAGCTAAGGAAGCTTATTCTTCACAACCTGCACGACAGGGCTCTCTTAGCCTGCCCTCTCTAAGCCTTCGGGTGCTTAAAAATCTTTGCCATAAGAGCACCCATGTTTTTAAACTCTCCTAGGCCCTGGCACTCAGAACAGCACCCACTCCTGTACCAGGCAATAGCAATGATTTCAGCTCAGTTTCTGCAAACAGCTTAGGAACTATTTAATTGTAAACAAATGGCTGTCAGTTTGCTTGGATAGACAAGCTCAGGAGAGTGGCAGGGTGGCCTTTCTAGGGGCCTTAGTCTCTTGGAGCACATTTATCTAACGCAGATGGGTTATGTGGAATCAGCAAGGTGTTGAGGTCTGCAAACTGGTGCTTTTCCCAAAGCCATATGTAGAAAGCTAACCCAGCAACGACGTAGTATCAAGAGGCAGATCCTTTGAAAGGAGATTAGGGAATCAGGGTTCTGACACCATGTATTTTGAGAAGTCCATGGGTGACTGAGAAAAGGGTATTTTATTGAGGAAATAATTCATTGTTACATGGTAAGGTAAATTTAGTCGCAGAGTCCCCGGAAGGCTGTGGACTGATCCAGTGCTGCTTGACACCGCCTGACCTGGGCTTCACTATCCAAGAGCGGGAGAAGGGTCCCTTGTATGTGTTTCCCAGATCTTAAGCTACCAAAAGACCACACCAAAGGGGCTGGTACCCCAAGGTGGAAGGGTATCTGGGTCCTGATGAATAGAATTTAAATCCTTAAAAAGGGGGGGGGGGCTGGTCCTGTCTGCATTTGAAGACCTATAGAAGGTACCATAGATGAAAAATGAGGCTTTGGTAAACAAAAATCTGCTTGCGCCTTGATACTGGATTTTTCAGCCTCCAGGACAGTGAGCAATAACCTTTGTTGTTTATAAATTACTTAGTCTAAGGCATTTTGCTATGGTGGCCCAAAGAGACCAAGATACAGGGTACTAATAACATTTTGCGTTGGATAGTTCTTTGCCAAAGGGGCCATGTTGTGTGCTGCAGGATGCTTAGGGGACTCCATTCATGAAACTGTAGTAGTATTTCTTTTCCATGAATTCAAAACTATCTCTCAACACAGTCACATGCCCCAAATAGCCTGTTTGAGAACCATGTCAAGTAGTAGTCAGTGATCAAACAGCTGAGGGTATCCGGGGTAAAGCTTGGCCACACATTCCCAAGGGAAGTCGAACTTCAAGCAAAAGAAAGGGTAAGCCAAGGAAGCCCTGTGTTGGTGACTGCTTTTTTAGTTGGTAACAAATGGTAGAAAATTCATCCCTAACCCAGGAATGGCAGCACAAGTCTGCAACCCCAGCATTTGGGAGGTAGAGGATCAGGAATTCAGGGCCAGCCTCATCCATGGTCACTGCAAGGCTATGTAAGGTCCTATCTTAAACAAACAAACAAACAAACAAACAAAAACCAACAAGAAGAAAAACGAGAGAGAGAAAGAAAGAAAGAAAATTTACCTCTAAATAAAAGCGGGGAGTCAGGTGACAGGGACTGGGCATAGCTCTGGTTGAGGCTGAACTTGATCCAGTGGCACCAAGCTCATCTCCAGAATTTGTTTTTATCTGTTGACTCTGGTCCTCTCCATCCGTCTTCTTGAAGGGATTGGATGGTTGCAAGTGATTCAGGCCTAAGTCTCCCCATTTGAAACTTGAGCCAGGCAGTGGTGGCACACACCTTTGACCCAGCACTTGGGAGGCAGAGGCAGATGGATTCCCTGTGAGTTCAAGGTCAGCCTGGTCTCCAGAGCTAGTTCCAGTGATACTCAGAGAAACTTTGTTTTGAGAAATCCCCCAAAATGGGGGGGGGGGCATGAGGAGAACAAAACACAGGCGCTGTTTCTTCTTCTCATCTTTCTGTTGTCCCCTGAAGCTCTTCAGGCACATGACTGGGTAGTTTGACCATCGGACTAACAGCAGCCAAAACACTATAGGCAGGGAAAGTGATGGTCTAACTAGTTACATGGCCTCCCTTGGACCCTAGAGTAGACAGCATCAAGGGTGTCCCAAGAGGAAAGTCAGGTGCAACTTCTAGAAGGCAGGTGAAGGATTTGGGGTAGCAAAAGACAGGAGGCAGCAGCCACTGTCTTCCTAACAAAGCTTTCTCTGACACGGATCAAGGTGAGAGACCTCACTGAGTAGCTGTACAAGGCCTGTGCCTGCACAGACAAAAGCCGAACTCAGATGTTGCACGAGGTCCTTAGGTGTCTCTGGAAGAAGTCAGCAACAAAGAAACATCACTTAGATGGGTCCCCACAGTGGACTCTGTAGGTTTCCCCTTCCCTTTCCCATAGGTTTACATTTTTACGTGCATGGATGCTTGCCTGCTTGTAGGTCTGTGCACTGCGCACATGCCTGGTACCTGCAGAGGCCAGAAGGGGAGCAGATCCCCTGGGATTACAGTTACAAATGCTTGTGAGCTGCCATGTGGGTACAAGGAATTGAAGCCAGGTTCTCTGGAAGAGCAGCTAGGGCTATTCAGCCCCCACAGGGTCAGTAGTTGTCCATCTGAGGGCAGGAGTCTCTGGCCTCCTTGCCAGAGATGTGACCATGTAAGTGCATTACACTGTATGAGCAATAGAGACGGCTCTGTGTGTGTGTGTGTGTGTGTGTGTGTGTGTGTGTGTGTGTGTGTGTGTGTGTGGTTTGTTTTGTTTTAGAGACAGGGTTTCTCTCTGCAGCCCTGGCTGTCCTGGAACTCTCTCTGTAGACCAGGCTGGCTTGGAAGTCAGGGAGGCCTGTGCCACCACATCCACCTCTCGTCCTATGTCTTAAGATAGTAGTTTGCCTGATCCAGACTGGCTTACCTTTCCTTGAATCAGAACAAGAATTTGCCTGAGAGCCAGCTTGGGCAAGTGAAATCCGTTCTAGATGAAGATGTAGAAACCAAAGAAAACCTGGTTTTCTGAGTGACCACATGGAACGGAGTCTCCTGCCAACTTGGGATGAGTTCCTCGTGTGAGAAAGACTTTTCAAAAGCCACCAAATTACTGTTTATTAATCCATTCCAAAAATTCAACTTGTCCTCTTTCTACTTTCTTTGAAGGTGTAGCAGCATTGGCCAGGCAGAGGTCTTCAGAGGCCATTCTGATGCTGTACCAGGTTCCAGGATTTTTTTTTTTTAATGAAAGACTGGATAGAAATGCTTCCTGTTTGTATAAATAAATTAATTTAAAATTATCATATAAAATGTACAGATCCTTGTGAGGAACAGCAATTTATTTAACAATACAGGCTAGAGAAGAACTGTCCATTTGCTTATTATACAATGAATGCATAAGAAGATTCTTCCTTGCGGCCAGGCTCTATTTCTTTCTATTTCAATTCTGGATCCATCTCTTGATCACTTCATATTTCTTACAATGAAAACAATAGCAACATATCTCCTTGTTAGCTAAACACCTATTGTTTGTAGTGAGTCTTTCTCTGTCCTCTTAGCCAGCTCCCAAATAATGACATGTAGACTTCTTATTAATTATGAAAGCTTGGCCTATAGCTTAGGCTTGTTCTTTTCTTTAAATTATTTTTATTTTGTGTGTTCTGATTTCTTCTGCATATATGTCTGTGTGAAGGTGTCAGATCCCCAGTTCATCTCTTTGTCTGAAAGTCCCGCCTATTCTCCCTGCCCAGCTATTGGCCAGTTAGCTTTTCATTAAACCAATCACAGAGACACATCTTTACACAAGTATAAGGAAGCATCTCACAATGGTTGTTCTTTTAGGAGCACCACACTAAAGGTCGTATTTCAGTCTTTCCATGCCTGTGTTTTATCACATTATTTGATGGTTACCAAAGCTTTGTTTATATCCTGGTCATTGCATTTCCCATGAAAGTGGTGGGTTTATATATACACACACATATAAAGAGAGAGTGAGCTTATGTGTTTCTAGTTCCAGAGACTGTTTTGGAAGCGCTAATGCTGGAAGAGGGATGCTACACAGGTAACACTGATACTAAAGCACTTTCGCTCTGAACAAAAAGCCATTTTCTAGTTTCTTCCCCTGTGTGTAGAATGAGTTGTTGGCCTGTTTTCCGTACAGGTCTCATGACTTTTCAGGCCACTGTCTAGTCAATCTTCATTGCTAAGGAGTCTGATGTTCTAGTCAGTTCAGAAACATGTCTTCCATCTGGGGCCACCATGCCCTTCAGATATTCTGTGAGAAGTCCTTGCCAACCCCATACTTTATTGGCTCTGTCCTGGGCATTCCGGTTGCTGGAATCAGCCAGAGGACTGGCTGTGCTTTGTAAATGGAAACTGCCTCACATGTCAAGTACACGTACTAAAGTAGATGAGAGGGGCCTGGAGAGGAGGGGTGCAGCCTGAGGGACATAGGAGATTAGACCGATTCCCCCGTCCTCCCCAGCCAGCCAGGAAAACCACAAAGCAAACCAGCAGAGAACATGCAAATGGGTGAGCGAGGGGCTGTCAGATGGCCAGGGACACACTCTGTCACAAAAAGCAAAAGGGACAAGGGGCCCGGCTCAGTCGGAAGAGCACTTACATGACTGGCGTGAGACCCTCCGTTCAATCCACAGTACAAAACAAAACAAAAACTCTTAACTGTGGTTCAGCCCTTGGGCCGCAGAGGCAAGAAGATGAGGCATTCTGGGCCATCTTCAGCTGCTTGGAGCTACATAAGACCCTATGCATATTTTTTTAAACATAGCAAAGAGACAGAGTTCTGAATGGGGAAGTGGCAGATGATGGGACCAGACATTGTATCATCCAAAATCTTCTTCTCAAACCCAGCACTCAGAGGACAGAAATGCACCAGTCTGCCTACTATTCTCATGTTCTTCATTATGAAGAATGGACTAGGCTAGGGCTGCCTCTGCTACTAGGTTTGGGAACCAATTATACCAGGAAATATTTTTTTAATGCCAAAGTCATAACCATTTAATAACATAGGCCAATCTTTTTGGTTGTGATAGTTAATGTTTATGCTAGTAGAGAATGGGTTTTGGGCCCAGAAGGAGCTCTCTCCCTCTGTATGGGCTTGAGTAGTGTTGACATTTGTCATTTCCGAACATATTGGATCCTTCTGGTAAGATCAAGAAGGTACCAGAACAAGACTTGAAGAATGTCTGAAGCTTACATGTGTATGGAGAGAGACCCTAAGACTATGTTACATCACCCAAGTTCCTGGTATGAAGGATGGTTTTGTTAGAGGATACACAGCAATAATTCCAAGATGAAAAGTGGCATAGGAGAGTTAGGCTGTGTGGTGCTGGGTATGGTGTAGGTGCTATGAGCCAAAACTGGACCCTTGGCAAAAGCAACACACATGCTGTGCTGCTGAGCTGCCCCCCCCCAGGCCCTATTGTTTTATTTAATGAATTTGTGTGTGTTCATGCCATGATGCATATGTGGAAGTCAGAGGACAACTCTCTCCTCAGAGAGAAGCTGTGTGTCTCACCTTCTCCATCACTGAAGCAGGACTTCTTGTTTCTTGCTTTTGAACCTGTGAGTGCCCCAGGCTCTCTGGCTTAAAGATAAAATGTGGTTCTGGGGATCAAACTGTCTCCCAGGCTAGCCCATTTCACTTTCATTTTTTCTTTTCTTTTGAGAGAGGGTCTCTCTATGTAGGTAGACCAGGCTGGCCTTGAACTCACAGAGATCCACCAGCCTCTGCCCCCCCAAGGGCTGGGATTAGAGATGTGGGCCACTATGCCTAGCTTTGCTTGTTTCTTTGTTTCGTATAAAAACTAAAAATCATAGCTGGTCTTCAGAGTGAGTTCCAGGACTACAAAGAGAAATCCTGTCTTGATGTCAAACAAACAGAACAAACATCCGTCAAGGTGCCACACATCTTTTCCTCTCTTTATTTCAATGTTTTGCTACAGTGATGGACAGCTACCATAGAAGCTAGCTAGCTTTTGAGGTCTGTCACACTCTGGCGTTTACTTTCAAGGCTAGCACAATTCTCTCCGTGTCTTTTGTGTTCTCTGGATATAAACAGTCTGTTCTGTTTTGCCTTTTTTTTCTGTGGTAGGATCCTGAGAAAATTCTTGTAGCACAAGAACAATACAGGTGGTGTTAAGTTGGAGCTCAGCCATTGCTAGTTCTCATCATTAATCCCCTCTCAGGGTTCCCGTGGAGTGGCACTTTCGTACACTAATTCCAGGACAGCCAGGGCTACACAGAGAAACCCTGTCTCAAAACCAAACCAAGAGTGGGGTGGTATATTTCATGTAGGTTGTTGTTAGGTAATGTCTTGTGTAGCCAAGGCTGGCCTTGAACTTCTCATCCTTCTGAATGCTGGGATGTCACCTCTATACTTAACACTTGACATCATCTTTAAATTTAAAGAATTTAAGCTTTATTTATTAATTTATCATGTATACAGTATTCTGCCTGCATATATGCTTGGAATCAGAAGAGGGCACTAGATCCTGTTATAGATGGTTGGGAGCCACCATGTGGATGCTGGGAATTGAACTCAGAGCACTGTGGGCCTCTGGAAGAGCGGGCAGTGCTCTTAACCTCTGAGCCATGTCTATAGCCCTTAGCTTTTATGGTTTTTTGTTGTTGTTGTTGTTGTTTTTCCTGTGTATGGTTGTTCTTTTTGCTTGTTTGCCTGTGCACCATGTACATGCAGTGCCCTTGAGGGCCAGAAGAGGACATTGGATTCCCTAGGACTGGAATTACAAAAGCTGTGAACTGCCATATGGGTGCTAAGGCACCAGATTCATTTTCTCTGGAAGAGCATCCATGCTCTTAACTGCTGAACCATCTCTCCTACCCTCCATTTTAAAGTGTTTTTTTTTTTTTTAATAAAAGCTTTATTTTTAGTATTTTTTTTATTATTCACAAGTTTGTGTTTATGTATGTGTGTGTCTATAGGAATATACGTCACATGCGTGTGGGTGCTCTTTGGGGCCAGATCCCACAGAAGTAAAATTACACGCAGTTGTGGACCTCCCTGCATAGGTTCTGAGCTCTGAACTCATGTTCTCTGGATGACTAGTAAGTGCTCCTAAGCATGGAGTGGTTTCTCTGGCTCCATTTTAAAGTTATACACATTTTATCAATGATGGAATGGAATTTATAGAACGTCACCAGCCTTCTCAGCTGGCCCAAATAGTAGTAGCTATTTATATTGACTGACTTGCTTTTGTTCCATTTTTTTTATTGGTGTAGGAAAGATTTGAGTTCTGTTTGAACTGTTTAAGCTCAAGTTTCCCTGGGAAGAAAGATAAGCTCAATGGGAGGAAACCACCGTGGCCGTCCTGTATCCTAGCTTGAACAGCTCACTTCTAGCCCCAGTAAGGAAAAGGCTAGAGGGAGAAAGAGAAAAATGAACACGTAAGATTTGAAGCCACTAAAATCACTAGCAGGTTTGCTTTGTTTGCCTTTGGCTTTTAGAGACAAGGTTTCTTTCGGTGTTGCTCTGGCTGTCCTGGAACTCACTCTGTAGAGCAGGCTGGCCTTGAACTCACAGAGATCTGCCTGCTTCTGCCTCCCCAGTGCTGGGACTAAAGGCATGTGTCATCAAGTCCATCTAGTTAAGAAAATATGTACTCCTCAGGCATGGTAGTGTATCACTTTTATTCCAGCACTCAGGAGGCAGAGGCGGGAGAACCTCTGTAAGTTTTAGCCCAGCCTGGTCTACATAGGGTGTTCCAGGACAGCCCAGACTATAAGAAAGACCCTATCTCAAAGAAATAATGAAACAAAATGCTATTATTCTAAAAAAAAAAAAAAAAAAAAAAGAAAGGAGGGAAGGAAGGAAGATAGGAAAGAAAGTACACATTCAGTGAGAGGATCATTGCTGCCTTCTATTTTGGCAACTTGCTGACCTACAGTGACCCTAACAGAGAAGGGAGAGAATATTTGTTCCCAGAAGGTCTCATGTTCTTACAAAGGTAACCCAGTACATTAAGGGACTTGCCGATATCAGGCCATCCGTGGAGACACTGAAATAGATGACAAGGGGCATCTTTAGCAGAGGCTAGTGACATGTAGGCCAGGATATAGTATGGCACCACAGGATGCGGAAGTTGATGTTCTGAGATACTGAGCCTTCTTTCTTCTATATGTCTCTAGCAATGATACCATGAAAAATGCTGTAAGTGTGGCTCATTGGTAAAATGCATACTTGGAGCTTGCACAAGGCTATGGAAAAAGGTCCTGGGTTCATTCAATCCCTAACACTGAAACCAAAAGAAGACTTGTGATGTAGATGGTAGAGTGCCTGTCTAGCATTCTGGAAGCCCTGGGTTTGCTCTCCAGCACCATAGATGTTCCAGGAGGATCAGACAGTCAAGGTCCTCTTCAGCTATATAGGGAGTTTAAGGCCAGTGTGGATTACATAAGACAGTATCTCAAAATATAAACATATAATAAATAAATAGGGGCTAGAGAGATGACTCAGCAGTTAAGAGCACAGGCTGTTCTTCTTGAGCACCTGGGTTTGATTTTCAGCACCTACACGGCCATTCTCAACCACCTGCAACTCCAGATTCAGGGGATCCTATACCCTCTTCTGATTTCCCAGGGTACCAGACACACACACACACACACACACACACACACACACACACACACACACACACAGTGCTTAGATACATGTAAGCAAAATGTCCACACACATAAAATAAAATAAATTTAAAGGTAAATAAACTTACAAGAGAGCATCCTTCCAAGTGGAGTTATCCAGGGTGGTCCATCTACCATTGGGTGCTTGTGCAGCCCCCACTTCTTGGAGGACCCTTTAGTTAAAAGGGAAGAATTTCTCAGAAACTGTCCCCACTGCAGCAACCAGAGAAAGTCCAGCTGCAGGGATTCTGAATGGAAAGAAAATAGATTTTTGCTCTGTGTTAGGGACAATGAATCAGATATGACTATGCATAGGCTTCTGAGGCTATTTCAGCTGACATGTCAAGGAAAAGACACATTGAACAAACGTGGTATAAGGATATAGATTACAGCAGTGAAGGGGATGCCAGCATCAAAGGGCAGAGTATCTGTCCCAGGCCCATTTAATTTTTTTTTATTTCATTTATTTGTATTGGGGAATGGGCAAGAACATGCCATAGCGTAAGTGTGGAGGTCAGAGGACAACTTTTGGGATTTGATTTTCTGTTTCTGCCATGTATGTCCTGGAATTAGTCCTGGGGACAAAACTCAACCCAGCAGCAAGAGCCATTACCATGGTTGGTTTTTGTTTTTGAGAGAGATGTGGGTGCTGGGAAGTGAATTCAGGACCTCTGCAAAATCAGTAACTGTCCTTAATCTCTTATCTGTCTCTCCAGTCCTCAGGGTCTATTTCTAGCCCTGATACTAAGCAGTTGTTTATCTTCACATTGACAGTTAGTAGACTTGCTTTGTAAACCCTCATCATATTTTCCAGAAGAACACACAGGTACAATTAGTCCTTTGGCCCAGACTGTCTTCGAACCTGGAAATGTACCAATTGATATCAATGTACCAATTGTGTCAGGTTAGGGTCCCCATCTCATTCGTGGCAGATTTCTCCCTCTGGGTGCCCAAAGGGCATGAGTCCTGACATCCAGTCCATGGATGTGCTTCTGGATGCTGATGGTGGACTCTTGGGTCCATACAGTGTTGATGATGACATGCAGCCCTCCCTTCCCTGTTGGTCTGAGTTAGAAAGGACCGAAGGCCTTCCTTAATTGAAGAAAGGCGGTCCCGTTGCTCCAAAGCAAACAAAGGAAGACAAGGAAGGGGCTTCTTTAAACTGGAATGTGTAAAACAGAGGTGCAGCAGCAATTATGCCAAGAGGCTGCAGCACAGGCTGGGGCTGGGCTGTGCTATCCTATCAGACATCAGCAGCAACACGTTTCTACAAGAGCCTTTTAAGAGCTGCTAATTATTTAGATTCCAATAGGAGCTGGGTCTTAAAAGTGATTTTGAGCTAATTACAGCTTTTTGAACTGATTGCAGCTGTAAGTTAGCAAGGCAGGAATCTATAAAAACAACAACAAAAAACTCCTTTGATCAAACACAAAGGAATTACCTTAAATAAAAATACCTTTATTTCACATATGCATAGTGTTTCACACATGTAAACAAGGAGTTTCTATACATAGCAAAGATGTAAGCAATTATATTCATCACCCCTTCCTCCGCGCCCCTGTTGGGAACCATGCCCTGGGTTTTGTATGTGCTGGGTAAATGTTCTACCACTACTGAGCAATATGCTCCCCAACTACACTAAATTTCAAGTTGGCTAACAACAGGGTCCACACTTGTTCTTCCTTATGATTCCTAATAGTGTGTAGAGTGCTATGTAGAACATAGAAAGCACTTGCTGAATCGAACTGAATTGAAGCATTTGCTGTTTTAATAATCAGAGCAAATCGTTGTCATTTATTGCGATAATGAACTACCTTAGAATGAATGCTGGGGGAAAACCAAGACAAAAGACCATTTGAAAAGCTTCAGAACTGGGGAGACATACTTATTTTTTCCAGAGACCCAAGAGAAATATGCAAATGTTCTTGAGAGGAAAGCCAACCCCTCTACATACCACAACAGAGACCGTGTTGATTGCTCTATGAGGGTTGCTAGGCAACCGCTTGGTAATTCCCCGAGTAATAGAGATGAGCCTGTCATCTGCTTTCTTGGCTGTATGTGACATGAGCAGACAACAGGTAAAGGACAGCTAAGAACACCTGCACCTGGATGACAGAAGCGCTCCTGCAGAAGTGTGATGACACCGGAGAAAATCCCCATGCCCTGTCACAGGTTGCCGCAGGGAGAATTTCATTAAAGTATTAGTTTATGGCATTGCAGTGAGTTTCCCTGGGTTCACCCTGTGGGCAGATCCTGTGGGTGATCCTGTTATCCCTGACCACAAAGCGGGAGTCCAAAAGCCCTGCAATTCTGCATGTGGATGACTGTCACTTCAATGAGGGCTCCAGATCCTGTCCCCTGGCTCCAGTGGATGAGGCTTTACTAGATAAAAGCAGCTTTTTAAGTCTTAAAAGGGACCCTGTAAACTACAAAGGGATCCAAGTTCTGGATGAGCAGACCACATTTTTTACACATGTAGAAAAGATCACTTAACGAGGCCTTTGTTTGTGTATGATTTCCAAGATGTATGACTTTATAGACAAACGAGTGGCCTTGTAATCCACTCTGACACAGGTCTCAACACCATCACTGTCTTCAAAATAGGTTGAAAGTGTGATAAAGCATTGGAGGATGAATGCTTTATCGTGTCTCAAATTTTCTTTGACATTAAGCAAGAGAAAGGGAATTTGAATTTAAATTAGGACTGAGTTTCTCATTCAAATTTTCAAAAGGTTGCCCCCTCCCAAATTAAAGGGGAAAAAAAGCCATCCAGCCTATCATAATTGAGTCTTTGGAAACTTATTGCCTGCTTTTCAGCCTTCTGAAATCTTGGGCTTTGAGATTAGGCAATCAACCCCAGAGAAGAACGTTCTGAACTGAGATAGATCATGCAGGTAGTCCTGATGAACAACTAGGCAAGACTTCATTCTACCACGGGGCAGCTCCTAATCCAGCCTGCTGTGCGTCTGCCCCTCCCTTTGGCTTCAGATAATGAAAATTTCCCCAGGAATCCCAAGCAAGGGGAAGAGAAAGGCTGAAGTCCTGGCACCAGCTCACTGGGGGAACTTGCTTCCCAGGAAGACATTACACAGGGCTCCGATAGCTTCACACACGTGTATTTTCTGACTTATTTCATCTTTCCTATAGAGTTGTAAGGCTGCTACGGAGAAAGTAGAGAGAAACTACGTCTCTTTTCCTGGTTTGTCACACTGTAAATGAGCTTACTTTCCCTTTACCAATTTGAGCCTCCTAGTTCTTTCTTGTTTAAGTGTATAAATTTGTGTATATGTGTGCATGCATGTGTGCAAATGGAAGCCAGAGGACAACCTTGAGCGTTGATCTTCAAGCGCCATCCACTTCGGTTTTTGAGACAAGTTCTCCCTGGGAACTAGAGCTACTGGGTTAATGCTAACCTAGCTGGCCAGAAGCCCCAGGCATCCACTTTTTCTTTACCTCCCCTATAGTGGTTTGATTGAGAATGGCCTCTATAGGCTCATATAATTGATTCTCAGTTGGTGGACCTGTTTAGGAAGAATTAGGAGGTGTGGCCTTGGAGGAGGTGTGTCACTGGGAATAGGCTTAAGGTTTCAAAAGTCCATACCAGGCCCGGTCTCACTATCTCTGCTTGTCTGCAATTCAGGATGCGAGCTCTCAACTACTGCTCTAGGGCCATGCCTGCCTGCCTGCCTGTTTTCGTGGGTCCTGCCATTATAATCATGGACTAGACTGTGAGCCCTCATTTACATGCTTTCTTCTACTCATTCCCTTGGTGATAGTGTCTTCACAGCTATAGAACATTGTCCATGCTGAGATTACAGGGCACACTCATGCCTGGCTTTGTTTTTGGATGCTGGAGCATCATATACTTCCATGTCAAGTACTTTTTTGACTGAGCTATCTACACAGCCCTTCACTCTCCTAATCTTTCAAGATATAGGGTAATGATGAAGCAGGCTCAATGAATCTAAGTGCCCAGTAATGATACTGCCTTAAACAGACCCAGCTGGCCAATCCTTGGGGTGACATCTTCACAGATCTAGCCCATCTCCTCCAGGAGTATGATATATAGTTCTTAGGAATGCTTTGGTCTGTTACACAGACACTACACATGTCCTCTCTACTGACATTCTACGTAGACTCCAAATACCATCAGCCTTGAGCTAAATAAAATTTAAGGAAGGATTTTTTTTAAGATAAAAAAATAATGTGTGTGAGTGTTTTGCATGCATGTATGTCAGAACACATTGGGCATGTGGTGTCTTGGAGGCCAGAAGATGGCATCAGATACTCTAGAACTGAAATTACAGCTGTTTGTGAACTGACACGGGCACTGGGAATTAAATGGCTGCTCTGGAAGAGCAGCCAGTACTTTTAATCTCTGAGCTATCTCTCCAGCTCCTCAAGGATATTCTTAAACAAATGATCAGAGTAGAAAAAAAGAAAACCCAAATGCTGTGGGACTATGCTTTTGTACACTGTAAATCTTTGTCATTGTAAGTATTGGTTTAATAAAACACTGATTGGTCAAGTAGCTAGACAGGAAGTAGGGGTGAGGCAACCAGAAAGAGAATTCTGGGAAGCCAAAGAGCAGAGGGACAGACCACAGTGAAACAGAGGAAGTGAGATGAGTATGCTGCACTGAGCTAAAAGGCACCAAGCCACATGGCTAAACATAAATAGAAATGTGAATTAACTTAAAGTATAACAGTTAGCAAGTAATAAACCTGAGCCGTAGACCAAACAGCTTGTAATTAATATTGTGTGATTATTTGGGACTGCTAGTCTGGACCTCAGGGTGAGGTTGGGCCAGAAATTTACAACTGACTACACAGAAATGATTCATAAAGACAAGAATTGTGGGGCTTTGGTTTCTTTTCCAGGAATGGAGTCTGGAGAGTGATCCCTCATTTCTTCTCATTCCCCCTTGTTTCTCTCATGGTTCTCATGGAGCTCAGGTTGGCCCAGAATGTTCTATGGACTAGAGGCTGAGTATTTGAATGTAAAAGGAGTTTAAGGTCCCAGCAATGACAGAGAAAGCAAGCTAACTTGTTTGGAAGGAATTTCCTGCCACGCATCCTTCTACTTCTGACCTGTACATATCTCTGTCTGTGTGAGAACATGGGTCTCTCTTGCCTGTCCATACTAGAGAGCTGTCTCTTCTCCAGCATGACTCTGGCCCTCCAGTGCACACATGTATCTACCACACCATCAAATCCTCTTTGAATACTCTATTGGCCAGCATCAATAATGCTAAGTACTGATAAGTCTTCTAGAGGATGTTACAGATGGCTACGGGAAGTTCAGAAAAATGAAATCACTTGCTCCCAAATGCTGGTCCAGGAACTGATAGTCTGTTTTTTACTGGCAAAACTGAAGAAGTGACAATGTGAAAAGTTTTTCATGACTTGTTTTTTGAGACAGGGTTTCTTTGTATAGCCCTGGTTATCTTGGAATTTGTACTGTAGACCAGGCTGACCTCTAACTCAGGCTCCTGAGTGCTGAAGTGAAAGTAGTCCATCACCAGGTTCATCATGAAATTACTCATTTTTTTTTAAAAAAAGATTTATTTATTTATTTATTATGTATACAGTGTTCTGTCTGCATGTATGCCTGCAGCCAGAAGTGGGGACCAGATCTCATTACACATGGTTGAGAGACACCATGTGGCTGCTGGGAACTGAACTCAGGACCTCTGGAAGAACAGCCAGTGCTGTTAACCGCTGAGCCATCTCTCTAGAGCCCTTGCCCTCCAATTATCCAGTTTTTAAATTTTGAGGTTATATCTATCCTATGTATATGGGATACCATAAAATGATAGTGAGAGAAGCTGGGATTTGGAACTAGATATTTTGAATGCTTTCCTTGATTTGTACTATACTAGTTTCTTTTAAATGATTTTTAAAATAATTGTATTTTTAAATTCATCTTTATGTGTCAATTATTTATTTTTTAAGCACTGGGATCTTTCCCTAGCTCCTATCTCTAGAGTGGCTTTGAACTCCTGGGCTTAAGCCATCCTTCTGCCTCAGCCTCTCAAGTGGCTAGGATTACAGGAATGTATCACCAAGCCTGGACAAATAATTATGTTTATAAACATTTGAAAGTATACCAGGTATAGTAGCTTACATCTGTAATTCCCGCATTCAGGAGGCAGAGGAGGGGAAATCACTGCAAGTTTAAGGTGAGTATAGCTTATTTATAAATAAATAAAGAATTGAAAAGTGTATGTATGTATATATATAATATCTCACACACATGTATATACATACACACATGGCTGAGTCTTTATGCTAACTTACATGGGACCAAAAAGTCAGATCCTCATATGGATAGGTGATAATAATTTATTGACTGGGAAGACTGGGAAGAGTTGCTGTTTCTGACCCAGCTCTGCTTACTGGGGGAATCTAGCTCCAAATTCTAGCGCAGCATTTAAGGTAGCGTGTCTCCCTCTGCTGGACATGGTGTTGGTAAAGTAAGTCCTACTGCAGAGAATTTCAAATTGCTAAGACTTGAAAGCTAGAAAAATCATACTTCAAAATCTACTCATTACAGGCACGTTTGTTCAACCAAGAATCTAAAGGCCCCAGATCACAAAAAACTATCCATACAGGGGCCAATTTACAACTCTGGGAAACCATTAAAGGAAGAAAAAATAGTAATTTGATTACCTAACAATATTGTCTACTTTCATCAACTTCTTCATATAGAATCAGAGTAAAATAATCATAAAGTTACGTCTATCTAAGAATACCACTGATTTTATTTTTAAATTCAAGTAGTTAATAGAGAATGGCTGTCTGCTAATATGTAAGGGAAACATGACTTATTTTCTTTTCCCTTTTGAGGTCCAAAACAAAGCCATCCTTCACGGATCTGTTTCATTTGTTCATCTCTGCTTGTATGCATTATCCCACCTTCATTACTATAAACCGACTTTTATCTGTGTGTAAAGCTTTACATGGCTTCTTCCTCTTTCAACAATAACGGTTTTCTCCTTTGCTTTTATTAATTTGTTCCCCCTTTTTGCACTTACATTTTCTCATGTTGGCTATTAGATCATTTTATTTCACATGTTTGGGCTCAAAGGCCTTTGAAGACAATGATCGTTAGGGACAGTATATCTTCCCTATTAAACACAGGCTTCACAGCTTCGACATGGGCACAAACTTCAGTTCTCTAGTTTAAAAACAGAAGGATAACAACGCCATACAATTGTTGAGACGTCCTGAGAAAAATGTCTGTAAAGCTATAGGTTCTTAAGGATTTGATAATGGTTAACCCTTGTTTTTATTTCTTCCCATTTCCCAAACAACAGCCTCACACCGTGAAGGCATTCAACTATTGCTTGTTGGCGGGGCTTATGCTAGTAAGTACATTCATACTCGTTAATACATTAGCATTATCCGTGTCTGGATGAATAATGTGATTAACTATGACCTTTAAGCTGCTTGGATTACCAATGCAGGACAATTCACCATCTAGATCCGCAAGGTCCAACCAATATCTGCAGTGCCAAGAGCATGAGATAATCTTTCGTTGTCCAATAAAGTAGCCATTAGCTGTGATCCCTGAGCTCTTGTAACACCATTAATGCTACTGAAACCGTAATATCTTCATTTTATTTAACAGCTCTTCCTAGAATACCTGGTTGGACAAACAAGGGTAGTTCCAGAACCAGCTTCGGACTGTTAAAATAGGCCCTCTTTTTTTTTTTTCCAGTTGTGATGCACTCATCTTACAGATGATGCTCATTTTGTGCTTCCCTTTACCTTCATGATGTTCGAGAGGCAATTTCCCAGGGACAAGCATGGGACTTGATGTATAAAACCTGACATCTCCCATTGCAGGGGGCAAAGCGAGCTAAGCATCAAATGGCATGAAATCATCCACTAAAATACTCGTTGCGTCTAGTCCTCGGGCACAGTGGAGGAGGGTTGTCGGGAAAGCAAACAAGGCGACAGGCGTGGCAAAAATGTGAGCGAGCCGCAGGGACACCGCGCCCGGCTGCCAGCCAGCACACCGAGTCCTCCCACAGGCCGGGCGCATCCAGTTCCGGTCCCCACCCCTAACGGCGTCGAGGGGAGGACACACCCCGAGAACAGCTTCTCCTCAGGGTCCCCAAACAAATCCCCACTCCTGCCTCGTGGCCACAAGCCACTACCCCGCCTTCAAAAACCAATCACAAGCGCTTGCTCCTCAAGGAACTCAACAAGATGGCGGCTAAGCCTTCGGCGCTAACCATAGAGAGGACCACCGCTGTGGAGAGAGCGCCGCTCTCGCCTCGGTGCCCTGCAGGTCTTCCGGCCCAGAGCGGGGAATTCCGGGGTGAGGGAGGGAGGGGGGGGAGTCTACAAATGCCCTTCTAGGATCACAGCGCGCAGTCTCCATGGTGCTAGTTCCGTGGAGCCGGGTCACGTGGCTGGAGAAGGCTCGTCGCGGAGCGAGGGGGAGGAGAAATGGGCGGGATGCCTAGGGGATAGTTAGAGACCCGGCGAATACCAGGTTGTCATGGAGTCGTGGGGCCCGGCTCGCGCATGCGCCAGCTGACTTGCCGTGCTGGTTGTGGAGCGGCGACCCTAGCGGGAGGTGAGAAAGGCAGGGCTCGCTTGGCTCCGGGCACCGGGGAGGGAGTGGAGTGGGGGAGGGATGGGGTGGTGACACTGGAAGGTTGGGACTGAGATCGCCGAGAAAACAGATGGGAGCAGGTGGAAGAGGAAGGAGAGCGAAGTGGACACAAAGGAGAACCAGGACTTTGGGAGAAGATCGGGGCCGCCAAATATTGGGAGCAGAGGGACTCGCCATCCCTGGCTTCCATTTAGTTGGTTTGCTTTAAGGGTCGGGCCCGCGTGGGAAAGGGAATCTGAGGTGAGGCAGAGCCGGTGGGTGGGTAGGGAGGAGCCTTGTGTGAGGGGCAAGTGGTGTGAGTCCCTCAGGGCACGTGTGCCCTATCCTGGCCCTGGTTCCCAGGGCTCCTGCTGGAGGACAGCCTGAAGGCCTGGCGAGCTGTAGGCAGAGGGGCCTGGGAATGGGCCGGTTGGTGGGCATAAGGGAGTGAGTAAGTCCAAGTGAGTGTCCCGGACCTTCATTTAGGAGCTATGCCCAGGCACAGGTGTACTGTCTATTCCAGAGGCCTGCGGTCCCCTACTTTAGGCCAACTAGCCAGGCGTAGTGCCAAGGGTAGGGATGCGAGGAAGAAGGTGGATAGTGCCAAGTAAGAAGTCAATGGTTAGTGGGTAGGTAGGGCAGTTTTGATCTAGACCCAGGACCCCGGCCAGAGCCAAGCTCTCTGTTTATTGCCCAAGTCCTGGCAGTAGGCATTGCCTTGGGCATCTGTCCTGGAGACTGGTGGTATGCCAGTCACAGCACAGTCCTGTGGTCTGCTCAATTCTACCCTGTTGAGTTGGCAAGCTAGTTGATGCCTGGAGGGTGTGCATGCTGCCTGGCACAGATGTCACGTGGGCTGGTGTGAATGGATAGGTGGGCACTGTTACCGTGAGCCCCCTCCCAGAGTGATCTGAGAATGTTCTCTACTCACATGGCCCCCTTTAAAGGATGAGGATAAAGAGAGAGCCATGGAAGACGTCTGACTGTGTGCAACAGGGCAGGGATCTTTGACATGACTTTTTCAGCCAGTTTTGAGAATGGGAAGGAGTTTGAAGGAGAATATAAATAATAGACACGTAGGCAGGTGCAATTTTTCCACCACTAAAACGCACATTCTCCTGGAATGGTATTTCTGAAAATGCAGAACAAAAAAAAAAAAAAAAAACCTACTTCAGAGAAAACCTACGAATACATTCGTAACTGAGGTTATTCATGGTTTTGTGACTGATAAAAGCTTTACTTTCTATAGCCTTTACCACTTTACTCTATGTAAGCGTTTGCTTGGGCTTTTACCTCACACCTCTCTGTGCACGCATGTCATACACGTGACACATTTAAAGGGAACGTGAGCTCTCAGGAACGATGCCAAGTATCTATAAAAGGAGAGTGCTAAAAGCTGCATATCAGATCCTTTTAACCACTTGATCACCTTTTCATCCCAAACTCAAAACTCCCCAGAGATAGTGGGTCACATCAGCTTTGAATTTGGTTGGTATATGTGGCCCTATGGTTTCATCTTAGAATAATGGGTATATTAGAGTACACCCGAAAATTAGATCTTGAGGTGATCATAGTGCTTGGAAATGCAGTCTTGACTGTCAAAATACCTGAGCTCAGGTACTTTGGTGACTGCTAAACTACTTTGGCTTTCAGAGACTGCCAGACCGAGATTTGTTAGAATTTATTATTCTCTTGAATACCTTATAAGTCTGTCCCAAAGATGAAGAAAAAAGCAGAATCAACTCTGAGGTTCTCGAGATGAATAATGACTCTAGTGTAGGAAGTGACAAATGGAAGTAAGCGCCAGGTGTTGTGACTTCTGAGAACATCATCCTGTACTGGTTTATATGTGTTGTCTAATTTCCCATTTTGAATTTTACTATATACTGCCCGCTTTGACAACCTTTTGGATAATGTGCTATGTGTATATTCATATGAGGCCCAATTAGGGTCACTCTGCCTGTTTAGGAGTGTTAGTTAAGTCCTCATGCAGAGTAAGTGAAGTGCGGGGCTCTGAGATATGTACAAAGTGCCAGTGGCTTCAGGAAGCAGATGGGGTGGCAGGTGAAGACATGTAGCCCATTCTCAAATGTTTGTAAGTATCTAACTTCATCGTCAAATAGTACTGAGGAGGGAAAATAAATCCCTCTTGACTTCTTAACGTTTTTAGGTTTTGTTATTTGTGTGGTCCCGGGCTTGAAGGGTGTTGATGGGAAACACTACCCCTCTTTTTCAGCCCAGGGTTTCTTCTGCTGTGCTGTGTGTGGGAGCCCACTCCCTCCCAGAGAGGAGAGGTGGCTGTAGTTCTTGTGCTCCTTCCCACATGGGCCCCTCGGCTGAAATACTAAGGCTTTTTTTTTTTTTTTTTTTTTTTGAGGCCTTCATAATTTTTAGTCACTTTTGCATCCAAAATAGACACTTTGCCATTATAAAGCCAATTGTATGGGTTTTGTTGTTTTTATTCCCAATTGCCACCAGTTCCCTAGGATCTAAAATTTCAGAATTTAATTCATTTGTCAAAATGTTAGTATTTCGGTCTGCAGTCAACATTACCCTGTAGATTCTCTGTGAACCATAGTACATTCCTTGTGGTTTTGTAGCTCCACTGACTGTATCTTAGTAACAGTGCTAACATTTTAATAACTTTCTTCATTGTCTTCTACGAGGACCATAGAAGACTGAATTGTCATGCCATCTCCAAAGCACCTGTAAAATACTCTATGTTTAGTAAGCTATTGTGACATTTTCTCAGATTCTTAACTAGTTGCAACTGACATGACCTGCCTTTCTAATCTGGATCAGCAACTTGGTCGGACCTGCCTTAGTCTGAATGCCGTCCAGAAGTCACATCTAGTTTCATTTTAAAGAAGGCTCTATTTACTTTTAAACAAGATTATTTTAGGAGAATCATACTATCAGCATTTAATGGGTTTCATAAGATCCTGCTTTAATACAGTTTTACATTTTACTCTACTTTTTGAACAGGGTTGTCCGGGCTATCCAGCATCGTAGCTGTCAAACAGAGAGACGTTGCCTTTGGACAGTGCTCTGTTAATGTGACAGTGTCACTGTTTATCACCGTATGTGGAGGGTCAAGCATGCGGTTGGTAGAACGGTGATCTGACATGCGCTGGATGGAGCCGACAAGCTTTCTTAAATGAGTTAGATGTGGGCAGGATCGCGTTTAGCATTTACTCTCATTCAGATTAGTTTGTGTCCCTTAGTCCACTGAGTTGACTATGACAGCGCTCTCAGCCTTCCTCACACTGTGACTGTTTATTTAATACAGTGCCTCACGTTGTGGTAACCCCTCCAACCATAAAATTATTTTTGTCATTACTTCATAACTGTAATTTTGCTGCTGTTATGAATCATGATGTAAATATCTGATATGCAGGATATCTAATGTGTGAACTTGTGAACCCACATGTTGAGAACCCCTGGTCTGTACCTGTGTGAACAAGAGTGCATGGAAGCCTGTGTCTTCTGTTTCATTTCGCCATGAGTCTTCCCTCTAGTTCACTGGGTCCTGAGCTAACAGAAGTGTTCAGGTGCTGCATGGCTGAGGTGCATGGAGTCCTGAGTGGATTGTGAATTAAAGCATCTCTGGGCTTGCTTCTGCCTACCCAGTCTGTTATTACTGTTTCCTTGGTGGCACCCTGTTTAAGTGTCCCTTGTTTTTGTTGTTTAAAGGCAGGATCTGGCTAGGTAGCCCTGGCTGGCCTAAAACTCACTTTATAGACCAACTCGGTCTGAGTCTCCAGAGATCCACCTGACTACTGCTGAGTTCTGGGAGTGTGCCATCATGCATGCGTCTTAGTTAATATGCATAGTCTGTCCGGCATGTGCATCCTGTGTGCCGCCTCTCCCTCCTCCCCCTTTCCCATTGTCAGTGCATGGCATTTTGCTCCTGCACTTTGCTCTGGCCATACTGGTCATTTACTTCACAGTATGCCGTATGCCAAGTTCTTTCTCCCTTCAGCCTCCACATTGGCCTGGAACACACTGCGTGCTCACTTATAGCCTTTGACCACACTAATGCCTGCTGACTCCTCATCCTCCAGATTGCAGCCACATGGCACTTTCCTGGTGCTCACTTTTTCATGGCTCCTGTCAACATAATCATCAATTGTATGAATACTTGGTTAATTATCTGCTCCTCTCTTTCTGGATCAGAGGCTGCAGCAAGGATGCAAACAAAACTATTCTATTCACTTTGTATTCTCAGTCTAACACAGCACTTGATACTTGTCTTTTCATGCATGCATAATGTTTTTATGTGTATTGAATACATTGGATCTGAGATTCATTGCAAAATGGGATTACAACTGAGGGGGATGTTGGGAAACTCAAGAATAACACTAGCAACACTAAATGTTACATGCCCTTATGCAATACAAGCATTTAACATTTAAAAGTTTTTATTTTATGTATATGAGTGTTCTGTTTGCATGTATGTCTGTGGACCACTTGTCTGCCTGGTGCCCACCACAGAGCACTGGATCTCCCAGGACTAGAGTTGTGAACTACTATGTGGGTGCTGGGAATCAAACCTGCTTTCCAGCCCACCCTTCATAAGCACTTCTTAAATATGATGTTTATACATAAAAGTTTTTGCTTTTTTGTTATGCCCAAACTTAGGCCTTAAGTATACTAAGTAAGCATTCTACCACAAGGCTGTAAAAAGTTTTGTGTGTGTGCCTTTTAAAAGTAATTTACTTAACTTTATTTTGTATGCATTGGTATGAAGTTGTCAGATCCCCTGGAACTAGAGTTGTAGACAGTTATGTCTACATGGTGCTGGGAACTGAACCCAGATCCTCTAGAAAAGCAGCCAGTGTTCTTAACCTCTGAGCTGTCTCTCCAGCCCCTTTGTGGGTTTTTTTTTTCTTTTTTGTATTGTTTTATGTTAAAAAGTAGCATATAGGGCCAGTGAGATACTTTAGCAGGTACTAAGCGCTTGCCACCTGACAACCTGAGTTTGGTCTCTAGGACCCGAGGTGGAAGGATAGAACCAGCTCTTGCAAGTTGTCCTTTGACCTCCACACATGAATCATGACACATGTGTGTTCATACAGATGTATAATATACACAGACATAAAGAAACTGTAAAAAAGTTTTTTGAAATAGCATATGTATTTATGTATGTTTGTATGTATGCATGCATCCATGTATCCATGTATGACATTGGTTGTACTTGGCTCAGTACTTTCTTCTAAGAACTGAGAGCTTTATTTGAGAAATCCCATACTGTGAGTGGTCACAATCCTGCAGATGTCTACTGGGAAAGCACACCTTGTTGCTGTTCCCTCTCCTTCTGAGGGAGGAGGGCAAGTTTGTTTGGCTTCCCATTCCAAAAAGCCTGATCAGATGGCCTTTTGTTAGCAGTTCACAAAGTTTCCACTGAATGAGCTTTGTGGGCCTTGAGTTCCCAATGGACTAGAGGGCAGCAAGGGGATGGTGAGCTTCTTTTTGGGTGGAAGCCATTCTGTTTAGTAAACTTGAAGCTCGGTCACCTGAGACCACAGAGAAGGCGTAGCTGAAGCGGGTGAGGTTGGCATTCTTTGCCCTTACTTCCCTCACCATTTGTCTCACCTGGTTCACGCTCCAGGTAGTGACTTCTTATGTAATTGTTGTTTTTCACAGAGTAGTCCGTATGCAAAGACCGTCTGTGATCCAGCTTCCAGCTCACTGAAACATGGAGAGGAAAATGCCATCCAGAGAGAGCCCTCGACGATTGTCTGCCAAGCCAGGCCGAGGCACAGAGATGAAGAGGCTGCCTCGACCGCTTGGTGTGGTGGCCGCTGACTCAGACAAAGACTCTGGCTTCTCAGGTTAACAGTATCTTATTCTTCTGCCTTTTACTAATGATTTGCATGAAAACATTCCTCCCTGAAACTCATTAGCATAAGAGAAACAAGAAGCTTTCACACACAGGATAAATAACTGTCTGAGCTCTTAAAAATAGCAATTCTGACAACCAGAGATGGTGGTAGTAATTCTTGGCAGATATCCATCAAGGTACCATGGGTTAGTTCTAAAAATAATTTGTTATTCTTTTCAATTTAGACTTTAAACTTTGAATCCTACATTTCAAACTGTAGTTACCAGAAAAAGTATTTAAACATGGACTGGAAATACAGTTCAGTTCTGGAGTGCTTGCCTAATGTGCAGGAAGCCCCCTGGGTTGGATCTCCAGACTTCATAAAACTGGGCAGGCTGGCACTCACCTGTAATCCCAGCATTGGAAGGTAGGAAAAGGAGGGTCAGAAGTTCAAGGTCACCCTTAGCTACATACTTAGTTCAAGGCCAGTCTGAATTTCATGAGAGCCTGTCTCAAAGACAAGAATTTTTAAAAATCCTCAGAATTCTGTTGAGTTAACTCCTTTTTCATGGCAGGGAAAAAGATAAATACTACCATATCTTGTTGCTATGTAACAGTGTGAAGGTCAGTTAAAGTAATGCAGTAATGTATTATGTAATGAGAAGCTGCTGGTCCTTTTATCCTGTGTGAACACTGGGGCGTACTTTCATAAGCCTAGATAATATAGCCTGTTACATATTTAAGCAATATGGTATAGTCATCATCTCAAATGTGGTCTGTCATTGGCTAAACCATCTTTATGTGGTAAGCGACTATCATTTGTTGAGATAACACTTGACTAGAAAGTAATTTTGCTGTACTTTAGAAAGTCTCCTCCTAACAGTTTTTCCTGATAACTATACACTATGTGTTTGGACTGTGAGCCACGTGGTCCAACTGTAAACTCTATTAGAGATAAGAAAGGAGAGCAGGAGGCTGTTTCTGCAGATGAGCCCATTGTCCAGCACCTACATCAGGTGGTGCACAGCCACTTGTAACTGTGTTTCTAGGGGATCTGACACCTTCTTGTCTCTGAGGACACTTGCATATACATGGTGCATGTATATACAAACAGACAAACAGGCACACACTACATAAAAGAAGATAAACAAATTTTTGAGCAGGGTGGTGGAATATACCTTTAATCTCAGGACTCAGAAGGCAGAGGCAGGTGGATCTCTGTGAGTTCGAAGCCGGTCAGGGCTACATGATGAGGCCCTGTCTCAAAAAGTAAAAGCCAAACAATCACTCTAAACCAAATCTTGTATTATTCTCATCATCGTCAATACCATCATCATCATCATCATCATCATTATTTGAGATAGGGTGTGTTTATATAGTTCTGGCTGTCCTGGAATTTACTATTTATACCAGACTGGCCTCAAATTCACTGTAGTCCTCCTGTTTCCACCCTCAAGTGCCAGGGTTAAAGGCATACACCACTACACGTTGGCTCAAAAAAACTAATCTTTAAAAATATAAATAGAAAGGGCTGGAGAGATGGCTCAGTGGTTAAGAGCACTGACTGCCTTCCCAGAGGACCCAGGTTCAGTTCCTGGCACCCACATGGTAACTCACAACTCTCTATAACCTCAGTTTTAGGGGACCTGACAACCTCCCACAGACAGACATGCAGGCCAAACATCAATGCACATAAAATAAAAATAAATAAATTATAAAAAAGAAAAATGGTTGGAGAGCAGCTGTCCAGAGACTTCCCCAGAAGGGTTGGCTTCATCCCCTACCTCCCCAGCCCTTAATTTCATGCTGAAAGTCTTATATCTAGAGCTGAGGGTAGTGGCTTGAACTACTTTAAATATTGAATTAATGTCAATATTATTGTCCTAGGAGATTCTCACCATGATGCCAGGGGATTTGGGCTTACTATTCTGACAATGGAGTTTTTCCAAGATTTATAGTATTACCCAGGCTCCAGAGACAATTCTGCTCTGTTACTGATTTACTAACTTTTACCTTACCGGGAAATGCTGCTGTTAGGAAATCTAGGCCTCTCCCCTTCTTAGATTGGTACGTTTTCATCTCATAGGCATGCTGAATGAGGAGCTCAATTATAAATAGACTATTACTCAGAGAGGGACAGCACTGACCCAGGGAATTAGAACAGAGGAATTAGTGTCCTACCCTGGGCCAGGACAGTCCAGGGAAGGGTGAGCAAGCCTGCTCTCCAAATGTAGATGCTTACCAGGCTTGTCTCACCATGAAGCCCACCTGAAACATCTATTAAAGATTTAGATTCTTAGACCTTTCTAGAGATTCTGGTTTTATAGACCTGGAAAGTGGGGCCTATAAAACAAGGTCAAAAGTATGGGAACACTGAAGGGCTTTTTTCTCTTTCCATATTATATTTTGATCTGTTTCTGGATCATAAATGTAGTAAAGGTTTAGATGCCTGTGGGAAGCAAAGAAGAAAACAAACTTTACCCACAGTCCTCTGTTTAGAATCCCAGTACCATTGGCATTTAGCCCCTTCTTCTAATGTCTTTCTGAGGCAGTTGCTTTACTAATTACTGCACTGTTCAGACAGAAGGTGTTCCTCATTCTTGTTTCTGAAGTGGTCCCGATGAATGCTGGTCACTCTTGGGGCAGGCTCCAGGGACATGGTTGCTGCCTGAATTATTCTATGCACCTTGGATATGTTGAAATTCTTATCTGATCTCAGCCAAAAGGCTGACTCAACAGCAAACACATTAGTAAACTTTGCAAAACCAAGATGGATGGTATTTTCCATTTTAATTCTTTCTCCTAATTTATTGAGAAATTTCAAACCTAAAGAAAAGTAAATAAGACTCCCACAAGAAAGATGCTTTCTGTCAGAATCACCAGGATATTCCATTTTTCTTTATTCATATCTTTCCCTATATACATTGACTTAACTGTTTGACAAGTAAATTTCAAACAATTAGGATCTCATTTCTAAATCTTTAGTATGAATCTCAGAATCAAGGACATCCTTCTATATAATTATAATGCCATCATTTTACCCAAGAAAGTCAGTCCTGATTGAATTCTCTCTAACTTGAGGCTATTTGGATTTTTCTCATTGTCCCAGTCTAGTCCTTATAGCTGTTTGCCATTGTCTTCTTGTTTTAGATCAAGGATCCCATTGAGAAGTATGCATTGTAAGTAGATGGCCTGTCTTTTTAATCTTATTAAATCCAGAATAACTTTCCCATCTTTTCTTTCCTTTATGACATTGATATCTTTGAACCAGACAGAATTGTAGCTTTAAAGAATGTCTCACATTCTGGATTTTCTAATGGTGTCCCCATTTTTTGGAATTATTAGAACACCGCATTGTTGATGTATATTTCTCAGAACACAAGGAAAACATTAAGTAGTCTATTTTTTTTAAGATTTGTTTATTTATTTGTATGTGCATGTCTTCATGAGTTTGTGTACTACTTGCATGTAGGTACCTGCATTTAATAATTACTGCACTGTTTGGACATAAGGTGTTCCTCATTCTTGTTTCTGAAGGTGGTCCTGATGAATGCTGGTCACTGTTGGGGCACTTATTAATGCAAAGAGCATTAGATTCCCTGGAACTAGATTTACAGGAGGTTGTGAGTCACCTGATGTAACTGGGAACTGAACCTGGGTCCTCTGTAATACTCTTAACTGCTGAGCCATCTCTCCAGCTCCCATTCTCATTTTTGATGATATGCTAGTCTCTTGGTTAAAAGCTCTTCTTTATTGTAACTATATATATATTTTAGTTGGGCCTGGTATGTAGAATCCAGGCCAAGTCAGGTCAAGACTTGCCTGGGTTACAGAGTGAGTTTTTGGCTAGTATGGGCATTTTAGCCTCTAAGTGCTGGAATTATAGGCAGATACCATTATACCTGCCTTCCAGCAAACTTTCTTTTTAATTTAAATCTTTTTAAAGAAGTTTTTTTTTTTTTTTCCATATCTCCACTGCTCCCCCTTCCTTCCCTCCTCCTAGTCCTCCCTTAGCTTACTCCCCAACCCATCCCCGTCCTTTCCCCAGGGATGGCAAGGAACCCCAAGGTGAGTCAGTTCAGTCTGATAGGTCAGAGTCCCTCGCCCCAGTATCAAGGTTGAGTAAGGTGTTCCTCTGTAGGGAATGTGCTCCTAGTAGCCAGTTCATCTACCAGGAATAAACTCTGGTCCTACTGCAAGAGGCTCCACAAACTGCCCACGATGTTTGACTGTTGACTACATTCTGAGGGTTTGGATCCTTTCTGTGAAGGTTCCTCAGTGGTTGTTTCTGATTCAGTGAGCTCCCCAATAGCTCCTGTCAGCTGTCTCTGTGGGTCTCCTCCTCCTGATCCTGATCCCTTTCCAGAAAACTCTTGACTAGTGTTTTAGTGTCTATTGACAATCTTTGCTTCAATTGGCTACCACCTAGGGCTTTAAAAGTTGTGACCTACTAATGCTGTCATTTTGCACATCAACTGAACCTCTTTGTGAAGAAAGCATTTTTCTTTCTCTGTTCCCTTTTTGAGTATCACCCTGGATTTTAGAATTCTTTAGTAATTCAGTTTGTTGGTCCACTAACCTCATATTTCTATTACCTATATTGCCTCAAATTTGGCCAGTGAGTTAGACTTGCTGCTGCTCCACTTGATACCTCCTCCCTCGGTGTGTGAGCACCTGTTTCCTTTTGTGGGACAGCAAACTGTCTAGGTTCATCCTGTGTCTTTTTAGCCTCCAAGGATACCTGGTTTATGTATAGCATGCATTTCTACTCCAAAGTCAGGAGTTACACTCGTTTCTTGTCTGGCAGTATATCAGAAGTGTACATTTGCATTAACTGATTAAGGGGAGGACTCCAACAGCCATGCATTTTGAGAAGTGTCACTAAACATTCTGAATTATACCAGTTGATAAATATCTTTCTGATTACATAGTCTTTGCCAAGCTGCGCAATATACAATTGTTGATGGTTGCATTTATTTGAATTACCTTGAACTTGTGGACCTTCTGGCTCAGCTTCCTGAGTGATGAGATTATAGGCATGTGCCACCATACCTAGTTTGTTCTTACCTCTCTCTTGAGGTAGTGTTCATGCTCTCTATGTAGCCAAAGATGACCTTAAATTCCTGATTCTCCTGCCTCTACCTCTTGAGTGGAGGTGTGTACCACAAGACTAGCTTATGTGGTGTAGAGATGGAACCTAGGGCTGTGTACATGCCAGGAAAGCTCTCTGTCAACTGAGCTGCACATTGGTGAGCAAGGTCCAGCTATCTCTTGGTTTCTTCTAGCAGATAACTGGCCGCATTCCTTTTATGTGGAATTAACATAGGAAGAACATCTGTTTTATTTTCCATCACCACAACCAAAATACCTGACAGAAAGGTTTATGTTGCTCATGGTAGTATCCATCCTTAGAGGCAGAAGGTACAGTGGAAGCAGCTTTGTCTGTTGACAGTGGACCAGGAGCAGAGAAATAGGCCAGAGTCAGAGCTGATATAACTACCAAGACTTGCTCTCAACATCTACATGGTCTTCAAAATAGAGCCACAATATGGGGATCAAGTGTCCACATGGGCCTTTGGGAAACACTTAAGATGCAAACCGTAGCAGCATCCTTTTATCCCTGTCATGCAGGATTCCCCATAAGTTCTCATGTGTTTGGGACATCAGCAAAGCAGATACTTAACAGGTGGTGGAGACATCAGAGAGAAACACTTTGGCTTTGACAAGTGTCTTAAGTTTCTTTTCCTGTCACTGTGATAAAATAAATACTCAGACAAAAGCAGCTTATTGGGGAAGGATGTATTTCAGCTCACAGCTGACAGTTGTAGTTCGTCATGGCAAGTAAGTTGAGGCTGTGGGATCTTGAGGCAGTTTTTTACCTGCACCCATAGTCAGGAAGCAGAGAGCAAAGAATGCTGGTGCTCAGCTTGCTTCCTTCTTGTTTTATATGAGGACCCCTGCCCAAGGAGCAGGCTGGCCTGCAGTCTTTCCACATCATTAGCCTAATTGAGAGACTAAACTTGATCTAAATAATCCTTCACAGGTATGCCTGGGGGCTTGTCTCCTAGGCTGTTGTAGATTCTCCAAACAGTTAGCTTTAGCCATTCAGTCAGAAAACTCAGGACACAGCTTTTCATTTTAAATATGGATATAAATTTTAATTGGCTTTGCTTTTTATACTGTACCTTGTAGTTTCCAGAGGTCTTAATTCTGCCTGGGATTACACTTTCTCTCCACTTGTCAACAACAGATTTTAAAGGTATTCACCTCACACTGGTGCAATGGCTCTGTAGGTGAAATCACTTGTCACTAAGCAGAAAACTGACTCTCACAGCTTGTCCTCTGACCTCCACAAGGGTAGTGTGGCATGAACCTCCCCCCACATGCAAAATGTAACAAAAAAAATTGTTAAAGTAATAAAGTAAAAGTAATCATCTCGCTTGGCATCTTTGACTCATTTCTCACATGATCTGGGGATGAGTGCTTTCACAGGAACCCTGACTTTTCCAGGTTTTTCTAAGGATTTGAAGAAAATCAACTTAAGCGGTTAGACTTGGAGAGCAGGAGGGATGTTATTGACTATCCAGTGAGATTTCCACCTCAGAAAACTCACAGAAAAACCTATCAAAGATGTTCCTTTCTATTTTAGGGAGTCCATGGATGGGTTATGAGCCGTTAGCCTAGAGCCCATGTGAACTGACCGTTTTTCTGCTCACCAGATGGGAGCTCAGAATGTCTGAGCTCTGCAGAGCAGATGGAGTCAGAGGACATGCTGAGTGCCTTGGGCTGGAGCCGAGAGGACAGGCTGAGGCCTGGCTCCAAAGCTGCAAACAGTGCCTTCCCTGCACTGTCCCCTATGGTGGTCATGAAGAACGTGCTGGTCAAGCAGGTGAGAAGGACCAGGGGACCCAATGTCTTTGCAGATGAAAGTTTCTGCAGTTCCTGTGTGTAGACACTTCTGCTTTGTAGGAAGAAATTTCAGGAACGCACTGGAGCTGCACTGATGTGGACCTTCTTCCCAGGAGAGGGGGTTACTTTTCAACTACAGATGCTGTTTGGTTTTGTGTATTTGTTTTCTGATTTAAAATTTTTTCTTTAAGATTTATTTTTTAAATTGTGTGCATTGTGTGTATGTTATACAAATACTTTAACACACTTTCTTCCTACCTGAGAACACCTAAGCTCACATGTACACATACTTCTGTTTAAATGTATACATAGAGAGAGACAGAGAGACAGACAGAGAGGGAGAGGGAGGGAGGGAGAAACCTAAAAACAGAAGTACAGGAGTTAGGACTTACATTCTCACTATTTTATCTTTGTATTTCTAGTTTTAAAGAGACCTTAACCTGCTGTAGTAATGTATAATGGAACCAAGCCAAAAAGCCACTTTAGTGGTACAGTCTAACGTGAGGCAGCGTTCAGGGGAGAAACAAAAGGTCTTTTTCTTTTTCATTTCTAGGCACTGAAGCTAAGCCCTGTGTATGTTAGGCAAACACACACCATTGTACTACATCACAGCCTTGGGAATCTCTTTTATTTTGAATCGATTTGGAAATTTAGGAGTATAGAACAAATTTGTAAGATTGCGTGATAGTATACTCCCATAATCACAGCCCTAGAGACCCAGAGGTTGGAGGCAGCCTGGGATACATAATGAGACACTGTGCCAAAGAAAAATTCAAACCAGCAGCCCAGTAGGAAGGACATCTTCGCTTCAGTAGCAGAGGCAGTTTCTAAGATCAAGCCATATCTTGGTTGTCGCCAAGCTCTGTGGGCTGAGAATGGCCGTGCCATCAGAATCCTCGCTGCTGAATATAAAGCTGTGGGTAGATTGGACTATGTCCATTATGTGGTTATTATCTAGGTATGAAACATTAGTGCATGAACATATTAGTTGGGTTGTAGGGTGTGAGACTGAGAACTCATTCATAAAAACTTGGTTAAGTTAAAATAGAGAAACTGAGGAATGGAAAAGTGATTTAAGGCAAACAACATTTAAACTTACAGTAAAGTTACTCAGAAAATAGATGGCTCTTACCTTGACAAGTTATAGTGAGAATATGGTTTTGGTGTTGACCTTCCCATATTAGCAGAGGTCATAAGAACATGGCTATAGCATGACACTATAGTGTGTGTGAACCCTGCCTGGTCACTTCTGAAGAACACCCACTGAGATCAGCTAGGTAGGCAGCTGGTGAGTTCTGATTTTTCATCATTTGAACATCTTGCTTGTTAGATGCCATCTCAGCAGGAACCTCACTCAGCTCTCCTCACTGAGAGGAAAGAGCACAGAGACGGAATGGAGCCCAAGTGAGAGCTACCCAGTCAGTGCCTTTGGGTGTCTTTACTTTGTTCTGTCCCCTCTCTGGGTCTCTTTTGCCTTCTTGTTGCTCCTTATGGGTGTGTCACATGCCATGTGTGTCAGAACCTGAGGTGGCTGCTCTAGGATGTTTAGGAGAGAGGACACAGGACAGCTGGCAGGCTGCTAGGCTGGTCAGGAGCTAGGAAGCTTAGTGACAAGCTGCCTCTCCCAGGTTTCATTTAGTTTTGGGGTTTCTTTGTGTTTTGAGAGGGTCTTCAGTAGTCCGGGCTGGTCTTGAAATCCTCATGCAGCTGAGGATGAATTTGATCTCTTGATGCTCCTACGTGTAATTCCTGAATGCCAAGATGATTGGCATCTGCCACCATGCCAGGTCTTCTGTGGTGCTGGGGTCCAGTAAAGAACTCCAGGCATGCTAGGCAGGTACTCCAGCAGTGCAGTCAAACCCCAGCCTGAGCCTGAGCTTAGCATGTTTGGTTTTGTTTTTTTTTTATTTTTGTTTTTTTTTTTAGCTTTTTTTCGAGATAGTATTTCTCTGTGTAGCTTTCAAGCCTGTCCTGGAACTCGCTTTGTAGATCAGGCTAGCCTCAAACTCACAGAGATCTGTCTGTCTCTGCTTCCTGAGTGCTGGGATTAAAGATGTGTGTACCACTGCCTGGCTGAGCATGCATCTTTTAACTTTGGCCAGGAAATTGTACTATTTGTTTCTGTTGCCTCAGCTGTACCTTGACTGTGCCATTATTTCATCTACTTCCAGTTTCTTTTTCTGAGCGATAGCCCTTGATTAAGAACAGGTATTTCAGGGCTGGAGGGGTGGGATCGCTTAGTGGTTAGGGACACTTGTTCTTCCCAACCACCCAAGTTTGGTCCCAGCACCCATGTTGGACTGCTCACGACCACCTGTGACTCCGTCTCCAGGGGTCCAGGGGTCTGACACTGTTACCATGGGCTCCTGTATTCATGTGTACCTACCTATGCACAGGCACACAGAGAAACAGAATTTAAAGCAAAAATACATCCCCCACCCCCTTTACCTCAAGTTTCCCCTTAGGAAAACTTTTTTTGTGTTTGCTTTTGGTTTTCTCTTGTTCTATGGAATGATATCAGATATAAGTGGATTCAGGCCACTTCCCTCCTGTTCTCAACAAGGCTCCCCTGTGTCTGCAGGGCAGCGGCTCACCTCAGCTGCAGTCATGGACTGTGCAGCCCTCCTTTGAAGTGATCCCAGCACAGCCACAGCTCGTCGTTCTTCACCCGCCTGCCCCGTCGCCCATTGGCCCACGCCGTGCCGGTGAGAAGAAGTCAGATGCCAGAAACTACTTGCCCATTCTCAATTCTTACACCAAAATAGCCCCCCACCCAGGCAAAAGGAGCCTTTCCCTCAGCTCTGAGGAAAGAGGAGTAAGTGGGGTACCGAAGAAAGTCTGCACTGAGAGACTGGGGCCAGTCCTGTCTTCCAGCGAGCCATCCAAGACAGGCCCCATGCTGTCTAGTCCTTCCACTCCAGCCCCGCCCAGCTCCAAACCCACTGAGGACTCAGCTCTTCGAGGAGTGCCCTCCCTGGGGGCTGGTGGGAGCCCACAGACTCTTCAGCCGGTATCCAGTAGTCACGTGGCCAAAGCTCCCAGTCTGACCTTCGCTTCCCCTGCCAGTCCTGTGTGTGCATCAGACAGCACTCTGCACGGCTTAGAGAGCAGCTCCCCTCTTTCACCTCTGTCAGCCAGTTACAGTTCACCGTTGTGGGCCGCGGAGCACCTCTGCCGCAGCCCAGACATCTTCTCAGAGCAGAGGCAGAGCAAGCACAGGCGCTTCCAGAATACCTTAGTGGTTCTCCACAAGTCCGGTTTGCTGGAAATCACTTTGAAAACCAAGGAGTTGATTCGTCAGAACCAAGCCACTCAGTTGGAACTAGAGCAGCTGAAGGAGCAAACCCAAATGTTTATAGAGGCCACTAAGAGCAGGGCTCCTCAGGCGTGGGCCAAGCTGCAGGCATCACTAACATCTGGGTCCAGTCATTCAGGCAGTGATCTAGATGCATTGTCTGATCATCCAGACATATAGCACAAAGGCATCTTACTGTTGTTTGAATGGTTCTTTTAATTCTTTGGCTATTACTACCTACACTTGTTTTCCATAGCCTATACTCACTCAGAAGCCACGTGCCAGTCCCTGGCTGCCATCTTAATCTGTGGTTTGTACACAGGTTAAGTGTGTTTATGTTCCTCCAGTTGGGAGTATCTGTGAGTCCCTTTTCCTAGGTACTTGGCTGGATTTTGGGACAAAGGAAAGATGACTGTGTGGGTCCCTTCCAGCTTCCCACTCAACTATCTGTGATCCAAGGTACAGTGACATGGATGAGTGTATAGAATGACACTTGTCAAGCCAAGGAGTAGGTGACCTAAGTATCCCTTCATGGCCTTCCTTCAAATATCTTAGTCACAGAGAAAAACAAGAGTGTGTGTTTGTATTCTATCAGGCATCATGCCAGTTGGGCGAAACCTAAAATGCTTTGGGCACAGGTTGTGCCTGGGTGCGAGCATTTAGTCACATGAAGCTTTGTTCCTTACACTTGAAAGTTAAGGGAGAGAGGGCAGAGCCATCTGACTCACACCGATTACCCGCCAGATCTACCCAAGTAGGAAAATAACTTCAGGTTTTGAAAGTATAGGCTGGATTTAATACCATCTGGAATTGTAGTTGACAAATTGCTTTTTTTGATTAAAGGGTCAGATAAGCCATTATTTTTTGGTCACTAGCTGGAAGGTTTTAATTCAGGCTTGAAATAGCACAACCTGTCTTGTATCTAAAAAGCTTGAGACAGGACTGAAAGATGGCTCAGTGAGTAAGGGTGCTTGCTGCCAAGCCTGATGCCCACACATGCGTGCACACACACACACACACACACACACACACACACACACACACACTACATAAATTAAAAAACAAGCCACCATCAACATTAAAACAATCAAAAGCTTGAGATGGCTTTAGTAGGTCTTTGGAGTCTGGTATAAGTTACCATCTGCTGTCTCTTGTCTGTACCTCACCCAGCTGTTACTGTGAGGGAAGAACTGACTGGACTCATAAATTTTGAATTAAGTAATACCCTGAGGTTAGAACAAGGCCACAAAAGTCAGAAAGGATCCTTCCCCATTCTCACATCTGAGTCTCCCCCACCCCTGTGGTGATGGGGTGCCACCGGGGAGGTTTTGTGTCTCTTGTCATGGGGCAGCAGACTGAGGTGTCATGTTCCTCTTAGAGGCTGGCCTTAGGATAGAGAATATGAGAAGGTTCTAGATAACACATTCTTTTCCACTTCCCTGTGCTGGTAACTAGATGTCTACACAGTAAAGATTCACAGGACTGTATCCTCTTGTTTAAATTTTTCATCCTCCTGAAAATCTTTTGTTTTTCATAAATTAACTTGGTTTTATGACCAGCATCATCTTTCTGTAGAGAGACTGCTCGTGGGGCTTTACTGGGTCCAGAGTTAAGGTCACATTTATTAGGGAGTTGGTTGTAATTTCTAACATAGTTTAAAAGTTTAAGACTCAGGTTGACTCTACTGTGTTTATAAAGACATGATTTAGATATGACTGGTTAAAAAATAATCAATTTGGTAAAAATCTCTCCAGTCTCTGATCACCACAGAATCATTACCTACTGTTTGCTTTCTGAAAGAGTTCCTAAGCCAGAGCCAGTATCCCTGGGAAGACTCAGCTCCTTGTGATATGCTTCCCCTGGATCTGATGCTGTCATAGCCACTCAACTATCACTCCACTACGAAGCTTCCTTTTTGACAGAATGTGTGGCAGGAAAGCTGTAGAGACAGGTGCATTCACAACAGCCTGGGCACCAGCCAGTTTTACTGAGTGTCAGAAGCTGGAAGCACTTGGCTGAGAACCCAGTGTACTCCACTGGGAAAGACCTCGGTGGAGCTGTGAGCCTCTTGGACTGTCCCTCCTAGGTACAGGTTTGTATTTCTCTTCCTGTCTCCATAAAAGATGATCAAAGCCACCATAAATCTTCACTGCTGAGTGTCAGGAAGGATTAGCACCCCCAGTTACCACTCCTCTGTAATCAAGTCTTTAGGCTGTCCGCATAGTGTTTTGTTCCTGGTGGAACTGGAAGCAGATGGACTCCAGCAGAGAAGCTAGATATTAGAAGGAGCAATCTTTTGAGCTCAGGCTAGCATTTGGAGGAAGCCCGGAGTGGACCAGAGAGATCTTCATTGGTTACCCAAAGCTGTAAGTAGCATTGTGCAAAGCTGCTGTTTTCCCAAGGTGAGAAGTCAATTCTAGCTCAGGCCAGCTCATAGAACCTTTGTCAGGTTGTATTGGCAATATCAGAAGACACTGAGAAAGGTTCCTGATGGAATTGGTTATAGAATTTGCTGTCACTTGTAATTGACTGTACTGTTTTATTATTATAGTATTGTCTGAATTCTCAAAGATGATTCCTTTAGCACACAGTTACTCTTGCACATATACTGATATGGCTTTTCAGCCACAACCTCTTTAGGGTAGAGACTATTTACCAAATGTGAATTCTTTTAAGAAAGTGTGAAGTTATATAGAAATTGACTGTGAAATGTCAGAGGATAGAAAAAAAAATAAAAGTCACTTACTTGAAAACTATTTGCTTTTTAACTTCTTAAAAATTCTAAGGACTGGGCATATAGCCATTGGTAGAGTGTTTGCCTAATGTGTGGGAGGCTCTGGGTTCCACCCTAGTACCTCTGCCCTCCCAGACATTCCAACAAACAAACATACCCTAAAAAAAAAAAACAAACAAACAAACAAACAAAAAACTAGAATAATTATGGATTTCTTGAAGTTTCAAACATTGTTTTGTGTTATTTGGGATATGGAATTGGATGCTGACTATTGAAGACTATTGAGACCTTGGTGCCATGCACAGGCAGCCTGAGTAGTCTTCATCCTTGGAGCTTGTAGTGTGAGGTTTCTGGCCCGGACTTTTGGGCCTAGCCTCCAGGTCTAGGCCCACAGACCTACTGAACCCACAGACCCGCAGACCCACAGAGACACACAGATGCTTTCAATAGTTTTAGGCTGATTGGCCTAAGGTCCAGGCATACAACTTGCTAACTCTTTACCCTTAATCCAACCCATGACTCTTATCTTGTTCAGCCATGCTACTGGGTACCTTTTCTTAGAGCAGCATGGTTGTCCTCTGCTTCTTCCAGCTTCTCTCTGGCGTTCTGCTCTGTTCTTCCAGTTCCCAGAGTTCTCTTAGTCTGGTAGCCCCGCCCACACTTCCTGCCTGCCTTTGGCCAATCAGCACTTTTTATTAAACCAGTGAGTGGATCAATTATTTACAATGAAGCAACACAATCCCCCTATATATCCCCTTTTCTCTTTTTAAAACAAAAAGAACTCCAAATCTAATATTCTTCCCCCCCCTTACATATAACAACTTATAAACAACACTGTAAATAAACACAAACATCTATAATCCATGTTTTGGGAATGTGGGCATCGTTAATATAAGCGTCTGAGTCATTTTGGGGGGCCTGAGCAGCAGTGGCAGGTGGCTAAGGGGTCTGGTGTGGCAGGGTCTGGGCCTCTGGCTGCCCGGGACCAAGAAACCCCATTGCAACAGAGACGTGCATCCCAGTACAGCCAAGAACTGCTTTCTGCATGTTTGATACTGAGAGTGTAACAAGCTTACTCCATGAAAAGATCTGCAGGGTTGGTAGTGTGAAGTCCTGTAGAATTACTCCTGGAGACAACACAGTGGTTTCAGTGACTTTTAATTATGGTTGTGAGGTCACTAATATGAATTTAAAATGGGTAAATATGGCTCAAGAAGGCCCTTCTGAAACAGACTGGAAGTGCATCCAGAAAAGTAAGGTCAGAGGTAAATCCTGTGAGGCATGAGAGACCCTCATTCCGTGATTTGTGTCTCCTCATCCACACCACCACTTGGTTCTTGTGTGAGGAAACATCCAGGCAGCTAGGAGTGCCCATTAACATCCTGTTTAAGCAACATCTTGGAAGCTTCCACCACGGTCCATACCCAGTGCCAAGGAAACCAAAAACTGGCTTTTGTTTATCATTTTTGACTTATTTCTCTTTTTTTTGCGTTGCTAGAGATTGAACCTGGAGCCTCAGGCATGGAAGACAGGTACTCCACCACTGGGTGGATGGAGTTCCTGCCAAAACTACTATTCCTGGTGACTTTGGCTAAGTTATGCAGTTTCTGAGCTGACTAATAAAGCACTAATTATCTCTAAGGTTCTTTCCAGCATTGCCTTTTATGAGATCTGTAGCTGTGGGTCCACAAGATTTCTCATTGAGTAAAGTCATATACTGCCCGTCCTGGTGGCCTGAGGTGACCACCAAGCCATAGGTGGTAGGAGAGGACTGGCCCCTCAAAGTTCTTTTCTGACCTCCACGTATACACCATAGCATGCACCACCACCTCCTGCCCCAAACACACACAAATAAGTGAAATGTAATTTTAAAAGTAGCTTTTTTCTGTAGCTACATTAGATGGGCCATAAATAAAGTACGCCGACTAGAAAGGACTAACTTGGGGAGCTTAGAAACTGGATTGCCTGTGCTCTAGTAAGGTGACTTTATATCAGTGCCGGGCAGATCTTTCTTCTGCAGGGTGACTGGGGAAGGATATTGCCATCTGCCACTTTTGCCTTTCTCAGGAGGACCTGACTGAAGCCTGCATGTTCATTCACACATGCCCATATAAAAACTGCCTTCAACTAGACAGTGCATGCCTCTAATCCCAGTGCTAGGAGGCAAAGGCAGGCAAATCTTTGTGGACTTGGGACTAGCCTGGCTGTTCCAGGACAGTCAGAGCTGCAAGCAAGACCCTGTCTCAACAACAAAGCATTGCATTCAGATTTTTTTTCCCTTGTTTTAAGGCAGTGTCTTGTTATATAGCCCAGACTGATCATGTGGCCCCTCTTGCTTCAGTTTGCCAAGTAAGAGTGAAGTTTGAACCCAGGGCTTTGCATATTAGACAAGCATTTTGTCACACTGAGCAACATCCCTAGTCTTTTAAAAAAGGAATTATTTGTGCATATGGTGGTATATGCATATATGTACACATGTATGCAGATGTGTGCTCAGGATCCCTCCTCTGCCATGGTCTGCCTTATTCCCTTGAGACAGAGTCATTCATTGAACCCAGAGCTTCATGGTTTTTGGTTGGACTGGTGGCCAGCATGTCTCAGTAGTCCATTGACTAAACACCCCTCGTGCTGGGGTTACAGGTGTGTGTGACCACACATAGCTTTTTACATAGATGCTGGAATCTGAACTCAGGTTCACATGCTTGTGCAGCAAGCCTTCTTCCTTACTGAGCTGTTTCCCCAGCCTCAAACAAATTCTTATTAGCTAAAAATAAGGGCATTTGGAGATCAAATCACATCATGTTCTTTGCTGGTCACTTATCTGAAAACAGTCCTTTCATCTGGGATGAAAAGTGTAACTTAAAAAAAAAAAACCCAACTCTTTTTAGAGTGTGTCAGTTGTCTTTTTATTTCCTTTTCGACTTCTCTCCCCACAAGGAGAGATAATGTTTCTCCATGTATTGTTAGGAGCTGTGTGCTGAGTGAACATTTTCACTGTCGGTAGTCAGGGTTACACAGATGCTTTGGTGCTCTGAGAGGTCTGTATTCTGGTCCCTGCCTTAGGGTGTCGCCTCTGTCTGCTTCTAAAGAGATGTGAGATAAGAAATCTGGTCCTCTGTGGTACACAGCACAGTCAGAATAGCTAAGAGAGATGTTTATGTGTTCTGGCCCTTGCAGCCTTTTATCTGGCCCTAGTAGCACTTTAATTGAGAACATAATGGGGCATCCTGAGATCACATTGTGGAAGAATATTGTCATAAGTCTTAAAATTGCAGAGCAAGGCAGCCTTTGTGTATGTAAACCCTGTGATGGAATTCGAATTCAGCCTCAGAAAGGCTCTTACTTGTTTGGGGGTAATTAAAACTCTATAACCAAAATGTATAGTTATAGTTAACCCCAAGGGAGCAAATGGTATTTCAGGATGGTTTCTGGCATCTTCAGCTCCCTGGAAGGACACGTTCTGTGGGTCCACAGGTGACTAGCTTGGTGTCTCTTCTAAGAATCCCTCCTCATTCTTCGAACATGTGGCTTCCCTGTATTTCTGAGGGTTGGTTATGCAAGACATTAAAAAATTGCTTGCAAAAAGTCTGCATGATTTCTGCTGCAAATTTCAGCAGCTGGAGATGAGCAAGAAAGTGAGGAAAGCCCATGGCGTGCCAAGTGAACACAGTGAGGGGGTGGAAGCTGGTAGGAATGAAGGGGGACTTTTTAAAAAAAAGAGAGAAAGAAAGAAAGAAAGAAAGGATTTTGAGGCTGGCTCTTCTGAGGGCCTCGGTCAGGATGAATGTTTGTGTTCTCTGTAAGGTTTTCAGGAGTGGCTTGAGGGCCTCAGAGTAAAAATAAATGCTTTTAATTTTCCTATAGAGTTTTTATCTCAAAAACTGCAATGGCCTCTGAAGAATGCTCCCTCATCCTGATAAAGGGCCTTGTGCCAGCAGAGTGGTAGCCGCCTCTGTTCTCTGGGAATACTCCACAAGCTTTGCCCACAGGGTGAGCCTATGGAAGGGCCTGGCCCTCTTCATTTGAGGGGAATGGTGGAAAATCAATGGTGGAAGCCCTGAAAAATGGAGATCTGCTCTGACCTATTACTGATGGTAAACCAGGTCTTCACAGAGTGCTGTATTAAAGTGACCATCGCCACTTGCTGCTCCTGAAGGAATCAATTGACCCTGGAGGGGCCAGAGGAGAGCTTCCCTGTTGACCCCTGAAGGTTCATGGAGATAAACTGAGAGCATACTGTGAGGAGAAGGGACATTCCATTTGCGAATGGGGAAATCTCAGAAGATCAGCTGGTTCAGTAGGTAACCTAGCTGGTACAGGCCTCTAAGCCCCAAAGGGGGGGGGCAAGTCTAGGTTTAATAATGTTTAAGAAGAATGATGGACAAAGCCTCTTCCAGTGTCGGTGTCGGCTGTCAGCTAAGTTCCTTTAATCAGCATCCAAGAGTGAGTGTGTGTGTGTGTGTGTGTGTGGCTGTGCATGCACTGGTTGCACACGGATGTACTCAGAAAGAAGCTGGAGCAGAAAGACACTGGAAGTTCTCCTCTATTGCCGTTGGCCTTGTCCTAATACCGGCTCTCTCAAAGGACAAGAATCTCACCAGTTTGGTTAGGCTCACTGGTGACCAAGCTCATATAATCTGCCTGTGTCCTCTTCCACAGTGCTGGGGTTACAGTGCTTGGGATTCAAACTCTGGTTCTCATGCTTGTAGAGCAAGTACTCTGGCCCATCTCTTGAGCCCCTAGGGTGTCATATTTTGAGATAAGATTCTCTGGGCTTGTTTACTTCCAAGTTAGGAGGAGAAGAGAAGCAGGAAGAAGGGGTACACAAACAGCAGTCTCAGATCCTCTGCCATCTTTAACATTCAGGGAAGCCTGGCTATGAGGCCTAGAGTCTCTGTGAGTGCTTCATTCTGCTTACACTGCTGCCCTCTGCTTTTAAGCAGGCCTCTGGGCCCCTCCTTCTTGAGGGAATGCCCATAAATATCCACCTAAGCAAACTGGAAGGGCAGAGGACAGGACAGCCAGCCAACAGCAATGGGTACTCAGTCTGACAGCACAGCAGAGGCATGGCCCAACCAGCTGTCCCCTGGACTCTGGCAGGCAGCTATGGCAAGGAAATCCAAGACAGAAGCCTCTTTCGAGGCTTTCCCAACAGATGCCTGTCAAGCCAAGGTGTGGGTAGAAACATTCCAACCTTGCAGCTTTGTGATTCTTTGTGCTTCATTTTACAGGTGCCGTGAAGCCCACATCACTAACATTGCTTGCTGATTAATCCAGTCAGGCGAGGTCACAGTGATGCTGCCATTTCTGCTCATAGCCAGGTGGGCATCCTTGACCTGCCAACTACAGGAGGGTTAGTAAAGTGGGACCTGACTGCCACACTTTGTTTTACTGTTGCTGTTGTTTTAATTCAAAAGGAAAGGGGTCTCAGTTGCATAGACTCAGGAGAGCAGGCACCAGACAATACAGGTCAGAGTAGATTCCACTTTGAGGAGCCTTAGATATCTTCAGATGTGGTCCTCACCCTTCAGTTGTTCGTTTGCCCTTCTCAAAGACTCATAATCTCTAGGGCTGGAGATGCAGCTCAATGGTAGAGTAACTTGCCTTGCATTTGAAAGGCTCTGGTTTGAGCTCAAGTATTGAAAATGAAGTATTCTCTATTGGGAAACCCATCCGGTCATGGGAAAGCTTGGCTGGGGTAAAAGTTCTGAGTTAGTGCCAACAGTGGCGCTGTATGCCTATAATCCTGGTACTTAGGAGATGAGGCAAGAGAACCAGAAGTTCAAGGCCAACCTGGGCTACATTCAACCCTGTCTCAACATTAACAGCCACATCCCCAAAAAGATCCCCAAATAAAACACACACACACACACACACACACACACACACACACACACACACACACACACTCACGTGCGTACATGCGCATGCAAATCTTGGTCACTTTCACTTCATTGATGGTTTAATGATGTCTTGACCTTACCTGGCCAAAGCAATGCCTTTGTTACTTTAGGACAACAGATTCCTTCAGTTGTCAATTTGGTTAGTGTTCTTCTAGGTTTTGACCTAGCTATAGGATGATGTTGTCATCTGCTTTCTGTTGGTGTGATAAACACCGTGATGGAAAGCAGCTTAGGTGCAGAACAGGTTCACATGGCTTCCACTTCCAGGTCTTAAAACATCGTTAAGGGAAGTCAGGGCAGGAAGTCAAGAAGGAATTAAAACAGAAACCATAGAGGAACCTATTGGCTTGCTCAGCTACCTTTCCTATACAAGCCGTTCCACCTGCCTAGGGCTGGTACCACCCACAAAGGACTGTGCTATCCTACATTCATCTCTCAGTAACACAACACAGGCCAATCTGATGGAGACAATTTTGGTTTCTCAGGTGACAATTATGTCAAGTGTACAATAAAAACTAACCAGGATAATGACTAAAACAGGAAGGCACCATGGACAACTGCATCTTTGATGTTTCCTATTGGTTGGTTGATAAGTTCACCACCCTCACACCATGTGGGTACACCGGGAGAGTTCTCACGTAGACTATCCTGATGAGTGACTCTATTCTCCTGCATTACCCAATAGTAACCCTATCTGGCCTCGGCAGCTGCCAGCAAAGGCACCCACACATCTTGGCTTGCTTGTTCCAGCAGCTCCAAGAACTTGTGAGGCAATGTAGACCCATCCCCGGATCCCTGACACCTGAGCCAGGAGCCTGTGGGGAAGATGTGAGGTGGTGCCGGGCATCCAAGGCAATTCAGACCAGGGCTGGAGGAGTTCTTTGAAGTTTGGAAAGGGGAGCTCAAGGCAGACAGAGATGTGAGCTCAGGCATTGGGTGAAGCCCTGACAACTAGATACTGGGGAATGGTGTCTGGTTTTTATTTATTTGTTTGTTTGTGGATTATTTATTAAAGACAAGATTTCTCTGTGTAATAGCTCTGGCTGTCCTGGAACTTGCTTTGTAGACCAGGCTAGCCTCACAGAGGATTTGGGATTAAAGGAGTACACCACCACCACCTGGCCCACCCTTATTTAATTCTGATTTTGGTTTTTCTTGAGGAGTCTCACTATATAGTCCTGCCTGGCTTGGAAGTCGTTATATAGAACACGCTGGCCTAAAACATAGATCCACTTGCTTCTGCCTTCTCAGTGAGGGGATTGAAGGCATAAGATACTGCACCCAACTTAATTTTGATTTAAAAACAAAACAAATTGTGTGTGTGTGTGCATGTGTGCCTACATGTCACAGCAAATGTGTGGAGGCTTAGGGACACCAGGTGGGTCCAGAAGATCAAACTCAGCTCCTTAGGTTTGGTGGCTTGTGCCTTCACAGGAAAAAAAATTCAATGCCCTAATCTTTATTATTATTATTATTATTATTATTATTATTATTATTATTATTATTATTATTATAGCCAGGGTTTCACTCTGTAGCCCATGCTGGCCACAAGCTCTCTCCAATTCTCCTGTCTCAGCCTCCTGAGAGTTGGACTACAGCTGTGTGTCGCTATGACTGGCTGGAATACTGTTTTAGTCGAGGAAAGAGCATGAAAGGAGGCATGATGGTGGTCGAGAACATGGTATCAGGCCTCATTCCAATCTGTAGGCTCTAGCTCGTTGCAGAACCCCATAACCTGTTTCCTCACTAGTCTGATTGCTCCTCTCAACATTAAAAGATTGTTGGGCCTCAATGTAAAAGAGTTCAGTGTGACCCCACATGGTGAGTGCTCAATAGCACTGATCACTAAGTGATCACCATAGGTGATCTGTGCAGATTAATAAACCGAGGGCTGGGCTGGCTGAGCTGGTCTCAGTCCAAGATCAGCCTTCTGCTCTGTATTTACAATCAGTCAGCAAATCAGCCAGTTTCCTGCCTGCCTCTGGCAGCTGGCCCAGACACCCAGAACACACCCTTCCTGGGGCATCCTGGAGAACACCTTAGTCTTCACTCCATCCCTGCCAGGGGGAGCAAAAGCTCAGGGTCATGACTCTCAGCCCCACCTTAGCTAGAACCCTTCATCTCACAGCTGGCTCCACCTCCCTGGCGATGTGTGACTCAGCTTCCATGTCTCTGGCACAGTTTGTCCTTCACACCTGTGATAAACCCCTTCTGCTCACACTTACACCCTCATACACCCACCGAAAACTCTAGGCTTGGCTGCAGAGCAGTATCCTTTTGGAGACTTAAAAAAAAAAAAAAAAAAAAAATCCATGCCAGGTCACACCCAGACCAGTTTTATCAGATTTACTGGGAGGGAACCCTGCTTCTGATCACACCCAACAGTAATTTCTAAAAGTCCTGGGATGACTGTGAATGTTCAGACCAAATGGGAGGTGGGGACCAGCTCTACACAGATCAGAAACAGCTTGTGTGAGAAATGCAGAGTTGCAGACCCTGCTGTGTTTTTAAATAAGATTCTCCAGGGATTCCCAGAACTGTTAAGGGTCAGGGACATCACCTTTTGCTGGTCCAAGTGCACTGCTGGGGACTTTACACACATATCATCTCATGTAATTCTTACACCCCTCTTTACTTGTTTGACAAAGAAGGAAAAAAAACTGTCATTCATCTTGGAGTCCTTACTTAATTAGCCCCTATGTGAAGCTAGAAGTTTGGGTTTAAAACAGGCTAGAGGCTGGGGAAGGGCCCGAAGGCCAAGGGAATGTGGACGTAAACCTCCACTCAGTGTGTGTTTCTGGGCCACTTGCTCAGCCTCTCTGAGCTCGGGTTTCTTCAGAACAAGGTTAATTAATAATCACACTGCTCAGGGCTGTGATCATGATTGGGTATACTTCCCTAAGCCAAGTACTCCCCAGTCCTGGGGCTAGATGAGAACAAGAAAGGTTTCTTTTGTAACAAAGCCACCGGGTGGCAGAAAGGCTACTGGCTGAAGAGCCAGGACTCAGATCAGGAGTGCGTCCTTCGGAACCTTAGGAAGCATAGCCCCTGTGCAGACCAAGCTCCTGGGTCCCCTCCCTCCGGGATAGGCTCTCTGACGAATGCACACACCACCGGGGCAGCCCATGATTGGTAGCGTGAATCAGGACCCCTGAGCATGCCCCTTCCGGGCAAAAGCCCTCTGTGGTTTGGCGAGGTAAACACCAGCAAGTTACCCACCTCTCCGGCCTTGGGGTGAGTCCCACCTGGATGATCCCGGCAGGCTGTGGCTTCAGGAGCGGCGGGCGGCGCCCCCTCCCGGCAGACCCGAGCACTGCAGCGCCCTCCATCTCTGAGCAGCTAGTGGCTAGGTGGAAACACCACCCCCAAACGTGGTCTGAAGGATCGGCATAGGGGGCTCCGAGGTCCTCCAAACGTATTGTTTGTCTCCTGTAATTTAATTGTCTCTCCCGAACGCTTTGCTAATTAACTCCTTTCTTTAAGAGCCGCCACACTCTCTCCCCTGCTGTTGTGGATTAATTACGCTGCACAGGCGAGGGATTTCTCAGCCTCGGACGGGCCTCACCGCCCAGGGCTAGCCTCCCCCTTCCATCGTCATGCTCTGTTGTGCCTGAACACTGTGAGCAATCTCTACAGTCTTGGACTAAATGCAGGAACAGCTTCCCCTTGCTCATGCGACCTCTGCAGCTCCTATCCATCAAAATCAAATGTAGGTTACTTCATCTCCTGTCTTTCCAGCTCCTAAACTATATAGCTTCTCTTAGGTTCGATTCCTGCTATCTACCCACTGTCCACAGCACAACGTGCTTGGTGGAACTTTACGACTGGGCTGAGTGGCCCAGGCCACACACACATCCGTGGCAAGACAGGATTAGAACTCAGCTTTCCTGAAGTTGGCCTTTGGGGGTTATATACTCACAGATCTCTCAGGACCAAAGAGGCAGGGGTGCGCGGCAGCAGTGTGTAGTGAAGTGCATCATCATGCTTGCCTTTTTAGGGGTCATCTCAGTGACTCAGAATCACTGGGAACTCCATGTGGTGATCTTTGGGGGGCCGGAGGTGTGGACTCACCGGCTGGGGACCTGTGAGGTTCCCTGCTCAATTCTGCCATTGCTCCCTGCCCAGCTGTCTTGCTAAGCAGGTCTTGGAGACAGCAGGCAGCATCCCTTGCACGGCTCCTGCTGGGAGGGCCTCCTTTCCTGTGCACCCCTAGGATGTACACCTCAGCTTGCTGTAAAGTGGCCACCATCGCTGTTTGTGGAGGCCTGCCTGGCACACAGGCTTTCACTAGGCACCATGAGTTTTCCTTCCAGGCACAGGTTGAACCCAGCTCTTCTGTACCACCAATTCCTGTTACACTCTGGCTGTTCTGTGCATACAGTGACGGAATAAACCCAAGAATTATCAAGGGAAAATTTGACTCCTTTTTCTTTTCAGCGGGGTGTTTGTTGAATGTTTACAATAATTCACAATGCAGAGGCTGATGTTTAGAGAGAAAGGCTAGACACCGGAGCAGGCTACATGGCTATGAAGCTAGCTAGGCTCTGCCACTTACTATCTATGAGGCTTTGGGCAAATTAGTAACTTCTCTGAGCCATTCCCCCCCCCCCGCCCCCCCGCACCCTTTTAAGCTTGGAAAATCGGGTTATAAGAGCTGACTGTTCACAAGGTTGCTCTAGGGAATAAATGAGTTAATACAAGTAAATCATTACCTGCATTACAAGGGCCAGGCAGATGGGGAGTGCCCAACTAACGCTAGTCATTATTAATTCTATCAAAAATATATCAGCATGGAGTTGGGGCAAAGGACCCTACCCTCTCCATTCCTGCCTCTGAGGGAGGAATGTGCAGGCAGGAGACAACCTCACAGGTGAAGACAATCACAGCAACAGAGGGCCATGAGAATTTAGAGAGATATTCCAGACTGGTCTGGTTCAGGTGAGGTGAAGCCCTATAGAGGAGCAAGATGTAGACAGGGTGGGAAATATCTAGGCTAAAGATATCTGGACTAGAAGAAGAACCGTGAGGGCCACCAGGTCATTGGGCATAAAAAGACACAAGGGAATGCGTTGTCAGGCAGGATACGGATGATGGATACAAGGAAGGGTCAGTCCTTAGATTTTAGGGTCTTTTCATAAATCATTGTGGTTGGAAGGCTTGCTCCCACGGTCTGCAGGGGTGGTGAAACGCTCCCATGAGCCCCTGTTTCGGCACAGGGAGTCAAGAGATTATTTATGTTCTCAACCAAATTCATCGGCAGCCTTGGACAGATTCCCTCAGAAGTGGTCTCTGACATAGAGGCCATTCAGACATCAGTTGGCACTTTCCTCACCCTAAGAACAGCGTGAGCTGAGGTGAGGTGTGGTTTCATTTAAAAAAAGAATTATCAAAGAAATGAGGCAGGATTCTTAGGGAGCATGGCCCAAGGACAGGATCCCTAACTGTGGCTCATGGACACATCCCCACACCCTATCACTTTCAAGCCCGGACTTGCAATTTCCGGAAACCACAGGGGCCTCTCTGTCTATGCACAGCCTTCCTCCGTTCCCACCCCCAAGCCCTGCTTGCCTGCCTGGTCTGCTCTGATCTACAAGTTGCCTCCTCTGGGAAGCCTTCCAGCCCACCCACGTTTGAGGGGGTGCAGTGCTGTCCTCTGGGCTCCCGTAGCGCCTCATCTTCCCATCAGCCTGCTCCTCCTGCTGAATCACAACCGTCTGCAATTTGTCTTCTTCTCCGTGAGCTCCCTGAGGTCTCATTCATCTTTGCTTTTCTGGTTCTTGGCATCGTGCCTGGCACAGAGTCAGAGTCAGTGAATGTTTCAGAAATGAGTGGAGTAGCTGGGCCAGTACTGTGTACAATGAGAGAACGGATGGCAGGAGAGGAGCCGTTTCCAGGCACCTGCTGCCCCACACAGCAGGCTCTCAGGGCCAAGGAGCTCTGCCTCCACACGAAAGCCATTGGATCCTTAGTCCCTGCACATCTCTCCTTTGTTTAAAAAATTAAAAATTATTTAATTGTGCAAGTTAATTATGTATGTGTGTCGGTGTGTCTCGGTGTGTGCATATGAGTGCAGGTTCCAGAAGAGGACAGAGGTATTAGGACCCCATGGAAGAGCTAGGACTTGAACTCAGGTCCTCTGGAAGATTAGTGTCTGTGCTTAGTCCCCGAGCCAGCTCCCCACATGGAAGGCACATCTCAAGCATCTCTGTGATTATACCTGGTGGCAGACCAGGACCACGTGGAGGACACAGAACACAAATAGGACCCAGGGTACTCCAGAGGTGGGCAAAAGCACAGACAATGGCAGGCCCTAGGGAGAGAATTCATTTCTGGGAGCTAAGGGCCATTTTGTTGAGTTAGAGGGGGCTATACGTTCAAAATTCCACAAAGTTCTCTCTCTTCCTAGAATTTTGTGTGCTCCTGGACCTAAGAGTGGGGTGCTTATACCTTGCTTGATCAGGACATGAGTCAAGACAAAGTGCACACTTAGGCATGGGGGTGGGAGGGGGGGGAAGAGCAGGTGCCTCCCTCTAGTACTGAATGTAAAGCTAGAGTGCGTTTTTTTGTTTTTTGTTTTTTTTTTCCCCTGAAATAGGCACATAGCTTTTACCCAGCTTTGGGAATCAAGAGTTGTGTTGCAAAGTATGGCCCACAGATATCCACCCCTCAAATTCCTTCTTCCACCAAGGTGACAGAGTGGCTAGTTAACTATGACGTTATCAGTTGCTGATAGGCCAGTGATAAAAGTAAGTGCTCCTGTATCTCAGCTCCTTAGCATCCTGACCTCCCTATTCCAATGTCTCTGCCAACCTGTCCTTTGAAGTCACTCAGTTCACTCTGCCTCAACCTGCAGGTCATCTTGAGTCCTCTCTCTGTGGCCCCTTCTAGTCACACCATGTATCTGAGAAGTTCCTGATCCACAGTTCCTCTCTCTCCCCGCTCACAACCCTGCCTCTGCCCAGACTGTCAGGTCACTTTATATCTCCTTCTTCCTCTATCCGTCAAGATGCTACATATTTTCTTTGCAGTCTAGTACTGATCCTGCCATTTCAGAATGACAACGCCTCCCTATTATCCCTCAAATTCATTACATATGCCCCAGCTTGGTGTTTGAAGTCTTTCCTGCTCATATAACATCTCTAAGATTTCATTCCCTGTCTCTGTGATGGTACCTGCACTCCAAGGCTCTGACATGCTCCTACCTGGAAAGCTCCTTTCAAGCTGTGCAAAACTCATCCATCTATCCAGGCCTGCACAAATGGAAACCCTACCCCATCCTGACAGCTGGACATACATTCTCTGCCTCTCTGAGCACAGTCAGGAGCCTCTCCTAGGGCAAAAATCTCCATAGCACCAGAATTTCCTAAGCCTTCAGTATGCAGAACATGGCACTGAATACATCTGGGGAGTAAGTAATGGGAAGCAATCACTCAGTGGTAATTGTTGAGAAGTGACTATGTGCTTCACCCTTGCTAGGCATCGAGGATACAGGGCTGAAAAGGGGCAGGTGTTGTGTTGGCCTGTGGGATGGACAGGACATGATCTCTAGAAAATGCTGACAACAGGTTGCCTGGCTGGTTAGGGTTTGGCCTGCTGACTGTGTGTTGGTCTGGGCTTTGATGGGTCACACAGAGTCAGCATTTGCCCTTTGTGCCCCATTTGTCCTGGTCTGTGTCTTTAAGATGCTTCAGAGGCTCACACCCTGCAGATCCCAGCACCTTCCTGGCTGCCCCCAATGCTGGCAACCTGGGAGATCAGGAGGCCTCGGCTTGTCCTCAAGTTAGCCTGCTAGTGAAGGAGGAGGAGATAGTGTTCACCTTCCATCCTCTTCCCTACTACCCTCTGTACCAGGGAGGAGAAGGGAGGGAAATTTTCTTCAATGAGATCTTTCATTCATGGTTTCTGTGGTCCCATAGACCTGCTACCCACCAAGGCTGAGAGTCATGCACTGCATGGCCCTGACCAGTCACAATAGATGTAGGTATGTGGGGAGTGAAATGAGTTTGAAGCAGAGTCCTGGATTAGTACCAGATTGTTCAGTGAATCTGAGGTCCCTAAGGAGGAACAGGAGTACCAGAGGTGCATTACTCAGGGAATCTCACTATCGTTACTAACTCACTGAAACAGAATTATTATTTTTTTAAAATTATTTTATGTGCATTGGTGTGAAGGTGTCGAATCCCTGGGAACTGTTACAGAGAGTTGTAAGCTGACATGTGGGTGCTGGGAATTGAACTTGGGTTCTTAACCACTGAGCAATCTCTGCAGATCCCAGACGTATTCATAACCATTGTAAACCAGCATCAGTATGCCATTCATGCAGCCCTGCCACCAAGCAGTCAAATCAAATCCAGTTGGAAACCACATTTTATTGGTATTCTTCATTAACAACAGAGGGCCATGTGCACAAATGCTACTCAAGTATGACACCTGGCAAATTCTCCGCAGCCATCCCTCGCTGACCAGTGTTTAAGGGGCTGGCCACACGAGGTTCTCTCTCTTCTCTTCTGAGATGTCAGGCTCCATGGTGCTGAGCCTGGACACTGCAGGGATGGCTTTCAAGTTTTGAACTCTAGGGTCAAGAGAGCTCCAAGTCCAGAACTGTCCAGACCTCTCCCATTCTGTGTTTTCTCTTGCTCTAAAAGGTGGCCAGAATTGTGAATAAAGACACCTCTAATGGCTTCTCCACTGACGGTAGGAATCTGGATCGCTAGGGACCAAGACTCCGCCCACAGTTGGTGCTTGGTAAATAAAGCTGGATGAACGGATGGAGGGCAAAGAAATGGGAGGCTCAAAAGAATGAATGCGGGAGGGAGATGTGAGCAGAAAAGCCGTTACTACGTTAGCCCTCTGGAGGGCGCCAAAGTAGGGCCTGCATAAAATCTCCCAAGCTCTGCTCAAGAGTTCAGGGTCTTATGGAGCAATGGTTGGGGTTGCTCTGGCAACCCACTGGATGCTGCAGGGTATGGGCTTCAGCCTCAGTGCTTGTATGGATGTTGGATTGGCTTCGGGACCAAGTCAGGAGAGAAATTTTATGTGGTTCCCCCTCCTTCATATGCCCAGGGGTCTGTTTGGTCTTTGGGTCTCAGAATACAAGGCAGTAACTTCATCCAGAGCTAGTCAGACTGCCAGCAATGGACTGACATTTGCACCCTCATATTCTGTCATTCCCACCAACCACTCAGGGCTGAGCCAAATCTTCAGGATTTTCTTACCCTTCAGAGCCCTCACCTGGTCCTAACACAGTCACACACTCAGCTGAGTGCTAGTAACTCTCTGCTACTGATAACATCAGGAACTTTCCAAAATGGCTGGGTCTGGTGCAGAAAGTCTGTGTTTTGATTTTTAGACTCTTCCCATGCTTACCCCATCCCCTGCCTTATGAAAGCAGGTAATCCCCCAGGTTTCTCTAAAGATTTTGCCCTTGAGCCCAGCAGCGGCAAAGAGGACATTAGAATAGAGAATGTAAAGGAGTCTCTAAGCTCATCTAGAACCAGAACAAAAATCTCTTACACAGCACTCCTGGCAGATAACTGCCTAGGTCCTGTTAAAATACCTCCAGTGGCAACACTGGATGGCTTTGGTTGTAAGAGAGTCAAGCCCTCCATCCTTCACCTCCAATACTCACTTTTCCTCTGTGCTCATAATAACACTCCTCATTCCAACCCTTCTTCACACACACACACACACACACACACACACACACACACAAACACACACACACCTATATATGGCCATACAAGGCTATATATAAGCATACTTCCCTTATTACTTATGTGTAACTCCCCCGTCTCTCTCCCTTCTTCCCTTCCCAATATCTAGCAAAAATCTGGAGCATGGAGACTATGGGGCAGTCTGGGCAGGGAACAGCATTAAAAAATGCCAGGCCATTGACTGCTACTCTAGGGGAAAAGCATTGTACGCGGGTTGAGCAGCACTTGTGGTCCCCTCCGACACACATGCTGATGACTCCCTCTGATAGGAGATGAGTGTGCATCCCCACTCTCCTCATTTTCATTAGCAGTTGGCAAAGCTTACTGGACCACTGTTCATGCATGTTAACTATACTATTCACCAGCCTCCAGGTCTTGCGGAGTATCCTACCAGCAGCAAGAATAATGTATCTTCACATTAGGAGAAAGACTTTAGCAGAAGCAGTGATGACCTGAGACGTGAGAGTGGATGGGCCAGGCAGGGGGTGGGGACAGGACTTTCCAGAAGATCTCTTGAAGCAGAAACACCCTAACAGGTCAGCAGCTACCTATACCTGGCTGGCCCATGAGCAGCCTAGTGGTACCCAGGTGGCCATTTCCCTTCCTCTGAGGGTTGAAGACCTGGGGTGGATATGAGGCCCTTCCTAGGGGAGGGTGTGCTGTGTCACAGGTAGAGATAGGGCGCTGAGTTACATTCAGGAGGAACTGAGACAGAGAAACGGCAGACATACTTGCTGGCTATTTGTCCTGTTGCTTGGAGCTTTCAGTCCCAACATTGAACATGGGGACCAGCAAGCCCAGCAGCCACCTCTTTCCGAAGACGTCCTGTAAGTTCTTGCGCCAGGGTCGGGCTCTCACTGCTACCCCCTTTCGAACCTGGTAGCGCGTCTGACCCCGGAGAATCAACAGCAGCTGGTGACAGCAGAAGCCTGCACAGGCCAGGCCGACAGCAAACCAGAGGTAGAGCATGAGGATGACGAACATGTCAGAACCGAGGACAGCTCCTGCGGGGGGAGGGGGGAAGGAACACCAGCCCGCTTTACTCCCAGGCCGTGTACCCAGGGGCTCCGCGCTCTGGCGCTCCCCGCTGCGAGGCAGGGAGAGAGGGTCAGGAGCTGCTGCGCTTGTTACAACCACAACTTGGGACTGTGCTGAGCTGCCATGTGGGTGCTGAGAATTGAACCCAGATCCTCTGGAAGAGCAGCCAGTGCTCTTAACCTCTCTCCAGCCCAGAGACTGTGGCTGAGTTCCTTGCCCCAAGTTTTCCTTAGTGTTGATGGCTCCTGAGAAGAGGGGAAGAACCGGGGGCCTGAGGAAATGGATAAGCTAGATGAGCTCAGTGAGAAGAGACCTCAGCATTTCTGGCACAGCCTAGACTCTGCACATTTCCCTAGAGGCAGAAATGCTTCCCATTTCGCCCTCTGGATTGGAAGCAGGGTGGGGCGGAGTTCACACGGAGAAGGAGGAGCGAGTTTAGGACCCTAAAGAGGGGCTGGCACCTGGGCAGCTGTCTAGACTGCCGTTCTCCCAGTGACATTGGAAGAAGCACTGTCTGGGAGGATCTGGGAAAATGACAGCAAGATGGAGAACAGGACCTGGTCATAACGAGCTCAGCTTCAAGGGCAGCACACAGAGCCGACTTAGAGAACAATTCAGTCATTAATGTTAACAAAAGAAGGAGACACTGGAACACTCAGCCAAAGCAGTCACGTCAGCGGGCTAAGGCTCTAAGAGGCCCTTAAGGCCATCAGTTCAGTACCCTGACACAGGACAGCACCTCCTCTACACCCTTCTGATCCAGTAATCCTTGTGGCTGGTTTTAAAGGTCCACCAGTATCCTTGGGGTTTGAGGTGGGAAGATTGTGCTGGATTTGAATCTGACAGCTGTGTGGATTTGCACAGGTGGGTTGAGAATACAATTCCGAGACCTTTATCTCTCAGCTGGGCAGCCCCCTTCAACCTCTCCAGTGAGGCTTGTCTTGTGTGCCTACTTCAGGGATGCCACTTTTCAACCCAGTCTACCCACACAAATCTCCATCATCTTCCATTCCCCCAGAACCTCCTTGTCCAGTCCTCCTCTTCCCAGGCTCCTAAGAAGTAGACTTCAACACCTGTTAGTCTGATCCATGATGGATTCAGCAGCCAAGGTGAATGGATTTGCTGATTTGCCCATCTGAAGCCTCTTTCTTCAACCCTAAGAGCTTGGGTAGCAAGATTTTCTTTGCAAAGTAGAGACAAGTAGGTCCAACTGCCCAGAGGACAGAAATCTTGTCCCATTTGGCATTTAGAAAGCCCCTCCACTATTGTTGGGGGCATCAAAGAGACAGGCTCAAATGGGGCTGGGCCATCTTATGACCCACTTTTCCCTTGTCAGTACAAATTAGCTTGGGCAGTCATGTGCAGGACAGAGACTCCTGGGGACATGGTGCTCTTCCAGCTTGAGGAATACTGATGCACAAGCTAGCTTTCAAGCTAGGATGTGAGAGCCTCAGAGCTGTCAAGATCAGGCCTGCCTTGCAACTCAGCCCCAGGAACAAGCCAGGCAGATGGAAACCATTTCCCACAGGTTTCTAAATCAAGGCATGAGACAAAGACCTTTTGGACTTTTGCTAGCCCCATGCAGCAGCTACAAAAAGGCTATTCTAGGGACCTGCTTTCTTTCTTTCAAAGTGTTTGAAGTTACCTGGCCTGGCTGCTTCAGCATCTGTAAACTATGTAATAATAGTTCCTCTTTCAGAAACATCACAGAACTTTCCTAAGGGATCTGAATGATTAGGTCATCTAATTTCCTTTGTCCTTGACCTCCCCCACAGCCGTCTCTAGCACCTCTGCCAAACCATCTGCCAGCATATTCTGTAATTCATTTGGGCATAAACAGTCCCCTGCTTCCGAAGAGGCCCATTCAGTAAGGAAGCAAGACTAGACAGGAAGGGTCACAGAGTAGAAAAGATGAACCCAGAATCCAAAGCTTCCTGGTTCAGAAACAACTTAACCTTTGGTTCTTCACCTTAAAAAAAACCCCAAAAAACAACAACAACAACAAAACTGTCTCCCAAAATTGTGCTAAGGATTGGATCCAATATGACACAACCCCCGGGGGGGGCACAAAATAGGTACTTAATAGGTTCTGGCCATCCTTTTCTCCTAATGGACCTTCTAATGGCCCAACTTACCCTAATCCAAATGCCATGGCATGTGCCAAATGGTGTCATCTTCATTCTCCAGAGAAGAATGGGGCTCACATGGGTGACACAAAGCCAAACTTCCTCAACTGATCCTCTCTTGAGGGTCTGGAGTTAGAGGCATTTGCATGTTTGGAACTATCCCTCCCCCACATAAAATTGGGGGGCTTTCAGGGCCCCACTTACAACCATGTCCTGGAGGTGGAAGGTCTTGACTTCAGGGGTGATTTCTTTAAACAGCTGCCTTGGTACAGCCTTTGCCCACCTGTTCTGAGTGGCTAAGAGGATATGCTCTGGACCATTTGGACCAGGGACTGGGGAAAAAGAATCTCAAAGGAGGAGGCTGAACAGGAAACTATATGTGGAGAGGGCCAGGGAAGGGTGTGTGTCAATAAAGAGGAAGGTTAGAAGAATCTGGTAATGAAAAGTCTTGAATTCCTTTTCCTATTGGGCATGGCGGAGGATGCTGAAACTCATCCTAACACCAGAACAGATGCCTGGGCTCTGAGGTGGCCATGGGCTGGCTCTTTTCTCCCTTCATATCAAAGTGAGAGGCTTCCTTCCTTCCATATTTCCCAAACCTAGCACATATGGACAGGCCTCACGCCCAGACTTAAATCAAACCATTTCAAGGTCCTCCTTCTGGAAACACCCATTTTTATGGATGTGAGACTACTTAGGAAAAGATGTGTAATCAGGTTCTTTGGCTTGCCTCATCACTCCACCTGTCTGCTCTCACACTTCACCCCCAGCCCACCCACCTACCCTCCCCCATCCTGCTTATTTCAGACTTGGCAGCATCCTATGCCAGCACCAAGATCCAGAAGGCCCCGGAGCTCCAAGTTCTGGGCCCAGCTTCACCACCAGCTCTCCAGGCATTTCCCATAGCTGGTCCTCTCTAGGTTGCTGTATTCCCACTGCCAAATGGCATGATAGTCCTATGTCTGGGAAGAGCTGGTTTTAGATACAATAGAGGCTGAAACAAGGCCTCCCCAAGGGTGCAGCCATTGTTTTTCAAATGCACAGCCCAGCCCTGTTCAGTCTAGTCCAACCAAGTTCAGTCCAGTCCAGTCTAGGTGTGCCAGGACAGTCAGGCTCTCTGTAGCTCAAGTCACTGTGTTTGGGAATATGGGGGCTGAGGAAGAGCACTGAATTGTTTTAGTACCTGGATACAGCCAGAGATAGCTATTCCAGGGAAGTAAGACACTAGGCAGTTCATTTAGTCCCAAATAAGACTCAGTTTCTTTAACTGAGAAATGGACCCAAGAGCACCAGATGCACACCTTTGTTGCACACTACTAGTTGCAGAGATTGGTCAGAATCAAAGGTCAAGGTAAGGAAAGAGTGGAAGGAAGTGAAGTAAGGGACAAATTCCAAGGCCAGGTAAAATAGAATTGCCATCAGGAACAGAGTGTCTCAGGGTCAGCCATCATGGAATGCTTTTTGAGACTTACTATTCAAATTACAACCCTCCCCATGTGAGCAGTATGAAGACTCCTATGCCTACTCCAGCAGGTGTCAGAGTCTTCCAGGGGGTCCGATCCCACACCAGACTGGATCTCTGGAGTGTGAATGCATAGCCAGTGAGGTGGCTCTGAGTCACCCACCAACTGCAGAAGAACTTAGTGGTGGGAGGTTGGAGGTTGAAGGTTAGCAGTTAGCCTCTTGCCAAGCACAATCTGAAGTCAAGTTTAGCCTCACTGTGGTTGTTTGGTAAGAGCTACTGAAGGAATGTAGCCTTCAGTAGGGGTCTAGGCCAATGGGGAACATGGTATGAGCTTGGAAGGAAGGTACCTGGTCTGAGAGGTGTATAGCTTGGTTGCCGTAATTTTATAAGTAATATATAGCATGAAAGATAAGAAGGTTAACTGTCAGAGGAAATAGAGCATGCCCAGTTAATCTAAATTTCTGATAAACTACAATCTCTTCTCTTAGTTCCTGAAATGCTGGGGCATAATCACAGCAAATACTGTTTATCTTACAATTGGAGCAGAATAACCTGTACTTTTATTTGGAAAAACTTGGGGTTGGGCTAAGAGGTCTTGTCTGCCAGACTTGCCAAGGCCCACTCACCGGAGAAGAACTGGCTGATTGAAGTGGGCAGAAGCGTGAGGAAGGCCAGGGGATGGGCGAAGGAGATGGAAAGGACAGCTGAGATGTAGGCCACACCGGCCACCATGGAGTAAAGGCAGGCCAGTGAGGTGTAGAGGCAGAACAGGATGAAGTTGCGCATGTTCCTGCTGCCGATGCAGTTCCCGGTGAAGAAACAGTGATGGTCGTGCCTCAGCGTGACTCGGGAGCACACTCGGCAGAAGTGGGTGCTGGGCGGTGGGCACTGAGATCGCTGGGATGAGGTTCCCTGGCAGGTACCCAGGTCGTCTGGGGAGTTCTGGATGACCAGGACGTAATTGCCCAGGGCATTGGCTGAGAGGAACAGGAAGAATGCCCCATGAAGCACGGCAGGCGAGAAGAGCGGGGTGGCTGTGGGGTCCTCATGCATGCTGGGTAGGAAGAGGAAGAGCTGCAATGCGAAGGTCACCAGGGAAATGCAAAGGAAGTAAGCCGGGGCCACCACGTTGAGCAGCCGCAGGGCCAGCATCTTCCTGGATTACATTCCTAAGGGGCGCAAGGAGAGAGGAAGCCTTACAGCGTTTGTCCAGGGTCATCCTGGTGCTCTTCTCCTTGGTCGAAGGTTCGGAGGGCTGTACACAAACCTCCCAAACTCTGCCCCTTGGACCACCCTTTCCAGTTTTCTTAATATGAGATCAGACAGGTTAGAGACTCAGAGACCACAGCTACCTGCCTCTCGCCAGACCTACTCCAGCTGAGTCCCTGTTGCCTGGGAGTCATGGAGGTCAGGCACTAGAGGGAAGGGCCTATCTGCAGTCTGGAGAGATCATTTGTGGGGGGAGGGGCGGGATTTAGGAGCCGAGGGGTGGAACTGCTACCGTTTCACAGCAATGGAAACCAATCCACTTTTGGGATCTCTGACTGAAGCTTCTCTAGGAAAAAAGAGAAGAATCCAGTGGGGGGTGGAGAAACCTGTTTGACTTTTGGAAATCCTGATTTACCCCTCCCCGGAGCCCCTATCTTGAGCAATGTTCTGTGACCTCACAGGTTACCCAAGACTCTCTGGAAGTAGTTGTGCTGTGGACCATGATGTGTGTTTGTGCGACACTACGTGTTTGTTATCTGTGTGCATCTGGGTATATATTTGTATATCTACCCCTTGTCACCTGGCTTTTTCTTTAAAAAATCGATTAAACAAGCGATATAGTGCTCAGGAGCTGGGTAGGGTGGAGGTATAGTTAGATTACTTGAGCCAGTGAGTCCCGATCAGTTCATTTTCCAGCCTCTGGTTGCCCTATTACTATAAAATCTTGCAAAGAGTGTTTTCCTCTGAGGCAATGAAATTGAAATCCCCCATTTACACCCGCCTTTCGCTTTCCTGGCGGGAGAAACCCAAACAATTCCCAAGGCGCCGGAACCCTTTCCATGCCAAGAAGCCCATTCTGAGTGGACTAGTGGATGCTTGGCTGCTTTTCCTAGGATGATACCTCTTCACAGAGCTGAATGCAGTCTCATCTCTTACAGCCAGGGCCCCTGCCCAACTTTGGATACCACGGGGGAAATAGGTTCTGTGAGTCGAGAAGAACTTTCTACTGGTCTAAGTAATTGGTCAGAAGGAGGCACAAGAAAAGTTCTGGGAAGGTGGCTGCACCCAGGATGGATGGATGCCAATGGCCCTGGGTCCCGCCATCGGGCTGAGACATTGGTCACCTTGAAATATTCTTTACAGGTGACTGTGTTTACTGCTCTAGGGACCTGCGGTCTCTTTGCACAGCTGGGAAGCAGCTCAGGGCACAACTGGGGGAGATCACTGGGACCTCAGCGCCCTCACAGCCCTGCATCCTCGGAGGCCACGGGGGCGCTGCCCACTTCACAGAGCCCTGGGTATCAGGCTCCTGCGAGGGAAGCAAGTGTCTTCCCGGCGCCAGTCGGCAGGGGGGCGCGGGAGCAGCCTCCAGATGCGCCGCGGCTCTGGGAAGGCGAAGGACAGGGGCTGGGGGAGTGCGGGGCGCCGGGTGGGCGGCCGCGCCCGGGGCCCTGCGTCCCGCAAAGGCCCGCAGAGAGCGGCTGGAAGGAGCGAGCGTGGGGAGCTGTCCGCTCAGCACCGGCGCTCGCCCCACCGGCCTCTGAGGGCGGCACCGGAGCCCTGCGGACCCAGGCAGCGCGGGCACCCGCCGGTTTCTCCGCCACTGCCTCCAGGACGCCCGGGCAGCCACCCCCCGGAGCGGCCGCAGAGCCGCAGATGACTGGGGAACGAACTCACCGAGCTCAGATCTCGCCTGGAGGAGCCCTGGACGCCGGCCCTGCTTTTCCCCGAGGCTGCAAAGTTATGGACTCGCCCGACTGGCTCGCAGCCTCCCCACGCTTCGCTTGGGGGACTGGGCAGGTAGCGGGGGTGTGGGGAGGAGGGAGCGGGCCGCTGCCACCCTCCTACTTGGACGCCAGAGAGTGGGGACCAGGAGGCGGCGGGGACGGCAGCTGGGCACCCCCCCCCCCAAGCTTCACCATCCCTCCCTCCGCTCCTGGGGGCGGTGCTCTGGCCACTGGCTCAGCACAGAGGACTTGTCCCCCACATCCCCACCCTTCTCGGCTCCCCCAGGGCGGGTTGTGGCGCCCTGCCTTACTGCAAGCCCAGTTCCAACTGGGAGATGGGGATTCAGCCCGGATGCAGTAGCTCCAGCCATACCCTGACCTCCCCTCCTCCCCTCTTCCCGTCTATGACCCCTCCCTGATGTCGGCTTGGACCAAGGAAACCTTATGTATATATTGAGGGGTGAGGGGACGTGGGCTGTTGAGAGCTCAGCTTACCAGGGCAACACCCATGAAAATCAGCATCATCTCAGAAGGTCTGTGAACAGAGGGGTGAGAGCCAGTCTACCTGGGTGTCAATACCCACCGTTCACTATTTACTGGGTGAGCCTACATTCCAGGGTCTTCTGTAGAACAGAGAATTGAATGACATTAGCTGTAAAGCCTGCTTGGGATGGGGACTGTTTGTGTCTTAGATCACCATCATTAACACTACAGATGGGCCCTTTCCTAAGTACCAGGCACTGTGCTGAACCCATGACACGGCAGCTGCAGTAATCCTCCAGTATGATCTCTGAAGCTTGCTGAGCCCCATTCTAGGGCCAAGAAGGTGATGCTAAGTCACATGCCCAAGGTCATGCAGCAGGTGAGTGGTGGTGGGGCCTGGATTTGAACCTGGTTCTAGCACAAGGCTCCTGTTTTCAGCCTCTCCCCTCTCAACATCACCTGAGACCTGGAGGAGGGGCAGCTTTGGTCTGGGAGAGGGGAGGACAGCAGGGGTTTATCCAGACACAGACTGGAACCTGGGCTTCTTCTGCTTCTATTTATCTCATACTTTTTTTCATGTGCGTGCCATGAGACAGCAAGAGGATGGTGACACTAGTTATGCCCCCTTCTCTGTGTGTGTGTGCAAGGGGAGTCTAAAACCATGAAATATTTCATAAATATCCATGCTTTTACTTGCCTCAGTTTCCTAAGCTGTCATGGTTCCCAATGCCCTCTCCACTCCTCCGTGTGCAAACAAACATAATAAATGCTTATTGGTATCTCTTCTGGTTGATTAAAACGAGCAATCCTTTGAAGTAAAGGCCATATGCCGATCGGCTTAGCCTCTATTTTTGAATCATCAGACACTGTTTTCTCTGTATTCTATCAGCATACATAAAAATAAAAAAAGGGGCCAGGAAGCCTTTTTATGTTCTAAAGAGATCTTACATATGAGAGGGAGAATGGTACACCAGGTGGTAGCTCCTGAGCATCTGGTGGCCCCAGGACAGGCACAAGGAAGCACAAAAGGTCTTTTTCCTTCCAGAGTATCTTTGAGTCACAGGCTTGCCTGCCCCCTGCACAAGCTCTGCCTGCTTCTCAAACAGGCTTGGATGGAGGGGGCCCAAGGGCTCAGTCTGGGCCACATTGATTGAAAATCTTCATTCCTTAAATACCTTGAGAGCTGAGGGTGTTTCTAATTTTATTTTGCATATGGGTGTGGGGGGGGGGAGGAAGGTGAGTGGTATGTGTGTGTGTGTGTGTCCTGAATTAGCATGTGAGGGGTAAGAAGAAGGAGTTGGCAAATGTGGGAATATGTCAGTGGGGGAAGGGAGTAATCACTCGGGAGGGAGGGGTTGGGTGGTATATACAGGAATGGACAGGATGGTTATTTATTTAGAAACCAAATTTATAAACAGAAAAGGATGTTAGAGCTGGAGTTCTAAGCCCACTGTAGTGATTCCATGATTCCTCTGCCCCTTAAGCAACAGAGCAAGAGGAAGAAGAGCCAAGGGCTTTGCTCCTGACAAAACCCACAGATGAACTGGAAACTTCACTTCTGACAACACTGCCTTGCCATGTGAACACGTAAAGGTGGTTTAACTTCTCTGCACTCTACATTCTCATCCGTAAGATGAGAACAGTGTCCGTATTCATGATGATGGCAAACAGGATGCTGAGCTGGGGGTACCTTAGGACCAGAGGGACAGTGCACCACTTTCCTCTCATCCACCCCCTCTCTTCCTTCTAGGCTCTTATCTCTGTATCTCTGTATTCTCCTTTCTAAAATGAGACCTCCAATCTTGTTTTAGAAATATTGGGGAAGGAGGTGTCTCTGATTTGCCCAGAGTAGACCAAAGTAAGTATTCCGTTTGATACATTAATACTCGTCTCTCTGGAAAGAAAAATCTGGATTTTGAGGTTTTGAAATGTCTGGCGAGGTCACATTTGCCACTGATCCTCCATCCTGCCACCACCCACCCTAGCAATAGGCTTGTTTTCTGCAAACAGTGTCAGAAAGTAGCTTCTAAACCACATTCTCCATTGACCTTGTCATCTGTGCTTATGGCTGAGCTCTGATGGTACCCTGCAGGGGCTCCTGGAGGGTCAGGGAATCAGACAAGTACCTGATTGCTGCTGAGCACTCTGCTGTAGATACATACTGTAAACCTTTCAATTTAGTAGTATTGTTTGAGTGAAATAAACTCCCTTCCAAGTGGCAATCATTCCATTTTACCACAAAATGTAGTATCCAGAGGAAGAAATTCTATGAAGTGAGCAGTTGCTTCTCCCTGGGGTGATGGACCCCCCACATCTGTCAGGCTCCCCACCTTTAGATGGAGGCTGTTCATCAATGCAACAAGCTGGGTTGAAGCTGATGAGGTAACGTTTCACTTTCATGCTCTTAGGTAACCTGGGGTCTCAAGGTTAACCAATAGTCTGAAATTGAGATGGTAATAGATATCCCTCGATAGGATGCTCTCTACAGTGGACAACCAACCACAGCCTTAAGGAACCACAAAGTGCTTTGGAGTCTCAGAAGGCTTAATAAGAAGATGCCATTCCTGCCTGCCCAGATTTGGAAACCGTCTGAATGTGATCTTCATCTCAGTCAGCCACACACATTGGAATTGGATTATCACAGAAGTCTACCTAGAGGTGCTACATCACCCACACTGCCTCCATCCTAACAGCAACTTTGTTACTTTAATATAATAAGGTAGCAGCCCCACAAAATTGAAATCTCATTCCACAAGTCTCTCAATGGCCCTGTAAGCTAGCTGGGAGGGGAAGCAGTATCAAACCCATTTTTCTTCTGAGAAAAGTGAGGCTCTAGGGTTTTGCTGCAGGCTGACTGGTAAGCATAGCCTGTGTCAGATTCCATAGGTGACTAGAAAAGCTGGCATGGTGGTACAATCCCGTAATCTCAGGGCTTGGGAAGCAGTAGTAGGAGAATTCAGGACTTCATGGCTATCATCTGCATAACCGGTTCAGGGCCAGCCTGGGTTGTGTCCGACTGGTTTAAAAAAAGAAAAAAGCCCAAGCCAAAGCAACAAACCTACCAATAAACACACTTTCCTCAATATGATTTGCTATGCAAAGGTTCCACCAATACTTGCCTTTTCTGGAACATGGGATTTGCACAAAGAAAGCAGATAGGTCACACAATTTCCAGAATAAGACCTGCCCCATCTCTCCTTACCTAAAACTGCACTGCTCCTTCACCCATGTCTTACCTACTCTGAAATATGTATCCCAAATAGCACATGACACCACTGGACTGTTTGTCCTTCTTTATTAGAATGCCAACTCCCTGAGGGCAGTATGGAGACTATTTAAGTCTTTATGTCCCCGGTGCCTAGCACAGTGTCAAGTGTATAGTAACTTCTCAGTACACACTAGCTGCCCAAGTGAGTATATACTATACACACACACACACACACACACACACACACACACACACACATACACACACACCCATTGGACATTCCGGGGTTCTGTTGTTTGTGGTGCTAGGGAAGGTGGATGTGACATGGATGCTCAACTCAGCATCCGGCTCCAAATGTCAAGGAACAAACAACAGACCTGAACAGGTCCAGGTGAGAGGTGATGATAAGATACCTCAGTGTTAAAAATCTTTGCTTAGCTTAGGAGAGCCCCTTTTGCAGTGCTCAGGCCTTGGAAGGATAGAGGTAATCTTTCCCCAATTAGCCACACTTTTCAGGGGACTTAGGCAGCCCTGGTAGGGATGCTGATGGCTGGGGACCAGCAAGTAGCTCAGCTCAGAGGTGGGGGTGGTAGCAGGATTAATTGGTCCTTTCATCTCAGATCATGCAGGAGGTGGGAGAGTACAGGGTTTGGGGAGGGGGGGAGGCAGAAAGCAGGACAGAGAAGGGCAAGGAGAGGAATGGAGATGGGGGAGGTGAGGGTGTGCTTGTCTGGTACCCCACAGTCTATGTCTTTATGATGGAAGATGTTCTGGAAGCACAGGGGGAGATCTCTGGCCTCTGCTGAGAGCACACTGTACCAGGTGTCCAGGATGGGAAGAAATGAGGCAGAAGGCTGACATCTCAATTAGGGAAGGAGGGAGGGAAGACCAGAACAGTGAGGTCACTGCAATGCCCGCCCTTAGCTGTTCAGAGGCCGCTTGGATATGCCCTTGTGGCCACAGAGCATCAGGCAGCATACTCCTCAAATCTCTGATCCCTCCCATCTCACTCTTTTGTCCCAGCAGAGAGGCCAGGGCCCAGGAGAGAGGCAATGTGATCTAATGATAAAAGCATAAGCGTTTGGTGCCCACTGGCCTGAACTTGAATCTCTTTATTATCAGTTGTTGCTTAACCTTAGGTGAGTTCCTCTGCTTCCCCGAACCTATCAAGAGATTAATTTATTCATTTTTTATTATTTGCTTATTTATTTTTGGATAAAATCTGACATAGTCTTGGCCTCAGGCTCACTGTCCCTGAAAATGACTATATACTGCTGGTCTTCCTGCCTTTACCTTCCGAGTACTGGGGTTACAGGTATGTGCCACCGAGCCTGTGTATGTGATGTGAGGATCAGACACAGGGCCTCCTGCACACTAGGCAAGCAACTCTTCCAGTCAAGCCCCATATCTATCCACCATCACGAGTCTTAAGCAGCAAAGAAGTTACTTCAGGAATACCTTCCTTTCTACCCAACATGACCTCTAGCTTCCTGTCCATGTAATCGTGTCTGCCTCGGGATGCTAACTGTGGGCATCTTTTCTATGTCTTTCATTTCCTTTTTCTCTTTCTCTCTCTTTGAGACAGAATGTCACTATTGAAGTCTCCAATGGACTAGAACTCACTCTGTAGACCAGGCTGGCCTCAAACTCACAGAGATCCGCCTGCCTCTGCCTCTGAAGTGCTGGGATTAAAGGCATCACCACCACCCTGGCTGCTGTGTCTTTGTTTATGGCTTCTTTGTATGAATAACCTCAATAGCAGGGCCTTACCTGGCAGAATTTTTGCGGCCAATACCCAAACACAGAGTCTACCTTGGGATTGAGATGAGCTCAATAAATATGTGAATGAATGAATTACAATTATGTACGATTTCTGGGTATGATGGCACACGTCTTTAATCCCAGTACTTGGGAGGCAGAGGCAGGTGGATCTCTGAGTTTGAGGATCTCTGGTTTACAGAGTGAGCTTCAGGACAGCCAGGGCTGCACAGAGAAACACTGTCTTGGAAAAGCCAAACCAAGCCAAACCAAACAAAAAGTACAATCATAAATAAATAATAAATTGTACCTCAATATCTGACTTTTTAAAAATCAGGTTTGAGGGGCTAGTGAGATGGTTCAGTGATTAAGAGCACTGGATGCTCTTCCAGAGGACCTGGGGATTCTCAGCACATACATGGTGACTCACAGTCATCCTTACCTCCAGTTCCAGGAGACCTGGTGCCCTCTTGGCCTCTGTGGGCATCAGACGCACACTGAGCGTGCACATACACGCAGACAAGACACTCATACATAAGAAATGAAAATAAATAAACTTAAAAAAAATCAAGCTTGAGAGATCAAGGAATAAACAGAACCTGATTTAAGAAACCTATTTCCTGAGATCAGTGGAGTCAGGAGCCTATTTCTTCTTATTTCTCTGTCTTAGTCTTAACCACAACTCTGCCTAAAGCCAGACTCCATCAGTTTTATAGAGAATATGGACGCTCAGAGTGGCTCAGATTTGCTAAGACTGTGATGATTATTGGCAACAGGCATGAAATCCAGGTCACTTGATTCCAAAGCTCTAGCCTCACAGCATGTGGTCCCATGCCTCTCACACACCAGTCTTCACATGCTGTAGAAATAAATAACTTATTTTCTTATGGAGAGGTAATGCGTTGTGTTGTTAACCGCATCTTATGCTTTAGTGTGCATCAGCTTTTCCCAGTGAACTAGCGTGGGAGGGGGTAAGCATCTTCTTGGAAGTGAGTAGGATGGGTGTGTTACTGGAGTTCAAAGCATGCTGCAGCAGGGGGTAGGAGTGTTCTGGGACCAGAGGATGAAAGAGAGGCAAGAGAGGAGAAAGACCAGAGAAAATTCTAGGATTAAACGTTGACATTTAACTTGGTGCATCATTCATTGTAATCTGGAGCAAAAGTCTTCACCTAGTTTTTGTTGCTATAACAACATACCTGTGCCTGGGTGGTTTGTAAAGAATAGAGACTTGTTTAGTTCATGGTGGAGGTGGTGCTCGCGTCTGGCAGGGCTTCTTGCTACACTGAGGTAGAGGAAAGTGACAGGGTAGGTGTGTCAGGCAGAACCCCCCTTTGTTATAAGGGCCTCTTCCGTATTAACCCACTGGTCCATTAATATATTAAGTCACCTCAGTGGCTTAGTTAGCCCTCACCCCTGATGCATGGAGGAGGTGGGGAGTGAACTTGCAGCACTTAAGATTTGAGAGTCATGTTTAAACCACAACATTTGTTAAGATCTCTGCATCTCAGTTTCCTGGTCTGTGAGATAGGGGGGCATGGTACAACTCTGATATCATGGGTTGTCATGTAGACTAAGCCTGTGCAGAGAACGTGGGAGAGGGCCTGCATTGATGTGGAGGTTTAATGACGCTACTGACTAGCAGGAGGTGAGACCCAGACTCTTTTTGTCTGGTTGCTCCATAACCTCCGTGCCTCATTGATCCAGAATGGTTAAGCCTGTCTTTCCCATCTTGCTGGCATTCTTTTCTGGATGGGAGGGGCAGGCAAGTAGAGTGGCTTTTTTTGGTCACTATTACAGAATACTTGGTAAGAATCAACTCAAGAAAGAAGGGCTTATTTTGACTCCTAGTTTGACAGGATTGTCTGTTCTGGAGTCAAGGCATAACGGTGAGAACAGACAAGAATGTGAGGGGCTTTGCTGACGATGATGATCAGGAAGTAGAGAGGGAGAGATGGAGAGTGGGGAGAGGGGAAAGAGAGGGGAGAGAGAAAGGAGAGAGGGGGAGGGAGAGAGGAGAGTGTGGAGGGGTGAGAGAGAGGAGAGGGGAAGAGAGAGAGAGACTATTTGCAGACTGGAATCAGACAGAAGAATATCCTCCTAAGATATATTCCAAAGTGACCTCTTTCTCTCCTAAGGTCTGGGCTTCCAAAGCTTCCACAGATTTTAGTTCCCTGGACCTGGCAAGTCAATGATCCTGTGACTGTGTCCCATGCATTTGTGTATAATCACTGCTTGCTGTCACCCACCATACATAGATGACGTGTCATTTAGGCTTACTGTTAAGAATGTTCAAGGGGCTGGAGAGAGGCTCTGCAGTGAAGGAGGACCTACGTTCAATTCCCAGTGCCCACAAACACCCAGACCTCCAACTCCAGGAAGATCCAATGTCTCTGGCTCCTACCGGCACCCTCACACACACACAAACCTCCCATAGTTAAAAATACATTTAAAAATCCCCCTTTCAAATATAGCCTAGATCACCTTGTAATAATATCTCCTCGCAATCTGTTGCAATTCCATCAGTCACGGAAGGTGTAAGTTTATATCTTCTATTGTTAGACTATCACAGTAATTCACTGTGTGCTGCTTCTCATGATTCCTTTTATATGCAGAAAAAATTAAAAGCTTTTGAGCTCTTAAATAAAGAAAGGTATCAACAGTGGGCATGAAGAAGGAGGGATCATATTGACTAGATGCTTCTAAAAGAGGTATTATGGGGCAATGATGAAATTATAGACTTGCTTCACAACACTAAACCAAACACCTTTCAAAAACAATTCAAATTCTAATTGCTTTATTCTATTTAGGCTATAAGGCTTTCTTTTAAAGCCTCATTTATAATTCTTCTTTATTTAAAGTTTACTTTTTTAAAAGTAATTTTATCTAATGTGTATGGGTGTTTGGTTCCATGTGTATCACTTGATGGCAGTTATTATGGAGGCCAGAAGAGGGTACTGTTATCCCCTGGAACTGGAGTGACAGGTGGGTGTGAGCTGCCATGTGGGGCTGAGAATGGTGCCCAGGTCCTCTAGAGGAGCAGCCAGTGCTCTTAACTATTCACTGAGCTATCTCTTCAACCCTTCCTTTGTAATTCTTGACATGTTGTAAACATAAACGTTAAACAGAATGTCAGCTAAGCCAGCTTCATTATTTTGTAAGGAGAAAAATCCCTAAACCCACAGATGATGTCTAAAATAAATCATATTCATTTTAATAAATCAATAAACCCAATATAGATGGGTTATACAGAATATAAAGAAAGGAAGTGATCAGAAAAAGCAGGGTGTCATAGTTCTCTAGTACCAATCAATGTAAGCATGTCGTAACACAAATGTGCGTGACGCACCTCACCAGAGCCATGTAGCTACTGCTCAGGCTGGAAGGCTGGGCTCTAGTGTTAAACCGTGAGGCGTGGATGGCCATTCCAGTAAGCATGGCGCCTGGGCTTCAGTTGACCATCTGGTCTTGACTCAGAATGGGTACTTGTCTAACTTCAGACTACCCCTAACGTCTCAATATTATTAGTAACATTGTGATGACTGTCTCAGCACAAACAACACCGTGAGACTTATGGCTTTGTTTGGTCGCCTTCCTAGAAATGGAAGTGGCTGTGTCAGAAGGAACTCTGTTGTCTAAGCACCCTCTAGAAAATGTGTCTTAGCTTCCCCTTTCCCCCAATAGAGGAGTGAGTCAGGGAGGGTCTTCAGCCCCCCCCCCCCCCCCTTGGTAACTATTGAATGACGAAGAGAATCTTACAGCCAGCTGCCTGCGCCTCCTAGGGCCCATATCTGGTACTGCAGCTATGCATATTGTGTGTTTACCGTTATTTCTGGTGTTTGTATGGAGTACGCTGATCCATTTGCTGCCTCTTGCTTCTTAATCCTTGGGCAATGGCACAAGCTAAATATGATGGCCTCTCTTCACAAATGACCAGAATCGCAGAGGGTTAGGTGGCCCTGTTTGAGCCCTAATAGAGGTTTCCAAGCGGGCTGTCGGCAACTTTTCCCTTGTTGGTAAATAAAAGCTGCCGTGCCTGGTTTCCATGACTCCAACTATGAAGCCTTCCTGGAGACGCAGGGACCCTCAGCCCCTCCCAGTCTGCATCAGGTTCCAGCCATGGATACACAAGGAAAGAGGAAGGCCTGAGTCTTCTGAACCTATAGTTGAGCCTGAATTTGTACTCACCCAGTGTCTAGAGCTTGATGGTTGTTTGTGAAGGGAGACATACTGTAGCTTGTCTCCGATGAGGAACCTCCTGGGGCAGATGTGTGTAACTCAGATCTAACGGATCCAGGGGTAGCTCAAGTGCTGGCTATGTCCTCTCACAACCCTGAGAATTAACAGTCCATCCTTGGGTACAGGGGAAAGTATTGGCTATATGCCAGGGATTTTATTTTCTTCTTTCTTTCGGGTTTTTTTTTTGGGGGGGGGCAGGGTTTCACTGTGTAGCCCTGGCTAGCCTGGAACTCTGTAGATCAGGCTGGTCTTAAATTCAGAGATCTGTCTGCTTCTGCCTCCCAAGTGCTGGGATTAAAGGCGCAGGCCACTATTATCTGGCCTATGTCAGGAATTTTACATTATTTCACCTAGGTCTCAAGATGTCAATAAAGATAACCTACCCAACAGAGGAAGAGCCAGGGGTGTAAGAAAACCCCAAGAGAACTCCAAAATCCCGCAGAGACAGATCTGGGCCGCTGGCGAAGGAAGGATGGATAGTCTCTGTAGGGCCACAGAAATCATGGAGAAACTAGAGGGACAGAGCACTATTAATTCTTTTTGTGAGCCAAGGACACACAGGAAACAAAGGAGCAGATACCCCAGTGGCAGCAGCCTTTGTTCAGTTTCTCAGGCAAGAAAAGGGCCCTTTAGGGCTTGCAGCTGTGGTCTTTATGGTTCTAGGGGGCGATACTATGACAAACTCCCAGTAGATGGCAGTAAAGTATCTTGGGCTCTCTCTCTCTCTCTCTCTCTCTCTCTCTCTCTCTCTCTCTCTCTCTCTCTCTCTCTCTCTCTCTCTGTGTGTGTGTATGTGTGTGTGTGTATACACAAATGTACTGTCTGGGTTGTGGGCAGAGTGGGCAATCTGTCTACCAGTCCTCCAGGCTTTGAGAGGTTGTCTAGCAGCCTTGCAATCCCTCACCTAACTGCTTTGTCCCAGCTTCCCCAACCCCATCCCTAGGGCCTCAGTGCTTAGCTGAGAGTTCAGAAAAGGGGATGCCTTGAAAGCCACACCGTCCCAATTGCAACTTTTCATCTCAAGAAGGACAGAGGCCTCAGTGCAAGGACTGGCTCCTGCATTTCCCAGTGACTGACTCTGGCCAAGTGTCTTCTGAGTTCTGGATCCTGCTCTTCTCTTCTGAGCAGAGTGCAGCATACTCCTTGAGTTTAGATTGTGAGGAGCAAAGGCTATCCCAGCTATCACTAGCTACAAAGCACCCTTCCCCCAAAGAAGTGTCCTCCAATGAGGAAAATGCAAAGCCACTCAGTTGACCCAGGGAGGACAATGCTGGGAGGCATCAGCTTCGTCTGTGACACCCCCTTTCTCCTCAGGTCATCAGGTACCTCCTTCTTGGTCCTCTGCCACTGCTGTAGACCTAGGGCATTCCTTAGCTCCTCCCATCCCTAATCCACACTTCCCAGTTCCTTGTATCAGTAATTAGCCTCAAAATATTTATGCTACTGCTATTTTTTTCCCCCAGCTTCCAACTCATGGTCTGCATGGCTGCACGCAAGAGGGAGGGGCGAGGTCTGGCTCCTCTCTGGTAGGGTACTCTATTGGTTCATGACATTTCCACGTGGCTGCCACTGGATGGGATTTAGTCACTCAACCAAATCTAGCTGCAGTGGTGGTTGAGAGGGTTGAGTCTTTACTCTTAAATCTAATTAAAACTCCTCTAAGGCTCTTAGGGGGAACAGGGCAGTGGCTATGGATGAGTCACATGTTGCTGATGAGGTGCCACCTCCCGCCCACAGAACCCCTGTGTTTCTACCCGAGGACCCCTTGGTGTAAATTAACAAAATAATCAAAAGAGCACAGAGCAAGAAATACAACCCTGGGCTATTTCTACCCTGTGTATAAATGATGTTGCTGTCATCACCACAGCCAGGTCTCAGCAGTCACCTCTACCAGCCCGAGTGGCATCCCTGTCTCAGTGAGGACATTCCTCTCATCCCTGTCCCTTTCTGTCTAAAGTGAAATCTGGCTCCAGTCACAGTTATGGTGGGGGTGTTGTGATGGCTCAGCAGGAGCAGGCAACTACGGTTGCCTTGGTGAGCTGAACAAAGTGTTTTCTATGCTGCTGTTGGTTATAACGTCCTGACCTGCCAACACCTTCTCACTCAGGTCAGTTCTTGGTGGAGAGACTCCAGTCCCACCTCATTTCTTCAGAATACTGAGGTTCCCACTGGCAGCCTCTTTGAGTATGGGTGACCTGGAACCTTTTGGCCCCTTAGGGTGTAAGAGAAGGACTTCAGCAGTTACTCCTTTTCACAGATGTGTTTCTATATGTCCTGAGGCCAGCCCCACACCTCTGATATCCTAGGGCCTGTTTGCTTGGCTGGCCCCTCTGGAGTTTCTGATTCTAAGGCCCATGATGCCTTGTGGGACGATGGGATTTCATAAACAAACACATTCCCACTCACATCCACAGACACACATCTCCACACATTGACGCTTAGCACATACATACACTTAGTATGTAACCTCTCGTTACCTGCTAAGAGAAGCCAGACCTAGTGACGCAAGCTTGAAACCCCACAGCTACGAAAGAAGCCAAGGAAGGAAGGTTGAGAGATCAGAGCCCATGGGGTAGAGTGATAGAACTCAGTGAGACCCAGTCTCAAAGTGCTGGAGGCAACTGTGGATACAGCTCACTGGCAGAGCACTTGCTGAGGCTGTGTGAAGCTCTGGAGAAGATCCCAGCACAGGCTAGCGATCTGAGCTCTCAAACAGTTAGACAGTCACGGCATTTTCTTCCACAGACTGAATTGTGGTTTTCAACAATAGCAACGGCTTCTCTTTCAGCATGTGCAGTCTGGCATAAGCAAAGGCACCCACCACAGCACAAGCCTTCCACTGCCATCCCTTATTCTCTTATTCTCACCAAGGACAACCATTGCCATCAATTTCTCCTACCTCCTGAGGACTCAGTCTATAGAGGGCTATAAGGAAGCACATGCGTGCCCCAACCCTCACACAGCACCACTTTCATGCATGCTGCTGTCTTCTGTAACTGCTCCCTCTTTGCATGCCCCGGAGCTCTTGTGTTCTGAACGCCTGCACAGTGTACCACCATGTAACCACACTATCATTTGTATGATGTCATATGTTCTTCTAGATGAGCACAGGTTGCTTCCAGCTGCTGCTTACTTTTCTTTATTATTGCTTCCTTCGGTCCTTTAGACAGTGTCACTGCTCTGACCCTTGAATCCATGTAGTGTATGCACCTGTCACCATGGGGTTCGAATAAGTGCTGGAGGAGTGTGCCCTCCTTTGCTCGATCTGTAGGTGAGGACCATGAGCACACCACCAGCCAAGGCGAAGGTGAATAAGTCCAGTGTGAACTGGGAACTTGGGAATTCTGGAGGAGGCAGCTGGAAGGGACCAGGGGAGGCTTCATGCTGTCTAGGAGGACCAGCCCCTCCTCAAGGCCATCGCGGGGAGGTGGCAGGAGGCACAGCTTCTAGATTCTTGGCCTTATTAAATAGGGTGAGTGATTCAGGTCCCTGTGCCAGCCAGTGTGGGTGCACTAGGGGAGAATGAGGGGGCTGGGGTGGGTGGGAAGCAGGCTGGCTTTCTTGCTCAGTCATTTCCACTGAACATTTAAGGAAGGGAGCTAGGCCTGCTTTGAATGGAGAGTGAATGAGTGTGCACTACACACACACACACACACACACACACACACACACACACACACACACACCACCTCATCTCTAGCTCAAGGCAAAGGAATCCTTCCCAGCAGAGGGCAGTTTTGTCGTTTCTGAGGCAGGCAGAGGCAAACTGCTGCTGGCCACACCCCTTCCACTGTTTCTTCCCCCTCCCTTCCCCCACCCTTGTACTCTTCCCACAGGCCTTTTTCTTTCCTGCCTCCAATCCTGCTCCTGAGGTTACCCCAGGATGACAGGGGACCAAGACGGGGCACCGGGACACTAGGCAGATCTGAGCACAATGCCATTCCTTCCCACACCCCTCATTTGCCCAGTCCTGGTTCATGAGACTGTTCTTGTGCCGGGGTTAGGGCGGGGGATGAGCCAGGTCTGTCCACAGAAAGAGCTGCCTGTGTGTGGTAGAGCGGGTAGGACTCGAGGAGCAGCGACATGATGGATATTGTGCTTGTGCTTCCTCTCGCCAAAGCCGTCTTTTGTCAGTAGTACAAAATCTCAGCATCCAGCTGCTATTTGATAACCCTCACATCCTTTTCGGGGTATTTCCATCCACAGGGCCTGATTATAGAAAAGCCTGATAGCAAATGTAAGCAGGAACCCCTGTCACTTTGTCTGTAATTAAAGCCTTCAGCTACATTTTCTTAAAGTCCCTCTCTGTTCCAGACCAAGATTCCTGAAAGATTTACGAGCTTTCTGGTCAGCTTCAGTTATTAAAAATCCAGATTAGCCTCGTCCAATTAGAATGTCAAATATCGCAAGCAATTATAGGCTCCCGCACTGACAACATGACAGTCAGGCAGGGCAGGAAGGGACTCAGGGTTGTTCCTTCTCTCTCCATCTTCAGCTTCCGTTTCCGGCCTTAGTGGTTGGTGTGGGATGAGGCTGGGTGGGTGCAGGGCAGGTCTTGACTGGGCAGCTCTGTGAGAAGCTCTCTCATCCTGTGGGGTTTGTAGCAGAGTTTTCATGAAGAAATGGGGAGCCCCGCCCTCCCCAGCTCTCAGTGCCCACTGACACTCCTCCCCAGTGACCTTTACTGGACCTACAGGAAAAGCCTGTGCTCTAGCCTGGCCAAAGGACAACACAGCCCCCCCCCCCCCCCCATCCATTGCGCCTGGTCTGCTCAGTTACCTCTCTCCAGTCTTGTTTTTCCCATTTCCCTGGGCCACAGGGATGTTGCTCTAATCTGCTAGGCAGCCCCCTTCTTTGAGCAGTGAACTTCCAAAAATGGTCAAAGGAGCCCGGAATAAAGGTGGCTTCATTGGCAGGGCGGTGGCCTGTGAAGATACATAGGGCCTCGATGCCCAGAATGCCAGAATGGCCTTCTGTTTGTTACATTAATCTTCTGTCTTAAAATCCCTAATATTTGAATAATGGAATGGTATTTATAGTGAGCCCTTACATCACATCATACACCCGGCCTCGCCTGTGGGTTCTAATCTGCTGCGGGCAGAAGAGGAGGTTCTGCTCACCCTGAGAGCAGCAGAATTGGTTCTGGTCCATTGATGACCCATAGGGTGCTGTAGTCTATAGATATTAGAGTGAGTGATGTGTGACACTCTCACATTCATTGTGAACTTTAGTTATCAACTCCCAGGCAATATCATCCGCTACCCAACACTCACTCTCCACAGTGGAATGGAATAGATTCCAATAATGTGTTTTTTAAAAAACAGATTTTTTTTGTGTTGTTTTTGTTTTTTTGAGACAGGGGTTTCTCTGTCAGCCACCCTGGAACTCTCTCTGTAGACAAGGCTGGCCTTGAATTCACAGAGATCCACCTGCCTCTGCCACCTGAGTGTTGTGATTAAAGATGTATACCACCGCCACCTGGCCAACAATGTTGTTTTATAAAAAAAAATTTATTTTTACTATGTTAAAATTTATGTGTATGTGTGTGCACATGAGTGCAGATGCTCATGGATCCAGAAGAAGGCATTAAATCTCCTGGAGCTGGTTGAGCTATTCCAGATGGGATATGGAACAGAACACTGGTCCTCAGTAAGAGCAGAGCAGTATGTGCTCTTAACTGCCAAGCCAAGTCTCTAGCATCTGGTGTGCTTTTATTTATTTTTGAACAGCAATGAACTCTTATGGCAGTACTGTTCTATAGCCACCACGGCTCGGAGCCCATTCCCTACAGAAGAACACTTAACCCAGCCTAATATCGGGATGAGGGACTCGGACCTGCCTCAACTGGATATGCCAGACTGAACTGACTCACCTTGAAATTCCTTGCCATCCTTGGGGAATGGATGGGGGATAGGGTGGGGAGAGACTGAGGGAGGACTGATTGGGAGGAGGGAAGGGAGGGGGAACAGGGGTATATATGGAAAAAAATCTTTAAAAATAAATTTTAAAAGTGAAAAAAATAGCCATGAGCCATGCAGGATGTGCCAGGTTAGACAAAGTGAACCCCAGTATGGACAGGCAATGAACACATGAGTAATATTTAGAGATTATAGAAAACTGAGTAGAAAGGAATAAAATGGGCTTAATCTTAGAAAATGCAAAGTAGCGCATTTGGGAGCAAGTAACCAGAAATACATGGGCTTGAGCTGGATTCAGCATCATCCTGCCAGTGGGCAGATGATGAATTATTTGAGCACCCCTCAGAAGACCACTCTTAGAATTCTGAGTTCAAATCTCCCCTATGAAAGCAGAGAATGAGAAAAGAAGAAGGCAGCAGCCACACACTGAGGAGAGGTAAACGCAGATGCGTCCCTGAAGATCACTAGCCAACAGCCTAGCCAAGCCAGCAAACTCCGAACTCAATGGAAGCCCACACCTCAGAACATAAGGTGGGTGGTAAAGACACTCAGCAGCAGCTTCTAGCCCTGATACATCCATGCATACCCACATATGCACAACACATTATATATATATATATATATATGAGTGTGTATGCGTGTGTGTATACTTGTGTGTATGTGTGTGTGTATATGTGTATGTATGTTTGTGTGTGTATGTGTGTGTGTGCATGTATGTATGTATATGTGTGTGTATCTGTGTATGTGTGTGTATCTGTGTATGTGTGTGTGTGCTGGTGGCCATGTCAGAGGTGGCAATTGTCTTCATGGTGTCAGCTCACCAGGAGAAAGAAAATCTCCATGAGTTAATCTCAGATAGACCAGGCCCCAAGACCACAGACTCCAGAATGTCTTTTGCTTCTACTATGCCTTGAAGAAAGGAAGAAAGGAAGGAAGGGAGGAAGGGAGGAAGGGAGGGAGGGGGAAGGGAGGGAGGGAGGGAGGAAGGGGAAGGGAGGGGGGAAGGAAGGCACCACAGAAGGGATGGGGATAGAACCCAGATCTTCTGCAAACCCACAGAGCCATCTCCCCAGCCCTGATAATGGACGTCTCACTGACAACAACAGAAGCCAAAAGCCAAAGCCTACCTTTGACACCACACAAGTGGACAGACACGAGGAAGAGGTTCTACTTCAGAGACTTGATTGCCAGCAGATCTGGGAAAATAAGAGCTGTTCGAGGCATCAGGGGGAATATTAGACATACACACAATTTAAAATGTTAGAGCCCCTTTAAAACAAGGCCAACGTCCAACTACCCTAAAGACTCATTTAATTCATGGCCATCTTTCTCATGAGTGATAATTTCTTACTTTCTTTCATATGTCATTTTTTTGTAAGCTAGACATTTTAATACTCTTCCCCAGAGTCTAGTCATAGTTGTTGAAAGTTTTTTTTAATATCTTTCCAAGAATAATTTTTAAACAACATATTGTATTGTTGTTTATGACCACTGAAGTCTCTGTCCTGCTGGTTTACTGGTCATCTAGTGACTAAACAGATTTTCTTAAACTTTTAGGAAAACATATAATCCCCAAAAGAGAAGAAGATGTTTTCATGGTATTGCTTCCAATTTGTGTATTTCCTGTGGGGGGTTGTAAGCCCAGTGATTACACCAAAATTAGCTGTAGGCATCCTGTCCTGGGCCAGAGACCCTTGTCTGGTGCACAGATTCTCAGGCAATAGCCATGATGGGAAAAGCATTTGTCAATGGTGGTTTGTGAGCACCAAACACAGCAGTGCAGACATGGGGTCTGGAGAGATGGCTCAGCAGTTAGAAGCTTCTGCAGGGGTCCTGGGTTTGGCTCCCAGCACCCATGCCTGGTGGCTCACAACTGCCTATAACTACAGCTCAGGGAGAGAGCTGAAGTCCTCTTCTGGGCTCTCTGGTACCTGTACTTTTTCATGGCAGACACACAGACAGACACACACACACACACAAAGAACACAGACATTTTATTTCTCTCTCTATTTTCCAGATCAGTTTGGGAAGCAAATAATGCTACCTAAAATTCTTCTCTAATGGGTCTTTATTTCACCCTATTTTAAAAATCAATCAGCCATCTACTCATCCCCATGGCCTTGGATATAAAGTTGTTTTTTTTTTTTTAATGATTTCTGAACTAAAAAAAATTTATTACTCAGATAGTCATAAGGTTATTAAAATATCATTATGTTGAAGGAATAACAGAAAGTGTTAAAAAGGAAGCAATTCAGTGCTGCATTACTTATAATAGCAAAGAAAGGAAGAAAGGAGACTGTTTTAATGTTATGACATCTCTATACAATGATACACTATGCAGTGGTTGAAAATGCTGTCTATGCTGGGACAAGGAGGATTTTCATTTACAATAAAGTCTTGAATGGCCTGAAGATTCCACACAAGAAAAACAGTTACTCTCGTACTATACTAAGTAATACATAATTTTAAAGCCCTCTATTTCTCAAAGCATCTTCGCTGGCCTTGAGACAGGTACATGCTATGTAGGCCAGGTTGGGCTCAAAATATACATCTTCCTGCCTCAGCCTCCTGAGATCGTCAGTCCTGAGACAGTTCCCGTGAAGATGCATGCCCAGCACTTGGCAGGCTGAGTGATGGATGATGAGTTCAAGACCAACCTGGCTGCAAAGTGAGCTAAAACAAGGGGCTCCAGGAGGAGTCCGGGAAGATAACTTAGGTTTCTGCCAAGCATGACATCCAAGGTCAACCTTCAGCATCCACAGATTTTTTAAAAGTGTGATGATGTGGTGTCAACCCCAACTACAGCACCGGGGGAATAGAGACAGGCAGATCACAGAGCTCTGTTAGCCAGGCTACTGAACAGTGATCAGCAGTTCAGTGAAAAAGTGCTTCAAAAATATGGTAGAGAGTGGTCAAGAAAGACATCCATGTTTATCTCTGTCCACCCCACCCCACTGACACACATGTGTTACTGCCCCACCCCACTGACACACATGTTACTGCCCCCCCAACTGACACACATGTGCTACTATCCCACCCCCACTGACACACATGTGTTACTGCCCCCACCCCACTGACACACATGTGTTACTGCCCCCACTCCACTGACACACATGTGTTACTGCCCCCACCCCACTGACACACATGTGTTACTGCCCCCACTCCACTGACACACGTGTGTTACTGCCCCCACCCCACTGACACACATGTGCTACTGCCCCTCCCTTACTGACATACATGTGCTACTGCCCCACCCCCACTGACACACATGTGTTACTGCCCCCACCACCACTGACACACATGTGTTACTACCCCCACCCCACTGACACACATGTGCTACTGCCCCTCCACTGACACACAAGTGCTACTCTCCCACCCCCACTGACACACAAGTGCTACTATCCCACCCCCACTGACACACATGTGCTACTGCCCCCACCCCCACTGACACACATGTGTTACTATCCCACCCCCACTGACACACATGTGTTACTGCCCCCACCCCACTGACACACATGTGTTACTGCCCCTCCCTCACTGACACACATGTGTTACTGCCCCTCCCTCACTGACACACATGTGTTAATGCCCCCCACCCCACTGACACACATGTGTTACTGCCCCTCCCTCACTGACACACATGTGTTACTGCCCACACCCCACTGACACATATGTGTTACTATCCCACCCCCACTGACACATATGTGTTACTGCCCACACCCCACTGACACATCTGTGTTACTGCCCCACCCTCACTGGCACACACATGTTACTACCCCCAGCTCTGAGCCAACAACAATAAGGAATAAAGTCTTTCCTGAACCAAAGAGACCAAACAATCACATTTTTAAAATGTGGGTTATTTCTGCTCTTTTCAGGGCTGATACGGCACATAAGGGATGTTGTTACCAAAACTACTGTCTGGGCAGGCAACATGGCTTGATGAGACTAGGCTGGTGTTCTCTGATGTTTGATTAGGCATTTCCTGGGCTGATGTCAGTGCTGTGAATTTCCATGGTCCCACAAAAGCCAATTCTGCCAGTTTACTTGGATCCTCTTGTAAAAGACTTTTTCGATCCTCCTGCCTCCACCTCTTCAGCATATCCTACTGGTATTTGTTAACAGCTAGGAATAGACTTTTGGGGTACTCTTACATCATTCTCACAGACATCTCTCTACACCGATTTTTGACTTAACAAAACCAACAAAATAACCAAACCAAAACCAAATTTCCCAAAGTACCACCACCACCACTGCTTACAAAAATCAACAATACAAGCAACAAAAACCTCATAGCTTTCAGGAGAGCACAAAGGGGAGTATCTTTAAGCCCCCAGAGAAGCAAAAATATTTCTTTAAAAATTTTCAAAAATGTGTATTTGTGTGAGTATTGGAGGGGGTGGGCAAACCTGTGCTATAGAGTACAAATGGATGTCAAAGGGCAATTTATGGAAATCAGTTCTCTCATTGCCCTGTGGGTTCCAGGGATGGAAATCAGGTCATCAACCTTGGTGGCCATGCACTGAGTTATCTCTCCAGGACCTGAATTAATAATTAGTTAATTAATTTAGAGACAGGGTCTTTTTTTTTCCATGTGGAGAGACTTTATTATCATGGAGAGAGGGAGAAGAGATAGATGGGTAAAGAGAGATGGAGGGAGAGAGAGAGAGGATAGAGGGGAGGGGGAGGGGGTCAGGGGTTAAGGAGTGCACACTCTAGCAGGGTGGGGAGAAGGAAAGAGGGGAGGAGGGAGGGGCCAAAGGTGGGAATCTTTCTTAAATGGAGCTTGACATTGGATCCCGAGGAAGGGGGAAGTGGGGCGTGGGGGGATCGGGGAAGGTGGGCTAATTGCTTTTGGCCAGGTGTGGCTTCAGGGGCTAGGACAGAATCCCAGCATGCCTCATGTTTTGATTCTATACAAAGTTGAGTTACTGAAGGCTAGTGGGAGGTGGGGAGTGAGGACACGAAATTCTCTGTTCTCTAGACCTCTTCCTGAAGTAGGGGATCACAGCGGGAGGTGTGAGGCAGCCAGCTAGCTGTCATCTCGGAGAAGCTGAGAAGACTTGGAGACCCCAGGCATGTGCAGAGACAGGGTCTTAAGGCAGGTCTCACAATGTAGCTCTGGCTTGCCTGGAACTCACTCTGTAGACCAGACTGACCTCAAACTCACAGAGAGTTACCTGCCTCTGCCTCCCAAGTGCTGGGATTAAAATTATGGACACTGTGTCTGACTTGGAAACATTTCTTAATCATGATGCAAAGAATAACTTCAAAAAAGGAGTAAACACGTCTTATTACATTAAACATTCAAGAACTGGTTCATCCAAGACAGCTGTAAAGACACTGATAAGCCACAGCAGAGGCCCAATAACTGCAGCGTCCACATCAGATGAAGCAACATGCTTCACATCAATGAGGAAAAGAAAGGCGATTAACAGAAAAATGTGGGAGACTTCAACAAATTCTTTCCCTAAAGATATCAGGGACTCCCAGCTCCTGGGCTGGCAAGTGAGGAGCAGAGAATTGGCCTCTCTGTCCTAGCAAGTAAAAACCAATTTAATTGACAAAGCAGTGGCCTATCTTAGATCTGGGAGAGGAGTGGGGTCACAGGGCAAGCCACTACCTTGGTGCCCCAGATAGAGAGACAGGAAAGTCGATACAGAGAATTACAGTTCATAAGGACCAAAAACCATAGCAGAAACTCCCATGGGAACTGTGCTGGAGCCCCATATTTAGGTCATAATGTTAAGTGTAATGTTACAGTCACAATAGTAAAAACACCACTGAAGTCTACTCAGGTGAAAAAAGACATTAGTCTGGGGGCTGGAGAGATGTCTCCAAGGTTAAGAGCATTGGTTGCTCTCTGAGGGGACCTATGTCTAATTCCCAAAACCTACATGGCTGCTCACAACCATCTGTAACTCCAGTCTCTGGGATCTGAGGCCATCTTCTGGCCTCTGCAGATACTGCATGCATGTAGTAAACATGAGGTACTGCATGCATGTGATAAACATGCGGGCCAACACTTACTTATATACAGAAAATAAAGTTTTAAAATTTTTAAAGAAGTTAGTCAGAATCAAACATAGAAAGCATAATCTTGGTTCTCAGAGATGAAGGCAGAGGGGGCAATAGGAATTACTACCTAATGGGCAAGTTTCAGTTTTACAAAATAAAAAGAGACAAAGAGGTGGATGGCTGTGGAATGTTATAAACTTAAAAACTATGTGACTTTAAAAGGTTAAGAATCTAGGGATGGTTTATAGCTTATAGTTCTAGTGGATGGGAGTTTGAGACAGAAGGATTGACATGAGTTTAAGGCCAACCTGTACTACATAGTGAGTTCTAAGATAGCGTGGACTACATACCCTATCTCAATCTCCCTTTCCTCTCCAAAATAAGATCAGAGCTGGGGGCGAGTACATCTGCCACTTGTAGTTTTCTGACTGTCCTGCCCGAGGTCCTGACAAGGCTTTCCCACCCTCTGTCCTGCAGCTGCTTATAAAATAATTATTCAGAGGCTTTATATTAGTTACAAACTGTTTGGCCTAGTGTAGTGGAATTATGTAACATTGTAAACAACTGTGCTGCCTACTGGTTTAATAAAAACACTAGTTGGCTGAAGGCAGTCAGGAAGTGTGAGCAGGGCTACTAGACTAAGAAAACTCTGGGAACAGGAAGAACAGAGCAGAGATGTCACAGAGAAGCCAGAAGAAGCAGAGAATAACTATGCTGCTCTGAGAAAAGGTACCGAGCCACATGGCTGAACAGGATAAGAATCATGGGTTAGTTTGAGGGTAATGAGTTAGCAATGGGCCCCAGGTCAATCAGCATACAATTAATACAAGTGTCTGTATATTTAAGTGAGACTATGGGAATGTGGGTCTGAAAGTCTGGGCCACCAGGCTAGGCTGGAAAGTCCAGGCCAGAAACCAAGTATAACAGCCTAGGTTCAGGATCATCACCCACTAGCTCTTATAACTTAACTCAACCCATTTTTATTCATCTATGTATTGCCAAGTGGCTTCTGTCTTTACCTTAACTTTTAGATCTTGCTTCTTGAGTGGCTGCCTTTTGTCTCTCCCTGACTTTGCCTTTCTCTGTCTTATCTATGCTTCAATTTTCCGCCTATCTCAGAGCTGCCTTGCCATAGGCGAGGACCCAGGTTCAATCTCCAGTACCCACACGGCAGCTTGCAACTGTCTATAAATCCAGTTTCAGGGGATCTGTCATCCTCACACAGACATATTCAGGCAAAACATCAATGCACATAAAATTTAAAAAAATCAAAAAAAAGCTGTCAGGGAAGAATTACAGTTACAATATCTAGTCTGTTTGTATTTAGCAAAATTAAAGAAAATATTCTTCTATCTTATTTTTTGTGAAGCTAAAGTTTTATATCTAATTTATCTATTTTTATAACTAAGTAAAAGCACTTGCTGCTAAGCCTGACCTGAAGGGGCTGCATAGATGGCTTTGTTGTTAAAAACACTGGTTGAGTTTCTAGAGGTCCTCCTGGGTTCTATTCCCAGAACCCATAATTGGTGGCTCACAGGCCTCTAACTACAGTTCTAGGGGATCCAACGCCCTCTTGTGGCCCCCATAGGCACTGTATATACACAGTACGAAGGTGTACATGTAGGCAAAACACTCAAACACATAAAATAAAAAAAGAAAAAAGAAAAAAAAAGAACGAATTACAAAAGCCTGTGGTCTCATACTAAATTATATCACTGCGAAATTTCAGAATAAAAAATATGGTTACTAAAAGAATCAAAGATTGGAGCGTCTGGAACACTGCTTAGTGGGAGAGCATTGGCCTATCACGTGAGAGGTCCTGGGTTCATTTCCCAGCAATACTACACAAACAAACAAACAAAGTTATTAAGACAGAAAATTTTACATTATATATGTTTTGTCCCAGTTAAAAAAATGTACACTCCTTAAATTGACAAGCTTCTGACAGAGAGAGAGAGAGAGAGATAAACAGAGAGAACAAAAATTTAAAAGATAAAATATCTAAGTGGAGTCTGTATTACGCATCCTTCAGACAGTGAGAGAATAATAGAAGAATATGAATATTTATGCCGACAAACTTGATAGCTTATATGAAACAAAGCAATGCCACCAAAGACACAGTCTACCAAAGTTCACACCAGAAGAGACAAACCATCTGGGAAGTCCTATATCTGCTAGACATTTTAAAACAATGATCATTTTCCTTCCAAAATAGAAAATGCCAGAACCAGATGTATTTACTAGTGAACTCAACCAAACATTAAAGAATTAGATGACACCTTTATTAAATATTTTATATATAAAAGCATAAATATTTCCTTTTTAAAAATATTTACTTTGTGTATATGAGTGACCTAATTTCATGCACACAAGAAGAGGACACCAGATCTCATTACAGATGGTTGTGAATCACCATGTGGTTGCTGGGAATTGAACTCATGTTCTTTGGAAGAGCAGCCTGAGCTCTTAACTGCTGAACCATCTCTTTAGCCCCACTTTCTTACTTAGTCTATAAAGCTATCATTTCACTGATGCTAAACTTAGACAAAGATAATAATAAAACTTAAGGACATAGATACAAAAAATGTTGTACCTCAATAAAATGTTGCAATTCAAATGTAACACTTTATATACACATCAAGGTGAACCTTTCCCAGGTTTGCAAGGGTGTTAAGACAAACAAAGGAAAAACAGTTAAGGAGCTGGAGAGATGGCTCAGTGGTTAAGAGTACTGGTTGCTCTTCCAAAAGACCTTGGATAGACTCTTGGCGCCCAAATGCTAGCTCAAAAACCATCTATAACTTCAGTCCTTAGGGACCCGGCACTTTTTTGGCTTTTGTGGATATTAAACACATGGTGTTCAGATATACATGTAGTCAGAACACTCATGATTATAACAATAAAGATTAAAAAAGAAAAATCAGTTAATGTAATCTATCACATCACCAGGCAGAAGAATACAGTAAATATCACCATGCCAGTACAAATACATTGGCTTTCCATTGTAGTAACCAACCCCTAGGGTAATCAGCTAGTACAGAAGATGACATCATTTTGGCTGAGAGTCTTAGAGTTTTCAGTCTGTGGTTGGTTAGTCCCATGGCTTTTGGGCCTGTGATGAGGCAGCTCATAGAGGGCAGCTGTGATGTGTGACAGAAAGAAGAGGAGGGGGCGGGGCTCCTAACAAGCCCTCAGCAGTGAACGCACCTTCCCTCCACTGGCTTTATCTACCAATAGTCCTAATATTTCCCATGGCTCCAGCCTGGGAGCCACACTTGGACATGTGGACATTTGGGGGCATCCAAGATCCAAACTATAGCGGTACGGACAGAGCAGTCAGGAAAAATCAGTGTTCGGTCCTGATTAGAAACTCTTGGCATGTGCCTGTGAGATGGCTCAGCGGGTGGGGCTTCCTAGTGCCAGACTTGACGACCCAGATTTGATCCCCAGAATGCACGTGATGAAAGGTGTGGACTGACACCCAGAAGCTGTCCACACACACACAGAAAGAGAGAGAAAGAATACTAATTTAAACCATTTAAAATGCAAAAATGAACATTCCTGGCAAAGTCAGCACAGAGAGGACATCCTTTATTTGTAAATAATATCTCCAATAAATATGCAGCTAATATCAAACTGAACAGTAAGGTATTTAAAGCTTTCTCACAAGATGAAGAAAAATTAACCCCCACCAGAGCTTTTTGACACCATACTGGAAATCCTAGTTAGTGTAGGAGAAGGAAATCACATCACACAGAGAGATAAAATGGTCTCTGTCCCTAGATGACATAATTGTCTATGTAGAAAATTCATGCTTACATGGGTGAATTTAGATACACTTTTACACATATATTACCTTTTTTTTTAAATTTCCGTGATAAAGACACCCTGGCCAAGGCAACTTATAAAAGAAAGTTCAATTGGGCTTCTGGTTACAGAGGGTTAGAATCTAGGATGGCAGGGTGAAGGCGTGGCTACAGGCTGTTGCAGCAGCAGCTGAGAGCTACTTGGTCTACAAATAGGAAACAGAAAATACACCGGAGATGATGGGAAGCTTTCAAAGCCTCAACGCCCACTCCTGTGTCACACCTCCTCCAATCAGGCCACACCCACTAATTCTTCCCAAACAATTCCACCGACTGAGGGTCAAGTATTTAAACATTTGTACCTCTGGGGATCATTTCTATCCAAGCCACCACAGTAGACATGATCAAAGAGACAAAAGCAGTATAATGGAACAGAGACAGCCATTAGTACATGGTGCTGGAACAACTCGGTGAGGAAAATGAATCAAAGCATAGACTTTACCCTTTCCACACAAGTAACTCAATATATATTCTAAGCCTACGTGTAAAATGCAAACCTATGAAACTCCCAGAAGGCAGCACAAGGGAAGTTAAGATGGCCTTGGGTATGGTGATGACATTTTACGTTCAACACCAAAGACATAATCCATGGAAGAAACAATTGACTGGCTGGCCAGACTTCATTAAAATTTAAATTTTCTGCTCTATAAGACAATGTCAAAAGGGTAAAACAACCCACAGTGTAAGAGAAAATATTTGTAGAAGCCACATCTGATAAAGTACTGTTATCCAAAATATAGAAAGAACCTTTAAAACCCAGAAATTAAAACAAAAATCAAGAAACCAATTAGAATGAGCAAAAGACACATCAACAAACTACAAATAATAGACAGACCAACATAATTCAACTGCCAAATAAGAACGTGGGAAACCCTTCAATGCTGGGTGGTTCTAACTGAAAGCAACGGGGAATTGCTACTTCTTACCTGAAAGACACACCTATTGGCATCTCCAGAATCTAGACTTGAGCACCGACATCACCAAATGTGGGTGAAGAGTGTGAAGCAATGAGAACTCTTTTTGCTGGTGAGGATGTAAACTGTTTAGGCAAAGGTCAATATGAGAGAGGAGGGGGGATGGAGGGGGAGAGAGAGAGATTGGAAATAACTAAACATTCATCAACTACGGTCAAAGAATTTATATCCTAATTAGAGTACCACAGAGTAGTGACACTGGATAAATGACAACTGTGTACCTTATCATAAATGAATCGTGTGTGTGTGTGTGTGTGTGTGTGTGTGTGTGTGTGTGTGTGTGTGTGGTGTTCTAAAATATATAATTTGAAACCAGACCACCACAATGTACCAGGCTCTTTCTTTTGGGCAACCAACAAGCTCCCAAATCATGATGATTATTAGTTATAAATGCTTGGCCTAGCTTATGCTCGGTTCTGACTAGCTTTTTTTTTTAAACTTAAATTAGCCTGTTTCTTCTATCTACCTTTTGCCTCAGGGATTTTTAATTTTATTTCCTTCTGTGTATTTTACTTTCACGGCTTCTCCTGTTGTCTGGTCGCTGCCTGGCTTCTTGCCTCAGGCCTGTCCCTCTCTCTCTCCCTGGCTCTCTTCTTTCCTCCCATTCTATTTCCTTCCTATACTTATTCTCTGCCTGCCAGCCCTGCCTATTCCTCTCCTGCCTAGCTATTGGCCATTCAGTTCCTTATTAGACCAATCAGGTGCCTTAGGCAGGCAAGGAGAAACAAACGTAACACATCTTTTCATAATTAAATAAATACAGCATTAACAAATGTAACACACCTTAACACAGTGAAAGTAATATTCTGAAGCATAAAAAATATAATGTATCTTTACATAGTTAAATATTCCATGACATCACAAGGCAAAACATATTAATTAGGGTTGAATAATTAGCTGGTTTATTTAACTCTAAAGCAAAACAAGGAGAAACCTCCAGGAAAGTCCAACTAGAGCTGTGTCTGGGAGGAGGAGGGCTGGAGAGGAAGGATCGAGGCTGAGAGACCACACAGGATACTCCTGGTAGTCAATGTAGTGATTCCCTGAGTCGGGTGCTGGTTATCAGTGTTTGCTCTGTGAGTATTCATCTTGGTTTCAGAGATACTTTTCTGTCTGTGTTCTATTTCACAAGGCTCTAAAACCAAGAAAAGATTCAGTACTAAACAGCGCTCTGCTGTTGTGAGGACCATCCTTCAGCAGCTCAGGAACTGAGGGGGAGCCATGGAATTGGTGCACTAAACCATTCAATTGACTTTTCTATCTGAGGAAGTAAAACTTAATTTTCTGGGGCCAGCAAAAAAGGGACACACACACACACACACACACACACACACTTTTAGGGTCTTTCTATCATCTCTCTCATATCTCCTCATTTCTTTCCTTACTGCTATCCAGATGTGCCCCCTCTGTCTATTCTTAATTTTTCTCTTACAGCTTATATAACCCAGCAAAATCTCACAGGCAATATAAAAATTACAATGTGGTTACAATCTATTTTTTAAGTGAACAATTACAATGAATACAAGTAAAAAAAAAAACAGGTTTTCCATATCCCTCATGTGATTATTTTTGTATTACAGATGAAAAATTATCTTCAAGAACCCACCTACATTCATGTCCAAGCAACTTGGTAGAGATTAACAGAGTGTGAGCAAGCAAGGTATTTTTCTCAGCCAGTTCTTTGGCTGGAAGGCTGCATTTTACACTTACTAGGAAAGGATCAATCACTTAATTATTTATCTTAAATAGTAATATTATAATCTCAAAAGAATCACAAATCTAAACTTTTATATATCAAAAATATAGTTAGCTCTATTTTCAATCCCCTGCAAATATCCACTCATCAACAGTTTTTTTAGATCAGGAGGCCGAGGGCAGAAATGGGTACAAGGAATTGAACATCCCCTTTGATCACCAATCCATCCAAGCAGGAAAGGTACCAATTCATCCAAACAGGCTGCCACTGTTCCTGTTCCCTGACCCCAACAAGTCCCCTGTTCAACTATTAAAACTGTGCCTTTGTAAATGTTAAGTTGTTCCCCAAGATTTTCTACCTCAAAGCCGTTAACAAAGACATCTCAACCTAACCTTACTAACAGTCTACATGTCTAAATTCTTTCGGAGGGTGGTAGCTGATTCATTAATCTGATCCAGCCAAAATTCTTGAGAAAAGTCAATTACTGTTATCGCAAGTACCAGTAACACTGTCCAGTGAGGGGTAGAAATCCCCTGAGAATTTTCATACAACTCATAGACTGTGAAGGATGTGGTGTCCATGAAGGTAACAATCAGAGCTGTGTTCAATAACAGCATGACGTCCTCAGGACACATGGTCCTCAGGGCTTTACTTCTCCAACTCTCAAGTATGGCTTTGCCAACTTCCCAGCTGTGTTCCATAAGTTTAATGTTGCCTGTTGGTCCCCTTGAATGACTCCCAAAAGATATCCATCCCTTGATGAACACACATGATAGAGCTGGTCTCAAGAGTCAGGGCCTAAGTCATGGAGAGGGGATCCTCACTTAGTGACCCAGGGAAAAGCTATGTCTGCTTCTTGGAGAATTGACTTTCAGTGAAGGGGTTTCTTTAGCTACAATAAAACCATCAGCACATGAACCCACATATTTTTAGTGTCACGATCCCACTACTGGCTAGGGTCAAAGTGGAGTTGGGAGAAGGCTGAACACTAGGCCTCAGACCTGCCCAACTGTAGATGGAGAGCCCTTTCTGTCTAGACTCTCCAAAGTTCCAGGAAAACTGTATGTCCTTTGTGATGTCACCAGCCCCTGCCTCTGACCTCACCCACCAGGAGTTTCCAATATTGATCATTGATAGTGGCTGTGGCTGGTTGTCTTCACATTCCCTTCTTCCCAGACAGATGTACTGGTCAAAGAGGCAGCTGCTGGCTAAGAGCACCCAATAGGTGTGACCTTGGTGAGTGGGGATTATGGAAAACTAGTGAAGGATAGAGTTCAGGACTTCCCCAGGAAGAGAGGCCTGAGTTCCCCACTGAGAGAGAGCCAAATGATTCTCAGGGTCTTCCACTTTAGTCCCTAGCCTGGGACATGCAGTTTCCATTAGGCACAAGGCCATATGTGTAGACATAGGCCCCAGGCCTTCAGTTACATCATGTCTGATTAGACAGGAGGCAGTATATTTCTCTCGCCTACTCAGGAAATCAAATTCTCTTCCCCTGGCAAGATGAGTTAAGCTGTTGACAAGAACTTACTCTTTTAATAAACCTTCATTTGGCTCACTCTTGGGGACAGGGTACCCTGAATAACTGGACTGTCACTTGGGATATAAATGATATCTTGGCTCCAATTTGAAAACATTTTCCCTGTCAGCAGCATAAATTCATATTCTGAGTCTTGCAGGGTCTGTACTCCCTGACCTCTGATATTTCAGCTTATTTTTATTGAATATACCACCGCAGGTCTCAGTGAAGCAGATAATGTTCTGAGCCCATTTCCAGTGGGATCCTACAATCTGCCCTTCCAGCCTCTGGAATGAGACTGTGAATGACACCACATCACTGAGGATCCAGTTTCAGCTCTCTTGCTGCTAGTGACTTATTTGTCATATCTGCTTCTCTCTCTCTCTCTCTCTCTCTCTCTCTCTCTCTCTCTCTCTCTCTCTTCCCTTTTTGCAAAACTTTTTTTTCTTTCTTTTTTTTTTGGAGAGGCATGCATCACCCATGTGTAGAGGCCAGGTCCCCAGGCTTACATAGCAATTGCCTTTCACACCGAGCCATCTTCCGACCCCGTTCTTTTCATTCTATCGTTCTCTCTCCTCTACCCACCTCCTTGTCCACCCGGGTGTGAAGACCAGGCCTGCTCATTAGGGCACCTGGTCAGCTACTGCAGACCCAGTGACAGCGACTCTCCAGTTTCCTGTGTCACAGACAAGAAAAACCAACATCTCAGGCCCAGACCACTCCAGGTCACCCTGAGAGTCAGGTTCTTCTAGGGAACTGTCCCAGGGTCGCCTCTCCCTCCAGCATTCAGTCTTCACAAAGAGGATAGAGGGAAATGAGAACAGGCTGCCCCATTAAAAGGGCCACGGTCACCTTCTGTCCACTAGCCAGAGACTTAGTCTGAAGGTGCAGCTGGCTTGGTGTGTGTGGTGGACCCTGGGATTTGTAGTCCCTGGCACAGTTGTGAGTACAGGTTGCAATCTTCAGGGATCTCCTCCTACAAGGGAGAGGAAGAGGAGGGGCAAAAGCTCCAGTTCTTAGCATGGACTCCTCCTGCGTCTGCTGAAACAGTGGGACCATGTGTTCGGTTACCTCCCTCAGGGCTGTCACGGAGTACCTGGCTCAAACTTAAAGGAAGGATTCATTTTGGCTCACGGCTGCAGAGGCTAGATAAGCAGTCTATCATGTAAGGGGAGGCACGGTGTCCTGAAATGCTCTGTCTGTGGCCCGGGTGTGAGGGTGTGAGGTGGGGAGCTTGCCACATACTTTGCTCACATCCTGGTGGGTCATGGAGGAGAGAACTCGGGCCAAAGCAGAGACAGTAACCACTCTCCAGGCCTGCCCTCAGCAAACCACCTCTGCTAACTAGGCATTGTTCTAAAAGTTCCACAACCCACAAACAGTGCCACCAGTTGCTTAACGAAGTATTCAAGAACATAAACCTGTGGAAGACCTTTAACATTAAAACCATAGCAAGGAATAAATGATGACTGGTTCCTTGGAAGACCCCAGGAGCTTCTGTGCAGGAGGAGCTGTCGCTTTTCCAGGCATCTCTACTCGACTACATCTGTTACTCAGAATCCTTTTGCTTCTTATTATTCTTTATTATGCTCCCTGCAAAACACTGGATTTAAAAAACACAATTATGAAGACAGTAGCATGAGTCACTACTCAGAGACAGTAGCACAGGTCAAAAACACAACCTGATTCGCATGAGTGAGAGCCTACGTATCTCCAGTACACAGGCACGGAACACAAATGCCACAGCCCCCATTATTCACTTCTGCATATTTTCACCAAGAATCTTCTACAACCCTGCCCCCCCCCACACACCTGGATGGCTGGTACTGGCAGGGTTGGGATACTTCAGTCATTTCTTCTGCCACTGTCTGTCTGGCATTTGGTCAGGTCTCCTTTGGTTTCCCCTGGCACCACTGCACGATCTCATATGTCAAGTACCTCACATGGGCTTTGGGTATGGCCCGGTAGCAGCAGGTTCTTTGAGTATAGGGAGCAGAGCAGAGAACCAGCTCTCTTAGCGATTCTCTGCCGTTTCCTGACTTAGCAACACCAGCCACTGACCTCAGGGCACCCAGTTAATTCTCATCATCTTTAGGTTACTATAATTTACTCAGTTTTACATGTGCAAACAATTGTAGTTGGGTTCCCCCACCCCCACCCCCACTCTCTTTTGGAGGTCACCACCGAGCTCCCAATAAATGCATGGACTTAGCTTGGCTTGCTTCTAGCCAGCTTTTCTTAAATTATCCCATCTACCTTTTGCCTCTGGGCTTTTCCCTTTCTCTATTCTTTATGCCTTTCTTTCTTCCTTACTCTGTGGCTGGAAGTGTAGCTGGGTGGCTGTCCCCTGGCACCCTCTCTCCTCTTTTTCTTGCTCCTCTCTTTTTTATTTATTCTCTCTGCCTCCCAGCCCCCGTCTGTCCTTTCTCCTGCTTTGCTATTGGTCATTTAGCTCTTTATTAGACCAATCGAGTATTTTAGGCAGGCAAAGTAACACGGCTTCACAGAGGTAAATAAAGGCAACATAAAAGAATGCAACACATCTTTGAATAACTAAATGTTTCACAGCATAAATGAATGTAACACATCTTTAAATATTATTCCACAACAAACAAAGCATCTCAGAAAGATCAGGCTCCTGTTTAGGTGGCCTAGCTGGGACCTGAATACAGACACTGAGGATTTTGTTTTGTTTTTTTTGGAGATAGTGTCTCTCCATATAACCCTTGCTGTCCTGGAACTCACTATGTCGACCAGGCAGGCCTCACACTCACAGAAATCCACCTGCCTCCGCCTCCCAAGTGCAGAGATCAAAGGTGTGAGCCACCACACACAGCCCAGGAATCCTTATATAAAACTTCTACTTACCTGGTTTGTCTCCATACCCTTTAGCCCTTACTGAGTAGCAGAGAGAGAGAGAGAGAGACCTAGACCTCAACTGGCCCAGTCCCTTTGCAGAGGGAACAATGATGTAGTGAATAACTGAGGGCAATATAGTACTGATACTTAGTAGTCACAGACTCATGGATGGCCCAAAGCCTTCTGTGCCATGAATAAAATAGTGGAGTGACTCAGCCTTCCACTCTCATGGGGTGGTTAGGTCAGAACAGCAACAGGGTGGAGGGTGATGGGGGGAAGGGTGATGGGGGGGGAAGGGTGATGGGGGGGGGAAGGGTGATGGGGGGGTAGGTGCATAGCATGGGGAGACCTAGCACAGAACGGCAAGAGTGTAAGTGCTGCTGGCTATAAAAACCCAGGAAGACATAGTTTCCTTCTGCTCCCTCCTCCAGTGTTTCCTGACCTGTCTCACACTGCTTCCTCCTTGACCATTTTTTTTTTAATTGCTAACAGCTCTGACAATATCTCACTATTAGAAAACACTATCCATCAGCGGCTCCCATCTCATTAGCTACTGTACTGAGAATCTCCATAATAAAAATGCCTATTAAATAAGTGAACCCAGGGCGTGACCCAGAGAGAGAGGGAGGGAGGGAGGGAGGGAGGGAGGGAGGGAGGGAGGGAGGGAGGGAGAGAGAGAGAGAGAGAGAGAGAGAGAGAGAGAGAGAGAGAGAGAGAGAGAGAGAGAGAGAGACTGTTGCTTATAGCCCCTACTTTGCATAGTGGTCTTGGGTCAATAGGGGCAAACACATGGCATCAGCCCCCAATTCAAAACAGGTCTCTCCAACAGGATAGGGGAGTCTTTGGTGAAACTTGAGGAATGAAGTCCTGACAAAATGGATTAGACTCATCCCACTCCAGGATGGGATTGGGATCAGTTTATAGATCTTTTGTTTTGCTGAACTGAGCCCTGCCTGGATGTGGCCCTAGGGTGTGGCAGAGCACTACCTTAGTGAGGTTGACTGTCTTTCCTTGTTTTGGATAGCTAGGCTTGGAGGCCTCAGGGGAGAGTTAGAAGTGTGGGAGAGGGTGGGTGGCCAAGGCAGCTGCCAAGGCCCGGAGTCTCAGTCGCTGCAAACTGCAGCCAGGGAGCGGCAGCCTTGTGCATTCGCGATGGTCATCGTCTCTGATAGCTACAGGATTTCCAGGGTAGAGCCTTGGTCTCTGCTTATAATCATCTAGCTCGGGTTCCCCCACAGGTCAGAGCACCGTGGGGCGGGGCCAAGGTTGACTCCTACTGGGAGGAGCCGGGATGCCGCTCCCGCGGTGATGCAGAGGGGAATTTGCTGACAGTCCCTTGCCAGGTGGAGCAGGCTTCACAAGGCCCCGAAAAAGGAGGAGGTGGACCCTACGGCAGTATCCTCTCAGGTAGAGTGTTGACTGTCACTGATCCTGACAGCCTGAGCTCCTTGCCTGGGCCTGTCGGTGGCCGTGAGGGCTCAGATACCCTGAGCTTGGAGACTGTCACGGCTGGGAGAAGGGATGAGAATCCGGGTCCTAAACCAGGGAGGGGGCGGGGAGGGATAGCTTGCTGAGAGCCTTGGACGACCTGGGACTGGACTGGAGGGGCGACTGCGCCACATGCGGAGCACATTGGCAGTTCCTCGGCGTGTATCTAAGGCAGGGTGGGCTAAGCTGCCCACTAGGAAGGGCCTTGACTTAGGAGACCTGTCTTCCTGGAATGCCGGGATGGAAGTGGGCGGGAGGTTTGCTTGAGGGTCCCTGCCCCTTGTCTGAGTAGGTGGGAGTTCCTCTCAGGGCACCCCACCCCATCCATCCAGGGACTCCCCAGGGCTCTGCTGCCCACGCACTGGGCTGGGCTGGGAGGAGGCAGTCTACTCCACGGTTTCTGTAACGGCAGCATCACTGATGAGCTGTGTGTGGGTCTGTTTCTAGGCTGGGCAGCCTGAGTTTCAGAGTGGCAAGGTCCTGGGGGCGAAGGATGCCACCTTCCTGTATATGCTTTCAAAGACAGAATCTGCTTCCGATCTCAACTTGAAAGAAAGAAACTTTGGGTTTGGATGAAGATTCTGAAGAAACTGAGGTCCAGGGGTGCCTTGACTTGACTGAAACCGGTAGATCCACAGATCTGTCCTCCCAGGCATAATTTTACTCCCTTTGGAGGAATGGAGGCTAGTCTTGCTCTAGAGTCCTGGTCCTCTCTTTGCTGGATTCGCACCTAGTGACCCCCCCCCCCCCGCCCTCGCCCCCCCCACCCCGCCTCATTCCGGAGGATACAGGGAGGTACAGCTTCAGCAGGCTTGGGGAACCAGAGGTGTGTACACTAGCGGGAGATGGGGTGGAATTAGACAGAAAGAAACTGCTAAAAACTGCTCACTGGGCCGTAGAAGGATGATGGGTACCTGTGGGTTCAGGAAAATAGTTAAGAGGTGGCTTTTAGTGGCAGAGGAAGTCCCCCAGTGTTCCCCATGTGCCTTGATGGAGGCTGGTGGAAAGTTCCTAGGGAGTGAGGTGGTGCTGAGGGAAATGAGCTTGTTCCCAAAAGGTGATGGAGTCTTCTTGTTCTTGTCTCTCTTATTGGTGTCCCCAGAAAAAGTGGACTCCCCTGGATCTTCTGCTGATCTTAGCTGAGCGTCTCAAGTTCTCTGTCCTCCCTCTCCCGGGGGCAAAGGTCTTTTTCGTGAAGGAAGGGCAACCGAGGCAGGGCGCAAGCAGTGGTATTTTAGAAGCAGAGTCAGTTATTGTCCTGTGCAGAGGCACAAAGGGAAGTATGGCCTGCTCTCCATCTCTAATGTGGATAGCTCAGGGCAGACTGAAGAAGCCTTTTAAATATTCTTCTTCTTGCTTCTCCCCCTCCTCCCCGACTGTACCAGCCCTGAGGGGTGAGTGTGTGACTGTCCCCTGGCAGGCAGGGGCCCATATGAGGACCCAACACTGTCTCCACCTTCAAGGAATGCTTGCTGTTACTTGATAAGGAGGCAGCTTAACGGAGGGAGACAAAATAACTTGGTTATCTTGCTATGCTGTCCTGTGGACCCTTCAGAGCCAAAGTCAGGAGTCTCTCCTGTCTGGGTAGATGCAGCAGCAGCTGTGAACACGAACACAGCTATAAACCATAGACAAGGGGACCTGCTGTCTCTCTGAGATCCCAACAGGATAAGAGGTTCTGACCAGCCCATATGCCAAATGAAAGGTGTTACTCCATACCTGGCTGCTTTCTGGAAATGCCCTCTGGGTACAGAGAGTCCCTGAAGCTGGGCTCCAGAGAGGGGAGCAAGCCTTGGGCTACTAGGTGATCGCTGGGATTCTCTGGGGTTGATCTGTAGAGAAGAAGGAACTCTTGAAAACTGTATTGGAGCCAGCTGCTTATGGGGTGGCCATATAGTGCCAGGGAGGAGAACTCACCCACAGACTGCCTTCACTGGGGCCCTTTCCCAGGAGGTCATTGTTCATAGTTGGAGAAGCTGGTGATATGGTCTCTCTCAGCCTAGCCATGAAAGGTCAGGACTCAAAAAGTCCCCATCTTACTTCTGGGCCATCTTACTCCCATAGAAGGAGAATCAGGCCTATAGAACTGAGGGCCTGTTCTGGACAAAGAACTCGTATTTGCTGGCACTCTGCCCTGAGTTACCCTACCTGACATCTAGAGATGAACACACCTTCTCCAGATGGGTGGGAGGGCTTTTTGAAACTGAATCAAGTATTTATTACAGAAAGGAAGTGTTATTCTGGGAGACTCTGGCCTACATGGAAGCCATCTGTTCCCTTGGTGGAGGAATTCTGGCCATTCTCTCTATGTAGGATATCCCCTTTTTCCGTGACCAGTGTGGGGGTCTCTTCAATCTAGGCCTTCCAACCCACTTCCAATTATACTTGCTCCCCTTTGTCAACTGCTAATATTAACATATTTAACGGGATTGCCACCCAGAGATGCTGATATCTAAAGATACACTGGGCTTCCCCACAAGCCTGTACCCTTCTAGCAACATGCCAAACCCACAGACTCTCTACTATGGCCCTTTCTGGGAGGCAGCTGGTTGAAGAAGCATAGAGATAAATGGTTGAAAAGTGCCGGGAGATCTTTGTACCGTCCAGGCTACGGGAATCCATGAGGCCTTCAGGCCTTGGGAAGGCTTTCACTGAGAAGGGATGTAATGAAAGTGCTTATGGGAAGTGCTAAGCAACTGAGATCAGCTTTTAGTGCCATGTATTGCTTGACTGGAGCCCAGTGCTCTCTCCTCCTCCTTTCAAGAGAGCTCTGGTTTGAATAACTTGTGTATATACCCAATACTCAACTTGCTCGGCTGTGAGTTGACAGGGCCACGGTGAGAGCTGGGATGAGAACCTGGGACTACTGAGGTGAACATGTGGACGTTGCATGGATGATCAGTCCTTGTTTAAGAACTACCCAGATTGCTCAGGACTAACTGACAATAGCTCTTGGGAACCTCCTGAGGCTGTGTTTCTAGAGCAGGCCATGTATCCATGCTTCCATGTTCTTTGCCAGTGTTCCTAAGACTGGAACTGAGGTATGCTGAGTAGGCAAGAAGGGAGGGGCTCCCCATTATCACCCCATGCTTCTTTGATCATCTAATTCTCTCAGACCCACCTAGAAAGCCAGGACTTGGATCCAGGTGTCCTAGGATGCTGGCTTATATTTTCCCCACCCTTTCGTCTGCTATCTTATATCAGTTCTTTCAGAAGATGAGCTACTGGACCATGCGGATAAGGGATGGCATGCCTCTGTGCCTTCTTTCCTGCTGAGTCGGGGCCTTTGATGTCCTTAGAGGGTCAGAGACAGAAAGACAACACCAGCTTCTAGTGGGAAGTCAAACTGTCCCCTTCTCATCCCTGAGTAGCGTGGCCAAGGGAGGTGGCTCTGGAGATGGAAGCCTTTACACTGTGGCTGAGTCTTCTCAGGATTGTGCCCAGACAGATGAACACTGGCCTCAGGCCATGCCCCTGGCTCAAGAGCAAGAGACTCCTAAGGCATTTAGAGATTCAGGGGAGGAGTGCAGTCCTGTGGTCAATCAAGAAGATGGTTGAGTTAATGATCATGGGGTCATTATCACCTCAGATGTCCAAATGAAAGCTGGCCATTCCACTGAAATGCTGTAAGAACAGCCAGCATGTACTCAAGGCTCTGTGAGGTGACCAGCTATGTGTGGTAAGACCTTGGCATGGGCGAACAGCCATGTGACACAGCATTCAGGGGATGCTGGGGGCTGGGTTTCCAACTGCGTTGTTACCTTCTCACTTCATTTCTAAGAGGTGAGTCTTCAGGAGTGCTGGGAAACTACCTATCCTGTATAGAGTCCTCAGGAAAATGTGAGGGAAGGTACAAGGAAGTGACTGGATGGCGCTTGGTCACTAAGTCCCCTTTCCATTTGCTTTATCTTTTTATTTCCGAGACACCAACTCTCTAGGGACCTTTGGGATGACAGGCCATGCTTTGGAGTCACCACTAAATGTCTAGTGATGACTGGCCAGCCATGTAAACTACTCAAGGCACTATTAAAATTGAACTGTCCCCTTCAGAAGAGCCTCAGGTTCCTGCAGGTCTGGGAGAAGGGGGTCCTCCAGGAACATGCGGATGGCAGGCATGGGGAGGGATACTACATAGTGTTACTATGTCAGGAACCCCGTCCTGGCCAGGATCATGTGTGTCCAGGTGTGAATCAAGCCAAACCTAGGAAGACCACAGATATTAGGCCAGAGATCATCTCCTGAGGTTTTTGTGATTTGTGGTTTCATGTGCCTGGTTATTACTTCTGAAATCTCCCTAGGCTCCAGGGAAGAAATGGATCCAGTGAATTTTCACTCAATGGAAGAGAAAATGGAGTCTGTGAGAGGCAGTGTGTGTGAGCCATAGCCTTGCATATGTGGTTACAGGGGTCTGTCTCCAGCATACAGGGGTCTGTCTCCAGCATACAGGTGTCTGTCTCCAGCATACAGGGGTCTGTCTCCAGCACACAGGGGTCTGTCTCCAGCACACTGGGGTCTGTCTCCAGCACACTGGGGTCTGTCTCCAGCATACAGGGGTCTGTCTCCAGCACACAGGGGTCTGTCTCCAGCACACAGGGGTCTGTCCCCAGCACACAGGGGTCTGTCTCCAGCACACAGGGATCTGTCTCCAGCACACAGGGATCTGTCCCCAGCACACAGGGGTCTGTCTCCAGCACACAGGGGTCTGTCCCCAGCACACAGGGGTGTGTCTCCAGCACACAGGGGTGTGTCTCCAGCACACAGGGGTGTGTCTCCAGCACACTGGGGTGTGTCTCCAGCACACAGGGGTGTGTCTCCAGCATGCAGTTACATTCAGTGCTTACCTCTGTTACTCTATTGATGGCTTCACCGAAGCTACTTAAGACACAAACCCTTGGAAGTGAAGGTTGATAGTTTGTTACCCTTCCCTCTACTCTGGGCAGGGTGCCCAGAGCTGGGGCAGCTGAAAAGCAGTTCCTGTCATAAGAGCAAAGGAAATGGAAGGATAGAATTCCTTCCTCATCCCCATGTATGGAGAGATGGAGACCTAGACTTTGCTCCTCCCTCCAGCCGCTCCTCAAGGCTCCATCTAGCAGTCCTAGTGTGAGAGGGGCACGTCAGGAGGAACCCTATCCTAGAGCCCTCCAGTGGGTCCGGGAAAGGAAGCTAGGCCAAAGTAGCCCTCTTTTCCATGTTGGGAAAAGCAGGTTTGTAGGCCAGGCACTCTGCCTTCCTATTGCACGAGTCATTTTTGAATTTACCTTTGTCCTGAACCTTCCTCATTGGCCCCAGAGCCTTCCACTGAGCAGTTATTGGAAGCCAGAATCACCCCTCACGCACTCAGGCTCAGGGGGTCACCCACCATGTATGAGATGACCGAGCACCTTGAAGTTTCCACAACTCCCTCCCCCTAGCTTTCCTTCCTCATCGCCTCCTTTCCTTCCTCCTTTTTCTTTCTTTCTTTCTTTCTTTCTTTTTTTTTTGAGGCAAGATCTTACTGTGTAGAACTGGCTGTCCCAGAACTCACAGTGATCCTGCCTGTCTCTGCCTCCTGAGGCCTGGGATTAAGGTTGTGTGGGCCACAGTGGCCTACAGCTCCAGATCTTCTTATCCGCACCCCTGGTATCACTTTGGCAAAGCGGAGCCTAAAAACAAGACAGGTCTTTTGGACCCGCGTCCCAGACTACCCCAGATCTGTCTGCATTCCCATCTATTTCTTTTCTTTTTTATCTTTGTGGAACTTTTTTTTATTATGAGAAACCCAGCAAAACTTTGTGCATATACGTACAATCAAAACTGCCCTCCTGAAATAAACATCAAATTTCTTCAAAAACAAAATTAATTTTTAAATTTTTTTCCAAGCTACTAATACAGTTATATTTGGTAACAGCAGTTCTGACTCTTAACATTACCGGAAAATAGTTGACCTTCTTTATAAAAGCAACCTAGAGAACTACAGCAAAGTTGTACCAAACTCCTTTTGGAATTCTCTTACTTTGCAAAATTACCATGTATAAGAACCAAATTGAAACTCAAAGATTTAATATATAACGTACACACAGTGAAATTCACAAAGTTGCAGGTATACATTTTATATTTTACACTACTATAATCACAGAATGTGTAAAGATGCCATGTTAGGTACTCAGCAACTTTTAAAATGCAGCGTACTGGCCACATCCTCCATGCAGTCCCCCATGGAACTCAGCTAGAGGGGGCCTTGAAAGCCTTGCACATTGAACCCATTTCTTTTGCTAGACAGTGAGCTCATCCTTTTACTCACATGTTCTCAAGTCCTACACACATGTATGCCCCCTGCTAACCCACAGGGAGGACAGGAAAATGACACAAACACATTACATTCTGTGATGACAGTCCTGTAGAACGCTGGGATGGGATATTCTCACAAGGACATGTGGAGATGCAGCCACCTGTGCTTTATAGCTGATGGTTTCATGTCTGGCTGTGCAATGTCCTAGAGACACGCATGCCTGTGCAAAAGGTGGCAGTCTCTGGGATATCTAGGGCAGCAACACCTGAAATGCAAAAATAGGTCTTGGCCACTGTAGCTTCAACTCTGACGGTGGAAGGTAAAACCAGAGCTGTGAGGCTTGCAAGTTAGTACAAGCAGAATGGGAGACTATTTGTCTTATTATTCTATTCTAGTTTGACTTTTGAGACAAGGTCTTGCTATGTCCTTCTGGTTGGTCACAGTAATTCTCCTACCTCGGCCCTTGAGTGCTGGGATTATAAACATGTACATCACTCACTCCTGTTTCAAGTTTTTGTCTTGAGACACTGTTTCCTGTAGGCTTGTCTCAAGCTCTCCATGCAGAAGCACATAGATGCCTTTGAATACTGATCTTTCTGCCTCCATCCCCCAAAGATTACAGGTGCGTACTGCTACAATCAGCAGGGCATTTTATTTTCTGTAAATTATACTTTGATAAGATTGGTATACCCATACATATGTACGGTATGTATATACTTTGTATTGCTATGAATAAATCTAAAAATGATTGTGAAAGGAGATTGTGGAGCAATCAGTGACAATATAAGGTCAATAAAATTATAAAACAAGATCGCATGATTGGTAGAGATGAACAAGTTACAGCAACCCAGGCCTGTGGTGATTGGGGAGGAATGGAGCTGAGATTTCTGGACAAAGACTTCTGGTTTGTCTGTCTTTTCTCACACATGCACACACTCAAGCATGCACACACACACATCTGAAGGAGAAATAATAGAATGTTAATTGTTAATTAGGTTGGTTTTATTCACTTATCTTTTCAGTGTTAAATTGACTTTTTTCCCCCAAAGGAAAGGCACTTGTCTCTGGGAGGTATGGTGGGGTTCTGGAAGAAGTGACCACTGAAAGCTGAAGGAAGAGTGGGTGATAGCAGGTTTAACCAGTGTGGGGGCTGGGGAAAGAAAGTGTGGGCTGTCACAGGCCAGGTGATAAAGAAATACAGGCAGCATTGAAATGTTTGATGATTGACTTATATTTATAAAGCAGGTCCCCTTCCTACTCCCTTCCCATTCTCTATGATTTCAGCACTCTGTATTTGGGCTGTGTGCACAGGATACTGGGTCCTGGGGAAAACTATGTTGTGTAATTTTGTGACTCTTATTTATTGTAAAGGTTTGTTTTTAATTACGTGTGTTGTCTTGTTGAGGAAGGATATGTATACATACACAGGATATATATATATACATATATATGCATCATATATATGTGTATACACACACACACACACACACACACACACACACACACAGTGTCTGTGAAGTCCAAGGACAACAGATTCTCTGGGACTAGAGCTATAGGGAGTTGTGAGCCACCTGATATGGGTACCGAACTCAGGTCCTATGGGAGAGTACTGCAGACTCTCAGTCAATCTACCCATCCATACGCTGATACGCTTTGAAGTCCAGCTAACCTAATGAGGGTTGGAGAAGCAGCAGGGCATATAGAAGTCCCACATTAAAATGAGAACATAGCCACTGATGCAGAGAACACAGAATTCTCAGAGAATACTGACTTCAGCCATGTGCAAATCCATTTGGAAGCTAGCTGAAGCAAGAGTTTTTTGAAAAAATGTAAATAATCAGTTTGACTCAGAAGAGCTGGAAGCCCAAACAAACCAATAATTATGGAAGGAACCAAGTCCTCAAAAACCCCAAAACAGCCAAGTTTAGACGGCATCTGTTGGGCCTTCAAGGACTGTATAATGGGAATGTTATTTAAGTACCACCAACTATAGGGAACCATAGGTCTTAGGGAAGAAAAGATTCCAGGCCATTCTGTGAAACTAGTGCCACATTAATGACTAAGAACAGGATATTTGGTATGTGGCACACATTCATAAGTCATAAGTTAAATAGCAGAATGAATGTTCATCTGGGGATATTGGTATAGAACATGTAAACTAAATAAGTCACACAATACTGTGAATATTTACTTATTCTTGATTAAACTTTTAAAAATTTATTTATATTTCATTTTAAGAGTACTCTGCATGTATACCTGTATGCCAAAAGAAAGCACCAGATCCCATTATAAATGGTCATGAGGCACCATGTGGGTGCTAGAAATTGAACTCAGGACCTTTGGAAGAGCAGCCAGTGCTCTTAACCTCTGAGCCATCTCTACAGCCCCTTGATTTATTTTTTAAGATTTTACTTTATTTATCTGAGTGTTTTGCATGACTGTCTCTGTGTGCATCTGCATACCTGGGTATCCATGGAGATCAGAAGAGGGTGTGCCTGGGTCTTGAGTTACAGATGGTTGCAAATCACCAATTGGGTGTTGGAAACCAAACCAAGGTCCTCTACAAGAGCAACGTGTGCTCTTAACCCCAGAGCTGTCTCTCTAGCCTCTATTCTTGATCTTTTAAGACAGAATTTCTTGTAGCCAGGTTGACTCATTATATATACCATGATGAACATGAACCTCAGATCTTCCTGCCCCTACCTTCTGAGTGCTAGAATTATCAATACACCCAGCAAAGGGCCTAAAGGGCATTTGATAAGTATTTATATATGTCTTGGAATTTTAATTTGTGTGTATATGTGAGTATCTGTGATATGTGTATGGGTACATTACATCCCCAACATTGTTCTACATCATTTACCTGAAGCATAATGTAATCTGTGCTGGAGAATGTTCCAACAAGTGCTTGAGAAGTGTATGTTTGGGAGCTTCTGGAGAGAGGGAGAGAGAGAGAGAGGAGAGAGAGGAGAGAGGGAGGGAGGAGAGAAGAAATACCTGACCTGATGTCAATGAAGAGTTCTGAATCGAGAAGTGATCAATTCTCAACTCATATTGGCAAAGCTAAAGAGTTTAATAATGGACAGGGGACAGAAATGAGCTAGATACAATGGTATGTCTAAAATTGTCATCATGAAACCCATTCTGAAGTATGCTAGTTAAAATAATTAATAAAATATGCTAAAAAATGTTTAAAAGGTGAATATGTGCCATGCTGTTGATGCAGAAAAACTGGTAACTGCTTGTACTGCTGGGGCACTGTAAACGGCTTCATTTTTGCAGGACTCTTTGACCATATGCATCAGTACAGAAGAGCTGCATAACCTTCAACCTAGGGTTTTCTACAGATAACCCCAGAAATGTTTATTGCAGCTTCTTGCATAGGGAAAGCAAGCACAGGTGCATACTGCATCTATAACCTTAGTACCTGAAGGATTGCAATAAGAGAGCAGTTCCAGGCCAGTCTGGCCCACACAACCAGACACAGTCACAGGCAGGAATGGAGGGGTTACCTAAGTATCCAGCAACAAGGTGTGACATGTACTAATGGGCAAAGGAAGGAGTGACAGGAACACAACGGTGTGGGTATTTGGGGAAGCTTAGAGAAAACTACAGTAGGAATGTTAAGTATCTTTACGTTCAGAAATGCACCAGAGCCCTGGGAAGGCAAGGGCAGTGTGCCCGATTCTATTTCCTTTGTAATTATCTTGAATGGACTCTTTCCATAGCATGTTTTCAAAATTTAAAAATTTAAAAGAATATTTTAGAAGAAACCACTTGTGAGGAGAAAATTATTTAAAATGCCTCACCCTGAGCTGCTGCTTCTTCTCCTTCTCCTCTTCCTCCCCCTCCTCCCCCTCCTCCCCTCCTCCCCCTCCCCCTCCTCCCCCTCCTCCCCCTCCTCCTCCTCCCCCCTCCTCCCCCCTCCTCCTTTTTCTTCTCTTGGAAGTGCTGGGATTAGACCCCAGAACTTACGCATTCCAGGCAAATGGCATCCTGGCCCCGAATTTCCATTTTATGTTCCTTTTCCCGTGGATCCATTTTGTCTTTCATTAGCAATGACAGATCTGGAGGGGCCCCTCAGAAATTGTCCCTCTTTCCATTTTGTTCATAGGAAAAAACCCCAGAGATGTGTCATACAAACTGCCCACAGATCCTGGCTAGTCTCTGCACACTTGGGCTCCCCCGATGTTGCTTTTGGGGGGATGCTGTGCAAATTACAAAAGTTATCTTTGGCTTTGTCTGCCCTCTCCCAGTGTATGACTGTACCACTGTGGTCAAGATGTAGACATGCAGATCCCTAGGTCCCTTCTTGGACATTTGTTCTTTGTGGACCCTCTCCTGAACATTTCGATAAAGTCTCCTCAGATGATTCTGAAGGAAGAGATGGCTGTGGCTCTGTGTGACCTCCCTTTACCTCAGCACTGCTGGCTTTACTCTATATCCAGGCTGAAGTTCCCATCACAGTGTGAAAAAGCAAGGTGTTCCATTTCACCAGGAACAAGTGACAGAACCAGATTGGCTTGAAGCCCTAGTACAGCATTACATCTCTGTCCTCTCTCCTGCCATCTACCTGTGGTCAGCTTGGATGGCTCCCTCAGGTTATGTGTTGAACACTCATTGGCTTCTGAGGTGCCCTTCACCCTCCCAGGCTGGTCCAGTGGCAAGAGGCTGACAAGTGCATTGGGTCTAGGAGGGACCTGGCAAGCCAGGGATTGGGGAGGAGCTCTTTACGGAGGACTGGGATCCCTGCCTGCCTATCCTCTGAGTGTTCTATTGTCTCTTTGCCACAGAGCTTTGAAAGAACCACTTTTGTGGTAAGGAACTGGTGAGACACTTCAGGGTCACCTGGAAGCACCTCTTTCCAGAGACTTATTGAGAACAGGAAGGCTTGGAAACATAGCCTTTCAGCCTGAGCTCTTACCAACATCTGCTGCCCCAGGTAGGTACCTCTGCTATCATCCTGCAGCCCCAGAACTGGTTCGCCCCTCCACCTTGGAAAATGTGGCCCTATGGTTCTCTCATAGTCTGTGTTCTGTCGGTCAGCACTTGGGAAAGGTCCTCTATAGACGTCTTTAATCACAGCCTGACTGGAGGGGGCTGCAGGGACCTGATCCCTCTGCAGAGGGTACCATCTCAGGTGGCTCAGGTTCCTGAGGCTCAAGGGAAAGTTGAGAGCTGTGCATAGCTTGCCTTTGATCATTGACAATGCCCCCAGGCTGAGCTCCTAGCTGGGACCTCTGCGTGGAGGGTCTTGTCTAATTGCTACGGTTTGGGGAACAGGCTCAGGACAGGTCCAGCCAATGCTATTCTGAGCACTCCCTGACTCTGAGAACTCTTTCCTCTGGAAAGGATTAAGGCAGATAGTATCTTGACACTGCTGTAACAGAGAAGAATCTTACTGAGTTAATCCAACTCGATCCCTCTCTACTTCTTGAGCATCTCACGTAACATCATCAGTGAATCCAGATGTTGGCATTTGAGTATCTCAGAAGGATCAAGTGTAATCTCATCAAAACCGCACAGGAAGCTTTCTGTCTCAGCCGCTTCCTTTCTGTGGGCGTCAGCTCAGCCTCTACCTTGGGTTCCTTTCTTCACCTCTACCTTATGGCATCTCAGCAAACTCACACTCCTTTGTTCAACATCCAAGGGTAGAATGTGTTAAGGAGCATTTAGAGGAGTCTTTCTCCCCTACTTTAGAAGTGAAAATGCAGATTGAGTCTTGGAGAAAGGATAATGCAACCCTGAAAGTTGGACAGGGGAGCTGTAATAGTGAGCTCTCTCCCTCTGTGAGTGTCTAAGGCCTCTCTTTGATGAAGGAAAAAGCTGTCTTGTATGGGCTGTTGGCCAAGAATGTTGCCATCCATTAAGGTCATCTTAGATCTAGTTCTTTTTTTTTTGTGCAAAGTGCTTGGTGTTCCTGTAGCCCTTACAGTTTCCTCTCCATTTCCGGGACAGGTGGCCCTAGATGCCAGCAGCACTCACTTCTGTGACACCCCCCCCCAGGTCTCACTGGACAAGTCTGCTTTCTCCCATCTAGTTGGCAGTGGAAAGCAACTATGAATGTTGTTGAAAGTGCAGCCACCTGCCAGTCTCACCATCTTTCTGTCCTTCAGTCTCTAACCATAGAATGGGGGAAATGGTAAAGCCATAAGGTCATTGAGGATTAAATCGATTAATACCTGTAAAGTGCTTGACACAGCATTTAGCATTTAGTAAGTGGCTATCACATTAGCTCATTTTCATTGCCCGTTCTCTCTCAGCCATACTCAGATGCTTGATTAACTCCCATAAAGCATTGAGTAGCCATCTTACTCCCAGGGCATTTAATCATCCATGGCTCCTTGTGGTCTGTGCCCTAACCTGCCCTTCAAAGGTCTTGAAAGCAGAAACTGGATGTACTGTATATATGTTGTACTCTATAAAGAAATGATAATAATGTCTACTGACACATTACACCCAAAGAGGGATGAACTGAGTTCCCAAGGAGTAGGAGTGTAGCCACATGCTGTCTCCACCCAGCTTGAAGGTTTAATTCAGACTTTGCCTCTTAGCCACAGCCCTGATGTGAGCACATCTGGATATGGGCTGCAGGCTCTCCTGGTTAAGGATGACTCTGGTTTCTTCTGGGTCCATGAGACTGCAAGTACAATATCTATACTTTAGACTCCAGCCCTTTCCGCATCAGAGTGAGGAGAGGTCAGCTGGCAGGGACTATGACACTCAAGTTCAGACCAGGCAGCAGACATGAAGTCATTGTCCTTGGCTCCCGTAACTCTAGGCTGCTGGAGGTTGGCCGAGAGTTCACAGGATCAGCACCCTGGACAGAGCACGCTGCACCGTTAACCGTGCGTCCCCATAGAGAGGCCTGGTGCTTGGTGGAGTAGGGCAGGGCTGCATTTAAAACCAAGTTCCTTTTTTAAGCGCAGAGCCATTGGTTAGCCATGACCACGAATTCTCTAAGTCTCTGTCATCCTGTAAAATGGAGAGAATAATTCCCCTGAAGAGGCTAGAGGCCACAGTGGGGCAGCCTGCCAGCACTATTGCACAGGGCCAGCTTCATTTAACTCAGACCCACAGACAAAGCTGTTCTTCTCAGTGACACTTCCTGCAGCCTGCTCACTTTCCCTAGGTGCAATGTGCCTTGCAGGCTACGGGCTCCATTTCAGGATGACAGTGGTGATTTAGATGGGGGCGAAGGGGAATCAGTTCAAAGCTGCCAAGATTCCTGGCAGGCTGAGAGGCAAGGGGGGAAGTGACACAGTTCTGTCTGATTTTCCCTGAGATTTTTCCAACCAGGAGGCTCAGGCACTGCCAAGCCCCAGGAAGCGAGGGTGTAGTGGCAGAAAAAGGGAGCAGACCAAGCCGCGCTGGTTCCCACAAGGCAGGCTTTCCTTCTTAATGGACTCAACAACACAGCTTGTGCTTGGGTTATGGGCTGGGAACTGAGATCAGAAGCATGTAAACTGGACACAATTCTGCCTTCCCAGACCTCTGCTGGAGAAGGGCAGGGCATAAGGCAAGTAGTTAAACTTTATTGATTTTTGCATTATTTATTCTTACTCTTTTAGAGACAGAGTTTTGCTAAGTAGCTCAGGTTAGCCCTAAACTTGTGCCAATTTTCCCACTGTAGCTTCCCAAGTGATAAATCCCACAGGAGTTTATTATGAGGCCTGGAAAAACACTGTAAGTTTTATATAAAATGTTAGGGGGAAATGCAATGTGGAAACAAACAAAGACTCAGAGAAAGGAAGGAGTCTCAGGAATACCTCAGAGCTGTGTCATGGGGCCTCCAGGGGGCTGGAAATGACCTGAGCTTTGTTTTCAGAATTCAGGTGAAGTGGCTCATGGCCATCTGTAACTCCAGCTCCAGGGGATCTTGTGTCTCTGGCCTCCACAGACACCTGTACTCATGTGCACATGGTCATATGTGGACACACACACACATACCTATACATAATTTTTTAAATATAAAATTTTATATTTTTATATTTTAAAAATATTATATTTTAAAAATTACAATAGATAATTGAAATCATACTAATAATTTAAAAAATAGAACCACCAAGACAGATCTTACCAAAAATTTAACACTTGAAATCCAAATTTCTCACCTTGGGAGTCCCCTGGTGGGTCTCAGGACTCAGAATCAAGGCCCAACGATTTCATGAGAGCATAGGACAGGAGCAAGATCTAGAAACCCTTCTATCCCAGCCCAGACAATGCCATGCCTTTCCTCCAATATTTCCTTGGCTCCCCACGACCTACACCGTGAAACACAAGTCAGCTAGACTGTCTTAGGATGTCGTGGTGTGTTCAGTTCACCTTTAGTTCAACAGGGCTTTTCCTCTCTGCCTCTGTAGCCAACCTGCCATTTTTTTTAAAACATTTTATTCTCTTCCCATGTACTCCTTTATTGGTTTCTATGAAGGCAGACTCTCTGCCTTTAAATGACACCCCCAGAAGTCCTTTTGGCCATGATGATCCCCGAGGCTAGAGCTTCAGTATATAACTTGCTCTGTCCTGAGTTTGGCTTAGAAGTGGTGTCTGATCTGCCACCTTGGTACATGCTGAGGCCTTGGTCCCCGAGCTCTTTCACATGCAGCAGGTGTTGACTCAGTAAACACTGGCTGAGCTGTGTCCATGTTTCAAGGTCCCCGTGACAGTGGGCGATCAGGGTGAGCCTTTGACAAACTAGAGCGGTAAAAGCAGGAGAGAAATGGGAGCAGGAAAAGGAGGTAAAAATGAACAAAGAAAAATCACCTATTTTCCTTAGACTGTCGAAAGCAGAAGGATGAGTCTCTCTTCTCCAGAAATAGCTGCTACTTCCTTCAATGAGCCAGGATAGTGTTTCTTTGAGTTTAATTAGAATGCCTTTAGCTTTAGACAGAGCGTGTTTTCTCAGGTTCTATCTTTGGGTCTGAGCAGTTTTGCTGAATCCAAGGAAAAGCAAAGCCAGGAGGAAGTCTGGACCCTGACCTGGAGCTTGCCTTTAGCTGAGATCAATGACCCTTCCCACCCTCTAAGCCATATGGAAACAGGAGGACTAAGGTGTGGGTGTGACCACAATTCATGGAGGCTTTAAGGCCTGTAGCTTCTCAGCCACTTGGTTCTGTTCCCCTCAGGGCAGACATATCACCAGGTCTATAGAGAGAGAAGCTCCAGTATTGTGCATGTGATTCTTGGGACCCTCACAAGTTCCGGACTCTCTGATGCTCTGTGAGCCTCATGAGGCCATATAAACTAGACCAGCATCTTCAACCATCTGGCCTCTGCCACCCATCACTGGAGCAGCTTGCTTTTAGCAGGCAGATGCTCTCAGAGCCCCCCCCCCCCCAGGCAGTCAGCATGGCTTCTGGCCTATTTAGACAGATGGAGCCTGAGCCCAGGGATGGGCTTCACCCTGGCCTCCATCTCATCTGAGGGTGGCATATTTCCATTTAGGGACTTGAACTCCCCAGGGAGTCTGAACACAATCTGGATTCACAACTGCCTTCCTCCATGCCTCCCTCTTGGCTCTCAGGCATTCAGTGGTCTGCTCTTGGAATGTCATACCATGGTTGGATGCCTTTATGCCTACAGGACATGTGGCTGCCCTACTGATTCAGAGCTCACATGGTAGTGGGGGGGATCCTGTCTTGATTTGTTGGGAGTGGTTTAAAATGCCTGCATTTGTAGAGTCTGAGCAGAGTGCCTGGAAGCTAGCAAGCTGTCAACTCATGGGAACTAAACTGTATATTTTAGAGGACAGCTTTGGTCATCTCAGCTTTTCTGGACAGCAGGGAGAAACAGATGCAAATGTTCCTCTGTGACACCTGCACCTTACAGCTCCTTTTAGGGAACTGCATTCTTGTACTTTAGGTTTTTAAGTTCGAAAGCCAAGTTGGGGCTGAATTGGTGAATTCTATGAATAAAATCTATGCAGCTGGGAGAGAGACACCATGGTTGAGAGAACCAGACTGACTGTCTACCATTAGATGGTGGGGGTGGGGTGGCTGCAGAGTGAAGTTTCTCATCCTCTCATGGACTTTGCCTCCATAGGGCAAATTTTAAAGCATGGCCCCGTGGCATTGGCACCATCTGGGAGCTTGTTAGAGATACTGCCTCCCAGACCTACCATCCCAGAACCTAAAGTGGTTCAATGTGTACCTCGTTGTATATTTAAATAGTGACAAGGAGAAAACTGACCAATGATTCCCTTGTGCTGCTTCTGAGTCCATTCCCTGAAGGTTCCCCTCCCTGAAGGTTCCCCTCCCTGAAGGTTCCACTCCCTGAAGGTTCCCCTCCCTGAAGGTTCCCCTCCCTGAAGGTTCCCCTCCCTGAAGGTTCCCCTCCCTGAAGGTTCCCCTCCCTGAAGGCAGACTGCCAACAGTTTCTTGTGCACTCTCTGAGAGAAAATGAGGAGTGTAGTCCCCCAATGGGCACACACAGGGCACAGCATTCTCTATATGTTGTCTGTACTGTGTTTTGCCTGCTACTCAAACCTGAAAGCCTACTTATGGGGGTCAAGGTCTCCTAACCTGACTCAGCATGTTTACTAATGGTCCTGCCCTCAATTTAATGCTCAATGTGGCTCAGATAAGATGTTTGATAAGGCAAGCTCTATGTGGACTGTGGTGGGTCATAAACAGCTTGTTGAAGCTGAGGGGTAGTCTTTGGCTATAGAGCCTTGGACGCTCAAAGCTCACCCTGGCTGCAGAAGGAGATGGAGTGGGGTGTCAGCATCAGCATCTTTGCCGGTTGCTGTGGGCACCTCTCTGTAGCAGGGGCTGACTCCAGGATCAGGCCCCACTCCATTGCATTTTTGTGATTTTCCTCCCAACCATGCTGGACTCATGCTGAAGAATTAATGAGTTAGAGGCTGAAGAGAGAACCATACTCTGGAGTCTTTACTCCCCCGTTGATGAGGAATGGAGCAGCTGCCCAGTCTTGCTGGCTGAAAGTGCAGTCCAGACTTGTTGCTATGGAGACAAGAATTATAGGGATAACTCAGGGTCGTGCTGGAGGCTCAGCTTTGCCCAGTTGTGAATGCATTTGCTCCTACCACCCTCGGGTGGGAAGTGTGCCAAGTTTCTCTTTCTCTAAATCAAGACAGAAACCTCCATGAACAGATTCCAGCTAAGCCCCAAGGGACAGGGTAGGCAGGGGCTGCCTACCCTGAGATGTCTATGGCAATACGGTCCAGCAGCTGTCAGAGAATCAGCTTAGACAGCAGTGTTTGTAAGGTCTTTTTAAGGCCATATGCTTTGTATTTGACATTGCAAGGCCAAACAAGTCCCTCTGCCATGCTTCCAGACGTTCTCATCTTCAACAAATATTTGCAAAGCACCCAGTCCTATCCAGACAGTAGAAACAGTAATGACTCAGGCTGTGTCAATAAGGAATTCACTGCTCCCTGGGGGTGGCCAGTCACATGAAAGGGCAACTTGTAAGCAATCACACAGTATACTAGGTCCTAACACAGCAAATCATGCATCACCGCATGTGCTGGGCAATGCGTAAGTGATCCAATAGTTCCCTTAGTCTTCATAGCTGCCCAATGGGGAAGATGATATTAATGTATCCATTTTATAGGTAAGGAAATGGGCACAAGGCAGTTAATAAACCTACTTAAAGTCATGGGGCTAATATACAGCAGACACTAGGGTTGGACCCAAGCAAGGAAGACAGCCCTAGGGATCTGCAATTACATGCCATGCTGTGTCCGCCATGCAAGGTGCCCTGAGGTAGGGGCATGAGCATGGTGCATCACCTGATTCCCCCCAAAGAAGTAAATGTTAAGCTGAGGTTAGTGGTAAAATGAGTTAGCAGTGGGAGGGGGAACATCTGGGCAGAGAGACTAAGGTATGCCAAAGTTCTGAGAGGGGCAGAGAATCCCACAGTTATACAGTTGGAGGGAGAATCTGGGATATGGAGGATGAAATAAGGGGAGTTAAGCTAAGTGAAGTCGGAGTGTCAGGCAGAATCATCCATATGAACACTTGTTGACCAGAATAAGGAAAGCAACAGAATACCCTTCTATGGGATTCTCTTACCACCTTATTCAGGAAAATTCCTAAACACTCCAGATTGGGCTCAGTGGCCTTTGTGTGTGAGCTATGCAGTGTGACAGACTTCTCCCACGCTGTAGCTGCCTCTTAGCAAGCCTTTCCTCCAATGAGCTTGTGGAGGGAAAGAACATGCCTGATTCTTCTTAGCACTGCATGGGGACAGAGTGATTGTCATACATATCGAGGGGACATGGGAGCCTCCAAGAGGGCTGCTTGAGGTGTAGAGCTGTGCTGTGCAACATGACATTGTAATGGGTATGGGGTGCCCAAGAGCCAGAGAACGCCAAAGCCTTTGACAACGGGAGGCCATTTATCTGTGAGAACTGAGGCATGTTAAAGGGGCCATGGTGGAAGGAAGACAGGCAGGCAGCTTGAGCAGACTTGATATTCCTGAGTGGGCAGCTGCCCAGAGCCACCAGGGGCCTGCACAGGGACTGCTTTCCCATTGACAAGTTACAGTTGAAACGGGCAGAGTCAAAGCACCTGAGAGACAGCACAAAGTTTGATGAAGGAAAATCAAAAATGCCTGTGCCTAGAGAAAGCAAGGATCCCCTTCAAAATGCCTCATACAATAGGATATGCTCATTCAGTTTTTTTAACTAGAAAAAAATTCAAGACCTCTGAAAAAGCATGGTATAATTTTAAGGGTTTTTCTTGTTCTTTATTCCTTAAAAAAACAAAACAAAACAAAACAAAAAAACAGACAAAAAAAAAAAACAAACCAGGACGCTCTGGTCTTAGAAGATCAGTACATCCTGCTGTTATTAATATATGCTTCATGTACGCACACAAGCAGGGTCTGCTGTCCAGCCCCTGGGGGTCTGCTGTCTGAAGCCTCACAACTGCTTCACTTCTTGCCTGTCCAACTTGGACCTGGCCCTGGTGGCTCATTGTGACAGAGATTTGGTCCCTGGGCTGGCGTGTCAAGAGTCGGAGGATCAGGAAGAGAACATTCCTGGCACTTCTGCCCCCATAGGGCCCCAGAGTGAAGTGAGAAGGGAAAGTCAGTTCATATAGCCTCCAGCCTTGGTTTGAGGGTTATTACCTCCCTCCTTTTGCCACAGGCCTTGCATTTATCCAGCTTTGTGACTGTGGGCTAGTACTTATCCTCAGTTTATCAATCTGTAAAATGGAGCACTGACTATTGCAGCTCAGGCTGTTGCTCTTAGGCACTTGTGAGGAATAAACGATGGTTAGGCAAAACATCACACATCACACCTATCCTGTCACACAAGTCCTTGCCTTATCTTTTCCCCTGTCGGAAACCACACCCATTCAAACTTGGAGTTGATTCCAGCATAGCTTTTTTCTGTTAACGTCTGTCTTGAGCCTGTTTTTTTCTTTCCCTAATGCTGTTTTGTCTTGAATGTGGTTCATCATATCATGATTCAGAGGAGGCTGATGAGTCTCTTCCCCTGGGGCTCATTTCCCACTCCACTGCCATTAGCTCCATGACCCCGTCAGTTTCTCAAGCTCTTTAGGCTCAAGAGTCTTCTCTACAAGATGACAGAATCTAGCAGGTCTTTGTGCAGGACACAAAAACACTAAATATTTTCAGGATTTATTTATATAATGTGTATGTGTGTTAAATACAGGCAAGGATTTAATGCTAGGCATTCCATGCTTTCAAAATGACTGAGAAGGTAGACTCTGGGTGCTCAGAAGAGCAGAACTGGCCTAGCAGATAAGGCACACGTCACAGTCAGAAGGACAGCTCCTGGAGACACCGGGCTCCCATCTGTTCTGTAGCAACCTAAGATCAGGAAACTCCACATGCATTTGTCTACACCCCGTCTCCCCAGGAGGCAAAGTCTGGCATTGAATCTGCTGCAAAGCATCCCTTCCCTCTTCACCAAGAAACACAACACAGCCGAATGAAGACAAGCTCCTCTTCCCTTCTGCCTTCCCAGTCTACCCTAGTACAGCTCTGAACCAATCTTTAGCTGAGGCTCCAGTTGCAATGAAGCATGGAAATTGTAGTTTTTAGGTTTCCGGCTTCTTCAATCTAGAAAGGCACACAGGAAGGAGCCATGTATGGAAGCTAAGGGCCACCTACAGCATCCAACACTCAATAGATGTGATAACTTAGGTGATTCATTAAAAGGCCTGACACCATGTGTAGCTTGTAGAAATTCCTCACTAAACACCAACTACCGTTCTTATTATAGTACCAGGGATGCCAGTGTGCGATCAGGCTGCCCCAGAACCTACCGGGCTGCCTGGTGCTGTCCGTGGTTCTGAGATCTGGGACTTCAGTCAGCACTGGTTGATTGCTGCTTGGCAAACTGGCACCATCAGGCCTGCTCACCCTACACCTAGGAGCCTCTGAGAGAAGGCTAGCCTCTTCTTTGGAACAAGATAGTAAAGACAACTAATATTTGTGGTCCTCGTAGTTTATAAAAACTATCTGTGCACCATCTTCTTAACTAGCCTTTGTAATCATCTTGGACCTGTCAGGGCAGTGATCTCCACTTTGTACTTACTGTTAAAGAGGTAAGGTGATGCCAGGTAGTGGTAGCACACACCTTTGATCCAGGCACTAAGGAAGCAGAGGCAGGCGGATCTTCGTGTATTCAAGATCAGCCTGCTCTGTAGAGCAACACAGAGAAACCCTGTCTTGGAACCCCCCCCCCCCACACACACACACATACACCATCACCACCACCACCTCACCACCATCATCACCACCCCCAACCCCCACCCCCAACAAAACAACAAGGAGGAAGTTGTCAGTAACGGAGTCAGAGTCACATCCGACCTCATGACTCAGAACTATGTTCTCCCTCTACTCCAAACTATAACTTGGGGAGGAGTCTTGGGAACCAACAACATAATGTGGCTGGACAAAAATGCAGCCTGCAGGAAAGTGCAAACTGTTTACAGTTATTTTTTCCTGCCTCTTCTCTGAGTATGGTTTATGATGAAAGAGCATCTCCCCTTGAGTTGTCTACTACCTATTGGGAGTCGGAGGGCCATCGGAGAAAGACCAAGAAAAAAAAAAGGCTCCTGCTATTTGAACATCCCACAGACATTTCTGAAAAAAGGAAAAAACTGGCTGCTTGTGTACATGGGAAAACGAGAGGCCAACCTTAGACAACAGTAGTAAAAGCCACTTGTGTGGAGTATACAGACCAGGCCTGGCATCTGAAGCAAGGCTCAAGACAGCAGTATGGGAGCTAGACCTAGGCACAGCATGCTACAATGAGATGGGGTTCCTGGCTCTTCCCAGAAGTAGATGGTTTGTAGAGTGGGGCAGATGGCTCTTGGACATGTGGTGATGGGAAGAGCATAAGGCAAGTGTGGTACCCTGGGAGGAAATCTCCAGGTGGGTGGCCTTTGAGATTATGGGAAAATGTCAGAGCTTGGAGATCACAGGAAGAGGTGCCAATATCTACACTATCAGCTGTCGGAGCCAGTGGGGATGGAGCAGCAAGGGAACAAGGGAATATAAAAAGGCCTGTATCCTAAGATACTGCCCCCCCATAAGAGTTAAAGGTCACAGGGCAGGGTTACCATTACTTATCAATGAATCTCAAACTCTCATTTAAGGAGAGTCAGAAAATGTTTAGGTGTCCACAATCCCTTAGCTATATGCAGATAATTCTAGGAATCTTAGGGAGTAGCCTTACATCTGTTCTTCACACAAAAACTGGCTCATTGGTAAGGTCAAGAATGTTTGTGTTCACCAAACACCTTCTAGCTGGTTCAAAGCCCCTGCCAACTCCACAGGGCTGTGAGGTCACTTAGAGTCCTAAATGGGGTGCCAGAGACTAAGTTCTCACCTCAAATCCACCCATTCTCAGACTTAGGCAAGTGTCTGAATCTGCAGGAGACTCAGCTTTATCACACTATAGACTGAGCACACTGCCCTTGGCCATAAGGTCTTAGGATATGGAAGACAGTTTGGAGCAGTGACTGGTTCAGCTCTGGGTAAGATTCATGGCCAGCTGTCACAGCAGGTGTGGAGGGCTATGGAGCAGAATTTCTGTAACTCCCCTGCCTCTTCTGTTCCTAATGGTAAGGAGAGTAAGCTGAAGCCTCCAAGCTGGCTGCCTGGAAAGGGGTGAGGCGGGCTGTGTGTGTGGAGGGGTGGGGTGTGGAGATTCAAAGGCTAGAGAAGAAGGAAGGAGTTCACATGGCCAGAAACTCATTTATTTGTTTACATCCCAAACCAGAGGAGATGATCATTTTGCTGTTAGCAAAAAAAAAAAAAAAAAAAAAAAAAAAAAAAAAAAAAAAAAAAAAAAAAGAAAGAAAAGAAAAAATCATTATTGAAATGACAGAGAAGGCCAAGTTGGTAGGTTATTATCAGACATGAGCTATGGCTTTGTGTACCCTGGTGATGGTGGTGGTGGTGCTAGTGTGTGTGTGTGTGTGTGTGTGTGTGTGTGTGTGTGTGTGTGTGTGTGTGTGTGTGTGTGTGTGTGTGATGTGTGTCAGCTGCCCACTTCTCCTGACTTGTGACTACAGTAATTCTCATCTAAACCTAAAGCTTCCCTTATGGCCCAGTTTCTGCTGATTTGTTGAGTATGGGGAAGTTGACAGTGACTGGGCCCTGAGCCATGCGGAAAGCACAGATGGATGGCTGCAGGTCCAGCTTAGGGCCCTGGTTCTGTCCACTATGCTTACACTGTATCACCTTGAAAGACTGGAGAGGTTTTATCCCTGATGAGGTCACCTTCTCCATCCTTTGTCGGGACTGTCAGTCCAGTGAAGGGTAATGAAACAGGTGGGCTTGAGGACCAGCTCTGCCTCTTACTAGGTCTGTGACCTTGGTTGACTTTAAGTTCACTAGGCTTTGATACTTCACTTCCTGGGATGGCTGGTGCCCTTGGGTCCTTGTGAGTGTTAAATGAAGTATTGCTTCAATGGAAATGATTGGCCCAGAGCTAATGCTCAGTAAATGTTAGCAATCAATAAGTTGGTCCTTACATAGAGCTCCTTAAATCTATTTTTTTAAGATTGATTTTATTTCTAATTATACATACTTGTGTGTCCTCACGTATGGGTATGTGCACATGAGTTTAAGGGCCCCTGAAGGCCACAAGAGGGCAATAGATCCTCTGGAGTTAGAGACAATTATGAGTTGCCCAACATGGATGCTGGGATCTGAACTCTAGGGCAACCAGTGCTTTTAACCCCTGAACCATGTCTCCAGGATCCCTCCCTCCCCCTAGACCATCTTAATTTTGGGGTCACTCCTGAGACTTGGCCTTCCAATGTCTGATGTCTAGATCATCTGGAAGTGGAGAGCAGAGAGCTGGTGTGGCTTGCTAGGACATCAGTAGGTCCTGATGTTCCTGGGAGGGGGAGATAAATGAAGGGCGGAGTCAAAGGCAGAACTAGTTGCTGAGGATGTCTCAGGATTAGAAAAGAGCAGAACATCCTGCTCTTGGTGATGGATAGAGCAGATAGGAGAGCATGGGCAGGAGGAGCCAGTCTGTCTTTGTTCAGACAGGTGTGTGACCATGGAGGGGACCCGCCTCACAGAGCAACATTCTCATCACCTCTCTTGCCCATCCTGGATAGTGGCCTCTCATCTCTGCATCTTCCCATGTTCCTGTCCCAAAGAGAATGAGTGGCAGGAAGGACCTATGAATGGTTCAGTAGGGACCCTTCAGCACCATCTCAGTAAGCCGTTGACATGAAGTTGGAGTAATCCTGAGGGCTGATATGATTCTCAGCCTTGTATAAGGAAAGGGAGTGTATGAACCGTTCTCTTCATTGTCATAATAACTCCTTGAGGCCGAGCGGCCATTGTTCCCATCTTCCAGGTGCTGATTCTGAGGCTCAGAGAGGTAAGGGATGTTCACTAGGATAGATCCAGAGTTTAAATTAGATGTCCTGGTTTCCAGTAGCCAAATTCTCTCCATTTCCTTGAACAGTTCTTTGTTATCTGCTATGAAATGATTGTCCAAAGAGTCATGTTCCCCAATACCTGCAACTCTAGGCATGCACCAGGTGAGTGTCCCAGCTATCTGTATCTCTAGAATCCTCAGGTTTCAAGCTTCATTCTTAATGAAGGACTCATGCTTGAATCTCCAAAGAGCTAAAACTTCAGTTTTCTGTACCTTTCCTTTACAACCAAGAGCTAGCTTAGAGCCACATCTAGATAGGGGGGTAATAGGGTGTTGCCTTTTGGGGGTTATTATAAAGATGAAGTCAGAATTCAAGTCTAGGATGGAGCAGTACATAGAGAAAGGCTGGGTGCTGCTTTAGGTTTCCATGGCAACAGCTTCCTTGCTGCCTCTGCCTGCTGCCTGAGAGCTTGGGAGACAAGGTGGGAGAGGTAAACTGTTCTCTCTTTCCTTCCCACATCTGTCCTGGAGGCCAGACAGATGGAGCTGAAACCCAGAACTGACCATATTGCTGGGTAGAAACCCCCACCCCAACTCCTAGCTTACACTCGGCCCTCACACCTGGGGATCTTCCCATCCTTAGGCCAATAACAATCCTATCTCCAATTCCTAAAGGCTATGAATTCCCTGAGGAGGTTGCCATGTTTGTACCTTCAGGGTCTGCATGGGGCTTGGCAAGAGTAGATGTTTGATGAGGTAGATTCTTGTGGAGATTTTTTTAATCTTAATTTTCTGTGTTATGAGCATTATGCCTGTGCAACACACGTGTGCCTGGTGCTCATGGAAGCTAGAATAGGCTGTCTAAACCCCTGGAACTGGAGTTACAGATGGTTGTGAGCTTCTTTGTGTGTCCTCTTGGAGAAGAGCAAGTGTTCTCAACCTCTGAACCATCTCTCTAGTTCCAGGTCTATCCTGTCGGATGGATTGATGGGCAAACCAGTGATCCATGCACTCTCTAGCCACCACTGTTCATTTGAACTTCTTAAAAATGCTCTATTAATCCTTCTCTTTGGGTCTTTGTCATTTGGTTTCCTCTGCCCACCTCTCCTCACCTTCACATCTCACACCCTTCTACACCTTCACACCTCAGCTTGGAAGGCACCTTGTCAAAAGTCAAAACATCTTCCCTTTAAAAGACACTAAAGGCCTAGAGAGATGTCTCAGTGGGTAGTTCACACCACCTGTAAACTCCCTGTTTCAATGGATCTGATGCTTTCTATGGGCACGTGCCCTCATGCATATGTTAGGTCCTCCATAATTAATGCCTCCCGTAACTAAAAAAGAAATCCTTAAAAAATAAATAAATAAAAGATACCAAGAGATGAAAAGACAAGCGATAGAGTGATGTAAAACATCCCAGATAAAGGCTGTTTGTCTGAGCAGAAGGCCCCGAAGATGATCTCTCCACCACTTCTGTTCTTTCACAGCAAACCTATAGCTAAGTGAAAGCTTCAGGTCTGACCTTCCTTGGAGAACTGCCTCAGGTGAGAAGTGTCTTCTCAGACTTAGGTGTGTGTGTGTGTGTGTAGTCATGGGGTGGGAGAGATGTATGCATGGGTTTTGGGGGGGCGGGAACCTCCCAGTACCTTCTGCTTTGGCATGGGCTCCCCCAAGTGGCCATTATCATAACTGCGACTTCGTATAGCCGTAGACCTCAAGCTTAGGATGGCTCACTTGGCTGCTCCTCTTACCCTGGGGATGTCATTGTTGTCACTCTGATGTTCCAGATTATGACAGAAGTGCATTGTGTTGGATGTCAGCTGTGATAGATTAGTCTGTGACCTTGAGTAAACAGTAAAACCCAGGACTCCACAGTCAAATAAGAGGAGGGAGGTGTGGGTTCTTACTAGACACTAACCCAGAGGGTAGAATGTGAATTATTGTGCTTTCCTTTCTTAAGATGAATCCCATTATGACCTGAGTCACTACTAAAAGGAATATATTGTTATATATTCTGTGAAAATCTTGCATACACTGTATCTTGATCATTTACATCCCAAATCCCCATTTCCACTCCCTCTGGGACCCTTAAAAGCTCCTTTCTTGCCTTCATATCCCCCCCTTTAACTGGGCCTGACCACTGCTTCCTGCACATGCGTGGGTGTGAGGCAGAGCATAGACAGCCTACCAATGGCCACACCCCTGAGGAAAGATGACTTGCCTTCTTCCAGCAGCCACCCATTGCCAATAGCTCTTTAGCTAGTGGTGAACCCTGCCATGCTGGAAAATTAGCTGGCTTGATTTTATTTGGGTGTTATGCAAGTAACCATAGCTAGTGCATGTTGTTGAGTGCTTTGGCTGTGTCATGTCCAGAAGACAGCATTTTACAGCACCTCTTCCCATACTCTGGCTCTTACTTTTCCCATTCCATCTTCTGTGATGTTCCGTGAACCTTGAAAGGTGGGAGTTAGGGCCCAGCGGTTATCAGTCACTTATTCTCAACACTCTGGCCACGTGTGAGAGACTGCACTCACTGCCTGCTGCCCACGGCAAAAAGGTTTCTCTGACCAAGCTTAAGAACAGCATTAATTCCTGGTCTACTTTTGCCAGTCAGCTCAGTTCCCAGTCCACCTTATCTCCTGCTCTCCTTTACTCCTACATCCCCACCTCCCATCCTTCCCCATCCTGAGATGACAGGCCCGTGCCCCCTGGACTTCAATCTGATTCTTCTATTACAAACTTTATATGCTTCTTCCCAACTTCTAGGCAGTGCTTCATAGGACCTGCAAATCCCAGAATGCTTAACTCCCAACAGCCCTGCAAAATATGTCAGTTGTTGTCACCATCCTCATTGGCAGATGAGGAAACTGAGGCATGGCAGCCTCTAGTACTTTACTCAAGGTCACTAGGCATGGAGTAATCATCAGAGCTGATCTCTAGTGACACAGAACCCACAGAGTGTAAACACACAAAATCCTCAGCCACCTCATACCCTGGGTACTAGTGGCTCTGGAGCAGTGCCTCAGAGCAGCTGTTTCTCTCTAGGGATAGCCTATAGTTGTGGGGAGATATCTTTTTCACCCTTCCATGCAACTCCCAAGCTCTTCTTTGTTTTCCCACTGAATCCCTGTCTGAGGTTGTAGTATGCTGTCAGACACTTTTCTCCCACTCACCAATTCCCAGCTAACCCCTCAGAGGCTAAATATTAATTATAAAAACTCAGCTGATAGCTCAGGCTTGTTTCTAGCTATCGTTTATACTTAAATTAACCTATTTTCTTATCTAAGTTTTGCCACATGGCTCTGGGCTTGTAGCCTCATTTTCTACATGTCCTATTTCCTCAGAGGTGGTCTGGCATCTCCTCTGACTCTGCCCTTCCTCTTCCCAGAGTCCTCTGTGTCTCACTGTCCTGCCTATACATGCTGCCTAGCTACTGGCTTGTCAGATTTTTATTAGCCAATGAGAGTAATACATATTTACAGTGTACAGGATTATACCACAGCATTTCCTCCTTTTTGTCTAGTTAGAAAGGAATAATTTTTTTTTAACCTCTCCCTCTTTAGCCTGAGGATTTGGTAGAGGTAGGAAGTCTCTCTAATGACTGGCTCCTTTATTTCTGTGATCTTTCAGGATTCACCCCAGAATCTGACTCTGGGTTTTTATTATTAAATTAGAATTTGTGCTATATAATATGGTAAAACTTCTATCTTTCTATCATCTTTCCCACCCAGTCTGCTAGGAATTCCTGCTGGCTCTGTGTTCAAAATGTCCAGCTGCTTTCCACCCCCGCAAGCAGCCAGCCCTGTCCAGATTGCTGTTGCCTGGTTCCTAAGGGTCCTCTCTTTGCTCATTTGTCCCTTCCTTATACCTGTATCCACATAGGATCCTTTAAAACTTAGGTGATGTCATGCCACTCATTTCTATCCTTGCCATCCCTTGTCCAGTCACAGAGTCTGTTTGTCCCCACTGAACACACTGGGAGACCTTTGTCTCTGCTTAGGAGGGTGCTTCCCCATACCAGCAGAAGGGTGGCTTGCACCCACAGTGGTCACTGATCCTCTTCCTGTATGTTTCTCTCCACTAGGGTACCATGAAGGAGGGCTTTCACATCATTGAGGTACCACCAGCACATGTATGGCACAAAGCAGTTCATCACAAAATACTTGAATGATTGAATGACTGAATGAATGAATTAATTAATTAATGAGACTTCTCTTGAATGAGAGTAAAGAGATTCAGGGTAGGGTGATTCCTAGAGCTAAAGTGAGTCATTGGCATTCAAACAGGCTTTCAGGCCAGTTTGAATACTGCCACTCATAGCCATACCTGAAATGGGTTTATGCTTGTGACTGTGGTTTTGCATCTGAGGTTTACGGGAATACCCAGCTCCATTGAATGAGTGTGGACCTGGTCGGCTTGGTTCCAAGTCATGGTAAGACAGGGAATTTACCAGCTAGGGAGATAGCTCAGTCAGTGAAGAGCTTGCCTCAAAAGCAAGGGGACCAAAGTTTATTTCTCAGAACCCACATAAAAGAGTTAGATGGTGTAATCTGATCACTGGAGAGACAGAAACAGGAAATTCCTGTGACGTACTGGATAGGCAGGCTACTTTAGCTGGTGATCTCTAAGCCAGTCAGAAACTCTGAATCAAAGAGATGGAAAGCCTTCCCGAGAATGACACCCAAGATTGTCCTTTGGCTCCCACATGCTTGTGCACCAGCACATGCATGCATGAGTGCACACACATGCACATAAACAGAATTTCTCTGTGAACCTGGGCTTTCCTGGACCTCTGTAAACCAGGCTGGCCTTAATCTCAGAGATCTGCTTCCCAACTTCTGGGATTACTGGCATGTGTCACCACTGCCCTATCATTGCAAAATTTAAAAAAAAAAAAAAAAAAGAAAAAAAAAAAGGGGGGCCAAGCAGTATAAAATAAGGAACCATTCAGGGAGCTGGAGCTACTTTGTCTGCATAGCTAAGAGTTGTAGCCTTATAGAGAGTTGTAACCTTGTAACCCAAATGAGTCAGCTCTTCTCCCTTGATGACATAATTCCAAACCCATAATTGGCCCCTGAGTCTGTGTCCCCCAGCCTAGGTGACTGGTGTCCTCTTTTTTTTTCCTCCACACTTCCCAGCATTTTCCTGTGTTTTGCAGAGTGGAGAACATTCCCTGAGTCTGACTGAGATTCTTCGCCAGGCTGGGAGCCTGAGTGTGCCCAGGATGTCTTCCTCTCCAGGGAGCATGGGTTCAAAGTTTCGCAACATGACAGTGAATGAGTGTTTCCAGTCTCGGAGCACTGTCCTCCAGGGGCAGCCCTTTGGGGGGATCCCCACTGTGCTGCTACTGAACCTCATCTTATGGGTGGTAAGTCTTAGGTGCTTTGGGAGACACACAGGGAGGTCTTAGCCAGGGGAGGATGTGGATGACAAAGAACACAGTGGTGGATTGCAATTATCCAAAGTGATGCTCCAGCCTATGTGGCTGAGGTGGGAAGGCTTTGGGGTTGGAGGAAGAGATAGTATTTCTGGGGTTGTCTCTACGTCACCAAGGAAAAGTCCATCTGTCCAGTGCCTTCGGACTTTCCTCCTCTGTCCCCTTGCTGCTGCTGTCATGAGATATTCTTGTTTAGTTGTTCTAAACACACCTTCAGCTCCTTCATTCGATAAGCAGACCATCTGCTCTGCATCAGGAAATGTCCAGTTCAAAAATACAGCTCCTCTCAAGGCAGAGCATATCATCTTACGGGGGCGCTCTGTAGACTTCGGGGATAGGGTGTCCCTGTGGGAACGCAGGGCGCTGGTGCAGAAAAAAGTGTATGAGAAGTCTCCTGTCCTCATTGCTTTTCTGGGTTTACAGCTCGTTGCCCTGCTCTATTCCTTCCTCCGGAAAGCTGCGTGGGACTACGGGCGCCTGGCTCTGCTGATACATAATGACAGGTAAAGGAGAAAGGACGGGTGAGCACCCTACTCCCTCAGGAGGCACTGCCTAGTGCCGAAGCTGCAAGATGTGTTTCATCAGCTTGCAGCACCCTCTCCCTTGCCTTTGCCCCTGCATGGACCTCACTGAAGGGACAGAAACACGGAGGGCAGTCGGTTTGGGGGCATAAAGCTATGCTTGCGTCTAGTCTTTCTGGAGCTCATGATTGGACTCTCAAAGTGCATGATGCACTTGGCAAGGGGGGTAGTTCTGTCTGCTCTCATATCTGTATGTCCAGCTTAGAAGCTGAGGCCTACAGCTCACAGCTCTGAGGAGGAGCAGCTGGCGCCCTCAACCTCCAGCCCCCAGCTAGGAACAGAGAGGGACCAAAGCAGGTGTCTGAGACCTTAACTCTCATTTTTCACTCCCGGCTACCCTTCCTGGCGGGCAGCCTGACCTCGCTGATCTATGGGGAGCAAAGCGAGAAGTCGTCTCCCTCAGAGATCTCCTTGGAGGTGGAACGCAGGGACAAGGTGAGTCCTGGGAGTGGTCCGGGCCTGGAGGGACCCCAGCTCTGGGCAGGCAGTCATGGTGCACAGAGCAGCAGCTGCTTCTTCAGCCTCCCCAGATTCAGTTTTCCCACCAGAAAGATGGAAGTCTTAACCATCCCTAGGTCCTAGGATGCCTTCCTTTCATTATGTAGGGCTTTACAACCTTGTCCAGCCCTGCTCCACACAGCCCCGTGTTCTGCTTCCTCTTTCCTGTGGGATTTTGCCTTTCCCATTCATTTGACAGTTTCTATGAATACCTGTGGCATATTCACTGCCTCCCTGGGACAGGGGAATGGACAATGGATACCATAGACCAAGTCCTACCTCATGGTACTTTCTTCCATGGCTGGGAGACAAGCAGACAAATGCATTCAGGACAAGAATGAGTGCATGATGGGAAAAGGGACAAGAAAGGCTGGTCATAGTCAAGGGTGTGAGCAGCATCATTTGAGCACTGAAACGACATTTGAGCAGCATCGGCTGACTAGACAGTGGTCTTTTACTTCTTCTCCCATCTCCCCACAAACATCCTCCAATGTGCCATCAGTGGCCCTCTGACACTGCCTCTAAGTCTAGTGGTCTCTCTTCATGTGAACTTGTCTCTCAGAAAGACAGGCATATCCAAGCTATTGGCTGCCACGTGTGTCCCAGGATAGCAATGAATCATTTGTAGATGACTATGTTATGTCACGATGTCAACAAGGTTTGGTGTATTTGCTGGCATCTTTCTGCCTTCAATGGGTGCATTCAGTTGGGTCTGTGGCAGGCTCTGTGGGACTTTCCACACCTCTGCACCCTTTGAAGATTCCTTCGTCGTTAGAGTTCCCTTACTATCCCAAGCTCCCTCTCTCTGCCTCCGTACTCTCTGAATCATGAAATCCATTCTCACAACTCAGCTGTTCAGTACGGTTCTTCCTCTGAACATATGCTTCCTGTTAGTCCTGAAAGCCTCCAACCTCTTATCCAGTGACCTTTAAAACAGTGCACATGAGCACCATGAAGAAATTCAGTATGTCCAAAATACCTCGTGCTTCCTCCACTCACTCCTAATTCCTGATCTCAGCCCTTTCTGGTCCCTGTCTCACTCTGGGCCAGGCACCGGGGCATGTCCCATTCCTCTCCCACCTTTGCAATCCTGTTCCTAACCAATCAGCCCTGCTCAGGCCTCCACCAGATTCTCCACCATTTCAATGTCCTCGGCAGCACTAAGTGATCTCATGCGGTCCTCCCTTGTTCCCACTCCACCCATCTTCCATCAGCATCCAGAGCCATCCCTGTGAACCAAGACACTGGTTCTCTAATGCTTGCTTTCAACACCTTTCTAATGCTTTTCCTAATGCACTTGTCTTCCATGGCCTGTCAGTTTATGCCCTTGCCTCGTACCCAATCTGTGTCTCAACGGTGGATGTCAACTCTTCCCATCTCAGAGCCTTCCACCTATTTCTCCCTCATCCCCCAGAGACCCTGTTTTTGAGTCTTCTCACCATAGGATTCTAATAAACCCATTTGGATCCAGGACTTCTGGGATTCTTTTGCTCATGGAGAAAGCATTCATTTTCTTTAACATCCTTAAGCCTGCTGAAAACACCCCTTTATCTGCATGACCAGCTTCTTGTGTCTGCTTCCCCTAGGAATCCCCACATCTGAGTACCCAGTTGAGCCCATGCTGTTATTAACACAATACAGATCTGTTGTGTGTGGTAACAGGAAGCACAGTCCTTTCATGGCTAGCCCTTCAAGAGAGTAGTCAGTCTTCAAATGACCTCTGTCAGGCTGTTGCCTCATCCAGTGTACAAAGCCTTAAGGAGTCATTCTGACTCTTGGAGACTCAAGGTCAAAGGAAGGCAGTGACCTCACACTGTGGCACATAGGCTTGTTCTCAGACACACTGCCCTGTGCCTATGTGTCTGTGTTTTGCAATGAGAAGATTATTTTTCTATCTTTAAAATTAAGAAGCCTGTCATTAGCCTAGACTCCATAGTAAGTATTAAGCCAGCCTGGGATGTAATAAGACTTTGTCTTAAAAGCCAAGCAAGAAAAAAAAGAAAGACAAACTAAGATAGCAAATCATTATGGAAGGAGGAGGGTGAGTACAGGGCCTCTACTTCAGGGCAGCTCTCAGCCAAGTGGGTCCCACCAGAGTGTTCTGGAAAGTGAGGTATTTGTTATTACCCCTGTGTAATGATGGCATGGAGGATGGAGACAGAAACACCCACTGGCCAATGCTGTCCCTCATATTCATCAGCTGAGCCAGCTCCTGGAAGCTGATGGCTCTTCCCTGTGGGGTGGGATAAGACGAAAGCGGATGTCAGCCCCCCCTGCTGCCTTTCAGTTACAGACTTTGCTGAGGAGCTCTGGCTTCAAGGACCTTCTGATAGTCACAACTAACAACTGACGGGTTTGTTTAGGCAAGAAAGGGGGAGAGATGAGGAACAAGATATTTGCTTCAAAAGCATACCCCACTGCTCTACTCTCCCCGTACGCCCTAAGAGCCCATTCACCTATGACCATCAATGGATTGACTCTGAATGATCTTAGCGCACTCACATCTTTGGAGTGCCACCAGCTGGGACCAAGCCTCCTTCAGCACACAAGCCTTTATGAGGGAGAAGGTGTCACTTTGTACCCAAACTTGCAAGGTGGGCCTTGTGCCAAGGGAACAGTTGATTTTCTTCTGCCCACCCTTGCCGATTCCTTTTAGGGGAGACCTTTCTCTAATCCGTGAAGTTCTGGAGGTCTGTTAGTCTGCGGGTCTGCTTAGTTCACAGAAAAGATACACACAAAACAGGGCCAATCCAGAGATGCAGCCTTGCCCAAGCTTTTGCTATTCCTCTTTGAGCTTTGAGGAAATTAAACACAAAAGGGCATTTAACTGACTATCAGCTATGGCAACTGAGAGCCCTGGAAAGCCTTCACAAGCCAGCTCCATCTTGGGGTTCCCCACAACCTTCCCATGGTTGAGGGTGTCTTTCCCTGCTACCCAGAAACTCCAGACAGCAAGATCCAGGAGAAAGATACTGAGCTGCAATGGCCGAGGTTTGCTAAAACTGGTTTTTACCACAAAAGGGTCATTGAAGGCTCAAGTTTGGAGGAAATTCAAGACAAACAGCTGCTTCAGGCACAGAAGTTCAGCTGATAAGGCTCCTCTTGGGTGTTCTCTCCTTTGGGCTGGTTTTGTTCTCAAGCTGTCTGCATGTGACATCAGAGATGACATCAAGACACTGCAGAGTTCATGGCACTTAGCCACACAGAAGTCGGGGAAAGAGAGAGAGAGAGAAAGAGAGAAAGAGAGAGAGAGAGTATCCATCCTCTTAAGAGAATTTTAATTAGCTCCTCCTTTTGGGTCATTTTCCCAATAGCCAGCCAACCATTTAAGGTAAACTCACATTTGATGGACAGCACTAGACCATGTATGTGGGGGCTGGGATTTCTCAGGAGGAAGCAATCAGAGACAGAAGGAGCAACATACATCCACCCAGGAGTCCCTCTGGACCCCCTTCCAAGCTGCATTCCCTGAATCAGGATGGCAAGGAAATCCACTCATTCCAGGGAGATATTTCCCTTAGCACTTACCCCATTCTAGAAAGTTCCCTTTATGGAAGGAGACTCCCAACATAATCCTTTGCTGTCTGGGTTCCCCTCTTCAGGCAAAATAAGCCAAGCTGGTTTGATCAGTTTCTTTTCTCTCTCCAGGGCTTCTGTTCCTGGTTCTTCAACAGCCTAACCATGAAGTAAGTGCCACTTTGGGGGATTTTGTTAGTGTTTCCCAGGCTGAGGTGAGACGGAACGGGGCTGCAGAGATCAGCAGACCCTCCCCAGATGACAGGCCTGAGTGCTGTATCTACTCTACTCCCAGCCTCACCTAGTGTAGGCAGAGAGCCTTTCCCAGGTTATAGCTGGTGAGTGGGAACTGAGTACAGCACATTGCCTGTGCCACCTCTGCCTTGGCCCTCGGGGAGGGATCCTCACGTGAAAGTGGAATTGTTAGTCCTGTGTGGGCAAAAGCAAACCGTGGACTCTGCTCCAGGAAAAGCAATTCTTCTTTGCATGCTGACCACTTGGTTTCTGAGTTTATTTTGTCAAGAGGATCAATTATCTGAAGCAGAAGAGATGTCTCCTCTCTAAGCCTGGATGACAAAGACATAGCCTGGTGATTCCTGCCCACCTCACCTTCTGTGGAGATTATGGGGATTTGATCCACAGTCAGGTGGCTATTCTAATGTCCAGGGACAAGATAGCTGTGACCTAAATTAGAGTTGTAGTCAGGGCAACAGTGGGAGGGAACCATGAGTCAACAGGCAGTAGGCCACGCCCATCTGTCTGTCTGTCTATCTGTCTCTCTGTCTGTCTATCTAGATGAGGCAGGTTTTCTCTGCATAGCAGTAGAGAACTCACTCTGTAGACCAAGCTGGCCTCAAATTCACAGAGATGTTCCTGCCTCTGCCTCCCAAGTACTGGGATTAAAGGCATAAACCACCACACCCATCTTAAAATGTCACGATTTTTTTGTTTGTTTGTTTCAAACTTATTGATTGTATTGTAGCATATATGTATATATGTAGTATGCATGTATGTGTGTGTATATATATATATACACACACACATCTGTGCACCACATGCGTGAGTTACAGATAGTTGTGAGCTGCTGTGTGGGGGCTGGAAATCAAACCTGGGTCCTCTGGAAGAGCAGTCAATGCTCTTAACCCCTAAACCATCTCTCCAGGTCTGCATGGCCTGGTTTTAAAGGAGGTCTTGTTTATGGGGAGAATAATAAAGGAATCAGGTGGGAGAGGAGACACAAAATGATAACATGAGGTTCAGGCAAGCATGCGAGGTGACCAGCCAGCTGTTGAAACAGCAGTATTAAAGCCTAGGAGACCAATCAGAGCAGAGGATTTAGACGTGACATATGGGTACTTGGAAAGTGAAGGTGAAGTGACAGGAACAGATTGGTCACCTAAAGGGACAGGATCAGCAAAGGCCCAGGGAGGTTTCACTAAGAGAAGATAAGGAGGACATGAGATCACTCAAGTCCATGCAGCCGCAGCTGGAGGATGTCCACCTTTGTGACCTGGGTCTTTCTTGGGGAGGCATTTCTAGGGTAAGCAGATGTTCACGATGTGAGAACAGAACAGAGCCTACTTCCCAAGGGATGTGTAGGGGGAGGGAAGTGTCAGATATTAGAGAGACCTTGGGGGGAAACCGGAGTGTGCTCTGCTTGAGGGGCTGCTCAGTTTATTTTACAGTAACCCTCACACACTTGAGCCTGGTTGGAGTTTAAAGGGAAGGCGTGGGTGGGTGTAGAGAGAGGAGCATGTTAGAAGAGAGGACAGTAGGAACAACACGTCTTCAAGAAAAAAAGGAGAGAGGGAAGAAAGGAAAGCAGACAGAATTAGCTGTGTACGGGACAGAGGGAAGCTCATCCTGAGGAGTTAAAGAATGGTAGAAAGAGGATTCTTGACTGAGGAAGGAAAATCTTATTAGTCCTGACCATTCCAGCCCTCCACTCTTTGTGTCTGGAGGGTCTCTGGAGACGTCTCGTCCACCTCAGCATACACATTTCAGACATGCTTTTCTTTCACGGCATCAGATCTGGCATCCCAAGCCTGCAACAAGACATGTCCTCTTCTCCCATAGCATTCTCCCACTGAGTCTCAAAGACTCCGTTCTTGGGACTCAATTCCTGAGTCTCGGGTAAGGGCATGCTTTAACAACTCACAGATGGAAAATCAGGAGCTCCAAATAAATCTCTAAACTGAGTTATTAAAACCTCCACAGTGTACTTTCTGTCATAATGTTTGAAAAAATCTGAGTCCTGCACTAGATATCTGAAGCTTAACGTAACCAATGAGCCTACCTAGAAGGGTAGGTGTGAAAACCCATGAGTGAGGAGACCACATGGTTGTGAGCATGTGTGCACGTGTGTGGGTGTCTATGCCCACGTCTACCCACATGTATGTGTCTTGTGATTACTTTACTGTGGATTTTATACCCTGAAGCCCTCACCTGCTCTGAAGACCTCGATTCTAACATATTATCAAGTTTTCACATCTTCATACCCCATGGTGGGTATCAAACTCCATAGTGGTTTTTGAGGGGACAAACCATCTCCAAACCTTAGTCAATTTTATTATGCTATATATGTTGTTCTACTCGTTTAGGACATGATGTTCATATAACTAATTTAAAATTATAATATATAATTAAAAATACAAATTAATAATCACCTATGATAACCAAACTTAGTTATGTTAATTAAAAAATTTAAATATACAAAGATGTATTTACATTAAATAAATAATATTCAAACACTTCTAAAACCTACAAAATATAACATTTAAAATTATTTTAATAACTTAGACTTTTCTAAACAGTAAGATAAATCTACTCCTAACAACACCAATTTACTTCTAAAAAACTCCATATAAAGTCTACTTTCTTTATGACAATGGTTAGCCACTGAACAAAAGCCTATTCTTACATTGACTACTTAACAATATACATTTAAACTAGACATACAAGTTTCACAAAAAATAATCTCTAAACTTTAACAAAACAAGCCAAAATAGTCCTTCAAGTTCCTACTTTACAAAAAAAACTGTCAAACATTCTTCAAGACTCAAAAAAAGTTGATAAACTATACCAAAATAGACAAAACAAATTTCCTACTTCACTAAAATAAAAAAAAATCTCTAGGCCTATAGGCTAAAGATAGATGCCCCAACTTTATTTAAAAAAAAAACTTTAAATGACTGTCCAAACAAATAAGTGTCATCTCTGTCATTTCTAGATTTTAAAAGTTGCTTACACTTCCATTTTACTTAGATAAATATTATATCCTTCTATAGTCTTTAATATAGTTAAAGATTAAATGGTTATATAGTTCTTCTTAATCATTTAAAAAATATATTAAATATAAAACTTTAAACTCAAAAATAAATAATAAAGTATTTTCTTTAATTGTACTAAATACAAATAAACTAAATATTATAACTATAATTCTTACTTAATGACTATTTTATTATATATAATTTTACTATGTTAAAATTAAAACCTTCCTTTTTAATTAAACAACAAAAAAAAAGATGATATGGGAATGTCTATCTGTATGCTGTGGATATCAGTCTTTAAATAAAGGAGCTATTTTGGCCCATGACAGGTACCATAGAAAAATTAACAAAAAAAATCAAAACATAAAAATAAAACAAACAAAGTCAAATCAGATCAAATCAGCCGGCCAAAAAAACATGTAAAGAACACAGATACGCATGGGCCACATGACAAAATAGATTAATAAAAATAAGTTATAAAAAAACCAAGCTAACAAAGTGCCTAAGCCATAGACCAAACAACATAAAGCTAATATAAATGTCTAAATCATTTGGGGAGGGGGGCTAAGCAGTGGCAGACTGCTAAAGAGTCTATGGCGGCAGGTCTGTGGGTCTGGGACCTCTGGCCGCCTGGGGCCAAAAAACCTAATTATAACAAAAAATATTCACAAGGAACAAAAGAAAATTACCCAAAATGCCTTATTAAACGTCAGAGCACCTGCTGCTCTTGTAGAGGACCCAGGTTCGGTTCCCAGCACCCACATCTAAGGCATAATCTTAATTAGCCTTATCAATAAAAACTAAGTCAAATATTAAGGTAATAACCTAAAAGATCAGAGAAGCAAAGGAGCAGCCACCAGTTACTTTTCCTCTCCATATCCTCAGACCAAAATGGGACCTAGATCCTCCCAAGTGTGCTGGAATTAAAGGTGTGAGCTTCCCAAGTGCTGAGATTGAAAGTGTGAGCCACTGCTGTCTGGCCTCTGTGGTTAACTAGTGGTGGCAAGCTCTGCCCTCTGATCTCCAGGCAAGCTTTATTTGTCAGAACACAAGGAAAATATCATTCAACACACATCAAATTCTACTTTTAGGGGATCCAATACTTTCTGGCCTCCAAAGACACCCGCACACACATGGTACGCATAAATTCATGTAGGCGCGCACAAACACATAAATAAAAATAAATCTTTAAAAATCATCTTAGGTTTTATGAGATTGGAGAATTGTTTTTCTTTTTATTTTCTAATTTTTCTACAAGGATGTGTCCGTTTTATCCTTTTGCTTTTGAAAACTATTTATTTTGTGTGGTGTTTTTTTCTCCATGTATATTTTTATGAGGGTGTCAGATCCCCTAGAACTGGAGTTACAGACAGTTGTGAGATGCCATGTGGGTGCTGGGAATCGAACCCGGGTCCTCTGGAAGGGCAGCCAGTTCTCTTAACCACTGAGCCATCTCTTCACTCTTGCTGTTTATTTTTGGCTGGCCTCTAACTCACTATGAAGCTTAGAGCAACCTTGAACCTCTAATCCTCCTGTGTCTACCTCCTAATTACTGGGATGGCGAGAAAACACCCCTCACTGTGGCAGACTTCAATTAGCACTGGCCTCATATCCAGACAGGGTAGTTATAAATCATGCACCTGTAAATTTTTACCCATACCTCTTGAGAAGTATGGCCCAGCTCTGTTGGCTGTCACCTAGAAGTTAGATTGCTCGATCAAAGAATGTACATGCATTCACTTCCAGTAAGATCAGCTGTTCTCCAGTGTGTCTGGCCAGTGTGTATACTCAGTTTCCATGGCGAAAGGCCTCCAACACCTTTGCCCTCATCTGCATCTACCCATTTTCTACTTTCCCCCATTAGCCAGCCTGACGTCGTGGAACGTTGCCTTTGAGTTGAAAGAACTGAAGAATAAAGAGCTGTCTTGAAGGAACACGTCTGAGTTATCACTAGTGATTTGTCCACGGCCACCAGCCCAAGCCCAGAATGTTTGCCGAATGTCTGAAAGTTCACAGACTCTGGGTTCCCTCGTGTGCCTGTAGCACAGACTCTCTCTTGTGTTCCTGACATGCTCTCCAGGCACACTTGAGACATTGAGAAGAAGGGCGATATTTTCCCCAAGATTAAAACCTGGGAATAAGGCGATCTTCTTACTATTTCCTCTACCCTGCCCCCTCCCCAGCCCCCTACAAGCCGTGGCCATCCTTGTACCTGAGAAATGTTCTTGTTTATGTCTCTTGCAGGGATCAGGACCTGATCAGCAAATGTGGGGATGATGCACGCATCTACATCACATTCCAGTATCACCTCATCATTTTTGTGCTTATCCTCTGCATCCCCTCCCTGGGCATCATTTTGCCTGTTAACTACATTGGAACTGTTCTGGGTAGGTGACTCTTAGCAGGCTGTTTATAGGTCCTGAGCCACAGGCAGTCTAGTAGGTGGGATAAAACTTGGGCTTTGGGGGTCTAGAAATCTGGCGTTTAGTCCTTTCTCTGGAAGGCAATTGCCATGTGTCCTTAGGCAAACCATGCTGCAGTTCCCTCATGTGTGGACCGGAGACTATAGAGCCTTGATTGGTCCAAGGCCTGGAATAGGACAAGTTCATAGCTCAGCCTAGAACTGTCTCTAAATGTCCCTGTACCGTTAGAAGATGTGTGGGGTCACTGGAGAGGCTTCGGGCCCCTACTTCTCCTGACATGTACTCTGATGGACACAGCTCTGTTTATGCAGAATTTTTCTGGTAGGACTTCTGCCCACACTCATTGTAACAGGATAGCACTGTGAGTGAAACTTGGCTCGTAAGATAGAAAGATCCTTTCTATCCAGCTTTTGCCAACATCTACTTAGAAATGCCTTCTCCCAAGCCAACCAAGTACTTTACATTTAAATCCCTTCCCTCTACTAATTAAACACAGGGAGAGATGTAGGTCAAGTACCTAGTACTCTGTAGGACTCAGAGAACAGCAACTGTGTCTGTCTTAGGACTATGGGAGGGGCAGAGCTTTGGGAAGGCTGGTGTTCAGTGGTTCATTCCATGTTAAGTTTTACCTCATTCCTTGGGGTTTCCCCAGCTCTTCTCAGCCAGATGTAGACTTGAACAAAGCCACTGTGACATATTGAGTATACCAGATTGCAGCACCAGAGGGAAAATGCCTGACATTCCAGATTTTCATCCCAAGCACTTAAGTATGGCAATGATAATGCAGCAGTTTCAAAGGTTCTGTGAAGCCTGGAGCTGTCTGAACAGACAGATTGATATGTGTGGCCAGAAAAATCTATTTGGTTTCAATGAGACAATGTCCCATTTTCTGGAGTTGAGGGCTTTTGTTGGGACTGTAGCCAGCATTACAAATGTCATTGGTCTAATGGTGGCTAGACAGCCATCTGGTTCCCTCAAAATTTGCTGGGTGTCTGTTACATTGCCAGTAATGCTCTGGGAATTCCCCATAGGTACTTGGTCTCAGAGATTAGAGCCCAAGTCAGCACCATGCAGGAGGGTGATGTTTTTACTGGAGGCTGGGGACAAGTCTGGGGACTAGAAGGACAAGTGGGTATGGGAAAGGATCTCTAGATCCTGGGCATTTGTTCAGGACCATTGACTTCTATCCCCCAGCAGTGCAGAGCCCAGGATCAAGGTTGGCCCTTTCTTCTCTCTTTCAGACCAGAATAGCCATTTTGGTCGGACAACCATTGTCAATGTCTCCACAGAGTAGGTACCTGATCTTCACTCCCATTCTATCGAGCGGGTGCTGGTAGGGAAAGACAGGCTGATGCGCTGGCACCCAATGTGGGTAGCTCTGCATTGATGAGGCAGGCCTGCTTACTTTGGAACCTAGGTCCCAAGTGGGATGCCAGAAGTTGCATCCTTCTAGTGGGGCAGGGCTCTTCATGCCTTAGTTTCCCTGTCTTTCCTCAGTGGAACTATCCACACTGGCCATCCCTGAGGAATGGTTCTATCGTGTAGTGTGTTAGTTAGGGTGACTATTGCTGTGAGAAAACACCATGACCAAAAAATCAAGTTGGGGAGGGTTTATTTGGCTTATACTTCCGCATTTTAGTCTATCACTGAGGGAGGCCCGGACAGGAACTCAAACAGGGCAGGAACCTGGAGGCAGGAGCTGAAGCAGAGGCCGTGGAGGGTGCTGCTTACTGGTTTGCTCACCCTGTTTTCTTATAGAACCCAGAACCACCAGGCCTAGGGTGTCACCACTCACATGGGATAAGATGTCCCTCATTAATCATTAAGAAAATGTCCTACAGCTGTATTTTATGGAGGCATTTTCTCAGTTGAAGTTCCTTCCTCTCTGATGACTCAAGCTTGACATAGAATTAGCCAGCACACTTAGCGTGTCTGCTTCTGAGATGATACTGTAGCAGGGTGGGAGTAGGGAATATTCAAGACGCAGTATCCTTGACAATGCCAGGTTCAAATAAGCCCTCAAATAATGGAGTGATTTACTGTCTATACTTCTGATACCAACAGAAGAATCGGATAGTAGGTTCAGGTCTCACTACTGCCATCTACTGGCCCTTGCTCCAGATTAAGTCCCTAAGCATGAGAAATGTCCTAGGACACCATCCTCCAAGCTCCTCCCCATTCTTAGGCCAGGAACCAGCCAATTTGATTGGTAGCCACATCAAACCTGAACTGAGCCAGTTGGGGCCCTGTTTGTCTATGCCAAGGCTCACTAAATGGCTTGGCCAATTTCCCAATCCACCCCTCCCTGCTTTATAACCCTCAGAGCAGACTAGTATTGCTAGAGCTCTCTGATCAGCAGAATATAGACGTCCTCCACTCCAGCCAGCTCTACCCACCCTAGTGTTACCAGCTGGAGTAGAGCCACTAGCACCTCCTATCATCCTGAGGTGCTTATGTCCCTTCTCAAGAAGTGGAATCCCATAGACAGTGCATGCGCATGGGGGCGGGGGTGTCAGCGTATATGACTCCATACTGCACAGTGCTGAATTATTCTTTTAAAAAACAGCCCTTGCCTCAATGCAGAATCTGAGTGGCTAGGCCTGGGGCAGGTCAGACACTGAGCCAGAAGGAGTAGACCTGGCTTCTTCTCCTCAAGTTATGCTATGCAAGCTTCCAAACCATAACTCTGATCAAATATCTTGAGATAGCATCCTGTGAGCAAGGATAGCAGAGCCCAGTAGCCACCAGCCCTCTACTCCAGGAAATGAGATTACCTGGTCTCCTTGCATATGACCCAGCACCTCAGCCTACTGGGCATCTATGAGATGAGGGATAGGTATCCACATACATGGGCAGCTATAATTTCTCTCCCAGTGACCTCAGGCAGGTTAGACACTGCTCTGGCCCCGGGTGAAGTGAGAGGGGTGGTCAGGGAACCACCTTGAGGGTCAGGTGAGAAGATGCACATAAAGAGCTTAGTCCCAGCCTGGATCTGGTCCTTTGGAAGTCCTGTTGTGGTGGGAATGAGTCTGGGGACACTGTAGTGATAGTAAAGGGTATCTGGGGATACTGATGGTGTGATGGGGTTATAGCAACACTGGGGACCCAGAGGCCGGCAGCACATGTGAGTCTTGTGCTCCACCCCCCACCCCTGCAGGAGTAAGTTGCTGTGGATGCATAGTTTCTTCGCTTTCCTGTATTTCCTCATCAACTTGTCCCTCATGGGCCATCACTGCTTGGGATTTGTGCCCAAAAAGAACTTCAAGGTAAGTGTGTGAAGGATCCTCTCTCCAGCTTCACGAAAGTGACATCTTGGATCTCCCTTAGGGTAGAGGGTGGTCTGCCTCCAGCAGGAGCAAGCCCTTGTTCGCCCTACCCCTGCATACCCTTCCTTCCACTTCCCCTGCCCTAGTATCCCACCTGCTAAGCCGTGGAAGCTCCCCACACTGGGTGGTAAGTAGCTTCTCAGGGTTTCCTCCTGTCTTCTGCTGCCTTAGGAACTCTGGGAGCTAGGTGTGTCCTAGAATTTTCCCAGCCTGGGGTGTGAGAAGTTGGGGATAATTTGCATCCTTGTCCAATTCCCTGGCAGAGGGAACTTGGGAACTCTGTCTCTCTTTTTTTATATATATTATTATTATTATTAAGTGTGTGTGTGTGTGTGTGTGTGTGTGTGTGTGTGTGTGTGTGTGTGTTGCTGTGCATGCTCATGTGTATGTATACTCACTCACACGGAGTCCAAAACAGAACATGAGGTGTCCTACTCTGGCATTCTCCACCTTTCACTTGGGACAAAGTCTTTCATTGAACCTAGAGTGAGGTTATCTACCAGCCATCCCCAGTTATCCTCTTGTTCCTGACTCCCGGAGTGCTGAGGTTACTGGCCGTCTTGGCCACACCTGGCTTTGTACATGGACGACAGGAATTTGAACTCAGGGCCTCATGCTTAGGCTCTCATAACTCATTGAGAGCCTGTTTATCCAGTCCAAGTCTTCATCTCTTGACCTACACATACCTTAAAGGCCAAGAAAGACTCCTGAGGCAATCTCAGTGTTGAGGTAGATCACAGCCTCTGTTGTGCAGAACTCAGTGCTGAGGGGCAGCTGCTTGAGACAGGACCCTGAAAAGGGTATGGCTTTGGGTTATCTGTGCTCTTCAGGGAAGGGCATCCATGGGAATGAGCATCTATGGCTTCATTCTTTGCCTGTCATCATTCAGTAGAGTGGGATCTACTCCTTTGAGCCTACCCATGATAGGACAGATTCACTTTAACATAACCCAGAATGTAGATCTACACACCTCTACCACTCAAAGCACTCAGACAGCCAGAAAGGAGGCTGGAATACCCCACTGCTTCACCTTTGCTCCTTACCAGATGCTAAGGCTGAGGTACTCATCTCATGTGGTGGTCAGTCGAACTGTCACCCTGAAAGAGATGGCTCAGGAAGATGTTATCTACCTGTTTCGCCTCAATCTTACTGTGTTAGTCAACTTTCTGTTACCATAACAATGTTCCTGAGGGAAGACTGGTTTTGCCTCACAGTTTTGGTTTTATTTGCTTTGGGATCTGTGGTGAAGGTGAACCATGGTAGGAGGAGATGGCAGGGAAACAGGGAGAAAGGGAAGGGAAGACATACCACAGCACCCTGTGTGGGCACGCTCCTGGCTGACTGTGACCACTACTCTTGTCTCAAAGCCTTCATCTTTTCCCAATGGCTTTGGGTGTTTAACACTTGGGCCTTTAGGAAACACCCCAGATTGAGAGCATCACACTTGTTCCCAGCTCCAGGCCCCTAGAACATGCCCAGCAACATGAGGTTTTATACTAGAAATGTAGGCAGTTCAGTGAGACTGAAAGTCACTGCAGGGATGTGCCAGCTGCAAGTGGGCACACATGACTTTGTTTTAGTAGGGGAGATGCGTTCCTTCACCTTGCCTCTGGTTCTCCCTTACTAACCTCAGTAGTCTGGTGGAGGCTTCCAGCTGGAACACAGAACCTAACCAAGGTCTGGTTTGGGGGGCTCTCAGATGCTGGCCAGCAGCTCACTTAGCAGGGAGGCTCTAAGAAGCTGATAGCCTGGTAGGAGCAGAAGGCTCGCTCTCTCGGGGCTCTGGGCCACTAAGGACTCATATATCTAGCATTCCTACAGAAACACAGCCTCTTCTCCTCCCACCCCAGATCACGAGGACACTGATGATCACCTACGTACCCACTGACATCCAGGATCCAGAGATCATCAGCAAGCACTTTCAGTAAGTGGGAAGGTGGGCTGTGTTGAACATTGTCACCTCCCAGTATCTCCTTGTGGGTTCTCATACGGTGTGAGTTGGCACAGAATGCTGGGGACAGAGACACTCCTGGTGATGGTCCTCTCTGGACTCAGCTCAGGATCAACCTTTCAGAATAGAGAGGACCACCAAGGCTGCAGCATAGTTTGAAAGGCCCTTGTATGGCATAGGTGAGAGGCAAAGGGACTACTTGACTGTTTCTTGTGGCTTCAGCTACTCAGCCTAGGAAGTCCTTGCTTCCCAACTGTCTCAGGCACAGTGTCTTTGGTATCCCCAAGATCCTAACCCATGGATGCTCCTCCTTAACTCTCAAAAGTAGCTCCTTCCTAGCCCCCTGGTGTTTGGAGAGTGCCCATACCCTGTTCTGAATCAAATATGAAGGATGCTGTGAGTCTCAGAGGACTAGAGCCTAAACCCCAAAGGTAGCTCAGCCTTAGAGGTAAGGATAGATGTCACTCCAAGAGGCGGGAACCCCAGGCAGTAGAACCTCCTGTTACTGTGGACTGTGACACTAAACAGGGAGTGAGGTTTCTCAACCCAGCCCCGCAGACTGGTTCAGCATCCATGTTTGTGACTGCAGTGAGGCCTATCCTGGGTGTGTGGTGACCAGAGTCCATTTCTGCTATGATGTCAGGAACCTGATCGACTTGGACGATCAAAGGTAATATCACATATCAAAGGCATGCTGACATCTGGGGTAAGGGTGTAAGGAAAGTATAGTGCTTTCTCTGTTGGTTACTGAGCATAGAATTTTCCCTCTATTGCCCATCACTGCCAGGCGTCATGCCATGCGGGGCAGGCTGTACTACACAGCTAAGGCTAAGAAGTCTGGAAAAGTGATGATCAAGATTCACCCCTGCTCTCGACTCTGTTTCTGCAAGTGCTGGACCTGCTTCAAGGAGGTAACTGACCAGGGTGTTGGGGGCATCAAGGAAAGCGTGGGGAGCTGGGCTCCAGAGTGGTCCCTTGCCTAAGTCCTCATCTCCAGAGCTCATTCAGGTCCAGAACCGGGCTCCCTCCTCCCTCTCACCTAAACTCTTTATCCTTCCAGATATTAGTAGGAGCTAAAACTTTTCTTGGTTTACCTCCCAGGGCAACCATGGAGGCTTGCTCTTGTCTGTCTTCTGGTCATAAACAGATAGACCAGAGGGAACATGACAGCCTGCAGTAGGTAGCCAAGCATCAGGATTCCAAAGCCACCAGGGCAGAAACAGTTGAAGAAACATATCCACTTTGTCCCTGACCATTATGGCTAGAGGGGTCTCAGTCAGATCAAAAGAAGAAACTCCAGCCCATGACATAACTGCACATTCTTTTGTCTTTCTGAGATTCACCTGGGTCTGAAGCCTCCACTAACCACACTGTGCCTCAGTGTCCCCAGATCTAAGGGCAAGGGCTGAACTGAAGAGTCAGGGGGTAGTTGTTCTGGGGATGAAGGGCTGCTGCATGAGAGTCCTCCTTGGTCCCGGCCTCTCCAGCTCTGAGGACCTCCTCTTGCCCCAGGTAGATGCAGAGCAGTATTACAGTGAGTTGGAGGAGCAGCTCACTGATGAATTCAACGCGGAGCTCAATCGTGTCCGGCTGAAGCGGCTTGACCTGATCTTTGTCACCTTCCAGGATGCCAGGACAGTGAGACGGTGGGTGCCAGATGTCATGAGTCTCAGATGACCAGAGTTCAAACTGGGATAGTGTAGATGACACAAGAGACAGGAACCTCAGGCAGCTCTGATCCTCCCAACTTTGTGGGCTCTGCTTCTCAGAACCTACTCTCTCATCCCCACCCAGCTTAGTGGAAAGGGAATCAGAGCCTCTGTATATCTGCCCCTGGCTCCTGTCTCTGATCCTTTCTGGGAGCTATCCACGTTGTTGCCCCTAGCATGACTGTATCATTTCTCCGATGGATCTCAACTGCTCTCTGGGAATGCTCCCCAGCATAGTCTGTGATCTCTTGCCAAGAGTGATAGCCATTTCCCCCCATCCCATACACACCACCCCCTCCTTCTTCAAGTGATGAAGCCAAGAGAGAGAAGGTCATCTGACCTTCTTCCCTTCTGCTGTAGGCTTGCCCAGAAGCCTCTCTTTTTTTCTATCCCAGTCTTTAATAATCTCATCTCAACAAGAAATTAATTCCATTCAATTTATAATGTTCCAGAGGAATTTCTAGTGCCAAACTAAATGTATGATAACTCCAGAACTGGTCTCAAAAGGATTGTGAGGCTCGCCTAATGGGGACCTAATAATGCATGGGTACTGGGTAGTGTCCTTTCTTCCACCCAACCCTACAAAGGAGCAGATAGTCTAGATTTTAGTCACAAACAATGGTACATAATTTTCCAAGTCACTTAAAGCCTCAAACTTATTTTTAAAAAGATTTTACTTTATATTATGTGTGTGAGTGTTTTGCCTACATGTGTCTTTGAACCATTTGCATACCTGGTGCTCAAGGAGGCCAGCAGAGGGCCTTGGATCTTCTGGAACTAGAGTCACAGAGGGTTGTGAACTCGTGTTGGTGCTGGAAGTTGAACCTGAGTCCTCTGGAAAAGCAACTAGTGTTCTTAATCATTGGGTCATCTCTCCAGCCCCTCAAGCAACTTCTCCTTCTTCTTCTCCTTCTTCATCTTCTTCTTCCTTCCCCCTCTTCCTCCCTCCCTCTCCCTCCCTTCCTATCTTTCTTTTTCTTTTCTTTTTGTTGTTCTTTGAGACAAAGTTCCTCTGTGTAGTCCCTGATGCCCTGGAACTCCCTCTGTAGATCAGGTTGGCCTCAAATTCAGGAATCTGCCTGTCTCTGCCTCCAAATGCTGGGATTAAGTGTACTACCACACCAGGCCCCTCTCAAACTTCTTAAATGTCCAGTTTGGTTATTGATTCCTGCTCTATTCACTCTCCAGTGAGTTGACAAGGGACATATAGATTCTATTTTTATTACTACCATCTATTTGTGTGTATGTGTGTTTACGTTTTGTATAAAGCAATACCACAAGACAAGTCAAGATTGTTCACTTCTTAAGACATCTTCCGTTGGCAAAGATCTGTGCCTTCATTACTGCAGAATGTGTCAGAAGGTCGAAGACTAGGCACTAACACCAGCCTGTACCCTCTCCAGTTGCATTTCAATTGAGGAATCTGTGCAACTTAGATTTTACTCCTCACCAACAAGCGCAGATCCAGGGCCACAGGATGAACTCTGGAATCTGAGATTATTGACGCTGATCTGAGCTGATGCTAGCCCCTTCCTATAACCCCCAAAGGACTAACTCACCTATACATTGTTACTGCTGCTAACAGAGGACAGTAGCTGAGGACTCTGGGGCCTGCTCTCTTCCTGGCTAGTCTAGACACCTTCAATACCCCTATCCCTAGCTACTGTGCTTCAGGAACTGCCCATTTCTAAGGTTCTGGGAGACTTAACAAGGCTTTGAGAACCCTCAAGGAGTGAAGCAACTCCATTGGTGGGACCTTAATGGTGGATCTAGGAGTGTTTCTCCCCTACCCCAGACCTATGTCTCCTGTTTGTTCCATCTCTGTAGCATCCATGAGGATTACAAGTACATCCAGTGTGGTGTCCACCCCAAGCAGTCCTCAGTAACAACCACTGTCAAAAACTATCACTGGAGGGTCGCTAATGCACCTCACCCCAAAGACATCATCTGGTAAGCCTCCTCTGGGCCCTTTCTCTGTCTTTGAGATTGAAGAAGGATATGGGACAGGCCTGTTCTCTCTACTTTATTGCCCAACAGAGAGCCCATGAGGACTAGATTCAGAACTGTCCAAATCTGGCTCCCACTGGACGCTGCTATGTGCTTTCTTGAGCACCACAACCCCTACCTACCATAGGCCCACCTTTACCATATGTATGAAAGGGACCAACCTTGGGGAAGGTTTTCACTGTAGCTTCTCACTAACCCACTGAGGCATATTCTGGGCCTTTACAAATGGTGTCCCTAAGGAGAAATTCCAGTGATCTCTGCACATGGGTCCAGGCCCACAGTTGGAATACAGAAAAAAAGTATTGTTCTCTCTCTCTCTGGACTGGGACCCTGGCCTAAGTATGCCCCTCTTCTTCCCCTTCCCAGGAAACACCTGTCCATCCGCCGTTTCAATTGGTGGGCTCGCTTTATTGCAATCAACACCTTCCTCTTCTTCCTCTTTTTCTTCCTCACTACGCCTGCCATCATCATCAACACCATCGACATGTACAACGTCACCCGCCCCATCGAGAACCTGCAGGTGCCTCCTCTGTTCAGGCCAGGCTTGGGGGGGCGGGGCTGGGACGAGGTTCTAAAACTTTTACAGAAACAGCATAGTGGAGATCAAGTGGTGTCATAGGCAGGGCAGGATGCCCTGAGTTCTAAATAGGATGAATGTGGACCATCTCCCCCATCTCAAGGACAGGCTGGAGAGAAAAGGGGGGGGGTAGAGGAGGGTAGGTAGGTCCTGGAATGAGTCAGAAGATGGGTGGTCCAGCCAATGTGGGCTTAGAGGATACTGATAGATCAGGCTCTGGAGGGCACAGCAGGCATTAGAAGCTCCAGTCTCATTGTGCGTCCTTGGCTCTGGGAAGAGTAGAGTGTAAGGAAAGTAAGATGAGCCCCAATACAGCCTTTGGAAAGAAAGCAAGACTTTCAGTATTATTTCTGCTTCTGTCCCTTCCTAGTGCCTATAGCCTTGGCCCTGTCAAAACACTTCCTCAGATTAGAGGGTGCCTTCCCCTCAGGAGACATCATTAAGCAACACTGGCCCAGTTCTACAAATCCTGCACCCTCCATACTGTTCTAATGAGACAGAAATCTGCTCCACCCATAGCATCCCTTCTCTATTCCCAGTGAAACCCATCCCCACACCCTTACACATGTACATACACAGACACTCATATGCATACAAATATAGACATACACACACACACACACACACACACACACACACACACACACACACACAACACACTCATGCATATGCACACACACATGTATGGCCATACCACTTTTGCATCTGCCTCAAATCTGTGAGAGGCCCAGGCCATATGCATTCTGGATACCTCTCTGCTCTCCTAGACATTCCTCCTTCCTGACCCTTCCCATGCTGCCCTGCCACTCTCACATCATCATTCATGCAGTATTATCCCTGAGTCATGAAAATTGAGTCACAACAGCTGGCCCTGGCTATAGGACAAACTCACTTAAGAAACCTCAGCCTGCCTCTCCCATGATTTGAGCATAGAATCTCCTTGTGGACCTACTTGACCCTGAAGTGTGAGCCTCGGCCTCCATGTAGGTGAACTTCAGGCTAGGAAGGCACTTAACAAAGGTCAGACCTATTCTGTAGCCTTAGGAAAAGCAAGCTTGTTCTTGATGGGGCTGGAGGTATGGCTATGGGAGAACCAGGGCAGCCCTCAAGGGGAAGGGGCTTCTTGTGCTGATGACTCTCTTCCTTCCCTTCTAGAGCCCAATCGTGACCCAGTTCTTCCCCTCTGTGCTGCTCTGGGCCTTCACGGTGATAATGCCTCTGATGGTCTACTTCTCTGCTTTCCTAGAGGCCCACTGGACCAGGTAAGCTGGGGATCCTCTCCTTCCCTATGTGGTTCTTGCCCACCCCCACCCCCACTTCCTCTTTCCTATCTGCCTTGCACTTGGGCCTTCCATGGAGCCGAAGGGTGAAAACTGACAAGTGATGATTTTGATACTTGAAACCATCTCAAAGACCAGATGTCCTGGATTGTCTCCTGGCATCTGGCCTTGGATATATTAAGGGTTACTATCAAAGGGGAGTGAGGCACGAACCAAGCCCTGCTGAGGCTGCCTTCTCTGCCCCCAACCTACATGGAGTGGATAGAGTTGTAGGCATGAACGCTGGAGATTCAAAAGGTTCATCTGCAACCCCTCGGGTAAGCAGCCAAGGCAGGTGTCCAGGAGTTCCATATGAGCATAGTTGGCTCAGACAGAACAATGTCTCCAAATTCAAGAGGTTTTCTATTTATTAATGTTGATACTAATATGGTGATAGGTAACTGGGTAGATTATAACAGCCATATGCCGAGTAAAGAGCCTACCTTTGGCCTAGTGTCTGCAATGAATCTCAAAAATGATTATTCCTGCCACTCTACCAGGTGGTAAGCCAGGGGTTACCTAATAGAAATCCTTACTGGTCTGTCCTATAGTCAAGGACAAGGTTCACATAAATTTCTGAAATCTCTAAAGATTTGAGTATCATTGGTGAAACGTCTTTGATACAAAGATGTCAGATATATGGCATGCCTTTTGTCTCCTTCCTAGGTCTAGGACAGGCATTACTAGTTGATCAAACTAGTCACTCTGGTTGTTCCCAGATACAGTACAGCTCACACTGCTCTGTGGAAAGGGCATGTGACTAAAACTATAAAACAATTTCCCTGTCCAGTCAGCTGTTTTTCCTCTCCCTCTCCTGATCACTGTTTTATGTAGTTAGATATTTAAACTTTTTGTTTGTCCGCTTTGTTTGGTTTTGTGGATACAGGGTCTATCTACAGAAATAGCCCTAGCCGTCCTGAACTCTAAGAGATCCCACCAGCCTCTGCTCCCCAGTGCTAGGATTAAAGACACGTGCCACCATGCCTAGCTCAGATCTTTGATTATTGCTCTGTCTCACACAGTGATAAATGTTTATCTTCATTTCCTTGTAGGTCAAGTCAGAATATTATCATAGTGCATAAATGCTACATCTTTCTGGTGTTTATGGTGGTCATTCTTCCCTCCATGGGGCTGACCAGGTACCTCACTCTCAATTATACCCTGTCTCAGCCAGGCTCAGCCTACAGTTGAAACCTCCTTTCAGAAACCTTAGACCTCCCATGGTTGCTGAAAGTCTCCTCAAATGATAGTTCCGTGCCAGCCAGTCACAGAAATATCTTGAGCCAGGTTTCATGCAAACTGTAATGTGCTGGCCCTGAGCTCAGAAGATAACACATCCCACATCCCTGCCAGTGACTGACAGCTGGGGTAGGGGGTTGGATGAAGCCAATGTAAATGGGAAGCCAACGTAAATGGGAAGTTGAGGAGAGAGGGGGAAATGAGCTTGCAGAGAGATAGTTGGCAAAGATCAATGCAGAAAGTGGCCTTGAGCTGGAAGGCCAGTAGCAGGTGACACAGATGACCTGGAGTTAAAAAGGAAGAGGATGACTGACTGGCCAGCGAGTACTAAGTCGGGGACTCAGGGAGGTGAGGGAAAGTGGGAAGTAGGAAGTCAGGCAGAGGAACTGAGCCCTAGGCTCTAGCACACGAACACTGTGACTGAAGATCTGGTTTTGTATTTCATTCTAGTCTGAATGTGTTTTTGCGCTGGCTCTTTGACATCTACTATCTTGAACATGCGACCATCAGGTTCCAGTGAGTATTCTTGGATGTCCGTGGGGTTTTCTGTGTGTCTGTACTGGGGGTGGATATGTGTACCCTTTTCTCGTCCATTCCTGCATCACTGGTACCCAGGAGTAGAGAGATGCAGGTGGACGCCTCCCCAGAAGCCTACCTGTGCTGTGGTCACCTGGAAATCTGGTAAGCCCAGGAACCTCTTTAGAAATCACTGGGATGTCACAGAAAGTTACTACAAAAGTATGCAGGGTGGGGATTCCATGTGCCTTCATAAAGCTTTCCTCACTCATAACAGTTTGCATGAATAGAGTATAATATAGAACCCAGGAACTTCATGTTGGTGCAATCTACAAAGCTGATGAAGTTTTCTCCAGTTTTCACCACTCTGGGTGGAGTATGCAAGTGTGCAAAATACACGAACAGTTATCAGAAGCAAGGGAGACTGCTCAGTGGTTAAGAGTGTGTACTGTTATGGCACAGGACAAGAGTTCATTTCCCAGCACCCACGAGGTGGCTCAAAACTGTATGTAACCCCAACTCCAGGAATTCCAGTGCTCCTTATGGCCCCCTCAAGCACTGTACTTTCCTGCACAAATCCACACTCAGGAACACACATTTACCCACCATTTCAATATAAAAGAAAATAGTTATCAAAATGTTTTACAGTTTTATGGCTGTCTTCATTAACCCATCAGTAAGATACTACATATTAAATAGAAGGAATGTAAAGGGCTTTTTGTTTATTTTACAGATATGAGTGTTAATTACTGAAGTAAGAACATTAAAATTGGGGGAGGTGGGATCAATGATAACAAGTGCATTATGTTGAAGATCTGACCTATCGTGGGCTTTTCTTCACGGTTACAGTATTTGAAAACCCATTTCTCAAAAGCACAATGCATATGACCTTCACCTTCCCATAGCTTCTTCTCTGAGGCAAGGACCAGAATCCTCCAAATTTTCTACAGTTAAACGGGCATTGTAGTCACAGAATATTATCTTTTTAAAGGTGAAGGGGTTCATCTTTGGCTAGGAGTATATCTTCAGTTCTTACACCCCACTTATAATAAAGCAAAGTTTGTGAGTCAGCTTCAGTGCTGTGAAGAAAGAATATGAAAACATTGTTTTCTACTCACTCAACAGTGCTGGACTCTGCTCAAGATTCTCTTTCCTCAGCTTCCTATGGGAATCACACCAAGGTCTTGTGCTTACTAGGCAAATGTTCTATCACTGAGCTCACTTCAGTCCTTAATATAGCTTTTGAGGGAGTTGTGAAATTCTCTTCAAGAACATTAACGTGATTGTGTAGATGGAGACACTGAGAAATGTCTGACACGCTTAAGTTTACCTTTTTTAAAAAAAATAGTGTATGTGTGTGTGTCTCTGTGTGTGTCTGTATGTGGGTGTATGTTTGTGGGCGTATGTGTGTGTATATGTTTATGGACATGTGTGTGTGTCTGTGTGTGTATATGTGTGTGTATGTATGTGTGTCTGTATGTGTATGGACATGTGTGTGTGTCTGTGTGTGTATATGTGTATGTATGTGTGTGTGTGTGTCTGTGTGTGGGTGTATGTGTGTGTATGTATGTGTGTGTGTCTGTGTGTGTGTCTGTGTGTGTATGTATGTGTGTGTATGTATGTGTGTGTGTGTCTGTGTGTGTGTCTGTGTGTGTATGTATGTGTGTGTATATGTGTATGGACATGTGTGTGTGTATGTGTGTGTGCATGTGTGTGTGTATGTGTGTGTGTATGTGTGTGTGTATGTGTATGGACATGTGTGTGTGTATATGTGTGTATATGTATGTGTATGGACATGTGTGTGTGTCTGTGTGTGTATATGTGTGTATGTGTATGCGTGCGTGTGCGTGTGCGCGTGTGCTCAAGCATGCATGTGAAGGCCACATTCCCCTAGAGCTGTCAAGTTGTTTAATGACAAGTCTTTCACTGGGACTGAAGGCCACTGATGGAGTTGACTGGCCAGGGATCTGGAGCTATAAGCCCCCCCCCCCCCCCCCCCCCCCCCCCGCCGCCTTTTTTGTTTGTGCCTGACATCAAACTTGGATGTTAGTGCTTGCACAACAGCGCTCTGCTAGCTTCCTAGACTTTAAAGTATTTTCATTCTCCATTTCAATACAACTGTGTTCTTTGCAAACCATGTGTTTTGTAAACTAAAGACATTCAAAGAAACAACAACTGAATGTTCCCCGTGGAAGCTGGCTAGCCATGGCATCTACTTCAGGGTTTTGGTTTTTTGTTTTGTTTTGTTTTTTCAAGACAGGGTTTCTCTGTGTAGCCTTGGCTGTCCTGGAACTCACTCTGTAGACCAGGCTGGCTTTGAACTCAGAGACCCATCTGCCTCTGCCTCCCAAGTGCTGGGATTGGAGGCATGTGCCACCACCACCCAACTCAAGTACACGTCAACAGACAACAGAATGTTACTCCCTGTCACTTTCAGCTTATCTAACACCTACCATAATTTAGCATAAGTGATATAAAAATATGTCAGCAATGATGGCAATGGGATTTCAATTGGTTTCAAAGTCACAGCAATGGCTAGTGCTCCTGTGGTTTGTCACTAATGTCCTTTATAGCAAGAAATAGCTAATCTCATTAGCCATTAGACCATTGAAATTAAAGAGAAGTCTCAGCTGTCAAGATCATTTCTACTCTTGCAGAAGACCCGAGTTTGGTCCTTAGCACCCATTCAGGTGACTCACAAGCTCCTATAACTCCAGCTCCAGGGGCATCCCATGCCTTTGGCATGTATGGGCACCTGCCCTCATCTGCACATACCCGTGCACAGACACATACACACAATTGAAAATAATAAAAACAAATCTTTTTATTAGGCCAGGCGTGGTGGTGCATGCCTTTAATCCCAGGTGGATTTCTGTGAGTTTGAGGCCAGCCTGGTTTACAGAACTAGTTCCAGACAGCCAGGGCTATTCACACAACAAGGAAAACCTGTCTCGAAAACAAAATTTAAAAGATGTCATTTTTTCTTCTTTGAGGCCATATATATATATTCAGAACTCAGAGTCTGTTAGGAGATCAGACATCTAACAGGTCCATTCTAAGTCATCTTTTATGTAGCTCATCCATACATCTGCTCGAAAGGGCTGCTTGTTAAATGGACTCCTGGTATCTATGTGTTTACATCCACCTCACTGGGGCCTTACAGGCCTACAGTCTTAGCTGCGGCCCATCACTGATTTTTTTTTTTTTAATGCCCTTTTTCAGAGAGGCTGTTAACAGATCTTTATCTCTCTGCTGTTTCTCTCTTTTTCCTCCCCCCAACACCCCCTTCCCTTTTCCCGTCCTTCCACCGACTCTCACCTTTTCCTACTGCCCAGGTGCGTGTTCCTTCCAGACAATGGTGCATTCTTCGTCAACTACGTGATCACAGCTGCTCTTCTCGGCACGGGCATGGAGCTGATGCGCCTGGGGTCCCCTCTGCATGTATTCTACTCGTCTCTTCTTATCCCAGATCAGAGCAGAAAGAGTCCACATCAGAAAGGTGAGGACCAACCCTTCTCCCAGCACAATCCTCAGCTTCTCCTGGGAGGGACAAGAAGGGTCGGCTGGGAACACTGGGGCCCGTTATGAAAGGCTTGTGACCATGGGCAGCTCTTTCTTGGACTCCAAAGAGGAAAGAAATGTTGCCTCCAGACTGAGCTGCCAGCCAGCTCCCTAGAGGAGTCCCAGAAGCATCCAGACAAGGGAGCTGGGCAACCTCAGGGTGACCCCTGCCTTCTGCCTTAGAACCAGGCCATCGACTTCCAGGTTTGGGCGAGAATATGCGTGGATGATGAACGTCTTCAGTGTGGTGATGCATATAGCATCACCTGCCCCTATAATCGTCCCTTTTGGTGAGTCATCTACAAGGTACCCTCCCAGGGCCACCCACTTGGAAATGGGAGGAGGAACCAAGCCCCACAGCACCAGGCTACTTCCTGGAGCATGAGGAGATCTGGGAGAGCCTGTCGGCAGGGAGATAGCAGGGGCAGGGCTAGACCATGGAACTGATTGGATGGCTCCTCCAAGGGGTGTTGGTTGAATGCATGTGTGAATGAATGACATCACCACTCTGGCAGAATCAGATCTAGAAGTCACAGAAGTCATCTCTATAGGTCTCCACAGCCACCCCTGCCTTCTGCTGCCCTGGCAGTTCTGAGTCTGGCCTTTCAGCTCCACGGGCATCTGAGGGCAGCACAGATCTGCCCTGTCAGTTAGGATAGCCAGTGAATGTGTCTCTGTTTTCTGGTCCCAGGGCTACTGTACTATGTATGAAGCACCTCACAGACCGCTATAACATGTATTACTCGTATGCGCCCACCAAACTGAACGAGCAGATCCACATGGCTGCGGTCTACCAGGCCATTTTCGCACCACTGTTAGGTCTCTTCTGGATCCTCTTCTTCTCCATCCTGCGAGTAGGTGGGTGAGCACTTGTCCTGTGAGTCCATCGAGGTCCTCTCTGGTAGAAGAAGAGAACTCAGGATGAGCAGAACATTGCTCTTGGGACTTCACCAAGTCCAGCGAGGGTTCTGGGCATTAGTCTTGGCAGAGCTTTGAGACAAATGATGGAGATTTGGCTTTGAGTAAGAAATTTCACATTCCTTCATTTTAAATGTAGATTGGTAGAAAGTAGGGTAGCAAGTTTTGGGACTCCATTCCCATGGTATTTCCTCTGGGAGCCTGTAACATAACTGCTCTCATGGGCTTCGCCAGAACTTGGAAATGGTGACTAGCCTTTTCTTGCCCTTTTGACTAGACAATGATGCTTCTCCTGCCTTGGGGGAGCTTAGAAGCACTTTCACAGAAATTTCCAGGGCCACAGACCGAGAACTACTCATCTTTCTCCCATCTTGGTCACCCACGTCACTAGACTGTCCCCATTCCTCTGACCTTCCCTCCCGTGACAACTTACTGTGGAGTGTTTTCTTACTCTTTGTCAGAATGACACCCCCTGATTGTACTCATGGAACATTCATTTGATGACATCAATTTCCCGTCCCATTTGCCCTCCCACCTGGAAGGCGTTTTTATCCCGTTAATGCCTCTTTCTAAATATCAAAAATAGGAAAAAAATTTACAAAGACCCATAAATCCCTTCTAGAGCTAGTTTTTCTTATTCCCAGACTCTGGCTAGGCATCTGCTCAGGAGAGGGAACAAAATGAAGATGTGCATTAGTTTACTGTGATTTACAAAGTCGCGACCCATCCCATTATAACTTGCAATCTTAAGTTTTCATCCGCATATTACATTCCAGATGGCTCTTTGTATTAAGGGTCTGTTTGAAGGCAGTCTTTTGCCAGCTGCATTCAAGGCTACAGCTTGAATGCTGTAGCTCTGTGGCTGGATGGTGAGCCTGTTTACCGGTTTCTGCTTTGGCCCAGCCATGCACCAGTTAGCTTCATTGGCAGTCACCCGAGCCTGGAGAGTTGACTTTCCATACTGACCTTGTTAAAAATCTGTTGTCATTAAGGAGATCAAATATTCACACGTGAAATATGTAAATGACTTTTGAACCCTGGTTAGCATTGGGCCTGTGGGGAACAGAGGCCAAGAGCAGCCGCAGAACTGGTAACTCAAAGATACTTTCTCGAGGAACCATGGAAACAGGCAGTTGGCAGATCAAGACAGACTTGTTTAATGGACACTGGCGTGGATAATTTTAGTCCATCTAAATTCTATTTCCCATAGAATCCACAAGAAGCCACATTCTAAACTGGACAAATAGAAGAGAAGGATCATCCTTTCATGCCATGCTCACTGATCCTCCTTGAAGGGAGCACGGTGCAGGACTTTCTATGCCCCTAGCTGGGTGTTCCTATGGAGGTTCTGAAGCACATGGTCCCAGGCATCTGCAAAGCGTTTGTTTCTTTGCTTCCACCTGATTCCAGCGCTAAGCTCTACATCCACAGTCTTTCTTCTCCCTGGCAGGTACCCTCCACACCATCACGATGTTCTCTCTCTCATCCCTCATCATCTCCGTGATGATTGCCTTTTCTGCGATTTTTCTGGGGAAGCTCCAGGTTGGCCGTGAGTATGAAGTAAGTCACCAGTTTGCCCTTCACACCACTGACTCGCCTGAAGACATAGCTCTGAGATATCCTGGTCAAAGCACCCAGAACACAACAGGACAAGAGGGGTGGGAATTGTGCAAATCCTAATTGGCTTTATAATAAAAACCCCAAACCAGAAATGAGGGGAAAAGCTGAAATATCAGAGAGACAGAAGAACAAACCACAGTCACTTCTCACCTAGCCAGCCACTCAGGCTTAAAGGAGAAAATCCTGTCTCCATAAATCTGCAGACTGAATGCCCGAGTCCTCAGCAGAAAGGGCAGGGCTTTATTTTGTTTTTTTAAAGATTTATTTATTTATTAAGGACACAGTGTTCTGTCTGCATGTTCTGGTGCAGGCCAAGAAAGGGCATCAGATCTCACTATAAATGGTTGTGAGCCACCGTGTGGTTGCTGGGAACTGAACTCAGGACCTCTGGAAGAGCAGCCAGTGCTTTTAACCTCTGAGCCATCTTTCTAGGCTCCCTCCTCCCGCTTTATATTCCTTTCTCTGCCCAGACATTTCACTTCTTGGTCCAAACTTCCTAGTTCTGGGATTAAATGCATGTGTGTTTCCAAGTGACCGGAGCAGAGGCATGAGTTCTCAAGTGCTGGGGTTAAAGGTGTGTGCCACCACCACCTGGCACTGTTTGGCCTTGAATTCATAGAGACAGACCAATATCTACCTCTACTTCCTGAGTGCTAAGATTGCCATTACTCCCTGACTTTATTTATTTATTTATTTATTTATTTATTTATTTATTTATTTATTTATTATCTATCTATCTATCTACCTATCTATCTATTTATTTACACAATATGTCACCACAGGTGGTCCTTTCACTTAGACCAAGGTTTCTGGATTCACATGCACTAGCTCAAGGTGGCCACCCAAAGACACTGGCTCTCCCCCAACACCTCTTCCAAATAACAGGCAGCTGCTGGCCTGTCTGTCCCACTCCTGAGTCTTGTCCAGCCACTGTGGGCCCACTGCAAGGGCTCAGGGAGAGTAAAAGAAGGACAGAGAGGGACAGGGAATAAAGGCGAATGGAAACCAGGCTATGGGGCACTGGAGGCTGTCGGTTTAGAGGTGTCCTGAGTGAGTCCTCTGGCACTTTGACCAGGGTACCAAGTCTAATCATTAAGCCCCGGAGACAAGAGTGCATCCGCACCATCTCAGAGCCCGGCCAGCAGTGCTGAGTATCTGCGTCAGCATCTCCCAGAGTGAACATCAATGATGGGACACTGGAATGATTTCCAACAGATGAAATATAATTCTTGCTCTTCATGATTACACACTTATCTTTCCAATTGGCTTTCTGCTTGCAGTAACTGGCTGTTTATAACCGTGAAAAGTTTCCTTTCTGAACAATGTATATAAAGAGAAGGAAGCGGGTTTGAAGGATAGCACCCCACAGAGGGAGCCTTCTGGAAGCATTTCTTCTTGCTCTCTGTTTGTATCTGGGATTTGATCGAGGCACAAACCTTTGTGGCCAGGAGTACCAGGCTAGAGTAGGGCTATAATGAATTTTCCTCAAACACACACACACACTTGTACCACCCTAGAAAAGGAGAGTGGGGGGAGGACCTAGGTCAAGTTGATTGAGGATCCTGAGACAGAGTAGTCAGAGCAGAAACCCCACCCCAACTATGATTATTTCTCCTTAAGATTTTGGAAACAATATTTCAGAACAAATTCTTGGCATTCCAATTAATTCCCTGTTTCCTCTGGGCTTTTGCCTTGCCTGCTGGTCGGAGGGTCTAGAAGAAAAGAGTTATTTGGGAGGTGGTGGCATACACCTTTAATCTCAGCACAAGGGAGGCAGAGGCCAGCCTGGTCTACAGTGTGAGGTCTAGGGCAGCCAGGGCTACACGGAGAAAACCCCGTCTTGAATAACCAAAAGGAAAGAAAAAAAGAAAAAGTTGAGGGGGGGGCAGAGGCCCAAGTGTAGCTGGAGGCCAGAGGGGCCAAGGGACAGCCCCCATGCTGTGATGTGCCACCTGTCTCTCATCTGCAGCCTGAGGAAGAAGCCGAGACTGTTTTTGATGTAGAGCCAAGCAGTACGACCTCCACACCCACATCCCTTGTGAGTTTCTGCCTCCACCCTGGGGACAAGTCAGGAGGGTGAGGCCTGGCAAGGGTGGTCCACTGCAAGGATGGTGGGGGCGGGGCACCAGCGTTTAGTGCCTACCCTGGGTACTAGGGAGGAGCTGGGACCCCGGGGCTCCCTCTTCTGACATAGCAGGACTTGGCCCAGGTCCAATTGCTTCCGTGGCCCTGGCTCAAGAGCGGGCTGAGAAGATCCAGCTCTAACTCGGCAATCAATAGAAGTCACCCAGGGAGGAAAGAGCCAGAGATGTCGTACTCGATCAGAGAGGCCCAGCTCTCAGATGTCTCAATCGTATAGTCGCAGGGGCATGCTGAGGCTCGGCCTCAGGACCCAAGGCTGCCTCCAGGGCACAGGCGTTGGCCAGAGCGGTGCAAACAGAGCTGCAGGGAGCTATTGATGGACTCAGTGAATGGTAAGGCCAGGGCGTCACCCGATGAGCCCGCCAGCCTGCCAAGAGCCGAGGCTGGACTCAGAGTCTGTGACCAGTGGACTAGACAGAGGCACCCATGCACTTTGGCTTGCCTGGGTGGCAGGAGCCCCCGCCCTCATCCTTACCACATGTTTTTACACAATCATCTATGCATCTACGGAGCTGGGCGCAGGGTCCCTCATACCTCAGTGTTAGGCGCTGCCAGCAAGCACTGAAGAAGGGTGCTAACAGGCCTGGGGGAAGTTTCCCCGACAATGGGCGGAGAGGTTGCCAGGTGAAGTATGGTAGAGCACTGGAGGGAGAGGAAGAGCCTGGGAAAAAGCCAGAAGAGGCAATCGGGAGCCTGAGGGGCAAACAGAAGATGATGCTCAACATGAATATACAGAGCGTGCCACCTGTGGGCAAGGCCCACAGAGCCCAGAAATTTTTTTCAGTGGTAGCAAAGTTGAGTCAAAGTCCATCGACAGGGGCAGACCCACCTGGCCATGTGCACAGACACAAGATGTGTCAGAACCCTGGTTGGCCTCATTTGAAAGGGGGAAAAAAAACCCTACAGCCAATGACGGATTGTCTCTGAGAAGGGGCAATGAAGAAGCCAAAAACCAGCCAGGGACGACTTTCTCTGGCCATCAGGAGTGCTCTGTTAGCAGGGGAAATATAAAGAGCTCAAAGCCTTACTGTATTCTCTCTGGATTAATAAACTCCCATGGTCAGTCATTTTAATCCCCCAAGCTTTATTACTGCTTTGCTGTGTGCGAGACTGAACTCACATACTCAGCTACACTCTTACCCAATAAGATCCACTAATGTAGACCCCAGTGTACTGAGCAAGGACATGTCTGAAAAGAGTCTGAACTAGTTTCATATGACTATAAAATCTATACTTAAAAGGAATGAAGAGAACTTATTATTTATGCATGTATTTATTTTTTGAGACAGGGTTTCCATGTGGGCAGCCTGGCCACGACCTTCAGATTCAAGTGATTCCCCCTCTTCAGCTTCCAGAGTACCAGGGGCTGCACAGGCGCATGCTACTGTGCCTGGCTTAAGATCTTAAAACTCCTTTACACTTACAGCAGTGTTACATGAACATACCAGGCAACTGTGGGAAGGAAAACCACAGATCAATAAGGAAATAAAAAGTTCATATTCCCACCACCCAGGGATGGTCACTGAGACACTGGTGTACATTTTTCTAGATATCTATGGCTACATGCATCTCTTCCACGTATCTTACGCTTGTATGTACATGCGGAATCTTATAGTACATATGGGTTTTTACTAAAATGAAATTCTACTGTACATAAATTTTATAACCGGTGTGACTGTCAGAATGTTGCCACATAGATGAATTTTGATCTCTCGTTCTACCCATATTCAAGTAGCTCTTATTACCCATCTTTTATAACTGGCTTGAACCCAGAACCGGTTAAGTTATCTATGCTAGACTGGGATTTGAGAAGACCAAGCCATTCATGCAGAATGCCCCCACTTTTAGATTCCCCTGGCTCGTCTTCCTAATATGAAGGTTTTCCCTCCCTTTCCCATTCCCTGAAAGCAGGAGGCTTAAGACTCTCAAGTCCAATGCAGGGGCTAGAATGTATTCCTGGAAGTATAGTGCTTCACACATCCCATAGATGAGGCATTAGGAAGCCTGCCATAAACTAACCGTGGCAACCCTAGGAACTCACTGAATAAGGAGCAAGGCAGAGGAAGGACAAGGAGGGGAGAGGTGACTGGGTGGAACATGACAACAGAGGATGTACTTTAGACTTTGCTCCCGATATGACCTTGCCTCATCTTCCCCTCTCTGTCCCGAGCAGCTGTACGTGGCCACCGTGCTACAGGAGCCGGAGTTGAACCTGACCCCTGCCTCTTCCCCAGCCCGGCACACCTATGGCACCATGAACAGCCAGCCAGAAGAGGGAGAAGAGGAGAGCAGTCTGAGGGGCTTTGCAAGGGAGCTGGACTCAGCTCAGTTCCAGGAAGGGCTGGAACTGGAGGGCCAGAGCCACTGATAAGGACTCCAGTCAGGGGGCCAGGGGTAGCCTAATGGAGGGAGATGGAAAGGAGCTTCCCTTCCACAGACTTTGAGAGGCTCCTAACAGAGACATCTGCCACCCCGTGGCCATGTGAAGAGCCTTGTGGGTAATCCTGAGGACCCCCCCCCCGGGGGGGGATGGGGTGGAGGAGGCATACACCGTGTTTCTGGGAGTGGTGGCTGAGTCCAGGCCACGAGAGACTGAATGTTGTGTATCTTGCTGGGGTCTAGCTGGTTCAAGCATGCATAGGGGAAGAGCAGTAGGGAGAAGCCCACTGAAGGCTTGAAGGCGCCTTATTGCCCCCACTCCAACTGCCCATCAAGGATTGTCACTCCAGACCCTGGTCCTACACTGCAGTCTGAGAGGTCAAAGGTATGTGTAATCTGTACTGGGCCTTGTGGATGATGCCCAGGTGGCTGTCTCATCATAGGTTTCCCTGCAAAGCACCAAGAAACTCTGTATTTCACCCCCTGATCGAGGGGCATCTGGCCAACCCTGGGAAGTGACTGAGACCTTCCCTGTTTCTCTGCCCTGCTATCTACTTAGAAGGGTAGTTCCTGGGACAGTGACTCAAGCTCAAGCTCATTAAAGGAGACCTACATGCATGTGGTGAAGGAAACCATGGCTAATCCTTGCTGGTTAATTTGTGTGTGTGTGTGTGTGTGTGTGTGTGTGTGTGTGTGTGTGTGTGTGTTAGTAGAGTGGGGCATAGAGTTCAGGAACCAAGGTCTTCTTTCCAAAACTGGGCCATGAAAATCAGAAACACTCTCCAAGCCCCAAGGATAAATGGAAAGATCCTCAAAGCCTAGAGGCAGCCATCATGAACATCCTGTGCCCCATGTATTTGAATGCTGTGCTCCGGAGTGACCAAGATTGATGACAGGTCAGTCTGTACACTGAAGTCACCTTGCTCCTCTCTCAAGCTGCCCTGCCCGGCCTCCAGTGTGGTACTGGCTAATAAGTTACAGATGCTTCACACAGTACTGCCAGGGTAAGGTCAAGGAGGAGTGATGGATGGGTGCATGTCCCATGGAGAAGACCCTCCAGATGGGCAAGCCTGTGCAGGGACCCAGCACCCCTGCCACTTTCTGAGGTATTGAAACTTCTGCCTCTTAGGACAGGGCATTGTCAGGACTACCATGAAGCCTGAACCAAGGGGTCAGTAGGCCATGGGGCCTCTGAAGCTCCTCTCCGGTTATCTCGGTCTTCTTTGCTGCCCATTCACCACAGGTGGATCCAGTTCCATTCCACCTCAGTGACTCCACCCAGGTACATGGCTGCCCCAGTCCCTTATCCCTGCCTCTGCTCCACCTCTCTCTCTCTCTCTCTCTCTCTCTCTCTCTCTCTCTCTCTCTCTCTCTCTCTCTCTCTCTCTCTCTCTCTCTCTCTCTCTCACACACACACACACACACACACACACACACACACCCTAACCCCACAGTTCCAAGCTCCACTCCAGACAGAAATTGTTGCTCAAAGGGCAAGGAATGTCATACTCCAGGACCCGGCCCCAAACGTTACTATGGTGATCTTTGCTGACAGCTTGAGACAGCTGAGAGAAGCCACCTCCATTCCTAGTCCGAGCTTAGAATAAGAGGGGAGTTACATACAGTCAGTCCCTTAAGTGCTCTGTTCCCCAAGGTCATTTCATTAACCAGGGAAAGAGCCTTTTTCATAGCAGAGTGGTCAAGTCCAACACCTAGCTCTGCCCAAAGTGGGGAGTGTGGATTTGGTATGTAGTGACTTGGAGTGTAACCAGAACTGAGACCAGGACTTTTTCTCTGGGAACTGCTTGCTGGCACTTACCCCAGATCCCTGCAGCTCTGTTTGTTGCTGGTGGTCCTTCCTCCTACCCCACCCACTGCAACCCATGGATGCTTCAGGTTTAAGGGGTCCTATAGACAACAGGGAAGAGTGGCTGGAGGGCTCTGTCCCTTGAATTTGGGTCAAACGCTACCTGGTTCTGATAAAGTGTTAGGCAAGTGGTAGATTCCACTCTGCTTGTCCAGGAGCTGTCCACCTAACTGGGCCTTGACTTTTCAAGGTCACCAGAGCCCAGGCTCCTTAATCTTACACATGCAGACTACTCCCAGACCCTCCTCAGTGTATGCTGGCCCATTGTTGTCATCCTACCCTAGCCCACACTTTGTCCATCCACTCTGATCCCTTCTGGAGAGAGATGCCTCCCAGGAGACCCAGATGACACAGAGCCTCTCAGAGGTAACCCTTACTGGGCCTGGAGTAGCCTCACCCCTGCCTGCATGTCTTTAAGCTGCTTCTGGAAGCAAAGTGCCTGTCAGCAGCATTGCATCCTCTGGGGGCCCTGGAGGGGTGTGGACTAACCATGGTCATTACAACTTAAGGAATGTTCCAGAATGCTGAATATTCTTGTTATTAAGACTGTGCCTTGAATAAACAAGTCCTCCTAATCTCTTCTGGCCTGTGCCTCTGCCTCTTGGCCAATAGGGCCTTCTCTACCTGGAAGGAATCAGAGATGTTGAGGGGTTACCCTAATTCACCAGGCTGGGGCACATACCTCAGGTGGACACCCCAGGCAGAACCCCAGACAGGGCTCCAGCCTGTACCTGGGGCTACAGAAAAGCAGTAGGCCACAGAGACAGTGAGTGGCGGACAGTCAGGTAGGCCTGAGTGGGACAAGAAGGGGCCCAAGAACTTGTGGCAAGGAGAAAATAGTTCCCTGAGAGATGACATGCTTCTGGGCTAGGAGACCTGAGTTCTGGTTTTCTTTGTCCATGTGACTGAGTCCAGAGTAAGAGGAGATGACCTGAGTCCCACACACTGTATACAGCAGACTCGACAATGGTAGAGGATAGCCTAGGTTGGGAAGAGAAAGCCTCCATCACAGCAGCCCCCAGTGAGAACAGACAATAACCCTTGGGTTAGCTGTTCACCATCACCTCCCTCACAGAGCCATCTCCTCAAGTTCTTGATCAGACCATGGGCATGGGTCTAAGCCCACTGCAGCATGAGTGAGGAAGTGAGACCAGGCCCCTTCTCCTGTCCTCTCTCCCCTTAGAACAGGCGTTTCCATGGTTTACAAGGTTGCTTCAGGAGAGAGGGGTGTTGAGAAGGGCAGAAGGGGCAGGGTCTGCTGACTGCTTAGCAGACTTCAGCTGCAAGAGAGGAATCTACAACCCATGAACTCCTGTTGTACCAGAAGCCATCTCTCAGGGGTCTCTTCTTAGGGACTACAGCCCCCAGCTTTCAAACATTGGGCCATTTCTTGATTCTACCACACTTTCAGGGGCTATTACTCAGATGGACACAAAGAGGCCAGAAAAGGCTGGAGAAGGATGCTCTATAGCTCAAGGCAGGGGAATGATCAGAAGGGTGGAGCAGTGGATCCCTTTACTTGGCAGGAAAGAAGGATTAGGGGCCTAGAAGGTAGGTATACCTAACTGAGGGTGAGATTAGGAACAAGGCAAGAATGAGGTTTGGTGCCAGAAAGGCCTAGAATGCCAGCCGCTGTATCCATAGGGCATTGTAGTACTCAACCAAGTCCCACACTGGTACCACCAGCTTGAGAGAAGCAGGAAGGCCTGAGGCTCCTTAAAACTGCCTGGAGTCCTTCAAACACAGAACAGGTAGAGGAAGCTCTTGGCTGCTGTCTCTCTGAAGGCAGCTGAGGTCTGTCCTGAGGAACCTTGTTGGCCCAGCTTCAGGCTTCTAGGTCGTGCTTTGGGAGGCCCGGTACACGAGGGGTTCCAAGAAGACAAAATCCCAGCTCTGCCCAGCAGAGAATGACTCTGAACATCTGCCAGCCCCTCCGTCTTGACAACTTGCAGTCCAGTGCCACCCAGGCCTCCATTCCAGCGCCAAGTGGGAAGTCTACCAGATGGACCAAAGTTTCCAGGGTGGTACCTGGTCACCCCTGTTACAGAAGTGCTCATCTAGGTATAGCAGGCCCTCCTCAGGCACCATACACTCCTGCAGGCATCAATCCAGGCTAGAATGAGTGATGGGTACGAATCCTGCCATGCGGATCTTACTCTACAATATGACTGTTATTTGGTCCTGAGAGCCACATACTGGGCCTCAGAGTCCTTTCTACTTTGTCAACTTCAGCAACTGTTTAAGGAATCGCCTCTTCTCTAAACATAGCCCAGAGTGGTTTTCATGACAGCCTGCCCATTCCTAGGCAATAAAAGGTTCCAAGTGCAATAAACAAACCCGTTACATAATGGGATGTCAGGCAGGGATAAGAGCTTTGAAGAAAGAACAGAACAAGATGAGGGAAGGGAAGGACTGGAGACAGGAGGGCATTTCTGTCCTGGTTCAGGGTGAGCTCCTGGGGGTGGGTGTGGGAAGAATGGAGGGTCTATAAGAATAAGTACAGGACCCAGAGAATACCAGGAGGCTGACAGGCCGAGGCAGAGAGAGCAAGGAGAGAGCAACAGGGGCTGGTGGGACTGTTAGAACTCCAGACTTCCCTCTGGTGATGTGGGGAGCTACCAGGGGATTCCTAGCAGAAGGGGGACGTGATTGTCTTACGTGATTTCCTTTTTCGATTATAAGATATACATATTGTTTAATTGAGTGTGGCTCAGGTAGGTTTCATAAACTCTCCAGTCTTCTGAGCTCCAGGATTACATGCCACCATACCCTGCTGTCTTAATCATTTTTAAGGATACAGTTAAGCACTGTTGAATATTTGTTACAATGTATAGCCACCACTCCCAGCCGCCTTTGCCACTTTTCACCTCACAAGCGACAGACCAGTCCTTCTTCCTTCCTCCTCAGCCACAGTAACCAAGGACACCCTCATATACTGAGGTGAACGCTGTGGCCAGGGGGGTACAGAAATTCCAATGGGGACTCTGTGAGAGGGGATACAGTAATTTAATTAGGATGGGACAGAGAAGGCAACAGTGGTGTAATATGCCATCACAAGGGCTGAAGAAGACTGTGTGAAGGGAGGCAGATCAGAGAGAAATCCAGAAGCCAGGATAACTCTAAGATCTTAGCCAGGAAGACTTAGTGATAGTAGTACAATATTAATACAGGAGGCAGAGAAGCCTGGGAAGGGGATGCCTGGAGCATGTTGCAATCTACATTAGAGAGATCACTGGCTGGATAAGGAAGTTAGGCTGGGGAACCTTTAAACCTCAGGGTCAGTTAGGATGGTGTTTAAGCAAGGTACTGACCAAGACTGCAAAGGGAGAAAGCACGGGTGAGGAGGAAGCCTGGAGATTGAAAGGGGGAGAAATAATCTGCAAGGCAATGGAAGGACCAGAATGAGGACCTGAAGAACTGGAAGGTGCTCAGTGAGGAAGGAGGGGGGAACCTCGGGACTTAACATCATGACAGACAACACGAAACATCAGCCAAGTAGAGGGTGCTACTCATACTGCCAGCAAACCACATGGTTTCTCCCATGAGAGGGGAAGGAACTGGTGTAGAAGGAAAGACTTAACCAAAATGCAAAGCATGGACCAGTTGCAGAAAGATGATTCCAAGATACTAGGGGCGCTGGAATCTGGATAGAGATGAAGTGATGCTGTGGTACCCATGAACTCAAATGTGAAAAGAGTATCTACAAACACTTCAGGAAGATCAGCAAAAACATGGAGCCTTGCTTAGAAAAACTCTAGCAAAGAGGAAGCAGGGATGGGCCAACTTTGAGGTGATGTTAGATGGTGGTTCATGTAGACTCAGTACTCCCTGGATTTTTGGAGCTGGTAACATTTTCTCCATAAGGAGTTTAATCATTAAGGAGTGATCAAGTGCTGCTGAGCAGAACAGCCAGCGAAAGGCTAAGACATGGACCCTGAGCTGGGCAAGATGGAAGTCTATCTGGCTGTGGTAGGTTCTCATTCTCTAATAGAGTGGGAATATGGGAATGTGGGAATGAACACAGTAGTCAGAAGAATTTTGCTGACCAAGGGACTAAAAGTAACCATGGCTGGAGAGGGAAGGGCAGTCCTTTCACACACACACACACACACTCACACACACACACACACACACACACACACACACACACACACACACATGCAAGGGTAGTGTATTTGAGGTCAAGCACCTATGTATGGTGGCTCTAGACACAAGTCAGAGAAGTGTTTTTCATTGGCTTAGTGGCCACACCTGAATCTACTGGTATTTTTGCTATCTGTGCCCCATGGCCCCACAGTCAACACCTCGCCACTTGGACCAAGTCCTGGCAGGGTTTCTGGTCCTGCCAGCAGCAGCTGTAGGTTATGACTAAGTCTCTAATGTTCTATTTGCCAACAAAGGCTCAAGAGTCAAGTGTTGGGGTGAAAACCTGCTAGATTGGAGAAGCCAAGTAGCAACAAGATGACCTCCTTTTTTGGCCAGAGGCCCAGCAGAAGAAGTGTCCCTCCACTCATCACAAGCCAAAGATGATGAATCTCTATGTCTCTCCCTACTCCTTCCTGGCGTCTCTCTAGCCATATTCCTGGTTCCTTTGTCTTCTCTATGGCTATTTCCTGTCAACTGATCCAAGGTTAATCTTATTAACACAGTCTCAGAGTTTCGCAGTGTGATCAAATGTCCCACAACAGAGAAGGCTGTTTGACTTTAGCTAAGCCAGATCATCCCAGTCACCAGAGTAGGCATCAAACATTTGGGAACATTAGGCCATCAAAGACAATCGAGTCATCACTGTCATTAGATCACATGGGGAAGGGCAGGTGGGGGGGGGGACGACAAGATCCTGTCTCATTGTGGTCCGCTGGGCTGGAGAAATGCTTTCTATACAACAGTGGAAACGGATCAATGTAGGGGGCTACTGCCCCCAAGCCCTGCCAGTAGATATATATGTAGATATATATGATGGTACATCTTCATATCTGGTAGACCAGGAAGGGTGAGGCTAGGACCAGGGATCAGGCACCCACTTTCAAAGCTCCCTTAGTGCCCACTTTGGTCAACAAGATCCCATAGTCTTCAAAATAGTTTCCACAAACTCAGATTTAAACCACAGCACTGGCCATCCCCAAGCACAAATACAAGAAATGATTGATGTGGGAATGTCTTTCTGTATGCCGTGAATAGCAATCTTTAAATAAAGGAGCTGTTTTGGCCCATGACAGGCACCATAGAAAAAGTAGGAGGAGAAATTGCAACATAGGTAGGAGGAGCAGGGCGGAGTCAGAGGCAGACCAAGCCCGAAGCCACGGGCCATGTGACAAGAAAGATTAATGAGAATGGGTTGAGTTAAGATGTAAGAGCTAGCTAGCAATGTGCCTGAGCCATAAGCCAAACAGCATGAACTTAATATAAGTGTCTGAGTCATTTCTGGGGGCCTGAGCAACAGCAAGCGGCTAAGGGGTCTGGGGCTGTAGGTCTGTAGGTCCAGGCCTCACACCCGGGACCAAGAAACCACATTGTAACAAACGATTATATCACTTTCAAACCAGGGCTGTTTTCACTCTTGTGTTCAGCACATGACCTTCAAGGTCAATTTGAACTCTGCTTTAAAGTAGTGAATGAGCATGAGAAACTTGTGGACATTGGAGATGGGTGTGGCATGTGCTCCTGTCCCACTTGTTCAAGGGAAGCTGGTCCAAATGTGTGCCCATTTGGCGACCTCACAGCCAGTCTGAACCAAGGCCCATATTGTCACCACCATTGCCTCTGTCCTTCCCTTCAAGACCTCTTCCTTTTTCCTCCCACTCAGGCCTTGGCCCTGCTGATTCCATCCCCCCATCCTGCTCTGAGCCTGGTACTCTGTAGCTTCATCTGGCACAGGTCAAGGCCCACAAAAAGTTCAGCCATGGAGAGCCAGCACATGTTTATTATTGTGAGCTGATAGAACCGTAACACAAAGCAAGAAGGTGTGGGTGGCTAGGACAGGAACAAGGGCCTTTCCCACTGTATTCTCTCCCATCTGCCCAGGCACAGGCCCACCTCAAGGGTTAAACACAGAGTTAGGAGCCCGCAACTGGAGGGTAGAGAGTAAGCAGAAAAAGGTGGGGAGACAAGATTCAGCCTTGCTAGGCTCGGGTGGCAGAAAGAGCCCTGGAACTCAGGACCATGTGGGATGCGGTCATTCCTCCTTGCTCTGCTAGCCTTTCCATTATGGCTGGCCAGCTTGGTTCCCCCGCAAAAGAACACTGGGGTACTTCTACCAGAAATGTTGAACCAAGAGCAAAGGAAGTTTTGTATGGGGCATCTGAGCAGCTGAGGCCCTGGGTGCTCATTGCCACTGCAGAACACCTTTTTCCCTGCTCCCCTTGCCTGAGATCTCCAGACACATTAAAGCTGCTCCTTCTCTTCATCTTTGGAAACTAAGCTGCTTAGCAGGAAAGCATCAGAGACTGAGCAGATGCCATAGAAAGTTCTATAAGCGTAGTAACTTTACCCTCACTCCGCTGAAGCTTCTCTGAGAAGAACCACCATGCCACCTCACTACCCAAACTCCTTTTGCCTCATGGGGAGTGCTAACCAAGCATGCAAGGGTGCATATATGGGGATGAGGTGAACCCAAAGACCCTTCTGGAAGGAAAAAAAATCTCTCTGCAGTTGACCAGAAGCTGAGGCAGAGTCCTCTCCTATCACCTCTGTAGAATGGCAAAGGGGATGAGAGCCAAGGTGCAGAGAAGCCCTGGGGCAGGGGCTGAGGCTACTACAGACAGATCAACAGACAGACAGAGATGGGCAAGAGCATGGATGGCTCTTCTCTTACTCCCCACCCCAGCCTTGGCTCATGGCTTGCACCACAGCTCCGTACAGTTGGCTCCAGGCGGCCCTTGTGGCTGGTGTGAAGTCAGGACCCAGGCACTTCTCCAGCATGTAGAGCAGGGACTCACCCACTGTCTGCAGAGGCAAGCAGTATTTAGTCATCTGAAGGCAGGTAGGTATCACTCCATTTATAGGTGAGAAAGCTGAGGCCCTGGGTCAATAAGGGTACACAGGCTTTTCTTCTCTCTTACACAGGGCGCATGCCTCTTAAGCAGGTCCTGAGTGTAACCTTGCACACCACCCTAAGCCCACCTTTCCCTCTAAATGTGAGGATGTACAATGGATAAAGCATTTCAAGTCACTCCTGTCTTTGCAGCCACCTCATGAGAGGGGGCTTATGCATTGCCTGGGAACTTTCCAATCAGACCCAACCAAGTCAGTGCCTGAGGATTGCAGTTTCCACACCTGTAAGGTAGCAGTGAGATTAAAAATCCTATATCATGCAGCCAGGTAGGCCTGAGTTCAGATTCTGACCAACACTCAAGGCCTGGATGACCTGGAGCAGTTCACCCTCCCCCTCTGAGCCTCGGCTGCTTCATGGAGTAAAATGGAGAGTAAAAGCTTCCTGTAAAAGCTCTAATACAGCAGCTGCACAGTATACCTTACTATTTATCAAGTAAAGTTAGTTTATTTATCCCCAAAGGACCGAGTACTGTGATAAAGCCCAGATGGAGAGGCACTCAAAGCCAGTCCTTGTGACTAGTTCTGGCCAGTGGGACCTCAGTGACAGTGTGCGAGCCGAGGTTTTAGAAGCTCTTGCCCACTGGGTTGTGTCGCAGTACTTCCTTGCTGAGACTTGGCTAGCTTGAGGAAGGTTTAAAAGCTCACAGGTCACCTTAAATATCCTAGGCCCCGCGGAGCTGACCCAACACCTAGACAACTCCAGTCAGACTCCAGAGAAAGAATTAAGTCTAGCCACAAAAACCCAGAGATGGCTTTAAGGGAGAACTTTCCGAGGCGGTTTGACACAAAGGTGATGAAGTCAACTGATAACAAGGGCAGCTAAGCCTTCGTGGTTCTTAAAGAAACAGTATTAAAGGGGACTCGGAGGCTTTGAGAGGTCAGGTCGGTGTCAGTCACAGGCAAGCAGGTAACTATAGCAGGCCTTTATTTCCGGTCATCTGAGGAACTGGAGATGTGGAGGAAGGTCAATGGACTTAGGGGTGGGGGGTGGGAGGGATATGGCTCTGGAGCAAGAAAATAACCCACCGAGAAGGAGCTGAGCCTTACTCCCACAGCCCGGTGCTTCCTGCCCAAGCCAGTCAGGTACTCCTGCAGTGAAGACAGGTCCTCCACATTGGTCACTGCAGCATCAATTACCAGCATCACCTGTCAAGGATACAGAGGGCCCAGAACAATCCTACCTGGTTACCACCACAGCCTAGAACCTAAACTTCTCAACCAAAGAGGCTTTTAGAATGCTGTTGTCCAGGATCAGAGGTGGCAGGCAGCCAATGTCTGTATACAGTAGGAGCTCAGGATGTGTTTGTTTGACTACCAGGATCCCATTTATGAAGCCCTTCTCTTTTGAGGATCTGTGACACACCTGTAGGTCAATGATGCCTGCATTGGACAAGGGTAAAGAGGTGTTGTGAAGATCATGAGCCCAGCCTAGTTTTCATAAGTGGGTGGTTGGTTCCAAGTGGCCAAGATCCACCAATATAATCCATAGGAGCCGGAGGATAAGACTGAAAGCAATGTACCAGGCTGGGTCAGCTAGCCTGAGGACAGGGTAGGGATGGAGGCTGGGTCCAGCCCAGAGAGATGGGAACAGTGTGTGTGTTGAAGCTGTTTTCCATATCCCATATCCCACGTCCCTTCTTCTCTACCAAGACAATGTTCTGCATATCTAAAACCTCACGGCTCTGCCTCCCTCACCTTCCTAATGTGGTCCAGGAATTCTGGGGAGGAGAGGCAGTCCTCAGGGCTGGAGAACTGCCGGCCATTGTATTGGAAGAGAGGCAGCAGGCTGGGTTCCAAGGTAAAGAGCCTGTGGGTTGAGAGCATTGGTCATCAGCAGTGAGCAGCAACCCAGCAAAGCTGGCTGCTCAGAAGAAAGCCACAGTACATTCCTAACTGGGCACTGCCAGCTTAGTCAGTGTCCCCTCATCCCCTCTCTAGGCATCCTCCAGAGGACACTGTGTCCCCCAGCCTTTCACCTGACAGATGGTAGATCCTCCCTAAACAACTGAGGGGCTGGGTTTGGGAAAAGCAGGAATCTCAAACCAATATCTAGGGGAAATTTTCCTTTTTGGATCAAAACTTCCCAATGTCCTCAATCTGAGGAGGCCTAGATGCAGGGTGACATAAAGAAGTTAACTGAAGTTGTTTATCCGTCATACTTTTAAGCAGTGGGTTCAGAGGAGAAAACAGCCCAGAGAGGCTAAGCAAGCTGCCTTAAGTTACACAGTAAAGCCACAGTGGGCACCAGAGTATGGGTGTTGAAGGGCATGATTAAGGGTGGGAGAGTTTGGGATAAAATACTGTTAGCGCAACCAAAAAATGTCAGCCCTACTGGGGAGAGTGTGAACTTTAGTGCGGCTCTTTTGTGAACTAAATGTACTCCCTTTTCATCTGGGAGAGGTTTTACAAAAGGCCTAGGGATCTACCACGAGATATATATATATATCGAGAGAGAGAGAGAGAGAGAGAGAGAGAGAGAGAGAGAGAGAGAGAGAGAGAGAGAGAGAGAGAGAGAGAGAGAGAGAGAGAGACCGCAATCCTTTGGTGATGGCAGAGCCTGAGGTGAGACTGAACACCAGCAGTTCTCCTGTGGGGCCGCCTCCTCCTCCTCCTCCTCCTCCTCCTCCTCCTCCTCCTCCTCCTCCTCCTCCTCCTCCTCCTCCTCCTCCTCCTCCTCCTCCTCTTCTTTCTGATGGTGAGACTGGACGCCTGTCGCCCCTCTCCTGGTGCTTCTCTGGTTCTAAGCCTGTGTTTCCCTTTAAAGAGTTCATCTTGCTGGTGACTGGCTTGAGCTCTTCTGGGCCGGGACCAGGCTTAGGGCCAGGGTGGATGGGTGGGAGCCGGCTCCCACCGATCTAGGCGCCTGTACAACCCAGCTAGCTTCAGGTCACTCATCTCCTCCTACCGGCCCGGCCCCTCTGGGGCCCCTGCAGTCACCACCCATTGAGACATCACAGGGTAGAGCAGGGGGCACTGCATCCATCTGCCCGCTCGGTGGGTACGGGTAAGGGATCCCACAGGCCCCCAATCAGTTCAGGTAGGAGCTGCTATCTGGGAAGAGCAGATGGGACAGCACCACCTGTCGCTGCGCACGCCCCTCTCTCCGGAGCACCACTGTAAAAGGGGTTCGTTTCTGCTCCTCTAGTGACAAGCCCAGCAATCTCAAGCCAGACACCCCTCGGCTGCATCCCAGGGCCCGGCAGCGCTCACCTGGAGAACAGGACAGTGCCATGTTCCAGAGGGCTGCGGCTCACCGCCCGCCAGCTCTGCCGAATCAGCTCCGGCTCTGGGCGCTCCATGTTCTCCCTGGAGAGATGCGGGGTGCAGGGATGGGACCCTCAGGGCTTGGACGCAGTCACCGCACGTGCAGCGCCATCTCCGCGGAGACGCGGGGTGGGGGTGGGGGTGGGGGGGTCCAGCTGGAGCTTCCGGGGACCCTGCTCAGGCAGCTGCGTCCTGTGCCCCTAAGCTCCTAGAGAACCGCCCTTTATAGCTACGGTGGTTCCCACCCCCTGTAGCCTAGGGAGGCTTGTGGGCTCCCTCGGCACCGCCTTAGGCAGGGACTACCCCCTTAGGCAGGGACTACCCGAAGCCTGGGAAATGTCCAGGCTTCAGAGACTAACAGAAATTGCTGAGCCTCTGGGCCTGTTTCACTCTTGAAAACTGGTAACGCTACTACTTATCTGGGCTCGCCTAGTGCCACGTGCATGTAATCTCAGCATTGAGGGGCCACAAGAAGAAGATGGAGAGGGTGAGGCCAGCCTGGGCTACATTCCCCCGCCCTCCCCACCCCAGTAGTCAATAATTACTTCCTATTTCTGAGGAAGAGCCTGGAGGCCCAGCGTTCAAGGTGAGTTCCACCTCTTTACCAGAAAACTCTTGGACTTGCTATCTCCTGGGCTCATGATGTCCCCTCACAATCCCTGACTGCTGTCTTTCCTAGAGTTCAGCTAGCTGGAGCTGGGCCCAGGTCACCAAATTGGTCTGTCTGTTCTCTGCTCAAACTCTGGGTCTGACTGGGACATTTGCACAACTCAGGGCCTACAAGGGCTCTAAGTTTAAGGAACAAAGCCCAAGCCACAGCTATCTCAAGCCAAGTGTGGGCTTCAATCTCAAGCCTGTCGGACCAGAATGGACACCCCCCCCACCCCAGACATGTACAGGGTTCAAGTCATGTTCTGCCACCTCACGATCTACTGAAAATCATGACAAAAAACCCAAAACACATGAATAATCCCCCTAAACCCTCCAAAACGAAAACAAATCAGGGGCTTGGGAACTGCTTCAATGGGCACCCTCGCCCTTCTAGTGTGATGTCCTGAGTTCAAATCCCGGCACTCAAATTAAAAACAAACAAAAAACCAGGAGTGGTGGCGTGTGCCGAAATCCCAGCACTGGGTAGGCAGAGGTAGGTGGATCTCTGTGAGTCTGAGAGAGAGACCAAATGACTGTAATACTAGCACTGACAAAGTGGGAAAATGGGTTTTGGGGGCTAGCTAGCCAGTTCAGAGTTCCAGGTTCAATGAAAGACTATCTCAGGTAGTTGGAGTACCTGAGAAAGACACAGAAGTTAATACTATTTTCTAAAAGTTACTCAGGTAAGCCAGCAGCCAGCCACCTGTCAGTTATCAAGCATGAAGGTTCTTTGGCCCCAGCCCAGTTCCACTGGCTCCGGCATGGGGCACACCCCCTTTATCTTTTCCTGTTGACTTCTCTGTTCTCTTCTGCATCCTGGGATGTAAGGGTTTGAGCGGTAAGGTCTCTCGTCTTTTATTGCATGGATACAAATCAGTGTCCTTGGTCTTTAGCTACTGACAGACTGTAGCCCCATAAGCTCTATGTACTCAGTCCCGTGCCTTCTAGAACTTCTTCTGGGACCCCTTCTATCCTGCTCCAACCAAGCTCCTAAGATTAACGTTTGGGAACAACCTATTCCTCTTCTCTCCATCTCCCTGTTTATCTCTGGGTCCCTGGACTGGAGCAGGAGAGCAAGGCTTTAGGATAGCCTGGCAAAAAGCCCATGACCTTATGAGTTCAGGAGACTCCAAGCAAGAACACAAAAGGATAGCGCTCTCTCTGCAGTCTGCGTGGCTCTGCACCCGACATTCACCTAGCTTGTACTTCCCAGAAGTCCTCACTCATGACCCTTGTTGCCTCTTATCTCCATCTGAGGTCTGAAGAGTTCATGGAGTAATGAACTTACAACCTACATGGAGGAACCAGCACCAAAAGCCAGAGGTGGCAGGGACTAAAGATACGTGTGCTCTAATCTCTGCTTCCCTTAGGGAGAGGCCCCGGGATCTGGAGTAGCCTAAGCAGTCGGGAGTGGTGTCCCCACCACAGATGGCCTGAATTCTACTTTGAGGGGCTAGAGTATCTCTCCTCCCTGTGGGATATTCAGGTCACCATCTAAAACAGTTCAAGTGCTTTCTAGCCAGGGCTGTCAATGCGTCATTAACATCCTTAAAGAGCCAGTAGACTGGGCATGTGCCCAGACACTGCTCATTAGCTGTATCCCCCCAACAGACCCTGTTTATGATACTCACCTTACAGTTAAGGAAATGGGAGGCAAGGAAGTTAGCCCGCCCAGTCACAGTTAACAAAATGGAGGGAACAGAGTTTGACCTCCAGTTCACTCTCTCCACTGCCTCTCTCTAATTAATAGATTACAACCAAGAGCCATGTCCATAATGCAGACTGAGACAAGGTTACTCAGTCTGAGTCAGAATGTGCTGGGGCTAGCTCATACAGCCTTAGAGATGACTACGCACCTCTTACCAATTTCTCATTTACTGACATCCAGTCAGTTCCTTGAAATGGACATAGAGAAGTGTTTGCAACACAGAAAATGGCAAGTGCTATGAAACAGAGCTTAATTTTGCCCCCAAAAGAAACCTGTTATAAAATGTTTACCTCTGCTGGTCTGGGTACCCCTGGGGGAACCCAGAAAGCCTAGGCCCTAGCTGTGCATTATGCAGAACGTACAAAATATCAGACCGAATTACAACACTCCCCAGCTGTGCCTAGCTTCATGTCAGCATCCAGGGTTACAAGGTGCTTCCAGTTCAGAACGGGGCTGGGGTTGAGGAGCTCTGAAGACCCCTTTTTGCACTAAGACTTGCCTCATGATTTTCTAATTGTGAATCATTAGGTAAGTGATAAAATTCTCATGGGTACAATGGAGACAAGAACAGTAGCTTCTCTTGGGCCTTCGGGAGGACTTAATGTCACATGTCATATGTATTAAAATGAGGTTAACTGGTTGACAGAGTGGCACATGCCTTTAATCCCAGTATTTGGGAGGCTGAAGCAGACCAATCTGTAAAATCAAGGTCAGCCTGGTTTACAGACAGAGTAAGTTCCAGGACAAGGGCTACACAGAGAAACAAAACCCCAAATCAGATGTTTACTAAGCTATTGTCACTCACAGACAATTTGGTCACTTTCTGATTTGCCTGTCCCTGGCTTCTTCCAGATGCCACTTCCAGAGTGATAGGAATGACCTATCTTCCTCTCCAGCCTGCCTCCTGCCTTATGGTCCTTAGGGGGGCTACAAAGTAGTCCAGAAGACTCCAATTTCATAAAGACACTAACCCCTGGGACCCTGAGCTTCAATCCAATGCTGTAAGCTGTCACCTTCTGTATATTCTATGGAGAGTGGAGGAAGCCTTGGATGAATCAAGATAAGGAGCAGATAAGTCCAGAGTAAATGCCTCAGACTCATGGGGATTGGCAAAGCCTTCCTCTAGTGCCTGTGGGAATGTTGAGTGTACAGAAGGCATGGACTCCAGCTTCTTCCTTCAGATTTCTCTTCCAGCAGGCAGAGACCTCTGCCTGAGACCAGCTAACTCCTCCCCATGCTGTGTACAATAAGTACACTGAGGTTCTAGGCATGCCCAGCAGGACAGGTTGGATCCTTTTTTAGCTGGCACTCTCAACAGGAAACCATGTCAGGATGGGGCCCTCTGCTGATTGGAATAGGAATTTGCTATCACACAGGCCACATAGGTATCTCAAAACACTCTCTCTCTCTCTCTCTCTCTCTCTCTCTCTCTCTCTCTCTCTCTCTCTCTCTCTGTGTGTGTGTGTGTGGGGGGGTTGTTTCTTTCTATAGTGTCTGGAAATGCTAAACAAGAAAAAGGTTCAACTTCTTACTGGTTTTAGCTTAAGGAATGGAAACACCAGCCACTGTCTTTCAAATAAGCAAGTACTCAGGAAGGCTTACATTCCCCTGGCATTAAGCCAGAACCTCTGTTGGAATGAGAATGGCCCCAGCCATGAGATACCATATTGGTTCTTGCCAATCTAAACATTTTTCTCAAGAGCAAGTCAGATCCAATTAAGCACAAGAACAATGTAGTATTAAAACAAGAGCTATTTATTACAAAAGTAATGGTCTCTTATTATCTCTGGAAATGTGAAAAAAAAGGAAAGGAAGAAGGGAGGGATGGAGGGAAGGAGGGAGGGATGGAGGGAGGGAGGGAGGGAGGGAGGGAGGAAGGAAGGAAGGAAGGAAGGAAGGAAGGAAGGAAGGAAGGAAGGAAGGAAGGAAGGAAGGAAGGAGAAGAAAGTGTGGTAGGTCAAGACATTGGCTGACTCCTTGCCAGCAGTCTGCATCTCTATCTGTTCCTGAGGACTACAGCCCACATGCAAAGCAGCACCCTAGAGCCTACTGGTCCCCCATCTTCAAAATAGAACCCAAGCATTTAGTGATGTTACCGAATGGCCTTTTTCCCATACAAGTATCTGCCAGTTTGGGTAATGGAAGAGGAAGTAAGTGGGAGCACCCTTCTTCCCATACTTGGAAACAAGAGACCCCTCTGTCCTTAGCAGGGGCATGTGGGAGACCACTGAACTCTCCCCTATCTACTCAGGCTCTCAAAGGCTACCCCTTAGTAACTTCATGGTTCCTTCCCTCTAACAAGTGCCTCCAGAAATAAGGCACAAGAAAAATCAGCCACCTGTTAGATGCCCTATGGGTCACCTTGTTAAGAACCAAGCATAGATTCCTACATCCCCCCTCAGGAGAATCTACTCAGATAGAACCCCACTGGGCTCAGAAGAAACCAGCCCTGCCTGGGCCTGCAGGCAAAAGTCAGGGAGGGCAATGGGAGCAGAAATCCTCAGTCCTTGCCAGAAATGCAATTAAGCAGGCAGCTCAGACTCCACACACAAGCTGCTCTTCTTGTTTTGGAGGGGTGTGTGTCAAAAGGGTTTCAGCCAGAAGAGAGCATGGTCAGTGGGCCTCAGACCTAATTAGCTACCTCTCCCTGCTCTTGACAGAGCAGCATTTCCTCTGTTACCATTAGTGATGCTCCAGCTGAATGTCCAAGTGGGGCCCAGAAGCTTCCAGCTCCACAACTCTGTAGGCAGCACAGCCTGTCTTTGAGACCAATTTCCAGTCTCTGTGGCAACCACATCCTGAAGATTCTTTAAAGAGCTCTGACCCTTTCAGAGCTGAGGGAGTTATAGTAGAGGGAAGATGGAGTATGGCAAATTTGTCATTAAACCTTGAAATATCAAACTATTCTGAGATTAAATAATTACTTTGTTCTGGACTGAAAGGAAGAAGGCAGAATAGCTGGTTTTGAGTTGCTTTAGTTCTGACCAAATCTTCTTCCTCCCTTTGGACAAGCAAATAGAAGAATATCTCCACGCCTAAAGTGGTGGACAGTAAAAGCTGTCGTGTGTTTTCAGGTGCTCTGGGCAGTGTCAGGAAGGAAGAGAAGGTATTATCAGGAAGGGCTGGAGTGTGAAAACAGGCTGAGTGGCCCTTATGCCCAGCCCCACAGATCTCTGCTCTGACTCAGCTACTGGCTCTATCAGCCAGCAGGGCTTGGTCCTCAAAACCGAGAAAAAGGTATGGTCAGTGAGAAATAAGACTCTGGGCACATAGCAGTCAAGATGTGGGTTCTGCCCACCCAGTTGAGAGAACACCCCAAACCCAAGGAAGGCCAGCCATAGACTGGCAACTTCTCTGCTAGCGTGTGCCCTGGAACCCAGTGCTCTGTACACACTATAGGCAGGACTGTATCCACACTGTGGGGTACTTTGCTAGCTTCACTGGAAGCAAGTGGGAAGAAGGGTAGGAGAGTTTGATGGTCCCATTTGTTTGTGAGGGGTGGAGCAGCCCTCTTGGAGATCAAAGAATTTCTTATGGACTTTATAAATCTAAATGAAACCAAATCTAATGTGAAAAGATACCAGAGAATATCCTGTTAACCTTGGACCATTTCTAGGAATTTATGACACTTCACTCAGATTGCATGGTCTACACTCCAAGGAGACTGAACATATGTATCCCCCCACACTCACACCTGCTTTCCCTGTGTTGCACAGGAGAAGGAACTGGCACCAAGTGGTGCTGTAGGTCAGGTGCCCTGTGTAGGTGCTACAGGTAGGGCTGTGGCTCCTTTTACAGTTGAGTTAAATCCAGGTCTGTTTCCCAGTTTGGTCCTGGGGACAGTAGAATACTTCAGGCTCTTGGGCAGCACCCCTGAAGTTGGAAGGGTCCAAGATCTGACTTCACAGCTGAGCGTCCCTGGAAATACCTGAATCTAAGCTGAGGTCCTGGCAGTGGCCTCAGAACTCCCATGATTCAAGCCACCTTAGTCCTGCCATTGGACTCTCGGGTTCCTGGGCTAGAGGACCAACCATTCCATAAGCCAGGGGATGGAAGAGGTAAAAGCTATGAGAATGAGAGAAAGGTAGTCAGTATCCCAGAACTTCACCAAGCTCTACCTGCAACTCCTTCTGGGGCCATGACATAATATAACCCAGTCTGTCCATCCATCCATCCATCCATCCATCCATCCATCCATCCATCCATCCATCCATCCATCCATCCCTCCATCCCTCCATCCCTCCATCCGTCCATCCATGCCCATCCAAGTCCACCATGACAACACTAGCTGAATGGCCAGGAAGGAAAGAGCTTTCCCAAACAGGCCTAACAGAGGCAACCTTTAAGTGGTCTGGCCATGGATGTGGCTCAGAGTGCTTACTGACATGTAAATTTAAAGTTTTCAGTAGGCAAATGCTCATGGGTCACAGGTCCCACTGTGATGGCCAAGGACTCTTGACAAGGGCTCTGAGACTTTCAGAAGGCAGAGAAAGGAGGGCTCTACAAATACCAGTATCTTTACAGCAATTTTGAGCCACACTCCTATGCCCCCAGTCCTATGTTTCCCATTCCCCTTCTCATCCCACTGTCTGATGTTTTAACAACAAGCTACTGTAGTAAAAGGGGTACCCTTCTAGGTATGCTGGGGTGGTGTCAAAGCTAGGAACAACTAGCAAGAAGAAAATGGAGTGCCCCTTGCTATTCCTACTCAATTACATATTAGGATCACTTGGGCCTAACAAATTCAGAACCCCCAGGGTCATGGCCTGCTAGCAATAGGAAGACCTTAAAACCACTCCAGGAGTTCTCAAGTGTACCTACAGCTCAATTTAAAGGGTAATATAAGGGGATACATACCTATAGGCAGTTGCCAGAAGCAGGCTTAGGATTCCCATCACATGTATTCTGCTGCCTAGGGGAGAAGAGGCCAAGCCCCAAGCACACAGCCGCAGGAGGGTATCCCATAGGATACCTGTAGAGAGCAAGAGATCTGTACCAGCCTGCCAGGACAACCCCTGCAGACCCCACAGAAGGGAGGCACCACACCATTTCTCCTCTCAGTCTCTCAGGGACCCTTATTCTCCTTTCCCACCTGGCCTCCCACTGCCTTATCTCCCAGGGCAGGTGGGCAGCGTGCTGACCTGTTAACATGCTAGAAAAGAGCATGGCTGGGAAGTAGTGGTGGAAGTAGAGGATCCGGCCCATCAGGAAGAAAGGAAAGTAATGGAGCATCCAGCCCAGCAGCAGCTGGCCGCCTCCTCGCAGCAGCGCCCTGGTCAGCCCTGTGCAGACCAATCAGCACAGCCCAATGAGGAGGCAGAGCCTGAGCTCCAGCCCAGCTCTACCCTGTCTTGGTGTGTGACCCTGAATAGATCACATCTCACTAGACCTTCCTTTCCTCATATGGACTACCCAATCCCATGGCAACCAGAAAGAGAAAAGTCAGTAGGTCTTCAAAGTGCCATGGATGCCAACAGGGGCCTGATGTGCGGGTCTGTCAGGAGACCACCCCATCTCCCAGACAGCTGTCTTCCCTGTCTCTACTTCCCACTTCTCTGTTGTCAGAGACATTCCCCAGCAGCAAGGTCAGAGAGGAGGCTGGGTAGGGGAGTGTCTGGAGCTGGGACTGTTCACAAGTTGAGCTATCAAGGTCAAAAGAGTCTGTGGGATATCAAGATGTCATCCATGCCTAGAAGCTAAAGTAACAAGAGGGCAACCACTGCAATGGCCTGGAGTCCCCTCCCTATCCCAACTAGAGGACAGGGTCACGGAGCAAAGAGGGCAGCTAAGAAGAGGGAATTTTCTGGCTTCTGAAGGCAAACTGCTGGGATTTGAGCTTCAGTACCATCACCACTGGCTATGTGTCCTGTGGCAGGCTCTTTGTCTTTTTTCCCAATACACAGAAAGGGTGATGATACTGCTACACGACTACTTCGAAGATGCAAAATGTTGAGCCCAGTGTAAGGCGCCACTTGACCATGGGCTTTCAATGCAAAAGAGAGGAAATATGCAGTGGGGGAGCTAAGGGGAGCCCAGCACACAGCAGGCAGACCCTCCCAGAGTGCAGGCCCAAGCCAGCTGAGAAGACAGAGCAGCGACAGCCCGGGGACCTGACCTTCCAACTCTGCTGGCAGATGTACCCCTCTCTGCATAGCGATGGCAATGGTGCTCCCCGAGAGGATGTAGAGGACAATGCTCACTAGATTCAGCCACCAGACCACCTGTTTTAGAAGGAGAGCTGAGGATGAGGGGACACCAGTTTCTACAGTCAGATGCTTGGGCCTAAGCATTCAGAACTGGGATACTCACAGGGTTGCCAAGCAGATAGACTCGGAAGTCTGTGTCATTGGCCCCTGAGAAGCGCAGGCCCTGTGGAGCAAAGGACACCCTGCTGATCCAAAGCTTAGCTCATCCCCAGCCACCCAGCTCAAGGGGAAGGAAGATTATATTATATATTATGCATCTTTCACAGACAAGCATCCTGAACAGGAGGTTCAGCATGCACATTCTATATGAACTCTCTAGGAAGTGCGAGTCAGAATCAGGCAGCAGAGCCCCTTTCCCCTGATAAGGCACCCCCCTGACACAAATATTCCAGTTCCACAGATTCAATGGTCTCTTTCTTGGTTCTATTTCCTGTAGGAGCTCAAGTCTCAGGTCCTACCTGATAATTGATAGGCCAGTGCCAGGGTTTGGATGTGAACTCATTGTCCTTAGGTTTGAGGCCATTGTTTCCCTGTAAGAAGGCAGCGAAGAAAAGCTAGTCAAGAAAGAGATCTAACTAGCTAATATAGGCATGAAGCACAGTGATCTGAGATCCAGTCAAGTGCCAATCCTAATGATTCTGCCTCCCTGGCACAGAGCAATCAGGTTCCCATTTGTAGCCATTGTTCACCCGCCTGCAGTAACTGTCTTAATCCTTCAAATGAGCCTCCACTCCTGCCAATGACAACCCACATAGCCAAGACCAGTATTCAGAAGGTGTGCGTAGGAGGGTAAAATTAGTACTTGATTTCAAACAGAACAGAGACTCAGAAAAGATTACCTTAGCGTAGTGTCCCAATGGCTTTTCTTTACCACCCTTCACCAGGACCCTTTCAGATTATTATTTTTCTAAATGCCCTCTGTAATATTTTAGAAGATAGCCATATTACATAGCTGTTTGTGAACTATGTAATACTTGTGGAAGGAAAGAATTTTTTCCCTCCAAGAATATATCTCTTTGCGGGAGTAGGGGGGATTCATTTCCAGTACTCAATTTAGTCTGAAGGACTTGAACACAGCCAAGAATATCCAGTTCCTTGTCTCACATGGCAAAACCAGCCTTAGCTAAAACAGGAAGGAACAGAGCTAAGAACCTGGACACTAGCTTCCATGTCTGAGCCAACCTTATCATGAGCACAAACTGGGAAGGCATCAGCTGCTATGTAGGTCAGCTTCCACAGCCTTGCCATTACTGACGTTATGGGCTGGACAACTTCGTTGTAGGGCTGTCCTGTGTTTAGCATCTGGTATCTACTCTTTGGAAAGCCAGTAAAGCTCACACACCCCATTCTTCAGCTCTGCTAGCCAAACATGTCTGCAGATATTGCTAGATATCATCAGAAGGCAAAACTACCCTCAACTGAGAGCTACTGGTTTATCCAAGAAAGATCTAGAAGGTCATATTTAGTGACGTGCAACCAAGGACTCTGACTAATTCAACAAAGTGAGGGCTTGAGTATAGTTTAGTTTGTAAGTTTCAGTATAGCAATGGGTTGGTCTTAAAAAGTACCATTGACAGGATGTGTGTGTGTGTGTGTGTGTGTGTGTGTGTGTGTGTGTGTGTGTGTGTGTGTGTGTATGTGTGTGTACAGCTGCATATCCCCTGAATCACTGTTCTAGTCACTGTTCTACTGCTGTGGAAAAAAAAAAAAAAACCCTATGACCACAGCAACGCTTGTGAAAGAAAACATTTGATTGGGGTCTTGTTGACTGTTTCAGGAACTTAGTCCATTATCATCATGGCAGGGAGCACGGCTGAATCCTTAGGTACCTGTTTGGAAGGGGAATGGAAGTGACACGCTTCCTCAAACAAGGCCACACCCCCTAATCCTTTCAAATAGTGCCATTACCCAGTAACTAAGCATTTAAATATATGAGCCTATTGGGGGCATTTTTATTCAAACCACCACATTCTACTTTCTGGCCCCCATAGGCTTGTAGCCATATCATAATGCAAAAATGTATTCAGTCCAACTTTAAAAGTCCCCATAGTCTATATCACAGTCTCAACACTTTAAAAGTTCAAAGTCACTTCTGGCAATCTCTTAACTGTAACGCTCTGTAAAATCCAAAATCAAATACTTCCAACATACAATGGCACAGAATAAATATTACCATTCCAAAAGGGAGGAAATGTGGCATGGTGAGGAAATACTAGACCAACGCAATACCTAAATCCAAATGGCAAACTTCCATTTCTGAAACTACATAACTAATATTAAGGTACTCTCCAGATCTCCAATGCCTTTCAGCTTTGTTGACTGTAACACACTTGTCTCTCCTGGGTTTGTTTATGCATGGTCTGCAGCTTTCCTCAGCAGATAGCCAATGACTCTGGCGTCCTAACATCTCAGGGTCTCCAGTTAATCTAGGTTTCATCTTCAAACAGTGGCCTTTCCTATACCTCTATGCTGGGACACCTCTAACACACATCTGGCTTTGGTGGCTTTCCTTAGCCAGCAGGGATAGTCTACATCCCCTTTCTTATATCTTTACCTCTAAAGCCAGAATCACATGACCCAAGCTGCCACCCCAGCCCTTGTTTAATTACGCCCACATCAGCTTTCTGTTTTTCTGTTGCAGATGTTCTTCTTCACTGCTTAGGCTTTCCTTTACTTCCTTCTCACAAGCAGGTTCGGCTCTGAGGTTACCCCTTTATTTTATTAGCAATGGGCTTTCTTTAAACTGTATATGTCCTTGAACACTGGACTTAGCTCCATTATACTTCCTTGTGCTCCTTTTCTCCCCAAACTGTACATTTATGTTTCTCTTTGTCCAGCTTGCTTCTTCCTTTTATCTGCATATGAGTGATTACTAATAACTACATAATAGAGTCAATAATACTAGGCTGTCTTGAAATCTCCTCTTCCAATGCCAATCTTCAATTTCTCTTTAGGCAGATTTTTAAAACAAAGGCAAAAGGTATACACATTCTTTGCCAAAATATCTCAAGAATGGTCTGTAAGCCACTTACAAATATCCCCCCCTCGAAATTTCTTAAGTCAGGTTGTTCTAATTTACATTGATTTCAACATCACTGTCTTCTATTCTCCTACTAGTATGGCATATTAAGTCCCACATAAAGGGTTCAGCTGCTTCCTAATCCAAAGTCCTAAAGTCCACATTCTAACAGCAGGCAATATGGTCAGGCTTGTTATAATAACACCTCACTCCCTGATACCAAGTTGTATCTTGGCCAGTGTTCTATTGCTGGAAAGAGACACTATGACCAAGGCAATTATTATAAAAGAAAGCATTTTATTGGGTTTACTTACAGTTTCAGAGGTTTGGGCCACTATCATCATGGCGGGAAGTATGGCAGCATACATGATGCTGGAGCAGTAGTAGAGAGCTACATCCTGATCCACAGAAGAGCAAGAGAGAGACAGAGACAGAGAGAGTGGGAGGGAAGGAACACACCTGGGCTTGGCATGGGCTTTTAAAACCTCAAAAGCCTTAAGCAGGGTGGTCATGATATATGCCGTTAATTCCAGCATTCAGAAGGCAGAAGCAGTTGGATCTCTGAATCCAGGGACAGAGTGAATTTTAGGATAGCTATGGTTATGCAGAGAAACCTGCCTTAAAAATAAATGAATGAACGAATGAATGAATGAATGAATGAAGCCTCAAAGTCTACCACTAGTGTCACACTTCTTCCAACAAAGTCATACCTCCTAATCCTTCTAATCCCTTCAAATAGTGCCACTCTCTGACTGAACATTCAAATATATGAGTTTATGGGAGCAATCCTTATTCAAACCATCACAATCACTATAGCTATTCAAAGCACCTTGGAATAAAGAATGGACTATCCTAATCCTAGAAGTAATTGATGAGAGAAACCAATCCCTTAAAACAATTTAGTCCAAAATCAGGCCTTAGCAGATAATAGGAATCTTATTCACTACATCCAACTGAGAGAAATCCAGCATCTCTACACTGTAAGAGATGAAAAGAGGCAGATCCTTACCCAACAGGATGTGTGTAAGCTAAAGCTAGATGGTTCATTCCACTTCACTTTGCCAGGCCATAACCTTTCTCCATTCATGTCTCAATTTACAGAGAGACAGACAGACAGACAGACATATACACAACATACACACCAATATCTACATGTCTGTAGTCTGGATTCACTGGTTCTATCTTCTCTCTAATTCTGATAGACTGAGATTCTTCTTTGTCTCTACCTCTTAGTGAAACAAGGAATTAAACTCTACACTCACTTCAGTCTTAAAAGTCTACTTAGACCCAAACTGATATTCTGAGTGACAGACACATACTCAAAAGAGCTATGTCATTGGGCCACCGTGACAGCTACAAGCACAGAGTCAGAGAGGAAGTGACCCAGAAATTGTTTAATGTCAACTTATCACCTTCCAATGTGCAAAACTGACAAAAAAACTGGATTTTAAAAGTTTAATCTGATGGAATCAGTCAACTATGTTTTCTAAGGACTGCTTATATAATCCCCTCCAGGTAACTCTACTTGACAGGGTCTCAGAAAGGAGCAATAACAAGTGCCAAAGCTCCTTGCAGATCTGGGGGTGGCTGACAGCTACTTCTGTGGCCTGAGACCTTGTGGTTCTGAACATCATTCCTCTGGGACTCAGGTTTCTACTTTAAAAGCAAGGAAGTCTTCCACCAGACATCAACTGTAGCAATGCCTCTCCCATTTACACAGGCACATTTCATCCATGGGCAAAAATCTTCTCCATTTATAGATTTCCTCTCTCCAGTTACTTTAGACTCTTGATGCTATGATTGGTACCAGATACTAACAATAGGGGGCAAACAATGAGTCTCAGGAATCCTTAAACAGTAATCACCCATGCTAAGCAGCTTCAGCCCAGGAATAGGAATAGGTAAGGGGCTCATGTTAGGGTTGTATGATGCATATAAACACATCCAAAGCAGCTTCTCATTCCAACTGGCTCTAATTTCAAGAAACATAATATGTGGCTTTCAGGAGCACTGCCACTCAGTGGTAGGAGTACCATGGTATCTGATACTGACCCTGAAAGCCTACTGGCCTACCTTTGAAGCCTGGGCCTACTTTACATGTAGCTGTGTGCCCTTGATAAGGTTCCTTAGTATCTCTGTGCTTTAGTTCCTTTCCTGTAAACTGAGAATGACAATAACCTTGACAAGATTGTAAGGAATATTAAATAGTTAATATATATACAGTGCTCAGAGTAGTGGGGGCTGCATAAATGCTCACTGGTGTGCTGGTTAGCTTCAACTGTCAACTTGCTACAACCCATAATCACCTTGGAAGAGAATTTTAACCCAATTATCTAGCTCTTGTTTGTCTGTGGGTATGTCTGTAGGAGATTATTTTGACTATTGATTGACGTAGGAGGGATCAGTTTACCAAGAATGATGTCATTCCTTGGGAAGTGGTCCTTAATTAAGCTCAGTATATGCTGGCCTGTGAACCAGTTAGGCTCTATGGTTCCTCCTGTACTCTATGGTCAGAAGTAATGCTGTGTGAAATTTTTTTGCCTCTTGACTTCCTTCAATGATGGATTGTAAGCTAGGGAACCATAAACCAAATAAATCCTCCCCTCCTCTAAGTTGCTTGTGGTAGTTTTAATGAAATGGCCCCCTTCGGCTCATAGAGAGTGGGAGTATTGGGAGGTGTGACCTTGTTGGAGAAGTGTGTCACTGGGAGTAGACTAAGGTTTCAGATGCTCAAGCCAGGCCCAATGTTTCGCTCTTCCTGCTGTCTGCCAATCTCAGCTCCTTCTCCAGCACCATGTCAGCCTGTATGCTGCCATGCTTCCCACCATTATGATAATGGATTGAACTCTGAACCTGTAAGCCAGGAAAACAATTAAATGTTTTCCTTTCTAAGAGTTGCCATGGTCATGGTGTCTCTTCACAGCAATAAAACTCTAAGGCAGTTTTACTAAGAAGTTTTACCAGGATGTCTGTCATAGTAACAGAAATGAAACTACAACAGGAATCATTGTCATTATTCTCATAAAATCACCACCTCATCCTGTGATAACCAGGAATGCCCACGAAGGTCAAGTAAACCAGTGGGTGAAGCACTTTCAACATCTTCCACAAGGAGGCAGGGTCTATAACATGGCTACTGCTCTGAGCTCTAAATTATTTGTGAGTGCTCAAGAGCTTCTCTAAGAGAAGGAATAAGAATTTGGAAATAAGATTTAGGAATAAGAAGGGATCACAGTACCCGAAGCATAACCATGTGAGATTCCAGCAAGATCTCAGGAAAACTGGGCTGCAGCACATCCAGGCTGATGTTTGGCACTAGGGAAAAAAATGGTAAGAGAAAGGCTTTGTCACATACTGTCCTCAGTTTGCCTTTGGTACCCAGCCCTTGTCAGAGCCCAAATGCAGTCTTCCTAGGAAGCTGAGACAGAGACTAGTGCAGAGGGCCACTTACTAAGCTCATGTTAAGCACTCACTGGGTAATCTGAGGACTTCAGAGGAGGCAGACAAGGCCTCCTTGGTATTCTGAGAGCTCCTGACCCCATCACCCATCACTGTGGCACTGGCCCAGAAGCTGGTCTCCTGTTAGTATGAGACTGGGAACAAAATCTGTCTCATTCAACAATACAACCACAAGACCCATGTGGTTCCCGACATACTTAATAAAGAATTGTTCAACTAGTTAACCCACTGTTGTCTAGATCAGGTACCGAGAAGAACGGAATGGTGAGTATGAGGGAATCAAGCACACGCTGGAGTGGTGGGAAAATGAACTGGAGCAGACACTGAAGTGGGAATGGTGCCTGGGAGCAGAATATGGGATGAACATGGCGGTGGCCTTCTGCGAAGGGTCTGGTTGGCTGTAAGGAGAGGAAGTGCTTGGCACAGGACAACTGGACCAATTGAACAGAAACTGGAGGCTGAAATGGCCTTGGAAGAGTCGTTGGTCACTTCAGAATAGGGAATTTAAAGAGAAACTGGACAAGAAGAAAAGGAGCTGTGTGTTCACAGAGACAGCACTTATGAGATGGCAATGGGGGAAGAAAGCTAACATGACATCAGAGTCTATGAAGGGCTGTGTCCTAAGCAGAGAATTTAGAGCCAGCCAGGCCTCAACTCACGTTTGGGATTGATATGGTCTTCTATGTTCCAGATGGAGCTAGCAGTTTCTTTTAGGTATGGAGTGCAAGTAACTTCCAACTGCTCCCAGCCCCTGCCAGAAAAATAGTCACAAATGTCCCAGAAGACTTGGAATGCCCCAGGTGTAGCAATGTCCACTGCTCTTACATCCGTGGAACTTCTCTGTTTACAAGTCAATGGCCATAATTCTTTCAACCTGACACTTTAATTATCCACAACTATCCTAACAGTATCTTGGTATACGTTATTTCCACTTTACAAAGAGACATAGTCCTAGAGCTTTAGCTTCAAGGCAGGCATACAAATGCCCAACCATCAAAGTGCATAAAATACAAAGCTGCACCATAGCATCCCTGATGCCTTTTCTTCTTCCATCTACTACCAAAAAAAAAAGTGAAGTGAGCGCTAAGCACAGGGTGACCGAGGTTTCTAGTATACCCTTATAGTGTGAAAAGAAACGGGTGAGCTAGGTTAGAATATCAGAACCCCGAGACTTACCACTTGGGCAGGATCTTTCCTGAAGATCCCAGGACACAACCTGTGACCAAATGGATGAGACGAATCCGACTTCTCAGTACCTTGATCCGGTTCCCAAATTTTCTGTTTATAACTTCAATCCGCCAGAAATCATTTGAGTCCCCTGTCCCATTCTGCCACATAAACCAAGAAAAAAAATTACACAAGTCAGAAAGTATTAGAAGTGAAAATGGTCAGCATTTCAAACACCGCGTTTCAAAGGTTAAATCAATCTCAATGACTGATGTAGGAAAGGGAACAAGAAGTAGCCCAAAAAGGTGACATTACCCAAGAACTCCCTGAGAAGGAAGTAATGAAACCGCAATCTCCATGTCATGAAGCATGAACTTATCAAGTCATATGAATGATGCCTGTACGCCTGACAGTCAAATAAAGCATGCCTCTATGCTGTTTGTAGAAAATTATAGACAGATAATAATTAAGAAGAATTTATGCTAAAACTTCATGCTTCATCTAGTTAGCAAGCATAACTTTAATCTCATAGTGTAAAGTCAATAGACAAAGCTGTTAGTTACTAAACTCTGGGAAACAAAAACTAGAAAAAGGAGATTCTGCAACTCCTACAAATGTAGAACTAACTGAGAAACAAACTGGGACAGGAAATGGATTCGGTGAAACTAACTCAAAAGAAATCAACTTTGGAAACAGATTGTGTCTTGGGGATTCCAAAACAGCAAGAAACAAAAACTCTGAGATATAACCTGTGCTGCAGACAAACGCTGAAATCGCTCCTAGGGAATTCAGCCTCTATAAAGAGTTGTGGCTTTAGGCTGTTTGGTTTTTAGTCAGGGATTTGGAACAGGCAGTGTTAGATGGAGTCAGTGATTCCAGAGGTTCTATGGGTCTGTTTCACTTCCCTCTCCTTTAGTGATGTCCTCACAGTTTGGCTTAAACCTGAAAAGTGATACCTCAAAGAATATTTTAAAACTGCAACAGTTAGGCAGAACACTGTATACATAATAAATAAATAAATCTTTAAAAATATAAAACTGCAACAATCATCTTATTAAATATATTTGGTTAATCTAGAAATTTCACACCAAAATTATAACTCCTCCATTTGTGACTGGCAGTTTTCTGCTTTGCAATTATGAGACATTTTCTGAGGAGGAAAGGTTAAAATGCCATTCCCTCTTAGAGATGGGAGATTTCTGTGAAATTGTGACATTGTCACTTTCCCCTAAACACTGACTCTTGATTCTGAAATCATTTGTACATTTGGAATGGAAAGTTAAAATGCAAGTCCTGCATCAGTTCATGTTGCAGATGTTAACTGTCAGGGTAGACTATGCACTGTCCTGTGCACTGATGAATAATTTTAGCACTCGCTTATCCAATAGTTTTTTCTTGAATCTGTTTTTAGTTTTTCTTTTTGTTAGGTGATCCCTTGGGAAATTATCCTGTGCATGTCTTTGCATTGGGATTGAGAAACAAAAGAAAGAATTGAAGGTTCTATAAGATGCCACTTTTTAGCGTGTATGGGGGGGGGGGTTGTCCTGGGAATGAACTAGAAGATGTTACACCTTGTTTCCTGACATACTTTATGATTAGAGTATTTAATGTAGATAAGCTGACTTGAATTGTTTTTGAGCAATTTTCCCTGTGTTGTGTGTTTTATGCACATATTTGTGGCTGGATTTTCTCCAACAGAAAGCAGTTTCACTAATGGTGTATTAATAGGCACTTCCAAGCACTGTGGTTGAATTTGAAGATATTGTTTTCCATGTTCTTTCTTTATAGGGATTGACGCTGCTGTAAACACTAGCATTTTTAATGTTGCAGCTTCATTCCTCCTTTCTCATGGTGTCTTCAGAAAATTATCAATTTATCATTTACAAATACTGATCTGGCTGGTCCTTACGATGTGGGTGGATGTGATCTGTCATCCAGCATTCAGCTCCTGGTTATGGTTCTGTGTTTAAAATCCAGTAAAAAGGGAAAGTGCAGAGTTTGCTGCAGACCCTGGCTGGGAAGCTCTCACTTGCCCTGGGTGTGGGCTCTGAGCATTTCTCTTGAGAGATGTAGGATTATTGCTTATGTCATTTCTTAAACAGCAATGCTCTTAATGCTTAAAAGACTAGCATTGCTTGTATAGAAATAAATGGTGATTTCTCTCCTCTGAATAGTAATAAAATAAACTCTGCTGAGTAAGCTTTTTATGCCATCTTACAATAAAGCTGAAAACCCCCTTTTTGTCTGTTTATAAAGAAAAGCTTTTCTATTTGTGCCCTTGATACCAGATTTCGAATAAATCACATAAGATGATAAAATATTTGAATGGTATAAAAGATATAAAAATTTCAGTTTAAAAGAAATGTTTTTATGTTCAATGTTTATTTAAAATCATATGATTTTGTCATAAAGTTCAAATACGCACACACACAAACACAGGGAATGAATCTGTCTAAATGCTAACTTTTTAGGACCAGAGTATTAAGTTCTAGACAACTGATTTTGCCCAAAAATCATACTCAAAATGTCACTCTGAGCCAATAAAAAGATCTGGGCCACTTGTGTCCATAATTTTGGACATCTGGATACTCTCACCCAAGTCAGATAGGTCTGACCTAGATACTGCTCCTTGGAAAAAAAGGTGGCTTGTTATGGGGCGCTCTATCCGAGTACCCCTTTGGGAAGTAGGTGAGAAGGCACGGAGTCAAAGGGCACAGACCCCATGAATCTGAAAGTCTTCTGATTTGCTTCTCACCTGACTCCAAGAGGTGCCCAGACAAAATGCCCCATAACAGTAAGGAGAGGCCCATGGGAAATACAGATGAGGACTTCAGAGTCTTGGCTTTAGTAAAATGTGGGCTCAGGTAACATAAAAAGGTTGAGGGAATTAACTTTTTGGAATCCACACTCCTTAATAATGCCCCAAAGGTCTTAGAAGAGAGAGAGTGATGGGTAAATCACAACAGTTTTTCCCAGCTTCTCTGCCTGAGTTACTCTCAGGACACAATCCTCCAGAGCTCTTATTCTATTAAGGATATGTCCCTGAGATAGCAAAATACCAAGATATGTAACAGCCCTCAGTATGACAGGAATGAAATCTGTAAAATAAAACCAGTAAGAAGTCGGGATCTGCAAAAAGAGAAATTGTTGGCTTTTTTAAAAAGCTTATTATCGTTGTGTGTATGCATGAATTACACATGCGTGGACACCAAAGGGCAATTTTGTGGAGTTAGTTCTCTCCTCTCACCTTTATGTAGGTTTCAGAGACTGAACTCAGGTCACCAAGCTTGCATGGCAAATGCCTTTACCCATTGGGCCATCTTGCCAGGCTTCCACCCTGATATTCCAGTGTGATGTTTAAGAGATCCATATGGCATTCCTATCTGGCATCTATTAGGTATTGTACTACATAAAGTACATGGTTATTTTGCAAGAAGAGGGAGAGAGACAAAATAGAACAAATAGGCTGCTTTTCTCATAGCAAACTGAGCTGAGCAGTTATACCATGTTAAAGAAGTCCATGTGTGTAGTGGACTATGTTCTGGTACTTTGTAAATACATGTCCCTCCTACTAGTTTAGTAAAAAGCTAATTGGACAGAAGGCAGACAGGAAGTATGGGCAGGGCTACCAGACTAAGAAAACTCTGGGAACAGGAAGAGCAGAGACAGCAGCAGATGCAGAGGAAAGAAGACAACCATGCTGCTCTGAGAAAAGGTACCAAGCCACATGGCTAAACAGATTAATGGAAATAGGTTGAGTTAAGATGAAAGAGTTAGCTAGAAATATGCCTGATCCATAAGTCAATCAGCATGAAATTAATATAAGTTTTTGTGTGATTATCCGGGGCTAGACCAAAGCAGGGCTGTGAGTGGGTGCAAACCTCGAGGCTAGGATGGAAAGGCCAGACCAGAAACTTATTATGACAATGTGCTGGCCAGGCATGATGACACAGAGCTTTAATCCCAGCACTCTGAGAGGCAGAGGCAGATGGATCTCTGTGAGTTTGAGGCTAGCCTGGTCTACATAGCAATTTCCAAGTCAGCCAAGGTTACATAATGAGACAATGTCTCAAAAAAAGAGACTCATCTATGTGCAGCCTCTAAATTCTTAGAACATTCTAGAATTCTGGGGAGGATGTGTCCTACTACATGGCCCTAGACTAAGCCTCACAACTTTTTACATACACCCCGCTTACACTCCAGTTTCTTACTTACTATGCCATAGCCAGTGACCTGATAGTGCTTCCGAGTCAGGGGGGCCTCATGATAGTGACTGTGCAGGTTCCGAGTTGTTCTAGAAGTTGGAGAAGAGAAAAGCCATTATTGAAGAAAAATGTGTGCTGTTTCTTTTATTAAGAATATGCAGTCATCTGAGAGGATTAGAAAATGAGAATCTCAATTATTAATCCCAACATACCAGAAAATGTGTTATCTATTCCCTTATAATAACAATTCTGAGGAATAGAGAAGAGAGGCTCAGAATGAGAAAGACAGAGGGAGGAGCAGGTGTACAGTGCTCTGTGGCATGAAGCCCCGGGTGGAACATCAGGTGACCTTCACAGGTTTAGTAGCTTTGAAGTTCTGGCTTCTCGGAGCAATAGAAATGGATACACTTAGGTCAGGCAAATGTCCCCATTCCCACTTACTTTCTATTCTCACCAACTGTTTTTGTTTAAAGCAAAGGATGAGGGGGCATTTAATTTAGTTTTGATTTATAATTACTATTGCTTTTATTCATAAACAAATGACAGATTTATGGGGAATTTGCAAAAAATATGATCCTATTAATTTATTAAGGACAAAATTAGATTTATTTAATAGTACGAATCTAAAATATCTAAAATATAACTAACTAGAAAAACATACCAGTTCTTCTCTCTCTATCTCTCTCTTCCTTCCTCCCTTTCTCCCTTCCTCTCTCCCTCCTTCTCGGTATTTCAAAACCTTTCATCTGGTAACTCCAGTATATAAACCTTGTGAGGATGTTTCTGCTAATGATTGTTCTTGTCTGGTTTGTGTCCTCATTGAGTAATACATCTTTGTGCGTTACTCATTGTTGTTGGAAAACTGTAAGAATGGATTCCAATGTCTTTCCAAAAGTAGGATTAGCTCTTGCTTTTATCTAGGCACATAGGAGATATTACCAGTCTATGCTCATATTTATTTAAATCATGGCTTAAAGATGCTGAGCCCAGCTAAGTGACAGGAATATAAGCTGCAGACCCAGGCAGGCATCAATTGGAAGTTACGTCTTGGGAATTAGGGTCCCTACACAACAACCAACAATCGGCTCCTACGAAGTCACATTTCCTGGGGTAGAGTGAGTGATGCAGATACACATTTAAGCTAATCTTCTGGGTTCCAAGTCTTAGAGAAGGATCACTTCATACTAAACTTGTCACTCTGGAGGAACCTAAAACTTTGACTTAAAAATTCCTCTTGGGCCAGTGAGGCAGCTCATTGAATACAGATACCTGTGGTGTGGTCAAGCCCAAGAACCTAAGTTTGATGCTTGGGGTCCTCTGACCTTTCCATACACTTGGCTCACATATACATACAAACAAAACAAAAATAAATAAATGTAATTGTTTTTTAAAGAACCTTCTGTCAAGAGGTAGTAAAAAAATAAAAACAAAAACAAAACACCAAAACTCAAGGCCTGATGATGGTGGTGCAAAGCTAAGGCAGGCAGATCTCTCTGAGTTTGAGGCCAGCCTGGTCTACAGAATGAGTTCAGGACAGCCAGGGCTACACAAAGAAACCCTGTCTCAAAAAAAAAACCAAAACCCCCCAAGCAAACAACAAACCCCAGAAGAAACTTGAAGTAGTAAAATTGACTTTCATGTTTAAATTGTTCAAAGTTTAACCTGGGGTTAAGATGAGCAGACCTTTAGGAATGACAGTATATTTGGAATGCATAAGCCTAGGGTATTCATAAGGAAGTAAAATCTTCTATTCAAGGCCACCTCCTCTTTGAGCCTGAGACAGAGCAGGACAAATGCTATTAAGGAGCCTCTCCTTCATTAATCTCAAGATGTATGAAGTGATTTCTCACTGGCAAGACATATTATTTCTATAACAAGATGAGGAAAAATGTGGCCTCGAGGCTTCACTTCTCTCCGAATTCCTTCTTTCACTTGGACCTTGGTCTAGTAATTCTAATATCTTATTAGCTTTTTCATACTTTTAAGCAGTTTTTGTATCATACTGTTGTTTCTATTCGTTCCAATGAACACATAGTGAGACAGACTAGTGTGTCAGTCTCAGAAATAGATGCTTATATGTCCTAAAAGTATCTAGAAGCTTGGGGGGTGGAGGGGGTATGGGCTAAAGTTATGTGTTAAGTTTAAATTCCTGTGCTTTAAAGAGATCTATAAAACAAAAATGTAAGCCTGTAAGCCCCCTCTTGCCAAAGGAAAGCTAACCTCCTGGGATGCCGGGGGTTGTTATTCATGTAAGATAACAAGCTACATGTTTTCACTTCTGCAAATAAGATTGGCTGCCCCAACTGCACAGGATGTGCTTGAGGTACTTAGGCAGGAAGTACATCAGGATGTATGCTTGCCCTGGATTGGGCGAAGGCAGAAAGTACATAGCAATGTGGGTTTTGCCTTTATAAGCACCAGACTAACACACTTTGCTGCCATTCTCTGGGCATCCCAGATGGCTTCAAATTTGACTCAAAAAGTGTGGGAGTTATCTCATTCTCTCCCAATGGGATTAATAGGAGAAGAGACACCAAAAGGTATCCTTAAAGGTCATAGCTCCTCAAAGCCAAAATCAGACAAAGGCCTATGAGGCATATAGCTTACTACACATATTATACCATGCATGGATTTCCTACTTCACACAGAAACCTGTTCCAGTGCTTGAACCTCAGCACTCTGCTCTATCATTCAATTTCAACAACAGCAGGTTTACTTACTCCTTGTGTTCTAGTCGGATGATGTCTCCATGTCTGACAAACTCCACTGGGAATGAAGGATCTAGAGGATCTGCCAAAGAGAAACAAATGTGGATACCAAGTGAGTCACTCACACTGTAACTAGAGACAACTGAAGGCCTGTTAGAGACAATTGCAGTGTTGTGTGACATGTGCTTACAGTACTAAAAGGTTAGGTTCTCCAGTCACCTCAGAGGATTAGAAAAAAGCGTCCCAGAAGCAATGCTTGGAAGAGCATAAGGAGTAGGGAATTCTGTCAAGGGAACAAACTGGACAAAGGCACACAAAAAATAATCCACGCAGCAAGTCTGTGTAAATAAAAGATGTGGAAACACACTACAGTGTGAATACGGATCTGACAAGTACTGATGCCAAACAAAGAAAATTTCCTTAGTGAGTAATACGGTTAAGGTTAAACCCATGCAACTGCACGAGAAGAAGAAAACAACATGGAATGCTAAGAGAAAAGGACCCCCTTTCTAGGCATCCAGAAGTCAAAACTGATCATGATCTAGAGAGGCAGCTGCAGAGAGAGTAGCTGGCAGCGGTCACAGCAACGCAGAAGGCATCCTTGTAAAAGTCTGTCATCAATGGTGAGATGCCAAGACTCTCTAAACAATCAAGGTCAGGAAAGCTAAACTTGCAACAAAAATTACTGGCTGTGAGACCCACCTGTACAGACACTCATTGGTATGCTGCCTTGTAAACAGGGAAGGAAGTTTTATTTGGTATGGAGTAGGGTGAGGGGTCATTACAGCCAACAAGAACACTAAGATCTTAGATTACTAAGTTCCTAGAATACCCTTAGCTGTTTAGATGAAAGCAAACATCTTAGCTTAGAAGCCACAACAGAAACCAGACAAAGTTCAAATGACTTAGAAGTATACCCAGTCTCCCTCAAACATTATTATGACAGACCAGTGTATCAAAAGCACAATCAGCAGCATCACAGGCTCACTCATGGGGCAAATTTACACCACTGAGCATGCAGATAAGGCAGCAGGAGAGATGCTGTTATGTGTATGGTTCTAGCCTAAAGCAACAATGTGAGGAGATAGCAAGGAAAAAACTTTAAAGGGAGTTTAGATGAACACTTAGTTGTCCATTTTTCCACATTTGGAGCCCCTGGCTGGTGCCAGCTCATTTAGGCGGTATTTGCTGAACAGTCACAGGATATGCCTGGGGTTCAGGTTATCACATATGAGGATAGGCTCAGTTGATAATTGCCCTTTTGCAGCTAACAGAAAGCTGTCCACAGGTAGCCTAATAGCCTTCCAAAAAATGAAGACCCTCAGGTACCTCTTGCTAAGTCCTAAAACCAGAGAGCCCAGCTTGTTAGCATCCATGCATGCGTGTGTACTTGCATGTGTGTTACAGCAAGCACTAGCTAAATCCAGACAAAGGGCTGGAAGATGCTTGGATTATCAAGTAATTCAGCCAGCCCAGAGACAAAAAAGAACAGCCTATATCGTATCAGGACTACAGTTGGGGTATGTAGGGTTTGGAAATGGAAGCAACTCCAAGTACCCTCAGTTAGGGCTGCCCCTGGGATGAGTTTACATAACCTCTTCCTAGATGAAATCTGATCCCTGGCCCTGCTGTTTCACTCACTGCTCATCCTCTATGCTTTACAGGAGCTCAGTGTTTCAATACCAGAGATCAGTAAAGACGTCAAAGAAGTTCAGGACCCCATTGTCATGAGAAAAGTGAAGGGGACTCAGTAAGCAACAGCACAAGAATCTTGGTCTCTGCCACATTACCTGTGTTTGTATTATGTTTCTTGATAATCCACAGGTTGTTGTCATCCTTATGCAAATAGGTGGTAACCTAAGCAGAGGGCAGAAGAGGGGTAGGTAGCCATTATGATCAGCACAGCTGCCCAAGCACAATCCCCAGCAAATTGACACCATGTGAAAATCTTTCAGGATCCCCAGCCACCAAGTCAGATGGCCATATTTCCCAATGAAGCTTAGAAGTAGCACTCCTGAATGAGATTTTCTCCATTTTCAGAATTTAGAGGCCATACCCCTCAAAAACCTTTTATCTCTCTCTTTCTTTTTGCATCTTGTTAATAAAATTCCAGCTGTCTTGAGGGAGAACCACCTTACTGTGTCTTAACAGACTCCACCACAGAAGCAGCATATTTAGTGATTAAGACAATGCCTGGGGGTTGGAGAGATGGCTCAGTGGTTAAAAGCACTGGCTGTTCTTCCAGAGGACCTCAGTTCAATTCCCAGTACCCACATGGCAGCTCACAACTACCTGTAACTCCAGTTCCAGGGGATCCAACACCCTTCCATAGACACATATGTAGGCAAAACACCAATACAAATAAAATAAAAATAAATCATTAAAAAAAAAAAAAAAAAGGCAATGGTTTGGGCTTCAACTAGTAAGGTGCTTGCTGCACAGACCTGAGGACCAGAGTTTGATCCCCAGCACACGTGTAAGACAAAGCTGATGTTCTCAGAATCCTACCACTGTGGAAGTGGAGACAAGACAATACCTGGGCCTTGCTGGCTAGCAAGTTTAACTAAACCAGTAAGGCCACATTCAGTGAAAGAGACTTTCTCAAAAAATAAGGTGGAATGTGATTATGAAAGGTACCTGAGTTGATCTCTGACCCCCACAAACACACATGCATACTTGCACCCACATCCATGCACAGTTACAAAAAAAAATCTATTATTTTTTAATATGTGGGTAAAGGACACTAAAGTGTTCCTAAGTATCGTATCCTAGAGTTTTAACCCATAGCCATAAACTGATTTTTAAAAAAATTGTATGTATATTCATCTGAATGTCAAAAATACAGTGACTGGTCTAACAGTAAAAAACTAGACACAGTATGAACATCTATTAAGAGGACTATAGTCGGGCAGCACCCAGGAGGCTGAGGCAGGATGACCTCCAAGTTTGAAACCAGCTTTCACAGTGGCTGCCATCCATCCCCAAGCACTATGCTGAGGACTAGGCAAGTCTTACCCTGCACAGTCACCATCACAGCTCTGTGCTGTTGATGCTATTTACCCCCATAGAACAAGAAACAGTTTAGGTCATTTGCTCAAGATAACATAGCTCATGGTTTGGGGAGGAAGGAGAAGAGAGACTGACAATATATACCTTTGCCAGACATGTAAACACGTGTCAAAACAAGAAAAATATATACAGTTCTGAGTTTTCAGAAGAACTTCAATTGGATACAACATTACTAATTTACTTGAAAAAAAAAAGTTGGAACTAGCATTTATAGGAAAAATCACTCTCATGTACTATGGCTATATTTGAATTGGGTGGTTTTCCCTTGTTTCTCAGGGGCAAAAAAATATTAAGAATACATAAAAGACTAAAATATTTTGATTCATACTCATGAAACAAAGCCAGATTCTGTCTATCTACCTGGGGCTTGTTCACAGACGTCAGGTTGTGTTCTGCTTTTAGAAGAGGCATTATCAAGATTCTCCCAGGAAAATTGTTTCTTTATCACAAGTAGCCCCTGGCTTATTACCACAGAAACATCTGTTTCCACAGTGAAGTTTTTATACAGGTCTCCTAGAACTCAAAGACCTAACTATAATATACTGCTACTCTTCAAAATATCTGACAAATGTAGATTTTCGGAGACTACAAGTAGCTTTTTTTAAATATACTTTTCTAAACTTCCCAATTTTATTTTATATATGTTAATTATATTAAGATGTTTTAAAACTAAGACATCATGAAGGCACTACGTTGTAGAGCAGAGGGTGACCAGAAAGCATTAGTTCAATCACTTCAGTCTACAGCTGAGGAGGCAGCCTGAGAGTCAGAGCTTGACACTGTCCCTTGACCCAGTGTTCTACCCACATAGGACCATCTCAGCCTCATGACTGCACTCATGGGCTGCAGGCACAGTGCCTTTTGCACAGTGTAGCCACAGATCTGTCACGTTACTGTCCTCTACATGACACCTGCAGCAAGGCATCCTCATGGAATGACCACTGAGGTTTTCTGTCCTGGTGATACATTGACATGATCTAAAGAATTTAAACCAAAGCAAAAGTAAGCAATCCTTGGGCTCACCCTAGATCGACTAAATCAGAATCTCCAAAGAAGAATCTACAAGTCAAAATTTTTAAATTTCAGTTAATTCTAAAGTGCAGCATGAGTGAAGAACCACATGTGAAAAGTGAAGCTGCAAATACAATGCCCAGGTCCAACTTTCTAGTGCAACAAAAGGACATGGCAAAATGCAGCTCTAAGCCACCCTGCAAAAGAAACTCCACTTGGGAGCATCTTAGGTGAACAGCCTGGCCCACAGCCTTCACCTCCTTACTCCTCCAGTCCTTTCTCTCACTGCATCTCACTTCACACCTTCCCGCTCCATCAAAAGCAGTATGTCAGCCACAGGCCTCCTGATCAGCTGCCCAGAGCCTCCTTCCAGAGACCTCACTCCTCCTCCCTGTCCTCTCCAACCTCCCCAGGCACTCCTTCCTTCTCAGCAGCCTTCAACACTCCCTAAGTGTAGGGTTCCCTCACTGGGTCTTTCTCCCTGCAGTCTTCCTGGGCGACATCAGTCACCTACTTTGTGCTAACACCTACATGTTATGCTCAGATCTCTCTCCTGGGACAAGCCCCATATCTAACCCATAGAAAAATTCTCCTCCTACCTCCAAAGCCATTCCTTCTCATCACATCATGATTAAATAACATTATCATACATACACTTTGACATCTTGACTACAGAGCCACACACAGCTTTTCCTGACCTCCCATCCATTACCAGGCCCTCCTGTGACACCTGGGAAGTATTTCCTGACTCAGTTCCAAACTGTTCCTGCCTCTTAACTGGTTCTTTGTAATCCCTAGTGTTACTGTTTACACTTACATCTAAGCAGACCTCATCATTTAATCACTTCCCTGCCTTCCCAGAACAGAGTCAAATGCACTCTCACGAAGTTCAGGCTGGCCCCACTAACCTCTCCACTATCCTGTTCTTCCTCTCAGGCACCTTCCAACACAGCCAGTCACTATCATGGATGCCTTCCATATGTGCTCTTCACATGTGCTATCTCATTCTATCCCAGAGGAATGTTATTGTCCCCTATAATCCGATACATATGTATCCGATTGGTTCCATATGATGTGTACAAAGTCTACACGGATTCAAACCCCCGTGTCTGTAGTCTTAACTATTATCTTTCCTCATCACCCAGGATGATGGACAATGCTAGGTACTGAGATTTCCAGGGTCAGACAAAAGGATGAGGGAAGCACACTCTCACAATTCCTGATAAAATGGGGTCCCCAGAGGCAGGCTGAATGCCAGGAAAGCCTCTGGTAAAGGGGGAGGAGCACCAGTTGGGGGGATCATGAGATGGACTGAAAGGAACCCCTGAGCTGAAACCTAAAGAAGCTAAGGTTATCAAAAGGAAGGGATAGAGGGAAAAGAATGTTTCAATCAAGAGAAAAGAGGTGAATTAAGGATGACAAGAAAGTGACAGGTTCAGTCACAAGAGAACAGTTCGGTGTGGCTGCAACCAAGTGCACAAAAGCTTACCCACCTGCTGCTGGCGAGCACCAATGCCCTCAGGGTAGAGGTGCCTATGGGAGTGCAGGTAGCCAATGGCCATCCGGAGATTCTTTACAGTGATTACAGAGCCATAAGCCAGGTCTGGAGGAAAAGAGGCATCAGATGACAGGCAGTCCCTGCCTTGGAGGTGGGGAGGGGGATGGCTGCAAGCCACAAACCTCACAAGTCCTCTTAGAAATCATGGGGCCCAGGCCCTCCTAAAGTTGGAGTCCCTGTTGCCTTCCCAGCCACCACTGAGCGCTCTGCTTCAGAGTGCACACCCCCAGACTGTTCGTCCACAGCTCTTCTCGCTCCTTTCTCTACTAACCGGCTCTGCTTTTATTTCTAGTCCTCATGCAGCCACTACCACAGCATCAATCATCTCACCTCTGAAATGTCTCCTGACCTACACTGAATGAATCTCTGTCCAAAGCTCCCTCTCCCCACATTACTGCCCCTTCAAATCAGCGCCTTCTCTGGCTCCCTAGTTCTTTCCTCCAGCTATGCTAACTCTACAATGCATACATTCCCATCTGCCTCCCCACTGAGAAACCTCCATGCAGACTCTAATAGCTTACTCAAGCATCTCCGACCCTCATGATCTAAGAACCAACGCTCTTTTCTAACTGAGATTCCAGACTGTGGCTGAGTTTTCCCCTGCCCCCGGCTCTGAGCGTGCCGTCATCTCTTCTCCCTAGGGTGACCTCTCGCTCTTCAATGCCTACTGGAGTCCACCCATCCTTGCAGGTCCGACTCCAAGGCAAACCCTCATTTACATGTATCTGGGATTCCCCTGAACTGCCTCCCGGCACCAGTCAGCATGTGCTTCGATCCCCAGTACTGTATTCCACCCTTTATTTTAGTCCTTAATTCATTTTATTTTATTATTATTTTTTTAAGACAGAGTCTATGTAGCTCTGACTGTCCTAGAACTCGCTATGTAGATCAGTGTGGCTTCAAACTCACAGAGCTGTGGTTGCCTCTGCTGGGATTAAAGGTATGTATCACATGCCAGGTTCTCTATTTCCCTTTTATGTACTTAACACAAGAATGGAGGTCCCTCACGTCAGACTACCTCTGGAGGGCAAATACCTGCTAATTAATATCTGTGAATAAGTAGAGAACACTGTGACAGCCTATAACTGTCCCTAGATATCTGTCCCTAGTGATTAGATTCTCTTGAAATAGCCTTCTTACAGAGCTAGTTTTGACAGCTACAAAGGGGAAGTTATTTTGAGTACTACAGTAACTGACTCTTGAGTACTGATACTATAATGCTGGATTTTCTAAATAAATTTTCTAAATAAATTTCTAAATAATGCTGGATTTTTCTAAAATAACCTCAAGTTTCAGACTTGCTTTTTCCAATTCAACTCCCAAGAAACCCCTCTGCCTGGCACACTCACGTTCGGGGATAGAAGCATTGTGAAGGCTGTTCCCTGAGAGCCGGGCTTGAAAGGCAGAACTGAAGAAGCCATCACCAGGACCACTGTGGGGAGAGGAGAAACAGAAAAGAGTCAAGGTCAGAGAATAAAAGGGTGCCATTTCCCAGAAGCCCTCAGTTAATTTAGAAGGAGATCTGAGAATCTGAATGGCAGGGTGGTTTCACGAAACAAGCATGGATGGTGGAGTTGAAGAAAATACAGTCCAAATCTTACTTCTGTTACTTACTATCTGGGTGACTGGGCAATGTCCCTAACATTACTTAGACTTGCTTCTTCATTTATAAATAGGAGATTTTTAAAAGGCAAAGAACTCATCAATGCTGATAGCTAAATGAGATTATATATAATGCTAAACCCAGTTCTTGGCACTTAGTAGCTACTTGGTAAAAGATTTTGCTGTTGGTGTTCTGGCCATCAGTACCTCTAGACCCTGCAACCCTGCTATCCATCATCACTAAAGTGAAAGGCCTCTGACAAAGATGGGAGCATTTATACTATTAGGAAATTCCCCTCCTTCAAGGCTGGGTGCTGGGTTTTCTGAGTCTTGGGATACGCACAAGAGAGAACACAAGGGGACAGGAAGAAGTCCCTCCCCTCATCCTAACCTCACATGGCCCACACATAGGCTTAGGTGCCAGAGAAAGACCAGAAGCAAGAGGATGTAAAGGTTCTGGCCGTACCTTTTATTCAGCACCATGACATGAACAGCAAAAATGGTCACATAGAGCAGCAAAGGCAGCACTATGAGGCACAGGATCCGAGCAGTCAGATGCTTCCCCACAGTCACCTGCAAACAGAAGCCACTACAGGTAGTGGGCATATGAAACTTCACTGTACATACAGTATGAGTCACATTGGAAAGAATAATGAGTGGGGAAACCTAAGTCTTTCTATATTACCCTCCAACACATACACACACACACACACACACACACACACACACACACACACACACACACACACACACACACACTCTGAAGGAGGATAACATGGGCCAGCTCTCTGATGGCCTTCCACAGGCACTACAACCCATGACCATTGACAAGGTGAGACTGTTGTTCAATAGTAGCCTCCAGCTCACTGAACTCCCTGAAGCTTTCCAAGGATCTCTGTACTGACTGAGCTAGCCCCTTCCCATCTGGCTTAACCTCGGGTCTTAACTCTCTCATTGGCCTCCCCTCTGCTGTCAAAGGACTGAAATGAACACTCTCCTCCTCTCCTCAAGTACCCTCTACAGTTCCAGAGGGCAGGAGTCATGCTCTAGTTACCAGTACATTCCCAATATTCTGTATTTAATAAATGGTCTCTGTATACTTTCTGAATGAATAGACATGTTGGAAATTTGGTAGTTGAGCCTTGGAGGTTGCCTAATCCAAGCTTGAGCCATAGACTGTCCTCTCACTACCTCTAATACCTGTAGGACCTTGGGAAAGTTCTCTCTGTAGGTTTTAAATTCTTCATTTGTAAAATCAGTGAGTGGTAATGTCCACCTACCACATAGGATTTTAATGAGGAGACAATGAAAGCAAACCACTTTGTACGGTGCCTGGCACTGAATCGGTCCTTGGTTACTAATGACATTTTCTAACAGCATTTAACGGGCTTCCAAGTAAGAAAACCATGGGTCAGGAAAAGATTGTGAACTCAGAAGTTCACGGTCATCCCATTCATTTTACCTAAGCTCTTATGCCCTTGGTGGACTTAGCACGAGCCCAGCTGAACAGAATCCTCTGGCTAAGTAACTTAAAAGAAATGAAGGGAGGCAGAGAGGAGCAACAATAAGAGAGAACTAACTGCCAGGTAGTTACTCTATTTCCTCTCTGGAGCACTCAGCAGGGCTGCTCCCTGGCATTTTGCTGTCTACAGAGGAAAGCTGTGCCCGTCTAGTCTGGCCATGGCCCACCCAGAGCACAGGACACAGCCACTCCCTCCGCCCACACCAGAAGCAGAGAAGGGCTGATGGTAAGACTACGGAACAAAGACATCCACAGTGCTTGGGTTCTTACCAGTGAAAGGCTGAGGTCTCCAAACAGGTGCCAAAGGTCTGAGACGGTGTTCAGTCCCACTTGTAGGATGATAAAGAGGCCAACAAACTTGACTCCTAAAGCACCAGCGAGACTAATGCCAGTCAGGCTGAGCCAGAACCACCAGGAGGCAGAGAAGGGCCTGGAAACCAGTAAGACAAGCTCAGTTTGGAAATCACGAGCAACAGTAGGACAGTATCCAGAGGTCTATGCTGTACCCTAAGCCTCGAAGGTTCTTAAACCCAGGAAATGATGGCATGACTCCAAGAAAGTTTGCTCTGTGGAGGCCCGCAACTACAGGCAAGTTAGTGTGAAGAAAGTAGCTTATTGTTCTGGGGAGGCTCCATCCTGTTCCTGACTAAGAATAGGGCCTCTTACATAGAGACTTATTCTTTACTAGCAACAAGTCAGATAGACATAAGGGGAAAAACACAGAAGAGCTGTCTGGACTGAAGTCAGACTTAGCCTTTGTGTCACCTCTGGGCCTGCCAAAGCCAGCATTTATTAACTGCTCATTACCTGGTCAGACACCAATCCTTCGGATCACCATCAGACTCCTTAAGCTAGAGCTCATTATCCTCTGTTTGCACATAAGGAAGCAGAGGCACAGATAGACTGAGCAATGTAGCTAGCAAGTGACGGGGCAGGTCAAGCCAGGCCATCAGCTACAACACTGATGCTCCTTGTCGGCTTGCTGCACTAACACCACCCAGGATACCACAGCCGATTTTCTGATGACCTGGTACATGCTATGTATTCAGGAAATGGGAGGTGGGTCTGGAGATAGCTCCAGTGGTGGAGGCTTGCCAAATATATTGCTTTCTGGGACAGCCTAGGATATAACATCTCTTTTGAACGTTGGACACAGTATTTTGAATACACGGAATGACCTACTCTACTCCCTCAGATGCAGGAAGATAATCCAGAAAAATAGGAGAATTCTGGAAGTAGACCAAAATCCAGATCAGCTTTAGAACTGATCATGGCCTAGAAAGATCCTCTTGGCTTGTGTGGAAAATAATTCAACATTAGGTCAGCATTGGATACCACCCTTGAGTCAGGGAGACAAGCTCCTCTAAGGCAGCATCTATACTGGTGTCTTCCCCTCCAGAATTAAGAATGTGAAGGATGAGATGTCCCAGAGCTCCTTGAACCAGCAATGGTACTGAGGGACAGTTGATAAGGCAAGGTGAGGAGGCAGCATCAGGACCCCTCCATAACACCTATAAGCTTTCCCCAATTGTACACCGACTTTAAACATCCAAACACCTCTCAACAACTGACAATTTCTCATTTTGTGAAAAGCAATACTAAAAGCATCTATTAGAGGAAACACTTTAAAATTTATTTTTCATTATCTAAAATCAAACAAATTAAAAGTACACTCCTCTTAAACTAAGCTTGAGTGCTAGCTTGCCACAATCAAACTTCCGGGCTGCCATGGTTTCTGACCCCTTCACACACATGCCCAAGGTAGTATTACTGACCTGTTAGCACAGGAGTTGTATTTGACCATGCTCAGCATGGCAGCCATGATGAAGAACATCAGGATAGGGTCAAGGAGGATGTACTGGGACAGTGTGAGGCATCCTGTGTCTGAAAAACAGGAGCTTGTTGATCAAAACAGAGTGATGAGAAATCTCTGAAAACCAAACATTCTAATGGTGCCTCTCTCTACATGCAAGTAAGCATCTGGCAGTCATAACTAGGCAGCCAGTGAATCGCCACTGGATTACCAGCAAGGAGGACTGGGCTTGGAGCACAGCCAAGCCCAATGACAAGAAGCAGTATCAATGCTACCTGTAAGCCCTCTCTCAGAGGTTTAGGTCATTCACTCAGTGCAGCCCTGAGACCACTTGCTCATTTCTACCATAAAAAGAATCCATAAGCTGATGCAGTTGAACACTATAAATGTACAGGATTTTACTTTATATGGTATCTTTATTGCAGGTTGACTCCCTAAATAGGTTATCAGACTAATTTTTTTAAATGCTTAAGTTATATCATATTCCTGCTTAAACCCTCCAATGTCTTCTCATTTTACTCGGGCTAAACATTTCTCAGGACAGTTCCAAAATCCTGTATTGCCTCCAAATCTATCTAAACTCAACTCCAACATTCTCTACTCACTGCACCCTCAATGTGCCAGTGTCCTGTTATAACTCAACTCTATTAAACACTGTATCAGGATTTCTACACAGGCTATTCTCCGTGCCTTAATATTCTTCTCTTGGATCACTGGAGGCTGATCCTGTTTCACTCAGGCCTCTACTAGACTCTACCTTCTTAGGGAGTTCTTTACTGCTTACCCTATTTAAAATAGTGTCAGTCCCCATTTATCTACCCCGACTCTGCTTTATGTCTAATCTGGCACTAATTGCTTATGATGCTCCATTATGAGGCCAGTGCAGTGGCTCAGCAGGATGGGGAATTGGCCACCATACCTAATAACCTGAGTGTGATCCCTGGGATCCACATGGTAGGAGAGGATCAATCCCATAAGTTGTCCTCTGACTCCCATGGGTGTACCATGATAACTGTGCATGTGCTTCCCCCATCACACACAAGTAAATAATTTAAATGGTGAAAGAAAAGTAACGTGTTCTATTAATTAAAGACTTAACAATGTATTGCTTTTTTTATAGGATATATTGATGTGGGAATGTCTTTCTGTATGCTGTGAATATCAATCTTTAAATAAAGGAGCTGTTTTAGCCCATGACAGGTACCATAGAAAAAGTAGGAGGGGAAATCAGAACATAGGTAAGAAAAGTAGGGCAGAGTCAGACAGACAGAACCAGGTGCCCAAAAAAAAAGCATGTAAGGCACACAGGTGAGCCACGGGCCACATGGCCAACAGATTAATGAGAATGTGTTGAGTTAAGATGTAAGAGCTAACTAACAATGTACCTGAGCCATAGGCCAAACAACATAAAGTTAATATAAGAGTCTGAGTCATTTCTAGGGAGGGTCCTGAGCAACAGCGGGCAGCTAAGGGGTCTGGGGCTGCAGGTCTGTGAGTCTAGGCCTCTGGCCGCCCAAGACCAAAAAACCCTCACTATAACAGATAGCACCCAACGTGGGGCATTTAATCAGTGTATTATCTGAGGCCTCAGTAGCTGGCCTGGTCCAGGGTACCTGGGAAACAGGTATGGAATATAAAATTTTAAAATGACTGATTATGAATAACTAAAAAAAAAAAAATACATACAAAGGAAAAGCCATTAGTTTACTAGAGGGAATCTTACACCTTGTGATCTACCCATCAAAACAAGCAGCACATCTGTCTGAACAAGTCCCAAAACACCCACCTAAACTGCTTTGGACTTTTTTACACATAAAACACCACAAGGTCATGTATTCACTTTGAGAAGAATATAGCTAGCATCAGGACTAACAGGACTAACTTTTACAGTTAGCCCTTGTTTAGCCGGGTGAGGATCCAGAGAAAATACTTACATTCTATTGTTATTTTCTCCTGCATTGCTACTTCTGGGCATCTGCTTTTTTTTGGAATTGAGGAGATGGCTCATTGGAAAAGCACTTGTCATAAGCACCAACACTGGAGGTTGGATTCCCCAGAACCCACATAAAAGCTGGGCAGGCATGGCAGCCACATTTAATCCCAGCACACAGGAGGTAGAAATGGAAGCCTCAGGGAAAAGTGGTAACAAGACTCACTGAAACTGGTGAGCTCTGGTCTGCTTCATACAGAGAGCAAATGAGGAAGACAACTGTCAACTTCATGCTTAAAACACACACACACAGAGACTCACAGATGTAATTATATACTTAAGTGTTACTAGTAACAGTATATTTTACCCAATCCTTAACTTAATTAAGAATTGGTCGGGCGGTGGTGGCAGCAATGGCAGTCTTTAGTTCCACTCAAGAGGCAGAGGCAAGTGGCTCTGAAAGTTACAGGCCAGCCTGGTCCACAGAGCGAGTGTCAGAACATCTATGGCAACATAAAGAAACCCTGTCTCAAAAAACAACAACAACAAAAACCAAAGGACTGGCTGCACAGATGTGGTACTTGAGTGTACTGATTTCTAACCAGCCACATGGTGTGACAATCCATTTCCCAAACACACAAGTTAGGACAACTTACCAAAGGTGAGAAGGGCAGCAGTGAGCAGTGCTGCTGGGATGGACTTGGACAGATCCAGCACAGTGATGTAGGCAAAGGGGATCAGCCAGGAGCCCAGGAAAGCACAGAACTAGGAACAAAGGACAGAAGCCATCAAATAACCAGCTAACCAGGTATATTAATATCTAAGATAGAGGGCCCTGATGAAAGCATGGTCTAGGAGATTGAAATTGAGAGATTTGGGAGTGGTGGTGCAAGCCTTTAATCCCAGCACTCAAGAGGCAGCAGCAGGCAGATTTCTGTGTGTTCAAAGCTAGCCTAGTCAACATAGTGAGTTTCAGAACAGCCAGGGATGTGGAGTGAGACCCTGTCTCAAAAACAACAAACAATAACAACAAAAAGGAAGCATACATGTCACTTGAGAGTATGAATGAGGGGCAGAGAACTCCCTATTTAATATGGCAGTCCAGACTGTACAGACCAGCCAAGATCAGCCCCAGGAAGCACACAGCTTCCACAGGTCTCATTAGGCTCTGCCATGTTCCATTAAACTGATGCTGGGAACTTCCTTTGTGAGGAATCTGGAGACGTGAAGATGCCATAATCTGAAGGGAAGGCTGGTAAAGGCATGCAACTCAAGCACTGGCAGACAGGTTGCACTGTGCATGGCTCCTAAGCAACCTTTGTGATACCTGTGGCCTTCCTTCTTTCCCTCCTTCCAAACTCACTCCAGATTTCTACTTTAGGGGGTGAACTCAATCATTCTCCCTTCCCGACTACATGGAAGTCCCTGCACTGGCTGCTTCCAACTGTAGCATTTCTGACTGGGTGCAACCCCAGGGATTAGTCAGTCTATACAAAGTAGGAAGCCTTACTCCTCTCATTCCCATGTAGCTGTGATGCTCGTAACTGTCCCCAGGCTTCTGGAACAAAAAAGTACCATCATATCCACTCAGGTAGCCAGCAAGAGCGATCAGCATCTAAGGAAGGAATGAACAAAAGGATAAAATGTTTAGAGAAAGGTTCCTCTGTCCCGGTCTCTCCGGCTGCATACATAACCTTCAGTTTCCCTTGACAACAGGCCATAGAAGCACCAGTGTGACATTTTGTCCTGCAGCTGCTGCAGAGTAAAAATGTTCTGCCTAAAGAGCTTGTTGCTTGAAAGCCTTCTCTTGTGCCACAGCTAAGCTCTTAGGAGTAGTGCAGACTGAAAATTTAGGGAGGAAAACACTCCGTAATTTAAAGGGCAGGGTCAGTGGAGGGGCTCACACATACATTTGTTATGGAATGAATCGTTACAGCTCTCAGGGAAGCTCCTGGGCATTCTCACTCCTGGGAGCCGCCCTTCTACTTAAAGAGAAGCAGCTCCAAATCACAATGAAGAGGGAGGAAAATGGCCAAGGAGCCACACATGAGGAATATGGGACAGAAATGAGAAAGAGAATACAAAGACACAAGCATTTCCCCAGAGAAGGAGGGAGGGAGAGGAGGGAGAGGGAGAGAGGGAGTTTCCCCTTCTACAACACAGAACTACAATAGAAACTGTTCTATCCAACTGCTCTGAGCACAAGTGCCTGTCTCTGTTGTTAAAAAGCACACGGGGGAAACAAGGCTTTTCTACACTCTCCTAGGCTCAGAACTAACTCCAGGCTACATGGCCTACCTCTCTACACATCTCTCCCTAGGGGTTTGCCCCAGACCCTAGCCTAAGCTCTTATGCTTTCTTGAGGCAACCTGACAGAAACGATATTTTTAATTCCCCCACTCATGCCGTTACCCCAAGATCTGAAGATCTGAGCTTACAGTTAGGAAGAAAGGCTCTCGTGAATGGTACAACTAAGCCATTGTCTTCTCAGGGGAAGTTGTTTTTGTAAAACAGTAAAATAAATTTTAGTTGGTAGAATTTCTAACTGTAAAAGGCTAAGGGAACAAATCAATATGTATACTGGGAGTCAAGAGAAGGAAAAACTTAATTTTTATAGAGTAAGCTCTTATAAGTTATATTTTCTTTATGTAGTATACTTTTATTTTCTTTTATAAAATTGAAGAGTGCTCATAAGATTAATGATTTTAAATATATTTACAAAGTTATGAAATCATCACTACTATGTCATTCCAGAACATTCCATCATCCTGAGAGAAAACCTTCTTGTATCAGAACATTATTCTCCTATATGGGTGAAGCAATATTCTGCTGTAAGGATATCCATGTTTGTTCACCCATCCATCAGTGGACAGATGCTTTTCTCCATTTCTGAGCCCAGAGAACCCCTCAAAATACCAAAGATTTTCTATCAAAGTACCTGGTCATGAAATTCTGAGGAAATTCTAAGAATTAAGTCCAAACCTAACACCTGGCTCCAGTTCTTGGAGGCCATCTGCTCGGATAAGAGATTGTTGGTCACCACACTGCTTACCTTTCCCAGAGGTGGGTGTACATCAAAGAAAAAGGTGCGGTTAATATAGTAACTTCCCATTTTTCCAAAGTGAGTCTCATCCCAACTAAAGGAAAAACATAAAATGTAATAAACCATAGTTAAAGTTACGATTAAAGCCAGAGGTCATGAGTTTCAATCACATAATATGTAGGCTGGCTTAAAAAAACTTTAGACATCCTGGATTGAGGAAAACTTTTTAAGCTGGCTATCAACCTTGATAATGAGAAAAGTTAACAAATATTTACCCAGCAATTACCACGAATTTAAATTAAATATAGTCTTCTTCTGTATCTTGAGTTCCTATCAATTTATTTGAAAGCAGCACTGTTTTCTTGTAACATGGAAAGGGTTTTGTAAAGCAATTACTTCTTGTCTAGTAACTTGTCACTCTGAGGTCACTGGGCCTTAGAATGCACATTGCTACATTGTCAGGCTACTGGTTCCAAAGCCTTTAACGCAAGAGTAGAGCCATATGCTATCCACCAACCTACTGACTCAGGTCGGCCTGACCTGTTATAATGGCCAGCTGTCTACAAAAGCCAAATTTCCTCACTAAGAGCATTTCTAAAGCCATGCCTATCCTATATTATTCTGCAAGTACATACGTGAATCTAATACTTAACTTCCAACCCAATGTCAAGTCCTACTCTGCCACAACCACACCAGCCTTTTCATGCACTGCACAGCCACACTATCCAACTGGGCCTGGCTGTTTAATATTTTCTTTCTGTAGCTCAAAGAAGGTGGTTCTCCAGTGACTATACTTCAGGTCAGCCTCCATCAACAGTCATCTCTTCCCTATCACATACTCATGCTTTCCCAAGGAATGTTCGGGTCTCATTCATTATTTTAAATTCACGGGGCCCAGTGAATGGGCGGAAGACTACTGCATCAGCCCAGGAGGCAGCAAGGTACTGACAGCAACACAGTGATGTCAAAGAGAGAGTTAGCCTAGGAGAGTGCTTCCCAGCTCCATCATGACATGACAGACCCTGCTCTTCATGCCCTCCCAGGAAAGCATGAGGGCCCACTTAGATCACACATGGGATCTTATAGACAGAGAATTCTATACACATACTGGACACTGAGCTGTCCCAACATTTTCTGTTAGTCTTGATGTCTATTTGGAAACAGACTAATAGAGGGACATGAGATTTTTATTTCAAAAGTTTCTCAAATAAAATCAGTAATGAGATACACATTTACTCTTGGGTTTCACTGCTTGTGTTAGGAAAGGCAGTTCTCCATGGCTCTCTTGGGCTCTTACAGGCCTTGTGGAGTATGTCAAGAATGCAAGGGGTAACTCACCTCTACCCTCCTCCTTGCTGTGCCATGAGGAATAAATTCCTTTGTCACTGATTTAGGACTTTCTCTTCTACTGGCACCCATAAGACAGCAGCAGGTTAGATTCTTAATTTACAAATACGTTAAATATATCCAAGCCGTGTCAGTGTGGGGCACAGGCATGGCTGACAACACAGCTGGCTTTTTGAGCAGAAGGCATAAGGGCCCTTGTGGGCTAAGTTAGATACAAATAAATAAGAAGAATCCTGGGCCTGGTAGCGAATGTTCTACCCAAGTGAAGCAGTGGGCAACAAGCACCAACTGTCTGCTGTGCTCTACTTATTAAAGAAGCTCAGAAGAAATAAATGGGGTGGCAGCAAAGACTCTGTTACTCTGCTGTTCTTTCCTTTATCCTCCACCTTTGCACTGCTGGAGATCATGGAGATCAAACCCTAAGCCTGTGCACAGCACACAAGTGCCCCACCATTAGCCTACATCCTCAGACCAAAACATTCTTATTAGGAGTTAAATGTGAAATGCCCTCATAGGCTCATGTGTCTGGACAGCTGGTGGTGCTGTTTGGGAGATTTTGGAAACTTTAAGACATGGGGCATAGCTGGTAGCTGGGACCTTTGATCCAAGTTTCTGGTTTTAGCTGAGTATTCTCTCCACTCCCCGTCCCACCAAGCTGTGAGAAGCTTTGGCCTCAGCTTTGGCCTCAGCCTCCTGCTGCCATGGAGCAAGTCACTCCGGTCACATGATGCCATGGATGCACCCTCTAAAACCCTGAGCCTAAATAAACTTCTCTTCCCTGAAGCTGCTCAGAGCACTGAAAAAATTAAAACATTGTTATGATCAGCACTCAGGAGGCTGAGACAGGAGGATGCCTAAAAACCTTGAGGCCAGTCTAGTCTATATAGCAAGACCTTGTCTCATTAAGCAAAACAAAACCAAACAAATAAAAACCACTGAAAGATTCTTAGGTAAGCTGTGTGTTCAAGACAAAAAGTACATGTGCCTTGTCCCTGGGCTCAGAGCCTTAATCCCTCCCTCTCCATGAAGGCCACTGTCCCCAAGCAGACTGAAGACCATACAGATTCATTTTCATACGCTTGACAACTCCAAGCAGGAAAGAAACCTAAACCCGAGCTCTCGTGCACAAATGCCCCTATTTCCTCCTACCCGGACCCATGGAGGCTGCAGGAAGGGGAATACGGGGATTACCAAGGGCAGTAAGACTGCAGTATATACAGAGATGAAAGATGAAGGGCCTCAAAGCCCAGGGGCTCACTGGACAGAAGAATATGGAGAAGGAGTGGACAAGTCAGTGAGGAGGTGAGAAAAGTTTTCTACCTCTCTAGTCAGTATTTCCAACACCCCATGAAACATGTTCTCTGGGTGGTAGAAGATATAGTAAGCTCATTAGTTCAAGGAGAAAAGAGCCAAGTTCAACTCATTAGGTCTGGGTCAAGTTCTCAGTAAAGTACCCAGCAGGTAGGACTCATGGGACCAATTCAGTGTACTTTTGTTAGGCAACCACTGCCAAATGTACAACTTGTATTGATCTCAAAAAGTATCACAGGAGATTATCTCATTCAAGGCCTATTGTGTGCAGAGAGGTAACCCTGTTCCCTCCCAGTGGTCCAAGAAAAATAAATCCCTGCATTGGAAAGGGAAATTAGCTTTAAAGACAGAATACAGAGATAGAAAAGAGTTCTGTAAACAGGAGGGCCTGAACTTGGATTCCCAGTAACCATGTTAGAAACTGGTATGGCAGAGACAAGAGGATCCCTGGAGCCCACTAGCCAGTCAGCTAACAGTATAGAGAGAGCCCATCTCTAACAAAACAAGGTGCCTACAAAGGAAGGCATTCAATATCAACTTCTATAGGCACTGCACATGCACACATGCACACACCTGTACACATGCGCGCACACACACACACACACACACACACACACACAAGTGCACAGGTGCACACACACCCATTAAGGACTACTAGAATACTATGAGACTAGTCACCAGCCTAACAGTGCCACCTGCTGAACACAGGAACTAAGTACACTCTTCTAAAAAAGGCCAGTTATTAACTTCTTGTTAAAAGGGTGCCTTAGCCACAAATGCCTTAGAGGGCTCTCAGGCCCTACACTTTCACTTTGGAATAGATTTTCTTGGAGTTTATAACTGACAAAAGGAGAATTCAAGTGGATGGAATCAAGAAGACAGGCAACCTGGCCCAGGAGGCTGCTCAGTTCTACATAAAGCAACAGGTGTCCCCTTTGGGAGAAAATATTTCCTATTCCACTCTAAAACACAGCCACTAGGTTCAGTGGGGCCCATGACTCAGAGAGTTTCTTTACAGTGCCATGCCAGGTTCTCTGAAGGTTAGAGTAAATAAAAGGCTGTTGATACCCACTGGGTGGCAGCAGCCATTCTTCCCTACCGACAACTATGCTCAATAGCTTTATGTCAACTTGACACAAGCTAAAATCAATTAAGAAAATGCCTCCATAAGATCAGGCTGTAGGATATGGATATTTCTCAACTGGTGGCCCTGGGTTCTATAAGAAAGATGCTGAGCAAGCCAGTAAGCAGCCTCCATGGCCTCTGCATCAGTTCCTGCCTCCAGGTTCCTGCCCTTCTTGAGTTCTTGCCCTGACTTCCTTTGATAATGAATAAACCCTCTCCTGCCCAAGTTGTGTGGTCCTAGTGGTTCATCACAGCAATAGTAACCCTAAGTAAGACAAACAACTCCGGATGCCTGACTACAGTCAGAGTTGAAGGGTCTGACATACCACTTGGAAGATTATGTACTGAGAGACTCCAGACACTCTCCAGGGAACTGGAAGCTGTCTGCCTACTGATGGAGTAATCCCGCTTATTCATGCAGATACCCATCATACAGGATGTAGTTGATATAACTAGCTACACTCAAGCTCCTAATCAAGCCTACACCTACAATGTCCAGATCTGCCTCTATTGCACCGGTTGTAAAAGCACATGAACTGACTGAGCACAAGTTTTAAAGGACCATAGATCTTTGAAGCAGAAGCCACCATGGTATCCCTGTGTAAAGATGTGTCTCTGCCTAAGTCACTTTCTGGTTGGTTTAATAGTTAAATGGCCAATAACTAGGCACGAGGGAATAGGCAGGACTTCTGGGCAGAGAGATAGATGTTGGGAGGAGGAATCTAGACATAGATTTCATCAGCAGACTCAGAGAAAGTCGAATGTGCCATACGAAGAGGTAACCATGCCATGTGGTGCATCATAGATTAGAAAAATATATATTAGTTAACTAAGTTATAAGAGCTAGTTGGGGGAAAGCCTAAGATAAAGCCAAACTTTCATAATTAAGTTTTAAGTAAGTTTAATTAAGTAAGTTTCTGGGTCACTATTTGTGGGCTGGTAGTCCAAAGATAGCTGGACAAGAAAGCTTGTATACCAGGTGCCTACCAAAAGCTGGCCTACTTGCTTGGAACAGTAAGGAACAATGTACAGGGCATTGACTGCTTACTCCTAAGCCACTGTGTCAGGGCTCTACTGATATCCATCAGTACTTCACTACTGCTGCCCACTTCTCAAGTTACAGAAAGGATGCAGCTCCAGCTCAGTGACTCTGGATAAACCACTATGGTCCTTACAATTAATGTCATTTTATCAGCTTTGCAAGCCATCTAGCCTGACAGTGGAACACCTTTTTGTCACAATGGTCATCTAACAATGAGGCCCACAGTCAAGGTAATAAAACAGACAACCCATGCTCCCATCATCCACAAACAACTGATATCGTTAAACATTGAACAGTTTCCGCAGAAACCAACTAAAAGGTTTCTGACTATCTCCTACCTCCTCCTGGCCTACACACTAGAAAACAGTCTGGTCCTTATGTACTCATTCCCACAAAAATTCATCTCTTTTTGACTACCAACTGGTAAATATAATAATAAAAAAAAAAGAGTGGCGCTCACAAAGCTGCTTAGGAAAACTAAGGTTTCCATGACTATGGTGTCTTTCCTCTTAGAGACACTCTAGAGAAGCATCACAGAGTAAGAAAAGGTGACAATACTCAAATTTAACTCTAGTTTTGTCTCCTGGATTTTCTTACTGGCACTAAGTGGCCTAGAACATAAACACAATGACACTTAGCTGAGTACAGCTCTCCCTATAATGCCTACCTGTGGTGATAAGGTCTGGATATAAGTAGGGAATAATGGGAGAAAAGGCAAATATAAATCGGCATTGGACACACTACCATCATGGACAGAGTTATAGGACAGAAACAACCTCAAAACATGAGGAAGAAAGACACTGGGTTCTGGAGATGTACAGTGAATGGAATATTAGTTCTCTCTTTGTCCCCTAAGTCAAACCCCAAAGCCTGACAACATTGAGATGGACCACCTACATTAAGGGACAGCTAATAAAAGTAACTCAACCTGTAGCTGGAAACAGAAAAGCCCATGTGGCTGGACATGGACAGTCTTGAGTTACTCTGATGTGGCTGACGACATTAGTACCAACTCCTAGTTTGTGTGCTAACGCACAGATGGCACAATTTTCTGTCTCACTTTATAGAGTTAATCATATACTCTGTGTTAAAGTACTAGAGACTTCAACTACATGATGATACTGCCTATGGATCTTAACCAAACCAATGCAGTGGAGGCTTGAATCAAATTAAATGAAGAACCAGGTAAGATGCATCTCTTTAGGTAATATGTTAGTATATAAGGAATGGGCCACCAAATGTCTCTCTGTTAGACATGGGAGGTGCACCGTTTGAGTGTTATAATTATTGGCGATGATACCAAAGGTCAGAATTCATCTAAATTGCTATGCACAGGTCTTAAGAGGTAGCTTATTGCCCTCACACCACATTCATGCTGTCTGAAATAAGACTTGCTGGTCCCTCACCTGGACTTACTCATAAGAGGCTGAATTTGGTACCCTGAAGGACATAGCTGAAGTAAACACCAAAGGCTGGCATCATTCTGCTCTTTAGAGTCTCATTGACAGTAGCCACAATTAAATACTGTATGAGACAAACTGAACAGTTTTGGTCTCTGCCTTCATAAGCCATGCTCTAATCAGAGTAGCTAACAGAGTTGCATATTAACATGAAACATCTGCTAGAAGCCAAGGCAGTTTATGATTGAGGGGTAATAAAACCTGTTGGGAGAGAAAGTCCTCCATCAATGCCTTGTAAATCCACACTTGTGCCAAGAATGTGCCTAGAATGTTCTGACTGCAATTTACCTGGGCCATTTCTTAGGGCTGTGATTGCAATAAGCAAATCTGAGATATATGGCCATGTCTCTCACAAGAACAAGGTTACTTACTGCTTGTGATAAAACAGATTTCTCAAATTGGCCATTCCTTGGACCTTATGCAACCCACTGCCTGTGCAGCCATCTCTTTGGAGATGCCATGTCATCAGGTGCGTCTTGGCAGGGGCTGAGGTAATCTAAGTCCAAAGATGCTGATATCCATTCTGCTTCCTGCGGTAAAAGTCCTCTGAGTCTAAACCAGCTGTTATATTTCCCAGCAGTCACGAAACAGCAATGTTTCTCAGCTAATTCACTAATTTCCAAGAAAAGAGTGTATTTGCTTGGTTTCTTTTTGGTCACCAAGTTCTATTTGTGCCACTTTTGACACTAAGTTTCTGTTTAATAAAGTAGAGAAAATGTAACATTCCTTTCAGCTAAAGAACAGGCTAATCCATAGGCTTAGAAGATGAAATCTGACCCAGCCTCAAGCCAGCATCTGTATCACACAAAATAAAGCCTTCTAGAATTAACTCCATTCTCACAGGACCACACCAGACCTGTTGTCCAGAATCTGTGCCAAACCATCCTTTGATACCTAAATTGTCTTTATAGGATTAAAGATACTCTTAGGATTTTTTTTTTCCTTTGAAAACCAGGCCTTAGATGATTATGCACTATGAATTTACTATTTTCTAAGGAAAGTTCAAAGCACCTCTGGGTGCCACCATTTGAAAGCCAGGTAGCCTGGGAGACTTGAGAACCTCTTCTGCAAACCCTGAGACCCACTAGTCCCCATCAGAGTAAATCTACTCAGAGACTGGGCAGGCGGCCCCTCACCTCCACCCTCTCCCACTCCCTACACCCCCCCCCCCCCCAATCCTCGGCACCACAGACCTGTCGCGCCTCCGGTGAATCCCGCCCCCTTCGCGCCCTCAGGCCAATCAGAGGGAGGCGTCCCTCCCTCTCAGTTGCCACGGTGCCCGCCAAGTCCCTTCTGCCATTTACCAGATGTGTGCCGGTTGGTCCAGCCTATGAAAGCGGGTGGCAAAGGACAGCAAAGTCACCACAGCCAGCGTGGCCCACCGGCCTGCCGCCTCGACATGCCGCGAGCTCCAAGCAGGCCGTTTAAGGCTCCGTGCTGCAACCTGGGGGATCGTGTCCCGGCCCACGGTCCTGGCAGCTTGCGGCGCGCAGCGGCCCCTCCGGGGACGCAGCTCGGAACCCGTTAGGCCGCCGCCTATGGCAGGAGGCATCCTCCCCTTCCTGAGGATTACCCTCCGGACCGGTGGCGCGCTAGGTCTTGTCCGCAGCCCCGTCAAGGAGTCATAGGAGGGCGTCTCGAGGTGTCCTGGGATTTGTAGTTCCCTCCGCTTCCCGCGGAGCGCAGGACCCCGGGCTCTGGGCGGGGCGGAAAGTGTAGTAGCCGCCCGGGCCGCTAGGAAGCGGCCTGAGGTGTAGAGCATTGCGGGAGGCTGAGGGACGCTAAGGAGCGAGAGACCCGGGACGGCTCATGAACTACAACTCCCAGCAGCCCAGGAGGCGGGGGCGGGGCCGACACGACGGAGGGGAGCCCATCTAGTCCGCCCCTCGCTCTTTGGACCCCGCTAGGCCTCAGTCATCTTCTAGTCCCGAGAGCCGACTTTCTTGGTTGGCCGACGTGCGAGATGCAAGCCGGCAAGGTCTGTTCCGCACCTCCCGGGTTGACGGTCGCTGCTTAGAAACACGGAGATGGGGGAGGGGGGGTGCTGAGAGCGCGCCTCTTCGCACGGCTCCACAACGACTCCCGGCGTGCTGTGCGCCGGGTCACACTGCACCTGCGCGCTGGCCGCGGGAGCGCTAAGGAATCCGGTCTGATTTGAGTGGGGAAGGCGAAGCCGCTCTGCGTTCTGGGTGGCGTCCGGTTGCGCCCTTCGCTGCTTTGTGTATATAGACCTCTTGCAGGACTTTCAAACATTTGCAATTCCGCGGGGCCCTCTGTGCACCTCTCGGCCCGCCTGTTGGTCCAGGCGTGCACCAAAGGCAAGGGGAAGATGTGACACACTTTCTGTCGTTAACAATCACTTGTGGTGGCCTCTCAGTTTTGTCCTTGTTTTGTTGGTTTGGTTTTAAGAAACAAGGTCTTGTTATATAGTCCAACCTGACTTTGAACTCGCGACTCTCCTACCTTCGCCTTCCAAGTGCTGGAATTTCAGAAGGCTGAGCCTCCCTGATTGAAGTCGCACTGCCCTAGTCCGTCCTAGAGCCACTATATTTAAGTCATTGGTGGAATAGGGTTGAAATCTGTTTCACAAGGGATTCGGTTGTCTCCTATGCATAAAGTTTGAGGCCCATTGTGCGGGAAGGGGTACATTAGATGCCACGTTAAATTGTATAGATTTCCCACCTACAGATGTGATGGGGGGGGGTTAATCATGTAAGAAATGGTATCAAAACAGATGAGGATGTATAAAGCTCTGAAGTAGCGCCTAGCATGGGCTGATTCTCCCACAACTGCAAATAAATTCAAAATTGCCAGAATAAGCAGACTGCATAATTGAGTTGGAAACACAATTCTTCCAGATGCACTGATTAAATGAACATTCTACTTGGTGGTAAGAGGTAGCTATGCAAGTGTAAATATCACTGGATAGTTGGCAGTTGGTGCTTACAAGTGATTTCTCTTCCTATGTTTCCTTATCTAAGGTCAACTTTGGTTCAAAGGAAACCTTGTTTACCTGGAAATTTTCAGTTTTAAATTGCAAGCCCTTCTGAATAGTATGTTGAAATCTCATACAGTAGAGGACGGCCAACTGTCCTTTGGACTAGTATATCCAGGCTATCTACACTTCCCACCTGCTAGCCACTTAATAGATATTTTAGTGCTTAGGTTGTCAAGATATTAAAGTGCTTGTGTGAGTAACCTTTGTTTTACATACTATCGGCTTCAAAGCTCACGAGTAGTGATTTCAGTGATTTCATTATAGTAAGTAATAGCAAATTATTAAAACTATTCTACTTTGTTGTTATCGGTAATCTCATATAGTGTCCAATTTATAAATCAAACATTAGGTATGTATGTTTGTGTGTGTATATGATGGTTGGTGTCAGTTTGACAGGATCTAGACTCACATAGGAGACAGGCCTCCAGACAAATTGTAAGAGAGTTTCTAAGTAAGGCTAACTTCTGGTCATATCTGTAAAGGATTATCTTTATCAGATTAATTGATGTGAGAGGGTGACATGCTGAGTTGGGTCTGGGTGGGGTTGAGTCTGAGCCCATAAAGCGGAAGTTAGCTGGGCAGCAACACACATTCATTATTCTATTTCCTGCTGTGGATGTGATGGCACCAGCTGTTACAGGCTACTGTTTTGATCACACACACACACACACACACACACACACACACACACACACACGATAGATGGACTGTATCTTGAATTATGAGCCAAAATAAACCATTTTTTAGGCTGCTTTTGTTGGGGTATTTTATCATAGCAACAGGGAAAATAAAAACTAAGGTGATATATAATTAAAAATAATAGGTATAGGGTTGGGGTAGCACATGGTTTCAGGCAGTTACTGGAGGTCTTTGAAGGTATAACCTGAAGTATAAGGCTATGCTGTATAGTTGCCAATAGATAAGAACAAAAATCACGGAAGAAATTTGGTTTCCCCTTAAGGGCCATAGGGAGAGTAGTAGCAGTTACCATGACTTTGGTCATCTTGGTACAGTCAGCGTACAGTGCACATTACGTAAGTCTTTCTTCAGCAGTTCTAACCATGTCTGCCCCTTTCTCATGGACTGTGTCTCGTAGTAATCCTGATAATCAGCCCATGATCCCTAAGCTGTAGCTAAATGCTACTGACCAGCCTGGCAAAAGACCAAAATTCAAAATTTGAAGTACAGTTTCTAAACCATTTGAAACTTTGTGGCAAATGGATAAATCTGCCATCCATTCTTATGAGGCCATCTGAGAGTGGGGACCTTCAAGGTGGCATGCAGCAAAGTATCAGTAAATACGAAACTGGCCTCTGCCAGGGTAAAAGAAACTTCTGTCATCATTTTAGGGTGGCCTTTTGTTTTGTAAACAGAGGAGCTGAAGAACCCAGAAAGCAGAGATTGTCTCAGGTCTGGACCTTGAGTCTGCCCACTTTGCGCCATTTCATCAGATACTTTACCTCAGAGCCAGGCTACACTGTATGCCCAAGTGCAAAACTTGCCCCAACCAAGAATGAAAGAAACCTCCCACAAGCTGAAAAGGTGCCCTCTCTGGTCAGAGTTCAGGATCCTCTGGTGCCTGTTTAGCCTGCTTTCCCATTGGCTCCTGGGACCCACCCCTTTGGGATCCTCCCCTGCCTCACAGCTCTCTGAGAGAAGACATTCCTTGGGAGGCAGCAGCAGCGCCGTGATGGGCAAGGTAAGGCTGGCACTTGAAAGCGGCTTCTCTGGAGCAACATTTGTACCTCAGAAACTTATGACAGCACAACCAGGACCCAAGACAGGCCTGAGTTGCTAAGGTGCATGCCCAAGTAAGGAGCCCCAGTGCAACAGGAAGACACTGCTGCTTGGAGCCTTTTGCCTGGGGACTGGTGCCTGCTTCCAGCAGGACCCTAAGACTGGAAACCCAAGCCTAATTTAATGTCCACCCTCATCCTCTCTCTCCTCAGCCTATCCTCTATTCCTATTTCCGAAGCTCCTGTTCATGGAGAGTTCGAATCGGTAAGAGCTCAGCTTCTGGGGGGTAAGATAGGGGTGGGGTGGGACAGAAGACTTCATCTCCCTGCCCCCAGCAACCAGCATCCCTGTTCTCCTGGAGCCTCTATCTCTAAATGGCACTTCCACCCAGAAAGTCAAACAAGAGGACAGTGGGAGGAAGGGGTTGTTTTCCCCTCAGGACTGCTACATTTGTCACACTGCACTCCAGAGCCCCTTAGCAACCACGCCCAGAGTAGGCTCACAAGTTCCAGAGGTCCCTGGTAACTGGCAGGGAACAGCTGGCCTTTTATTTGATCTGGCTAATCAAACAGAACTGTTTGGAGTTGCTCAGAGACTTCGGGAGAGCAGGAACTGGAGCCCTCTGCTTGAGGACGGGTCTGACCCATCACTTGTCCAGTGAGCACAGCTGTTGGCAAAGGTCACCGTCATAACATGGCATAGCAAAGAACTCTGTGCCCAGTGCTTTTGCGTGCATGACTCCCTTTCTACCTCGATCACAGGAGGGAGAGGCTGTTAGTACCCCCATTGTACAGATGAGACAACTAAGGCACAGAAGGTTAAGTCATTTGCTCTTGGTCATACAGCTGCAAAGAGGAAAACCTGCAGTCTGAACCATGTGGTCTGGTTCAAGTTCATGTTCATTTGCTTTGATTTGGCACCAGCAATTGGACAAAGAACCTTGACCATGCTGAGCTCATATCCTTCCAGAAAGCTAAACCCCTGGCCAAATCCCACACTTTCAACTACCATACATTGCTGCTTGTCACACTAGGGAAACTGAGGCAGGGAAATTCATTACTGTCCAAGGCCATATACCTAACAATTTAATGTGGTAGAATTTGCACCAAAGCAGCCAATCTCCAATCTTACCCTACTTGCAGAGCCATCATTGGTAACTCTTACCTATCCACAGTCCTTTCCTGGACCCCAGAGGCTCTACCCTGACTGAGCCAGAAGCCAAAGCAGTATGACTGCTGTCTTTGTAGAGCATACATGTTTGGCTTCTCTCTCTCAGCCTAAATTACTTTCACTCCAAAGTAGAGATGAGCAGCAGAGAAAGGCTCTTGGCATTGCCCTGGGAGGGCTGTCTTTGAGAGTCTAGCCACAAGTCATCTCCTAACTCTGCTCTGGTCTCTCCTAGCTCTGGCATTGAAAGGCATTGACTATGAAACGGTGCCCATCAATCTCGTAAAGGATGGGGGGCAACAGGTAAGGAAGCTGGCCCAGGCCCACAGTATGAGAATTGGACCTTGAAGAGGTACCAGATACAACAGCGGCTGTGCCCTGGAGGGAAACCTGTATTTCCTGGGCAGCAATGGGAGCCATGGGAAGGGCTCAGGGTACTAGATCGGCACCTGCTTTATGAAGATAGGTGGTAATGGGGCCTTTCCCTGGACAAGACCCTTTCCATGGACGACTGAGGTACAAGCTGACTTGACAGCTACATTAAAGGACACAGGAAGAAGATGGGCCACGATGGTGCACGCTTTTAATCCCAGCATTTGGGAGGCTGAGGCAGATGGACCTCTGAGTTCTAGGACAGCCATGGTTACACAGAGAAACCCTGTCACACACACACACATACACACACACACACACACACACACACACAATGGGGGGGGGGTGGAATTGACAAGTAAAACCATGAAGCCAGACCATTGGGGTAAAACTTGTACTTTAGTGGTCTAGGATACTGCATGAATCCCAAGAGGTTAGCCTGGCTTTAGGAACCAAGTCCTCCAAGGACAAGAAATATGGATTGGTGCTAGGCCTACAATTTTCCTACTTGCTTGATTCTGCTTTAGGCAACTCAGGCTAGGACACCTAGTCCACCATGGCCTTGTCTCCACAGTTTTCTGAGGAATTTCAGACCCTGAATCCCATGAAGCAAGTGCCAGCCCTGAAGATTGATGGAATCACCATTGGCCAGTCAGTGAGTAGAAGGCTTGGAAGTGGCAAAGTTCTGACTGGGAGGACCTGGCATCTCTTTCTAACCCACAAGTAACTAAACACTAGCTTAATAGGGAGTTTTGAGTATATGGTAGAGGGAAGGAGGGACACTTGCATGTGGAGAAGCAAGTTCAACAAGGTCCCCAGAAGACTTGACGGTGCTTCAGCTGACGAGGGAGAAGAGGTAGTGGTAGTACCACTGGGCAAAGGGAGTTTGCTGGCTTCTGCCCTCTGGTCCAGGGATCCCAAACCCTCTCCCTGCCTCAATGTTCCCTCTGGACAGCTGGCCATCATGGAGTACCTGGAAGAGACTCGGCCCACCCCACATCTCCTGCCTCAGGACCCACAGAAAAAAGCCATTGTGCGCATGATTTCTGACCTCATCGCTAGTGGCATCCAGCCCCTTCAGGTTAGGCACTATTATATTTACTCTCTTGGATACCTCTCACTCACCCCTCCATACTCACTGTGATGAGCCACGGTGAGGTAGGTGGGGGCAGCGGGGGAATGAAGGAAAACCCTCCGGGCCTTGGCCTAGCCCACATCAGGCAGGGATCACAGAAGTCCTCCATCCATCAGTATCGGTCACCAACTCCGCTGCTAAGCCTAGGAGCACAGACATGTCTGAGGCAGGATAGCAGGCCTAGGCACATCCTCCAGCTCCATCCTGGGCAGCTCTGGCTCATCTTCTCTGTGTTGTATATGCAGACAGGCTTTGCTTTACCACACTTTGCTTTACTATGCTTCATAGATAATTGCATTTTAGGTTTTTATTTAGTTTCTTACAAGGTAAGGAGTTATGGCAGCCCTTCATTGAGCAGGCTTATTGGTGTCATTTTTCTAATGATTTTTCATCAGTGTATTTTAATTATTTTAAAATTAAGATGCATACATTTTCAGATATACTGAGTCTGTATACACTCAGTAGATCAGCATAGTATAAACAGAACTTTTCACAACCACTGAGAAACCAAGGAAGTCCACATAAAGTGCTTTATTGCCATATCTGCTGTTTTCCGTAGTCTGGACCTAAACCCCTAATTCCACGGTATGCTAATATTGGGATTCTTACAAAAAACAGAAAAGCAAGCATTAAAACCTTTTATCTGTGCCAGCTTCTACTTTGTAAGGTAATAGCCCTAAAAAGAAGTTCTTTGCAGGGTGATGCAGCTAAGTAGTATCAGAGCAAGGACCAAGCTCAGACCCCTGTGCACCTGTGCTATGTCCTGTGACAATCTTGCTGTTTCTAAAAATGGGGATTGCACCTTAGTCATAATCACTAGTTCTATACACCTACCTACACACACACACACACACACACACACACACACACACACACACACACACACACACACACACACACACACACACACACTTTCTACCCAGCCTGTTTTCAAGAGACCAAGTAGAGGAGAGTGTTGGGTGTGAGAGAAATAGCTTGGCTTGTGGCTGCATCTGTCAGTCATGCCGTTATCCCATGTCCCTATTCTTGTATATTGCTACCAAATCACATGGCTTTGAGAATACTTGGAATAACTGGGGCAGCCCAAGAAGGTGGCTACTTCTGACTTCAGAGACCTGGTGGAAGGAAGGTCCTGGATAGCCCAGAGGTGAAAGGGTCAGGTAAACAGCTAGAGCAAGTGGACACTGAGCTTCCGTGCAGAGGCTTGACAGAGGGACAGACTCAAGCTGGCTCCCACAACAATCAGATATCTTTTTTTTTCTCTTGAGCTGTGCAGAACCTGTCTGTCCTGAAGCAAGTGGGACAGGAGAAGCAGATGCCTTGGGCCCAGAGGGTTATTGCTTCTGGCTTTAATGGTGAGTCTTTTCAACTGTCCAAAGTGACTTCTCAGAGAAATGACCCTCACCCTCATGGCTCTGAGCACCTGAACCAGCTTCCCAGGCTGCTTTGATCTTGACAGTGGGGTGGAGTGGACTCTGGTGGTGAGTCAGGCAGATGCTTAGGATGGCTTTAAGCTCCAGAACTTATGTGAACCCCAGACCCAGGGGCCTATGGCCCCACAGAGTTTGTTGATAGCTCAACCTCTTTGACTGAGCACCCCAGTCAAGAGTGCCAGTCCTCAGAATGCTAGGCTGAGAACCATTGCCTTGGCCAGCTTCAAGTCTTGTCTGAGAATAGACAGAGAAGCCACTGGGAAACATTAGTCCTGGATGCCATATTCCCTACACTGCCCAGTGCCCCAGCCTATCACAGAAATGTCCACCTATTTCATAGCTATGAAGGCCAAGCCCTGGAGAGGCTGATATAAATATTATCCATGTGGCCTCCCCACAGCTCTGGAGCAGGTTCTGCAGAGCACGGCAGGGAAGTACTGTGTAGGAGATGAGGTAAGTGTCCCCAGACCTACCCTCTGTGGCCTTTGTGCTGACCTCAGACCATCTCTTTATCCTAAGGATATCTGAAGGGGGACTTGGAACCAGCCTCACCAGGGACAAACCTCTGCTCTGGGCAGTTATAGCTCATTCCTAACTCCCTCTAAAGCAATGGTTCTCAAGCAGTGGGTAGTGACCCCTCTGGGGGTCAAACTACCTTTTCACAATGGTCCCATATCACATATCCTGCATATCATATATATTACGGTTAAGAACAGTAGCAAAATTACAGTTATGGTTGGGGGTCACAACAACATGAGGAATTGTATTAAAGGGTCACAGCATTAGAAGTTTGAAAACCACTGCACTCGATATAGTGAGCTGTCTAGGCCCAAAAGGCAGATGGTGATGTAGTCCAGGCATCAGCTGAAGGTTTAGACTAAATGTCTCCCTTCCTTCACAACCTGGTGATTGTAGGATTAGGGAGCCTTTGACGCATACAGACTACAGCAGTGGGCCTGTGGTAGTCTGTTTCCATGGTTCCTTCTCTGCTAGGACTCCTCACCTCTAAGCCACTAGTGGTGGTGGCTTCAACTTTGCCACCACCAACCCAGTCAGGCTGTCTCTGGCTATCACAAGGTTGGTTGTTAGGGAAATGAGAGCATGGCATGGGAGAAGGCTACAGCTCCAGGGGACGGGGCAGGCAGTTCCAGAGGAGACAGTGAGGGGGTGATAGGGATGATAGGAAAAACAGATGCAGACAGGAAGTTGGATTGGCAGCCCTGGTACAATTAACAGTAGACACAGCCTTGCCAGTGAGTATGGAGTGATTATTCTTGTGCCAACACCCTGACCTCCTTTTAGGTGTCCATGGCTGATGTGTGCTTGGTACCCCAAGTGGCAAATGCTGAAAGGTAAGAGAAAGTTCTGCCACCTTCCTTCATCCCCTCCAGTCAGGGCCTCCACATTTACCACTGATAACATCTCATATGAGCCCTTTATCTGCCAAAGAGCCACTGCACCAGGCCACACCAGCTGCCCTGACTTAGCACAGACATGGCCAAAATCATTAAAATGTCCCTACTGTGCCCCCTGTAGCCTGGGTGGTCTTGTATAAGCTGTCCTCACTCCTAAGAGAAGGTGGCTTATCTAAGGGAATTGCCCCAAGAATACCTGCTGGATGTACCCAAATGTGGAGTGTCTGCTTAGAAGTGAGGTCTGCGAGTTCCATCCATCAGCCTGCTGGAAGGCATTGTGCTTGCTATTTGGGAGATGGATATGTACGGTGCATTCCCTCCCTAAGATGTTAGTAATGTGGGTGATGGGACAGTTTGCACAAATGCCTGACCCTGGAATTCACAGCAGTCATTCCTTAGAGACAAACAGAGGTGATGATACCAAATGATGCCCCCCCAAACCTACCTAGTGCTTCCCAGTGAATGAGGACCCTCCCCCCATATGGCAGGGCTGCCTTCTGGCCTTGCACAGCAACCCCTGGACCTCATCTAGCCCTGCCTCTGCTTTCCCTGCTGCCCACAGCAGTGTCCCTAAAAACCTTGGCTTACAGGTGTTTCTCTGCCACAGGTTCAAGGTGGACCTCAGTCACTACCCTACCATCATCCGCATCAACAAGGCCCTGTTGGCCTTAGAGGCTTTCCAAGTGTCTCACCCTTGTCGTCAGCCAGATACACCTGCTGAGCTCAGGGCATAGTCCCCAAACTATGTCCCATGGATATAGCAAAGGGAATGGGGCTCAGATGCTGGGTCAGCTGAAAGGGCTCAGAAATGAGTAACTTGTAGAACAGGACTTGACCTCTATCCTCAGGAAGCAGCAGAAACTCTCGGAGTCCATGTCATTTCTTTGAGACCCCCAGTATTAAGGTTTTCTCTAGAGAAATGAAATTAGTAGGATATATCTCCCCTTAATCCTCTCCTGTTATATGTTAGAGTGAGTGTGTGCAGAGACACGACCTACTGCACTAGCTAATGCTGTCAACTTGAAAAAACCCAAGTCAGCTGGGAGAAGGGCCTTTACAAATGTCTGCGGGGGGGGGGGGGAGGTTATATTGGTAATGGTGAGGTAGGAAGACTCACCCATTATCGATGGCAGAGGACCCCCTAGGTGGAGGATCCTGGAGCCTCTAAGTAGAGAGCTGAGCACCAGCATGTGTGCATCCCTTGCTGTCTTCTGAATATGCATGCTCTGTGATTAGCTACTACCATTGATGCCCCATTATGTAGTATAACCTGAAATTATGAGCAAAAATAAACCTTTTTTCCTTTACGTTGCTTTTGTCAAGGTATTTTATCATAGCAACAGAGAAGGAACCAACATCCCTGCTCTCTGTCATGGGGCAGTCAGGAAGAGGACACAAAAATGATGGTTAAAAATGCCTGGCAGGTTTACCAAAGTGCCATAGGGAAGCCTGAATTCCTGTTCATCTCTTCTTTTTTAACTTGACTCCAGAAAATGTTCACACTGAATTTAGTCATTAGTTGAAAGCAGGCCTCAAACTTGTTCCGGTAGGGCTGAGCTGGGTCCCAGAAGATGAACTTTCCTCTAGCTGGAAACCATGTCTAGACTCAGGAAATCTTAGCCTTTTGCTACTCCTATGGCAATGGGAGATACCCAAAGGCACGGGAGAGAAATATGCACAGCCTGCCTGAGAGAACTAGATCCAGGGAGGGTTTAATAAGCAGGAAGCTGTACTCTGTGGCGTGTCCACACCAGCACTGAGAAGTCGGCTGGCCCTCTCTACCCAGTTACTCATCCCAAGGAGAAGCCATCTCCAAACTGGTCTCAGGATTAGGCACTTAGAGGAAATCCAGGGTGAATGATGCTGGAAATGCGAAATGGCCTCCCTTGTGTGCAGTGTCGACAGCTTGACCGGGGACAGTTCGTGACTTGCTACCCTAGGAAGGGCAAGTGCCAATACTGGCAGTGTTGAAGACTGAGGAAGTGTGTCTGCAGTGGAAGACAAAATGACCTTTTGTGACCCAAATCTGGAATTTAATTTCTCCTGCACCACTGAGGTCTGTGTGTCATAACTTCTCCAGCTCAATCCCAGGGCACTTCCTTCCTCTCTGGCCCCCTTTGTGGCCTCTTCTTTTAGATGCTCTGGGATGGCCAATCTTTCCCTCAACACAACCAGGGAGAAGTAAAGGAAGGTAGATACAGCAATGAGGGAGATCAGGAACAAACCTGGCCTTCCCTTCTGCCATATGCAACTGGAGCGTTGTTATTCGAGCTACACGGAACCTTTTCCTAAATTATTCTAGAGATGAATGAGTAAGACCTACATGGTTTCTCCATAAGAAACATACATGGCCAAATGCTAATCTGAACCAGAAACCATGGATTGCTTGTCTTTGATCAAGCCCTGAGCCTGGTTCCCCCCACCTCCCAAGTATGCTGAGTTGGAAGATGTCCTTCCCTTTGCCTGTAACTCATCTTTGAAGTCCTAAAAGCTGTAAATATTTCCCCTACATGTCTACACTTTCTCTAGCAGTCAGACCAGATGGCTACAGTGCTTACTAATAATTATGTTTCTAAACAGTTTTTTAAATGACCTACTCTTCTAACTCACCAAATATATTTTTACATTGTTAAAATTTTGGAAGTATGAGTGTTTTGTCTGCATATATGTATATGCACCATGTGAATTCCCTGTGCCCAAAGAGATCAGAAAGAAACATGGGACCCCTTGGAGCAGGAATGACATGTGGTTCCAGAAGCCCAGAGGAAGACGGTGTGGGGGGGACCCCTTGGAGCAGGAATAGCATGCTATGCCAGAAGCCAGGTGAGCCACAAGAACAAGTACTGTTGTCAACCACTTGGACATCTCTCCAACCCCAAAGATTTTTAAATTTATTTTTATTTTATGTGCATTGGTGTTTTGGTTCCATGTATATCTCTACACCATGAGTGTAGAATGCCACTGAAGGCCAGAAAAGAATATATCCTCCGGAACTGGAATTACAGATGTTGTGAGCCACCATGGGGTCCTGGGAGATAAACCTGGGTCCTCTAAAAGAGCAGCAAGTACTCTTGATGTCTGAGCCATCTCTCCATCATCCCCTCTGACAGGATTTACATAGACATCCATCTTAGTAATAATTTCTCTTAATTTTTATAATCTCAGAAGATTATGGAAGAATTTACAAGTGTTCACTGAACACTTCTTAATCTGAAGAAAAATGATAAAGTTTCAAATGTCAGGTTTATTAAGATAGAAATCAAATATTTTTGGTGCACAGTGAAAAAGTTTATTTATGACAGATTTCAAAACTTGGAAAAGAACACAAAAATGCACAAAAGCATTTCACAAAACTCATATAATATAAAAACACCAGAACTCAGCTGTTTAAACCATGGCTCAGGATCCATGTATCACAGCAACACATCAGGGCCATGAGGTGAAAATATACAATATGATAATAGAAAACCACAGTAGAACAGAAGAACTAAGTAACAGTTGGTACAGAGTTCTTAATGTGGAGATCATAGGTGTTGACAGCATTTCTCATAACCGATGACATGTAAAACAAGTTGACTATAATAGCTGATTAGTTTAGACTTGTTTGTATTTTGAAGAGAAAAAGACAAGACTGTGATATAGTTTCCCTTCCAGGCCTTTGGTAACCATGGCGGCAGCATATGACACACCAGTAAGGAAAGAAAACACAATCACCTTTAAACCACTGATGGATCTGAATGATGGCTCCAAAGTAGCCCTTTGGATGTATAAGCGAATGGCATCATGGTTAGGAAATCTCTAAGCACCTCCCTGCCTTCCAATTATGCTCTCTAGAATCTATTACTTTGTTACAAAGCATTTACAAATGATTTTTTTTTATTACAAAGCATCAAACATTTCCGCGAGTCTCAAAACACTTCCCATTATTAAGGAAACATGGCTATACCAAAGTCATGCATCATGGGATTGCTTTTTCCAGACTGGCTTGTTCTTCAACATGGTTAAATGGAAAATAACTCAGATGATTGAATGAAAGCTAATTCACTTATGGGACAATAATCTCAGAGCCGAACACAGATGGATTTTAACATAAAATGTACTACTGAGGATATGAGAGAAGGGATTTAGACAATGTTTCCTAGATGTGTCCTGGCCTGAACTTACGAGTGAACAATGACAAGAGCAAGGAGACATTACAGACTAGAATTTCAACCCTGAGTGGTGAGAGTTTAGGAGGACCCTTAAATGACAGTGAATTAAGGGCTCTTCAGTAATACTATACATCATTGCAACTCCAAACTTCAGAATCCTGCATAATTCTCCGTCAGAACTTTAGAAAATAAACTCTGTTCTCATAAGTCTTTTCACATACACAATTTTACTCCCAGGTTAAGTCAAAAGCTACCTGATTAAAATGACAGAAAACTCTGGAATTTCATAAAGCAGCGTGTATTTCTAGGTCTCTGGAGCGCCATTTTTTAAATTGTATCTTAGAATGAACAGCATGCCTGTATTCCACATGCTAAAAATCAGATCAGAGGTTCACATTAGGGATCAGCCCTATGATCTAACAGCCAGTGTGTCCTATCTACACTTTGTTCGTGAGGAATGACTATTATTTGTAAGGGAGCCAAATTATCAATGCCCTATCAGGCTTTATATCACTGATTGAATCTTCTTAGCTTTCCGACAGTGGTTCAGAGGCTCTGGTTAGCCTTCTTGGTCCAAGAAAAAAACATTACAGGAACAGTGACTGCAACCTGGTAACACGGTACTTCTAATATTTCCCTACATTTTGAATCACAATTCACCCTAGATAACTGGATGTTTGGGAGGATGCCTACAGTTGCTATTTAAGTAATACAAAGCAAAAAGCTGTCACGAATCAGCATCAGATCCATACAAACAGATCTGAGAAGTTCTTGCATGTGCGTCCCCCTATACCATCAAGAACAGAGTACTTGCTTAGGTCATTGGCAAGCAGATACCCAGCTTATGACAGGGTTTTCATACTCACTTTCTACTCTCCAAAGGACTGTGGTAACTCCCTGAGCACACACACAATGAATACAGTGACCTGCTTTTCACAGAACACATCTCTTAATGAAGAACCCACACAGCAGCAATGACACCAATTCCCTTCAGATGAAAGGTCACCTTTTCAAACAGCAAGACTGAAAGGACCGTGCTGCCCTTTTCCCAAAGTGTAAGCATACGGAAAATCTAGGGGCAAAGGTCAGTGTGGAGATACTCCAAACAGAAGCCCTGACAGAGAAAACTCTGTGTGGTTCAAGGCAGTGATGCTGGCAGCCTGCAGGAAGCCTGCTTGCTACCCCAGCACTCACATGGTTGTAGGTTTTATGGTGGTGGACAAAGAGCATCTAACTTATGCCTGAAGAGACACATTCACAACTGTGGCTTCGGTACCACAAGTGGAACTGACTCTTGGCCTTCTCTCATCCTGCTATCTCTCTTAGACCCCAAAGGATGGAGACGGGAAACCAAGCCTCAGTTACGGTTAATTTAGCAGAGGAGACCTCCTCAAAACTGTATCTAGCTGACTCTGCTCATAGGTGGTAAAGTGCTGGAGAAGTCCCAGGAAGGCTTCTGGCTCACAAAAACCAGTTCAATGAGCTAAGTGCCACCAAAGCACGAAATGAATTCTGGGACATACCCGATAGTCCTCTGCTATATCCCATCTTTGCCCCCGGCTGTCCATTTAAAAGGCAGTTCAGAAGCAACACAACGTTGTTTATTTTGTGCCCCATCCCCTCTGTCTACTAAAAAAGTCTTCTGCATAAATAGCAGGGTCACTCAATTCCACAGCTTAGAACCACGGACTCTCGTGTTAAAGGCAACACTTGCTCCTTAAACATAAATATACAATCATAAACTTTAGGGTTTGGGTTTTGCCTAATTCTCTCAAAGAAGGAAACTGAGTAAGACTCATCAAAATCAAAATGTACATATTATAAACTCCACAACAATATCTAATCCCATGAATATAAAACAATTACAGATTAGCTTGTCTGTATTCATATAATGGGACAATATACACTTCTTTAAAAGTCCATTTTTCCTAGATACCAAATGAAGTATTTTTAAAGTGCATGAATTCATCCCTAAGGAAAATAACTAAGAGTCTACTTCCAAACTGCTACCTATCTCCATGAGTTATCAGAAGAGTGAGTGCATTTGCACGTGAGCATCCTGAGGATGTGTTAGAGAGCGACAGATGTGAAGGAAAGCTTTTGACACAGCTACACGGTCACCTTCACACCAACATGCAGCAAGTGGGGAAAACCACTGGGGTTTCAGTCAGAAGGAAGGGACGCACAGCTAGCTTTCTGAAAGATGTTGTGGCCATTTTTGTGGAGAGCTCTTAGGCAACCCATGTTAAATAAGAGATCTGCTTAAGCAAGGGCTCTGACAAAGAGCTGACTCTCACTGTACAGGGAACATCCTCCAACTGGTTACTTGTCAAAGGGAACTAAAATGTACAATCTTGGTTTCAAAACTGGCAGTTTGTAATTTAAAAATACATGTGGTATGTAAGGGTATGATTTTTTTTGTTTGCTGAAAATTTTTATAATAAAATATTGGAAAAAATAGCACTTTAGATATGTCTTTTTAAAAGCCCTGGTGTTTTTTGTTTTTTTTTTTTAAACAAAGTAGCAAAATTAGATACATTGAAGAAATTTAAGAACTCAGCCACTTTTATGTGAAGAATCCTTATCCCCATAGTCCTAAAAGATCCTTTCTTTCAACTGCATAGTATTTATTTGTGCTCTAGAGAGCAGGGCAAGGATAAAAGCAGAAAATTTATTTTACTGCTTTGTTGTTACAACTTGAACAGGGGGAAACCAAGGAAGTGACATGTAGAGCCTGCAAGCTGTGTGTTCTCCATACTTACTTATGTTTTCAGGAAATAATGCTTTGTCTCTCAAGTTCTCTTGCTGCAAAAATTTAGTGTAGAATAGTGAATTCATCATACAGTGGACATGCCTTCTTTTAGCTATTTTATATTCATGAGACAAAGAAACCCTGCGAAGGAAAAACCAGTAAGAAAAAACTGGTAGAATGACCAGCCAATGACAGGCACATTAGAGGGATGAGAGGCCCACAGACTTACCAATACAAGAGAACTGGAGCTCCAATAAGTCACCATGACCTCCTGATAACAGAAGACAGGACAGAGTAAAGTCTAATACACTGTGAGAAGTCCTGGGACCTTGCTTGTGGGGCCTGATGGAGTCATTCTGAGAGCAGGCTAGGAGCTGATAACAGGAAACCAGGAAAACTAAGCGGGACTGCAGCTCACTTGAAAATATCTCCAAAGATTTATATTCTTCTACAAAGATTACACTTGACCAATGAAAGCATGATTCAACTTCAACTCAACTCTCTGATGCATGATGATCAGCGAGTCTGTTCACTGCCCAAACACTTTACTAATTTCTTATATATGAATTTTTACCAGTGTAATACCCTAAAAACCACATCTGCAATTATGAAATGATGGAGGTATGCTGTTGATTGGCGACTGAATGGCTATGGCAGTTCATAATCCTGCAGTTTGCTTTTGGGTTAAGAGGTGCAGGATGCATGCCTTTGTTCCTGACCTCAGACCTACTGGCAAGACCCTGCCCTACAGGAGTGATAACTTAGTGCAGGCTTAGTGCAGGGCAACCACACAATACAGAAATGTGCCAAAGGAAACATCATAAAGAGTGTCAGAGGAGGAAAGGACTTTGATATCCCACAATTGTGGTGGGTTTATCACTGACTAGCTAGTCAATTCCTTAAGTCTCCAGAGCAGGGGCACCCATCACACCCACTCATCATGAGAGGGCTGGGATGTACCTACCCATGGACTACATTGGAGTCGGCCTTCTCTGAAAGGGCAGACTCTTCCCACACATTGCAGGGCTGGCATGCAGAAATGACAATCATTTTCTAAGCCATCTTTAACGCCATAAAAGAAGTGGCCTTTAATGGCTCAGAGCAAATGGAAAGCTTTATTGGAAACAGATGGCAGGTGTTTCAAAGGCAAACTGAAATGTGCTTTTAAAAACATAAAGTAATGAATAAGCCTAATTATTCAAAATTCAGAAGAATGACAGACAACACCGAGTAGGAAACAAAGTGCAGATGACTGCAGAGGTCCGCGCCTCACTGTGCCCTGGTGCTCTAGGCCACCACTGCCAAACGATGACATTCTGTGGCTCCAGAGCCTCAGGACAACAGAGTGCAAGAGGCTATCCCTGCAGGCTTTGGTCAGGTAAGGAGCACACACAGCAGCAATGGCAAAATTCCAAGATTACTTCCCCTAAGGACTGTGAACACCAAAAGTTTACATCCTCGATGTAAAAAACACAAACGCAGAATCACTGCAAACCTGATTGGGTTTCATTGCATTTGGTTCCAAAGCAAACTTTCTAAATAACACCCCTAGCCTGACAATGGGGAGTGGGGGTGGGGCGTGGGATGTGGGGATGGGGAGTGAAGGGGGGCGGCTCAAAAGGGCAGCTTCTGAGATGACTCAGTGCCTACCTTCTACCCTGTCTTCATCAGCTACCCTTTAGTAAGGGAGATCACTCTGGAGACAGGACGATGGGGTTGCTTTTCTTCTCATTAGATCTTAGGACACTGATCACAGCTTGCAATTGCTTGGAAGTTCTTGCTACATGGCAGAAACAGACTTGGTACAGAGAAGGGAGGAAGGTCTACCCGTCAGGAATAATAGTATCCATCCAAGGCAGTAAGGGCTCCCAGCCTGAGCCAGAGACTAAGAATACCCAGCAGGCAGGAATATGGCAGTGCTGAGAAGCTGGATGGAGCAGTCTCCATCCGAAGTATTGGGCTCTTTCATAAACAATGTGCTTCTCCCTCTTCTGGCACCTCGAAATGTAAGAGGGTAGGTGCTGCTAAGTACGTTGGCATTAGAGGCTCTAGAGAAGAGTCAGCAGCAACCTGAATGATGAGCTTTACCAGCGTGAATCAATTTTTAAAAGGCATCCTTCTATTTCATTTTGCGTCATAGGGGCCTTTTGAGAGGGTTTGCTGGAGTCTGAAATAGAATGTGAGTCAGGGACCACAGAACAGGAGCACTACACCACCACCCGCAGAAGCCAAGAAAGGGAGGTAAGCTACATGGGATCAATAGTCAGGCATGCCAGGCAGGGCACGCAGCCTAGGAGCCCCACACAGAACTTGAGGCTCTTGCTTATAGACAAGAGGCACCGGCCGGCAGCCTGCCCAAGCCTAGCATACTTCAGCTGGTGTAGTAGATGTGGAAGTACAGAGTCTTGTTTCGCAGCAGGGAGTACGAGTTGTCAAACTTGAGCAAGTAGATGCCCTCCCCAGGGTAGTCATGGCTACCAGCTTGCACATCTCGGTGACTGTCCCTCCGGTAGACGGGCATGACCTCCCCATAGCGACCCCGTAGAGAACTCCTGGAGCCTCTCTCCACATCTCCCACTGGGACAGGCTCTGCAGGAGCAAAAGGGCAGAGTTTAGACAAGATTTTGCAGCCTGAATCCACCCTGCCTGAGGGTGAGAGTGCTTCTCATATGGGCATTCTACTTCCCCACAGGCACTGGGGAAAGTCTACAGATCTTCTCGGTCATCAACGTGATAGCAGAATGAGGCTGGCACTTGGCAGCCCGGAGTCCAAGAGTCTCAATAAACAGCAATGCTTCCTCTGAGAAGCCATGACCCAGCCTGATAACTTTAGATGTATCTAGTTTCTAATGGGGAAAAGATAGAGAGCAAAACCTGGGAATCCTTACAGTACATGAAAGGATTAGCTTGCAGAAATAGAAAACATAGATAAACACATTGTAAAGAGTGGCCCTAAACTTCCACTTGGCATCCTGAAAAATAGTAAGTTAGATTAAAGAGGTCCCCCTCTTCCCTAAATACACAGAGATTTCCTGGTAGACTTGAAAAAGCAAGTGGAGAGAGAGAAATTTGTAGTCATACATGAAGCAATGGGATACTACAAACTCTCAGAATTTACCTCTAGATTCTTCCCGCTATGCCCCATCATGAGTAGAACAACAATTAACAAGAATGGAGCAGAGAGGGGCTGGAGCAATGGCTCAGTGATCAAGATTACTGGCTGCTGTTCCAGAGGACCTGGGTTCAATCCCCAGTACCCACATCATGGTTCACAACCATCTGAAACTCCAGTTCCAGGGGATCTAACCCCCTCCTCTGGCCTCCACAGGCACCAGGCACATACATGGTACACAGACATACAAGCAGGCAAAACATGCCCATAAATTACAATAATAACATTTTTTTAAAGCTGGGTACTGGTGATACACACCTTTAATCCCAGCATTTGGGAGACCGAGGAGGCAATTATCTGATTTCAAGGCCAGCCTGATCTACAGAATGATTTCCAGGATAGCCAGGGCTACACAGAGAAAACCTGTCTTGAAAAACAAAAAAAACCAAAAACTTTTTTAAAAGGATGGAGCAGAGACCACTACTCTTAACATGAAGCAAGGATTTGTATTCTGCCAGCAATGGCAGTATGGAGGAAAAAGGGAACTTTTAGTTTATCATAACCACAGAGTGTGGCTCCGAGTCAAGAATAAATATTCCAAAACAAAGAAAGAGAAAAAAACATAATCTCTGGTTCCAATGTGATCCAGAAAACCCTGCATTCCACCCCCCCCACACACACACACAACGGAGGAATAACTAGGTACTTGTTAAAAGAGAGAGAAAAAGGAAGAGCAGGAAGTGGGGATGCCGGGGGGGGGGGGGGGTGTCTTTCCACCAAAGCATCAACACCAACCCATCAGCTTGCAATACTGGGTTTCTGATGGGGGAGGGGGTGGGAATGCTGTAAACCACAGAGCGGCCACTAGCAATTAGGGTGAACAAACTGAATTAAATTAAATTTACCTTCGATCTCCTCCTCCTCTTCCTCTTCTTCATCCTCGTCCTCGCTAGAATCACTGACCTGCACAGTTATATCAGTGCTGGTTACTGGGGTCCAGTCAAAATAAACTCCAAAGCCAATGTCATAGTCATCAGTTGCGAACTCCCAGCAGACGCGTTTTCCCTCAGGATGGGTGGGGACCCGGATGGTGACCACTTCTCCCCGCTTCACTACCAGACGGCTGTTCTTCTCTTTGCCCAGCTTGCTTTTGAATTCCTTCACTTTGGCAAAGGTCCAGATGCACGGGGGCGCCATCAGAGGTGGAGAGACTGAGAAGACAGACAGCTTACTACTGAGAAGCAGGGAAACACTCCTGCACCTGGCTTTCGCTAAGAAGGTTAACACACGGCGTTCTTTCTGATAGCGTCTGTCGGTCCTTTCACTGAGCTGTCTGTTCCTGCCTGCAAACATCTACTGGAGATGGAAAAACTATCTTCTGTGATTCCAAAGGTCTCACCTTTCCTGTGGTCCCCCAGAAGATCTGCAGATTCCAAATCCGCTGACAGGACATCCACTGCCCCAGTGTGCTCAGACTGGATCATGACCATGTCTCCAGGCCGTTGTGGAGCTGGATACTTGGCCATCTGCACAACGGAATTCTGGTTATAGGACTTAAGGTGGCAGATTCCAATGAGCCTCTTTCCAGATGCAGGACACCCCACTCTTCCCTGATACCACAACCCAAAGGTTACTGTGCAGAATCAACATTCCTTCTTCCTACCCCAAAATTCTACTTTTCAATATCACCAAAATGTCCCCAAAAGATTCTTTTCTTCCCTGTCTCTTGAACCTTTAGAAAAGTTTTTTCCCCTGCCGGACCTCTGCAAAACCTTCCCCACAAACACCCTCACACAGCTTGCTGGAGGCCTACATCAAAGGGTTTCTGGGTCTCGTCACAGCCTTCGCTGTACCTTCCAGTGGCTCTTCTCCTAACACTCCCATCTGGAGGTTAGCTATGCTCCCACTCTGCCACTTTCCCAACTACAAGGATGCCTTCTATATCAAAGGCTACTCCACTCAAGGATTACCTTCAAATCAATGTCAACCATCAAATCACAGAGAATATGTGGTTCCTATTTTCTTCTCTTCCTTAGATGTTCTTTCCATTCTTTTTCCTAACTCCCCCTTATTCACACCTCAGGCTGTAAGTTGCTCCCCCTCCATATTTCACCAGCAATGTTCTTTAAGATTGTGTGTGTGTGTGTGTGTGTGTGTGTGTGTGTGTGTGTGTGTGTGTGTGTGTGTGTGTGTTGTCATGTATAAATGGTACCTGCAGAGGATGGAAGAGGACATTGGATATCTTAGAGCTAGAGTTACAGGCAGCCAGGCAGTTGTGAGCCACCCACCTAACGTGAGTGCTGTGCACCAATCTCAGGTCCTCTGGAAAAGCAGCAAGTGCTCTTAACTGATGGACCCGGGAACTATGTCTCTGGCCCCACAATGATCTGTTAATAATTACAATTTCATTTTAAATCATCCATAAGACTTCTATTTGAACAGTACATCTGCTGCCAGATATCTGACTTGAATAAAAGAATACAAATACCCTCCCTAACCCAGAGGGGTTTCCCTCTAAGTCACTGCACTATGTCCCTTGTTTCATGTTATTATGTCTTTATTTCCTGCTCCTTCTGCAGGTAGGCAATTCAACAAGGATTCTAACCCTACTTCCCACAGGAGAGAGCATGCCAGTGTGTCCGCAAGTCAGTTAAGAGGCTGGAATTATGCTTGTGCAAGTAAATCAAGTTTGTGATCCCTCAGACTGTTGCGAGTCTCATCCACACAGACTAACAGAGACCTCTTGATTAGAGAGTTTACAGGAACCTCTTGCTTTTACACCGTAAGTCGTAACTTATTTAGCAGCATAAGCTTTTAGCCTTAATTTCCACAGCTGCTAAGTGGGGACTCAGTGGTATTTATATCATAAGAGTGTGAGCAACAGTAAATGAAGTTTGTAGACAAAAATTTGTAACAACTACCAAGCATTATGCAAAGGTATAATGTTTAATGTCTTTACTGGCACAAATTCTAATTATTATATCACTAACAATGAAAATAATAACACAAACCATCCCTACCTGCCCTGCCTCTGTGTCAAAGGAATCCCTAGTAACTAACACCACTCCTATAAATAGGGAGTAGACTTTCATACAAATGGTCCAGCTAAGACAGTTTATGACTTTGGGTTGCTTGTATCGAGGTTTTAGAAAACATGACACATCCCTTCTGACACTTAATTTTTTGCATGCTAACACAATGACAGGCTATGTGGGATACATAATTAATTCTCCAAATTATTAGAATTAAGATACTTCACAGGGGTGTCCAACCTATGTCCCCTGGAATGCATGAAGCATAACATTATTTAAAACACTGAGGTTTGGGGGGAAAAAATCTGTAACTCAATAATGCAATTCTAAGTGTGAACTTTATAGATGATGACATACCACAATGTCATAAGGTTGGACGTACCTGCGAGGAAGGACAGAGAATTCTGAGAGCCACCATCTCAGTAGTGGTATTTCCAGCCCATCCACTATGTGCCTAAGTTGGGTAACAGAAGCTCCCCTTCTCCCAAGAGAGCCTGAATACTCCCCTACCTCACTGTGTACCTGAGCCTGGCCTGCTGCCACCAACTTCTGCTCCCCCGTAGCCTGAACCTCTGAAGCACCAGCCGCTTTCTGTAGATCTTCCGTGGTACCCTTACTTGCTGGAGATATCATCTGTGGCCTCTCAGAAGAAGAAAACATGTCAATTCAAGGAGGCTTGAAGAGGTATAATCATTCAAGGAACTCTGAAATAAAACAACATTCAAAAGACACCACAGCCATCCTGATCTGAGGTCCATGTCACTTTAGCTGACCACTGTCTAGAGCTGAGTGGCTCACAGCAAGGGCACAGGAACAGACAAAGCCAGTCCCCAGGCTCTAGAGCCACAGAAAACACAGCTTAGTCATCAGACGGACTCAGGGTCTGATCTTCTTTGTTGCTGTTTAATTTATTTACTTTAGTTGACAAATTTATAATGTGCATGTCTGGGGCATAAGGTATGATGCTGTAATATATATAGATACTGTGAAATGAACAGACGAGGCTAATTAACAGATTCATCACTTCACATACTTAGTTGCTGTATTATAAATACAGTCTTAATTTGCTGCCTGTAGTTTTGAGTGTAAATGTATTATTATGAAGTCTAGTCCCCATGCTAACAGAGACCTCTTGACTTGATTGTGCCAGTGTCTCCTACTCCACTGTGTGCCAACTCCCGGTAATCATCATTCTGTTCTCTCCCTTTAAAATGTGTGTGTGTGTGTGAGAGAGAGAGAGAGACAGAGAGAGACAGAGAGACAGAGAGACAGAGAGACAGAGAGAGTCAGAGAGAGAGAGAGACAGAGAGACAGAGAGACAGAGAGAGTCAGAGAGAGAGAGAGAGACAGAGAGACAGAGAGAGTCAGAGAGAGAGAGAGACAGAGACAGAGAGAGTCAGAGAGAGAGAGAGACAGAGAGAGAGAGAGAGAGAGAGAGAGAGAGAGAGAGAGAGAGAGAGAGAGAATGTGTACACAGGGGTACCAGATCCCTGAGAGCAGAAATTTCAGCATTTTCAGGGTGCTTTCTTGTTACACCAGTACTGAGAACCAAACTCCAATCTCCATGATTGTACAGCAAGCACTCTTGGCCACGGAACCACCTCTGCAGCCAGGTTGCTATCTTCTGCTGTGAGTCTGGATTTAAGCCGCTCTCACTATTTGTTCCAAAGAGAATGTCAACAAACAGTTTGGACCCTGTGTTAGTTCTACACAAGTCATGCAGAGATGAGGCTGCCTACGCCCAAGACTGGCCACTGCACAGAAAGTGTCTGCTGATTATAATGACAAGGTAATTAATAACTGCTGGGAGACTTTTTCTCCAGGGATGCATCCATCCGTAAGTTTTCCATGGTCCACACTTCAATTAAACTCGGTGGCTCACCCAGCTACACTTAGGTAGAAGTGATTGTCTCCTTGGTGAACTCTCTGGAGTGAGTAGCTGGGTTTGCTCATGTCTCCCTAGGAAAAGTTCATGGAATAAGAAGATGAGCTATACTGCCTTCCCTTTCCCCTGGCTTCAGAGAGACTAGAAGATGAGTAAAGAGCCAGGGCAGTAACACACTCCCCCAGACCTTCTGAGAATCTATTGCCAATACAAGGTGATATGGATCTCATTTTTAAGGCAGGAGTAATAAAAGCATGCCTGTGAACCCTGTTGTACTTAGGACCCTTCAGGGGAGTCTGACACATTAAAATCTTTTCAGACTACTTCTAAAATACAATTTTCTTTTCTTCATTCTCTGAAGAAGGCAGTGGAATTTCCCAGAGACTCCATGACATGTGACAATACAGCAGGGTGAGTCACGAAGGTGTGGTGGAAATCAATCGTCTTTCATTACACCAAACATTAAAGGGGTCTATATGGTCTCACTGTGCTACCTTTGCTTTACAAGTGGAGTGTTGTTCATTAAAGACACTATTACTGACCTCAAACTTGTAGTGATCCTACTGCCTCAGCCTCCCCAATGCTAGGATGGCAGGTGTGAGCCACCACACTCAGCTCTAATAAACTGAATTAAAAATGCTTTGAGGTCTTCCCTAATTATTCAAAGCATAAATATGTGAAGGTCTCTGCCTTTTAGGTTATCATTACCATTGTTTTCCTTGGCAGCATAAATAAGAAGATTCATTTTGAATTTATAGACTATCTCTTCTTCAAATAGACATACCATCTTTTAGAATACTGAAGTCATGCCAGGCGACCTCAGAGCAACGCAGAAAGGTGATGAGTCAGAATCAGGGCTGCTAACATCATCTAGTGTACATGGTTGGAAGCCCAGAAACTTCAGGATGTTTCGTTTTCTTCTTGTCCCTTCACATGAAGGCAAGCCAGATGCTGGGAACTGGGTCTCACTCCCTCTGTGTGGAACTCTCAGAACTGCGAACTCTGACCTTACCTCCTAGACTTCCACTATGCCCAGGTTGCTCACCACCAGTGACTGCCTGGGTCTTTACTACATCCCAGCACCTCAGACACACTCCTGCTTGGGAGCTCTGCACTCGCTGTAGCCTCTGTCCTTGTGAAATACGATTTTCACTGGTGAAGGTCACTGATGAAATATGTTATACCCTTGTTTTCTGCCTGCTGTCCTCATCAGGTGCAAGTCATTATAACAGCACTCTGAACGATCATGTTCACCTTCAGGATTTTTGGTACCTAGAAGAATCTCATGTATATAACAGGTGTTCAACAAATGTCTACTGGATGAATAAATAGCAGACTCTCCAGATTCTTTGTTGAAGTAGTAAAAGACTACTGTTTCAAAATAACAGTCATTTGAGTCACACTGTCATTTGTAATAATGGGAAAGCTGAGACTATCAGAGTTCATCAGAATTACTAACCCAAGGTTATATGGCCCAACAAGCCTCTTCTTTGCCTTTGTGTATGCTACTTGGAACAAACACGGTCTTGCTTATAAAATATGCTTAAGCTTTTTTGTTTTATGTATATATTTGTTTGTTACAAATGTGTGGTTCATGTAAGTGCATGTGTGTGTGTGTTGCACAGGTGCACATAACTGTGTGTATGCAGAGGCCAGACAGTATCAGATGACTTCCTTGATCACTTTTTGCCTATTCTTTTGAAGCAGAGTCTCTCCCTGAAGCTGGGACTCACATTTCAGCTAGGCTAAAAGCCAGGAGGCCCCTGCACATCCTTCTGTTGCTGGTCCTCTTGGAGCTAGGCTTACAAGTATTTGCAGAAACGCCCAGACTGTTAAGTGGGTGGTGGAATTTAAACTCTGGTCCTCTTGATTATAGAGCAAACAAATGCTCTTGACCACTAAGCTGTCTTTCTAGTATCAATTTAAAAAATATTGTAAAGGAGGCTTGTAATAGCCATGTAAATGTAATCTCCACATTAGCATTTTATGCTCTATAGAATTAGCAAAAGGTCTTTTAGGAAAGAGAAGTGGCCAATCAGTCGATGCCAGTGATAGGCCACGTTAAAAATAAAAGCAAACTTGTAAGTTAATTAAAGCTTCTGGCTTGTGCTACCCTGCGCAAGGGAGAGCAGCCTGAAGGACAGGAGAACCTGGCCAGCCAGCTAGGCTCGCTAGCAAAGCTAGAAGCTGTCGTCCAGCACACACAGACGGCTAGGCTCTTGGGTCACATGCACTGAAGCTTCTTTACTCACTACATTTACGAACAAAACTTAAAATTCAATCATTTTGTCTAAGAATGTTCTGTTTCTTACTCAAGAAGCTTAACGTGCAGGAGGAGAAAACAGTTCTGTGCCATAGACCCATCCTTTAAAGACCATTCACACCTGCATGTGGACAAAGGTGAAAAGTCTCTCTCTCACCTTAGGGAATGGCAGAACTGAGTGTCACAACATGGCTCAAAGGTTAAGAGCACTGACTGTTCTTACAGAGGACCCAGGTTTGATTCCCAGAACTCACATGGCAGCTCACACCTGTCTGTAACTCCAGTCCCAGGGGCTCCAATACCCTCTTCTTGCTTCTTTGAACATCGGGCATGTTTATAGTACACAGTTGTACATACAAGTAAATGCTTATATACATAAAAGAAAAAAGGGGGAAACCCTTGAGGAAGATTTCTATAAATAAGAGCTTTTTAAGCTTTTTAAACCCTCTACTATTGGTTCTGACCATAAGCTACAGCTATGGGAACCTGCACCAAGTACAGACCTACTATTTGAGATTCTTCATTTTAACAGCAGGGAAGGGCACCTATTTCATTGAGGTTATAAGGATTGAAGAGCTAATACCACAGTATCTGCAAACAGAACTATTTCATAAAACATCATTTTGTCTATTTCTAAGAAACATTCAACTAAAGCATGGTTATTTATTATATCACCAACTACATTATAAATTATTTCATATGCAAAAGAAGGAAGGAATGAATACATCTCAAGAAGTATAAGATTTTAAAAATGCCTTAACACCCCTTTTTATTCCCAGCCACAGTTTGCATGGGGCATGGTGACCACAGGTTCTACTATACAGCACCATATGAGAACCGAGTAACTAGAGTGTGATACTGAAGGCCAACGTCTGTGTTCCACCAGGGATTCATGGCTTCCTCTACACTAACACTCAGTATAGCCCTTCCTTCCTGCTACATATGTATCAGTGAAAGTGGGCAGATGAAATAGAGAAAAGAAAATTAAGAATAACAGCCTAGGAGCTGGAGAGATGGATCAGCAGTTAAGAGCGTTTGTTTTTCTTTTATAGAAACTCAGTTTGGTTGCTAGCACCCAGGTCAAGCAGCTCACAACTACCTATAACTGGTTCCAAGGAATGTGAGTCCCTCTTCTGGACCCCATCCACAGGCACTAAATGTGCACATGGTACACATACATACAAGAAGGCACTCACACATATGCATAAAATTTTAAAAGATAACATAGAAAAAATAATGACAACCTAAAGGTTATCGTGATGGTTTGACCTGAAAAACCACATTGAAAATTGCAATGTGTCATTACCCCTTACCGTTACTGCCTGCTTTGCTCACCAGAGGACAAAACTTCCAGGATTTATCCAAAGCAGCTGTTTGCCCCTACCTGCAAGCTGAGTTCTGGATCAGAGGCAGAGGCCAGTGGAGAGTTGACCTTGGTGTTTTCCAGATCGTCTTTCTCTAGAAAAATCATGGAAAGAATTTATTTGAAAGGAAACACTAACACAGACCTGTTCCAGTTCTTGGGAGGCTGAGGCAGGAAGACCAGCTTCAACACAGCAAAAGAAACAATTCTCAGAGTAATGAGACAAGAGAAAAATCAATGTTACAATGTATAAATTTATTGCACGAATTCTAGTTGTAATAAAGGAAACCCAGAGCCAGATCTCTGGGAAAGGCTGAGATATCAAAGAGAGGAAACACCACAGTCAGATCTCACCCAGCTGTCTTCAGCTTCCTCAGCCTCGCTCCTCCTGGCTTCTTCTGCCTGCTCTGTTTTCCTACGCCTGCCTTAAATACCTTCTTTGCCCAGTTGTTTCACATCCAGGTTAAGATTCAAGGCATGGGCTACTACTATTTGGTAGTTAGCCTGGAACTCACAGAAACACAGAAAGATCTCCTCTGTCTCTGGAGTTATAGGATTAAAGCCCTGGCACCACCACTGCCTGCCTGGGAGCCTGGAACTCCCTCTGTAAACCAAGCTAACCTCAAACTCAGATCTGCTGGGATTTAGGGCCTATGTCACCACTCGGGGATATTCCCTGTGCTGGCATTAAAGGTGTAAATCACCACTCTCTGATCCTCCTGAATTGACTGTGGGTAGATCTCTTCTCTGATATTTTAGACTGGTTTTCATTAAATATGTAACATATCACCACATAAATTAAACACATCACACAAACAATCTAAATAGTATATGGGCAAATGAACATAGCCCTCAAAACAGGAGGTACACTTGGCCAATAAGAAGGAAAAAATTTCTCTATACCCATAGCCATCAGAAAAAAAATGTAAATAAAACTACAGTGAGATTTTATATCTTCCTGGCTGGAACTGCTATCATGGAGGAGGGGTGGAGGCTTATAAATTGCTGGTGGAATATAAAGCAGTGAGGCCACTATGGAGCTCAGTCTGAGTCTTCAAACAACTAAACAGAAGAGCTGGAGTTTGGACCTTAGCTCTAATATAACAAACCAGGTATCCTATGTACAGCTGGAACCCTGGAGATGGAGACAGGAACATTTCTGGGGCTTGCTGGCTTCCAGCCTAGCCAAGAAAACAAGAGCCCCAGATTCAGGGAGAGAGCCTAACTCAAAAGAATAGGCAAAGCATAACAGGGAACACCTACTGCCTCTTCTGGCTTCCCTTCACACACGTGTGAGCATATACAGGCACATACACACATACACACATACACACATACACACATACATACATACATACATACATACATACATACATACATACACATACATACATAAACTAACTAAAAACAGAACTCCCAAATGATCTAGATAAACCCAACGAGTAACTAACCAACAAGAATCTAAGTCAGCACATCCTAGGGATACCTGCACACACATTTATTGCAAAACTAGCCAAGTTATACAATTAGATACCAGACTGTAGCAGTAACAATGAAAGCTAACCTTGGCGGATCGGAGCCAAGGGGCACCACAAAGTCACACCATGAAACAGAGTTCATGTGAGAGGTTTACTGGGGGAGGCGCAGAGGCCACCTCTGAGTCAGAGCAGAAGGAGGCAGATGCGGGAAGAGCTTGCCTTTACAGGAGGACATAGCGCATGTAAATAGGGAGAGTGCTGTACTTGGTGGCTCTAGTGACTATAGTGTCGCATCTTGGCTGCTGCTGCTGATGTGTCCTGCTAGGTCCCTGAGAGCAGGCCAGTGTAATTGCCTGAATGCTAACACAGATAAATAAAGAAAACATGATAGATATACATAAGTTTATTTTTCTTATTTTATGTATGTGTATGTATTGTGGTGTTCATACAGGGATACATTTGTATTCACTTGTGTGAGCACATCTTGAGGACTTTAAAAACCCTTGGACAAAGAAGCATCCAAAGAAGAAGGGAGAACTTCCCAGAAAAAAAAAAAAAACAAAACAAGAAAAGGAATAATCTGACCTAATGTGATCTCTGAGGTCTCCAAAAGGAGGATGGGGTCCCACAAGGACAATTCCACCTGGACTATGATAAAGCCAGTAGGCTGACAAACACCACCTCAGGATCAGCTTTGGACCACAAACTGCTCAGGACAATTTCAAGGTGGCTAGCTGAGATGAACCAGCCTCACATGCCCCGAGACAAGCCCTGCATTTCCCGATTATACCGAGACCGGACAACAAATGATATGGCTACCTCTAAACAGGACTTGACAATTACCCAAGATTCTTCTTCTCCCCTAAAAATGCCATCACCCCCAGACAGCAGCAAGTAATTTTAAGAACAGGACACCCATATTCCCAAGAGGTGGGGTGGGTAGGTTTTGGTCATTTAGTGGATTATGGATACCTGTCATCATTTAGGGGAGTTGGTTACAAGTTGTTATTGGTAATAGTCAAAGAAAAGCTGAATAAGGAAGATTAGATTTAGGGATCTCGTTCCAAAATAAAAAGGAGGGACACAGAAGTAGGATAAAAAGGCAGATTATTAAATCTACGTTTAAAAAGCAATTAAGAGTTGTAAGTATTTTACATTGATACAGATTTTGTATATTGATACAAATTTAAGGTTATTTTGGTTAGAATATACTGTACATATGCTTCTACTCTTGATAAAGGTATTGTGCCTATAAAGCTCATCTAATGAGGTAATGTAAATTTCTAGCCCTTTAAAGTTATTACTACAAACTACTTAGGATAATAAAGAAATGCAGGCTAGTATTTCAATCAAACTTGTAGTCATGTTAGGCATACTTTCAGGGTCAAATAGAGATAAATTTTAGATAGGTAAGTGGTCTCCAAACATTTCAAAAATCTGCAGAATATGAAATTTAAGATGTTTTAATAACATAAGATTTTTTTATGACAGTGAGACATGTCTGCTCCTAGCAGCACCAATATACTTCAGAGAAGATGATGGTCATCAAAGAAACTCCACATAAAGTTTGCTTTTTTTGTGGTAATAGTTAGCCACTGGGCAAGAAAACGCCCTTGCCTCAACTGCTGACAGCATGCTGTCCAAACTGGATAAGCAGGAAAGGGGAAAAAAGTGACTACAGAACTTTGCCAAAACAAAGTAGGACAGTCCTTCAAAAATCCTGTTTCACAGATAAGTCTGTCAGATATGCTAGGCCTGGAGGTTGAATATGAATGCCCCAACGTTTCAACAAAACCTTGAGTGACTGCCCAGGAAGCCAGCTGTTTCTGTCACTTTCTATTTTTGGAAGTTTTCTGTTCTACACTTCCTGTTTTCTCAGGTAATATTACATCCTTTGCAGGCGTCTTGATGGAGTTGAACACTAGATAGTTACAGTTTTCCTTTTTAACAAATTCAGAAAAGAAACTCACAAAAGAAGTGCAATGTGTACAGGAAGTTGAGAGACATTAAAAGGTAGTTTTGGGTTTGAAAGCTAGAATAGAAAGTGAATTAGGTACAGCACTTTAGACTCACCAAGATAGACTAGATAATGGAGTATCTTTTTTTGAATCTGTCAAATGCTGATGGACTAAACATTGTTAATTTAATTACTGCCTTATATGTTTATATATAGTTATTATACTTATTTTTATATAGTTTTTTATGTTAGTTAAAACCTTCACTTTTTGTTTAGACAAAAAGGGGGAACTATTTGATATTTTGTTTGCCTGGAGATCAGAGGGCAGAGCTAGACACTAGTTAACCATAGAGACCAGGCAGTGGTGGCTCACAACTTTAATCCCAGCACTAGGGAGGTGGAGTCAGGATATTGTCCCCCATTTGGTTTGGGAATTAGTAGAGGTAAGAACTCTTTAGTGGTTGCTGCTCTGCTTCTCTAATCTTTCAGCTTTCACCCTATTATCTGACTCTGGGTTTTTACTTAATAAGACTAATTAGTATTGAGCTTCAAGCACATGCATGTGTGTGAACATCTTTTGGGGTATGGTGAGACAGGTTTTCTCGGTAGCTTTGGAGCCTGTCCTGGAACCCACACTATAGACCAGGCTGGCCTTGAACTCACAGAGACCCACCTGCTTCTGCTTCCCAAGTGCTAGGATTAAAGGTGTATGCACCACTGCACAGCCATGTCTGGACCTCTTAAATTAATATCAGATGTCTTCCTCGATTGCTCTCCACTGTTTACTGAAAACTCTTAAACATCTTTCTGCCTTGTTCCTTGAGGTTTCCTTTACACAGTTGAGAACATTTACAAATTTATTATAAGACCTTCTGTGTAAGGTCAAAGAAACTGAGGCCCCAAGTAATGTGTGATGTCTTTCTATACACTGTAAATATTTGTGGCTTCATTGGTTAATAAAGAAGGTGTTCTAGTTTATAGTAAGACAGCTTACAGCCAGGCAGGAAATCCAAGCAGAGAGAGAGGAGAAAGAAAGATGGAGTCTGAGAGAAGTTGACAGCTGCCAGGAGAGCAAGATGTAAAGGAACAGGTAATGCCACAGAGCCAAGTGCAAGACGTAGATTAATAAAAACGGGTTGAGTTATACAAGCTAGTTGGTAATGAGCCTGAGCCATAGGCCAAACACTGTAATTAATATTAGCCTCTGAGTAATTATTTTATAAGTGGCTGCAGGACCACAGGTGGGAGAGATTTGTCCTGCCGGCTACACTCAAATGTATCTACCTCCTAAAATAAAATACAACGTAACAAAGTATGCCTCAAACACTGAGTTTATAGCAACACAAAAGTGAAAAGGGCAAGTGTTTATGACCTAACCTTGACCCAGTTTCTTCTTCTCTTGAGAGGATCTATTGATGTGTCCATCTGCATCCTGTCCATCTGCTCCTGCTCCCACCCCAGTGAGACAGGGTTTCTCTGTGTAACAGCCCTGGCTGTCCTCGAACTTACTCTATAGACCAGGCTGGCCTCAAACTTCCAGAGATCCTCCTGCCTCTCCTTCTCAAGTGTCAGGACTACAGGCTCTGCTGACTCACAATCTCATCTGTAGAAAGACTCTATCGCTCATGTCACCCCACCTTTCTCCCAAAAGAAGAACTGACATAAGACTGCACCTGAGGCAAGTCTGCAGCTCTGTGCAGAGGCCATTCCACTAAGGGAGCATGCTTAGGAAGGTCACCCCTGCGTTAACTTGGAAGGAGGCTTCCTAATGACTCCTGCTCTTGTCACCCAGTATCCATTCTGGTATCTGCACTACCCCCAGGCTGCCATCTCTACCCTCAGCCCTTCCCCCAGGCTGCCATCTCTACCTCAGGTGGCCTCTCATCATGTGGTCTGGTTTCCCACTGTTTGACTCAAGGAAAGGAGCTAAAACAGTCCCACACACACCTAGGCTCCTAATCTTTGTGGAGTACACAGATGACACAACATTTCTGAGAATAACACTATCCAGACACTAGATAGTAAAAAAAAAAAAACTGCAAATTTACTCTATTGGTCTAAATAAGTCAATCAGGTTTCCTTTAGCTTCTAAATATAAACTTTTTCTAAGCTTACTCCTTTGTACGCTCTATTTTTGAGACAGAATTTTAGAAAATAATAAAATTTTAAACTTAAATCCAGACTTTACACATCCATATTATTATTCCAAAATTAACTTTTTAAAATTGTACTCATAACTTTATTGTAGAATAAATAAAATAAGGATAAAATTCCCTTCTCCTTCATACAGTTTATTTTCTTTAAAACTTAATATACTTTGAAAAATCAAAACATACAGATAAGCAAAGTAACCACAAAGCAACACAAAATCTACCAAACCAAGACAATTAATGTTAAGCATTTGAAGCATATCATTTCAGAAATGTATTCACACAATAAGCATGCTTATGTGTATTTTACACACACACGTCTACATGTGCACATCTATGTATTCTTAAAAGGCACACATGAAATACTAATGAACGTTTTCATGAACTTGTTTTGTAGTTAATTATAAAAAAGAGATAGTTGGGTGGTGGTGGTGCGCCTTTAATCCCAACACATGGAAGACAGAGGCAGGCAGATCTCTATGAGTTTGAGGCCAGCCTGGTCTACAAAGCAAGTTCTAGATGAGCCAGAGCTGTTACAGAGAGAAACCTTGTCTCAAAAAACAGAAAAGAAAAAGGGGGGTGGTGGGTTATATCATTGTTTTAAATGGATGTATCTTTTATCTAATGGCCTTGGCAAGTGTCCATGATCAGAGTCTGAAAGTGTCTAATTCCATTAGAAACTAGGAAATGCTTTTTCCAATTCTAGCACTTTGAATGTGTATTAGTGGGAATTAATCCTACCAGAAAAAAGACACCCCATTCCCACCCCATGCATTACATGGCTACTTTAGGAGCCTCGTAAAAAGAAGGCAGAGCTAGGTGTACTGACACCTCAGCAGGCTGTGAGTCTTGAACCTTGTCTCAGAAACACTGGCAAAATAATCAAAGGGAGAAAAAAGCAGAAATCAAAGGCAGGACAGGGGTCATTTCTATACAATTGGCAAAATAATTAGAAACATGGGTGAACATTGATTATTGTAAGTATCATTAAGGCACAAACTTTAACTTTCTGTTTCATGGTTTCCTAGCCTTGTCCTAAGATAGCTCCTGAGAGTTGGCTCCTGTATTTCCCTCAGATAGGATCCAGAGGTTGGGCTTACAACTTAAATTCCAGGCTTATCTTACCAATGCCCTGCTCAGACCTAGAGCCAGCCACTGTCTCAGGATGCTGATGCTCCGGAATGGGACTGGCTGCTGGAGAATGAGCTAGTTCCCCTTCCCCAGCTTTGTTATCACCTGGTCTTTTGTCCTTCAGCCTGTGGCCATGAGCAAGGGCCCTTGCTGGATGTGACCTTGGATTTGATTTCCCAGTGGCTAGAACTACAAAAAAATAAAGCTTTGTTCAGTGGTAAACTATCTAATCTCAGGCTGAGGAAGGCAGGGTGTTTGCCTAGCATGAGCACGGCCTGGATTCAATCCCTAGCATGGCAAGGGGGAGGGGCCGAGGATACAGCTCAACAGCAGAGTCCTTGCCTCCTATGCCTGAACTAGACAGGAGTATAAATTAACCAGTCTTGTGCCCGCAGCACAAAATGGAGTATGGTACACAAGAAAACATAGACAGCATGCTGTTTACAGAAGCCATACCCCACATGTAAAGGACTACACAGGCTGGAAGCAGAAAAAAGAGTTGAGTAATGATAACCAAGGGAACATAGATGGCTAAAATGGACCCAAGCTGGACATGGTGGTGTACTCCCGTAATCCCAACATGTAAGAGGCTGAGAACTATTGTAAATCCAACACTAGCCTGGGTCACAACAACAAGACCTTGTCAAGAAACCACAAGACCCTATAAAACTAAAAAAAATAAAAATAAAAAAAACCAAACAAACACACATATATGTATGTATATATGGATCAAGCCAAAAGGTATCACAAAGGCAACCAAGGATAAGGGGCCAACCATTCATGAGAACATACTAACTCAGGAGGCTGAGGCTGGAGAATCAGGAGTTTGTGGCTATTCTAAGCTTCACAGGGCAACCGTGTCTCAAAAAGACACAAAGTCAAAACAAATAACAAAAGTTCAAGGGCCTAATATTACTTCATGTGTATTTTAAAATGAAATAGTTGCTTATGGACATACATAACATACTCTCATCCCTAATGATGGGCATCAGTGTTATTTCCGGTTTTATATCCCATTAGTACTACAAATTGTGCTATAATGCTTTATGTTTATTTCACATTTCTGTCAGGCTGTCATCTGTAGCAGGGACCACCATCCCTCTTGCTTTCATTGAAGCAATAAGTAAATGCCTGTTTTCTCACAATTCAACCAGAGTGAAATATGTGAGCCACTGAGGACACTGACAAAACTCAATGTGTGACAAATGTTACCTTATTTTTCTTTCTTGAGACACTATGTTGCTCAGGATAGCCTTGAACTTCTGGACCCAAGTATTCATTTGTCCCCGGCTTCCTGAATTGGGAGGGCTGCATATCTTGATACCTGAGATAGTTTATGCTATTGTCAACCTGGTAAGTTGATATGTTTGTATCGGGTAAAAGCAAGCTAGAAGCACTCACAAACTTCTGTGCAGCCAATGAGGGATTACATAGGTTATGCTAGTCTCTGGGCTTGCCTGGGAAGGACTATCTTGACTGTATAACTGGAGTGAGAAAATATACTCTAAAAACAGGTGTCATCATCCTCTGGGCTTGAGTCATAGACTGCAAAAAGAGGGAAACTAGCTGAGCACTCGTCATCCTATTTCCTGATCTAGATGCAACTTGACCACTTGACTGGCACCTCAGGATCCTGCCACCATGACTTCTTTCCCATGGTGATTTGAATGAGAATGGTCCCATAGACACACCAGGGGCTTGAATGTCTGGTCCCTAGCTGGTGGAACTGTTTGGGAAGGATTAGGAGGTGTGGCCTTGTTGGAGGAGGTGTGTCACTGTGGGATGGGCAATGAAGTTTCAAAAGACATATGGCATTCCCGGTTATCTACACACAGCCCTCTCTTTCTCTGTCTCTTGCTTATGGGTCAGATATGAACGCTAAGCCACTACTCCAGTGCAACCATGCTCCAGTCATAGTCATGGACTCATCCTCTGTAAGCCCTCAACTCAATGTTTCCTTTTATAAGGTGCTTTGGTGTCTTTTCACAGCAATAGAAAATTAACTAAGAAACTCACTGTGATAGAGTACCCTTGAGCTGTGAGCAAAAATATACCCTTTCTCCCGTAAGTTGATTTGTAAGGGTATTAAAACACAAACTCAGTGCCAGATATTGGGGAAAAGCTGGAATAACAAACAGACCAATTCTCACCCGGCCAACAGAATAAAAGCTACCTTCAAGACTCCTCAGCTCATGCCCGCCTTAAATATCTTCTCTGCCCAGTTGTTTCACTTCTGTTCATAATCCTAGAGTTAGGATTAAAGGTGTAAGCTACTACTGTTTTTTGTATTTGTTGTTGTTGTTATTTTTAGGCTTTGAACTCACAGAAATATAGAAAGATCTCTGTCTTCTGAGTGATGGGATTAAAGGTGTGAGTCACCACTCTCTGACCTTCATTGCTTGACTGTGGGTGATTCTGTTCTGATATTCCAGGCCATTTTATTAAATGTAAAATATATCACCAAAGGGTATTTTATCATAGCATCAAGACAAGTAACTAATATATTACCCTATCTTTTATCTTTATTTTGCTTCCTTATAAGAAATTCTCAGAAATGAAATTCCTCGTCACAGGGTCTGCCTGCCCATCAAGACTTTCATACCCACTATCCAGTTTCTCTTCCAAGTTTCACTTCTGCTAGCAGAAGTAACTATTTTCTATATCATAATACACATATAATTCTTACCAATCTGCTAAACAGATCATGATGACACACTATTTTAATGTAAGATCTTTTGATAATTTATATCATCAAAATAAACCCTTAGTTGGGTGCTGGTGGGGCATATACCTTTAATTCCAGCACTCAGGAGACAGAGCGGGCAGATTTCAGAGTTCAAGGCCAGCTTGGTCTACAAAGTGAGTTCAGGACAGCCAGGACTACACAGAAAAACCCTGTCTCAAAAAAACCAAAAAACTGTAGTAGTTTGAATATAACTGGCCCCATAGGCAATGGTACTATTAGGAGGTATGGCCTGTTGACATACATAGGACGTGCATCACTAGGAAGGCAGGCTTTGAAGTCTCCCGTGTTCAAGCTATACCTAGTTCAGTTCACTTCCTATAGACTGCAGATCTCTAGCACCATGTCTGCCTACGCACCACCATGTCCTGCCACGATGAGAATGGACTAAACTTCTGAAAATGTAAGCTATCCCAATTAAATGTTTCCTTTATAAAGATCATAGGGTCTCTTCAAAGCAACAGAAATCCTAAGACACAAACAAAAACCTTAGTGCATAATTTCCCTTTTTCTTTAAAAAAAAAAAAAAAAAAAAAAGCTCATACCATGTACCCCATTAGCCTATACTTTCACTCACTAATGACCCTTTTGTGTATATGTGCATTATGTGTGTAGGTGTTCAAATGTGTGCAAATGGATGTGTGTGGGTATATATGTATCTTGTGTTGAAGCTTCCACAATCACTCAGCCATTTTATCAGATTTATTTTATTTTCTTTTGGGATAGAATCTCATTAAGCACTAGTGGCTGTCTTGGAACTTGCTCTGTAAACCAGGCTGGCCTTGAACTCACAGAGATCTGCCTGCCTCTGCCTCTGGAGTGCTGGGATTAGAGATGTCCCACAACCACACTCAGCCCTCTAAACATCTATATTTTTAAATTTATAAGCGCATGTTTGTGTATATGTATGTGTGTGTGTGGCAGATGAGTACAGATATGTATGCCACAGAGTAAGTGAGGAGCTCAGAGGAAACCTTTCAGGAGCTAGCTCTACCTCTTCTATCTCTCTTGTGTTAAGGTAGAGTGTCTCTTGCTGTTTCTTGCCACTGTGCTGTGTACGTCAGGTTAGCTGGCACTTGACCTTCTGGGCAATTCCCCCATCTCTGCCACCAGAGAAGTGCTGGGATATCAGATATGTACCATCACATGCAGCTTTATACATGAGCTCTGGGGTTTGGACATAGGCTTATGGAGCAACTGATTTACCCACTGAACCTTCTCTCTGGTTTCTACCATACTTTTTGAGATGGGCTCTTACTGGACTTCAACAATTGGCTCGGCTGGCTGGCCAGCAAACCCCGAGGATCCTTCCTCTTCTTGCTCAGCACTGGGATTACAATTGCATGTTGCCATGCCTGGCTCTCTACAGGGTATCAGGGACTTGAACTCACCAAGCACTTTACTAAGTCATCTCCCTAGTCCTGATCTCATCCACTAGAATAAAGAACAAAGTCTGCCCTTCAGATGTCACTCTGCCAAACATTTTGTGTTTGGCACAAGGATAACAATTTTTTTTTTAAAAGAACTCTATGTTAATGACTTCCTCAACTGAACAGGCCTTTACCAGACTCCTGCTATATGTCAAGTACCATGTTTCCATGCTGTGAACACAGAGTTAAATGTATACTTTCAAAGACTCAGTCTACTGAAGAAAGGAAAGCAGATAATTCTAAATATGCGATACTGTTTTGATTGAATTATCAGCTGAATTATCACGGAAATACTCAACAAAGTGGACAGGTATCAAAGGCTTCCTGAGAGAGATGAAAATTATACTGTCTTAATGAGTAAGAAGGATTCAGCCAAGTCAGATGGAAAGGACACTGCAGCCAAAGGAAACTGAGTAAGCAGAAGTGTCACACACACACACACACACACACACACACACACACACACACACACACACACTATAGCTACAGTTTAGATGAGCTGGAAGCCATAGCAAAGGTACAAACGGGTAACTGAAAACTGGGGATGAAACTCAGTGGCAGATCATTTGCCTAGCATGTATCCTGATCATATCCCGAGGTTCAAATCCCCATCCACCCACCCTTGAAAAACCTTGATATAAATGTATTTCATTAACTCATATAAATATATTTCATTAACTCAGTTCTTCCCGAACAATTTTGTGACAGCTATCAGTAGACGTGGACATCAGATCAGATAGAAGGCTTTGAAAAAGTCCACAGAGGACAGAGGATCTAACTTGCTGTGGGATAATCCCTTCCATATACTATGAACATATATTATTCTCATTTGGTAATAAAGAACTGACTGCTACAGCTAGGCAGGAAGTATAATGGGACAGACAGAGGAAGGAGGCTGGGAAAAGAGTACAGAGTTAGAGGAGTCACCAGCCAGATGCACAGAGAAAGCAGGATGTCTACAAAAATGAGGCAACAAGCCATGAGCCACATGACAGCAAGAAAAGGCATGGAAATGGATTAATTTAGAATGTGAGAGTTAGCTAGTAACAAGCCCGAGCAATAGCTGAGCATTTGTAATTAATATTAAGTCTCTCTTTCAGTTATTTGGGAACCGGCAGGTGGGAAAGAAACTCCACCAATACTAACTAATAAAGAGAGTTGAGAGAGACTACAGAGGACACAATTATGCAATAACTAGTTAGTCAAATTTGGTTTTGGTATACTGATGCTGGCTTCTAACACCTTTTACTTTCTTTCCTACGGGCTAAAAAACTCCCTGTGACATATCCTAGAGCCTTGCTGAGAATGTATAACAGTTTAATAGTAAGATCTGAAGTCCACCGTCTTCCCTTGTAGAATAGCTGTTAGGTATGTTACTTCTTACCCCAGACAGCCCTCAGTGGGGATATAAATTCTATCTGCAGGTCCCTCGGGACAGCATATCCAAGTAGTCATTTGCCAACCTTTCAACTTTTAAATACCCAGCCACCTACCTCCCTGCTGTTTCATAAACAGTAAAGAATTAAATAAAAGACCCTCAGTTCCTAGTCCCAGAAAGTCAGGGGACAGGCACATAATCCAATGTTCCTGCCTGGGACCTGAAACAGGATTCCAGCAGCAGCTGGAGCATTCATACTGTTCTTGTTTGGCCTCTGGAGTATCACTCTCACTGTATAATGATTTGGTGAGTCCTCCTTATCCCTCTAATAAATCCGATTTCTGCTAAGGCAATTAGAATTAGCTTATTTTGCTTGCAACAGGAGACCTAACCAAAAGCCCTTCCATAGGATTTGTCTGCAATCAGAATTTAAACTTAAAAGCATCCAGTGCATCTCGTCCTCATTCTGATCATCTTTATTGATCTAGGAAGGACCTGATAAATTGTTGCTGCTTTCTAAGTCACTTGCAGACAGCAGCCACTTCTGGCCTCATTTATGACCTCTGTTTATAAGGCTGCCTAATTACATGAGAGTCATTCGTGGTGCCCCCAAAAGAAGTTCCATATTAGCATCAATGGCCTCTGATCACAAATCACCACTAACATATATAACAACGAATGTTTAAAATATTGTGAGAGCTGACAGATTTTAGCCACAATAAGAAGTGAGAATGTGCTATTAGAAAAACACACTTGCTGAACGTATTTGCTCAGTGTAGGACGATCAAGACTTCATACGATGCCATTATCTATGAGGTGTAATAAAATGGAGCATGATAAAATAAGGTAGGCTTTTTTATGCTGTTTAGGACCCAGCTATTCTGCAAAGCAAGCCTTTTATGCTTGGTGCATTTAAGAGTCCTTTCAGCCTTCACTTTTATGTGAACTCTAGAACCGACCCCCAAGAAAAACCAGAACTCTCCTGGGCTTACGCCTGACACTGCATTTTATTCAGAATCAACCCAGGAGTAAACGACATCTTTGTAATCTTTTCCACTCTACAAACACGAAGCATGCTTCTATTTACTTACAGATACATGAGAGAGTAAGACATTCTGACTCAGTTAGCCAGGGCTGGCCTCAAACTCACTAAATAGCCAAGGCCTTTTATCTATTTAGGATGCCCTTTATTTTCTCTCAATAAGATATATGACCTACACAGATTTTGTATAGGTATCTGAGCTAGTCACTCTATGGTAACTGCTATGCTTTGAATACGCTTTATGTCTGTGTAAAGATCCATGTATAAGGTACTTGTGCCCCAGGGTGAAGTCGATGGAAAATGAGTGAACTTTTAACAGATGGGGAGGAACTTAGATTTGGGGAAGTATGTGCTTTGATTTGTTATGTCTTCTTTTCTACATCACGTGGGGACAACTTCTAGTCCACAAAGAGAATGACAAGGTCACTGAAAGTTTTAAAAAAAAAAGAAAAACAGCAAAAATAAACAGCACACAGCTCAGGCCTCACTACTAGAATTTGGGAGAAGGGAAGCAGAGCCTAATCCAAAAGATAAGTGAGGGGGTCCTGGTGGAGGCAGGCAGTCCCACCCACAGAAGCCTACAGTTCTCAGGAGCCTCAAACCTAGCTGTAGGTCTCGGGGACCCAGTGACTCACCTGATGGGATGGGTCAGTAGCAGAAAGGACTTCCTTTTGTCACTCACTGTGCTGTGTGTGTGCTGTGGATGAGTGTGATAGAAGAGGAAACCTGTTATTTAAAAATTAGCTGCCCTGAGGGTGTAGGGAAGCAGTAAGGAGTCAAGGAGAAAACTGAGGGAAGCAGGCAGTCCTGGAGAGCAGGAACAAGCAGCAGGAGGCTCTGACCAACCAGGCAGTTAATTTGGGGGGTGAGGGGTGAGGGGGAAGCTGAAGGCAAAGGCTAGGAGCTAACATTATTGCCCAAAAAGGGCTTAGGAGAGTTGGGTAACCCTGAGCCTGAGTTTGGGGGTGGGATATGTCAAACTCTGATGCCAAATATTGGTTATTGGGTTCGATGCTATAGAGATAAGAATTCCGGGGCTCTGGTGGACTACGAGAAATTGACAACCTCATCCCTCCAACACGTTATGAAAGCTCTTAGTGGGCTTAGAAAGTAGGGAGGCCCATTCTCTTATAAAGATCTCCATACTGTGTGTGTCCGCAAATCCGGATACACATTAGTCACTCCAGGGTATAGCAAGAGTATATTCTCAGAAGGGTGACAGAACCTGACTGCTCCACACACTACAAAGCTAAAAGTAACCAGCAGAGGCCCCCATGCCCCAAGAAAATGAAGCGAACTACCACAGACTTCACACTGTCCTGCAGGCACAACATCACAAACACCGTAGGAAATGCAAAGGCCTCCAAACTCAACTGACGGGTACCCCAACCATGCATCTGGAGGTTTGGGTTGGTATTTTATGTTTATGGTGTTCATGTGTGTACGGGTATACAAATACATATGATGCAAAAGAGGAACTATGTATGAAGGGGGGAGGGGCGGCAAAGAGAGTAGTGAGGGGTAAGAAAGACGAAATATCACACCTTCATACATGGAATCTATCTGTAGACACACATACACACACACACACACACACACACACACACACACACACACACACACACACACGAACAAATGGAGACTGTTCTGGAAAGAGAAGGAGCAGTGAGGGGAAAAGGGTAATGAGGAAGAGGGCAGAGCAACTACAAGTACTGTACTCTAAAATTAATAAAAATCACTAATAAAAAAACACCTGCACTGGATCTGGAGAAGTGGCTCAGCAGTTAAGAGAATGTGCTGTTCTTCTAAGGACCCAGGTTGGGTCCCAGCACCCACACAGTGGCTCACAACCACCTGTGTCTCCAGTTCTAGGAGGCTGACACCCTCTTCTGGCTTCTGTGAGCACCAGGTACACATGTGGTTCACAGATATACATGCAGGCACTCATGTGACACATTAATAAATAAATAAATAAAAATCATGAAAATGTAAGGTGCTAAAGAGAGACAGCTCAACACCTAAGAGAGCATACTGCTCTTACAAGAAGGTCCTGAGTTCAATGTTGGGGTGAGTGGCTCAAAACTGCCTATAACTCCAGTTCGAGGGCATCTCACACACTCCTCACCCCTGCAGGCATACGCATGTACAAATTCACACCCATACATGCACATAATTAAAAAATAAGAATAAGCCAAGCAGCGGTGGCACACACTTTTAATCCCAACACTCAGAAGGCAGAGGCAGGTGGATCTCAATGAATTTGAGGCCAGACTAGTCTACAGAGTGAGTTCCGGGCAGCCAGAGCCACACCGAGAAACCTGCCTCACAAACCTAAAATAAATAAATATCTTTGCTAGGCAAGGTTGCCCATGCCTTTGATCCCAGCACTTGAGGGGCAGAGGCAGTCACATCTTTTTAAGTTTGAGGCCTTCCCAGTCTACAAAGCAAGTTCCACACCAGCTAGGGATACACAGTGAGTCTCTATCTCAAAATAAAATAAAATTAATAAGATCATTAAGTGCACTATCAAAATAATTACTAATGAAATGATTTTGCTGGCAATGGTATTATAAAAGTAGGTAACTAGTCTTTTTTATTTTTAAAAGGAATCCTAGCTGGGTATAGTGCCGCACACCTTTAATCCCAGCACTTGGGAGGCAGAGGCAGGTGCAGGTCAAGTTCAGCCTGGTCTACAGAGCAAGTTCTAGAACAGTCAGAGCTACATAGTGAGATCTTATCTTGAGGAAACAAAAATCAAACAAACAAACAAACAAAAGATCCTAATATATCTTTAAATTAACAACGAATTGGTTTAGAACCATAACATAAAGTTAATACTGAAGGATATTCATAACTTCTATTTCATAACAAAATTCTGAATTTAAAAAAGAGATCTGTCCCTGATAGTCAGAAAGACTATCTAGCACAGTGAAGATCCTTTTAGCACATGTTTGTATATGATTTTTTTTCTCTAAATAGGTGATATATTCTTGTTACTCAATATCAAAAGAGGCAAAAGTATACCATGAAAGTTCCCTTCGTGTTAGCCCCCATCTCCAAAAGACAGCCTTATTGTCGGGTTTTCTGCAGTCTTTCAGAGAGATTTTATGCTTGCAAAGGTAATGTGTATGCTTCTGTGGGTGCAGTAAAGGATATAACACACATATACACATGAATTTCACATTTCCTTCACAAACCAGGAGATTAGACACACTACTGCACATTTTATTTTTTTCCAGTTACATCTCAGCTACCTTCCAGAAGCTGTACACAAAAATCTTTCATTCTTCTCTATAGCAAATATTTCATTTGATTAAAAAAAAGAGCAAGTCATTAATTTACGAGTTTTCTATGGATAAACATCTATTTTTTTTTTCAAATCTTTTATCACTTCAGAGGATGCTATAATGACCTTGTGTCTACACTATCTTTTGTTTGTTTCTCAGTGAAACAGACAGTTTTGGCTGTGCTGGAACTCACTGAGATCCACCTGCCTTCCGAGTGCTGGAATTAAAGGTGTATGGCACCATTGCCCAGCTGTGTCTATATTCTTAAACAGAAATAAATACGTTGTAAAATAAGACTGTGCAAAGAAATGGGTCAGTGGGAAGTATGTTCTAATTCTGATGGACAGAGGCAAAGCAGAGGGTCTCAACCCCTTTGGGAATTAATGACCAGTTCACAAGACTGCATATCGGATATCCTGCATACCAGATATCTACATTACAATGCATAACAGTAGCAAAATTACAGTTATGAAGTAGTAACAAAGCAATGAGGCTGGGGATCACCACAGGAAGAACTGTGTTAAAGGGGCGCAGCATGAGGAAGGTTGAGAACCAGGGCTGTAAGAGAGGCATGAACGTGTTTTGTGCACCTGTACCTACACAGTGAGTCATTTCCACTTCTCTTTATCAGTCAGGCTACGCAAATTTCATATATTAAGAATCACGTCTCATAGCATCTTTTTCCAAGCAGCTTGATGTATGCAGGAAAAAGAAATGAGAAGATATTTTTATATTTTTAAGTCTAAAGAAATGCCCTAAATTATGCAAGAACTGCTGGTTAAACAACTTCCGGCTGGATACAGATAGGCAGGAAGTAAAGGGGGGGGGGGGGGGGGAAGAAAAGCATGCGTTCATTTCCAGAGAGATAGAGTGTGGGAAGATGGAATGTTGTTTGAGAGAGACAGGAAAAAACAAGTATAAACATATCCTTTAAGATTTCTGAAATGTGAAGCACGATGAAAAAGGCCAGTTTTTCAACAGTGCAGACTTTCATTGGTCAGTCAAATAAAAGCTAAGTCTCTATGTACGTCTAGAGAAAACAGGATGGGTTTTACAAATCAGACGACAGCAGGGAAGGGGGGTTTTCTTTTAATGAATATATTATTTGTTTATCTTAGTATGATCGTAAAAATGTAATCTATCAAGCTATTAATGCCATGTATAACATTAGGACTAAAATAAAAAATTTAAATCGTAACCTAATAATAATGAAATAAGGTATTCTTCAATATGACAAGATTATTGCCATGGTCCCTAACTGGCCAAAATCTTGGAAACAATGCATGGAGGAGAACTGGAAGCCGCAGGCTAACGATTCATAACTGATGGCCTCAACAGCAAAGCCAGGCACAAAACAGAAGCCTTCTCCAAATCATTTATATTTGACCATTGTCTCTCTTTGTCTTTTTGCTTTGGTTTAGTTTTGGTCGTTCTGGTTTTTGAGTCAGGGTTTCTCTGTGCAGCCCTGGCTGTCCTGGAACTCCCTCTCTAGACTAGGCTGGCCTCAAACTCACAGAGCCTGCCTCTGCCTCTGAGCACCAGGATTAAAAGTGTGTGCCACCACATTCGGCTCTTGACGATTTTCATTTTCAACATATGATTTTCTTTTCAGGTTACTGAGTGCGGCTCAGACATTCTGATCACTTTTTTTTTTTTTTTTTTTTTTTTTTTTGCGCTTACTGTATTTTAGTGTTTTGGGGTTTTTTTTGTTTTGTTTGTTTGTTTGTTTGTTGTTGTTGTTTGGTTTTTTTTGCAAGTAAGCCAAAACGCTGGTTCCCCCAAAGTATGTGAATATTAATTAGGTCAAGGTTTCTTTAGAGCTCGCAGGCTTCCCCTTTACTAAACAGCTGCAGAAATAATTATCTTGGCTTTTTGGGTTTTTTTATTTTTTTCCAGAGCAGAAGGCCCCAAAAGTAGGTGATGTAGTTAGATTTGAGAGGCATAAAGGAAAGCAAATTAACTCAGTTATATTTCCATCAGTGAGCATAGGGCCCAATTTCTTCTCAGCAATTAGGAGTGGAACTGAGTGGCTCCTGGTGGTCATTTAGATAACATGCGTGTATTATACTGCACAAACTAAGGTATGACATGATAACCAACATTGTAAAAACACAACTATTTTTTTAAAAGCCACGGGCAAACAAAATATTAACATGTTGATATAAAAATCAAAATAGGAAATTAAAAGATAAAAGCAAAAAGTTTTTCAGCATAAACTTCCACCACTCGGTACCAGCCAACAGGAAGTTACTGTATTTCAAATCCTAATTAACAATCATAGATATGGAACACTTCCATCACTGCAGAAGGACGTACTGTGCTGCTCACAATCCCATATTAGAACCATAAACAAGTTCACCTGACATTTCCTCAGCATCGAATGCTTGGTCATATACATCAAACTACGTTCCTGCTGAGATCATAATAAACACTGCCCTTGATTTTTCCCAGAGCTGTAGACATAAAAAAAAAAAAAAAAAAAAAAACCTGTCTTTAAGTGATGTAAGTGATGTAATATGTGTTCCTCAGAGAGTTTCCTGATATAAGGGTTGATTTCTTTCTCCTCTGGGGAACTAAAGAACCCAGGTGGCCCAAGACTTAAGGGGAAAAAAAAAAAAATACTATTAAAAACAATCAGTCGCTGAGACACTAAGAACACCACAGCCACTAGAGACTTTCAATTATACAAATATAAACCCTCCCTTTTACCAAAACAAATACAAATGGTACACGCTAAAACAACTGAAAAACTCTTGAAAGAATAAGGTACACTGAAATACCCAAAGCCTCAATTCATAACAAATGAATAGCTACTGATTTCTCTCTTTTGTTTCTATGAGAAGATGACAACGTCTTTCTCTTTTATTCTTTTATTAGAATCTCTACTGTTAATTTGGCTCATTTTCTACTGCAAAGTGGGAACAAACTCCCAATTTTGAGCAGTTTCAAGGTTTTCCTCTCAAGTCTATAAAACTCTGGTCCAAGCAGCATTCCTACTGAGTTTTAAAGACACAGCTTACGTCCAGGCTGCAGGTACTCTCAAAAGCAGCTGACATTGGGCAAGGACTAGCCTGTGCTCCGCAGGACATTTTAGTAACGTGTGTGGCTTATTGTTGCCTCCAGTTTTATCCAATAACTCAATATGTTTTCAGATATTGCCAGATGTCCCTTGGGGTATCAAATTGCTCCTGCTTGAGCTTCACCACTCTGTGCCATGGAGCATCCTTGGTTACCTCTGGTATTATTGGATGTTCAGTCAAATCTTTGCAATGAGACCTTCACATACAGATTCAGCCAGTATTTGCAAACTCTCAGTCCAACAAACATTTTAATAAAGGGTGTTAAGAGTATTCCAGGAATATGGTAGAAAACAGGTCCAATTTAATAAAACAAACAAAAACCACCTGGGTGAGTTTACCACAAACCCGTGAGGAAATAAAAGTTAAACTTATAAGTATTGACATATACAGGGGATAGGTGTTTATGGGATATATACCTCATAATTCTATAAGGGCTTATTTGCTTAACCTTTAAAATCTTTCAGAAGGTGTGCTTAGAATTGTTTTCTCTTACCTTTTTAGTGATGCTAGGGTCTAACTCAGAACCTCACATATGAAGTCTATCACTGAGCTACAGCCCCCACATTAGAATTTCTATTACCAAAGTATCAAATATATTACCACAATATCCAAAATAAAAAAAAAACCAATGTACACATGTAGAAACACCATACAATGGGAGATATTTAAGATACATGTAGAAAGGCTATTTATGCTGAAAGATACATCCAGGAATACCTCTTGCAGCAGCTCTGGTAATTTAGCTGACCAAAAACTCAGCTAAAATTAAAAAAAAAAAAAAAACAAAAAAAAAACCAACTCATCCTGGGTTGTTGTACAACTACTTTGTACAACGGGCATCTTGGGTTTCATATCAAAACTTTAGTTACAATGGATCAATCTTCCCACCCACCAGTGTTGCCATGCACAGGTACTTTTAGTACCCACATCTTACAAAAGAGGAAGCTTAGACATGTTTAGATAAGCTAAGTTACTTGTCCAAGGTCGTTAAAAGTGAGAATCCACACTCCAACCACGCACCCAGGATCGACAGCGAAGCCTCAGTCACTTAGTGAGGCCACATCTCTTCCCTTTCAGAGTACCCTTTTCGTTGCATGCCCCTGTGATGATCACAAGGCTGAAAGGTGACAGCGTGGTGGACTGTCTCTTTAGTCTTTGGACACTTAAGTAAATTCACACGAAGGAACTTGCGTGGCCTGAAATGGTGACAGTGGCCCAACAGGAGGGCGGGTCTTGGAGAATGAGAGAAATCTCCAAAATCTCTCCTGCAGCTTCTAGTTCCTGCCTTTGCTTCTACTATGATGCTTCAGGACTTCACAGCCTCCCCATTCTGGCTGCTCTCCATCTCTCCCACTATGAAGGATGCAGGGGATAGCGGCTGGGCGCGGGGGGGGGTGGGGGGTGGGGTTGGGGGGTGGGGGACTGTGCGCACAGGCTAGGGCAAAGCGGGACACTGACAGAGGAAGGCGGGCGCCCAGGAAGACGCTCTCAGGAGCGTGCGAAGAGGCTAGCATGGGGGACGCGATGGTCGTAGCCCAAGGCACCGGCGGGAGGTGAGCGCCGTGAGAACCGAGGAGGGAGAGGTGCGGCGGAAGAAGCAGCAGGACTACCAGCCCGGCTGCAGAAAGGAAGCGAGACGGGAACCAAGACATTTCGAAAAGGAGTAAAAAATGACCTCGGGCACAGCCGAGGTCCCCGTGGCTGTGGGGATACGGGTCACCCGAGGTGCGCGGCCCCGAGCCGAGTGGCACCCACCTTCCAGCGCCCCGATCTCTGCGTACCTGAAGCGACCGCCTGGCTCCCCTCCGCTCCCTGCCGGTCCCCGACGCAGCCCACCGACCCTCGACGAGCTGCGGGGCTCCAGAAGGCTGGCCCCGTAGCCGCCTTCCAGTCCGACATCTGCAGCCCGCGCTGGGAGCTTCTCCGTCGCTAGCCGCTTGCGGCTCCGGAAACAGCCGAAGGCTAAGCGAGCGCGGCAGCCGAGAGCCGAGCGCAGCCGAGCGGAGCCCGTGGCCGGAAGGAGCGGCGAGGCGGCATGGGGGGGAGCTGCCGTAGCTCTAGCCAGTGGAAGCTGGCGACGTGGACGCGCGGGAGAGGGGGCGGGGGGGTTACTACGTGCTTTTGGTCGCCTGTTTTTACGGCCGGCACTTGCAAGGCTCGACAAAATCTCGGGAAGATTCAGGAAGACAGCGCCGGAAGTCGTTGTCTCCATAGAGACGCTATCGGAAGTTGAGGTTGCTAGGAGGCCTTGGGCGCGTCAACTGACAGCGCAATGGCTGAAGTCCCGGAGGATTATGATTCTGGCCCAGATGAAAGTCAGACGCTACTGCCTAAAAGAACTAGATCTCGTAAGTCGCGTAGTGCTAAATCAGACACCGCGGCAGAGGTAAGCCCTGTGCTGCTCCCGGAGACTGACCAGGAGCCCGAGGAACTGAAAACTAAGGAAGATGACTTTCGAGAGAGGTATCCAGGTAGTACAGAAAACGTACTGCTAGAGTCAGCCAGGACGCCCCAAGAAGAAATTCCCAAGGAGACCGACATGGACCTACCTAGTCAAACTGAACCAGTGATAACTCACATGTTGACGTTAAGGACATCGTGGGAAGCAGAAGGAGAGGATTTGGAATTTCCCATGGATGAAGAACATGAGGAACCAGACCCACAACCACCAGATGTTTCAGTAGATACACTGAAAGAACCACCTACAGAAACAAATACACAGCTACCAACAGAAACCAAGATTCCAGAGGCAATGAGCAGTGAGTTGCCAGAAGAGTCTGGGCCGAAATTTCCAGAGCAGTTGCTTAGGGAAGGAGATAAAGAAAGGGGTCCAGAGCAGAACACACCAGATTTTCCAAGTGAAAACCCAAGAAAATCAGTTGAAGAGGAAGATCTGCATCCATTAGAGATGTCCAAGTCAGCGATTACAGAAAAGACACAGGAAGGATCAGCTGAAGAGACAAGTACAGAGCCGTCTGAAGGGATGAGACCATTGTCCCCAGGCCAGACACCAAGAAAATCTGCTGAGGAAACAGACATTAAGTCTGCAGAAGAGATTCAAATAAAGTCCTCAGAACAGATAGGCACAGAGAAACCTGAGCAAATTAAGCCAGACAGGAAAGCAAGACAGTCAATTGAAGAGAAAACTTCAGAACCATTGGAAGAACTCAAACTGGAGCTTTCTGAGGAAGAGTTAAGACAACCAGTTGATGAATCAAGTCTAGAGCTATTAGAAAAAGCAATATCAGAAGTTTCAAAGGAAACACAAGGAATATCTGTTGAGGAAAAGATTCCAGAGGCACTGGAAGAGGTTGCTCTGGAACCACCGAAAGGGGTAAAATCGGATGTTCAAAGGGAGACACAAGAAAAGTCAGTTGAAGAGAACGTTCCAGAGCCATCAGAGGACAGGAATCAAACAGATCAAAAAGAAAAGCTGAGAGAATCAAGTGAGAAGTCTAAATCAAAGGGAACATTAATAGAGTCAAGTAAGGAAAAGGGTCCAGTGCTACAAAAACAGACTGAAGCAGAATTTCCAAAGGAGAAACTTATGGAATCAGCAGAGGAAACAGGTCAAGTGCCACCACAGATGACCAAACCAGAAATTCAAGAGAAGTCACAGCCAGAACCAACCAAGGAGAAAAATCTAGATTTATCGGATGAACCCAAGCCAGGAGAGATAGATAAAGAATTTCCCAAGGAGCACAGGCCAGAACCAAGCAAACTTAAGTATCCTATAGGCAAGGATGAGCTAGTATTCTTTGAATATCACAAAAATATGCCAGAAAACGAAACTGACAAGTCCAAAGATGAATATATGGTAGGATCTCCCAGAGAAAGTGTTGAGTCAGTTGATACAGGTTATGAAACTCATGAACTCCTCAAAGTGCTTCACTCTGATATCAGTGAACTATTGCCACCCATTCCTGCTTCGGAGCCTCAGACAGAATTGAGAGATTCAGTTAGTGAAAACAAAGGTGTAGCTTCATCCCAGAGGTTGGAGAAAATAGGACTTAAAAAATTCAAGATCAACAAAAGTACTATCCCACAATTTGAACACCTTAAGTGGAGCCCAGAGAAAGTTGCAGAGTGGATTAGTAAGCTAGGCTTCCCTCAATACAAGGTATGCAGTGTTTTCTGAAGTCACATCTTCCAATTCCAGTTTTTCCTGTATACTGACATATATTCTCTTGCCTCTTTTTCCTTTAGAAATACAGAGATGTCCTGAACTGTAAGGGAGTAAATATGGAGTGTGTGTGTTTTTCTGTCTTGATGGTGAAGACTGAACATTTACCATTAGCACATATTAAACATACATTTTTAGCCTATGACTGATATATATAATATTGTAGAAAAAAGTTATATTTGATTTTCCTCTTCATCCCAATTATTATAATTCTCTTCATTCTTTGAATAAAGGTTAAAATGTGTAAAATTCTCTTTTCATAGAAGTATATTTTTAATATACTTAGGCAAAATCGGGTCTTTCTGCTCTTTTGTCAAGATGTCTCAGTGTCAACTATCTTACCCCAAATTCGTACTGTTAATCTTAACTGTCTGCCCAAATATGTCATATATGTATCATGAGCACTTAAGAATAGTAACACATGTTAGATATCAGCTCAAATTGGTTTTACCAAAAGTAATGTACTTCTTATTGATGCCAACTATGGCATTGAGTTACCACAAAACACAGGATCTGAAACCTTTTGTACTTAAATATGTCCTTAAGACTGAGCATGGTGTCTAAAGTCTGTAATCCTATCATTCAGGATACAAGAAACAGGCAAAGCACCATGCATTGGGTGGCCAGCCTGGGTTATAAACTGAGTTCCTGGGCTAGAGGGTGATACTTTTCATTAGCCCCACCCTTGCAAAAAAAAAAAAGTCATAGGTAGAAAAAATTAGTCACAACATGCCAAAGCAGATTGAAGCCACATCATGAAGGCTAACCTGGTGCTTTTGTTGTTTTTAATGTGGTTCATTCCTCTCTCTTCCAGTTGCAGTGGTCCTTGTTTAAGTGCTGTGTTGTTCTTGTACTGACAGGAGTGTTTCACTGAAAACTTTATCAATGGTCGAAAACTCATCTTTGTAAACTGCTGCAACCTGCCTCAGATGGGGATAACTGATTTTGAAGACATGAAGGTGAGCTGTTTATTAGGGTTTCTCTTGGAGAATACTATGACAGTGCTGCCCACCATCTGCCCCAGACCATCCTTCTTACTTCATTTTGGTCCATGGTATCATTATACTCTCATCCCTCAGGCTTATTACTGTGGGGATATCTTCAAATATAATAAAAAAAAACATTCGGAGATATCATAGGGATCTACCCACAGTCAGTCTAGGAGGATCAGACAGTGGTAACTCACACCTTTAATCCCAGCACAGGGAATATCCCAGGAATGGTGACCTATGCCCTTAATCCAATCTGAGCTCAAGGTCATCTTAGTTTATAGAAGGAGTTCTAGGCTCCCAGGCAGGCAGTGGTGGTGTCACGCCTTAACTGAGTGAAGAAAGACAGAGCAGGCAGTGGGGGGGGGGGCAGGAGGAGGTGGTTCTGTCCTCTGATTTCTCCGACTGTTTTTATTATATGTGAAAATATCCCCACAGTCATTATACTCTCATCCTTCAGGCTTGTTACAGTAGTAGTTTTGACCCTCAACAAAGGAAAGATGTTGTATGAAGTTTCTAGCCCAGACTAGCCCCAAGAACTGGACAAGCAGTTCCAAAGTAACACACAAAAGCTTATATTTATTTTATGTTGATCGGCATAGGGCCCAGGCATATAACTTGCTAACTCTTTACTCTTAATCTAACCCATGATTCTTATCCTGTTCAGCCATGCAGCTCAGTACCTTTTCTCAGAGCAGCATAGTGGTCCTCTGCATCTGCTTCTCTGGCATCTTCATGGCATCTCTGTCCTATTCTTCCTGTTCCCAGAGTTTTCTTAGTCTGGTAGCCCCGCCCACACTTCCTGTCTACCTTCAGCCAATCATCTTTTTATTAAACCAGTAGGAAGGACAACGTACCAGACCATAATCCCACTGCAGAAAGAACTATCCCTTCCTCCCGTGTTATTTACCCTGTCTGGTTTTCTTCACTCCTGCTCTCCAGACTTACTGCCTTGTACCTAGAACACTGAGTTTTAGCCTTTCTCAATGAGCCTGCTGGACTCAAGGGTTCCGGGTTTAGCTCTTGATTTTTCATGACTTGAACACTACTAAGAAACCCCTGATCCTCTTAGTGCAAATAGCACCAATTCTTGGTTTAGGATTCCAGGCCCATTGGAAGTTTTCCAGAGCCACCCTTCTCTCCTGGCTGGCCACTCCACTACGAGTCTTATTTGGACCGCCTGGTCTACCTCAGAGCTTCATGTTGTCTAAGATGCCTCCCTCCATATCTTTGACCAGTTCCTGTCCCCTTGTATTATGAATAGGAACCTGGAACCTGATAATGCTTTAAGGACCAATTCCTCCTATCTCCACTGGAAGTTGTTCTTAACCTCACAGTCCCACAGTCAGCTCTCTCCCAGAGCTCTCGGTTGTATCTCAAGCCTTTGATAGCCACTTGGTATTAGATAACATCATCTCTACTTTATCTGCTTTGCTGCCTGGCTTTCAGACAAGTTATGTAGTGTCAGCATTCAGGCCTGACCCTAGCCCACCCAGCTTCATGCCCTTTAAGAAAAGACCCCTCCCCCTCTGCTCTCCTCCCCAGCTTCCTTTTCCTTTTGCCACAAAGTAGCATGTACCTCTTACTCTCTCCCTCTCTTTCTTTTTTCCTCCCTCTCTACCCTCTCTCTCTCCCTCTTCCCTTCTCCATTCTCCTCCCCTAATAAAACTTTCCATGTGAGTGTGAGCACCTCCTGCATAGTAAGTCTTTCTTTGACTCTCACCTGCACTAACCACAGCCCTCCATGTCTGCATGGCATGTCTTCCTCACCCACTGCGGGGTCCCTTGGCTCCAACCCACCAAGGTCTCTCTCCCACCATAGCACATTTGGTGCCATGACTCAGATCTGTCAAGCACTGACTAGTCCATGATCAGTCTCCTTTGCTTAAGGGTTTCCTTTTACAGTATTTTACAGCTTTACAAAGCACAACACACATAACCTCCTTTGTAACCTTATCTGAAGCACTTTCCTGCTGAAACTTTCTTTGGACGGGAGGTTCAAGTCCCAAAGAGGATATGTAGAGTCAGCAGGGATAGAGAGGGAGGAGACAGACATGATCTGAGGGTGAATCAGATTGGCTGCCAGCAGCCTTTAATAGGAAGAATGTTATACCTTTTATACTATATAGTTGCACATGGGATTAAATAGGAGATAAGGAGAAAGTGAGCTGGGGTGTGGCTTGAGATCAGGAGATGAGGAATCTAGCATTGACCTTGACAATAGACACCAGTTAATTGAAGGGTCACAAGTTTCTTTTGCTAGAAATAAGAAAAATGACTGCTTTATCAGGCAGGAATTTTCCTCAAGCTCCCAAGTATCCAAGTGACTGACCCTGAGAAAAGGACTTCAGGAGAGCAGACACTATATTACCATTTCTTGGTCTTATATATGGGCCTATTCCCCTCGTAACACTCCTGAAAAGGAAGGTCCTGGTGTCTTACTCTTTTTTTAATTGTACCATACCATTCATTCTGAGTTCTCTGTGCTCACTAGCTGAACTCTTACCTTTAAGTCTCATGCTCTGTATCCGAGTTGTGGGCATTTCATCCTTGATATCAGGTGTGTCTAGTAAAGGGATAGCCTTTGGCAAAGACATCTCTTCACACAAAGGTTCCCCAGAGCAAAGACTGCCTTTTGGATTCCTAGTAGTAGGTTTCTTCATGACACAATAAACCAGATTAAATTGAATTGAAAGTCCAAGTTTAATGAGCCAAGCATTCTTGGGTGACCCTCAAGCCCCTCAGAAGTGAAGTAGGGGAGGGAGGAGGAGAAGAAACCACATGGCGGTCTAGGGACCTGAGCTTAAATACCCTTTAGGCAAGGTCTTGAACCGCTCTGGGGGAGGAGCCACTTGGTGAGAAGGGTGGGGTTTGCATTGAGGGGGAGTGAGGCCAAGGGGGCATCCAGTGAAGTTAGTGATCTGGTATTTTGTAACTCTAACCTTTGGGGTTGGGAAGAAGATATCACAAAGGCCTTGAGTCCTTATCAGATTTGGGGACTTGGTGTCGAGAATTTATTATTGAAAACATGAAAACACCACGTGAAGGTGGTGTCAGCCAGGCTTTCTCCACGTGGGGTCCCTGTTTCTTTGTATATTCTACTTTAGAAATGAAGTACTGGTTCTAGCTTGAATTCACAGGGAAGAGAATTAGGCCCCACCTCCTGGACAGAGGAATATTGAAAATGTATAGGCTCATAGGAAGACAGCCACAATGACAAATGCATTGGCAAAGAAGATACCGTGATCCGAAGCTGTGCAAGTGTCCTGCTCCTCCGGAGGACTTTGTCCACTGACCTTGCATTTACTATGAGGTGCTGCCTGCACAGTTCCTTCATGTTACTCTAATGATTGTTTTTCTCACTTTCGTTTCTTCTGGGTTTGGTTGAAATTCTTTCATAGGAAAGTCTTCTACAGTTTCTTTTTCCTCACTTCAAAAAAATGCACTTCATTCTATCATTCTGGGATCATGGTCGGTTATTGTTTGGATTTCAATGAGGACTATCGTTTTTTTGCTTTGATAACTGCTGTTTAGAGTCTTGTTCCCGCCTCCAAGTGCCTTCTGACTTTCCAGGATTACAGGAAGCTGCAGGCTCATTTTGCATTTCCTTGTTGCAAACTCTGCAGCCCTAGAATTGACCATGTCTCTACAAAGCCCTGCTTACTTTTATCAGAGAATATTTAGTGTGGGCACTGATTGCGCATGTTTCTACTGAAGTGCCGTTCTCCCAAGTAGTCTCAGACCCATCACACAGATGGCTATTTTGATACCGACATATACTTGAGATAATATACACATACTGACCTCTCTGACTCTTTACAGTGTAGGTTTGTTCTAGCCTTTTAGCCTTCATAGCTCCAAGCCCTATTGCTTATTTATAACTTTTTATGACAGTGAGAAACCTGGCTCTTTCCATGTGTAAGGATGTTGTCCCTTTAAAAGACAACTTTACCAAATACAGTACAATGTTTGTGTACACTTGTTTTTGTCTTTAAGATTTACAGTATTGGGCTGGAGAGATGGCTCAGTGGCTAAGAGTGCCTGCCAGCTGCTCTTCCAGAGGTCCTAAGTTCAATTCCCAGCAACCACAACATGGCTCACAATGATCTACACTGGGGTCTGATGCCCTCTTCTCACATAAAGTTGTACATGCAGATATAGCACTCATATATATAAGACAAATCTTTTTTTTGTATCTGTACAAAGTACTATTCTCCAATATTAAAGTAACTTATATTAGCCTCTTCCCATTTTACCCACTTCAGAGTAATTATGCCTTAAGTTAGTAATTGTCCTCACCCATACTCCATCCTATTCACCCTTGGCTTTTGAAGGTTTCTTACAGTGAAGTCATTCTTTGTTATGTGCACGTCTGTGGGTGTTAATAAACGCTTAGAGGACCATATGCAACAGTTCCATTGATTCAGACTTCTGGATCCCCATCACTGTCTGCACACACTTTTACCCTGATTCTTGCCAATCATCTATTTGTCCCTGTTTTGTCTTTTCCAAAATGTTGCATAGATGGAAAGCTAGGTGTAGCTCACACATGCAGTACTTGAGAGGACTCATCACTTAAGAACTTAGTTTTAGCTGGGCATAGTGGTGCATGACAGTAATTCCAGCACGCAGGAGGTAGAAGCAGAACAATCTCTGAGTTCAAGGCCAGCCTGGTCTACAGATTGAGTTCCAGGACATCCAGGACTACAAGGAGAAACCCTGTCTCAGGGGGAAAAAAGAATTCATTTTATTAGGCCAGTTTAGTAAGACTATTGGTTTTCCATCACTCTAACCTCACTGTAATAATTTAAGACATGGAAACACTGAATAAAGCTTTTATTTCCTTGTATCTTCAGGTTAGTTCCACTAAAAATATTATTCTTTCATTTCAGACAATATCACGTCATGTTCGAGAGCTTCTAGGAATTGAAGAGCCACTGTTCACCCGCAGCATCAGCCGTCCCTACAGGGACAATATTGGCTTATTCTTAGAGCAAAAGGGCCACAGTGGAGTCCAGTCTGACTCCTTGACCTTGTCTAAATTTGTTAAAGCATCGGGGTTACAGGAGTATGGTCTGGAGATGGAAGCCATGGAGAATGAGGCCTCCCTGACAGAATGCTGCCAGGAAGAAAATGAGGCATTACTGCAAGCTGACAGCTTTGGGAAAGAGTGAGGCACTACTGGACAAGGAGCAGGAAGGGAAACCATTCACTTAGCTTGAGATCAAAGAGGTGTGGTCTTTTTCAGTTTTCCCTCTTCATTAAGAATGAAGTTAGGATTGCTGGCTCTAGTCTCAAGTCTTCCCTGAATCACAGCCTCTTCCTTCTGTTAAAACTAGCAATATTTATCTTCCTAAATAAGTCTCAGAATTTGTGTTGAATTCAGATAGACCTAGTACTAAGATTTCTTAGGAAAATTATAATTGGAAAAAAAAAAGTTTCAGCAAGGCATAGTACATACCTCTATCCCTAAAACTAGGCATATGAAGACAAGGAGGATCATGAATCTGAGGCCAGCCTGAGATACATGTCTCAGAAAGCCACATAAATAAAATGCTTTTTCAAAATCTCTTGCAGGGATTCTATGATGCTGCTTATAAGATGGGATGGGGGCTTTGCAGTGATGCTTCGGATTTGGGGTCACTCACACCCCTGCATGTTGAACAGCCTGGGCCTGATAATTTACCCTGACCTACATGAGATGACAGGGACTATAATTTTGATACTAAGATAGAAACTGTGATATGTCTGAGTCTGGTTACAGTGCTTCTGAGAATAAAAATGAAGATGGAGGGGCGGGAGAGGCAGCTCAGCAGTTCAGAGTGCTGGCTGTGCCTGTGGAAGGACCCAGGTTTAGTTGCCAGCATCCAGTTACAGCTGGCCAGAACTCCCTGCCAGGGCACTGAAGACTCACTGCCATGAGCATCTGACAAATGTGGTGCTTAAAAAGTCATGCAGGCGAGCATGCTTACACAGTAAAGGCTTTCCATTTACCTATTTGTTTCTCTGTGTAGCCTGGCTGTCCTGGAACTCTCTGTAGACCAAGCTGACCTCAGACTCACAGAAATCCACCTGCCTCTGTCTCCCGAGTGCTGGGAGTAAGAAGGAGCTTAAAACAGTCCCCCAAAAGCAGTCAATTTTCAGCGTGTTTTTTGTTTCCCCAGTTTAGCATCTGACCCAAAAGAAGGAGCAGTAGAGTCAGAAACAGCCAAGTACTGGTGACATCCGTGCCACCAGGGGGGTTGATGACAGTGAAAAGAAGAAGCTTCAGGAAGGAAGACAGAGCCGAAGTCTGGGGAAGTCCTGCATATTCAGAGCAGAAGAAGATAAGAATGACCCTGGGATCCTGAGCATCTCTGCAGTCTCCCTTTGGAGCTGATGAAATAGTACAAGGAAACGGACAAGTGGCAGAGGAGCCTGAGAAACATCATCTTTGCAGGCTTGCTCAGAGAGAGAGTGGAAAGAATGAGGGGTGTGCAGACACTGAAATCAGCAAAGTCAGGTTCAGAACCGAGGGAAAGCATGAAAGGCTTCATCATGCTCTCTGACAGAAAAGGCAACTGTTGGAGACTCAAACTAGGAAAATTAATCTTCCATTTCACATCTGTAAGAGAGGACTGAGGGGCCAGCAGTGAACGAGAGATGTGACAGAGGAAGTTCACAAAATCTGTCAGGGAGACCTAGTGGGGAAAAGCTCATGCTGTGTGACCATAGGCAAATCCCTAGAGCCCATGGCAGAAGGAGAGAACCAAGTCCCCAAAGTTAGCACTAATGTCTAATGTATGTATGTGTACCTACATACATACCACACACACACATTTAAAACATTTGTGAGCAAAGATGCAATCATTCAGGGCATCTGTTTTGCAAAAGCATGAGGAAGTGTTAAACATGATAAACCTGTCAGAAACTTAAGAGTGTTCATAAAAATTCTTCAAAAACAAAACAAAACAAAACTGTTGTTTCTCCGAAGGAAGGCTCGCTGTAACACCAAAAGCAGACTCTCATAGAGCAAGTACCTTCCTGGGCTGGAGAGATCACTCAGCAGTTAAGAGCTGCTCAGTAGAGGGCCTGAGTTCAGTTCCCAGCACCACATGGTGGCTCACAACCACCTCTAATTCCAGTCCCGGGGGACCCAACCCCTCTTCTGTCTGCCTTGGGCACCAGGCACACATGTACATACAGGCAGGCAAACCACTCATACACACAAAAAATGATGTAAAAGAAAATACCTTCTGGAACTAGAGAGAGCTCACTTAGCACAACTCCACCTCCAAGGGATCTGATGCTCACTGTGCCTCCAGGGCACCTGCACACACACTCAGCATTTGCTTGCACACACATCTTTTTTTAAAAGTGCTTCCTAATTTGATAGGTAGTAGTTGTGAGGAGAAAGATGCCCGTGCAGTTCCTGCCTGGACTACTGTGAACCTTTCCTGGAAAAAAAGAACCCGGTTTTGAAAGCATCTTTCAGGAAAGCTCATGTTTTCCAATGGTCATAGGTGACCCCTATGAAAGGGTCATTCACCTGCCCCAGGCCTCCTGACCCACAGGTTAAGAAACACTGCCTTCGTTCACTTCCTATAGATAGGAAAATAGCTCCACCTACCTCAATGCTCCCCAAAAGACTGTCCTGAGTTACTAAGTTGGCAAGAGGCTGATTCGACTTTTTGAAAGATATATGTCTTCAAAACTAAAGATTTTCCATTTGTGTGTGTGTGTGTGTGTAGGCAAGGGGTCAGCCTCTGGTGGTATTCTCATTTTTAAGATTGTTAAGTGTATGGGTGTTTTTCCTGTGTGTGGTTGTATTCTACATGAGTGTAGTACCCAGGGAGTCCAGAGGAAGGCATCAGATTCTCTGGAACTGAAATTACAAAAGATTGTAAGCCACTGTGTGTGATGTAGGATGTCTTTCTGTATGCTGTGAATTATCATCAGATAAAAAAGGAAGTGTTTTGACCTGTTACAAGGTATCTTAGAAGCAGGCAGATAGTCCCGAGCATAGAGAGAGGGGAGGAGGGTGGAGTCAGAGACACTGTGAGCTGCCGCTGAGACAGCAAGGTGTAAAGGAATTCAGGTAAACCAAAGCCACGTGGCAAAACATAGATTAATAGAAATGGATTAAAATTCGAGAATTAGCTAGCAATAAGCCTGAGAGCCATGTACCAAAAAGCATGTGTGGCTTTTTCTTGGTGAGGGGGGCAGAGAGCACTTTGGGACTGCTGGTTCAGACCTCAGGGCTAGGTAGAGCAAAGCAGCTGAGGGAAGGTCCAGACCTTGGGGCTAGTCTGGGCCGGAAACTTCATATACACATATGGATACTGGAAATCAAACCCAGGTCCCCTGCAAGAGCAACATTGTTCTTAACTGCTAAGCCATCTCTCCAGCCTCATGTGTACCTTATTTTTAAGGACAGAGCTCACTGGACTGGGGCTCACCAAGTGGGCTAAGATGGCTGGCCAGAGAGACTCAAATATCGGTCTGTAATCCCCACACTGGGATTATGAGTGGGCCCCACCATGGTTGAGATTTTATGTGGGTTTGGGGACTGGATTTGGGTCCCTGTGATTGTACCATAAATTACTTTTTTGGTTGCTGGGGCAAAATACCTGATGGAATCAACCTGTCAGAAGGGTTCATTTTTGGCTCACAGTTCAATGGTACAGTCTGTCGTATCAGAGAAGCCGTGGCAGCTGATCACATTGCATCTGATGCAATGAGGAAGCAGAAAGAGGAAGGCTCCCTTTTCTATTCCATCCTGAACTCCAGCCCATAGCACAGCTGCTTGGTATAGGTGACCTCCATAACTCTCCTTTGTATTAACCCAACCTAGGAATCCATCACAGTCTGGCCCAGAGGCTTGTTTCTATAGTGATTGTAAATCCCAGAGTGGACAAGATTAGCTGTCATATAGAGGTGCTTTCCTGACTGACCTATATCCCCAGGACATTTTCTAAAGAATTGTTTAAGGAGAAAAGAGAGAAATGTTTTCTTCTAAGTATCATAGGAAAAAAGACACAGGCAGAGATGGGCAGAACGCTGATGTAAATACTCACAGACCACAAGATTTAAACTGAAGTCAACTCATGTTTGGACTTCTCGGAGGAAAAAATATTAAATACTTCTTGTTGCTAAAATAACTGACATTGCCATCTTATTCCATTTTGTTTTGTGACAGGGTCTGATGTAGCCCAGACTGGCTGGAACTTGCCATGTGGTTGAAGAAGACCTTGATTCTCCTGCCTCCACCTCCCACGCCCGGCTGCTTCCTCTCCAGCTGGTCTTGTTTCTCTCTGTCTCACTGCTTTACATTTTTCAGAACTTGTGTATATATTGTGTGGGCTTGCATGCCATCCACATGGGGAGGTCTCCTTCCACCTGTACATGGGTTCTGGGTGCCAGTCGGCATCTGGCTTGTATGATGGAACAAGGTGATACTCAGGCTACAATATCTGTATTTGATGCCCAATCAACTTCCCTCCCCCCCAAACTGGACAAGGAAGTTTTATCAGAAACCTTCCTAAATAAATAAACATTCTGGAACCATCAAATTTACTTAGCACTTGATTATGCAAACTAACAAAACGTAAATGGTTGACATAAGACCTTGGTGATTTCCATGTATTGTGAATGGTTTTGCTCAAAGCCCCTGAACATTTGAAAAACATGATTTTATCCAGCAGCAAAGCTGGTAACTTCATTTCTTAGCTTGGTGGGGTCACTGCTTTTGTTTTTGGCTCTATTATAATTGACCAAAAAAATTGTAAAACAAGAAGCAAATGTACACCATAGAAATGAGATCACTATTTTGCAAAACTTTTTCAAGGATTGAATTTAAGCGCCAGGTTTGAATGTGCATTTTATTTGTCTGTTTTGAGACAACTTCCTGCTGCAGGCTCATGGCTCTAGGATTACAGATATGTGTCGTCACTCTGCACCACTCTGTCTTTGGTGGGTTTTTTGTTTTGTTTTGTTTTGTTTTGTTTTATGTTTTTTCCAAGACAAGTTTTCTCTGTGCAACAGCCCTAGCTATCCTGGAACTCGATTTTTTTATTTATTTATTTATTTTTTAACTAGGCTGGCCTTGAACTCACTTGTGCCTCCTGAGTTCAGGGATTAAAGGTGTACACCAACACCACTACCTGGCTTTGTTTTGTTTTTATGGTTAGTGGTGGTGATGCTGGTTGGTTTGGGCATTTTTTGTGGTTGGGGGGACAAGGTCTCCTGTATCCCAGGCTGGTCCCAAATTCACTATGTAGCCAAGGACAACCTTCAATATCCGATCTTCCTGCCTCCACTTCCTAAGCTGGGATTGCAAGCAGGTGCCACCTCACCAAATGTATGGGGTGCTTATGACTGAACACGCAGTTCTGTGCATCCTGGGAAAGCACTCCACCAGCTGAGTTACATCCTCACCAATAATATCTTTATGGTTTTATGGATTTAAATGGTTTAAATGGGAATAGCTTTAAATACCCATCCTAGAATAATCAAATATAACTAAAGTGTGAATTATAATTCAACTAAGATTTCCCACCCAACATTATTTCTCTACCCAAAAAAAAACAGGAGAAGCTATATCAAGCTATATCATTTTCTAGCTTTATATTATCTCAGGAAAAGAACCTTTCCTGTTTGGCTAATTATGACATAATTACATGGATTTATCATTTAGAAGAGAAATAATTTGTGTTAAAAAGGCTTCTTGGGGGAAGCAATGTACTAGATTGTTTCAAAAAGCTAGATACACTCAAGTATATTGATGTATATGAACCTCTTATTTTATTCTCTACTCAAGTCATCAGTTCAATTCTCAAACACAGTGCAAGGCTCTCTCTCAATCCTGATCCCCTTGGGGTGGTGAATCCGTGGGAACCTCTGGCACGTCTTCTTTGGCTAGCGAGATACCAAATGATTCACAGTATAGAAGAGTAAGGTGGTCCTGGAGAGCAGGAGTGGTTGAGAGATGCTGGCTAAAGGGGGTTTCCTTGATTTGCACAATAGCCAGATCAAACCAGGGGAAAGGCCTGAGGTGAGAAAAAGGCAGCATTACTTTCTTTAAGTTTGTTCAATACATACAACTTGAGTGTGAAACGCCAGGCTGAAGGAAGACTCTCTGAACTTCTATATCACGGCAGAAATTTCCAGTCAGAAAAAGTGAAAAAAAGAAAACAGCAATGACTGAGCTATAGGCAAGGACTATGGAGAAACAGTGTGTGTGTGTGTGTGTGTGTGTGTGTGTGTGTGTGTGTGTGTGTGTGTGTGTGTGTGTGTGTGTGTGTGTGTGTGTGTGTGTGTGTGTGTGTGTGTGTGTGTGTGTGTGTGTGTGTGTGTGTGTGTGTGTGTGTGTGTGTGTGTGTGTGTGTGTGTGTGTGTGTGTGTGTGTGTGTGTGTGTGTGTGTGTGTGTGTGTGTGTGTGTGTGTGTGTGTGTGTGTGAGGTCCAGACCCCTTAACAGCCCGCCGCCACCGCTTTTCCTCCAGAAATGACTCAGACACTTATATTAACTTCATGCTGTTTGGCCTACGGCTCAGGCACATTGCTAGCTAGCTCTTACATCTTAACTCACTCTCATTAATCTGTCTGCCACGTGGCCCGTGGCTCACCTGTGCTCCTTATACACTTCTTCTTGGGCAGCTGACTTGATTTGTCTCTGACTCTGCCCTTCTTTTCCTACCTATTCTGATTCCCCACCTACTACTACTACGTTGCTCACCAAGGGCCAAAACAGCTCCTCTATTTAAAGATTGATATTCACAGCATACAGAAAGACATTCCTACATTATATATGTATATATATGTATTATGTATATGTGTGTTATACATATAAGTATATATGTTATACATGTTTTATATGTGAATCTACATATTTTATATATGTATACACGCATATATACATCTGTGTATATTTACATATATATGTATCAGATAGGCAGATAGACAGACAGTACTAGAAGGGGGGAAAGAAAGGAGAAGAATACTTGAAATAATAATGACTAAATTTTTTTCCAAATTAATATTACGCAGCAAGCCACTGGCCAAGCAAGGTAAGAACACCAAGCAGGATAAATGCCAAGAATAAAATGACAATGAGCACCTACACCTTAGCATAGTCTCAAATTATAGGAAATAACAAGATAAAGCCGGAGGAAAACTCCTTCACTATAGAACAGTCCTACAGGGTAAGAAGCTGACTTCTTGGAAGCCATGCAAGCAGGAAGACAATGGAGTCAAATGTTTAAACCATCAACCCAGAATTGCGAATCTTTTTATATTTGTCCTGTTTACACGTGTGTCTGTGCGTCACACACAGAAGAGGTCAGGAGGAGGAATCAGGTCTCCTAGTCCAGATGACTCTGTTTCCCTGTGGGTGCTGGGAACCCAACCCAGGTCCTCACAAGAACAGCAAGTGCTCTCAACCTTCAAGCCATCTCTCTAGTCCCCAGAAATGTGAATTTTGTAAAATTACCCTTCAGAAGCGAAGGAGAAATAAAAACTTTATCAAACCAAAGTTGAAAGGATTGTCAATATAGCAATCTTACAAGGAATGTTCAAAGTTCTTTAGAAAGGAGGAAAGCCAGTGTTAGAAACCAGGATCCACATAAAGGAAGAACATACAGAGACCAAACAGAAAGCCATTTGTCCATAGTAGTAATGGGGGTGTCGCTCCCTTGCTGGAATGTTTAACATGATGAGGCCCTGGTTTTAATCCACAACACCGCATGAATTTAGTGTGTTGGCATATTCCTGTAACCAGAGGTGGAGGTAGGTGTCAGGCGTTCAAGACCATCTCTGCTGTGGAATAATCCTTTATGAACACTGTGAAGATGTGTTTAGTAGACAGGATTTTAGGGATATAGAGTGTGCTGGGGAGAAGGGCGGAGTCAGAGGAGACACCATGAAATAAGAGCAAGCAGAATGGGAAGTGCTTACTTAAGGTCAACGAGCCTCGAGGCAGCACATAGATTAATAGAAATGGGCTAAGTTATAAAGTGCTAGTTATTAAACATAACTCTAAGCTATCAGCATGCATTTATAATTAATAATAAGCCTCTGTGGTTATGTGGGGACTGACTGGCAGAATAGAAAAGTGAGTTTGAGGTCAGCCTGTTATGCATGAGAACAGTACTAAAAACAAATGTATTCAATTATTTATGTATGTATACCACATGTTTGTGTGAATCAAATTATGCCAATGTACAAGCACACATGAAGGAGGAATGCAAAGTATTTTGATATTAAAAAATCACTACCTGTTCAGTGGTAAGGTCTTATCTACACCTGACCTGAATTAGTTCTAAATATAGTACAAGGTTGTTGGTTATCTGATTAATTTACAAAACTCAAATCTCTCTCCTATATACCAGCATTTTGGTCCATTTTGTGATGCGTATTTAATCCTCTCTGGAAACACCTTCACAGTCACACTTGAAAGAGGAGTACACTACTCTCCTGAGAGTGATTTCATCCAACCAATCAGGCTGACAGTCAAGATTACCCATCACAGGCATAAAAGGCATGATCCATGAAAGAAAGAGTGAGTCAAACTTAATTAAAATGAATTTTTTCTGTTACAGATCTTGTGTAGCAGCACATGCCTGTAATCCTGGCATAAGGAAGTCAGAGATGAGGTTGAAGGTTCAGTCAGCCTGAACCCAGATTAGGTTACAGTCTGACATTTTGTCTCAAATAAATTAAATAAATACAAATAAATAAAGTCTGTCCAATGACAGAGCCTTTCAAGAGAATGAAAATTCAGGCTTCAGATTGGAAACTATCTGAAAAAGACACATCTAATAAGTGACTAATAGCCACCTGTCAGGGGTGCCGCATGCTTTTGATCCCAGAATTGGGAAGATCTCTGAGTTGGAGGCCAATCTAGTCTATAGAATGAGTTCCAGAACAGGCAGGGCTGCACAGAGAAACCCTGTTTCAGAAATTCAAGAGGCAGACAGACAGAGACAGAGACAGAAAGACAGAACTAATTCTAAAAACTCAAGAAGATGAAGAACCACAAAGAACCCAGTTTAAAAAAAAAATGGGCAAAAGATGTTAACAAATTTCTCATTGAAGGAGATTGTACAGATTACAAACAAGCACAAAAAAAAAAAAGCTCTTCAACATTAAGTAGTAAATTAAAAACAGCAAAGTAACAGCACCTCCTACCCACAGCAAGGAGATGGTGACTCCCACCTACAAAAATTAATTTGCTAAGGAACTAAATCCACAACACTGACAGCACCAGCTGCTGGTCCTCACCAAACAACAGGAACTGTGCCGTGGAGATAGATGCTTAGAGGATAATGGATGCTACTTTTACAGATTCTTAGACAATAAAAACTTCATTTACCAGTCAGCAGCCAAGGCCTTGTACTTAGCAAAACAAATGGGATACAGGCACCTGAACCTAAAAGTTTATAGCGGTTTGGGCCATAATTATCAAAACTTGAAAACTGTTGTGGAGGTCTGGATGAAAATGTCCCCAGAGAGCCTTAGGGAATGGCTGAGGCAAGGATGACCTTGGAGAAGTGCCTCTCGGTGTGAACTTGAGGTTTCAGAAGCCCAAGCCAGGCCTAGAGGCTCACTGTCTCTTCCTGCTACCTGAGGATCCAGATGTAGATCTCTCTGATACTTCTCCAGCAGCATGTCTGCCCAGTGCCACCATGCTTTCCTCCATGACGATAATGGACTAAACCTCTGAACTTGTAAGCCAGCCCCAGTTAAATGTTTTCCTTAATAAGAGTTGCCGTGATCATGGCTTCTCTTCACAGAAATAAAAAGCTAAGAAAACAACCATAGTGTCCTTCGGTAGGTAAGTAGATGAAGTGTGGTACAGACAGCAGAATATGATTAGATAAGAAAGCAAAAGAAGCTACCAAGCTGTGAAAAAAGAAAGAAGAAACTTCAGTGTTCATTGACAGGTATAAGAATCCAGTCTGAAAACCCTGCCTGTTAGATACATGATTCAGGTGTGTGACCTTTTGGGACAGGTGAGACTATGATTCCAGGGAAACTAACAGTGATTGTCACATGTTAGAGACAGAGAGACAGCTTGGGGGAGCAGAAATGCAACCACTTAGATGAAGAAAATTTTAGTAGTCAGCCAGGCAGTGGTGGCGCATGCCTTTAATCCCAGCACTCAGGAGGCAGAGACAGGTAGAGCTCAGTGAGTTCAAGGCTAGTCTGGTCTACAGAGTGAGTTCCAGGACATCCAGGGCTACACAGAGAAATCCTATCTTGAAAAACCAAGAAAAAAGAAAAATTTTTAGTCAGGATCTTCAATATGAGCACGCTGTCAAGAAGCAAGCCTCTAAATTCCAAAATAAATGATAACAACCAGATGATTAGAAGGCAACGAGGTGCTGAGGAGGTGCTCAGTGGTTACCTGCTCTGACATCAGGGTTACTTATGCCTGAAGCTGACATAAACACACAGGCAGTGCATAGACACACGTATGGGCAAAGCAAACACAGAAAAGAAACAGTAAACTTTAAGGGTTTATTTTTTAAGCAGTTTGGAAAAATGAACCGATCAGAGAAGAACAATGGTACAACAGTGTAAGGTCTCAAAAGAACAAGATTATTGTGTAAGGAGATGACAGTGGCGACAAATGGAATCACTCAAGATTTTCAAAGCTTTGAAATTCAAAATAGAGTAAACATGAAAATACACTCCTAACGCATGCTGGCAAAAACAAGACAAAAAAGCAAGGGGGTTGCTGGAAAGATGGCTCAGCAGTTAAGAACACTGGCTGCTCTTCCAGAGATCCCGAGTTCAGTTCCCCGTGGTGGCTCACAACCATCTCCAATGGGATCCGATGCCCTCTTCTGTAATGTAGGCATACATGCAGACAGAGCACTCACAAATAAAAATAAATAAATAGCAATGCTTTAAAAAAAAGAAAAAAACAGAGGGAGGGAAAGTCAAGCATGTTAAGAAATAGGAAACATGAAGCTGGAAGACCCTTATAAGAGGTCTAAATAGAAAAGAAAAAAGAATAGCAGAGGAAAGATAGGAAGAGGGACCTTAAACAGCCAAGTCTGACTGAACTCAGCTGCTGCTCCAGCGTGGGGGGACATGGGCATCCACTTACAGCGATTCATAGAGCTGTATATAGAATATGAACTTTCTTCTGCACATATGTTATAGTTCATAATATTTTTAAAAAATTAACTGTGTAGTGGAGATAGGAGTGGGGATTGGGAGGGGCAGGTTAGGGAAATGGTTCAATCAGTTAAGTGCTTGCCACTCAAGAATAATGCCCTTTACTCAGGCATGCTGGCACATGCCTTTACTCCTAGCTAGCACTCAGGAGGCAGAGGCAGGTAAATTTCTATGGTTCAAGGCCAACCTGGTTTAAGTAGCAAATATCAGGACAGGCAAGAATACACAGTGAGTCACTATCCAATTAAAAAAAAAAGGGGGGGGCCTAGCACCTGGGATTTGGCCAAAGGATCAGAAGCTCAAAAGCAGCCTGGGATCGATGAGACCTTGTCTCAAAAAAGCAAAAAAAAAAAAAAAAAAAATGAGTTTGGAAGGTCCTATAGCTCCCAACAGCAAGTCTAAAAGTTGAAAAGACTGGAACAGTCCTCAACAACACTCTAAAAAAATAATTTTCAATCTAGAATCTGCTACTTAACCATTTCTCAGTAAAATTTTAGGTAAGAGCACAGATTACCAAATCTCCAAAATTACTTCCAATGTACCCTTTTCTCGGGGAGTTATTATAGCTATGTCTGGGGCTCTGGGGTTCCAGTTTGAAGCACTTGGTGAAGCAGCAGTAGTTAGGTAAGAAGCCACAGAAGTAGGAACGCTCCCACACATCCGATTTCAGAGGCGATGGTCAATTTGTAGTCACCCCGGCACAACACTCACGGAAGTTTTTATGCTAGCAGAGTAAAAATGGCAGATTCCCAAACTGGATAAGATCACTCAGGAAAAGCGATGTTAGAAAAGAGGACCTAGGGTGACCCCTAAGACCTCTCAAACCTGAGGGCAGGAGAGGGATGTCATCGAAAGCAGACAGCAGTGTGCCCAGTGTCCATGAAGAAAAGGAGCCAAAAGAGTCCAGTGAGTCTAGAGACATAAAAATCACCAGTAAGGTCAGCAGCAAGCTTTCTATATTGGATTAGCAAAGACCAGAGAGGGCGACTTTATCATTATGACACTTGCATATGGTATTGGTGTCGATGTTTTGCTAAGCAATAATGTACACACGTGTCCTCTAACTCAGATAGTCATCGATATGTTTATCCAGTAGAAATACCTTCCCAAGCAGCCCAAAGGTGCATGGAAGTTCTAACAGCTCATTGTGCACAATCTGAGGCAGAGGAAGGGATTATGCTCTATCACAGGAAGACCGAGCAACTTGTAACTTGCATAATGTGTCTGAAAGGCTGCCTGCATGGCTGCTGTTCCTAAGTGAAGCAGGCATCACTATCCGCAAAAGTGGTGTTCCGCCTCTGTGTTTCTAACACCGTCATAATAGATACGCATTCCTTTTACAGTACAACGCAATTTATCTGTTTACAGGACAAAACATAGTCTACTAGAGATGACTATCTATGAAACAAGATTTAAGAAGTAGGGAGGCTTTTTAAAAGCCGATTAAATTATTTGTTATTTTGTATTTTTAGAAAAGTATATTATTTGTACCAGTTTTAAAAGAGAACACAGGTCAAGATTAGGCAACGTGGTGGGGCCTGTTTGTAATCCTGGAGCTTGAAAGACTGGGAGACACTAGGATCACAGGTTCAAGGCCAGCCAGCGCCATATGGAGATTCTCAAAAGGAAACAAAAAAAACCAAACTAAACCAAGCAAACAAACAAAAACCCGCTGAGACTAGGAGAAGAACACCAAAGGATAAAAGAAAGAAAAGCTTGTCTGAGGAGGAGGAAATGACTTAGCAGGTAAGGGGGCTTGCTGCCAAGCTTGAGGATCTGAGTTCAATCCCAGCACCCACTCAGCAGAAAGAGAAAATTGATTCCTACAGGTTTCTCCCTGGTCTCTCCAAGTGCTCAAGCATCTGTTAAGACAAAACTGTGGGACAGATTCCAATGGCCAGATGTTTGACATCTTTACCTTTTATGAAACAGGCTCTTGACATAGCTTTTGTTCATAAAATCTGTCAGCTGAAATTTGGGGCACGAGGCTTTGTCTTTCTCACAGCTCTCTAAGTGCACAGGGAGGAAGAGTTTGTTGAGAATCTGCAGCACGTGTGAATGAAACACATTCCTGGCTGTGCAGAAATTGATGACGGAGTAGAACACCCCTTCTAGCCATTTGATATTGAGGGTTATCCCCCCTAGACATGAAGAAAAATAACAGTGAGCATCGGCAAAGATAAGTCACAGGGAACTCAGAAGAAACCCAGAGAGGAACCACCAAGCCACGTTTTTTTTTTTCCTAAACTGGTTGTCAACATGGCCAGGAGGTGAATACTCTCCCCACCCTGGCTACGAGTCCCATTTGCTCTTTACAACACATTACGTGTTGATCACACCAAAGGGTAGCAGTCAGGACTGAGTTGGACACTGTTAGTGGAGGAGAGAATCTCCACATAGTCCCTGCCCAGGCCGCAGAAACTGGGAAGTACTAGAAGGCTAGAGGGAACCCCATCTTTTTTTGTCCCAGACATTGCATTCTCCTGGGGTTTTTTTGTTTTTGAAAAAGGTTCACATGTAGCTTTAGCTGCCCTCAAACTGGTTATATAGCCAAAGAGTCTTGACACCCTGGTTGTCCTGTCGCTACCTCTCCAAGGCTGGGATTATAGGCATACCACTAAACCCAGCTCATTCTATTGTTCACATAAATTATTTGCTCTGGCTGTTCTCCAGACTTAAAGATCCAAAAATTAGGCTTCTCAGCTCTTCCTAAAAAAGGCTGCTTTTACCTACCAAGCTTTTTTCATACTATGATCGTTTAATGTAACTGGTCCCCATAAACTCATAGGGAGGGACCCTACTAGGTGTGGCCTTTTGGGAATAGGCGTGGCCTTGCCGGAGAAAGTGTGCCACTGTGGGGATCGACTTTGAGGTCTCCTGTGCCCGAGCTAAGCTATGTCCAGTGACACAGACCACTTCCTGTTGCCTGTGGGTCAAGATGTAGGACTCTCGGCTCCTTCTCTGGCACCATGTCTGTCCCACCATAACGACAATGGACTAAATCTCTGTAAGCCACCCCAAATAAAAGCTTGTCTTTTCTAGGGGTTACCCTGGTCTCTTCACAGTAGTAGAAATCTTAAGACACATACCAAACTCAAGTCACTCAGAATGTCTCTCCTTTGGGCTTTCTCACACACACACACACACACACACACACACACACACTAACGCCCCAGTCATGGATGGTAATTGTCAAAAGAATGTCGGAAGCAGTCACACAGTTGAGCATTTACCAACATTACTGTAGGGACAGGTACCCCGAAGGATCACTGGATCTTCAAAAACAGCCGTGATTTCCTTTTTCTCTCCCCAGATATTGTCATGATCCTCACTAAAGCGATATTGGGGCCGTAAGATATTGGTGTGGTTCAGTAGAAGTTTCAACCTGGAAGCCACAAAGACAAGTACAATGCCCACTGGAATAAGTGATTATCCAGTCTGGTTCGTTTGCATGTAAACCAAACACCCACTGCTCAGGTAACATGGCATGAGCCTGGCAATAAGGACACTAATTAAGTGGATTGTTCAAACATCCACCCAATAATTATTGAATGCTATCATGTGCCTAGCTCTTGGCTAGATGCAAGAGTACAAAAATAAAGTTAGACAGGTATTTTTAGTAGCTTTTTGGGTTGACTGGTATTTTCTCACAAATGCACAGAGTTGCAGGGAGCACTTGGGAAACAATAAGCCATTAAACCTTTTACCCAGGGAAAACATCGCAATCCTAAGGCTTGTTTATGTAAAAACGGAGGCAGATGGGAGTATTATAAAGGCTGGCTGGGTCTTTCTATGGGTCTTACTGAGGAGGCCTGACTTGAAGAGGTAGGGCTATGGTGGTGGCGGGAATTGAATGGGGAGAAGACATCAGCAGCTATCCTGGTCTGTTCTCATGCTGACAAGATACCTGGGTAACGGGATGGCGGATACGAAGCTGTACACGGTGCAGGTCTTCTCCATTTTGGCTTGGATTTCTAGGCAGATATTAGGCAGCTGAGATGGCAAACAGCAAAGAAACAACACTTGGGCCCAGTGGGCCACGGAGGCATTGTCGTATACGCACCAGACGCCTAGTTTCTGAAACTCAACTGGGAGGGAGAAAGGAAGGGAGAGAGAGCACAATGCAGAGAAATTTGACCTGAGAATGGTGCTAGCTGTGTTTCAGTAAGCAATCTAAGTCACGTTGCCACAAAAACCAGACAATTCCTGAATGCCTCTGAATGCTGAGCTCCTCCCCTGTATGAAGCTGGTGGGACTGTGGCAGAATTTGCAATTGTTGCGTGATTTCTTAGAACAAATTCTAGTTGTTTTATTATTTTTTTATTTGAATTAGAAAAAAAAAAAACCTCTAAGAAGCATTCTGCTTCCCTTTATTATCCAGTTAGCACTTGCCAGACAACGTATAAAGTGCTTTCTGTGTATTCTTTAAGCCATCTCTCATAAGGATCCTCTGAGACCAATAAGGATGGTTCCCATACTACAGATGAACAAACTGAGGCTTCCGATGATATGTGGCTCACTGAAAATTAGGTAGCTTGCTGGCTTGAGTTAGTGAGTAAAATTAGAAGCGTGAGAGAATGTACGACAGAAAGTGGGAAGCATTGTAGAAGGTTTAACAGTTTTTGTGAGGTATGCAAGATAGAAAGATGTTCCTAAGTGTGGAGGAAAAGTCTCTGCGTATGTGATAACTCATAGAATTGCATCAAACACACAAGTACTTCATTATCCTCACTACAACATGGATTTCTGAAAGCAAGAATTTAAAATGTATACTTCCATCTGGTATGCTTTAAGTGTTACTGAAAAACAGAATGCAAAAGATGTTGGGAGAGGTAAGTGCTCATTCCAATGGCAAAAATATTAAAAGTGATGCTTACCAAGGCGGTGGTGGACACACTCAGGAGGGAGAGACAGGCATATCTCTGTGAGTTCAAGGTCAGCCTCATCTACAGAGGGAGTTCCCCGACAGCCAGGACTGTTACATAGAGAAATCCTGTCTCAGAAAAGAGAGAGAAAGAGAGAGAGAGAGAGAGAACACAAAGGACGGAGGGAGGGAAGGAGGAAGGAAGGAAAATTGTAATACTCATGCAATGAGTATTAGAAAGGAGGATATGCCAGGCATAGTGGCACACATCTTTAATTCCAGCACTCGGGAGGCAGAGGCAGGCAGATCTCTGTGAGTCTGAGGCCAGCCTGGTCTACAGAGTGAGTTCCAGGGTAACCAGGGCTGCACACAAACCCTGTCTTGAAAACCAAGCAAAAAGAAAAAAAAAAGAAGAAAGAAAGAAAGAAAAGAGCAAAGGAGGATATTCATATTCAAAATAATATAACTATAGATCAAAATAATCCATAGTCCTGCATAGTTCTGTTAAATAAAATCTCAGAAAGTGTGAACTAATTTATGACGATAGAAATCACTGTCAAAATTTTTTAAGCGGGGCAAAGAGGTGACTCAGTGTGAGGAGATGATCTCTGATCCCCAGAACCCACATAAAAAGCCAGTAAAAAGGTCACTTGACTCCCATAGGGGTCGCAACGGCTGTTCTAGACATAAAACATTTTCTCAGAAAGTTCTTACAGGTCTTTTGTCAGTCTGTTTTCTCAGAAACAATCACTGTTCTTATTTCTATCGCACTGACCAACAACCAGAATCATTGTATTTTTGTACTCAGATGTCATTTTAAAATATAAGCCCAAATACAAATATTTGTTGACTTTTTTCCAGACTCTAATATTCCAGTTAGATGTGGACACTGTATTGAAAACTCCCCTGTATTTCATACCCAGAAAGATAATTTGCACCAAGGCACATGGAGGAAGGATAGCTATAAGTAAGTGGAGAAAAGTTACCTTAACAAGTTTAAAATTTAGGGCCAGCAAGCAGAGAACCCTGTTTTCAAGGGACCACTCCAAACAGCTTTGTTAGTGCTACCAGCCCCACATCTACTAACTCTCACTGCTCCTCACCCAGGGCTTCTGGCCTCCGAGTAGAGATCTTCAGGTTCTCAGCAGAGATGGGGACATGTCTCAGCAGTACATTAGCCAGCTGCTTCCCAAGGTGGCCACATCCAATGATGCCCACCTTCAGCTTCTCATCCTCAGCAGCGGTGGCATCAAATGATACAGTCCGAGGATAAACTGTGTGTCGACTCTCCTGTAATAATTGTCTAGAAAATGGACAAACACGCATGTACATGCTATAGTGTCCCCCAGGAGTCTCAAATTTTTTTTTGTTTTTGTTTGTGTTTGTGTGTGTGTGTGTGTGTGTGTGTGTGTGTGGAGGCCTAATGACAATGTAATTCTTCAGAAACAAAAAATTTAATTAGAGGCCATTTATACAACCTTACTAGGGCGTCAAATCAAACCTTCATCCTGAAAAAGCACATCACTTTTCCAAGGGACTGAAACTGGATGAAAATACTTATCAATATTTTTTTTGTTTTATGTATCTTGAGTTTTCCTGGGTCCTTAATACAGGGTCTGTATATCTTAACTTTGAACATCATTATCATCATTATACATCATATGATGATATAGCACACTGTGGATCAGTTTTTTTTTTAACTTTATGGTCTATTTTCTAGGCAGGCAGCTGTCAACTAGAATGTATCATCACCGTCTTAAGTACACAGTCTGTTTGGATCTATGCATATTGCTATGCAACCAATATCTAGACCCTTTGCATCCTTGCAAAACAGGAACTTTATATTCCTGAACAGCTTACTTCCCATACCCACATCTGGAAATCACCATTTTACTTGCTGAAAATCTTAAAACCTAAAATATCTTTAACTACACCATGTAAGCAGAATCATGCAGAATTATCATTTTGTACTTAGAAACATGTCCTCAAGCTTTACCCAATTCATAGCTTATAAAATTTCCTCCTTGAGGCCAAATAGTAATATTTCATTGCATGTATATAATGTGTTTTGTTTATTGTTTTGTTTTGGAAAGAGTCTCATGTAGTCCAGGCTGGACTTAAATTCCCGACTTCCCTGCTTTTGCTTTCTGAGGGCTGAGATTACAGGTGTGAGCCACCACTCTTGACATATATAACACAGTTTATTTATTCATTATATTAGCCATTATATCATCCTGTTACTGTGATATCTAACAAAAGTAACGTAAGGATCATCTTAGCTATTTTTTATTGCTATCATAAAATTCTGTGAATAAACAACTTATATTAAAAAAAAGGATTTAATTTGCAGCTCATGGTTCTAGAGGGTTAGAATCCATGACCATCACAGCATGGAGCTGGGCAGCAGTAGGCAAGCAGTGAACAGTAGCTGAGAGCTGATATCCTGATCCACAGATAAGAGGCAAAGAGAGCTAGAAACCTCAAAGCCCAACCCCTACTGACATACTTCCTCCAACAAGGCCACACCTCCTTATCCCTCTCAAACACTTCCACCAACTGAAGATTTAAGTATTCAAACATGAGCTTATGGGGACCAGTCTCATTGAAACCACAAGGGTTTATTTTTTTCTTGTAGTTGGGGGGTAGAGTCCATCACAGTGAAGCATTTACGGTGGCAGGAACTTGCAGAGATGCTTACATTGTATCTACAGTCATTAATCAGTGATGAAAGCTAGTACTCAGCTCACTATCTCCTTTCTATTCAGTCTAGGGCTCAGCCCATGGAATGCTGCCACTCATAGTGAAATTTGGACTTTACACCACAGTTGACCTAATCTAGATAATCTAAATGATTCTTAGTCCTATCAAGTTGACAATGTTAACCATCACAACCATTCATCATCAATGGACGTTTAAATTGCTTCCACATCTTGGCTACCTTAAATGAGACTGCAATGGACATGGCATACAAGTATCTATGGGAATTCTTAGAGTGTATATCCAGAAATGGTATTGCTTGATCTTACACAATTTTATACTTAACTATCATAGTAACTACACCTCTTACACTTTTACCAGCATTGGACAAATGTTCCAATTTCTCTACATCCTTACCAAAACTTGTTCATTCCTGGTGCTCCAGCAGTGGTTGTTCTAATAGATATGATTGACTTTCATATTGTACTTATGATTTGCATTTTCCTGATGGCTGTCAAAGTTGAGCATTCTTTCGTATACCCGCTTATCATTCCTATATGTTCTTTGAAGAAGTCTTAGGTTAAAAATCAGGTTGTAGGAGGTCTTTATATATACTGTACTTTTAAATTTTATTTTGGTTTATATGACATACACAGGGCTCCTCTGTGTAGTCTTTACTGTCCTAGAACTTGCTCAAACTCACAGAGATCCACCTGCCTCTGCCTTCCAAGGAGGATATTTTTTAAATGTCTTTCTGTCAGCTTAGCAGTTGCAGGTAAATCTACTGATATTTTAATTATTATCTGAGGCCCCACAGCCCCACAATCAGCACCCTGATAGACACTCAGGCTGTGGCCTGCACCCATGATGTATAGGTTTAGACTAATTCTGTATCATTCTATTTACCAACAAAGACTAAGAAATCATATGTGGAAGGTGGACCAGAAAAGTCAAGAAGCAACTCATCCCAAAACCAATAGACGCTCCAAACTCTAGTTCTTCTTCCTTGTTGACTCCTCTGTCTAAATCCCTGGCTTCTCTATGGCTAATTCTGGTCAGCTAGTCACTGGCTCCGCCCTGATTCAAGGTTAACCTTATTAACAGTCTCAGAGTATCATAGTGAGATAAAATATTTTTTAAAGCAAGTGTCTCAATTAGTCCAGGCTGCCCTTGAACTGAAGGTGACCTTGAACATCCAATTCTCTGGAGGGTGGGATGATAGGTGAATGACACACCTGGTTAATGCAATGCTGGGAACTAAACCTGTGCATTGTGTATGCTAGGCACGCACTCTACCAACTGAGCTACATCCCCAGGCATACGATGGGTCTTTACACCTCATTAGATAGATGGTTTTCAAGCATTTTCTCTCCATTTTAGAAACAACTGTATTTGTTTTGCTTCCTTTACCTGTGGTTTTGTAGCTTATCTATTGACTCATGTCCTTACCACGAGATCCACCCCTAGCCAGCATCTTGTTAAAGTCCTTTTCAGCTTGTTTACAGTTGGCAGACACAAATGCAACTTTTGAATGCCGCTTCCTTCCTTCCTTCCTTTCTTTCTTCCTTCCCCCCTCCCTCCCTCCTTCCTTTCTTGTTTTGTTTTGTGTTCATGTTTAAGTTTTTGGTTTTCCAGACATGTTGTCTTCATATAGTCCTGGCTGGCCTGGAACTCACAGAGATCCTCCTGCCTCTGGCTCCCCTGTGCTCGGATTAGGGTGTGTGTCCCCACTACCAGGCGGGTTTTTTTTTTTTTTTTGAGGCTTTTTGAAATGGAATCTCTCTATTAAGTTTTTTATATGCCCATTTGGTTTTTTAACCTAACTGCATCAGTTATGACTTCCAGGACTAAAGTGAACAGAAGTGGCGAAGGTAGAGATCCTTGCCTTGTGTCTGCTCTTAAGAGGAAAACATTTCTACTTTGATATGATGTTACCTTGGGCTTTTCATATGTGGCCTTTAGTACACTGAAGTAATTTCCCTTTGGTTGTTAAGTGTAGTTTTCATGGCAGAGCGTTGACTTTTATCAACTACTTTTCTGTACTGACTGAAATCATGTGACTTTTGGTCTTTCTTGGATAAATGTGGTTTTGCAAGGGTCTCTAGGCATAAAAGCAGAAGCTAAAGACTGTGACTAACTCCCCATTCCAGGATCCCCTCCTTATTTTACACACAATGAAGGCAACCATCTCTTGAAAGAAAAAGTTCTCAGTAGCAAGATTTATTTGCCATAGGGGAACTGGGAGGGGGTAGGAGAGAAACACAGGAGGTAGAGGACATGGAGGAGGGGAAGGGAACAAGGGAAGGGAGAAGGGGTATTTGACCCAGAGAACCAAGGATCACCAGTGGATATAAAGGAGACAGATGTGGCCCATAGGCAAATGGTGGTTTATAAAATGAGAAACCCAATATTAGGCCTATGTTTAGTTTAAATTGGGCATGTTAATTAGGTGAGCCAAAGGAGGCTTTGATTGCTAAACTTCTATACTTAGAAGAAGTGGACAAATAAGGAAATATATCTTGGTGGCTGGCTTCAGGAATGTAATCTAACAGTTATTAGCAAAGCAGAGGGAATGGAGAGAAGACCTTCCAGAGCCATGCCCACCACGCCCAGCCAGCCAGAGTCCCTTCAGTTCTCCCTGTCATCTAAGTGGGAAAGAGACTTTACCCCCCTGATGTTCTGGATTTTTGTTTTGTCCTTTGTTTTAAAACAGGGTTTCTTTGTGTTGCCCTGGCTATCCTAGAACTCACTCTCTAGACCAGGCTGGCCTTGAACTCACAAAGATCCTCCTGCCTCTCCCTCCCGAGGAAGGAACTGCTAACAACAAAGCCCCTAGCATGTGCAGTTCCTGAACATTCTCCCCTAGAGACTGGTACATGAGCTTCCACTACTGGTCCTCAACGAATAAGGGCAAATTTAAAGGAAAATTGATGCATTGTGTAAGTCCTGTGTCTTCAAATCACTAATATGTGATGTGGGAATGTCTTTCTGTATGCTGTGAATATCAATCTTTAAATAAAGGAACTGTTTTGGCCCATGACAGGCACCATAGGAAAAGTAGGAGGGGAAATCAGCATAAGTAGGAGAAGCAGGGCGGAGTCAGAGCAGATCGAGCCAGCCGCCCAAAGGAGCAACATGTAAGGAACACAGGGGAGCTACGAGCCACGTGGCAGGATAGATTAATGGAAATGGGTTGAGTTAAGATGTAAGAACTAGCTAGCAATGTGCCTAAGCCATAGGCCAAACAGCATGAACTTAATATAAGTGTCTGAGTCATTTTGGGGGGACTAAGCAGCAGCAGACAGCTAAGCGGTCTGCCACCGCAGGTCTATCGGTCCGGGACCCCTGGTCAGACGGGCCTGAAACTTCATTGTAACAAATATGTATTATATTAGGGTTCTCTCTAAAGGAACAGAATTGATAGAGTAAATGTGTGCATGTGTGCATTCATGCATGTATGTGTACATGTGTGACTTATTACACCGGCTTACAGAATGTGGTTTTGGTAGTCCATCAACAGCTGTCTCATAACAGAAAGGCAGAAAATTTAAATTACATGAACTGTAGTTATCATATAATAAAAACCCAGAGCCAGATATTGGGGAAAAGCTGGAATATCAGAGAGAGGAAACAGACAACAGTCAACTCTCACCCAGCCACCTCTCAGGCTGAACAGGGTGCTATCTTCAAGGGTCCTCAGCCTGGCTTGTCCCTTCTACAGAATAAATAAATGTCTGCTTCCCCCTGTCTTATATATATCCCCCCCACACACACCCAGCTATTTCACTTCCTGGTTCAACTTTGTATCATAATCCTAGAGTTAGGATTAAAGGTGTGGGATACTACTGCTTAGCTGTTAGACCTTGAACTCACAGAACTCCAGAAAGATCTCTGTCTCCTGAGTGATGGGATCCAAGGTGTGGGTCACCACTCTCTGACCTTCATGGCTTGACTGTGGGTGATTCTGCTCTCTGATATTCCAGGCTGATTTTATTAAATATATGATATATCACCACAATTCAGTCCACATGGCTAGGTATCTTTCCAGTGCAAATCTAGCAACAGAGGAAGATTCCTGCAGAGCTGCTGGTCTTCAGTCTACACTGGAATCCTGGAAAAGTTGGATTTAATATGACCACACCACAAAGATAAACAGTGTCAGTGAGGACAAACAGACAAAAAGTAAGCTTCCTTCTTTCATGTCCTTTTGTAAGCATTGCCACCAGGTGTGGCCCAGATGTAAGGTGGGTCTCTATGCTTCCAGTCATTTTATTAGGATAATCCCTCACTGGAGTGCCCAGCAGCTAGGATTCCTACTAATTTCAGATATAGTCAAGCTGACAACCAAGCTTAGCCATCATGGTAGCTCAGAGAAATGAAAATGATAAGCTTGGAGACAGTGGTATGCCCAAGGAAAAGTTATGAGGCAGAGGCAGGTGGATCTCTGAGTTTGAGGCCAGCCTGGTCTAAAAGAGCAAGTTCAAGGACAATCGGGTGGTTACACAGAGGAACCGTGTCTGGGAAACCAAAAAACAAACAAAAAGGAACCAGACAAAGGATTCCTACTAAACTTACTGTATACTCCCCTCGTCAACATCTGAGTCCATCAAGAACAGCTCAGCAGTGACTCCAAGTGTGGTCCTCACACATGAGGCTGATCACCCTTTCACTTTCCCAAGTATATTCTCTTCCAATTGAATCTATGCTTGCTAATCTTTTGTCGACAAGCATCCATTCTTTCATCACTGAGAACAAAAACCTGGATCAAAGAGATCTTTCCTGACTCAACTTTTCTTACATTAATGTATTACACACTGACTGACTTTGCATGTTGGAACACCCTTGATCTCCAGGAATAACTTCTGCTTGCTTATGGCACATAATCTTTTTAATGGAATATTGAATTCAGCTAGCTAATATATTGTTGAACATATTCATATCAATACTCACCAGAAGTGGGTCCTGAATGGTAGCTTTCTCGTGGTATCTTTAACTTCGGTATTAAGGCAATGCTGGTCTCTAAAATTAATTTGAATACATTCCCTCTTCAATTTTTTGAGTTTTTTTTGTGTGCGTGCGTGTATGTTTGGTACATGCACAGGTATGTACATATGTTTGTGCACCAAAGCTGATGTTGGGTATCTTCCTTCATTGACCTTCACCTTAACGAGCTAAGTTCTCTGACTGATCCCAGAGCCCCTGGCATAGGCAGGCAGTTTAGCCACATTACTGTCTCTGTCTGCCTTAGGGTTTCTATTGCTGTGAAGAGATACTGTGACCACAGCAACTTTTAAAAAGGAAAACATTTCATTGGGGCTGGCTCACAGTTAGGAGGTTTAGTCCACTATCATCATGGTAGAAAGCATGGCGAGATGTAGGCAGACATAGTGCTTCAGAGGTAGCTGAGAACTCTATATCCAGACTGGCAGATAACAGGAAGAGAGTGCCAGCCACAGTGGGCCTGGTTTGAGCATCTGAAACCTCAATGCTGCCCCTTAGTGATCGCACTCCCTTCAACAAAGCCACAACTACTTCTAAAAGGTCACACCTCCTAATAGTGCCACTTCCTATGGCCTCTGGGGGACATTTTTTTTCAAACCGCCACACTATCTTTGCCTCTTGAAAGCTGAGATAATGGGCAGGCTACCAAGCATAGCTGGCATTTCACCTTTAACTGGGTGATGGAAATCTGAACTCATATTCTCAATTTTTCCCAGCAGCATTTTACCTGGTGAATGACCTCCCTGGTCCAAGATCTTTTTAATTCTTCAAGCTTTAAACTATGTAGTCCTGAGACTTTCTTGGTTAGGAGGTTTTAATTACCAATTCAATCTCCTTACTGGTTAAAGGTCTATTCCTATGTTTGGTCTTCATGATTTAGCCTTCACAGCCTCACAGATTTTCCATTGTTTGGCTGTTACCTAGCTTCCTAACAGTCCTTTTCTGTGCCGTCGGCTGTCACAGCTCCTCCTTCATGTCTGGCTATTACTTTATCCCTTTTCTTTAGTTTATAGAAAGGTTTGTTCATTTTGTTGACTTTTTTTTTTTTAAAAAAAAAAACTCAGTTTTTTAGTTTAACTTTTTCTCCCTATAGCTGATCTATCCTACATTCTGTTTTTCTTTAACTCCCTTCATTTTGCTACTTTGGAGCTTAAGTTTCTCTGGTTCCTAGAGATGTCTATGTATCTCCTCACAGACTCACTGAAATCATCTATCCCTGTACTAACACTGGGTGGTAGAACCTTTGAGGTTCTGTCTGAGAAGCCTCATGAAGGAGGAAAAGGCATTGCACAGGCGTGGGTCACTGGGATGGGCTCTCAGCGAATGCCTGTAGCTTCCATTATGCCTCTTTCCAAGAACTTCTATATAGTCTGAACTATAAAATGAACTAAACTCACCTGACAGCTCTTTCTTTTTGTTGTTGTTTTTCAAGACAGGGTTTCCCTGTGTAGCTCTGGCTATCCTGAAACTCACTCTGTAGAGCAGCCTGGCCTCACTCAGAGATCCTCGTCTCTGGCTTTTGAATGCTGGAATTAAAAGTGTGTGTCACCACGCCCAGCCTGAATTATAGAATATTTCTAAGTATGACTTTAATAATCCTTAATGTGTCGAGCCTTGTTTTGTGGTCATCTGTGATAAGCTTACCCCTGAGATGTTCCAGGTGTACCGAGAAATTTGGGGGGGAAATCTCAGCACTTGGAAAGCAAAAGCAGGAAGATTCAAAGCTGGCTTCAGAGTGAGACCCTGTCACAAAGCAAAACAAAGCAGAGCAAAGCAAAAACTACGCAAAAAGCATACACTCCTGCTTTGTCTGTGAGGCTCCCATCAGCCTCCTGCATGTTTCTGTCAGCTGTTTCTTTTTTGATCTTCTGTCTGGACACTTTAACGATAGCTCAAAATGACGTATTGAAACCTCATCTTTATCTTTTAGTATATCAGTATTTACTCCACAGAACTGGATTCTTTGACACATCCATATCTTCACATATCTTCATAGAAGATGACCTTCTATAATTGTAACAATTCCATTCTTTGCCCCTTGGAGTTTTATACTTAAAATCTTATCTGATATATCAGTGTTTGCTTCAACGTGACGAAAGCTACACTGCGTTAGTCACCTTTCTCCTTGCTGTCAATATTATTTATACTTGGCAATTTGATTACAATGTTTCTCTTCACTTTTTGTTCTACTAATACTTTCAATTGATCCATCTTTGAGTTCCCTGATTATCCCATCTGCTTGGTCATACCTGATACTGAATTCCCTGGGTCAATTCTTTCGTTTTAGTTATTGTTTTCAAGAACCTGATTGGTTTGGATAGTTTCTCTTTGTCAGTGTTCTTACTTGCTCATGTACTGTCCTCCTGATTTCGTTTACTGCCTCTATTTGAAGCGACAGACAAGGGATGACTGGTCATTGGTGCTATGGAAGGCAAGTTGGAAGTAAGTAAATGAATGTGTGGATAAATGAATGAAATAAGTCAGCCAGCCGCCCTCTGGTAGAAATCACCACTAATCCAAGATTTACAATGTAAACACAAAATTATTTTTGCTAGTCATTTCAGATCAGAAGTGATTAAACATGGATTGGAAAGGTTAGAAAAACAATTTTCCTGACAATTTTAACCTCCAATATACAAAGCACAAGTCTCTTGGTTTCTTGGCACTCATGCTTGTCTTTTTTTTTTTTAAACTAGCTTACCTCAAAGTACTTAACAGTTTGCAAAAGAAGACTGCATGGGCACAGCCTTTGATCATCAGTCCCCGATAACGTCCCTGCAAATACAGCCAGTACCGTTCTTCCTCTGGGATCCCATACTCAAACTTCAGGGACTCAAGGTCATCTAGTATATCCATTTCCATACCACCATCTCCTGCAGTGACAGATACCAATCAGCACGTCTCCCCATCCTGGAGAACAGGGGTTCAGGTACAAAGGGCATAAGTATGATGGTGTGGGTGACTCATGATGGTCAGGAGTACTCATGGTGCTGGACCACTCTCCTTCCAGACTCTGAACTTGGAATTCAAATCTATTTTAGTGGACCATCAAGGCTTCCTAATAACTACGGGTCATAAATTCTGGGTTCATGAAAAGGAATTTACAGTAATATTTATCTATACTGGCTACAGGTGCATTTTTCAGACAGGAGTTAGAAAAGCAATAGATTTCAGAGGTGTTCTTAGCCGGGAACTTTTCCTGTCCATTCCGTGGACTTTAGAAATATTGCTGATCACAGAAAACCTCATTTCAAAGAATATCTCCACTTTGAGTAAACTCTGTGTTCCCTGTAGGGCAGAAAAGAGCCCAAACTGGGTATCACTGATCCCTTAGCCAGAGCACCGGCACTTCAGTCTTAGAAAATAAGCCTAGACATATCCAAACTCATCTACATACATCTCTCACCAACCAACAGAGATAGGCTCTACTCCTCAGGATTTGTGGTGTGGGCAGGAGAAAACTACATATGTAGGGGGGCCACCCAAGGAAATTATCATTATGACTCCTTAGCAACCAGTTCATTCTATTCTCTAGTCTTAAAGGAGCAAGACACATCTATAACCTTCCCTGGCCTGAATGCGAGGAAGCCACAGTTCTTTTCACTAATTGTAAGAATGCTACCCCAGGCCAGGCCAGGGTGAAACTTATTTTTCCCAATAGAAGATTCTGGATTTCTATTTTTTTCTTCCATATTGGAGCACTACATTGATTTTAGCACTGCTTTAAAAAGTAAACAACAGGACCTGTGAGATGCTAAGTAATAGTGCTCACCATGCAAGCCTGGTGACTGGGGTTCAATTTCCAAAACCCATGTAAAGGTAAAAAGAGAATCTTCCATAAAGCTGCATGCTCGCTCTCTTTCTCTCTCCCTCTCCCTCTCCCTCTCCCTCTCCCTCTCTCTCTCTCTCTCACACACACACACACACACACACACACACACACACACACCCCAGTACCTGGGATTGAACCAGAACCTGTGCATGCTGGGCAATACCCCCAGTACCTTTCTGAGACAGTGACTCATTCTCTCTGACCCTGATTCCATGACCTAGGGATGTATCATAACACTTTGTAAAGGAAATGAGAGATGCTGAGGACCGAATCCAGAGCCTTGCATCTCCTGGGTAAGCACTCTACCATGCTGCTGTTCTGGCCCTTAGCACTCACTGACTTTTTATATTCAATAATCAATCTTGTAGCCATCGAGGCTGAAATCTCATTAGATTAAAAAATTAGGTGGATTTTATGTAACACAAAATTACTCATTCTAAAATGGACAACCCTTCATTATGTTCAGAATGTTGTGTGACTACCTCTATTTCAAAAACATTTTTATACCCTCAAAAAAAGAAATCCTATTTGCATTAAACAATTACTCTCAACTCCTTCCCACTTCTGACTTCCTGGAGTCACCAATCTGTTTCCTACATAGGGATTTATATATTTCAGAAAACTCATAAATAATAATTGTATCATTTGTCACCTTTTTATGCTTGGTTTCTCCAATTCTTACAAGAATGTGACATAGTTGATGTCACAACCTACTCTAGCAAGTGGTGTTTCCTGTTCCAAAGGAAAGAGGAATTCAAAACCCACCAGACCTGCATGACCCTGCCAGCACCCATCGGACATGAATTCCAAGTATTTATTTGTACATTCCCAAAATGGGGATTCAGTTAATAGCTTTGTGAGAGAAGCAACTTGGCTAGCCTGACATGCTTTACAGAATCCCTTTCTTTTGTGTCTGTAAAGAATCTAGATTGTGGGAATGAAATGACAACCAGTCACTGTTCTAGCTTGCAAGGCCACATCATTACTTCTCTGACTGGCTGTCTTGGTGTAAGTCAGCTGCTAGACCTGTAACTGCTCCACCTGTTTCTGGAGCCTCCTTTTGCTGCTCACTCCTGGGCCAGGTGACCTTCAATTACTTCTGCAGGATATTACTCCAGCAAGGAGAGGCATGCTTCCTTGTCTGGAACTGTGTTGGCTAGTTTTAGGTCAACTTGACACAGAGTTATCTGAAAGGAGGGAACCTCAATTGAGAAAATGCCTCTATAAGATCTGGCTGTAGGCAAGTCTGTAGGGCATTTTCAAAATTAGTGATTAATGAGGGAGGAAATAGCCCATTGTAAGTGGTGCCAACCCTCGGGTGTCACAGTCCTGAGTTCTATCAAACCAACAAAACAGGCTGAGCAAGCCAGTAAGCAGCACCCCTTCATGGCTTCTGTATGAGCTCCTGCCTCCAGGTTCCTGCATTGTTTGAGTTCCTGTCCTGACTTCCTTGATGAACAGTGATATGGAAGTGTAAATTGAATAAACCCTTCCTCTCCAAGTTACTCTGGTCATGGTGTTTCATCACAGCAGTAATCCTAACACATTAACTCAGTTCTAGCATAACCCTGCTGCCCCAGCTTCCCTTCCCCACTGCTTTCCCTATGAAATTCAAACTCTATTACGAGACCCAAAAGCAAGCACTTTATGCAGACATGGGCCAGATTTCTGTAATAAGGTATGTGGAGAGGTAGGATAAATATGACCTATCTGCACCCTAGTGCTTCTGCTTCTGAAGCCTGATATACTTTGTCTTCAAGAATAAGAAGGATACTCAGGAGAATAATAAAGTGTGATGTAAACTGGAATTGTAATGATTACAAAATGCAGATCTGGTCCCTTTAAATCACAATGTTTTTATTTAACATTTGTATGCATGCGTGCATGTGTGTGTAAACACATGAAGGCCAAAAGACAACTATGGGACTCAGTTCTCACCTATCATGTGGGACCTAAACATCAAATTCCTCAGACTTGCTGAAAGGCACTTTTACCCACTGAGCCATCTTTCCCGCCCTGAAACAGAGTATATAACATGGCCGTTACTAATGTTTATGCAGCATAATTCTTTTCTGCACATAACAGGATATTTATCAACATGCCCCTAAGTACGGCAATAAAAAGTAGCTTCAGACATTGTCAAATGTTTCCTGCAGGCCCAAGCTGCCTCTAGCTAAGAAGCACACTATCGGAGACTAGAGAAAGCTGTGTGCATTATCTGTTTTCCTACCACTTCACCTACTTGTCATGTGTGTAGAATGCTACGGTGCTGCTTTTCTACAAACAAAGACGAATCCCCAGGACAGGGGACTCCCTGGCCCTGGTTTGTCACCAGCAGAGCTCCTCTGTCTCTTGGACTAGTGCTACTATTAGCCACCTTGCTTGCTTCGCTTGTGACACTGTCTTGCTCACTATGTGAGTGCTCACAGTCTTGGGCAGTCACATCATCCACTAAGTACCAGATGGGGAAGAGAAGGCATCAAGACTGCAGGAGTTTTATTAGGGGTACAGGCATGTCAGGGGATCCAGTTCAGGGAGGCATAGGGCAGAATCTCACTTTGCTGAGGAACCCAGCAGGCCAAGTGGGGAACAAAATCTCTATTGAGAATCCCGAGTGGAGTCCTGCTACGTTAGCTCAGGGGAGACGTGGCTGCTTCTGGTGAAATGTTTAAAAGAAGAGTGAGCTCCAGCACAGGTGAATCTGAATTACATAGAAAACTGTATCTGAGACTGAGGGTGGGCCAAGGTGAAGCAGCTGGAGTACCACCCAAACCGTATGAAGGTGAGCGGGACCCGAAATTATGAACAGAAAGTCGACAGAGACAGCAGATGAGGACCCCACAATGTCTCGGAAGCATCTGTCATAAGATGTGTGGCCTTGTGCTTCAGAATTTGAGCCTGGTTTCCAACATGTCCTGAGCAATACTGGTATTCCTTCCTGAGGGCCGGTAAGAGTCAATTTAGCTCTGTTCTGACTTCCTTAGAACAGAATGCCAATGTCTACCACCAGACCCTGGCTCATGATGGCTGAGAGGAATGTCACTACCTCGGAGACATCTGTAGGTCTTAGTTCAGATGCCCTTCTGGGGCAGTCGCTTCTCTGATCAAGATGTCTTACCCAGCTTTCCACAGCACTGGGGGCAGAGCATCTTTCCTGGGAGTCAAAGCCTTAGATACTAGCCTGTAGATAATGTCCCTGGGACAGATCAGCCTGAAGATCATGTTCAGATGCTGGCTTTTGTCCCCAAAGCAGCAGGCACTGCCTTCGAATGGCAGAGTCAAGTGGTTGAATGCTGTGACTCTCCCAAGAAGGGAGGTCTCTATTTTCATAGGCAGAGAAGTGAGAAGTGAGGCAGCTTTCAGGATAACAAAGGACACTTAGTTCTTCCATCGGATTTGCTGTGGAAAAAAAGCAAATGACGAAAGTATGTCCAGTTTTCACTTATCACTCCAATGAAGGAGAGGGAACGAAAGTAAGCACTCAATTGGGGGCTGTTACATTTTGTTGTTGGGGATAGGGTGTGTCTACATAGCCCAGTCTAGCCTGGAGTTCAGTGTATAGCCTGGGCTAACTTAAAACTCCCTATCTCCCTGCCTTAGCTTCTCAAAGGTCAGGACTATAGACATGTATCAGCAAAGATTGTTTTTAATTCTCTGTGTGCGCACATATGTGTTAAAAACAGAGGTCAAGTTTGGATATCATTCGTCAGATGATAACCACCTTGTTTTTTGAGACAGCATCTCTCACTAACCAGGAACTTGTCAACTAGACCAGATTAGCTGGCTGACCAGTGAATGAGCCCCAGGGATCCTCCTGACTCTGCTCTCTAGTGATGGGATTACAAATACACACCATCATGGCCAGCCAATGTGGGTGCTGGGGGCTAGACTCAGATCCTCACGTATGCATGGCAATCACCTTACTGATTAGATTATTCCTCTTAGTATGTGGGAGTTCATTTATTCAGAGAGAGATTAAATACCTGTTCTGTATTTTACAGAATGCCAGTTTAGAGTGTTAACTGGCATGTTAGCTTAAAGCTTAGTGACTTCATACCAGCTAGGCTTCCCAAATAACTAATTCTATTTCATTCCCTTCTTATTTCCAACAGGCAGGTCACAGCCATGTCCTAGAGGGAACAAACAGCCTGGATATCGAGTCTGTATCATGTGATCTGCAGTTCCTGCTATCTGCTAGGTCTAACAATGATCAGCAATCACAGCTAAGCTTCATGCTAAGGTCCTCAGGTTACTCTTCTACTGTTCCCTATCGCAAGAGTGCCTTCTGTTGTTCAAAGCAGTGCTCTTGCTACTGCAGCTCACGGTGAGTCTTGACTGAGTGCACCCACCTAGGTCTTGAGAGCATACACTGGATGCCATTGTGAATGGTCTCCTATGTTCACTGGTGGGTGGAGCTGCTTACCACACTGCTGAGAACAGCATCGATTTTCTCCTCCTCCACAGATCCTTTATCAACTTTGCTCCTGTACGCAAGCAGCTGCTGGCGGTCCTTGAGGTCTCGACAGGTCTGTACATCAAAACAATCAAATCCTTACCCAGTCTCCTCTATGAGGGGCTCACTCTTTCTGCCACTGTTTCTTTGCCCTGGGCTCAAGGAAGGGACAACAGACTACAGTGAGATGATGTGTGTAAAGCACCCACAGAACCCCATGCTAGAGAGAAGGCCACAGAGCTTAAACAGCTCAATTCAGTTCTAATGACTCCAAATTTCACCTTAGAGCTGACAGAACTCAGTTGTAAGGCTGTGAAAACAGCACAGGAGTATTAGTCTCCACACTAATCTTGCCAGACTATTTTGTCTAGTCAGTCAAAACTGCCAGAAGCATTTCTGCCAGAAGCATTTGGGGATCTGGGGCAAATGTTGTACCCGGACTCTCCACCCAGACCTAACTCAGGGTTCTCCTCTTGGGGACTCACATCAATGACAACATCATGGCACTTGAACTTAGTGGCCAAGCTCAGCTTTGTGTCCACATCTTCCACCAGGCTGACATAGTCCTGCAGTATCTGTAGGAGAAAGTACTCTGATGCATGATAAAAACACAGGCCTTTTCCTGGGTAGAAAAGATAAGTTCTAAAGGAGGAATTCAATGCCCAGTGTCTAAGAGCCGTTATGAACCATGGCTTTGCAGTGTGCACTGAGAAGTGAGGTGATGCTTGGCAGCACATCCCTGCTGCCTCAGGACAAAAGTGAAGAACATTACTCCGTACCCTGCAGCCAGATACACAAACCACAGGGCAGTGCTCTACCGCTGGTCCAGGGCTTAGTTCTCCATATGGCTAAACGCAGCAGCTGCTCTCGAGGAAGGTCTGAGAGTACTTGTAAAGGAACGCTCCTCCTCGCCCTTTTCTGTCTCAAGGCCCAGCACTGCCATGGTGCCACATTAAGAAAATGAGAACAGCTCAAGCCCCCACTACTAGCTCTGTTTTAGGTCATTACCTGGACAGGGGCATTGTTCTTGTTTAAAATTTCCACAACTCGATGGAAACCAATGGGTGCTCTCTTCTTGGTGTAACCTAACCAGTTCTGAAAGAAAGGAAAGCAACAGTAGGCCACATTATCAACACTCTGGCCTCGTATCAATCAGAAAAGCATGGGAGACACACAGGGTGAGGGTAGAGAAACTGAGAGATGGGTTTTTCAGAAAAGCCAAGGAATGTAGAGGGTAGGACCCCCCTAAGTGGAACAAGTGATGAATACATACACACCATGGTTTGTCAGTACAGAAAACGTCCACTTCTCCATCTTTACATGCACGTGGAATTGTTCACTTGTAAACTGCTGTGAGGTCTGGGAAGTACAACAGCACTCTCCCCAGCGAGTGAGGAGCAGGTAAATAATGAAAACTAAGCCTCTGTTTGTGCTGGGAAATGAGTCCAGGCTCTGTGTACTACCTATGCACTGAACTACCATGAGCACAGCCCCAGCCCTCTTGGTTCATTCTGTGTTTTGTATAGTGTTGAGTTTTTCTATTAGCATGTCTTGCTTTAGTACTTAACATAACTAACTGATAAATAAGAAAAAGCAGAAAACTCTCAAGACTAGAATAAAAAAATATTTATATTTAAATTTTAAACCAATTTGTATAAAACCACAAAATTATCTCAGATAACCAAAACAATTCTGAGAAAAAAAAACACACACACACACAAATAAAATCCAATTTAAAAAAATTAATGTCACCATTCCTATATAAATTGCAGCATTATCCACATTAGCCCAAAATATGACAAAGGTGTCTATCATTAAAAAATAATGACACTGAAATGTGTGTACATATATACACACAGTGCAATGGAACCCATTTCTAAGAAGATCCTGCAGTTTATAACACGGACTAACCTAGAGGTTATTACGCTGAGGGAAGGAAACCAGACACAGAAAGAAGCTACATGATCCCATTTATGTGAGATCGATCAAAAACCAACCCAAATCTCAAATACACAGAAAGAGAAAATAGCGGTTGGCAGTGGGAAGAAAAATAGCAGTGGGTTAAAGGGTGTGGTAATGTAGGATAAACAAACCTTGAGTTCTATGCTACAGCAGGAAGCCTGCAGCTAATTATATGTGATACCTTAAACTAGAAATGTGCAAACTCTGCATTTTAGGGGATTATTCACGCACACATCTAACAGGATAGATGCTGATAGCTTTGACCATGGTAGTCATTCCATTATATGTCAAAATATTATACTGTACATTTTACACAATAGTCAACTGTCTATATATATATGCATGAATACAAGTATATTCACATATAAATATATGTATATAAATTAACAGAGACTGTAGCTACATAGGACTCAATACAGCCACTGAATCCTAATAATCCAGAAATACAAAAACTGAAAACAGACTGGACAGATGGCTCAGATATTGAGAGTATCACATGTGTAGAGGCCGTGAGTTTAATTCCCAGTACCTACATAGTGACTCACAGCCATCCACAACTCCCATTCACATGGTACATTCATACATATAAATCTATAAAATAACAACAAAAAGCCCTCTAAAAACAGTAACAAATTTAAAAGTTACATATATGGAAAATATTATAATATAATTATATTAATATTAAATTTCTTGAGGTTGATATGAGATAAATGCTTGAATATTAAAGGCAAAAGTGTCATATAGTTTACTTTAAAATGGTTCTGAAAAAAATGTATACAAAAAAAGCAAAATAATATAGCAAAATGTCAATAACTTAACAGGTAGACACAGTCACTACTAGATTCTTCTTTCAAATTTTCTTTACATTTATAATTTTGGAACACAGAAAGCTGGAAGATTTGTCGGCACCTGGAACTTGAGAGGCCCTGAGAAGGCCTTCTGGCTCCAAAGGCCTCAGTAGTACAAGTCAGGACACCCACCTTGGTAGTGAAGAGCGCATCGACATCATTCCAGGCTCGAAGCTTGGCACGAGCAGCCAAGGCTGTCAGCACATACTGTTTATCTGGGATCTGAAGAGCAGAAACCAGGGAAATAGAAATGCATCCATTAGATGCTTTAAAATTTTAGAAAAGTGTCTATACTTGCTGGTATCGATCCTGTTCCTTAAACAAATTTCTCAGGTCATCAAAAATCCCCTATCTTTCAAGCTCCACACTGCTGTACACAGTAACATTCAGGTTTCCCTCACTCCCCACAAACTCCTATTTCTACCATTAGTCCTGGACACATACAGGGCTATCATGTAACATACACTCCATGACTTTACAAAACAGCCAATGCAATGCTACCTTGAATGTCTTCTTCAGGTTGATGGGACTGCTGAATGTCCCCTAGGATGAAAGGGGAAAAGAAACTTAAATGACATCACCCAATACCCCATTTTCTTAAATGACATCACCCAATACCCCATTTACTTAAATGACATCACCCAACACCCCATTTTCTTTTCTATTACACCGACTCTCTGTGTCTTATTGGAAACCATTTAACCCCATAAACCAATTTATGAGAAAGTCTTCATCAGGTCCAATGGGAAATCTACTTCATCAGGAAGAAGACTAGTAAGGACAGTGCTTTTCCCATTTTCCTACTAATCCAAGTAAGAGAGAAGCACATGTGTGAGGGTTTAGTCAAGTCCAAACTTTTAAAAAAGAAAAAGGGGCTAGAGAGGTGACTCTGTGGTCAAGAAGACCTAACTTCAATTCCCAGCATCTACGTGGTTGCTTATAACTATCTGTAACTCCAGTCCCAGGGCATCAGATATCCTGTTTGGATTCCATGGGCACCAGGCACACACTGGTACCCTAACAGACACGCAGGCAAAATAAACGACTCATTCACATAAAATTAATTATTATTTTATAAATAGAGAGCAATCCATAGACATATGACACTGCTCTTTATATCACTGCTAAGGGAGGCAGCACCAGAGAGACCCGGTGCTCTGCTAGTGTGCCAGCCACACACGGCCACACAAACCCTCATAAACCTTTGTCCCTTTTGGCTAACTCTTGTGAGGACCTGAGAGGTTTCTTGGTGGTTCTGAACACGGCCCGAGCCCACTGGCAATACCTCCCAACACTGGATCTGAGCAGTGCTCCGTGCTTACTCCAAAGTACCTCGGACTCTGTGTAGTGGTAGAAGCAGGCATAGAAGAGCGTCGTCACCAGTGGCATGTTGAGAATGGAAGCTTTCCGGGGGTGCTTTCTGAAGATCTCAGTCTGCCCTGCAGACTCCAGATGGCGATCGTTTGCCTGTGGTGGAGAAGCCAAGTGAAAAAAGGAACAGTGGCCCTGGGAGAGGCGGTTGTTTCCCACTCTAGGAATGAAGCAAGAGAAAAACAGACATGGCTTAGGGTACCCAGTGAGACAAATGGGTCACAGGTTTTGAGTTTAATTAGGAGATTCCAACAGCTTGGCTTAGTGCTGCATGTCTGTGATCCTAGCACTTGGCAAGGGGAAGCAGGAAGATCAGTTCTAGGCCAGCCTGGGCTCTATGAGATCCCGTCTCAAAAATAAAAAAATAAAATAAAGAAAGAAAAAAAGTAAGAAAGAAGGAAGAGAGGGAGGGAGGGAAGAATTTTTGACAGTGGAGATGGCACAGACAATGTGGAGTAAAAAGGAAAAGGGATGCCCAAGAACAATTACGGAAACTCAGTGAGGAAGTGAGAGGTTGAGTCACAAACACATGTGCAGAGAAGAGAGGCCTGGATGTTGAACGTGGAGAGCAGAGATGGACAGACGGACGGACGGGGTCTAACCTCGATGATGATCTGGCGTTCCAGGAGTGTGTAATGGTCTTGGATGTGTGCGGAATCTTCTGCTGAGAATGGCAAGCTGGCAAAGGGCCACAAGGTTAGTACTGTTTTCTCTGTGAAAAGCAAAACCAACCCAATGAAACCAAATGATCACTAAAACCTTGTGAGGCTCCTGGGTTTTAACAAGCCTAATATCTATGCACTTTTACGGCATCTATTGAGACAGAAAGGCAGAAAACAGTAGACTGTATGAGGTTTGCCAACTAGAGCTGGGATGTAGCCCCAGCTTCAATCCCCAGCACTGCAGAGAGCAGATGAGGTGTATATGCCTGTCATTTCAGCTTTCCCAAGTAGAGACATGAGAATCAAAACATCAAGAGGGAATTCAAGGCCAGCCTGGGCTACATCATATTCTTACTTCAAAAGAGAGAAACACTGTGATTTTGAAAACTCAAAAGGGATCTGAAAGCTCACAAAATGCAGTTGTGGAATAAGAAAGAATCAGCTGTTTTAGAGAGTTGGCTGTTTGGTGAGTGGGTTACAAGCTAGTGATCCCAGACAACTGTCCATCAACAAAGCTCTGTGCCTTGTCTTTATTTCTGCACGCCAGAAGAGGGCATCAGATTTCATTATAGATGGGTGTGAGCCACCATGTGGTTGCTGGGAATTGAACTCATAACCTCTTGTAAGAGCTGCTAGTGCAATCTCTGAGCCATCTCTCCAGCTCCCATGCCTTGCCTTTCTGAACTCTATATAATCTGTTAACTATTTTTAGGGCAGAGTAATAAAAAGCAAATTAAATTATATGGCATAGTGGTAGGTTGGCAAATATCCAAAAACTGTACAGAAATCTACAGAAATGTCAAGGACTCCATCTTCAGACTACAACTTTAGCCAGATATGGTGGAAGATGTTTGTAATTCCAGCACTTGTGAGGTAGAGTCAGGAAGTTCAGGAGTTCAAGGTCACTCTTGATTACATAGCAAGTTCAAAGCCAGTCTGGGATACAGACAGTAAAAGCCATCTTTTAACCCTCAGTTCAGAAATCTATTCTTTAGGTCATTAGTTCTCAACCTCCTTAATGCTGTGGGCCTTTATACAATTCCTCACGTTGTGGGGGCCCTCCAACCATAAAATGCAATTTTGCTGCTGTCATAAATTGTAATGTAAATATCTGATATGTGATCCCCCCCGGGTCATGACCCACAGGTTAAGAACCACTGATTTAGACACTGCTACCTGTTCTAATCACTGCAGGAATCAATTCCTGTCCCAGGTAAGTGTGAGCCAGTTATCTGCCTGGTAACATTAAATTAGGGGATTCATAAAACAAGCAAATTCTTTCTCTCTCTCAAGAAAGCAAATTCTCCCCCCCCCCCTCTTTTTTTGAGACAGGGTTTCTCTGTGTAGCTGAAATTCTATGTAGACTAGGCAGGCTTCAAACGTAAGAAATTCAACTGTCTCTGCCTCTCAAATGCTGGGATTAAAGGCATGCCCCCCTCCCCCAGCTGACAAGCAAATTCAAATTCTAAATGTGACCCTGGAAATCCTTCCACAGGGAATGAATGGCTGAAAAACTGTGAACATGGGACCTTGAGGAGCAGGGTTGCTGGGACACTATGCAGCTGTATGAAATGATACTGGAGGAGCACATTTCAGCTCAGCCGAAGGAAGTATTTTCTTATAGCAAAGGCGGGGCAACAATAAAATGAGTCACTTCCCAGAGCAGTGAGCATCCCACTGGAAGGACTGTGGCATCTAGGCTTTGTCTTTAGGGGGATTTGTGTTCTGGATGACAGCCTGCACTAAAGCAGCAATCCTGAGACTTTGGGCTCCAAGACTCAAAACATAAAAAATGCACAAGGGCCATAAAACATTGTCACTTTTTAATTTTGTTACATTAAGTCATTAAAAACAAAAACAAAAATTGGCCAATTGTATTGTTAAAAGGAGGGTATGTGAAAAACAAAGTCCAGAACAAGACAGTCTTCAAATTCAGTACATTCAGCATCTGGGAAAGAGTCCACTTTGCTCCACTTTTCCCAGGTTAGCTCCAAGCAGTAAAAACTTGGCTGGAGACTGGGATTTGAAAGCCACTGAGGTGATGACCTTCACTGTTAGCTGGTCCCTTCTGGGCCATCCACTCCATCTACATAAAACTGCTTTTCCCCACACTTACCCAATGCAAGTCTTAAGAAATTCTTTTCGTTTTTCAGGATCCTGAATGTTTAAATGCTCTCGATAATGGGTTAGCTACAAAAAAAGAGAATCATTTTAAGCTATCAAGTTTTCTTAGAAGACAGGTAGCTGGATAGCACTCAGAGATATATCACTGTCTAAACACACATATGAGCACAGAGAGAGAGGCACACACGCACACGGGGGGGGGGGGGGGGGGGGTGAGAGAAGAAAGCAAATGAGAGAGCACTGAGAGTGGGTGTGTGTGTGTGTGTGTTAGGTATGAGTGTGCACTTGCCTGGGTTTGTGTATGTGTAGTAGCCAGAGCCCAACATCTAGTTCTTTCTCTACTGTTCTCCATATTATCTCTTTATAGATTTATTCTAAGTATTTACACACATGCTTGAGTGCAGTGCTTGGGAGCCAGAAGACATCAGAACCCCTTAAGCTGGAGTTACAGGTGATTATGAGCTGCCTGACAGGTGCTGGGAACAGAACTGAGGTCCTCTGCAAGGGCAGCACACACCTCAACTCCTGAGCTCTCTCTTCAGTTCATCCACCTTAACCTCTGAGTCACAGACTCTCAATGCACCTGAAGCCAGACTACCCGGCCAGCAAGTCTCTGGGATACTTGTCTCCACCGTCTCAGCATTGGGCTTATGGACACATAGCCTCTGCACATGATTTTTACATGGGTCCTGGGGATCCAAACTAGATTCTCATGCTTGCACAGCAAGTACTTTATTGACTGAGCCATCTCCCCAGCTTATAAGAAGATCTTCTATGCTCTAGAAACCCAAATTCTTTACTCGGAGAGTTTTCCTGGACTACAGATGATCATGTGTGTGCTTGGGAACATGGTGGGAAGTATCATTTCCAGGATACCTGTCCTCTAGGACTAATCAACAAAGAAAAGGAAACAATTCAATCGGCAGGAGAACTTGGCGGCTGCGGGGAGGGGGGTTGGCTGAGTGCCTAGTAAATAGACAATGGACTCCCAACAGAAATGAATCCACTTACCGCCAGCTCTTCTGTTCTGTCTAGGAACCTGGGAAAGCAGAAGGAAGCAGGGCAGTTTAATCTACTGAGATGTGGAAAACTCCAGAAGAAACGGTTCCACTCATCATCTCTACTCTTAGATTTCTTCCGCCTCCATCCCTTCAAAACACTTGGTGACCTATGGATCCAGTTTTCCCGTATTCTAACTAAACGAAACAGGCAGGGCAGGGCACTAAGAGCTTAAATAGACTGTCCTAGCCCAGAGCCACCTGTGTGTTTGTTTCTTTACTTAAAATTTAAACAGCTTTCTGTCAAAACAATCTTGGAAAGACATTCTACACAATTCTTTATCTCATTCATGTGTAGAGTATAATGGAGCTGGTCTCTGCTTCCTTCTTATTCTAAATAGACCATAATTAGCAACACTGCCTTGGCACAGAAGTGATGTTTGACAAGACTTCCTTGACTGGAAAGGAAACCCGGAGAGAGCAAACAGTCTGCCTCTGTGGGCACGTCATCTTTGGCAAATTCCTTCTGACCTAACCAGGTAAACTGCTTTCCCACATCAGTCTTTGTGACAGCTCATCACTGTTCTGGCCACAGGGTAAATGGGTCCCTCTGGGTGGTTAGAACCAAAGGATGTTCTAACACCTTCATTAACATTGAAGAAGGAGAAACATGCATACAGTTTAATCCACGAGCAAGATATCATCCCCTCCGAGTAGAGTGAGAGAAGGCCACCAAGCCAACAGCCAGCATCACCTAACGCAACCTGACCCAAATCCCCAGGCTTCTCTGAGGCTGCAATGGGGATCCTGACTGACAAATTACAGCCCTTTCTTTCTATGGTACTTCTCACTGGCATCACCTGAACAAGAGGAGGGAGAGTTAACGCAGAGCTTTATAGGAAAATGCTTAGCAAACACTCATTAATACAACAGATTAATGCTAGCCTGCTCACATCAGCCTTCATTACCCTGTGTGGTGGGCATCACCACCTCCCTATACAAGAGGAAAAGCCCACTCTCACGAAGTCCAGTGACTTGCTCGAGATCACAGCGTAACATGTAACACACATGCAGTCCAGGTATATTTGACTACAGGCCTGATTCCAAAAACCCTGCCAGACTGTATGGTGGGGTCATTATCCCAACACATTTTAAGATCTCATTTTCTAGGTGTTGCTGGAAAAGAAGAAGAGTTTCTCAATTTCTTTGGACACCTCACTGCGAGTGCTCTGAAAACGTACCTAATAAATTTCATAGCCAGGATCTTACCTGAAGAGATCTAAAAGCATCTTTTGGTCTCCTATTTCTTTAAGGAAATGAATGAGATGCCTCAGGGCAACCTGGCGAAGCTCCAGCTCTCGGAAAAGGATCTCTGCATGTAGGAAGAAGTTAGGAAGAGAAAGAAGTTACCTAGTCCTCAGTCTGAGACTGGCGTCTCCACCCACATATCTGAAGCATTTCTGAAAGCCCAGCAAAAGTTAAGGGTGGCTTCTTCCTGATCTCAACCCACCATCACCAACAGCCTCTATGATTTGAGCCGTGGTTCTCAAACTGTCCTCATGCTGTTACCCCCAACCATAAAATCATTTTGTTGCTACTACTTCATAACTATAATTTTGCTACTGTTATGAATTGTAATATAAATATCTGATATGCAGGATATCTGATATATGGCCCCCCCAACGGTCATGACCCACAGGTTGAGAATCACTGTTCTAGAGCCACACATAGCCACTCAGTCAGCCTTTGAGTTCTCAATTATACTAACTGTGGATACTTCTCACTTCCTCAAACACACAACAAAGAGAGGTGACTAATACAGCCCCCACCCAAAAGGTTGCTCTTTGAGGTTGATGTAAGTTAAGTCACAGGCCACACAAGCTGTCTCTGAACCAGACTTAATCCTGGTGAATTCTGATATAAAAGCCACAGGTGTTGCTGAGTGGAGACTTTCTTCAAACCATACTCACCTTTGCTCAGGGTCCTCTTCAGGAAGATCAGAACCTAGAGGAAAGAAGACAAAGACTGTGCATCCTTTCACATCCAAAGGCTGCCCTGACTACCTCATGTCTAGGAACAAGGCCAGGGACCTGTGAGGAATCATTGCTGTGGAATAATCCTTTTGTATACTGTGAAGATATGTTGCTGTCATTGTTAATAAAGGTCTGACTAGCCGACAGCTAGGCATGAAAAGGTTAAGGTGGGAGAGCCAAACTGAGAAACTCTGGGAAAAAAGGGAGGAGTCACAGGGGTCACCAGCAACACAGAAGAAACAGGAGTTGAGCATGCCGTGCGGTAGAGCGTAGATAAGAAATGTGGGTTAATTTGATATGTAAGAGCTAGTTAGTAATAAGCCTAAGCTATCAGCCAAGCATTTATACTTAATAAAAGACTCTGTTAGGTTATTTGGGAGCTGGCTGGCAGGAAAGAGAAAGCCCAACAAATCTCTGCATCAGAGCATACCCTCTCTCTGGGACAGGAGGAAAGGATGGACATCTTAGGTGTCCATATGCCCATGCCTGTCCACATTGGCAGAGAGATACTTTACCTCCTGTCTGCTGAGAAACTACTCTCACATAGTTCTGCTGCCATGATACCTATCATAAGATTGAGTAGGCAGCCTTCTGTTTTCCAGCAAAATTAACAGTTCCACAAAGAATACATGTCCCACTGGCTGAGCCAGGAACACAGCTTCCTGAAATCCTATGCCTCAGAGAGAAAGCTAGGCTCTTAACATTTAACCACTGTTAAGGTAGCTTCTTCAGGAGCTACCACACTTACTGCAGTGATGACGTTTCCATCATGCATGCTTACTGCCTCCTCTAAGAGTTGCAGCTTGTCCTGTAAGGAGCGGAATCGTTCTAGTGAGCAGACCTGCAGAGTAAGAACACAGAGTGTGTAAGGGAGACCACTATCCATAATGTGTCACTGGATAGTGAGGGAAGGGCAACAACGGAAGGAAGGGAGCATCCAGAGAAAACTCATATTCATACGCTGCTCTGTGAGCCTGCAGGTCCCACCATACCCTACCTAGTTCAATGTGATGCTCTCTAGGACACTGAAGCCTTCAAATCTTGACCAAGCCAACAGATAATCACTTTTTCATGTGTAATTTTCATACAATAAAAATCACCCTAAGCAAGTGTCTAGCTCAGCTTCAATGGCACCTACATCCTAGCAGCCCCTACAAGAGACACAGAATACTCCTATCACCCTCCATGCTGACATTTATGCCCTCCTGTTCCTAGCCAACCAAAACACGCATCTGCTCAGTCATTGTAGCTTTGTCTTTCCTAGAATTTCACACAAGAGAGACTCACTAAATAATTAACTAATTTTCAAAAAAAAAAAAAAAATACCCCAAATCTCAATGAGTAAGTCTTCAACAGTGCTATGAAAGATTGGGATCTATATTTAAAAAAGAAAAAAAATTAAACTCAACACTTATTCCATGTACAAATATGAACTTACAATGAATCACTCTTTCTTGAGGGGTAAGAGCAGGCTTGAAAAAGGACCTCTGCTATGCACTATGCACCCAGGCTGGCCTCAAACTTGTCTCACACACAGAGTGGCTTTACATTAGTAAATTTCCTGCCTCACCCACCAAAGTGCTAGGATCACAGGTATTCTCTACCACACGTGGCTATTCTCACACACAGTTCCCACCCCCCACCCCCATGCTAACTAAAGCAACTCCAAATTCCAGAATCTTCTAACCTTAGAGGATTTGCTTTGCTCCTGAAAAACACTCCCATTCAGAAATGGAAACTGGAGAGGAAGTCAAGTAATCCTTCCTGTGCAACACACTACTCATCTGGTCATAAGAATTTTCTCTTCAGTGGCTTACCTTGCCCCGGCGGAGGCGTCGCACTGTATCACTGGGGCTCCAGTCATTGCTATAATCCTGGAATATTAGCAACACATGAATCATACGTTAAGGGCTCAGAATTACTAGTGTTCCAGGTGAATGCCTCTAATTCAATCTGACTTATGGGAGAGATAATCTATAGGAGAAAAGTTGATCAAAAAAATAAACTAAATTGTCCATTTTGAGGAGCAAGGGTGACACAGAAGAAGTCATAGGCGGACTAAGGAGGGACACACCAATAACAAAGCACACCCCAACAGTCAGCATCAGCCAAGAGAAGGAGAGACATCTGACACACTGCCCTTTTGACCTTAGAACACAGTTTATTTCCTTTGAATCAACCTTATTTAGTATACTTTATAGGATTCTGACCTCAATCCAGGACTACAGTGACAATCACTTAGTTTCACATCAAACTCAAAAAAGGCAGCAGAAAAGGCAAGGATGTACGTATGCTAGGTCTGTGTTAGAAAAATACAGGCATTGAGTTCAAGTTCTACCATTTCCTAGCTGTGAGAACCCAACTACCTTTCCTCATCTCTAAGTGGATGCTGAAATACATTCATGCGTTATATAATGATGTTTTGGCCAATGCATACACCATGACAATCCAATAAATTGAGAGTTGAAAGTTTCCTACTGTCTAGTAGAGTGTGTGTGTGTGTGTGTGTGTGTTAGTTATGTGAATGTGCATGAGCCTGTGCACACATATGTGAAGGCTTAAGGAGGATGTCCTGTTCTATCAACTCTCCACATATTCTCTCGATTCAGGGTCTCTCACTGTTTTCTGGCTTTGCTGACAGCCAGCAGAGCCTTGTAATATTCCTGTCTCTGCCTCCTGCAGCACCGAGATTATAGAAACACACCATGCTGGCTTTTTATGTGAGCACTAAGGATCCAAATACAGGTCATCATGCTTGTGCACCAAGCACTCATTACCCACTGAGCCACTGCTCCAGCCCCTACTATATGTTCTATACCTTTTATATATTTAGATCCACAAACACTTATCATTCTATCCCATGGGTACAGTAACACACACTGTTATGTTTGTGTTGTTCCATTGTAATTATGGATTATGTTGTTCCATTGTAAATAATTGTCCCACCCATTGGTTTGATAAAAAGCACTGATTGGCCAAAGGCAGACAGGAAGTGTGGGCAGGGCTACCAGACTAAGAAATCTCTGGGAACAGGAAGAACAGAACAGAAATGCCACAGAGAAGGCAGAAGAAGCAGAGGACAACTATGCTGCTCTAAGAAAAGGTACTGAGCCGCATGGCTGAACAGGATAAGAATCATGGGTTAGATTAGGGGTAAAGAGTTAGCAAGTTATATGCCTGGGCCTTAGGCCGATCAGCCTAAAATTAATATAAGCACCTGTGTGTCTCTGCAGGTCTGTGGGTCTAAACCTTGAGGCTAGGCCCAAAAGACTGGGCCAGAAACCTCCTACTACAACACTGGGCTTTTCTCTTAATGTAACAGGTATAGAATACAGGCTAGAGCATGTAGGTTTGTGTGAACACATCCTATATTTGCACAAAGACAAGACTACCACATTTCTCAAAATGTATCCCTGTCGTTCAGTGACACATGACTATAACAGCTGCTCAGAGTTGGGAAAATTAAACAAGGTACTCTATACTGTATAAGTGTCACACAATATTAATAATCAAGCTAGACATGACTGTTCACAACTATTAGCTCAACACTTGAAAGACTAAGGCAGGAGAATTACCTTAAGTTTTAAACCAGCATGGACTATCTAGTGATTGCCACGCTCTATTCTGGGATACAGAGGGAGACTAGATTTCAGAAAAACAAAATGAAAGCTGATGACATGATTTTGTAGGGAAAGGTTCTCAATATCAAACCTGATGACCCCGGGAGAGAACCAACTGCCTCAAGTTGTCCTCTGAGTGCCACATATGTACCTGGTGGGTGGCCAACACACACACACACACACACACACACACACACACACACACACACACACACACACACACACACACACCATAATTAAATGTAATTTTAAAATTAAGTAAGTACTAGAGGGAAAAAGTAATTCTGTAACTCACCCTGTATTCCCCTTTAGGCCTCCTCAGCTCTGGAGCATAACTTTTGGCTGGTGTATCTGACAGAGCTGAAAAGGAACCAGCAGCCAGTTTAGAAGGCAATGTTCTTTCAGGATAGGGTTTTCTCTGTAATTTGGCTGTCCTGGAACTCAACTCTGTAGACCAGTTTGGCCTCGAACTCACAGAGATCTATCTGCCTGCCTTTGCCTCCTGAGTGCTGGTGTTAAAGGTGTGCACCTCCACCATCTAGCTATGCAGCCTGTTTCTTACTATTCTTTTCTCTCCTGCTTCTCCTTCCCACATGCTGCATGCTTGTGTGTGTGTGTGTGTGTGTGTGTGTGTGTGTGTGAGTGTGTGTGTCTGTCAATGTAAGCAAATATGCAGGCCTGTGTATGCCATACCAAGAGTGTGGAGGTCAAGGACAACTCTGAAACCAGAGATCAAACTCAGGTCATCCAGCCTTGTGGTCTGAATAAGAAGGACCCCATAGGCTCGTGTATTTGAATACTTAGTCTCCAGGAGATACTATTTGAAAGGATTAGAAGGAAGGATTAAGAGGAATCCTTTGTAGAGGAAGTGTATCACTGGAGGCAGGCTTCAAGGTTTCAGCCCAGAGTCTCCCTCTCTCTGCCTGTGAATCAGGATGCAGTTCTCAGAGTCTGCTCCAGCACCATGCCTGCGGACTATTTCCTGCCATGATGATAATGGACTAAACCTCTGAAACTGTAAGCCAGCTGCAATGAAATGCTTCCCTTATAATCGTTGCCTTCATCATGATAGCTTTTCCCAGCAATGACTAAGCACCAGCCTACATTAAGTTTTTTTACCCACTGTGCTATCTACCCATTAAGACCTCTTTAACAAACCAAAACACAACTATTTGTCTCCTGGGTGCCTCCATGGCCAAAGGCAGGACTCCATTCTTTCCTGACTGCAGCCCTGGCAGTTATCCCTGGCAATGGGGCCTATGTGACTTCTACCTCCTCACTTAGCCCCAGACACTTCCTCTAGATTCAGAGGAAAGTTAATCTACTCATCCAATTACCACCTGTCCCAGTGACTCTCCGGGCTATACCCCAAATCAGCAATCAAGAAAAGGGGCCGATGCTTACCATCAGAAAGGGACTGGAAACTCCCAGGTCTGGTTCTGCCTGAGGAAAAAAACACAGCAGAGAGATGCCAACAGTTCAAGTCAGACCACCCAAACTCAGAGAAAGACACGGTGCACAGAGTCTACATCCAATATGGAGAAACAGGCTTTTAAAAGTTTTTACTCTGGGATAGAGTTTTTTTCAACTCTTTTAATCAAATCCTTCCAGAGGACCAGGACTTGATTCCCAGCACCCACACAGTGGCTCACAACCATGTGTAACTCCAGTTTGAAGGTTCTAACACCTTCTTCTGGCCTGTGCGGGCACCAGGCATGCAAATGGTGCACAGACGTACATGCAAGCAAAAAACAAAATAAATAAAATCACTTGTTCAACTTCAGAAACCTGACGTCCTAGTAAAACAAGGGTCTGAGAGAAATATTTTAAGTATGCTAAAATATACATAACATAAAATGTACCACTTTCTTCTTTTTGGTTTCATAAAACGTAAATCTGTGGAACACTTTATGAATTCCTGTGTCATCCTCATGCAGGGCCCATGCTAATCTTCTCTATAGCGTTCTAATTTTAGTGTATGTGCTGTTGAAACGAGCACAAAATTTACCACTTTCATTATCTTTAAGCGCAAAATTCAGTGTCATGAAGTACATTCATGCTGTCTTACAATGACCCCACCATCCAGCTCCAGAATTTTCACCATCCCGGAGACTGTCTGCCTGAAAGTACTGACTTTCCACCCCTCTACCCCAGCCCTGAGGAGACTGTTATCCTACCTTCTGTCCCTATGAACTGTCTATCAACATGAGACTCAGAATAGTATTTGTTCTCTTGTGGTTTACTGCACCCTATATAATTCCCTAAGGTTCATCCCTATTATAATACATTCCTTCCATTTCCATTTAAGTAGCAGACTACTGTGACTGTAGTCCAGGTTTTGCCTGTCATTTTAGCCCAAAATAGATATATACTGTTTAGATCTTTTTGACTATTGTGAATAATGCTTCTTCAAATACTAGCATAAACATCTGCTCAAGTGCCTGCATTCAACTCTTTTATTAATTACCTAGAAGTGAAACTGGCTCACATGTGAATCCTTTGTTCAGCATTTTTAGAAACTGCCACACTAACTTGCACAGAGGCTACACAAATGTGCATTCCTACCAGGGACACATAAAGGCTCCCTTAGAGGATGGCATAAAAAGCAAGGAGCAATACTGATGTAGGCAAATTTCTTCAGTACCTGACACAGGGCTGTCAACTTCATTCATGTCCCACAGATCCAGGCTAACGCCTGGGAATTCTCTTTCTTCCCAGCCCTAGTTCTAAGCTGTCTGCCCAAATGAGAATTGTGCAGTCAATAAAAATGTCAGTCCAAGTATTTTCCTGATGAAAGCAAAGGACACCCCTGTTCCTTACCCACCACTCTACCTTTAAAGAAGCTGCTCAGAGAGTAGGTAGAAGTAGGCTTGGGTAGTTGTGTGTAGAAACTGTTTCGGCCCTTTATCTGTTCACGTGATTCAGGGGTTGACCCGCTATTCCCAGCAGTCTCTTTGATGGACCATGAGATGCCTGCAGGACGGTAAGAACTGAGTAAGCCTTGTCCAGATCAGTCATTGACACCCGCCCGACAGTCAACACATCTAAGCCTGTTCTAGAGGCTCTGGTCCCCTGACCAGCAGGAGGCCCAGAAAGATAGAATCAAGTAGACTAATCTTTAGAGAAACTGACAAAGGGATGAATAAATGGGAGGAGATCCAAACAGCCTTCCAATACATGGAAAGATGTCCTGCCTCTCTTCTTTCTTGAACAATTATTAAAGTAACTAGTTTAACAGATCAGGTGTGTGCTAGGTTTGGTTTTTGTTTTTTTTGCTTTTTGGTTTTTTCCTAGTTCACTCTTTTGTTTGTTTGTTTCTTGTTGTTTGTTGAGACAGGCCCTGACTGTCCTGGAACTTGCTTGTAGATCAGGCTGCCCTCAAACTCAAGAGATCTGTATACCCAAGCCATGCACCACCATGCCCAGTCAATTTCTTTGTTTTTTTTTAAAATCACACTATACTACCTAAACAGAGTCCATGTATACCTATGCAGAGTCTATTAAGAAATTAAGTGGTATTATAAAATTAAAACTTGTTGGCTAAGCACTTTAGTTATGAGTTCATTTGTTGAAGTTAACAACTCCCAAATATGAGCCTGGGAATCTGCAATGTTATCAATCACCCCTTGAGTCTGAAATAGCCATGCAAGCATTTGCTCCTGGACAGCAGATCCAGAAAGCCACACAGGCATTACTGCTGTGTCTCTCCACATGGCTCTGCCTGCTGCTACCTTCCAGGCTGCATCATTTACGGACAGCAGAGCTATTTCTGACCAGCATGGAGGAGAGAGGAACAGCCTTCATTACTGACAAGAACTCTTGGAGGGCTTCTTTAGCTTACTTCCCACAGGTTCGCCAGTCCAGCTGACTCGCTCTAGGTCATCGTCATCATCATCATCCACAAAGTCTCGAAGGCTATTCACTGCCCGTTTGGATTCCTTTAACTGTAGAGGGACATAAAGCAGAGTAGTCTGGCCGTTCCCACTTCCCTCCTGCCTACTGCCAACCAAAAGGCTGAGCAGATGGGACTCAGTGATTGCCAGTAACTATCTGGAGTCTAAACCCCACCTGGAATTCAAATTGCTTTGCAGACACCATTGCAGTCGGTGGAAGATTCAAAACCACTTTCAATTTCTAATCATATTCTAACTATGACTTGTTTGCAAATCTGAGTGAATATTACTCACTTCTCCAAAAATGACTATTCCCAAACGGGTCATTTTTCAAAAACAAGTTATCAAGGTGCAGTGGCGTGCGCCTGGGGTTCCAACTGCGAGGAAGACAAAAGCAGGAAGATGGCTTGAGCCCAAGAATTTGACATCAGTCTAAGAAACACACAAGATTCCACCTCAAAAACAACAATGATATAAACTGGGTGTGATGGTACATGCCTATAATCCCAGCACTCAGGAGATGGAGGCAACTATAGTCAAAGAAAAAAAAAATTAGTTAAAAGAAAATACACCTGGGCATGGTGGATTCAGGGGCACACCTTCAATGCCAGCACTCAGGAGAAAAGGCTGGCTGATCTCTGTGAACATGAGGCCAGCTAGGCTTATATGGTGAGACCCTGTGAGAGAGATGGAGCAAAAAAGGGATAAAATGAAAGAAAACAGGAACCTATATACTAGCCCAACTAGTAAAGACATTTGTCAAGTGGAGAACGGACTCCTGCAAGCTGTCCTCTGTTCTCAACACACAAACAGTGGCTCCTGGGCACCCTCATATGTGAATTATATAATAAAAATTCTTCAAGAGTGAAAAGGGAGCCAGATGATGGAGATAGTGCATGCCTTCTGCCCGGGGCAAAGAAACCTTATTGAAACAGACCCGAGTTTCGTCTCTAGAACCGACTAAAGTTGTCTTGATTAGTCAGGTTTCTGTCACTGTAACAAACTGACAACCAAAAGGAGCTTGGAGGGAAGTAGTGAATCCCAGCACTCAGGACAGAGAGGCAAGTGGGTCTCTGTGAGTTCGAGGCCAGCCTGGTCTACAGAGTGAGTTCCAGGACAGCCAGAGCTACAACAGAGAGAAAAAACAAAAACCACCACCAACAAAAACAAAACTAAACAAACCAAAGTGAAAAAGGAGACAGAGGCAGGACGATCAGAAGTTGAAGTCAGAGGCTACCCTTAGTTGCATGAGACCCTGTTCCAAAAAAAAAAAAAAAAAAAAAGCAGTGACAATAATAAATTATATCACATGAATAAACAATCAAAGTTAGCTTTTAAGGCTTCTCTCCATGAAGGCTGCCGTAGTTTGTATGTTTCTAATTTTAATTCAGTGGGTGTGCATGTATGTAACATGTATATGTATGGTATGCCCACTCCACTGTGAGAAGAACAGGTGGTGCTGGCCAGTTTAACGTCAACTTGACACAAGTTACAGACACCTGGGAAACTGGAACCTCAAAAGCAGATTCACTTGTGGGCAGTGCCAGCCCTGGGCTGGTGGTCCTGGTGCCACAAAAAAGCAGGGTAAGAAAGCCAGTAGGCAGCACCCTCTGCTGCAGGTTCTCCAGGTTCCTGCCCTGACTTCCCTCAGTGATGAGCGTGACCACAGAGTTATAAGTTGAAATAAGCCATTTCCTCCCTAAGTTCCTTTTGGTCATCATATATGTTACAACAACAGAAACCTAACTATGCAAGACAACTTTAAGGAGTCGGTTCTGGAGACTAAACTCAGGTCACCAGGCTTGTGCAAGCAACTTTACTGGCTGAGCCATTTCTAGGCCACCACAGAGTTTGGATTTTGGAGGGCCCCAAAAAACTGTTAAAAGTTTGGTCATCAGGGTAGCCCTATGAGGAGCAGCAGAATCTGGGAAGTGCAGCCCAGTAGGGGATCCTCGAGCCATTGGCAGGGTGTTCTCAAGGGGTTGAGGGACCCCATGCTACCCCTATGCTATCCTATTACTCTTTGCTTTCTGGCTATGGGGTAAGCAGTTTGGTTCTAGCATGTGACTGCACCACGATGTGCCAATCCCAGGTCCAAAGCACAGAGCTAACCAATCATAATCTAGAACCCTGAAAACTGAGCCAAAGTAAGGCTTTTCTGTGGATCAGTTATTATCTTGGGTCTTTCATGTAGGGTAGATGGCTGACTGGCTAAAGGTTTTTCTTAAGATCTACCTAACATGAGTCTACTGGATGAGAAGAAATTTTAGAAAAGCATCCAAGAGTAAAGTAGACTCTTAGCACTGGTGGACACCTACCTGTGAGAGCTCATCATCTTCATCATCAAAAGTGAAAGCCTTGAACTTAGAGCTGTTCCAGTATTCCTCCTCGTCACCCTTTGTCCGGTTCATCTGGAAGGATAGGAAGACAGGCACAGGTCCCTTTTGGAGCTCTCCAAAACGTGTCACACTACTAACTGCTCCAGCAAATAAGGGATGTGGAAAAGAATCTGGCAAAGGACCGGCCATAGAAGCCAGACTCATGAGATCCTGTGAGATACTCTAGTTAGAAACAAACATCCATTCCTAGAACCCCTATTGTGCTGAAATACTCTCGGGTGTCATAAGAACTATAAAAGGTACAAGGCAGAGTTTTCCCAAAGGATCACGTACGCAAACAAAGGGGTGTTATGAGAGGTGAAAGCTCTGAGGATTCATCATAATTCTGCAGAACATGCAAAGATCAGCCAAAGCTCACCCCAAACAGAACAAGTGAATTTGTGATTAACCTAAGATACTCTTCTAAGCTCTGGAAACACTACAGTGAACCATAGCCAACAAATGTCCCTCTCTCCCTGCGTACTCTCTAAGTGCCTGCCATAAATGCAGGGAAAACAGCTAAAGTCAGAATTATCTTACCTGCATCATCAACTCATGATTCTCATCATTATTGTATTAATCACTTAAGCCAATTATGGGACCAATTTTGGGGATCATGATCAAGAAAAGAAAATATGTAAGGTTAGCCAAGTGAGTCTAAATTGTTCTTCTAACTGCTCTAAAATTAGGTATTGTTCTGAAAAAAAAAAAAAGTTTGTTTTTTGTTTTGTTTTTTTTTTAACTAAACTGGGTAAGAGTAAAAACTGTGGCTTAACCCAATAACTGAGTACCAAACCTTCCACAGCACCTGATCAGGTCTGAGAGTCAGAAGTAAATGGCTCTATTTCTAAGCCTTGGAGAAATGCTATCTTGCTTTACTGTCTTATAATGGAAAATAAATAATACTCTAAAAACCTAACAAAATGCCTAGCAGAAAATAAACATGTAACCTTACAACCTGTTAGGCATTCAATAGCTTACTGATATGTCTTATCTCCTCATGTAAAATGGCCTGCCTTATATGAATGAGGACCAAACTAAAAATACATGCAAAGTGCTTACTGGCTGACAGAAAGCTAATGTGTCCATCACTGGCTTTTATTACTTAATCTTAAATGGTACCTGAAAAAAATCTTGACAATTGTTTGGGTGTTTGTTTCTCCAGACAGTTTCTCTGTGTAGCCCTGGCTGTCCTGGAACTTGCTTGGTATATAGACCAGGCTGGCCTCGAACTCAGAAGTCTGTGGCCGCCTCTGCCTCTCTAGTCCTAGGACTAAAGGTGTGCACCATCACCACCCAGCTAAAACTAGAGAGATTTTATTTATTTACTTATTTACTTGAAGTGGTGGGAATTGAACTTTGGTCCTCACACATTTTAGTCAAGCACTCTACCACTGAGCTAAAATTGCCAGCCTCCAAAAAGGAAAAAAAAAAATTAAAAAGCAATCCTAAAAATTACAATTCCAATCCAAGCCACAAATACTGAAGGTGGGTATAGAACACATATATATGTCTCTAGCATGTGTGCAATTTCATAAGTAACTCTTGTCATTCATTTGTCCTCAAAACAATCTTGAAAGGAAGGCCTGGGAGATTCCCACTGACCAGGAAAACACGGAGTCCAAACGACAATCCAGGTTTTACTGGCCCCTAGACTATTTATCTGCACTGTCTTTCTTGACCCCCTCACCCTTTTTTTTTCACTTTTGGGAAAACTACAGCAGATCTTTACAGTGGGACCTACCAATAAGCACAAAACAAATATTCCACGAGAGAATTTCTAGAACCTTCATCCAGACTATGGCAATGGATACCTTGTATCAATCTGTACTTCTAGCGGGCCGCAAAGGAGACTGACTTGCCAAGCAAAATGACATTTAATAACTCCAAAAAGGCATAAAGCAATCCTATACAATGTTTGAAATAACTAAAAAGGTGCTTCAACGTGATTTAAAATGCTTCGGAGGCTTGATCATATCGTCACCTGTACCTGAGAGACCACAAGGGTAGGGCGACAGGTCGGAGGTGAACAGGAACATGACATACTACACAGGATCCGTTAAAAAAAACAAAACAAAACCCCACAACCAAGGCGCTCCTTGCCTCGGGCACTGTAGAAACCAGTTACTAGAAGCGAGGCTAGGTTTGCAAGATATTTAGGAAGAGACCTGAGAAGGTAAGCTACAAGAGGAACTTCTAGGAAGCCACGCATCTATGGCAAACGCCAGAGCCTGGAGGGTCCTTGGGGGAGGACAAGCTCCTTCAGAACCAAACTCAACTAGCTGCTGGGGTTCACTGGAAGCTCCAGCTCCGACCATACTGACTCCCCAAAATGGTCCCGACAAGAACAATCAGGTCGGGAGTGAGAATGTAGCGATGCCTCAGAGGAGACAGGGAAAGAATAAGGATGCAGAAAGGGGGGGTTCAACTAGACATGCGGCCCAGACAGGGGTTTGGGACACCCTCACCTCTTCCACACCGAGCCCTCCCTCTCAGGACAGCGGCAGGCTCAGCTACCGGACCAGCCTTTCTAAACAGGCAGTGCGGCATAGAGAAGGGGCCGAAGGGGACAGTCGCGAGAGGGGCTGAAAAAGGTGAAAGGAATAGCCGCAAAGCATCCTGGAAGTTGTAGTTCCTCGGGCTCTGCCAACCTTGCGCGCTCCCCGTGGGCCGGAGGGCCCACTGAACTACCATTCCCAGAAACACTTTGTATATCGTGTTAGGTCATTTCCTTTACTTTCAGCGTGACCTTCCGCAGTTAGCGGAAGGATTGCTTAACAAGACTACAACTCCCAGCAGGCTCAGCAGGGTCGTTTTAGGTCCCGAGGAAACAATGAGACGAATATTTTGTGTTCCTACCGGTGAGGATTGGTAGTTTGAAGGCTTAGACCTCAGAGCCCTTTTAAGAGCGGAGAGTTTGAAGAAACTTCAGAAGTTACAGACCCTACGGGCCGAACGGAAGTACCTGGTGGAAGAGAGGAGGAGCCGGAAGTCAAGGCAGGGAGGGGGTGGGGGTGGAGGGAAAAGCAAGCCAGGAGGTGCTGCTGCCGCTTCTAGTAGTTTCCAGGCGCTGCCGGGCGGCTGGGACCGAGCGGTCCTGAGGCTGTGGCTGCGGCTGCTTGGGAGCTGGTAGCGGTGCGATAAGTGAGCTGATGGCCAAGTGGGGTGAGGGAGACCCACGCTGGATCGTGGAGGAGCGGGCGGACGCCACCAACGTTAACAACTGGCACTGGTAAGGGCCAGCAAGACAGGCCGCAGGAGCACTGTTCCCAGGCTAGGGTTTGGGGTGCCTGGGACCGTGGCGTGTACAGATCTGGGGCCAAAACAACCCTGCGCTGGGGTTGGGCGTGAGTCCTTCCTGTAACAGGGTCCTCTCCATCCCTCGCCACCCGCGCGGTGTTGGGGCCAGGGGTTCGACATAGACCGCTGAGTCCCAAAGGAGACATTTCAGAGCAAACAGAACAGAACGCCCTAGTTGCCACTTCCAGGCTGAGCCCGGAGATACTTCCTACACGTGGCCGCGGCGTCCTTGAGATCCAAACCCCCTGCTGATTGTGTTGGGAGACTGCTGGGGAGGTCTGGAGCCGCAGGTGCCGTAGTTACTATTTTGTGAGTTACAGTCAAAGTCAAAGGGGACTGCTACCTCAGTCCAGCGGGAGAGGCTTTGGAACGTGATCTGCAGGGCGCTTGGAGCTTCGGGATGCTGAACGCGTTGCAGCCTCTCACCCGGAACTTAAAATTCTGTTTAACTCCAGGTTGCGGGGCAGTCGTGATTTTACAGCCTTGTCCTCCTTAGAAGCTCTCTTCTCCTTATGAAATCTCTTAGGAGCAATGTTATTTGGAGTTGCAACTGAACTTTACTCAACGCTGGTTTTTTTGTTGTTGTTGTACCCAATTCCTGCCGCTTTTGCTTACATCTCTTTAATAGAAGGGCAGAGAATTGATTTTTGCCCCGTCTCATAACACAGTACTTGACCTAATTTTTCTTGTGGGCTTTGTGACACTGTCTAGAGGGCATAGAATGTTTAGGTCATTTAAAGCAGTCTGAATAAGGACCAGACGCTGCTAATGAGGCTAACATTATTGGGTTTTTTATTATTTGTTTACTGGGTCTCTTAGGGAAATGCTTGCTCTCCTGGCTTCAGCAGTATGGTCATAGCTTTTCTCTTGGCCAGTTGGGGGCGCCGTGTTGATAATCTAGGATCATCCCATTGAGACAGGAAAGACTAATTTAACACTAGTTTGTATAGCAACCTGTCTTTGTCGATACTCACCGCCCCTTGGCTTCCCCAGATGGCCTGTTCGTGGGCGTGCTGGGGTAGAGTTGTTCTTTTCTGTTTCCTTTAATCTTGCACTTCCTTGCTGCGTGAAAGTGTGCTCTCCCCTTGACTGCTAGCCCTGCTTCCTTTTGCAGGACAGAAAGGGATGCTTCGAATTGGTCCACAGAAAAGCTGAAGACTTTGTTCCTGGCAGTTCGAGTGGAAAATGAGGAGGGCAAGTGTGAGGTGATAGAGGTGAACAAGCTTGATGGAGAGGCGTCCATTAACAACCGAAAGGGCAAACTTATCTTCTTTTATGAGTGGACCATCAAACTGAACTGGACAGGTAAGGATCAATCAGGCTGTGAGGGACGAGGTTTAGGGCAGTGACAAACTCTTGAAGGGAGAAGACAGTGCTGCTTCGGAAGAAAGCAGTACCCTGGTGCTGTGAGACCCCAGATTATTTGCTCCCTCAGTTTCATCCGTCCCCACCAGTGAAATGACAGGGCACTGCATTTTTGGACCTTGTTCTGTGTTAGGATTCATAAAGTGATAGAGTCTCAGGCTAGTTTATTTTATGGGTTTTCGGGTTTTTTTTGTTTTTGTTGGGTTTTTTGTTTGTTTGTTTGTTTGTTTTGTTTTTGTTGTTTAAGCTTTAATCACTTTGTAGCTCCAGTGTAAATTTTAACATGTTAGACTACTGTACTATTGTAGCTAATAGGTAAATATTATTTGGGGCTATTTAGCCATCTTCTAATTTCATGTCCGTTCTATAATACCCTTAGGAAGAAAAAGAATGGGGCTGTATGGAATGTTTTTCAAGTGTAAAGAGGATGAAAGTAGATAATGATTTTTTTTTTTTCAAAGTATACCTTAAGTATTGTGGCCTGGAAGGAACTGTATCTTGTCCAGTCTCCTTTTTTTATGTGACATACTGAGAAACTGAGGCCTAGAGGTGGAGAGTCAGTTTTGTCAAAGTTAGCATGTCTTTCTAAAAATTAGTGCACTATGCAACAGTCATTGAGTAAGAAGCCACAGTGTCTACAGGGAGGATAGGATGAGGAATGCAGTACCCGAGGGGCAGTAGTGGTGTTTGCCTTTAATCCCAGCACTCAAGAAGCAGAGGCAGGTTTAAGGCCAGCCTGGTCTACTAAGCGAGTTTCAGGGCAGCCAGGGCTATACAGAGAAACCCTGTCCCCCAAAAAAGAAATAAAAATGAGTCCCAATCAGATGTGATACATGCCTGTAGTTCCACTAGCTGGGAAGCTGAGGTTAGAAAATGGCTGTGTGTTCTAGAGAGAGAGGAGAGAGAGAGAGAGAGAGAGAGAGAGAAATACACTCAGTCACGTTTTTAAAATAAAGAAATTGGGATGGAGAGACTGGAGTTTGGTTCCCAGCATCTACATCATGCAATTCATAGCCGCCTATAACTCCAACCTCAGAGGGATCTCGTGCCTTGGGCCTCTAAGGGCACTTGTGTACACACAAACACGCAATTATAGAAACTAAAAATTGATACCAGAGTTTTATTTATTTACCAGTAATGAATATGAAATGCATGCATACTATAATTGGGATTTGTTTTTTTATTGAAATTTCCTGTGTTCATGGGCATCACAGGGGTTGCAGAGTGGGGGCTCTTGTGAAATCATGGGAGGGAGGTCTTCTGAGGCAGAAGGATCATCACAGCAATGCCACATTACCTGACATGTTTTGAGATATGAGCTTTTGTTTCTGTGCATCTCTTCACCTGGTTATAGTTTTTTGTGTTGACTTCTTATCTCAATGAAGAATTGACATAGCAAATAGAAATTGCTATGATCAGATTATTTCCTAACATCAGTCACGTTGGATTAAAGCTTATTTTTCAGAACAGGTGTTCTTTCTTTTTTCGGTTGGGGGGAGGAGTTCAAGGCGGGGTTTCTCTGTGTAACAGCTCCAGCTGTCCTGGAACTCACACTGTAGACTGGCCTCGAACTCACAGATATCCGCCTGCCTCTGCCTTCCACTTCCTGAGTGCTGGGATTAAAGGCAGGCACCACCACAACTCAGCCAGAACAGGTGTTGACAGAGCTGATGCTAGTGAGCATCGGGGGACTGAGCTAGCACCAATTTGTGTGGCTCCCAGTGCCATGCTGTAATAACCCACTACATCTGTCCTTTGGGTGAGAAGAGACATTGGGGTGTTGGTGATTGCTTCAGGCATGTGGCATTCTCTGAGAATAGAGGGGCAGCTTAGAATGGGGGTGGGGGTAAAAGAAGCCTAAGTGGCAGTGTTTGGCAGGACCTTCCCTGCAGAGGAGGAGGCTAATGGAATTGTGTTGCTTTTGACAGGTACCTCTAAGTCAGGAGTGCAATATAAAGGACATGTGGAAATCCCCAATTTGTCTGATGAAAACAGTGTGGATGAAGTGGAGGTTTGTTTCCTAACTCCTGACTGTAGTCTCAGAAAAGCTGACCCTTCGTAGTCAGGGCCTAGGCTAAGCATTCAAAAGCCCAGTCTGCAGTTGAGTTTCTGGCTGTGTGGTGCCTTTGAAAACTTCTAAAGTGACTAGTACATTGTCAGTATCTCTGCGTTGGCTGGGGAAATGGGTTGTAACAAGAGCCATTTCTGCTCTGACAGAGAGAAGTTAAGAAAGAATATTGTTGGGGATTGTACAAATGTGGCAGCTCTACACCTTTCCTTTGGAAATGCCAACAGTTTCTTGATTGCTCAGCCCCTCCCCCCAATATTCATGATGATGTCCCTTAAATTTTATCACCTACTTTTGATCTCACTCAGATTAGTGTGAGCCTTGCCAAAGACGAGCCTGACACAAATCTCGTGACCTTAATGAAGGAAGAAGGGGTGAAACTTCTAAGAGAAGCAGTGGGGATTTACATCAGCACCCTCAAAACAGGTATCCTCTAGAGCTCCGTGGGCCTGAAGAGGCTGTGTCTTCTACTGCCAAACCTTGAAAGAGGGTTCGGACCGCCCTTCCCCTACCAGATGGGTGATGATGGAGGTGGGGGGAGTACTGAAATGGTTCTAAAAGCTCTGAGTTAGAGGAAGATCTTGCTGTGTTGTCTGATATTAGAGTTGGCTGTCAAGCTCTTGAAATGTGGCTAACCCAAGGGAGATGTGCTGGGAGAATGAAATACACGGATTTTGAAGGCATTGCCCAAAAAAACTGTAAAATATCTCAGTAATCTTTTAAAGATTGATAGCCATTAGAATGATAGTTATGTTAAAGTAACATGAAATAGGATTAGTTTAAATGTACTAGTAAATCTTCACCTTGAACATATGTGACCACTAAAAAATTTAAATTACATTTGAGATTCACATGTTTCCAGCAGACAGCTCCAGACAGTTAATGCTTATTTTAGGATAATCCTGAAGTTGTCTTCCTCCTCCAGGAAGTTGAGATGGTTAGAGGCAAAGGAGTAGTTTGCCCTCAGATGCCCTGGGGGATTCTGTCTCTACCACACCCTTCTGATCTTACTAAAGTTAGAGGTAAGGGAGTGTAGGCTAAATTCTGGTTATAAAAGCCATGTCTGTCTCGTGTCCCTGTTGGCTACTAAGAAATTAATACAGATTTTGTCTTTTCAGAGTTCACTCAGGGCATGATCTTGCCCACGGTGAATGGAGAGTCAGTAGACCCAGTGGGTCAGCCAGCACTAAAAACTGAGGTGTGCAAGGTAAGCCATCTGCAGAGGGAGATGAGTGACTGTCTTCATGTGCCACATCAGCTTTTCTATGTCCCTGACTCCAAAGCCAGAGCAGCCTGTGTGTGTGCTTTTAGAGACTGCAGTTTGTAGTTTTTAGTGTCTAACCTGGTATGGTTTTATTCTACATGTTTATTTTTTATTTCTGTACGTATCTGTGTGTTCACCCAGTGCCCTTGAAGGATAGAAAGGAGTGTCAGATCTCATTAGACTGGAGTTGCAAGCAGTTGTGAGCAAACCTGTGTGCATGTTAGGAATGGAAGCCGAGACCTTTGCAGCAGCAGCAAGTGTTCTTAACCATTGAGCTATCTCCCCAGTTCCCTAACCTGTTCTTTATTAGAGCAGAGAGAAGCCACCAGGGACAATGAAGTGTGACTTGATTGCACTGAGGACCTGTCAGCTGTTCTTAGCGTCATTCCTAACTAACACGAAGTTGGCATTTCCTATTTGATGTTAAGGATCTCGTGCAGGGTTAAGCTGCTAACTTTATCCATCAGGAAACTGATCTCATTCTGCTGTGGAGCGAGTGCGTATTTTATCTAGAGCTGTGTCGTGGTGGTTCCGACTCAGCAATTGGTTTGGAAACCTGTGTCCTTTTGTCAGTAGTGAGGATCACACCAGAAAGAGCCACATCCACTCTCTTGCATTTCCTTTCACTCTCCTTTCCTCACATTTGCCTTTCTCTTCCTTTCCTTTCTTGTTCTGGGGTGAACCTCAGGACCTTGCATGTGTGGAGCATCTCTGAAATGCCTAACACTGACTTGACCTTTGTCTGGTGGTTTTTATGGAAAAGGAGCCGAAGAGATGGCTCAGCAGTTAAGAGCATGCATTCCCTGCTCTCGGGGACTCCAGGGACTTCTGCAGGTGCCACATGTGGCATATATTCACACACGTGAGCACACACTTTTTAAAGATCCTAAAGTGGAAGTATAGTCAGGGGTTTCTCTGTCCTGCCTGGCAGGTTCCACTGCCATTTAGTTCCAATACTTGCACAAAGGCATTTATAAACTGTTTGGTCTATGGCTCAGGCTTATTGCTTGTTAACTCTTACTCTAAGCCATGGTTTTTATTCATGCTTAGCTGCATGGCTTGGTACCTTTTTCTGAGAGCAGCGATCTTGTCTTCCTTCCTCTGAGCCTGGGTGGTGTCTGCTCTGCTCTTCCTCTTTGCGGTCTCCCCTTGTCTGGTTGCCCCGCCTACACTTCCTGTCTGCCTAGCTTCTGGCCAATCAACATTTTATTAAACCAGTTTTTACAGCGACGAATATTTACAGTCTACAGAAGCATAGTCCCTCCCACAGTATGGAAGTCTCCAGTAAGGATGTTTCTGGAAGAGTTCTCCCATGATTGAAGCATACACATGCACAGATTCCCTTTTAACTCCTTTGAATAACTAGCTTTGATGGTTTGGGCCTCTGAGAGTAGTGATGCTCCTGCAGCTGTGTGATGCGGTTTCACAACTCCAAAGTGACTTTTCACTCTTCACAGGCCAAGTCTGCTCCTTCACAAAGCCAGGCCAGACCTGTTGGTGTCAAAATTCCCACTTGTAAGATCTCCCTTAGAGAGACCTTCCTGACATCACCAGAGGAGCTCTATAGAGTGTTTACCACCCAGGAGGTAAGGAGCTTGCCATCCCCCCAGGGCCCTCAGCTGCTGGCCTCTCCTCAGTAGAAGTGCAAGGTCTCTTGACACCAGCAGGGGGAGGCATTTTCACACACATTTTTTTGATTCTGCTAGTTGGGGTCCAGTCAACAGGAGCCACTGCATCTTGTTAGAAGAGTGTGAATGGGGACAGGGTAGCTCAGTGATACAGTGTACAAGGCCTCAAGTGAATCCCTAGCACTGGAGGAAGAAAAGCAAGGAAAGAAAAAAAAAAGTGCTTGAAGTAGCATCATGGACTCAGAATTTTTCTGAGGTCTCAGCCTAGTCTGTAGAGGGTCAGAAGAGGGAGCCAAAACATCCTCAGGGGCAGAGTGAGATCTCGAGGGAAGAGTTGAGGAACTGGTATGTGTTGGAGTCCTGTTGAGAGTCATGTATCTTATCCCAATTCCTACTTTCCTGCAGCTGGTTCAGGCCTTTACCCATGCTCCTGCAGCCTTAGAAGCAGACAAAGGTGGCAAGTTTCAAATGGTCGATGGTAACGTCACTGGAGAGTTTACTGACCTGGTGAGTAATTCCTACCTCTTTCCAGGTTGCTACCTCCATTCGGTTAGATCAGTGGTGTCTCAATTTTATGGGTGAAACGAGACTTCTGGTACTCTTCAAAACAGGGCTGTAATTTGAGTTTTCTTGCAGTAACACAGTCACACATACAGAAGCAGGTGGCTTGCCTAGCTGGGGTTGGGTACAGTGTGGTGCCTCACTAGATTAAGCTCCTTGACTTTTCCAGGTCCCTGAGAAACATATTGCCATGAAGTGGAGGTTTAAATCATGGCCAGAGGGTGAGTAATACTTGCTGCCATCATCCCCAAACACTGCTCCTGGTTTAAGCCTGTCCAGGAACTCTAGAACTGAAAACCCCCTTCCCGTAGGGCACTTTGCTACCATCACCTTGACCTTCATTGATAAGAATGGAGAGACAGAGCTGTGCATGGAAGGCCGAGGCATCCCTGCTCCTGAGGAAGAGCGGACGAGGCAAGGCTGGCAGCGGTACTACTTTGAGGGCATCAAACAGACCTTTGGCTATGGTGCTCGCTTGTTTTAGGGCCAGCAGCAGGGGTTCCAGCCTGTTTGACACTTCAGTACAGCTCGCTCATGATGAGTTTGTGATTCACAGGATTGCACCACCCCAACTGCTAACTTGGGGCTGGGAACCCTCCCTTCCACATATACCTTGGGTTTGTGCATGTTTTCTGCTGGGTGGGATCTGAGGGTGATTTATCTTTTATGTGTACATACGCTAAATAAACAAAATTTTAAGGGCATGCATTTTTTATAATCTGTGTTAACTGGGAGCTGGTATTGAATTTCTTGAGGTTTGAAGCTTCCATTCTGTAAAGAGAGCTGCACTGTAGGATATGCCTATAATCCCAGTACTCAGGAGGTAAAAGCAGGATTAGGAGTTCAAGGCATCAGGGCTGCATTGGGGGTTCAAGGCTCCAAGTCTCTGTGTGGTAATTTGGGAAGCAGTTGCCAGATACAAGAAACTGACTGTCCTGGAATTCGCTTTGTAGACCAGGCTGGAATCAAACTCACTGAGATCTATCTTTCTGGTGGGAGGGACAGCAGGATTTTTTAGAGTTAATTTTCACATTTCTTTCTTACCACATGGGCCTGCAGGAGGAATAAACAGCACTAAAAAAGTACAAGGAATAGGCCCCAAGGTGGTGGAGATGGTTCTGGATCTGCAAAGAGGTGACCTCATGTGCGGGTTGCATACAGAGATGGTGACCAGTGATGGCTTTATAGAGAGCTGCTGTGTCCCAAACATAATAGTCTACTTTCATTGACCTCCAATCTCCATAAAACCTCGTGACAACCCAGTCACCCATTTCATAAAATTTAATCCTTGGATTTTCTTTTTGTTCCGGTTTTTTGTTGATTTGTTTTATTTTTGAGGTAGGATCTTGCTACATAACATGGACTTGCCCTGAACCATAACCTCAGCCGGTGCTAATCTTGTACCTAGTGCCCTGCCACGTTCATCCCCACAGAGAATTGGCTCCAGTATGTTAAGTATCCCTCCTGGGTAGACTCCCGGGCCTCCCTCTTAGTATTGCACCCTGAAAGAGGAAGAGATCCTTGTCCTTTTTTGAGTACTTGTGTACTGAGCTCCAGGCCAAGGGCTGGGAGTCCTCATGGGCTTCACATGGCAGGAAAAGTGAACTGAAGAAGCAGTCACTCCTAGCCAGCCTGCCCAGCTCCCCCCCCACACACACACAATGAATCAGCACTCTGTTGAGACATTTACTAGTCTCTCATTCCACTAAGGCCTACCAGCTACTTCTACATGACTTGGCAGAATTTTACAGTTAAAACAAGATCAGATCATCTTGACTTAAATTATTCAGGTAAAGCTAGACTAAGATTGCATCTAATTTGGCATTCCATCTACTTAGAAGGGTCAGAAAAGACACCTGATAGGCCTTGGACTCCACCTTAAATCAATGAACCCTTTCTAATAACACAAACACTGGAGCCCTGCCACCTTTGTCTCTCAGTATCAGGATGGAGAAAATGAAGAGAGGATAACACCTTAATAGAACCAGCACACCAGTGTGCCTGTCTGCTGACATGCCTCATAGCCCCAGTCAGCCATTGCTGTCTGACCCCAAGGTGCCCGAGATGAGAAATAAAACCACCAACGTGTTCCTAGGCAAATGTCCTTGTCTATAAACTGGATCTAACAGGTACCTTGTCAGACCATGCAAGATAAGGAGTGGGGCGTGACAGTGAGTGTGTACCTATAATCAAAGCTCTCAGAAGGCAGAGGCCAAAGGATCAACCACTGGTCACAATGGTCTCAGGCAGATCTAGGTGAGAATTGAGTTATCTATGGGTAACCTGAGCTAGCTACAGAAGAGACCCTATCTTTAAAAACTAACTAAATGATGCACTTGGCAACACCTAGTGTCTGCCACCTTCTAGGCTCAACCACCCTCTGGTATTTTCCCTTAAATCAAGATGGATACTGTGGGCCGGGCTGTAGCAGTGCACACTTTTAATCTCAGCACCTGGGAGGCAGAGTTTGAGGCCAGGCTGGTCCACAGAGTGAGTTCCAGGGCTACTCAGAGAAACTCAAAAAAACAAAATTGATACTGTGACATACTGATTTAGTTCAAATTGCAACCCCAAGGACGAGTTTCCATACCTAAGAGTCACCTGGGGGATCCTGTTCAGTACAGAATCTCAGACTTCATCTCAGTAGAGATTTTTACTTATGTATAAATGTGGCCCACACATTTACATTTTTGTGTCTTAGATCACTCCAGTATCAGGATTGCATTTTTATTTTTAGAAGCACTTCAGACATGGAAAAATAAAATTCTACCTGTAATAGGGGAAGCAAGGAGCACATCAGTCTTTGGAACGCTTTGAAGCACCCTACTGTGCTGCTGGCTCTTTTCACCATCATCTGCCATGCCTAGAGGCCTGCATGAAGCAAGTGAGAGAGAGAGGGAGGAGGGGACAAAAGTAGCTTGGTGGCGGAGGCTGCACAGTGGCAGTATTCACAGGGTTAGCATTCTTGCAAGGTGCACAGCTGGCTGAGTCAGAAAAGTGCATGACATAAGGCTGAGCTAAACAGGAAGGGCCTTCTCTGATTTCAAGACCTCCTGGATCTGACACTAGCCAGTCCTAAACCGTCCCTTGTAGAGGTCAGTGACCCCGCCTTGGTGCTTGTCCCCTTACACAGGTGTTCTATAAGCCTTTAGCTACCTGCTCAGGGTCTCTCTTCTTTGCATAAACACTTACTTCACAGCTGATCCGCTCCCCCTTGGGCCTCCCAACCTCTCTTTCCTGTAGTTTGTCCCACCCTATTAGAGCAGCAATTTAGTGCCGCGTTTAGAATTTAATAGATACAGTAACTACCAAGGAGCTGAATTGACAGTGCCTATGGAGAGCCACACTGGGGTGTTTCTACTTTGTTTTTCAAAAGTTCCTGCTAAAACATCATTAAAATAAGCAGAAGGTGGAAGCCGATGCCTGCAGCTATGAGAAAGCTGGAAGATTGCTTGAGCTTGGGAGCTGGAGGCCAGCCTGGCAAGCCAGAAACTGAAACAATAGTCCTGTATGGGAGCCTACAATGACTCCAGCTTGTGGCTTGTTTCCATCTCTACTCAAGGTTGGAGTCCGAGCTTGTTTTGCTCTTTACGGTTCTATGGCTGGATGTTGGGCCAAAGCTGTGGCTGCCAGATATCTTACTCCCGAAAGCCAGGCAATGAGATGTTTTGCCCAGGGTGTGATTACTGGGTGTTTTGAGAACTAAGGAGGTGTTTATACTTGTCTGTACCTTGAACCATGGCATTCTTGAGAGAAGGGGTCTTTTTGCCTCCCCTGCTTTGGGTTATAAAAGGACCTTGGGAAGTAAACTCGGGGCTGCTACAGTATGGACTGAGAGCCTTTCCGGCTCTATTATTCTGTTTATTCTTATACCTAATTTTCTCAATCCTTATATCAGGGATAGTTTGAAAGGTCTGGCTGGACCTTACAGTCCTATGCTTTGTGTGTTTGTTACCGGGGCTAGAATCCAAGGGTTTCACACATGCTAGGCAGGTGCTCTACCACTGAGCTACATTCCCAGGATCTATTTTGGGGGGGTGATGGGGGGACTCAATATGTAACTTAAGCTGTTCTCCCAGCCATCAGTATTTTCACTTGCTCTGCTCCCCTGCTCCCCCTGAGCCTGCTCTCTGCATTTCCAGGCCTGTTAACCAAACTTTCCTGCAGAAAGACCATGGGCAGAGTGGAGAGGGGCTCTTCTCTCAGCAAAGACACATCCTGTCTGGCAGTCCCTTCAGGCTTTTAAATAACCAACAACAGTAATGTCTACCTTCTCCATGGTAAATTTGCCCTTGGTGCCCAAAGGGAGAATCTTATTAGAACATGAGGTGCTAATATCTCTACCTCCTAAATCCATTCAAGCTGGCAGATGTTATAGATGGGGAGATAGCTTAGATTTCATAACCTAGCCAGTGGTGGTAGTAGTACATACCTTTTAATCCCAGCACTTGGAAGCAGAGGCAGGTGGATCATTGTGATTTTGAGACCAGCTTGGTCTACAGAATGAGTTCAAAGAGAACCAAGGCTACACAGAGAAACCCTGTTTCAAAAACCGAAACCTAACCAAACAACAAAGCCTTATAACCTTCCTGTGTCCGCCTCCCAAAGGCTAGGATTATAGACATGTACTGAACTCCTGAGGTAACATAAAAGGAGCAAACATGCCTCCTACCTGACCACCTGAGCCGTTCTGTTTTGACCCACTAATATTCTCTTTGCACTAGAACACATTTAGACTATTGCTTAGATCCAGACTAAGGTATACCCTCCCATAACTCTGCCCTTCACCAAAATGTCAGGGATGACGGTGGGGGTGGAGTGTCTGAAAAGGGTACAGGCTAAGGGAAAATATATATGAATGCACCTCTCATTTCAGGTTGAAGCCCCTCCAAGCCAATCACTTGGAGAAGGGTGCCACTTCCCTGTAGAATAAATGCAATTTACCTTTGCATCCCAGATTTGGAGTTCTGTGCCTCTGGGTCTAGTCAGCTCCTCGACAGGCTTGAAGGTGGCCATTTCTGGGTGTGAGCAGGGATGACTAATGGTCAGAGACTAGTCCCTGCCTTCCGGAAGCTGCCTTAGGAAAAGGAACTGGGTTGGTGCTCAAAAGCCCAGCCATGGGGATGATAAGCAATGGCCTCTTACATCCTCCACTCTGTCAGGCCCCAAATCCTTTATCAAACGGTATGTGAAAATAAGGTGCTTTATTGCTGAGGATCCTAGGACAGCTTTCAGACAGCTGTGGAGGAAGCTGGAGCTAAGTCCCCTACTCAGTCCTTTTGGAGGATTTGTGAATGGAGACAAAATATTGGGTCTTCAACATTTCAACTCCAGAGAAAACAAAGAAGTGTGTGGTTTGGGGGATGAGAAGTAGCTGGGAAGAGGCACCGGTGTGCTGGGAGCCAAAGCGCACATCTACAGACTCCAAGTCCAGTTCCAGGGCTTTCAGCATTGCCATGTGGGAGCTGTAGGTGTGCTGCTGGTGTGGGTACTGACATCACAAAATGGCCCACATGGAACACTGGGACTGTCTGTGCTGCCACATTTCTAGTTTTAACAACCATTACAGACAGGCATATAACACCCTCCTGAGCCCACCCCTAGTTCTGAGCCCATCCCATGCCTGGATGCCATGGCAGTGACAGCCTGTGCATTTCTTTTATCTGGAGACTGACCCAAGGAGAAGGACCAGAAACAGTTGGTGATTCCCCTCAACTCAACACCCCTCAGCTCAGCTGTCCTCTCAAGCTGCCTGATGACCACACAGCATGAGGACAGGGTAGAAGAGGTTGTGTGTCACCTATAGACAAGGAGGTGTGGCTCCTGGTAACCCAGCAAATAGCAGCTGTAGGGTCAGAAGAAAGGACTGTTCTTTGCTGCCCCACCCCTTCGTCAACTGGTCACAGGGTGGGAAAGCTGAGGAATTCACAGCAGATCTCAATCCCGAGCAGAGGGAGAGGCAGAAGGGCCCTGTTCTGCCTAAAAGGGGAAAAAGGGCCCCAAGGCCAGACTAGGACAGCCTCTCCCCTTCAGACACAGACACAGTCCCAACACATCCAGAGCCCTAACTCTGACACACCCTCAACCTTCTCACCAAACCTTGAGATACCTGGGCTCTCCTGACTCAGGGTCACAGGAGGGGATATACAGTCCACATGGCCTCTCACATGAACCCCAACATTTGCTCAGTCCCAGCAGGGGCAGGGTAAAGGGCAGAAGGACCATTCTCTAATCCCGCCTCAGTACTCTTTGGCCTCCTGCAGCTGGGCCAGATACTCTTCTTCCGGTGGGTTGTCTGCACAGGCCAGACCATTGTTGGGGGGACGTATGGTGTGGTAGCGACTCCAGTCCCCCTTACACAGGATCCAGGGCAACGTATCTACCTTGAAGTGCAGCTCAGGTGAAAAATCCGTGCTGACTAGGTCCGGGGCTCCAGCCCCCTTGCCTCTGGTCAGCAACTGGCTGCCTTGGTCATAGCAGCAGTGCTGGGCAGCCAGTGTGCTACTCTCTCCTGACAGCATAGAGCGAAGGCAGAAGCGTGCAGTAGGCTGATAGATATCCAGGCGCTCCCGTGGGCCACTGGCATCCCGCCACTGGAAGCTGCGGCCCTGATGCTTATCCTGCAGGCTCACAGCGCGGTACACAGCCTCCAGAGGGTACGCGCATGGGCAGCTGGGCAGATCCTGGAGCACTTGGCTCAGGTACTTAGCTAGGAAGTCACTCTTGCAGTTCAGCCACTTCTCACAGCTGTCCACATCTGCAGAGGGTAAGGAGGCACAGGAGAGTGCTGATCAGAGTTGTGGGGAGAAGGCTGATCAAGGTCAGTCACGTGGAAAGAAACTGGGGCAGAGGCATGGTTCAGGAGGGCCTCTGGGTCAGAAGGAAGACTCGAGAAAGATAGAGCAGAAAAGGGACACCCCACACCATCCAGGCACCTGAGACAGCAAGCGTCTCAGAAGAGACAGTAGCTTTGGGCTGGCAGCCCCTGTGGGGTATTGACATCTTTGGGCGGTGGGAAACATCTTGGGATCTTGGGATCATGGGAAGGGGCTGGGATAAGTGGGAATGTGATAGGAAGAGGTTTTTTTTTGTTGTTGTCTGTTTTTACTGTCTTTGTTCTACAAGGTAGGGTCTCATATTCTAAGCTGGCCTCTATCTTGTTACATAGCTGAGGATGACTTTGAATATGATTCTCCTGTGCCCATCTCCCAAGGACTGAGGTTGCAGGCATGCACTACCATGCCTAGTTTATGCCCTGCTGGGATTGAAGCCAGGCTCCAAGTGTGCTAGGCAAGCTTTCCGTCAACTGAGCTACATTGCCAATGAAGGAAGACAGTTTTGGTTCTTCATTTTTCATTTTATGTGCATAGGTGTTTGCCTCCATGGACGTCTGTGTATCACATATGTGAAGAGCCCATGGAAGATAGCAGAATATGTCAGATCCTCTGAGACTGAAGCCCCCATTTGGGTGCTGGAAATGGAACCTTGGTCCCCTGAAAGAGCAGCCCGTGCCCTTAATAGTTGAGCCATCTCTTCAGCTAAAAAAACAAAAAACAGGGTTTCTTGTGATTTTTTTTTTTTTTTTTTTTTTTTTTTTTTTTTTTTGTCTAACAAATAAAACTTGCCTAAAGGCCAGAGGGCAGAGCTAGCCACTAGTTAGTTAACCATAGAGGCCAGGTAGCGGTGGCTCACAACTTTAATCCCAGCACTGGGGAGGAAGAAGCAGGAAAATCAGGAGTTCAAGCCCACCCTGAACTACAGAGATTGACCAGTCTAAAAGAAAAACAGAGCCAGGTGACAGAGGCTCATGCCTTTAATCTGAGCACTTAGGATCTCATGCCTTTGATCCCAATACTTGGGAGGCACATATCTTTGATCCCAGCACTAGGAAGGTTGAGACAAGAAGTGATATGGCTGGGCAGAGAGCCCCCACCTCCTGCTCCTAGGCTGAGAAATCATAGAGCTCTCTCTGATCTTAGCATTTACCCCCATATCTGGTTCCAGGTTTTTATTATTAAAACAAATTAGAATTTGAGCTGCAGTTTTGTTTCGTTTTGTGTCTTTGTTTGTTTGAAACAGGGGTTTCTCTGTTTAACAGCCCTGGCTGTCCTGAAACGTGCTTGGGACAACAGTTTTTTAAACAAAAAACATTTTAATGGTTTTGCTAGTCTGTTCTCCCCTCCTCCTTCCTTCCTAAAGGACACAGGTCTCGTGTAGCCAAGGCTGGCCTTGAACTAATCCACTTGCTTTTATCTTCCTCCCCCTCCCCCTCTCCCTCCTCCATTTGCTTGTTCTTGCTGGTTTTCCCAGACAGGGTTTCTCCTTGTAGCCCTGACTACCCTGGGACTTTTCTGTAGACCAGGATGACCTCAAACCCAGAAATCTGCCTGCCTCTGCCTCCCCAGTACCAGGATTAACGGTGTGCATCACCCCACCACACCACACCCCACAAGCTCTTTAATTCTTAACTGCCTTTCTTAGGGCATGCGCCCTTGGTGAGCTGCTCAGCTGTTCTGAGTTTCCTGTGGCTCCCTATCTCCACTGGCTCCTCCCCTTTCCCTGGCAACATGTAGCCTCCGAGTCTGGTCACACATGAAAGGCAACCCTTTTTGGCTCTCAGGCCTTCATGTAGTGCTCTGCTCCTGCAGGCTCCATGTCCCCCATGAGACCTGACCTCTTTGAGGATAAATGCCAGACCTCCTCCAGGAAGGCTCAGCCTTAGTGTAGGACCAGGTACATGACACAAGTTCAGGAAGCTTCCATTTCACTTTGCAGAATTTAGACTCCAGAACCATGTCTCTGGGAGTACAGGTGAGGCCCAGAAACACCAAGGGGGAGTGTGGTGCTAAAAACCTGGCTGACATCCTGCTGCCCTCAGGGAGCAGCCCCTGGAGGTTGGAACCCTGGTTCATTCCGACAGGTATTTCCCTAGACTGAGTTTCCCAAGGGCTTCCAAAGAATAGCCAACAAGTAAAAGTAGAATCTCCTCTTCCCCTTCTCCCCAGTATCTCTTGGCTCTGGAGGTCCCATTGAGACCCCCTTCCTGCTAGGAACCTGGAGGTGGGCAAAGATACATCCCATAGGGAGATGGTGCTCGGTGGGTGTCTCCTGCTACACAGGGTGCCCTGTCCTCCCAAGAGAGAGGCTCCTCAAGACCCAGCAGCAAAGCCTAGCCCCCCACTAACCTGGATCAAGCATATCCGTAGCATTGTGGGCTAGGGGCTGCCACCCCTCACGGGGAAAGCCCAAGGTGTGCTCATCTTCTGTGCCTTTGGGAAGAGAGGAGGCCAGGCTGGTTGTGCCCCAGGGCACCTCTTTGCTCCCGATACGGAAGCTCAGCCCTCACTAGGCTCTCGGTGCCCACAGCATCTGGGACAGGCCTGGGACAGGACCACCATATTTGTGAGCTTCCCATGCCCCTCTCGGAAGCCCATCCCTCCTACAGGCATCCCATTTACACATGCTTAGGGAACAGTGTGAGCCTCATTAGTCACCCCTGTGCAGAGGCTGGAGTTCATCTCACCAGGACAGGGGGCCAGGTCACAGACCCGGGACTCTGTGGCCGTACAGGCATAGCCACAGGGCCGACTTCTCTGCTGGCTGCCGCTGCTGCAGCTCCCGCTACAGGGAGACCAGGTGCTCCACTCCTCCTGAGGCTCATAGTCTGGGTTGAAGTAAAGGATCAGGATGAGTATACTCAGCCCCCAGGGCACACCGGTACAAATTAGCAAGAGGCACCCCTTTGGCCCGGGACAATGTATGGAACGTGACTGTCTCACTCATCTTCTCAGCTAGGCGTCCTTGTACAGTGAACAGCCTGTGCAAATGCATCAGGAGTCCTAGAGAGACAGAACAAACTGTAACCGCACACTGTGTCACAGGGATACTTGGGACTAGAAGCCACCCGGGGCCTACTATCAGTGTGACCATAGGTAAGTCCCTTACATTTCTGAGCTAGTGTTTTTATGAGCATCAAATCTAAGGAAAAGAGGTCAAAAGGGTCTGTCTAGCATGTGTAATCCCTGGGTTCTCCCCCAACACCAGGTATGGCAGTGAATACAGCAGTGGTGATTATATTTTAAGTTTGGGGCTGAAGAGATGAATAAATGGTTAAGAGCATTGGCTGCTCTTCCAGAGGACACGGGGTTCAATTCCCAGCACCCACATGGCAGCTCAAAACTGTCTCTAACTCCAGTTCCAGGGGATCTGACACCCATGGCAAAACACCAATGTACATAAAATAAAAATAAAATGTCTTTTTTTTTTTTTTTTAAAAGACTTGAACTCTGGTCCTCATACCTGTGAGCCAAATCAACAGCCCAGCTGTTTTATTTTTTGAGACAAGGGCTCCAGGTAGCTCAGGCAGGCCTGGAACTCAATCCATAGCCCAGGCTGGGCTCTTCAGTCTCCCGAGTGCTGAGCCTGGGGTTGTGTGCTACCACACCTGGCTGTGTATTTTTATTTACTCACCAACCCCATGTCACTGAGACACATGATTACTGTTTCAGAGAGGACAGAGCTGAGGCACAGAGAAGTTAAGTAGCTTGCCTGGGAACGCTCAGATGCTAAGCAGCAGGGTCAGTCATCAATCTCAAATTGAGATTCGTTGTGAGTGGTAAAACTTATCTTTCTGTTTGAGGAAGATGAATATTTATGCAAACAAGCAATGTTTGCTCAGAGCCGTTGCGCATGCGCAAGTCAATCGGAGGAGAAAAAAATAATTCAGGCAGTGTCTCTTGGGAGCTTTCTCCTGGCCTGGGACACTCTCTCCCTTTCCCTCCAACTCATTTCCACTCAGGACCTGCTAGGGCAGCAGCTGAGGATGCCAAGCCAGGCCACTTACCATAGCTGTCTGGCTCCTTGAAGTCCCGGTCCTGGGGACCCAACCAGCCATAGTCCCAGTTGTCTGTGGCCCCACTGGACCACAGCTGCTCATCCTCTTCCTCACTGCCCTCCTGGTCCTCACCGTTGCCATATTCTGCAACATAACCTTCCTCTTCTTCCTCCTCCATGTCCCCAGGGGCTGTGTCTTTGAGGCTGGTGCCTTCTTCTTCCCCTTCCTGGTAGCCCCAAAAGAGGGGCCAGAAGAACTCCCTGGCGGGTAACCAGCTGGGGGCATGCAGGGACCAGACACTGCTGGGTTCAGAAGGCAAGTCCATTTCTACCTCAGCCTGGGGGTCCTGCATCACCTCGATGGTCACCTGTGGGAAGGACAGACATGAGCCAGACAGGCAGGCTCAGTGCAGGACTCCAAAAAGAAGATGGGTTTGAATCAAAAGCCAAGGCCCATCCTTGTCACCAAACCTGCTATCTTTCTTGCCTGATCTTGACCTCTCAGGGAACAAAGGGCATTGGGCAGGACCTCCTGTGTGTTAGAATCATCTGGATGGAGATGCACTGAGGTGAATTCAGCAGTTGCCAAACCCACTAGTTTAGAAGTTGTTTGGAATTCTGCCTCTACCATACATAAATTGCCTGGCCTCCGAGATTAGAAAAAGCCCAGCAATGGACTGGGGATGGAATCTCCTGTGTCAGATCCCCAGACTACTCTCTGAAGTGTGCCAACCGTACAACCATGTAGACAAACAAATAAACAAATTAAAAAAAAAAAAAGCCCTAACCACTGCCATGAATGTGAACTTTAAAAATATTATTCTTTGTACTTTCAAATAATAAAAGGTCACAAAACAAAATTTTGGGGAAAACAGTAAAATACAAAGAAGAAAGCCAGATGTGGTGGCACATGCCTTTGATCCAAGTATTCTGGAAGCAAAGGCAGGCAGATCTCTGAGTTCAAGTTCAAGTCTACAGAGTGAGTTCCAGAACAACCAGCATCACATATAGAGATTATGTCTTGAACCCCCCCACTCCAAAACAACAACAACAAATCCAGTATCACCTGCATTACATCAATAGGAACACCACTGCCACCAAATAGAGCACAGCTCACAAACTCCATCTAAGTATTTGGCCTCAGGGCTTCTTAAAAGAGCCACCCAATTTTAGCTGCTAAGGCTGTCAGAAACCCTCATTTAAAGGAGCAGCACCTCTGCTTGGTGTCAGCAAACAGAGCTGACCCAAGAAAACTCTGCTACTAAGAAGCCATGTTGGACTCTGTTTCCCTGTTGTCTGTATAAAACTGTGGACCCTAAAATTCCTCAGAAGATAAACTCTTTATGAAGCTAGACTAGGAGCTGGATGGAGCCCAGCCATTAATCCTAGCCACACTTTAGCAGATTAAAAGTGTGCTTAGAAACAGAAAAGGTAAGAGTAAAGACAGATTCAAAAAAACAAAACAACCCTCTAAATGGTTTACAATGTTTAAAAATATACATAGCCTTGAAAGAGATAAGAAAAAATAAAATAACATATATATGCCATGTAAAAATAGAAATTACACAAAGAGTCTAGATACTGTTTATTACTATCTTAAATTTTTTGACTGCAAAGAAAGTAGTAAGATCTGCTAAGAGACATTTGATTATAAATGCTGATGGATTAATCCAACCTATACATTTTGTAAAGGACTTAATTTTAAAATTAAAATCAAAAGATATACTACTTTGGAGAAGAGGTTTTCTTTTTATTTCAGCGGAAAATGAGAGGCTGTGGATTTATTCCAGGTTAAAGAAAATAAGGTTTGATCAAGGAAGACCCCCTGAAAAAATAGATGATGGGAAGAGATGGCCACATCAGTTTCAAGGCTGCTGACTAAGATGGTTTGGCCTCAGGACCCCCATAAGACTGCCAGCTCCCACAATTAGTAGGAAGTAGAAATGGGAACCTATGCCCAAATTTCCAAAATATCATTTATAAATGTTCATTTTAACTATAAATGGTTACTGGCCATAGTCAGTCTTTTTCTAGGGAAAAGGATATGATAATAAATGATTAAAAAAGATATTGAATCTATCTACTTTGATCCAAAAAACAACTGTTAATCTCAAAATACTTTACATTGGTATGGATTTTAGTTTATTGATACAAATTTAAGGTTAATTTTCTACTTTTGTTTAAGGTATTATGTTTATGCAATTTCTTTAAAATTGTAATTAGGAAAATGTATACTTAGGAAATATAGATTAATAGTCATCTATTATAATCAAACTTATAGTCATGTTAGTTAGGTTTTTTTAGATATAACAAAGATACATTTCAATTAGGTAGGTACTCTTCAAACACTTCAAAGACCTACAGAATATGGCGTTTAAAATATTTTAAGGGCTTAGACTTTTCTGGACAGTGAGACATGTCTGGTCATAGAAGCACAAATATACTTCAAGAGGATGAGGGCATCAAAGAAACTCCATGTGGACTTTACTTTCTTTGTGGCAAAGGTTGGCCACTGCACAAGAGACTGTTTTTGCCTAATTGGCTGACCATATGCCATATAAACTGGATATGCAGGACCCATAGCAAAATGACCTCTGGAACTTTGTCAGAATAAGTTGAGAAGCTGAGATGGTCCTTCGACATTGTGCAGGACACAGGGTGAAGTGATTGACAAACTATGCCAGGATGAGTAGAACAATCCTTCAAATTCCCTGCTTCACTGAAAGATATGCCAGAGATTCTGGGCCCATGGGCTGAAGATAGATGCTTCATCATTACAAAGGAACTTGGGTGACTTTCCAGGTAACCAGATGTCTCTGTCATTTCCAGAATTTGGAAGTTGCTTGCAATGCCCTTCCTATTTACTATGGTCTTTGATGGGATTGAAGATTAGATAGTTATAATTATAGTTTTCCTTAGTCATGATAAAAGGTAAATTAGATATAAAATTTTGGACCCACAAAGATAAGATAAATAATAGAATATGTTCTTTAATTTTGCTAAATATAAATAGACTAGATTCTTGCTTGATATCTGTTTCATTATATTAATTTTGCTATGTTGAAATTGAAACCTTCTTTTTTGATTAGATAGAAAAGGAAAAATGATATGCGATTTCTTTCTGTATGCTGTGAATTACCACTGGATGATAAAGGAACTATTTTGACCTGTGGAAAAGCAGTTTATAGGCCAGCAGGAAATCCAAGCATATATAAAGGGGAAGGAGGGCAGAGGGAGGCAATGTAATGCCGCTGAAAGAGCAAGATATAAAAATACAGGTAAGCCATGGGCCATGTGGCAAAACAAATTACTAGAAATGGTTGAATTGTTGCATGAATAAGTGAAACTCAGGGATAGAGCTCTGAGAAAGTCAGAGATATTAAAGAGAGTAAACATCACAGTCAGATCTTACCCAGCTGTCTTCCAGCTTCCTCAGCCTGGCTTCTCTTGGCTTCCTCTAGCTTCTGTCTTTCTATGCCCACCTTAAATACTCTCTTGGTAAGTTAAGGCATGGCCCCACCACTGCCTGCCTGAGAGCCTGTAATTCCTTCTGTAAACTAAAATGACTGGGAACTTAGTTTGGATTAAGGGCCTAGGTTACTACTCCCAGGATACTCCCTGTGCTGGGATTAAAGGTGTGAATCACCACTCTCTGATTCTCCCAGACTGACTGTGGTTAGATCCCTCTTATATCTTGGAAACTTCTGGAACTTTTATTACATCCCCACATTGAATTAAGATGCGAGAACTAGCTAGCAATATGCATGAGCCATAGGCTGAACAGTTTGCAATTAATATAAGTCTTTGTGTGATTATTTGGGGCTAAGTGGCGGAGAGGTTGTGGGTCCAAACCTCAGGGCTAGGCTGGGCCAGACAGAGTCAGAAACTTCTTAGTACAGAACACCCTCATTTTTTGGGTGTACATGCGTATATGTTATTTTAATACAGGCAGGCAGACAGATTTAAAATAATTGTAGAATGTTCTGTACTTTTATAATCTTTCCTTCTTTTGGTCAAAGTATTCTGCTACACAAACAGGGAAATGTGCTACTCCTGAAGATTCAGGATAGGCTGTAGAGGGATACTACTTGACTTCTGCCTGGCTCTCCTGGAACACCTTTCTGAGGGTTTTCCCATGCTCCAGCACTACTTCCTCCATTCTGAACTGAATCCCTTTCCTGTATGAAGTAAGGTTTAGGGACCAAGTCTCCCCCACATTCCAGGACCCTCAACAGTATCAGGAGCAAGATGTCATTGCTCAGTCCTCAAGATATCCCTACCAGGTTACTGTATTTGTCCCCTGCTACATCCAGGGCCAAGAGACTTTCTGGCAAGGAGAGGGGCAAGACACTGTTCCCACATTGCATGAGGAATCTACTGTCTTCACAGAACCAACAGAGGACGAGGCTCAGTGGTCAGCCTAGCACCTCTCCAGAGGTCCCCTAGACAAATAATCTCTACAGTCTCACCTGGATATTGGGGTTCTGGGCACTCAAGTCTGTGTTGGCCAATCCTGGTAACTTCTGCAGCTCCAGTATCAGCGGTGTGTGTTCCAGAGTCCTGGGAGGGGTAGTTGTACCCAGAGTCAGAGCTGCTGGCTCAGGTAAGGTCTGACATCTAGGTTGACATGGTTCTGCCTGCAGATGGTCTGCAGCGAATCCTGGTGTTGCCTCCTCATCCTGGAGAGAGCCAGGATCTGGGGCAGGTGAGGTCTGGAGAGAGAGGGAAAGCAGAGTGACTACAGTTAGAGTCTATCAAAGCCTTGGAAGTAACCAAGTAAAGGAGACAGAAGCCTGGGTCCTGGTTGTACCACATACTTGCCTGTGACAGAGAGCACCTGGAGTAGCATTTGGAAACTTACAAGGGCCCTGGTGGATAGGTTGGAGGTACAGCCATGTTGAAAATGAACTATATACCCAAAGTGGTGTTTTTCAGTTTTTGTTTTTGTTTTTTTTTTTTACAGTGTGTGTGTGTGTGTGTGTGTGTGTGTGTGTGTGTGTGTGTGTGCGTGCGTGCTCTAGTACACAGTGGAGATCAGAAACTAAAAATTTAAGAGTGGGTTTTCTTTTTCCACATGGGTTCCGGAGTTGAAGCTCAGGTGTAGGCTTGACAGCAATGCCCTTACTGAACATCTTGCCAGCCCACAAAGCTTTGGACAGCAGAGGTCTCAAGAGGCAGGGATGCACTACACAGCCCAGATAAATGCTTTTACTCATTTTACAGATGAAGAGGCCCAGAAAGAGTAAACAGCTACCCATGGTAGTAGCTCCAAAGTACTGCTTTTGTCCTCCAGCCTAGATCCTTGCCTCTACCTACTCTATATGCCCCCACAACCACATACACACAGAGGCACCATGACCAAAACACTTTTATAAAGGAAAGCATTTAAATGGTGCTTGCTTACAGTTTCAGAGGCTTAGTCCATCATCATCATGGTGGGGAGCATGGCAACAGACAGGAGGGTATGGTGCTGGAGAAGCTGAGAACTTACATCCTGATCTATAGGCTGAGAGAAAGAAGCTGGGCCTGGTGTGGGCTTTTGAAAGCTCAAAGCTCACCACCAGTGATGAGCTTCCTTCAAGGCCACACCTCCTAATCCTTCTCAAATAATGACACTCCCTGATAACTAAGCATTCAAATATGTGAGCTCATGGGGTCACTCTTTTTCAAGCCATCACAGTGCCCAGGCCAACACTATCCTTTGTCCCCATGGTCATGAGGGGAAGGAGCCCCTGAATATTCCTAGCAGCTCTTCAGAATTCACTTCAGATGGTAGACATTGGGCAGGCAGCACTACCTGCTCATGTTCCCCATGTGCTACAGCAAGGCAGGAAGAGTTCCCTTCAGAGACATCTTTGTATGTCCTACTCAGGCCACAGCCTTGCCCCTTCCCACCTTGTCCCCGGTGCAGTATAGGACAATTGTTTCTGGAGAATCAGATAAGAATGGACCCAATGGCTAGTTCCACTTTTTACCAAGGCCTTCTTCACAAAGTGAAAAGCCCTGACAAATGAGAATAAGAATTTTTACAAAGAAGGGTTAGAATCTTCTTAAAAGACATGTCCACACCATTTACTGCGTAGTGGGCAGTATTGTGTGTGTGTACACGTGTGCAGATGCACATATGTGCATGCCTGTGGAGGCTGGAGTACAGTTTTGGCTGTCATTCTTCAGACACCATCTGCCTTTGAAATATATGTTCTTAATTTCATTTTATATGTAGAGGTGATTTGCCTGCCTCATGCCTCCTGAGTTCTGGGATTAAAGGTGTATACCACACAACTGGCCTTATAAAGCACTTTATTATTTTAACTACATTTATTTATTTATTTGACAATGTCTCATGTAGCTGAGGCTAGCCTTGAACACCTTCCTGCTTCTACCTTACAAGTGTGTGCCCCCATACTTGTTTTTCTGTGGTGCCAGAGATTGATCCCAGGGCTTCATAAATGCTAGCTGAGCCATTTCCCCAGTCTCCTAAATTCCTTGTTGCTCGGTGAATCTTCTCAACAATATGTACAGGAAAGTACTAGCTTCTAGTCTATTTTTATAAACAATAGCTATGAGAGCACAGAGAGGGCAAATAACCTTCCTGAGGTCACACAGGTGTTTAGTGGTGGAGCTGGGATTTGAACCAGGTACACTGGGCCAGGGTTCACACTTTTCCCCATCATGCTATATGATTAGGAATATTGAGTCTGCCCCTTTATTAATCTAGCTGCTTAACCAGTCTAGATTTTTCTCTCTCATTCCTTATCTTCTTGACAATTGAAAGCAGAAATTCAAACTCTGTCCCTTTCTGGGACCCAGAGATGTCTGCCTCCAATGCTCCCACACCAAACGCCTCAGCTCAGGTCATTCCTCTGCACTGTCAGCTTTGGGGAGCAGCCTCTTGCTGAGTCAAAGCACCATGGCAGATGTGAACGGTGTGTGTGTGTGGGGGGGGGGGTCCCTGTCTACTGATGCATCTGGAGACCAGTACTGCCCCTGTAGCCCTGATTGTCCTGACTCTGCTCAGAGGCTCCACTCTGCTGTAGCCTCGGTCACAGACAGGGAGTCGTGCGTGGCTTTGGTGGCTGATCTGGCTGTTCTTGTCACAGGTATAGGAGGTAGTGAGGCACAGTAGTGAAGTTTCATCTGACAACCACTGGCCGAGTCTGGAAAAATGAGTGACTGTCTTAATGGCCTGGGGTTTCTAGCGGCACCTAGTGGCCGGAGGCCAAAAATGCTGCTCCTGTTCTGAGAGAACCCCCCCAGGCCAGAGGATCCACCACTGTAAATAGTTTTCTCCATCAGTAGCAGCTACCTGATCTGAACTCTGACCTTTGCATCCTCATCTACATCACAGGAATGATGGTGGAGACAGCCCAGCCCAGACCCTGCTATCCTGAAGGCATACAGAACATTCCCTCACATCACTTCATCTCTCCCAACCACCTCCTCCCCAAGCTCCTTAGGACAACTAAAGCCAGGGGAAGCCCTGGCCTTGGGTCCTGGCTGCCCCAGCTGCCCTTCCTCCTTGATATATTCCAGGAGTCTGGAGTATTTCAAGTTCCTTGGGGAACTGTTGGGGCAGGGGATGGAGGTGCATAGACAGGGACAGAGAAGTCCTAGATGGGGTCCCTCAGATGCCTACCCTAAGAAGAGCCATATGCAGGTGATTCCTGGAAGGTGACCCCAGGAGACAAAGCAGAAACCTGAAGAGTAGAAACTGGGGAAGGGAGGTGGCTAACAATGTCACTGAGTAAGGCCACAGTGGGTACCAGGAGCTCATTACTAGTTGGCATCTTTGGGAATTGAGGTGGTATCTGTACCTCTGTTATCCCCACAGGGGAAAGAACTGGGGTGCTATCCACCAATTCCATCAGGCATTGGTGAATTTCAGGTAAGCTACAGACAGTCCTGGATAGACTCTCCGTTAGGTAAAGCAAAAAAACAACAAAACAAAAAAACCACAACTCAGGCTGGGGCTGGAGAGATGGCTCAGTGCTTAAGGAGTGCTTCCTGCTTTTCCAGAGGACCCACGTTCAATACCCAGCACCCACATGGCAGCTCACAACTGTCTATAACTCCAGAAGATTCATTGCCCATCCTGTCTCTGAGGGCATCAGGTACACATGTAGTGCATAGACACATATATAGACAAAACACCCCCATAAAGTAATGAAAAATAACAAAAAAAAAAAAAAGAACAGAACAAAACAACCAACCCCCCAAACCCCTCAGCCTCCTGGACACTGACACCTGGAGATGAAGTATATGAGCAGAGTACCCAGCGTCCTGACCTGTAACCAACCTCCAGTGCACCTGAGTTCCCATGCCTGAGTTAAACTCTGCTTGCTGGCTGTTCCTCAGTCCAACACAGGCTCTGTCCGACAGCACCTTCTGCAGAGGCAAAGAGTTGCCATCTTTGTTTCCTGTATCCCCAGCTCCTCACAATGAATGCCTGCTGTCCTCTGGCTCCATGAGTCACTGCTGAGTGAATAAAGGAACCAGCAACCCTGAGAGGTGAACACAATCTCCTTTATGCTCGCGCTCTGTAAGGAGCGTTGGGAAGATCTCAGAAGTTGCAATAAGCACACTAGAACACCAGGACTCATGCAGGGACACACACACACTCGTGTGTGTGCGTGGACTCATGGCAATGACTCATGTGTAAATACCCTTCTCTTCCATGGCCATCTCTGCCAGTTGCACATAGCTGGAGTCACAACCTGACTTGGGTTCACAACCCAGATGTGGTGACATTGGTTCCCAGGGAAGCAGAAAGACAGGCTGTGTGCACCCTCTTGCTAGGCACTCTGTTGTGGAGTCCTGTGGTGGTTTGAAAGAAAATTGCCCTCAAAGGGAGTGGCACCACTATGAGATGTGGCCTTGTTGGAAGAAGTGTGTCGCTGTGGGGGTGGGCTTTGAGGTCTCTTTTTCTCAAGCTTCCCTCATGGTGACAGTCAGTTAGTTGCCTTTGAGTCAAGATGTAAGGGACAGTCAGCTCCAGAACCATGCCTGCCTGCACACTGCCATGCTCCCTGCCATGAAGATAATAGATTGAAGTGAGTGAGGAGGCATGATGTGGGAATGTCTTTCTGTATGCTGTGAATACCAATCTTTAAATAAAGGAGTTGTTTTGGCCCATGACAGGCACCATAGAAAAAGTAGGAGGAGGAATCAGAATAGATAGGAAAGGAAGGGCGGAGTCAGAGACAGACAGAGCCAGCCGCCAAAGAAGAAACATGTAAGGAACACAGGTGAGCCACGGGCCATGTGGCAGACAGATTAATAAAAATGGGTTGAGCCATAGGCCAAACAGCATGAACTTAATATAAGCATCTGAATCATTTTGGGGGCCTGAGCAGCAACAGGCTGCTAAGGGGTCAAGGGCTGCAGGTCTGTGGGTCTGGACCTCTGGCCACCCGGGGCCAGAAACCTAATTGTAACAGAGGCACTCCCACCAATCCCTCTGATATCGACCCTCATGGCAGACTCACTGCTCTGAGGCTCTGATTAAGAATATATCTGTTCAGGGGACTGAAGAAATGACTGACTTTGGTTCCCAGCACTTATGTGGGCAGTTCATAACCACCTGTAACTCTAGCTCCAGAGGAGCCTATCTGACCCTCAAGAGCACACACCCTCACACAGAGAATTAAAAATAAAATAATTTTTAAGAATATCTGTCTATAGCCAGGTGTGATGCATGCCTATAATCCCAGCATTTGGGAGACTGGGTCAAGAGGAGCAAGGGTTCAAAGCTATCCTGGATTACACAGTGAGATCCTGTCTCAAGAACAAATAGACAGTCAATCAATAAATTATCTGTTCTTTCTTACAAGACAACCTCTCTTATCTGTATTCCCATATGTCTCTCATAGCACATGTTCAAATTACATAGCTCCATTTTCTTGGTAGACAGTGTCAAACCTTTCTTTCTGTCTCTGCCTCTGTTGCATGCTCTCTCTCTCACACACACACTCACACAGGCAGCACAGACCAAATGCTTCCACATGGAATCAGTATCCTGATCCCCTTCCTCACCACAGGGCCAAACCTGCCTGCTGTCCTGTTTTCCTCTGTGCCTCAGGGGTCAGGAGCTTGCCTCATACCAAACTCTGGTTGCAGGTACAGGTCACTGTTGCCTCTCCATGAAGCCCAGTTTCTGAGACCCAGGCCCACATACACTCAGTTGCTTTGGCCTCACAGAAGGTCTAGACACTCAGCCGTGGGGTCATGGGTTTCTCCTCTGTACTCTCCTTCTGATTAGTACAGACTGTTCTACCTCCCACCTGGCACCGGTGAGGACCTCAGGGCTCCTCGGCATCACAAGGGCACCATTGGGAAAGCACTTTGTTCCCAATACAAGCCAGGCCTCAGGGTGTGTGCTGTCTGCTCTGCTCTTGCTGAGGTAAGATTCCAAGGGCCATGGCTATGCAGACAGGCCTGCTGGGCAACTACACTTGGACTGAATCCCCACAACTACCCTTTAAGCAGGTCCTAACATCATCTTTGGTTCACAGATGAAGCACCAATAATCTGAGAGCTGAAGTAACTGCCAGCCGAGGCTGGAGGGTAATACCTGAGGCATCAGGTCAGGCAGGGGCTGTACCTCAGGCTTGCTGCCTCCGCTCATAGTGCTGAATGAACCACACTCTATGACACTAGGACACCCCCTCCTTTTATATCTCTGGTCTCTTTTGATCACTATGAGAATAACCGTTGTTACTATTGTTTGGAGAGAGGGTCTCATGCAGTGCAGGCAGACCTCAGACTCAATACATAGTTTTTTAAAATGACCTTGACCGTTTGATCCTCCTGACTCCACCTCCAGAGTCCTGGTACTACAGGTATGCATCACCACATCTGTCCTTTTTATACAGTACTGGGGACGACATCTAGGGTTTTGTGCAAACTAGGCAAGAACTCTACATTCCCAAGCCTATTTTTGAACCTTGAAAAAGCACCTGGAGGAGGAGGGGGAGGGAGGAAGGAACTGAGATCAGGCCGTTGAGATCCAAGACCTGGGCCCCATTCCCCATCCCCCGTGCCTCCTCTCCCTTAACTGGCTCTTCTTTGTTCCCCACTGACAGAGAGAGTAGTCTGGAGGGACAAGAAGGCCCAGGGAGGTGGACACACTGCAGGAGGAGGCTGCTAAGACAAGACAGACATGCCCCAGGCACACAGAAGGGCAACCATTAGAAAAACACCTGCATCTCCAGGCTGCCCAGGCCACAGCGGTGACTTTGCATCCTCCCTTCCCCTGCCATCTGGGCCTGTTTCCTGCTACAATGAAGGAGGAGTGTGGGTACTGATAAAGCACCCTGCCAGGTACATAACACTGCAAGCTTGTCAGGACACCCACCTGGGGTCCTTCCTCTGCACTCAGTTCTTCTCTGTCAGCCCACCCCTTCAAAGTGCTTTCTTGTCACCATGGTGATCAGATCTGGGATGCAGATCGAACTCCTGTGTGTCCTGGAGGCATCCTCAAGGCCTAGCCCAGAGGAGTGGTTCTCATTTCCTTTCAATTTATTCAACCTCCCCCTCACCGCGCCCCCCACTACTCTCTTAACTTTCTACATCTTGCTAGGGTGCCAGGGGGAGGTGCCCAGAGACATAAACTTGAGTCTGGATCCTGGCTCTCTACATGCTAGGCCTGAGTTAGTTACTGGGCCCATTATCTGTTTCTGCCTCCCTATGAGAATAAAACATCCAAGAGAGGCCAGTCTGGGGGGGGGGGGGAGAAATGGCATTTGTACCTCAATGGGACAGGCGGCAGAGCATTGTCACATTTTATCTGTCTAGCTCTCACTAAAGAAATGGTTGAATGACTGTATCTTTGAGTTCAAAGTTTTCTTACTCAACAATCCAGGTCACAGAATGGATTCTTGAACCCATTTAACTGTGGAAGCAAACTGAGGCTCAGTGTCGGGCCTGCTGGAGTCAAAGGTGGGTCACAAAGTTCATGATTCTTTTCATTGTTGAGATTACCAGGGTGTTCAACACCTGGCTCCGACGATCCTGGATTTGTCTGAAGTAGGATTTCTGGACAACGGCCAGGGGAGCCAGGTGGCACACATCAGCAATCCCAGCACTCAGGAGGCTGGAGCAGGATAGTCAACAATTCAAGGCCAGCCTGGGCTATGTAGTGAGTTCCAGGCTGGCCTAGACTTTAGGGTAAGAACCTGTCTCAAAAGAGCCCACCCCTCCTCCCCAGAATAACCACATCAAACAAAATAAAGCAATGCAGACATGGGGTGAGATGTGTTTCTCTCAGGAAACAATCTGGCAACATCTGGCTCTGCAACATCTGGCCAACAGTTGGTACTGCAACATCTGGTCAACATCAGATAAGCGCTTGGAACATGCCATGTAAAGATGTATCAACCTTTCTGGAACATCTCTTCATGGCTGGCCTTGCTCATGTATATGGTTTGATTTTTCTTGTAGAAAGGGTCTTGCCCCATAGTTAGGAATAACCTTCAATTTGTGAGTCCTCTGCTTCAAGCTTCCCTAATTGTGGGATTACATCTTCTGGTTTTAGTTATGTGTATCCCAGGTTATTGGGCAGATCAGTTATTTCTGACTTAGAACTCAGGTCTCAGGGATAGCTGAATTTTCTGTCTTGACTTGAAGTTTCAAATTTTGGAAACATACACCAATGTGTCCATGGAGGTGATGTAGCCTCCTTTTTATTTTTTAATTATTTATTTTTGATATTTTTTGAGACAGGGTCTCATTGGGTAGCTATGGTTGGCCCAGAACTTGCTATACAAACCAAGCTGGCCTTGAACTTGGGGCAATCTTTCTACCTCCATCTCCTGAGTGCTGGAATACAGGTGAGCTCAGCCATTAATTGGCTAGCCCCCTCATTTAAATGTGATTAAAGTATCTATGGTAAGTCATATGCTTAACAGACCAGCCTCCTAGGTCCAAAGCTCCAGGTCTGTTTTTCTTTCAGACGCTAATTTGTGTCTAAGGTTTTTTGTTGTTTTGAGACAGGGTTTCACTATGTAACCCTGGCTGGCCTGAAACTCACAGATATAGGCCTGTCTCTACCTCCTGAGTGCTGGGATTAAAGGTATGTGCTGCGCTGCCCAGTTGTGTTTAGGTATTATTTTTAGAGCTGAGCCTAAGGATACAAATCTGACTCCAGAGTAACACATCCCCTCATACTAAAACATACAAAAACATAACTATAGCATGAAGGAATGAGTTAAAATAAGAGTTACTAATGCCTAGAGAACAGAAACACGGCCAATTTGTTTTATTATTATTATTAAATTTATTCCATTTTGAGACAGGGTCTCACATGGGCCAAGCTGGCCTCAAACTTGGTCATGCAGCTGGAAAGGACATTGGGCTTTTCATTTTTATGCCTAAACCTCCCCGGTGCTGAGATTACAAGCCTGTGTCACCATGTTTACCCAGCCAACTTAATTTGTTCATTATCCTCAGGTGAATAGCGAGACTGACTAAAAGTCTTTTTTGTTTGTTTTTGTTTTTTTGATTTGTGGTTATTGCTATGGTGGTTGTTTCTAGTTATTTATTTATTTTTTTCTTTTTCTCTGAGACCAATGTGGCTATATAGCTCAGACTAACCAGGGACTTTATATTGAGACAGGCTTCAAACATGTGAGCCTCCTGCTTCGGGATCCTGAATGCTAGAACTACAGGTGTTCATTGGTACAGCCCGCTCAGAAATCCCTGCATTTGTCCACACCGATGTTTCCCAACAATAGCCAGGGAGATGTGGGTCCCCCAGGAAACACTTGACAGCATCTGGCCCAATGGCAGTGGCATATGGAACAGTGGTAGGCATCTTGCAAAGCACAGGACAGCTATCCCCGGGACAACACATTCCAGACCCCAGAATGGCAGCAGCTTTACTTCCAACCCCGTGATTTACAGGATTGCATTCCTATCAGGGCAAAGTGGAGAACCTGAGGAGAAAAAATGTCTTTGAGGTGACAACGGTTTGTGACACTTAAGTGCTGTAAGACATAAAGTTAAGGGGCCTTCCCAGCCTCTGGAGGGTTCCAGTAGCCTAGGCTCTAACAGTATGGTCCAAACTCCTGCCCAAGTTCTCCATCACCATCCCGTTTCCTACAGGTCCTGGCCCTTCAGTTTTCTTCCTAATCTTGGAAACCAGGACCTTCCTCCAAAATACCTCAGGGCAAGAAGAACCCAGCAGGCTAGCTCCGGAACACAAACATAGGGATGGGGACTGCCCACTGAAACTCTGCGAGGAAGGTATCAGGCAGGACAGCAGAACCCTGGTGACCGGAACAGCATGACACCAACTGACACAGCCACTCCTTCACCTTGCTCTTCTATCTTACGACCCACATTCGTTTTGGAAATGTCGGGCTGATGGATCACACCCGGAAAGGTGCAGAACGCCCTTGATTACTCCAGCCTGCCTCAGCTCCCATCGGAAAACTCGTATCCTTGGCCGATTAGAATTAAGGGGCTGCTGCAGGAGATCACCCAGCACACGTAGGCAGTTCCAGGCCACCACTCCATAGAGCTGAGTTCAAATCTCCCCCCTCCGCCCCGCGTGACTTCGGAGGGCGGTGTGACCACGGGTGAGGTTCGCTCAGGGCGAGGAAGCGGTACAGTAGGACCCAGGACTCCGGGCCACTGCAGAGCAGGCACCGAAGTCCACTTTCTCCTCGGCAGCCTGGACGTTCCAGCGCCACCGGGGCTCCCGGCCACGCGTGGGGACTGTAAACTCCCGCAGGCTCGGTGCACCTGGCCATCACCAGTGGCTCTCTGAGTTCGAGGCCAGCCTGGTTCCAGGACAGCGAGGGCGACACAGAGAAACCCTGTCTCCGGGAGGCATCCAGTCCTCTCTGCCCCTCCATTTCCAATCATCACTCACCTCCACCATCCTCGAGTGGCCGTGGGGTCCCGGACCCCGCTTCCTCAAGGGTAGCCCTCGGCCTGTGGCCAGGAGCGCAGCCAACAGCATCACCGCGCGTGGGAGCCGCGCTCTCAGGGGCGGTGGCCGCATCGTCCCTCGGCCAGGCTGCTCTGCCGGAGTCGCCTGGCTCGGGAGCGCGTCCGCGCCGCGCCTCCTCCGGGGGCGGGAGCGCGGGCTGCGCCGGCACCGAAGCAGGAGCGACGTGAGCGCGCGCTCCGGGGCGCGTGGCCGGTGAGCCCGGGTCTGCGAGCGAGGTCAGCGGCTCTGGTGTCCCCCGCCCTCCCCGAGGCCCCTCGGCGGATGCTCCCGGACTAGTCCTGGCCCCGCAGGCGGCTCCTTTGATCTGGCTGCCTCCCCGCCGCTGTCGCCGTCGCGGCCCCAAGCGAATTCTTGTCCCGGGGAAGTTGCGGCCCGGGGATGTGTGGCCCCTGGCCACCGCTGCTGAGGGGCGGGGAGGTTGCGGCGCCACAGTTGTGCTCCTCGACAGCGCTAGCCCCATCCTAGGGCCAGTCTTTGGAACCCAGGTAAAGGTGAGTGCAGCCAGGTAGGTTGGCAAGGAGGCTTTACAAGATGCTAGATGCCTGGGAGGAGAAACTGGGCCAACTGCAGTCCCTGCTCACAATCCCTTTCAGTTTTTAGGACGGTCAGAACCAGGAGACCACACACCACAGTCTCAGGACAGCGTGTTGGGATGAAAAGGTTTGAGCGCAGGGGTCAGAGGATCCGTCCTGCAGCTGCTGTGGCTGATGCTTGGGACGGCCCTGTAGTAATAAGTTTCTGGCCTGGCCTTTCCAGACTAACCCTGAGGTTCTGACCCGCAGATCAGCAGAAACATACAAACACACAGATACTTGTATTAATTTTATGCGGATCAGCCTATGGCTCTGGCATGTTGCTAGCTAGTTCTTGCTCTTAAACTAACCCATGACTCTTACCTTGTTCAGCCTGGTACCTTTTCTTAGAGCAGCATTTCAATGTCTGCTGTCTGCTGGCAGCTCATCATGGTGTTTCTGTGGTGTCTCTCTGGCTTCTCTGCTCTGTTTTCTTCCTGTTCCCAGGGTTTTCTTAGTCTGATAGCCCACCCACACTTCCTGTCTGCCTTCGGCCAATCAGCATCTTTATTAAACCAGTAAGTGGCACAATTATTTACAATGGAACAACATAATCCCACTACACAGCCCAGCCCCTTCTGCCAGATTCTTGGGTTGGGTTTTCACAGAAGGCCGTGAGGCACAGACCTGGAGTCCTAATCATCTGCATGGAGGAATGAGAACTGGAGAGGATGCAATCAAGGGGATACCCACCTGGGATGAACACAGGAGGGACCCTGGAAGCGAACCTGGGGGACAGTGGAGGAGGTGGCCACTATGCCCATCTGTGGTCTACGACTGTTCAGGAGTGGCTGAAGCAGAGTGTAATTCTCAGAGCTGTGCTTTTTTTTTTGTTTTGTTTTGTTTTGTCTTTTTGTTTTGTTTGTTTTGGGGTTTGTTTCTGAAGGTATTCTCTTCTCCACAGCAGCCAGCACCGCAGGGCTTTGAATGGTGTGACAGCCTGGGTGTGAGGTTAGGTCAAAGGGTCGAATGCTAGCAATTTCTCATTACTCATCTAAGAAGATGCCTGCCTGGCACACGATGAATACTCAGATGTTAGCCAACAGAATCCTAGCTTCTGAGCATCTTCTAAGTCAAACCACAATTCCTAGACGAAAGGCTCTAATTTTTTTTTTTTTTTGGTATAAATTGTTTTACATTTAGCCCTTTAGCTGTGCTTTTGAAACTTTCTACCAGATTAAGTATGACCTTGATGATGAAGAACTTGTTCATTCATTCATTCATTCATTCATTCATTCATTCATTTACATCTCTTCATTCTAATAACTGCTACTTCATTCAAAGCTCCACCCCCTCGTCTTGACTTTCTGAAATACCGAAGGGGTCCTGCTGCACCCTCTCCTGTTCTCACATTACTCCCACCCCTCACTGCCACGAAACTTATCTTTTCTGATTTTGACCAATTTCAGTGAGGTACGATTTACATATAATGAAATATATCCATTTTTAGGGGTAGAGAGATGGCCTCACCAGCACCCATAATTATAGTGGTTTGTTTGCTTGTTTTTCTTTTTTTCTGGACAGACTCTCATTATGTAGCTCTGGCTGTCCTGGAACTCACAGAGATCCACCTGCCTGTTCTGCCTTCTAGTGCTGGATTAAAAGCATAGGCCACTGGGTCCACAGTGGTTTGAATGGGAATCGTCCATAAACTAATGTTTGAATAGTTGGTCCTCAGTTGGTGGAACTATTTGGGAAGAATTAGGAGGTGTAGCTTGTTGGAGGAGGGATGTTACTTTGGGAAAACTTTGAGGTTTCAGAAGACTGCCAGGGTGCCCTCTGCTTCCTGTTTGTGAAGTGGGACATGATCTCTCAGCTGCTCCAGCACCAGGCCTGCCTGTCTTCTGTGGGGATATTAGAGAGAGTAAACACCACAGTCAGATCTCACCCAGCTGTCTTCCAGCTTCCTCAGCCTTGCTCCTCCTGGCTTCTTTCTGCTCTGTCTTTCTATGTCTGCCTTAAATACTTTCTTTGCTCAGTTAAGGCTTGCCACCACCACTGCCTGCCTGGGAGCCTGGAACTCCTTCTGTAAACTAAAATGACCTCGAACTCAGAACTCAGATTGGATTAAGGACGTAGGTCACCACTCCGGGGATATTCCCTGTGCTGGAATTAAAGGTGTGAGTTACCACTCTCTGATCCTACTAGACTGACTGTGGGTAGATCCCTCTGATATCTCCGACTGTTTTTTTATATTTGAAAATATCCCCACATTCACCCGTCAGGATAGTGGTGGACTCCTGTCCCTCTGGAACTGTAAGCACCAAATAAACTCTTTTATAAGTATCTTTGGTCATGGTGCTTTATTTCAGCAATGGGAAAGGAATTAATCCCACAATCTAGAAGTTCAGTTTTATGGAATCTGACACCCACTTCTGGCTCCTGCAGGCACGTAGTGCACAGACATACATGCAGGCAAACAGATAAAATGTAAAATAATGTATGTCCATTTTAACTGTACAGCTCAGTGAGTTTTAAGAAATATAGATTCATGTGGGCCAATGAGATGCTTCATTGGGTAAAGGCACTTGCTGTCAACCACCCAAGTTCTGTCCCTGGAGTCTAGATAGTGGAAGGAAAAGAACCAACTCTCATGAGTTGTCCTCTGACATCTACCCATGTGTGTGTGTGGGGGCGGGCGACAAAAAACTTGATGGATAAGCCTGCGCTGTCTGCAGGCAGTGCATCCTTACCATTTTTCTCATGATCTGATGAGTCTTTATTGTCTTGAGCTATATTGTTACAGTTGTAGTTGTCAGTAAAATGACTCCTTCATTTCTAACTCTGCGCACCTGTAACTTTCTGTCCTTCTGTATCTTATTTCCTTATTAATGAGTTACTCCCTTACGTTTATTTTTATTCCTGTAAAAAAATCATGATTTTTATGTTTTTGTTGTTTTGAAAATGATCTTTTTAATTATCTCTTTGTATAGTCACCACTCCATGATCTTGGCTCCTGGCAACACTGCCATTTACCTTTTTCTTGGATTCATCAGTAAAATCACCTCTTGGGTAGGCTTCCTTTAGGATATTTCTGAGAGATGCCCAATTGATAAATATCAGTGATTTGTTCCTTTGCATTGCTAGGGAATGCAGATTTCTATCATTTGGAGACATAGCAACTTGTGTACTCAGTTAATGTGATGATGTTTTCTAAGCTGTTTTCAGTTCGGGATTGTTATGAATAAAGCAGCTATAAATGTTCAAGTTTTATGTGGAAATGTTTTCCCCCCAGCTTGGGTAAATAAACACCTAATTGGCTGCAAAAAAGAAAGTGGCCGTCTTGCTTCTCAGATGGTACCCACCAACAATCTAAGAGAGCCCCAGTTACTTCACATCTATGTCCATTGACTACAATAATTCTAATTTTAGACATTCTGTGTGCATTAGAGTGTCTTGCTTTCATTTAAAACCTAAAGAAATTATTTATTATGTATATAGTATTATACTTGCATGTATGCTTGCATGGCAGAAGGAAGAAGGCACCAGATCTCATTACAGATGGTTATGAGCCACCATGTGGTTGGTGGGCATTGAACTCAGGACCTCTGGAAGAGCAACCAGTGCTCTTAACCTCTAAACCACCTCTTCAATCCTAAACCTTGATAGTAATCAACATTTTTTTATGGGCTAGTATCTTTCTTGTTGTTTAAGTGCTGGGATTACAGATATGTGCCACCACACCCCTTGCCAGATTTTTTTTGGACAAGTGTTTGACCAAATATTGTTTTACTTTATTTATATTAAAAACTTAGTGTTATAAGATGGGCAATGATGGTGAATACCTTTAATCCCACCACTATGTGGAAGCAGAGGCAGGTGGATTGGATCACTGAGTCTGAGGCCATCCTGGTCTACCAGGATAGCCAGGGCTACATAGAGAAAACTTGTCTTAAAAAACCAAAAATAAATTAATTAAAAATTAACTTTATATGTATGAGTGTTTTGCCTGATTATACACCTGTGTGCCACATGCATGCCAGCAATTGCCAGCCATTGGATCCCTTGAAACTGGAATCACAGTTATGAGTTGTCATGAGGGTACTGGGTATATTGAACTTGGGTCCTCAGGAAGAACAGCTAGTGCTCATAACCATTTTTAGTGATTTTGTTTTTATTTTTTTAAAGAGGAACTCTTTGCATGAGTATATTTGTGTGGTGTGTACATTTGTATGTGACGAGGTTGGCTGTTCTTATTTTATTGACAGAGGGATCTCTCTCTGAACATGGAGCTCACAGGATCTAGTCTAGCTAGTCAGCATTGATGGGGCAGGCTGGGAATCTTAACTCTGGTATTCATACTTGAGTGCAAGCGCTTTATCCATCTTGAGATCTATCATCTATTTAGATCATTGTATATGAAGGTTAAGGGTCATTTTTGCTCTGGTACCACAGGTTGCAGCGATGGCATTTTCTTCACTGAAGTACTTTGGATCTTTCATTGAAGCTGGGCAGTAGTGGCACATGCCTTTAATCCCAGCACTAGGAAGGTGGGAAGATCTGAGTTTAAGGCCAACCTGGTCTACAGAGCAAGTTCCAGGGCTACACAGAGAAACCCTGTCTCAACAACAAAAAATAAAATCAAGTGACCACATTACATGTCTGTTTCTGAACTCTGCTGAGTTTAGAGATCCGCAGGTGCCCTAAAGCCAAGAACAGTAACTAAAAAGTTTAAAGAAAAAGGCTTCAGGCAGTACAGGCCATTTTTCAAAATTGTGGACTATTTTTAGGTCTTTTGTATTTATATGCAAATGTTAACACCTTGTCAATGTTCACAAAGCATGCTATCTTTTTCAGCTCTCCAGATTTCTCTAGGCAGCAAGATGGTTCAGTTGGTAAAGGTACTTTGCCTGATATACTGAGTTCAGTCCTGGGACCCCATATGGTAGAGGAATGGATTTCTACAATCTGCCCTCAGACCACATGCCCACACAGACACATGCCCTACCCCCCACTCTGCCCATCACCAAATATAAAAGAATAAAATAAAAATCTTTTCACTGGTTTCCCCACAGGTAAAGCAAACACCTCCCCTGACTGGCAAAGATAGCAGCATAATCCTGGCCTCTCCAGCCCTGTCCACTGGGCCCTCTCCCCACTGCCCCCAAGCTTGCAATGATCTTCCAGCCTCTGCCTCCTGGCTGAGGTCTTCTTTCACTGAAACGTGTCAGGTTTTCCACTTCCTCAAACAAGTTTTCTCTGTTACCCATTTGTATTATCCCTTTTGGGTTTTCTGCTCAAGCCCTTAGCAGTCTGTAAAATGGTATGCTATGTTCACACATTTGTCCACATCTGTCTGCATTGCTGAAGCTGGCAATGCCCAGTACACTTGCTGGAACTGATGTTGATGCCTGATATTTATTGGCTGAATGAATAAAGGCAGGTGTCTATTTCTGAATATTTTATTAGGGCAAAACAATATTTGTGGGATGATTCATCTCAAGTAGGTCCCCTTTAAGTCTTAACATGCACTCTGAAAATTGATACCCTTTACAACCTACTATGTATAGATTCACAGTCATCCAATATAAAATGAGATTTAAAAAAAATCATCTGGCAAGAAGGCGGAAGGCTACAGAAGAATGATATTTGTAAGACATTACTAAATTAAGAATAATCCCACATTCCCAGGGGATAACAACATTGCAGTAATGGAAAGGGTTAGATCACAGTACACCCTGCAGATTCCAGTTTACAGTGACTTGGTCAGTGGGAAAATATGGACTAACAGGACCACCCTAATTCAGCTCTCCCATAGACACCTGCTCTCCTCTTTTCCCCAGCTCTTACTGTTAGCTGCCTTTGCACTACAGAGAGGGATCAAGACTGTGGGCATGCAGGCTAAATTAATAGGAAAGGCTTCCATGTCCTGTGAAGAAAGACCCAATAAGGAAACTCATTTCCAACTACTGATGAAACTAATCCTGACGTACAATGTTAAAGGGGGAAGGTAAGTCACCTCACTTGGTGGTACAATCTTCACTCAGCTGGAAAGCCTACATCAAACAATCGGGAACTGCACAAGACACCTAGCGACTGCTCAGATAAGGAAACAGACACTAGGCGTCACATCCGGGCGCTGTTCTTGTAGCCACCTTTCACTCCACCTCCCACAACTGCTCCACAACAGAGCTTTAGGTATTGCTTCATTCAAACAGTGGCTGCAGGGTAAGCGCCCCGGCATTCTTTAGTGTCAATTTATTACAATCCATTATATCAGAAACAGTAACAATATGAGGCCATACCACAGTCAACGAAATCTTCCCCACCGCTCCCCTACCCCAAAGCTGCTCCTAAGGGTAAACTGTGAATGTAAAAGCTTCAGACTCAGTAAAGATGAAAATGATCATTTTCATTAGGGCTTAAGTTAGCTGTGTCTCCTTCCTAGAAACACTTCACTCTACAGCAAAAGGCTGCTTGGAAAACAGAAGTTACTCAACACTACAAAAGGAACAATAGCATTTTGTAGGCAGGACAAGCGAGTGATAGCATTTCTAAGCCCTCAGTTGGCTGGCTGGACACAGCAGCTGGCTAGGAGCCCAAGCACACATTTCATGTGGATAAGGCAGAGGGGAGGAAGGTAATGCTTTTCTCCACATGGAAGGCATTTTGATTGACCAGCTTAATGGATTAAGATGCCTGTTGGGCACTGAGTTTACAGGTTATCAACTCATTCATAGGCTCTGGATGATTTTACCTGTGAGAAACACTCCCTGGCTCATGATCATAACAGGCACAAGGCAGTCAGAGAGAAAAAGCAATATTCTTCCTCCACTTCTAACCCCGCATTTGAAGCAAAGTGACAGGAACACCTAGGTATTTACCTACAACAGTGCCCTGGCTTTCAGTCATAGCAAAACACCTTTTGTTTTAAAAGAATCTTATCCTGTAGCCCAGGCTAGTCCAGAATTCTAGAAGGCCCTCTTGCTTCTGTCCTGAGTACTGGGATTGCACGCGTGCACCATACCTGACCCATAGCATTCGTTTACACAAGAGAACCAGTTGTTACTCCTTTCTAAGGGATTTTGTCAGGAATACTATAAACAATTAGGCAGACTCATTAATTTGGGAAGATGGAGGTGGCAGGTATCATTTTCCCTTTATCCAAAAAGTCGGAAAATCTAAGCTGGCTGTTCATCCCGCTTTTTGCAAGGTATGTTACATACCAGGTAATCTGGCCACACTCTGCAGGTCATGGAGATTCAAATAGGGACGCTCTCAACTGAAAAAGGGAGAAGTCCTTGATGGTCACTGAAACACATGGTTGTGTATGCACGACAGCTCCCCAAACCCTGCACCAGCACGTCAGTCTTCTTGGGAGTTAGAATCCCAAACACCAAGAAGCAGAAGACAGAGAGGGCAGGTGAGGTGTCAGAGGGGTCACTCCGAGGATGTTTCACCCTTCAGCCTGTGAGAGGGTGTGGGACAAAGGGAGGCCAGAGGACTCAAGGAAGAAGGCTGACTTTGAACACTACCTGGACCACAAGAGTTGAAGAAGGTGAAAAGGGCTGAATCCCTTAAACAAGGACGCGACAGAGGGGAGATGCTCACTGCCCTTGCCCCTTGGGCCATGTCTCATGTATGATTTTGATTAACTGTGAAGTGGCTCTTCCAAACACGGCATGAGTAAGGATGATGATAATAAAAATCATGATGGAAAGTGCTAGGATGAGTTGGGCCTTGCAGACCAATCAGCAGTCAGCGTTAGTGGTGATGGCTGACTTATATGTTTGAATCTCTTTAAGGTCTAGACTTCTACTCATTCTCAGATGCTGGACTATTTATGCTCTTGTATTACCCCCAAATTTGGAAAATGGTCTCTGACATGACTGGACCCAAGATTTCTATTACAGTTACAAATAACCCATCACATATAATGTGCATTCACCATTTTGTCCTCTAGAAATTAGAGACCATGGGTAGAGTTTTGTCTCTTTAAAATAAACCTGCAACTTAATGACATTTAGCCTGAAATAAACTGCACCAACGAAGTGATACACACATACATTTTAAATGCCTGTCAACAGCACTTTCATTTGAAGTGCCTTTATTTATGGAAGCTAAAAGACCAGCAGGCATGTTCATCGCTTAGAGTTTATTACTTTTACAAGTCCTATATCTACATCATTAAATAACTATACTTGGTATTCCAGTGGGATTCTAAAGGAGGAAAGAGAGCAAGGTGTTTTGAGCTTTAAAGACTTAGTATGGGATTTTTAAAAAAATATATATATATATAAATGTAATTCTTGTCTCTTTCTGTGGTTCTTTTATTTACCATTTTTCTTTCTTTTTTCTCTTTTGAGCCCTGGCTGTTCTCAAGCTCACAGCGATCTGTTTGCCTCTGCCTCCTGAGTGCTGGGATTAAAGGCATAGGCCACCACACCTAGCCTATTCACCCATTTCTAGTTTTTTTAGAGGGTAAGGGTAGGGTTTGAGACAGAGTTTCTCTAATAGCTCTGGTGTCCTGGATTTGTAGACCAGGCTGGTCTCAAACTTGTAGAGATCTGTCTCCTAATGGTGGGATTAAAGATGTGTGCTACCACCGCTTGGCTCCATTTCTATTCTTTAAAAAAGTCACATACAACTTAGACCATCTCAAAGGCTGAAAACTCAAAAGATGTCAAGAGGGTCAAAGATTTAGATACAGGGCCTGAAAACAGAGCTTCACAAACTACTTCTGTCTTCTCTTCCATGTATTGCAGCTGACAATAAGGTCCCCAGGAGAATTTGGTTGGGGCATCTTTACCAATAAAAAGAATAATTGTAAAGAACAACATACAGAATACACTTTTACACAGTTCTCAACTGTTCCCTATAACAACTGATCACCTACTAAAAGACAAATTCATCTTCAGCACAGTAAAGCCAAAAGTTCTCTTCAACTAAGCTTTGGTCAGAAGAAAAAAAAGTAACTTTAAATGGTGCTCTTCAGATGTGTTCTTTGGTCAAGCAGCACAAAGCTCTGGATGAAGTCCCTGACCTGGTGGTTACAGAAAAACAGAGGCTACTCCAGTTTAGGAAAGAGGTATTTGATCAAAAATTCCTCAAAGGGAAAAAAAATACAAAATGGAAGCCCAAGAGAAGCCAGCCCCAGATGATAGGTTAAAATTAAGAACAGAAGAACTGACATTTGGAAGAGCATTGTTCAAGTGGGTCAGCGTCTACAAGGAAAACTTATACCACTAATAGTAAAGCAGAACAGGGCGAAGGATTGAACAACACTTTCAAATCCTAATCTAGACCCAGAATCAGCCAGAGGTTGTCCTAACTTTGGAGGTGGGAAGCATTAGGGCTAGATCTTGGGAAGAACCCAAACTCTGGACGCATCTTCAATCTGTGAATATATGAAGAAACATCTGATAATGAATAAATTATTTGGTGACTACAACAACAAGAGAGTAAGAGCAGTCTAGGAAGGTCCTTGGCCAGGGGAGTCACATAATAAACCTTTTGGCATTGTTAACATGTAAGACTAAAGATAAAATGCTTTGGTTGATTAACTTGACAGTTAAGTAAGGGTTACAAGGGGGCAACCTCTGAGACCCAGACGGGAAGTCAGCAGAAGGCACTTGCTCCCTAGGGAGAGGGCCATTGAGTCTTGAGGCTGGAGAGCCAGGGCCAGGGTAAGTCTGGATAGTTCCAAGTCCATGAGGTGGCTGGAGTGGGGAATGCCTGTGTGGTAAGCCACAGGCAAGGGTTAGCATGATTTCACAAGTAAAATAGTTATAAAATAAAACATTTTTTAATGGACAAAGTAATTATATATATATATTTATATATATGTATATAAAGGTGAGACTTAGCAAACAAAGAATGTGAAGCAGTTTGTTTTTTACTATTTACAAAATGCCATTTGGAGTGAAGGTGGCCACCTTCAGTAGCTTCAGAAATGTCTTTCACATGAGGTGGTCACTGAAGTGTGGTTCCTAGAACTGGCTCAAAAAGGCCACACACTGTCCTGGGAGGGAGTTTTCCCCTCCAGGGAGCACCAAAAAGGCTCAGTCTTCTGTCTCTTCATAGGTAGTCTCATCAAAGGGCCTGTCCAACAGAGGCACCAGCCGACGGCGTGAGTACTTCAGCTGCAGCAGGTCCCCAACTTCATCTATCTCCTTTAAAGCCTAAAATACACAAGACAGACGTCAGCCAGGACAGCAAGATGCAAGCATGCCCAACTTTCCTAGGCTGACAACAGTGGCAAGGTTATCTTGGATGGACACACTGAATTTAAGTATTCAGGTAAGACCATACACAGCTGAGGCAAGAAAATTTTCTGAGCACGAGCTTAGGCCTGGCCATCAAAATGGGCTCTCTATATCTAAGTATGCACTACACAGTCTACAATTCTTCTAAGTGTAATCTATAATTCTGTATGAAATGTTCATCTCAGATCAGTGAGTGGCAGGTAAAGGCACCTTCCACAAAGCCTCACAACCTGAGATCAATCCCTAGGATCCACACAGTGGAAAGAACCAACTCTTGCAACTTGCTCTTTGACCTTGATATGCAAGTAATGGCATGTTTGAACCCATACTCAAAAGCACAATAAATAAAAATTGTAAAAATTTTTTTAAAAAGAAAATGTGTATTTTAGAACTGTTTACTAGCATAAAGGTGAGCTTGCCTGTTCTTTATTTCAAAATGTGAAAAATAAACAAAGTAAGAGCTGAACTTCAATGGGCTATTAGAACATAGTACCCCTGAGGCCAGGGTTAACCGAAGACTCCACAAAGACAGTTAACTCTCAACTTCAGATGGGAGAACCCATTAACCATTTATTTCCTTGACTTTGATACAGAATTTATACATTGGAAACCAACGTGTATGTGACTTAGAACACAAAGAGAAGGGTTTTCACAATCTGTGACTTTTAGGAGCACCTAACATTTTTTTGTCAGTAGAAAGGAAAGTGGTTAGAAACAGGCAGGAGCTGAAACAAACTCACAGCCCCGGAGTAAAGGGAGGAGTTCTGCTCCCATACTGAATTATTTCACACAAGGTTTTGACTTTTTTATTTTTTAAATTTGATGTGAAATCTCAATTAACTTCCCAAGCTGATATGGAACTCCTGAGCTCAAGTGATCCTCCTGCACCAGACTTCTGGGCACCCAGGAACTATGGGCATATGCCACTATTCACAGCCTTAGACAAGTTTTATCTACGGTTAGGAGCAAAGAACCATTATATGGTACCATTAATTAGCAAATGTCTACAGTGACCTCTGGCTCAAGGCATAAAACTAGCTCCTAAGTGAATAAAAAATCCCTTCAGTACAGGCTGAGTGTGAAACATGTTAGCACAGCTGATGCCATTGTTCTTCCCATTATGTAGAAAAAGAACTATTGAAATATGACCCACATTCTATAAAACCCAACCTTTGACTGGACACAAGCCAGTGCTTCTAGAATAATCCCATCCTCCTGGTGCAGTTCTCATCACTTCACTAACTGTGGACAGTTTTTGCCGTGGGATTATGCTCTTGTACACTCTTAAGTACATGTCCCTCCTACGGGTTTAATAAAACGCTGATTGGCCAGAAGGCAGACAGGAAGTGTGGGCGGGGCTACTAGACTAAGAAAACTCTGGGAACAGCAAGAGCAGAGCAGCAGACAGACAGATAAGAATGCTGCTCTGAGGAACAGTACTAAGTCACGTGGCTAAAAAAGGTAAGAATCATGGGTTAGTTTAAGATTAAGAGTTAGCAAATTATATGCCTGAGCCACAGGCCAAACAGCTTGTAATTAATATAAGACTTTGTGTGATTATTTGGGACTGCTGGTCCAAACCTCAGGGACAGGCTAAGAGAGTCTCACTCTCTCTCAACTCCCACCTTCAGCTCTTCACTCCTGCTTTCCTCTAAGCTCTCACAACCATCACTGTGTTTTCCGACACTAGAGTCACCTACCATGGGCATTCCTTTGAGTGGACTCCTAAGTCATGGTTGTGTCTAGTCACCTTCAGTTAGCACAGCTTGCAGGCCTGATCATGCTGTCAGGCTGCAGCTTCACTGGCATCTACTTGCTTTAGAAACCATCCTGTGCTTACTGCCTGCACTGGCTGCCCTGTTAACAATCAGCTAGCCAGATGCTGAGGCTAATTCCTCAGCTGTCATTCCAAACCTCGGGTCTAACTGTGATCCTTGATCTAGTACTCACCTACTGCTTTAGTTACTGTATGTAGATTGTAATTAGATTGGAAATCGGCAAATATGAGTCTTTTAATTTTCATTTTCAACACCATTTAAGCTCTTTGAGAGAAACCTACTAGTTCCATATAAACCTGAGGCTCAGCTTTTCCATTTCTGCCAAAAGTATAACTTGAATTATAATTGAATTTGCACTGGATCTGTAGATGACTTTACTGGCATTCTAACAATACATAGTATTTGTTCTTATCTTTTTTCTTTTTGAGATGGCATCTCACTATGCTGCCCAGACTAGCCTCAAACTCCTCAGATTAAGGAATCCTCCTGCCTTGGCCTAAGTAGCATAAGTAACCAAAACTATAGGGAGTGTACAAATCCTCCCAGCTTATTAAGCATAAATTAAGCAATTTTACAAGGTAAGGGCGTCCTTAGTTAAACTTATTCTGATATATCTACCCAACCCCCGATGTAGAGGCTAATAAAAAAGGGCTCACACTCACAACTGGCCCTGAACTTGTGGTCCTTCTGCTCCGTCTCAAGTGATGGGACTTAACGTCTGTACTACCATGCAGAGCTGAGATTCCCTTTTCATTTGTTTATTGCTGAAATATAGGAATACTAATGTGGTACAAGAATATTTTACCTACTAACTTTGCCAAAACCACTTATTAGCTCTAACAGCCTTTTTGTATAATGTCGATATTCTATATAAATATATTCTTAGGGTGAGATGGGTTCTTAGGAAAAAGCATTATGTGGCCGAGTAAAGGAGTATCTTAGGGTAGCTGCACTCCTCCTGTCCTTCCTGTTTTTCAGAACAGCTTTACTGATTCTATATTTTATGTCATGATTCTATGTATTAGCTATGGACACACATATGTGTACTCTATGACACTTCCAATATAGAGAATCACAGGGCCACTAGGCCGGCTCAATGGTAAAGCACTTGCTGTCAAGGCTGATGCTCACTGATTGTTAGCTAATACCAAATGGTCAGCCCTGAAACATACATACAAGGGACATTACACAGACTGAGCAAGATGGTGATGGTACATGGGAGGGGCGGGAACTGGAGAAGGGAAGGGGGAAATGATGTAATTACAATCTTACCCACAGTTTACAATACTAGACTACTGTACTGGTCTCTTACAAAATGAAGACCAACTACTAATAAAATGTTCTAATTTTTAAAAATTAGAATTTTCTTCCTTTTTTTTTTTTTTGAGAAAGTTTTGTTTGTATCTCAGGCTGATTTCAAACTTGCAACCCTCCTGCTTCAACCTATTAAATACTGGGGTTACTAAAGGAACACATTTTTATGCCCAGTTCAGGAATGAGATAAAATTCATTTTGTAGATATAGGGGGGAAGGTCAATAGTCTTTAGCTGTTAAGAAATAGAAATACAGTTAATTATATAAAGAAATAGAAAATGTTTGCTAGACATGGTAGTATACACACCTTTAATTTCAGTACTCTATGACAGTAGCAGTCAAAATTGTGTGAGTTTGTGGCTAGCCTGGTCTACAGAGCAAGTTCTAGGACAGCCAAGCTGTTACACAGAGAAATCCTATTTCAAAAAACCAAAGCAAAATAGACCCCAAACAAAACAAACAAATGCCAATCAGATATACTTTTTAAAAGTTATCTACAAAACTCCTTAAGATTAGTAGATCTTAGCCAGATATAATGGCACATGTCTGTAATTTCACTATGTAGGAGACAGAAACAGACAAGTTTCTGTGAGTTGGAGACCAGCCTGTCTCAAGGGGTGGGGGAGAGAAGCACAGCATCACCCCCCCAACCAATTCACAATGAAAACATCACTAGCATTAGGAACTTTCTGGGTGGGGGTTGGGAGGATGCCTAGGGAAGCTTTAAGTAGAGCTTTGATCAGTGCACAGCATACACACAGGAGGTAAGAAGGCCTAAAAAGGGAATTTTTTAAGTGTATCATCAAAAACAAAGCTTAAATTAGAAACAGCTGGAGTTGGGAAGAAGCTGCTTCAGATTCTATCCTGAGGTAGACACAAGTGGATGCTGACTGGGTGAAGTAGCTCACTCCTACCATCCCAGCAGGTGGCTGAGGCAGGAGGATCCCAGAGTATTGGGGCAAGCTGAGCTACTTAGCAAGATTGTCACAAACCAACAGAGAGGAAGCTAGACAGTTTTCCATAACTTTGGACTGGATTTGGTGGATGATTTGAAAGATTCTGCAATAGCTTTGAAATATCCAATGAAAATGGCACTGCCTGGCATTGTCTCACTAGTAAGACTCTAGGTCCTTCGGGCTGACAAAAGGCTCAGTAGTTAGGAGCTCTACGTGCTCCTCTAGAAGATCTGGGTTCAATTCCCAGCACCCACATGGCAGATGATAACTGTGACTCCAGGCCACAATCCAGTGACAGGAGACCCATGGCAGTAAGCATATATGTGGTACACAGATATATAGCATACAGAAAATAAACCTTTAAAAATATCCTAGGTGCTTAGAACATCAGGTGATTAAAACCATCTGAAACACAGCCTCTTTTAGTATGTGCCATATTGATTCCATGGAACTTACCGTATCAAGTATTTCTTTGGTATGAGCTGCTGACAGGCAAAATCTGGCTCTGGACTCAATGATTGGGGTAGCAGGAAATCCCACCACAACTACACCAACGTTCCGCTTCAGCATCTCCCGTCCAAAGGCGCTACAAGGAAAACAAGAAATAAAACCAAGAAATGTAGCCAGGCATAGCAGCCCATGCCTTTAATAGACAGAGGCAAGGGGATCTGAGTTTGAGGCCAGCCTGGTCTAGGAAACTAGTTCTGGGACATCAGGGCTACACAGAGAAACCCTGACTCTAAACCCAAAACGACAGAAACCAAGAAGTGTAAACAGCAGCCAGTATAAGGTCTTCTTGGCCTGATCCCCATCTTCCAACAAGGTTTCTCTGTGTTATAGCTCTGGCTGTCCTAGAACTCACTTTGCAGACTAGGCTGGCCTCAAACTTCCAGAGATTCATCTGCCTCTGCTTCCCAAATGCTGGGATTAAAGGTGTGTGCCCCACCTCCACCCAGCTGCTGGCCTGACTTTTGATGATATAGGCATAAACACTTAAAACTGGTGGTTCCCAAAATTCTGTTTTTACAGTTCTCCAACAGTCAGGATGTAACTAGCAAGGCTTGATTCTGATAATTTAGCCTGTCCCCGAAATGTAGTAATAGCGATTAAGATTTAAAACTAAATCAGTGTTAAAACCTTTAGCTCTCAAAACGGTAAGTTAGAGTAGCTGACTGGAGTACTCGCTGCTTTGGGGCTCTGTAGACTAGCAGGCTACCCACCTCCATGATTCTTTAACAACAGCAAAGTCACTACAGCTCTTTTGCCCCCTTGCTCCACATCTGAATCCCGACTAAGTAACAAATCCTAACTTGGTTTGCTTTTACTTACCAAATTATGCTTTGTGTTTTATCTTCCCTTAATTTGTTCACAATATTTGGGAATAAAAGGCTGCCCATGGCAGGTGTGGTGGTGCACACCTTTAAAAACAGTGCCTGGGAGGCAGAGGCAGGCCAATTCCTGAGAAAGCTTGATTTACATATAGTAACCTTCTGGCCAGTGGGGCTACACAGCGAGATCTTTCAAAAAGCAAGCAAGAAAAAAAATCCTGCCTAGGTAGCAACACAGGTGCCAATTTCCTCCCCTCTCCAACCCCAACATATCCTTCTAATAGCAGCCCAGTTTGTACCCTATTTTGGCCGGCATGTAGAGCATCAATGGCACCACAGGGGAATCTTCATTGCCATAGATGATGAACCCCATTTCCTTCAGGCGTCTCCTGAAATATCTGGTGTTCTCAGCCAACTGTTGTACACATTCTTTGCCTACAAAAAGCCAAAATAATACTAAAGAATAGAAAAGAAAACCACTTTTCCTGCCTTCTTTTGATCTAATGAGGTCTTTTGTTTGTTTGGTTCGGTTTGTTTTTGAGACAGGGTTTCTCTAACAGCTCTGACTATGCTGGAACTCTCTATGTAGACCGGGCTGGCCTCCAACTCAGATCTGCCTGTCTCTGTCTCTGTCTCTGCCTCCCAAGTGTTGAGGTTGGGAGGTTTAGCCATCACACCTGGCTAAAAAAAGGATTGGGGGTTGCTTATAGTGTCAGAGACTTAGTTCTTTATCACCATGGCAGGGAGTGTGGTAGTAGCATATATACAGGCATGCTCTTGAAACAGTAGCTAAGAGCTTTACCTTCTAATTCATAGGCAGCAAGAAGTAAGCCACTGGGCCTGGCATAGGCTTTTAAAACAAAGCCCATGCCCAGTGATACACTTCCTCCAACAAGGTCACACATTCTAATCCTTCTCCAACAGGTCACCAAATAAATAGGGACTAAGCCTGCACATGAACATTTGAAGGCCAGTCTCCTTCAAACCACTGCATGTATATTCATTCCAGGTGTCAGAAAGTGATTTCAATTCTGATCTTCCTGCTTCCACTTCTGGATTTAGAGTTGTGTGCCACCACGCCTGGCTAGGTGCAGCCAGAGCATCCAACAAAGGCTCTGTGCCTGCAGAGCGAGCACTCAACCAAATGAACTAAATCCCAGCCCCTTCCTTGACTTCGAGAGATTTCCTTTTCCAGCACTGCCTTATACTGGGACAAGATTTATCTTCCTACTGTGAGCAGTGGAAAGCTGGACAAAGTCCAGACATTCAGACACGGCAACAGAAGAGTTGGAAGTGTGCTTCAGAGACGGGAAGCAGCGTGTCTCAGGGGCTCCATGCTACCAGACGTAAGTTCCAGGCTGCCCCAAAGAGAAGGTGGACCCAGTCTTGTCAGTTGAAATCAGAATTGCAAAGGCCAAGTAGCTACAACTGTTGGGCAGTACACAGAAGTGGCGTACATAGAAATAAAGAGTATACTTTGGGAACCTGATTTGGGGGTCAACTGAGCTTTGGCAAGAGGAGATCTGCATGACAAGAAACTACCAGAGGCTGGAAGAATCCCTCAGAAGGCAGTAGCGCCAACAATAACTGGCACTTATACTGACCTATCAAAATGGAAGGACGGCACAATACCAACTTTGCTTTTATTCTTTCCAGAGCTGGGACTGAAGCTAGAGACACAGTCCTAGGGCCTCACACAGGCTAGCAGCTTTTCCAACACTGAACTGCAATCCTAGCCCTAGAAGGCTGTCTTTAGTAACAACTGTTAAATGAATCTCGAAGTTACTCTTATGTTTTAAATAGATGTGTGTGTGTGTGTGTGTGTGTGTGTGTGTGTGTATGTGTGTGTGTAGGTCAGAGAACAACTTTCCGGAGTCATTTCTGGCCTTCTGTCTTCATGAGGCAAGGTTTATTTTATTTCTGCTACTGTGCTCGGCCTTGAGCTTCAGGGGAATCGCACAATAGGAATGCTGACACTGGCCTTTTTAGTTGGTCTCAAAGGCTAGTTTTTTTTTATCTACTCAGATATCTCCTGGGTACCAAGATCTTCAAGCTGAGTTAACTGTATTCTACTCACTTAAAAAAGAACTTTGATAAATAGTCACACTCCTGGTTTCTTGGGACTCTTATGTCATCTTCAGTCATGAGGAAGGTCTATTTCAGCACTCATGGAAACTTCTAGGCCCTCCTAGATAGATACTGCCTACAAAAAAACAGCTACAGACTCTCAGTGAGAGCTATGTACTAAGCTCTGTATCAGCACTCACAAAAACTTCTAAGCTCTCCTAGGCAGACATTGCCAACAACAGATAGCTATAAGCTTTCCAAGAGACCTATATATAAAGTTGGGACTGTCAAAGTAACCTGGCTCCTAACTGTAGTAAAAGGTTTCTGGCCTGGACTTTTGGGCCTAACCTCAAGGCTTAGGCCTGCAGAGACACACAGATGCTTTCAATAGTTTTAGGCTGATCAGCCTAAGGCCCAGGCATATAACTTGCTAACTCTTTACCCTTCATCTAACCCATGACTCTTATCCTGTTCAGCCATGGGGCTCGGTACCTTTTCTCAGAGCAGCATAGTTGTCCTCTGCTTCCTCTGGCTTCTCTCTGGCCTTCTGCTCTGTTCTTCCAGTTTCTAGAGTCTCCTTAGTCTGGTAGCCCCGCCCACACTTCCTGACTGCCTTTGGCCAATCAGTGCTTTTTATTAAACTTATAGGCAGGGACAACTATTTACAATGGAACAACATAATCCCCCTACACCTAACTATAATTCTGCTTTAACAGGCATACTCAAGGGTCACCTACTGAAACAACAGAAATTTTTAGTTTAGTTTCTGTTATTTTTAATTTTATTTTAATGTATCCTAGACCATAACTAAGAACATGTGTCTGAGTCTGCAGTTTCAAAAATAAGGTTTCTTGCCAGATGTGGTGGCACAAACCTTTAATCCTAGCACTTGGGAGGCAAAAGCAGGCAGATCTCTGAATTTAAAGCCAGACTGGTCTACACAGAAAAAGTCTGTTTCATAAAAGAAAAAGCAAAAACAAACAAAAACCAGCAAGGAGGAATGAGGTACGGAGTGGCACCCTGTGTTTTGGATGTAGTTACACGGTATTAGTCATAAATAGTACACCTAAAATTTGTGTACTTTACTATATGAATGTTACTGCTGCAATAAAATTAATAACAGCCAAATACTTGGGAAATACCTGAGGTTGGAACTGAGGCTAATACTCTGATCTCTCTATTCATAATCTTAATCATAGCCAGCTACTATTTAGTAATCATTCTTTTATAAATTTCAAACAAACACAATACACCTCAACAACACAGAAGCCCTCGAGTATTACAATGATGGGCTTGACGCTCTTAACCTTTCTTACTGAAGACAAAACCTGAAAGGGGTGGGGGAGGAGGCTGAAGTTTTTGGCACTGAGTATTCCAGTAACTTGTAAGATGGAGAAGTGTTATGAAAACAGTACTTGAGACTTACAGCCCTTGTCCTGAGACAGGAAATGAAAACATAAAGGGGGCAGCCCTTCCACTTTCTAAACAATTCTATAGATGATACCCAGATTAGACGATACTGTCTATAAAAGTTTTCTATCTGTCCTTCTATCTACTTCCATTCCTATGACACCTTCCCCACATATTTTTTACTCCCGTGTGTTTCTTCTGAAAATTCTGCCAAGAGAGAAGCTGAAGGACAGCCAGCATAAAGAATTAGTAACCAGACACAAGCGTCCTGACTGACTTCAGGAGACCGAGGGGACATCAGGCCTGAAAGGATGTGGTACAGTAGAAGAGGAAACTATTCAGCACAGAAAAGGCTCAAGGACGCCTCTACACTAAGGCATGGAAAAGCATTTGTGTTCAATGAAAAGGTCAACAGGGAATTTAACAGCTGAAAAAAAAACACCTCTGGGTAAACATAAAATCTAAAATTAACAAAACTTTTTCTGAAACAGTTTTTGTAGACGAAAGAAAATGCTCTCTAGAATGACTGGATTTTGCAATCTAAATATCAAATATGGCAATATGGACAATATAATTTCTTAAGAATTCCGTAATTTGACTAAACTGCTGTTTTAAAATGGTAGAGCTGAACAGGGACACCCAGGCAGGGAGTTCATGGACTGAACTTATTAAATAAAGGGCAGGTAAACAGGACATTCTTTCCATGTACAAGTAGATCCTCTAAGTGAGAATCGCTGAGATTTCCAACTTCACTTACCCAGGAAATCAGTTTCCAAAAATATGTCTTCAAAGGAAATTACAGGGCCAGTCAATCAAACATTCAGATACCAAAAGTAACGAATATCCAGTCTCTGGGAGTTTCCTAGCACTTAGAGAAAATCAACTGAATTTTGACCCCCACTACACTCTTACACAGAAACATTTATATTTATAAAAGGCTCAATAAAACAGTGAATATGTTCTACTTCAGACTATTTACCCCACATAATGAAATGTGTCATCAAATTAAAGTACTAAAGGAAAAAGTGTTCAAGCCAGGAATGGTAGTGAAAGCCTGTAATGCCAACATTCCAAGTCAGCTTGGGCTACATAGTGAGAATCTGACTTTAAGGTCATTAACTAAAAGTTAAGAATCTCACCAAGAACACTCAGAACAGAGAAGATGCTGTGCAGTAGGGAAGCAAAACACTTGGAAAACATCCTGAACTGGTATCTCAGCACACAGAGGTGCTTGTCACCAGGCCTGAGACAGATGTCGAGCATTAGGATCATTCACTATTCTGATGTGCACACTGGTACACTTTCTGCTGTCTGTCCTTTCTACCACATACGTGTATATTTGTATTAGCCAGGATTCTAGGGGCTGGGATATACACCGAGTGTTACACAGGATGCACCAGGCTCTTGAGTTCAATCCAGCAATGCAGAAAACGAGCTAAATTTTTGAATTTTCTAATTAATGAAGCAAAAGACTAGTCAAGTAATAAAACCATGTAGAATTTCTGTTCATTTGTGCAAATATGAAGGTTGTTTTTTAATATTCTGATTTAAGCTCTGATTTTGAAATGTTCTTTATATGTTCACAATCATGTAGCAATAGGACTTGAAACTACATATAAGGATAAGATGCTGTAGCCACGGGACTTAAACTTGTCACTGTGCTGAAAGTAGTACTATACTACTGTGACTTACCCAGTAGAGGGTGGGTTTGTTGCAATGTCGATTCCCTTTGAATATTTTCTTTTAAAAGTCTTAGTATATATTATTATGCCTTGAGTCCATTCCCAATCTTGCACAGAGAGATACAGCAACCATTCTTGTTCCTCGTTAGTTGTTTTAAAGTTTTTAAAGGGCTGTTTGCCAGAGGGAGTTGCTTCTCTTTACAGCATGTGGGTCCTATGGGCTGACTCACATTGCCCACTTGTTGGCAAACACCTGGTTTTCTATTATTCCCCTTTCTGCTCTCCCTGAAAAATGGCCTTAAGTTCCACCATACCCATTTGAAAAATCAAACACTTATCAGAAACAGTACTAAATCTTAAAACTCATTTAACTGGTTTCTGATTACAAAGAAGAGGTAAGAAAACCCTGCTCCACTGGGTGTGTAGAACAGACCTGTAATCCTAGTACTCAGGAGGTGGAAGCATACACATACATAGTTAAATCCAAAGTGAGACTGAGATACATAGCAAGAATCTGTCTTTAAAACAAAATAAAAAACAACCAACCTCCCAAACAAAATACTCTGTCCGTAACATATAATATGAGCCAAATGCCTTTTTCATCCTTCATCGATCACAACAAAACAAACAAAAACAGTTCTTTAAGCCATGCACGGTGTCACATACCTTTAAACCTAGCACTCCAGAAGCAGAAGCAGGCAGATCTCTATGAATTCGAGGCCAGCATGGTCTACATAGCGCGTTCCAGGACAGCCAAGGCTTCGTAGAGGCCCTGTGTCAACAAACAAACAGCCCACTGATGGAGAATTGACAGGAAACACTGAAGGATACATATTACCTATTAAAACACACACACACACACACACACACACACACACACACACACACACACACACACACACACTGTGGCAAAATCTAGAACAAAAACAAATCTGTGGCCATACTCTTATCATATCCCCACAAGAATATGTGTGTCTAGAAAGGGGTGTTAAAAACTGAAGGCAATCAAAAAAATAAAAACTAAAACAAAAACCCACTAAAATCTTTTCTGTAGTGATGGCAAACTTTTGATGCTTGTTAGTATAATTGCTGCCCACCTTATGAATCTCATTATTAGGTCAATCTCTGTTCTGCTGGTTTTCTAACTCAGTGAAAAATGGAAAATCTTATAAACTGTAACATATTCTCCTTAGATTCCTATAAATGACACCAGAAAAAAAAACTTTGTTAGCCACTTAAGAGCCTTAAAGGAAAGGAAATAAATGTACTTTCAACAGGCTTCTAATAAACTTAAGATATTATATGTCTTGGAGAAGCATCTTGTACAGGGGATATTTGTAAAGTCTTCCAGGAAACAAGAGTGAGCATTTTTGTTAATGTCGGGAGTAAAGGAGTGGGAACCAGGTTCATCATCTCTGAGCTCCTACGTTTGTTAGACTGGTGACCAAGCTTCAAAGTGCCCAGCTAGGACCACTGCCAGACTAAAGGACATCAAAGCAACCAGACCTGCCTCTCCATGCACTGAGAGCCTGTTCCAAAGCAGTCCCTTGGCTTTCTATCTCCATATAAGAACAAGAGCAGCTTTAGCTAATACAGGCCAGTAAATGCCTCCCACAAGCAGGGTTTATCACCCCTTCCCTTGTAGTGGCTTAATCCTTTAATTTGTTTCAATGCCAAAAAATAGGATTTCCTGAGGACTGCCACAGGATGTGCAGCAAGCAGCAGGGGCCAGGGCTTAACGTTGTTGACTCAATATAATCAAAAGTTTAGCAGAATGGTTGCTAATGCAGTCAGACCCTGAACAAAAGGAATAAAAGAGGCTAAGAGCCTTTGAAAAAATAAAGAACCAAATTTAAAGGATGTCAACTCATTCATGATTGAACACCCCCATCCCCCATCTTTTAGCATGTTAGGCAAGCATTCTACCACCCAGCTACTTCCCTAGTCCAGGGCACACAGTCCTAACTTGTCTAAAGACGGTTCTGTCCTCTAAAGGAGCTGGAAGATAGAAAATGGTGAAAAGAAAGGGTAACATCTCAGCTCAGATAAATGAACATAAAAATCTTTAAAATAGATCTGACTATAAAATAAAGCAACCAAAAAAATTTAAAACAGATCAAGGAAATCTATCTACTTTAATCCTTGAGAATGTAAGAGTTTAGATTTACCGTGGCATACAACCACATCTCCAAACAAGGGGCCTCTGGTTCAGGGCTCCTTTCCCACCCCAGGGGAACCTAAATGCCTTTCTTAGGTTTTCTACGAAGAACAATGTTCCAGTTAATGGTCCAGTGTATGTCTGTTCAAAGCCCAGCTTTCAGCATGATGCTTATGAGCATCCTAATAGCCAGCTTCAGACTGCAACAAGACACAAAAGAAGGTTCTTATTTTTTAAAAACTTCTATTTGCATTTGGATTTTGAAAAATAAGATGAAAGTATAAGAAAGAAACCCATACAGACTACATCCTTGCAAAAACTCTGAACAACTTTTGAGCAGAGGCAGGCAAAGAGATTGCTGAGTCAGAGAGCAGACAGGCAGCCAAACGTTCCATTGGCTGTCATTTGTCAGGTTGACTATTCACTAGGAAATTCAGGTGTTTTATGGAAAATTAGCTGAACAAAATGAGAAAATCAGAAACAGGCCATAAAACAGTCTGTTTTAATAAAACACTATCAACAGAAGTAGAAGCAGATAGACTGAGGAATTCCACATCCTATCTGGAAACAAGATACAGAAGAAACTTGCCCCACATGTGAGCTTAAATCTGCCCACCTGTAAAGTGGTCTTACAGTAAAGTGCTTACCGATTTTAAAAAGCTTAGCCATTGGTTAAAGGGCCTTTTGTGCTAGACAATGAAGCACCTAAATTATAGAAGGAATTTTTTCATTTATGGTAATTTGCAAGAGACTTAACAAAGAAAAAACTCACTTGTTTGATTAAGCATGTTGGCTATGAGTTTGCTTCAAATAACTTTTACTGAGTTGTTAGAAACTTATGGTTTCATGGAGGATGCAATGTAGGAGGAGGTTGGAGGATGGAGAAGGATGGAGGGAATTAAGAAAAGAACAAGGTGAACAAAGGAGAATATTTCTGACTCTGAGACTAGATCCTCTAGGAATCTACCCTGCTATGCTACAGGGAAGTTTTCAAAGACATGGAGCACATCCTGTTCAGCTCTACCACAGAGAAAGTGGGTACCTGATAAGTGCTGACAAATGTCTCTGGACAGCAATGCTCTAGGCATTAAGTCACGGGCCTAGAGCACTGGAATAACTGCTCAAATGTTCTCTGCCTTTCCCTTTTTTTTTCTAATCATTGCACTTTGCTCATTACCTCCTCTCCCCCACCAATCTGGACGAGTTTCTAAACCAACTCCATTAAAACATACTAATAAAGGAAAAAGCAGAAGGCATACATTCCTGGACTTGGAAGGCAGGTCAAAAGGTGTCTTTTGTCTTGAGTAGCATGCAGCTCTCTACAGGATCATAATGATACTTTTCAAAGACAGGATAGTGTCTACTCCTAAATTAGTTGTTGACAATTCTCTGGATCATTTAACACCTCATTAGCAAGTCTGTTTGTTACTGAATTAATTCAAATAGACCAAGCCTAATTTTAATTAAACTTCAACCTACCCAAGGCTCTTCTACACAAGTAAGACATTTACCTAGGTTCTTTAGAAACTTAAATGCAAACAGTAAGGCTTTCTATATGTAAAGCGATTTCTGCAATCATTGTAAAAGCTATCTGTTGAATGTATGTATGGAGTTGACTTTCCCTTTGATTTGGCCATACTGGTAACATTCAATTACACAAGTAACATACTGTACAGAAAGCACTAAATTATTTTACATCCAAGTGCAGTTCTGGGATTGTCTTTTTTTTTTTAAATGTCTTACTTGATCTTTCTGGATATTTTACTTTGATTCATAAAAGTTCTTGGAGCTAAAATTCACCACAGAATATGGTCAGTTATGTATGAAGGACAGGCTAGCTTTCCAAACGTTTGTCTGGTGGACTTTTCAGAGCTTCCTAGGTCTTACTTTTTCTACCCACCAGCTTGTTCTAACTTGATTGATATTGGCATTGGAAGAGGACCACTGGAAACACAATTTCCATTCACAAAAAAAATGATGGCAATTGTAAGGGGATGTGGGAAGGGCAGCTCATCCTCTCTGGCCAGCTGCTGCTTTCCTGAGCCCTCTGAGCTTCATTTTAAGCAGAATTTATTACGCTAAATGAATTCTTTTAAAGCTCTAACTAAAAAGGTAATATTCACATAGTGACATGCAGCTTTAATAGTACAGAATATTATTAAATAAAAATAGACTCTTCCCCAGCCCTACATTCTTCCTCTCAGGAAGCAGGACTGGGTTTTGTTTTGAATCTTGCTTTTCTGGTTGTAAGCCCCACAATGTTAAACCTCTTTGTCTTGTCCCATCATCCTTTGGAGTCTGAGAAAGGCCTTCATCTTTTTGGAAAATGTTTTCTCCCTGAATCACCACCAATTAGCATGGTGTTGCTATTTCTCTCTCCCTCTTTTATTTATTTGTTTGTTTGTTTCTTGAGACAGGGTCTCTCTGTTTAAGAGCCCCGGATGTTCTGGAACTCCCTCTAGACCACCATACTGGCTTCAAACTCACAGAGATCCACCTGTGGCTGCTTCCTGAGTACTGGGATTAAAGGTGTATACCACCACTACCTGGTTTGATAGTACTATTTCTAATCTCTTTTGGCTAGTTATCTTCATAAACTTTTTAAACTTATAGTAGTCTCTTGGTTCTTTATTAGACATAGTAACAGGGTGGGAGAGCATCCTGAAGCCCTGGAGAAACACTTGTTTCTGAAAACGCCTCACTCAACTCAGGCTGGCCTTGAACTCACTAGGTTGACCATGCTGGTCTCAAACTTGCAGCAATCCTCCTGCCTGAGTCTTCCAAATATTTGGTAGTATGTTTGACTGGGCAAAGAATTTAGAAGCCTCTAAAGAGTCTGCCAACCTCACTGCAAGGTGTCCGGGCTGGCTTTATAAACACACCAAGATCACTCTGTAGTTCTAGTAACACCTCAGAATAGCTAATAACCTAAACATCCATCAACAGAATGAACAAAAAAGCTGCTCTATTACTGTAAAAGTGAAAACAAGTGAATGAGAACCTTACACTCAACACAGCATGACTCATTCATGTAACATTTACAAACACAAATCATACAGACAGTCCTCATTCTTGGAATCTGGTCTATTCCTACAAGTATAACAATGTAAAATTTCTGGTGGTATTATTGGAAATATGACACCAGTGAAATAGATGTTATTGAAAATAGGAAAAAGTATACTGCTGTCCTTGACCCATCCCAAACTCCCCTCCTACTCTGCAAATTATTTAAATATTATTAAATGCCTGAGTAACTGTCTACTTGCTTTAAGTCATACAAAACTGATGATTTTGCATAGATTTCTGAGTGGCAACTGTATAATATACACTCTTCTCATTTATGTATGCACTAGGTCAACAGGCCTTAGTGTGGCATTTCCTTTGAATGTCAAGACTGCCTTTGCACTGAGGCGCCCCTGTAGCTTTATGGACATTTTTACAGGCCACAAGGCATGTTGAGTAGTAAAACAATATGGCACAACACATTCTAGCAACTTAAGCAGACAGGTGCTAAGTCTCCTGAGGAAGAGCTGAAATATGACTCACATAGTCTCCATAGCCTCCTCCTCCTCAGACTAATGCCCATCTGATCACATGTACACATGGTGTAAAGGAAGGCTCGTGACAATAGGTTTTGATTCAGCTAAATCACCTAAAATTTTCAAGTTGCCACAGTTATGTATGCAAGCTTTCCAATAGTCAGTGAAGAAGCTCACAGATGATCCCAGCCTCCATTTATCTCAGTCTTTCTAGCACTAGAATCGTTTAAGCTGGTCCCAGATACTGTGGAACAAAATTAATAAACTTTCTACAACAGGCAAACTCATAAAACTGAAGCTGACAACACTATTTCCAAAAGTCTCTCCATATAGATAGCAGGATCACTGACAGGAACAAAGTCAGTCTGGGTTCAGCCATCCTTAACTGTTTCTAATGCAGGCTGCAGCTCATTTACAGTACCACGTACTACAGAGCAGAGAGCCCTGGGCTGAGGATGTGAGGTCTGTCAGTCACAATGCCTCAGAAGCAGCAAGAAAGCACGTTAAGTTCTGGTCATACTGCTAGTAGGAAAAACAGCTGTTAGCTTATTTGTTTTTGCTAAGCCTCAAGATACACAGCTGAGGATGCCCTTGTCTCCACTTCCCAAGTGCCACAATGTCACACCCCTGGAAAGATTTAAGTAAAACCCTTTCATAGTAACTGGTCAACACTGCCCCCTGGTGATACAAATTAATAAATAAGGCAACATCTTTCATTGTTCATTTCAGATACGTCTAAGTAACTGCAGCTCGTTTGAATGCACATCCCATCAAGGACAAAAATAGATTTAAGATGACCTTCACTATGTATTGTTCATTAAATTAGAAACTTTAGAGAGGTTTTTAAATCAAGGACATTTACTCTGGAAACATGCTATATTGATGATACAAATATCACTATGTGACTAAGAAAGCCCCTGAAGGCAAATGTTCTAAATTAAAAGCACCGTAGGACACCGAGGAAAGTCTTATCATGTGTAAATCAGGCATGGTGGTGGTGGCACACACTCTGATCCCAGCACTTGGGAGGCAGAGGCTGGTCTACTTAGAGTTCTAATACAGCTAGGGCTACATAAAGAGACCGTCTCAAGATTAAAAAAAAAAATACAAAAAAAAATTTCCATAGGAGGGAGCCTGTATAGTTCTCAAGGTGTGTACATCTAACAGACTGAAAAGTGTCTATGGGAACCCAAGCCTCACAGTGACCCCATTGGAAGCCTGACTCCTTATCTAGGAAAAAGCTCAATCAAAAGAACACCATTGGCTGCTAAGTTTTTACTAAACCCAGAAAATGCTTCCTCAAAAAAGACCTACCAAGGCTGGTGCCATCCTGTCCCATGATGCACTTCATGGAGGTGATGATCTGCTCCATCACAGGTGGTGACATCGATGTGGCGTACACAGCACTGTGAGAATTTGTGCGAAGATAGTCTATCAGCGCCTACAGGAGCAGAGGCAGATACTTAGAGACTGTTTCTGAGCACAGAATTATGCAAGTGCCTCCCTTATAGGTGCTACTGGACTCTCCATTCAAAAGCCTAAACAGAGATTCAAAGTCAACCAACACCATCAATGCTCACAGCTGGCCAACAAGGATGTCAGAAACAGCAAATTGTTTTTCAAATTCATTTTAAAGGCTCACTATACATTTGAAGAATACATCATTTACTGTGCTAAATTGCCTGTTGAGATATGATAATTTACTTCCAAATGTCTTTGTGTCTCTCCCTACACATACACAGCCTATCCTTATATACTCCTAAGTAACAATATTCCTGGCCTGGGAGTCTATCACTCAGTGGTATAGCAAACACTTGGCAGGTGTGAGATCCCTGGGTTCAATCTGTAGTATTCTATCTCTCCCTAGTATTCTTCAGAAAGAGATTGATATATAAATTAACAGAAGCTCATTCAGTCTTTCTTTTTTTGTTGTTGTTTTTGTTTTTTGAGACAGGGTTTCTCTGTGTAGTTTTGGAGACTGTCCTGGAACTCACTTTGTAGATCAGGCTGGTCTCAAAACTCACAGAGATACACCTGTCTCTGCATGGGATTAAAGGTGTGTGCCATCACCACCCAGCATTTTTTATTTTTTTAAGGCTTATTTTATGTATATGAATTATTGCCTGCACACGTGTGTGTACCAAGTATATGCATGATACCCACATACCCTGGAACTGGAGTTACAGATGGCTGGAAACCAATATATGGGTGGTGCTGGGAACGGAATAGAGATCCTCTTCCAAGAACAACAGGTACTCTTAGCTGCTAAGCCAACTCTCCAGGTCTTCATTTTTGTTTCGTTTTGTTTTCCGGACAGGGTTTCTTTGTGTAGCTCTGACTGTCCTAAAACTCAACCTACTTCTGCCTCCTAAATTCTGGGATTAATGCCCAGAATAAATCTTTAAAAATAAAACATGTGCAACAAGAATCTGGTGTACTACTGGGTGTGATGGTACATACCTATAACCCTAACCTCTGGATAATGAGGTAAGATTGCACATTTAAGACTAGTGACCAGGAGCATATGTACTAAAATCAAATAAAAATACACAAAATACAACTGTGAAGTAGGCTGTTGCTTCCAACTCTCAAAATTGTACCTTGGACTGGAGAGATGGCTCAGGGGTGAAGAGCACTGACTGTTCTTCCAGAGGACCTGAGTCCAATTCCCAGCAACCACATGGTGGCTTTATAGCTATCTATGATGAGATCTGGTGCCCTTTTTTGGCGTGCAGGTATACATGGAGGTAGAATGTTGTATACATAATAAATAAACCTTTAAAAAAATTGTACCTCAAAGCACAAATATGTTGTATCAGTTCTAAAATGAAATCCTATATGATCTGTTATTCTTTAATTCATAGCGATATATCTTATTTTAAAAAATCCAATTAACTTCCAAAGCAAGCTTTGTCTCATTTACAAGGTAAAATTTAATAATAAAATCTATCAAATCTGATTAGAAGCAACTGAAAATGGGACTTTCTAAAAGCAATCATTATCAGAAGGATGTCATATGTCATCAGTGTCCTATCTGGAATGAACAGACATTTTTCAAGTCTTTCCAGGAAAAGTCATACAACAGAGAGGTAACTGGAATCACAACTCTAGGAGAATTTTCTAGAACAACCCCAAGTGGTTGGACTATAACTGGGGACTATTGGCAATACCTCCAAAAATACACAATGCACAAACCGAACTGAAGGTTCACAAGTGTTATGCAGTATTTCCTATAGTAAATGGCTTCTCTATACACACTTCAATTCACAGCAGGAGTGGTACAGACACCTAAACATGGAAGAGTGCACTGATGCCCAGCTGTGTACGCCTTAATTCCAGCTCAGGAGGCAGAGGCAGGTGGATCTGAGTTTGAGGCCAGCCTGGTCTACAGTGTCTAACTTCCAGGACAGTCAGAGAAACCAAAACCAAACAAACAAGATGGCCACACATTTTCCTGACTTAAAGATTTTCACAACTTCTTGATCATGTCATCTTACAAAGTCTAACTGAAGTTTGTTTCAAATATATCTTGAGAAAAATCTGCTTCTGGGGTGATATGACTAGTCAAATTCATTCTATCCACCAAATACCTGTAAGTACTGAGCAATGTGATATTAAAGAATGACTGAACCTGGAATCAGGTCACAGCTCCCCGCCTCCCATGTGTGGCTTCCTTTTCAATAACATCATCTTTCATACAGAACTGGTCCACAACTGCATCCCATTCATCAGATTTTCAGGTCTCATCTGGCTTCCAGATTGCCCAACTCGGGCCAATGCAGAGTACACAAATAAGTGTGGCCAGAATTTATGTGCCCACAATCCACTGAGAAAACTGTACCTCAAAATTTCATTCCCCCTGAAAATTCTGGATGTGGGTACTTCTGAGAAGAAGGATTCATGAAATTCTTTGAACTGAGTGAAACCCACTGTAATCATTAGGAGGGGAGGTAGCTAGTACCACATGCCTTCACAACAGAGCATTTCTTACAGATAAATATGCTTTTTTTTAATGAACCCACAGACTTCTTGTTTCCTGCTTGTTGGTTTATGTCAGAATTAGCTCTACAAGTCCTTCCAAAGCATTCCGCTCATGACTTGGGGTGGCACAAGGACCCTCAGGTCCCTGGTCTACACTTCACTATTGTCAGAGAACCAAGGCCTGAGCAACTTCCTAGTTCCTTCAAAAAATATTTAGCTCCTATTGTCTAGTGAACAATCAACAATTACAGACAAACTAACTCTTGTTTCCTACTGCTACTTCTGTGGCTTGTCTGAGTTTGTTATAAAACTTTCGGTTCCCTTAACTATAATTTTATGTTAACTTTTTTAAGAGATTAGTTAACGACAATAATCACATTGCATACATTGAGAATGACTATTGTCTAAGGCTCCAATTTTAAGAAGAAATTCAGACATTTATGAGCACTTACTCTTATTATGTGTGGTGCTTGGCAGATATTTCTTAATTATATTACAACAAGTTTTTATTGAGAGTCAAATTGAGGTCTGAACACATGCCAGGTCAGTTCTTTTCTACTGAACTACAGGCCTGGCCCAAATTCCTTTTTAAGTCATAGTTTTATGGAAATATAAGCTACATTCCACAACGGTCACTTTTGTACAGTGTAAAAGTCAATGGATCTTGGCACAGTAAGAGTGGTGCAACCCTTACTATTACCCAACTTTAGAACATTTTCATCACTCTACAAGGAAACATCCTATCAGTTAACAGTTATTTTCCATTTCCTCATTTCCATACCTATTCTAGATAACACACACACACACACACACACACACACACACAGAATCTTCATATATGACCTTTTGTGATTCACTTCAGTTAACACGTCTTCAAATGCATCTGTGTTATAGCATTTCCACGAATCACCACAGTACAAGTCCCCCATATTTACTTTTACTGATAAGGAAACTAGAAAGTTAAAAATGCCTTCCCCAAGGTCTCACAAAGCAGAAACACATTCAAATGCAGACAGTACCCATGATTTTACTTGGGAGTCCTAACTGCCTTTGAGGTCAGATATAATTAGAACTAACAAAAACTTCTCTTCTTGTTTGTGCATTCTGATCAACCATTCCCAATGGCTCCCACAACCCTTGCAAAGTGTGAGTACAACTCAAACCCAACAGAAGACTATGACAAACAGGAAGCTATGGGAGATGTCAGAGGGATCTACTCACAGTCAGTCTAGGAGGATCACTCAGTGGTAACTCACAGCACAGGGAGTGGTGACCTAGGCCTTTAATCTAATCTGAGTTTGAGGTCATTTTAGTTTACAGAAGGAGCTCTAGGCTCCCAGGCAGGCAGTGGTGGGGCCACACCTTAACTGAGCAAAGTATTAAATACTGAGAAAGTATTTAAGGCAGGCATAGAAAGACACAGAAGGCAGAAGAAGCCATGGCTCACACTGTTAGTCCCAGCACTTGGGAAGCTGAGGCAAGAGAATCTCTGTGAGTTCAAAGCCAAGCCTGGTCTTCGAAGCAAGTTCCAGGGCAGCCAGGATTATTACAGAGAAAACTCTGTCTGGAAAACAAACAAACAAACAAAGACTGGAAGAGATGGATATGTCCTCTGATATCTCCTGGTGCACTCTTTTACAAAGGAGTGTTCTGTATCTTAGACCAGAACATAGTTTAAAAAGCAGTTCTCAAGTGAGCAAACAAACAACAATGAACAGAACCACCCTTCAGCTCAGCAAGAGACATCAGTGTCACTCCCCAGGCATCTGAAGTAGGAAGTCTATCACCACTACAATGATGAGGCTCAGGCACATACAAGATCCCCACATTCCATCTCAGGACTCCACCTTCTAGACAGTTCCCAAATCAAGAGCCTTTTTCCATCTCTAATTGGCCACTCTAAAGGCCTGCTTTACCTTCTTGCCTCCAATGTATCCTCCAGAAGCACCAAAGCTCTTTGTGAATGTTCCCATCATAACATCAACATCCTCGGGATCCAGGCCAAAGTAGTCTACCACACCTCGCCCTGAAGGGCCAAGGGCCCCAATGCTGTGCGCCTCATCCAGATACAAGTACGCCTTGTACTTCTTCTTGAGAGCAATCACTTCAGGAAGGCGAACAATAGACCCTTCCATGCTGGCAAAACAGGGTTAAAAAAAAAAAAAAAAAAACATACACACACTGAGACTTCTTTAACTCTCAAAATTAGCAACTGGCCACTTTATTTTTAATGCTTTGAGGTTATTCCTTTTCAAAATAAATGAAAACTCCACCTCTGGTTTTAAACTAAGTTATGTGGTATACTGACTTGGCAAGAACAGGAGGTTGACTTCTCATAAAAGGGTTACATTATAATTGGTTTTATTTTACAACAGAAAGAATTAAAGTTATAGCAGATTATTTGTTTGCTTTTATGGAGCTAGGAATTAAAGTGGGGCTCTGCATATGCTAAGAAAGCACTTTACCACTGGATCACATCTTCAGCCTGCAAGAGTCTTCTAAAGCTAGCAATTACAAGCGACACTAGACTTTGTTTGCATTATATAAGCCTTGACTTACTGCCCAGGAATTCTTTCAGTGGATTAAGGTCCAGGATATGACCAAGTTGCTGTTGGTCATGGTCTTTATCATAGCAACAGAAATCTAAGACAGGCTGTCCAAATTAACGAAAATCTTAAAATAGCCTGGCATAGGGGCATATGCATGTAAATCCCAGGACCCAGGAGGCAGAGGCAGAGGCAGAGGCAGAGTCAAGAGCTTAAGGTCAGTGTGGGCTACATGAGAGCATATCTCAAAACATAACAAAAAACTAATGTATTTTTGATGTTTGTTTTTTGCAGGACTGGAGATTGAACCCAGGGCTTCATGTATGCTAGGTAAGAGCACAACCAATGTACTATCATCTTGCCATGTACCCTGGGTGGGCCTCAAACAGATGGTTCGCCTATGTCAGCCTTGTGAGTGCTGGAATTACAGGTATGTACCAGCACATCTAACTTTGTCATTTGCTTTTGATAAATTAGAATCCTTTATGTGTAAAAAATAACCTCAATCTGGAAGCTGAGTTCTATACAGACTTAATGTCCTTTGGGGCTCAGTGCCTCCTGTTTCTTTCCAGGTATTTTTAACAAGTCATGAACACTGTCTCCTTAGTTTCCAGAGTGGACTAGTCTAGCAAGGCCTTCAGCTGAAAGCTTACATTACAGGCCTAGGCTATAGAAAATTGGAGCAGAGTGAGTACCTGTATATGCCTTCTACAAGGATTAGGACTTTCTTCCAGGGCCTTCTTGTCCGAGGCTGACCATAAACAATGGCATCTTTCAAAAGCTTCTCCAAGCTTTGCATATCTACAACACAAAGAAAGAATTCAGTTGCTAACAGTATTAGAAAAATGTGAATATACATTTCTTATTCAGAAGTATATCAGATAGCAAAAGATAATTAGCATAATTAGAGCTCAGCAGAGATTAAGATATTGCTTCTCCAACTGCCATCTAAAAGTGACAAATGTTCAAAGCTATCAACAAGATTAAATGACTGGCAATCAATTGCTTTAGTTAGTTAGATAGAAAATGACTGTGTTTTATGTTAAATTTTCTGCCTTTGAATTAGCTTTTCTGTGTTTTAAAATCAAACTGTATCTTTAATACAAGTGATTCAATCAGAAATAAATGTATAAAGACAAAGCAAGAGTAAGTAAATCACCCCAAATACACGTTCTTCCTAAAAAACAAATATGCATGGACCCAAAGAGGCTGCTCAAGGTTTTAAAACACTTGTTGCTCTTGTGGAGGACCCAGGTTTGACTTTTGGTACCCACAGGTAGCCACAACCATCTGCAAGTCTAGTTCCAAGAGATCCAGTGCCCTCTTCTGACCTCTGTGAGCACCAACCATGCATGAGCAGGCAAAAACACTCACACACAAAACAAAATAATACTTCTTAATAAAAAAAGTAAACACGAAGAGCAAACTTCAAAGTGCATGCTCTATCTTCTTTTACTCAGGATGCATTCAATAGCTGTTTATTAAACAGCCTTCTCTATGTACTGATTAAAAATACGCCAGTCTGGGACATGCATGAATCCAAGCTTAAGTCAGCTTGCAATCAGCTGAGATTTTTCCACATGCATTCCATCAGCTACACTATCATCAATAAGCACCACAGCTTTCCTTTTAAGAGCTCTGAACTCCACTGCTCCCATCTCTATAGACTTTTTATTTAAAACACTGGTTTTGTGTGACATTTAAAAAGCATCACTAAGTCTGAGGTTTATGCCATGTTAGTGGGAGACCTGACACTGTTCTTTACTGCCTTTCACTGAAAGAGAGGGTTAAACTGCAGGACCCTGTCCTTCTTATAATCGAACTTTGGTAAAAACACACAGCAGATGACTAAAGGTCACAACTGTATTATAGCTTTCAGTATGTGAGCACAACAATCAGCATAGTGCCTTACAGGAGACAGGCACATCTGTACTTACTGTTGTGTCCTATGCTCACATACAGAAAGTAAACAGTAGTTCAACATCTTAGACAAAAGGAAGATAACAGGAAAAAGAAAGCTCAGTGTGGCAGTGCATGGCTGCAATCCCAGCACAGAGGGAAGTTTAAAGAAAGCCTAGACTATAGGGTAAGTTTCGGACTAGCCAGGGCTGCATAACAGCAGACAAACATACAACAACAGATAAAAACAGTCTACAGACCTTGGTCAAAGTGAATGTCTATGGCAAGAATGCTTGGGCAGACTACCTGCTTGGGAAAACAAATTCTATCTTTCCTCTATCATATACCCTATAAATTCCATGGAAATTAAAATCTAAATATGACACAAAACTCCCAAAGGAAAATGTGAGATAACTGACGTCCTTTAATGAAGAAGCATTAAACAAAATCTAAGTCAGACATTTAGATGAGTCAAAATAGGACAGTTAAATAAAAATAGTATGCCATAAAAGGACAACACAAAGAGCTCCTAAAATCAGTAAAAAGATGTCAGCTTGAGAATGACCAGCTTATAAAGAATTATCTATAAATGAAATAGCTGCATGAAAATTACTCCATACCTAAGAAATTTATATATATATAAATATCTCTCTCTATATATATAAAACACACCCAAAATACTGTGTCCTTATTAGGTTCAGAATGATTTAAAATAGCCCCAAAGACTTTTCTATCTCCATTTCCCAGTGATGAGATTATAGCATGAGGTGCCTTTTATATAAGTGCTGGGGTTTGAACTTAGGTTTTCACAGCTGTGTGGCAGATACCTTACAGAATGAGCCATCTCCCCAAATACTGTCTGCTGTATGTTGTATCTTTACACAAACTCACTCCTTCCTTCTCTCTCTCTCTCTGTGTGTGTGTGTGTGTGTGTGTGTGTGTGTGTGTGTGTGTGTGTGTGTGTGTGTGTGAGTGGCTTGTGCTGTATGTGCCGAGAGGTGGGAAGGCTCACACCACAGCACAAGTGTAAAGTAAGAAGACAGCTTTATGAAGTCAGGTTTCTTTTACACAGGTTCCAGGGATTAAGGTCATACATCTAGTTTGTGTGGCTAACTCTTCACCTGCTGACTATTGTATTTTATTTATTTGTTTAACTATTAACATCTCTTCACTAATCTTATTCCTCCTAGTGTTAAGACAAGACACACTACAGGTACCCAGTAATGTATCTGAACAGTTACTTGTAAACAAGAAAATGAGGTGGAAAACTTAAGTCAAATCAAGGGAAGGCAGTATAATTTGCAAAAAGGAATCCCATCGCTATATTGTTTTACCCATTCATAGGTAAATAGAGATGAACACACACATGCTCAAGTTGACCTCAAATTAAAAGTCCTCTGACTTCAGCCTCCCAAGCGCTAGGATTACAATAAAGTGCCAACACATTCTGCTTGTATTTCATTAGAGAGAGTGTCTTTGTAAAAGACCAGAAGAACATTTTAAATCTTCTACTTTAGCTGCAATGCACTTTCAATTATTAACCTAACTTTGTAATCACCACCACTGCTCCAAAGAATATCAAACATTAAAGCCAATGGCAAAGCCTAGGACTAACTCACTGTTATGCTTGAAGATTCGAATGGTTGCTCCTGACAGCCTGGCTCCTAGAACCAGTGATGCATGGTTCAGTTCATCACTCAGAATCAGGCAACCCTGAAAAATCACAAGTACAGAAAGGTAAGAGACTAATAAATATTGGTGATAACTGTTTCTCTCCCTCTCTCTCAGATTTACTTATTATGTAAACAGCCTTATGCTTGCCTGCCAGAGAGGGCAGAACTCATTATAGATGGTTGTGAGCTACCATGTGGCTGCCAGGAATTGAACTCAGGACCTCTGGAAGCAGCCGGTGCTCTTAACCTCTGAGCCATCTCTCTAGCCTAATAACTGTTTTTCACAGATGCTTTAGAAGCAGATGCAGAATCCTAGCCTACATGTAATGGTTTCTTCATCTTGGAATTTAAATATCCAGATATGTAGCAACATGTTCTTACTTACACTAAAGTCTAGCCATCTTTAAAGGGTTCTGGTATCTTTGATCTGAAAGAATTTTGATGTGTCATTTTGTAAGAAATGGCAGCTGTAGAAATAGTGCCTTTCCCTTCACCATTTATTCCCGTGTCTCCATTTAGGGAAGAACCTACTTGTAAACCCAAATCACACAGAAGAATACAGGCTGTGCTTTAGCTTCTTTAAAATCCTCGAATACACTTTAACACATAAATTAAGGAGTGAGCAAAGCCTGGCACTCTTGGTGGTTTATTTCTCCCCCACTTCTTACTCTCCCATCTCTCATGGGACCCTGCTAAAATAAAAACACAGAAACAAGTTTTTGTCCTTCAAAATTGGCCTTAACAGAGGCTGAGGGTATAAATTTCAGTTGTAGAGAGTACTTGCCTAGCATGTACTAGCCTTGGATTGGATCCTTGACACTATAATAAACAAACTAATGAGTAAATAAATAAATTTCCACATGAAAATCATCTCAAAATATTCCAATGACCCAAACAAAAACACTTTAAGCAATAAGAAGTGGTAGTCAAACCTGGAAATAATGCTCCATGCCTTTAATCCCAGTACTTGGGAGACAGAGGCAGGCATATCTCTAAGTTCGAGGTCAGCGTGGTCTACAATTAAGTTCCAGGACAGCCAGGCTACACAGAGAAACCTTGTTTCCCCATAAAATAAAAAAGCTACGAATGTTGGATTATTATACAAATAATGAGATGTTCACGAGTCCATGCTGACAATAGAGAAGCAGCGACTCTTCCACAAAACTCCACAATGAATTAAGAAATGTAGTAGTAAGGTACAGTAGAAAAGTCTTGCCTGGTATCTTAGCCAAGTGACGAGGGTTTATTTTATATTACACAGCACACAGAGGTGAGTGTCACATCTCTGGTGTCCTTTTTCATAGCACATGCCATCAGTTGTGATCCCTCAAGCTGAGACACACTCTACAAAAGAAGGGCCAGCCAGCACATGGAAGTCAGAAGTACACTGGGAAAGCCTGGGAGCTACAACTAAGTGAATGTGCAGCCTCCACAGATGCCAGGGCAGAGACTGGAAATGTTTAACAGTAGACACGGACTATGTTCTGTATTTGTCAGTGTACCGCATCACAGGTAACTTCTGAGCTTTGGAAAATACTGCACTGGTAAGTAAGATGCTCTCATAAAGGGAAGCTGAGCAAAGGCCACGGAGGGCTCCACACCCTCGGTAGCTCTTTCTACAGGTCTAAATTTACAACACTGGGAATGAGCAGTAAGATTGAACTTCTGTAAGCCATCCGTCTGTACTTACCGCATGGCTCTATCTAGTTTAGTGTACTTTAATAGCATTCTCCCAACACACATAATTCAACTTCCTTATCTTTCCAGATAATTTATTTTCCGGGCAAAATTTGCAAGGCTATTTTTCAGACCCTCTAGTCAACATTTTTAGGTATCACTTTGGTTTTCTTCTTGAAGTCTACTGTGAGATTCTATTACATAGTTGTTTCAAAAACAAAATGAAGGAAATATTAGGAGACAAAATATAAGTACATATGCATGAGGCAATTTGTAAGATGATTTTAAGACATTATTTTGTTATAACACACAAAATGGGTACTGTTATCACCTTCAGATTACAGCAGAAAGTCATTCTTATCTAAGCATGGGCACAAGAGACTCAACACAAAGCTCCTGATTGTAGAGCATGTATATAAGCTGAACAACCAACTCAGAAATTGAGTATCAAATTCAGAGAATTACCATTATTTTAAGAGATCAAAAAAAAAGTTACTACCATTTCAACTATAATTTAGAAGATTACTCTTTCCTGTTAGTACAGGAAAAATCTAAATCGAAACAATGATTTACTGGAGTTCATTGAGCACACAAAGATAAAAAGTGAGGTCATTTCATCTTCTATTGTCAAACATCCTTAGAAGGTCCAAATCAGAATTTCAGGTTTATGCTCCCAAAATGCAAGATGGAAGTATAAGTTATAATCAATGGAAGGAAACACACTTGTTTCGTGTGTTTCAAAGAGCGTGTTCATGCCATACAAGCTGCTAACCAGTGTCCTAACACTTTCTTTTTATCCTTTAAGTCCACAGGATATACAAAGAGGTTCTTTCCTTCCCTCCTGGTTCTTCACTTTTTATCTTGATGGGTCTAGTTAGATTTGGCCATTTCATTCACTTCTCAAAGATCAGTTCAGCTTCACCGCTTCCCCAACACTCCCTATGCTGTATTTGTTGATCCTGTCTATTTCCTGTTTAAACAGATGGGGGTATTTTGCTCTTGCTATGATGTTTAAGTCTTATATTTGTTTTATGTGTGTGAGAGTTGGACCCACACGTATGTATATGTACACAGGCATGCCTGCTGCTTGTGGAGTCAGAAAAGTGCACTAGGTCCCTGAACCTGGAGTTATGGGTAGATGTGGTACACCATGTGAGTGCTGAGAATAAAACAGAAGCCAGCAAGTACTCTTGAAGTACTGAACCATCTCTGAAGCTCTCTAAATTGAGTATGTAACTCTGGAGAAAGGTACATATACACTCAACATCAAGACCCCAAGTATGTTTAGTATTATATATATATCTCTGCGTATATTGCTTTAGTGATTTGTGATGTTACATTTCATTGATTTTTGCTTTGCCTTGTTTTTTCTTCTTTGATTTAATTCCAAAATCTGTGTGAATGATCTGAATAAATTGTATTGTGGTCAAAGAACATACTTTAATAATTTTAATATTTCCAAACATATTAAAACGTATTTAAACCCTAAAGTACACTATATCCCAGTAAATATTCTGCTGCTGTGGGGAAGTGTTTGGTGGGTGTCTAGGAGGTTAGCAAGCTGAGGCTGTTTTCCCAGTGTTCTGGACCCAGGAAGGTTCTTATTGGTTTCCGTTATTGATACCACTAACTGCAGCTCTTTCCACACTCCCCTGCGTTTCACCAGTTTCTGCTTCCTAAACTTTGAAACTGTTATCAGGCTCCTAATACATCGTCATCAATCAACTCTTTTGTATTATACCACAATCTTCATTTTCATACTATTCCTCTGTCTGAAATCTGTTTATATCAATATATTAAGTTCAAATTTTTCATTAGTTTGCAACTTTTTAAATCTTTTTTTGTTTTCTCCTTGAAGGCTAGAGATCAAACCTGGGACCATGGACATGCTAAGCAAGCATTCAAACACTGAATTGCATTCCAGACATTCTTTATTTTTGACATAGCCCCCCACTCCCCAGCTCTAAGCTGATCTCAAATCCCTGGACTTGAGAAGTCCTCCCGCTTCAGCCCCCACGTGGCAAAGACAGCAGATGCATGCTACTATGCCATCCTCATCTTTGTACTTTCAATGTTCATATTTACATTTCAAATAGGTTCATTCAAAATTAGGAAATGTGCTAGCTTAATCTCATCTGAGGAGGTCTGCCTTCTATTTCAATGTACAAAGAAACCAGTTTCATTTTTGTGATCTCAATATAATTGGGTTTAAAGCTCTTGCATTGCAATTTGTTTACTGTTTGCCCCATCTGGTCCTTACAGAATCGTTATAACTGAATTAGAGTTACACTGACTCATTTACACAGGAAACTTTGAGGACTAGAAAAGCATTGTGACATGTTCACAGTCATAGTTAAGTCTGACCATATAATCAACGGACAAGCAAAACTCAAGTATCGGTGATCCACTGTTTCTGTCAATATGCCATTTCTAAATAATTGTGTAAAGATGTAAAGCAAACTAACAAATGAAAACAAAGGAGAAAACAACCACAAGGGTTCTTTTCAAGCTGACAGTGCTGAGAAGCTACATTCAGAAAATATTTTACTTCTCCTTACTTTAATTCTCACAAGTTCTAACATAGGATGGGTACACACACACACTCACTCTACGTTTATATATATATTTCCTACATATCAAAGTAAATACATACTTATACAAAACTATTAACTTTCTGAATTAAACCTTTCTTTCATAATTTTAATCTTCTGGCATTTATTATCATCAGAAATCCTTCAAAACTGTTTAGGAAGGGGGCAGGATCATGGGTTCTAGAAGGAAGACTCCAATTGGTATTGGCTCTGCAGGATATACTTACCAAAAATCTGTGATGGAATATCTTTGTAAATTGTGCTTAGTCTAATGTCAGTACTAACTCAACTGGATCTGATGTGTTTATCAAAACAAAAGAATATATGTATAAGAGAAGTGCCACAAACGACACCATCTTACCTTGCCAACAAGAGCAGGAATATTCATTGAATTTGTTGCAAATCCCATGCCATAGGTCATAGCAGCTTCCACGCCCAAGAACCTTGCTACCAGTTTCTCGAGTTCTTCATGCTTGTCCAGGTTTCCTGTATGAAGAAGTCAATTAATAAAATCAGTGTCATTCAATATAAAATTACTACCTTATTAAGAGAAAACAGGGCCAGCAAGATGAATCAGTGGATAAAGTCACTTGCTGCCAAGACTACCTGTGCTCAGTCCCTGGAACGCACATGGTAGATGGGGAGAACCAGCTCCTGAGAGTTGTCCTCTGATCCATACTACACATATGCATGCATGCACATAAATATTAATAAAAATAATTTTAACAGGGTGGCAGTGGTGCACGCCTTTAATCTCAGCACTCAGGAGGCAGAGGCAGGTGGATCTTTGTAAATTCAAGGCCAGCCTGGTCTACAAAATGAGTTCCAGGACAGCCAAAGCTGTTACACAGAGACCCTGTATCAACCTCTCCCAAATAAAAACAAAAATAAAATAAATAAAAGAAATCAACCCATGTGTTGTAACATTTTCCAACTAAGTTCATGAAGAGGCTGTTGTTATAAACAACAGCTATAAAGACACAACAGCAGCAGATACATTCAGATTCAGCAGCTCTGAAGAAAAAGGAAGACTACTAATTCATATTTCACACCTCCATCTCAGCACTCAGGAGACAGGCAGTCAGATCTCTGATTTGGAGGCCAGTCTGGTCTACAGAGTGAGTTCCTGGACAGCCAGGGTACACAGAGAAACCTTGTCTCGAAACACAAAGAACAAAACAAACTAACAAAAATTCTATTGATATCTGTTAAAAGCAACACACATACTCCAAATTACTAGAATGACAAGAACTAAAACTCCATTTATGGATACTTATAATCCTTAATACAATTAGTGAAAAATGAATAATATTAGCATGCATATAAGCAAAGGGTGAACTGTGTTTCACTAAAAAGATATTCTGAGAAGATGAGGAAGCAGCTCTGTGGTAGAACTGATGCATAGCGTGGACAAGGCCCAGCATCAGATTCCAGAACCAAACCAAAACAAAGTCCTAATTTCTTTTTCTGGGAATGTAGCCACTTTGGAAAGTCTTCACAAAAAAACAATCAAGATAAAATGAGGTCAATGGGATTGGGCTAATAATATCCTGGACAAACAGACATACAGAGGAAGTGCAGGAGATGACAATGTGTAACACACAGGAAGACAGCCATGGGACCAAGGGCTAGAGAACAGAGGCCCTGGCAACACCTCAATATCATGTTTCTATCCTCTGCAATTCCCCATTTCTCATTCTTTGTAATAGCAGTCCTAGGAAGCCAACAGAGGTGGGAACTTTGAGAGATAAGGTTAAATCTAAGTCCTTACCAAGTAGATGATGATTTGATGAGAGAGGAATACACTCACTACAGGAACTCCAAAGAGACTTAGAGAGGCAACAGCAATCAAGCCAGGCAAGGGTTAAGGTTGGGCTACAAACATGATATATAAAACACACACAAAGCCAGAGATGGCAGGACATATCTGTAACCCTAGCACTTGTAGGAGGAGCACAAGTTCAAGGTTAGCCTGAGCTCTATAAGCTGTAAGACTGTCCAAGCATGCCTTATCCAATTATCTCTTAACCCTAACCTTAAAAATCATAAACTCTCAGTGCTGATGGGACTATGCAATAATGTAGCTGCTCTGGGAAGTGGGAAGTAACTTAAGAAGCTAATCATGGAATTATCACATGATCTAGCAATACCATACCTAAGTACGTACCCAAGGGAAGTGAAAATGTTATTTGAAAAAGTATATTCTTGCAGCCAAAAAGAAGAAATAAACCAAATGTCCATCAGAGACAAATGGATAAACATGGTATGATATACACAATGAGTTGTTTCCTAGTCACAAAGTAGAATTATGTTGATGTAGTCTATGAAGTACTAATACATTCTACACATAGGTAATCTTTGAATATATTCTAAGTGAATGAAGGCCAGTGTTACATAATTCCATGTATATGAAATGTCCAAAGGAGGCAAATTAAAACTATAAACCACTGGTTGCCAGGGAACGCCAGTGGGTCTGGCAGCTTTATCAGAGGGAATGAAAATATTCTAAAATTTAAACTGTGGTGACAGTTGCCATCTCTGCAAACATCCTAAGAGACTATGAAGTATACTCTTCAAATAGGCAAATTACATGTCATATAAATTATACCTTAATAAAGCTTTTAAGACAAGAAACAGAAAGTAACACACTGTTCCTTCTGAACCATGTACAAGCAACCAAGCCACTCTGCTTTCTTCCACAGCGACAGTAAAGAGCCAGGTGGCAATGGTGAGGAAAGGCAAGCTCGTACACAGATCCGCCTACTCAATTCTCAGTCACAAAAGAAAAGAAGGAAAGACAAGAACAGTAAAGGCAGACAGTAGAGGATAAACACTAGATAAACTTTTCACTAGACGTCTTTGGGTTCTTTGGGGATTATTAACCAGGTTTATGTATTACTTATCCCCATTACAGCTTTCTAAACAACAAAGTCTTTTTGGTTAGAAATCTGAAGAGGAAAAAACTACACAAAAATACTGGGAACCATAATGACATACTTGACTGGCTCCACGGAGGGACCAATCTCAGGAACAATCTCACACATCACAGGTATTTTAAATCTCAAATGTGGTAGTGTCAGAATGATTAGGAATATAGTATAATATATAATATAATATATCACATAAAAGACAGTTTCTGACCCCAAATTCTAATCCCCTGCACAGCCGAGGGCACTAAACAATGAGTTCTACCAGTGAAGACTGTTACTGAGAGGAAGGTACGGGCAATGAAGAAATTCTGAAATGGCCCTTCTCATCCCCCAAATAAAGAAATACTGGAATGTAACTGTAAAGTCCCGACAACAATCAGTTCAGACTAAAGCAAGGGACAGGATGGAATCCCATTAGAGAAGTATTTAAGAGTACACAGAGAACTACATAAAAAGAACACCCTTCCCAAAGCTTCTCCTTTGGGCTTGCCTAGTAAAGTGAGAATTTAAGATGTGATGAATATCCAGATGAGGCTCCTCCAGCACCAAACTGTCTTGGGCTCCAAGAAACATATGATGTAGCTACAAAGTATGTTATAGATCACTGCAAAAGGACTAGCTTATTTTTTTACTTTACTGAGCTATTCTTTAATAAATTAAAAAACTTGACTTACAAATCAAAAATGTTCATATTACATGTAACTACACAATTTAAGAACAAAGTCAAACAATAGAACAAAAGGATAAAGCCAAGCCATACACGGTGGCATAAACCTTTATACCAGCACTCAGCAGCCAGGTGTTATTATTTTAATATGTGTTACATTTGTTTATGCTGTGGAACATTTGTTTAATGATGCAAAGATGTGTTGCGTTCTTTTACGTTGCATTTGTTTAACTCTGTGAAGCTGTGCTACTTTGTCTAAAACACCTGATTGGTCTAATAAAGAGCAGAATGGTGGCTAATATCTAGGCAGAAGAAAGGAGAGGCCAGGCTGGTATGCAGAGAAAATAAACAGGAGAAATGCAGGGGGGGGGGATTGCGAAAAGGAGGAGAAGAGAATATCAGAGGCAGCCGCCCAGCCACACAACCAGCCACAGCCTAAGTAAAAAGGAAAGAAAGGTAAATACAATAGAGGAAGGTAAAAAGCCCAGAGGCAAAATGTAGTTAAAGAGAAACAGGATAATTTAAGTTAAAGAAGCTGGCAAGACACAAGCCAAGCTAAGACTGGACATTCATAAGTAAGAATAAGTCTCCCTGTATTTATTTAGGAGCTAGGTGATAGGTCCCCAAAGAGCAAAGAGTAAACAAACAAACCAAACCAAAAAACCAGCCAACTACAGTCAGGCAGAGGCGGGCAGATCTCTGATTTTGAGGCCAGCCCCCAAACAGCTACACAGTGAGATTCTGTCTCAAAACAAAAAAACAAGCAAATAAATGAAAGAATAAATGAATGAATGAATGAATAAAGGAAGAAAGAAAGGAAGGTAGGAAGGAATAAAGAAAGAAAGAAGGAAGTGGAACAGAGAAGCTATGAAAATGTACAGGTAAACCAAATAGTAATGGTGCTCTGAAGTTCTATGGTCTGAAAAGTACAAATGAAGAAAGCAGGGACATGAAAAGGTGCTTTTTTTTTTTTTTTTAAACTTTCTCTTCACCTCATTTTAAAGGCAGAATGTTGAATTGGTTACTGGTGGCAGATAAAATTTGAAGGAAATCCTTTATCTTTGTACTGAGGTAGAGTGCCGTCCCCACAGCCCTTGAACCTAAGCTGGTTTAGTGACTAGCTTTGACAGATGCAAAGCGGAGCTTATTCTAGAAGTCTGCTGCCAGGTTAAGACAGATGATAGATGCCCTGGGTCCACTGTGGCATGAAGGAGCCTAAAACAAGTGACAGGATGAAGCGACAGAGTTCCTCTCATTCTAAGAAAGGTGGCAGCTTCAAGGGACTTGAGTCACTGAATCATCACTGCTTACAACTGTGTAGAAACCACCCAAATAAACTCGCCAATCCCTAGACCTTGACAATCCTAGTGAGTTGTTGATTCAATTTACTTGTAAATATCAAAAAAGCTACTTATGACTTTAACAGTTAGTTAGCAGTTCTCTTAAGGAAAAAAAAGGAAGGACCTGAAAAATAAAATTTCAAACATAAAGACTGCTAAATCTGGTGGCCGGAGAGATAGTTGTGGCAGTGGTAGGGTGTGTCTTTAATCTCAGCACTCAGGAGGCAGAGGCAGGCAGATTTCTGAATTCAAGGCCAGCCTGGCCTACAGAATGAGTTCCAGGACAGTCAGAGCTACAGAAAACCCCTGTCTCAAAACCAAATCAAACAAAAAGAGCCTTGGCTGCTCTTCCAGAGGACCTGGGTTCAATTCTAAGCAGGTGCATGGCAGCTCACACTGTCTGTAACTACAATTCCAGGAGATCTGACACCAATGCACAAACATGCAGGTGAAACACCAATGCACATAAAAGTTTTCTTTATAAGATGGTTAACCTTTCACATTTTACAGATTTGTGGCAACAGTTTACATTTAGTGAGTATTCTGTTCCAAGTGGTTTACATGAACTAGCTTATTTAATTCTCAAAACATGTCTACAGTATTATTTCAGACCTAATTTCCCAGTATGAAAGCATATTAGCTTTGAGAGTTTCTATGCAAATAAAGTGGCACTTTATTTTACAAAATTGATTTACAAAAATCAATAAAATCCAATAAAATAATAACTGAAATACAAAACTCTGCTATGGACAACACATTGTGAGAGGTCTGAAAATGTAAACATTAACATTATCTATACTTGAAGAAAAGAAAGTGTGGATTGGATCAGACCTAAGGCACAAAGCAAGTGTTTATTTCACTAGCACTGTACCTGTATGACTCACCCTTGAGCTCACACTTACCAATCTCCTGGCGAGTGCTGCATACTCCAGCTCCATACTCCTTAAGAACTTTGGCAGCTGCTTCCTGACATGATCCAGTGTTTCTCGCAAATCCAAGATAGTTGTAGGAACCCATGTTTATAACACCTTTAATTATATTCCCTGTGTACCTGTGTTTCAATAGTACAAAACACAATGATACTCAAAGCATGCCTAACACTTAAGTGTGACATACATTGGTAACAGAAGTAGAGAGGATGCTATTTGTAGAAAAGCAGCACAGACTCAGCACTAACAAGGGCGATGAAAGGTACAACAAAATCCAATGTGCATTGTGCTCATGCACAAAATTGTCAGAGGAAAAATTATTTTTTAAAAGTATTAATTTACTAACTAATAAATTTTGAAGTGTGATAGCCAATATTAGCTTAGAACATTATTTCTGCTACACTGGTGTTTGGCCTATAGGTGTGTCTACGTGATAATGTCAGATCTTGGGAGTTACAATTATGAGCTGCATGTGTGTGCTGGGTTTGATCCTGGGTCCTCTGGAGAGCAGTAAGTATCCCTAACCACTGAGCCATCTCTCCAGCTGGCTTAGAACATTCTTATGAACTAGCCTTCATTCAATATTTTCTTCTGGAGGGCAACTTGGTACTCCTTACTCACTAAAAGTTACATATGTTCTGATGCAACAATTCCATATGTGGGCATGCACACATGAGGTTCCTTTAAGAGCCACTGTCCTTCCAATAGGTCCAGGGACCAGTGATATCCCCCCTATGATGGAAACTCAGTCAGTAAGAACATCATGGTCCAGGTGACTGGTGGTTCCCATGAACCCAAGGTAGAAGTAAAGTGCTGAAGCTTTAAGTGCTACGATCTGGGGCTTACTAGCATAAGATGGCTAGGGATGGCATTCCTACGCTGAATAATACTATCAGACACTACAGATAATGAACTTATAGTGAATGGACACACAGGCAAGAAGTTGCCAGTATGTTAGCAAGTAAAAAAAGCAAAAATAATTTATAACATATGATCCATTTTTGTGTATCAAAAAGTGAGTTTGGGCCAGGCAGTGGTGGCAAACACCTTTATTCCTGGCACTTGGGAGGCAGAGGCAGGTGGATCTCTGAGTTCCAGGATGGCCAGCGAGGGCTACTTAGTGAGATCCTATTTTAGAGAATAAACAGTGCTGGGCAGTGGTGGCACACGCCTTTATTCCTGGCAAGTAGGAGGCAGGGGCAGGTGGATCTCTGAGTTTGAGGCCAGCCTAACTAATCACATTGTATCTCCTGCTGCTGCTTCTTCTCTGAGAAAATACTCAAGATAAATTCTTTTGTAAGCACAACTCACTTGAATGACCAGTTATAGTCATGGGACTGTCTCTCCATAATGTCCACCCTGGCTCCAGGCACACTGCAGATAGGTCGATTCCAGTTGTCTCTTATCCTCATGTACAGGTTCCTTGTATAGAAGTTTTCGAAATCTTGATATAAAGACACAAAGTCCTGCCAACAAACAGTGAAAAGTATACATTTAACTGATTAACTTTAAGTGTTACAATTTTTCTTCTCATTTTGACCTCAGAATGATGTCAATCAATCATTTAATTAATTGACATCAAAAATACACTTGGAGAGGCACTGGTTCTGTGTTTATCTCAAGTCTTTTTGATTAGGTAAAAGTCACTTAGCTCTTGAGTTTGACCTCCATTTCATGTTCAAATAACTAAAATCCACAAATGTAAATGAACTGGTTTAACTTAGAGTTGGACTCACAGAAACAAAACCCAGTCATGGAATTCTGCACTGACTTGTTCTCCCTCCTAACAATGTAGGAAAAAAACTGCCCTCCCACATGTTTCTCCACAATAAAGGGGAGGTGCAAAAAAAAAAAAAAAAAAAAAAAAAAAAAAAAAAAAAAAAAAAAAAAAAAAAAAAACCCACAAAAAACCTTTATAATCCTAGTTGAAAAGGAGAAAATACAAAAATAATTCTAAAATTAAGATTTGGGGGGGGTGAAGAAATGAGTTTTAACGGGGTGACTTAGTGGAACAAAAATAATTCAAAGACAGCTGAATCACCCAAAGCCCATCCTAGCATGGGTGACAGCTCAGAAACAGTGAAAATTAGAGCATTTTCACAGACATAGGCAGCTCAACAGGCTGAAGAGTGTCTCTTCCAGCTGGCTCAGTTAATTTATACTTGTTCCAGGTGGTTCTGCTAGTAACTGCCTGGATGTCCCCCAACCCCAGCAGATGGGCTTGGCTCAGTTTTCTTTGTAGCACAGTTTGTCTGGGAGTAACTCTTAGCTGTCCTTATTGCTTAGTGAATCTGGTCAGTTTCAGGGGCTTCCTGAAGCTATCTTGTTTATGTTTTAAGGAGCTTTCCTGCCTGATGAAAAGTTTCAGCCTGGGAGGAAATGCTACACAATAAAACCTAGTAACAGTAATAATATTTTACTTTATTTTGGTTTTGAGTTTTTGAGACAGGGTTTCTCTGTGTAGTTCTCATAAAGTTAAGATTTTTATCCTCTGCATATGCTCAAGGATCAAATTCAACTTCCCCCTAAAAAAGATTTTAAAATAACAAACACTAAAATGTACGTTAGAGTAAGACTTTGGCTTTGGATTTTCCCTATTAGATTGGAGTTGAGAAAAGCATATTCTGGGTTGGAGAGATATGGCTTGTTCCAGTTGGAGAAGATCCAGGTTCAGTTCCTAGAACCAACATCAGGCAGCTCACAACCACCTGTAACTCCAGCTTCAGGGGATCCAAGCTTTTGCACTGACATGCATATACATACACATAAGTACATACATACACATAACTCAAAACAATACAAATAAATAATCCTCTGGAGGCAGTGACAGGTGGATTTTTGAGTTTGAGGCCAGCATGTTCCAGGACAGCCAGAACTACAATGTGAGGTCCTATTTGAAAATAAAAAAGTGCATTCTGAAAATGAACTCCCTAGCCACAGATTTTTTTTTTAGTCTCCCTTTCTTCTAAGATTAAACTAAAATTTAAGTCTGTAAAAAGTTAAAACATACACACACACACACACACACACACACACACACACACACACAAAGTAGTCTTCCACCTTCAAAATGACTATAGTAACAGCATCCACTCATATTTTGTTGTTTGTTTTAGAGGCACAGTCCCCAACAGGTCTCAAATTCATCATGTAGCCAAAGGATGAGTTTAGCTGTTTCTACCACATGAGTGCTAAGATGACAGTATGCCCACTTTATGTGGTAGTGGGACTGAACCATGGGCTCTGTGCATGGTAAGCAAGTCCTCTATTATCCATTGAGCTACATCCTAAATCCCTAACCTCCTCTAGTGAAGCAACAGTTGTGGTGATATATTTAATAAAAACCAGTCTGAAATATCAGGGATCTATCTAAAGTCAATCCAGGAGGATTAGAGAGTGGTAAATTTACAACTTTAATCCCAGTACAGGGAAATGGGAGTGGTGACCTATGCCTTTAATCCCAGCAGATCTGAGTTTGAGGCCAGCTTGGTTTACAGAAGGAGTTCTGTACACAGGCAGGCAGTGGTGGTGTCATGCCTTTAATCTTAAACTGGATGTGAAACTGGTCGAAGATGGTATTGAAGGCAGGCATAGACAGGTGAGGCAGAAGTCAGAGGAGAGAGAGAGGCTAAAGAAGCTGAAAAACAGCTAGGTGAGATCTGACTATGGTGCTTCCTCTCTTTGATATTCCAGCCTTTCCCCATATCTGGCTTTGAGTTTCCTTTATTACAACCAGAATTCATGCAACACACAGTTATCACCTCGTTTCATTTTTATTTACTGTTAGTGTGTACACATGCATGTGCACATATGTGTGGCCACGCATGCCACAATATTTGTGAATGTTGGAAGACAGCTTGTTACTGCTGGCTCTCCCCAAACACCTTACCATGAGGCCCATAAATCCCATTCAGGTTGCTAGGCTTGCATGACAAGTGCCTTGCAAGATGGTTCAATAGGTAAGGGTACTTGCTACTGGACTACTTCAGCTCAATTCCCAGAACTCACATGGAGGGAGAGAACAGACTCCTGCATGTTCTTCTCTGACCTCCATATACATGCTGAGCAGGCGCCTCCCAAAACAAATGGATGTAATTTAAAAACCGTTTGAATGAAAACTTACCTTTTCATTCATTATTCAAAGATAATTTAATGTAGAGTTGAAATATATTATTGAATTCTAAGAACCAAGTGGGTTGGTCTCTCTTCAAACAATGAAATCTTATCACTTCTGCTTACTTAGCCATTTTTTTCCTCTTCTAACCTCCTCACTGTGGAATGACTTAGTCAGTGCTGACCGACAATCATGATGCTCATCACTGAACAAACATTGACAGAGTAGTTCCTTCCAGGCACAAACTGGACACGAGGGATAAGGTGAGTAAGCACAATTTCTACGCTCCCTGTCCCAGCATGGCAGACAGGAACAGGAGCATAGCTGATGCCTGGTACGACAAAGTGGTACTATGAAGGGATCCCTCCCTGTTCAGGGATAAGGAAGAGTAACTTAATCAGTACAGAAAAGTCCAAGCAGCCTTTAAAGATGTATTCTTCATAGATGTTCTTCTGAAAACTCTTCACTACAACAAACCAGGATTTTCTTGAGACTATATGCTATACTGTTAGTCTTGAAGCCCTCATCAATTAAAAGATTCCACACACACACACTGAATTTCCAGGCACTCTTAAGATCATGCTATGGAAGTGATATGATATGATATATGATATATAATATGATATGTACAAATAAGATTTGTAAGGCAGAGCTACTGGTTTTCTTTTTATACCAGAGTAGGTAACTTGCATGCAAACCCATAGCAAACCCCCACAGTGGCAACACCAGTCAGGTTCCACATTCCACAACACGATACTTGTGGCAATAGCAGTTCCCAAATCTGGAACAGGCTAACCCCTATTCAGTTCTCTGCAATGCTATAAACATTTGGTTCCCTCTGAACTTCAGTGGTCTACAGTAATGGGGCTAATTGATCATTATAACTTTCGACACCAACACATTCTCTATCATCACTACTTGAGAAATATTTATTAAGTTGTCTGTATTTATAGATTAAAAGAATACAACTCAAATAATGTGCTGTTGGCCAACCACCAAGTTACAAGGCTGAAATGGAAACCCTAGCTGCACTCCAAATTAGCAGCCATTAGTAGTATGGGTGCACCTATTCCAAGAAAAGTCTTCAGTGTCACTTGTTATGCAGTAATTTTCGTTTATTTTAGAGTCCAGGAATTGTGGTTTGAACCAAATGTCTCTGAAAGGTCCAGAGGAGCCTGAGTGGAAAGTCTTGAACCTTCAGCAGGTAGAACCTCATAGAAGAATCATGGGACAAGACCTCAAAGGGGATGGTGAGACCCCGGCCTCAGTTCTTCCTCTGCTGTCTGTCTGTCATACGGTGAGTACCTTTGCTCCACCGTGGCTCCCCACTGTGCCTCACCAAGGGTTCATAAGCAACAGACCTAAAAGGCTCTTCAATCACTGAACCTCCACAAACGGATCTTCCTTTGAAGTTGTTTGTCTAAAGTTCTTTTATTAACAGTGAAGAACATACTAGAATACAAATTTCAATATATCAAAAGACAAAATTTCTCTCACACAGGAAAATCTGAGGCAAAAACACTGCTTTGATGTTGGGATAACATGCTCAGAAATATGTCAGCATTAAGACAATTTAGTTTTATCCTTGATTTTTTATAAAGTGAAGGGGATAAAAGAAGAATGCATAAAAGTACTGGAAACAGGAAATGGCTTTATGTTTATCTAAATCTTTGATAAAGAAAATAGAATAAAAAAGATAGCAATCTATTAAAAGCAGGCAGAGGCAAGCAGATCACTCAGTCTGAAGCCAGCGTGGTCTACAGTCAGAACAACATAATAAGACAGTTTCAAAAAATTAAAAACAGCATAGGGCTAGAGAGTTGGCCCAGGGGTTAAGAGTACTGGCTGCTCTTCCTGAGGACCTGGGTCTGTTTTCCTGCTTTCACATGGCAGCTGACAGTTCCTCCATGCCCATTTCTGGCCTCTGAGGGTTCTGCAAATGTGTGATACACAGACATAACATGCAGACAAAACACCCATACAGATAAAATAAAAATAAATGAATTTTAAAAAATTTTAAAGAAATACATAGTTATACTCTGCTTTTAAAGGGCATTCTTGTACTCTTAACTCCAGGAATCTGACATCCTCTTCTGGCTTCTGAGACCTCTACACATTCAAAGCATACATATACAGGGACACATAAATACAAATAAAAAATTAATCTTAAAAAAGTAAAATATACCTGTAACTCTCAAAATGGGTGGGGTGGAGCATGCCTTTAAATCCAGTACTTGGGAGACAAAGGCAGGTAGGTCTCTGAGTTTGAGGCCAGTCTGGTCTGCACAATAATGTCAAGGACAGCCTGGGTTACACAGAGAAAACCTGTATCAAAAAACAAACAAAAGAAAGGAAGAAAAGGAGGGAGAGAGGGAAAAAGGAAGGAAGGAAAAAAGGAAGGAAGGCTGGGTTAGGCTGAGGGAAGTGGAAAGCAAACACTGGAAATAGAAATGTGAAGCCATTTACTCTATAAGAAAAAGAAAGAATGGCCAAACAGATTAGGAGAAAATGGAATCATTACAAAGTTTCTACGCTGCAGGGGGACATATTCCAGTGCAGTTCACACCTGCAGCCCCAGAACTTACAGAGGGGCAGAGGAAGTGACTGAGACTGAGGGATAAAAACCCAGATGGGAGGCAACCTAGAGCTGCTACTGACCAACCCAGACCTGACTGGGGAATGCTGCAAATGATGGGGTCCCTGGCTCTTTTCCTGCAGGCCACACCAAACCCCCACAACAGCCACAGAGTTGCTGCCTTCCGTTTTGAGTTGCACAAGGACCAGTATGCAAAAATGCCTCCTAGGTCCAACGTCTTAGTGTGGATAGTGCCTGCAGGTCCTTCAGTGATGCTGAGCTCATTCTGGCTGCATGTGACATGGAACCAACCATGGGGTTGCCTACAACATGGAGCTGCAAGAATCAGTCATCACTGTGGTGGACACTGCCACTGTTCAGGAAGAGGGCTCAGAGGGTCAGGGCTAGGCCACTATTTGGTGGTGTTTGTCCTGGTCCAGGCTCCTTCCTTTTCAAGGGCTGGAACCAACTTGGCAAAGCCTGGCTGGAGTGTGTTCCCCGCTTCCAAGAGTTCAGCCATGTCTATTCAGCTGTCCTTATGGCCCATCTCAACCATGTGAAGATGAGAGACATGGGAGGAACAGGCACCACTCTGGGAATGAGGTATTGGGGAGGGGAAGTAGGAGGGTGGATGAGAAGGGTATGCCTTCTTGGTACTCACAGCGAGGTGATAGAATACTAAATAAGCTGAATCAATATCTCTCTCTCTCTCTCTCTCTCTCTCTCTCTCTCTCTCTCTCTCTCTCTTTCTCTCTCTCTCACACACACACACACACACACACACACACACACACACAAAACCACTCAAAATCTTTAAGGACAACTGAACTATTCAGAGATGTTGTCTCCAAAGAGGAAGACATTTATGGAGGAAATAAAGGAGTGCAACAGAGAAGAATATCTATTCCAGGAGCTAAGCCACTGCCAGGCTAGATAAAAACTTGAAAGCCTTCATGGAGGCAGAGAAACAGCCAGTAATCCATTACTCAACCTCTAACAAGCCCCACTAAATGGCTGAATTCAAGTGGTGGAGTTTACCACATTTTCAAACATGATTCTTAAAATTTTATTTTATTATTATCATTATTACTTTTGCTGTCAGTTTGTTTGTTTGTTTTTTGATACAGGGTATCTATGTGCCCTGGCTGTCCTGGAACTCACTCTGTAGACCAGGCTGGCCTCAAACTCACAGAGATCTGCCTGCCTCTGCCTCTAGTGCTGGGATTAAAGGCAAGTGCCACCAGGCCTAGCTACACTTTTGGAATTTTGATAATTAAAGTATTGTGGCATTTTTGAAATGCTGTAATGGCAGGTAAGGTGGCCCATGAAACCCTAGCAACTGAAAGGCTAAAGCAGGAGGACTGAAAGCGAACTCTAGGTCCAGACCAGGCTACATAATGAAACCGTCTTCAAAAGCTCTATAGAGACATAAATATAACTTTAGCATAGCCTAGCATCTAAAGAAACTTCAATGTAGATTCTGAAACTACAATTGAGAGATCTGAAAATTCTATTACCATTTATTTTATTCCTTTCTTCATTTTGATTTGTTTTGAATACACTCTACCATTTTAACATCCCCAAAGCACTCCATCTCAGCCAATGGTTCTCGTTCTCCTCTTCCTAATGCTGGGAACCTTTAATACAGTTCCTCATGTTGTGGTGACCCCTAACCATAAAATTTTTGTTGCTACTTCATAACTCATTTTGCTACTGTTATGAACTATAATGTAAATATCTGACATGCAACTGCAAAAAGGGTTGCAATCCACAGGTTGAGAAGCGCTAATCTAAGAAGTAACTCAGATCACCACATAGGAACCAGTTATTTACACTTTTACATTCACAGTTAATAGTACAACACAGATCTAAATTGCTATATGTAAATATCCAAATATTAATACTTTTGGGGTGGAAGGGACAGGAAGACAGTATACTACACAGGGACTCCAAATCTAGCCCCAGTAGCTGATGGGGACACAGAGGACTGCACACCAACCAAAACTGACACTACAGAATGTGGATAAGGTGCTGTGTTTGTTGTGAAACCTTCCCTCCTTTAGTTTCCATTTGCTTATTTTTGATATCATAATAACACCATTTCACCCTTCCCTCCTTTCCCTTCTTCCCTCAAACCCCCCTAAATTCTCTTTCAAAGTCATTGCCTCCTTTTTAGCTGTTATTATGTGTCTTCAAAATACAACAAACTGTTGTAAAGTTCTACATTATAGCATCACCATGTAGTGCTGCTGTGTCTAAAGTGGCATACTTCATTTCGCTGTGAGGAAGCATAATATAGTGCCTGCCTTGTAATATAAAGTTTCTGGCCTGTCCGGCCTGTGGTCCAGACCCACAGATCCACAGTCCCACAGAAACACACAGTCGCTTATATTAATTGTACACTGATTGGCCTGGGACCCAGGCATATAACTTGCTAGCCATAATTCTTATCCTGTTCAGCCATATGGTTCAGTACCTTTTCTCAGAACAGCATAGGTGTCCTCTGCATCTGCTGGCATCTCATCATGCTGTCTTAGTGCTATCCCTCTGGCTTCTCTGCTCTGTTCTTCCTGTTCCCAGAGTTTTCCCAGTATGGTAGGCCCGCCCACATTTCCTGTCTGCCTTCAGCCAACTAGTGTTTTTATTAAACCAGTAGGAGGGACAAATATTTACAACATATCCAGAACATACTCCCACAGTACGTCTCTCCCACTCCCTCACCCCTCTCTCTGGGAGGATGGTTTTGAGTTTCCCTATGTTCCCAGTTCCTATGTAATCCTGGCTGCCCTGGATCTCACTCTACAGACCAGGTTAGCCTAGAACTCAGACACCTACCTGCCTCTGCCTCTGTACTGGGACTAAAGGCATTCAACCACCATGTCTGGCTACTGTTTTTGAAATGAAATGAGGAAGACACTTGGGTTGTAGCTATGGATGCAGTCACGAGAAAACAGAAACAGTGCATGCTTGTCACCTGTCCTCAGAACAAACGATGCTTCCCCCCAAAAGCTGAATTTTGTAAGAGAATGGAAACTCTGCTTTCAACAAGAAAGAATCCTACTGAAATGAATGTAATTACGTTAACAGTCCTTTTCCCAATCTGTAAAGCCTAATGTCCTCTTCGTTGACTCACTATTTCCTAATTCCTCTATGAATTGTTTCCTGACTAAACTCATGATAAGCAGACACTTTCTGTTATGCATTTTAATACAATCCAAGCATTATTCTATGTTTTTGCAAAGGAAAGATTTATGTACATACTTTCCTTAACAAAATTAGAATCTACTTAAAAATAAAATTTACACATAAAATTAAATATACATAAGTAGCACCCAATCATTAAATGATAAACTTACCTTCCAGAAATAGCAAACAAGATCCAAATAGCAAACAATAGCAAACAAGATTGTGGGGATATAATAAAACATTGGAGATATCAGAGGAATCTACCCACAGTCAGTCTAGGAGGATCAGACAGTGGTAACTCACACCTTTAATCCTGGCAAAGGAGTATCCTGGGTGTGGTGACCTACGGCTTTAATCCAATCTGAGTTTGAGATCATTTTAGTTTACAGAAGGAGTTCCAGGATCCCAGGCAGGCAGTGGTGGGGCCACACCTTAACTGAGCAAAGTATTAAATACTGAGAAAGTATTTAAGGCAGGCATAGAAAGACACAGAAGGCAGAAGAAGCCATGGCTCACACTGTTAGTCCCAGCACTTGGTAAGCAGAGGCAAGAGAATCTGTGAGTTCAAAGCCAAGCCTGGTCTTCGAAGCAAGTTCCAGGACAGCCAGGACTGTTACAGAGAAAACTCTGTCTGGAAAGAAACAAACAAACAAAAACTGACTGGAGGAGGTGGATCTGTCCTCTGATATCTCCGAATGCTTTATTATATCCTCACAAAGGATTCATTCACAAAGTAACCCAGATTCATTGCTGCAATTTCTTGTCAACCACCACGCTCAAGAATACCAGCTGCACAAGTCCATGATGGTTCCTCTGCTCAAACACTGCCCAGATCTCCCCATTGCTTCCTCATTTGTCATTCAAAATTCATATATCACATTTCAGATCCTTCCAAATATTCCTCATGCAGTTAGAAAACTTTAGCTACCATCACTCACAATCACCTTCAATTTGACCCAATAGATAGTGAGCACACAAATGAACCACCGTAGAGCATAGGAAGTCACTAAAAACTGTTGAGAGTAAACGAGGCCAGAACATCTGTGGAATCACTCTGGGTAGATGCACTCAGCTACAATAGAGAATCAAATATGTGTTCAGGTTTCTAATCAGGAAAGTCAGTTTTTGTCTACTTGATTAAATTAAGAATACAGGGCTTTGCTGTATTGTCTTTTTAAAAATAAAACAAAAAAAACCTTTTTCTTTAAAAACTGTTTTTGTTGTTGCTGTTTTTGTTCTAAGACGTACTTACTTATATATTATGTGTATGGGTGTTTTATTTGCATGTATATCTGTGCACCACATGACCATGAGTTGCCTGTAGAAGAGACTAGAAGAGGGTATTGGATCCCCTAGAACTGGAGTTATGGATGGTTGTGAACGCTTTTCCCTAGAAGGAAAAGCAGCCAGTGTTCTTAACCACAAGGCATTTACCTACCCCTAAAGAAAACACATCTGAAGTTTTTTTGAGACAGAATTCCCTTTCTATGCAGTTCTGGAATTCTTTATGTAGACCAGGCTGACCTCCTGCCTCTGACTCTGAAAGTGCTGGGACTAAGTGTCTGTACCACCACACCTGGTCTGGAAAAACACACACACACACACACATTCTTAATGAAACTACCTTATAGGTATGTCAGGGCAATGTGTAGAAGACCAACTTGTGAGGCTGGGCTGATAAGCAGGTACAAAACGGTTGAGATGAAAGAGAAGAACACTGAATCTTGAGTTCTCAGGGCTCTGATTTTATTTTCTTTTTTAAAACTCTATTTCATGTATTTGGGTGTTTTGTCTACATGTATATATGTGTACCTGATGCCCTTAGAGATCAGAAAATGACATTGGGCCAGGTATGGTAGTGCATGCCTTTAATCCCAACACCAGCAGATCTGAGTTCAATGTCAGCCTGGTCTATAGTCACAGGACAGCCAGGGCTATGTAGAAAGACCCAGTCTCATTCATTCATTCATAGAGATAGATTAGATAGATAGATAGATAGATAGATAGATAGATAGATAGATAGATAGATAGATAGATAGATAGATAGATAGATAGATAATAGGGCTAGAGTTACAGATGCAAAGGGTTGTGAGCTTCCGTGTGGATGCTAGAACTCAAACTAGAGTCCTCCAAAGAGCAGCTGAGCCATTATCTATATCTCCAAGGGATCTGGATTTTCTTTCAATCCTTGTATATATTCACTAATTGGGTCTGTTTTTCTATTAACTGAACAGAGCCTTTATTCTTTCCCAGGGTCTTATTATGTTGTCCAGACTGAACTCTGATCTTATACAATCCTTTAGCCTCAACCTTCCAAATATTTTAAACACACAGTCACCAGGCCTACCCTTTTGCTTTTTTGTTTTGTTTTATTTCTCCAGTTTGGCCTGAAATTCACAATCTAGCCAAGGATGTTTTTGAACTTGTGGCCAAAAACTTGGTAGGCCCCCTGGCTCAGCCTACCAAGAGTTGGCATTATAGATATGAGGCACCATGCTTATATCTCCTGTTTTTTTGAAATGTACTCCCTCTTTCTTTACTGGCTCCTCGCTCCCAGACGATATTACCACCTCATATCTGACTCTCTCCATGTTTCACAAGGATAAGAACAATGTAAACAATAAAAAAGCTAATAGTAGGAGCTAGGTAAACAGCTCAGTCAGCCACTAGTAGGTTGCCATGCTCCAGTGGATGTCCCACACTCAGGAACATACAAGCAGAGCTGCTAATTGGATATAGTAGAATATTTTTTAGAAATTACCCCCCCCCCAAAAAGAAGGACATAAAGTTGGGAGAGGGCCCAGAGAGAATAAATAGAAGGGGAAATATGGGAGTGATGATAGATAGGATTATAACACATTGTATGAAATTCTCAAAGAATAATTAAATTTTTTTCCAACCCTGGGTGTCTATTAGGAATACGTAACACATGTGCACTGTATGAAGTCGCAAAGGTATACATAGGAACATTCTGAGAAGAGTGGCCTGAAGTGAATCCAATCTTCCTCTTTGGAGACAGCCACTGCTCCCCTAGTTAGTAAACAAGAGTCTCTGCTGCTGTAAACGGACTGGTCCAGCCACATTCAGCTTGGGGACATGTTTGTTTGGGGACAAGCACTGACCTGCGCACTGGACGACTGTGTCCAATGTGTCTTAGAGAATCCAGTCTCTGCAGAACAAACAAAATGCAGGATCCAGAAAGAAAGAGGAACATTCCTTCTACACTATATAAGTTATAACACTAGACAAATTTTAGACTCTGCCTGTAACTTTTAGTTTTCTAATCTATGAAATAAGGATACTGTTGTCAGCTCAGCTCATTAAGTTCTTGTCGGGTGGTTAAGTTAAAAACAGTTAAGTGTTGATTGGTTGTGGAAGTGCCCATCTTTAACAACAGCACTTGGAAAAAGGTGGGCAGGTGGCTCTCTGAAGGCCAGCCTGGTCCAAAGAGTGAGTTCTAGGACAGCCAGGCTACAGATAAGCCCTATCTCAACAGGGGTGTGTGATAAATATGTTGCTCTGTTTTGTCTTAGATATATTTATTTTACCCAAATGAGTATTCTGCCTGCGTGTTTGTACGTGGATTAGAGGTGCAGTTGTGAGGCCCGCCCCGCGTAGATGTAGGGAACTGAACTCAGATCCTCTGCAAGAACAAGTGCTCTTAGGCACTGAGCCGTCTCTCCAGCCCCAAACGCTTTGCTCTTTTCATGCCTTCAACATTGTTTTCAGCTTTCCTTGTGGATGGAATATTTTCACAAAGTTTTTTGTTACAGATGCTATTTGATTTCTGCTTTGTTTTGAGATTGTTCCACTCTGTATCCCAGGCTGGCCTCCAAGCCACAGCAATCCTCTGTCTCAAAGTTTAACACCATGTGCCCAAACTTCCACTCGGGGGAAAAAACCCTGTGAAAACGACAACATTTCCACGACTGAATTCTGTTTAATAGAACCAAAGTCCCCCTGACAATCACCTTTTGTTCCTCTCTTTCTGTTGCATGGTGGCACTTCTCAATTCTCCAATGCCTCAAGAAATCTCGAAGATATCCAAAGAGGGTAAGTACCCCATATCCCACATACGTGAGCACAGCAACCAGCATGGGTGTTTCTTCAAAAACTTCATTAAATGGTCTTTTATACAGTCCTCCATTTTCTGTAACATGATGAATCTAAAGAGAACAATTAAAAATGTTTGTTGAAATCACAACAAAAAAAATTTTTTTCTACTTAAAAATCTAAATCCTGAGAGACTTGTAGAACAATATACCTTGGGAATTGGGTAACAGGCCAATGAAACACTAAGGCCATGCTTATTTTCAAGAGAAATGATTTAAAAATCATTTATGAACAACAAAGGGGAGGCAGTGAAAAGGACAGAGTCAACACTGATTTTATCATAATCTGATTTCTGAAACAGACTCTAAACACACCATTATTCCAGGGAATATGAGTTCCTTTGTTCTAATAAAGAAAATAAAAATATATAAACAGCATAGTCTAAAATAAAAATACTGTCTCAGCTTACCAACAAAGCAATCACATGTCCAAAAGTAAATTCAATTTTATAGTACAAAAGTACGTGTAATTTTTTACTACCAGCCATTTTTTTTCTTTTGGTTTTTCAAGACAAAGTTTCTGGCTGTCCTGGAACTAGCTTTGTAGACCAGGCTGGCCCCAAACTCACAGAGATCAGCCAGGCTCTGCCTCCTGAGTGCTCAGATTAAAGGTATGTGCAACTTCCAACTGGCCATACCAGTAATTCTTCTTCTTTTTCTTTTCTTTTTTTTTTTTTTTTTTAAATCCACACCGTGTATACACACACACTAGCTAGAAAGAGGCACAAGAAGTCATGACAGTGAAACTGGTCAGATCACCTAACTCAGTAGTTAAGAGGCCAGCTCTTTCAGAAGACCTGAGCTCATCCAGAAGACCTGAGCTCATCCCATTCCCAGCACCCACACAGAAGCTCACAATTGACTGCTACATCCTACCCCTAGGATCTGACACCATCTTCTGGCCTTTAAGATCATGAGGCACAAACTATGGTACACAGAATATGAATGCAGCCAGAACACCCATAACATTAAATAAAACCATAAAGAGAGAAATAAAGAAGGTAGCGAGAGAGAATGGACAATTCTATAGCATCTTCTAAACCATTTTGATATTTGCTTTTATTTGTTTGTACAGAGCTTGTCCAGACTAGACTCACATTCACTATATACCTGAAAAAGGCCTTGAAATCCCTAACCTTCCTTCTACCTAATAAACTCTGGGATTAGAGGTGTGTACCACCTCATTCAGCCAGTTGGATTCTTCTCTCTTTTTTCTAGTCAATACTCCTCTGGCTTTTTACTTGAATTTTGCCACTGACTCTATTCACTACTTAAAAAACAAACAAACAAACAAAAACCACTAACAGCTGCCCAGGCCTACCATAACTCAGGCTGTCTGACTACTCACCAGAATCTAACCTTTTAATATTGCAACATAATACCTTGACGTACAAAAGTTACATTTAAAAACCAAACAACATGTCAAAAGGCAGGCAGATTCCTGCGAGCTCTAGGCCAGCCAGAGACATTGAGATATATAGTGATATTCTGTCTTAAAAACAACCAACCAACCTTGTAACAAAAGGTTTTCAGCAAGTTTATGTTTTTGTGATGGGTCCCACTCATAGCTATTCTGGGGCACGCTGAGCACACCTGAGTCCTTCAGCCTCTAGGGAATCTTCATCGGCTTACTAGTTCTCAATAGACCATGGATGCTGGAAAAACAAATCTATATTGCAGTCCCAATTTCTTCCCCTACAACTCTAATCTCCATTTGCTTCTATCTTCTGGACTCCACTTTTGGCATCTCAGATGCAACACACCTAACCTTGAACCTACCTTCCCAGACAAACCCTCCTCCCTCTACCAAAACCTGATTCTCCCATTACCTCTTCCACTCACTATTATCAGCACCCAGTTCACACTGTCTCCCAAGTGTGCAGCCATCTTCAGCTGCACCTCATTTTCTGGCTTCCACCCAGAGGTGGATCCAGACCTTCTTGTTCAGCACCAGGGAGGGTGTTGTGCTTCTGTCTTTGGACACTGGATCTCATGCAGCCCAGGAACAGGAATCACTACACAGCCAAAGACTGTCTTGAACTCCTGACCCTGTCTCTACATCCCAAGTGTCATCATCTAGGGTTATAGGTCTGTGTCACCACACCCGATTGGCACTAGGGAATTTTAAAGGGAGGGGGCATTGAAAATGTTGCATATCGTGACTGGTACAGATTGCAAACACATAGAAGTTAACATTCAATAGCCTGATCCAAGAGACTAGCATATCCTACTCTCCAATTATTAAAAACACAAAAACAAAAAGCAAAAACTATTCCAACATCCTTTTTTGGCATCTGGTCTCCACATCACTTGAGCTCTCTCGATAGACCAATAACCATGCTCCCAAAAATGTAATCACAACACTCCCTTGCTCAAGAAGCATCACTCTCTTTACAAGGCAAAGTCTCAAATCATCATGGCACCCGACTGAGGTCTGAAGCCTTGTGTGGCTGACATTTCTTCCTAGCTCTGGAGTTTTTTGTTTCAGTCACAGCAAACTTCTTGACACTGTCTTCAAAACAAAACAAAAAACCGCACCTCTTTCAGGAATGAAATCCTTCCTCAAATAATTCCCAATGCTGAAAAGCGAAGATGTAATAAATTATGTACATTACTTACGAATGAGGATATAAACCCTAGAGACCAAGCTAAATGAGAAAACACAAGCCACTGCCTCTGAAAATGAAGAAGAGGCAGGAGAGAGGGGGCTGTAGTATTTTACAAGTCTTATGGAATTCAGATGCTTAGAATCACGTGCTAAAGTTGAAGTAAAGGGATACACTGACTCAAGAAAGGAGAGACAGAGAGACCCTTAGGAGGGAAAGAAAAAGAGTAGTGGAGGAGAGAATGGTGGGGAACACAGCGCAGCAGTGGAGCCCTTGAGTAATATGGGTGTGGGTAGGAGGGGAGGAAAACAGAAGAGGAGATAAAAAGTTCTCTTTCTGAGCCATCAGTGAATCAGCTACTGCTACCTTTTAATATTTGAGGGTATTATTTATTGAACACAAGAACACTGCTGGAATGATGGTGCACACCTTTAATCACAGAACTTGGGAGGCAGAGGATCTAGGTTGAAAGCATGTCTGGCATACCCCACAGTCAGGGTTACTTCAGAGCCTCTGTCTCAAACAAACTAAAAAAGAAAAACCAAAACCAAAAAAACAAAGGACATTGTGTTACATAAAACAAACCAGAAAATTGGCATAGTATTAGTATCTAGTTTACAACATTACTAAAATTGTGCCAACTGTCCTTATGATGTCCTTTACAAAAGAAAAAAAAAGTCCTGGGAGTATGAAGTTCTATCTTTGGTCTCAGAAAAAAAAACAACAAGATTTACACTGTAGATTGACTGAGAAAGACAGATTCCTGACTTTGAGCAGGTTTTCAAGAATCCTATAAAAGGATGCAGAGTTAACCATATAATGACTCGAGCAGCAAAATGATTACTGGAGAAATCAAGACATACATTTCTGATATGAACACCAGCTCATATAAGTATAACTTCATCAACCAAATGAATGCAGCTAAAGTCTTTATGTCCAGTTGCTGGAGAGGGCTCAGTTCCAGCCCCAGCACTCACAAAAAAAGCCAGGTAAGGCAGCATGTACTTTTGATCTCAGTGCTTGGGAGAAAGAGACAGGTGGATAGCTGGGGTTCACTGGCCAGCCAGCCAGAGAGCCTCTCTCAAAAAATTAAGGTGTCATGTGTGGTGGCACTCAAGAGGTAGAGGCAGGTGAATCTCTCTGAGTTTAAGGCCAGACTAATCTACATATGAAGTTCAATGTCCAATATGAGTCACCCATTTCTTGTCCACATCCCTAGAACTGTTACCATGCCTTCTGCAGTAAGGGAACCCCATACTTTTCTGTTTTTGAATATCAGGACTGTTGAAATGGTCTTTTCTTAGAATTACTCTCTCCCTACTGCATACCACAGAACTAAAGGAAGAGCCAAGAGCATGCAAATCACACAAGGTATATGCCATGCTCTGAACATGTTTCCACAAACAGTCTCTTTGATAGGCAGAGAAATTATGAAGATTAGGTAGGCTTCTCTTTTCTCATAATTAGAGTAAGTTTCATGTCTGACTTTGTGTGTGTTTGGTGGTTTGAATGAGAATGAACCCCACAGGTTCATATTATTTGCATGCTTAGTAGACAGCTGATGCACTGCATGGAAGGGCTAGGAGGCGTGGCCTTGTTGAAGGTGTGTCATTGACGGGGGGGGGGGGGGGGGGGGGGGGGGGGGGGGGGGGGGGCTTTGAGGTTTCAAAAGCCCGAACCAGGTTCAGTGTATATCTCTGCCTGCGGCCTGTGGATCAGAATGTAAAACTCTCAGCTATGGCATCAGCAACCACGCCTGTCTGCTTCCCACCATGACAATGGACTAACCCTCTGAAACTGTAAGCAACCCCCCAATTAAATGTAATGTATCTTCACAGTAATAGAACAGCAACATCAACAGACTGAAAAGTGCCCCCCAAACTAGCTGTCAAACACACAGTCTGACATGTCTGCTTACCGAAAATCCCAATCTTTCTAAACAAACTGATTCTAAAATTCATGTGGGAAAGCAAATCACCAAGAAGAACACAAGTGGCCGTGAAGATAAAGGAGTGGTGAAATCACATCCAGATAATAGTGATTAAAGATCTAGAGTAATGTGGGCACAGGATTTTAATTAAACAATGGAGAAATAGAACAGAACAGAAAACCTAGTTTTAAAAAAAAGCATTGTGAATACAAAATTGGGTCAATGACAGAGGTGGCATTTCAGATTACTAAAGAATGAATTGCTATTTTATGAACTGAAATGGTTTAGTATGTGCAAATAAATAAAAAGCAGACCCCCGGGTCAAGGAATGGTGCTGCACACCTTTTATCCCAGCACTCAGGAGACAGAGGCAGATGGATTTCTATGAGTTGAGGCCAGCCTGGTACACAGAGTAAGTTCCAGGACAGCCAGGACTACATAGAGACCATGTCTCAAAATTAATTAATTCATTAAATTAAAAAATAGATCCCTACCTGATAATATACTATAAAATCAATTCTAGATCATTAAATATCTAAATGTAAAACTAAAATTTTAAATTGGAGCATGCTTTATCTATCTTTACGATCTTGGAGTATACACTAATTTCCCTAAAGTCAAAGCATAAGCTACTAAGTAAAGGCTAAAAATTTTCTCTACACATGCACATGTATTAGGGCAGAGGTTGATATCAGGCATCTTCCTCGATTACTCTTACACAGTACCTTACACAATACACCCTTTTGTCCACTCTGCCCCACTAGCAAACGTTCATGGCAATGAGTCACTGGTCTGGTTCAAAGCCTCTGGAACAGTATCATCATTGAACTCTCAGCAAAACTCCTCTCAGATGTCCTACTGTTGCCCACAGTCATGGAGATCCTGCAGCTATCATTCCACAGGACCAGTCCCTTCTCAAGCTCCAGCAGGTCATATATAGAGCAGATGTTAGGGTGGGCCAGCCTATGGCCTAGGATATGGGCCTGGGTGGTAGCTGAGCTGGTCTGTCTGGTCCATCAGGAGCAACCTCCTCAGGCAAGGGACAAGCCAGGATTTCTAGGCCCATGCCATGGGGGGTGGGGGTGGGGGTCATCTCTCCTACATCCCTGGTGAGGTGAGGAGCAGAGCCAACTTTCCTGCTACAAAGTCCAACAAGGGGAAGAGCCTCCTATCCCAGAGTTCGGTAAGGGGAGGGACAGGCTAAGTATGGACCTGGTTTTCAGCACACATAGTTACACATAGTTACTATGACCCCCTGTGGTAACACTGGCCATGGACATCAACACAGACCCTAGCTGCAGCAGGAACATAAACCCAGACATGGCCCTCTGCTGCAGAGTGGGCCCAGATGTCACCATGGCCCCAGTGATAACAAGGTCCTCAGACACCATCATGGTCTCAGGTGGCTGACCAAACCCTGGACATCTGCACAGCCTTTGGTGGTAACAAGAGCCATGGACTGAACTCACTATGTGGCTGCTGCATGAACATGGACCCTAAACAGAAGTGTCAGAATGACATCATGGTCCCAGTAGCAGCATAAGCCACCCAGATCAACATGCCCCAGTGGCAGCACGACCCTCAGATACCAACATGACTACAGGTTGTGGCATAGACCCCAGACATCCGTGTCTATGGATTTCACTGGCCACAGACATCTACACAGACCCCAGCTATGGTAGGACCATAAACCCAGACATGGTGATCAGCAGTAGCTCTGGCTCAGTTGGGTGGCACACACCTTTATTACCAGCACTTGGAGGCAGAGGCAGGTGGATCTCTGCGAGCTCAAGGCCAGCCTGCTCTCCAAAGGACTGCAATGTAACTTGTTGTCAAATGCTTGCTTTGCAATCATAAAAGTCCAGCTCTCATCTTGGGACCCATAAAACTTGTCCTGTCTGCCTTTAACGAGCTGTCTTCTGCAACTGTATGTGCATAAGAGTTCACAGAGAAGGAGATAAAGGAGGACATGAACACCTTACTTTGGTCACTTCTCACTGGTCCTGAGATTTGATTACTCATGAGAATAGGAAGACTGCATAGTGGAAAGCAGTTGGTCGTCTCTGCCACACAGGCCATGAAGAAAGGCACTAACTAGATTTCTTTTTCCTTAAACAATTAATTTTCCTGAAAGCATATATTAAATAGCCTATTGCTTCCTCTTTGCTTTGTGACTTTATCACAGAAGAATTAGCCTTGCTTAGGGTGGCTTTGAATTTGTTCCCAGACTTTGACAAACAGTAGACAAATACAGAATTTGATTGGTGGTTTTCTGGAGTTTTGAAGATATCTGTCTTTATACACATTGTGAACAATGTGGCAAATTGGTAGTTACAGCAGGTGAGTAAAAATCTAATGTCCTCGAATATAATATGTGTTCCAGATTGTTTTGCTATTGCTATGGTAAAACACTGACCAAAAGCAAACTGGAGAGAAAGAGTTTGACTTACCTGTACCAATCACATGCTATCACTGAGTGGAGGTCAGGGCAGGAAGCCAAGGAGACAGAAACCATAGAAACCTGCTTACTGGCTTGCTCTCAGGCTCACAGTCACCTACCTTTCTTACTCCTCCCAGGACCACCTGCCCGGTTGTGGCACTGCCCACAATGCACTGGGTCCTCCCATACCCATTAATAATCAAGAAATGTCACACTGACAAGCCTACAAGTCAGTCTGATGGAGGCGTTTTCTCAATTGAGGTTCCCTTCTCTCAGGTGACTCCAGTTTGGTTCAAGTTGACAAAAACAAAAGCAACAAAAACCCCAAACCAAAACAAACCCCTAACAGACATGCATGGTCACACCTTGAAGCCTTAGAGCCCTAATCCAATATATACCAAACAACAGTATAGAAAATCGTAGGAGTTTTTAATAGAGAAATTGTGGTTGTCACATTTCAGTTGGGAGTGAAGAAGACTCTAGCTAACATAAACGAAGAGGTAGGTGACTTTGGACAGTGGTATGCAATAAGGAAGAAAACTGAGTAGGGCGAATAACTCTGAAAGGTATTAACAGCAAGCTCCCAGGCCTCAGCAGCAGAGGTCTCCTAACCTTTTCTCAAGGCAATCAGCCACCTTTCAGACCCTCTCATCAGGAATGTCAGTCTCTGCGAGAGAGTTGTTGGGCTTCTTTTGGTGAGTGTTAAATATGGTCAAATCATAGATGTGGCCATAGGAGGCCACCCTACACATCAAAAGTGTTCTCAGATAAGAAAGATAGGCACATGCAGCTACACTTAACTAGCCCGTGCAAAGGGCCAAGCAAAGATGTTGGCATGGCAGAAGTGCCTAAGAGCTGAGACAAAGGGCAGGATATGGAGCAGAGCTACCATTTGTTCAGCTGCCTCCTGACTGAAACAGAAACTACTTCAGTGGAAGTCAGGGTACTCAAATGTCCCCAGAAGTTCAGGCAGTGCTGTTATGGAGCCTTTGGGAAGGGAGCTCTAGGTGGCAGTAGTCACTGGGAGCAGGCCTTGACGGTTATAGCCAAGCTTGATCCTAATCTAGAGCCCTCTGCCTCCTGGTCCACCGTCACAAGGTCAGCACAGTCCTGCCACACACTCCTGTCTGCAGAGGAGAGCCATATGCCTTCACTGCCATGATGGACTGGACCCCTAAAACTGTTCTCAGGAATTCTGTCACAGCTGCAAGAAAACTTACAGAGAGCATTAACTGGTGCAGGCACTCACACCTCTCAATGGACGCCTTCCAATCCATATAAAGCTGAAGGCTTCACAGCAGGATAAATAAAAGTCATGTCAAATGATGTTTTCTAATAAGCCCTGAAAGCTAGTCTCAGTCCATTCCACATGAGACAGATATGCCAAATATTAGGTATGTTATCTGATAGAGAGAGAGATGGTCACAACTTTGCAAATGTTTCCTGCTGATAAAAACATGGTCAGGCTTCAACATAGCTTGTGGGATTTACACAAAGGCTGACACTATTCTCGCTAGTATGTGTGGTATGTACTAGGAGAGGCTAAGGCACTTCGGTAAAATTCCAAGAAAAGACCAGCCCCCGTTTTCATGGGCTTTTCCTCATACCACTTCCTCCAACTGTGTTCTTGAACATTCAGAACTCTGTGTGTGTTGCATGTATGTGTGATATCTAAGAATCATATGGTTCTCTAGTGTTCTATCTTCAGTACTTCCTCTTCTAGCTTAATGCCCTTTAAAAACTCCACCCACCTCCCTTTAGCCAATTCTCAAGAGATGAAATCAACTATTATTAATTATCCAATTTAATGTCCCCCAAACTATGAATGGATTAAACCCTCATGTGGGTACTGAGAATCAAACCCAAGGCCCTCTGGAAGGGTGTAACAGCTGAGCCATCTTTCTAGCTCCTACTAATAAATTCTTAATTCAAACTAAATGCAACCAATACCCTTCCAAACTTAGTCACTTAAAAAGTCTAATTAACTAATAGTCTAATTTATAGAATAAATTATAAAATTTATTTACCTAGAAAGGCTCTTCTAGATTTTGTTTTACTTTCTTAATTAACCAAGTCTATTCTCTGACAATTTCATACATGAATATAGTGTATTCACTCTATTTAATCTAATTTTCCAGCTTCTCTTCCCTCCAAACTGCTTTCTACCTCTTCTTCCACAAATCCTTTTCCCATTTATGCTTTTGTTTTGTTTGTTAACACTCTAAATTTTAACCAGGATACTAGTATGGTCACAGGTTTAGCTTCTGCGTTTTGTACACAGCTAAAGGTAACAACTGTCCTTCCCAAGAATCCACCAACAGTCAACAGCAGGGAGATGAAGGCCCCTGACTCCTTCCCTATCCACCGATGATTGGCTTGTGCAGGCTCAATAAGGCCTTCGCAGATGCTGTGAGATCCTGTTTGTAACGGCAGTGTGTCACACCACCAACACAGCATTCCACATTTCCTCTTTTGGTCCTCCAGTAGGTACTTTGTAAATGGTATCTGTTTCTTTTTATAAGACGGGATCCTATGTAGCCAGGCTCAGACTAACTCACAATGAACCTTGAACTCCTCTGTCTTCTTGTCCCCACTCCTGAGTGCCATACCACCAAAATTCAGGTGCTGTGGGATAATTTTTCTATTCACTGTCTAAATATATGTTACTGTGACTAGTTTAACAGACAAGCTGCTTATCCAATAGCTGAACAGGACAGAGTTAGGCAGGAAAACCAAAGCGGGAATAACAGGATAAGGAAAGATGGTGTCAGGAGTCCCCAGTCAGATGGAGAACAAGTCAGACACACAAAACAGGATAGAGGTAAAAGCCACAGGCCTCAGGGCAGCACATGCATCCATAGAAATGGGTTATGGGTTAAGTTACAAGAGCTAGTTATTAACAAGCATGAGCTATTGGCCAATCATTTACAGTTTGTTTGCTCTCCAATTCTGTGTGTATGTTTTCCAAGGAGTATTATGATTACGTTTAGCAACCTTGGTTTCTTTTATTCTAGCTTAAGGACATCTTCTATACACTTTACCAATGCCATAGCTTCAATGACTACCCATTATTTCAAATAACATCTCCTGAATTCTTACTACATGCAGGCATATAAGAGAAATAGTAAAGTTTCAAACATTTGCTTTAGAGTTTTGCAAATTGTGGAAGGGGGGTGTAGATACTTATTTAAATTGATTCAAGATCATCACATTTGGGTTAGGGATATGGCTAATTTGGTAGGGTGCTTGCCTAAAATGCAGGAAGCCCCAGGTTAAATTCCCAGTATCATGGTGCTACATGTGATTTCAGCATTTGGGAGACAAAAACAGGAGAATCAGAAGTTCAAGGTTATCTTTGACTACACAGCAATTTTAACCATGCTTGAACCTTTCACCTTAAAGAAATGATCAATGATCCGAGAGATAGGCATGTTTAATCTAAAACATTACACAATGGTCACTTATATACATTTTTCAAAATATTGGATACAATTTCTGTTTTTCTATCAATTGACTTTTATAAACCTGAATACTAAACGGTTGTTCCAATACTTTGAGATCTTACAGTGAATGTGCACCATTTCTACAACCAAGAGTAACAATATTTTTTTTAAAAGAAAAATAGCCTCAATTTCATTAAGGATTTCAAAAATAGTATTAAAGATAACAAACATAAAAATAAAATTTCTGAGATCCAGCCACTCAAAAGCAAGGGGCTTTCTTAATATTCACAAATCACAAATTATAGAAGGTTCTTAGAAAATAGGCAGAAGGCAAGTGATTAGTGGCTAAAAACCATTTATTTAATCAAGGCACAACCACTCTGCATACAAACACTGTCTCAACCCATCTTTCTCAATTGCTCATTCTACCAATAAACACTGCTTCTTTCAATAACTGAGTCAAGCAATCTGCTAGACTCTGGTTTAGAGGATTACAAGCTTCTAGTGTACCTGAGACCACCTAACAAATTGGCAGCCTGTCCTCCCTGAACACAAATTTTAAATACTATCTTAGGAACTAAATAGTTTATAATTTCTTAAGAATTCTTTTTTTTTTTTTGTCATTTGTTTGCTTGGTTTTGTTTTTCAAAACAGGGTTTCTCTGTGTAGCCCTAGCTATCCTGGAACTTGCTCTATAAAACAGGCTGGCCTCAAACTAACCAAGATAGCCTGCCTCTACCTCCCTAGAGTTCTAGGATTAAACGTGAACTCACCAGAGCCCAGCCTAAAAATTCTTATTAAAGAGGCTGTGTGCCTCTCAATGACTAGAATCTCTCAGATCCAGTTAATAAAACCCAAATGTTCTTCCTCTTGGGGCAAAATACATTTGAAACAAAAAGCTTATCTCACAAGTTATCCGTTGTTACAGTATTATTTCTGCAAGGCCTAGAGCCTAAGGTGTCTTACCCTTACCCAGGATGTACAATGGCTATTATGGATACTATTCTGGTTCCTGCTATCTCATAACCAATCCCCAATCACCATTTCCCTTCAGTGGAACAAAAGCTAGAAGTAAATCACTCTCACTCTCATTTCTACTATGTTTGACTTCTAGTTAACATAACTCATACCCTAGTGCTTGTTACTGTATTCTGCAGATTCTGGCAATTAGATGTCTTGTATCTCTCTAAATTTCTCATCAAAACTACTCCCAAATGGAAGAAATTTAGGTTCAAAGTTGTCTCAATAACAATCCTGTCTTTTCTTTCATATTGGTTCATATTATTATTATAATTATTATTAAAAAAGCAAAATCTGCCAGGTGTGGTGGTGTACACCTTTGATACCAGCACTAGGGAGGCAGAGGCAGAAGGAGCTCTGTGAGTTCGAGGCCAGCCTGGTCTGTAGAACAAATTCCAGGACAGGCTCCACACAAAATAACCCTATCTCGGGGGAAAAAAAAAAATCAAAATCTGAGTCCAGCTCTAAACTTATACAGGAAACTGGTCTTTTAAAAAGTACTGCTATCATATACAACTGTGTCATTTGCTTATTAATAAACTGTTAAACTCACAGAAACTAACCCCTGGCAATTAAGATCACGAAACAATGCTATTATGAAAATTTGTTGCAAACCCTCTGTAAGTACCCCCCCCCCCCCCCAAGAACCCTGTCAATCTTTGGGAATTCCCAGAACCTGGGAGGTGGATGCAGAAAGATAAGGTCAGGGCCAATCTGAGCTAAAAAGGTTGTAAGTCTCAAAACAAACAAAAGAACCCATAAACTCAAGAGACTGGTTTTAAGAAAATCTTGCAAAGAGATAAAAGGACTGAATTACACAGACATAAAGACATCCTGAAGTTCGAATGTGGCCAGATTGTTCTCAGGCTACAAATAATTCTTTACACCTTCAATAAAGGTTGACACTCCTCCCACTTCTTTAATGGCAGAGAGGAAATTATTGCCTTATTGTTCAACTGCTTGTGAATGCTCTTGTTCACTGTCATCATTGAACAGTAGTAACCTCTGTTTCATAATACCTCTTTACCACAGAATCCACTTATCTACTCAGCCCCATCCAGGAGTCCTGTTAACACAGGCATTACTCTTCAAACATACTGTTTGTTTGTCTACAAGCTTCTAATTTCTCTCCAGTCCATTAAAAAAGCAAGACATGTAAGGAAACCATTTTGTTTCAGCCATGTGGTATTTAGTATTTTAATGAAAGCATGACCCTTACATACCTAGAATCTTACTGTGTATTTTCAGACAGAATTGGCAATATTTCCCAACATCCCCAACCAGGTTACAAGGAAAGATAGGTAGGAGTTAGAGCATAGACATTTAATTTAACACAACCAACTTCGAAACTACTTCAAGACATCCTCTTCTCATAAACACAGAACTCATTCCTTATAAATGAAATATCAGTTTTAAAATTGTGAAAAACAGTTTTCTAGAAAGGATACTGCAGCCCTTAGAACATTCCATCAGAACATTTTTCCAAATGCCATTGTGCCTTGAGTGAAAATATTCAAAAAAGCAGGTTAAAAGCCAGCCAGATATAACAAGCACAGACTTTTTTTTTGGGGGGGGGGGGGAGTGAGGTTAACTATACATCCAGACCAGCTTTGAACACTCCTTCCAGCCTCAACTTCCTTCCCACATGCTGGTATTACAGGTGTTTACCACCACACCCTGCTACAGTCACAGATTTTTATATTTCATTTTAATAACTTGGCATTTCTTCATCTTAACTAACAACCTCTGAAGAAATACCATGCCTACAAATGCTAAATTGTTGGGATTCCAGGAGGTCAGAACTTGATTTACTATTTAGTCAGAATATCTAGTGACTGGAGGAACATTCAGATAGAGAGCATCTCTAACACACTGACTGGCTTTGCCTCCCTCCACTTCCTTTTTCCTCACCTGTTCACCTATTACGTTCTTCCTCTCCAACTGTTCAATTTCCCTGATACAGTCTATACCACTACAATGTTGGCTCATTAGCCATCTTACATCTTAGGGAAAACAGCAAATTCTTCCATGGTGCATGGCAAACTGACATCCCCTCACTCCCCACCCCCAGGAGACAGAGTCTCTCAACAGAGCCCTCAAAACTATCCCCAAACTTACTATGTAGACCAGGCTTGCTTGAACTCACAGAGATCCACCTGCTTCTGCTTCCTGGGTACTGGATTAAAAGCCCAGACCACAAGTTGACTTATCACACCCTCTCTCACATAAGCATTTTTTGAAAACCAATCTTTTGAATTTTAACATCATACATATTCAAGGGAGGTCAAGTCTTTTCTATGCACCTCCATCTTAAGCCTCTGCTCTTCTCCCAGCATAACCAGGAGAGAATCCTTCCACAGCACGTGGGGTTAACAGGCCTATCACACTACTGATTCAGGGGACAGGTTAGTATCTACGTTAATGACAAAGCAGGGTCATCATCCTATCAAAACTGCAATAATCACATTCACTCCTGCTAAGGAGTTAAAAACTATTCTTCCTGATATCTGCACAAGATTTCTAAGTGTTAAAATCATCACAGCACTCTCTTCCAGCAGTGGCAAGTTTTGCATCTTTTGAAGACCCTCATCTTTAAAAAAAATGTCTCAGTAGAGTAGTCAGTAAAGATAAATGAAAGGCCGGTATGAAAAATACTGTCAAGAAAACCAGGCGTGGTGGCATGCGGCATTAATCCCAGCACTTGGAAGTCAGAGGCTGAAGGATCTCTGTAAATTGGAGGCCAGGCTGGATACAAGGCAGGATACCCAGGGTTGTTACACAGAAAAACCATGGGGGGGGGGGGGGAGTCGGCGGCAAACAAAATACTGCCAGGAATTCAGAACTCTGTATTTTAGAACTGCATGAATATGGTTAATGATTCAACTTCAGTTATTTAGTATAAAGAATCATGACAATTTACCACTGGATTAAGCAATGCCCTCTATGATAGCTCTATTGCTTGGTGAAAGGGGCTACCTGATTTAACCTGGATGGTGGGATGGGATCTCACCAATAGAATAAGACAACTTTCAAGACATCCGAGGAAGGTTCCCTGCCAAGTCCACAGTCAAGGTTTTCCTGGTAAAGGAAGTTCAGAATGTGATAGGAAGAGGCTGCCTGGGTGTACTTCCACACCCTTACTGCCTAACTTTCTCGACGCGTCATCTTCCTTTCGGGGTTGCAAGACTACAGGAAGCATGTGCTTGAGGGAACCAGAGAAGGAACCCTAGAGATGGTACTGCGGGGCTCCGAGGAAGTTCCTCTGCTTCCCACGGGGAGCGGCCTGCACTTTTTGCAGGATCCACATGGAAAAGAACCCGGGACGTGGAGAGGAAACCAGCTTCCAAAACCTGGGAGAGCCCTTCAGGACAGCAAATGTAGGGGAGCTCCGCATAGCCGAGGAGCGGGGCAGATTTAGGGAGTGACGCATGCCCGGGGACCCCGTCGAGACTGGAGAACCGGACAGAACTCGGGAACACCGCACACCTCAAGAAGCCAGGTAGATCTGGGGAGTCCTGCAAGGTTGGGACCCCCTCATCGCTGGGGAGGCGGAGGATAGTCGGAGATAATTAAGGAGCCTTGATTATAGGAGAAGCGGCATAACTGGGAAACCCCACATGGTTGTTGAGTCCCGCGCTGCCCTTGAGTCTCCCTCCCGCTCAGGGGGAGGCCCAGTCAATGCCGGGTCCCGGCCGTCAGCGCACCTGAGCCGCACCCAGCCGCCAGCCGGCCGCTGAGACCCGCCCGCGCGGCTGCCAGTCCCGCTCGGCCCGGCCCGGCCCGGGCTTCGGCTCGCGGGGTCCCGGCCCACCGCCCCGGCCCCGCCCGGCTTCTTGGTCCCGTCGTACCTGGCCGGCAGCCGCAGCGGTGCTGCTCCTCACGTACCCGTTCCTCACATCCCCGTTCTTCACGCAGCCGTTCGCCCGCAGCGGGCGGCGGCAGCAGCAACCTCCGGGCTCCGGCCGCATCGTCCCGGCAGCACCCAGCAGCACGGAAGGCTCTGGAGGTGGCTGCGGCGCCAACTCCCGCTTCGCACCGCACCCACCTCCCCGAAACCGGAAATGGCTGCAGCGCCGCTGCCAATTCCCGGCCCGGCCGTCACGCGAGGGCGGAGCCAGAGGAGAAGATCAGGCTCGCTGAAGCCAGGCGGCCGGAGGGAACATGGGGCGGGGCCTGATGGAGTCCAGCCAATCCAAAGGCGAGAGAGGCGGACCTCATGCTGCTTCTGGCCAATCAAGAGCAAGAGCAAATTGGCTTGCTGGCGTCAAGGGGGCTTCTTCAGAGGAACTCGAGAGCTGGACCCTTGATTGGAGCCCTAGCCAGGTTGTAGGTGAAGCTTTGCTGCCTAATGGTCCAGACTGAGGAGGAGGCGGAGCCCGCAAAGAAGTAGCCAATTAGCGTGTGGAAAAAGAAACGGGCTGAGCCCATCTCCAGAGCTGGTTCCCGGTTCTCCCGCACAGGTGGTGGTTGTCCTCTGTGCCCTTCTTCCCTAGAGGTTCTCGGGTTGAATCCAAGACAGGCAGCGCCCTTATTTCATTAGCAAATTCCTCTGTGGGTGTTAATAGAATAGCCTTTTTGACTGTCTCTCCGTTCTTCACGGTGCACTACGCAAACCTGCCGCGTGCTCTTCACTTGTTTCTTTCTGGGTTTCCCTATACAATTTCCTTTGAAGACTTTCCTTGAAAGTCCGGAGACCTGATCTATTTTCAGATTACCGGAACTGAAACTTGAAAAATTAACTAATTTAGGAGCCAACTTCTTTTCAGATTCTTCCTGCTCCATAGACTCATTTGCAGGAATTAACATTAGTAAAGCGTTGTGCACCTATCAAAATTCCTAATACAGACTAGTAGCTAAAGAAAAGAAATTGATCTACATCGCAACATTACAGAGTCCTTTAGTTAGCCATTAAAAGAAAAAAATGAGTGTCATAACTAAGAGTATGAGTCAGTCTAGGTTTGGATTCTTGCTGCCTCACTTACTAGCTGAGTGACCTCTATGTGTCTTCATCAGCTGGGGGAGGGGGCGTGGTTGCCATAAGAGAAGCTAATGAGTTAATGCATGTGATGTATTTTGTGCAGGACCTAGCAATTAGTAAGTATTTATTAAGTGCTACTTATTATTAATTGCTGAATGCATCTCTTTGAATCCCAACATCACACAATCCCTACTCCCCTGGAGCTTTAGAGAGTTGGCAATGTATTTCTTGATTTAGGAGAGGACCAGTCTAACAGAAAGTGGAGAGAGCACAAAGTACTTTCAAGTCACAAGCACTGTGATCCCAAAGTGAACACGAGAATCAAAAAGAACTATATGGGGCCTAAAGAGTTGGTTCAACAGTTAAGATCACTTACTGCTTGTACAGAGGACCTGGAATTGGTTCCTAGCTCCTTCATGGTGACTCACAACTGTCTATAACACCAGTGTCAGGGGATCCAAAGCCTCATTCTGTTTTCTGAGGGTACCAAGCATGAACTTAGTGTTCATACATACATGCAGGCAAAACACTCAGAGACATAAAATGAATCTCTTTTTAAAAAGTTGGGATTGTTGGAATTTTTTTGTTGTTGTTTTTGTTTTTTAAAGCTTGGTATACCTTTAAGCCAAGCATGATAATGCCTGGGTATAAAGCCATCACTCATGAGACGGAGGCAGAAGGATCAGGAGTTCAAAAAAATCTTTGGTTATAAAACCAGTTCTAGGATGTATGAGTCCCTGAGATAAACATGAGGAGGTGGGGATGGCTCAATGAAAAATTGCTAGGAAAACATGAGGAGGTCCAGATTTTGAGCATCCAGTTAAAAACCCAGGGCTGGGGACACAGACAGGAGGATTCCTAGAGTTATGTGGACAGCCAGGTAACTGAACTGGTGAGCTCCAGGTTCAAAGACTCTGTCTCAAAAATAAGGTAGAAAAGGAGGGAGGAAGACACCCAGTGTTGACATCTGACTCCTGAACATGAACACATACACACAGAAAGAAGTGTACGCCTCATTACATTTCATTGAGAAACAAGATATTTGGTAGGAGAGAGGGCTCAGTGTTTAAGAACACTGGCTGCTCTTCCAGAAGATGTGGATTTGAGTATCTAATCCCACCTGGCTGATCATAGGCACTATATAGGTGACCTGCTGCCCTATAAAGACATACATGCATGCAAAATACTCATATATATAAAACTTTAAAAAGTCCTTTGCTGGGCGGTGGTGGTGAATGCCTTTAATCCCAGCAGGGCAAATCTCTGTGAGTTCGAGGCCTCCTGCTGTTTACAGAGTGAGTTCCAGGGCTGTCACACAGAGAAACTCTGTCTCAAAAAAAAAAAAAAAAAGCAGCAAAAATTACTTTTAAATTTTTAAGATGAAGTTAAAATATAAAGCCAAACCTAGAAGGAGAAGGAGGAAAGAAAAAGACAACGGGACATTGTATGGCAGAAACAAATCAAATTACCGGAGGCAGTGAAGGTATGGGGCGGAAATCTAAATGAAAAAAAAAAGGACTAAGAAATTGACACTTGGTGGGCTGAGAGAATGTGGAAAAGGCTTGGATGAAAGATGCGCCGTTAGCTGGACCTTGGAGGGTGGATGGGACTTAAAACTGGCTCTGAATGCACAGGGGAGAATGTTCTGGAGGGAAGGAGTCTTGGCAGAACACATGCAGAGGTGGGCAGGGCAGAGGTTAGCCCGGATCCTGGGAAGAGCTTGTCTTGAGGACAGGACACCAGCAGCTCCTTATCTTGTTCTGCCACTTACTCAGCATTTGTGGTCTTAAGGGAGTCATAGCACACGCGGCCCTGATTTCCACACTCTCCATCTAAGATTCATGCCTGTATGTCTTCCCTCACTAGACTGTTGTGGGCATCCATGAGATAATACACAAATGATCTGGTTACTCAATAGGCTATTGCTAAATCACTAAAAGGATACCTCAGTAGGAAATACCCGGGGCTCCACAAAAGCAGGAGATACATAAGAGCTCTCTCCTTCTCCTTATTTTATAGAATTTATATGCAAAGTCTCATGCAAGGTACCAGAACACACTCTCCTTGTCTTCCAAGATGTCTCAAGTCACTTCCACTGTGAAGCTTTACTTGAAGGTCATCATCCCTATAAAATTAGACAGCCTGTGTCACATGGCTTTGGAATTCTCTGAGAGGGAGTGATTACACACAAGAACCCTGTTGTCAAACACAGGGGAGTTGAAGACCCAGCTTCAGCGCCTCGTGATTTGGTTATGTGTTCTCCAACTGTGACTCAATTCCTACGTGTGTAAAATGGAATCCATGTGCTTCACCAAGCTGGGAAAATTAACCAGGGATTCAACACCTTCTTTTGCTTCCACGGGCCCCTGCATGTGCATGGTGAGGGTGTGCACCCACATACATCAAAAATGAAAATAATTTAAAATTATTTTATAAATAAAATTGTAATGTGGTCTAATGAAGTATAGATTTAAATTTAGAAACCGTGTTAATACAGGAGGATTCTATGTTTCAAATACTCTGAAGACAGTTCATTTGTTGTTCTTAATATCCTTGTTTGGGATGTCTTTAGGAAAATCTGCATTGTCTCTACAAGCAATTCTATCTTGACTGTTCATCAACAAATTAGGGTCCAGAGCAAGGGCTCTCTTTCCCTTCTTACATCCCTTCATTTTCCCTCTTTCTTTCATATGCCTCATCATTGAGACCACAAAAAGCTCTTGGGACACAGAGGACCCTACAGGAGGCAGCTACTTCTGTTTAAAACCAAATACAAAACACAAAGATGGACGGCTCACAGCGAGGATGCCATCTTGACATCAAGGGCTTATTGAGCATCCCCTCCCAAGTCCTCCAAGCTTCTTTCCTTCATTTCTCTGCTTGGTCATTCGTTCATAAATATTCTGTTGTTAGCTTTGGTGTTAGGTATCACAATGATAGGAAGGAAGAGCAAGGTCTCTACCCTCAGCAAGCTTTCAGGGTGTGTGTGTGTGTGTGTGTGTGTGTGTGTGTGTGTGTGTGTGTGTGTGTGTGTGTGTGTGTGTTCATGTGTGTGCTCATGTACGTGTGTATTGAGGCAAAAGGGTAACTTTGGGTGTCATCCTCAGAAACATTGTCCACCTCCTTAAAACAGGGTCATTTTTGTTATTTATTATTGTGTTTGGTGGTTTTGTTTTGTTTGTTTTTTCCAAGACAGGGTTTCTCTGTGGAGCCCTGGCTGTCCTGCAGCTCACTGTAGACTCAGGCTGGCCTTGAACTCAAGAGATCTGCCTGCCTCCGCCTCCCAACTACTGGAATTAAAGGTGTGTGCCACCATGCCCAGTGAGAGATCACCAATTAGGCTAGGCAGGCTGGCTACTGAAGCTCATGAGGCCTCCTGTCTTTTTATTTCCAGCTTTTCAGTGTTGCCATTACACCGGCTCACCACCGTGCTGGGTATTCTGAGAGAATTCTGAAGAAAGAACTCAGTTTGTCATACTTGCCAGTAAACGGAGACATCTCCCAGCCTTTTATTTATTTATTTATTTATTTTTTAAAAAATACTGTGTTATGAAGCCCAATCAGGCCTTAAATTCACTTGAAAACTCAGGATCTTTATAGTCAAAGATGATCTTGAATTCTGACCTTCCTGCCTCCACAACTGCTGAAATTACAGGGCTACAGCACCATGTCTGTCTTCAGACTTGATTTGCAAGGGATGGGCCGGCCATTTCCCTTTCCATTATCCCTACCCTAATATAAGACAGCCAAGGAAAGAGACTATTGTTCTCACTGGATTTCTGGCCCTAATCTCAATATCATATTTGCATCTCCCAAAGCCGGACAAGAATCATTATGCCAAGTACATCACTATCAAAATGACTGGGCTATGTAAAGGAATGATTGTAAATGCATGTAAATATGAGACGTTAGGAGGAATAAATGATTGCTGATCACATGCCTAGAGGATGCCCACTGTGCATGCAGTCCGGTGATTTTAATCTGTGTCTTATAAAGCATTGACAATAGGAACGTTGAGGTGGGAGATGAGCCCCGGGGTTGAACTAGAGCTTGCTTGCCTCAATGACAGATCTCTGGTTCTGTTTCTTTGCTCTAGAAGCACCTCAGAGCTTTCGATCAAACTGCCACACCCCAAGCTGCCACCCTGGGCTTCCTGTGGGCATTCAGCCAGCTAAGTGTGGCAACTGTGAGTTCAGCTTCAGGAAGTGGACTTTTGTCTCTGGCTCCAGGGATTCTGAGTAAGGAGTTTTGAAACGGAATTCAAATTGGATTAAACATAGGAGAGATTTATTATTGGCTCATCTCACCAGACTGGATCCAGGTGCCCTCATAATGGCACTGGGAATATATTCCTACCCTTGGTTTGGCATCTGTTTTAAGTACTTTATCTTGCTTTGATTAAAAAACTGACCAAAACCAAGTTGGAGAAGAAAGAGTTTATTCCTTCTGAACACTTTTAGGTATTAGTCTATCTCTGAGGAAATTCGGGGAGGGACCCAAGGCAGAAAACTGCGGTAGGCAGGAACTGAAACAGAGCCCACGGAAGAACACTAGTTTGCTCTCCATGGCCAGCTTGCCTGCTTTCTTATACAGCCCAGGAGAGCTTGCCCATGAGAGCATGCCAGGAGAGCTTGCCAAGGAATAGCACTCCCCACAGAAGGCTGGAATTTCCTCATCAATCATTAATCAAAAATATGTCCCACAAGGCATGCCTAACAGGCCAGTCTGATGGAGAATCTCAATTGAGGTTCACTCTTTCCAGGCGACTCTAGTGTGTCTTAAGTTGATAAAAACTAACAAACCCAGGCTCCCTTTCAGCTGTTCGTTTTTAAACCTTATAATGGCATGACTCCTGGAAAGTATGTTTTCGTTAGAGCCACCTTGAAATCTCCCAGAGGCTGCGTTTTTTTCTAGCTCAGTATCAGAGTGCTTGTCTAACATGTGCAGACCTCACCCCACAAAATTAAAGAAAGCAAAGCAAAACAAACAGGAAAAGGTCGACATGCAAAACCACTCTGGATGTTCCTGACTGTCCTTGGGGGCTCAGCTCACCTCAGCCCTCACTGCTTGATGAAGCCCTACTTGAACTGCTGTCATCCATTCTGTCTACTTGGAGTTAGCCCTTGACTTCATAGTCCTGTGCCTTTGCAGCTCCACTCAAGACTACGGAGTCCAGGCTTAACCCTATGATGCTATAGCAACACTGTGTACCTCCAGCAGCTCTACAGCCAGGGGCCTCAACATGTTTGCTAACCGCTGCAGTGAGTTTCTCTCCATCTCTCCCTCTACCTCTTTGAACTCCTTGAAATCTATTATGGCCTGTTCAACTCTTTTGTAGTTATTCTATAGCCTCTCTCTCTCTCTCTCTCTCTCTCTGTGTGTGTGTGTGTGTGTGTGTGTATGTGTGTGTGTGTGTGTGTGTGTGTGTGTGTGTCTAGTTACCATGTAATGTGTGATCTGAGCACCACTATTAGTAATTAAGATTGGAACAGAAGAGCTTGTATTTGCTAATGCCCGACTATCAAGGGAAATTAAGACCATGTGGTTGATGGAAGTCAGTAAACCCATCGTAGCTTATATTATTATTTAATAAATTCTGATATTGTGGAAAAACACAACAAGCCCATCTAGGTTTCTGGAACACAATGTTCACAGCATCAGTCTGAGTCCTGTGCCTATATCCATACCACCAATTTGAGGTCAGTGGTTTCCAAATCAGAAGAGATTAGTGTAGTGATATATTGTATATTTAATAAAATGGCCTCGAACATGAGAGGACAGAAGCACCCACAGAGCTGAGCTGTGAAGGTCACAGAGTGGTGACCCATGCCTTTAATCCCATCACTTGAAGTTGAGTTCAAGACCTAACAGCCAGGCAGTGGCAGCACGTACTGTTACTCCCAGCAATTGGGAGGCAGAGGCAGGAGGATCTCTGTGAGTTCAAGGTCTACAGAGCAAGTTCCAGAACAGCCAAGACTGTTACACAGAAAACCCTGCCCCAAACAAACAAAAACAAACCAAAAGGCCGGGGAGATGGCTCTGTCCTCTGATATTCCAGACTAATTTTATTAAATACACAATATATCACCATGAGGAAGGAATGTTCTTTCTAGGCAATGTGCTGTGTATTTGCTGGGATGACGGAATTTTCCTTTAAGGGAAGCATAGATAGGCATAAAAAAGAATGCTGGGCAGGTGCAAACAACAGTGAGTCATTACACTGACCATGCTGGAGGTGGGCATGGAGGAAGGAGCAGGAACTAGGGGTGCCTAGGAGACGCAGCATTTTTCATTACTGCTACAGACAGCACTAGTTGTAGACTCTTTTTTGCCAAAATCTTGAAAATCTACTCTAAGTGTGCTGTATGGTGACAATCTGCATTGATTTAGTTGGTTAAAGTAACTGATACCATTCTCAACTTTATCAAATCATTATATAAGGCAATTAATAAAAACCTGCTGTGGGTGTGACTGTCTAAGAGAGACAGGAATACTGACAGAATATGATGAGAATTCACTCTGTATAAATAGCACTAGTAGGGGCTCTGGGGATATTTTCAAATATAATAAAAACAGTGGAGATGTCAGAGAGATCTACCCACAGTCAGTCTAGGAGGATCAGACAGTGGTAACTCACACCTTTAATCCCAGCACAGGAGTGGTGACCTAGGCCCTTAATCCAATCTGAGTTAGAGGTAATTTTAGTTTACAGAAGGAGTTCCAGGCTCCCAGGCAGGCAGTGGTGGTGGCACGATTTAACTCAGCAAAGAAAGTATTTAAGGCAGGCATAGGAAGACAGAGCAGGCAGAAGAAGCCACGAGGAGCGAGGCTGAGGAAACTGGAAGACAGCTGGGTGAGATCTGACTGCGGTGTTTCCTCTCTGATAGCTCCGACTTTCCCAGAGATGTGACCCTGAGTTTCCTTTATTTGTGCAACAAGGGGCTGATGAGGTAGCTCTGTTAGGAGGACTTGTTACTTATGGAGAGGACCCAGGTTCGGTTCCCAGGTCCTGCATGACGGCTCACAACTATCTGTGATGATATATTTTATATTTAATAAAGCAGTCTGGAATATCAGAGAACAGATCCACCCACAGTCAAGCCAGGAGGGTTAGAGAGTGCTAACTCACACCTTAATCTTAGCACAGGAAAGATCAGGAGAGGTGACCTATGCCTTTAATCCCATAATTCCAGAGACAGAGATCTGGGAGATTCAAGGCCTACCGAACAGTAGTAGCTCACACCTTTAATCTTAACTCTAGAATATGATGCAGAGTTTAACCCGGAAGTGAAACAACTGGGCAAAAAAAGTGTTTAAGGCAGGCATAGGAAGACAGAGATTATTCTATAGAAGCAACATCAGACAGAGGACTCTGGAAGACAGCCTTTACCCTGAGAAGTCAGCTGGGTGAGAGTTGACTGTGGTCTGTTTCCTCTCTCTGATATTCCAGTGTTTCCCCAATATCTGGCTCTGAGTTTTCATTAAATACAAACTAGAATTTGTGTTTTAACTATCTGGAATTTCAGTCCCAGGGAATCCTCCACCCTCTTCTGACCCACGAGAGAACAATCAAGGCATGTGCAAAATACACATAAAAGCAAACTAATCTTTTAAAATAGCATTAATAGTGACAGAAGACTCATATACAACCATCCTGGTTCCAAGAATGCCATATGTTGTCAATTTAAAGTGCCATAGAGGTGGGCATGCAGCTCCCTGTTAGAGCAGGCATTCAGTGTGAGTAAGACCCCAGGTTCGATTCCCAGCATATAAAAACATTTTTTAATATGTGAAGTCTCAATAGGGTATCCCAGAAATATTTTAAAATAAAAACAAGAAGTCATAGCTTCTCTTTGCTTCCATGTCCACAGAGAAATGGGCTATATGAGCTAGCAGTCATGTGCATCAACCTTGAGCTACGTCAGCCACCATGCTGTCCCTGACAAGATGGGCTCATGATGAGACAAAACGAATCTTTCCTCCCTTGGGGGAAAAAAATGAAAACCACAAGGAAGGAATGTTCTTCCTAGGCAATGTGCTGTGTGTATTTCCTGGGATGATGGAATTTTCCTGTAAGAGAAGCATAGCCAGGCCTCTAATCTCAGAAATAGGGAGGTGAAGGCAGATCCCACAGGAGTTCAAGAGATCCTCAGGGCCAGCCTAAGAATCATGAGGCTCTGATTCAAAAGCTAAATGGCTAGAGCAGTAAAAACAGCCAGAAACCATAGTTTAAGGCAAACGTACCGTTTCTCTTCAGTTTATTATAGAACCTTTCAAAGATTTTTCCCTCCTCTCCCTCAAGTTCAGGCTTACTGGGTATCAGCACATTCTGGACAGGGAAAATCTAACCTCCTGAGGAGATCTTGTGGGGATTTTTCTCCCTCCCTCAAAACATTTCATTTTCTCTCTCTCTCTTTTTTTTTATTCTTCTTGTATTGTCTCAAGACCCAATCACTTCTGGCCTCTCGTGTCTGGAGGATCCATCATGACTTGCCTTGAAGAGTGGCTATTCTCTTGTAGCTTGTTCTCCCAGGATGCCTCAAACCTCTCAACACAGGTTTTCTAAAAACCCGGGAATTAGACGAGGGAAAAAGAGCAAAACAGGGTGAGTCCAAAAGGCTCTAGAAGGAAAGACACTGTCTTATGTCCCCTTTACCACCTTGATCCTGGAGTACTGAGATGGCTTGGCAGGTTACGGCATTTATTGTCAACTCTGAATTCCGTTCCCAGGACACACACGGCTAGAGAGAACTGACCCCACAGCTGTTCTTCAGCATCCATAAACATTCCATGGCATACACCTTGCCCCTCATGCCCCTCACACAGATACTTCTTCTTTTTCATTTCTTTTTAAGTATTTATTTATTTCATATATATGTGTGGCCTGTCTTCTTACACACCAGAGAAGGGAATCAGAACTCATTACAGACAATTGTGAGCCACCATGCGGGTGCTGGGAATTGAACTCAGGACCTCTGGAAGAGCAGCCAGTGCTCTTAACCTCTGAGCCATTTCTTCAGCACCCACTAATATTCTTTTTAAGCCCTTGAACTTTTACTATTTCCAATGTGGTAAAGAGCCTCTAACGCTTAAGCGTTGACTTCAAGAACACAGTTTGATTTCACTCAACCACCTTTCCCACGCTAACCACTCTGCTTGCTTTCTCCCTAGTTAGTATGTCTCGTTCTTGATTCTTTGGTTAGGAGTCATGTTTTTAAGGTGAGTTGAGGATTGCTCAGGTACAGGACAGAGGTATGGTTGACTCACTCATGGCTCAGGGAAGGAAACCTGTTTGCTCTGAGAGGTGTGGCAGATAAATGTGAGGCTCACATGAACTACAGCCATTTGACTACCACAGGAAAATCATCTATGAGAGCCAGCACCAGGAAGTGGGCTCAGCAGCTGTTGTGTGATGTTTTCAGGAAAGATGTGAACAAGAGCCTCGTCCCTAGACAAGACACCAAGCACCAGCCAAATGAACAAATACTGTCAAGTCAAACTTAGCGAACAATGAGTTTACTGGAGTAACACACAGAAGCATAAAGTGACTGAATCACAGGAAGCCCAGCCCAGCATGGGTGACGACCCAGGGAAGCTGCCCCCATACAACTCATAGACAGTACCACTGAACGGGAAGCTGGGGATAGGACTCAGAGTCTGTGTATACTAAGAAAAAAAAAAACAAAAAACAAACTGAGCTCTATTCCGAGCTCATCAAAATCTTTTAAATACTATTATTGAGGTCTAATGAGGGGCTGGAGAGATGGCTCAGCAGTTAAGAAGTCTAATGAATGCTAAGTAAACTTCAAATGCATGATTTGATGAGTTTGATGCATGTACCTTACTTGTGTCCGAGGTGGGTATTATGGCCTCGGTGGTTGCATGTGCACGGGGATGGTGTTAGTGATGATGCACTCACAAGTGCCAGTGTGCATTTGTGTGGAGGTCACAGAAGGATGTTCTCCTCTTCCAAGCTCTCTTTCCCTGAGATAGGTTATCCCACTGAACCTGAAACTTGCCCATATGGCGAGGGTAGGTAGCCTATAAGCTCCTAGGCCAATCTGTCTCCACATTTCAAAGCTGGAGTTACAGATGTGGCAGTCATGCTGGATTTAATAGCAAGTGCCCTTTCCTAAGCAACATCCCAGACCCCTGGGTGTTCCTAATCCAATTCAAGTTGACAATCCAAATTAACCATCACATGTTCAGGTTGTCATGTGCTCATGTGGGATTATTTCATTTTGTTTCTTTGAGACAGTCTCACCATGTAGCTCAGGTTACCCTAAAACTCAAAATCCTCCTGCCTCAGCCTTCCAAATACACTGGCATTACCAACATAAATCCCTATACCTGACCTAAGGTGGAAATCTTTCTCCTCAATCTCTCTCTCTCTCTCTCTCTCTCTCTCTCTCTCTCTCTCTTTCTCTCTCTGATACAGGGTTTCTCAGTATAGCCTTAGCTGTCCTGAAACCCACAAAATCTTGAAGTGCTGCTGCGGATAATTGGCTTTCCACTTTCAAGTACTTCCCGTGTTTTAACGATGTAACTATTATGGTTGCAATTAAAACCTAATAACAGGGGAACTACAAGCTTGCTTTAATAACTAAAACAATTAACTATACACAACATATTAATAAAATACAAACCCACATAATCATTTTAATAGGCACAAAAATGCATTTGGCAAAATCTAACATTTTTTTAATGGTAAAACATTAGACACACTAGGAGAAGCCAGTTTCCTCAACCCCAACAAAGGCATTTATAAAACACATACAGCTAGAACCATTCTAGTGGTGGAAGCCTGGATTTTTTTTTTCCAAGATCACAAACATAATAGGAAGGTCACCTGTCACCATTTGGATTCAGCGTTTGTGCTGTAGCTTTTAGCCAGGGCAATTACAAAGGAGTGGAATAAAGGGCTCTAGGCATGGTGGTGAATGGATTCTTGCACTGAGGCTGAGGCAGAAGGATTGTGAATTCAGAGCAGCCTGGGCTCTATAACTCTCTAGACAAAACAAAATGAACAAACTAACAGCCTCCCCCCACTTTCCCCCACATGCACACAGAAAATGGACAGACAGGCGGCACACTGAGGTGCTGCTTTAAACAGCATGGGACGGCTGAAATAGATAAACAGTAGCAGTACACTGTTGGTGGGGACATAAAGTGCAGCAGCAACTTTGGGAAATAGCCAACTCCTTAAAAGGTGAAACTGAACTCTCACAACCCCGCTACTCTGTGTCTTCACCCAGAAGAAATACGTCAACACAAAAGCATGTCTGTGGCCAGGCAGTGGTGGCTCATATCTTTAATTCTCCCGGTTGGGAGGCAAAGGCAGGCAGGTCTCTATAAATGTAAAATCACTCTGGTCTGTAGAGTGAGTTCCAGAACAGGTTCCAAAGCTACACAGAGTAACCTTGTCTCAAAAAACCAAAAAAAAAAAAAAGTATGCAAATACTCATAATCATTCACAATATCTAATGTGGAGATACAGCTCAAATATCTAATAACTGATGAGTGGATTTTAAATGGTTCATGTTCATAAAACAGAATATTATTGAGCAATAAAAAGAAATAAGATAGTGATACATGATACAGGACACAAGAAACTCTAAAGCATTGGGCTAAGTAAACAAAGACGAACACAAAGAAATGCACATGCTTCTAAAAAATAGATAGATACAAAGGGACGGGGAGGTGGGACAGGAATGACTTCTAGTGTGTACAAAGTTTGGGTGAGACTGTTCTAAAATTATATTAAGGTGATGGCTGGGAAACTCTAAGTATATTTAAAAAATAAACATTGCATCTGGGCCACAGAGGTGGTTCAGTTGTTAGGAACACTGGTTCTTCTTCCACAAGTCCTGAGTTCAATTCCCAATAACCACATGGTGGCTCACAACCATCTGTAATGAGATCTGGTGCCCTCTTCTGGCCTGCAGGAGTACATGCAGACTGAACACTATAATAAACACTGCATTCATACTATGTATTTTTGGTATATTAAGTTCTTTTAAATTTTTTCTATATTTATTTTTATTGAATTGATGTTTTTGCCTTCATATATGTCTGATTTCCATGTATGTGCTTGGTTCTTCATCAGAGCCTCTGGAACAGGAGTAACAGAAGGCTGTGAGCCACTGTGTAGGTGCTGGGAATCAAACCCAGGTCTTCTGCTAGAGTAGCCAGTGCTCTTAACCACTGAGCTTTTTCTCCAGGCTCCTCTGGAAAGTTCTTAACAACAACAAAAAAAAACTTAAGGTACATTATTTTAAAACACACACACACACAGAGAGAGAGAGAGAGAGAGAGAGAGAGAGAGAGAGAGAGAGAGAGAGAGAGAGAGAGAGAGAGGAGAGGGAGAGGGAGAGGGAGAGGGAGAGGGAGAGGGAGAGGGAGAGGGAGAGGGAGAGGGAGAGGGAGAGGGAGAGGGAGACGAGAGAGAGAGAGAGAGAGAGAGAGAGAGAGAGAGAGAGAGAGAGAATGTCCTGCTCATTGGTAGTGAATAGATTAGAGTATGTTTTTAATCTTAAAAACAACACAATTTTTGTTTGTTTTATCTTAAAGTTGAGTCTCTGGAGCCTCAAGTTGGGGACTCCAGGCTTTCACAACTAAGGCTGGTTTATGTAGTGCTGGGACCTGAACCCATGGCTTCATTTATGCTCTGCTGACCAACCTATACCCCAAGCCTTGGCTCTCTACTCTACTCCATTTTCCCCTCCCTCCCTCCCTCCCTCCCTCCCTCCCTCCCTCCCTCCCTCCCTCCCTCCCTCCCTCCCTTCCTTCCTTCCTCTCTTCCTTCCTTTTCTTTAAATGTTATTGCTATTATTATTAAGACAGAGTTTCTCTGTGTAGCCCAGGCTGTCCTAGAAGCTGCTTTGTAGGTCAGGCTGACCTCACACTCACAGAGATCCTCTTGGCTCTGCCTCCCAAGTGCTGGGATCAAAGATGTGCAGCCCACACTGGCCTGGGACTTCTGATCCTCTTGCCTCTGCCTCCTAAGCACTGGAGATACAGCTGTGAGCTTTCCTGCCCATTTTAAAAAAGAGATATAAAGTCTCACCATAATGCCCAGCCTGCCTCTGGTTTATGAACTAAAGCTAGCCTCCTGGTGTACACTGTTTATTCAAGAGTCTTTTGGTTACAAGCAACAAATACAGCTAAGTTAGCTTTAGTGGAGCAGAAAGTTTGGGGAAGGTGTGATGGATACTGTTTTCTTAGTAATACCAGCTTCCCTCCCAAACCCAGCTTTCCTTCCCTTCCCCTCCTGATTCTGTTTGGGTACAGGGAGGAAACCCTTGATCTCAGAGCAGAGTCTTTCCAGTTGTGATTCATAACTGGGCTAAGGTAATAACAAAAATCCAATGCCACACCTTTACCATTCCAACCTTCCTTGTATGATGTCAGTGACCCAGAGCTAGACACAGCAGGTCCTTCTGCGGGGCCTCTGGGAGAGATTTGTCTTTATTAACAGAGACTGGGCCCCTTTCATTCCGGTTCTTTCCGTTTTCACTTGATGCTGTGACCTGAGGACGAGATGTCTGGAGCCATATGGGAGCTGCGCAGAGACCACGAGACAACAAGCAGAATCATAAACGAGCGTGTTGAATGTCAACTGAGAGAAAAAGCCTTTGTCCTCAGTGACATGGCAGAAGGGAGCTCTGGGTCTACCCTCTTCCATCCTTCCTAAGGAAGCAACTTGCCCTGGGAGTTAAATCACCATTTACTCTCTCTCTCTCTCTCTCTCTCTCTCTCTCTCTCTCTCTCTCTCTCTCTCTCTCTCTCTCTCTCTCTCTCTCTCCCTCTCTCTCTCTCTCTCCAGGGTTGTTTCTCTATGTAGCCTTGCCCATCCAGAACTCCCTCTGTAGACCAGGGGGGCCTCGAACTCACAGAGGTTCACCAGCTGGGATTAAAAGTGGGAGCCATCACTGCCCGGCTGGGTTGTCCCTTATTTCTCCTCAAATGCATCTAAATGTATGCAGATGTGTGCCATGTTCAATGTTAGTCTCCAGGGACTGGAGAGCAGCTGGTCCTGACTGAGGAAACGGACTGAGAAGCTGCCCCACTGCTGGACGATGCTGCTCTTCCAGCCTCACTTCTCTTGGAGGATCACCTCAGTCCTCCCTCAGTCCTCTGCTTCCACTGACTCAGCTCTCCAGTGGTAGAGCCCGTTCTGTATTTCCTGTATCCCAGACATCTAGGTCCACAACGACTGTGGGAGCCTCATTCCACAGCCTAGAAGAGAACGTGTGGATCTAGCTTTTCGTCATCTGCACCCAGACCCAACAGACAAGGCCATGGGAGCAAAGGTCCATGCTTAACCATGGCCGTGAAAGGCCCACCCCAGGAGTGTGTAAAGATTTTTTTAAGTTCTTATTTGTGTGTTTGTTTATACATTTGTGATAAGGTCTTGCTATGAAGCCCGGCTGGCCTTCAACTCACAATCTCCATTCAGCCTCCCTTGTGTGAGGATTACAGGTGAGCCCTACCACATCTAGCTTAGGAGTTCCTTTTTTGGTTTTTTTTTTGGTGGGGGGCTAGTTTGGTTTTTTGAGAAAAGGTTTCTCTGTATAGCCAGGAAATCTTGATGCAGCTCAGGGTCACCTCGAACTCATAGAGAACTACCTACCTCTGCCTCCTGAGTACTGGCATTAAAGGTGGCCAAGCCACCACCCTGTCTAACCTAGGAATTTCTCAAGAGAAAGGCATGCACATAGTTAAAGACCCCCCAAGTGTCCATTATTTTCTGTTGAATGAGGCAGAAGAGATAAGTGTACCAGGAAGGGGTGGGAAAGTAAAAACCAACTTAGATGGGAAACTCTCGCTTAACATGTCAATTTCTTCCTTTCCTTTTTAAAGAAGGCTGGCCTCAAACTCTGCTTCCTGCCTCCGTCTTCAAAGGTCTAGAATTACAGACCCCAGCAACCCTACAAGTTCACTGAAAACAGGACAATTTCAATTTCTTCTGAAACAGGATTTCACTGTAGCCCACCTGGGATATTGCTATGTAGTCACAGATGACCCTTGAACTTCTGATCCTCCTGCCTCAAGCATCTTCTACTACCCCTCTCCTTCTCTGGTCCCTTCCCTCTCCCTCACCACACCCATGGCGTGTGTGTGTGTGTGTGTGTGTGTGTGTGTGTGTGTGTGTGTGTGGTGTATGTGTGTGGTGTGTGTATGTGTGTGTGTGTGGTGTATGTGTGTGGTGTGTGGTGTATGTGTGTGGTGTGTGTGGTGTGTATGTATGTGTGTGGTGTGTGTATGTGTGTGTGTGTGGTGTATGTGTGTGGTGTGTATATGTGTGTGTGTGGTGTGTGTGTGTATGTGTGTGGTGTGTATGTGTGTGTTGTGTGTGTGTCTGTGTGTCTGTAGTGTGTGTGTATGTGTGTGTATGTGTGGTATATGTGTGTGATGTGTGTGTGGTGTGTGGTGTGTGTGTGGTGTGTGTGTCTGTGGTGTGTGTTTGTGTGTGTGTGGTGTGTGTGTGTGATGTGTGTGTGTGTGTGGTGTGTGTGTGTGGTGTGTGTGTGTGTGTGTGGTGTGTGGTGTGTGTGTGGTGTGTGTGTGTCTGTGGTGTGTGTGTGTCTGTGGTGTGTGTGTGTGTGGTGTGTGTGTGTGGTGTGTGTGTCTGTGGTGTGTGTTTGTGTGTGTTCATGAACAGGCTAAGAGGTCCTCCACCAGCTGGGCTTCATTTCCAGGCCCTTCGAAAGATTTGATGGAGGAATGAGGAAGAAAGACAATAAAAGGGAAAGAAGGAAAGGAAGGAGTCCAGAGTAGGAAACACTGTCACAGGAAACAGAGACCGGGTCTCTCCAACAGTCCTCTGCTTCCAGCAGAGGGTGAAAATCGGGCCACCTGGTTATTTTAGGTTCCCATCACAAACAGACTTTGTGTGTTTCCAGACACTTAATGGCGACAACCTTTTTCTCTAGAAAGTTCACTGAAACAGATTGGGGTCAGCCTTGTCAGCGGTTCCTGCAGGGACCAGAATACTGCAGTGGAGGAAGGCATGGCAGCTTCCTTCCGTGACCCTTTGAATGGGGTAGAGAGCACCACCTCCAGCATCGTCCTGGGTCCCCGAGGATGCCCGTGGGGAAGGAAGTCAGGGAAGCCAGATAGCAGAGGAGCGTGGTTTCTGGGAACAGAGGCTGGCTAGCATCCCTCCCTCTCCTTGGCATTCCTGCTGGTTGACGTTGCAACCCAGGCACTGCTCCTGGCTGGACAGAAAGCTCAGCAAACACTTCAGTCCTAGGTTGAGGACCCGTGGAGGTCCATGCAGGAGGGAGGAACTTAGACACCTCTGTTGTGCCTCCCCCCCCCCCACGGAATTGTTACTGTTAGATTTGTTTTATACTGGAAAGAATGAGGAAGGAAAATGTTCTGACTACTGGACCAATTAGGGACTGGCCCTTTACGGGAATGACTCGCTGACCTGAAGTTCTGAGCACTTCCTCTGGGTCAAAGATCAGGTCAGACACAAGGGTCAACGTGGGGTGTGTAAGGGTGAGTGGGAAGGGAAGACAAGAGTAATTCTAGAGTCCTTTGGCAAAAGCCCAGAAACCATAGGCAAGATCTGAGCTCGCCTTGCTCTCTGTGGAAGAGAGACAGGCTTAATGTAAGGTGTTCTCTGGAAATTACAAAATCAAGAAAACTGTAACGTCTAGAGACACGCCCACTTTCTAACCACTGTTCTGAGCATTATGGAGGATTAGAAACACATTTCTAGGCTACCTCCCAAGAGGCCCACTGTATATACACGGTGGATTGTGACAATACTGGTACTTAGAGCTGACTCTGTCGCTTCTCACCAACCTCTGTCCCTTCTCCTGTTTTATTGGTTCATTCCTAATGCATGCTCCAGACCACATGCTAAGGATTTTGCAAACACTATTTGCTCTATTCGATGGCTTTGGTATTTTCCCCACTTTGCAGATGAGGAAATTAAGGCTTAGGGAAACTACAAGACACAGTTGGGAAATGGGTGGAATCAAGATTCAAACAAGGACCAGGCTAACTTTTTATTTTTGCAGCTCTGGGTTCTCAAAACTTATCAACCATGTACTATACCACTGAGCTAGATCTCCAGACCTAATTTAGAACTCATTCCTATGTGGCACATTGTATTTTCAGTGACTACAGTTGAATATATCACATCCCATGTAATGCAAACAAGAATGATAAGGGGTCATCCTGTTGCCTAAACTTCTCGCCAGGAAAAGAACACCTGTCCCTAAGGCTCCAACGAGAAACTGGGGAACCAGTAAATTTATTGGGCTTCCTTGCAGAGCATGGATAAGGAGTCAGCTACAGGCTGTACCTGGAAAGACTTTATCCAGCACTGGTGAGGGCTCTCCTCACATACTCTAGCCCCACCCGGAAGCCATGTATAGTTAAGGCACAGCTGCATATAACAGGCGGTAGGGAGCCACTGAACACTCAAGGTGAGGGTCTGCTCTTTCTGTCAACAAACCCAGCTGGGGTGATCCTTGTACAAAGAATGGCACAGCTGGAGTCTCCTCCAGATGGTAGTTCCTTGGCTCAGGGGACAGTCACCCACAACAGGTCTAACCAAGAAAAAGGGAATTACTCCAAAAAGGTACTCAAAACAGAGCACTTAATGCTGGGAACTGGTAGAAAAAGCCAAGAAGCTCACAGGAGCCAGTGACAGTCCTGATGTGTAGGATGCCTACCAGTACAGCTGAAGTACAGGGATCTTGGCCTGGCTCATCTGCTGTAATAAAATACACAGAAACAAAGTGGCTCAGACACTGGTGATTTATTTCTCACAACTCTGGAGGCTAGAAATACAAGATCAATATCTTCAAAAGGTTTTATTCTGAGACTTCTTCACTTGGCTTATAGGCAGCTCCGTTGCACTGTGTGTCACCTCTGTGTATACAAGCAGAGAGAATGCCAATAAGTTCTCTGCTATCTCTTGTTTTGAATGCAAAATTTCTTTCCTTCCTTCCTTCCTTCCTCCTCCTCCTTTTTAAAATAGCTCTGGCTGTCCTAGAACTCTTGTAGACCAGTCTGGTCTCAAACTCAGAGTTCTTCCTCCCAACTGCGTGCACCACCACTGGACAGGTTTTTATTTTTTCTTAAGAGTCTCATGCTGTCCGAATTGGCCTTGGACTTGATACATTATTGAGGACTACCTTCAATTCCTGCTCTTCCACCCCCACCACCACAGTATTGTAGACTTGGCTGACCTGAACTTGTTATGTAGACCAGACTGATCTTGAACCTGCAGTGATTCTCCTGCCTCTGCTTCCTGAATGCCATTGCACAGCTTACTTTTGCTTTATAAGCATATGTCCTTAGTACACCTGGATGTTGCTTGGCATTCAACTGAGTTCAGGGTGCAAGTACTCCAGGGCACACCCAATTATTAAAGACTGTAATGTGAGTTGATGTTCCCAGGACTGAAAATTTTTCAAAAAGAACCTCTGCAGAGACGTGCAGCGTCTTCCTGATCAGGGACCCATTTGTCTTGGGGTGGAGTAGGCAGGATTCTACCCCAGGGCTGGCTCACAAAGTGTAGTTGCACCAATTACCATAGGACTTTGAAGTTCAAATACATGCTGGGGTCACAGGGAGGAGGATCGCTGCAGGTTCAAGGCCAGTCTGGTCTGAATAACAAGTTCCAGGTCTGCCAAGGCTACAGTGTGGGGGAGGGGCTGGACAGAGGAAACACACACACATGCATAAGTGCACGCACGCACCCCAACGACAGGACAGGGCGGTCAGGAGGAGTTCAAGGACATCCTCAGCAATATATCAATTTGTAGGAGTGGGGTGTGGACAATAAGGGCTTCTCAGCCTGGGGTCAGCAATGCTGCATCTGGGTGGGGACTGACTGAGAACTGGAGAAACCTCCTAGCTTCTTAAAGAAACAGCTGAGCAGAGCTGGTACAGTGGCAGGCTTGCAATCCCAGCACTTAGGAAACTGGGACAGGAGGATTACTGTAAGTTTGAGGCCAGTCTAGGCTATAGAGTTCCCAACCAAGTGGGATGGCACAGCAAAACATGTTTCAGAACAAATGCCCTCCAAAATTAAAATAAAATAAAAGGTACAGTGGTTGGTTAGCTGCAGGCTGTTGGTGTTATGTGGAAGGAGACAAGTGGTTTTGTTGATTTTAGTTACAAGACAGATTTTTATGTGAAATTTACTAGTTTTAAATATGAGAACTAATGCTGTGAAGACCAAGGAAAACCATTTTGGAAGCTTTTCGGGGGTCACCCGTCTGAAATCTCAGAGATGAGCAATGTGGGTAGGCAAAGATCTTGGACAGAGAGATGGTCTTTGGAGGGTGTGTAAAAGGAAAACCTTCAAGAAGGAATGAGTGTGCTGAGGTCTATAGGGATTGGGGAAGGTCTAGGGACAGCTCCATCCAGGAGGGACACTGGGGGAAGACATATGGACATAGGTGCTCTGGAAGTTCTATGGTGAGTGGGTAACTTCACTCCATTTGCATTGAACCTTCAGGAGATTAGACATCCAGGACGGGTTCCTGTAGAGTACAGTGTTGTGAACTTGGCTCCACTAGGCTGCGTCACACCTGAGTTATACTGAGTCTCCACCTTGCTCTGAGTCCACATCTCAATCCGGTTTGCTGGATGGGGAGTCTGGAAAAGCAAGTAGTACAGGATGTGGGTCTTTGTAAAGAAAGAGCTGGGCTTGAGTCCTGAGTCTCTGTTTATGTGCTCCAAAGCCTCTGTAATATAGCCATAAAATAATGCCCTCCACACAGTGTTGTAGAGACTTACACAAAAAATGAATATAGTGCATGTGTGTTATGTATGTGTGTGTGTGTTTGGGGGGGGGGGGAATTACCATTAATCCCAGATGCAGGTGAATCTCTCAGTTCTCCAAGTCAGCCTGATCTACATAGCAAGTTCCAGGATATCCAAGACTACACAGAGAAACCCTGTCCCAACAAAAAATGGAAAAACAATAGAAGATGTTTAGCTCCATATTTAGTGCTTAATTCTGTTTCATTCTGAGGACCCACAGGATGGAAGGAGAGAATTGACTTCTGTAAGGTGTCCTCTGACCTTCATATGCACTCTGTGGCATATATACACTCATACCCTCATACAAATAAGTAAACTAAAAATTTTTAATTTTCAATTTCTTGGGGCTGGAGAGCTAGCTCAGCAGTTAAGAGTATATACTGTTCTTACAGAAGACCTGAGGGTAGTTCCCAGCCCCATGTTGGGCAGCTCACAACTGTATGGAACTCTACCTCCAGGGGATCCAATACTGCCTTCTGGCATTTAACTGATCTCCCGTAAGTACACCCCTACATAGACACACACACAAAAACCTCTAGCCCATCATTCTCTCTTTCTCACACACACACACAAACTAAAAATAAAATAAATCTTGAAAAAAATGTTTTTTTTTTTTAAAGAATACAGCTATTCTTCTGGTTTTATGTATCAGTTTCTTGTGAGACTGGCAGTGTGAATTCATAACTCTCTCTCTACAGGTGTGATGTGTTTATCTAAGTTATCCTTTTATCAATAAAAATTTGGGAGTCAGATCCTGGGATGCAAATCGAACAGATCTAGAAAACAGCAGAGAAATGACAGGCTGACTCTTTCTCTCCACCTTCCCAGACTGAAAAGACCTGGAAATCTCTTTGGCCCCTCCTTATCTCTCCCTGTACCTCTCTATCTGGCCCTCCAAAATCTTTATGGCTAATTTTGGTCAGCCAGTTATGGACTCTGGTCCCTGACTCAAAGTTTAACTTTATTAGCAGTGTCAGATTGTCAGTGTGAACAAATATCCCACAACATTTCTTCGTTTTTGTCTAAATAAAAAGGAAAGGTTTGAACTTTAACACAGTAATACTTTATACAATAACAATTATCAGGTATTGTCTAAATTAAAAGGGAAAGTTTTAACATTAACAAAGTAAAATTGTATACACTAAGGATAATTATCAAGTAAAAATTACATTCACAATATCCAGTACACTTGTATTTTGCAAATTCAAAGAAAATACTTCATTATCTACTATTTGTGAATCCAAAATTTTGTATCTATTCACTTTCTATTATAACTTTTATTACCATCCCAAAAATATCTTTTTAGACCCCAAAACATTTTCTTAGATAAACAACTTAAGTTTTTATGCCTCTTAATCTTATAACCTTTACCTTTGTTTTGTGAGGTTTTTTTTTCTGAATTTGGTAACAAGGAAAACTGTAATTATAGCTATCTAGTCTTCAACCCCCTCAGAAACCCAAGAAGGATATAATATTACCTGAGTATACAGGAAGTGCAGAGCAAACAACTTCCAAACCTATAGAAATGACAGAGATATATGGCTGCCTGGAACATCATCCAAGGTTCCTCTGTAATGTTGGGCATCCCTCTTCAACCAATAGGCCTAGAATCCCTGACAGACCTTTCTGAAGCAGGAATTTAGTAGGATGTCCTACCTTGTCTTGGCAAAGTTTACCAACGTCCTTCTTTTGTCTCCTGCACATCCAGTTTGGATGGTAGACTGTCAGTAGTTGAGGCAGGGGCCATTTCTTGCCTGGTGGTTTACTATGCCACAATAAAAGCCAACTCCACATGGAGGTTCTTTGATGCCCACCATTCTTTTCTGAAGTACTTTGGTGCTACCAGGAGCAGACATATCTCACTGTCATGAAAAGCCTTGTTATTAAAACATCTTAAATGCCATATTCTGTAGATCTCTAAAGTGTTTGAAGACCATCTCTCTATTTAAAATATATCTGTTTGACCTTGAAATCATACCTAAAATGACTAAAAGTTTGGTTGTCATAGATGACTAACTACCAACCTGCATTTTTAATTATTCTAAATAGTTTATAGTGATAGCTTTCAAGGACTAGAACTTTACATTACACCTTTAAATGAACTGCATAGGTACAATACCTTAAACAAAAGTGAAAACATATATACAGTATGTTATAAAAATAACCTTAAGCTTGTATCAATATATAAATTACTTTAAATAAGAGTAGAAACATATATACAGTATAACAAAAATCACCTTACACTTGTATTAATATATAACAATCCACACCAATGCAAAAAATATTTGAGATTAATAGTTTAATTTTTAAGATTAAAAGTAGATTCAATTATCTACCTTTTTATCCTATCGTTTCTATATCTACCATTTTTTCTCTTCAAAATGAAATTCCTGAATCTAATCTCCTTTGCTTAGTTCCCTCCCGGACCATGACCAATAACAACTTGCAACCAAACATCCCTAAATAATGATAAACATCCATAACCCACCGACTGACCAAAACCCACCTATTCTACCTCTTGGAAATGTGGGTGTCATGTTCTTAAAATTACTTCCTGCTGTTTGGGGCTTTTTAAGAGACCTTGAGAAAATTGAGAAAATGGTCAAATCCTGGGAGAGGTAGGTATTGTCCACTCTTAGTGTTATGGGAAAGTTCAGGGCTTATGTGAGGTCCTGACTGGAGTAGTTTGAGTCTGCACTATCTTAGCTAACCATGTTGAAGTTGTCCTGAGCAGTCTGTAGTCTAAATCTGATTTTTGGGTGGTGTCTTTCAGTTTAATGGCATTACCAGAGTCCAAGTGGGTTTGTCTGTTGTAGGATCCCATCATCTTCTTGGACACCTCAAAGGTCACTGCCAGGAATAGTCATGGTTCACTGTAAAAACTTAAACATTTTAAATGTAGTACAGCAGATCTCTAAGAAGTTAACGGACCATGATTTGTTGAGTTCATCCAGAGTACACAAACTTAGTTCCTAGTTACCTGTTTCAGACCCAAGCCTGAAATTAAAGAAAGTTAGATAAAGCTTATTTCTAAAATTAGTTAGTACTCTATATGACCATTAATATCATGACAGAAAGTTTATATATATATATATATATATATATATATATATATAATCTTATAAATTTTGAGATAATATTTATACCTTAAGAAAAGCTTTAAAGAGAAAAAAATGAAGCCAAAAGATCATGAGATTTGTGGCAATAGAATAGTTTCTTGACTTTGCTTTTCTTCTCTCCAATAACCAGGTGGTTTTTCTGACATGAGACAGATTTTAGATCTTCATTTAACAAGATGCTTGGGGGTAATGAAGGAGAAAGCCACACTCCAACTCCAATTCCAGCTTTAATTTTTAATTGAATTGGGACTACAAATCAATCATTCATCTTAGTTGTCTGTAGAGAGTTGCATAAACAAAAATTTAGGAAGATTTATAAAATTTTATCCTGTTGAAAGTGTGCTATACCATTATATAAATTTACTTTTTCTTGGGATATTTTTCTCTTGATGATTCATCCTTCTTTTTCAAATGTCTCACCAGTGGTCTTTAGATTTCTTAGTGTGATGCGCTTTTTTTTTTTTCCTGAAATGACAAAAGAAAAACCTTGCCCCAATCCTATTTTGGGGGAATTCCCCTTTTTGACAGGCTATATCTGATCAAATGAAAGGCATTTATTAGTCTTACAGGTTAGTTTTGATTGAATGGTCATACTGTTTGAAGAACTATGACTTCTCCTAATCATGATGTTTCTCCTGTTTGAATCCAATCTTTATCAATTTTGATGATATCCATAGCTTTTCTTTTCCTGTGGAAACAAAAGCAAAACCTCTTCTCCAACATAACACATATCTTGGTTTCCATTCTGAAGTCAACACATCTTTGAAGTATACAGTACAGGCTGATTTAATTCAGCTGTTTTCTACTATCTAATATCTCTCTGATGCTGTTATTCCTTTTTTCATTAGCATTTAAAAAATTCAAAGGTAATAAAGCAATGAATAATCTATCTCTGGTGGTCCTTATTAGCCCTTTCTGTTTATTAAGCACATCTTTTAAAGTATGATTAGATCTTTTTATAACTGTTTGTCCTATAGAAACGTATGGTACACATGTAATATGCTTTATGTTATAATATCTAAAAATTGGTTTCACTTTTTACTAGAGACATATGCTGGAGCATTGTCAGTCTTAACAATTTTTAATAAATGTGTAATTACAAGATCAGCTTTTTCAGAAACAATACTTTAATTTTCCAAATTCCACAAAATAAAACACATCCATTTGCCAATTTTTGAGTACCCTTTTGGGTTACTTCTCACAGGTAATGGAGTTTGGTTATACAAAGAACAAGCAGGATATAGTCTTACAATTTCCTTGGCTTGTTGCCAAGTGATTAAAAAAAATCTTTCCTTAAACCCTTGTTATTAAGATGGTGTTTCTTATGAAAATTTGAAGCTTCTAGTACCTTTTTTTTTTTTTTTTTTTTTTTTTTTTAGCAATAACTGGTCAATTTCATCTTGCCTTGTGTTAAAAGACCTGGTAGATCCATATGGGATCTTATATGTGTTGTATATAAGGGATGGTCTTTGTTTTCATTACTTTCTGTGGTTGAATAAATAAGAATGTTAATTTTGAATTATCAGGAATAAGTTGCAGTTTCAATATGTAAAACAACTCTCTGTAGATTGAGAGTCAGTAACTATAATAAGAGGTGGTTTTGGAAAGTCTAATAATACCATGAAAATATCACATATTTTTGTCTCCAGAATTTTGGCTACAGAAATTGGTGTTCCTCATACAATGTGAAGGATTCAATTAGTTCTTTCTATAAACTGAAGTCTTTGATTTGGGGATATTTGTTGTTAATCTTTCTGAAAAGATTATTGCAAGCTCTTTGCCAATGTTCATTTTCTGGCCATAATGAGGCAATTTTAGCATTAGTAAAATTTCTGTTGGGTCTATTTCTGAGAATCTTTGATGGCTTGTGAACATGGCAGAGACAGCCCTCCAGAAAATAGCTTCAGTGAGTCAACTCAACTTATTTCAGAGTATAGAGAATATATAGAATTGGAGTGGTAGCTGGGACACATCCTAATTTACATTACATGGAAATTACTATCATATAGCTGGATTAGTTGCAGCTTGGCCCTATGAAAATAGCCAGAGCATGCTACTTAATTATCCTATGGGCAGCAGGGGAAGAGTGTTTGCAAGGAACTGTGTCAAGGGTCATCCTTGAGATAAGTCAGGTACCTGGGCCTAGAGACATACTCCAGATAAGGCTAGATAGAGAGCAGGAAGCCCCCAAGGGGGCAGAGGAAGGAGTCCCCTGCACTGTGTTGATCCTGCTAAACTATCTCTGATTACAACCTCTGACCAGTGGGGCCTGCCAACATCTTTGTATATTTTTAGGAGCAATTTATAATCCTCAACAAGACAAATTCTCTTTACTTCATCAAATATTTTATCTAAGGCATCTGTGTCTGAATCAGCTAGTAAGTTATCATCCATTTAATAGTAAATTTAGAGAGGAAACTGATATGAATTATTTTAATGGCTATTGTACAAAATACTGACACAAGGTGGAGTTATTTAATATCCCCTGTGAAAGAGTTTTTTATAGACACCTTTGAACAGACTAGGAATTATTATAAGTAGGCACTATGAAGGTACATTTTTCTCCTGTTCATGTAAATGTATAGTAAACAGCAGTCTTTTAAATCAGTCACTATAATAGGCCATCTTTTAGGTAATAAAAAAGGCAAGGGAATCTCAGGGTGTAAGGAGCCCATTGGCTAGGTCACCTTATTAATAGTTCTCAAATCTGTTACTATTCTCTATTTTTTAGATTTTTAAAAAATGACAAATATAGGAAAATTCTAAGGACTGGTCGATTCTTTAATATGTTGAGCATTTAGCTGATCCTATACCAGCTGTTTTAGTGTCTATAATTTTTATGATGCCAAAGGTCATTGCTTCACTCAATCAGGTTTGTCAGTTAGCCAGTTTAAAGGTAGGGCTGTTGATACCTTTGGAAGATCAGCAGCTATTATACTCTGCTCATGTGCAATCTGAACAGTCAGTGACTATTTTGATAAAACCTATTAATATTTCTTTCAGAAACATTGTTTTTATGGTTTGTTTGTGAGACTGGAGAAAGGTTAATCTGTATTTTTTTGCTTCTGTAACAAATCATATCCCCATAAATTTATTGCTATGCTAGTCACATATGGCTTTAACTTTCCTATCTGTCCTTCTGGCCTTATACATTCAACCTAACTTGTACTTTGTTTTACTTGAGATAAAGTTCCAATCACTAGAGACTAATCTGGATGCCAAGTTTTAGGTAAAATTATTGTTACATCTATGCCTGCTTCAACCAAACCTTTAATTCAATACCATTTTTCATATGTTTAGCTTTGGGTTTTGATCATTCATAGAAGTTTGTTGAAATCCTTGTTTTATGGTCTCTCTTGAAAACTTTGTTTCATCTACTGAAGCTATTCTGTTATCTAGAGCAGTACTTTATCGCAATAAATCACTTGCAATAAACTAAATACAGGATTTATATTTTTTGGAAGGTAGTTTAACACTCACCGTAACAGGTTACACCTTAGGAAGATACTTGAGTGATCAGATGGTCTAAGCGATGGACATTGATCCAGTCTCTCAAGAAGGCAGGAACAAACGGGGCGCTCAAGATCCCAGCAGCCCCTTTTGAACGGGGATGGCCACCCAAACCCCCTTCAGGGCCTGGGACTCTGGATACCTGCCCTCCAACCTTTTAATCAACAGGCACAAAGTCTTTTATTTTTTGGTGGATGAGTTTCTCCAATGCTGACAGGAAATGATTAAACTAAATTAGATTTAGGGGCCTGCATGAGGCCACATAAGCATTTCCTGATAGCAAATGGTTATCTTGCCTGTCCCTTGTTGATCTGTATTTTATTTATTAGTCCAATATTGCCCTTTGCTATACTTTCTACAGAAGGCTACTGCCTTCTGTTTGGATTATATCTTTTAAAAGCATTGTTTCTAGGAATGCCTTGCCTACAATCCCTATTCAGATGACTTTTTTTTTTTAAAATCACAATTAAAACATCTAACCTTTTGATTTTTCTTAAAAGTTTTTAGAAAGTGTAGTAAGAGGTTTCTGTCCCGGACTTTCGGGCCTAACCTCAAGGTTTAGACCTGCAGACCCGCAGTCCCACAGTCCCACAGAGACACATAAATACTTACATTAATTTTAGGCTGATCGACCTAAGGCCCAGGCATATAACTTGCTAACTCTTTATTCTTAATCTAATCCATGACTCTTATCCTGTTCAGCCATGGGGCTCAGTACCTTTTCTCAGAGCAGCATAGTTGTCCTCTGCTTCTTCTGGCTTTTCTCTGGCACTCTGCTCTGTTCTTCCTGTTCCTAGAATTTTCTTAGTCTGGTAGCCCCGCCCACACTTCCTGTCTGCCTTTGGCCAATCAGCGCTTTTTATTAAACTCATAGGTGGTACAATTATTTACAATGTAACATCATAAATCCACTACAAGAAAGTGGCCATGCACCACTTGCACCCTTTGATAGAGAAGAAAGTACTTCCATCAAAGTATCACCATAAATGTGAGATCCAATATCAGCTATATTTTGGATCTACTTATCTATGGGTGCTGATCTTGCCTTTAAAAACCTAACCACCACTTTGCATTCTGAATTTTCACTTTTAAAAGCCAAAGCTTTAATTAATATTTGCCTAATGTCTGGATCTGATATTATTCTATTTACAGCTGAAGTCAATCCTTGCAAAAATCATTGAAGGCTTCTTTTGGGCCTTGTATAATTTTAATAAGTGACTCCAGTCCTTTTTCCTGATTTTCTAACTTTGTCCCAGGTATTCAAAGCTGTTATAGGATGTAGGGCCATAGGTTGGTTTTCTAATAGCCTTGGGGTGCTTCATTTCAGTTTCATCATGCAATGGTATGGTGGGTTTGGTTCTAAATTTCTGTCTATTATGAATATTTTTAAAAGATTTATTTATTATGTATCTAATGTTCTGTCTGCATGTTTGCTTACACACCAGAAGAGGGCACCAGGATCTCATTATAGATGGTTGTTGGGAATTGAACTCAGGACCTCTGGAAGAGCAGCCAGTGCTCTTAACCTCTGAGCCATCTCTCCAGTCCCATGACTATTTTTTCTTAGTTTCATTAGGAGGCCTTATATCTTATCGGTCATTTTTTCATATTTGGAACTATTTTTAAGGATAAAATATTAATTACCATCCTAATAATAATTATAAATAACATGATGTCAATTCAAGCTAAGTTGGTTATCCCTTAATTTTTTTCATTTCCAAACCATCCACTGTGGAACCATAAAGGGTCCTAATGCCCTGTGTAATATTGTTCTCCATTCTTAATGTGGGAAAGACTTAAAAAAAAAAAAACCCAATCCCCCCTTAAGAATTCCCAGACATCTCATCAGATCTGCTGATGACTACAGGTAGGTGGAGATATGTGGGGATAGCCAGCTGTAGTGGCAACCCTGGACTGGGGGGTTGTGGCTGGAGTGTGCGGCTGACTGTTGTGCTTCATGACTGGGCAAAGGGTGCAAGTGGTGCATGGCCAAGTTGAAGGCACCTGCTCATGTGCAGGGGAGACTGAGGGTACCACGGCATGAGCAGTGGTGGTGCATGCCTTTAATCCCAGCTCTCTCTGGAGGCACAGACAGGCAGATCTCTGTGAGCTTGAGACCAGTTCTACAAAGTGGTTCCAGGACAGCAAGGGCTCTCCAGAAAAACCCTGTCTCAAAAAGACAAAAACATAGCAACAAACCAACTCAGGAGTCAGATAGTGGGAAGCAGATCTATAGATCAAGAAAGGCTGACTCTCCCCACATTCCCAGAATGAAAAGACATTGAAATCTCCCTAAGCCCCTCCTTATCTTTTCTTGTACTCCTCTATTTGGCCCTCCAAAATCTCTATGGCTAATTTTGGTCAGCTAGTCATGGACTCCACCTCGATTCAAGGTTTAACTTTTTATTAGCAGTCTCAAATTCTCAGTACGAACAAATATCCTACAACACAGGTGTTTGGGATTTAACCTTTCACATAGTATTTGAGCCCTGGTTGCCCACCTCCCATTCATACAGAGGAGGGAGATAGTCCCAAAGTCTATGAGAAGAACCTGACTGAGTGTTATCATCTCCCTTATCACTGCTCTTAAGTGAACACACCTGTTGTATTAGGTTTCTGGCCAGGACTTTCATCCCACAATCCCATAGTGCCACTGAAACACACAGACACTTGTATTAATTATATGCTGATTGACCTGGGCCCAGGCATATAACTTGCTAGCTCTTGGTCTTAAACTAACCCATGACTCTTATCTTGTTCAGCCATGGGGCTCCGTACCTTTCTCAGAGCAGCATTTCAACTTCTTTCCTCTGCATCTGCTGGCATCTCATCGTGGTGTCTCTGTGGTTTCTCTGTGACATTTCTGCTCTCTTCTTCCTCCTGTTCCCAGAGTTTTCCCAGTCTCATAGCTCCGCCCATACTTCCTGTTTGCCTTCAGCCAATCAGCATTTTTATTAAACTAGTAGGCGGGACAATTATTTACAATGTAACATAATCCCCCTACACACACCAGCAATCTTGGGTCTCTCCTTTCTGACTGCAGATGCCACCAGTCAACTTATGCTTCCCTCTGCTGTGACATCCTACCAGGATAGACTGCACCCACCCTTGAACTGTGAGCTCACATGAAGCTTCCTTCCTTCCGTTGTTCTGTTGCAAAGAAGTAAAACAAAGGAAAATGGCTGGTAGTTATCTGGACAGCCCACAGTTCCACCTGCTTCTTACTCTTAGCTGAGTGTTCTTTACAGCGCAGGTGAAGTTCAGGGCTGTGGAACATGCCTTTACACTGTGGGAATGAGCATGTGTCACTGCTATTGGGTTAATAAAGAAGCTGACTGGCCAATGGCTATACAGGTAGGGGTTAGGCAGGACTTGCAGATAAAAGGGAGCACAAAGAAGAGGTGGGGTCTCTCAGAACAAGGAGGAGATGTGGAGAGAAGGAGATAAACTTGCCATACTGAGAAGAGGAAATGAGCCATGTGGCAGATTGCAGATAAAAAATATAGATTAAGCCTGGCAGTGGGGGCGCACACCTTTAATGCCAGCACTTTTGGAGGCAGAGTCAGGTGAATCTCTGTGAGTTTGAAGCTAGCCTGGTCTACAGAGCTAGTTCCAGGACAGCTAGGGTTGTTACACAGAGAAGCTCTGTCTCAAAAAGGTTAATGTATAATGAAAGAGCTAGCTAGTAACAAGCCTGAGTTATTGACTGAGCATTTATTATTAACTCTCAGTCTAGTTAGTTAGGAGCAGCTCCTGGGAACACAGAGAAACTCTGCCTACACAGGGCTTCTTCCTTACTCTGTTAATTACGCCTGACTGGCTTCATGTGGGGACAATGGGATTTCTTACCTTGGGGGTTCAAGGTTCAAACCAAAAGTACCTGAGAGAAACGAGAGAGAGATATAATAATATGCAATGCCAGCTCTCGTGGTCTGGCATTTAGCTCAGAAATGACCTGTAGGCTTCCTATGCTCCAGACACAGACTCTTGGGGTTTCCAGGAGGAGGACTCAGAGACCAGGGAACATGGTTCTCTCTAAAGGCTCTGGTGGTGGCACACAAAGATGCCTGTGTTAAGAGCTGTGGTTTAAGAGGTAGCAGTGCCAACAGATGGCAGTTTTGGCACCTCACAGCCAATCAGCACTTGGCTTTCAGAGCTAGTGGTGGTTTTTAAGGACATGGTGCTCACAGAGTAGTAACAGGAAGGCTGGGCTCCATACATGCCAACAATCATTATGAAAAAAAAAAAACCCTTAGGAAAACCCCATGAGGGACAGCTGTACTCCCAAAGGGGCCACAAGAAGCTGTGACATGAGCCTTAATGTCAGAGTAAAGCTGAATGTGTAAAATTAGACCAAGAGGAAGCATGCAAGCCAGGGTCCCTGAAAGGCATAAGTATAGGGATGTGCGCTATGTGCAAACAGAGGCAATGTATGTGTGTAGTGTAGAAGAGACTATATATTTGCATGTGTGTATGTAACAAGAAAATATGTGTGTGTGTGAACAGGTGTGGAAGTTGCTAACTCTGAGTTGTCTTGGAAATGGAAAAATTTGAAGGGTCAGGGTATGAGCCATATTTATTGTTGGTACTCCATTACTGCCACAGTATTGGCCGTGGTATAGGGCTTTGGCTGGGCTTTTTTCTTGAAGGAAGGGAGAACGTGGGAAGTTTGTATCTTTGTTTTTAAGGGTTCTAAGCAAAGGATAAGACGAGATACGCATTTTGGAAAGTGGATTCTAGAAAGGTTGTCCGTTCTGCAGAGGAGCAAGGAATCTCTGCCTGTTGTGCCTTGGATGATCGCTAGGGGGAGACCTGTGCTCAGAAGTAGCACTATATTGGCGCGTGGAAGGGTGGCGGGTGCTGCATTGGATAAAGTGAGCCACTGAGATGTCCAGAGCCCCACTTACACAGGTAGAGGTGGACTTGCTGGATTATCCATGGAGGCAGCAAGAGGAGGAAGGTCTCCAGACAGTGCTCCTCAATGCACTGTCGCTTTTTATTCTATTGCCCTGTGTCCACTCCATGTGTAGGTATCCCCACGGGGAGCTGCTAGGCCAAACTTTGTTCACCTCTACAGAGGGCTTCTCAGGCACCCGGGAAGAGAATACTGGGGCTCAGAGGACAATCTGGAGGGGGTGTCAAGAGCACCGAGTAAAAACTTCCATCGAGTCTCTTGAGAGGGGTATGGCTTGAGGAGGGTCACCTCAAAAGTGTGTCCTTTTACATTCACTCCGAAGAATATCGCCGTGTTTTACCCCCACCCTGTGCCTTCACTTCTCTCCCCTCCTCTTCCTCTCTCCTTTTTTCCCGATCTCTCCTCCCCTCCCTTCTCCTTCCCCTTCTTTTGCAGTCTGTGGTTCTTCGCTGGTTCCCCAATGACACGTCCGCCTACTTGGTTAGGTTTAGCTACTGGCCTAATAAATAAACACAAATGTTTCATATTCAACTTCAGAAACTAGAGCATCCAAGATGCTCTGGCTTCCTCCTTCCTCTGGCGGTTGGATCATGGCTGGAGGGAAGCCAAGTGCTGCTTCTTGAGGACACTGAAGCTATCCTGGGGAGAGGCCCACATGAGGCTGAGGCCTCTGCCAACAGCCAGGTGTGAAGTGTCAGTTGTCTTGAGCAACCCCTCAGCTTGAGAACTCTTTGTGGGTGACCCTGACTCTCACACACCATCTCTGTAGGGTGCTCCCTGACAGCCTTTCTCAAGAGACTCTGAACCTCACATACAAGCCTGGTAAGCTTCTCCCCAAGAAAGCAAGATCTTAAATATTTATCACTTGAAGTCACTAAGTGGGCTGACTGGCTGATCACACAGCTTTAAATAGCCGTTATATTACAGGCTTCCAGAGGGGTTCAAGAGCACACTCAGTTTCTTCTTGGGTTCTCAACCAAGAAGGGATGATAAAAATAAAAAAAGATGACACAGAAAGTGGGAAAACACTTCTATTATTGATAAGAGCCAGACAGCAGGATGTGGACATAGGTCTTCAGCCACCAAGTCCGCTACTACTGAACATCAGTGATTAGGTAGCTTCACCCACCCAGCAAGGAGCACTGAACGCAGACATGGAGGACAGCATACCTGAGCAGGGAGGCTCATGCCTGAGAGACTATAGATCTGGACCCAGGTTGCTCAGATAGTTGTCCCAGATCAAGAGTGAGGAAGCTGCTGTTACTCTGCCATATCCTCTAGGGGAAGAAGCAACAATGAGGTAGAAAGTTCTGGAAAATCTACTAATTAAACTTTCCTCATGGGAAGGAAATGTGAAGAGCTTTACTTTGACCTAGGTGGCCCCAAAAGGCCTTTGTGGTAAAGGCTTGCTCCCCAGCATGGTGCTATCGGGGACTGTGGATCTGAGGGGAGCGGGACCTTTTGGAAGGTCTTTAGGTCATTGGGGTGCATGTCCAAAGGGGAGTTTTGAGATCCCACTTCCCTCTCCTCTCTGTAACGAGGGCTTTAATTCCATAGTACTTTATAATGATGTTCTACTTGGACTCAGGCCTGGCAGTGACAGACTTCAACCTCCAAAACTGAGTTCACAGGAATCTTTCCTTTTTAATAGGGGATTGCAGCTGTTTGTTACAGTAATGGGAAGCTGAGTAAGTGCGGAAGATGCTCTTCAGATTTTTCCCTTCCATTGGGGGCCCTTTCATGCCTCTGCTACCTTTCCCTCATGGGACTGGTGCATCTCTATCTCTGTATCCAACAGCCGCACTCTTCCATCTCTCTCTATGGTGTCCTAGGAATTCTTGCTGACACAGACTCCACAGAGTAGAGCTCAGGACTCATTGACCATTATTGTGATGCTTCAAACTTGCCCTTTTCATTGGTGATGTGGTACCAGGGATGAAGCCCATGGCCTCAAGTGTACCAGGCAAGTTCCCCACCCATGCTTCTTAAACTTGCTGCTCTGAAAAAAAGGGATTTTGTTTTCAGCCTGTCTTCTTTCTCCAAGCCTTGGGGTTTGTTAGATCATTCATGAGGATAGAACAGATTACCTCTGTGGGAATAGCATACAAATGTAAAAACAGTTGTTTTAAAAAAAGACCTTATTGGGCAGATCATTCTATTTTAAGAGTGTCACTGTGGTTTTGCCATTTTTTTTTCTTTCTTCCTCCCTCCCTCCACCCTCCCCTCCCTCCCTTCCTCCACCTACCTTTCTTTCTTGAAAGTAGAATCTCACTTTATAGCCTAGATTGACTTGGAACTTGCAATCCTGCAGCCTCAGCCTTCCAAGTGCTATGATTAAAACCATGTACCACCACACCTGGCTCTTCTTAGATGACAGAGTTAATTGTACATGCATTGCTAACTGGTTAGCAGAGAGTGAAAAATCCCGATATCTATCCACTGTCACTCAGTGGAAATATACACACATACATGCCCATTCCCAATGTACAGTTATCTTGGGGGCTTCTAAAATTCTCTCTTTCTCTCTATTCTTTTAAGAATAGTAAATCTAGGCCGATTAAAGAGAACTAGAACAGAATTCCCAAGAGGGAGAGAGACTCCAAGGGAGAAACACCCCATGTCACTTTCTTTACATTTTTTATTAATAATTTATTTTTATTTTATGTACATTGGTGTTTTGCCTGCATTTAGAATGTCTGCATGAGACTGTCAGGTCCCCTGCAACAGGAGTTACAGTCAGTTGTGAGCTGCCATGTGGGCACTGGGAATCGAACCCAGGTCCTCTTCACTACTAAGACATTTCTCCAGCCCCTCCTTAAAATTTTGCATTACATTTTATTTATTGTGTATGTGTGTGTGTGCACATCCACAACACTGCACGTGTGTGAAGGTCAGAAATTATAGGGGTTGGTTCTCTCTTTTTACCACATGGGTCCCAGGGATCAAACAAACTTGGGCATCCAGCTTGGAGGCAACTCCTTTATGTGCTGGGCCACTTCCACAACCCCGTATTGATTTCTTGTATGAATGGTATTTGGTGAAAGTTACACTTTTTCCTCTTTTGCTCTCTAAAAATCAAGCTAACTGGCTGGCAGATCAAGCTAATGGCTACAGATTCTTCCTATCCTAGTACGAATGCCTTTTTGTTATGTGATGTGACCGGGTTTTTTGTGCCATCACATGGTTATTTATTTCCCTGTCCCTTGAAACCTGGCTGGCTTTTGGTTTGTTTTCACTGGTGGAAAATATCAGATATGATGTGGGTAAAGACCAGAGCCTGAACCTTCACCCATCTTGATGCCTCTGCTCTCATGGTCTCAGAATATTGTCCAGAGTTCCAAAGATGCTGGTCTCACCACTGCATGAGGAAGGGCCCTGAGACCCATGTGGTGTCTGTGAGCTCTTGGGAGCTCTCTCACCAACTCATAGGCTTGGAAAAAAGAAATATTGCTTCACACAATGAAGATGGTCTGTTCTGCAGTTACGGTAGCCTCAGACAGTTCCTGTCACTGACCTCACACTTCTCAGGCTGCTTCATATGTATTCACATACGTGTAACTTCATGCTGAAACACATTCATGTGAGCATACATGGATTACTTAATTCTTTAAGACTCCCAAGAGTACTGATGACCCTCTTCCTTACTAATGGAGGTCTTGGTAATTGCTAATGTTTTATTATGATAACCATATTGTAATGACTATCTCTGGGCCTTCATGCCTCTCTGTTCCAAACTATCCTGCCCACTACTGCATGGTTTGAAAGAGCTAAGGCCTTCCGGGTACTTTGGTGTTCTGGACTACCCTGAGAAGCTGATCCCTGTTCTCTTAAAAAAAAAAAAAATAGAGAAACATTTGGGTATAGTGACCACTATACTTCTCTCCTGGGCCTTATTAAGAAGCTGAAAATCAGGCATGGTGGCACATGCCTTTAATCCAAGCACTTGGGAGGCAGATGCAGAAGGATGAGTTCAAGGTTAGTCTGTTCTATCTACAAAGTGAGTTCCAGGACAACCAGAGCTACACCGGCAGACCTGTCTTAAAGCCCCCTATCCCCCCAAAAGCTGACTGTATATACAAAGTACACTTATGAGGGTGATGATGTAGTACATTCCAGGGACACTGGAAAAGCATACGAACACACTGGCCCTCTATGTGGCATAAGATTATTGAAGAGAATTTGCAGTTATATGTCACACCTTACAATCCCTGGAGTGCTCCATGCTGCTTTATGTGGGATTGGCTGAGGCCTCTCAGGAAAGGGTGAGGAGTGTGAATGCCTATGAAGGGGGGGGGGGGGAAGAGGAGGGTACTGGGAATGGGCTCTGCATCCTGTGGAAGTATTTCTGCCAGAGGTGTGTGCATGCTACATGGGGGCTTCTGACAGAGTGCTGTGTGTGCTTCAGTGTGGATGTGACCAAACTCAGGGATATGCTGCTGTTAAATGAAGCGAGGCATTTCCATGGCAACACATCTCCCTGCTCCCAGCCAGATGCCAAGCCCTTAAATTATATTTTTCTGGCTGAAAGCACCTCAATTGCTTCTAGTCTCCAAAGCAATGGGACTGTAGGGACACCAGATGCCTCGACCTCATTTCCAACATTCAAACAAAGCCTAAGGGGTGATATGTGGGGGCACAAAGGGGTTTTGTTTGGGGGAAGGCCTGTAAGTAGCCATTAGTTTTTGGTTTTAAAGAGTTGGGACCTATGTGTCAAGCATCCCTGCCTCTTTGGTCATAGGTAACCGGTCTGTGGCACACAGTTGACCCAAAGGTGGTCACGCTGATTCTCTTCCATCGATTCAGGTGAGGTAATGGCAGCCATGAAAGTAATATCATCAGAGTTGCACTAAGACAGCAGATCCAAGATGGCCAGAACCACAGCGGGAGGAAGTTGAGGATGGAAAGAGAACCGCTGTGTTCTGACATCTCTCCTGATTCTACTTCCAGGAGGCTATCAACTTCCTGCTGTTTGGGCTTGTGTGGGCTTGTGACATGCTCTCTGTCTAAAGGGCATGAGTACTTCGGTAAAGATCATCTGGTGATGCCCGAGGTACCCTTCTACCACGACCCTACCCACAGTAACAAAGACTCTCTCTCCGCAAAGGAAGGTGCTTGCAAATACACAAATGCAAAATGACGGCTGTTGCTCTCCTATAGCTGCTTATTTGCAAAGAGTCTCCTGGGATAAATGGCATTGCAAAACTATGACCAAGGAAGCTTTCTTTACTTAACAGGATTTTATTGAGCAGCTACTATAGGCTGAATATGGTTTCAGCTGTCAGAGAAGCATCTTCAGATAAGGGTGCCTTTGGGAAGTTTCTTCTTCAGAAGACATGATGGGTGAATAAAAGCTGTCAGAATCGATAACTTCTGTGGACTATGACATGACAAATGTTTCTCAGGATGCGAGTCACGCATAATCGGAACATTAAGGTTAAAAGTGTCCAAAAATATTGCCAGGTACTTTTGTTTTCACAAGCAGAATAAAACAGCTGATGTAATAGCTGCCCTCTGACCCAAATAATAGCACGATGAAACCAAGGTTTGCTTGCTTGTCAGCACTTTCCATCATTTGCTCCAGGAAGGTGGGCCTTCAGCTCTGGGTTAAAGATCTTTCGTATTGCACCTTGTGCCTGGCCCATTATCGTATCCTTGTGGTCATAGGTGGTTTCTCCACTCCCTAAGAGACCAGTGGGGAGAGATGATGCCTGCCAACCCTCAGCTAACACAGGGATCCTTTCACCGTGCTCAATCACCGCTGGAAGAATAAACATCAGGACTGGATGTCTGGTCAGCAACAACACTCTTGTACTGATCTTTAGCCAGCTCTTTCACATAAGACCCAGCCTGACTCAGGAACAGGGGGCTAAAGGCTCAGCCAGACATGACTGGCTTCAGAAACACAGGTTGTCTATTCCTTCTCCATGGCTGAACCTGGGTCTCGTCCGCTGAGTACCTCTAACACTTTAGAAGCAGAGCCCTCTCTCTCAGAAGTGACTACTGCCAATGGGGTACATGGGCGTGCGTGGGCACTGAACTACAATGCAAACCCAACCTTATCTAACCCTTAACAAAAGAGAGGCACACAGAGTGTGTACTGTACAAACACCCGTGTGTCCAAACAGCAAGAGTTCTTCTCTCCTCCCTTCTGCCAGCAACACAGGGTACAAGGAAATGCAAAATTGTAGGGCTCTGTGCCCTTCAATGCTGTCTGCCTAGGCATGTCCCCATAATGGGCCACGCCTTTTCAGGATGGTATTAGGGGCCTTACAAAATGGGCTTAACCTGAAATGTGACTTATCTGCTCCCCTAGCAACAAAGCCTAGGACTGGTATTTGCATGAGGGAGGCAGACCAAGGTTGGTGAGCACAGCAAGGTGCTAGAGCTTGGGATGCACAGAAACAAGAGGCTGGTTCTTAATGGAATAGGTGGGAACATATACTCTTCAGCCAGCCTGACACAGGAGCCAGAACTCCAGCATGTGGCAGCATCTCACATTGCTATTTGCAAGATGACCCAATGCCAGGTCTTATTTATAAACAGAATCAGGGCAGACTGAGCTGGAGAAAGGCAAACCTTATTTTTATCTTTATTACTGAATATAGTCTGTTTTTTGTTTGTTTGTTCTGACAGGTCTTACTATGTAGCCAAGATTGGCTTTGTTATTTACCACTTCTGCCTCAGCCTCTAGAATGTTGGGATTACAAGTGTGAGTCACCATGCCTGAACCTCTACATAGCTTTCTTCGTAAGGTTTGCCATGTGTAATTAAAAATACACATAAGTAGGCTGGAGAGATGGCTCAGAGGTTAAGAGCACTGACTGCTTTTCCAGAGGTCCTGAGTTCAATTCCCAGCAACCACATGTTAATGAGATCTGGTGTCCTTTTCTGGCCTGCAGGTAAATGTGCAGGCAGACTACTATATGCATAATAAATCTTTAAAAAATATACATAGGTAAAACACAAGTGTATTTTTATAAAAAAAGAATTTAGAGAACACAAAATTATATGGTGGGAAATTTCTTCTACCACCTCCAGTGTCTTCTAAGATTACACTTGGATGAATCTCCCCAGATGCATTTATAATAAATGGGCATGACATAAAAAGTATTTTTGTTTTCTCAAGACAAGGTTTCTCTGTGTAGCCCTGGCTGTCCTGGAATCAGCTCCTGGCTGTCCTGAGCTGGCCTCAAACTCACAGAGATCCTCTTGGCCTGCCCCTGCCTCCTGAGTGCTATGCCACCAAGTCTGGGCATTTTTACACAATATTATTTTCCATTGTTTTCACTAATTTATCTTTAGAGTGCTTTGTTGTCAGCATATTAAAGAAAGGGATTTATAATATTTAATTAAAGATTTGTGAGTGCATGTGTGGGTGCACATATACCAGAGTATGTGTGGAGTTCAGAGGACGTCCTTCTGTCATGTGGGTCCTGCTTGATGACAGGTGTCTTTTATATGCTGAGCCATTTCACTGATAATTTATATTTATTTAGTTAAGTTTTTTCAAGACAGGGTTTCTCTGTGTAGCCCTGGTTGTCCTGAAACTTGCCCTGTCTCAAATGATTTGCCTGCCTCTTGAGTGCTAGGGTTAAAGGCATGTGCCACTACCATTCATGATTTTTTTTTTTTTTTTTTTTTTTTTTTGTTTTGAGGCAGGGTGTTGCTTTTCTAGCCCCAGATGGTCTGGAACAAGGCTGGTCTCCAACTTTCCATTCTCCTTCTGCCTCCTAGTGCAGATTAGATACGGACCACCATGCCCCATTTGGCATTAATGCTCTATAGTGTATATGCACAATACTCTATTAGCCTGTTTGGTACCAACTTCTGGGTTGCTACCAGTTTTTCATTATTATGTTATAATAAAGTTTTTGACTTTGTTTGGCAGAGGCTTTATATTTATAGACTTGTAGTTTTAGATTGCTTAGTTGTCTGTTGTTTAGGTCTTGAAAAATGACTTAGACACTTATATTAATTTTTTGTTATTTGGCTTATGGCTTATATTGTTAGTTTTTATTTTATTTTTATTAATTTGTTATGTGGTCTGTGATTTGTGTTTTTTAAGTTTTTATTTTTGGGGTATTTGGCTTAAACTGTTTGTGTTTTTGTTTTATTATTATTTATTTTGGGTTTTTTTTGTCTATATTTTTTATGGTGTTTGTCATGGGCCAAAACAGTTCTTTTAAAGACTGAATTCCACCACAAGTATCTTACTATACATTACATACCCATATGGAGATTCTATGGGGAAAGAGATCTAAAATTTCTGGGCTAAAGTTTATGTCAACACTGACAATTAGCTACCAACTTACATTCCCACAGGAATGGACACTGCCTTTCCAGTCATGGCAACCCTGAACAGCTATGGGCCAGGCATTGTTCTAAACACAGAACACATATCTGCCTTGTGGTACTGATAGTCAAGAGGAGGCTATATAAACTATATATTTATCGTCTCTCCTTTATATGTATTTTTTTTAGTAACCTCTGCAGAATATAGAATGACCAGATGAAGAATGAGGTGTTAAGGGGCTGGAGTGACCAGGCGGGGTAAAGATTTGTAGGTGACTGATATCATTCTGCCTTGAACTCAGGGAGAAGTCATTATGAATGGGAGGAAGAACCAGTCAGGCAGCTCTTGCAAGAATCTAGCTGAGGTGGCACCTGGGCCAGTGTGGTAAACAATGACTCAAAGAAGAAGGGGTCAGATTCTGAAAACTAGAGATTCTGGGGATTAGATACATGGCAAAGAAACATGGCTTAGTGGGAAAAATGCTTGCCAGGGCAAGCCTGATGACCCCAGATCCACATGTTGGCAGAAGGGAAGCAGCTCTCGCGTGTTGGAACTAATAAAATTTAGTTATTATATTTACCTCCTAAGGAATCAGCTTCTTTTAGTATGAAATCCGACTTAGCAGGGAACAACTGAGAAGCAGGGAGCCCATCTCAGGGGAGCTTGTCTAGACAGGTAGTTAATCAAAAGGACAATAGGTAGTGAGGTACCAGGCGGCTAGGAAAACTAGACCTCCATCCCTCTTCCCACAGTACCCTGTGAAGCTGGATGAGGGGGTCTTCCCTGCCCAGTTCCTTCAGCCTCTGGGGCCTGCTGAGACCAGTAGACACTCCCAAGCCCCTGGCAGCCTCATTACCATTCAAATATAAATCCACCTAGGATATTTAAGGCTTTTCTTTTTCTTTTTTTCCTTAACTTTAATAAACAGCCATGAGATTAAGGGAAAAGGGATAAAACCAGCTTATCTTAGTGAAAAAGGGCCTCAGAAAACTGGAACATGGGATAACTAAATCTTGCTGAGTCTGCCTGGTTTAGCAATACATCCAAGTTTTATAAAAGCCCTGGGACCCTTCTAGGGAAAACCAGACATGGGCTGAACACGGCACCAGACAGAGGCCCTACTGAAACAGGCAGAAATTCTGGAGGATTCAGTTAATCATGTGGTCTTCCTGATTGTTTTTAGAATTGCAACTACAATATAAACGTCATGTCTAGGAACTGAGCAATAACCAGAGCTGCCCAGTGCTGTGTGTGTTAAAATCCCAAGACACGGAGAGGCTGTCAGAGAAAGGAAGACATCAGAAAGGACATTTTCATAAACCTTTCATAAATCTGTTGGCTCTGAGCTCAGCATGCCTCATCCAACCTCTTCAAACGATTCCCTTCATAACAGCCATCCACACTGTGACTTATGAGAATATGCCTTTTCTATGTGTATACCCACTTACAAATATCACCTTTTTGTTTTGGTTTTTCAGGACAGGATTTCTCTGTGTATTCCTGGTTGTCCTGAAACTCACTCTATTGACTAGAGATCTGCTGGATTCTTGGATTAAAGGCATGTGCCACCAATGCCCAGATAAACGTGTGTGTGTGTGTGTGTGTGTGTGTGTGTGTGTGTGTGTGTGTGTGTGTGTGTGTGTGTGTGTGTGTGTGTGTGTGTGTGTGTGTGTGTGTGTGTGTGTGTGTGTGCGTGCTTAGGCTGGGTCTGTCTCTGCAAGACATGTATGCCCAGTGCTCAGTAGCCAGAAGTGTTGGATCTCCTGGATCAGAGTTGCCTTGTAGGTGCCAAGAACTGAACCCTGGAAAGGTTCTCTGAAGAGCAGCCAGTGTGCCAATGTTTTTCCACTGCTGAGTCATCTCATTCCCTTAAAAATAGCTTTAAGTAGAGCACACAATTATTTGCTTTTTTCACCTAATATCTTAAGTATTTCTCCTAATTGTTAAGTATTCCCCACAAAAAAATAATGGTACTTTTTGAGGTTCTTTTTTAAATTTGTTATGAATAGTGTTCTGCTTGTACTCTAGGACACCAGATCTCATTATAGATGGTTGTGAGCCACCACGTTGTTGTTGCTGGGAATTAAACTTGACCTCTGGAAGCAGCCAGTGCTTTTAACCTCTGAGCCATCTCTTCAGCCTTTTAGTTTTTTTTTTTTTGCTTCTTACTAGGCAGCTCTGGCTGTACTGGAATTCACTATGTAGACTCCCTGCCTCTGCCACCCAAGTACTCGATAAAAAAGGGATGTGCAACTACACCTAGCCTGGCACGTTTAAACATAATCCCGTTGAACAAGTCTTTTTTCTTTTTTTAAACTAGACAATGCTGTTCTTCCTAGATTTGCACTATAAATTTCAACTGAGGTAGAATTGCCTACCTTTTAGGTTGGGGAGATGGCTTATTGCTTAAGTGCATTTTACTGCTCTTCCAGAGGATCAGAGTTTGATTTCCAGCACTTACATGGTGACTCACAAACATTTCTAACTCCAATTCCTGGAAACCCATCACCCTCATCTGGCCTCTACAGGTACCAGACAAGCAAGTAGTGTACAGACATATATGAGGCAAAATCCCCACACATTTAAGTAAAATTAAATTGCCATCTTTTAAAAAATAAAGTTTTATTTTTTAAAATAAATTTTAAGATCTCCAGAGTAAATCAGAAGTACAGAGAAGCACAAGAAGCACTCACATTTTCAAGTTTTTTTTATAAGAAATATGTAAACAGGGACACCAGAAATACAGATACACAGGCAAAATACCAAACAAAACCTAAAAATTTAAAAACCATTCTGCAGAAAAATGTTGCTCCGTATAGTTCACGATCAGACTTTCTCTTAAATGTAGTATTAAAGAGTTCCCCATTTTCCAGCCATCCTTGAAATGGACCTAGTCTTCTGTATATGGGTGTTATGTCAGTAGGACTGACTGCAGTTCCAGGAAGGGAGCTGCTTTGCCTTAGTTACAGGAGCTCTAGAACTATTTGTGGAGAAACAGCTATCTGATCAGCCACTTCCCACTGCTGGACATGTGGTTTCCTAACAAAAGCCTTTCTCCTGGATGGCTCAGATGACTTTTGTAAACTCAGTTCCCACAAAGTCAAATTTATTGGGCCCAAGAACACATCTCTGAAAATGTCTGAATAGTCACATAATTCCTAAGCGGTATCTGAGAGGAAGAGATGATACAACCTGGGACTGCTCCACAGCGCAAACACCCAAGAAGGCAGGGCTGTACTCCCTCCCCACCAGAGCATTTTGGTGCCCCTTCTACTTCGAATAGTTGTGCACTGATATCATACCAATGATACTATCTGATGAACTTTAAACTTATCCTGTCATAAATGGCAAAAGTGCTCAATTAAAAACAGCAAGTATTCCCATTGGTTCCTGGTGTCAGGCTTGTTTCTAGGGTCCTTTCTTCAGCTGTAGTTTCTTAGGAGGCTAGACTTGTTCTGTCAAGGTACAGATGTGTGTATCTTTTAGGTTCTGTAGCCATTCAACTTTCTAACCTTGCACTCACATATAATCTTTTAAAGAGACTTATTCCCAAGTCTTTAAGAACACTTTTTTCTGTTTTGCCTCATACACCTATGTGTATATCACATGTGGGCCCAGACTCTTGGACCTGGAGTTACAGATGTTTATGAGCTGCCACGTGGGTGCTGGACACTGAACCTGGGCCCTCTGAAAGACCAAGTGCCCTTAACTTCTGGGACTTCACAGAAATTTTTTGTCAGCATATTCTTATGACCCCCTCCCTACAACTCAGCCCCTTAGAAATGGCTTGCAGACAGCAACAAAATGAGCTGGGTTGCAGTTTGTAGACCTGTAACTTCCTTGAGCATGCTTCCTGTGGAAGCTTAGGATGGAGACAGGTCCCTGACCTCGGCTAGCCTACTTCTACTGGCTCCCAAACACAGGCCAATGGCTTTACCTGATACTCTGGAAGTCAGTTTTAATGGTAAGGCTAAACTTTCTGTTGGATTTACCAAATGACAGCTTGTTGGTTTCAGTGGGTCACATTTAATGAACATCAAAGAAAACTTTTCCCAAGGGTGAAATACATCAAAATTTCCCATCATGCACTAATTTGAGAATCCAGCTTACATGATTTGCATTAATTTTTGCTCAACAAAAAATGCTATTCTGCTGTTACCATATGAACTCAATAATCAAGTGCAGCTAAAAAGAGGGGGCAGGGCAGAGAAAGGTGGAAATCAGGGACATTACACTGCAGACAGCAGGCAGTGGTGTGGCTTTCTGCCAGTCCCAGTTTCCCACTAACAGGAACACCCAGTTTATAAAAAACAGCACCAAACTCCCTGTTAACATCAAAACTTCTCCAAGATTAAATTTATAACACCAGAAAACAGTGACTGGAATGTCACAGAATGCTGTTATGACAGCCACAATACTTTGGGAGACACAGCCAGAGGCTTCAATAGCATGACCAGTACAGCAATGAGGAAAAGTGAATCCTTTTTACACTCTCAAAGACAGATACAGATCTTTAATTAAGATGGAGTGTTTATTAATGAAGACAACAGTTAACAAAACACCCTTGAAGTTTTTTAGTCCATTAAAACCAATTAAAAAGCCACCAGGAAGAGTCTGGAGACACAAAGACTACTTACTGTCCCCTTTCCTTTGCTTTATATGTATTTATTTCTTTAAGCAAAAGCTATGGCTGTGATTAGCTTCTGTAGGGGGAGACTTTATGTGTGTGAGCATCATGTAGCTCAGGCTGGGCTTTGAACCTCTGATCCTCTACTCTTGGGAATGCTGGGGCAGGCCTGCACCACACCTGATTTATGTGATACAGAGCACTGAACCCAGGACTTAGTGCATGGCAGGCATGTCAAGTGACAACTCCAGCTTCTGAGGGATACTTTGATTTCATAGTCTTCACATGTGTAAGATTCTTCTCTGAGAGCAGAGGAGAGTGAAGAGCTCAAAGAATTTGATGGAGACTAGGGGTTAGGAATTCTGGTTGCTTTGCTAGTTCACAAATCACATATTGCTGAGGAAGACACTATTTCTTATTAATAAATCTTGAGGTAGGGATACACCACAGACATTCAAAGTCACTTCTTCCTCCTGCAGAGATTACAGTAGAGGCTGAGAAATCTGTGTGGCTTATACCTATGAGGTATGACAAACTCACTCCTGCTTGTATGGAACTGGACTTAGTCAAACACATCTTTGAACAAACTGTAATCAGTTTACTCTCCAAAATGTGCCCAGCAGCAGCAAGATGGATGACTTCTTCCCTGCCTCTGTGTGTGGCTTGCCTTAGGGCTAAAGTGCATGGCTACAGAAGCCTGACCGAATAAAAGAATCTAACCTTTAAGTCTTAGGTGTCAGAATTTAGCCTTGCCCGTTTTACTGGGCTACTCTGGTCATCCAGATGGCACAAACCATCTGTAGTAATGTCTCTTTTTGTCTCCTCCAAGGGTTCTAAAGGGAAGTCCTGATCTGCGGCTAGAACTTGCCTGACAGTCATATTTACTCGAGCAGTTTTCAAATAGGTGGCACACACCTGCCAGTCCTCCACCGAACAGGGCTCAACCATCGAATCCACAGGGAGGACAGCTGGGAGAGGCGTCTCCAGGCAGTGAGGCAGGCATTCCCCATCAGGATTCGGAAGGACTCTAGGGACTGCATGATTTAACAGGCGGCTGAAACCCGACATCACCATGATGTCACCACTGTGCATAAACATGGCTGTAGGAGCCTCATCTCTCTTGAGGCCACCCAGGAGAAAGATGGCAGACTGTCCAAAGCTACAAAAAAGGGTAAGTAAAAGTAAAACCAAAGGCTTTTGTTATTAGTTATACTTGTGAGCGTTACTGCCAACTGCATTCTTTTTTCATTTCAGACTGACATGGGTGCCTTCGCCTGCTGAGTCACCTGTGATCCTTATTTTTTGTTCTGTGTGGACTGGAGGCCAAAGGTTAATGCTGGTGTCTTCCATCTTTTTTCTATGTGTATGGTTATCTTGTCCCCATGTATGCCTGTACGCGTGTGTGCCTAGTGTCCCTAGAACTGGATAGCCTGGGATTGGGTTACTGATGATTGTGAGCCACTATGTAGCTGCTGAGAACCAAACCTCAGTCATTTAGAAGAGGAGGTTAATCACTAAACCACTTGTCTAGCTCTGCACCTAATAGGTGTGTGAATATGCTATGGAGCACATATGGTATTCAGAGGACATTTTGGAGTTGTCTCTTTCTACTGTGGGATCTGAGCATCAAATCCAAACTAGAAAGCTTATTCAGTGCTTTTGGCCACTACGCCACCTTATTACAATTATCCCACATTTGAACAATTAGCATGCTTGTGCCACAGTGCATGTGTGAGAAGTCAGGATAACCCCTGGATGTGGTTGGCTCCTCCCACCACGTAGGTCACAGATGGAGTTTTAGGTAATAGGCTTGCAGCAAAGGCCTTTACCGGATCAGCCATCTCAAGGGCCCCACCATACTGTTTTTTGAGACAAGATCTCGCACCAAGCCTGGAATCCTAGAAACCAGCGTCTCTCCAACCCCCACTCCCAGCACTGAGATTACAGGCAGGTTCTGCTCCATATGCCTGAAGTTTTTACATGGGTTTTGTGTGCATGTATGTGTTCTGAACTTGGGTCCCCATACTTGTTACATGTAGCAAGTAACTTAATCAACTGAGCCATCTGCCAAGCCCCAAAGCCATCACTTTAACTAATCTGGCTTGTGTTTCTCAGTGACCAACTCATGATCTGCTCCCCATACGTTATTATGATAGTCCACAAACTTGCCTCAAAATAAATTGTGATGCACCTGATATACAAAGCCAAGAGCAGAGTTTCAACATTATCTAAGTTTTATTGATGCATTTTTTCCTTGAAAATTTCAGCATTTCAATAAAATCATGAGTTATTACTATGTTTCTAATTTCTTCATTTTCGAGACAATTAATGGAAGTTCCTTTCCTTGTTGAGATTCTAAGGACTCTTTGCATATATTAAACTTCCATTTAGGGAGAAAGAAGGTAAGCTACTCAGGATTTCTGTTCTACTCGGTATTTTGCTCCCCTTTCCAAAAGGGCTGGTTCAATTTACTTTATGGCCTTCTAACTTATATATATATAGTAATGACAGTATTTCTCATTATAAAACTTAAATCTTTACTAATTTTAGTTCAAAAAATGTCTTAGAAAAAGCCTCCCAAAACAATAAACAGCTGAAACCCCCGGAATTAAGTTACCTGAAGGACAGCAATGGCTTGGAGTGATCTAGTTCAGATCTGTCCACATGGATCCCCAGGGTAGAGTCTAGGCGGTAGTAATTCAGGATACCTGCTTCTGCTTGGAAATTCTGAAATCCACAGGCTGTGGCGACTTGCTCTGAGAGGAAAGCCAGGTCAGAAGGAAAAGGTGTATAATGATCTGCTGAGTATTTCTTTGGTAAAGTAGAGAAAATAGGAAAATAAACAACAATCTCAGAACACAGGAAATTGTGGTATAAAATCCTGTAACTTACTAACTACTATTAACACAGACACTTATTAAGCTCTCCACCCCATTACCAGAGCTAACTACCAGAGAAAGTATTTTTTTTCTCCCCAGCAACCTTATAGATCCATAGGGAGAGGTGAAGTTCTTTGAGGCCCTCCTCTAAAGGTATTAAAAGGAAACTCACTAATATTAGTCAGCTTGCAACCTGCATCGATACTCATCTGCCTGGGCATTCTGATGGGGTGACATGATCAAAACATCTGGATTAAGTCTAATCACAGCCAAGGTAGGACTCCTTTTCATCCACTTATGGTCCTCATTTGCTTTTTTTTTTTTCTGTCTTATTTCTCTGTGTTAACAGCTCTGTCTGTCCTGGAACTTGCTCTGTAGAACAGGCTGGCCTTGAACTCACAGAGATCCGCCTACTAGTGCTGGAGTTAAAGGCGTGCGCTACCACTGCCCAGCCTGCTTCTTTTTTCTTATTGCTCATGCTCCAACAGAATAGCAAGCTGGACATTAGAAGCTTCTGGGCTGTGCACACCTGCAGAAGTCCGATGCTTCTTTCTCTCACTTCTTCCTGATAAGTTACACTGAAATCTTATCATAAATCCACTAGTGTTCTGGCGCAGCTAGTTGGACCAAGTCACAAAACTGTCCAGGATGAAACCTACTGTAAGTGCAACCCCCCCCCCCCCAAAACAAAAACAACCCCACAAGCCTGCCTGCCTTCCTTCCCTTCCTTTCTTTCTGTGGGGTCTGTGTGGACGGCCTTCCCTGTTTGGTTGGAACTTTTTATTTTTTGTTTGTGTTTTAAATTTATTCAATAGCATATTAGTAGTTTCTACTCAACTCTTGTTTATCTGGTAGGTGTCTTTACACAGCCCTGGCTTCCTATTTAATTCTTAAAATGGAAGGCGTGATACTAAAGTTTCATGTTATTTTTAGCTTTGGTCCTTTAGAAAATAAATCAAGGTGAAGGTGGAAGGGGTGGGAGAAATGGCTCGGTGTTAGGAGCAAAGACCGCTTTCCAGAGGACCCAGGTTCAAGTCTTGCCCACTGGGGCCTTTTAAAATTGTCTACTATATTTTGACAAACTTCCCTCTCCGTTTTTTTTGTCTTAGCTTCTCTCTGAATACTCATGTGGTTTTTGCTAATTTTCACTTCTCATTCTCTTTGTAAAGACGGGTAACTTTGAGGTATGTAAAAACAGTAAGAGCAAATGAATACATTAAAAGCACTGACTGGTTTTTCTGGGTCAGGATATCTAACTGCTTAGAACATTGAGGTACTGCTATGAAGACTTTACAGGAATTAGTCAGTTAGTTACTCCAGGCTTTTAAAGATTTATGTATATGAGTGTTTTGCCTACACCCATGTCTTTGTACCGTGTATGGACTCAACTGCCCACAGAAGCCAGAAGAGGGTATCAACTTAAGGATGGTTATGTGCTATCATAATGGCACTGGAAACTGAAGCTGGGTCCTTTGTAAGAGCATCAAATGCTCTTAAGCATTGAGCCTTCTATTTCCTAATTTAATTTTTGAGACAGAGTTTTGTTACATAGTCCAAACTGGCTATGAATGAGTGTGCCTCCTGCTCAGCCTCCCAAGATTAGAGATGTGAACAATCACCCCCAGCTCTCCAAGGGAGATGATGTAAAGGAGGCAATTAAATCCTAGCCACACCCCTAGGTCCATTCATGCTTCTGACAGCCTTTGGAATGGCAATGGCCTTTCAAGTCTGTTCCAGATCTAACTAGAGGGACCCAAGAACCTATACTGTAAAACCAATGAATAATGCAAATACCTTCCTGTCCCAGTTATAATGGTACCCCAGGGTGACCCAGCGTAGTCGCTCTAATAAACTCCGGGGTCTTCGTTTATTCACTTCCTTAGACCTGTAAAGATTGTAAACAAGAGAATTTAGTCATCTTAAATGGCAGCAACAATCCTTCTACTGACCACCTGAGTCTATGCATTTAGTCCAAGTTGTTAGCCAAAGCTTGATAAGGAGGGTGACATTAAGAGTATTAAAACCAGAATTGAGATTTTTTTTTTTGACTCAGAATCTTACTATGTAGCCCTGGCTGGCCTAGAACTCAAACTCACTAGGTAGACTAGGATGCCTTCAAACTCAAGCAATCTGCCTGCTTCTGTCCCAAGTGCTGGGATTAAAGGTGTACACCACACCACTGTTCCTAGCTTGGAATAGAGAGGCGCTAGCATCCAAAGTACTTTAAATCTTTATCCAATTAACCAAAATAATTTTCAAAGCTTTCAAAAATGTGAAGCCATAATTACTGGCTTTCACAGTAAACAGAAACATGTTATGCTCTCTGTCCGAAGTGCTTCCTCCAGGCACTAGCAGGATGATGAATGGGTGGGCTGGCCACCTCCCTTGGCCAGTATGCTCACAGCAGTTTTCTGTTGTCACGGCTAAGTGCTTTATGTAAGTGTAGGCATTTTTCTCTCAGCAATCGTGTTATAATACCATTGCTCTCAAGTAAACCCCAACCACGTCAAAAACTGGCCAGTTGTCCACTCTGCAGTGGGCAATCTGGGCCCCATAAGAGAGCAATACATTTTTTCCCACCAAAAAACAGCAAAATCACTGAAAAGCCACCAACTCCCAACAAAATGTCAGCATCCTACTTTTTCTTTTGACTATAATTTAGTTTTTAAGGCATGGCAATTGTCTTTCTTATTTCCTCAAAGACCAGAGGTTTTTCATCCTTCCTTTTCAGTGGACCTGGATCCTTAAAAAAAAATTGTAATTTATTAATTTTATGCGTACACATTTTGCCTGCCTGCCTATGTTTATGTACCATGCGTATACCTGGTGCCCAGGGAGGTCAGTGAGGGTATCAGAAAGAACCCTAGGACTGATTTGTGGATGGCTGTCATCTCCGATTATGGTCCCCTGAAGACCAACAAGTGCTCGGAAGGAACCACTGAGCCATCTCTTTAGTGTGGTCTGAACCTCACCTTGAGCTTTCTGTCCTCAGAGCCACGTCCTTTCAGTATGAGGATTCTAGTTTTCTTAACCTGAATTCCCAATCACAAGTGGACACTCAGCGTTACCATAATTAACATTCTTTGCCTCAATCTTCCAGCTTCTGCTCTATCCCTTTATGTGCTTCAAGTTCTCCATTTTACCCATGTCTTTTAAGGGCAACAAGAAACACAGGCACAATCAAATGATGTGCAAAATCGACATCTTTTGGTGTTCAAACTTTAACAGGCCTCATAATACAGGCCTTCTTCCTGGTTCCTCTACTATATTACCCTGTTATATTACCTATTATAATAGGATATATGATGATATCCTATTATTCTTTTAAACCTTTCTCCACTGAAGATCTTGTTCTCACATATTCAAGCCACCCTCTGTGCTCTGTTCCCTCCACTGTTTGACGTTTTAAATTATGTTCATGTGTCTTTGCCTTTGGAGGTCAGGTGTTGATCCCCCTTGATGTGGGCTACAGGTGGTCCTGAGCTTTCCAACACTACCAAAATTGTTCAAGGGGAAGAAAGGGAAAATTCTGTTTCTATATGGAGAGTATAAATGGTAAAGTCTTCACATACAAACCTCATGCATGTTAGGCAAGTGTTCTGTTACTGAGCTACACCCATTCCAACCCCTCAGAATTTCTGACAGTTCTGTTAATCATGGTTAATCTGTTAATCACACCTGATGACTCAGGATGCTGGTTGGTAATCCCACAAAAGCCAACCATGTAACTAGAGGATCGAGGTTTTATGCTATGTGGTATTACTTGGACCTCTAGGATGGGTGGGACCTCAAGACTGAATTTAATCAGGTGGCCAATGAACCGTATATATTCAGGTTTAAATGCCCCCCTCTATGTGTGTGGATCAGCATGCTCATGGAGGCCAGAGATCAACCTGTGTGCCATTATCAAGGAGGTGTCCTTGCTTTTATTTGATGGTATCTCTCTCAGTGAAGCACAGGACTCACTGATTAGACCAGCAAGTAAGCCCTGGGATCTGTCTGTCTCCACTTCCCTAGTATTGAGATTAAGTGCCACCATGGGGTTTTTGTTGTTGTTTTAAATGAGGGTACAGTTGCCAGTCGGTGGTGGCCCACGCCTTTAATCTGAGCACCCAGGAGGCAGAGGCAGGTGGATCTCTGAGTCTGCAGCCAGCCTAGTCTGCACAAAGTTCCAGGACAGCCAGGACTACAGAGAAACCCTGTCTTAGAAACAGTGTGGGTGTAGAGTTGAGCTCAGACTGTAAGCTTTTGTGGCAAGCACTTTAAGTCATCTCTCCAGCTCCAAACTCCCTGTGGAGCCAGGGTCTCTCTGTCCTGGAACTTACCACACACGCTGCTGAGCTCCGATATTTGCCTCTCTGCCTCCTCAGTGCTGAGTTTACAAGTAGGCAAGGCCGTGTCTGGATTTTCTTCCTTCCTTCCTTCTAATTAAAACAAAACAAAACACACGGGTTCTAGGGAACTGAACTCAGGTCACCTCTCTAGCCTCTAAATAATGATTTAATCAGTACTGACTATGCAATGCTCTCCCCTCCCCTCATTCTGGAGGACAAAGCTTGGGAGCCCACTGGCTGGTAGAAACACCAATGTGCTATGAGGGTAAAATGCCCCATCCCATAGTAAAGTACACACGAGGCAATACACCTGGTCTCACAGAGTCTTAGTTTGTATGGATTTGACCCAGTGAAACTGGAAACAGTGTTTTCCAGAGTTTTAGGGGCTGATCTGGTGAAACACTGAACAAGAAGGGGCCAAGAAATGCCCCTGAATCTATTATCAGTGGCTGCAAGTATGAGTAGTCTAGAACATTAGTGTTCCGTGCAGATTCATCAGAATTGAACTCCAGATAAGAAGCTGACAAAAAATGAATGTCTTCTACATTCTATGTAGAAAAGTTTGAAAAGGAGTAAAAAGCAGATTGGACTAAGGTGGCTGGGTTAAATACAGCAAGAAATGATAGCTTAAATGACTCTAATGCCTACTTTGTCTCCAAGAGATGGACTTAATGTCTTTTAATGGCTACATCCTCCTTCTGGGACAGGGCATGACCTGCTGATGAACAAGGCTGCAATTAAGGTGCTGGGACTAGACAAGTACTGAGCCATATCACCAGGGCATTATGCTTTTTATAAGTCTCTCTAGCTATCCTATCACTCAACAAAGCACAGAATTGAAATGTGATAATTTTGCCAACCATTTTTCTTGTACATTCACATACTACATCGTAATTTCCTGTTTAAAATGGGCAGAGTTCTAAGGAGATAAAACTTGAAGGAGCCTGAGGCCCTCTTGTTCCTGGTTCTCAATGTGGGAAGTGCAATCACAATCTTTGGAGGGAGCAAACCGAATGAACAGTAGATCCTTTCTACTGTGACAGACTGTCTAAGTAGAGAGTTTTCTGTATCACTCACAGGACTCTGATAGGAGACTCAAACACCTGGACGGCTTACTCTGTCCAGCACCTTTATTTCCCACACGAGGAAACAGAAATACATTATCACAGAGACAGAACAGGAACTAGAGACCTAATCCATTTCAGAGCTGCCAGCACAATGTCTTGGACTATCAACGCCATCCAGCCTTGATGACCTAAGGTATAAATAATCACTACTTTTAGTTTTGCTAATTTATAAAACAAAAAAAAATTATCTCTCAATGTCTATTGAATGAAATATTACAGAGGCTCATCTGAGCTATCTTAGAAGGCAGCTGTGATTCTATAGTCATATATCAGAAGGTAAAGAATAAATTATGAATGTGCAGGCTGGTTTAGTGGTATTAAGTACTCTAATTTTATTCCGCCACAATCTTCCCTTACACTGCCCTCAGGTTCTTGAAGAACAGGAAGGTTTCTGCTCCTACATATACCCTAAGCTACAGATGTAGGAAGCTTTAAAGGAACCCCACTAAATTTTATTATTTTTCCCTTGTGAACATAAGAAAATCTTGTATTTCCCAGTAGAATCAGCATATACTGCCAATGTATCTATTTAAATGTCTTCATTCTCTACACTTTTACAGATATTATGGGAGACAGAAACTGTTTTTGGCTTTCCCTTTTAGAACTGAAATAAAGAAGCAGAGGTTAAATAGCATTACTTTCTAGCATGAAAACTGTCACGTAATAGAAACAGAATGTTGGAGTACTGCAATTCACCCAGCTACTGATTAAGCTGGTTAGAACTTGCATGAACTCCAATTACTCTTGCATACGCTGTCCCCCTTGCCTGGCCATGAGTGGAGTCAGGCAAGGTCTACGGATATGCCTAGGAAATGTTTCCTATCATTTTTTTGAATCTTGAACATCCCAACATATGCACCCTATGTTCTTATTTCACAGGACATACTGTCTTAAATACCACTTCTGCTCGGTCTGATAAATACTCCTAACCAGACTTTTTGCTATTCTGAATGGCAAATCCCCAATCATTTGGAAGTTAAAATGGTGAGAGAGACATAGAGGAAATATAGATTAATAAATTATACACAATATCCTTTTTTCTTGGAACAATTAATCATTTCCTCCTGTTTCCCACTATTATATATTTTCTCAGCTCTACTGTAATTACTCCTGAGCATAAGGAATGTGTCCTATTAGCTTAGTGTCCCCAATGTCTGATACCTAACTGATTTCCCAGTGAGTATCTGTGGAATGAATACTGAAACATCAAGACCCAGACACTAGCCTCAACAACTAACAAACCATGGAGCCAGCGGCAGCAACTCCATGTAGGACCAAAGTGCTGTCAGTAATGTTTTTCCTACAAGTCTTTAAAGGAATACACTTTGAATAAAAACAGATCATGTGAGAATGTGAACTCAGTTTCTAAGCTATGATAAGACTCCTAAAATGGATCTGAGTTTACTCTAAATGTCAAAGCACCTGTACAGATGTTCTTAGGGGAGAGAAAAAAAAATCCACTTTCACAACATTTATTCAAGTCAGTTTCCTCAAGGGTCTTCGTCCAGCTACTAAAACTTACCTTAGGATTTCTTTGCTCTGTTCCCATAGACTTTGGGTCTCTTCTTTAGTCATGTGCTTGTCCAGGTTACATACATTAGGTTTTTGGGAGTACAACTTAAGGCATTGTTTTACCCAGTGCCACTGGCATCCTGGGAGGAATGGGTTTGGGATGAAAATAAATCCTATAAAAAGAAGATGAGGGAGACATTTGCAATTGTTCTGTTTCCCTTTCCATACATACTCTTACACCCACTAATCTGTCATTTAGAATATCCTTTGGTTCTACTTAAAGTTAGTGAAAAACCAAATTCTGATGAACAAGAGATGCCATGTAAATATCTGGCTTTGGGGACATCCTCAAGAGGAACAAATAATTTGCAAGGTTAGTTGTCAATGGTGCTGTCCTACAGCAACTTTAGAACTGAATGTTCATCCTTAGATTTTCACCAGGCACCAATTATAGTCACAAGACTCCTCCAAATCCTTATTTCACTCACTGCAGGTACGGGCTGCCTCTAATATTTAAATTCTTGAACATACAGTCACCTCTAATTCCAAACTCTGAGGATCCAACACCCTCTTTTTGTTTCCACAGACACTGCACATATGTGGTGTATAGACTAAGTTCCAGCAAAACCACAACCTCACACAAGAAGAAAATAATATTCTAACACTTCCAAAAGATATCAAATTGGAAAAAATACATCTAATCTAGTTTGCACTTGAAGTAACTTGAAATTTCAGACAGTCTATATAAGATAGGATCTCACTATGTAGCTCTGGCTGTCCTCACTGTGCAGACAAGGTTGGCCTCCAACTCAGAGGTCCGGATCTGCCTTCCCCTGCCTCCTGAGAATAAGGGTGCCTGCTATTCTGTCTGGTCTTCTCTTTCTCGCTAAACAATGTTGACTGAACTAAGACCTTGAGCATACCAGGCAAATCCGTCTTACCGCTGAGCTGTATCTTCTTTTATGGGTTAAAAAGCTGAACTGATCCATTCTATCATCTACTCTGCTCACTCTGAGGCAGGCCTTATATTTGCAGTGATCCTCCTGCCTCAGCAACTTGAGTTAGTTCTGGGATAGTCATGCACTATCATGCCGGATCCAAATCAGCTTTTCATTTTATTACCGACATACCTACAGCTTCACAGTTTACATTTATTGACAACTTACTACATGTCAGGTATTAACTGAAGCACTTCAGATGTATATCAAAGTCAAACCATAATATATATATTTAAATCATGTGCATCGGTGTTCTGTCTGGATATATGCCTGTGAAGGTATCAAATCTTGGGAGTTAAAGATAGTGTTAGCTGCTATGAGGATGCTGGAAATTAAACAAACCTATGTTCTCTGGATGAGAAGTCAGTGCTCTTAATGACTGAGCCAAATCTCTAACCCCACCCCCACCATAATCTTTTAAAAGATCTTAACCACTGAGCTAGCTCTCCAGTTTTATTCTAATCTTATGGTGGGCCCTATTTTTATATACTTTATGCTTGAAGAAAGAGAGCAAGGGAAGAAATTTGTCCTATGTAGAGCTAGGCATGAGTCCAGATGTTACCCAGAACCCGCGCCTTAACTATCACTCCACTGCTTCTCATCCTTTCCTGTCTATAACCACTTTTCAAATGCTTGATGCCTGCTGTCACATTTCCCATACAAGTCCTTTCTTTCCTAAACTCAGTTTCCTTCTGTTTATTACAGTGAAAACAGATTTATTGGTGCAGTTCCTTCAGAATCAGTAGGATCTAGAAGTAAACAAAATGCTCTGATCACCCTAAGAGGAGACTTTCCTATACTCTGTATATTATATTTCTATTAAATGCAGCTTACAATGGCTTTAAAAGCCAATGAAATTACCTAAGAACACAATGAAGCACTAATCCAAATGATATGGCTTAAAGCTTGAAAAAGAAGACACAGCACTTCTGATACCACAAACCTCAAGTGGGCCCAAAAAGTTTGCGCCCTGGACAATCTATAGGGCAGCAAGGCCCAAGTCACCAGAAAGTTCTGACCTTGAAAATAGTAGTTAAGAGTTAGAAGTTGAAGAGCAGCTTCTAGGGGCTGCAGAGACAGGCCTGCATTTGGTAAATATATTCATGTAGACCAAACAGCCACACACATAGAATAAAAAACAAATACACTGTGGGGCTGGAGAGATGGTTTAGCAGCTAAGAGTGTATACTGCTCTTACAGAAAACTAGCACTTGATTCTCAATTACCAATGTCAAGTGGCTCATTTGTCTGTAACTCTTGTTCCAGTGATCTGACATTCACTTCCAAGTAGCTTTCTTTTTTTTTAAGGAAGCATCAAACAGATTAAGTTATATAACCAGATAGGTTATGCTCCAGGGTGGGGCAATGATGCATGTTTAGGTATTCTCTTTGTTATCTATTCACCACCTATTCCAAGTAAATCAGAATAACTGAGTAATCTCAGTCTCTCTGACATGTACCTACCAGGATAGCCTTCCAGTCCATAGGCCTGCCACTTGCTCACAGGCTGAAGTCCTGCTCTACAGGCATCATGCTCAGTCACTGAGGATATATTCAGAGGAAATCTGACCACCTGGAAGGAAAAAAACTTAAGTCACAGGGCAAGCTATCTTAGGTCAACCTGGGGGCTCCTCAGACCTCCAACAAATTATACTATGGGTTCTTAATATTAGCTCTCCCACCTACTCTACCCATGGCCTTATATCCATTTATATTCTAACAAATATTATACAGTTCTGCAAAATTAAGCAAAAACAAGATCAAACTTGTTTGGGCTTTCTTTCTTGACTTTCAAGACAACCCTTTCCTGTGAGAACACACCTTAGCAATTTCTAAGAGGATTCACAAAGTGTCTGCTATCTTAAAATATCTCAGATCACTATGCTATTTAGTCTGGTCAGTGCTAAAACACTGCTTCTGAGGCACTTGTTACAGTTAGCAATAGGAAAATATTAGGCAGGAGTAGGTAGAGAAAATGGAGTTCTCTAACCACAAAGAAAAGGTTATTTCCATAAAGCACTAGGGTCCCATTTGCTGAAAGTGTTACCACTTGCTAAAATACTAAAGCTAGAACTTTACTTTTAATATTTAAAAAATTAAGTATTGATTGCATGAAGTTTTCTTTGTACATAAGGGCATGCCATATTACACTGGTTGAGAACCAGTATGCAACTGGGCATGGTGGCCCACACCCTTAATCCAAGCACTCTGGAGAAGGTTCTCTGTGAGCTCCAGGACGGGAATCATTGCCTCAAAATCTAAATTACTCAATCAAAAACTAAAAAACAAACCCAAACCCTGTATGCTTATATTAACATATATAAAGAAAACAAACAGAAAAGATCCACTTTTATTTATTTTTTTATTTATTATTCCATGAATAACTGATGTGGTTTGCCCTAAAATACACTGAATGCCTTTTTTTCAAAGAGAAACGAACTTTTATTGTGGTGTTGGATTTTGGAGACAGGAACTCACTGTGTAGTCCCAGCTGTCCTGGAACTCAGAGATCCACCTGGCCCTCTGCCTCCAATCACTGGAATCAAAGGTGTGTGCCCCATGTGTGGCTTGAGAAATGAACTTTTGTATTAACAACCTCTAAGCATGAAGATTTCCTGACAAAATTCCAACAAATGACAGCTGTATAAGTAGACTAAAACAAAACAAAACAAAAATTTCTTTTTCCATGTTGCTGGTAAATCAAACCCAGTGCCTTAAACATGCTAAGCAAGAACTCCACCACAGAACTATACTTCTTAAAGAGTCAACCACTCTAAAATGGCTACCTGGAACTTTCAGAGAGCCATGACCAGCTTAAGTTTTCCAGTTACTTATGGCTGATAACATAATTCTGTCACGATTTCTCTCTCTGCTTTGTTTTTCGAGACATCAGTCCTGGCTGACCTGGAACTAGATTTGTAGACCAGGCTGGCCTCGAAGTCATTAGCAGCCAGTCTGGGATTACAGAATGAGACTGTTGTCTCAAGCCAAATTTTAAAAATTGTTGACTACAACGTTCCCTTCCCCTTTGTTCTCTTTCTTCTTAGGAATGAGAAACAGAAACAGAGTATGTAGGTTGTTTAGATTTATGTGCATGAGTGTTTTCGCCTGTGGAGGTCAGAAGAGGGTGTACAATCCCCTGGAACTGGACATCGAGCCACCACGTGGGCTGGGAATCGAATCCAGGCTCTCTAGAACGGGCAGTAAGTTTTCTTAGCTGCTGAGCCATCTCTCCAGGCCCATATACACACATATACATTCTGTATTTACATTTTGTTTTTCTAGACAGTGTTTCTCTTGAAAACTGCCCTTTCTGTCCTGAAACTCGCTTTGTAGGTCTGGCTGGCCTCAAACTCTCCGAGATCCGTCTACCTGTGCTTCTCGAGCGCTGGGGGGAAAGGCGTGCGCCACTACCGTCCGGCTTTGGTTATTTTTTTTTAAAAAAATGCTTATTTAACATTTATTTTTAATGTATCCCAAAACTCTACAATATTTCCTTTTAAATCTCAAGAGACGTAAGACGAAAGGTTTAACGATCAGAGATTTATCCAATAGCAGGTTCTAGCTGAAGCTGCGGAGTCACATCAACGACCAAGCCATGTTAAGGCTTTTTTTGCGCGAGGCGGCGGGGTTGGGGAGAAAATGGCGGCGGGAAGACGCGACCCAACGCTTCGGGGGCGGCGAGCCAGCTGGTGAGCAGCGGTACAGCTCGGCGCACGGGCCCAGCAAAGCCCTCCATAACCAGCCCCGGGGCAGAGACGTCCCGGGGGACACATCGGGACGCCAGGCGCGCGGGGAAGCGCGCACGACTCCTCCCTTCGTACCTTGGGCACGCCGGGCCTCGGGCTTCGGGCCCCGGGCGCCTTCGAGAAGTCGATGACGGTCCCCAGGTCCGGCGACCCCCACCGGCTCTGCCGGTAGAAGCGGAAAAGTTTCCGAAAGGCATCCTCTCCGGGTTCCGACGCCAGCGTCGCAAATGAAGCCACCGCGGCCGCCATCTTCATCAGGTCCGCGCTGCGAACAGTCTGGCCCGGAAGCAGAACTCCGAGCTCGGGAATCCCCGGGTCGTGGCTGTGAACAGCTGACCCGGAAGCAGAAGTCCGAGCTCAGGATCCCCTAGGCTCTTCCTGGGTCACGACCTCCGGTCTAGAGTCACTCATTTAACATGGCAGCTTCCGCCGCGAGAGCGTTAGTGCCGCGTTTTGTTGACAGCGTTGCTTTTGTGAGAAAAATTCCTTGGACCGCGTCGGCGAGTGAGTGACGGAGATGAAGAGGGGCACACCTTTTATGTTTAAGTAACTCGTAAAACTTCTGTAGAAAGTCTAGTCAGCATGGTAGATTTTTTTTTTTTTTTTTTAAATGAAACGCTTCACGAATTTGCGATATTCTTGTTCAGGGGTCATGCTGATGTCTTTTTTGAAGCGAGCACAGATGGTTTGCTCCTGAGCAAGTCACTGCGCGGAAAATTTTGTTTCCGGTTAACTGTTTAAGGATGACTCCACCTCCTTCAGATTTTAGGGTGCGAATTGACCGTACACAGCAATTTGGAATTATTTGGTGGAAAGATTTATTATTGGCTTCCTTGGACATTTACGATTCAGAGGGAGCCATTTTGATCTCAGGGGAGCTTGGCTTTAAAGTGTCAATAATGTAGGGGTGACAGATTTCATTTACTTCAAAGATGAAAACTTGGGCTAGCTAACTGGTAAAGGGGCGGGAAGGGGTCAGAAGCACGTAGTTTTTCAAGATAAAATTGACAGCATTCATCCTGGTTTTTTAGTACATTCTAGATCCCGGAGCATAGATAGATGATTTTGATTTTGGAATTTAGGAGGAGCAAACAGAAGATGAAAAGTTGCAGTCTGTGAGTTTGATCTGCTAGTGAGGTCTCTGGGCTGTATTTGGGTGAAGGTTATATGTTGTGATTGAGAAGTGAACTCTAAAATCAGACTACCTAGGTTAGTGTATAATCATTTTAATAGTGTATAATCGGAATTAATCAAGTTAATACGGAAAAGGGTCTTTCAAGAGAGCCTGTTTAATTTTCTAAAAAATGGAATCAGTAATACCTCGACAACGAAATGGGGAGAGGATTAATCGAGTTTATATGTAAACTTGGTAGATTTATGCTAGAGTATAAGTACTTAACTAATGATAGTTATTTGCATGATTGTTAAAACTGAAGTACAGGGAAGACTAGTCTGGTGATAGAGGGTTAGTTCTAAAATCACCAGCCTCGATTTTTGTCAGCTGCAACTTAGATTTACAATTTTTATTTGTATGTGTATATATGTTTGTGTGGATATATGCAGGTGAATGAAGGTGCTCCGTGTAGTACAGAAGAGGGTGTGGGATCCACAAGAGCTGGAACAGGCAGTTGTGAGCCCTACTGACATGTGGGCCTTTAGAACTGAACTCAGGCCCTCTATAAGAACAGTATGTACACTTAAACAACAAACCATCTCTCCACTCTGCTCTTTATTCTAAAAGCTTCCCCCTACAGGAGTACCACAGGTTGCTAACCAAGCCTTTAACATAGGGGTCAATGAGGGACATTAAAGATCTAAAGCATAATATTGCAATTGTTTTCTAGAACTTTTACTATCTGGCTTTAAACATGTATGTTTGGTGTTATTGTGTTCTATGAGCCCCTGATCTTTTTGACCATTAGGGCCTTTCAAAAATTAAGCCTCTGACTATTGAAGGATTTTTTTTTTTTTTTTTTTTTTTTTTGTCTACCCATTCTATTCAGCCACGATCGAAGCCTTACTGTGCAACACATTGTAAGCATGGTGTTCCTTGTTCAGCTTGTAGTGTAGTGGTGGGCTGGAGACCAAATATAGATAGTTGGACCAGTAACACTTAGATTAACCTGTAACTGTCTTACTATTGCTGTGATGAGATTCCATGACCAAAGCAATTTAAAGAAGGATTATATAGGGGGCTTACAGAGAGTGAGTCCATGACTGACATGGTGGGGAGCATGGCAGAAGGCAGGCAGTCTAGCAGCCATGGCACTGGAATAGTAGCTGACAGCTCACGTCTTGAGACAGCAACTATCAGGCAGAGAGGAACTAACTGGGAATGTGGGCTTTTGAAACCTCAAAGCTGCCTCCTAGTGATTAACCTCCTTCACCAAGCCAAATCTCCCAGTTCTTCTCAAACAGTTCCACCAACTGTGGGCCAAATATTCATATTTATGGGTCTGTAGGGCTTTTCTCATTTACACCATCACAGGGACATAAGCAAGTAATATTAAAATGTAAAACCACAGACACTGTAGAAGAGAAAGAGACTGTAACTGTAAGATCATGTACTGTTAACCCATTTGAGATCTCACAGGAAGAGAACTGTATTCTAGTATGAGCTCAATAGAATAATACTCAGAGAAGGTATTTGGTTCGGCTTGGAAAAAGCTTTTAATTAAATTGGAACACAAAGATGGGAATCTACAGGATAGGACAGAGAGTTAAACTTTGTCATCCTTGAGAGCAAAAGCAAGCAAAAGGAGATTAAGGCAGGAAGCATAGGTAAGATTGATCGAAGACCAGTAAGTTGATATTTTGTTTGGAAATCTCTAATGTATCTGGGAGTACACTGGGCTGTGAAGATTTATGCCTTCCACTTATAGGGATTGTCTTCACACACGAAACCCTGTGCCTGCTGTGAGAAGAGTATCTGCTGAGGATGGAGACTGTAGCTAGGTCAGCTGGTTATCTGTCTGTGTTCCCCTCACACCTCCAGATCTGGTGCTTTACAGTAATAGTCAGTCCTGTAGCTTTTGGAATCTTAAGACTTGGAATGCAAAGAAGTTCAGGAACTCTGGGCTCTTTCTGATTTTTATCTACAATCTACAATAGAAAATGCAAGATAAATGAATTTATTTTAATGTGCTTTCTCTTACAGATGAGCTGAGAGAACATTTTGCTCAGTTTGGCCATATAAAAAGGTGTTATGTACCCTTTGTGAGTATTAAAACAACAAAAACTATTAGGGGTGGGTTGGGGTGGGGATATATTTCTATGGTAGAGCACTTGCCTAGTATGTATAAGGCCCTGGGTTAGATCCTCAGACTTAGACTTCAGAAAAAAATGTTATTATATAATTCTTGATTTCTTTTATTAAATATATTATCTAATGGAATGAAACTGATAATCTGTTGATAAGCTTGTGGGTGATACTGATTAAAGCATACAATACGTTATCACATATATTTAATTAAAAATTGTTTTAGGTGGTGGTGGTAGTACCTGGTTATGTAATCTCAGCACTCAGGAGACATAGGCAGGCAGTTTTCTGAGCTTCAGGCCAGCCTGGTTTACAGAGTGAGTTTCATGACAAATAAGGGCTATACAGGAAAACCCTGTCTCCCAAAACAAAAAAAATTAAACCATGCTATAATTACATAATGTCCTTCCTCCCTTTCTTTCAACCTCTTCCATGTATCCTGTGGACATTCTCTTCTTCAAATTCATGGTATAAACACTCCCCCCTCCCCCAAGGTAGAGTTTTTCTGTGTAGCCCTGGCTGCCCTGGAACTCTTGAGGCCGCCCTTGAATTCAGAGATCCACTTGCCCTTCTCCTTTAGGTGCTGGATTAAAGGTGTTCGACACCACTAGGTTTTTCTTTTAATTGGTGTGAGTTGCATGTGTTTGAGCATGCCTGCATCTCTAGGACCTGCTCAGTCTGTATTGTGTGACTTGTATGTATGTATTCAGGACTGACTATTCAGTACTGGATAACCAATTGGTAAGGAAAACTGTCTAGCCTGCTCTCAGCATTACTCAGTTGCCTGTAGTTATTTTTTGAGGGTTGGGATCTCTTGAGCCTTCCTTTCAGGTTAGCATGTCTATTGGTGTTGTCCTTGTTCAGCCTACAGTGGCATTTATGTTATCACAAGCATAATGGCCGAACACAAGCCATGATCTCTCACTGGCTACAACTTAGCAGGGTTCTCTGCTCAAGATCTGAGATGTAGGTTGAGGATTCAAGGGAGAAAGTATGACTTCCAAAGTCAGGTAGCTGGCAATTTTTTTTTTAATTGTATTTTTTTGTGTGTGAGTGGGTGCTTTCCCTGCATGTATGCCTATGTGCCATGTCAGTACAGCATTGGATCTCATGGGACTAGAATTATAGTCAGTTGTGAGCTGCCATTGCTGGTGCTTGGACTAGAACTCAGGTCTTCTGGAAGGGCAGGCTGTACCCTTAACCACTGAACAATCTTTACAGCTTCTGGTAAAAACTTCTTAAAAGTTATGTTTTTGAGACAAGACCTCACTATGTAGCTCAAGCTGCCCTCAAAATTCCTATCCTTGAATTCACAATCCTCCTGTTTTGAGTGATGGTTTTACAAGCATGTGCCACCGTGTTCCAGTTTGGCAGCAAAGGTAGTATGATAAGGACACATATAACATACTAGTGATAGGCCATTTTCTTTTTGCCATATAACCTGATTGGAGACCATTTTTGCCAATTTTGTCTTAAAATAAGTTACATATTCTGACTCTAGTTCTATGGTATCTAATTCTGTCTTCTGAATTCCACGCTACCCATACACGTATGGCATACATAGAAAAAAACCCATCAAAACCAAATGTACAATGACAGATATGAGCAGAGGCAGGTGGGTTTTGTGGGTTTTTCTAACTCCTAGTAAGTAGTTCATTAGAAGGGGGAAAAAAAGTCAGACAAGTATTTGGGTGGTCAGTTTCCTTTGACTAAAACTGTTAGTGGTTCATTAAACTCATTAGTGGTTTGCTTCTAGACCTTTTGATTATCAGTTACTATCATATGCATCTAGGATACAGAAAGCTTTCTTCCAGTTTCCTCTACTGGCAGTAGTAAAGCGTAATGCTAGGGCTTAGCCTTGGCAACCAGAGTATATGTAGTGTATATATATGTATGTGTATAGTATGTATTATCTCTGATCTGATTTTGGTAAATGAAAAAGTTGGTAGTTTTATCTGGATGGAGCTCATGGATAATAATAATCCTTTTCTATTATATTTTCATTTTTAGGACGAAAAGACTGGCTTTCACACGGGTATAGGTTGGGTTTACTTTTCTTCATATCAAGGACTTCAGAATGCACTACAACAAGAAAAGCATGTTATTGATGGAGTAAACGTAAGCACTTCTGCTTGTGTGTGCTCCATGTTATCTTTTAAATAGTTGGTGTCCTATAAGGTTGATGAGGGAAATACATGAAGACCCTGTTTTATTCTTGGTGTTAGGGGTTGAATCCAGAATGCTACACATATGATAAGCACATGCTCCACTGAGTGTCCATCCTTAGGTGGAAGTGCCTTTGATAGTTTATCCAGACATATGTACACAGAATGGTAGAAACAGCAATGTAGGCAAATGGGCTGAAATCTTGCCTTTTCCCCTAAGTTTTAGTTCATTATTAAGGGAGAATAGACGCCAACAAACTACCCAAGTCACTGGTATGAGTCTCTTAAAAAAATGGTATTTTTGCAAACAGGTAAATTCTGCTTTTAATGTTCTAAACAAATGTTACCTTTTCTTACCATTCTTTTTGTGCCCTCCTCCCCCCAGGTCCATGTTGAAGTTATGAAACCAAAGGCTCAAACATCTGATGAAGAGAAAGACTTCTGAGATGATTATTGTACTATCCATTAAATAAATGTAACAGAGAATTTTTTTTTAAATGTTTTTATTTGAAACAAGAGCTGCACTAAGCAAGACCTTAGATCCCCTACTGCAAGGTAAAACAGCATGATAGGGCAAATGCATTTGGTAGCATAGTTCCACTATGTGGACATTATCTTACTTACCGTTATGGGTAGTTTTATCCATAAAGTTCTTACACAAAACATTACCCCTGGATTAGTAAGTGTCACACACAAGGAAGTGGTCTTAATTCTGTGTAGGCAGCATTTCTTATAAGTGCTGGATGATGGGAGAAGCACAAACATAACCCATTCTTTAAAAAAACTAATCCAAAGTAGAATATCCAACCCCCCATCTCCTGGAATAAAAAGTAGTGCTGGGATCTATCACCCAGATTTGGTTTTTATCCTGATCATTTACAAAGGGTTTCCCAATGACTTGCATCATTAGGATTGTGAATAAGAGTTCATTTGCTTCGAAGAGAGGCCTATCTACTCCTTCCTCCTCTTCTTGCCTTCATGCTCATGTTCCTTAGGGCGACTGCTATCAGAGGGTCTTTTAGAACCACCATGCTGTTTGGCCTCTTCCAAAAATTTGTCCAAACCAAAAGGATCTTCCTCAAACTGAACTGGTCCCTCTCGGCTTCTCTGTCTACGGTCTGAACCAGAAAACTCCTTATCAGGAACAAATCTAGGGGAAAGAGAAGAGGTCATGAACTACTTTTCTTTTTCTGGTGCAAACAGGACAATTAACAGTGACAATTAACAGTCTGTTTTGGTACCTGTTGGTCTTTATCCTGGTTTCTAGGTCATCACCATACATATCCTTGTCCAGATTTTTACTGGGCCTGTAGATACTTTGAGCCATATCTTTACCTCCTCTCCATGCCTGATCATAAACATTATAAATTTCATCTTCTCCACCTGCAAATCCACTGTCCATACCCTGTGAAAAAATAAATGACACTAAATAAAAAATGTTTATCCAATGCTGAATCTGAATTCTTGTAAGGAATTAGTAATTTCATGCTTACAGATAGTTTTCAAAAAAAATTCCAACTGCAATACTTAAAAGATAAACTTGTTCATACACATTTGAGTCCTTACCTAGAGACCTAAAAAGTTTAAGTTGGCTGTGGTCTACATATCAAGTTCCAGGAAAGCCAGAGCTACAAAGAAGGCCCTGACTCAAAAGCTTTAGCCATGAGATAAAGGATACAATTGTTGAGGGTGTAGAGGTGCAGTGGATCTGTGAAGAGTTGACGGGGGCATGAATATGGTCAAAGCTCAACTACTTTTTAAAAATTGACTATTAATGTGATTAAAGTTGAAAGATTCTACTATAGGCCTCCAACAATAATGCCAAGAAATGTAGCCTCCTTACCAGAGAACATCACTATCAAAGCACAGGACAATTTGGCTCTCAATGAAAATCTTAAAAATATTGATGAAACATAATTAGAGAGATAGCTTTCTTCAGAAGCATCAGGACCCACGTCTGGATCCCTAGGATCCATGTAAATGACAGGTGGGTGTGGAAGCTTGCCTGTGGCTCTATCCTTTGAAGATGCAGACAGGAGACCCCAGCCTCAGAATAAGGTAGGAGGAAGAGTGATAAAGGACAGTCCCCAACATCAAACTCTAGCCACACATGCATGTACACACGTGTGCCTACATATGTGAACGTGAATACAAATGAAAATGGAAAAATAGAAATGAAAATGTGGCTTCATACCCCCCCCCCCCATGCAGTTCTTAAAGGATGAGATAAGCAGATTTAAAACAAGGCCAGGAATATAAGAAGTATAAAAAAAACTGCCCCATTACTTGGAAGAGCTTACTTAAATGCTATCTCCATATTTCTAAAACCATTAGGTCACAATTTTATCCCCAGGAAGAGCTGACACTATACTGTATGCGTGCACACGCAATACAAGGGTTCTTTCTTTGAGGGCAGAGGCAAAGATATCTTTGATCTTACTAATGGCAGTTATTAATCAACAATAGGTGATTAAATTGTTCTAGGCTAGTTAATTACACCCAATACCAGAAATGTAATTTCAGACAGTCTACCACTTTAATAATCCAGTTCCATAACTTGGTTTACATATTTTAATATTTTTTTACAACAGGGTTTTATGCACCCCAGGCTGACCTTTTAGTGATCTTCCTGACTACTTTCCAAATGCTAGCATTACAGGTATACCTACCACACCTGGTTTACATCATAGTGGCATCTTACCCAGTGCTTCAAACATGCTAAGCAAATGCTCTATCAAATGAGCTATCTCCTCAGCTCAAAAGGTTCATTTTAAAAAGATTTCAAATTGATGGTGGTACAAAACTAAAAACAAAAATTACCTAAGAGGTGCTTTTATAGGAAACCATTTGTTGTTTTAGAAACAGAAGATAAGCCAGTAAAAGTGGTGATACATGCCTTTAAAACCATCACCTGGGAGGCAGAGGCAGGAGGATCTCTGAGTTCAATGTCAGCCTGGTCTACAGAGTGAATTGCAGGACAGCCAGGGTAACACAGAGAAACCCTGACCCCCCAAACCAAACAAAACCACAAACAAATACAACAAAACAAAAAAATATAGACACAGCAATATCCAGTATCATCACTTGACTTCTTTTACGTCTACTAGAGCTTCATCACAGCCAATTTTAAGAAGCCACACAATCAGAAGTGTTTCAAGTTGGGCTGGCCTTGAACTCTTCCTGTTTAGACTCCCCCAAAAAATAAAAGACATGTATCCAACCTTCATTTTTTTTTTTTTAAAGTAAAAACATACAACTTCCAAATTTTTCCTGTAATTGCTCTGACATACTCTTGGCTAAACCAAATCCAAAGTGTGTACTTTAACCAGAGGAAAGACATCCTTACCAATGTTTTTAAGTTTCTCATACCTTGGACTGGTTGAAGAGCCTTTGGTCATACTGAACTTCATTGGAAGTTCGAGGATTGGGCACTCCAAGAGCAATAACTTCACTGATATCTCGATTTTCATTTCTTTGTAGTTTTGACCTATTTCAATAGACAATCATTAACTGAATACATTTTACAGACAAGATGGATATATGCAATATAAATACAACCACTCTCAGAAGCAAAGGAAATGAAAGTGTTATGTTTCTATCTCATGAACACACATTTTCTGATAATGCACAATCACATCAGCAGCTCTTACCTCATTGCAGATGCATGGCTAGTAATGGTAGGTAGCAGTATACAATTAAGACCTATTAGCTCAACAGAATAAACAAGTTCTTGGATGCAAATTGATGCAGGATACACCATCAGTCCTTTAAGTAGGCCACACTCAGTTTTGACCCAACATATATAGTAATTTTTATCCTACTAAGATCCTAATGACAATGACTAGATTACTCTGGATGGCTTTTGACATTACATTAATTCCTCTGCTGTTTTAGTATAAAAACAAGCCACATCTCAATGAAACCATGGTAACTGTTACCACTTTACAAGATGCTCAGAATTTTCTTTTCATCCATTTACAAGATTACAGCTTTTCTGTCTGCCATCAATTCTCACAGTGACTTTACTGGTTTGAAGAGCCCTACTTTTATACAGAGCCATTGCCTTTAAAATGTAGCAAGTCTCCAACTCACTGACCATGTTGATACTTCCCTCATTCCTCACTCTTCTACATAGGTTCAATTTCTGCCTCCCTGACCAAACTTATCCAGAGAGAAATATGAAAATTAAACAACAAACCACCCTGGCAGAGGTGATTTAAGACATAAACTCCTAGGATAACCAGAGTAAGAAAATTACTCATATAGGAAGAAAATGTTTTATATTTGCATTAAGCCCGAACCTGGAATTGCACCTTTGCAGCACAGTGATCAAAAGAAGTCCTTGGCCATTGGTGAATTCCAACCTTCCCTCATTCCTACTTTATGTCCCTATACATGTATTGGGTAAGATTTCCCATTTGTATAAAGCTCTGTTCCAACTTTTAAATAAACTATTCATGGGAGTTCAGCATCTTCTTTCAAAACGAGCTCTTTTCTTCCTACTGCACCAGACACAGTAGATGGCATGGAAAGATTGCCACTAAGGCAGTAATAGCTGGCTTTCCATCTACACACAGACTCCCATCAGTTTATCCCACCACCTGCATAGGAAAAGCACACACCTAAATAACCCCAGCCTCTGCTTTTGATCTGATTCCCTTTTCCTATTCCCACCATTCTTCATACTAAAGACTAGTTCTACAAGGTGATGGAAGAGAGCAGGTTGCCTTCTAGGGAAAGTCAATTCTGTTAAGACAAAGTTAATCCCTAATTTATTACCAAGCTCAAGACCTCTTAGGCATATAAATGTCCCTTTTCCTAACCTGCAATTATGCCAAGAAGCGACTCACCTCTTATCAGGAGCTGCCCTGGAAAGGTTGCGGTCATGCTGCCTCTCTTTCCGCCTGTCATGACGGATTTCATCCCTTTCCCGTGCTTCTCCGTCCTCTGTGGACACAGTTGAAAATTACATCATTACTGCATGAGCTATTCATATTTTGTACAAGAGATTCTTTAACCTTAGAAAATGCTATACCTCTCTATTTTTTGAGACAGGGTATCAACATATGGCCAAGGCTAGCCTCAAACTCTGGTCTTCCTGCCCCCATCTCCCTGATTACATTTTTGTGGTCACACTCAGCCTTTTAAGGTTACTTGAAGTAAGGTTACTTGCAGTCAATTTAAATCCAATTAGTTTGTGGACTGTGGACTTCTACTTTCAGCTGCCTTCAATTTACTTGAAATGCACCAAAGTAGAAAGCTGAACTGAGTTGGAGAGGTGAGCATACAGGTGAAGAAAATTCAGTAATGCTAATTGTTTCTTTGAGACAGGGTTTCTCTGTGTAGCCCTGGCTGTGCTGGCCTCAAACTCAGAGATCCACCTGCCTCTACCTCTTGAGTGCTGACATTAAAGATTATTTTTAAAATTAATCACAGAATCTAGTTACAAGGGGTGGGAATTCATCATACATTGCTTTCAGTTCTTCCTTATGTCTGAAAATTGTCATGATAAACTGTAAAGGGCCCAGTTGGTAAAGGACCTACTGTTTAAGCATGAGAAACTGAGTATGGATATCTAGCAGCCAGGTAAAAGACTGGATATGTATGCGTGAGTGTCTGAAACTTACCTAGTCTGTCAACTGGTGAGGTTTTGTTTCAAAACTAAAAGCAGAGTGACCGAGCAAGGACACTCAATGCCCACCTATTGTCTCCACATGAACACATATAATGTGCATATATACACCTACACTGCACCAAGTCTTTTAACAAAATGGTAGGAAAAAACAAAAAACATGTTCTTGTTGGCACCTGCTGGCCAGCCAACCTAGCCAAATGCACAAGCTCTAAGCAAAGAGACAGTTTTTTTTTTTTTAAAGGAAATTTCTGGCTAGCTTCATAGCACTAAAAAAGCTGGGGGTGACCACACCCACCAATGGTCTTCTCCAAGTGCTGGACCCTGCACACCACACTACTGACATCCAGTGCGACAGTGACTGGACTGTTAAGAGGCTGACCTGCTGATTTTGGATTGGATCCCTGACTACCGACTCTCCTATGTATCATCTATACTGGCTTAAACTCTGGGATTTTGTAGTCACTTATCTGTCTAGAATGTTCTTTTCCCAGGATAGATAGCCACATGGTTTACTTCCAAGATTGTGTATGAATATTAGCATTTTAGAAGTAAAGCCTATTCCTAACCTCTTTCTTCTAGCACTTTTCTATCCCTTCCATTTCATTTTCATTCATTCACTGTCTTATACTACATGAATAACTTCATTTGCTGGTTTGGTTTGTTTGAGACAGATTTCTCTGCAACTCTGACTGTCCTGGAACTTAATCTGTAGAGCAGGCTGGCCCAGAACTTAGAGACCTGCAGGCCTCTGTCTCCTAAGTACTGAGGCTGGCTTTATTTTCTTTTTTGGACACAGGCTCTTACTGTGTATCTCTGGCTGTCCTTTCCATCCGTTTCCACCTCCTCAGTGCCGAGAACATAGGTTTACTACCAAGTGATTAGGAACCCCAACCCAACCCCAATACTTTTTTTCCAGATAAAATACACCAAAAATAACCCTGCCCCCCCTTCTCTCCTGAGTTTCCAAGACAGAATCTATGTAGTTCAGGCTAGCCTGAAACACCATGAAGACCCATCTTGTCATGAACCTGCAGTCCCCTGCCTCAAACCTCCAAGTCAAGGATTACAGGCATGCCCCACCACACAGGACAAAGATGATCTTTTCTTGTCTTTCTGTGTTTACTAATGTTGACTGTTGTATCTTACTCCGTCCTACCATCTAGATGAAGATCCGTATATAAAAAAGAATGTCATACACCGGGCGCTTGGAATAAACCAAGTCTTACAGGCCTGTCTTTAAAAAAAACAAACAAACAAACAAAAAAAACCAACCAATAAACTTCACAGCTTTTGTGATTAGAATTACAAATTCACCATAATTCTGTAGGGCTATAGTGGTATATGCCTTTAACCTCAGCATTTGGGAGGCAGAGGTAGACAGATCTTATAGTTTAAGACCAGCCTGGTCTACAGAGCCAGTTCCAGGAAACCAGGGCTATACAAAGAAACCCTATCTTGAGGAAAAATAAAAAATTACAAACTCATCTTCCCCCTAATAATAGACTTGATACATTAATGTCAATTATTAGATAAAGACAGACAGAAAACAAAGGTAATTTTAACAACTAGAAAATATATCAGTCTGCAAATGAGCAAGAGTCCAGATTATTTTACAATGTTGGCAAACTGACTTAGCATTAACGTAAATTAAAAGGCTTAATTGTCAGGCTGGTTGTGGTGGCTCAGGCCTTTAATTCAAGTACTCTGTGGACAGAAGTAAGCACATCTCTAAGTTTGAGGCCAGTCTGGTCTATATATGAGGTTCCAGGACAGACTATGTTAACTTTTTTTTTTTTTTTTTTTTTTAAAGTACAATTGTCTCTAATATCCTGTAGAGATGCCAACTGACCAACCTAAATACTTTCAATCTATAACTAGTTCAGTCTATGGCTGAGAATTCTAGGGATACAGAGGACCAACTGTATATTGATCAAAATTAAGAATTCTAGTATACTTCCACAGAACCCATTTCAAAGATGTACTTCTTCTTCTTCTTCTTTTTTTCTATTTTCAGCTTAATAAGCAAGAGGTCAGATCCCACTTCTACATTTTTATAAAATATCTAAATTAAAATTTTTTCTTATACATACACAGTACTTGTGTATGCTGGGCTCCCCTACCCCCAGGAGACGTTCTCAAATGAGATATACACTGTTCACCAAGTAAATTCTAAATGAGACTGTCATACCTTTTTCCACATGAGTTTTGATCCCAGCTCTCCTCTCTCTGGCTTTCTGGGCCATTTCTCTAAGTTTCTCTTCATGTTTCTCCTTCTCTTTTTGAGCCATCTTTCTCTCCACTTGGGCTCGCATTTCTACAGCTTCACGAGCCTGTTTAGTAAAGTGAGATATTAAGTGTAACTCACTGTAGGATAAACATAAAGCCACATTCAAACTACCTTCCCGAAACTTGCTGGGTGAACTACAGACTTTATCTGTGGCTGCTGGAGACACTGAGACTCTGGAAGGCTGACCTCTGGGGAATGGCTGAAAGTTTTAACCAAAGTGACGCCACTTGATTTTCTAAGTCCAGTACTTTACTAATGCTTTTTCAGAAACAATCTAAAAATGAAATACTGGCAGAGCATAATAGAAAGCAGCAGTAATCCTAGCACAGAAAAGATCATGAGTTCAAAACTAAACCAGCATCCACTGGGCATGGTGGCACATGCCATCAATATCAGTATTCAGAAGTGGAGGCAAGTAGGTCTTGAGTTGAAGCCAGTCTGGTTTGACAGTGAGTTCTAAGAAAGCCAGGGCTATGTAGATACCCTGTCTCAAAAACAAAACAGATTGAACCACAGTGAGGCCCAGCCTCAAAATGTAATAGGTAAATAAATGTAGCAGGGCAGGGCAGTGCATACCTGCAGCTAGACCTCAGGAGGTTGAGGCAGAACTGAAATGAGCTCCAGCATAGCCTGAGCTTAAAACTCAAATCCTATCTCAAAAAATCAAAACCTACCAAAAATTAACTATGACTTCATCTTAAGGCAAAATTTTAGTCTATATCTACATCTCTTGTCTAAAACAACAACAAAACAAAATCAAAGCCCACCAAAAATTTAAGTATGACTGCATCTTAAGACAAAACCTGAGACGGCATAGGAAAACACACACCAAAGACTTCAGTAAAAAGAAAACAAGAACTCACTTATCTGTATGTGGGCGTACATAATAATACAGCAATTATTTATATCATTAATGACACCTGATGCTGCATTTATTCAGAATGTTTACCTATCTTTCCCTACAACTGTCCTTTGAGAATCATCTACATCTAAAATAGAAGAAAATTATGCCAAATATAACAGTAACTAGCAGTCGCCATAAAATGGTGTCACCACCGATGGTGCAGCTCTATAGAGAGCTGTAGCTAGTCTCTGCTGTCACTAGCACATTCAAGTTAGTGTTTCTCTAGTTCCTGAGGTAAACAGGTATGGGATCACAGATGGAAGAACATTTAGCAAACTGTAAATGACCAACCTTCCGATCAGCAATGTATAGAGCTTCAGCCAGTTTGGCAAAATTCTCGTTTATGTGCACGGTCTGAAGCCCTCTTCCGTCAGCAGCCAGCCGCTTATCCAGAGGAATTGTATAGCCCTGAGTGAGAGAGGAAGGCAAGTCAGCTCAGTAGGGCTACAGTCACCATGGAACATTGGCCAGGCATGCCCATGGGAGGACCACCCAATTTCTAGTTCTCATACTTCTTACATAGTTATGGGAAACAACTAACAATAGATGGAGGGTCCACTGTCTCATCGTCCTAGTAACTCCAAAGGCTGCTAACACAGCACTCTCTACTTCACAGAAGATGGGTCAGAGTGTGAGGTGACAGAATCAAGTTCAGAGTCAGGAACTGGGTGATCCGGGACTAGGACACCAACAGTATGATGCAGGAGCCCAAGCTTAAAGAGATTGTGCTAATAACTGTGGATCTCAGTAGAAGGAAACCATGGTCCACTATTCAAATAGGTCCTCAAGGAGTAACGCCGACAGTCCTGAGAGTGCAGACAAACTGCTATCATCTGGGGAGTATGCCCAACATGTACCAGACTTTCAGGCCTGGTTCTGTTTTCCAGATTCCTAAGTCTTCTCCCAAACACACGGTCTCCTAGTATAAAACAGTGCTGGCCGGGTGTGGGGGTACATGCCTGCAACCCCACTTGAATGCCTAAAGCAGGAGGATTGTTAGGTTCAGGATCAGTGTGGCCCACATAGCAAGTTCTAGGAGTGAGACCATGGTCTCCAAACCAAAAATATCAAGAAGCTCCCATCTAAAAGGAATCTATAAACATTTCAGAATCATCTCAACACATTACAGAGTTACACAGATATGAATCAACTCAAGTAAGAGTTAATAGTCACCCAGCGAAGGATGAATATGTAACTATATTTAATTCATGGCTGAAAGTTGTTGTCTTCACTCATCAAAGTAAATCACGAACTGGACTCCAATCTTATAAGGAATAGGAATTAGGAAATGTACCCCGTATTTACAGATTTTCCCCCCTAAGTTCTGGAAGTTCTGCAAGTTAGCTGAGATACATAGAATTTCTGTTTGCCTTGGCTGTCCTGGGACTCAATATTCAACCAGGCTGGCCTCAAACCTACAGACTCTCCTACCTCTGCTTCAAAGGTGCCAGCATGCTCTGCTATATAGAGGTTTTATCTTTAGGGATTTTTAGACAGGACCTTGTGACTTAGCCCAGAGTAGCCTCCAACTTGTCATCTCCTGCTTCAGTTTCTCCTGTGCAGGGATCACAGGCATGCAACACAACGCATGCCTGGTAACCGTGACAGCAATGAGACCAGCAGAGCACCTGGGAATTAAAGCAGTGAAAACCCAAACACTCACGCATCTCCTTTCTCATGTCAATATACAGAGACTGGGTTAATTTTTTCTGGAAATAATTCTAATCTAGAAATTTGACCTCCATGAAGTAGTCTATCTTTAACCAATAGGGTATTTTGCTCTGATTTTTTTCTTTTCTATGTGCTTACTACTTCAGAGAGATTTAGATGACATTCAAGCGCCCAGTAAAGCACCAAATGTAACTGAAAGCATCCCATGAAGCTGTCTCTATTATTCTGGTGGTGTTCCTGAGTCTCACAAGCTCAACGTGTGCACTTCCACTGAGCTGTGCTCTCAGCCCCTGTAGCTTCTTATTGTGAATGTTAGCTAAATAAGGCAGTAAGGCTTCAAGGAATGTCCTTAGGCAGCAGCTCTTTCTTGAGCAATTCCCATGACACTGTACAAACAGACTGTGGCAAGAAAAAAAAGAAAAAAGAAAAAAAATTACCTTAGCATTCTTCCAATTGGAAATACACGGGGGGATCTTCCACTCTTGCTGTTCCTTTACAGTCATCTGAAAAACAGGTGGGGGAGGAGAATATGTGTTATTACAGTCTAAGTCAAAACCCAAGGAGATCCTTCCTATATGCCCCTAACAGATGGTTGAAGCAAAATCTCCGGTAGCAGTGCACACTGTTCCTGTGTAGTAGACTAGGGCCTTAAGGGAAGCTGGACAGTATTTTTTCCATACCTAAACGTGCCTGACTTGGAGGAAAGGGGCAATGTGGCTGCTTTCAGCTGAAAACCCACATTTCTGCCCGTCAAAACATCCTGTCCACTCCACTGAAAGCAGAGATCAAATTACTGGTGGTGACACAGCTAACATTTACAACATTCCTATGAGCACATTGTACTTTGTAGTCTTAACTGGGTCTATATTTGATCTTGTAAAAGAAAAAAGGTTAACCATCATGGTGACTCATACCTATTGGCAGAGGGGCTCTTTATAAAATTAAAACCACAAGTGAGAAAAGATTTGATTATAGCAAGAGTTACCTTCCGACTAGGAGAATGCATTACGGGTGCAGGAGGAGATGGTGGTCCTCGGGGAATTTTCTTATTAATCCTGAATATATCAAAGTAAAACAATCAGAGCACTGAAGTGGGATTATGTTTTTACATTGCAAATAATTGTCTCGCCTACTGGTTTAATAAAAATGCTCACTGGCTGAAGGCAGACAGGAAGTGTGAGCGGGGCTACCAGACTAAGAAAACTCTGGGAACAGGAAAAACAGAGCAGAGATGCCACAGAGAAGCCAGACAAGAAACAGATGCAGAGGACACCTATGCTGCTCTGGGAAAAGGTACTGAGCCGCATGGCAGAACAGGAGAAGAATCACCGGTTAGATTAAGGGTAGAGAGTTAGCAAGTTATAGGCCTGGGGCCCAGGCCAATCAGCGTACAATTAACATAAGCATCTGAGTGTCTCTGTGGACTCTAGTCTGCAGATCTGGGCCATGAGGCTAGGCCGGAAACCTGATACAACAGAGCACGGTCCTCAGTCCTCCCTTCTCACTGTTCCGATGAGTGCTCACGGGACACTTCATGCTTGGTTTGTTAGCTAATAAAATGTGTCACTTGATGTAACTGACACATAACTAATTACAATCAGTTCACCTGGACAACACAATCCAGTGAGCACCCTTTCATCTCAACTTCTCATGTGCTGTGCCCACCCTCTTCTCCACAGGCAACCACTGATGACTGTCTATAAGGATAAAATCGCATTTTCTAGAAGTTTAAAATTGAATCTATTTATTCTCTCTCTGGGGGGAGGGTGCATGTATGTATCACGGTAAGTATGGAGGTCAGAGAAGAACTTTGCAGGAGTGGGTTCGTTCCTGATGAGTCCCAGGAATGCTCTGGTCACTGGATCTGGAAGTGTCTTTAGCCTCTGCCTTCCTGCTGACATCTTTTAGTCACACAAGAACTGTAACACTGTATCACTTGTTTTTGTCCGGCTTCTTTGATGAGCACAGTTATTTTCAGACTCATCTATGTCATTGTACTAGTTTATTCCTTTCCTGGCCCAGCAATTTTGCAGATACTAATGTGCTAACGTTTGCTTATCTATTCATCTGTTAATGAACATGTGGGAGACTTTTCTTGTTTGGTCCTCATTGTACTGGGTGGTTTTGTGTGTCAACTTGACACAAGCTAGAGTTATCAGAGGAAGGAGCCTCAGCTGAGGAAATGCCTCCATGAGATCCAGCTGTAAGGCATTTTCTCATTTAGTATTCAATGGGGAGGGTCCAGCTCATGGTGGTGGGTGGAGCCACCCCTGGCCAGCTGGTCCTGAGTTCTAGAAGAAAGCAGGCTGAGCAAGCCATAGAGAGCAATCCAGTAAGCAGCTCCCTCCCATGGCCTCTGTATCAGCTCCTGACCTGTCTGAGTTCCTGTCCTGACTTCTTCAATGATGAACAGCAATGCTGACGTGTAAGCCAAATAAACCATTTCCTCCCCAACTTGCTCTTTGGTCATGGTGTTTCATCGAAGCAACAGAAACCCCAATGAAGATACTCAATGCCAGATACTTACTTGAATCTTGGAGGCTCCATCGGATCTTTCTGCATTTCTACCATCCGAATAACTCTCTGTTTAGCTCCAGAGTTGAATGCTACTCCTTGCTGAGATGGTGTATAGCTAAATAAAGTAGATCAAAATTAAAGATGTAATTAGTTCGAGCTTTGGGTAGGCATTCATCTTCTATTACATTTCCATGTGATTACACTTTCAATTTTTCTCAGGAAGTACTGATATAAAATAAACCATACATTTAGGCACGGCAGCCAGAAGCAGACCAGAAAAGGAACAGAACTGAATCTAACAAAATGTTCTCTTAAGTGCTTAGTGACTTCCCTCCTCATCCTTTCTACAGCCCACCTGGGAAACACAGCTGCTCAGCTTTGCAGGTCTAAAACTAGCACCTACTTTTAAGTCTACACTACGAAAAAATAGGCTGCTCTTCCAGAGTTCCACATGGCAGCTCACCATCCCTGAAGCTCCTCCTTCTGGTCTTACTGGACACTGGGCATGAAGGTAAAACACCCAGACATATAAAATAAGTAAATGAATACTTTTTTTGAAAAGAAAAAAAAAATTAAATTGTCTACCCACTGGCAACATACAATGTATGTTGTACAAATACCGTGGAAAAAGCCCTACTAACTCCCAAGTTTTCACTCAACATCTAGTTCCAATCATTCCTTACATAGTCTAGTGAAGACCCTCAACATTTAGCAGCATTATAAATGTTTATTAAATATAATTGGAAACTATAAACAATTGTGGTTTGGGTCATATACCATAATTATTTCCTAAAATAACTAAAAAACTAACCTTAACATAGGTTTTTTTGTTTTGTTTTAAAAAAAAAAAAAAAAAAGACTCTGTGGCTCAGTGGTTAAAGAGTGGCTGCTCTTACAGAGATCCTGAGTTCAATTCCCAGCACCCACATGGTGGCTCACAACCATCTGTACTCTTCTGTCCCGCAGGCATGCACACAAATAAAGTACTCATACACTAAAAAAAATATAGCTTAAAACAAAAAACCTGGGACAAATAAGAGTCAACAGGCTTCAAAAGTCATTATGTAAGTCAATGCATTTGTAATTGGCTTTGTAAGCTGGTGAGTCATCAAAATCCCACCTACGGAGTCTGACAGGCAACTAACACTTCCAGCATACCGGATATACTGAGCAGGCGCCAGCTTGTCAGCTGCACGAACTGGCATGGCTGCAGCAACCTTCTGCGATACAGACTTCTCCAAGGCTACTCTTGTCTTCTCTGTTATCTGAAGTGAGAAGCAGCATGTTCAGCAGTTGGAAATTAATAAGGACACAAAGTCATCTAAAATAATCACATGTATCAACTCCTAGTTACCTCTTTAATAGCCTCCTCATCAGGCCGTTGCAGGTCTGGGTCATCTGCATTCATAACCTCCTTTGGAACCAGGTCAGTGTATTTGCTGTAAATGACCTAAAGTGTTTCAAACACAAGCAGGCTTAGGAACACATAGAATGGAGAGAAGCAACCTCATTAAGTCACTGTAGATGTCAACATGCTCTTTTAGCACATTTATACATTTAGGATACTCAATTTTGTCATTCAGATTTTAAAACTAAAGGAGCTTAAAATATGTACACAAATTGCTGCTCTGGCTCCAAGCTGATCGCTTTCCTTTGACCCCATGCATTTAAATTATTTGAAATCTTTTAATCAAGTCAATAACCAAATACATTCTGCCAACAAAATCTTATGCATCAGTGATCTCTATTTTTGAGGCTCACTAGGACTTGAAATTAATGATGATATAAATTGCCTATAACACCATTATCTTGGATTAAAAACTCATCAGAATTTAAGTCAGGTTACTAAATAATTTTCATATTCACTGAGCCTAGAAAATTTCATTGACCTCATCCTATTTATAATGTTTCTGTTTTCTGGAATCAATTCTATTCACAAACTAGGAAAGTGAAGATGAACGAAAAGAAAAAACCCAGAATATTTTCTTCTACAAAAGTGAGAGAAAGACAAATATATTTATATGTGTCCTAGTTTTATCTCTGTCTCTAGGACAGCCTGGCCAGAAGAAACTCGGGGAAGAAGAAAAGGGTTTATCTGGCCTATAAGTCCACGTTAGAGTCTACTATTGAGAAGTCAAGGCAGGAACCCAAGCAGTTGGAGCAGGGAGAAATGGATGCATTTTGCTGGGTGGTCCCCTTTAGCTTTTGGCTGATTCACACGGTGTAGGAACCCCTCCACTAGAGCATGGTGGTGCCCAAAAAGGACTGCCTTCTTTATCAATTATTGAGACAGTCTCCTGCAGACATGCCTACAGGCCAACCTGATTTAGACAATTGCTCAACTGAAGCCCCCTTCAACGTGATTCCAGGTTGGGTTGTAGTAAACTGACAATAGAAACAAATCACCCCAATACATAACTTGCTCTATACTCAACTTCAGGATGACTTTATGAGCTGCATTAGGACCAACACCATCCTTTTAGGCTGATACTGATATTATGGGCTCTTGAAATAGATTAATCACTTGCCAGTTAGCTATACTTCCTACGTATTTTCATTAAAATGTACAAAGCAGACTTTAAAGAAAAATATACTGAAAAATTTAACAAATATTCTAGATTTTAATACCTTTGTTAGAAATTCTTTGTTATACATACATACATTAAAAAGAACAATTTATGGGGCAGGAGACACGGCTCAGCAGTTAAGAACATTTTACTGTCCTTATAAAGGACCAGGGTTCAGTTCCCAGCACCAACAAGGTAGCTAACTCACAACAGTCTGTAACTTTGGTTCCAGGAGATCTGCCATTTTGTTCTGGCCTTCAAGAGTACCAGGCACATGTGTCCCTCTTACACCCACCCATACAGGTAAATACATTTCATATGCATAAAAACAAATCTTTAAGTTGGGAGTGGTGGCACATGCCTTTAACCTCAGCACCTGGGAGGCAGAAACAGTCCATCTCTGCGAGTCTGAGGCCAGTTTGGTCTACATGAGTTCCGAGCCTTTTAGGGCTACCAGGGAGAGATCCTGTTTCAAAAACAAAAAGAAACAAACATAACAATATCCTAACAATAAAAATAAATCTTTAAAAAAAGGGACAATTTATACAGCTTATAAATATGAAACAAAACTCCTGGTGCCCGTGATCTTCAAATTTTTTCTTTGGAAGACTAAAAGTTAAAATTGTAACCTACTATGACATCCCTTAAAACAGTTGGAAAGGAGATTTAAACTGTTCTCAATTCCCTACTCAAGTTGCAACACAGGAAACACTGGCTACTTCTAAGCTGGCTGTGCCTACAGCCCCATCTCTCCTGCATACTTAACACCCTCATTCACACTGTAGGACACAGCTCTTCTGTTCCTTAAACATAATGTACTTTTTCCAATTCCAAGGGTGCCTGGAGTGTGGCCCCGAGTTCTTCAAAAGTTCTAAATCTCAGTGCTGTAGACTTGCCGAGGTCTGCCTTCCCTTCACATCCATCATTCTGCACCTCAGCAGTTGGTCTACTCTCTTCAAAGCATTCATTACAATATGTTTTTCCCCCTAATGCAACAGTACCTGGTCTATAAAAAGCATTTGGTCAATACTTCTTGTATAAATAAAGAAATAAATATACTTTAGAGGTGCCCTATTTATATGCAGGAGAGGAAAGGAAGAGACAAGAAAATGGCATGCTGTCCAGATTGATCCCAAACTAACATGCTCAAGGGGTCTTCCTAACTCATCTTCTAATAAGCTGGGATCAGAAGTGTGCTATCAGTGCCTAACTCAAAACTTTTATACAAACTACTGGTTTCCAGAGCCACAGGCTGAACTGTCTAGGTTACTATTTAAAGAATGAGAAGGGTCAGGAATTTAGCACCAGGGTAACTACTGATATGTAAGCCACCAATAACACTATCTTCAACAAGCGTCCGTAAGGGACTCAGAAGCATGCAATAGTGAGAAGAGCAAGATATGTACATGAGGACCATATATAGCTAGTAAGCAACCTCAAACGCCTGTTTCTTTTCAAGGTGGTAAAATCTATACCACCACAAACTGAAAACTCTCTAATACTGTAGAGAACACTGAGACTACAATGCCATGATAGACATTACAGGGAGATTCTAAATAAACGGCTCCCTAGTAGTCATGTATGTTCAATATAGTCTCAATACTAATGTAGTGCATATGAGCCATCTGCTGCTGCTCATTTGGGTATTCCAAAATTAATAACACTTTAAATGAACATCAGTGAGATGCTAGCATCTTACAAGACAAAGTGAAGAACATCTCAAAAGCAAGATTCCTTTGTGGTAATTAACTATATACTCCTACAGTTTACAGCCTGAAAACCAAATGTGCTGAAGAAATTTGGCATCTCAGCAGGCAACATGGCTGGGAGGAGTCATCTGAAAACCACAGCAAACCCTTGAAGGTAGGAACATAAACAGCTTTAATCATCAAGAGAAATGCAAGGCTAGGCATGGCAGCACCCACTTCTGGCCTCTATAGGCACCAGGCATACGTGTGGTGTACATACACATAAACAGGCAAGATACTCATACATGTAAAAATAAAAGCATCTTTAAAACATAAAGAGAAAGCAGCATGTCACCTGACTATTGTACTGACAAGAACAGGACTGACTGAAAGGTGAGCCACTCAATATATCCACCATGTATGTCACATGCAAGCATGAACAAGGTAATAGCATGGGGTGTGTCATGGGGGCATTTGAAGTTGGTGGAGTTTGGGAGGAGAGGTTAATGACATCCCTATAGGATGGATGCACAGTATGTTTTCCATGAAATAGCCGCAGAAGGAAAACGTACACACCATGGCTTTTAAGGCATCACCGAAGTCTATAAAGTTCTATCAAAATGTATCTGGAGAAACTGTTTCCTCTCAGGAATGTCTTAGGCACTGTACTTTTACATGTAGAGATCACTGCCCTTACACTTTTCTCAGAATGAACTTTCTTTTCCCTATTATACCTACCACGAACATTTATGGCCTTGCTCTTTCACTATGAATATTCCAGTGATCACTCCCTCTCTCCTAAAGAATACGTTATCTCTGGAATAAACTGGAAACCCCTGTACTACACTACAGTATAAGCTCACAATCAAAACAGGCTATTTTTATCCTTGGTCTCTGCACACCAGTCTCCTGAATGACAATCAACTTTAAAAATCTAGACTTGGGGCTCAGCGGTTAAGAGCACTGACTACCTTTTCCATAGGTCCTGAGTTCAATCCCCAGCAACCACATGGTGGCTTTACAGCTATCTATGATGAGTTCTGGTGGTAGAACATTGCATATATAATAAAATAAATATAAGTCTTAAACAAACAACTAGTTTGTACAAAGAGTTGTCCTCTTCCTCCTAGAGCAGGAAGCCTACGGCTTTCCAAGGGGGGTGGGGATTATGCTGTCCCATTGTAAATAATTGTCCCCGCCTATGCGTTTAATAAAAAATGCTGATTGACCAAAGACAGACAGGAAGTATGGGCGGAGCCACCAGACTAAGAAGACTCTAGAAACAGGCAGAACACAGCATAATGCCAGAGAGAAGCAAGAGGAAGCAGAGGACAACTATGCTTCTCTGAGTAAAGGTACCAAGCCCCATGGATGAACAGGATAAGAGTTATGGGTTAGTTTAAGGGTAGAGAGTTAGCAAGTTATATGCCTGAGCCTTAGGCCAATCAGCCTAAAACTACTGTAAGCATCTGTGTGTGTCTGTGGGTCTGTGGATCTGTGGGCCTAAACCTTGAGGCTAGGCCTGAAAGTCCGGGAGGGGGGGTGGGGGGGGGGTGGGGGGGGGGGTGGTGGTATCATGGCTTCTGGCTTCCCTCAAAAAGGATGCTCTGGTTAAGACCACAGTGGTGGCCAGGGAACTGCTGGCACCCAACAGGAAGCACCAGGCATATTGCCACAGTACAACTTGCAAGACAGTTCTGAGCTATCAAGGAGCACCCCTGTGAGGATATTTTCAAATATAATAAAAACAGTGGAGATGTCAGAGGGATCTATCCACAGTCAGTCTAGGAGGATCAGACAGTGGTAACTCACACCTTTAATCCCAGCACAGGGAGTATCCTGGGAGTGGTGACCTACAGCCTTAATCCAATCTGAGTTTGAGGTCATTTTAGTTTACAGAAGGAGTTCCAGGCTCTCAGGCAGGCAGTGGTGGGGCCACACCTTAACTGAGCGAAGAAGAGAGTATTTAAGGCAGGCATAGAGAGACAGAGCAGGCAGAAGAAGCCAGGAGGAGTGAGGCTGAGGAAGCTGGAAGACAGCTGGGTGAGATCTAACTGTGGTGTTTCCTCTCTGATATCTTTATTCCTGCAACACACCCAGCTAGGAAGCCAATGAATGTGACAGCTACTGTGGGGATTTAATAAAAGCTCCAAAAGTTTCGGAGATATAAGAGGGATCTAACCATAGTTAGTCTAGGAGGATCAGAGCGTGGTGATTCACACCTTTAATACTAGCACAGGGAGTATCCTGGGAGTGGTGACCTACACCCTTAATCCAAACTGAGTTGAGGTCATCTTAGTTTACAAAAAGAGTTCCAGGCTCCCAGGCAGGCAGTGGTGGGGCCATACCTTAAATTACCAAGAGAGTATTTAAGGCGGGCATAGAAAGACAGAAGTTAGAAGAGGCCAAGAGAAGCCAGGCTGAGGAAGCTGGAAGGCAGCTGGGTAAGATCTGACTGTGGTGTTTACTCTCTCTAATATCTCCGACTTTCTCAGAGATCTAGCCCTGAATTTCATTTATTTGTGCAACAAGCTACTCAACCAAAGCTAAGTCATTCAATGCATTCCAAAAACAATCCATCCACTTTTAGCTAAAAAACAAAACCCAAAAGTGTTGTATGAACCTAAGCTCTCTAAATGACCAGCTCTAGGTTCAGTTTTAGTGGCTACATTATAAATATAAGGCCTTCATTATGCAAAAGACAATGTTTTAGAAACTTTGGCCACATACTGAAACCCCATATTCTGCAGTTCAGTTTTAACAATCTAATCTACAATAGAAGTAGTTACAACTTCTCTGTAATAATTTCTGGTCAACTAAAGAACAGAAAAGTAAACAAGGAAGACCAGGTATAAATGGGGAACTTTTTGTTTTGTTTTTTGAGACAAGGTCTCTCTATGTAGCCCAATCAACTTGGAATTCATAGATCTGCCTGCTTCTGCTGGGATTAAAGGCATGCATCACCACATCTGGCTTCTTTACTATATATCAGAATATACTACATGTAAAAATAATTTTTTTTTTTTACTTTATGTGCACATTTGTGGCTGCATATGTATCTCCATGCATGTACAACAACTTGCAAAAGTTGATTCTATGCGACTCTCAGTAATCAAACTCAGTTGTTAGGCTTAGCAGCAGGTGCCTTGACCTGCTGAGGCAGCCTGCTAAGTCTGAAGTTCCAAATTTTTTTCTTTGTTCGTTTTAATAGAGACACTGACTTTTCCTGCAACTCTCCTGCCTCAGCCTTATAAATGCTTACATCACTATGGCCAGCTCTACTTGTATTATATATATATATATAATTATATATATAATATATATAATTATATATATATATAATACATACACGTATATACATATATAAAATAAAAAACAGAATTTCCAGACTTTTGACAGAGGTGATATTGAAGACATTTACAGAACTCAAACATGATTAAGTATAAATGACAAATTATGGGGCAGAGTGCTTAGCAAGCATAAGCCCTGGGTTCAGTCCTCAGCCCCCTTTGCCCCTCTTTACCTATTATGCATTTAGGCTTGGATTTGATTAAGTACTATTTAACAAACCATAGATAGACACATCTTATACACAGTAATACAAAATAACAAGAAAACTGAGCAGGATAGAGATTTTAACAATAAACAGCTTAGAGGCCAGGGTAGCCATAAAATAAATTACACTAGAACATAGAGAATGTTGTTAGTGGCCTTTCCCACAGGGCCACCTATGCCAACTAGCTGAGATGAGCACTGAGCTGCTGTGGGAAGGGAGGTGCCGCAGATAATGGAAACACGAGCACTGGCAAGAACCTGGGGACAGTGAAGACAGGAGGTTTAGTGGTATCTAGAGGGAGTTTTGAAGATCTGAATGTTGTCTTTTAAAAGACAAGAAGAGCAAGTTATTCAAATGCTAACAGGCAGCAGCTAGTAGAGCAAGGGAAGACCAAGTACCCAGTGCCCTTTGAGCTGACACAGGAAAAAGAAAAATAGAGCACACAGGGCGCTTCCTCCCGTCCCTGTGTTCAGACAGATGAGAGTCTCAGTTCCCAACAGGTGCACCAGGAACGGGGGTTCAGCAGGCATAAAAACTTGAGTGACTACTTTTCTAAAGCATAGTAGCCACAATGAAGGAGCAATGGTCAATGGCTGTGACTTTACAGCAGTGCTTCTCACCCTCCCAAATGCTGCAACCCTTTAAAGCAGTCCCTCATGCTGTGTGACCCTCAACCATACCATTCCTTCCTTCCTTCTTTTTCTGGAGGGTTTCTCTGTGTAGCCCTGGCTGGCTTCAAATTAAGAGGTTTTTGTGTCTCTGTCTCTTCATCTGCATCTAATCAAGTATTATTTTGAGTAACCACATTGGCTGAGACAATCTCAAGCTTTCCTTTGGGTTTGGGGATTATCTTTTAAGATACTAAATCTGGGTGGCAAAAAGAGTGTTATGAACTATTCAAATAAGAAGTGAGGATGTAGGCAGTGGTGGAGCACTTAGCAGGCAGGTGGATTCCAGTGGTGATATAGTTCAGTGGTGGAGCCTTTAGCTTGGCATATACACAAACATCCTGGATTGAATAGCTAGTACCACCCCAAAGGGTAAAGAAATGAAGCATCTGTGTAAATATTCCTCAAATATATGAGGGAACTGTGTATACAGACAAAAGTAAAAAGCTGATTTCGGTTGAGGAGGCACAGTTCAGGTTTAGAACACTTGCCTAGCACATGCATGAGGCCTTGAGTTTCATTGCTAACAAGGCCAGAAACAAACTCTGGATTACTTTGAAAAACAAAATAACTTCTTGAAATATAAAACAAACAAAACCTAAGTAGAAAAGCTATTCCTGATAGGTGCAGCCTGAGCACTGGGAGGGTGAAGGCAGGAAGATCTGAGTTCAAGGCCAGGGCACACCAAGCACCAACAATTAGAGCCCTACCTTCACTGCTTTTTATAAAGATTGAGTTTGTGTGTGAATATTTTGCCTGCTTCTACATATGTGTGTCAGGTGTACAGCTGGTGCCCTTGGAGGTCAGAAGAGGGCACCATAGCCCTGAAATTGGAATTATATGTGGGTGCTGGAAATTGAAGTCAGGTCCTCTGCAAGAACAAGTGTTCTTAATCCTTGAGCCATCTCTCCAGCCAACTTCACTGCTAATTTTACATAATCCAAAATGGTAAGTAATTTATCATTTCCACAAAATGCAATAAAACTTCACAAAATATTTATCAAAAGAAAAAGCAAACAAAAGCAATGGGACATTACCTTGTCTTTGGACTGCCCCTGTCGAGCAATTGCATCGTATTTAATTTTCCCTTCAGGATCCACCTGAATGGCCAGTGCATTCGACATTTTTTTCTTCCGCCCCATATCCAGTGGATACTGGGCCACATGGATTTCTGGGAAAGCACCTCCATCTCCAAAATCCTGTATATTACAAGAAAAGAAGTCAAAAGAGTATTTAGTAGTAAGGAGCAATTGATTTGAGTTGTGGAATCTATGCTAGTGTGATGGCAGCAAAGCCAAGGCTTTCATCTTGTGCAGTTGACAGTTAGCGGACAAAGGTATAAACACACTCTTTGGTGTAGGAAGTACCATGAAGCTGGTCCAGGCCCTGGGAAGAGACACTTTCACACAAGGGAACGCCTCAATGAGAAAGCAAGCCAAGGAAGATCTGAGGGAACCATTTTCTTTTTCTTTTTTTAGTAAGTGTGTGCATGCGTGCGCATACCCATGACTAAAAGCTGGAAATGTTCTTGGGCCTGTTGGAAACTTCATCCTTGTCAGAAGCCAAGGAGGCCAGAGGGAAAGTTATATTTTTCCTTATTTCTGCTCCCCAAAAGGAGTGTTCCTTTCCTGGAAACCATACTGAGGACATGACTGAGTGGAAATTGAATTGACCAGCTCAAACCAGCTCCAGGACCACCCCCCAAACCCCCAGGCGCTCTGTCTTCTCTAAGAACTCTATGATAAAACAACTCTAAAACGTATCCTCTATGGTCTGTGAATTTCATCTTGAATCCATGAGACAAGAACCCCAAAGCCACTGGCTTGGGATGGCTTTAATGGCCACTGAGTTCACAAAACCCCAACCTGAACCAACTCCTTTGGGGTACTTGTCTTAAAAATTTGAAGAATGAAATTTATGGACCGTAGAGCGTAAGCTTTAGAAAGGCCGTTTTGCTATGCTGGCCAGGATGGACCCCAACTCATGAGCTAAAGTGTTCCTATTTTAGTTGGGATGTCACATACACCACTACCCAGGCTCACACCTCTAACAATGATTCTGCATCACAAGAATGAGAACCACAACTTTTATGGTAGAACCGTGCTCTGCCAATAATTTGTCAGTGTTTAGCATTTCCAAAAGCCCCGTAGATCAAGTCTAACTCACACTTGAACATCTTGTAAGGAAAGAACTCAGATTCACAAATATTAAATGTGCCAGGAGTGTTGGTACAGTCCTTCAATCCCACCACTTGGGTGGCTGATGAAGCAAGAGGGTGTCTCTGAGTTTGAGGCCAGCAAATTTTAGGCTAGCCAGGGCTACACAGTGAGACTCTGTCTCCAAAAACACAACAAAAGACTTCTCAAGATCTCACAGCAAGCACATATGCAGAACGCAAATCCACATTAATTGGACTCTGAAAGCTTTAGTGTGATTTATACACCAGTGTGCAGGGCATGCACCACGTACGTGCCTACAGAGGCTAGACATCAAGTGTGTACTGGCTTTTCACACTATTGTCTTGAGACAGGGCCTCACGCTGGCCTCTGACTAGGCTGGCTGGCAGGTTCTTGGAATCCACCAGCCTCCGCCCCACAAATGCTGGGATTACAGCTATTTATGTCAGTGCAAAGAGATTCAAATTCATGCCCTCATGTCTATAGAGCAAGTGCTCTTACCCAACAACTTAATCTCCCCAGGTGCACCCAAGCTGTGTCTTTCTATGCCCGGGCATAGCTTTCTTTTAGTCATATAACAAACAAACAAACAAACAAATAAACAACAAGCCCAAGACTTTCTGAGCAACAACACCCCCTCACTGTTCCATATTTTTTAAAAAATTAAATTTCTCCCCAGGAAGGGATCTCACTGTGTAAAACTTTGGCCAGCTTGTAACTCTAGAGATCCTCTGCCTCCCAAATAATGGGATTAAAAGCACAGACCACTGCCTGGCTGACCTAGTAGTTTTAAGTCAGTTAAGTCTATATAAATACTCAAAAATAAATCCAAAAACAAACAAAATGCTGAAATTTGACTTTTGTTCCTAAGTATGTTACATAAGATATAGTCAACCAGTATTACCAAGGATGTTAGAAAAGACATTGAAATTCACCAATAAGAGGATATTTACTGAAAAATAAATTCATCTTGTAAGGTTTTTTTTTCACATAATATTTCATTAGCTTTTGGATGTGAATTCCTAGGCACAATGTGCTTATTTACTGAAGAGGGTTAAAATTTTTGAAAGTCAACAGAATAAAGTGAAGAGATATTTTCTTGTAAATTAGGCAGAAATAAAGTCTTCCTAAGGAAAGTGCTTCCTGTACCCAGACCATCAATTTGACACATGTTCAGATTTGCTGGAGTTCTTCAACTATAATCAGCACTTCAGAACTGTAGCTGTAGCATTATGTAGTCATTAAGCCTGCCAGAAAAATCACAGCTTTTACACTGGAAACTAGAACAAAATGCCTTCTTCACAGAATAGTCACTCCCCTCAAAGCATCCCGGGCATTTTCAGATTAGCTGGCTATTTGAGTTTGATTTCCAAATGAACTGGTTTGATCCACCAGGATAGAAACCTTTGATAATCAATTAAGACTATCAAAGCTAACAGCCACCAGATGTCATAAAACTCAAAGGCTCCCCTGTATTGAAAATAAGGCTTGCTGTCCCCAATCTGTAATCTGGGGAAAGGCTCCCCAATAGCACATCTATAACCCTTCAAAAGGGATAGTAACTAATTCTGTCATGCCAGCTACCTTTGGCTCCAGACAGGAAAGAATTCCAGCCTCTTGGATCATCTATTTGCTATACAACCTAATTCCAGAGAGGACACAACCAAGAACAAAATCCTTTACTAACAACAGCAAGACTGGCCATATATATATATATCAATCAGGATTCATAAAGACCAGATATAAATAGAGACCAAAACCCAACAAAACAAACCCCAAACAAAACAAAAACCCTCATAAAACCCCAGGGCTATGTTGGAGAGAGGCAGGGAGGGTCTTAGGAGGTGCTCATTTGCTAGAGCTGATAGAGTGGGCAGAGGCAAGACAAAGAGGAGACTGTGCACACTGTCTCAGGCAAGAGGCTAAGTAGTGTTTCTATCCAAAGACCTGTAGACACACCTGGAGGCAGAGACCTCACTTGTAAGGCAGACATCTTAACCATGTAACAAGTGCTACCAGGGGCTGGAGAGGTGGCTCCAGGCAGAGAACTCAGGTTTGTCCCCAGGATCCACACAGTTGGTCACAACCACCTGTAACTCCAGCTCCATGGGCTTCAAGGCCTCTTCTGACATTCAAGGGACAGCACGCATGTGGTGCACAGATATGCAGGCAAACACCCACACATAAAAAATAAATGAATCTTAAAAAAAACAAAACAAAAACACCAATAACTGGGTTCACTCAGAATGTTAGGACATAGTTAAAAAACAAAGAAAAACTTGTAGGAATGAGAATTCTGGGAAAGAAAAAAAAAAGTTTAATAAAAGCAAAGATTTTGTTTTGAGACAGGGTTTCTTTGTAGTCCAGGCTGGCCTTAACTCAGAGATCCCCCTGCCTCTGTCAAGGAAATGTGACACATCAGAGATATCAAAGGACCATTCCAAATCCTTCTCTGTTTATAGTCACACCTAAAGATGTATGTAACATCATGAACAGGCATGTCTAACATTCTCAAACTGAAGACTTAAAACGCACACAGAGAAATAAGTCAGCAAAGGAAACTCTATCAGGTTTCCCCCTTGAAGGAACATTATGTCTCAGAGCTATGACATGGAGGTGGGATCGGAGTGAACACAACTCAAATGCAAAACCCACCGATTCTTCCCTTTACAAAGACTTCAAATTTTTATTTATCATTATTAGTATGTGTCTGTATGAGACAGACAGGGAGAGAGGTGAAAAGGGAGGGGGAGAGATGGGGCACACTCACATGCCACAGTGATTGTGAGAAAGTTTTGGGGACAGGTTCTCTCTTTCCCCTATGGGTTCTGTGAACTCAAATTGTCAGGTTTGATCAGTGAGAGCCTTGGCCTGAGGGGCATCTGCTCCTTCTTTTATTGTATATTATTCGCCCATTACTGTTCACGCGTTGGAAGGCCTACATCTGTAAAAGCATGCTAATTCCTTTGGTATAAGTTCAATCAATACTTCAGCACAATGAGAAGCAAAACCAGTGATTCTCTGCTGATCCTAAACTATGACAACAAGCAAGAGGAAAGTCTTTGGAAAGAAGAACATGCTTTCAGAACTTACCAGCACTATTTCTGTAACATTGCTGTTAACAATCATTCTCCAGAGTTTAAATTTATTTTACAAGTATACAATAATAAATTTCAGCGCATTCGTACCTCTAGCAAGCGTGGAATCCAGCCTTTCCGGTATCCGTATGGGGGAGGCTCCCTCCGAGAGGAGACCAGTGAGGTCTGCCGTGACCTCTGAGATCTTGCTCTTTCTTCAGCTTCAAGTTGGTCCTGAGATAGCTGAGTAGGCGCAGGTAAAAAGCTACAGGAAATCAGAATTAAAAAACAAAACACATTTACTTATTACAATTCAGCTACAATTTTCCTTTGCTCAATCAACAGACTTCTCAATAATTTATAGAAGCATTCAAAATTTATCACTTTTTTAATGTGTGGAAAGGAAATACTCAGAGGCACACAGTGAAAATCCTTTGACCACACCAAGATCAAATGGCTGTCTGGAGTTAAAAACAGGTATTTTTACACGATTGACAAGCTACCAAATTCTGTACGTCCTTACTTTACACAGAAGCCAACTTCCAGTGGCCTGTTTCCTAAGAATCCTTCCTGATTTTTGTTTTAACAGCGTCTAGTTAGGTAGCTCAAGGCTGGTCTTGAACTTGCCATCCTTTAGCCTCTGCCTCAAGAGTTCTGAGTTTATAGATAAATGCTAATATTTCTGTGCTTTTTTGTTTTTTGGAGAAGGGTGACGCTGTGTAGATCCAGCTGCTTCCCCTGTCCTGGGATTAAAGGCCTGTACCACCAGAGCTGTGAAGAAGCACTTTCTAGTTTTATACTCTTTCCCCCTCCCAACTAAAAAACTGTTACTTTTATGTGCCTGACTTTTAACTATTTAAATGTTGGTAAAAAGTGGCAAGAACTAGAATAGACTAGAACCAAGAAGCAGATAAAATAAAGACTAAAGGAGGCACGTGCAAATATTTTTCCAAGGGAATCTAGTTTAGAATGAAATTTAACACAACAAATCAAAGAACTAAAGCGGAAATCCTGAACACAAACATATAGCTTCATACCATTTAGTCAAAGCATCCTTTTTATTAAATGCCTCCTAAACTTTTTGTATTCTATTACCACAGATATATCCAAAGTACCAAAAATGATATGGGAAGGTAAATACTTTTAGGGAAGACAGAAGTTCCATGCTAACTCCTGGCTAATAAACATACCTGAATAAGCAGGGAAGCTTTGATACTCATTTAAAAAGTGCACACCGAGGACCTGGTGCAGGCAGTATTTATTCTAAGTAGGCTCTGAGAATATAAACCCAAAAGACTGTAGTCTCACAAGGAAAGACAATCACACACATGGAAATGCAAACTACAGAAACAGGAAGAGAAAGGGGCAGAGCGAGGGACACCTTAGTAAAGAGGACCAATCCAGACCGGGGACTTTACTAATTTAAGACCCACTCATGCAAGATAAAAACAGAGAAGTTACCTGCTCTGTAACAGTTTCTACACCTTAAAAGGGTAAGAGATCTACTCCGTGAGGTGTTACATGAGACCCTTCATGAGCCAGTCAACAGGGTTTAACAACACTACTTAATGTCTGTTCCACAGATGTCTACTTGGAGCTATTCTATCCCCCATCGTGGGCTGCAGTCTGCACTTCCGCTCTCTAGGCATGTGTCCACACCGCCTATCTTTCTGTATTCCCTGTGTGCTAACAAGAATTCCTTTACTCTACCCTTTGCACTCACTATTTTACATCACTGCAGCCTCCTCGCCTTTACTTAAGCCATCTCAAAACCTTTATTATTCCCTTTGCCGCAACATTCAAGTGACTTTCGTGGAATGTTTTTAAATTTACTTTAAAAGTAAGTGTGTGCATGCGTGTTGCAGGGCAGGTGTGAAGTGAGAGTACAACTGTGGTCCTCTTCTCAGCTTCAAGTGAGTCCTGGGCTTTGAACAGATTCTCAGGCGTGTGGTTCACGTACTTTGCCAACTGAGCCTTCAGAATGTTTCCATGCTTTTACAGAGAACTTTCCCCTAGACCTTTGAGCAGTCTGCACCTTAGTAAGTACATCTCTACTCAATTACTGCATCCTAAAGAGATTTACTCTATCCAAATCAAAATAGCCATTGTTTCACAAATTTTAATTTTTAAAATTATCTTTTTCCTTTTTTGAAATATGGTCTATGAAGCCCTGGCTCTCCTGGAACTCTCCATGTAGACCAGGCTGACCCCAAACTCAGAGAAATCTGCTTGTTTCTGCCTACAGAGTGCTAGGATTAAAGGCATACCCAGGAAAAACTACATTCTTATTTAGTTTGTGTAGGAGCAGGAGTGTGTATATATGTCACGGCACCGTCGGAAGTCAGGACAACTCATGGAAGTCAGTTCCCTCTTTCCACCATGTGGGTCTCACGGATGGAAATCAGATCGTTGAGCTTGGCAGGTGCTTTTAATCACTAAGCTATCTTTTCTGGCCTTGTACCCCAAATGTTCAAGTTACATTCTAATGCCTGACCTAGTCATAACATTTATTATCTGAATGCATTAGTGTTTTCTCATGTAATCTAATAGACGCAAGCTCTGTGAGAATAAAAGTAAAAAGATACAGGAAGTCTACCTTACCATCTCACCAAATAAATAATCAACAGAACACGACACCAGATATGTGAAGTACTTTTTTCATACAGCAAGCAAACAAGTGATGCTCCAGAAGACTGTAGTGGGTCACTTCCTAATTCACTTCAGACCCCAGAGACTGAACTAAATTCCACAAAACTGCCTCTACTTCCCATTGACAACTGCCAAGACTTAGTCACCAGTACTTTTGTTCCATTGGCTATAAGCGGGTTCACCCCTCCCCCCCAAGATGGGGGGGGAGAGTGTCTCTGTTTAACAGTCCTGGCTGTCCTAGAACTAGCTCTGTAGACCAGGATAGTCTCCAACTCAAGCCTGCCTCTGCCTCCCCTGCTAAGATTAAAGGTGTGTGCCACCACCGCCTGGTCTACTGTTTTCAATATTAAATATTCTCTTCAGATTCAGTATAGAGATGCACTGAGATGGATTCAGGTAGCAGGTCCTTCAATAAAGGTAACCACTGGCAGCTGGAGAAGCTGGAATATGGTAGAGACACAGCACAACCAGCAGAACTGAGGCAATCAATATCTTATATTAATAAAGTTCCAGGGGAGAAGGCTCTGAGCTTAGCCTGTTAGTGGCCAATCTCCTCTACAGGTGCAGGCTCTGGGACCTAACACCTCTGCCCCTCCCAGTTGGGTTAGATTCATTAGTTAGGACAAATCTGAAACTAAACAAACTCCCCCCCCATCCCAAAACATTTGTTTGTTCACAATTTTTAAAAATATAGGCTTACTTCATTATTTTTATGTATATGAGTGTTTTGCACCAAATACATGCCTAGTGCCTTCAGAGACTGGGAGAAGACATCAGATTCCTAAAGTATAGTTAGAGATGGTTGTGAGCCACTATGTAGGTGCTGGGAACTGAACCAGGTCCTCTGCAAGAACACTAAGCCGTGTTCTTAATCACTAAGCTGTTTCTCCAGCCCACACTTGCTAGCTTTTATAAAGGATATTAAAAACTAACCAACACCTACTGAAAGTTTTGCCTGGCCATCTTGAGACTTTTTTTTTTTTTTTTTTTTTTTTTTTTTGGGTCATTGCTTCACTAAGCACAAAATACACACTACACCCTGGCATTGTTTTTGAGTGTATTCATTTCAAATTCCACCTTTCCCCTCATAACCCTACCAATCTGTACCACTGTGTCTGAAAAACACTCAAATGTTTTCTACCTTTACAGTCTGCATAACTCACTTTTTTTTATACTAAGGCTACTAGTATACATAAGCATTTTCTGTTGGTTCTAATTTCATGTTATTGCAGCTATTAAAATTTTCTTGACTCCCCCCCCCCCCCCAATTTTTTTAAAGGAGGCTTACAATCCAAGACACAACTCACCAAGGAATGTGAAGGCAGGGATGCAAAAGGCAGCTAGGGAAATCTCACTCACAGTCAAGAGCAAGAGACTTTGAGAGGAGGGAGGCAAGCAGGCAAGGTCCCATTTAAGTTGCTTGCTGATTGGCCGACTGGCCTTAGGCTCTTCTAGCCTTGACTATTCAGGACCATTTGCATACGGAATGGTGCTGCCCATAGTGGTTTGGATCTTGTGGCATCTATTAGCAAGAAAAACAATCCCCTACAAACCCATCTACAGACCAATCTGATCTAGGCAATTCCACATCTGAGATCTTTTTACCAGGTGTGGTAAGTGGACAGATTAGTTCTGTCTCTTCTTAAATCAGCTATACAGACCACCAGGTTGGCTTTGGAACTCAAGAGATCCTCCTGCTTGCTCTATTTTTATCTTTGGTTCAACTTGTCCATCTTCCCGGTGGCAAAAAAATACACTCCATTCTACATTTGACAAAGATGGACAATGAACAGTAATTCCCGAGACCAAAAGGTCTTTAGGATTCGTACGGGTTACAAGCCGGGAAAAATACGAGAAGTTTAACAGGTGAAAGGCAATGTCCTAAAATTAATACTTGCTTTACACACAATCAGACTTTTCCTGCTGAGTTCGCATGGAAAGTTTTCCCACTCGGAGCAACTAGGAGTTACATAACTTTTTGGAAATTTCTCATTTAGCATCTTTTTTTTTTTTTTTTTTTTAAAGGATGGGAGCACTTTACATACGGTAACTAAGGCAACCAGGAGCAGCAAAAGTCGGAGGTGGTTCTATGCACAAAAGAAATTCTAGGGTCCAAAGATAAAAGCGGGGAGCAGCGGAACATTTACTAAACAGAAGCCCTTATTGTAGCCAAAAAAAAAAAAAAAAAAAAAAAAAAAAGAGGTCAGCTCTGGGGCATTCCGAACTCTTCTTGTAAAATCTCGTTTCAGAAAAGAGTATACATAGAGAGGGAAAGCCCAAGGCATATTAAGCGTCTGGAAAACCAGGCACAAGACTGGCGCGCTTTGCTCAGCAGGGATAAAACAGCCGCTGTTTTCCAGCGCGCATCGCGTCCGCCTCGGCTGAGGTCCGCAGGGCGCTCGCCAACCCGCCGCGCTGCTTACGCGAAGTACACGTGAGCCCCTCCGCGCGAGGCCTCGCCGTGGCTCTCGGCCCAGAGAAGGGGCGAACTCAACCCGGCAAACCTCGAAAGAAAGACCCCGGCGTTGGCGCGGCCTAGTCGCCAAGAAAGCCTGCGAGAGGTTCTAGCCATGGTCTCAGCCAGGGTCCCTCTGCGCTCCAGGCCAGGTTAATGCCCACACAGTCCGGGCAGAAAAAAGGACAATATGCGTACTCCCAGACCCTTCCGTATCGAGGACCCAAATCAACAACCCACCTGGTGAGCGCCATCTTCTTCCGCTTCTTCCAGCGAAAGCCACAGCGTCGCGGGGCGGGTCTTGCCCAGGAACGAGGAACACGACGGAAGAAGTGCTCACTGCGCAGGCGTCCTGGCCGAAAGGCCCTATGGGCTTTGTAGTTCCTTAAGAAGGACTTATGCTGGCCTCACTGAAGGGGAGAAAGTGATTTTGGAGAGATATCAGCAACTCCCCTAACAAAGAAAATTCCTTACATTTATAGATTTTACAGAGGATAGGCTCTTTAAGTTTAGAAGATCAATAAGTAGTTATGATACAAAATAGGAATATAAAGCCACAATTTGTGAAGCTAATACTATTATCTACCCCCACCATAAGGCTGCTACACCTAGGAGCTTAACCATATTGAATAAGATATAAAGGGGATGTAAAGCATGACTGATTCCCTCTATAGAGCAGCCTCCGTGCTTATAGTTGATACTTTGGTTAATAGTCATGTACTTTAAATTCTGCTCTAGGTATGTATTATTTACCCCCCCCCCCGTGTGTGTGTGTGTGTGTGTGTGTGTGTGTGTGTGTGTGTGTGTGTGTGCGTGTATAGAGAAGGTGCTGAAAATTAAGATCAAAGGAGCTTATAAGAAAGACAATACTTTCTTTCTGAGACAGAGTTTATCTGTGTAATCTTGGATGTTCTGGAACTTGCGCTACAAACCAGGCTGCCTCAAACTCAGAGATTCGTTTACCTCTGATCTCAAGTGCTGAAATTAAAGGTGTGTGCCACCACACCTGGCTTAAGAAAGACAATTTTTGAGTTAGGCTGGGTTTCTATGGTAATGAGAGACAAAAGAGGCTACTGAGAACAATGTTAAAATAATATGAGAAATCAGTAAGGTATAGTCCAAAACCTGGGATGTAGGATTGAAAGGATGGAAGTATTCTTACAGTCAATTCTCATTTTTTGGAGAGGCATATTCGGGGTACTTCCATCATGATAGCCCCTCATTGCCCTAGGGCTATATAGAAAATAGCAATTTTACTACAGCAAAATTAAGAAAGTAGATCTATAAAACTGATCAGTGGGTAAAGGCTCTTGCCGCCAAGCTTGACTATCTGAGTCAGTCCCAGGACCCATATGGTAGAGGGAGAAAACCTCAAGTTGTTCTCTGACCACACAGTTGCTGGGGCAGTTCCTCCTAAAGACACACACATACTCAGAGAGAGAGAGAGAGAGAGAGAGAGAGAGAGAGAGAGAGAGAGAGAGAGAGAGAGAGAGAGAGAGAATATACATGTAATAAAATTCATTTTTAAATGACTTGCTAAAGGCAGTTATTGCACGAACTCTTCTTAGCATATATTGAAAACCCAGAGCCAAATATCGGGGAAAAGCTGGAATATCAGAAAGAAGAAACAGACCACAGTCAATTCTCACCCAGCCAACTTCTCAGGACAAACAGAGTAAATGCTGTCTCCAAGAGTCCTCAGCCTGACTGGTTGCTTCTACAGAATGAATGCATTTCTGCTTTCTCCTGCCTTATGTATCTTCCCCCCTCCAGCTGTTTCACTTCCGGTTTAACTCTGAATCATAATCCTAGAGCTAGGATTAAAGGCGTGAGCTAATACTGATTGGCTGTTAGGCCTTGAACTCACATAAATCCAGAAAGACCTCTGTGATGGAATTAAAGGCGTGAGTCACCACTCTCTTACTTTCAGGATTTGACTGTGGGTGATTCTGTCCTGATAGTCTAGGCTGATTTTATTAAATATACAATATATCACCATAGGTAATGCTTTTGTTAGCTATGTAGGGTATGGGATTGGTTCTCATGTGTTAGGTTTTCAGGTGTTTCCCCACCTCATCTGACTCTAGATTCTGGTAAGTTGTCTTAGTCTCAGCTCCCAGTGATTTACAAAAGCAAAGCTTTAGTAAACTTCAGCTTTACTCCCTGAAAAGGTAAAGTTTTTAGGAAATTTAAATGAGCTAACCCCGTTTTAGGATCTGACTTACTCAGGACAGTGCTCAATGCTCAAGCATTGAGACCCTGAGTTCAATGCCACACTCATAAAAAAAAATAAAGGTGGGCATAATATAAGTAACCTCACTAGTACAGCTTTGCTTCATGTCTCACACAGGACAGCCAGAACAACACTGCATGTGGAGTTCTCTGTGCTGATGCATGCTGCAGATGTTGGCAGGTGGGACCTCAGAGTTTCATGAGCAGGTAAAACCTGAATTCTCTACCTGAAGAGAAGTGGTTGACTACAGCCTTACCATAGTGAAAGCGTTCAAAGTGCTAACTGAACTCTGGAGTTGACACATATGTTGAAATCTCTCCAGCCCCATAACCAGTAGATTTTAAAATGTTGTGAATAAAGTTGAGGAGTAGTGGTACCCGTATCATGAATTCTGGTTGTAATAAAGGAAACCCAGAGCCAGATCTCAGGGAAAGTCTGAGATATCAAAGAGAGAAAACACCACAGTCAAATCTCACCCAGCTGTCTTCAGCTTTCTCAGCCTGGCTCCTCGTGGCTTCTTCTGCCTGCTCTGTCTTTCTATGCCTGCCTTAAATACCCTCTTCACCCAGTTGTTTCACATCAGGTTAAGATTAAAGGTGTGACACCACCACTGCCTTCTGGGAGGCTGGAACTCCTTCTATAAGCCAAACTGGCCTCAAACTCAGATTTGCTGGGATTAAGGGTGCTACTCCCAGACATTCCCTGTGCTGGGATTAAAGGTGTAAATCACCACTCTCTGATCCTGCTGGATTGACTGTGGGTAGATCCCTCTGATATTTCAGACTGGTTTTTATTAAATATGAAACATATCACCACAGGCATCCCTTTACTCCCAGGTCTAGGGAGGCAGAGTCTGTGAGTTTGAGGCCACCCTGGTCTTCATGTTAGACTCAATCTCAATAGACAAACAAAAACCTAGGAAAGCAAAGTAAAATACAAAATGAATAAAATCAATCCATATGTTAAAAAGTGTGACATGGTATGCCTTTATTCATTACCCCCAGGTGATATTCAGGATTAGTCTGAATTCTTTTTTAAAAGCTTACATTTGTTAGTCATTTATTTTTGTCAGGGAAGAGTGATGTAGGTTCAAGCCAGAGGACAATTTACGGGAGTGGCTTCTCTCTACCCTGTGGGTCCTAAGGCTCAAACTCAGGTTGCTGGTATTGGCAGCAAACATTTTACCCACTGGGTCATCTTGTTGACCCTTCATTTGAATTCTTTTTGAAAGGTTTATGATGGTGGTAGCAGGGCTCCCAGCACTCAGGAGGCAGAGGCAGGTGGATCTCTGTGAGTCTGAGGCCACCTTGGTCTACAGAGTGAGTTCCAGGACTGCCGGGCTACACAGAGAAACCCTGTCTTTAAAAATAAATTTTTAATTTTATGTGTATGGTTGTTTTGCCTTCATGTATGTTCGTGTGTGCACTGTGTGCATGTCTAGTGAGGCTAGAAGTGAGTGTAAGGATTCACCACACATAGTAGACATGCGGGTTAACCCAACATGGCGAAGGGTGAAATAATTCCTGGCACGCAGCCCCTACTTGGTAAACCCAATGTGGTACAGGTGGAACACATATGGAGGGCACCCCTCTAGGTGTGGCTACAGAAATCTGTCCCCATCCGCTAAAAGAAGCCACTAAGTGAATACCCCCCCCCATCTTGGCAACTCCCTGAATAAACTCTTGTGTGGCTGGTAGTGTGTGTATAGTGTGTGTGTGTCTGATCTCACTCTTGAAAACTACAGTGAGATGTTGCAGGAATAAATGAGACTCAGGGACAGATCTCTGAGAAAGTTGGAGATATTAGAGACAATAAACAACACAGTCAGAACTTACCCAGCTGTCTTCCAGCTTCCTCAGCCTCGATTCACAGAGATTGAGGTGGATGTCTTGCTAGGATCGAAGGTTTTTTATCACCACTGCCTGATCTCTATGGCTAAATCTGTGGCTGGCTCTGTTCTCTGATCCTCAGGCAAGCTTTACTTCTTAGATTATAAACAATATCTCACCCCAGATGCTCACATGAAACTAAGTCTTCTTCAGCTCCTCCTAGGCATGTTGGTACTGAATTATCTGTAAACTGGAGAGAGTTGATATCTTTACACGTTAATGTGCTCTCATTCAGGAGTGTGGCAAAGTTTTGACTTACTAAGATTTTCCACCACCAAAACCAACCTTTCATATCTTCTAATAACACTCAGAAGTTGACTTTCCATAGATTGTACACATTTCTCAGGATATGAACCCTTAGGTGTTGCACCTTTTGAGGAAAAAAATGTTCTGAAATATCAAGAATCAAATTTTGACTGCAGAGGTTTAGAGTTGGGGTCACCTTGCGTTGGCTGAGCCTCGATCTGGTACCTCCTTTGGACTGAGCTATTCTTCGGTGGGTGAGTAGGAGAGAAGTGTTTCTATTGGCTGCTTCCTCAGAAGCTTTTGAGATTTCCTGTTTAAAAGCTCCGTGGGACCCGCAGACCCCATTTCTTCCCAGATTTAATTATCCCCTTGGAATATTGGCTCTAATCTTAGGGGGATGTGAAACCTGTGGATCTAATGGGAATGAAGCGTTAGGTCTAAGATAATGATTCCTTTTTCTGTTGAGTAGCTTGGCAGGAAACCAATTAACCCCTGCTCCGAGCCCCGTCATTTATTTTGATCATTTTCATTACTATCCAGTGTTCTGTGGCTCCGAAGGCAGTCATCTGATTATCTGAGGCCACTCTTTACCATCTTTTCCTTTTCCTGTAGTAATAAGGTAGATACGCTATTCTATCAGCATATGCCTGCCCGTGAGCTGAGGATCTGTATAGGTATGGTGTAGATGGCTATGGTTTAATTACCCTGAAGGGAAAAACAGTGATATAGTAACAATGGTTACTAGGCTTGTGAGATGGCTTTGCAGACAGAGGCGCCTGGGGTTAAGCCTACAGCCTGAGTTTGATTCCCGAGACTCACGTGGTGGAAGGAAAGATTAGATTCCAGAAGGTTTCCCTCTGATCTGCACACAGACTCTGTGGTTGGGAGGTTGCATGCTGGGGATTCAGAGCTTGCTTCTGACCTCTATTGGCATCAGGCATGTATGTGATGTACAGACAGCAAAACATCCATACACATACAATTAAATGTTTTTTGGTTAAATAATTTTATTAATTAAATTTATTTATTTTAATCATGATCACAGTTTCCTCTCCCTCCTCCTTCTTCCCTTTTATTTCCTCTTCCCATTTCCCCTCCACCCCCTTTTCCTTTAAGAATTTATTTATTATGTGTATGTATGTGTTTAGCACATACAGAGGTGAGAGGGAACTTTGGGGGTCAGTTATCTCCATCTACCCTGTGGACCTTGAGGTTCAAACTAAAGTTTGGTGGCCTTTACCAGCTGAGCCATCTTATCAGCCTAACAAAAACAGTTTTTATTTCTTCTGTTTGCCTGTTTTTCTTTTCCTTAAAACAAGGTCTTGCTATGCAGTCCAGGCTGGGATGGAACTCAAAATCTTTTCCTGTCTTAGCTGCCCAAGTGTTGGGATTCCAGGCATGCATCACAACTCCCAGCTTGTTTCTGTTTAAAAGGACAGGGTCATTCTCAGGTGGTACCTGATGCTTTGAGAGCACCAATCAGGTCAGGTCCTAGAGCTTTTGGTGATGTCATATTCACCATGGGTGGGGCCTAGTAGGACATGCAGATGTTTGGGTGAGAGAAACATGAGGATCAAGAAAGTTCTACAGGGAGTAGAAGCAACTTATGTTATTTCTTTTATCTAGTGACCTAACCTTGAGCTTTCTGTCTAGACCCCTTCTGAAGGCTGGTAGTCTCTGGACAGACCTCATTATCACAGAGAAAAGACCAATGAGAGCCCTGCTCAAGGCCAAGGCCTTTCTGGCGTCTGGTCCACCTGCTCTTATTCTCTAGGTTCTTTTCAGCTCTCCAGAGATGCTTCAAAATGCCATGACACAAGCTCCTAATACTGGGAACTATTTCATTTATAACCTAGTTGTGCACCACCAACAACAATCACTTATTGCTCCAGATGAGCGACAATGAAGAATTACTCTATTCAGGAGTCAGATACTGGGGTAAGAGCCTGAAAGATCAAAGAAGCAGAGACGCTGTTAGTCCTTCCTCCAAACAGAGAGTGAGATAATTTCCTCCCCACCTTACTACTTCCTGTCCTATCTGTCCTCACTCTTCCAAAACCTCTGTGGTTAATTTCGTCAGATAGTGATTAGCTCCACCTTCTGACTGCAGGCAAGCTTTATTTGTCAGAACATGATCAAAATATTACCAAATATTTCTCCCTTCTGGTCTTAAAAAAAAACTAAAAAAAAGAAGAAAATAAAATTTTAACTGGCATACTGAAATTATATACAACATGTACAAGAACTATATACAAATATATACAGTTTAAAATTACATAAAAAATGTTCAGTGCGTTTGCATTTGACAAATTAAAAAAGAAATACTCCATTATCTATCCTTTTTTGGTGAGTTCAAAATGTTGTACAAAATTTACTTTCTATTCTAACTTTTATGACCAACCCTAAACCATTCTTTTATGTCTCTCAACCTTATACACTTTACACCTCTTTTGTGAGTTTCTTTCCTGAATCTGGCAACAAGGAAAACTATAACCATCTAGCCTTCAACTCCATCAGAGACCTGAGAAGTTAAACAAAAATGCAGAGTAAACAACTTCCAAACCAAGAAATGACAGATACAGTTAGCTTCCTGGATAGTCACCCAAGGTTCCTCTATAATGTTGGGATATCCATCTTTGGTCTATAGGCATAGAATATCTGACAGATGTTTTGTGAAATAAAAATTTTGAAGGACTGGCTTGCTTTGTCTAGGCAAAGTTCAGCAGTCACATATTTTTGTGTCCTGCTTATCCAATTTGGACACCATAGTATTAGTGATTAAGGTAAGGGCAATTTCTTGCTCAGTGGATAACTTTTACCACAAAGAAAATAAACCCCTTATAAAGTTTATTTGATGCCTATCATTTTTTTTCTGAAGAAGATTGGTGCTGTCAGAAGAAGATATGTTCATTGACATAAAAAACATGTTATTAGAGCATCTTAAATGCCATATTCTATAGATCTCTGAAGTGTCTGAAGACCACTTGTCTTTCTAAAATATATCTCTGATCATGAGAACATATCTAACATGACTATTAGTTTGATCTAAGTGACTAACTACTAACCTGTATTACTTTATTATCCTAAATGATTTATAATAATAACTTTTAAAGACTAGAAATTTACATTACATTGTTGAATAAGCTGCATAGGTACAATACCTTAAACAAGAGTAGAAACATGGGTACAGAAGGTTCTAACAAAAATAATCTTAAATTTGTATCAATATAATAAGTATATCTTAAACAAGAGTTGAAATGTATTTCGAGTATAACAAAAATAACTTCAAATTTCTATCAATATACAAAAACCCATACTAATGTAAAACATTAAAGATTAGTAGTTGCTTTTTTGCTTCCAAAGTAGATTCAATAATCTACTCTTTTATCCAATTTCTATATCCCCTCTTTTTATTTTTAGAATGAGATTCCTGAGTCTAATCTCCTTAGTTTAGTTTTTTTTTCTGGTCATTACCAATAACAACTTATAATCAACATCCCTTAATGATGGCAAAAAAATCCATAACTCACTAAATGATTAAAAACCTCTTTGGAATGTGAACATCATATTCTTAAAATTACTTGTTGTTGTCTTGGGACAATGAACCCTGGAAAAAACTGGGATAATTATCAAGTCCTGGGAGAACTAGTTGTAACATTTGTTGTCCTGTCTCTGTATAAAAGGAAAATTTAGGGCTTTTCTCAAGTTTTGCTACAGTGGTCTGTGAGGCTGGACCATCTTGAAGTTGTTCTGAGCCATTTGTAGTCTAAATCTGATCTTTGGGTGGTATTTGTCAGTTTGGTGGCATTACCACAATCTATGTAGAACTGTCGTTGTGGGGCTCCGTTCTCCTTTGGGAAACTTTAAAAGTTACTGTTAGGAATGGTCATGGTTCACTGCGGAAAACATAAACATTTTAAATGTCATATGCAGCAGATCTCAAAGAGGTTAAAAGACTACAATTCTGTGTACATCTGGAGTACAAGACTTAATTTCTAGTTACCCGATAGAGACTCAAACCTGAAATCTTATACAGCTAGATGAAGCCTTTTAAAAGAATGTTAGTGCTCTATCTGATCATTAATGTTACAACAAAAGTTTAAATACTTGTAAATCCTATAAATTTTGAGATAGATTTTATACCTTAAGAAAAGTTTTAAAGAGCCAAAGTAAATTTAAAAATTATGAGATGAGTGGCAATAGAGTAATCCTTTAATTTTGTTTTTTCTTCTCTCCCATATCAGGTGGCTTGTCTGACATGAGACAGAGACTTTGGATCTTCCTTTAACAAACATGCCTGGGATTAGAGAAGGAGAAAGCCACACTCCAAATTCAGTTCTAATTTTTAACTGAACTGGGACTACAAAAAGATCATATGTCTGTGCATCATATGTCTGTGGAGAACAGCAGAAACAAACAGTTGGGAAGATTTACGAAATTTTAACTTATTGGAAATGTGACATACCAACAGGTCAGTTTATTCTTTCTCTTGAGACATTTTCTATAGATGATCTGTCCCTTTTCTTCAGATGTCTCATTTGTCTAGTGGCCTTCAGATTTCTTGGTTGGATACCTTCATTCTCCTGGAAAGACACAAACAAAACCTTGCCCCTACCCTAACTTTGGGAAGGTTTCCTTTTGGCAAGATATAGCTGATAAGATGAAAAGCGCTTGTTAGTCTTATGTTAGTTTTAATTGAATAGTCACATTGTTTGATGAACTGTTGCCTCTCCCAATCAAGAGGTCTCTCCTGTTTGAATCTAATCTTTATTCATTTTGATAGTATCCATAGTTTTTTCTTGTCCTGTGGAAACAAAAGCAAAACCTCTTCCCCAACATAATACATGTCCTGGTTTTCATTCTGAGGCCAACATGTCCTTAAAGTATACAGGCTGATTTAATTTAACATTTTTTTCTATTGTCCAATGTCTCCCCACAGCTATTGTTCCTTTCTTTTTAGCATTTAGAAATTTTAAAGTTAGTAAGGAACTATGTAATCTATCCCTGGGGGCCTTTATTACCCCATCCTGTTTATTAAGCATTTCTTTTAAAGTGTGATTAGATTTTTCTACAACTACTTGTCTTGTTGGATTGCGTAGTATATCTGTAATATGCTTTATATAGTAATATATAAAAAACTATTTCACTTTACTAGAGACATATTGCTGCAGCTTTATCAGTCCTAATTTTTACAGGTATCCTTATGATGGCCATAACTTCTAATAATGGTATTATTACAGAACCAGCCTTTTTAGAACTCAAAGCACTTGCCCATTGATATCCTGAATACGTATCTATAGTATGGTATACACACTTTAATTTTCCAAGCCCTGTAAAATGAAACACATCCATTTGTCAAATTTTGTTTCTTTGAGTACCCTTTGGGTTGCATTGTAGGTAATGGAGTTTAGTTATACAAGGAACAGGTAGGCCACTTTTTAAAGTATTTCCTTGGTTTGTTGCCAAGTAATGGAAAAATCTTTTTCAAGCCCTTGTTATTAACATGGTGCTTTTAATAAAATTGTGAGGCTTTTTAGTGCATTTCCCATTCACAGCTAATCAATTTCATCATTGCCTGGTAGACCCATATGGGATCTGATATGTGTTATATACAAGGAGTAATTTTAATTTATGATTTTTTTTGTAATTGAACACATAACAAAGTTAACTCTGAACCATTTAGAATAAATTTAGTAGTTTTAATATGTAAAACAACTTTTTACATATTGAGAGTCAGTAATTATATTGAGAGGTTTGGGAAAATCTAATAATACCATGAAAATAGTGTATGATTCTGACTTTTGAACAGCGTCATAGGGCTTTGAACCACTTTACTTAAATTTCCTGACTTGTAACCTGTCTTCTAAAAATTTGTTTGCATCAGTATAGAATGTCGGTGCTCCAGAAATTGGTGTTTTCTATGCAATGTGAAGAAGGATCCATTTAGTTTTCTTTATAAACTGAAGTTTCTTGCTTTGGGAGTCTGTGTTGTTAATCTCTCCTCAAAGATTACTGCAAGCTGTTTGCCAGCATTTAGTTTTTTGTCCATAGTGAGTAAATTTCAGCATTAATAAAAGGTACCACAATTTTTGCTGGGTCTATTTCTGCTAATTGGTGAAGTCTCAATTTTCCTTTTAGAATCAACCCAAAATGTTGAGGGCTGCTGGCTCCAACTCCTCAAGGTGGCGCCATTATCTGGTGCTGGCCAACCCGCCTGAGTCAGTAGAGAACGCATGCGCGCTCTCTCGAGACTGGTTTCTCAGCCTCTTCCGTGGCGTCATGTGGGATACTGGACTGCAACCTATAGGAAGATGATACGTCTAAAGCAGGGGCCTTTGGTCTGTATAAAATCGGGCGCTTCCTACCTCGTGCTCTCTCTCTCTCGCTTTTCCTTTTCCCCGCCGGGGCCTGTCGCCGCGGATTCCTACGCCGTGGCCCCCACCCCTCCGCTCCTCTCTGCCGTCTCTCTGCCGGCCTCTCTGCCTCTCTCTCTCTCTCTGCCTCTCTCTCTCTCTCTCTCTCTCTCTCTCTCTCTCTCTCTCTCTCTCTCTCTCTCTCTCTCTCTGCCCTCCCCTCCATTTTCCGTAAGCTGAATGCTCTCCCTCAAGACCCATTAAAGCTGTACTGCAGAAGGATCCTACATGTGCCGTGCCTTTTCTTGCGGGCGAGAAGTGGGTGCGGGACACCAAAAACCTTTTTTATGTAGGTCTTTAATTTCTTTACTCTGTTTGTGTGGTAAAAATGTGCATTCTAAGAAATCATCTTCTCTCTGCATTAGAATTCCCGTAGGAGAATGTGTAGAAGACAAAATAACCAGAATACAACCAAGCTGTGGGTCAAAACAATCCACATGTTCACTCCATAATTTGTTTTCTACCAAAGCTAATTCTTTTTGGCCTCAGTTTATAATTTGCTTGGACTGTTTAATCTTATTACCTTGTAAGGTTTGAATACATTTGTTAGCTCTTGAGTAGTCAATCCAATTGTGGAGCATAGCCAGTTAATATCTCCTAGCAATTTTTGAAAATCATTAAGGGTTTGTTATTGATCTCTCCTGATTTGTACTTTTGGGGGTTTAATTTTTTGTAAACCTATCTTATATCCTAGGTAATTAATAGAATCTCCTTTTTGTATTTTTTCAGGGCAATTTGTAATCCCAACAAGGCAATTTTTTTTTTTACATTTAGAAACATTTTCTCTAAGGTATCTGTATCTGAATCAGCTAGTAAGTTATCATCCATATGATGGTAAATTATAATTAAGAAAATTGATGACAAACTATTTCCAGTGGCTATTGTACAAAATATTGACACAAGGCGGAACTGTTGAACACTTCTTGTGCATGGATCTCTCATTGATGTCTTTTAACAGGCTGAGAATTATTATAAGTAGGCATTGCAAAGGCGATTTTTCTCTATCCTGTTTTTTAAAAGATATAGTAAAAAAAAAAAAACCAATCTTTTAAATCAAGAACTATAACTGGCCATCTTTTAGGTAATAGAGAAGGTGAGAGAATTTCAAGAGCTCATTGACAGAATCTCCTTATTAATAGCTCTTAGATATGTTTCCATTCTCCATTTATCATATTTCTTTTTAATAACAAATATAGGAGAATTCTAAGGGCTGGTCAATTCTTCAGTATGTTGAGTGTTTAGCTGATCCTGTACTAACCATTCTAAGGCCTGTGACTTTTGTTTTATGTCAAAGGTCATTTCCCACCCAGACAGGTTTGTCAGTTAACCATTTTAAATGTAGGACTGTTGGTACCTTTGAAAGATCAACAGCTGTTGTGCCCTGCTTATGTACAACTGAATGGTTTTAGATGACCTTGTTTACCACAATTAAACATTTTGATTTTTCTTCAAGCCTTTGGAAATCTCTTCTCCTATGCAAGAATCGTCATGACTATGTGATTCAATATTGACTGTATGTTGGATCCATTTCTCTATGGGTGCTGATTTTATCTTTAATGGTCCAATTACCCTTTTGAATTCTGAATTAGCATTTTCAAAAGCCAAATATTCAATCACTATTTGTCTAACATTTGGATCTGATTTATAGCTGAAGTCAATCTTTGTGAAAATCCAGTGAAGGTTTCTTTTGGACTTTGTATAATTTTAATAATTGCTCAGTCCTTTATCCTGATACTTGAATCTTGTTCCAAGCATTCCAAGCCATTGTATGATATAGCAACAAGGTGTGATCATCAAATGTAACCTGCCTTTTCACATCAGCCAAGACCCTTACCAAGTATTTGAACTTGGGAAATCTCATAGCCTCTAACCATACCTTGTTATTCAATGACCCTAGTTTCTTCTCTCCACCAAGTGTACTGTATCTGAGAACCATATTCCAATCTTTCTAGTCTTGTGAAATAATTTTGTTCTGAATGGACAATAAATTTAACATCTGCTTCACAAAAGGCAAATAAATGCATACAATATGAAACTATTGTTTTCTTAAATCTCTTCAAATCTAACATTGTTTATAGGTTCCCAGTTAACTTCTGAATAGCTTTGGGGATGCCTATAATCTGGCTGTTGTTTTTTTGAATTGTAACTGAATAAATTAAGGTTGGTTTCCTAATAACTGTGGACTGCTCCCCTTTAGTTTCACAGTGCCTTGGTGTGGTAACTTCTGCTCTAAACCCCCCTGTCTATGTGTGAATATTCTTCTTAGTTCCATTTCTCTATCTTTTAAAAGATTTTTATCTTACCAGTCATTTTTTCTTGTATTTGGCACTGATAACAAACAACTTTTTTAGGGCTAAAATAAGAATTACCAAATTGATAATGGACATTATGTCAATCTCTTCTAAGTTGACTATCCCTTTATTTAATTGTTCCATGTTGAACTTCCATCATAGGACTATATAGAGACCTGACTTTGTGCATCATAGTGTATACAATTTTTAACATGGGGAAAAAAACCCTCTTTAACCTCTTCTCTCCCTTTTTAAAAATCTGATTCCCTCCTTTAAGAACTTTCTGTTATTTCACTGTATCAGCTGATGATGGCAGTGAAGTGTGAAGCTGGCAGAAGCTGCATAGCATGTCTGGGTAGAGAACACAGTCAGTCTATAACCCGGATGAGGACAACTGCAGTTGCTCCTGTGTTGTTGTGAGCTGGAAGCAGGTGGTAATTGCAACAACAATAGAAGGCAGAGTAGGTATCAAGGCGGTTTACCTAGAGTGGCAGTAGCCTGAGGAAGGGGTCCAAATGAAGCCTATAACACATGGAGAAAGAAGCCAAGGAGCCAGCCTTTTGAAAGACAGACACAGGGGAATGTGCTTCTGCACATGTGATGGGCAGGAAATGAGTGCACAGAGCGGCCTAAAGGCAAAGCCAGTCATTAGTTGGCTGCTACCTTCAATGGCATTTAGAACCCAGGTACCTGTAGAGTTTGGTCCCTGTGGTGACTGTGGTAGAGAGGCTGTAGCAAGAAAATCCCAGAGTGATCTAAGAACACACCCACTCTGCCAGCTGACTTCGGGGATTCCTTATATCCACCTTCTTCATACTGGAATCACAGGCTGGCTTCTAGGCCCACCATTTATATGTGGGTTCCAGTGATCCATATTCTAGTTCTCATGCTTGTGCAGGAGACACTTTACCTTAGTCCTATTTTAGTTTTTAAAATAATAGAAATTAGTTTCTCAGGGGCTGGAGAGATGGCTCAGGGGTTAAGAGCACTGGATGTTCTTCCAGAGGTCCTGAGTTCAAGTCCCAGTATCCACATGGCAGCTCACAACTATCTATAGTGGGATCTGATGCCCTCTGCTGGTATAAGTCATCAGGCAGATAAAGCACTCATATAAATACAATTTATAAATAAATCTAAAAAAAGAAAAAGAAAAAAAAAGAAACTAGTTTCTCTGTGGCCCACTACATGTCTCTTAAAACAAACAAACAACCCCCCCAAAAAACCACCTCTAAATGTCTCTTTCTGACAAAGGTAAACTTGAATGTCTCCCAGTGCAATAAAGAGAAACGGCCATCCATGAGAGTGTTTTTCTGGTAGGGACCAAGAGAACTGAGGAAGGAAGGAATCTATCATCTCTCTAAATGGATAGGGCCAGATTTATCCCATAAGAAAACAATCGTTTTCCATAATGAATAGGCTTTGAGCTCACCATCATGCCATCAATTTTAGAAATAACTAAGAAAACAGCAGACTTAGAGTCAGTTGATGGGAAGTCCAACTGAAAATGAAGGACATAAGGCTGACCTTGGATCTGCGCAGGGGCCCATTCCTGCTAGGATCCAAGAGAATGATGGAGGCTAGATAGCTGATGAAAGGATTTTCCTTGTGATGTTCAAGACTGAATTCAGTTTATAGTCAGGAAACCCTGACCCAATATCAGGTACCACTCACTAGGTTGGCTAGAAATAGACAGACAAAAAAAGGCGTTAAGTGATAATGTGGATAATTCGTACAAAGTTGTGTGATAAAACTTTTCCTGAGTTAATCAGAAACACTTGTCTACTCACTCCAGATAGGAAACCCAGGACAGACCAAAGTATGGATACCATCAAAGTCCAACGCAGTGAACCAATGAGTTTTGTTGGAGTTAGTTATAGGAATATGGGTGAGAGGTTACTTACAGGAACAGAATTGACTCAAACACAATTGCACCACTGAGGCCCACCCCAGCATGAGTGACAACTCACAAAAGCTGGAAAACCTGGAAGCTCACCGCACAGCCTGCAGGCAACTCAACAGGTTGGAGAGTGTCCTTTCCATGTGCCTTAGTTGGTCTAAATCTCTTCCAGGCAGCTCAGCTGGTTTCCCTTCCATCCAGGAAGCTGGTCTCTGTTTACTCTGCAGGGAGATGCCTAGTGATTCTGGTCAGTGTCAGGGACTTACTAAAGCTTTTTTTTTTTTTTTCCCTTTTTTAGTTGTTTAACTCAGCGTTTAAAGAGTTCCCCTACAGGATGGAATGTTTTAATCTCAGAGGAGGCTTTTAAACAATAAAAGTAGAATTCTGAAACTAGGCAATAGTGATATACTCCTGTAATCCTAGCACTGTGGGAGTTGAGACAGAGGGATTGTGAGTTCAAGGCTAACTTTGGCTATGTAGTGAGAATCAGTGTCAAAAAATAACATAAAGCAAAAGGGCCAGTGAGTGAAAAGGTGCCCTGTCCCATGAGGCTTAAGTACTGGCACCCTGGCTTTGGGGGGAGAAAGGACAAACACATATAGAATAAAGCAGGGATTCACTTGGGTTTCCATAACCACTACTCACACTTCTACAGCCAAAAATCTTAGTGTGTTTCTTGTGTACAGCCCAGGGGAAGGGGTTATGTAGTCTCTGTAGGTGAGCAGTCTCAGGATGTAAACATCCGGCAGAAGGAAGCAGCAGTTGCTAGTTTTTGCTCTGATCAGTTGGCTGTGAACACTCACACTCAGGCTCAAGAACAAAGCTTTCCCGTCCTTCTTGAGCCTGGCTTGCATGGGTGATTGTCCCGCGCCTTCTTTGCCCGCAAACAAGACACAGTACAACAGGATCCTTCTGCAGCAGGTTTATTGAAGCTTCACACATTAGGGCAAAGAACGGAAGACCCCGAGCCTCCCAGGCAGGCCACTTTTATAGGCAACATTGTTTATCTCTGACGTGGGCCTTTCCCATTGGTCAGCACACCCTCACCGATATGATGTATCTGTCTGGGGGCCAGGCTTCTTGCTGGAAAATTACAAGGTGTCATGCGCAGTGACTTGTTTACTAAGGAGCTTCTTTAAACCGCTTAGTCATAGGCCCCATACAAGCGCCATCTTTAGGGTGCGGCTGGCTCCCTACAGGTGATGGCTTTGCCAGTGCTCATGTCAAAATATACATTCGCCCAGAACTCTCTCAGCTTCCTTTAAAAAGGCACTTGCCGACAAGCTTCAAGATCAGAGTTGAACTGCAGCTGATTGGGTGGAAGAAGAGAACTAATTCCCACAAGCTGTCCTCTGGCCTTCACATGGGCACCCTAGTGCATGTGCTCACACAGAATATAACACACATACTAAATAAATAAACACGGTCAAAGAACGTAAAACCACCACAACAAACAACAGCAAAATGGAACTCTCTTTTATTTCTGGTGGCGGAATGTAAAATGGTTTAACTATTTGGTAAAAAAAAAAAAAAATGGCAGGTCCTCAAAAACATTTTTAAAAAAGGTTTTTGAATAGATAAGGCAAATGTAATATGTCCATATACTAAACTCTTTGGTGGTAAGAGGAAATGGTGCTTTTTGGATACATGCTTTAATATATATGGACCTTGAAAACATGCTAAGGGAAAGAAATATGCCACATATTATAGACACTGTGTCACTGCATTTATATTGGATGTTCGGAAGAGGCGTACTCACATCCAGTGTAGATTGGCAGTTGCCTGGGGCTGAGGTGTTCAGGAAGCAGGGCTGGAAATGGCTGCTCATGGTTAAGATTTTCTTCTGGAGTGATGAAAAGTAAAAATCTCTAAGGTTAGAAGATGGTGGTTGTACATTGTGAAATATTAAAAAAAAAAACCATTGGATTATATACATCTAAAGCGTGGATTTTGCTGGGTGTGGTGATGCACACTTTTAACCCCAGTGATCAGAAGGTAGGGATTGGTAGATTCCTGAGTTTGAGACCAGCTTGGTTTACAGATGAAATTCAGGACAGCCAGGGCTACACAGTGAAACCCTGTCTGGAAAAACCACAGAGACAGCTGACCCTAGCTATTGGGAGCTCACTAACTCTGAAATGACACTTGGAGCACCTTCAGAGAACTGAACTGAGCCTTTGAATGTGGATGATAGTCAAATGGCATGGGCAGTCTGTGGAGCCTCTTGCAGTGGGACCAGAGTTTACTCCTGGTGCACGAAGTGGCTTCTTGGAGCCCATTCCATACAGAGGAACACCTTGCTCAGCCTGGTTCTGCCTCAACTTGATATGCCGGACTGCATTGACTCACCCTGGGAGTCCTTACCCTCTCTGATGAATGGGGGGGGAAGGGGGGATGGAGTGCAGGGGAAACTGAGGGAGGACTGAGATGAGGGAAGGGAGGAGAAACAGAGAGAGAGAGAGAGAGAGAGAGAGAGAGAGAGAGAGAGAGAGAGAGAGAGAGAGAGAGAGAGAGAGAGAGAGAGAGAGAGAGAGAGAAAGTAAACCAAAACCACTCAAAAGGTGGAATTATGATGTGTGAAATCTATCTCAATAAATCATTTTTCTAAATGATCAGGATCAACAGGGAACTTTTGGCCTCCCCTCCACTTTCTTGATTGTTTACTGACTATTAGGAATCTCCCTTTATTAAGTTAACCTGTTTTGTATAAAGTTGCCTTTTGATTGTGTGTGGTAGCACACAGCTTTAATCCCAGCACTTAGGGGATAGAGGCAGATGGATCTCTATGAATTTGAGGTCAACCTGGCCTACATAGGGAGTTCCAGGTCAGCCAGAGTGACATAGTAAGACCCTGTCTTGGAAAAATAAAAAGTTCTGATTCAGACCCTGTTCTGGTGGTTATGATCCATGGAAGCTTACTTTCAGATTTACCACTGACTGAACAGGTGTGTGGTTTTGAGTAAGTTAACTTCTTGACCCCATTTACTCCCTTGAAAGTTTAGCAAGTTTTGTGCTATTTATAATGACATATAATATTTCAAGACAGGGTTTTTCTGTGTAGCTCTGGATGTCCTGAAACTTGCTCTGTAGAGTAGGGTAGGCAGTCCTAGAACACAGAGATTCTCCTGCTTCAGCCTCCTGGGTGCTGGGATTAAAGGTGTGTGTTACTACTAGCCGGCTAATTAATGATTATTTTGACAACTTGATACATGAGTACAATCTGCTGTGATTGCATTTACCCCATTACCATCTCTTGTTCCCCTCCCAGTCCTGGTGGGTCCCCAAGACCCCATCTTCCCCCCAGTGTTCGCTCTCCTACTTTCCTGTTTTTGTGTGTTCTCTCATGGGGGCCCACAGCTGCTGTCTTTTCCTGATTGCAATGGCTGTATCACGTCCAGAAGACACTTCTCTCCTCAGTCTGTTATCTCTCACAGTCCTTTTGTTTCTTCCCCTACCATGTTCTTGAACCATAGATGGGTTGATACAGATGTTCCAGCTAAGGCTAAGTTCTCAGCAGGCACTTAATTAATTCAGCACATTGACCTGTCATATGTCTTTGCGTTAACCACTATTCTTCACTGTAGAAAAACAGAACTTCAGAGAGCAGCACAGTTGTAAATACTAAGAATAATATTTTGGGATTTTTAGTGACAAGAGAAAGAATGTCTTTCTTGAATCAAGCAGATTACAACATATTTACAGGATATATGCAGTGGATACCATTTAAAAGGTTAGAAGGGTATAGTGTAAAGTCATAGAAGTGAATATTTCTGAAAGGTAGAATATCCCAAAATGATTTTCTGAAATTAAAAATTTTTAACATGAACTGTAGACTATTTGGTATATGAAAAACCTACTCAAAGGCAGGGAAACAAGAATGTAACACCAACATTAATAACATTAAAAATTATGTATTTTCAAGCATTTGGTTGTTTTGCCTGTATATACGTCTGTGGACCACACTGTGTGCCTAGTGCATGAAAAAGTCAGAAGAAAGCGTCAGATCCTCTGGGACTAGAGCTACAAATGATTGTGAGCTGCCATGTGGGTTCTGAGAATCGAACCCAAGTCCTCTGGCAGAGCAGTAAGTGTCCTAAACCCCCAACCATCCTTCCGGCATCTCCCTTTATTTATTTTCATTCATCATTTTATCAAAGAAGCTGAATCATTTGACTTGCAGAGTTTTCCATAGTCTTGATTTAGTAATTTATTTTTATTACATGCATTTATTGTGTATGTTCACACATATACATGCCATGATGTATATGTGGAAACCAGAAGAATTCCTTCTATTCTTCCATCATGTAGATCTTGGGTATCAAATTTGAGTTGTCAGGCTTTCTGGCAAGGGTCTTTATCCTCTGAGTCGTCTTGCTGGTCAGTCATGTAACAGCTTGATGCTATTCAGCACTTTGTTAAAGGATTCTGTCTGTTTAACATTTATCTTTCATTAGATATAGAGACCTGGTAACATTCAGATTTGCTTTGTTTTTGCAGTGAGGTGGGACAAGGCCAAAATAAGATGGGGGTGTTTGCATGTATTTGAAGAATCAGATGTCTTGTTCTGCCATCATGTATGATTGACGTTACACCTGTCAATCATTAAAGATTACAGGTTGGTGATGGTCTAATTCTGTCATTTATTTTCCATTGGAATATTTTTCAGCAAGTCATAATGGCACATATCTGAAAGTCTTACACTAGAAAGACAGAGGCAGAGGATCAAGAGTTCAAGGCTAGCCTTGGCTACATGAGACCCTGTCTCAAAACAAACAAAACAACAGTTAACCAACCCATCAAAAGAAAGAATTTGCATAAATTTCCGTTCATCTACTATTTTATTTCCTCTCAAAATGGGGAACAAAGAAAAGTGTTATATAATAACTACAGTCTCAATATTTAAATATTGAAAATATATGATCTATAACATAGATATATTTGTGTGTGTGGAACTGGTGATCGAACCCTGAGTCTTATACATGATAGACAAGTGCTCTATGGCCGACTGATTGGCATCTCCAGCTTTCCTGCCTGTAGTGATGAGTATCAAACTCAACCCTTTGCATGTCAAGTATTTACCACTGTGGTAAATATCTATCGCCGTGACTGAGCACTTGCCATACACAAGTTAAGGGAGGAAAGATTTAATTCTCACTTTGAGATGGTTTGGTCCAGGTTTCATGACTCCACTGATTCTGGTCCCTGCATGGTGAGGCAGAGCCGCATGGCAGAGAGCATATGGTAGAGGAAAGTGGTTTGTCCCTCACCAGACAGGAGATAGAAAGTAAGAGAAAGAGGCCAGGATGAAGGCGTTCTTTGCAAAGGCATGCTTCCAATGAACTACTTCTGCAACAGGCTTCACTTGGACAATTCTACTACCTCTCAACAGTATATATTCCTATTCTGAATTTATCAGTGTATTAAACTATAGGTAAGTCGGAGCCCCTGTGAGCCAGTTGTCTCTGGGAACTCCCTTGCATATGCATCCAGACCTGTGCTTCGTGAATCTCCTAGGTCACTCCCAGAGCAAGCAAGCTCACAGCCAAGGATAACATCACAAACATTGAGCCACATCCACAGCCCCTAACAACCAGGTTTTAAAAATAATTATGTGGTCTCCTAGCAGCTTTAAGAGGTGACTCATTATTTTTGTATCATAATGAACTCAAGGAGTTAAAAATAGTTAATGCATTTTAATCCATTTATGTTTTAGCTCATTTAACATGAATTATCTCACTTTTTTTTTTTAATCTTGAGAAGGAGTTTCTTTGTGTAACCCTGGCTATTCTGGAACTTGCCCTGTAGACCAGGCTGACCTCAAATTTAGAATCTGCTTGCTTCTTCTTCCTGAATGCTGTGATTAAAGGTATACAACACCATACCCAGCACTTTTAATGACCTCTTTATACTCAGAGCCCTCTCAGCCCAATTCTGGTAGAAGTTGATGGGTTCCTTGCTTTCTGATTAAACAAGATGTGATGGATGAACAACTTGAGGATGGTTTGCATGCTGAAATTCAGACAGTTCAGTTTCCACAGTCATATGCCAATGGTTTAAGAGGGTGGAAAGTAACCTGACTATAAAGTTTAGAAGGGGGGCCACTTGGAGTTGATAGAGATTAGATAAAGTCTTTAGGATGACACACCCTGGTGCCTCATAACCCCAGTTAAGAGCACTGGCTGTTTTCCCACAAGATCTGGATTCAGATTTCCAGCATCCACATGCTGGCTCAAAAGCATCTGTAACTCCAAAGTTGCCGTTCCAAAGGATATGATACCCTCTTCTGGTCTCAGTGGGCACTACACATACACGGTGCACAGATATGCACAGATATATGCAAGCAAATCATTCATACATATAAGATAAATTGTTTTTTTAAAAGAGGGATACACATACACACTCTTACAACCGCATTGTGATACAGCCAAGGGGGACTTTACAAAGCTATTACTACACTATTTAACTTTCAACCTCCAATAGTTAAGAAACCTTTTTCCTTTCAAGCTAGACTTCCTCATTCAATCCACTGCAGTAATAAAGATTTAATACAGGAAATATGCGAAATCATCTTATACATTTCTATGCCTAGATATCGAATATGCCACTTCCTTTAGTGTGATAATCTGTGAGGAAGAGTATGTGAGTGGTTTTTATTTTATTTTTTGAGACAAGGTTTCTCTTTGTAACCCTAACAGTCCTGAAACGTGATTTGTAGATCAGACTGGCCTTGAACTCACGGAGATCTGCCTATCTCTCCTTCTAGAACGCCAAGATTAAAGGTGGGCACCACTACTGCCCAACTGTCTTATGTTTAAATTTTTATTAGTAGTACTAGTATTAGTATTTGTGTGTGTATGTGTGTATGCATGCACACATAGGATGTATATGCGTGGATCTGCATGACTTAGTGAACATGAGGAGGTCAGATCACAACTTTGTTGTGCTGACATATATTTGATAAAATTAGTCTGGAATATCAGGAGAGACGCCCTCAGAGCCAAGCCACAAAGGTCAGGGAGTGGTGACCCACACTTTTAATCCTAGCTTTAGGAATGTATAAAGAGGAAGTTAAGATAGCTGGGTGGAGGGAAAGAAGGGAGGTTATTCAGCTTTCTGGACACTTCCTTGGCGGTCTGAACACAGAATTTGGAGTTAGAGATTTCTTGGAGACAGGCCTGAAAAGTTGGTGGGTGAGAAGTATCTGTGTAGTACCCATGTGGAGAGACCCCCAAAGACCACCAGAGAACTGGATTCTAACGCAAACACATGAGGGTCAGTTTATTCTTTTGGACAGGTTCAAACCTGTGTTCAGATGCAGTGGAGGGAATTTGGCCCTGACTTCAGATGTGAGAGGGTTTTTAAAGAAAAAAATATGTAAGTGGGTGTTACACATCTTGGCATTTCAGGATTAGGTCAGGGTATGAGGTAAAGTAATTCTTGGAAACTATTGGTTAAACTTTTGGCTGTCAGGCACATTTCTGAGATTTTTTCCTAGATTTTTCTTAGACCTGGGTCCTGCCCTCAGGCACTAGATATTCTATAAAAATGGCTTTTCCCTGAGATAAAGTTTTGTAAAGGTGAATCTATGTCTTCACAGCTGTGGTTTGTTCCTTGTCTCTCTGGTATTCTGGCTTTCCCCCAATATCTGGCCCCAGGTTTTATTATAATGCCAAATAGAATTCATGCAAAACTTTGTGCCTTGAGTTTTCTTCTTCTGCTGCTTTTAAGTGGTTTCTGGGGATTGACATGAGGTTGTCAGGCTTGCATGGTAAATGTCTTTATCCCCTCAGCCATTTCTCTGGTCCTAATTATTATTATTATTATTTTTAAGAAACTGGGCCGGTGAATTGGCTTAGTAGGTAAAGCCTGATGACCTGAATTAGATCCCTGATGATCCTGTGGTGAAGGAGAGAACTAATTTCTACAAGCTGACTTCTGACACGAGCATCATGGTGCTTGTATTTCTGCCCCATACACATGCATACACTATACATGTGCACATGCATAAAATAAACAAATATGACTTAAGCATGAAAAAAGAAATATGTGGCCCTGCATGTTGCATATTAGCAGGAAGGAAATAGTCCTATCCATCTCTGCATCTTGTATCTCTGGCTTTGAGAGGAGGGAGGGTTTATTATTTATTATGGCTTACGGTTCGGGAAAAACATCCCATCATAGTAGAGAAGACATGGCATGAGTCAGGCCAGCAGAAGTGGAGAGCAAGGAGGAAGAGGGACTGGCTGCACACCTCAAGCATGTCATTCTGCGTTATGGATGTGACACTCCAGCCACCAAGAAAATCTTACACTCTGTTCTGAAAACGTGTTTATGTAAAACACTTTTAAAAGTTCTAAATGTGGGAGGAGCTTTAGCGCTCAGAAAATGAATGTGAACGTAACATATAATATAATATATCTTTATCTGCACCAACGGTTTAGATTTATGGTGCAGAAAAGGTGACAGCTGAGCTTTCTGGTCCCCTCTCCAGGCTGGCCTTGAATTTATGATCCTCCTGCCTCAGCTTCTTGAGCACTTTCATTTCAGGTGTAAGCCACCAAGTCCCAGTGTATGGGGCCAGTTTTATGTCCACTTGACAAGCTAGCGTCATTTTGGAAGACGGAACTCCCAATGGAGAACAATATCTCCGTAAGATTGGCCTGTGGGCACGTCTGTAGAGCATTTTCCTAATTAGCGATCAATGCAAGAGGGCCCAGCCCATTTTGAGTAGTGCCCATACTTGGGCTCTTGGTTCTAGGTGCTATAAGACAGCAGGCTGAGCAAGCCATTAGTAAGCAGCACAGTCTCCATGCTTCTGCATCACTTCCTGTCTCCAGGTTCCTGTCTTGACTTCCGTCAGCAGTGAACTGTGAAATATACAAGAAAAAAAACCCTGTCTTCTACAACTTGCTTTTGGTCATGGTGTTTTATCCCAGGGGTAAATCCTAAGGCAGATGTCGATCCACTGGGCCTGTGCACCAGCACCAATAACTTGCTTCCTGGAAGAAAGGGCCTCTGTGTTGTCTGCACATGCACGCGCAGTTGTCCTTGGAGGTCAGAAGAAGAGGTCTGATTTCCTCAAACTGATGTCATAGATGGTTGTGAGCTGTTGTGTGGTGAATGAACATGAATGGAGTTGACATATACCACAGTGATTCTGTTGATTTTTTAAAAAAAAATCCTTCAAAAATATATTAGCAGCTAATACATGCTTATTGTCAAATGTAAGGATTTACATCCTGGAATTTAGTACAAGGGGCATGAGAGGTGGTACCTGAGCCCATTTGCCCCCTCCTGTGGGTACCAACCTGCCCACCTGGGACCATAGACTCTTCCCTGTCTCAAGATGCCATTGACCTCAGCAGGACTCACATTTCCAATTGCCTGTCTCTCCTAGTGAGAGCTCCTTTGCCGCCTGCTCTGCCCTCCTTTCCTGGCAGCAGAAGGCTGGTATGAGATTAATTTCCCAAGACAACTGAAAAGAACACCACAGTCCCTAGTCTGCATCTCACAGGAGCCTGCTCTTCTCTGGGTGCAGAGGGTCCAGGAAGACAAAAGGGTTCTCATCATTCTCCCCTAATTACAAAAACATTTAGCTATTGTTCTCTAATTGCTCACTGCAGTTGCATTTGGGCATTGTCCCTGCCCCCCTTCTTCCTTTGGACAAAAGCCTGGTTTCTTTCTTTCTTTTCTTTTTCTTTCCTCTCTCCCTCTCCCCCTCCCTCTCCCTCCCTCCAGGGTTTCTCTATGTAACCCTGGCTGTCCTGGAATTCACATGTAGACCAGGCTGGCCTTATAAAGACCCACCTGCCTCTGCCTGCAGGTGCTGGGATTAAAGGTGTGCGCCTCCACTTCTGGGAAAAGCCTGACCTCTGATGTTTCCCCTGACTCACCTGAATGTCTCCCTCTTTTCTGCCTTGGTCCATTGCCACTCCAGACCCTCATCATTCTTTTAACGGACAGGGGAACAGGGTGTGGCATTTCTGGAGAAGCCTGTTTACCTCTTTTAGTGGTTCTATGTTACTGCGATGATTAAAATTGATTGCCAACTGTGGTGACATACTGTGTATTTAATAAAAAGAGCTTGAAATATCAGAGGACCAGAGCCAAGCCATGAAGGTCAGAGAGTGGTGACCCATGCCTTTAATCCCAGCACTCAGGAGGCAGAGGTTCTCTAGAGCTCTGAGTTCAAGGACAAAGAGAGCTAGTTGGTGGTGGCACACACCTTTAATCCTAGCGCTAGGAAAGTTGAAGGAGGAAGTGAGATGGCTAGGTGGAGAAAGAGGAGGCTGGAGTTCCTCCTCACCGGTGCTTCCTTCTACTGAGGACTCAGATTCATTCAGTCTGAGGGCTCCTGGAGACAGGATCTTCCCCTTTTTGGCCTAAGAAGTTGTCTAGGCTGTGGCTTGTTTCTCTGTCTCTCTGATATTGCAGCTTTTTCCCAATGTCTGGCTCTGTTTTTTTTTTTTTTTTTTTTTTTTTTTTTTTTTTTTTTTTTTTTTTTTTTTTTTTTTTTTTACTATGATATCAAATAGAATTTGTGCAATAGCCAACTTGGTGGGACTTAGAGTCACCATGGAAACAAACCTCTAGGCATCTCTGCAGGATTTTGTAGACTAGGTTAATTGAGATGGGAAGATCTACTTTAATGCAGCCATCTAATAGGCTGAAGAAAATTGGAAGAAAGAAGATGGCTGGTTTACTCTAATTCCTGGCCCCCATCTTTGTCACACGCTTATATTGCCATGACGTTCATCATAGTTCCTATCTGTTCGAAAGAAAATGGTCCCCACAAGGGGAGGGACTATCAGGAGATGTGTCACTGTGGGGTGGGCTTTGAGGTCTCTTTTACTTAAGCTGTATCCAGGGTGGCCTCTACTCCTTGTGGATCAAGATGTAGAACTCTCTCAGCTCCTCCAGCACCGGGTCTGTCTGCACTCTGCTGTGAAGATAGTAAACTTAACTTCTGGAACAGTAAGCCTGCCCCTATTAAATGTTTTCCTTTATAAGATTTACCATGGTCATGGTGTCTCTTCACAGTCATAGAAACCCTAATTAAGACAGACCCACTACACTGGGGCTGGCTGACAATGGACAGAAACCTCCAAAATCATGAACCAGAACAAATCTTTCTCGTCCTTTTTAAGTATTTGAACACAGCAAAGAAAAACTGACATATACATTATCGTTCAGGTTTATTGAGCAAGCCCATTTAGAAGACAAAGGCTACTGAACCCTCTGGACATGCGGCCTGTACAGAGGCCAGCTTTCTGGAGCATAGGGAAGGGAAGGGAGGGAGAATCTTTGGAAGAAATCTAGAGAATGTTGATCGCAGAGGCTTATTCAGTGGTATCCTCCACACTAGTTTTGATTTTTCAATGTGTGAACATCTACAGGAGATTAGAACTTGCCATAGATTTGAAGAATCATGGACTGCAAAGGCTGGAAGAGCCCTTGGAATTCTACCTATGAAACTCTTTGCTTCACAAGAGAAGCCCCTGAGATCCAGTGGTCAATTAGTAGTATGGGCAGAGTTGGAACTCTATTATTAAATATCAACTTGTCCCTTAATTTGGAAGATATGGTCAATGACTGGCCATTTAAAAAGAATTACCATTCATTTTTCTCAGTTCCTATTAAAATGAACAGAAGACCCTAGGGTGTAACTTGGATGTTTGCCTGTAATGATTCTTTTTCTGAATCCATCACTGGTCCCATTGGGCCTCTCATTCCAAAGGGCAGTCTTGGAGTCAAGCCCCACTGGGATTGGTCTCAGCTTTGAGTCTATGGGGTACATATACTTCAATCTTTGAACCACATTTCACTCAACTGTAGAATGAGGGATAATTGTGAGAGTGATAACATATATTATGAAGAGTAAATGCAAAAATATACTTAAAACATTCAGACTAGCATAGTACATTGTATATATCTCACCTCAAGAAACTTGTTTAGGATTCTGATTCACACAGAATGCTGGGGAGAGAGCTTAGTTGGATAAAGTGCTTGTCTTGCAAACATGGGTACCTCAGTTTGATTCCCAGAACTCCCCCATCCAGCCAGGTATGGTAGTGCAGATTTGTAGTCCCAGTACCAGGGAGATACCACAGAGGGATTCCAAGAGCTTGACAGCCAGTGGCTGGCCTACATATCCTATTGCAGGCCAATGGGATTTTGTCTCAAAAAAGGGGGGGAATGGCATCTCAAGAAAGACATTGAGGTTGTTCTCTACTGTCACATGGGTAGGCATCCATTGTAAACTCTCAGCATGTGCACCTGCACACACACACACACACACACACACACACACACACACACACACACACACACACACACACACACAGAGAGAGAGAGAGAGAGAGAGAGAGAGAGAGAGAGAGAGAGAGAGAGAGAGAGAGAGAGAGAGAATATTCATATGGTTTTTGCTGTAACTGAGACAATTTCTAGGTTCCCAGTCTGTGTGGTGAACATTGCCTAGCCTGCCCACAATCAGTGTGGTCAAGCTGTCCTGGGCCTGATGGAAGGCTAAAAAAATATTTTTGATATCTGAAAGGATCTGAATCAATGTGAGTGTCTTAGTTGGGATTTCTGTTGCTGCAACATAACACCATGGTCAAAAGCAAGTTGGGAAGGAGGAAAGGGTTTATTCAACTTCACTTCCAAATTGCTGTTCATCACTGAAGGAAGTCAGGACCAGAACTCAAACAGGGCAGGAACCTGGAGGCAGGAGCAGGAGCTGATGCAGAGGCCATGCAAGAGTGCTTACTGGCTTGCTTCCTCTAGCTTGCTCAGTCTGCTTTTTTTTTTTTTTTTTTTTTTAAATAGAACCCAAGACAACCAGCCCTGGAATGGCACCACCCATAAAGGACTGGGCTCTCCCCCATTGATCACTAATTAAGAAAATGCTTCATAGCTGTGTCCAGACTCAAGAGGCATCACCCTCCCTCTGGAGCCTTGTTTCTGCACTTCAGGCCTAGTACATCAGTGTAGCTGGGGTGGAGAGGGGCATGTGGAATGCCACAGCACCCCCTGAGGGAGCTGGATCATTACCAGCTGAGGTTTGAGCTTCAGGTTTTTCCTGCTGGGCCTTGCTGTCCTGGGCAGGCACTAACACAAGCCTTCTGGCTTCAGTCAGTGCCTCACACTGCTGCTTTTCTCACTAAGAGCACAGTTCATCTTTGAGTGGCATTGGGTGTCACACTGGTTTTGCTACTTCCCTTATCACAGCCTCTTGCTCCAGAACACAGGTATCTTAGAGTCTTTTTTTTTTTTTTTTTTTTTTTTTGCAGTGAAGAGACACCATGATCACTGCAACTCTTATTAAAAAACAAAAAAGAACAAAAACCCCATTTAATCGAGAGTATCTTGATTACAGTTTTAGAAGTTCAGTCCGTTATGATCGTGAAGGGGAGCAAGGCAGTGTGCAGGCAGATGTGCTGGCTACATCTTAACCAGAAGGCAGCTGGAAGTCAAATGATTGGCACACTACATGAAGCTTTAGAGAAAGACTTCAAAGCCAGCCCCCCACAGTTACACACTTCCAACAGAAGGTGTGACTCAGATTAAAGGTGTGCCCTCCTGCCTCTAGGTCTGGATTAAAGGGGTGTGTCATCTAGCCTCTTCCTACAGGACCACACTTCCTCCAACAAGGCCACACCTCCTAACAGTGCTGCTCCCTGAGTTCATGGGGACCAAAATACATTCAAATTCCCACAAGAGGGAACATAGTTTTGTCATTAATTCTTCCACAGTGATTTTGTTTCTGGCCTTAAAGAGGAAGGCCTCTTTGAGCCTTCCTGCAGATAGTTCATTTCTGGAACAGAGATAGAAAATTTTGCATCAAGTCCTAAATGCTCAGTCATCAACTTTGGTTCTTGCTGCTGCAGGAACACAGCTGGGGTTGAGGAGATTCTAGCATGTTCCCCTCTGGCCTTGGTTGCTTAGTTGCATTTTCTATTGATCTCCGGTCATACGTCCTCCTGGTTTAAAACTCTCTAATAGATTCCTATCACCCCTCGATTAAAATCGAAACCCTCCAAGCTCTATGTGGTGTAGCCCAGCTCAGCACTTCCACTTTCCTGCACATAACTGTCTTTGCCTCACTTTGGGCAAACACACCAGGCTCCCCGTTCCCCTTTGAGTCTTTACATCTGCTTTTACTTCTTTCTGGAACATTCTTAGCCCTCTCCCTACCACCGTGGCTGACTTTCTCACCCGACAGGTTGTGGCTTCCTCAGAGACATCTTACTTGACAATGCTATCCAAAGAAAGGATAGGTGGCCTCCTTTCTCTTTATCTCACTTTCTCCCCCCCCCCCCCCCCCCCCCCGGGAGGTTTATTACAGCACAACCATCCTGCTGTTTCTTTGTTTATCACTGTCTTTTCTTCTCCACCTTAGCCCAATGACCAAGCTCCTTAGCCTCTTCTCACCATTCTGTCTTCAGCATGAAATACTGACTGGTTGTCAGACGCCATGGATCCAAATCCTTGGTTTCTTAGAATTGATATTCCAGCAGTAGACAGACAAAAACCATTTGAAGAAGTGAATGATGCCATTACAAATAAGAAGTGCTGCAACGAAGTACTTTAAGGGGATAGAGTGAGTCTCAGAGAATGTTGGGGGTGCCTAGGCAGTTATACACAGAGATGGTATCCTGATCTACTGCGGTGATAAAATACCAAAAGCCACTTGGGGAGGAGAGTGTCTGTTATCCAGGTCAGTCAGGACAGGAGCTCAAGGCAGGAACCTGGAGGCAGGAACTGATGTAGAGGCCGTGAAGGGGGGCTGCTTATTGGTTTGCTACTCACTGTTTGCTCATTCTGCTTTCTTTATAGAACCCAGCAGGCAGGCTTCACCCACAGTGAGCACTCCCATATCAAACATCAATAAAAAAAATAAATGCAACACAGGCTTACCCAAAAGCCAATCGGTGGCATTTTCTCAGTTCAGGTCTCCTCTTCCAGCTTGTGTCATGTTGACATGAAACTAGCCAGCAGAGATAGCCTGTCTGTGGAAGTGACATCGACACAGAGAACAGATATTCCAGGATGGAAAAAAACTTACGAAGATATGGGGAGTAGCAAGTGTAAGGGTAGCCACCAGCTTAGTAGGCTGAGGAATGAAAAAAGAGCTGCCATAGTTGGAGTGTGCTGAGCTGGGGAAACAGCATTGGTGGATTTTTCTACTCATTGCAATGTGAAAACTCTGGACATCAATGTTCAGTTGCCAAAACACTCAGTTGATTCTCACAAGAACTTCTTAAGTAAGTAGAAGCCAAGAAAATAGAATGCTCACCAAGAAGGAAATAAATATACCATCAAATTAGAAAATCTGCTACGAGGCACATGGTGCAAACATAACTCATTGAGCCTACGCTAATGTTAATCTTGACTATAGACTAAAACCCACAGGTACTATATATGGATCATGTCTGTGGAAGCTGGATTTAACAGGTCCATGGATGGCCTGGAAGGACGCTTAGGGCTCTGTAGATGCTTCAGTGTGGCTGAGAACAATTCTCAGAGCACCTGGCTTTTTTTTCCTTTCTTTTAAACCATAGCACATTGCCTCTTTGCTAGAACTTTTCCCTGCTGTGGTGGTGGTTTAGGCCCATAGGGAATGGCACTATTAGAAGGTGTGGCCTTGTTATAGAAAGTGTGTCCCTGTGGGGGCAGGTTTTGAAGTCTCCTATGGGCAAGCTATGTCCAGTACAATGCAATCTCTTTCTTCTGCCTACTTATCAAAATGTAGGACTCTTCAGCTCTTTCTCCAGCACCATGTCTGCCTGCATACCTCTGTGAAAATAATGGATGAAACCTCAGAAACTGTAAGCCAGCCCCAATTAAATGTTTCCCTGTTAAGAGTTGCTGTGGTCATGGTGTCTGTTCACAACAGTAGAAACCCTAACTAAAGACAATTGGCCCAGTGAAATCATCCACAGACCCTAGTGGAGATTATTGAGGCTCAGACCCCAAACTAGACTCTAAAATAAGTGTCTTGTGGGGATGAGGGCTCAGCCACTACTTGTTTTAAAGGTATCTCATTTGCCTGTTTGCTTTGGAGCTTCTTATACTGGTCTTTTTTAATTTTTTTCCTGCTTTGTCATTTGGTTATTCTCCTTGGGTGAAATGTAGTTTCAATTCTTTTTTTTTTCCTTGTAATTTTCATGGGATTTAAGAAGAAAGATGATTTAAGTAGGTGTGTTTAATCTATCATGTTTAATTGGAAGTCTGCAAACTTGAAAATCGATTTAATTAAATTTTAATATGAAAGTTTACACATTCATTATATAAATTGAAAGTACTTTACACTTTCCATTCCTCAGTGATGACTACTGGCCTGTAGCATTAACAGTTTCTTAGTTAACCTTACTGTTTAATTATAGCAACCACGTTATGTTTCCCCCCTCTGCCTCACACAGGCTAGGAAAATACATACATTTGCTCTCATCTGTGGCTTGAAATTTATTTCTTTATTTCTGTGGTCCTGAGGATTGAACTCAGGACCCTGGCCATGCTGAATGGCTGGGCTCCACCTCCAGCCCCTAGATAATCAAATGTCTCTGTTTTTTGCTTTACTTTGCTCAACCTTTAACATTTTGTAAATTACATAGTATTATTATTTTGAGTATGTTTGTGTGCCTGTGTGTACGTGCACATGCACTCATTTCAAGCATGCATGTGGAGGTTAGAGGACATCTTGGTGGAGGTGGGTCTCTCCTTTCACCAGTATATGGTATGATGACCCAACACACATCATCGGGTTTGTGTAACAAGCACACGTTTACTCACTGAGCTGTCTCACTGGCCTCATTCTGCTCTATCTCAATGCTTTTGGAGTGACTTTCTCTGTTCTTGGGTTGTTCCCAAACAAAAACCTTTCCTTTGGGGAGTTCCCTGTTCCATGTTTAGTTCTTAGCCTACAAATCAACTTTTAATTTTCTCTTGGACAGAAATAACAGTTCCTTCTTTGTGCCCTATACCACTGATTCTTGCCCCATCTGGACATCATTGATCTTACTTCAATGAAAATAAACATAAACTCGAATTGGTTCAACTCTATGCCACCACTGTCTGTGCTCTGGCGACCTTCTTTATCTTTTTTTTTTTTTTAAAGTTATATTTATTCTTTTGATTTTTTTTTTAAAAGTGTTTTGCCTTTATGCATGTGTATGTACCGCATGATTGCTTGGTGCTCACAAACATTGGAAGAGGGCATTGGATCTTCTGGAATTGAAATTTCAGGTATTTGTGAGTTGCCATGTGGGTGCTGGAAAATGAACCTGGGTCCGCTGTAAGAGCAGGAAGTGCCCTTATCTGATGAACTGTCTCTCCAGCCTCTGCAGTCACTTTTTTCTGTCTTTACGTGGCTCTTTCCCTTCTCTTAAAGTATCCGACTCATCCCGCTCCCCCTTTTTTTTGAGACACAGTCTCTTTATGTAGTCTTGGCTATTCTGGAACTCGCTTGGTAGAGCAAGCTGGCCTTGAACTCACAGAGATCCACCTGCCTCTCTGCCCCTTGAGTGCTGGGATTAAAGATAGACCACCATATCCAATTATGTGGCTTTTTCTTTACGATGCTTTTTAGTGAAGCTAAATTCTTAAATTTAATACAGTTGAAATTTATCAAGGCTCCCTTTACAATTTGTGCATATGACACTTAAACTCTACCTTGTTCTCATGAAGATGATTTCCTCTAAAACTTGCTTTGATTTTCTCTTTGGACTCTTTACTTCAATTAGTTTCTGCATGTGAAGCTAGTTAAAGGGTCCAGCAGATAACTAGTGTTCAGCTCATGTCCGGAAATTTTCCATCTTCCCCCAGTGATCTGGAATGCCTGCCTATCAGAATCAAGCTTCCACAGAGGTCTGGAGGCTTCTGAGCTCTTTAGGAGATTCTCTCTACTCACACCAGTGTCAATAGCACCTGGTTTTAATTTTCATAGCCTAATTGTCCATATAGACTATGGAAGTCCAAGTCCTCGAAGCATGTTCTTAAATAATGTTTTGATTATGCTTTTATCCTGTGTTTTTCCATGTAATCAGCTTGTGAAGGGCCAGGTTAAAATCCTGCTAGAAATTTGATTAGAATTACATTGAATTGACAGTTGAATCTTTCCCACAGTGGGAACAGTTTCTGATGTTTATAAAATGGGTGCCTCATTAATGTTATCAAAGTACATCTTATAACTCAACATTTGGTCATTAGAGGTCAATATATCAGGATCACAGGTAACTCAGATCCATCTGCATATTCTTACTATTAAACAACTATCATTAAGTTTCTTATTCGCCGACTTATTCTATTGCCTACTTAAAATCTAGAGATCTACAATTGCATCCACCACTAAATACGAATCCATAACCGAACTCCTGAAAAACATTCTGAGTAAGATTTCCATGTCGGTATCTCAGGGCTCAGGGCTAATCAAATGGTGTAGTTAGTCTCCGTACCCCAGTGGCTCTGACTGGTGTCAGTGGCTTACAAAACCCCGAGAACTACAAGTCCCGGCAGGCCGCGCGGCACCGGCTTCAGCACGCGCCGGGGTGGCGGAGGCACGGTTTCCTGAGATCCGGACAGCGGTGGTTCGTCTCCCTTCCTTCGGGGTGAGTAGCACCGGCGCAGGGAACTCGGGCAGACTCGTCCACTAGATCGTGCGGCACGTGGTGTGTGGGGGAGCGGGTGCAGACGTGCTCCTCACTCCCTGAGCCCAGGCTTTGCAGCCCTGGAGAAGCTGGGAGGAAACGCTGGCGTGCGACCTTGTCACCCGCCAGTAGGGGCGACCAGGTGGCTCAGGTGACTCGCAGTGCCCCGCCCCCCTCCTCTGCGACTCTGTAGCTCAGTGCCCTAGCGGTCGTTAGCGTTGGCTGGTCACTTCGGTGGCTCGATCTTGTGAACACCCCATCTGGCGGCATTCACATCTCGGTGGCCTTGTGGGCTCCCATGCAGAGGTAGCTGGGGTGGTGAGCATGGAGTGGTGAAGAACAGGGGTTCCCCCCCAGAGATCAGGTCACCTAAGCTTGCAGCAGGCGTCAGTCTACTTCTGATCCTGGAGTCTACTTTCCAGATGCACGGTTCTTTGAGCTGATATGTGTAGAGAAGCCTGTAGCTGTCCCAGACTTCAGTGGCATTTTCTTGCCACCAAGTGGAAAGCTTAGCGGTTAGTAGGTGCTCAAGAAACAATTGCTGAGTTGATAGGAATTAGACTTGGTCCTGTCACTGATTTCCTTAAGCGTCTTGTCACTATAATTCTCAGACTGTATAGTGTGTAGCAGAATTGTGTGGCGGGCTTGTTACTATACAGAATTCTGCCTACTCCCCTACAAACTTTTGATTCTAGTATGGTAGGTATTTGAAGTTTGGAATCGGCATGTCTAACATGAATCCTGGAGATGTGATGTTGCTATCCTGGGGACCATGATTTGAATGCTACTATTTAATAAGAAAAAAAAACCCCATAAATTCTGCAAACCTGGTTATGGTTGTGTGCGTGTGTGTGTTTTCTTTTGTTCTTGTTTGACAATTTCATGTAGTTTTACCATGGGAATAATTTTACACAGTGCCCCCCCCCCCATTACATCACTTATGTATATGAATGTGGCTTCGCCACTTGTGTGCCTTGTGTCTCTCCCCCCCCCCCCATTATATCATAATTTATTTTACTGTGTTCTTTGCTTGGTTGGTATTCAACAGGCAGTATGGTGTGAGACTTTTACCTCTGCTGAGAGAATTTGCATTTCATTTCTTTCCAAATATACTCCTCCTCACCCCCCTCCCATTTTTGTCAGAGAAGGTATGCTTGGTTTTGTCATCTATTCCTGTATTATTCAGCCCCGATAGGACAGCACACTGGGTCACCTAGGTCTCAGGGTCCATGATGGAGTACCACTGACCACCCCAGGACCTAGCTAATTATTTGTTCATATCCACCTGCTGCTTTGGTGGTGGAGCAGACACAGCTGGATTCAAGCTTTTGCTCCATTGGTTCATAAGCCTTGGGCAGGTCCCCTCCACTTCCTTGCTATAGAGTGAAGCTCCAAAGACGCACCTGAGTTGTGCAAGTTACACGAGCTATTTATTTAAACACTTTGGGGAGGCTTACTCACTTCTACCTGCTGCTTGCCCTTTGCTCTCGGTCTTACGTTGTTAATCCCTCTTTCCTAAGATGAGCTGAATGGAAGAAGGCTTCTCTTCTGTGCCTGGGTGAGATTTATTTTCCTTATGTGGTGAATGAAGAATGTTGGCATTGGTCAGGTGTTCCTTAATTTAATTAGCATTGATCTGAGCAACTTCTAGCCATTGCAAACTAAAAGGTATAGTTAAAGCTCACTTGTTCACTGAACTTTACCACTATTTGCAAGATAGGGAAGACTGTGAGCCTCCACAGGTCAACTGTCCCTGGGGATTGACTCATCTTGTTTGTTCTCTTCAAGAGTATATTGGCCCTTTTCTGGTTTGGAGAACATTCTAGAAAAAAAAAAAAAAAACAAAAACAACATAGTGCTTATTTGCCCAATAATCTCTGTAGGAACTGGGAGATAACTAGGGCCACTTTTAGGAAAAATTGTATTTGCTACTTAAGAGACTGTCCCTTAGCGATGTTTTCTAGTTCACTGGGTGGGGGTGTGTAAATGAGGGTTTAATTTCAGGCCGGCATTTTTAGGAAGCAGGGGAGGGAAAGGGGGCAGCCAGTAGATGGCAGTTGGAAAGGCCATTTACATTAAGTGCTTGATTTCATATTTAGTTCTGTCCTTGAGATGGACATATTTGTTTGACCATCAGCTTCTACTTGTCCAGCTTCCTAATGTATGGTGTCAGTTGAACTGGGGTGTCTCCTCTGGCCTAGGGACAAGAGTTCATTCTTCCCATTGATTTGACAATTAAACAACCGTGTTAGTGCTTAGGCTTGAATGTGTTATTTATAGTGAGGGATATTGCTTGACCTTTGACATGCTATTGATTTCCAGAGCTGCAAACACTGCCTTCCACAGGCTTAGCTCTTTGGGGACTCGGTAACAGGTTAGAAATTATAGTTTTTGTCTGAAGCAGCTGTATTTACTCCAAGCCAGTAGTAAAAACTTAATGTCTTGAGATCCAAGTATCCCTATCAAAGAGATATGACATTTAAGAAAAAAAAAAAAGAGAAAGATGATGCCGGAGAGATGGTTTATGGATATGAGCTTGGATGTGTTGCTTATCCAGGAGTCTTGAGTTTGGTTCCTAGAACCCACATTGGATGCTCACAAATGTGTTACTCTAGCTCTAGGGGATATTATGTTCCCTTCTGATCGCTGTGGGCACCTGCACACACACACATACATACCACACACACATACACACACATATACATACATACATGCACACACACACATACACACATCGACACACATACATACACAGACACACAGAAACACAGACATATACACAGGCATAGACTTATGCACACATACACACACACATATAAAGGCTAAAATAAATCTTTTTATTTATAAAAAAGTTCTTTTTCTCCCATGTATTCCCCTGCTCATCCTTCCTTCCCTCCTCCCAATCCCTCCCAGTCAGCCTTCAACCTCCCCACTCCCCTAAAATAAATCTTAAAAAGAACAAAGGACTGGCTGAACATTTGCAGCGGGAAGTTCTGTTCATATCATTTCTTTGCCACTTTACTGGCTGAGCCACCTGGGGCTGAACACTCTGTGCCTTCGTGTCCTCATTTATACCTAAGAGAATGGTACTTGCCTCATCTCACTGCGCCATGTGAAATATTAACAAGATGAGTGTACCATGTGGTGGGATTAAAAGTGTGCACCACCCGACTCCACATGTGTGTAGAGGACTCTGTAGAGGTTAGTTATTGCTAATAATATTATCCAGTGACATGTTTTAGGCTCTTGGTAGCCTCAGACCTCCTGCAAGGTGTGTGCCCTTATGAGAGGTAAGCAGGTGAAAGTCAAGGCAAATAAACAAGACAGGGCAGGTGATTCATTAGCAGAGGCCTTCATAATGGAAGGTGTTTTTCATTGACAGACATACTTTTCGAGTGACAGGCTTTTTAAAATACCCCGAGGGAAGCAGCTCATTTATATGTCGAAGACTCTCGGACACCTTATGGAAAACTCCAATTTATTTAGACAAGTTTGGCTCTTAAATCATCTATTTTATGTTTTCAATTACTACTATTTTTTTTTTATTACTGAGGACATTTGTTTGAAAATGGGATTGCTTCCCTGTACCTTTGATACTCAAAGGTGGTCTCAAGGGTAGGGGAGACTGCAGTCTGTCAGGGGAGAGGACATACTACCGGAGGATGGAGGATGTGTTTTAATGATAAAAACCCAGAGCCAGATATCGGGGTAAATGCTGAAACATCAGAGAGAGAGAGAGAAGCCAGTCACAGCCACCTCTGCAATTTTTCAGACCAAAGGGCCTGAGATCCTGTCCCCCCCCACCCCCCCAGTGCTGGGTCAAAGGCATGAGATCCTAAGTGCTGAGATTAAAGGCTTGAGCCTCCACCACCTGCTTCTGTTTTTCTTTTAGACTGGATCAATTTTGTGTTGCTCAGGGTGGCCTTGAACTTCTGATCTTCCTGCTTCCTCCTCCCAAGTGCTGGGATTAAAGGTGTGTGTCACACTGCCTGGCCTCTATGGTTAACTAGTGGCTATCCTTGCTCTCTGATCTTCAGGCAAGCTTTATTTGTTAGAGCATAAACAAAATATCACCACCGAGTATTGCATGGTTTCTAGTTAGCATATAATGAAAACCTAGAGTCAGATATTGGGGAAAAGCTGGAATATTAGGGAGAGGAAACAGACCACAGTCAACTCTCACCCAGCCAACTTCTCAGGCCGAACAGAGTAAACGTCATGTTTAAGGGTCCGCAGCCTGTCTGGCTGCTTCTACAGAATGAGTTGATTTACTTCTACCTTTTCTTGCTTTAAATATTTTCCCCTGCCCAGCTATTTCACTTCCTGGTTCAATTTTGTATCATAATCCTAGAGTTAGGATTAAAGATATGGGCTACTACTGCTTGGCTGTTAGGCCTTGAACTCACAGAAATCCTGAAAGATCTCTGTCTCCCAGCGATGGGATTCAAGGTGTGGGTCACCACTCTCTGACCTTCATAGTTTGACTGTAGGTCAATCTGTTCTCTGATTTTATTAAATATACAATATGTCACCACCCGAGGGTGGAGTTCAGAGGAATGAAGGTTGGAAGGAATATGGGAGTAATGGAGAGAGAATTCCTGTTGAATTGGAGGTCTGGGATATATTCATCTAGAAACCTATGTTGTTACTGGTTCTACACAGGCCTCATGGAGAATATAGTTGATTCATTTATTGATTAATTTTGGTTAGTAAATGTTTTTGGAGCACTTACCATGTGCTAGAATAAAGTCTGGCATACTACATCCTGGGGACCACATTTGGCCAGGACTGTTGCTTTGCAGGCCCTTTTTGGTTGCCTCATGCTAGAATGCAGAGTTGAGCGGTTGAGTGGTGAGGCAGCCTCTAAAACTAAAAGGAGTTACTGTATGGCCTTTTGTAGAAGAGCTTGCTGGCCTCTGTTTTAGGTAGAGAGAACAGCAAGATGAAACTTGGAGTGCAGTATGTGGCATATTAGAAAACTTTCAAGTTGGAGTAGGAGCGAGTGTAGGACAAGGTAGAAGGGCCAGAGATCCTTTGAGAAATCTGGAAGGCAGATCTGTTAAGGCCTTGGCTCTCTGTGAGTAAGTTGGGATTATTTGGATAGCTGAGTGCACAGATGTGAGTAATTGGACTTAAGTTTCTACATACGTATCAACTCCAGGAAGCTGAGGGTATGAGGCCAGCCTTGTCTATGTAGTGAGATCCAGGCTAGCCAGGGCTACATAGACTCTGTTTCAAATCAGGTAGTCATCCAACCAATCAAAAAACCTACTTGGGAAAGAGAATTGCTCTAATAGGTGACTAAGTATATTTACTTCTAATTTAGTCTTGAGGTCTTAGAGCAGTGTTCACAACCTGTGAGCCATGATCCTTTTTTTTTTTTCCATATGGGTCACCTAAGACCATCGGAAGATATAGATATTTACATTATGATTCACAACAGTAGCAAAATTAAAATTATGAGATAGCAATAAAAATATTATGATGGGGGGTTTACTACAACATGAAGAACTGTATTAAAGGGCCACAGCATTAGGAAGGTTGATAATCATTGTCTTATAGGAATAGCTGTGTGTCTTAGAATTCCTGTTGTGAACAGACACCATGACCATGGTAACTCTTATAAAGGAAAACATTTAATTGGGGCTGGATTACAGTTTCAGAGGTTTAGTCCATTATCTTCATGGCAATGTGCAGGCAGACCTGGTGCTAGAGAGGTATCTGAGAGTTCTACATCCAGATTAGCAGGCAGTAGGAAGAGAGACACTGGGATTGGTTAGAGCATTTGAAACCCAAAGGCTCCTCCTCCATGACACACTTCCTTCAACAGGGTCACACTTCCTAAATCTCTCTCTCAAGTAGTGCTATTCCCTAATGACCACACATTCAAATATATGAGCCTGAAGGGGTCACTCATGTTTAAACCACCACAGACAGTATTATAATATTTCCTTTTGTTGTTATGTTGTCTGATACACACACACACACACACACACACACACACACACACACACACACACAGAAAAGGAATTTGCTCATGGTTTCACATGTTTGGCCTTCCATGCTCTTGGGCCAAGCATCTTGGTGCTTGTAGGATCATGTGGCAGAGGCTGCTCTCTTCTTGGTGGACAAGAAGCAGAGAGCAAGGGAATGGCCAGGGACTAGTTTAACCTTCAAAGCTCTTACTTTTTCCAACGAGACCTCTTTCCTTACTTTTCTAAAACCTCCCAAAATGTTGCTGGCAACTGGGGCCCAGGTGTTTGACACATATACCCGTAGGTTCTTTTCTTATTAAATTATATCAATGGTCATAAATTTTATCTTTGACCTGATAGGCATCCAAGAGAGTTGATGATAACTGTTAAGCCCTTCTTTGATTCCTAAGCATTTAGCCTCTATCTGCCTCCTCCACCAGTAGCATTTATCAATAAATAAATGAGTGGAGTGAATGCCTGCAATATTGTGTTGTCTCAGCATCCACTTGGAATGTAGGTTGAAGAAGAGTGTTTGCTGACTTGAATTTACATATTCAGAGTCTAGCTTCAGAGTTGTTGGTTCAGTGGGCCATCGGGTGGGATCCCTCAGACCATACTTTACAAATACCGAGCTAGGAAAGCAAGGCTGCTATGTGTTTTAAATGACAGTATCCTCTGCCCCTCCCCCACTTCCATGTAGGCTCTTTGATTTGAATGTTTGGTTCCCAGTTGGTAGATCATTGAGGAAGAATTAGGAGGCGTGGCCCGTGCTGGAGAAAGTGTGTCATTGGGGATGGGCTGGGCTTTGAGGTCTCTCACTCTTTGCCTCCTGTCTGCGGATCTGAGTGTGAGCTCTCAGCTACTGTCCTAGCATCATGCTGTCTGCTGCCATGCTCCCCACCATGATGATCATGGACTATCCCTATGAAACTGTAAGTGAGCCCCCAATTAAATGCATTGTCTGTCAGTTGCCTTGGTCATGGTGTCTCTTCAACAATAACTAAAGCAGCAATAAAAAGAAAAATGATGGATGTTGTGTGAAGTTTCTGGCCTGGACTTGTTCCAAGATCCGGGACCAGCAGTCCCAAATAATCACACAAAGTCTTGTATTAATTTTATGCTGATCAGCCTATGGCTCTGGCATATTGCTGGCTGACTCTTGTTCATAAACTAACCCATGATTCTTATCCTGTTCAGCCATGCAGCTTGATACCTTTTCTCAGAGCAGCAAAGTTGTCCTCTGCATCTGCTGGCTTCTCTGGTGTCTCTGTGGCATCTCTCTCTGTTCTTCCTGTTCCCAGAGTTTTCTTAGTTTGGTAGCCCCGGCCACACTTCCTGCCTGCCTTAGGCCAATCAGAGTTTTTATTAAAACAGTAGGTGGGACAATTATTTACAATGTAACAACATAATCCCACTACAGGTGGAACAAAATGAAAAGTATCATTGAGTTCACAAAGAGTCAAGAAAGGAGAGAAAGGGGACTGGAGAGATGGCTTGACAGTTAAGAGTGCTTGCCACTCTTTCAGAAAATGGGACATGGTTCCCAGTACCTGGGTCTAGTGGCTTATAACTGCCTGCAACTCTGGCTCCAGGGGATTCTGACATCCTTTCTACCTTCCATGGACATCTGAACACATATAGATACATGCTGTGTCTTTCTGTGAATATGTGTTGCTACCATTGGTTAATAAAGAAGTTACTACAGCCTATGGTAAGACTGGAGACAGCCAGGTAGGGAATCTAAGACAGAGGGACGAGGAAAGTGGGGTCAGAGCAGATGCTGCCAGCTGCAGGGGGTGGGAGTGAGAGGAAGCAAGACATAATGGGACACAGGTAAGCCATGAACCATGCGGCAAACATAGATGAGTAGAAATGTGTTGAATTAAGTTGTAAGAGCTAGTTAATAATAACCCTGAGCCATAGGCCAAACAGTTTGTAATTAATGTGTCTCTTCAGGACCAAGGGTGGGAGAGATTCGTCTGGACTATAGGGCCTGGCAAAATAGAGAAAAGCTTCCAGCTACAGAAACATACATATACACGTAAATAAAATAAAATAAATCTTGACAAAAAAGGAGAGAAGCAGAACAGATAGAAAAGTAGGAAGGGTTGGAAGAAGCTTCTGAATTTTAGTACAGATGCATAAGGTATGTTGAATGTAAGCCTAGGAAGCCAAGTATGTGCTCTTTAAAGAAATGGTATGAAGTCGTTAAAAGTAAAAGAATGGAAAAAGACATGCTTTGTGTAGAATTAAAGAAAAGCCTGTGACTATATTATGATGCAGGAGTCAAAAATAGACTACAGAGACATTGAAGAAAAGGCTGTTTGTACTAGTAGCTTCCATGCAGAGAGAAAATCAAGTGACAGAGTGGGCCAGAGCAGAAGCTTAGGAAGTGATGACCTGCATCTTGCTGCTGCTTCTCTGAAGTCTTTGCACTGACAGGAGGCTCGGTGACGTTCCTTTCCATCTGGAGGCTGTCCCTTGGCACCTGTAAGCTGGTCAAGGGCTTTTGTTGGATGCAGAGTACTCAGCCATTGTTGAGGAGGTAGGCCATTGGATGCTGTGTCCCCAGTGCCTGCGTAGCCACTTGGTGAATTGAGGAGGTGTGAGTAAAGAGGGTAGGGTCTTTCTGCCCAGTGGTGTAAGTTTGGTACCCAGTAGGGCTCCCAGGACTGTGTGTGGGCAGAGAAGCATCAGTCTTCCTTCAGGAGCACAGTCTAAACTATCTGGCTGCAGGAAACATTTTGACTATCAGCTAGATATGGAGGAACTCCCGGCTGTTACTGCCTACTTCCGGCCTGTGTGTGTATTAAGGCAAATGGTGCCTGTGGCTGTGTACAAGTGCCAGCAGCTGAGCGTGCTTTTCCTGCTCTTCCTATCTAAACAGCACCCTCTTCTGCATCCCTTAGCCCTTGTCTCTGCTTCCTATCACATCCCAGCAGCTCTGATAGTGTGCCCTGTATCATTTTGCTTTTCCTCTGCCCCGCCCTAGAGTGTAAGCCCCACCTAGGCAAGAACTGTAGGTTGAACAGCCCCTGGTGCTGTTGAAGGAAGGATGCTGGGAGTTGATTTGTACCAGATGCTACACGAAGCCCTAGATGCAATCACTTCATCTTAATTTTGAGGTGGGCATTATCTTGCTTTATAAATGAAACTGAGATTAAGAACATGACACAAAGCCATATAATCTGTGAGTGGCAGAGCTGAATTGAATTGAATTTTGTATTGACACCCTATGAAATCCTTCATTGCTAACCTTTCTTGACCTCTCTCTCTTGCACAGGGTCTGGGGACATGGCCAGAAAGGCTCTCAAGCTTGCTTCATTGACCAGTGTGGCTCTTGCTGCCTCCGGTGTCTATCTTTACAGTAACAACTACTTGGACCCTAATGACTTTGGTGCTGTTAGGGTGGGCAGAGCTGTTGCTACGGTAGGTTTTTTTCCTTTGTGGGCAGTAGAGGAGTTACAGCATTACCTGTAGGTGTTTCATAGGTGCGGCAGGTGGGCGTGCTGACATATATGGAAATGCAGGCATGTCAGCTCTGTCTACAGAGCTGCCTACAGAGCTTCAGTCTTGGATATGCATCCCCACAGGCCTTGAATCCTGTAGCAATCCCCCCTTCCTCTCTGCAGTTGAACACAACACAGTCGTACCAGGTCCCTGCTCAGAAGCCTTTTGAGGCTTCCCTGTCTTATGGTAGTGATGCCTCAGAGGAGCAGTGCTCCTTGGAAAATGCCAAGGACAGAAGGCTTTGACCATTCAGTTCCACCTGCCATCTTTGAACTGCCTGTCTGCTCTGAGGTGAACTCTTTGGGAGACCTCCCTTGCAGAAGTGCCCACCACCATGATGTTCCAGCAAAAGCATGGGGCCAAGTGAACATGGTCTGGACACTCTGAAATCATGAGTCAAAGGAAATCCATCTTTAGACAGGTGTGGTGACACATGCCTTTAATCCCAGCACTTGAGAGGCAGTCTCTGTGAGTTTGAGGCCAGCCTGGTCTATAGAGGGAGTTCCAGGACAGCCAGGGCAGCACAGAGAAAGTCTGCCTCAAAAAATCACAAAGGAAAACAAATCCTTCTTTAGAAAGAAAAACTTCTGTCAGTAAACTTGATCTCACTCCAGTGAGCTAGTCTGAGGAGCTGGCACTTACATGTTGATTGCCTGGGGCTGGGAAAACTCCATCTATCTCCAAGCAGAGACTCTGATTTGAGTATATGGCTTTAGATGTTTTCTCTGGTGGTTCAATAGCAATCTCCTTTTGGTGTTATGCCTTTTTAGAATTTTTTATATTTATTTATTTTATGTCTGTGAGTATTTTGCTTCTGTGTGTATGTATATATATGCATGTGTGTATGTATGTATATATGTATGCATGTATGTATGTATATATGTATGTGTGTATATATGTATGTATGTATATATATATGTGTGTGTGTATGTATGTATATATATATGTATGTGCACTATGTGCAGGCTTGGTGCCTTTGGAGGTCAGAAAAGGATGCCAGATCCACTGGAACTAAAGTTATAGTCAGTCGAGAGCCAGCTGTCTTGAGAACCAAACCAGGGTCTCTGCAAAAGCAGGAAGTCAGCTTAGCCACTGACCGTCTCTCCAGCACCCATCATGGCTCCTTAGCCTGGCTTGTAGCTCCGCTCCCAGACACCACCATGCGGTCTTTGCAGCCCCAGGCTTCAGGCCCCCTCTCCTTTGTTGCTGCTGCTGAGTGCAGATAACAATTGCTGTTGTTCCCTCATGTGGATATGAATCGTGATGTAGCTTTTCTAGTTTATTTCCTGAGAACTCAGTGTTATCAAGTGTTCTCAGGGGGAGGCCTTGACTCGGTGCCTTGTTCTCAAGGGTAAACTGAGTTAAAGAATCAAATAGGCAAACCAGCTCTGGAATAGCAGGCTATGGAATAAGGAACCATTTCTGTTTGCCATGTGCCTTTTGGGGCCCAATGTTTTCTTTTATGTTTTGAGAGGTTAAAAACAAACTGTTCATCTAGATCCAGCTTTGAAGGAGCCTCTGATCATGGAGTGCACACATGGATGCATTGAAAAGCAGTCTAAAGCCTGGTATACATCAGGACCGCTGCCATGGTCAGATGTAGAAGTGAGTCCTGGGACGTGGGAGTCAGGATAAGTATCCCGAGGAAGAGGATTTGAATGGAAACTTAGGGATTTGAATGGGCAGAAGGAAGGCAGAGAAATATCAAGGGACATCTTATAAACCAGCCACTAAGCTGTACACCGCCCCCCTCTCCCTCACAGGGTTTTTCTGTATAACAGCTCTGGCTGTCCTCGAACTCACAGAGATCCACCTGCCTGCCTCCTGAGTGCTGGGATTAAAGGCGTGGCCACCACTGCCCAACTTCTTTTCCTTTTTGAGGATAGTTTTAATGCAGTTTAAAGGAAGAAGGTCAAGTCAGGCAAACTGTCACACACACACACACACACACACACACACACACACACACACACACACACACACACACACACACACACACACACACACACACACACACGTTTCAGTTCAGAAAGGCAGGCAGACCCAGCTGTTCCATTCTCTGAAGGCCTCTGATCTGGATCATCTTGGTTTATTCAGTGAGCAAACCTTGCTGAAAGCTGATACTCAGCATATACAGGTGGAAAATTAAGTTAGGCTTTGAGAGGGGGTGTACAAATGAACCTCCACCCCCTTTTTGAAACAGGATTTCTATGTGTTGCCCTGGCTGTCCTGGAACTAGCTCTGTAGACCAGGCTGGCCTCAAACTCAGAGATCCACCTGCCTCTGCCCTCAGAGTGCTGGAATTAAAGACATGCACCACCACCACCCGGCTGCAAACAACACTTTTGAATGTTAAGTCTCAGAATGTAGTTTCTTTAGTTGCTTAGCCCTGAAAAGGAAGAACAGTAATAAGTAGGAATAAGCCTAATAAGTAATAAGCCCTTGAATCCATACAGTTTACAAACAAGGAAGCAAATGGGCAAGTGAATTTAGAGGCCATTGGTTATGATCAATTATGGACAGTTCCTGGTGTATAAAGACAATTTGAGGTTGGACCTCTCTGGAGGAAGGTCACTTGTGTTCACCCCTGAAGGCCAGGATGGAGCATCCAGGCTAAGACATGGGGGCTGAGCATCTAAGGGGTGGGATCAGCTACTGAGCTTCTGTGTGGGGCTCATGGCTTCAACAGAGGTGTGATATCTGATGCGTTCAGCTTTCTCCTCCCTTGATTCACAGACAGCTGTCATCAGTTACGACTATCTAACCTCCCTGAGGAGTGTCCCCTATGGCTCAGAGGAGTATTTGCAGCGTCGATCCCAGGTAAGGGACTTGTGGGACCCATCAGAGCTGTGGGTATGTCTGAAGAGTGGGCCTCGCCAGTTTACTCCCAATGGGAAGCTGGTCTGAGGACAGAGTGGGCACTGAAGGACAGAGTGGGCACTGAAGGACAGAGTGGGCACTGAAGGACAGAGTGGGCACTGAAGTAACGGCCATTGGCCATGGGGTTCTGGGCAAAGGAAATGGAAGACTATCTGCTCCTTCTTATGCAAGTGTCTTAGTACCCGTGAGTGGGACTCCATCCCACATCAAACTGGGCCTTCCACACTGAGGTGGTTTGAAAGAAAATGCCCCCAAAGGGAGTGGCACTATCGTAGGTGTGGTCTTGTCAGTGGAAGTGTGTCTGTGGAGGTGGGCGGGCTTTGAGGTCTTGTATATGCTCAAGCCACACTCAGTGTCTCAGTCCGCTTCCTGTTGCCTGTGAGTCAAGATGTAAAGAACTCTCAGCCATCTCGCTAGCACCACGACTGCCCCCATGCTGATTTGCTCCCCGCCATGATGATAATAGACTAAACCTCTGAAATCGTAGCTGCCATCTCAATTAAATGTTTACCTTTATAGGAGTTGATGTGGTCATGGTGTCTCTTCACAGCAATAGAATCTCTAACAGAGACACATACTCAGGCTGTTATCAATGCAGTGCTGTTGGGGAGGCCACGGTGTGTTTCTGGTGACAGCAGGGATACAGGCTGCCTCTGGAGGGATAATAACTTTTAGTCGTGTTGTTAGGCAGAAAGAAGTTAATTGTTTTTTTGTCCTCTGAAGGCCATTGGGGCCTTTTGGAATAGAGCCGTGGACCTCACGCACCTCCTTAGTCAGAATGGACAAGTTGATGTAGATGTATTAGAGACGTCGGGGGTGGAGAATCAAACACGAGGTCAGATTGGATTGTCTTTGCTCAGGTTGTTCTGGACTGTCCTTAGAATGCTTAGTCATGCTTCTGGGCTCGCGTGGACTTCTATTCTGTGTTGCTTTCCTTCCAGGCATCCTTTGTGGATGGGATAGTTTTAACATTTTAATTTCAACTTTCCATTTTGCACATTTTCACTATCCACAAAAGTAACAGAGTAGAGCAGAGTATAATGACCCCACCCCTCCTATGGAACTGTCCAGCCTGAGAATGATTGATTTGCCATTTACCCTTCTCTTCTATTTATTCACTCTGCAGTGTTTAAATGAAACCTCAGGTGTCATATTGTCTCATGTATAAATTCTCTAGTGCATGTCTCTAATAGAGAAAGACCTTTAAAAAACCACAACCATAATGTTGTGGTCACGTGTAACTTCCAGTGTCCAGATTGCCCTTCTCCCAAAAATGCCTTTTTAAAGTATTTATTTATTTATGAGTATGTATGAACCGTGTGTGTGTATACATTGTGTGTATGTATATATATGTGTGAGTGTATGTATGTATTGTATTTTATTGACACTTGCTGAGTCTTTTAGCATCTATAACATTTCTTGTTTCTTCCTTTATTTTATTTTTTATTTAGTTATTCACTTGTTGGGGAGCCAGATCATTTATCCTGTAGAATTTCCACATTCAGGATTTGGCTGATTGCACCCTCAAAGTGCTATTTAATGGGAAATTCATTCAAATGGCTCACAATTCAAAATATACAATATTTGAAACAGACAAAATGACCCTTGTTCCTCAGGTACCCAATTTCCCTGCCTGGAGGCAATCATCATTTCTTGTGTATCTTTCCAGAGCTATCTTTCTATAATTTAATCACTCTGTCTTTATTCCTGCCATAGATGATAGTTAGTTACACATCTTCTCTCTGACTGTTGCTTCTCTTACATTGGAGATTGGGGCTCTTGCTTTGTGTATTTAATCTTCAGCATTAATGCCTCGGATGGGGACTGGAGAGATGGCTCAGTGTTTAAGAGCAATGGCCATTCTTCCAGAGGACCCAGGTTCAATTACTAGTTCCCAGTCTGTAACTTCAAAATCTGACACCCTCACACAGACATACTTGCAGGCAAAACACCAATGCATATAAAATAAAATTAAACACATTATTAAAAGTATAATGCCTAGGATGGAGTGAGTTTAATGTCTGTTTCAATATCTCTCTTGCTGTTGGAGAGGCCATAGAAAGAGTCTAAGGTTTTTATTCAGAGTTTGTGCCATGGCTTTGGAAGTTCATCTAGCCCTATGGAGTGGCTGTTTTCCTTGTTTGTAAACTAGAGATGGCTATTGTACTCACTGAGGATTATGTAGTCACAATCGGAGTCAGTGAAAGATAAAGCAGTTGTGAAGGTAAGTCAGAGGTCTCTTAGAAGGTGCGATTCAAGAGAATAGACCTGATGTATGATGTGAGTTTCCCAGTCTGCAGTATTGATAGAAGCACCTAGAATGTGGTTGGTTTTAAATAAAGGCTTGAACAATGAGTGGCATACAGGGTTCATTGTCACATCTCAAGGTCCTTGTCTTTTTCCCATGTCCTGCCTCCATCTATTCCATGCTGCAGCCCTTGGAATCCTCCAGAATGCCATTCTTCAGAGATTTCCAGGCCAGGACTAGGGTAGCGTTTGTCTTGGGGAATCCAAGGAGCAGACGGGCTATGCAGAGACTTGCTCTACAGTATGTAAGTCTTCTGAAAGGCACGGATACTGCAGTGCCCTCAGTAGCCGACAGCTCTGGGGATCCAGAGAGGAAAGTCTAGCCAGGCCTTTGAGAGGACAGCATGTGGTGGCTGGATGTACCAGATAGCAGAGTGTAGGCTGGTTCCTGGGAGTTGTGCCTGGGAAGGGGCTCTAGCAGGCACAGAAGAGCAGGAATAAATACTGCTAGAGTGTTCTCATCATCACGACTGATAAAGGAATGAGGAGGAAAAGCATCATTAGTTCACTTGTTAAGCTGGCATCTCCAGGTTCCAGAGTATGTTAGAGCCAAGGGACTAGCACAGCAGTCAGTGACTTGGAGCGCTTTCAAGGTTGGCTCTGGCAGGCTGGCTTCGTGACTCACTCTGCATCGTGAAGGGGAAGAAGAGAAAGCATATGAGACTTTGCTAGGCAGCTGAGGGTGTAAGGATGGGCTGCAGAGACCTGGATTCCTGGAGCCTAGATGTTTATAACCGAGGTTTGTGTGACTGGACATGTTCACCATCCAGAAAGAAGTTACTCCTAGTATAGACATCTCTCTAAAAAGTTGGAGATGACAGGACAGGCTGGAGCTGATTCTGAATGATGGATTGGGCTATAATGGGTATCCTTCCCATAGGGAATAACTGTGGACTCTCCTTTGGTGATCTACCATATTGCATCCTCTCTCCCTCCCTCCCTCTCTCTCACAGTTGTATAAGTTTTAGGTCACCACAAGCAGATGGTAGAGTCAATTTTGCTGGTCCCAGATATTTATCTAGGGATGGCCCCTGAAGCCACTTTTGACCATGGTCCCTAAAGCTACTTCTGACCAGTGAATGCCCAAGACATTGCTTTTGGAACGTCAACTTTCTTTTTCTGCTGGGTTAACTGAGAGCGTAGGCTGTTGGCAGCCATCTTACCACTGTGAAGAGAAAGCCCTTTTGTGGGTGGAGTTGGTATTAAAGAGTTGGGTTATTTGAGTTCCTGAATCCAGTCAAACTCAAAGCCAGTCTTTCACTGGACTTCTCAATTAGTTATGCCTTCCAGCAAATTATTTTTGTTTAAGTTGATTTGCACTTACTATTAATTAAACCAGTGAATCTTGATAATACTGGGAACTCTTGGAGAAGGATGTCTGGGTTTGAAGCATGATTGGCATTTTGACAGCTCACAGAAAGATCAGTAATGCAAGGGAAGTGATGCCAAGGAGAGGTCTGTATGGTACAGAGTTGAAATGGAGGCACCATGGATCAGGAGCCATGTCACCTGGTCTCAGTCCTTGCCAAGTAGCTCGATTTCCCTTCTGTAAGAACGTGGCAATGGCCTCAGCTGTTGGATGGACAGAGACATATGTTTAAGCACATGAATTATTTTCTTTGTAGATGACATCTGGAAACACAGGGTTACCTTGATGACTCCGTAATTTATTTATTGTATGTTTTGTGTTGTGTGTGTATATGATGCCTGTACTTGTGTGTGTGTGTGTGTGTGTGTGTGTGTGTGTGTGTGTGTGTGGATTTGGAGACCTAGGTTGATGATGGATGTCTTTCTTTGATCACTTTCCATTTATTTATTTATTTATTTATTTATTTATTTATTTATTTATTTATTTATTTATTTATTTGGCTGGCTGGCATCTTTCTTTTTTTTCATTTAAAAAAATTATTTATTTATTAAAAAGGTCTTTTTTCCCCCCATGTATCCCCGTTCTCCCCCTCTTCCCTCCTCTCAATCCCTCCCAGTCAGCCATCAGCCTCCCCCCTTCTCCCATCCCCTTCCCTTCCAAAGGGCAAGAAGTCCCAAGGTGGGTCAGCTCAGCATGGTGCATCTACTCCAGGCAGGTCTGATTTCCTCATCCAAAGATCAGGACTGGGTTAGGTGCTCCTCTGCAGGGAATGGGCTCCAACGGGCCAGCCCACACACAGGAATACAGTCTGAACCCACCCCTTTAGGCTTCACATACTGCTCATGCCAGTTGACAGTCACCTACTTTTCCCAATGCTCCCCAGTGGCTGTTCTTGATTCAGTGAGCTCCTCAGAGCTCCAGCCCAGCTGGCATATTTTAAGACAGGATTTCTTTGTGTAGCCTTGGCTATCCTAGAACTCGGCTCTGTAGACCAAACTGGCCTCACCTCAGAGGTCTTCCTGCCTCTTCCTCTCGGAATGCTGGGGTTAAAGGCATGCTCCACCACTGCCCAGCTCACTTTGAGACAGGTTCTACCAATGAACTTGTGGCTCATTGATTTAGTGAGGCTGTCCAGCCAGTGAGCTTCAGGAGTTTTCCCATCTCTCCTTAGATACTTGAGTAATATGTGCATGTTACCATACATAGATGTTTTTTCCTTTATAATAAATATTTTTATTATTTTTATTTACATGCATGTATGCCTGTGTGAGGGTACTGGATCCCCTGGAACTGGAGTAAGAGACCGTTGTGAGCTGCCATATGGGTGCTGGGAAATTGAACCTATATTCTATTTATTTTTATTTTTATGTGCATTGGTGTTTTGCCTACATGTATGTCCGTGTAAGGGTGTCAGATCCCTGGAACTGGAGTTATAGACAGTTGTGAGCTGCCATGTGGCGCTGAGAATTGAAACCTGAGTCCTCTGGAAGAATAGTCAGTGCTCTGACTATTAGGTCTTTCCAGCCCCAGATATTGCTTTTTTTCTTTAACTCTAGATTCCACGTCCTAAGGCATCTAAGATACTGAAGGCCTACTCGAGCAGAGTGGCCTCAGATAGCTGAGGTTGTGTGTGAAGGCAGTATTGAAGCTGAGCATGGAAAGGTGGAATGAAACATGCATTATCAGGGACAAAGTAATTTTGGCTGAGGCTCATGGGGATGATTTTGGGGACTGTCCATAAAAAACAGAAGTTAGTTGCAGTGGGATTATGTTACATTATAAATAATTGTCCCGCCTACTGGTTTAATAATAATGCTGATTGGCTGAAGGCAGACAGGAAGTGTGGATGGGGCTACCAGACTGGGAAAACTCTGGGAAAAGGAAGAACAGAGCAGAGATGCCTCAGACACACCAGAGAAGCAGATGCAGAGGACAACTATGCTATGCTCTGAGAAAAGGTAACCGAGCGGCATGGCTGAACAGGATAAGAATCATGGATTAGTTTAAGAGCAAGAGCTAGCAAGTTATATGTGTGGGCCTCAGGTCATTCAGCATACAATTAATATAAGCGTCTGTGTGTTTCAGTGGGACTGTAGGACAGTGGGTCTGTGGGTCTGCACCTGGAGGCTAGGCCAGAAAGTCCCGGCCAGAAACCTCTTACAACAGTTAGTTCAGTGTATTTGGTTACATCTGTGTTGCTTTGGACAAACGTCTTCCAGGAGGGAAGATTCATTTTGGCTCTGAGATATATCAGTCCAGCATGGTGGACAGGCATATGAGAACATGAAGCAACTGTTCCCATATAGCCAGACAGGAAGCAGAGCACTCCAGTCAGGACTGGAGGCCGGTGTAACCTTCAAAGACCTGCTTCTGGCCATCTTTGGTCAGCCAAGTCCCATCTCCTGAAGTCTCCACGGCCTAAAAAATAGCAACACAGGCTGGAAATCATCAACCCTTGGGTGACTTTGCAGACTCAAATGTGGAGACCAGGGCATATTGGCAAGTAGATTTAGAGCCAGGTCTAGAGGGACTTGAGGCCTCTATGTAGAAATCATAGAGCAGAAAGTCATGGTCCATTCTCAAATACTGTTTTCTTAAGTCTTCAGTGCCATTAGAACGTTTAAAGTCACTAGTTACTGAATATTTTCTTCAGCTTTTATTCTGTTGATGGAAGCACACACCACAGAAAGAGACAGATGTGCGTGCGTGTACATGCATGCATGCACTCACACACACACACACATACACACACACACACACACAGAGACAGAGAGACAGAGACAGAGAGATACAGAGACAGAGGGCAGGGAAGATTGTCATAACACAGGAAGGGACCTTGATCTCGGCTGCATGGTACCTGCAAAGCCTTTCTGTAGTAGGAAGTTTCTGGCCCGGACTTTCGGGCCTAACCTCAAGGTTTAGGATCCTCAGACCCGTAGACCTGCAGACCCTCAGTCCCACAGAGACACACAGATGCTTTCAATAGTTTTAGGCTGATCAGCCTCATGCCCAGGCATATAACTTGCTAGCTCTCTACCATTCATCTAACCATGTCTCTTGTTCAGCCATGCACCTGGGTACCTTTTCTTAGGGCAGCATAGTTCTCCTCTGCTTCTTCCGGCTTCTCTCTGGCGTTCTGCTCTGTGCTTCCTGTTCTCAGAGATTTTCTTAGTCTGGTAGCCCCGCCCACACTTTTTGCCTGCCTTTGGCCAATCAGCGCTTTTTATTAAACCAGTGGGTGGGACAATTATTTACCATGAAACAACACAATCCCCTACATATCCCTTTTTCTCTTTTTACAACAAACAGAACTCCAAATCTAATATTCTTTTCCCCCCCTTATCTATAGCAACTTATAAACAACACTGTAAATAAACACAAACATCCATAATCCATGTTTTGGGAATGTGGATTCTTCCTGCTACTTCCTGCTGAATGGGGCGTTGGCCATCTCAAGGGACTCCAAAGAAAAATTTAGGATTATGGACAAGTCTTTAGTGGAGTAGTCTGTATGGCTGGGTCATCTCAGCCAGTCTCCTTGAAGTTGTTCTGGATACAGAGCTTGGGAAACTTCAACAGAGGTGCTCTGAAATGTCGAATCATCTGATTCATCCATTTTCATTGGAGATATTTCAGGTGGTCTTCCTCTATCAAACTTTATGTTCTTTATCCAGAAATAAATCCACAGCTTCTCATTTTCTGTGAAAATAAAAGGAAAACCTTTCTCCAAAGTAGTGTATCTTTGGATTTCAGTTTTAAAGTCAACTCATTTACAAAATATATAGGTTGAATTATTCTAATAGCATTTATGATCAACTGTCTTTTAGCAGCTTTTACTAAGTCATTTTCAGTCAAGAAGCTTAAAGATAAGACAATAACATACAGTATCCAGACATTCTTTTTTTTTTCCATCTTTACGTGGCTTATTATTTATTTATTTTACTTTATTTCTTTTTAAAAGGCTTTCTATGCCTTTTCTTTTCTCTCTCTAAGCCTATGTATATATATTTTCAACACACTCTAAACCACTTAGACTTTTTTTTTTTTTTAAACTGTCTTTACTGTATATTTATTTCTTAATTTTTTCTGTCTCTGACCTCACCTTTGCTTGCCTAGGGTGATTGACTCCACCCAGATTCTTCTATTTCTTTCAATTTCTGACTACACCTTTAATCTGCCAGGATTCAAGGTTGGTAGAATGGGTGGATGGCTCCACCCAGCTCCTAGTCTAACTTCATAGAATTTATCTTTTTAGCCCAGGTACTCTGGGGAATTTTAGGGTTCATATAATTACCAAGTAAAGCTTTGCCATCTGCTGCTCATTAACTCCATTTCAAGAATTAGGCAGCAGGGCCTCTTTAAAAAACTCACAAGTATTTTGCCTCTAAGGCTGAATCAGGAAGCTTCTCTTAAAAAATTCAAGCCTCTGCTTGCCTCTGGCAATAAAACATCATAGACACTAAGAAGCCATCTTTGACTCTATTCTCATTTTGTCCTTGTTAATAGAAACCTTAAATCCACCATGCAGAGCTCTTTGCTTACATCTAGACTCAGGAAGTGGCCTTGTTCACTTTAAGTTGCATGTAGCAAACACACCATTTTATAATTAATCCCATATACCATTCAGTCTCGGAAGCTGCTTTGGGCTTCAGTTCCTGTGCTCTAGACAGTTTTTAAATCTTTCTATGGCTTTATGTGGGCATATTTGCCACACGTTGGGCTGCCACCTTTCAGCTGACCTCACACTGTTACTGCTGAGCAGACCTCTGGGCCTGGTGTAAGGTGTCTCCCTTCATCTGGGTTGTTCTCTTAATTACTGTGGTATTTGGACTCCAGGAGGTAATGGGTAATATGTTCTCTTCTTGCTTGAGAAGCAGAGCCAAGGAGACATAGCATGCTGTAAGCGCCAGCCATATTACTGATAAATGCTGAGTTGTAGTATGAAATTTGGGTTAGCTTGTTGAATATTACCCCATATTATCTATCTATTACAGGATAGATTTCCTTACCCCAGACCTGTGGATGGGTGCACTAGTCATGGTGGGGGGTTAAGCAGCTAGTCATAGTCAGTTAAGATCCAGAGAGAGAAGAGAGGAAGTGTGAATAATCTGGACATGCTGCCTTCCACCAATCTAATCAGTGACTCCTTGAACCTGACCTTGGTAGGGCAGAGGCTGATTTAGGTTGCAGGGTGAGATGTTGAATTTGGCATTGCCAAGATTTAGGAGGAGGAGTCTTTTAGAATCCTGAGATAGTAGGGGTTTGGGTGTAAAAGAAACTCCCTTTGGGACCAGTGGGTTGGAACCCTATGAGTTTAGTAGTGGGCTAAAGTGTCGTGGTGTTGACTTTATAGGTAACTATTCCATTGAACTTGAGAAGCATCTGCTAGCTTAGGTCACCACTGCCTAAACTCTGTGGCTTGGCAATGGGGTGACTCTGTCTTCTGATATTCTACACTAATTTTTAATAAATAAGGCTCAGGAATGGAAGGCAGAGGAGGTGATGGGACCTTTGGCTTCCCCCACCATCCCAGGCTTGACAGTAACATTTAGACCGCCCTCCCCCACCAAAAAAAGATCTCATGTTCTTTACACCTTTCACCCTGTTGTTTCCTTATCTGCTTTCAGCCCGAGGACAGCATTACAGCAGGTAGAAAGCAGAAGTCAAGATATTCACATGGTGGCTCTCACCAGTTTCTGCTGCTGGCGGTGTCTCTCTACCTCCGGGTGGGCCTGAGGGGAACAGAGGAGGAGGAAGAGGGGTACCACAGAGCTTCTTCCCTGGAAGTTCCTTCCCTACCTGATCAATCAGACAAGCAGTTAATTCAATGAACATTAGGCATTCATATTTCCCTTTGAAGGGGCCCTCCCAGGAACGAGTAGGTGCCAGCTCTATGCTTCTGGAAGGAGAATCAGTTCTTCAGCTGTTGAGCAGCTGCTTGTGTTGAGGACAATTTTCCCTCCAGCCTAGAGAAGGGATGGCTATTCGGAAAGCATTCTAAGGATCTTGGTTTGCAAAGAGGATAGCAAGGTGTGATTCTTCAGGAATATTATCTGAGATGTGAGCACCAACGTGTCCAAACCATTCTTCCATTCTCTTCTTCTTCTTTTTTTTATTTTTAATTTTTTTGAGACAGGGTTTTTTTGTGTAACCCGGTTGTCCTGGAACTAACTTTGGAGACCAGGCTGGCCTCAGACTCACAGAGATCTGTCTACCTCTGCCTCCCGAGTGCTGGGATTAAAGGTGAGTGTCCCCACACCTGTCCCAAACCATTTTTCTGTTAACCGTCTCTCTAGCTGACTTGAACTAGCCTGTTTTATGTTTATGACAGGTGCTGCATGATACTGCACTTACTCTATTTAGTATTATAATAAAACCTGGAGCCGGATTTTTGGGAAAAACTGAAATATCAGAGAGACAGGGAACAAACCATGGTCAGTTCTCACCCACCCAACTCCTGAGGCGGAACATGGTAGGTCCTACCTCCATGAGCCCTCAGACTGACAGGGTGTGCATGGCTTTTCTTTATCTTTCTCTCCCAGCTATTTCAATTCCTGGATCAATTTTCCTAGTACTAGAGACAAAGGTTTGTGTTACCACCACTTGGCTTTGTTCGTCCTTGACCTTATTGAGATCCAGAGGATTCTGCCTCCTGAGTGATAGAATTAAGGGCACGGATCACCACTCCCTGAACTCTGTGTCTTAGCAATGGGGTGACTCTGTCTTCTGATATTCTAGACTATTTTTTTTAATTAAACACACAGTATAATCACCATAGCATGAGGCTCAGAAGATAGGCAGGGAAAGAGACTCAGTCTCTGTCCTCTTGTCACTCCTACTGTGTGCTAGGGGAGGCGTAGCAGGCATGGAAGGCAGCTCCGTGTTTTTTACAGCTCTTCTCTGTGGGCTGGGATTACTGTGTTTGACCCCTGTCAGCAACTGGCTCCCAACAGAGTAGGATGGGTAGATGCATGCTGGTGAAGGCCTCATCTGGATCATGGGGACTGTGTAGTTCATTGTTTCACAGTTTTGCTGCACATGCAGTGCCTGTCCACCTGGTGTGGATCCTTTGCAGTGGATTTTCACACCCAGTGCCCCAAAGACGACCTTTTCCTGCTTTCCGTGGTTATCACGAGCATTTGCCTGCTAATGTTCTGCATAGAGAGGGAAATTGAATCTTTACTATCTCTGTAACTGGCTTTCTCAGTGTCTGGGATAAATTCTGCATAGAGAACGTGCTGGGGTGAGGTCACCTGAGGACTCTGGGGTGAGGGAGGCAGTCTGTGATTGCGCTGGCACTTCCTTTTGTGCCCCCAAATCTTCTTGAGTTCAACAAATCAGTGCGGATCTCTGCAGGGACCCTGAACCTGAAGCCTTTGTGATCCTGGGCTTGGTCACAGGAGTGGGCCTTACAGCAGTCTGGGAGACTTAGGGGACACTGCCTTCCCTTGGGGGGAAGCATGGTGAGACTGCAGCTTTCCCTGCAGACTAGGCTCATCTGTGGTGACCTCTCTGTAGGCCCAAGAACATCCAGTACCTAACTACTTGGTCTAGGCTCATTCGTGGCCCATGGACTGTGGCCGTTAATGGCATCCTGTTTTGTCATTTCTGCATATAGACCTTGTATTTTAAAACATGTGAAACATTTAAGAACTACTATTGATAAAATTGCAGTTTTGAACTTTTATTTAAATAAAAACTTAGACTTACTCATTTTATGTATGTATGTGTAGTCATGTGTGTGCTTGGTGCCCCCTAAGGTTAAAAGAAGACATAAGATCCCCTGTAACTGGAGTTATAGAACAATAGCACCCTTAACCAGTGAGCCATCACTTTAAAATTTTAAGTAATTACATTTACTTACTTATGTGTGTGTTCATGTGTGCACATGTGTGTGCGTGTGTGTATGTGTGTGTATTTGTGTATATACGTGCATGTATGTGTGTATGTATTTGTGTGTGTATGTACATGTGTGTGTATGTGCATGCGCATGCATGTGTGTGTGTGTGTCTGTCTGTCTTGCAGAAGTCAGATCTCTCCTTTCGCCATATGGATCCTGAGTCTTGGCAGCAAGTACCTTGACCTGCTGAGCCATCTCCTCACCCTCCCCTCACCCACTCTCCTCTTTAATGTATATTCTAATAGCATTTCTTATGCTACCTATGGCTGCCTATTGCACCCCCACCCTTCTTTTAACACTGTCACCGGCATAGGGTCCCCTCTTGTAAAGCAAGCCTAAAGTATCTGTAGGGGATGCTGGCCAGACTCTGGCTGGCACCCACCCACCCTCAATTGCCATCTCCTCTCTTTCTACTCTCCTCCCGGCTCACCTCTTTTCTCTCTCTTTTTTAATCTCTGGGACTGCATCAGGCTCACAGAAGCCCGGAGCTGAGTTTTACTTCTGCTGCTCTGAAGCAACAGCCACTTTCCAAAGGCAGTGGTTGTAGTCACATGAAACAGGCCCTCATACTTCTGGTGGTTAGACAGCTGCATCTGACTGTCTGGGCTCCTGAATTAGCCTGTATGTGCATATCTATTGTTCCATTGCCTGGACCCATGGGGCTCCTTTCAGCCTGTCAGGGGTCTTCTGGGATGGTGATTGTCCTGCTCCCCAGAGAGAAATGCATAGACTCTGCACCCATTTCTTCAGCAGGGCGGGAACTGCAGAAACCCAGCTTCTACCTGCTGTTGCCCATTTTAGATGCATCCCTGCCTGACGAAGACAGGTTCTGTGATGCTAAGAACAGGTGTTCACATGTACCCAAACAGCAATTATGAGACACGTATGATGCTGAGGACTCTGTTATCCGTTCCAACTCCCAGACAATCCAGAAGTGTAGATAACATTGTTCTTATTGTAAAGAAACTTAAAAAATATATATACATTTCATAGGTTAGAATACAAAGTACTGGGTGTCCCAGTGCCGTCATACTTACACTATTATATTTCGTTCTTGTTTGCTCCCCCCTCCACTGATTTTTCCTGTGTCCCTCCCTCCTCCATCTGATTCCTTCTGCCCCAGTCAGTCTCAGTGCAGATGAGGTAACTTGGGCACAGTTTAGTTAAGTGCTTGGTCACCGGGTCCACAGCTCATCACCTCCCTGTGATTGCCATACAAATGACTTAAAATGTGTGGAGTAACACGATGAAGTTGTCCTCCTATAACTCTAAAGGCCAGAAGTCCAAAATCAAAGGACTAACTGGCTTGTGCAGGTTCCTGGGATCCTACGGAAAAATCCCTGGCCTCTTCTGGAAGCTCCAAGCAGCCCTGTGACCGTATCTCTCTTATTTCTGCTTCTGTCTTCCCCTCTCCTTCCTGTGAAGACAGTTGTCATTGGACTTAGACATGTTACCCTCCTTTCCCAGGTAGTCTGGACATCACATCTGAACATACTCAGTGTTGGCTAAAGTCCTCTCCCCAAATAAGGTTACAATTTTAGGTTCTAGGGGCTAGGTATGTCTGCATCTTTGTGTGTGTGTGTTGGAGAGGTAGGCTGCTGTTCAACACACCCCAGGAGCTCAGATGAGCTTCATGATGTAGCCCTTCCTAAACCTGTGCTCTTACTTTTCTGATTGGGCCTCCTCAAGCCTGCAGCTTCACAGGCATGGATTTGCTTGTTCTATCAGAGACTGCGGGCTGTTAAGTCTTGACATTCTCTTGTCTTCCTCCCCTCCATGCCTTTAGCTCTTGGCTGTTTCTTCTGAAGCCTTTTGGTCTGTTCATCTTGGATTTAATAGTTCTCACATCTTACTGTGTTGAGGAGGTCAGGCCGCAGGGGCTGTGAGGACAGCTTCCTTCCTGGGCAGGTATGATGGGGTACTACTACTCTTGCCTCAGTGGCCACACCTCTGAAATAGGACCATGGGAATGGCATAGTCTTCCTAATGAAGTGTGGAGGAAGTTGCTGCAGCCGCAAAGGTGGTCTGGCTGCTTGTTAAGAGCAGTAGCAATTGAACAGGCGGTTGGTTCTTCATTCCTGCTTCTCACTGTTGTGGCCCCAAGCAGCTATTTTCTACCAAATTAAAATCCACTCAGCGCTCTTCCTGTCCCCAAATAAAAACTCCTTGCCAAGCTCTTGCCTGGTTACAGCAAGACTTTTTAATAGATTCTGCCTCGTAGAACCATGAGACATATGTCCAATTAGCAGAATAATTTTGCTTAAATATACAAATAAACTGTTGACTGACAACAGTGGCACATGTTTGAGGCTAATTTAAGGCAGAGCAATTTGGTAACTGGGGTATTGCCTCTTCCCCCATCTCAGCCTATGGCTAGGCCTTTCCTTACGGGCGGATCTCCATCCTGATCTTCTAGATGAGGATAAGGGACATCTCCATGCTATGCTTCATCATTGGGCAGAGTATCCAAGCATGAATATTCATAGAACCGATGGAGTAGCTTCTGCTTAGGGAGCATTTATGTATGCCAGCCACTTGGTGGGATACAGTGGTCCGTTCTTGAGGGGACAAGGGGTGAGCAACAGTGGGGGAATTCAAATGAGCACCTGCCCTAAGAGGACAAGGACTTGATCTCTCTTGCTGGCTGTCATGTGTTGGTACACTTGGCACAGTAGGCTCAGTGTATATTCTTAGATGAATTGTTGAGGGAAGGAACAAGATATTTTTGAGCTCTTGTTGAGTGCCGTAAAGGAGATGACATGTAGTCATGGGATAAAGAGCAACTGAGGGTGGGGATTAAGGAGAGCTCTCTGACCCAGCCTGGGAAGAGGGAGAAGCTGTCAGAACTGCCTTTACAGTTCTTGGGGGCTCTGGGCAAAAGCAGCTTTGGCTGGGGCTAGGCAAGACTGTTCCTTGTTACAATGAGGTTTTCTGACCCCATCCAGCCGGGGGTGCAGACCCACAGACCTGCTGACCCAGACTGCTTAGCCGTCCGCCGCAGCTTAGGCCCCAAAAATGACTCAGATGCTTATATTAACTTCATGCTGTTTGGCCTATGGCTCAGGCACATTGCTAGCTAGCTCTTTCATCTTAACTCAACCCATTTCCATTAATCTGTCTGCCACGTGGCCCGTGGCTCACCTGTGTTCCTTACATGTTTCTTCTTCGGGCGTCTGGCTCGATCTGTCTCTGACTCCACCCTCTTTCTCATACCTATGCTCTGATTCTTTCGCCTCCCTTTATGGTGTCTGCCATGGCCAAAATAGTCCTTTATTCACAACATATAGAAAGACATTCCCACATCAGTTCCTTCCTTATGTCTGTGTTACCTGGCCACACTGATATTGGGTATTCTCAAGAGACTGCAGCCTCCTACCTGGTCAGGGTCTGTACCTGAAAGTGGTGGAAGGTCTCTATCATGTGACCTTTTGGCATTGCTGTGGTTCATTCTAACCATGGTTGGGGATAGTTGTGTATGGCTTTGTGTGGCTCTGATTCTCCTCAAACCTGTACCAAGCTACCTGCAGGGCTGCAGGGAAATGCAGGATGCAAGCCGTTCTAGGTGGAGCTTCAGGGATCACAGGGTAGAGGTAGGAAGGTTGGGGTTGGGGAGAGCTAGTGGTTCGGAGCATAGGAGACTAGTCTCCAAGAACCTATCCTAAGGATGGAGATTATATGTGAACTTAATCCCCCAATGTAGACTCCACGGCACTATCAGATTTCACTTAGAAACATCAATTTAGAAATAAAGCATTTCAAGACATCCACTGTGTTAGTTTCCTGTGGTTACTGTAGCAAATTACTATTGAATGGTGGTTTACAACAATACAGACTTGGGGCACTGCGGGTTGGAAGCCCAGAACGATTCTCGGTAGGGCAGAATGAGGGTGGTGTTCCCTATGGTGTCTCTGGAGGAGGATCCATTTCAGATTTTTTATCATTTACTTATTTATTTGCTGGTTTCTATTTTCTTTCCTTACTCTTTTGAGACAGGGTCTCTTTATGTCGCCTTAGCTGGCCTGGAACTCATCATGTAGACCCGACTGACCTGGAACTCTGCCTGCCCCTGATTCTGTGATTAAGGTGTATGCTACCATACCTGACTACTTTTCTGGTTTTTAGGGATGCCCAAGGTTTCTTAGCCATGGTCTCTTTCCTCATCCTCAAAGCTAGCAGCATCTGGGTCCAGTTCACATGCTACTGTCTCTCTGGGTTCTTCTGCTTTTGTCTTTCAAGTGCAAAGAGCTGTGGAGATTACCTGGGTGTGCCTGAGCAATGCCACTAATCTCACTATAAAGATCATGAGGTTATTAGCAACCGTATTTTCTTTTGCAAGGCTGTGAACTGCTGTTGGATCTTTTAAGGAAACCTATCTCCCTATGAAAAATCCCAAATGTCAGTTCCAAAGCACACAATGAATGTTGTACCTGGCACCTCCATCTAAAATATGTTGCTATAATTCTTTTGTTTGCTTACTGCTAGAGAACTTTAAATTGCAATTTCAGTCTCTAAACCAGGACAGTTTGCTAAGGAATCACAGTGTCATTAGTACAAGTAATGAGATTAACAAGTTTAATGTCACCTGTATTAGTCAGGATCCTCTAGAGCAGTGGTTCTCAACCTCTCAAATACTGCAACTTTTAATACAGTTCCCCATGTTGTGGTGACCCCCCCAATCATAAAATTACTTTCATTGCTACTTCATAACTATAATTTTGCTACTGTTATGAACCGTAGTGTAAGTAGTTTTGGAGACAGAGGTTTATCAAAGGGGTTGTGACTCACAGATGGAGGAACAGCACATAGAGCATGAATGTGTCCAAAGTGGAATATTTAGATTGGCTGATGTCAACAGTGTTAGTCCAACAGTGGCAGTTTGCTCACTGGAAAGGCTGAGAGCTCCATAGCTTCTCAGTGCAGGCGGATAGATGTCTCTGTGGTTCCAGTATGGGACCAAAGGCCTCAAAGATTCCCAAGGATCCTCTGATCTTCAGCCCTCATAGGAAGGCCCAAGAAACTGGGTTCTAATGTTAGTGAAGGAGGCAGCAGGAACGGAGTAGATGGACTTATCCTCAAGAAGCAAAGGCGGGCAGGCAAAGGCAGCACTGCCATTTCCTTAGATCACTTTATCACAGTCAGCTCTTGGGGAGTATCTTTCCCCCTTAGGTAATTCTTCTGTCAAAGCGTGTCTCTTAGTTGATTTCACACCCTGCCACATTGACAATCATATCATCTAATTGTTACCTGTGGTCAGTTTTCCCTAACTTCCCTATCTAGTGTTCTTCACGTGCCCCTGAACCCACTGTCTAGCCTCATACCCTTTTCATGAGTAAGGAGACCTGCTTGCCTCTATCTTTTGAGGTTTGTGTAGGTGGAAGTTTCTGTCCTGAGGGCAGCTCCCAAATAACCACACAGAGGCTTATGCTAATTACAAATGCTCGGTTGATAGCTCAGGCTTATTACTAGCTAACTAGCTCTTATAACTTAAATTAACCAGTTTCTATTAATTGTGTATGGCCACATTGCTCATGGCTTTACCTGTCCTCCAGCATGCCTTGCTCCCTCTGAGTGTCCTGGTGACCACTGATCTGCCCTTCTTACCTTCCAGCATTCTCAATTTGACTGTACTGCCCTGCCCATACTTCCTGCCTGGCTACCAGCCAGTCAGTTCTTTAGTAACAATGAGAATAATACACCTTCACAGTGTAGAGAAGGATTATTTGTAGATGAAGTTTCTGGCCCAACCTAGCCCCAAGGTCCAGACCTCTCTGTAGCCCTGCTGCTGATTAGCCCTCCCCAAGTGACTCAGACACTTATATTAATTGCATGCTGCTTGGCCTATGGCTCAGGCATATTGCTAGCCTGTAGTACAAGATTTCTGGCCCGGACTTTCGGGCCTAGCCTCAAGGTCTAGGCCCACAGACCCGCAGACCCGCAGACCTGCAGACCCGCAGTCCCACAGAGACACACAGATGCTTTCAATAGTTTTAGGCTGATCGGCCTCAGGCCCAGGCATATCACTTGCTAGCTCTCTACCATTCATCTAACCCATGATTCTTCCTGTTCAGCCATGGGGCTTGGTACCTTTCTTTAGAGCAGCATAGTTGTCCTCTGCTTCTTTCGGCTTCTCTCTGGCATTCTGCTCTCTGGCATTCTGCTCTCAGAGTTTTTAGTCTGGTAGCCCTGCCCACACTTCCTGCCTGCCTTTGGCCAATCAGCGCTTTTTATTAAACCAGTGGGTGGGACAATTATTTACCATGAAATAACACAATACCCCTACACTAGCCAACACTTACATCTTAATTCAACCCATCTCCATTAATTCATCTTGCCATGAGGCCTGTGGTTTCCCGATTTCTTTACATTTTGCTTCTTGGGCGGCTGGATCACATCTCTCTTGACTCCGGCCTCCTCCTTTATCCATGCTCAGATTTCCTGCCTCCTTCTAAGATACCTTGCCATAGGCCCAAACAGTCCCGTTATTAACGAACAATGTTTACCACATACAGAAAGACATCCCACATCAATCATTCCACGGCAGTTTTGGTTTGTTTCCTACCGTCAGCCATGAGAGCGCAAGGCTGTAAAGATGGGAGATGAAGCTGTCATCCCACATCCAGGCCTGTATCCTGAACAAGCACAGAGAGACAAGAGGGGACGCAGGCTGTCTGGTGTGTTATTCTACCCATGGCCTTAGCATTTGTTATTCTTGTCAGTGATCACCATTCAGAAATGCCCTCACTCCTCCAGCTGCAGAGCAACTGTAAGAGTTAATTATGTATCGTCTCACCCGGTGTGATTAAGGGGTAGGTGGAGGGAAGGGTTCTCTATATCTTTTACTGGCCAGGAGGCTCCCAAATAGATATTTTCTGGATTGAAGAGTGCAGGTCCCTGGATTAAAGATGCATGTGGGCATCTGTGTAGGTAGGCTTGCTTTTTGGCAGGAGGAGTCTAAAGTTGCCAGGAATAAAATTGTTATTTTCTTAAATTTGTAGCTCATTTGCTGAGTGCTTGCTGTCATGACCGCTTGTTTGTTGGAATTCCAGGGATGCCGGGACAGCTTTCACTGCATCATACCTCCATCAGTCATTGTCAGAAGTTTTAATTCCATTTTTAGAGACTAATTCCTTCATTCTAAAAACTCTGTTCCCCATACAGGTATTGGGCTGGAGAGATGGAGATGGAGATGGTGTATTCCATGCAAGCATGAGGGCCTGAGTTCAATCCCCCAGAACCCCTGGCCAGAGAAAGTCAGATATATGCACTGGCATACACTTTTAATCCTAGAACCTGCAAGGAAGGGATAGGCAGATCTCTGTGTGCTTGAGGCCAGCTTGTCTATCTGGTATGTTCTTTGCCTGGAGTTACATGGTGAGACATTTAACTTTCCAGTGCTGCGCTGAAACCCCGCTGCCAAGGCAACTGGTAGAAGGCGCTGGGGACTACACTCTTTGGTCTGGAAAGTAACTTTCGTTTCTTCTTTAGAAGTGTGGTGGCATTATGTACTCAGGCTTTCCAACTTGCAATTGATAGTCGAGGCAGGTTTTGAACTTGGGATCCTTTCCCTCAGCCTCTGAGTGCTGGGAATCCAGGCCTGCATCGCCAGGCTTGGCTTTAATGTTATTCGTTACTAACTGTAGCATCGGTTTCAGATCTGAGGTGATTTTGTTGATATTTGTCTTTCTTTTCATGACACATAATATGTCATGCTCTGGTGATCCTCTGCATATCTGTTCATTTTCCATTAGCTTTTGTAGTTTATTTATTGTATTTTATTTTTGTAATGAATGTTCTTGAAATTTGATCTGCGGCAGCTGTTGAGTTCCTGGGAGATAGTTTTATGTTTATGGTCTGGTTTTCATATTTGCTAGTTTGGAATGAGACAGTTTAGGCTATCTCTGACTACTGAGGTTGGAACTTCTTGGGGATGATCAGTATCCCATGAGTTAGGAGACTTTTCCAGTCTGGATGGTAAGGATAAATCACATGCAAATATAATCCCTGGGGTTATTTTTTCTCTGGACTCAGGCAGTTTTTGCACCAATGTGTGTTGGTCAGCCTTTAGCTGAGTACCAGGGACTGGCTCTGTGCAGATTGTCAATTTTCCTTTTTTATTATTCTTGTCTCCTCCTGTGAAGTCTTTCTAGACTTAACTCCATTTCCCTAAGGGTCCTTTTCACACTTCACTGGGGCCACCCCTGAGTTCATCTTCACTGCATGATGACAGGGTTTTGAAAGCCACTTTTATGTTCTGTATGTGAGGTTAAGAGACCCCCTTTTGGGACATCAAGGACTATGGCCTGGGAGACTCCCAAGTTTAGAGTTGCCATTTCCTAAGGTTGGGAAGCGTGGGATGGGAGATCATTTTATGGTCATGGGTGTGGTGCGAAGGACAGGCTATGTTTGAGGCTCTAACTGGACACTAGTGTGATGTCCGAGAGGCCATTGGATCTGTCCAGCTCAAGGCAGCTGATGCTGATTTTTGTTCCTGCAGTGTATAGAACTGGAGGAGATTGCTGAGGGATTACAGCTAGAGAATCATATTAGCTTTTGTTTAGCTATTATCTTTGGATGCTTTGAAGTCCTAGGTCTTTGTAGGCATTAGAAAGGCTTTTCCTCTCAGTTACTGACCCTGAGAGAGCTAGTGTCTCTCCTGGCATGTGACTTTCATATGCAAACGAACTGAGGCAGAGTCCTCATTCCCTAACCACTTCCATTCAGCCCATTACATGTAAAGCCTAATTCCCTTAGCTCTAAATGTCCAGGACCAGGTCTCAGACAACTAGGCTAGCTTCTGTACGTCAAGCCTGCAGTAAAGACTCAAGCCAGCCAGTCCTAAACTGTCCTGCCTTGCCTCTTTCCTACAGAACCCAAAACAAAAGCTTTTGCCCATGCTTTCTACTTACACTGGTAGTTTCCATGTAGCCCTGTGTGGTGTGCTATAACTTCTGGGGATCTGTGTCTAAAATCCCACAAGTGTGAGGCTTTGATTTGATCCCTAGAACCCATGGAAAAAGGTGAGCTTGGAATTCCAGTGAGGGTGAGATGAGAGATCGAGACAGGTAGATTCCTGGGGCTCACTGGCCATCTAGCCTCTTCTGCTAGGCCAGGTTTCAGGCTGGTAAGAAACTGTGGTAAACAAAAGGAAGGTGACTGAGGAGTGATACCCGGTGTTGTCCCCTAAAACATGCACATACATGCCCCCGTAGACACAGTCACAGAGAGACACACAGAGACAGAGACAGCAGTCGGGGGAATGCACACACACACACACACACACACACACACACACACACACACACACACACACAGAGAGAGAGAGAGAGAGAGAGAGAGAGAGAGAGAGAGAGAGAGAGAGAGAGAGAGAGAGAGAGAGAGAGAGAGAGATGGATGGATGGGGTATGAGAGAGGAAGAGATTTGGTTTCCAGAAGTAGCCTGCAGATTAAAAAAATCTGAGTTTGAGGCCAACCTGGTCTCAACTCTCAACTTCCAGGACAGCCAAGACCACTCCGAAAATCTGAATTGAGTGTTTACTGTAGGACATGTGTGTGTTTATACTAGGGCGTTGAACAAATGCTTTTTCATTTATTATACCTGCTGCTGTTTGATGGGCCTGAGTTGTCCACCGTGGTAGCCAGTAGATCCTTAAAAATCACTACATGTAATGCAATGCTTCTTTTTAAGCAATTCAACAATGCAGTTCCTCAGCCACACTAGTTACATTTCAACCGCACAGTAGCTACCCCATAGGCAGCAGACCAGTGCATTCTCATGCCACAGGAAGTTGACTGGGCAGTAGGTGGTCAGCTGGCTCTTGTCTATCAGCTCATCGCTTGTGTGTGCATGCTCAAAGATGTGTGCTTAAGCACTAGAATCAGGAGAGTGAAGAGGCCAGGAGATCCTGGCAGCTCTGTTTGTCAAGGATATGTGTATGGCTGGAAGATGATCCCAGGAAGATAAAACCAACCCCTTTCCTCCATGGACTGTGTTACCAGGAGCCTCAGCACCATGTGGTGTCGAGGGGAGGGGTAAAGGCCAGAAACTTCATACCAAGTCAGGAACTTTCTGGAATGGTAGGATGATCCTGGCTTCTGATCCAAAAGGACAGTGGACCTGTGGGAGCTGGAGCGGAACAGGGACCCTGAAGGTCTGAGTGTTACTCTGTTAGTCAGCATTTGTGACTTTACCATAACAGGATATTTAAAGTTTTCTGTAAGTGGCAACGCTCCTTGTCTCTGAATGGGATGTGTGTGTGTGTGTGTGTGTGTGTGTGTGTGTGTGTGCACACAAGGATGCACATACATAGTAGCACACACACACACACACACACACATACATACACACAAACTGTGGCTCTGATAGTTCTCTTGATCTGAAAAATCCCTCAATCTCCATCTTAATCATTGCAAATTTAATTTCAGGGCTTAGCACTGTGTATCACCCGGCCTCTAATTATGTGGGTAATTTGAACAGGGGATACTGAATGTAAAGAATTAGTAAGTAGTGAAAGATGGCCAGCTTCTAACAGAGCTGCAATGAGAATCTAATGGCTGTAACAGTAAATACACACAGCAGCTACTCCTGGAGACGACGGGGCAGAGAACGGGGCTGGCTCTGACGACTTAGCTGAGTGCTTCCCACCTCTTGAGCAGCCTGCTGCCTGGCAGAGGAACTAATCTGCAGTACAGCCTGTTGGGTGCTCAATATGTTATGGAGTGCCTTGGTTGGTTGACAGAAGGGGACTACAGGTAGTGGAGGGCACGGGCCATTGCTAATCTGTGAGGTCCTGGAGTGAACAGTGCTTGCCGCTCATCTCTTCTGAATACTGGAGCCATTAAGAGCAATGCTGGCCTCTCTTTTTGGGCCGCAAAGCATGCCCCTGCTGCCCATACCTGATAACTAGCTTTGGGATCAAGGAAGAAGTAGATCCATGCCTGAAGAGCAGTATAGATGGTCCCACTGAGAGAGGTTTGATTAACTAAGATTTTTTACCTTTAGGGGTAAAGGGTATGGCTTAATTGGTAATGTGCCTGCCATGTTTGGACCTGAGTTTGGACTCCTGTGTATGGCGATGTGCATCTGTAACCACAGCCTTGGGGGAGTCGGGAGACAGGTGGTCCCTGGGGCTCACTGGCCAGCCAGCCTAGAGGAAGGGATGAGCTCCAGTTTCACTGACAGACCTTGTCTCAAAACTTGAAGTGGAGCCTGAGTGAGGAGAACCTGCCTTTGGCCCCCACCCTTCACAGGTACTCACACACTCAGTTCTTTGCCCCTATACTGACCACATCACCTCATATCAGAACTACAGCTTAACTTTGACCAGCTATGGCCATTACTTAACCCACTTCCGTGTGTCCTTCCTCTGTCTGGCACTGGCCAGTTTTATACTGGCTTCAGTTCTTGGTAGTTCTGGGATTGAACCAAGCCCTGATGGATGGATGTAGACAGGCATTCTACGAGATGAACCATATACCTAGTTTCCTGGTTTCCCACTTCTCAAGAGAATCTCCCTGTCTCCCAGCTCTAACGCCTCTTGGGTCACTCTCCAAGTTAGTATTATTTTCTTACTGTTTCCTGCTAGAGGAAACAGACTGGTGCCACTTGGACCCTGTCTGCATCAAGACTGGAGGACTCCACTGAGGGGGTAGAGTTGTAGGAACACAGGCTCCGTAGAATGGGTTGTGATGGGCATCAGAGCCATACACCAGGATTAGAAATAGATGGGTCCCTGTGGACCTAATGACAGTCTGGAGCTGGACCGAGTGTTCAGGTTGTAGGGTTCTTCTTTTTTTTTTTTCTTTAAATTTTTTAAAAATTTATTTTATGTGTCTGAGAATTTGCCTGCATGCGTGAATGTGCACCATATGCAAGCCAAGTACCAATGGAGGTCAGAAGAAAGCACTGGATCCCTTGGAACTGGAAACACAGATGGTTTGTGAGCTGTCGTGTGGGTGCTGGGAACCAAACCAAGTCCTCTGTGAGAGCAGCAGGTGCTCTTAGCTGCCAGGCATCTCTACAGCCCCCAGCCTTCCCTTTTTACAATCAAAAGCAATGGTTCTCAACCTTCCTAATACTACGATCCTTTACTACAGTTCCTCATGTTGTGGTAACCCCCCCTAACCAGAAATTTATTTTTGTTGCTACTTCATAACTGTAATTTCACTACTGTGATGAATCCATAATGTAAATATCCGGGTTTTCTGATGGTCTTAGGTGACCCCCGTGAAAGGGTCATTTGATCCCCAAAGGGGTTGCGACACACAGGTTGAGAACCGTTGTCTAAGGGAACTGTGTGCTGTGTGGCTCACCTGGTAACTAATTATACAAGAAGACATTTCTTCCATCTGTGCTAACTCTTCACGTAGTTTTATTGCTAATTACATCATTATTCTTCTTAGCACTGGAGAGTGTAAGTGTATTTAGTTGTTCAAACTCCTTTGCTACTTAGTTGGTAGAAGGAGATAGCAGGTCCCCAATGCACACTGGGACACTTTGTCTCCTATATTATTTGGAAGGCCCATCTTTCCTTAGACGCTGTAGCTCTAGAGCTGGAAGGATGGTTCAAATGGTTAAGAGCACTGACTGGTCTTTCAGAGGACCTGGGTTCAATTCCCAGCACCCACATGGCAGCTCACACTGTGTGTAACTCGAGGATATGGCACCTAATAGGGTAAGTCCCACCTAATCTTAAGACCCTTATCTGGGCTGGGCTCATGATTCAGGAAGACCTGCTCGGTGCATATAGGGACACTTCTCAACTCTAGTAGAATGGAGCCATGTCAGAGTGTAAATGAAGGGTCCCATCATTGACAACATGCCCAGCTCTGCTCCATGTGTGGGAATAAAGCCCTTGATTTGGAATGTTTTGTAGCATATTTGGGTATTCATCTCTATTTTCTAAACAAGACAACTGATTTTCTTATCTCTAAAGGCATCAATTCTGCCTCCATGAACTGCTTTGGGGATTAAAAAATATGATATATATGAGTAGTTATTATGATTTACTATTATTACTGTCACCCTGTCAGTGATACAGCTGCAAACAACCTGAAGTGTTAGATGGTTGAGGAGTAGGTGGCAAATGTATTAGCTCAGTATACCCTTCACCTAGTCCCCGTTTGTCTTGGTTAATAGCTTCAAATACTCATTTGTGGGGAGTGGGGCTCTAGCCAGGTAAGCTTTCCTGGAATGGGGGGAGACAGGAAGCATCGGGCTGTGTGCAGAGGCTGGCCTCCGTGTGAGATTAAAATTGACTGCTCCGGGGACTAGGAAAGCGTGTGTGTGCGCGCGCGTGCGTGCGTGCGTGCGTGCGTGCGTGCGTGCGTGCGTCTGTGCGTGCGTCTGTGTATACCTGCCTTGGGCACTGGGGAGTAAGCAAAGGCGAGCAGAGAGGCAGAAGAAAAGAAGACTGTTCAGGAAACAGGCTACGCTCACTTCTTTGGCTTGCCTGTCTCCCGCAGGTGCATCTCCGCTCTGCCAGACGTCTCTGTGAACTCTGCTGTGCCAACCGGGGCACCTTCATCAAGGTGGGCCAGCACCTGGGGGCTCTGGACTACCTGCTGCCAGAGGAGTACACCAGCACGCTGAAGGTGTTGCACAGTCAGGCCCCACAGAGCAGCATGCAAGAGGTCCGGCAGGTCATCCGAGAAGACCTGGGCAAGGAGGTACCTTGTGGTTCTGGAGCAGGGAGGGAACCTACAGAAGTTAAGCCTTTATAAAAGGCTCTGGCGGAGATCTGTGCCTGGGCCCAGGGTACTGAGGATCCATCACTGATGTGGAATCAAATGTCTCAGCTACATTCAGTGCTAAACCAGTAGCCGAAACATGAGATGTTCGTATTCGACAGTGTTGCCTGTAACCTAAGATGGTTTGTATATTTTGACCTAATACTGTCTGTCAGCTCCTGGGGGTTTGCTGCACACTGCCTTCTGTTACACTGTCACAATTAGTCCTCACAGCAAGTGTGAGGCGAGAACTATTATTGACTCCATTTTGCACCTGAGAACTATTATTGACTCCATTTTGCACCTGTGGGATGAAGGCTCTCTGTGAGTTCAAGGCCAGCCTGCCCTACACAGTGACCTGCTCAAGTCTCAGCTTCTCATGTTCCTCTGTACCCTGGAATAGCAGAGAAAAGAAAGGCCCTCTTGTCTCATCTTCACCCTCATGGTGGTGACCTGCAGGGCATTTGCTTGGATCCTCAATGACTTGTTCTGAACACAGGGAGGGATTGGAGTGCCCATTGCAGGTAGATGGGCAGCAGGGCAGGCTCAGCCTTAAAACACTTATATGCTGCAATTTGAACACCCCTCCAAGACCTTTGCTAAACAGTTATTACCCTCATCTAGTTCTGTGTCTTCTAGAGTTTTTTGAGCATGATCTTAAAACTCAGCCTTCACCCCCCACACACAGACAGAGAGAGTACCCACCACCATCTACCTATTTTATGACTACCTCGGTGTGGTAGGGGCCTGGTGACTAGAGTTTGGGCTTTGGAGCCACAGTCCTGGACCAAGTACAAATTGTGTGATCTTCTCACCTCATCTGTAAAATGAGAAGGATCATAGTGCCCACCTTGTAGGGTTGGTATGAGGATTGTAGAAGATAAAGGACTGAAAACTTCAGGTACTTCTGCGAAGGTTGTGATATCCTGTGCCCCACTCACCTCCTTTCACTGTGTACCTCTATACTTCCCAGTCTCAGCGACCCCAAGATCCCCAGATTCACACCCACTCTCTGAATGCAAATGCAAAGTAAGGTTTATTACAGCTGTGCAGCTGAGCTCAGCTCCTGACTGTCACACAGCAGTGCCAGTGGAGAAGTGAGCCCCTCCCTACTCAAAAGCAGGGCCTTTTGAAACAAAGATCAAACAAAGACCATAGAAATGCTGTTATCAGGCTGGGAGGTAAGGGGCCCAGAGGAGGTTTCTTTACTGTCACTGTCAGGTGGGCAGCTGCTGGCTGATTGGTTTTTTAGGATGGGGAGAAGATGCCTCACAGCTGGGCCATAATGTCCTCTGATTACCCAGGACCTTGGGCACTTGGCCTTGGGGGTTTAGAAACTTCTCAGGAATGGGGGACTAGAAACTTCTCAGCTCCCAAAATAACTCCAGGCCTCAAGGTGGAGGGACTTTGGCTTCCACACCCCTGGCCTTCAGTGCCTGTGGCCTTGCTCCCTGCCCTGTCTGATTTTTTTGTTTTATATTTGTGGGGATATGTTATGTGAGGATATGTTTCAAATTTAATAAAACCAGTCTGGAATATCAGAGGGCAGAACCATCTCTTTGTTTATTTTTGTGTTTTTTTGAGACAGAGTTTTCTGTGTAACAGTCCTGGCTGTCCTGGAACTTGCTTTTAAGACTCGGCTGGCTTTGAACTCACAGAGATTCTCTTGCTTCTGCTTCCCAAGTGCTGGGACTAAGAGTGTGAGCCACCACTGCCTGCTAGGGGTCCTGAAACTCCCTCTGTAAATTAAGCTGGTCTCAAACTTAGATTTGCTGGCATTAAGGGCATAGGTCACTACTCCTGTGCTGGGATTAAAGGTGTAAGTTATCACTGTCTGATCCTCCTAGACTGTAGGTAGATCCCTCTGATATCTCAGACTGGTTTTTATTAAATTTGAAACATATCCCCACATATATTCTCTATTTGCTAAGCGATTCTAGGCCAGTTGTCCATCTGTCTATCCATCTAGCAAATGCCCAGCAGAATGCTAGGTGCTGTTATCCCATATAAACCCCAGCTGTCCTGGGAAGTCGCTGTTGATTTTCCTAGACCATCTGTATCAGGCCCACACAACTTAGCACCCTCCAAGTGTGGCATAGCTTGTTGGAAATCAGGCCATTCTATTGCAAGTCAGAAAATCTTTAGGGATGAAGACCATGGCATTCTATTTTCCCTGGACCTGTAGCACCAGAATAGTGAGGTGTACAGTAAGTTCTGGTGTTTGTTTAATGGCAAATGAGCTTTCCTAGGTTATACAAGGCAAGGTTGAGGATGGGGCAGAGGTTGAATAAAGATCAGTCCTGTTGGGTTTTTCTTTTTTCTTTTCTTTTTTTAAACTGATGTGTGGAGCTGGTAGTAAGTATTCAGCACTCAGACAGGGTTCCTGCGTATCACTGATGGCCTGGTCTACAGAAAGGCTCACAGTCTGGCTGCGGGGCGTAGGTCAGGGCCCAGATGCCTTCAAGACTGCCTTGCTCTGAGGAACGTTTCCTCCAGAAGGAGAGAGAAGGAACGAAAGGTGGATTTGACTTAGGGCTGGAGTCAGGGAGAAAGCTGGTGGCTGGGAGCAGCAGGGCTTGGATAGAGGAACCTGGGGCAGCAGGCACAGGGCTGACACGGTGCTAGCCTGTCCCCCTTTGCTTCTTGCTGAGACTGTTGGTCTCTGGCTTCCAACAGTGTGAGATTCACCCCTCTCCCCAAGCTAAAACGAAATAACTCACTATAATAACAGTGCCGAAGTGCATCATTGCTGGCAAGAGGCAGCTCAGCAGGGGTGGATATGAGGGAGGGGTGGTAGGAGATTGGAAGCATCTGGGTGGGTGAGGGAACAAGAGCAGGTCATTGGCTCTTTCTAGACCAGGTCAGGGCAGAGGGAGGTGACAAGTCAAGTGTCAGCAGTCCAGGTGGACCAACCAGCTGGCTATAGGATGTTTGGGGTTGGAATATGTCTCCTAAGTAGTCAGGCCGTCTTCTCCAGCCTCCTCTAGCTGAGTAGTCCTAAGCCTAGCGTCTGAACAGCTGCTGTCCCAGTTTGTCTGTAATCCTTCTAAGACAGTGAGGCTGTTGTCCAGATCACAGCTCTGAGTGGCTGTCCCTCATGGCTGCAGAGCTGAGAAACCTCTAGTACCACAGGTACCCAGGCAGTGTCTCCCACTCCCCGGGAAGGTGACATTTGTTCTCTGGGTGACATACTTTTCCAATCTGTGGGTGGAGGGGAGGGGAAAGGGGCCGTATGGGAGGCAGAGTAGGTGAATGTGGGGGTTTGAGGGCGGAGAGCATCACTCACTCTGCACACTCCTTCCTCCCCCAGCCCCTCCCTTGTCACTGCTTAGGAAGAAGCCTCTCTGAGGATGTGGTCGTTAATGGGTTGCCCTTTGGCTGCTGGGCTCCATCCCTAGTTTCCAGGATGTAGCTGGAAGAAGCTGAATGTCCTGCGTCACTATTTTTCTAGCTCCTCGGTCCTTGGCTAGGTTTGAAGGTCATCCCAAGTTCAAAGACTGTGTGAGTGTGCTTGCTTCTCAGACTACAGCCAGGGTAGGCAGGAGCTGAGGGTGCTGGCTTGGTCCTGACAGCCTAGTTCACGTGTTTCTTCAGGACCCTTCCCATCGAGAATCAGTTGAGTACTCAAACCATTTTCTGTTCTAGGTAGTTAGGGATTGTCTAAGAGGGATGATCCACTATAGGGATGGCGCACAAGATGGAGGCAACAGCATCCCTGAACTCTTAACTCCATTTGATTGCATTTGGTTCCAGACGAGTCCCAGCCTCTTCACGATAGGTAGATCATCAAAGGGCTTCATCCTTGGGTAGGGACTGACTTTGAAGAGTTCCGGGGGCCACATGGCTAAGTGAAGTGAAGCAGAAAGTAATAAGAGGAGACCCAAGAGCTGGTCCTTAATGAGAGGGACATTTTCTGCTGACTCAGAAGTGACCTTGGCCTGGACCGAGTCGCTCTGTTCCCCCATTACCCTGAGGGCCACAGGTCCACATGCAGTACCTGCCTTGGCCAGCAGATGGCACCTAAGTTCACAAGTCAGTGGTGTGTGGTGGAGCCCTGGCCCTTTCCTGCCCAGGGATACCCTGAAGGATGAGATTCAAGCTCTTTTTATTCTTGGGCATGGTTCAAGGAGGCCAGACTGGGATCTCTTCACCATGAAGGGGGCAGGTACAGGCCTAAGTCACAGGGCTGCTGACTGTTCTCTAGAGGTCCATGTTTCAGCTTGGGCCCTGGACTCATGTGATTCTACCTCTGATAGAAAGGGCCCTCTGGGGGGACCCTAGGCCACTGGGAGTTCCAGTGACTTTTCTTATTGCTGTGGTGAATACCTGATAAGTAAGGAGGGGTTCTGGCATGGCAGCGTGTGAGGCTGTCCTGAGGCTGTGAGGCTGTCACAGTGCACCTACCGGAAGCAGATGACAATGTATGCTGCCTATTAACTCTGTCGTCTTCTTACTCAATGGGACCCCAGCATGCCACATGATCTTAAGGTGGACCTTCTTACCTCAGTTAACCCAACATAGGAAATTCTTTACAGACACACGGAGGTTAGTTTCTGTGGTAATTCTAAATACTATCACATTGACCACTAAGACTGACCATCACAGGGACTCTTGAAGAGAATTGTAAGCCCTTTCCTATCTGTTTGCTTCCTTTTCCCCCTCTTGCCTCTAGAAACACCTGGAATATGTGAAAATAGGATCAATTTTTAGACCCCGATGTGGTCAATTATGGTTTGACCTGATTCCAGATCCCATGGCGGGAGAGAAGCTGACCTATGTAATAAACGCTTGGTTGGTCCAGTGAAGGTATAAGACACTTGTAGGAGAGAGGGGGAGTCCATTCAAGCAGAGAGACTTTCTGAAACCCATGGTATCTGACCCAGATTTTTCTAAGATGGGTGGGATTTGGGATGTAGCAGATGGGAGGAGGGGCTCAGCAAAGGTATAGTTGTAGGAGGGACAAAAGCCAGGAAGATGACTGAGCTTTGTTGACTAGAGTGTTATTTTTAGAATGTGAGCCTGAGGAAGTGAGGGATTTGGAGGGGGGCCTGGGCAAAGGAAAGCGGAAGGGACCACATGTAAATAGTGGAGCAGGGAAGGCCCAGAGAGACTGAATCTGATTGCTTCCGTAATGCAGAGGTATGCTCATCTTCTATAAGTCTGGGACAGTGGGACTCAGGAAGCGGCCATGATTATCTGCCATCTTTGATTAGAGACACAAGCATGCACATGCGCGTCGGCCCACAAACACAGATGAGTCAGGATGTATCGCATTTCAACAAATGATCCCAGCGTGTAAACAAAGGATGGGCATTTTTCATCCTACCTCCTCCCCCCAAGGCTGAAGATGGTGAGTCTGAGGTCAGTCTGGACTACACAAGTGAGCCTTTGTTGAACTGAAGGAAAGGAAAGCCGAGCAATCAAAAGAGAAATGATGGATTGAGGTTCATTGTTGTCACGGAATATAGTTGTGCCAGATATGAGAAGCTAAAGAGAACGAGGTCACTGGCTGGATAATCTGAAAATGCCATTGTTAGGAGAAGCACTGGTGTGGTTTATGTTCTCTGAGACACGTTAATGTCAGTCTTTTGCATTTGAACTCCCCCACCAGAGGTGTGGGGATATAGATCGACTTTATTTTGTAGCTTCCCACTGTTGCTAGGATGAGTGCATTATGTTTGCATGAGTGTTATATGTTGTAGGTGCTTAGTGCTCTTGGTGGAAAGCCTGGCTGGAGTTCCTATGGAGTTTCAGAAGAGATCTTGGGGTGCCATCACGTACCAGGTAGACATACCCATTTTTGGATGAATCCACAGGGGCATGTAAGAGGATGATTTCTTTGTCTTGGCTGGCTCTGGTTGAAATTCCAATCCCGCAGATGTCAGTTGGTGTTTCAGCTTTGGGGTAGCGGCTAGAAGGACAGCAGTGTGGGGGTACAGGGATCAGCCGGATGACAGGCAGGAGAAAGGGGAGTAGCAGAAGGGATAGCCTGGGCAGGGAACACACAGGGAGAACTTGGTGACAATTAGGACAAAATGTCTTCTGCAGGCAGCCCTTCCTCCAGGCTATTAGAGCTCTGCCAGGGCTGGGGACATTTTCATTCCTATGTTACTCTGGGTTATCCAGAGAAACTGAACCGAGATGAATGTAGGTATTTTTCTATGTGTATGCATGCTTATAAACACGTAGAAGGATACATTGACTTTTAAACATTGGATTATGTGATTATAGAGGCTAGTGAGTCCAAAACTGGCAGAGTGGCCCTGCCAGAATCTTTGTAAGACCAATGCTCTAGTTCAGGTTCAAATGTGAAGGCCACCTGCTGGCAGACTTTCCTCTTGCTTCAGGGATATCATCTAATTGCAGGAGGCCCACTCACATATGGAGGGCAACCTGTTTAACTAATAAATTGGATGGGAAGCTCTGTAATCCCAGTTCTGTGGAGGTGGAGACACGAGGATTGAGATTTGGAGGCCAGCCTGGTCTACACAGTGAGACAATTGTCTCCAAACCCAAGGGCTGGGTTGTGGATTACCACTATTATAGCACAGTGGAAGAATTTTCTTAAGACCCTGGCTTTGACCTCAGCACCGAACAAAAGAAAAAAAAAAAAAAAAGAGAGAAAGATCCATTTAGAGTTAACATTTGCTCTAGTGTCTGGACACAGTGGCCCGGCCAGGATGGTACGTGATAAGCCACCTCAGTTCTCCGTGTGGCCCTTGAGGGGAGCCTTGTGTTTGTAACCCTGGTCTTGCTGTTCATATGATATGTTTATATTGAACTGAAGGGCAGGAGCCAAGCTCCCTCTTGGTTTATTGGTTTTGTGGCTTTGGGGTTACTGTTTTCTGATTCCTTTTCTGTGGATTCTGCTGTAGGTGGGCTTGCTGTGGGTGACACAGGTGGACTGTTGGAGCGTGTGCCCGTCCGACTGACTGCTCCTGACCTCCTGTTCTGCACTTGGATTTACTGAGCCTCTCCTTTGCAGGAATTGTGCCAGCCCCCCCCCCCCCCCGGAGCCCCTGTCCCCTTGTTCTCTGGTGCTCTTACTCTGGCAGGGCCTGATGAGGTCTGCCCGCCTGTTCTCATGTCGGGGCTTGCCTCGTTGGCCCTAACTAACTATAGGATTCCATCGTTGGACTCAGCTGTCCTTTGGCCGGCTTCTCCTGGCTTGAATGCTACCTTTGTTTGTCCTGGCACCGGGCTTGTCTCCCCAGATCGTCTCTAAGAAGGCCACCAAGTGAGTGTTCCTGCAACAGAGCAGAAGTGGGGCGGGAGAGAATCCCTCCTCCTGGCTTGTCTTCCCAGCAGATCTCAATAAAAAAATACATTTATATTAAAAACACAATGAAGAGTAAACAACATTTTCCCCCAATAATGCCGAACATCAAAAGGAGATTTTTATCAATTATGAGAAAGAGAGATTTTGGCCATAAAATGGTAATTTAATGAGTAGGAGACGGATGGCTGGAAGCATTAATGTCAGCCACAATGGATGGCCTGCCATTAGTCACTGGAGGAGAGGCGAGGTGGTGGCCACGCAGCCTATCTGGTCCTTTTGTGATGTCTCCCAATTCCTGCCCAGTCTTCCTCAGTCTGCTGCTTTTTCTGCCTGCGGACTCTCTGCTCCAATCTTCCTCTGATTATTGGAACTTTTTTTTTTTTTTGAGACAGGGTCTCACTATGTAGCCCTGGCTGTTTTGGTTTACACTATATATGCCAGCTTGGCCTCAAACTCACATAAATCCATCTGCCTCTGCTCCTGAGTGCTGGGATTAAAGGTGCGCATCACTATACTTAGCTTATTGTAACTCCTTGATGTGTCATACATACCTGGGGTCAGGTGGCTCTGGTGGTGGCTGTCAAGAGTGTCCCATAGTGAAAAGAACATGACTGTCAGCCTTGCTGGCTATTCTGCCCCGGCTACCCTAGGGCTCCTGTCTTTTTATTTATTACTTTTGTATTTATTTATTCTATGTGTATAAAGCTTTTGCCTACATGATGTATGTGCACGCATACATGCCTGGGGCCCATGGTAGTCAGAGGTGGGCGTTGGATCCTCTGGGACTGTGTCACGGATGGTTGAGAGCCATCATATAGAGGCTGGGAACTGAACCTGGGTCCTCTGTGAGAGTCCTGAGTGCTCTTAACTGCTGAGCGGGCTCCCACTTTCATTCTGTGCTCATTTCCCGCCTGTGCTCACTAGACTTGTTCTTATTCTTTGAACCTCTGGGTCTGACCTCCACCACTACCACCTGCCTGCTAGGTTAGCCACTATTCCAGGAGAGGTCCTGAGGAGCATCTTCCTGTGAGACTCTTCTGTGGTTTCCTAGGGTACCCTAATCAGGATCAGTGGCCCTTTTGGGCACTTTCCAGTCCTGACTCTCTCATGGTGCCCAATTTGGACTTGGTATACAGTAGGTATTAGTAAATATCGCTCATTGGAATTCTAGAATTGAGTTGCATCTGTTATCTTGAAGTCTTCACTGACCTCCTCAGGCATGTTCGATGGACCCTCTTGTAGATCTGAAGAACATGATGTGGAACCAACTCCTGTGCCTTTCTTTGCAGACTGGTCATCTCTGCACTGCAGTACACATTGATGTTTCCTCAGGACACTGCCCAGGGCTTGCATACCAAGATGCTTAGTGGTGGCGCATTGGCTGAATAGAGATTCTGTTTGACTTGGAATTGCTGTCTTGCTTGAGTTCAAGATATTCTGTGTCATCCTGGGTATGATCTTTCCAGACTTAATTTCCTCGTCTGAGATAGGGGTGATCAAAGAACCTGTGTATTAATAGGGCTGTGGGAAGAACCGAAAGATGAAGCCATTTGGAAACGCTTCATTTCCGGATTGTGGGCTGGGCAATGATGTTTTAGGTAAGACTTCAAAAGCACAGACAAGAGCAAAACTAGATCACTAGGATCTTGTCAAATGTAAAAACTTCAACACCGAAAGGGAAAATCTACAGATTGAAGTAAGCCTGCAGAGTGGTACAGGATATCTGCCTGGTATCAGTTCAGCAAAGGAATAAAATCCATGGTTTATCAGAAACAAAATGAAAAATCCCTCACCCAACCTCAATAGAAAAAAAAAAGGCTAATTAAGAAATCTGTGTGATGGTATATTCCCTCAACCCTAGCACATGGGAGGCAGAGGCGGGAGGATCTCTATGAGTTGCAGGCCTGCCTGGTCTACATAGTGAGTTCTAGGCCAACCAGAGCCACAGACCGTGTCTCCAAAACAAATAACACACATATGGCTAGTAAGTTAGAGAACAGGGAATTTTCCACACTAATTTTTTTTTCCCCTTTTGAGATAGGATCTTGCTGTATAGCCCTCACTTACGTGGAACTAGCTATGCAGACTAGATTTCCCAGTCTTTCCAAGTTCTGGGGTTATTGCTTTGTACCACCAATTTCTGGTCTACTGGGGACAACAGTGTGGAGTTTCCTCAAGAAGCTTGGATGAGGCTACCATATAATTCAGTGGTCCCATTACTGGGTCTGTTTCTAAAGAAGTCAGCATTCAAAGAGACATCTTATTGTCATGCAGTATTCATGATAGCCAAGATTTGGTACCCATCTAAATGCCCAAAAGAAAATGCGCATATACACACGAGAAGGTTATCCAGCAACAAAAAAGAGTGACATTTTGTTATTTGCAGCAATATATCATTGTGGGGTCATTGTGTTAAGTGAAATGAGCCAAGAACTGAAGGGCAGATACTGACACACTTTCTTTCATATGTGGAAGCTGAAGAGGTTCACCTCCTAACAGTAGCCAGGAGAACAGTCACCAGGGCTTGAGAAGGGCACGAGAGGTGGTAGGGCTGTGGGGAGGTTGGCCAGTGGGTAGGGAGCTGCAATTTGCTAGGAAAAGCTGTGGTGTTCTCTAGGCTACACCTCACGGTATGATACTGTAGGTTTCAGAACAGAAGAGAGCATTTCTGATGTTCTCACCCTACAGAAATGAGGATTGATCCATCTGATGGACGAGCTGATTGCTCTGATTTGACCATCACCTGTTGTACGTGTGCATCGAGATGTCATCCCTGTACCCTCCTAAGTATGCACAATTAGTGCGTGTCAATTAAAAAAACAGACACAACCATCTGAAGCATAGGGCCTGCTGCAGAATAAATGCCAGGAACTGTCAAGCGGGCTTCTGATGTATCGAGTCCTCATGGCATATGCAGGAACCTCCTGTTTCCGAGGTTTTCCTGGGCTTTGACAAGCAGCTCCCCACCTTTTTTCCCCACTCTATCTGTGCATTAGGCAGAAGCAACCCCTAAGAACCCTGGCTGATGGGTCATAAGGATTTAGAAACCTTCTGGTTCAACTTCGAATATCCTAAGCGAGGAAACTTACATGGTGTGGCACATCTGGGAGGTAGAATGGGTAGCCAAACCCATGCCTGTTCTTATCTAGTGTTCTTTCTCCTAGACTGTCATGGTCCATAGTGGAAGTTAGTGCCTCGGAGAGAGGCTGGTCCTTAGGAATCAGACTGGACCACAGGACCCAAGGAGCCTTCATACCTTCCTTGATACCTTATAGTTTCCTGTGGACTTTGACTAAACTATATTTTCATAACCTGTCCCTCAAGGAATGGCACAGAATCCCTGGTGTGTAGGCGTAGGCACCTGCTCTTTGCAGGGTAATCAAAGGTTTTCACTCCCTCCTGTGGCTACAGTTCCAGGTTCGGGAAGAGACATCTCTTGTTTTTGCAAGGGCTTCAGCAGCTGCCTGCCCAGCTGGGTGTCTTGAATCATTCTCTTATGGTTCCAGAGGCTGGAAGTTGGAGGTCAAGCTGGGTCTGAGCCACACACATCTTCTGAAGGATTTGGAGAGGGTCTGCCCTTTCTCATTTAGCTATTGCCAATCTCTGGAGTCAGTTTGTAGTTGTATGGCCTGAACCTCAGACTCCATTATCACCTGGCCTGTCTATGAGGATACTTGTCACTAGATTGAGGGCCCACATTGTTCCAGTATGACCTCATCTGTCTTAGCTAATTGTGATTCAAGGATCTTAATTTATATGCTGAAGTTCTAGGGGAACATGAACCTGGGGAGGAGCATAGGTGGGCTTTGGTGTAGTTTGGGCTTTTTCATCCAGACTTCCCAATAATGGTACGGAGGCTTATTATTAATTATGAAAGCTCAGCTGATAGCTTAGGCTTATTTCTAACTCGCTCTTATAACTTAAATCAACCCATTTCTATTAATCTACACGCTGCCCCAAGGCTTGTTTACCTCATCTATTTATCCTGCTTCCTCGTGTCTCCTCCCGTCTCTGCCCTTCTTCTTCCCAGCATCCTCTGTGTCTGGAAATCCTGCCTAGCTATTGGCCGTTCAGCTTTTTTATTGAGCCAGTCAGAGTAACACATCTTCACAGTGTACAGAAGATTATTCCTCAACACTTTGGTGTAGTCTTCCTGAATTTTATTTGTCTCTCCTCCTAACCTCTATGTGCAAGTCATCTTTATTACAGCTGGTGTTGCTCGTGACCAGCTGGCCCTGGCCATTTCCACTCTCTCTTCAGATGTGCCTCCAGGAGAGAATGAGCCCACCCTATTTCATTTGGTAACATCACAGATCAGGACTCTTAACTTGGCCTCAGTAAGGTGTTATCCAGGCTTCAGTAGTGTTTGTTTCTATGACAAAACTCCCAACAAAGCAACTTAAAGATTTCTTTGGCTCACAGTTTATGGGTATGGGCAACCGTGGGAAGGAAATCATGACAACAGGAGTGTGAAGCAGCTGGTCCCATTGCGTCTGTAGTTAAGAAGCAGGAGGTAAATGTTTGTGTTCAATGTGTTTTTTCTTTCATATTTTCTCAAGACCTCATCCCTTGCAAAGGTGCTGTGTCATTAGGATGAATCGTCTTCCTCAGTTAACTCAATCTAAAAACTCCCCCAGGTATGCTCAGATTTGTCTACTATGTGTTTCTAGAACCTGTCAAGGTGACATCCTCACATCCATACTTCCTAGCTGAAAAATCACAGACCCTGAAACACTAGTAGCCATAAGTAAAATTAAATGAGACATAGATAGATAGATAGATAGATAGATAGATAGATAGATAGATAGATAGATACTGTGTGTGTGTTGTGTGTTCTTTGGACCTACAAAGCCTCGAACTGATCTGAAGATGTTTTAGGCACAGAGTCCACAGTGAAGAATGGGTAGAAGGGACCTGTGCAGTGTCCTTTGGGGAGGGTCTGTGCAGTGGGGCAGGACTGGTATTCCTTTCCTCCTGCCAGCCCCTAGATTTCAGAATGTCAGTGTCACCAGCTGGGTGAGAGTAGGGGATAGATGTGCTCATTGCTCTGGAAGGAGCTGACGGCTGTCCCTGAACTTCCAGGGCTGTCAGAGGACCTGCAGCACCACCATCTCCTCCCAGAACAGAGCCCATGGCCTCCTTTGCCTCCGTAGCAAGAAAGGCAATGCTCCTGCAGGCTTTGCCTCTGATGTCTCTGATGTCTTCTAGTCTCCTCATGAACCAGAAGTGGCTTTGTTGGTGGTGATGGTTCAAGAAGAGATGGCTAGAGGTGGCTTTTAGACTCTGCCAGTCTACCAGTGAGCATAGCTGCCAGCATGGACCATGTGCTTGCTGCATGGTGGGTGTTCTTTTCAGTTTGGGCTCTCCCGGAAGTAGACTCCAGGACAAATCTTTGGGAGAATTTTGTGAGGAGCTAGGGTTTGTCATGTGGCAAGTGGGCATGTAGCTGTGGGAAGTGAAGGCAGCTGATGTCCCTTGTGGCAACAGCTGCCACTGGGGGCAGAGGGGACTTAGTCTTGTGAAGTAACTAAACTGGGAGGTAGTGCCATACACCCAGAGCAGGGAGAACAGAGTTTTTAATGCTCCGACCTGTGGTGACATGTTGTATATTTAATAAAAATAGTCTGGAATATCAGAGGACACAGCCATCTCTTCAGCTTTTTTGGTTTGGTTGTTTTTTTATTTTATTTCATTTTTTTTGAGACAGGATTTTGTGTGTGTGTGTGTGTGTGTGTGTGTGTGTGTGTGTGTGTGTGTGTGTGTGTGTGTAACAGTCCTGGCTGTCCTGGAACTTTCTTTGTAGACGAGGCTGGCCTCAAACTCACAGTCATCCTCCTGCCTCTGCCTCCCAAGTGCTGGGACTAATGGCGTACACCACCACTGCCTGTCTGTTAGGCCTTAAACTCACAAAGATCCAGGTAGATCTCTGTCTCTCAAATGATGGGATTAAAGGTCCAGGTCACAACTCCTTGACCTTCATGGCTAGGCTCTGTAGGTGGCTTGTCCTCTGATATTCCAGACTATTTTTACTAAAAATAAATGACAACATATCCCCACATTAAGCTCTTAACCTCTTTACACATGGCTGCCCCTAGGGCTGTTAGTTCTCAAGACTATAAGATGTTCATGTGAAGGGCACAGCTGGGAAGAGGCACGATCCAGGGAGCAGGTGGGGCCAGTTACTTAATTCTTCTGTGAAGAGAAACCTGTTTTTGCCGAGGGGCGAACAGTTCAGAGAGGTCAAGTCATGAGCCTGAGGAGAAGAATCTTGGCTCCTGACTCCACCATTCTCTGGCCTGTGCTTTTCACGGAGGTTCCCATCCTGGCAGGGTAATGCTTTCCTGTGATTGCTAAGAAGATGGGCAGACAGATGAGGAGGTGCTGCTGCTGTTGGTACTGCTGCTACCATTTATTAAGTGCTTCCTCTGTCTGAAATGACACTGGGTGTCTTCGAGTATGTGCTCTCATTTAGTCCTGGAGCACCTTGGCAAGGTGTGTTTGGGGTCCTGTGCTCCAGAGTTCCTAGATGTGGAACTTGAGACCTAGAGACATTGGATGACTGAAGTCACACTGCAGTGAATGAATGAGCCAGGGACTGGGCAGATGAGCTTGGTTGCTGCAGGACTCCATAGACACACCCACTTAGTTAGACTGCCCCTAAGAGGAGATGGGCGTGGTTCCACAAGGAAAGGCCAGTGAGGCTAGGCTGAGCTAGTACCCAGCCTGGTGACACTCACTCAGGAGAAAGTAAGGCTGTTCTTCTTGCTCTGGTCTCGCTTGAGTCTGCCATCTTGACTGCAGTGCCAGGTTGCCCTTGACCTGTTACCTCAAGAGCCAGTCAGCTGATGGCTTAGATGAAGGCCTCAGGAAGTGGGCGGACAGATGGTCAGGCTCTTGTGTGCACCTCTGTCCTGTGTTTGCAAGCTGTGGCTGGAAGAGAGCCTTCCATCATTGTTTTTTCCCACCTGCTTTCTAGCTGATGTTGCCCTTGGGCAGCAGAGGGAGGTATGCTTTGCATGCCTAGCTGATTTATGTTCACCGCTGAAACAATAATGTTTAATCTGGAAAGGGCTAATCAATTTTTTATGCTTATTATGAATCAGCCAGGTGGGCCTGCTGCTTCATTCATGGAGCTTCAGAAATAAGTCCATTTCCTAGCTTGGGTCTCTGTAGTGATATATGGTGGAGGGGGGGCTGTTTCAAGGAGGGCCTCTTCTTGGGGCCTGTACCCCTTGGCAAAAGAATGAATGTTTGTATGTGTGTGTGTGTGTATGCTCCTGTGCCTGTGTATGTGAATGGATGTGGATGTACATGCATACACATGCATTCACATTTTTGTCTGTACATGTATTTGTGCATGTATGTTTATGCGCATGCTTGAATGTATGTGCCATATGCATGTATGTGTAGGTGTATGTCTATGTCTAAATGTGCATATATGCACATATATTGCATATACACATGTTTGTGTTGCATGTGTGAGTGTATACACACATTTAGATATCTGTATGTATATGTATGCATTATATCTGCATGTTTATGTATGTGTGTGTTTCATGGATGTTTGTATGAGTACTGTACAGATACACACATGTGTGTGGGAATATGTTTCAAATTTAATAAAAACAGTCTGAGATATCAGAGGGATCTACCAACAGTCAGTCTAGGAGGATCAGACAGTGGTAACTCACACCTTTAATCCCAACACAGGGAGTGGTGACCTATGCCCTTAATCCCATCAAATCTGAATTTGAGGTCATCTTAGTTTACAGAAGGAGTTCCAGGCTCCCAGGCAGGCAGTGGTGGTGCCATGCCTTAACTGAGTGAAGAAGATATTTAAGGTAGGCATAGAAAGACAGAGCAGGCAGAAGAAGCCAGGAGGAGCGAGGCTGAGGAAGCTGGAAGACAGCTGGGTGAGATCTGACTGTGGTGTTTACTCTCTGATCTCAGTCTTTCCCAGAGATCTGGCTCTGAGTTTCCTTTATTTGTGCAACACATGTGTATACCAGTGAAGTAGCCTGACTCCAGATGGAAAACTAGACTTAGGTATGCATGTGTGTTTGCATAGGTACATACACTCATAGGTCAGCTATGTGCCTGTGTGCACATATCTTTAGGGGTGTAGACTGAATCTAGGTAGAGATCCATGCTTGATGACTGTGTGCACATATGTGTTGCTATGGACCTTGGACATAGTTTGGAAATTGTAAGTTGGAAAGAAAGGGTCACAACATCATGGAATTGGAAAGGTCACTGAATCTTCTAACACTCTGCTTTTGCAATTTAGGGATCAAGAGCAAAAATGGTAAAGTGACTTCCTGATGTCAGCAGCTTGATTGCAGTGTGGATCAGACCTTGTATCCACCAATGACTTCACATGCTGTCATGGTCATGGTCATAGTCACGTTGAGAGCCAGAATATGGGGGCTTTATGATTGCTGGCTAGTCTTTTTGACTTTGCAACCGTCGTGACATCTCTGAGAGCTGGTAATTTGGGGAACAAGACAGTTCACTCTGGAGCCCCGCCTATCCTTTCTCCTGCCTTGCTATTGGCCATTCAGCTCTTTATTAGACCAGTCAAGGGTTTTAGACAGAGTAACACAGCTTCATATATTTAAGCAAATGCAACATGAAAGGATGCAACACATCATTAAACAAATGTTCTACAGCATAAACAAATGCAACACATCTTAAAATAATATTCCACAACACAGGACATGGCATAGAGAATATAAGCAAGAATTAGGTACCTCTACACAGGCTGAGCTAAACTGAGCTGGCTGCCAGTTTAAGCAGGATGGAGTGTTACTCTGGATTGTTGTGGAGTTTTCCTTTACAGTGTGTCAAGATGTGTCATGCGATTGGTTTAATAAAGATCTGAATGGCCAATAGCTAGGCAGGAAGAGGTTAGGCAGGACTTCTGGGCAGAGAGAGAAGAGGCACATGAGAGATGCCAGAGGACATGGAGAGGAAACAGGAAGTGCAAGATGAAAGAGACACTTTGGCCACCTTGCCTTTTCTGGGGAGTGAATGGGGATGGAGTGGGGGGTGGTGGTGGGGAAGACTGGGAGAAGGGGTGGGAGAGGGAGCAGTAGTGGGCATGGGAAATTTTTAAAAAATAAAATAAAAAAATATGCCATTAAAAAAAAAAGATGGAAGAGAGGTTAAAAAGCCACAAGGCAAAATGTAGATGAATATAAATGGGTTAATTTAAGTTATAATAGCTAGTGGGACAAGCCTAAGCTATAGGCTGAGCTTTCATAATTAGTAATAAGTCTCCATGTCATTGTTTGTGAGCTGGTGGTCCAAAGAAAAGTCCCTCTACACTGGAGGGGTCACCTCAGGGGTTATGTGCATCTTGAGTGAAAGTAGGAAGGATCATTTCTCTAAATCTGCATAGCTCAAGTGTCTGAGCCTGTGTTTTGTCGTCTCTTAGGTGTTGTCTGCCTATGTGCTCCCTGACACCTCAACTGGCCGTGCAACTTGTGTTGTGTGGCCCTGTGATCTACAGCTGAACAAGCTGTATCATGAATTCTTGTTGTAATAAAGGAAACTCAGGGCCAGATATCAGGGAAAGGCTGAGATATCAAAGAGAGGAAACCACAGTCAAATCTCACCCAGCTGTCTTCCAGCTTCCTCAGCTTCTGCTCCTCTGGCTTCTTACTGCCTGCTCTGTCTTTCTTCGGCTGCCTTGATGCCTTAAATACCTTCTTCACTCAGTTGTTTCACATCCAGGTTAAGATTAAAGGTGTGGGCTACTGCTATTTGGTAGTTAGCCTTGAACTCACAGAAACACAGAAAGATCTCTGTCTCTGGAGTTAAGGGTTTAAAGGTGCAGGTCACCACTCCTGGATTCCCCCCCCCCCCCCCCCCCTTATGCTGGGATTAAAGGCGTGAGTTACCACTCTCTGATCCTCCTGGATTGACTGTGGGTGGATCTTTTCTCTGATACTTGAGACTAGTTTTATTAAATATATAACATCACCACAACAAGCTTCTGTGAGGAGCTCATTTTTGGTTATGGGAGTCACAATAATAAAACTCCAGTGATACTTGCATAAGTGTCACAAGGAGAAGTACACAGTGTTCTGGATAATAAGTTCAGATAGTGACGCTGGCCTGTCAGAACAAGAGGTTTGGAAGTTGTGATCTAAGGGTAGTTAAGGGGTGTGACAGTCTATTGGGAACTGTATATGCCTCAAGGCATAAACAATCTGGTTAGGGACAAGCAGGAGGCCGAGAGTAGTGAATTGGGTGTGTTGAGGAGATCTGAGCCTGAGCCAGTTCATTGGCCTTGTGGGGAGCACAGCATGGTCTAATGTGTGGTAGCTGGTCTATGGAATTATCTGGAAGACCAGACAAGTGTCTTCATGGTCATCTAGGCAGAGATGATGTTGGTTGGACCAAGGTTAGGGAGCTGGAATGGATAGGTTGGCATACTTGGAGACTGATTTAAATGGGGTGGACACTGCAGTAATAGAAGGCTCAGGGATTCTGACACAGACAGTGGGTACCTCAGTACGGAGTCAGTGCTGAAAGGGAAGCCAGTCGTAAGGGTCAGTGTGGCCCTGGGTTCATGGAGGAGTGAGTGGTTGAGGCAAAGCCTGAGACAATAGCTCAGTCAGTGTATTGCTCGCCTTGCAAGTATGAAGATCTGAGATTAACACCCAGAACCCAGGTAAATAGGTGTGGTGCTTTTGTGATCCCAGCATCAGGAAGGTAGAGATGGGTGGAAGCCAGAGCTTCCTGGCCGGTCAGTCTAGTCTACTTGGCAAGTGTCAGACCATTGAGAGACCCTGTCTCAAAAAAAGTAGACAGTGCATGAGGGATGACACCCAAGGTTGTCCCCTGGACTGTCTGCACGACTGTGCACACATGCATGTGCATCCATATGCATGATTATGTATACACACTAAGTCTGAACAGACTGAGGTGTGCTGGATTTCTATTTAAGTTGAAATAACACATTAGCATGCTGGTGCTGTGAGAGCTTTGGGGTGTTTCTCCGTAGTCAGGTGTGTGGAAGGAAAGGCTTATTGCAACAGCTGGAGAGCCTGCCTGTCAGCGCTGCAAAGAGAAGGAAGTGCCGCTGAAGCCCCATGGGCTTGGCCTTGGCCCAGGGCTTGGGAAAGAGCAGCCTGATGAGAACAGAAGACCCCACACCCTGGGAGGGGAAAGTGGGCTGATCCTCCACGTCATCACCTGGTATGGAGTCAACAAAGCTCTGATGTCCCCTTCTGGTCCATATTGTGGGATTTATGTTTGGCTTATGTTGCCCTGAGTGTTGTCCCCAGATTTCTGGCACACCTTTATCTGGGAAATGACAAAAAGCTAAAAACTGCTTTATACTTTGGCGCTCATGTTGTGTGTCAGGGGCCAGCAGACACTGTAAATGGCGTGCTTAAGATTCTTTCTGCTGCAGTGAAAAATCTCTGCACATTTGGTGGTTTCAGTCAATACCAGCTTATTGTATTTCTGTTTTTCAGGGTAGAAATCCTAAAATTAAGATGTTGCCCAAGCCACATTTCTTGTGAATGCCACAGAAGAAACTTTCTTGGCCTTTTGTAACTTCTAGAAGCTGGCTGAGTACCGGGGTCTAATCCCTGTCTCAGCCTGTCACCTCCGTTCCTCTCTTAAATTTTGATCCTTATGGCTTCCCATTGGGACTTTTGTCTATTTCTTTTGTTCTGGGGATTAAATCCAGGGCCTCATGCTGGGCACACCCTCTACACTGAGTTATAGTTTCATTTTATCTTCCTCTTCATCTGTTTATATATATATATATATATATATATATATATATATATATATATAAATCACATTCTCTCTTTTCTCACTCGCTTTTTCTCTCTCTGTATACATGTGTGGAGGTCAGAAGACAACTTATGGGAATTGATTCTCTCCTTTCAACATGTAGGACCTGCGGATTGAGATTAGGTCATCAAATTTAGTAGCAAGCACCTTTACCTCCTGAGCCATTGTGACACTGAGTCCTGGCCGCTCCCTTACTTCAGGATCTAAGCTTCATCAGACCTACGAGTCTCATGCGCCATGTTAAGATCACATTTACAGCTTTTGGGATGGGAATATAGAACATTTTTTTTTTTCCTGCTTACCCTAGGGTCAGAAAGTCCATATTTTGACTCTCACAGGTCATATTCTCTTTGTCACAGTGGTTCAATTCTGTCTGGTTTGAAGAGAGCCGTGCAGATGGGCATGTCATTGGCAGGTTAGCAGGGTAGTTGTCCGCCATACAGCTATTTTGTATGTGTGTATATGCATGTGTGTTTTTCTCCATGTGTGTTACATGTGTGCTTTTCTCTCTGTGTGTGTGCTTTTCTGTGTGTGTGAGGCGCAGGTGTGCTTTTCTCTGTGTGTGTGTGTGCTTTTCTCTCTGTGTGTGTGCTTTTCTCTCTGTGTGTGTGCTTTTCTCTCTGTGTGTGCTTTTCTCTGTGTGTGTGCTTTTCTCTGTGTGTGGTGCATGTGTGTGGAGGCCAAACGTTAACATTAGATGTGCCTTTATCTATTGCTTTCCACCCTTTCTTTCTTTTTTAAGACGGGGTTTCTCAGTGAATCCCTGTAGCCTGGGACTTGCTCTATAAACCAGACTGGCCTCGAACTCATAGATCTGCCTGCCTCTGCTTTCTGAGTGCTGGGGTCAAAGGCGTATACCACCACATCTAGTTCCTATCTTCTCTTTTTGAGACAGTGACTCTCACAGAACAGCTGGCTGCTTTGGTTAGATTGGCTGGCTGTCCAACTGCCTCCACATCTGCAGCCTCTACCCATGTTCAGTTCCTTGGGCACTAGCCCTTTATTCCTCCCCTTCACAGTGCTCACAAGGACCAGCCATTGTACATTTGTGATGAATTGACAAATTCCTAACTGTCTCCACTTCCCTTTATCTTCTGCTAGTGACATCAGGAGATGGTGGCTGGGTTCATTTTGTGCTTATGCCCCCATGACAATCACAGTGCCCCGGACGTGTTAATCACCTAGGGATTTTTATTGTTGTTGTTTATATAAAAGAATAACTTTTGGTGAATATGTTGTACCTCTGTAAAATGGGGTTGGTGAAGCTCCCCTAAGCACTAACTTCAAGAGGGAGTGGAGGTGGGTAAGACCGCTTTACAGACAAGGACATTATGCAACTGTAGTATGTTACCTGTGGTTGATTTGAGCATCCGTTCTCGAGAAGCTATGTTATCGTGATGTTCCCTTGGGCATACCTAGGTTCAGAATCAAGGAAGCAGAAAGGCCTTATGTGTGCCAGCTGGCACTAGAAGGCAGAAGTACCAGACTTCTGGTCCTATGTATTAGAGTCACATCTCGGCTCTGTGGTAGAGTGAATGTATGTAGGCTGCCCAGTTGCATTGCAGCTTCAAGAACAGCTCATTGCCTATGCTTTCATCACCCAGGGGACAGCTGCTCAGGTTGTACCTTGACTGGGGATTGGGGGGTGGGGCACGATTTCATAATCTTTATCCAGTATCTCTGGTCTCTTATCCCAGAGACCTCTGTCCCAGGCAGAGGCATATGCACGGCACCTTCCATGACTGTAGGAGTTATTAAAATGGGGGAAGTTGAAGGATTAGATTTATGACAGGCCATGGTGGATTATGAAGAATAATTTATCAAATGTCAGTGCCTGCAGTCCACAATTTACAGAAGGTTTGCTTAAGCTGAGGAGATCTGATTGGCCTGCCCCTCCCCCACCACTAATGAATGACAGTTCTAACGGATCACTTCCCAGTCTGGCCAGCCACACTGGGTGTTTAACTGCTTTTTATTAATCATTATTAACATAAAAATTCCCCAGAGTCCCTCCAGCCACAGTTCTCAAGATAGTTCAGGCCAAGGAGGCTCCCTTGAAGGAACTGTCGTCACTTTTGGGAGGTGTTTCAGCTACCTTGGTCAGTGGGAAGGTCCCAAGTTCCTTTTCTATCATGGATACAGAGACCCTCATCTCATCTGTCCACGTTCACTAGAAAATGCTTAACTGACTGAATACGGTTCTGTGTCTGGCACTTGGGATACAATCTGTGAAGAGCCAGAAGCTTCTAGTTTCAAAGCGGGTTGAGGAAAAGTGAGGAGATACAGGAGGAGGTGCATGTGCAGCTGTGTCATTGTTCTTAAGGAAGGCACATGAGCTCTGAGGGAAGATGGGGGAGGTTGGAAAAGAGAAGCAGATTGGCCAGCCCTGGTGGGTCTTAGGGATTTGAACCTTAGGTATCTGGTGATTTAAGTGGAGAGAAATGACACAGTCCAGTTGTGTTTGTGGTGTAGGATAGATTGGAGGAGACAGGACTCTAACTGGAGGAGTTGGTTAGGAGGCTAGTGTAGTCTCTGGGTAAACGAAGACAGTGGCTTATATCATGACAGAGCAGGGTGGAGACCAGCATCTCTAACTGTCCTGTGCTTTGATTATACCACTGTGCCCTCATGGCTGGAGCCATGGTGTAGGAGTTTCCTCTCTACTCCTTCTGCAGTTGTTGGGGGTCTAGGGTACTCTGTACCCTCTATGTGTATGATATTATGTATCAGCTCAACAAAATTGTTTTTGCAGCGTTTTATAGATGAAGAAGGTAGGCAGAAGGGTATGCGACCTGTTTGAGTTGGTCCATCATGGAATCAGGATTTGAACCCAGGAGGTGTTCATCAGCACTTGTATTGGAATCTCTGCAGTGCACTGTCCCTCAGGTCTGATTGCCCCGACCAGCCATTGAACGTGTCCCAGAGGCATGCTCTCAGCCGCCACACATTGTTTCTGCCCCTGGGTTCTTGATATTTGCCACCATTCTACAGAAAGAAAGAATCTTGGAGAATGTAGCTCATTGAGAGAATGCTCACCTAGTATGAAGGAACCCGGCTTTGGTTTTCTGCATCACATAAGCAGCTCGGTGGCACACACCTGTAAGCTTGGCACTTGAGAGGTGGAGGAAAGGAGGTTCAGGAGTTCAAGATCAGCTTCAACTATGTAATGAGTTTAGGACCAGCCTGGATTACCTGAGATCGTGTCTTCAAGATTAAATCAAAACAAACCAGCAAAAATTTAACCAACACACTGAAAACAGAAGAGAAAGAAGACCAAGCAGGAGAAGAAAGGAAAGATGCTTGACCTGAGTGGAGAGGCTCTTGGGAGAGCCAGGTAGGTGGATGATGCCGGAGTCTGGAGTCTTCAGCAACTGCAGGAGCTGTAACTGGGTTGGCCTGCTCCCAGAGATGTTGCCAAGTTGACCTCAGGTTCTGCTGCTGACCCCCATGTCCTCCTAGTTCAGTTGTAGCGATAGCCATGGGCTTTGTATACTGACGAGGTGATCACTCAGAATCCCAGAAAGAGCATGCTGCAGATCACAGAGGTCCATGTGTACTCAGGCTGCTCTTGATGTTAGGATTGTTCTTAGATTTAGGTTGTGGCTGAGTGGGAAGCTGAAGATGGGGATGTCTCACTTTAAAAGCAGAGGAAGAGACTTTGATGCAATGTCTTCTTCTTGGCCAGCTAGGACCTGTGTGGTCATACTTGCCTTACTTCACCAGGTGTGGCCTTCAGGAGTAGGTGATATGGTGAATGAGGGTGCATTTTTCTCCTGTGGCACCAAGTATAGTTGTATTCCTCAAAGACGGAATTGTCTTCTTTCCAAGGTCTCTTTGGGTCAGAAAGATTTTTTTGTTGTTGTTTCATGTTGACTCAATGAACATGATCATGTTTTCCCATGAGGCTGTTGTCATCTGCGAGTCTGTCTGGGGCTGGAAGGTCTGTGTCTAGGAGCTAGTAGATTTTTCTCTTGCTACAGGTCTGCACTGGGTGAAGGAATGGTGTTATTGACTCTGCTCTGTTGACAGTGGCTGCCAGAGCACTGTGTGGGTGGTGAGAGATTGTAGCATCGTAGGCTCCAGTAGCAACGAAGGCTAGATGGATCAGTGATGTCTGGCATGGGTATGGCTGGGATGTATCGCTTGGCTATCACTGCATAGGAAGTTAGCCCCAAACAACAGTGACTTAAAACAATAAACATATTTCTTTAAGTTTCTGTGTGTCTGTGGGTTCAGGTGTAGTTTAGTGGATGGTTCTGGATCAAGGTTATTAAAGTTCTTCATAGAGACAGAACCAATAGGGAATATTTCAATAGAGGTAAACATTCAAGGGACAGTTCATTGGGGGGGGGGTTGCTCATGCAGTCATGGAGGAGACTAACTCCTGTGACACTCTGTTTGGAAGATGGAGACCTTGTATAGGATTCTGTAGCCAGTCTCAGCTGAAGTTGGAAAGGCTCGGAGCTGGAGAACCATTGGCTGTTTTCTATCTGTGGCCAAAGGCCTGGTAACCCGTGTGTGTGTGTGTGTGTGTGTGTGTGTGTGTGTGTGTGTGTGTGTGTGTGTGTGTGTGTGTGTGTGTGGCTTCTGGAGGAAGTGCTGGGGTCCCTATGATCCCAATGTGTGGGCCCAAGGAGAACATGGTCCCAACTACAGAAGGGGGAAGGGAAATCCCTTTCTGTCTGAACCCTTAACCGAACGGGTGGCACCAACTTAGAGTTCAGATCTTCTCATTCTCCTGACCCCCCCCCCCCCCCAGGTCTCTCTCCTCTGGAAACACCTTCCCAGACACAGCCAGAGGAACACTTTGTCAGGTCCCTCTGTAGGACTTAGTCTAGTCAAACTGGCATTTAACACCAATAATCATCATGGTTTCCTATGAGGCTGCTGTCATCTGAGAGTCTGGGGCTGGAAGGTCTGTGTCTAGGGAGCTACCTTTGTGCAGAAAACCGACTCTTTACCATAGGAATGACCCATGGTAAGACAGCTGTTCCCTCCCCCAACCACAAAAATTCTAAGAGAGAGATGAAGAGGGAAGGAGAGAGATGAAGAGGGAAGGAGAGAGATTGATTGGAGTGGGTTCCAGTTCACACTTAAGGGAAGCGGAATAGACTCCTCAAGGGGAGAGACATTTAAAAACTCATAACATATTTTAAAACCACCACAGGGGAAATGAGAATGCCCCTGTGGCCACTCTTTTGCTATTGAGGTCAAATGTGACCTGAGAAGGCAGAGGCTTGGCCTTGAAGGTATGGGTGAGGTAGCTACAAACCAGGTTGTGTTCTAGAGGGGCGGGTGGCAGAGATTGTACAAACTGAAACAGCTGCTATGGAATGGCGTATCTGGGAGCAGGTCCCTGGTCAGTGGGGCTTAGAGAAGCAGAGATAGGGCTTGGGTTCAAAGTAGAGGTGATAACAGGCGGCAGGGGGTGCTTTGGCATTGTTTTGTTCACAGTGGTTTTGCTGAGTCCTGGCTAGCTGGAGCTATCCTGATTGCCTTGGGTTGGTGTTCATCCTAGCTACTCGGTTAGAATAGAGTGAGACCTTTGGCCCATCAGACTTGAATGGATGTCAGCTGGAGCCCAACCAGGTATGGGGTGGGTCAACTCCACAAGAGAGAGCCAGATGTTCTTGGTGGCTGATGCCATAGTAACTTGCTTCCCCTTCCCACCAACAGCCCTGCTGCATGGGTCTGTGTTAGGTGCTCAGGGCATCTTCATAGATCTTAGAGAGCTATCTGGCCTTGTCATTTAGGCCTGCTTAAGACAAGCGCCTATCTTCACCTGGAGCCAACTGTCCAGGGCCTGGGAGATGCACTGTGCCTATGATGATTTCAGAAGCTAAAAATTGATCTGACATGAATGAGTTTGGGGACCATGGAATGGGATATTTGATACTAGTCCTTATTAGAAAGTCCACCTCCATTCTGCTCTGACCTGTCACCGTGAGCCAGTAGCTACAAAGGACCTCAGGCTGGCCTTGAGACAGTGGTGTGGCTGCCTAAGATGCTGAGTTGAAGCAGAACTCTCGAGCTTCTCCAGGGCTCCCTGACTCTTGTCATCCTATTTTGGGCCAAATGAGGCTCTTGGCCAGTACTTAGTTAGCCACTCCATGGTATTTTGGAAAAGATGCTATTGGCCTGCTTTCTTGAAACCTGCAGGCCTGACACATACCTGTACAGGTACAGTGTCACTTGATCTTCAGCTCCTGAGACCATCTCTCCCCCAATTCAGACAACTGGGGGACTGAATGGCCAGGGCCCCAGGGAGGCCAGTGTTTTCTCCCTTTACATCCACATTCTGTTCGTCTGTCTGTTTCTCTCTGAATAGAACTGGAACAACCTTTTCTCTGATAATCTTTTCTTTTCTGGCTGACCATATCAATATATTTGAATCTCAGGCCTGTGGTAATTAAAAAGTGCACAACTAGTCCATTTAAAATTCAGCTGTTTTACTTAATTGATTTTTTGCCTCCAGACAGAGAGAGAGAGAGAGAGAGAGAGAGAGAGAGAGAGAGAGAAGGAGAGAGAGAGAGAGAGAGGAGAGAGAGAGAGAGAGAGAGAGAGAGAGAGAGAGAGAGAGAGAGAGAGAGAAGGAGAGAGAGGGAGAGAGAGAGTGGGGGTGGGGAGGGAGACAGGGAGACAGAGAAGCAAGCCTTAAGGGAGACAAGTGTCTATGAGGGACTGGAGGCAGCCCAGGGCCCTGCTTGAATCTAATTGCTGGAATGCTGTAGTTTGTTTCTGCTAATGATTTTCTCCCGAGAGGGCTAGGGAATGAGGCAGGTCCTTGGTGATTGGAGGGGAGGGGCAGCATTTGTTTCAGATGCACGGGAGAGGGGGGCGACTATAATTCTGCTTTTGGGACAGGGACTATTTTTCCTTACTATCTATCAGCATAAAGTACTTTCACTGAACACTTTAAATTAAGGTTCCATTTAGAGATACTTTATTCATATTTAATTACAGGCTGCAGTGCTGATCTTTAATTACCTTTTTTATAAGCCAGCTAGGAGCATCCACTAGCGATCAATTATTGTGTATGTGTATGCGTGTATGTGTTTGTGTGAGCAGGGGAAGGTGGAGGGGTTACTTCTAGCCAGAGAAGAAAAGATGGCTGCAGGAATGCTGGCACTTGGGCTGGGACAGGGGTTTGCCTGACAGATGCCTCATACCCTTTCTATGATTCCTTGGCTTCTGCTGGTGAAGCTGAGAATTTCCTCAACCCCTTCCTGCTGAGGCTGTTTCAGATGTTGAGAGAGCAGCTGGGGTTAAGTGGTATCTTGGTATCTGCCCCTGTTGGGGGGCAGGAGGTTGTGGGGGTGGGCCCTTCCTGTCCCTGGGTGAGATGGCAAGCCTGGCTTCCTCTCATCCTGGAGATTAGGATTTGCTTGCCTCAGCTCTTTCCTGCCTCCACTTCCCTGTGGAGAGCTCCTGGCAGCTGTTCTGGTCACTCAGCTCTAGAGATGCCACGTCACTCTTTGGTTGCAATGACTCTGCAGTGTCCCCCACAATGACACAGGTTTGAAACTGGTTGTCCTTCTCCAAAAAAGAGGTGACGGATGTTCTCTGGGCCAGGCAAAGGCTAGGGTTAGGGATTGAAGCCCCAGGAAGATTGGGCAAGGCCCACAGCTCTGCCTTGAGAAATGGTCTCCTTGGTGGTCCTCCAGGCAATACTGGTCCCTACAGGGGTCTGTGCGGATCTCATTATGCAGGAGCAGAAGCTTGGAGTCACACTGTTCCTGAATCTTGGTTCCAATAAGAGGGTCAGGATGGGTCTGAAACCCACAATTTCCATGTCCCTAAGGGGCCTGGGTCTGTGTCTCCCTCAGTCACCTCATTGGGTAACCTGAGAACACATGGTGTTGGAGCCCTGCAGTTGTCTCTGCAATAAAACTTTGCTCAAATTGACTCAGGCAAGCAAGCAACAAACAGAAAATAAATTATAGGCTAGGTATAGAGGGGTGGCTAGATCAAGGGACTAAGACCAACCAGGATTTTCCCTTTGTTTCTGTTCTGTGACCCTTGGCATGCCCAGAGTTGTATTTTTTCTATACAGGTTCAATAGAAAGTAAGTCTTCCCCCCTTGTTTAAGAAGGCACAGAAAAATTGAATCTGATTGGGCTAGTTTGAATCTGATTGGACTAGTTGGGCCACGTGTCCATTTCTGAGCCAATCAGAGTGGCTGGGGCTGCTGAGGATCCTGACAGGTCTCACCTAGAGTAACCGATAGGCTCTGTTCAGATAAAGTTCGGATGTGGTTTATACTTCCTGCATTCTGGACAGTAGTCCATTGGAGCGTTTCTGTGGGAGTGGGAAGAACACTGGACTTAGCCCCTCAACAGATACTTGTTTGATTCATTCCATCCCTGTGCAAATTGCAGGGGTACAGCAGTGACCAGAGTAGCAACCCCCTCCCTGCTCAGCTCACTTGGCACATGGGGAAAGTGGTGTGGTGTTCTCCCATCCTAGGACCAAGTCCATGAAGAAAGTTCTTGTGCTGAGAGACCCAGACTAAGTGAGTAGATGACATAAGAGACTCTTGCCCCCAGGAAGCCTACAACTCAGAGGGGGGAAGAAAAGCGTGTTGTTGGGAGGGACAAGGAGATTAGACATCAGGATGGGGAGAAATAATCCACTGAACCGCCAGACCCCCTCCCAGATGCCTGGGTCGTGTCCCTTGAAAGAATATTGGTTAATGCAATGAAACTTAGTAGGAGGTACAGGGATGGTGGCAGGGAGGTGGGAACCATTTGTGACGTGAGATGAACAGGTGAATCCTAGCCAGCAGAATTGGGATGGTCACCGTGGGGCGTTGCCACCTCAGATTTAAAGAGAGAAGGGGCAATTCTGAGGGGCAGGACAAAGTGGATAGATGTGGGGATGAAATGAAGAAAGGGGTGGGAAAGAGGACTGGACTGACCTTAAACAGGAGCTCTTGGGGAGTGGGGAAGGAGAGGCATATGATTAATTACAGTAAATATATTGGTTTGTATTTGTCTGCAAAGCTGGCCAGGCTTTCTGGAACTCTGGGACTGTGCAGGGACTTACAGAAATGGAGAGACCAGTGTCGCATTTTTAAAAGAGAGGGGAAGAAGAAAGCAGGAGAAGAGTTAGAATGCCCTCTCTACTTCATGCAGAGAGAAACTGAGGCACACAAGAGGCAAGGGAACTCCCAGAGACTCACTGTAGGTCTCTGGCAGCTCCGGGATCCTGCTAGGGAGTGGCCAGGCCAGCAGTGGCTCAGAAACCCATGTCGAGTCTGCTGTTCAGGTAAAGGTAAATGATGGCTCTGATTCAAAGCCTCCCGCTTAAAGGTCCCCGAGCTCTTCAGGTTGGTGGGATTGGAATATCTTCCATCTGGCCTGTCATGTGGCTCTGGCCTCAGTTCTGTTAACTTTTCAAAATCTGGGTGTGAAGGGTCAGCAGACTCAGTGGTGGATTGTTAAGTGGGCAGGTGATACGCAGTCTTTCTTTGGCCTTTGATGGGGGTTACAGGGCGTCTGTGCTCCTATGTAAGCATGCCTTCCACATGTGTCATCTGTCCTGTCTCATCCATGTGTGGTCTGAATCCTGACCGTAGCAAAAGGGCCAGCTGAGACCCACACAACTGATAAGTCAGTAAATCTGCTATGGGACACTGAGAAGCTCTGGCTCACCCTCTCGCCGAACCAGGCCACTTTCCTCTCAATTACTCTGTTCTCTTTCCACTCCTGACAGATCCATGATTTGTTCCTGAGCTTCGATGATACCCCTCTGGGGGCAGCCTCCCTGGCCCAGGTCCATAAGGCAGTGCTGCACGATGGTCGGACAGTGGCCGTAAAAGTCCAGCACCCGAAGGTTCAGGCTCAAAGTTCCAAGGACATTTTCCTGATGGAGGTGGGTGCCCCGCCCCCTTTCTCATTCCTGATCCTTAGTCTTATTTTTCCCTGGGAGCTAGACAGCCTCCCAGATACTTACTCAGGCTGGTGGGTGGACTGTGGTCCTCTGGGGAGAAGAGTGGGAGAGGGGAGCTGAGGCACGACCAAGGCTGTGTCATAAGAACTTGGAATCATACCCTGGTAAGGTTGGTCAGTTCTTGATTTGTCCCGGAAATGCTCAGAACACGATAAGCAGCTGGTGGGGCTGAGCTGATTCAGGTCCTGATGAAGACTTGAGTCACAGGGAAGACCTCCAGGGAGATGCAGCAGAAATGAAAGGAACCAAAGGGGTAGACCAAGTTGTATCACCATGTATTAGATTATAGCACATATATGTGATAGGCCAAGGCACAGAAAAAGGGTGTGTGGATCACATAGAAATATTTGTGCAGAGGACTCATTTGCTTACATGACGTTTGTTTCGTTTGAAGTAGCAAACTTATATTTTTGCAAATGGCCCTAGGGAAATCCCAAGAGGGCCTTGTGTGCTCCTGGAATCTTCTGCGTGTGAGTCCACCAAGGGAGGGAGTGTATATGCTCCTATTATTGGAGAAGAAGCCAGTACTCCCACATGGAGGTTGATTGATCCCCACATGTTCCCCTCCTTCCTAGTCATTCTTCCTTTCTTTATTAATCTAGACTCAACTGAGGTCTCTTCTCACGGTGTTTTACATGGGTGTTGAGGCACAGTGAGTAAGTGAGCTCTGTCCCCACCCTCCCGTCTAGCACAGGAGACAAGTATGTCAATAAACAGCCGTCATGTAGGAACCTGAGCTCTCAACTGCTTTAAGGCACTGTGTCAGGATGCATGGAGTTGACAAGGGGCCTTCTCTGCAGGGTTAGTGTTCTCCTAGACTTGAAGGACTCATGAGACCGCTGGTAAGGGCATGGGTAGCCTAGCTCTTGGGAGAGCTCTGAGGCTTATAGGAGCAGAGGGAGCTTGGAGAATTCCAACTAGTTCAGATGGTGGGAGGGATTTAGAGTGAGGATGGGAAGATAGGCAGGACTAGAGAGGACCCTTATCCCAGGCTCAGGTGTGGAACAGTGGCCATAGTCAACAAAGGCATACTTGTGGGGCTGGTAACATCTGATTTTCTTAGTATTCAGTGGGAATTCTTAAGTGAATTCTCATCAGGGGACTGTCATGATCAGATACGCACTGGAAATAAAAGTGTGTGGGCAGTCAGGAGAATGCACTGGGAAAGCACAAAGTCTGTATAGCCAGGAGGCTAACTGAAGGGCTGCTGTGTTGGTAAAGTATGAAGCAAGACAGTATCATAGGGGTAGAGGAGAGAGCTGGGTTCAAGTGGGAGAGTCATCTGGACTTTGTGACCAGATCTTTGTGGAGATGGGTCAAGGAGGGAGTAGTATATCTAAGGTTTCTGGTGTAAGTGGTTACCATGAGGTCTCTTTGCCTATGTATATCAGCTAGACTTTAGTTTGAGGAAAAAGAAGTTAGAAAAGTAAGAGTATAATGAGTTTCCAGAAGCATATTGGAATGAGAGTATTGTTGCAGCCATGTTACAGTTTCCTCCAAGTTCTGCATCCAGAACAGCTTCAAGGCTGCTGGCTGAGATAATCCAGCCTCACAGAGTGCTCCACTCAGGACTTGTCTATAATCTTAAATTCTCTTTGGGTCCCCATAAGATTACCAGCACTCCCAATCAGCAGGAAGTAGTTTAGAGAACTATGCCCACATTCCCCCCAAATGGATTATGGATGTTTGTCTTTGTTTAGAGTGTTGATTACAAGTTGTTAAGGATAGTGGTCAGGAAAAAAGCTATACCAAGGAGATTAGATTTGGAGTTCTTGTTTTAAAAAGAAAAAAAGGGAAAATGTGGGATAATGCTCTTATACACTATAAAGATTTGTCACTGGTATTGATTTAATAAATGATGATTGGCCAGTAATCAGGCAGGAATTATAGGCGGGGCAACCAGACTAGGAGAATTCTGGGAAGAGGAAAGGCAGAGAAGCAGTCACCAGCCAGATGCAGAGGAAGCAGGATTTGAATGCTTGACTGAGCAAACTTGCCAAGTCACATAGCTAAACATAGATAAGAGTTATGGGTTAACTGAAGTGTAAGAGCTAGGCAGTAAATGCTTGAGCTACTGGCCCAGCAGTTACTATAATATTATGCCTTCAACTGAGTTATTTGGGAAGCAGCTGCCAATTATTTGAGAGTTTCTGACCGGGACAGAAACCTCTAACTACACAGCCATTTTGGAATATAGAGTTTTCCAGAATTACTTAGTATTGTCAAGTGGAAGGCCAAACTAGGAAGGGACTGGAGGATCTACAATTGTTAGGAAAAGCAGCTATGAAGGTGTGTGGGGTAAAGGAGAATTGAGACCCAAAGAACTGGGGCCCAGTATAAAATCCTCTCATTCAGTGTTCAACCATGGGAGACTGGGAAGAGTTAGCCCAGGGCCTAGACTTCAGTGCTCCTGAGACATGAGTAGGCCTTAGCTTATGGGGAAGGGATACTGGAGACTCAGCAGAAAGACATAGTTGAGAAGTCTAGTCTAGGAGGTCATTCAAGAGATTGGGCACCAAGAACACAAAAAGACATTGGCCTTTGATAGGTCTTTGCTTTGAAATATAGAAGGCAGTAGGGCTGAGCATAGATGAGTGTGTGGGGCCCTGGGGAGGGGAGAGAAGGTGGGGCAGCAGGGTGTGTACCAGCCTGATGGCCTCTATTTTTTCTCTGCTGTAGGAGGCCAGACCATCTGCCAAGAATGAGAGGGTAGGAGGTGGCATTGGAGGCTCGAGGGGGTGAAGGTTTGGAATAGCTGCTGCATGTCTTTCAGAGGGAGCGAATGGGCTGAGGGACCAGGGCTACTGAATGGCCTTGGTCCTATCCTGCAGACCTAAGGCTTTAGAGACTCTCTTGGTAGTTTAAGACATGGCCATAAGCAAGAGAGAGCAGGAGCCAGGGAGGATCCATGGCTTTCTGAAGGCTATAGAGTCAGGCAAGAGCCTACATTTGCCCAGCATAGGTATGTACCATAGCCCATAGGTCCCATAGGCCAGGAGGAGAGCTGTCACTTTGCTTTGTTTAGATATTCACTGGTTCCTTAAGGAGTGGTGGCTGTAAAGTCAATGGCGGTAAGAACAGTAGGAAAGGTTTGACATCGTCCTTCCTGAGTTAAGCATCTGATGTTTTTGTTGGGAGGTATGCCTGGTGGGTCCTCTGCAGAGCATACAGAATCCTCTTGGCGGTGCCTGGGAGGGTTAGGGTTGGGAGCACAGGAGGGTCTGATGCTGCTACCCACACAGCCATCAGCAGGAGCAGGACCAGGCTGGGTCTTTGGAGGGAAGGTCCTGTCATGTTACCTTTCTCCACCAGGAAACCAATAAGATCCCAATTAGAAAGTTTTGTTGCTTCACATTTGGAATTAGTTTTTTTACCCCCCCCCCCAAGTCCATATCTAAATGAAATCTTTATTTTAGGGATGACAATCCTAGGAAGGTGCCCAAGCCTTCATGGCAGGAGGAGAATGGCTTATTTCTAGGGGATACTAAGGCTACCTTAGGCACCAGAGGCTCTGGGCAGGTGTAAGCAGTTGGCTTTTCTGCTTCTTTCCATGCCAATTTCAGGTATTAGGTACCTTCAGGCTTGCCTCTTACTGTTGGAAGGGCAATCTTATTAAAATAATTTCTACTAAAGATAGAGGGACTGACTGGTTTAGCCTCTGGATATTTTGCTTTTTTTTTTTTTCTTTTAAAGGAAGGCAAGCCTATAATCTGAAACATATATCTCATCTAAAGATGGAGGGCACAGCAGCTTCCTGGATTGAGACCTTTGAGAATGAAGGGGTGAAGACAATGGGCTGTCCTAGCCAGGGTGCTTTTGGAAGCCATAACTAGAGTATTCACAGAGAAACGAGGTAGATGGGATACCCATATTCTCTCAGGTGTGGAGGCACCTGTACCAGTTGTCCCAGGGTTGACCAGATACCTCATTGTTGTTGTTTGTAAGGACGAAGGTTCTTCCCATCTTTAATTAGCCATTAGCTCCCTCAACTTCCTGGCTTGTCCCAACAGTGTTCCTCATGTGCTTCCAAATAGCTGCACAGCTCTGGTGTCATCCAGATGCAAAAGAAGACTTTCCCCTACCTTATATTCTTCTCCAAAGAAAAGAGTTTCCCAAGAGTCTTTTCATTTGTTGTTATTTGAAGAAACAATACCATGACTAATTGTCTTGGCAAGAGGAGTGAATCACCTTGAATGGCACAAGCCTATCCAGCTTCACCTTCTCAGGGAAGTCTGTCTTCCTTGATGGACAGGGGGATGTACTTGTGTCATTTTAAACAGAAAGGTTGGTGGGAGAGGTGGATCCTGGGTTGGTCCCCAGGAACATGTGCCACCCTGTGATTCAGTGTTTTCTGCAAACTAGGCCATACCCTTGGGTGTGGGGATTGTCTCCGGGGACAGAGTGTAGCGAGACGCCAGAGAAAGGGAAGTCACTCAGAGCTCAGCACCTGACAAGTCTGATGACACCGGTGACTTTGTGCAGAAGAGAGAGGTGCAGCCAGGGACGCTTTTCAGCTTTGTCATTATCACCCGATACCGTCCCTTGAGCAGTTAGGGTAACTCTACTTCTAGATGCACAGCTAGTGACGCTTATTGATTTGTGTGGCTGCTCAAAGCCAGACTAATTGGGCCCCGAGATTGGAACAGTGATTCAGCAGGAAGGTCTGAGGGGACACTATCTTTCCACCTGCTGGCCAGCAATGCAGTTCTTTCCTGCCCAAGGCAGTGGTGGTTCAGCAGGCTGTATGGACTGCCGTGGTCATTGCTGGAGCAGAGTGGGACTTGGTGGGCCCTAAGCTGGTGGTGGTGAGTTCTTTATCCCCAGTTCCCACAGCACCACCCTATGTCATTATCCCCCATTGTCTACAGAGCTTTTGAAGCTGATGGAGAACAGCCCTTGCTCTGTCACCCCCTAAGGATCTAAGTCTTGGTCAGTGCCATGCCATGCATGTGCCATAGTCCCCAAGTGGTCTGATACACTGAGGCAGAGCTTTTCAGCCCGAGTGCCAATGTCTGGTCTATTTGCTCGATGTCACTTGGCCTTTCACAAGGTCTCTTAAAGAAATGACTGGTGCAGTCCTGTTCTTAACTTTTAAAGAAGCATTTTCACAGTGTCTGTCATCTTGTTTCTTTTCCAAGTGTGCTGATTGAACAGTGGGTGGCTAGATAATTCCTGTATTGGCACAGAATCCAACAGCCGATTTTAGTTAAAAGAATCAGATACATAAATATGCAAGGATGTAAGCCATCCCTTGGGAAATTGTGTTCACTCTGTACTTCTGTGTTCTAAAAGGCACGGGCTTTAATAACTTACCTGAAAAAAAGAGAAACTGAGCCAGTGGCAGGTGTTTACATAACCCTGAGCTGACGACCACACATCCCCATCAGCACCCATCTTTACCAGCTCAGATCAGTGTGGGCCTTGTCTCTGTATACCGATCTCTGTGGATCGGCCTTTATCTTACAGCGTTTGATAGCTGTAACCTCTGCTGGGCTTTGCCGATTGCCCAGCTCCTCCTGTGCCTTACCCAAGCTTCCTATTTATATTAGCTCACACTGTCTTTCATGAGACAGGACTCTAGAAAAGGTGGAGAAAAACCCGGGCCTAGATTCTGGCTGGGCAGTTAGAAGTTTCCAGAAGCACTTTCCTTCTATGTAAAATGGGCAGGATGATGAAATGGGAATGTGTCTGCAAAGTTCCTTGTAGCATATAGCGGGTACATCGTGGGTATTGCACTAATTTTATTTAGTATTATCATAAAAACCTGGAGCCAGATATTGGGGAAAAGCTGGAATATCAGAGAGACAAGGAACAAACCACAGCCAGTTCTCACCCAGCAGCTTTAAAAGCTCAACAATGGGATATGTCCTTCTTTCATGGTCCTTAGACTGACTTCTGCTGAACTTCTGCCTTCTCCTGCCTTGTATTTCTTTCTTTGCCCAGCTCTTTTCCTTCTTGGTTCAACTAACTCTTGTAGAGCTGGGATTAAAGGTGTGTGCTACCACTGCCTTGCTGTTAGGCCTTGAACTATAGAGGTTCAGAGAATCTCTGTCTCCCAAGTGATGGGATTAAAGGCCTGGGTGACCACTCCTTGACCTTCACAGCTTAGCTGTGGGTGGTTCTGCCCTCTGAGAGTCCAGACTATTTGTTATTAAATATACATCACCACATATGGGTACTAAGTGATGAGTGTTGTTTTGGCAATTATAAATAAATGTCACTATTGCTGGGCATGGTGGTGCATGACTTTGATCCTAGGACTTGGGAGGCAGAGGTAGGAGGATTTCTGTGAGCTTGAGGCTAACCTGGTCCACAGAGCTAGCTCTAGTACATCCAGGACTACATAGAGAGACCCTGTTTTTTAAGAAACAAACAGATAAACAAAAACTGTCACTTGTTTTAAAACTTCCACATTATTTGATTTTTCCAGTGTACTTTTTGATGTCTCACGATTGATTTTTCTCTACTGTGAGGCAATTACTATATAGGAAAATAATTTTATTACTTATATTTTTCTTTTCTTTTCTTTTTTCTTTTCTTCTTCTTTTTTTTGATATAGATTCTCAGTTTGTAGCCCAGGCTGTTGGTGAACTCAGAGCAATTCTACTTTAGCCTTCCCCAAGCTGACATCACCAGGCAGGAGCCTCGGTGTCTTGCTCTGTTTTGATGACTTCACTTTGAAGGAGGCAGAGTTACTCACTGTTCCTTGATTGATAAGGCTCAGATTTGGAAGCAAATTCTCAGTTACTCTTGTGATTCTCGAGAACTCAGAGAACCCTCTTCCCACCCAAATCTCTAAAAGTAAACAAAGCCCATTCCCATCATTCAACTGTGCATGTAATTGTCTGGAGAAGAAACGGAATACTTTGAAATATTCATGTGTTCATTTGCTTATTCACTTCTTCATTCATATAAGTGTCTGATAAACATCTGCAAGTGTTGAGGAAGTGCTGGCTGCTGGTGCAAACACTGCCTGCCAGGAGAATTTTATGGAAAAAGTGCATTTTGGGAAAGAATTTAAAAAGGCAAACAGAAGACACCACCTGCTTTATTTTAGTCAGTTACATCCGTTGTCAGAAAGAAACCAAAATGAATCTCCTTAGGTGGGGCTCTTAGATGGTTGTACCGTAAACACAGAAGTGAGGTAAGGCTTTCTTAACCCCCAAAGGCCAGGAAAAGCGAGAGGAGCGTGGCAGCCAGAGCCCTTGAACCCAGGACCCTCCCCTTCTTCTTTACCTAGTTAGTGTTAGAGGTTGGTGAACCTCTGAGTTAGGGGCAAAACCATGTGCTTCGGGACTTCATAACTGACATCAGAATTTCAGGTTGGTGGTGATACATAGCAGGGTGGTGACTTGCTGCACCTATAAGACTGACAGCTTCTCTAACAGGCTTCTCCTTAAAACCTAAAAAGGTATGTGTATGGAGTGTGGGCATGTGTGCGTGTGAATATGAGTGCCTACATGCCATGGCATTGTGTGGCGATCAGAACATAGCTCTTGGTCCAGGTTTTCCCCTTCCACTGTGAATTTTGGGGGGTTGAACTCAAAAATCATCAGGATGTGTAGTTGAGTTTATCCACTGAGTCATCTTGAAACTGAGAGTTTTGAAGGCCAGAGACTCTCTTTATCCAGTTTGATTTTTTCATGGTTTTCAGATGTCTGTGGCTCCGTGACCCACAGCCAACCAACGTCAAGAAGGTATTTTGAGACTGCATCTGTTGAACTTTTATTATAGTATATCATCATAATTACTTATTTTTCTTATTCTCTTGCTATGCCTTATTATGAATTGTCAGCCTTTTTTTTTTTATAGGAAAGAACAGTAAATAAAGGGCGTGGTAACATGTAAAGATTTGGATGCCCTCAGGGATCTTGTATTCTCCCCTGATAAGAGGGCCTGTGTAACCACTGAGGGACCACCACCCACAGAATGACTTGAGACCCAGTTCTGTGAGTGCTGTGAAGGCTTGGGGTTATGAACCAATGTACTAATTAGTTATTAGCAATGAATATTAATGAAGTGTCTGCCTTTGTGATGAATGGCATAGAGTACTAATGGTGACCAATAACATTAGGAATGACTAATTATATGAATGATTTGTGATGGAAAAACCTTTAAAATAAATTCAGCATGCTTGGATATTAAGGATAATTAAAAAATTCATAAATAGCACGGACATCCAGAAAGCAGTGAATAATGGCTGTTTGGTCAGTAGCTTCCCTTGTATAGACCTGTGTAGGTTACAGGTACCTCTCAGGTTTGGCTCAAGAGGTTTAAGTCTTGGTTATACAAGTAAGAGAGCTCACTGAGCTGCTCCCTTGTCTCTAGGTGAGGCCCAGCATTCAATCCTGAGCAAAATGATCAGAATTAATTAATTTGTTTGTTTTTTCTGAACATAGGACCCATCAAGAGGAATTTGGTTGCTCTCAGTAGCTGGGCTTAGTTCTAGGGCAGCCACTCATATTTTTATGTCCTTGATCTGCCCTCACTTCCGTGGAGGCTGAGGGTCATCTGAGGATCCCTGATGAGATGTGGTGCCTGTAGACTTGTCGCCTGGGTCTGACGCACAGTCCATACCCTGACTCACTGTGGTCATTGCTCCCTTCTTGTTCCATTAGACACAAACAGGAACACACCAAATGAAGCCAATGGTGTAAGGTCACAGGCCTCGCCTGTGAATGACTGGACAAGGCTGAAGAAATTAGACAATATCCTAATGTAATTAAAAATGGTTTTGTTAGAAATTGACCACAGTCACCTCACATGATGGTTCTTAGAATGGCTCCTGGTACATCTCGCAGAGACCACACAGTTTCAAAACAAAGCAGCAATGCCTTCTGGGTGATGGTTTTCCAATAGATTTTGAATTTCTTTTTCTCACATGTATCTAGTATAGCCTGTGTAATCTGAGGCCAGCACAAATGGAGGCTTAGAACTAGCATGTTAGTGGGGGCTTAGCGAGTCCTTCTGGGACTGGAAAGGGAAGGTGGGGAGTGAGGACGATGTTGGCACCGAGTCCCGTGCCTGTAGGGTCTGGTATATGTTAAGCTCCTCTTGCTGGGTTCCTGTCCTCTGCCTCTGTTGATCATCAAACTCACATCATCAAACTTGGCACCCAGATGTCAGATAAAACTTCTAACCCCTGATCTCATTATCTCATTACTCAAGAATCCACAGTGAACCCAAGTGTTAAAATTCTAAGTTTTCATTTAGGTGGACAAACCTTTGTCTTGTCAAGCCTGTATGTTTCTTTATTCTATTTTTTTTAATTATAAAAGGTCTTGTTTTGTGAAGACAACAGAAAATAAGGCAGGGTGAGTATATTTCTTATTGAAAATGCAGGGGACCAGGAAGGTTTTTGGGCTCTTTTGGATTATGAAATTTTGCGCCTATATAATGAGGCATCTTGGGGATGGTCCCATGTCTAAAGACAGAATTCATTTATTCTCATATACATTTTACACTGGTACCAGAGGTAATTTTATACAATAACTTTAACGCTCTTGCATTTTGAATGCATTCTGTCAGGTGTGGAAATTTCCATTTGTGATGTCATTTGAGCATTCAGGAAATTTCAGATCTTGGGGCATTTCTGACTTCAGAACTTTGAGTCAAGCATGCTCAGCCTCTGTGGTAACTGCGTCTTCAGTGCCAACCATGCACATTAAGGAACTGGAAGTGCCAACTGCCAGAAGCACCTCCTCTACTGTTTATAAGTTGGTGGAGGACAACTCTGGGCTAGGGATTGGCTCAGTTGTTGAGAACTTGCCTACCTGCCATGTGTGAAGTCCTAAGTTTTGTCCCTAGTCCCCCAAACAAACAAGTAACAACAAAATAAGAACAAATATGGGGCTGGCCATAGCACAGTTTATGGAAGCTATCTTGATCAAGGCCTTGGGAGCCTGGTAGACACACCTGGAACTGGTTACAGGCTTCCCTGGTGAGCAGATTTGGAAAAATCACAGGAACTCAGATTCGTGACATGACATGCACCTACACGTCTCCCATAATTGTGTGGATTCAGAGGAACATCAGTGCTCAGCACAATGCTGGGTACTCAGCCAGGAAGCACCTAGCCAACGGTTGTCAAGGTTACTTCTAGCTGCTGTTAGCTTCTCATCATCTTGGACTTGGTACAGTTGTAGTGAAAGAGTCCAGGAGAACAGTTTCTCCTACTGCATGTCCTCTGGGGGAGACCCAGGCAATGGGTCTCTTTCTTGTTGGGTGCCAGGGCTGACTGACAGGTTGCTTGGTGGATTTCAGGTGCTTGTCCTGGCCGTGAAACAACTCTTCCCAGATTTTGAATTCATGTGGCTGGTGGATGAAGCCAAGAAGAATCTGCCTCTGGAGTTGGACTTTCTAAACGAAGGAAAAAATGCTGAGAAAGTAGCCCACATGCTCAAGCACTTTGATTTCCTAAAGGTAGGAAAGCAGGGCAGTAGGGAATGAGCGCAGGGGTGTAATTGAATCCTACCCTGGATATTCCCACTTAGAAGGTGTGAGTTGGGACATCTCATTGTCAAAGTTCCTTACTTAAGGTGAGTAACTGGTGATTGGAGAACCATATTGAAGCCCTTGAAGGCAATTTCCAAAAGAATGAACCCTGGTTAGGATTGTTGAACTCTCAGTCAAGATCTGTTCATTGCATAAAACGAACTGAGCACCCTTGTGGGACTGTGTGCTGTGTGCTACGGCCTCTGCCTCCATTGAACGTGGCGTGATGATGGTCATGGTGACATTGATAGCACTGGGATTCTGTCCCAAAGATAGGTATTACATTTGTTCATGCAATACACAGTTTTGTTACAATAGTGTTCCTCACCATCATTACACTGTGCAAAATGGTACTGCAGAAACCTTGGGGCTCATGAGAGGAACAGGCATGGGGTATGGCAATTCCAAAAACTCAGTGACACAGAAAAAGAAGCCTAAGGCTGCATGGCCTCAAATGTGTGTCTGCTTGCATGTCTCATTTTTCTTATTCCTTATCTTGTATGTATTGTTTTTTTGATCTCTTGCTGTGATAGGCACTGTAGGTTGGCTCCCGCTCTGGAAACTTCCCATGGGAGTAAGCAGACCCACACGTGTTGCCTGTCTTACCAAGTGTTTTGCACACAACAAACACTTATCCTTGTTTTGGTGGCTCCCCACGAAGAAGTACTTAATCTGTCCAGGACCAAGAGCTCAGAGAGCCTCCAAAAAGTGTTGTTGTTTAGTGAGTGTGTTAGTGTGTCAGGTACTGTTGCACTGAGAGAGTGCTGACACAGCCTGATGGTGGCCTCTTTTGCAGTCCTTGTCCATACACTGTGTCTCGGGTAGAGTTCCAGGTCTAAGCCAGGCTCTCTGACTCTGGGTCTGCTGCTCACCTCAGAGTTTCTGCCACCTTTTACCTGGCAGAGGTGCCCCTCAGTGCCAGAGTGCTGAGCCAGACAATCCAGCAATTTCCTCCAGTGTTTCCATGGAAACAGCAGAATCATCCCCTGGCTGGAACCGACTAGCAACTGCCAGACCAAGACATGTAATAATAATAATAGCAACACAGATTTTTGAAACAAGAACGTCAAATTGGTAAATAATTAACATACTGATCTGACCCCACGGCTGCCAGAACTCACATACCATTCCTAAGACCACGGAAAAACGAAGGCTCCTGAGTAATTAATTTTACCTAAGCACATCATAAGCAGAAAGCAAAATTTGCGCTGCAAACCCAGCTCAGCTTTTAAAACTGTAGATAGATTGTTCTTGCATGCTGGCACCCCATCACAACATCTGTGCGTAATTAAGCCTCAGCAAAGAGTTTGCCTCTTGCGTGAGAGGCCTCTTCTAGTGCTTAAGGGGGGTTTAATAACCTCGACCCTTCACAGTAAATCTTTGGGCTTCAGCCCATCACTGAATAAACAGAGGAGGCCGGAAGAAGGTGAAGGGTAGCCAGACTGAACAATGTGGCTCTGAGCATGGAACAGGGCTGTACCAGGCAGTCAGGCTTGTGATTAACTTGGGGGATATTTGGGGACAGGCAGAAAAGGGAGATGCTGTCTCTCTAAGCAGAGGTTTGGAAGTAGAAGAGATAAAAACGTGCCTATGGGTAGAGTGGGGGCAAGACTGGGTTGCATCAGGCAGGGTCATGGCCAGAGTTTGTTTGCATGAGATCAGGAGCCTGAGAGATGTGTGTGCTTTTGGAGAAATGTCATAGCTTATTAGACTCTCAGATAAGCAACACGTATGATAGCAGCGAACCTTTTAACGTGTTAAGTACTCCTAAATGTGTTGCGTATGTATTTACTCTTTAGTCCTTGATAGCCCCATGGTGTCATCAGTGGGGAAGCAGAAGTCCCCAGCAACCAAGTCATTAGCTTAGAGTTACACCGTGAACCAGCGAGGAGCAGAAGCAGGGTGAGGGTGGAGATAGCCATGGCTTAAAAAATGCACATCAAATTGCCTTTGTAATATTTCTTGGAAATTTTTCTGAATCACAGAGACACGTAAGTTTGCCTGAGTGTATTGCATTGACTCAGCCCTGAGTTAGATCAGGACCCTCATGAGTCACTGTGTAGCCATCACAGGGCAGTGGGTGTTTGACCAGCAGGTCAGCATCTGGTCTGTCCATGTCAGTAGTAAGTAAGGTAAAGCAGCTCCGTCTATAACTGTCAACATCATCATACTGGGAGTGCACTTAGATGTAGAGAGACTGTGTGTGTGTCCATACAGCAAGTAGGAGGCTGAGTTGTGTTCCGACTGGTCAGGCTCTGACTGCAGAAGGATGTACCCTGGGGGATAGCTGAGGGTCTAAGACAAGTCACTGCATGTGGACAAAGCAGAAGTACAAGGCCAGGTCCCACCATGAGACCATGGCTACCCAAGGCCTTGGCATTTTTTATAGACTGCTTCTTGAGGTTGGGATAGTCTTGATGTGGGAGCAAGTGGAGCCCTCCGGTGGGCCTCTATGGAGCTGTTCTGTATGACACAGACCATGGGTCAGGGTGGCCCTGCTGGGGCCAGTGAATACCTGGCGAGATGCCTCCCAGAGCTTGCTTTCTTTATTGCTGCCGACTTATGCTTGTCTCTTGCTTTTCCCTTCCTGGATGGGAGACATAGAAGGGCAGGAGCGAGACAGCCATTTGAGGGCTAAGTTGTGAAGTTTGCTCTTTTGTAGTTTTGTGATCATTTCCATGTGATAATTCACTCCACTTTCCAGCCCCAAGTAACCGAGGGAAAAGGTATGGGGTCATCAGACTGAAATGGTCACATAGGGAATGAAGGGATGGGAGAAAGGCCCAGGCAGCCTTGGGCTCTCATTGCACCCTTGGCGATGTCTTCCACATGGCCCAGTAGTCCTGCTGGGGCTCTGGCCTAATGTTTACAGAGCCCCAGGGCCCAGTGCCAAGCTCAGGTTTCTAAATCAATGGAAGAACTTAACCCCCAAGTAATGTACCTTTCCTCCAGAGACCAGGAACAATGCTAACAACAGACATGTACTCATTTTTGAGTTGACACATATGTCTAAATCTTACATTCAAAACAAAAGAAGAGGCACACAGTTTTTTGATTGGCCTAGATTTCCAAGTGGTGAAAACCTAGCTTAGGTTCATTAGGTTCTCAGTACAAGGCCTTCATTTGTGAGTGGCTCCACTCCTGTCGAGCCCCTCACCAGTAAAGGAAACTGGGGGTAAGGTTGGGGGTAGGGTGGGGGGGTGGGGTGCCAGTCAGGAGGTAAGAAAATGATTGATGTTATGGCTGTCTCAGAAGAACCAGAAGTATGTTACTGGATCTGAGGGCTGTCCACCTAAGTCTTGAGGATGAGTAGGGAGTACTCACTCTCCAAAACACTTGAAGTAATCATCCTTGTTTTTTCTCCTTAAGAGAAAATGGTTGATCAAAATCTGGAGAAATAGCGTGGCTGAAAGCATCATGGTTTTGATGGTACTGACTGTGTCACTAGCTTATGTGGTATCATGCAGCTTGTGATAAGCCCCTAACCCTTTGCTGTTCCTGAGGAAACCTGTTCTCTTTTGCTCTGAGGTATTTTTAGAGTCACAGAGGGTAGGAATTTGTCAATTAGTTTATAATTTGTTTGCAAATAACTGAAAGCCCAACTTAATGGTTTTTTTTTGTTGTTGTTGTTGGTTTGTTTTTAATGGTTGTCCCTTGGGTTAGAGGGATGGCCTGGCCGTTGAGAGCAGGTACTGTTCTTCCAGAGGACCCAAGTGTGCCATCAAGTGACTCTTGGCTACCTATAACACCAGATCCAGGGGATGTGATGCCTCTGGGCTCCTTGGGCACAGCATATTTTTGTCTTTATAAAGCAGGAAAGAGTGCTGTGGGTGCTTAGTAGTTTGGCATCGTTATGGCTTGGACCTGAGGTTCTCTGAGCCACCCCCCAACCCCCCCTTATGGTTACAAGATGGCAGTTACTGTTTGAGGAATCACATTCACTTTCAGGGTAGGGAGAAAGAGAAGAGTAGCACCAATGTCCTTTTTATGAATCCTCTAATAAACTTTCACTTACATTTGATTGGTGCAGATTGCATCATATATCCACCTACTATGGGGCAGGCATGGAAAGAATTTAAGTTTCCCACCTATGGGGAAGAGGAAGTGGGTAATAGTCATTGGGTTAAGATCTGGTTTTGTTTGTCATAGGAGGCTGGTAGGAAACTAGCAGAAAACAGAAACATTGCTTCAACATTATCTATCTCCCAGGTGCTAACACTGTAGCGGAATTAGGGCTCTATGGTAATAGGCGAGCACCCCAAGACACCCCAAGACCACAGCTAAATGACCACTGTTAACATTAAAGAAAAAGAGAGTTTAATGAATATAAATATGAATACCGGTACACACATGTGTGGGCTCCAGGCACTGTATAGAAAAGCCTGGATCCCCAAATATTTTCGGGGCAGAATTCTTATACTCCACTCTGGGTAGGGGAGGGGGTATGGGCGGGCTCGGTGAAATAACAGGGCGGGGCCAAAGGTCAGTTTAGGACAGAGTTTAGGAATTCAGGTGGGCAAGCTATTTCCTGTGAAACAATAGGACCACCTGAAGACATTTATTTCCTGGAGCAGGGCAATTGTGCAAGCTTCAGAAAGTCCCTGCCTCGGCAAACAATTAACAGTTCTCATGGTAGGGCTTTCCTGGGTGACCCCACCCAGGTTGCTACATCAGGAATGAGGAATGCGGTCTCACCATGTTGCTAGGAATGCAGTCCCAGCTAGGCAATGGGGGAAAGCTTTTCCAAGAAACAGCCATCTCAACCTTGGTTTCAGGGACCTCAGGAAGGGTAGAGGGGGAGAGAGTTACAGGATTTTTCTATTTTTACACTATAAGGGTCCAGTGGAGGGAGAGGCAGAAGCATTTTAACACCCATGTTAGCTATGTGTGCAACACTGATCATGGTACCTGATGGAAACAACCTAAGGAAGGAAAGATTTGTTCCGGCTTATATCTTCAGAGGGCTTCACTTCATCATGGTAGGGAAGTCACTGGAACTTGTGGCTGAGAAGGGCGTATTGGAGGCTTTTTCCATCATAGGGGACTAGAAAACAACTTCTAGATACAGGACCTGAGCTCCTGTACCACCTCCAATGTGGCCTTCTTCCACCAGCCATGACCCACTTCTAAAAGTTCCCAAACCCCTCTGAATAACCACAATCTCCAGCAGGGAAGCAGGCCTTCAAAGCATGCTGAGCCTGTGGTGAGCATTTCCAATTCAAGTGTTAACAATAGCAGCTTCCTAGTACATCTATCATAGTGTCTGGCTTGCAGTAAGGTGGAGTGGGGGTAGGGGTGAGGGTATAGAAGGCAAGGAGTTTAGGGGAGTGGCAGTGGGGGAATCAGGAAGCTGTTCCCACCGTTGTAAAGGACTTGTGAGGGAGTTTGGCTCTAATGGCCACCTGGCTGAGGCAGTGTGGCTAGTCCTCACCCCAACTTTCCTCTCTGGCAATGAATGACTCCATCCTAAAAGCAGTATGTGCCAGTGTCTGGCTCCTCACACTTGACTAGGGGCCAGCCCTGACCCACAGCCTTCTCCTCTGATGTGACTCATCTTTTCCCTCTCCAGGTCCCCCAGATCCACTGGGAGCTGTCCACCAAGAGGGTGCTCCTGATGGAATTCGTGGAAGGAGGGCAGGTCAATGACAGGGCCTACATGGAGAAGAACCAGATTGATGTGAATGAGGTGAGGTGAGGCAGAGGGACAGAGTGTGCTTGGGCCTGGGGCTCGGATGCATAAAAGAATTATGCACCCATCAGGGAGGGTCCTCCTAGGCTTCCCATCCAGTCCTGGGCCTATAATGGCAGTAGGGACAAGGAAACCTCTCTGAGCACCAGGTGGCTGCTGCCTTCTTTTCTCACAGCAGCGGAGCTGCCACGCCCAGTCAGGGACTCAGTCTCTTTGTCTCTTTGGTGCCTGTTTATGGACTCGCACCCTGCTCTCCTGGGCTACCACTGCAGGACTTAAGGTATCGACAAAGAGGACTGTAGTGGTCACCAGAATCAGTTTCACAGAACTAGGGAGAAGATGAAGCTGGGCCTTTACCTCCCAACGCTCTGGTATCAGGGTAATTAATTGGTTAGTGGACCAGGTTCTGCACCCAACCTTCTGCTTCTTCTTTCTAGGGCCCACCTCAGGGCCCCTAGAAAAAAGGGCGCTGTGCTTTTTTAACCACATCCATTATTAGTACAGTCCCCTGCATGTGCAGGGTCTGGGTACTCAGTTAAATCCTCTGGGGATTACAATCAGGATTAGAACCCAGGTCCTCTCTCCTCTGAATTCTCCATTTCCCTTCCATGCAAGTCTACAGTAGAACTTACAGCCTCTTGGATGATGGCTACATCAGTAACTGTTCCAGGAAACTGGCAGCACCCAGGTCCTCTCTCCTCTGAATTCTCCATTTCCCTTCCATGCAAGTCTACAGCAGAACTTACAGCCTCTTGGATGATGGCTACATCAGTAACTGTTCCAGGAAACTGGCAGCACCCTGGAAACTTCCATGTTCTCCCTGTCTTCAGCTGCCAGGGTAGGTGTGGGGTGGCCCCTGGGTAGTTCACAGAGTCTGGCTACACTGAGGTGCTAGACACTGCTGGACGGCTATCTTTAGAATCTCCCTAAAAGGAAGTAGAGCCTCTACCTAATAATCAGGAGACTCAGCATCTCTGCCCTGTGTTGTCACTGGCATCGCCTTCCAGAGACTTCCCACCCCCATCCATTCATTGGATTCAGCAAGCTAAGGCCGTAATGGCATCTCATTAGAGATAGCTCTGATTTTCCAAGGTGAGTGTAAACATGGAAACACGCGCTTGCTTCTGACTGAATCAGCTGGAGATTAGTGGACTCTGGGCAGGGTAGATCCTCTGTGCCCAGGTCCCTTTGTTTCTGCCCACCATTCCCATGTGTGTGGGAAAAGCCAGTATCCAGACAGACAAACCTTAGTGAACACCCTAATTTTTTCAAGAATGAAACAACCAGATTTACCTTGCTGGTCCTCAGTTTTCTTAGTGGAGGTGATGGACCAGCTGACCTCTAACTAAGGGTCTTTTCTATTTAAATATTTTGTAGCCTAATGACCCTGTGAGCACTGACTCACCATTAGGGGAACTTGTATAGCTATGCAGACTCCTGGGAACCACCCCTAGGGTGCCCATGAGAATCTAGAGTGGGAGAGGATTGTAGAGTCTCCAAGTGGATCCACAGAAGACCTCACCCCTGTATAAAGCCTTCAAGCTATCAGTGCTCACCTACCATTTATACTTGCAGCACAGGTGGCCCTACCTAGGTGTACTCACTCTTTAGGAGCCTGCAGTCTGCTAGGGCTCCTCTGTTTATGTCCCTGAGCAGGCAACATAGATATCCAGGAATCATATTTTCTAGTAACTTTAAGGGCCGGTGGCAGCAATTGTCATTGATCTCATTAAAAAGCAAAGGTTGTTCAGGTGTCTTCTGCAGGCAGATGGGGCGTCTTCTAGCCGCAGGACTGACTATCGATTTTAAGACCTTTATCGAAGGTTAATTGGATTTCAGTGAGTGTGTGTTGAAGACCCTGCCTGGGTGGAGGCCTGACTTAGTTGGCATGAAAGTAGCCAAGAGAAAGGTGGCTGAGTTGGTATTACAGGGCAGCATGGACAGATGCAGGAGGCCTGGTGGACAGACATCTCCTGTTTATGAAGACTGCATCTGGAGGCTCTGGGGTGAGATGCCAGCCAGGTACTTCCATAGGGGGAGAGCCAGTTGGAAAAGAAGGCCATGGTTTACATGGTCTTCGATTCAGCCATGGTCCTCAGGATCCCCAGGTGGGAAGAATATAGAGTCTGTCCCCTTGTTCTCCAGGGAGCAAACTTCTGTTAAAGTGGGGATGGATTTAGGACTTAGCTGAAACCTTTAAGACCTTCTAACTAATCTTTTCTTTTAGAACCCTCAGAACATATTTCTAGAGATGCCAGATACTGAGCCTTCTTGGAGCCGAGGTCGTAGACACAGAGTACCTGTATCTGGCTTTGAGCTCTGTCACCCTCTGTCCTCCGGCCATGCTCCTGCTGTCTCACATTGGCTGCTGTGGTTGCGTCTTTGGCTTTTCTTGTGATGGGGGTGTTGCCTCTTCTTTCCCTTTGAAGCCATAATCACCCTTCAGCATGTTTTATGAGTACTCATTATGTACAGGCTATTGAGTACCTGTTATTTTGCCCATGTGGACAGAGCCAAGCATGGTGCTTCCAAGAGACCTAGTGCTGGTCAGGGTGGGTACCTGGGATTATCTGCCTCTGCCATTCATTGATCCAGTGCCCTCAAGTGAAGTATTTGAGATAGGAGCCCCGGTCCTTTTTGCTCTGGAACAGATGCCATTATGTGAGCTTTATAAGCCATAGGACCATGTGAATCATTTTTTAAATTCATAATGTGTGAGGATATTATTACTCAAGGAGGCATCTTCCTCTGTAGAGTCTTTGAGAACCTTTGTTCCTTTCTTGTCCTCTGTCTGTAGCCTGTGGGGGCATAGACTTGGATGTACTTGACTGGCATGCAGTGCCATAGGTCAGAAAAACCAGGCTAAGGTTTCTGGCTTTTCCTTGATTACCTGTGTTCTGTCACTACCCCTTGTGGTCAGAATCAAACTTGCCCATTTTTGCTCAGTATTGTTTCAACCTCCTGGCCCTTCTGGCTGGCTGATATCTGAAGATGCTGGAGTTCCTGAAATGATGAGAAGGAAAAGAGTTTCTGCTCTCTAACCCCCGTCACTCTCGGATGCTCATGGATGTTGGGGCGGGAATGGGGCTCTGGGGGGGGGGGGGGTTGTTCTAAGTAGTTCCCGAGGATGTGTTTTCTCACAGTAGGGGTATTGGTTGGGCCAGAGGAGTTTTCTGGAGCCACTGCTCTCGGAGTCCAGTGTTGGCTCTGGACTGTCATCTGTCAGCTATTCTGTTGTGGGGTTGCTATTAGGCACCCTGGTTTCCCGTGTGCAGCGGACTATGGGTGACCTAGAGGATCCTTTGACAACTGAAGTGCAGCTCTGAGCCTAGTGTATAGGCCCATTACACAGTGGCACTGAAACTCCAGCTCTCTGATTTTCTTGGCAAATGCTTGTCAAAGGGCAGGGGAAATAGGGAGGGAGGGGGAACCCTTTTACTGGCCTTTTACATCGACTCAAACAAGGTGGAAGTATGCAATCTGTGTGGGAGGTGTGTTGTCCCCTTACAAATGAGATTCTCAGATGCTAACAGCAGTTCTGATGGCAATGACCCCTGGGACTCAGTTTTGCACTTTCTGGACTTGGGTTGATTTGCAGGGCGTCTCTGGTGGAAAGATGAAGTGCTTATGTCTGGCTCTCATGTTGAGCCTGGTAAGGCCCAATGAAAGAAGCGGTATTGGCTTTCTTTTTGTGATAAAATACTTCCTACCATTAGAGAAGTAAGTTGAGGAAGAGTTTATTTTGGCTCATGGTTTCCATTGGTTGCATCCATCATGGCTGGGAAGGCACAGTAGTTGGAGTGGCTGTGTATAGAAGGAGGCCATGGCACAGTTGGTCTTTATATATCCAGAGATCAAAAAGCTAAGATCTCAGGCAGAACCAGTGCCAGATATCACCTGAAATGACCTACTTTCACCAGCCAGACCCCATTTCCTAAAAACTCAACCATTTTCCAGATAGTGCCACAAGCTGGGGCCATGTACTGAAAGCATCAGCCTGTGGTGGTGTTTGGGACTTAGGTCATGACAGGAGGCTTTTTCCAGGTGCCTCCAGCAAAGTCCCTCCTCAATTTCCTGTGACCCACTGGCACTTCTGTGCCTGTCCTCACTACCGAGGTGTCAGGCTGAGTAGTTCAGTGTCTGGGTGTTTGGGACCTCATCTTACACGGTGTGCCAGGAATAAATCAGCACTGGGCAGCCCTGGGCAGCTGGTGAGGTCTACAATTTCTGTATCTCAGTGTTTGTTCTTGGTGGCGATGAGGAAGAGGAGGAGGAGGATGGTGACATGCCCCAGGCAGCAGGCTGGTCTCTGTGGAGAATCTCTCAGGCTCTGGGGACAGATGTTACAACAACAGCCTTCCCCTCTCTCAGACTTTGGCCTTGCTTTGGAGACACCCCCACCCAGGAACATACATAGACTTTTCCTTGGGGGTAGAAATGAATTAATTCACACAATCATAGACCAATTGTGTGAATTAATTCAGGCCTTGAGCAAAAGTCCCAAAATAACTCCTTGATTTAAATATTATTTACTCAATTAATTCTTTACTCAGCTTTTTTTTATGGAGTCCTGTGTTTTTCCCTCTTCCCTACTGTTAGAGAATAAAGGCGCTTGTAATTAGTGAAGTCACGTATGAGTGACGTGATGTCAAGAACACAGTCCTGTGCCTTTGCTTAGAGGTGTGGCTGGGGGGGGAGGGGGAGAGTCACCCAGCTGGGATTTCCTCATGAGGCCTTTTCTTCAGACAGACAGTATCTCAGAAACCAGCCTCAGGGAAGCTCCCTGGAGTGGAGAGGCTGGTGGACTGACCATTGAGCACCTATTCTCTGGAGTCAGATCACCTGTCAGTCACCGACTGCTGAGCTCATGATCAGGCTCCTTCTTGTCTTTTACCCCATCCCAGCCCCAGCTGTTTCCTGCAGAGAATGACTATGTATCTGGAGTAGGGCCTGACCCATCATGAACTACTCCAGAATGTGCTACTGCTGATCATCCTATAGATGCCAGACCACTGCTGATAGGGCAAAGGCAATACTGGGGACCTTGGTCCCTCAGTAGAAGATATAGCTGAAGTAATATGTAAGTAGTAAGAGAGGGATCAGGGATATTGGCCTTGCTTCCGGGATGCACCAGCCCAGCAAAGGCCTGGGACTTCTCCAGGACCCTGAATACCTGTGTTGGCAGGAAGGGCTGGATGAGCCATAGAAAGACTGATTCCCAGAGAGGCTTTCAGCCAGTTCTGCAAGATGCAAAGACAATTCACCGAAAACTAAGAAAACAGAGCCACAAGAGTGACATGCCCTTTCAAAGTCATTCTTAAGTGTAGTTCAACCAGCACTGTGCCAGTTCCAACTCTCCTCCCCTGAGGGTTTTTTAATATTTAGGAAAATGTTCTTTTCTTTGTTATCTGCAATTATGAGCTCAGCCTGAAGTCATACATCAACTTGTAGCTCTTTCCAAGTTGAGATGCAAATAGTTTCTGCCCAGTAGAAAAGATAAATCCTAAAGGTTGATTTTTTTTTTTTTTTGTAAGACCCCATAGGACAATAAGTAGTTGACATTTTATCCAGGAATTCTGCCTTCTTCCTATTTAAATGCTTAAAGTCAATCCCAGTTTCCACACAGCTGTCTTCAAAGCATGTCTACAGTAGTACCTGCTTCCTAACTATTGAGCCTTGGACACGTCATCCTCTGTGTGTTTGTGAGCTGTATTTATAACACCGTCAGTCACACTTTGTAGGAACAGGTATGCGTTTTTCTCCATGTCTGAAACAATGTACAGTACTAAAAGACCAAAGCAAGGATGACATTTGTGTGTCTAGCACTGAGTAATGGCTTCCTCCCGGCTAATGGTATTTGACTTTGAATTGTGAGGTTGCCCTGTGAGGAGGTCGAACAGATGGTGTTAGTCCCACATAACTGCTATGATGATATCTGGGACTGGGGTGGCTTATCTCTCCTGCTGCCGGTGCACCAAGATGGCTTCAGTGCTGAGCTACTGGCATCAGCCAGCTTCTGTTCTGTTGTGTTTTGCCTTCTCTACCTGTCAGTCCTAGTGACGTCTGGTTGAACTAAGCATTTAGAGCAGCTCCCAAGTAGGAAGGTCTCCAAGTGGCAGCTGACTGGGGGCTGTTGAAATGCTGTGTGTGTGTGTGTGTGTGTGTGTGTGTGTGTGTGTGTGTGTGGTGTATGCTCTCTCTGGTGTCTTCACTCATATATGTGGTAGCGGACAGCAGCACCCCTACCTGCCCCATGGAAGATCAGCCCTCAGGGATATGAATACCCCCACCCTAGTCCTCATGTCCCTGGGGGGCATCTTTCATTGTAGAAATAAGGGGCCCAAAGCGATTAACAATATTTCAGAAAGCTTAAGGGAGATCATACATCTCCCTGTGACAGGTTTGCCCAGACTAAATGAAATGTCACTTCTCCACATTTTGACTGGAATTCCGTCAGCTCAGTCTGGCTGCGCTACTTATCTTGGGCTGATCAGGAGCCCTGATTGGACTTTATATGCGTCCTTGACAAATAAAAATGAATGATTACTTAATAAATGGAGTTGGTTTGTCAGATATGGCCTTTTGAAGCGTGGCTCTGAGGAGCTCCAAGATGCCTAAGAAATAGTTCTTGATGGCACAGAGGTGGGGAACTGGCTGGCTTATCCAGACTTGCTTTGGCTAAAGGCCCATCTCCCAGGAAATAGAGAACAGTGGCCCTGGAATCCCTGCCACCTCAGCAGGAGTCTGAGTTTCAACCTGGGGCAAAGTCCTAGTTAGAATGACAGAGTCCCAAGGTATGTTTCATCCAAGGCAAATTCCAGGAGTCAGAGTGCTGGTGTGGCAGGGTAATGTCACTGGCATCTTCCTCTCTATGGGCCTGTTATGAAAACCCAGTGACAACTACCACAGGGACATCTCCAAGAGGTCACTATGCCCCAAGCCCATGCTCGTTCTTGTCTGCATCCAGCCATGAGGATTATTACTTACAGAAACCAGTAGTATAAGGAGCTGGTTTAAGGTCTCAAGGGAGAGATACAGAAGTAGGTGTGAGCGGCATAGCTGGGCTTTGTTCAGCTGCTGCTGCTGGTCTTACCTGCTTTGAACAAACAGAGCTCTGCTGTGGGCAGCTTTGGCCCCAGTGCTTCCAATCCCTTGTCTGCAAAGTGGGGGTCATAATTGTTGCTACCTTCTGAGCATTATTAGTAAGGATGGCAGCTATTGTTCTAACGTGGGGGTATTCTTTTATTCAAGTCTTTTGGAGCCCAGGCTAGCCCTGGACTCGCAACCCTCCCATCTCAGGCTCCCAAGTACTGAAATTAGAGGTCTACACCACCCTTGACCATTAAGTCACTCTCCATCTTTTAACTTGGTGCTGATTATAAGCGGTTGGTCCTTAGGGGAGATTGATAGGATTAGGGTAAGCACTGGGTGAGAACCTCAGCATCCTAAAGCCCCTGGAGAGCGCATTCGGGTTGAGTGCAGAGTCTTCTTTTGCTTGGCTGGTATTGCCACAAGTAAGTGCATGTATAATAGAGCCAGTCTGTAGCACATCAATTACATCTCAATAAAGCCATTTAACAAAACAGAGCCAGTCCCTGCTGTCCTAGGAGTTTATGATAGTGAACCAGATGGTCATTTGTCAAATACTCACAGGAGGGCTGTAAAAGAAAAAGCCAAGTATCCTTCAGGAGTGTGTGGTGAGAACACTTTTCCACTCTCCCCACCCTGGATAGGAAGGAAGAGAGTCTGGACCTAGAGATGGGGAGATGGGCAGGAATGCCTTGTGGTTTGTACGCAGGCCCAACGAAGAGAAAGGCTAATGTGGCCAGAGAGCCTTGCTTGTGCACGCGATGTGAGGACAGGGTGGGAGGCAAGGCCTTAGGCCATGGAACTTGTTGCACAGGACTTAAGGGTTGAGAAAGAATCTTAATCTTGAGGCTTGAAGCTCCATGAGCCTCAGCTCCTTCGTCTCCACTGTGTCCACTTGTTAATGACCACGAGGTTCAACTGAGGCTGCAAGGAAGGACAGTCGGTGTCTTGGAGCGTCTGCCTTCTGGCTAAGCCTGTCTTTGTCCTCTGGATACCCATCGACAGATCATCTGGGGGCCAAGGTCTGGTTCTATTCAGCAGCTGCTCCCTAGCTGGGAAGAGACTTTTAGCTTTAATTTAAAAAAAAAAAAAAAGAAAAAAGAAAAAAAAAAGGGACCAGAGATAAGAAGGCTGCCTTGGCAGGGTGTGCACAAGTGACAGGATGATTTAAATGGCCTCTCCAGTGTCGTTTCTTCTGTACAGACATCATAAATCAGATTAGTATTGGGCTCTGGGGGATGGGGAGAGGGGAGCGGACCCAGACTCTGGCTCTGTCTAGGACTGGCCTGACAGCGGGACAGCTCCAGAGGAGGGTCATTGTATCTGCCACCTGTTCCTGACCCAGCCCTGACCCAGAAGTTGGTGGGATTGTTCCCACAGACCCAATCTCACCTTTGGGAAAGGGTGAAGAGGGGCTTATAAGAGAGCGGGGTGGGGTGGGGAGAGTGGGCAGGACAGTGTTGGGGGTGAAAGATGGACAACCATCAGGAAATGGAGACACAGCCATATTCCTTCCTTACCAGGAAAACAAAAATCATGTTGGGAGCTCTGAGGAGCCAGTGCTGTCCCAGCATGACTGAGTTCCAGGTGGTTCTAATGCGTGGTTGAGTTTGAGCTGAGCCTCTGTCTTAGAAGTGAGAACTGCATTATCTCAGACTGCTCTGGCCCAATGGTTCCTGTCATCTCTTGCAAATAGCTAGACTGGGTGATGAAGGAAGTTTGTGGAGCAAGCATGGGCAGGGCAGATCTCCCACTGGATTCTTCTCTCCCAGATCTCCTGCCACCTGGGCAAGATGTACAGTGAGATGATCTTTGTCAATGGTTTCGTGCACTGTGACCCTCACCCCGGCAATGTGCTGGTGCGGAAGCATCCGGATACTGGCAAGGCTGAGATTGTCCTCTTGGACCATGGGCTTTACCAGGTAGGAGAAAACTCTGCTCCGTCGTGGGATTGGAGCTCACTGATGCCCTCCAGAAGCCCTGCAGGGAGCTGAAGTAGCTGCTGAGGGTTCCTTATCCCAGGAACTGCCATTTTTGTATAGCCCTAGTCCAAGAGTTTCCTGAACCTCAGCAACCATATAACAAAGTGAAGTTGCCCTGAACTCTTCTATTGCAGTTGTGAGGAGCAGGTAGGAAGAATGTGGCAGTATGGCTATGTCCTCCTGAGATTGCAGGCCATTTCAGACTCTGCTGTGTGTGAGCCTGGGCTTCAGGAGACAGGTGACTAAATATTTAGCCCTAGTGAGGAAAACAGGGTTGAGAATGCATAGGCTGGAGACCCTAGACTTTGTCTCATGTAAGTCAGGATAAACAGCTAGTATGAATGAGCGACAACCAGCACCCTCAAAGTGGGACATTCACTACCAACCTGGCACCCTGCCTTGACTTGATTCCATGAGGGAGAAGGTTTTGAGGAGATTCCACATCCACCTCAGTTCCTTTCTCAGGCCTTGATACCACATTCCTAATCACAGCCTCCTCTAAAAGGCTTGGTAAAATAGGGCACAGGTCAAATTAAGCCAGCTGTTGTCACATGGATCCCCAGTGACAGATGACCCGGACATGATAGAAGCCCGTTGTCTTGCTCGCATGCTAGTCCTGGGTATGGTGGATGGAGTCCATAGGGCTCTGGTCCCTAAGAGTCATAGGAGATGATAGTACAGGGGAGGGCTAGGGAATGTGTGGGAGACACTCGAGGGAGGTGGACTTTTTGTCCATTGTCAGTGTTGAGGTAGAGGACTGTACATGTCTTTGTGGGAGGCCAGGAAGGTAGCCTGTACCTAAAAAGGAGATGACAATATAGATTTTGGAGGACAGTTCTGCCTTTAGAACCAAGGCTTGCCAATACAGGTTGATTATCCCTGGTCTAAAAATTTGTATTCCTGCTGCTTGATGCTTTTGAGCAGTCTGACATCACAAGTAGAAAATTCTATGCCACAAAACTTTGTTTCATGCTCAAAATTATTAAACACATTGTATAAAACTATCTTTAGGCCATGTATGTAAAGCATGTATGAAACAAATGAATTTCATGCTTAGATGTGTGATCCAGCCCCAAGATATTATGTATATGCAAATCTGAGAAAGGAAAACTGATATCGAGATCATTTCTGGTCCCAGGAATTTCAGATTCATGATGTTCAAACTCTGTTAGCTTTGAAATTAGGCCCCTAGAAATGGCTGAGGGTTGGGGGAGTTATGGTTGTCCTCATGCCCCTGTGTAATGGTCAGCACCAGTCTGGGGTTCAGGCCTTGTTGACCACACTGCCCTGGCTCTAGGTGCTCACGGAGGAGTTCCGCCTGGATTACTGCCATCTGTGGCAGTCTCTGATCTGGACCGACATGGAGAGGGTGAAACGGTACAGCCAACGCCTGGGGGCTGCAGAACTCTACCCATTGTTTGCCTGTATGCTGACAGCCAGGTCCTGGGACTCAGTCAAAAGGGGCATTGGCCAAGCTCCAGTCAGTGCCACTGAGGTAGGTAACCCTCTCCCAGATGCAAAGATCAGGCCCTGGGGACCCTTTTCAACTCACTGTCTAAGGTTCGTGATGGGTGGGTTGTGTGTCTCTGTAGGGAGGGCGGTAGTGGAGCCAAATAGGATGAGAAGTAGGGAGGAGAGTAGGAACCAGGGCACTGGATGAGGGGAGATGGGGGAAAGATAGCCTATTGTGTCCCCTGGGACCTTATTAGTGTGGAGTAGAGATAAGGCTGGTGGACTTAAAATCCTAAACCTCGGTGGCTTATTGAGATGCTCAGCTTCCGCCAGCACCTTCCAGGGACCATCTTACTCCTGAAGCTCTAGACTTCTTCTGCTCACTGGGCACTGCTCCCTGCACCGCCGTCCCCTCTACTTCCTCTCCATCTGCAAACAGACCTGTCCAAGTGAACCAGCCCCTTTTCTTTACTTTTTGCTCCTTTATTCATGGGCTTCAGCTGTCTAGACAAGGCACAGACTTTTGGGAGCTCCTGATCCTCAAATTCCTGTCCATGTCTGTGTGCCTGCCCAGACTCACAGGCGTATATTTGCTTATTTCTTAGTAGTGAGCAGATTCAGGTGCCACGGAGACCTCTTCACACTGTAAGATATTCGCTCCTACTCATGATTTTGGAGAGCCTAGGCATTGCTTCCTGCACCTCCTCTCCATGGTTCCTTGACCTTGGAGGTTCCCATCAGCCATTTGGGCCTCAAGGTCCTTCCCTGCAAGCTGCTTTGTTACAAGCAAAGACTGGATACAGAGTCTCAAACAATGTCTTAAAGAGTCTACTGCTCACCAGTTATTAGCTCTATTTTTCTTCAAATGGGCATGTTTCTCCAGCAGGCCTAGTGGTAGTGATGAACACCCGCTATTCCAGGCTCTACAGCCTTAAAAAAGCACCCTACCAGGGATGGTAGGGGCTATGTTTCTGTTTTACTGTCATTGCATGTAAAGTGCCTACTTACAGTTCCTAGAGTTCATTCATTCAATAAATATTTGCTTTAGCTGGCCCCTGAGTATGTTTCAAGGATCCTGCGATCAACAGACAGACAGGCCTTTTGTGTAATTTACACTTTGGTTGAAAGAGACAGACAGTAAACAACTGAACAGACAGGCAAGTGGGATAATTGCAGGTTACAGGTACCTTGGCGGAAACAAGTAAAGTGATGTGAGGAAGGGGTTGGGGAGCCTGGCTCAGAGCCCTGGGATAGTGGTTGACATTTGAGCTGAGGTTTGAAGGACAGGAAAGACACCAGCCTCAGGAGCACACTAAAGCCCGGGGCAAAAGCGTTTGGTGGGTCTGGAGGGCATAGAACATACCACACAGGGGTTTATCTGCTGTAGGTAGAGGTATGGGCTCAGCTCTCAGAAGGAAGTGAAGCCCTTGGCAAGTTTTAAGCAGGATGCTTAGATGTGCTGTTTTAAGGGTTTCTGTGGCACGAGGTGCAATGGTTAGTCACTTAGGAAGGGGCTAAGTGCTCAGAACTACCACTGGCTGAGAAAAAACAATATACCCGTAGCCAGGGACTAGCAAGTGGCTCTTGGTTCCTGAAGAGTGTGGCTTAAAGGGTCAGACAGTTAGGGTCACTTTAAAAAGAAGAGGGGGTGCTGGCTGTTGGGCAGGCATCCACCATCAGGACCCAGGCAGTGGTAGAGCGCAGGGGACAGTAGATAGGATGTGGTGTAAGGCTTGGGTGGGACCTGGGAGTTCCTTCTATGAACTATATAGGGTGGGCTTGGTTAGCTGGTAGGGCTTCTTTCAGGCTTGCCTTGAAATGGGCATCCAATAAAGCCTTTGAGAGCCTCTGGCCCTTTCTCAGTAACCCCTAGTGCTGTTTCCAGGGCTTGCCTGGGAGCCAGCCTAGGACCTCCCATACAGATGGTCAGGCCACAGGGGCCCAATGCTTTGCTTTTCTTTTGGGAGGGATGCTCTACAGGGTGCCAAGACAGGTGTGCTAGAAGCTCCCACCTGGAGCTTATTTGTGTTCTTTTGGTCACAGGATACCCATATTACTGTCACTTTGATCTTCATATTCCATATCAACCATTCTCATCCCTCTAGGATTCAGAGATCCGCAGTAATGCCGCCAGCTACCTACCTGAGATCAGCCAGCTTCTTAACAACGTGCCTCGCCAGATGCTGCTCATCCTGAAGACTAATGAGCTACTCCGAAGCATTGAGACCACCCTGGGTACCCGATCTAGTGCCAGTTCCTTCCTCAACATGTCCCGGTGTTGTGTCAGGGCACTGGCCGAGTGAGTATGCTCCCATCTTGGCCACCCTCCAGTTCCAAGGACTGTTCCGTGGGCTCCCCTTTCCTCACCATTCAGTCCTTAGGGCCCTATCTTGCCTTCTCAAGTTCTAGATCTCCCTTCAGAGAATCATAGGGACAAAATCAGCTGCAGTGAGTCATCAGGTGTCTTGTGACGGTGTCCTTGGGTGGTCTAGAATGCCTGTACTTTGCCAAATGATAGAATCTGGGCTCTCATCTTCCCAGTCCAGCTTTCCAGATGATTCTTTCCCCCAAAAAAGTTTGAAGTTGGTTTTTGAGCATCTAAATCCATCCAGGTATCCCCTAGACTTGTGGTCAGGAAGGCCCAACTTGACCTTATTTCTAATTGGTCCTGGGACTTGGTTCTTAGTACCAGCTCAAGCATTGAGGCTATTGGTCTTTATCCTAGATATGTGGCTGTGACTTGGGAAGATGTGACTATTAGGCTCTTTTAAGGTCATAGATTTTTCTAGATGCCTTAGCATCCTTGAGACACTGGTGATAAGGAGAACTTTGCTTCTTCAGTAAGGATCTAGATGAGCAAGCTGTGGTCTGGCAGAATGTTCTCATTCCAGAGAGGAAGCCTAGCTTGTGGTCACATCCTTCACAGAAATCATGATGAAGAGAGTAAGTGCCTCAGTAACTGAAAGGAAGGTTTCAGAGGGACATGCTCAAGAATGGCTTAGAAATTACAGGCCAGATCACCCAACTATCATAAAGCTATCAGCAGTTAATAAAATGAGATTTTCTTTTCGTTGAAAAACATTTGGCATTTTTCCTCTTTGGAGGCCTTTGGAACTATGTCTAAGTGTCTCTCTGCTGAATTTTCATTTCCTGTTTCTTTCTTTCTTTTTTGCATATGGTGAGGTCTTGGAGACAAGTTCCAAATATGTTCCAAACAAATGTACATTGCCTAAAAGTAGTGAAAGTCAGTGTCGCTTCTCCCACCGCAGTCTCCCACACTGCACCCTCACCCCAAGGGTCCCAGGGAACGTAGGATGCGGAGTTCTCTCTAGAGGACAGTGGAATTTGAAAGCCCTAAAGAGGAGTTAGCACTTCCTGGTCCTGGTTTTAGAAGGTGACGCTGGAGCTGGCAGAAACCAGATAGTGATCGTAGGAACAGCTATTCGCAGGCTACATCCCATTTCCTGTCCACAAGTCTACCCAGCCACGCCGTTCACATGCTGTCCCCGCAGGCAGGATTGTTTATCCATCACATAATGCTTGTCTATGGGGAAGGAATGGATCATTCTGGGCAACCACATAGATCATGCATTCACTAGCAAATATAAGACTGGGTTGCAGCAAAATACTTCAACCCATGAAGGGCAGAGTGTGATTTATTTTTATCTCTGAGGGCAAGAGGAAATCAAGATTTTAAAAAGCAAAAAGGTTTGGAGCTCAGTGGGTCTGAGAGGTAGACAGTCGTTTGGGGTAAGAGATGCTTTACGACAGTAGGAAAGTTCAGGTCCATGTAGCAGACCAGGAGATTCTTCTTATAGGTTTCACAGGAAGAGGGAGGTTTCATATCATACAATTGACCAGCAGGGGATCCAGACACCTAGGGAGTCTACTAGGGGGTTCACAGACAGGCTCCCAGTAGGGACCTTGTCATTTCTTTCACAGCAGCTGTGAGAAAGACCCCTGTGGCTTGATTAGCTCCTAGCCTAAAACCTAACAAGCGGTCATTATCATAAATTTCAGTTTTCATTGTGTCTTGTGTTTGGTTCAGAGAGTCTGAGCTGGGTTGACATATAAGTACTCAGCTTCCAGAGTCACCTGGCTCTCAGAGGATTTTCGTCACCAGGAACTTTGCAGCAGCTCGGACTGTACTTGAGTCAGGGTGGGATGGGACTCTGGGCTGGCATAGATTTACTATACTTTTGGTATACTTTTGGAAAAAGAAACCACACAGTGTTCTACAGGGCGAGGGGATCAGAGCCTTGATGCATCATTATTTTACTGCTTTGAATATCTTTGGGATATTTGAGTTCCCACGCCCCCCCCCCCAAACTGGGCAGTTGTATAATCAGGTAACCAAGTGGACCCCAGGGTCAGAGAGCTGGCCAGGCCACCTGCTCATCTTTTATTTTTCCCCATGGTGCCGAGCTGGGGTTTTCTCACCTCTTTTTTTTTTTTTTTTTTTCCTCTCTTTCTTTCTCATCCCTTCTCTAGGCACAGGAAGAGAGTCACGTGCTCATTCTTCAAAAGGACCCAGATATCTTTCAGCGAGGCCTTCAGTCTTTGGCAGATCAACCTTCATGAACTTCTGCTTCGAGTGAAGGGCTTGAGGCTAGCTTGCTGGGTCTCAGCTCTCCTGGGCTGGCTGACTCGGGCTCCATACTGAGTGTGACTGCTATTCCCTGCCCCTTCCTAGTGTCCTTCAATACCTCATCTGTTCTTTCATGCTCTTGAGTACTCACTAGCCCATGTCTGCCTAGGGCTGGCCTGTGGTCCCTGGGTGGTCGTCCATGGCAACATCATGCTCTACCACTGGAGCCCCTCTCCCCCACTGTAGCCTTGTCTTGGGGCCCTGGACTGTACTGGGGAGTGAGTTTCTGTCTTCTAGGGAGGGGATAAAGCAACCATCTTCCCATCTCTTGTAGGTGCCGTTGGCTTGGTCATTCCCATTTTTATGGGGATTGTCAGAAAGGACCAACCACATGTGCAAAAAATACACGTTTGACTTGTAGGAGTGAAGTGGGTTCTCAGAACTTGCTAAAGAACAGATTGTGTTTTTGCCATGTCACTTCCAAAGGTCTCACCTCAATGAGGAAGCTGCATCTGAGACTAAACTGTACTGCTGTGGGTTCATGCTGTCCCGGTGACACCTCCCATGTTGAACATGTTGTGTTTTAATAAACCCTTTCAAGGCTGCAGGGACTGTCCCTTCTGACTCAGTGACTCCAGTTGCTCTTCGTAGCTGCTTCCTTGGGAAACACCTAGTTTTCTCAGGGAGGCCTAGGGAAATGGAGTCTGGTTTGATTGTAGAATTTATTTTCTAGGTTGGGAGCAAATCCACATGGTTTGCAGTGGACCTGAACACCAAGTACCGTGGGACCTTGCCCCTGTGAACCATGCAGGCTATAAGACTCCTCCTACCACATCTACATTCTCCTCCTTGGAGGCTTCTCCTGCCTTCTACATCCCAGATCTTCATTGGCAGAATTAAGAACCCAAAGCTTGGATGTAGGGGCAGAGAAAGACTCCCACTTGTTTCCAAAGACTGGGGTACCTGCCTTGTTCAACTGGTTAGGTCCTAATTGACTCTCTGGTTCTCAGTCAGTGGCCTGAATCTCAGGTCTAGGGTTGTACCTGGTCCTTCCAGGTTTTTGGAGACATCAACTTTCCTGATGACACCATAGTCATGTGGTGGTGTCCATTCTGACACATCCATGTCACCTGTTAAATTTCTAATTTTGTCAGCACTTACCTCTCTCGAATCCATCATCTTCTATGTTTGCATGGTCTCCGAGACCCCACATATGGCAGGCCCTCGCTCAATGATCATCCATGCTTGCAGATGGATAACTATCTGATTATAAAACCCCAAATCTGAGCCTTATTTCTGTTCTCTTTGTTAATGATACAACCAGCAGATTTTCCTAGTGATCAGACTGTTTGCATTCTTTTATTTTCTGAAAGAATTGATTGTTTTTGGTGACCAGTTGGATATACGCAGAAACCCAGGAGAATAATTTGTAAGCCCTACTATTAATCATGAGAATACATGTTGCATATTCTCTTTTATGGTGTCTTTTACAACCACTGAAGTAAATATAAATGTCCCTTCTGTTCAAGATAATGGTCACTTGCTTTTTGCTTTGGGTGTAATGGTTGGCTTACTCTGGGATTTAAAACCTCAGCATGTTGCCCAAGACAGTTTCCAAGATAGGAGGGGTCAAAACAGGGCTGGAAGCACAGGACAGTTTGAAAACCTAGAAGTAGGCTGAATCTTCTGAGTGACTTCTCAAGCAAGGATTACACTGCCTTGTGTGCCTGAGCCAAGTGCCTCTTAAGTACCCAGTACATAGATGCCCTGGCCTTTGCCTAGTGCTCTGTAAGCAGGAGATACTGGGAGTCTTGGCAGATCTTGTGGTTTTCAGGGAGGCTGAACTGTTTTGAAATGCATACTCATTGGCAGCGAGGTGCTTGGAGGATGGCCAGGTCAGTAGTGTATCTTTTCCACAGCAGGATCAGAACTGGTCAGCCTCTAAACTATAGAGACACCCTAGAAAGACAGAGATGCCCTAAGAGGACCCCAAGCAAATTGTGGGTAGTGAGGCTGGTGGGATGTTTGCAGAAGTCCTTAGTATGGGCACCTGTGGGAAGAGTGCTACCCTTAGGGTGAATGGTCAGGCAGGTATGGCTGAAGCAAGAGAGGGACTCTGGGCCAGGGCGTGACCCAGAAGCTCGTAACTGGCAGAATGAATAAAACCAGAGTGTGGAGCATTCCTGGCAGTGGGGACATGGGGCACATTGGCTGCATGGGAGGGTCCATATTTAACAAGAAACCTTGAACACCACGTGACCTGGTATTGCCGTTCCCGCTTTGTGAGCTGAAAGAGGCCCAGACAACCATGTTTGGCAAAGAGCCATTTTCTCAACAGCCCACTGCTCTCCCCCTCCCCACATTTTTCTCCATTTCCTCCCACCCCTTTTTCTTTGCCCCAGTCTATGAAGCAAAGTCTAGAGGGTCAGGCTGTCTTCATCTGATGGAAGGAGGGCTCAGCCCTGAGAAGGGTCAGTGGGAGCTCTGGGCTGTGTTGTCACTGCTATTTTCCAGGATCACTGCCTTCTGGTCAGGCCTGGCTGCTCCTGGAGATGCCGTGGCAGCCGAGTACCAGCCTGCTTTCCTCTGTTCCAGGTCACTGTCATTGACCAGAACTGCAGGAATCATTTTATTTTAACTCTGTCTTTGGTTCCTTGGCGCAGAGAGCTCTCTGTCTCTCATAGTTCCTCCTGGGGGAAGGATCAGGCTGCTGAGCCCAGCACAGTGGTGGCTGTTCAGCCCTGCCTTTTCACATCCTCCCCATTCTCCCTCCCTACATCATGCATAGATTTTTTCCTGTGTAAACCAGCCACTCGGGGTCCTATTAACTCCTGAGTTTTGCCTCTGTGAGCCTGGGTGACACTGCATTGGTAATCAGCCTCCAAGGGATTGTAGTTTGCTGAACCAGGAACCATACTGAGTTACAAGAATGGAAAATAGTGGTTTTGGGGGTGTGGTCCTAGACAGCCTATAGTCCATCACCCAGGAACTTGTTAGGAATATAGAAACTCTCAGATCTCTGTCCAGACCCACTGAACCAAACCCTGGCCTGAGACCTCCAGTTGCTTTAATGATTCTTCCAGAACATGCTGAACATGCTTACCTCTAAAGTTCCATCTCGATGGCTCTCAGTGCTTCCTGTACAGTAGAATCCTCAGAGAGCTTCATGTGCCCGAGGTTCTGAGTTAGTTGGTTTGAATGCACTCCAAACCCTTCCCAAGATTTGTGGCCAACTTGTTATTCTGAAATAATTTTATATTGCCAGCAGATTTGCAAATCATCATTCCTCTTTCCCTAAAGTCGACGTCTCACACCACCAGGCTGCCTTGAATAATAAGGTGGATATTCATTTTAGTACAGTGTTAGTGACCAAAGTACAGGTGCTGCAGTCTAGCTAGTTCCTTGCCAGTGTCCTCCCTGTGTATGGATCCTGTCTAGACTATTACTACATCTCATTATCCCATCTCCTCAGACTCATTTGATCTGCAGCAGCCCAGCCTCTCAAACCCTCCCGTGTCTTTAAGGGAGTAATTCAATCGAAACAAAGACTCAAAGATGAGGTCTTGATCTTATACGGGTGGTAATCTCACAAGATGAGGAAGAGACCCTGACTCTTGAGAATAGTGTGAGGTAGGAACTTTGTAGAATGACTCTGTCTGGCGTTTGTTTTCTCGTGACTAGACTTTGTTGAGGGGTTTTGAATAAGGGTTCACCCTTGTTATCCCATCCTGCCATAGGAATACAAGGCTAATGCGACATTGCTCTTGGAAGCTCTCCAGCTGGGGTTGAGACCGCTGCTCTAGTCTGATAATGCCTTCTAGAAACTTCTTGAGAAGGAAGGCTCAGCTTAGGAATTTCTCATCTCTGGGCACCTGGCAGGGTTTGATTACTTCCCAAATCAAAAAGTTTTCAAAAAATAAAACCCACAGATAACAGTAAGGTGATAAGCACAAGGTAATTAAAATGGTATTGTGTTTTTGATGTTTACATTAGCCATAAATTAACATTATACCTAATTATAATGACCAGTGACTATAGCCCCACCAGAACCTTAAACATTAATTCCTTTCCTTCCCAAGAGGCTGGGAGTTTTGTTTTCTAGGTGGATTGGCAGTTTTAGGATGGAAATGACCTGTGGACTTCATAGCCATTGGCCAGTCATGCAGGGTGGGTCTGACCTGGCAGCCCACCAGTACTTGCCACTTGAGCAGGGACAAAAGAGTCTTACCTGGGCTGTGGTCAGCTGTATTGAGAACTGCTGGTTATGAATGAGGGAGGTGGCTGATGGGCCTCTCCCCAGGCGATAATAGAGAGGGAGAGTCAGAGGGATGCTAATAGCAGAGACTTCCCACTCTTCAAAACACTGGGTAGACATGAAGTCCTTTCAGACACACCAAGATAGAGAACAGAGGTCAAGGTGAGGGATCTGGCTGTTTCTGCCCTCATGAAACTTGTAGAAGGCATAGGCCAATTGCTAGGGCTATTTAGATAGTTAAAGCTCCTTTGCAGCCCAAAGCATGCACATACCAGGTGGCTATAAATATCCACAGAAAGTGGCTGCACCATCAGCAAATGAGACAGTTAAGGGTGGCATTGAAGGACAAGGGCAGGAGTTGACCCAAGTTCTAGTCCTTTCCTTGTATTTACCTTATATTGCCAATACGATCTTGGATAAGGAAGCTGGGCTATCTGGGCCACAGTTTCTCAGAAAAGTGGAGATAGACCTGGGCATAGGCACAGTGGTCCATACCTTTAATCTCAGTACTAGGGAGGCGGACTCAGATGGATCTCTGAGTCTGAGGCCATGCTGGTCTGCAGAGTAAATTCTGAAACAGCCAGAGTTACACAGAGAAGCCCTATCTCAAAAAATGAAAATTAAAAAAAAGGTGGAGGTAATAGTGCATACCTTTTGTAATTACTGAGAGGATCAGGTTATATAAATGATAGCGTGTCCTTGGAGAAGAAAGCCACCAGTAAATGCCCAGTAAATACTATTAACTCCTGTGGATCACTTGTTCTTGAAGGGGATGTGGCTATAGGTCCCAGCATGCACCTTGTAGTTCACAAACCATCAATAGCTCTGGTCTCAGGGGATCCAGTGTCCTCTTCTGACCTCTTCAGGCACTAGGCACACATGTGGTACACAAGCATATATGCAGGCAAAACGCACTTATAAAATAAATCTTAAAAAAACCTTAAATACATAAAAGAGATTAAAAGCTGAGATCTTGATTTACTGCTTCCCTTGCAGCTAGGTTCACTCATGACATGAATGGCGAAGGGGAATCTTAGGAAAGTGGGAAAATTTTTCTTTAGAAAATGTTAAAGACATGATTCTTATGTTTTGTTTCTTCCTTTCAGCAGGAGTTTAGAATAGCAGGTCATATAGCAGCTATTTTATGACCTTAAGATAACTGAGTGCAATGCATTTTATTGGACTTTTACTATGAACTGAATTATGTTCCTTCTTCTGATTCTTGAGTTGAACCTTTGCCCGCTGTGTGACTATTTGATAGTAGGGTCTTTAAGGGAGTAATTCAATCGAAACAAAGACTCAAAGATGAGGTCTTGATCTTATACGGGTGGTAATCTCACAAGATGAGGAAGAGACACTGGAGCTCCCTTCTCTACCCACCCAGAGGGAAGATGTGAGATTGTGAGATGGTAGCTATTCACAGGAGGATATATTTCACTGGAACTCAACAGTGCTATTCCTTGCTGGACTTCCAGCATCCAGAACTGTGAGAAATTAATTTGTTGTTCAAAGCAATAAGTCTGGCAGATAGACGTGGCAGCATCAGTTCATGAATAAAGGCACCAAACATCCTCTTCCAAATGCTGGAAAGCCTCATATCAGAAGTTGGTGCCTATTAGACCAGTGCCACACTGCACTCTTAGATTTAAAGTAAAGCTCATTACATAGAACATGCAGGGTAGAATGATACCCCTGGGGAAGGACTCAGATTCCGTCTGGAATGGGACATGAGTGACAGAGAGAGGTGGTACCATGGCTGTTTGTGAGAGTAGACACAGGTTATTTATCTGTTGTAGAAAATGGGTTTAGGGAACTTTTTATGTCACAAGGAGGATCCCAGTCTGTTAATCAGATGTCTCTAAGCTTGTGGTTTTTGGTTGGCATCAGGAGATCCACATTAGATCTCAAAGATCCTGGCAGTTTCTATTAGGTGTGGTTTGTTTATCTGCTGAAGCAAATTTGCATAAACTCAGGGAGTGGCACACACATGATAGCTTCAGTTTTTCCTGGCTCAGAACTCTGAAATCACACTTTAGTCTGGATAAGACAATGAAGGGAATGTGATAATTGGCCTTTTCTGGCCATGGAGGCTCTTTATGTCCCCTGCTTGTGCCTCTGTCATCTCATCCATGCCTTTCTCGGCATGTTTCTCGTCTGATCCTCTAATTCTTTCCAGGAAGGCTGTCTGAATGAACAGTGGAGCCATCAGAGTAACCCAGAGGAATCTACCTTGATGAGATCACATCTGCAAAATGGCTAGGGTACCATTTGTGGACATCTTTGAGAGCCCAGAGCATAATATTCTGCCTTCCATGGTACTGATAGAGCTAAGCTGGTGTTGTTCAGAGTGGAAGACTTAGCTAGCAATAAAGATAACAGCAATAAGGAATACTGAGTACTGATCACATGTCGTCTCTGCATGGGTTCGGCTTATAGGACAACTCTACTGTCATCTCAGATAGAATACGCTACACAGAGGGCATCTGTCACCATGAGAAGCACCAGCAGTGGAGACAGACTCTGAACTGAGGCATCCCACAGCCAAGACTTGGCCTCATCCCTTGTATGAGACATTGCTTTGACTTTGTTTTTCTCCACTGGAATGCACAGCTTGACTTGAAATTGATCTTTCCTAGGCTGCTGGAGGTGAGCCCTTCCCTGAGTGTTATTTATCATGTGGGTACTGGGTCCTTGGAAGCCAGGCCTCTTGGAATACCACCTACCAGGGTACACCCTTTCCAGAAAATTCTTATAAAAGAAGTTCATATCAGATGTGCCATTTTTCTTTCTAGGAATATTTTTCTAATTTTTTCTCTCCATCCCAAAAATTCAGGGAAGAGTGACCAGAATGTGAGGTGATTAGGAGGGAAACCACATCCATTCAGGAGATGTGAAGGAGCTGAATGAGTTATATCTCAGAGTAGTTCTGATTCATAAGCATCATGACGTCCTCGCCTTATGTAGACTCTGATCCTTTCTCTCCCTTTGGCCTGGCTCCGAGTCTCTGGCTGTGGCCAGCATCACCACCCTGTGCCAGGCAGCCAGTGGTCAGACTGGTCTTCTTAGTTCTCCTGTTACGAGGTCTCTAAGCTGAAGCTTCCGTTCTGTGGGATGGCAGCAGCTGTCCACAGGTGTTCTTGACAGGTTGTAGTGACTGTGAGTAGAGCTGCCAAGGTGACGACAAGGCTGCAAACAGCCTAGGCAGGTTGTCTACCCAGGAGCCCTGCTGCTTTCCCAGAGCCCCATCTCTACAAGTGTACAAACTCCTGCCCAAGTCATGGAGGTAGATGACCACGCTCTGATCACAGAGATGGCATCCAGTACCAGTGATGCTCCTGAGCGCACTCTATTGGAGCTGTGGAGAATGATCACTTCTCCTGGGCTCCAGCTCCAGTGGCTAATGATGGATTCCTCCCTTGAGTTTTCAGGTATATTAATCAATAAATCTGCAGTTTGCCAACCTGCATTCTGCCACTCCAATATAATAATAATATAATATAAATATTTTAATAATTAATTTTAAGTTGGTTATTTGCTTTTGGAGGGAAGAAGTCCTGATCATTTTCCTAGAGGGCCTGGATATATGTTGGAAGGTAATAGGGAGCCCAGAGAAGTCTAGAAGTGAACCCCAGTACAGGGTTAGAAAATGCACCTACAGGCTGGGATTCTGCAGAGAGCTGAGCAGAAACAGACAGTTAAGTGGCCACACATTCTTGCTGTCATTGCTGCTGCAGCAGGTACAGATCAGGGCTCTGGACCGAGTGCTTTACACCCTGTCTGTGGCCATTGTCACATTAGATTCCACCTTTGTTTGTTGCTATGTCTCTTTTCCTGATAACCCAGGTTCGCAGGAATAGAATTAGAGCTGGATATTTGGCTTAATTTTTCCTATCGATTCTGCTTGCTGGTGTCTACACTAGTGATCCCCAGAGAGCTGGCAGGCGTTGGTTCCTTAATCACTGTATTATTTGAAACAGACATCCTTGGGAATGTTTAGGATACAGACAGACTCCCACAGGTACGCCTCTCCCTACTGCTTTGTTCACGGAACCCAGCCGAACCCCGCAGGAGGGTGGGAGCTGGGGTTGTGTGTGGACTGTCCATTCTTTCTTTTGTACATCTGAATGAGTTGATTAGTAAACTCATTGGAGACTCCTCTTTCCCTTTCTGTCTGAATTATTGTTTATAGATTCATAAAAGCTCCATCTTGGCCTTCTCAGATAGTAGGTTCACCCCAAATCCATAGCCTGATTCCGCCTTTCAGGTAGGTTCAAACCCCTTGCTTTCTATTTTGGTGACACGTCTCAGGTCCTGCCTTCTGTGGGGAACCTCTCTAGACCACTGTGCCCCTTTTCGTACCATCTCAGTTCCTCTGACCCTCTTTTCCACTCCAGTCATCCAGCCCTCAGGTTTTTCCTGCCTGTACAGTCTCCAGACAGCGAGGTTCATGATGGCCTTCTCCCAGGCCCTTCCACCCCAAGACCGGAGGCAGAAGCCAGTTCATTTACATATGACTGTCTACACTTGCCCTGGCCCCAATCTAGTGTCCTGGTTGGAGAAGCCAGGTTAGTCAGACATGATGCTTTTTGAGAACCTGGAGCCTTGGACATGAGCTGGTTTTGGCTCTTGTTGGAGGAAGTAGTAGTGGTGGGTCTCATGATGTAGGAGAGACATGAATTTTGACATTTCTTGGGGACCAGTGGTTCCTGTTAGCAGTCCTACCTGGAAGGAAGAGTCGAGATCACTTCTATGGGGCCAGAATATCTCAGAATTTCATTATGATCAAAGAGCATACACCCACTGTCTTCGTGTTTTAGTGAATAGTTTTATCAGCAGCCATTTTCCCAAAGGTCAGGGGTCAGGTCTCAGGCTTGTCTACTCTTGACAGCACATTATACCTGTGCATACCCCCCTCTCAGGCACTACCTTTTTCTATCTATCTCTTGTATCCACAATTTTCCTGTATCTTTTTTATCCTTTCTCTGTGTGATTCGGAACTGGTACCCCTGTGGTCTCTTCACCTCTTATAATCTCCATCCTTCTCCCAACAAATTGCTCACTGACCTGTAGGTTGCTCTATGTCATAATTGCCTACTTGCCTATGGGCACATGGCCCCAAATCTATTTGTTTCATATTTCTTGCAAAGACCAGTTTTACCTAAAATTAAGTACTCTTAATGTTTTTAGAGTCATTAGACCTTTCTGTTAATGCCTTTCATATTTTTTTTCATTTTAAAGATTTTTATGGCTAATTCATGAAAGATCATTTAACTTAATTTTGTATTTCTAATAAGTATTTATTACATGTGTAGCTTTGGTGAATGATTATCTTGTGTTCATATGGATATATTTTTCTATATTACCTACTTTCATTAGCTTTAAAGATAACCAATATTGTACCTAAAGACACTTTCCTCAGAGTATAGCTGCCCTAGCAATAAATACCTAGAACATTAATTATAATCAAATTTTATTCTCAGTGTCATAAAACCCCTTTAACAAAGGGCACATTAATTTCCAATGGAGGGAATTAGTATCAACATTGAGTTTTGTGATTCATACTATGTCATGAACTAAGAGACCCCAAGAATGTTGATTCTTTTGAGTAATACAGTTTGCTAACTCTTCTTGTAGCCAGTGGCTGGGATTGCATGTATACTCAACATGTGTGGACTGAATCACTAAGGGATGACTGGGTCGCAACATCTGTAAGGAAAGAGATGACTTTAAGTTTTATACCATGGCACAGAGGAATGAAATAGACTCTTAGCAGTGAGCTTTTGGGTCAGGGGAGTAGACCTAAAACAGTTATGATATATGTTGGCATAGTGCCCCTTCCCATTCTCTCTGATGGTGACTCCAGAGACTGATAACTCATCCTTCCATACCACACAGGGCTGTGGCCCCAGAATTCTCCCTAACACAGCATGCCAGGTTCCTGCCTTTGATGGAGCAGTGTAAAACTTGGTAACTCGGAGCCTTGGGGATAGACTTGGGGCTCTCAAAAAAAAAAAAAAAAAAAAAAAAGGACAGTGACCTAATTAACTTCTCCACTGTGCTAGAACATCCCTGTCTTTCTGTGATGAGAAGTCAGTCTCGTTTGAAAAGATTGATTTAAAGGTACCGTGGCAACATTCCCTAGTTTAGAGAATATTGTCACTAGTGCCGTGTGGCTGTGTTGTCTACAGGGAGTTTGTTCTTCTGAGATGTAAGGATATGTCTGTTCTATCTAGTTTTAAGTTAACTAGACACAAGCTAGAGTCACTTTTGAAGATGGAACCTCAGTTGAGAAAACACCCCTACCAGGTTGGCCTGAGGGCAAGACTTCAGTCAATTTTTTTGACAGGGCCAGGCTCACTATGGGTGCTGTGGTCCCCCAGCTGATGATCCTGGGGTATATAACGAAGCAGGCTGAGCAAGCCTTAAGGAGCAAGCTAGTAAGCAGCTTTTCTCTACGGCTTCTGCTTCAGTTATGACCTCCAGGTTCTGTCCTGAATTCTTTTAACGGTGGACTGTGATATGAAACTGTAGGCTGAAATAAAACCTTTCTACCCCAGGTTGATTTTGGTCTTGACATTTTTCCCCCTGCAGCAATAGTACTAAGACAGCATCCCGAGTCACTTGCACTGGAGTCCATGAATGAGCCCATTTCCTGCAGTTGTGGGGCTGAGGAAGATCACTGATAGAAGTTGAAACTTGTGGGTGTTCGTCAGCTGGCAACTAAGGGAAAATCTGCGCCTCAACCTTCCTCTGATTTCTACCTGTCAAATAAGGAGCCCCCATAACATTAATGGCTCCTAGTGGAGCTAGGGATCCCCTTAGGGTCTTTCTGGAGATGTATGTATGCAAGTTTGTTTGCCATAATTATTTGCCGATCGCTACTGGTATTGACAGATTGGAGGTCACAGTTGCCAACTGTCTTTCTATGGTCAGTTTGGACTCAGCCAACACATAATTTTTCTGTGACAAGTGTCATTCCCAGATGCCACACAGAATACTCCTGTAGCAAAAGTTCTGTTTGTACCTAACTCTGTTTTAAACTTACAGCCAAAACATTTTCTGCATGGTTTTAATACCTGTTGAGTTTTCCAGGAATTCAATGAGCATGAGGATGGAGAACTGATTTGTTTGGGAATCATTGCTCTCTGTTTTGGGAGACTAATGGCTACACAGAACCTACATTTGAATGCCAGTGCAGCCCATCTGTATCAGTATGACTCTTAAAGTTATGTGTGTGGGTTTATAATTTTTATATATTTCACTTCAGGTTGGTGAGGGGACATTACCAGATATTTGTTGTAAAAAAGGTTGCTCTGGCTTTTATTAGGCTAAAACCCACTAGTCTAAGGATTCTTTTAGCCCTAAAACCTTCTTTGGGAAAGTTGAGAGGAGATGTAGGTACCATGAAAAGCTGAAAACACACAGCTGTAGAAACATGTCAAAACAGAGTAGCATTCATTGCCAAGACAGAACCTTCTTGTACAGCCCAGGTACCAGACAGAGGTACTTAATTTTGGAGTCTGACTCCAAACGGGGAATTAGGATCAGAACCTACTAGTTGTGTAACTGTGATTTTTTTCAAAAAATTGTTAAGTATTTTATTAAAAATTGTGTTATAGACTGAATGTTTCTGCACCTGGTCCCAATGTTGAAATCTAAATCTACAATGTGATGGTGGTTGTATGTGAGGTCTTGGGGTATAATAATTAGGTCATGATGGCAGGAGCCTGCCAATAGGATCAGTGCCCTTATTAAAAGAAAGAGGTGAGTTCCCTTAGCCTTGTTAAGGACACAGGAGAAAGTGGCTGTAAGACAGAGAACAGGTTTCCCTAGCTCTGGCCTTGATCCCAGGCCTCTAAGCCTTCAGTATCATGAGAAGCCCGTGTATCTTTCTTCAACTCGATCTATGGTTCTTTTGCTTTAATATCCCGACCTCAGCAAAGCATCCAACTCCAGTGTGTGTCCTCTATATATGGAAGCCTTGCATGTGGTTCCTTTCCTTTTATTCGGAACCCTTCCTCATGCTTTGTTTTCATGATGCAGTTTGAATGGAATTAAACTTGAACAGCTCCAAATTATATAATTAATTACATTCAACTTCAATTACAATCACTAATTGATCCAACCCTGCTAGCACAACACTTTCATTATTTGGCACACAATTATTGAGTGCCTACTTTGTGTTAGGAATAAAGTAGAAATTGGTCAATTTCTCATGGGAAGGGAGAGTGGGGTGAGGTGGGGTTGTTTCAAAAAGCCATCTAGGGACAGCTAGTTGTAGTCAGGATTTGGTGGGGATGGAGGGAGTTGGGTAGATCTTCCTGGACTTAGAGGTCACTTCTGAATGTTTGTACACTAGAAACCTCAGGTGGACCATGCTCTGGGATTGGGAAGGCTGGTCTTGGCACCAGATACCATATGATATAATCCAGGTCTTTCTGGTCTTCACTTTCACTGACTCAAATAATTAAAATATTAACAGACATAATCTGGGTGTGATGGTTGTACCTGTATCTCCAACTATGCAGGGCACAGAGGCAATAGGACCACTTGAGGTTGGCATTCAAACATGTCCTGGGTAAATTGGTGAGGTGTTGTCTCAAAATTTAAAATGAAAATTAGCTGTTGGCAGTGGTGGTGCACGCTTTTACTACAAGCACTAGGGAGGCTGGGGCAGGTGGATCTCTGAGTTCCAGGACAGCCAGGGCTACAAAGAACAACCTTATCTAGAAATACAGGGAGAGAGAGAGAGAGAGAGAGAGAGAGAGAGAGAGAGAGAGAGAGAGAGAGAGAGAGAGAGAGAGAGAGAGAGAGAGAGAGAGAGAGAGACCCCGAGTCTCTTCTGTAGTCTTCCTTCTCCTAAGCTTCTCTCATCTCTTCCCACCACCATACTGCAACCTCTGGCTTTGTCCTTCAAACCTGAACATACATTTGGATGCCTGTTTCATCTGAGCATCTCTTTCATCTGCTGCCTTCCAGCTGGTGTGGGTGGCGTTGGCCTGTCAAGCATTTGGAAGTTGTCAGACAGCAGATAAAGGCAGCTCTTTTTAGCTGTGTTTCCTTAAGGGAGAGGCCAGAGTGAAGCTACCAGCACTGAATCTTGGTTGGTTTGGGATGTGACAATAAAACACCAGGGAGTGAGTGTCTGAAATGACATAGACACTTTTTCTCACAGTTCTGGAGCCTGAGAAGCCCAAGATGAGGTGATGGCACAGCCGCTGGTTGGATTCCACATCCATGAATCCTGCTTTCCTGTTCTCTCGTGTTAGGTGTCAGGCTCTCTGTTTCTCTTCCCCACTTCCCTTCCCTCCCCCTTCTTTCCCATGCTAGTCTAGAAGCCAGGACTCCCTACTACTGGGGTTACAGATGTGTGTCATTACGACTTTCACTGAGGTCTCTTATAAGGACATGATCTCCATCTAAAAGTCTCTACTTTTTAGGCAGCCATATTGGGAGTTGGGACTTTAACAGTTTTTTGGGGGGTGGTTTATGGGGCACAAACATTCATACCATATTCCTGAGTTTTGCTCACAGTGCTTGGCAAGGATATTGCTCCATCATGGCTTCCCAGATTGGGACTGTTACTGTCTGTTTGCTCTGGGGGATTACTTCCCTATCCTGTGTTCTCGTCTGAGGATGAGGAATGTCTTATTTCTTCTGGTAGTACTTGTACTCAGTCATTCACTGAAGTCTGAGTGACTTTGGATGTGGTCTCCCACTTCCTTCTCAACCCCCTTTCCACTAGGAGCCATGTTCTGCTTGGGTCTAGCAGAGGCCTTACTGAGTTTTGTTTTGTCTGTTTCCTGACTCTTCCATGCTTGTTTTGGATAGATCTGAGCTCTCTGGATAGCTATCCCTCGTTGGTCTCCCCAGACCTGCTGCTGTTCCTAGCAATGTCCATTTGGATTTTTACCTTTTGTTTGGCTTTTAGTTATTTTGGAAGTATGGCATCACCCATCTTCGGGTGACACTGAGGATGTGGAATGTTTGAAGCTGCCATCATGTTAGAAAGTGGAAGAGAGAGCTGCAGAGCTGGAAGAACCAATGAACAAATAGGGGCTATTTAATATCCCACCAAACAATGAGAACCCCAATCAGACAGCATGTAACCCCCACGGCCACCTGCGCTTTGCTATATTGCACTGGCAGAAAAAAAAAAAAAGTCTCCATTGAACTAGGAATCTGTTGAATTGTGCTAGGACTGACAAATGAACAGGGGACAATGAATAAGCTCACACAATTATTATCAAAATTAACCAACTCCATCCAGAATGCCTCAACGGATAAAAATGACTCCCTGAATGAAGCACCATGAGGCAGAAGACATTGGTAAGATACCTACCTCTCCACACTGAACTAAGCTCAGACCAGCATGGGGGAATAAAACTCCCTATCAGGAGTAAAAATAAAAATTCAAAAGCTAGGAACAAAACCTGGCAGAACTTGAACATGTCTGTATAGCTCTGATTGGGGGATTATGTCAACATTTCAAATAACCCCAAATAATTCAAGCCAGCTAGAATGTAGATACAGACAGCAGCAAATGAATCTTACTCTACAACCAAATAATACAAGCACATTAAAGGGTGGTGGACAGAGAGGAGAGGGTTAAAAACAAAATTGGATAATGCATCTTAAAGCCACAGATAAAAGAACTATACATAAATATTGTGCTCTAGTCAGTAGCTAAATTTTACATAGGGAGTTTGGATTAGTAATGCTGAAGTCATTATGATTGAACAAGTAAATACTTTGTGGATAAAGTGAGTCAGGTTCCTCATTGTCAGAGAAGGATGTCACAAATGAGACAAGGTGGATATTAAAAATGAACCCTGTAATTGATTAGAGGTGTCAATGTAATTAATAGTTAATACCTAAGTAGATAGGTGGGTTAATCTATGCATATGCATTTATGCACATAGAGTTACTAATCATGTTAGGGAGGCCTAGAAGCAATGAGACCTCAGTCTGTAATCTTAGCTCTTCAAAGACTGAAGCAGGAAAACTGATTTCAGACTGTCATAAATAATTGATTGAACAAATAAATGAGAAAAGCTTCTGATAGAATTTTAATTGTTATATATTCTAGGTTTGTGTCATTTTAAAATTTAATGCCAGAGACCTAACATTCATGGTATAATGTTTTGAGATAGACCTTTGGGAGGTGATCAAATTTATATGAGGTCATGAGGGTAGAGCCCGCTGGTGGAATTCCTGCCTGTATAAGAGAGTCTAAGGATGCTTTTTTCTACTCTGCCGTGGGAAGACACAAGCTTTCACCACACCTATGATCTGTCTGTAACTTGATCTCTGGCTTTTGAGCCACGAGAACTGTGAGAAGTGAATGGTTTTCTTTGAACATGCAGTCTCTACTATAGCAGTCAGAAGCAACTTGGATGTGAATGTAGAAGGAATGATCGGAATATATATATATATATATATATATATATATATATATATATATAAAAATCACTATTTTGCAGTGGACATCTGATGCATACAGCATGGATAATCTTATAAACAATGTGAACTGAGAGAAGATGGAAGAATACCAATGTGTGGAGACATTAGTCAGAACAGCAGGTATCTTGGGAAGAGGAGGAGGGGAAGGTCGATTGGGCAGGAGTCGGGGCAAGGAACTTCAGGAGCACACATAAAATTCTATGTCTTTATCCATTTGTAGTTCCATAAATTTGTAAAAATTAGCATTTAAAACATTACCATCTTGTCCCGTGCCAACTTCTCGCCCGCAAGAAAAGGCACGACACACGTAGGATCCTTCTGCAGCAAAGCTTTAATGCTCCTTGAGGGAGAGCATCAGCTTACAGAAAATGGAGACCCCGAGGTAGGAAAAGCCCAATCCTTATATAGACCAAAGATCTCCGCCTTGGACATGTCACCTCTCTATAGGCTGCAGCTCATCACCCCACATGACGTCACGGGAGAGGCGGAGAGACCAGTCTCGGAAAATTACCAAAGGCATGCGCCCTTGCCTTGATTACTGACTCAGGCGGGTTGGCCAGCACCGGATATCGGCGCCATCTTGAGGGGCTGGAGCCAGCGGCTCCCAACACCATCTGACAAATAGTAACACTTGTTGAAGGCAGGGATTATCAATGGATGTTAAGATCAAGGAATGCATGAGGGGAAAAGCAGATATTTGAATATTTTCAAGGTATCTTATAAAATACTATTAAAAAATTAAAAAGTTATATTAGTCATGCACCCTAGTGATTTAGGTTAATATCACCATTTCACCAGTAATGAGACATATATATATATGTATGTATGTATGTCTGTATAAAATGTGCCTTTTGATAGTGATGTCCGTAGAAGGACATGGCCCTGATTCTGACATATTATTACCCAAAATGCACAATATAAATTTAGTCATGAGAAAACAATATGGGCTCAAATTGAGCACATTCTACAAAGAGAATGATTAGTATTCTTTAAAGTACTCAAGTCAGGAAAGATTTGAACATCAAAGAAAGATCGAGAATGTATCACACACTGAAAGTTAAGCATAGTATGGGATCCTGGATTGGACCATTGACTAGAAAAACTTTGGGCAATCAGATGTGAAAGTTGCAGCATAGAAATAAAAATATGGAAAATGAAGGCACCAGAATTTCTGCAAAGGTTCATGGATGTTCAACAACTGAATCCAAATGAACAGAAATGAGTGAAATGCCAAATAAAGAATTTAAAAGTAATTCTAAAACATCAATGACTTCAAAGATGGCTCGAGTCAATATATAAGTGAATTGAAGACGTCAACCTAAGATTTGGACAAGAAGTTACAACATGGATGAGAAAATCAGCAAAAATAGGGATTCTGAAAATAAATTGGAAATGAAAAGCTCAATAAGTAACATCTAAGAAAATGGAAAGAGAACCATTACCAATAAACTAGAACAAGTGTGAGGAATACAGTCAGACAGAAGTTAAGAAATATTAAATATGATTACACATTTAAGATCTCTGAGATGTGATCAAAAGACAAAACTAGTGAACCTATCTTGTACAAGAGGAAACAGAGGTAAGAATAAAGACACAAGAAAATCTATTGAATAAAATCAATAGCAGAAAATCCCTCAAACCCAGGGTAGGAGAAGGACACCTAAGTGCAGGAGACATTTCAAACCTCAAATAGATGTTTGTAGGGTTATGCTCTTGCACATTGTAAATACTTGTCCCTATTAGTTTAATAAAATGCGTATTGTCCAGAAGGCAGACTGGAAGTATGGATGGGGCTACCAGACTAAGAAAACCCTGGGAAGAGGAAGAACAGAGCAGAGATACCAGGCAGACACGAGGGAAAAAAAAACAAAAACCCACTACTTTGAGGAAAAGCACAAAGCTGCGTAGCTAATCATGAGTTAGTTTAAGAATAAGAATTAGCAAGTAATATGCCTGAGCCATAGGCTGAACAGCATGTCATTAATGTTAGACTGTGTATTATTCAAGACTGCTGGTCTGGATCTCGGGGCTAGGCTGGGCCAGAAAATTCTTATTATAGATGTGATCATAGAATAAATAAATAGCAAAAACTCCTCTCCATCTCATAGATAAAATGCCAAGAGTACAGATCAAAGATATAATCTTGAAAGCTGCAAGAGAAAAATGGCCAAGTTACTTAACAGGTAGACCTATTAGAATACCTGCAGACTTCACAATAGAAATCCCAGCAGCTAGGACAACGTGGATTAATATGTCTGAAGGTCTGAAAAAAATGTCACACAACAAGGTGGGTGATTCTCTATAAACTGAAGGTGAAATGCTGTCCTCCATGACAAGTATATATAAAGCAATTCATGGCCACTAAGTCAGGGCCAGGGAAGACACTTAAGAGAATACTACACACAGAAAAAGAGGAGAGATACACAGAAACACAAGTATTTGGAAATAGTGAGAGTTGACTTCACTAGGATAAACAAAAGAGTTAGGAAAGAGGCAAACGTTAGAACATGGCATTCAATAATAATACCATTGTAAATGGTCACAACTCTCCAATTAAAATATGTGGATTGACTGAACATATTTTTTTAATATAAAAAGTTTTTTTCCATGTCTAACATTGTTCCCCCTCCCTTCCCTCCTTCCAGACCCCCTCAGCCTCTCCCCACCCCATCCACCCATCTATTCCCCAAGGAGGTCAAGGATCCCATGATGAGCCAGTTCAGTCTGGCATATCCACACAAGAAAATCTATTGAATAAAATCAATAGCAGAAAATCCCTCAAACCCAGGGTAGGAGAAGGACACCTAAGTGCAGGAGACATTTCAGAGGGTTTTATAATGACAATTAGGGTGTGATGTGGGAATGCCTTTCTGTATGCTGTGAATCTTTAAATAAAGGAGCTGTTTTGGTCCTTGAAGCAGGTCCTAGTCTCTCACCCCAGTATCAAGGCTGAGTTAGGAGTCCCTCTGTCAGGAATGGGCTCTGAGCTGTCAGTTCATGCACTAGGAATATAATCTGATCCGACTGCAAGAGGCTCCATCCATAAACTGCCCACAGTGACTGTCATCTACATCCAGAGGGTTTAGTTCCTTTCCATGAAGGCTCCTCAGCTGTCATTTCAGAGTTTATGGCTCCCCATGGCTCCAGTTAACCGTCTCTGTGGGTCTCCTCCTCATGATTCTGATCCCTTTGCTCATAGATTCTCTCCTCTCTCTTCAGCTAGACCAGGAGCTCAACCCAGTGCTTAGATATGCATCCCTGCTTCTGCCTCCATCCATTGCTGAATGAGGGTTTTATAATGACAATTAGGGTGTGATGTGGGAATGCCTTTCTGTATGCTGTGAATCTCAATCTTTAAATAAAGGAGCTGTTTTGGTCCTTGACAGGCACCATAGAAGAAGTAGGAGGAGGAATCAGAATAGGTAGGAGAAGAAGGGCAGAGTCAGAGGGAGATCGAGCAAGCCGCCCAAGGAGCAACATGTAAGGAGCACAGGTGAACCACGGGCCACGTGGTAGACAGATCAATAGAAATGGGTTCATTTAAGATGTAAGAGCAAGCTAGCAATGTGCCTGAGCCATAGGCCAAACAGCATAAAGTTAATATAAGCGTCTGAGTCATTTCTGGGGGCCTGAGCAGCAGCAGCAGCAGCGGGTAGCTAATGGGTCTAGTGCACAGAGACCTGGGTCTGGGCCTCTGGCCGTCCGGGTCTGGGCCTCTGGCCATCCGGGACCGAGAAACCTCCGTTGAAACCAGGGTGATCATTAATTTGACTATAGATACCCTCTCCACTATTGCTTGGAGTCCTAGCTGGGAACATCTTGTGGGTTCTTGGGTGTTTTCTTAGCACCAGGTTTCTTTTTAACCCCACAATGGCTTCCTCTACCAAGATAGCCATTTCTATGTTCTCCCTCTCTCTTGCTCCTCCCACTCATGATTTTCTCATGATTTGTTCCCACCGGCCCTTGCTCATTCCCCCTTATGATTCTAATTTACTCAGGAGATCTCTATTTCTCCTTCTCCATTGGATCCATGGATGTTCTCCTGTTACCTAGCTGTTTGGGAGTTGTGGATTGTTCCTGGTTATTCTTTGCTTTATGTTTAAAATCCACTTATGAATGAGTACATACCATGTCTGTCTTCCTGGGTCTGTGTTGCCTCACACAAGATGATACTCTCCAGATCCACCCATTTGCCTGCAAATTTCAGGATGTCATTTTTTTTTTTGAAGAGTAGTACTCCATTGTGTAAATATGTCACAATTTTTAAGTCTATTTTTCAGTTGAGGGTCATCTAGGTTGTTTTCAGGTTTTGGCTATTACAAATAATGCTGCTAGGAACATAGTTGAGCTAATGCCTTTAGGGTAAGAATGTTCACCCTTTGAGTATATGCCCAATAGTGGTATTGCTGGATCACTGAGTAGACTGACTCCCAGTTTTATGAGGAACCACCATACTGATTTCCAAAGTGGCTGTACAAGTCTACACTCCCACCAGCAGTGGAGGAGTGTTCCCCTTGCTCCACGTCCCCTTCAGCATAGGCTGTTATCTATGTATTTTGATCTTAGATATTCTGACAGCTATAAGATGGTAACTCAGAACTGGTTTGATTTGCGTTTCTCTAATGGCTAAAAATGTTGAGCAATTATGTGTCTTTCACCCATTTGAAATTCTTCTGTTGGGAATTCCTTTTATAGCTTTGAACCCCATTTTTAACTGAATTATTTGGGTTTTTTGCCTTTAGTTTCTTGAGTTCTCTATATATTTTAGAGATCAATCTTCTGTCAGATGTAGGGTTGGTGAAGATGCTTTTCCCATTCTGCAGGCTGTCATTTTGTCTTATTGATCATGTCATTTTCCTTACAGAAGCTCCTCAATTTCAGGAGGTCCCATTTATTAATTTTTGTTCTTAGTGTCTGTGATACTGGTGTTATATTTAGGAAATGGTTGCCTGTGCTAATGCATTCAATGTATTTCCCACTTTTTTCTATCAAATTCAGTGTAACTGGGTTTATGTTGAGGCATTTGATCCACTGGACTTTAGTTTTGTGCAGGGAGATAGATATGGATCTATTTGAATTCTTCTACGTACCACCATCTAATTAAGCTAGCCTCACTTGTTGAAGATACTTTTTTCCATTGTGTGTTTTTGGCCTCTCTGTCAAAAGTCAGATGTTCATAGGTGTGTGGATTAAGGCTGGGGTTTCCATTCAATTCCATTGATCCACAAGTCTATTTCCAAGCTGTTTTTATTACTGTAGCTCTATAGTATAGCTTGAAGTTAGGGATGGTGATGGCCTCCTGAAGTTCTATTGTTGAACAGGATTGTTTTGACAATCCTGGGTTTCCTGTTATTCCATATGAATTTGAGTATTATTCTGTAGTAGTGCAGTTTCTCAGTCCCGGGCAGCCAGGGGCCTGGACCCACAGATCTGCCGCCTGAGACCCCTTAGCCGCCCAGCCACTCAGGCCCCCAGAAATGATTCAGACGTTTATATTAACTTTATGCTGTTTGGCCTATGGCTCAGGCACATCAGCTTGCTCTTACATCTTAACTCAACCCATTTCTATTAACCTGTCCTGTGTTCCTTCATGTTTCTTCTTGGGCGGCCTACTCGATCTGCCTCTGACTCCACCCTTCCTTTCCTACCTATTCTGATTCCTCTTCCTACTTCTTCTATGGTGCCTGTCATGGCCCAAAACAGCTCCTTTATTTAAAGATTGAGATTCACAGCATACAGAAAGGCATTCCCACATCATTATTCTTTCAAGGCCTGTGAAAAATTGTGTTGGGATTTTGATGGAGATTGCATTAAATCTGTAGATTGCATTTGGTAAGATTGCTATTTTTACTATGTTGGGAAATCTTTCCATTTTCTGATATCTTCTTCAATTTCTTTCTTCAGCGACTTAAAGTTCTTGCATTACAGGTCTGTCACTTCTTTAGTTAGAGTTACCCCAAGATATTTAATGCTATCTGCAGCTATTGTAAAGGGTAATGTTCCCTTGATTTCTTTTTCATCCATTTTATCATTTGTGTATAGGAGGGCTATTGATGTTTTTGAGTTAATCTTGTATCCTGCTACATCGCTGAAGGTGTTTATAAGATATAGGGGTTCCCTGGTAGAATTCTGGGGGTCACTTATGTATACAATTGTATCATCTGCAAATAGAGATAGTTTAACTTCTTTCATTCCAATTTATATCCCCTTAATCTCCTTTTGTTCTCTTATTGCTTTAGCTAAAACTTCAAGAACTATATTAAATAGATACAGGGGGAGAGGACAGCCTTGTCTTGTTCCTGATTTTATTGGAATTGCTTTGAGTTTGTCTCCATTTAGTTTGATGTTTGCTGTCAGCTTGCTGTATATCACCTTTATTATGTTTAGGTATTTTTTTCTGTATTCCTGATCTCTCCAGGTCTTTTATCATGAAGGAGTGTTGGATTTTGTCAAAAGCTTTTCAGCATCTAATGAGATGATCATGTGGTTTTTTCTTTCAGGTTTCTTATATAATGGATGACATTGACAGTTTTTCATATGTTGAACCACCCCTGCATCTCTGGGATGAAGCTTACTTGATCATGGTGGATGATTTTTTTGTTATTTTTTTTTTTTTTAAATTTGGTTTGCCAGTGTTATATTGAGTATTTTTGCATCAATGTACATGAGAAAGATTGGTCTGTAATTCTCTTTCTTTGTTGCATCTTTGTGTGGCTTGGGTATAAGGGTATCAGCCTCATAAAAAGAGTTTTGCAATGTTCCTTCAGTTTTCATTTTAGGGAACAATTTGAGGAGTATTGGTATTAGTCTTCTTTTAAGGTCTAGTAGAATTTTGAGCTGAAATCATCTGCCTTTGGGATTTTTTTTTTTTCTGGTTGGGAGACTTTTAATGACAGCTTCAATTTACTTGGGGGTTATAGATCTATTTAGGTCATTTAATTTTGTTAAGTGGTACATGTCCAGAAGGCTGTCCATTTCTTTTAGGTTTTCCAGTTATATTGCATACAGGTTTTCCAAGTATGACTTAATGATTCTCCCTTTTCATTTCTGATTTTGTTAATTTGGATACTCTCTTCCTTTTGCTTAGTTTGGATAAGGGTTTATCTATCTTGTTAACTTTCTCAAATAACCAACTCTCTGATTAATTGATTGTTAGTATTGTTCTCTTTGTTTCAATTTTATTGCTTTCAGCCCTGAGTTTGATTATTTCCTGCAGTCTACTCCTTTTAGATGAGTTTGCTTCTAATTGTTCTAGAGCTTTCAGCTGTGCTGTTAAGTCTCTTGTTTGAAATTTCTTTAAGTTTTTCGTGTAGGCATGTAGTGCTATGAATTTTCCTCTTAGCACTGCTTTCATTGTGTCCCTTAAGTGTGAGTATGTTGTGGATTCATTTTCATTGAATTCTAGAAAGCCTTTGCTGCCTTTCTTTAATTCTTTCTTGACCCAGAGGTGGTCCAATTGATAACTGTTCAGTTTCCATAAATTTGTAGGCTTCATGTGGTTTTTGTTGTTGTTGAACTTTAGTCCATGGTGGTCTGATAGGATACAAGGAGTTATTGCCATCTTTTGTATCATTGATAATAGCTTTATGACTGAATATGTGGTTAATTTTAGAGAAAGGTCCATGGGGTGCTAAGAAAAAGATATATTCCTTTGTTTTTGGCTGGAAAGTTATGAATCTATTAATCTATTAAGTGTATTTGAGTCATAACATCTGTTATATCCCTTATTTCTCTGTTAAGTTTCCCTCTGGTAGATCTATCCATTAGTGAGAGTGGGGTATTGAAGTCTCCCACTATTAATGTGTGGGGTTTTATGTGAGAATTAAGCTTTAGTAATGTTTCTTTTACATATGCAGGTGCCCTTGTGTTGGAACCATAAATGTTCAGAATTGAGACTTCATCTTGATGGATTTTTTTCCTGAGATGAATAAGTAATGGCCATCCCGATCTCTTTTTATTGATTTTAGTTTGAAGTCTATTTTTTTTTCTTTTTAGACATTAGGATGGCTACACAAGCTTGTTTCTTAGGTCCATTGGAAGGTCTTTTCCCAACCCTTTAATCTGAGCCAGTGTCTGTCTTTGAAGTTGAGTGTATCTCTTGTATACAGCAGAAGGATAGATTCTGTTTTTGTATCCATTGTGTTAGGGTGTACCTTTTTATAGGTGAATTGATTTCATTTATATTAAGGGATATTAATGACCAGTTATTGTTACTTCCTGTTATTTTTGGTGGTAGTGTGTGTGTGCGTGTTTCCCTTCTTTGAGTTTTTCTTCTGTGGGATTATCTATTGCTTCTGGTTTCATGGGTGTATCTGACTTCCTTAGGTTAGAGTTTTCCCTCTAGTGCTTTCTTGAGGACTGGATTTGTGGATGGGTATTGTTTAAATCTGGCTCTGTCATGCAATATCTTGTTTAGTACATTTATTGTGATTTATATTTTTGTTGGATATAGTAGTCTGAGTTGACAGCCATGCTCTTTTAGTGTCTGTATAACATCTGAGCAGGACTTTCTGGCTTTCATTGTTTCCATTGAGTAGTCTAGTGTTATTCTGATGGATCTACCTTTATAGATAACTTGGCCTTTTCCCTTTGCAGCTCTTAGTATTCTTTCTTTAGTAGGTTGAGTGGCTTGATTATTATGTGGTGAACAGACTTTGGGGAGGCGGGGGGGGGGGGGGTCTAATCTATTTGGTGTCCTGTAAGCTTCTTGTATCTTTATAGGCATTTCCTTCTTTAGATTGGGAAAGTTTTCTTCTGTGATTTTGCTGACTATATTTTCCCTGCCTTTGAGCTGGTATTCTTTTCCTTCAATCCTAATTGATCTTAGGCTTGGTCTTCTTATGGTGATGTTTTGTGTTACGATATTTTTGGTTTTAGTGTTTTCTTTGACTGACATATCTATTCCCACTATTGAATCTTCCACACCAGAAATTCTCTCTTCCATCTCTTGCATTCTGTTGGTTGTGCTGCATCTCTAGTTCTAGTTTGTTGCTTCAGATTTTCTTTTCCCGGCATTCCCTCGGTTTGTGGGAATGTTTCTTAAATCTTGTAATGTTTCCTCCACCTGTTTAATCACTTTTTCTTGTCTTTATTTTCTTTCAGGGATTTGTTGATCTCTTCCAATTTTTTGTTTCTTTTCTTCTATTTCTTTAGGGGAGTTTTTTTTTTTTTTAAATTTCATCTATTACAGCTTCTATTATCCTCATAAAGCTGACTTTAAGTTCATTTCCTTCTGCTTCTCCTGCACTGCCACAATCAAGTCTTGTTGAGAAGCACCAGATTCTGGTGGTGCCCATATGGCTCTTTATGTTGTTATCTGTATTTTTGTACTTGTGTCTGCCCATTGCTTCCTCAGATCACTGCGTGATTTATCTGTATCGCAGGGAGCTGATTTTGGTGCAATCTATTCCGGCTGTGTCTGTGTCTCAGGAATCCTCTCTTGGTCAATCTGGGCTTTTGGTTTACTTGGAGATAGTGGATTTTGTGTCACGGTGAGCTGTTCTTGGTGTAATAAGAACTGGCTGATTCTGTGTCTCAGGGATCCAATCTCGGTCCAAAAGGAGCTCTTGTTCCAAAAGGTGTTCCTGATCCTATCTTGACACATTGTGCGTCTTAGGGAGCCGCTGTTGATCCTGTAGGTTCTGAGGAACTGTGGTCATAGGGAACCATTCTTGATCCAATAGGTGCTGAAGGACTGTGGGTCTCAAGTAGCATCTGATGTTGCAGGGTGATGGGGTAGGATTTATATATGGTAGTGTCCAGCAAATTGGATTTTACTGGGGAGTTCTGGCCTACAGGGGTTTTCCCTTCTGGCCTTGATTTATGGGAGAGATGAGTGGATGGGTTTTCAAGGACTGTGTCAAAGGTCCTAGGTCCCTGAGACAGGGCTCTCTGCCTGGGCTAGGTGAAGTGTCACTCATTTCTTGGTTCAAAAGTGCCGAGGATCTGTGGGTCTGTGGTTGCTGCTAAGGTTGCCAGGTGATGGGGTAGGTTGGGGCAGTATTATAGTTGGGGGTGTCCAGTGAATTGGATTTTACTGGGTTGTCTGCCCTACAGAGGTTTTCCCTGCTGGCCTGGATTTAGGGGAGAGATGAGTAGGGGTGGGGTTCCAAGGGCTATGTCCCAGGGTCTGGGTCCTGGAGACTGGGCTCTCTGTCTGGGCTATGTGAAGTATCACTCACCTCTTGGTCTAATGAGTGCTAAGGATCTGTAAATCTCAAGTTGCCCTGAAAAAAAAAACTCACCTGTGAGGCAAGGGCATAAACCAGAACTGAACAGATGGAAAAAAAAGGATATTCCAAGAAAATAGGATCTGCAAACAAGCACGGTAGCTATACTCATATAAGACAATGGTAGATATTAAGTCAAAATGATAAGGAATTAATATAGGGCTATGTCATATTAATAAGAGGGATCTATCAAGAAGATATAATAATCATAAATATATATCCTCTCAACATTAGGAACACTCTATAATACAAACACTACTGGACATAAAGGGACAGGTTTAGAGTTACTTCAGTGCTCATTAGTGAGCCATTCTCTTAGATTAGATACTGATGAAATCCAGAGGATCATTAGAGAATATTATGAAAACTTACATGTTAATTAATTGGAAATTAGACTAGATGTCTGCTGATTTGCTGATGAATTGTACCAAGTCCTCCATCCTTCCTTCCTTTTTTAGCTCTGGCTGTCCTGAAACTCTCTCTGTAGACAAGATTCAAATTTAGAGATCTGCGTGCTTCTGTTTCCCTAGTGCTGGGATTAAAGGCATGCACCACCACCACCCAGCTCTCTACCAAGTCTTTAAAGAGAAAGTAGTACCAATGCTAATCAGAATGTTCTATAAAACATAAAGAGAAGGAGGCTTTCCAATTTGATTCTACAGAGCCAGTACTTCCTCAATACCAAAGCTAGATAAGTATACCACAAAGAGGAGAAACTATCGAACAATTTCCTTGATGAATGTAGACACAAAATTCTTTAGTAAAGTACTTGGGAAACTATATTTAACAATATATTTAAAAGATTAAAGATCATATTCAAACTGATTTTATTCCAGGGGTATAAAGGTGGGTTAGCATATGCAAATCAATAAATGTAAAGAAGTACATAAATGTAATTAGGGGGAAACCCCACATGATTTCTTAAAAAAATGTTTTTATTTACAGGCTTTAAAAAATTTTTTCATACCAATCACAGTTTTCCTTCCTACTCACCCCCAAATTTTCCTCACCCCACACCTCCATTCACTCCTCAGAGAGGTTCAGGCCTCCTATGGGGAGTCAACAAAGTCTGGAATATCGAGTTAAGGCAGGACCAAGTCCCCTCCCTCCTGTATCAAGGCTAAGCAAGGTATGCCTCTATAGAGAATGGGCTCCAAAAAGCCAATTTATGCACTAGAGCTAAATTCTGGTTTCACTGAAAGAGGCCCCACAAACTTCTCAAGCCACACAACTGCCATCCACCCTCAGAGTGTCTAGTTCGGTTCCATGCAGGTTCCTCCAGAATCTGTGAGGTCCCAGTAGCTGGGGTCAGCTGTCTCTGTGGGTTTCCCTATCATGATTTTGACTCGTTTGCTCATATAATTCCTCCTCCCTCTCCTTAACTGGACTGGGGATCACCCCAGTGCTTAAATGTGGATCTCTGCATCTGTTGTTCATCAATCTGATCCGCTTGGACTTGAGTTTTGTGCAGGGTGACAGATACGGATCCACTTACATTCTTCTACATGGCACTATCCAGTCATTCCATCACCGTTTATTGAAGATGCTTTCTTTTTTCCCCATCTATATCTTTGGCTTATTTTGTCAAAAATGAGGTGTTCATGGTCGTGTGGCTTAATGTCAGGGTCTTGAATTTGGTTCTAGTGACCCATGTATCTGTTCTTATGCCAGTACCAAGCTGTTTTAATTACTATAGCTCTGTATTAGAGTTTGAAGTTAGGGATGATGATGCCTCCAGAAGTTCCTTTAGTGTACAGATTTTTTGGGCAATCTTTAGGTTTTTGTTTTTTCCGTATAAAGTTGAGTATTGTTCTTTCAAGGTCTGTGAAGAATTGTGTTGGGGTTTTGATGGGGATCACATTGAATCTGTAGATTGCTTTTAGTAACGTTACCGTTTTTATGTCGAGTCTACCTATCCAATAGCATGGGAGATCTTTCCATTTTTTGATATCTTCTTCAACAGCTTAAAGTTTTTGTAATACAGGTTTTCCACTTGTGTTAAAGTTACCCCAGAATATTTTATGTTATTTGTGGCTGTAAAGGATGATGCTTCTCTGATTTCTTTTTCAGCCCATTTATCATTTGTCTTTAAGAGGGCTATTTATTTTTTGAGTTAATTTTGTATCTTGCCACATTGCTGAAGGGTTTTTTTTTGTTTTGTTTTTTAAATCAGCTGTAGGAGTTCCCTGGTAGAATTTTTGGGGTCATATCATGTGAACGTGGCAAAACTTGACTTGTTCCCTTTCAATTTGTATTCTTTTATCTCTTTATGTTGTCTTATTGCTGTAGTTAAAACTTGGAGAACTATATTAAATGTATATGGAGAGAGTGGGCAGCCTTGTCTTGTTTCTTATTTTAGTGGGGTTGCTTTGAGTTTCTCTCCGTTTAGTTTGATTTTGGGTGTCAGCTTGCTGTATATTGCCTTTATTACACTTAGGTGTATTCCTTGCATTCCTGATCTCTCCAAGACCTTTATCATGAAGGGGTGCTGGATTTTGTCAAAGGCTTTTCCAGAATCTAATGAGATGATCATGTGGTTCTTTTCTTTTAGGTTGTTTATGTGGTGGATTACATCGATAGATTTTTGTATTTGAACTATCCTGGAATCTCTGGGATGAAGCCTATTTGATCATGGTGGATGATTTTTTTTTAATGAGTTCTTGGTTTTGGTTTGCAACTATTTTATTGAGTATTATTGCATCAATGTTCATGAGGGAGATTGGTCTATAATTTTAATTCTTATGTCTTTATGGGGTTTGGGTGTCAGAGTTACTGCAGCTTCATAAAAATCTTTGGCAATGTTTCTTCTGTTTCTATTGTGTGGAAAAATTTGAGGAGTATTAGTATTAATTCTTCTTTGAAATTCTGGTAGAATTCTGTGCTGAAACCATCTATTCCTGGGCTTTTATGGTTGGAAGACTTTTAATACCTGCTTCTATTTCCTTAGGAGTTATAGGTTTATTTAAGTTGTTAATCTGGTCTTGATTTAAAGGGTACCTATCCAGAAAATGGTTCATTTGTGGAGGGCTTTCCAATTTTGTGGAACAGATTTTTGAAGTATGACCAATGATTCTCCGAATTTCCCCCTTTAATTTCTGGTTTTGTTAATTTGGATAATCTCTCTTTCTCTTTTGGTTAGTTTGGATAAGGGTTTGTCTAGCTTGTTGTTTTTTATCAAAGAACCAGCTCTTTGTTTTATTGATTGTTTGTATTGTGCTCTTTGTTTAAATTTTATTACTCTCAGCCCTGAGTTTGGTTATTTCCTGCTGTCTACTCAGTTTGCTTCTAATTGTTCTAGAGCTTTCAAGTGCTCCGGTGAGATTTCTCCAACCTCTTTATGTAGTTACGTAGTGCTATGGACTTTCCTCTTAGCACTGCTTTCAGTGTGTCCCATAAGTTTAGGAATGTTGTAGATTTATTTTCATTGAATTCTAGGAAGTCTTTAATTTCTTTTTAAAATTTTTTTTCCTTGACCCAAAGGTGGTTCACTTGAGAGTTGTTGCATTTCCCTAAGTTTTTGGGCTTTCTGGTAGTTTGTGCTGTTTTTGAACTTTAACTTTAGTCCCTGGTGATTCAATAGGATACAAGGAGTTATTCCAGTTTTTGTGTCTCTTATTATTTGCTTTATGATTTATGTGTTGTCAGTTTTAGAGATTTCATGGAGTGCCAAGAAGGTATATTCCTTTGTGTTTGGATGGAATGTTCTGTGTATATTTGTTAAATCCATTTGAGTCATAACATTTGTTAGATCCCTTATTTCTCTCCTAAGTTTCTATCTAGCAGATTTTTCTGTCTGTGAGAATAGAGTGTTGAAGTCTCGTACTACTAGTGTGTGGGGTTTAATGTGCAATTTAAGCTTTAATAATTTTTTTAAACATATGTGGATACTTTGTATTTGGGGCATAAATGTTAATGATTGAGACTTCATCTTGATGGATTTTTCATGTGATGCATATATAATGTCCTTACCAATCTCTTTTGACTTTTAGTTTGAAGTCTATTTTATTAGATTTTAGGATAGCTATACCAGCTTGCTTCTTAAGTCTATTTGATTGGAAAGTCTTTTCCCAATGCTTTACTCTGAGATAGTGCCTGTCTTTGAAGTTGAGGTGAGTTTCTTGTGTGCAGCAGAAGGATGGAACTTGCTTTTGTATCCATTCAGTTAGCCTGTGTCTTTTTATAGGGGTATTGAGGCCATTGATATTAAGGGATATTAATGACCAGCGAGTGTTAATTTCTGTATTTTTTGGTGGTAGTATGTGTGCATGTTTTCCTTCTCTGGTATTTGCTCCTGTGGGATTACCTATTACTTGTGTTTTTGTGGGTGCATCTAACTTCCTTAGGTTGGAGTTTCCCTTCTAGTGCTTTCTTTAGGGATGGATTTGTGGATGGGTATTGTTTAAGTCTGATTTTGTCATGGAATATCTTGTTTACTCTGTCTGTGGTGATTGCGGGTTTTGCTGGCTGGGTATAGCAGCCTGGGCTGGCACCCACAATCTCTTAGTGTCTGTATAATATCTCACTAGGACCATCTGGCTTTCAGTCTCCACTGAAAAGTCGGGTATCACTCTACTGGATCTACCCTTTATAAGGTACTTGGCCTTTTTTCTTTGCAGCTCTTAATATTCTTTCTTTATTTGTATGTTTTATTGTATGTTTAGTGTATGTTTTAGTGCTTTGACTATTATGTGGCAAGCAGAATTATTTTTGTGTGCTTAGTCTACTTGGTGCTCTGTAAGCTTCTTGTATCTCCATAGGCATTTCCTTCTTTCGGTTGGGAAAGTTTTCTTCTGTGATTTTTTGGAATATATTTTCTGTGCCTTTGAATTGGAATTCTTCTCCTTCTTCTATTCTTATCAGTCTTAGTTTTGGTCTTTGTCCCAGCTTTCCTAGGTGCTTTGTGTTATGACTTTTTGGATTTAGTGTTTTCTTTGACTAGTGAGTCTATTTTCTTTATTGTATCTTCCATGCCATAGATTCTGTCTTCCATATTTTGCATTTTGTTGGTTATGCTTGCTTCTGTAGTTTCTGTTACTTTACTCAGATTTTTTATTTCGGCATTCTTCTCTCAGTTTGTGTCTTTATTGGTTTTATTTCAATTTTCAAGTCTTGAACCGTTTTCTTTACCTGTTTGGTTGCCTTTTCTTGATTTTCTTGGCTTTCTTTTAAGGATTTGTTAATTCCTTCCATTTTTTTTCTTTTCTTTGATTTCTTTAAGGGAAAATTTCATTTCCTCTTTAAAGGCCTCTATCATCTTCATAAAGAAAAAATTTTCTTTTACATTGTGATATTCAGGTCTTGCTGTGTAGAAGCACTAGGTTCTGGTGCTGCCATATTGCTCTTTATGTTGTTGTGTGCATTCTTTCACTGATGTCTACCTTTCTCTTCCTCCAACTGGTGCAAGTGGTGTCTGTGTCTTAGAGAGTTGTTCTTGGTCCAATCTCTTCTGGCTGTGCCTATGTCTTAGGGAGTTTCTTTTGTTCTAATCTGAGCTCTTGCTCCAATTGGAGCTGGCAGATTCTGTGCCTCAGGGAGCACTGTGGTCACAGGGTGAAGGGTGGGTTTGGAGAAGAGTGGGACTTACAGATTGCAGTCCTATGAGGGTGGTAGTGGGAATGTCTATCCATTGAAGTCTTTTCTGCTGGCCTGCAACTAGGGCAGCAATGGGTAGGGGTGGTACCGGTTGTGCCCCTGTGCTTAGGTTCCAGAGACTGGGCTCTCAGTCTTGGCTGGAAGAAGAGCCAATCACATCTTGGTCCAATAGGAGCTGGAATATTCTGTGCCTCAGGGAGCCTGGGGTCACAGAGTGATGGGTAATCCACATGATTTCTAAATAGACAGAAAAATTATTTGGAAAATATTTAGCATCTCTCCACGGTGAAAACCCCACACAAACTAGGGATAGGAGGCCCTTCCCTTAACAAATGGTATATAAGACAAACCTTAATCAGTACTGTACTGAATGGGGGTAGAGTGGGGAAGTGTGTTCTGTATGGTCTGGAGACTGATTCATGATAGCTTCATGTTTGGTTTTGAATGAATGATTTTATTAGCAAGCTGTAGCAGATATATAACAAAACATCAAAGTTACTACTCACATCATCTAGCAGAGATGACGAGAGTAGCTAGATTGAGAAAGCAAATAAAATGAAAACTGTTAAATTTTAGTGCTTACAACATCCAGAAGAACTCGGCTCGGGAAGCTGAGTTGAGGCCATTGGCTGAAATGCCCAACGTAGAGTTTTCTCCATATGGATGAACTTCTGCCATTTGGTTCCCTCTGCAGGCATTTTTATATTATGGAGAAAATAACAGTAGCTCTGTTTAAAATGGTTTACTTTTTGACTGTTTTCAAGGACACCGTGTTTTTATTCTTGGGCTGCCCCCTCTTCTCCTCTGCTCCTGTCATAGAGCTAGAGGAATAGCTTCCCCATGTTCCCATGTTTGGAGGACACTTGCATAAACATACCTGGGCCTGAGGTAGCAAGGGGGGAGCAAATTCTGCCTCCAGAGCTTTAAACATCACCTGGCAATTTACCAACGTACAGTGTATTATAAACTGAAAGCGTGTCTCTAAATGAGACATGGACTTCAGCTTTCACTACTCTACTCAACATAATGCCAGAGAAATAAGGTAAGAGAAAGAAAAAAAAAAAGGAAACAGGAAATGGAGAAGTCAAATTGTGTCTATTTGTAGATAAGACGATCTTAAAAGATATCAACTTTTCACAAAATTCCCCTTAGATCTGATATGTTTCCTGCAAAGTAATAGGCTATAAAATATGCACACAGAAGTCAGTCACCTTTTTACATATCAATAATGAGCATCCCAAGCAAGAAATCTAGAAAATAATTCCATTCATAGTAGACTCAAACACAAAACCTGGAAATCATCCCAGTTAAGGAGGTAAAAGAGCTCCTCTGATTAAAACTCTAAGACAGTGAAGAAAGAACTTGAATAGAGGGAAAGGTGGAGAGACCCCGTATATTCATGGATTGGCAGAGTAAGTACACCGAAAATGGACATATTATCAAACGCAATCCGCAAGTTCAGTGCAGTCCCCATCAACAGTCCAATGACTCTCTTCATAAAACCACAAAACAATCCAAAAATTCATATAAGACTACCAAGGACCCCAAATAGCCAAAACAATCCTGAGAAAAAGGGTAATGATGGTGGAATCACAATACAATAGTATTATCTTAAATAATTTATTTAAAGACCTAGTAACAAAAATACATAGTACCAGCACAATAAACGGACACAGAGACTAATGATAAGAAATATAGGAGCCAGAATTAGATATATAAAGCTGTAACCATGATTCTTGACAAAAGCACGTACTGGAGAAAAGAAAGCCTCTTTAACAAGCTATCCTGGGAAAGTTGGATATTCACATATGGAAGATAAGAAATAAGATTTCTATTTCTCAGTATATACAGAAATAAATTTGATGGGATCAAATGAAGACTTGGAAGTTATGAAAAACTTATTTTTTTAGTGGATAATTTTTTAGAAATTAAAATATAACATAATTCCCTTGCCACTCTCTCCAGCATATCTCTTGTCTCCCCCCCATGCCCTCTCAAATTCATTGCCCCTTTTTCTTTGATATTGTTTTTATAAATATATACATATAGCCTGAGACTGTTTAGTGTTACTCATATATATGTATGTTTTTAGGTCTGACTACTTATACCAAGTGGATAACCACTTACCCAGCCTTCATCCCTGGTGAAGATGAATTCTCCCTCTCTTAGCTCTTAGCTATTGTTAGCTGCCTGTAGCTCTTTATCTAAGAGCAAGTCCCTGAGGTTCTCTGTCTGTATGACAATGTCAACTTGTGTTTGAATTGCTCAGGTCTTGTTTAGACAGCAATATTGTCGAGATTTCATGAGTGTAGCTTCTGTGTCATATTTAGAAGAAACCATTTCACACCTGACTTCCTGGCTTTAAAAATCTTTCTGACCCTCTTCTACAATTTTCCCTGAGCCTCGGGTGTGGGAGTTGTGCTGTTGATGTATTGAATGCAGTAGTAGGTTCTTCTTTAAGATCCATGACCTTACTAGCCCTGGGTAATTGTCTAGGTTTTTAATACCAGACCTGATTTCCCTCCTATTAATTCCAATTAGACAGCTGTTAGTCACCACCAATACACAAGTGCCACTATTGTACCTTCTAGGGGTATCTGGCCATACTGGTCATTATTGTAGCTCATAGGCACTACAGCTTGGTAGGACTATTGATTGCTTCCTTTCTTGGTACCTGCCACTACAGACCACAAGAACTAGCTTGAGCCGGGCTCCTGCACATATTACACGGCCCTTACATCTATCACCTGTATACTGCTTGTTTGTTCATTTGCTTTCTTTTTTCCTCACTGAGTGTAACATGAAGGCTGTTAAACCGAAAGCAAAAATGGGGGCACGTTTGGGTCCCTCGACTGTGTATCCTTTCCTCAGATTTTTTATTTTTTAGCCAAATTCATTACCTTGTTTTAGAAACCAAGGGCATGTCTCCCAAACACAGTCCTAGAACCAGTGAAGCCTCGATGCCCCCAGCTCACTTCCCAGGTTTCCCCAAACCTCCCCCAAAGTACCAACATCTAATGACCCATCTCTAGATTCTTCCTAGCCCGAAATCTTAACATAGAGCTGTTTCTCTCTAGATTCTACTGGTCCAGTGTTTTACACCCAATTCTTAGAACAGCACGTCCTTCGTTTGTTCATTTACCTTCTTTCTTTATATTTGTTTCTTCCCTATTCACTGATTTTTCTTTTACCTGTATAAAAATGCATCTCTTGGGAGCATTCCCTCATCCAACCAATGAGAGTCCCTGATAGCCAGTGTCCGTGTTCCTGTCCCTGTTCAGGTGCCACTTTGCCATGTCCTTTCATGGCTTCAGAAACTTGGCATGATTGGGTTGGGGGAGAGAAGGAAGACAAGACAAATAGGTGGACGTCTGCCTGGGCTGGGTGGCCTGGACCCTTTGGTGGAGAAACCACAGGACCTGGAGGTTCAGTGTATTTATTTATTTTATACAATTTAATAGAGAGTCTGGGTTATTGCATGCAGCTGAGCCAGGAGGTGGGCTTATTTATTACAATCAGATAAACAAGGAGGCAGCGATTATGGTATACAGCAGGATCAAGAAGATACATTTATACAATGATGCTAGGAACAGTATTTATAGGGGAGTAGTCTTTAGATTTGGAAATATCTGGGGTGAGAAAGCTATGGTGGACATTTTATGCACACATGGTCAACATTTGCAGCAGGAAAGTCTCTGCCACTTTCTTAAGTCTAGCCTGGGGAAGGATTTGCTACTTTCCCACAAGTCAGAGGCTTTGGGGTCCTTGACATAGCCTTTCTCAACTCAGGACTTCCTCTACTCCCTGCATTTATGAAGTTTATTTGGGCTCACAGTCCAGGGGTTCAGTCTATCATGGCAAGAAGTATTGTGAGGGAACTGTTCCCATTATATCCACAGGCAGGAAGAGGTGAACGGTGGTTTGATGACTGTTCCTTGGTTGTCAACTTGACTACATCTGGAATTAGCTAAAACCCAAGTGACTGGTACACATGCAAGGGATTCTTCTTGATGACTTGTTTTGAAGTGGGAATACCTTCCCTGAATTCAGATCTTTTGAGGCAGGTAGATCCACTTTAAATGTGGGTCACAGCTGGTGGCAGCCTATATGAAGAAGGAACTGTTTGCTGTTCACCTGCTTGCCCCTGAGCTCCTGTTTCACTGGTGTGAGAGTACACATCTTTGGGATTCTGGGATTCTGATATGTACTGAAGACCAACTAAGACATTCAGCCTCATGGACAATTAACTACTGGATTCTTGGACTTCCAATTGGTAGGCATCCATCTTTGGGTAGCTGGACCACATCCTGTAAGTCACTCCATCCCCTTTCCATCTGCGCACATTCATTCCATCAACTGTGGTCCTCTAGGGAAAAATTACTAATACAGATAGCACTCCTTCTCACCTTTGTATTCAGTCTGGAACCACAGCCCCTGGGAATGGTATTACTCACACCTGGGGTGGGCTGTCTCTCCAGTCAAACCTCTCTGGAGGTATGTATTCTAAGTGATTGCAAAGCCAGTCATGTTGACAGTTCCTCATATACCTGTATGTAAGAGGATCTGGCCTCAGTCTGGAAAAAAGGGGAAAGGATGATATACAGTTGCTATGCTTTGCAAAGGAGGAAATGGGCACAGGGCTGAGTACTTATCGAGGGAGTTGGCTGGGAATGGCCCCTGTGCCATCCTGTTCTGGGCCTGCTACATTTTCTATTTAAATGAGAAAGCACCATGCCCTGGACTGATTGCTGTTCATGGTTTAACACAATGACAAGTGTCATGAGCTCCAGTTCTCACTTCTGACCCTTTGGTTTTCTTGATCCCTTCTCTCCGCGTTCACTTAAAGCCTTGGTAACCACAGGCCACAGTTCCAGTTCTCCTCCCTGACACCATGTTTCTAAGACAAGCCAGCAGTGGGAACATTACGGAGGAAGGCTCTGTGTAGCCATTATTGCTGACTTTGTCCTAGGGCATCTCCTCTGGCAATGCCAGAAGAAGGTCAACTGCCCATGCTTCTCCGACATGGAGCACTTGAGTTCCGCTTGGCTCTTCCCTAGGCACCTGGGTGCTCTTTTCTGGTGTGAATTTCTTTCCTCCACCTCCTCCTCCTTGTCCTTCTCCTCCTCTTCCTCGTCTTGTTTATTCTTCTCTCATACAGTATATCCTGACCACAGTTTCCCCACCTCCACCCCCCCCTTCCCTCACTCCCGGATCTACTCCTCTGTTTCCTTTCAGAAGAAGATAAGCAGACATCTCAGGGATTTCAACCAAACATAGCACAACAACTTACAATAAGGCTGAGTGAGGCAACCAAGTAGGAGGAAAAGGGTCCCAAGAGCTGGCAAAAGAGTCAGAGACAGTCCAGCACCCACTGTTAGGACAGCAGGCTAACACCCATAACGTATTTGCATAAAACCTAGAGCAGACCCATGTAGGCTCCATGATTGCTGCTTCAGTCTCTGTGAGCCCTGCTTAGTTGATCTGTGGGCCATGTTCTCCTTATGTCTGACACCTCTGGGTCCTACAATTCTTCTTTCCCGTTTTCCACAGGCTTCCCTGAACTCTGAGGGGTGAACATGATGGAGATCTCCAATTTGGGCTCTCTCCCCACCTAGTGTTTGGTTGTGGGTCTCTGCATCTGCTCCCACCAGCTCCTGGAGGAAGCCTTTATGATGATGATTGGATTAGGCCCTAGAGTGTATTTTCTAATGGTCACTTGCAGGGATACCATCACTGGAAACTTCCTCATTCATCCAGAAACTTCTGAGCCTCATAGAGACTTCTGAGCCTCAGAAGTCAGTTGTCAATAGGATGGGGCTCACTGATCCTTTCTTTCTTTTGCTTGCCACTGTCTCTCTCAGACAAGGCTCTGCTCTGACTTTTGACGCTATCCCAGTGGATTTTCCACTTTGCACTGTGCTGCTCACCAAGGCCCCCTTCCCCAATCACAGCTAGCTTGCAATGTCTAGCAGTGCTAGGATAATCTCTGGGTCCGGATGCCCAGGGAATCTATATGCTATGTTGGCATATTAAACTCATAGAAGTCTTTATTCATCAATTAATTAATTAATTTATTATTGCTTCCATAAAAAAATCTGGGTTCTCCCCACTACCCCCAAATTTGTAACTCTGCCCTTTATGTCTGTTCTCTTTGTTCATAGAAACAATACCGGGTGTTGTGAAGCTACCTTGCTTAAGGGTGGGACATACAACTCAGGCCTCTCCCATCACAGCATCCCATTATTCTAACCACAGTGATTGGTTAAGGGATGGTTGATTAAGCTGATTTGAACCAATCAGAGCCCTCTCTAAGACTCCACCCCCATTATCAGGGAAAATAATGTCCTCTGGGACTAAGCATATCTTAGCTTGCTGACAGCTAATAATAATGAAAGATTTTGTGAAGGGTGATGCTAGATGGAGGCTTGATAACATCAACTGAGCTCCTGGGTCCTGCAATGTCTCAAACCTACCTACTGTGACTTCACTCTGGGGTTGTAAGACAACAGAACCGTCTCTCCTTTATAAAATACGGTTCTATTTTTTTTAAAAAAAATATTTCTAAAAAAGAAGTGTATATGTATGAGTTCATGTATGTGGAAACCAGAATGGGACATTGGGTTCCTCTGGACTGGTGGTTTAGATGGTTGTGATCTCCTTACTGTTGACTCTGGGAACTGAATCTGGGTCCTTTGTAAGTTCCATCGGGGCTCTTAACTGCTGAGCCATCTCTGCAGCCCTAAGGTGGATTCCTATCTAAGAGTCAATGTTGTGGAAATCATGTGTCAGGCACTGGGCTATGGATTTAGAATTTTTTCAGATGTATTTTATGTGTATATGTGTTTGCCTGCATGCATGTATATTTACCACATGGAGGTCTGAAGAGGGTGTTGAATCTTTGGACCTGGAGCTATGCATGATTATGAGCTACCATGATGCTGGGAATTGAACCTGGGTCCTCTACTAGAGCAAAAAGAACTCTTGACTGCTGAACCATCACTCCAGATCATAGCTATGAACTTTAAATATGGTACAAACATTGGACATAATAATTTCCTCACACTGAGGAAATTTATCATAAAATTTATCATCTACATCATTTCCAAGGCATCTGACACTGGACCAGACTGACTCATCACAGATCCTGAACAGATCCTTGCTGAACCTACAACATGCCCATGGCCTTTACATGAGCTTCACACCAACTCCCTGTGAAAGGGATGCACTGGGAAGAATATTCGATTTTGCCCATTGAGTGCTATAACCCAGAACTATAACCCAGGCTCCCTTGGAGCTGACCCCCATGGGGCTTCATTTATTCACAGTCCATTCATTCTTTTATTAATGGTAGGCTCAGAAATTGAATAGGCTGTGCATGGTGAACTTGAGTGCCCAGCAGGACTGATTCCTGATAGCCTCTCCCCTTCCAGTCTTATTTGTTGAACACTGTACAGTTTACAAGGAATTTCACCTCCATTATCTCAGTTGAAGTGAGAAATTCTATTTTTGTTTTCATAATGCAGTCTCTGTCAACTGTCCTTCACCCCATGGGACTCTCTGCTGCCTCCCCAGAGCCCTTCTCAGATGGCAGGCTACAGCAGTAGCAACAGTTGCCAAGGACCAAGTGGAGTTACCAGCCCCAGGCTTTCCCCTCTGGGGCAGTGTTTACCTGGAATTAGCAGCAGTCTCTGCTCAGCAGAGGTGACTGTGCTGACGTTGAATGTGGTCCTTGTTTGTCTTTTTCAGCCCAGAGATCCTGTCAGTGTGGGGGAAGCGATAATAGCATGTTATTAAGTTCTTTCTGGTAATGTAATTCAGACTCAGGCAGCAGTTTGGTCACCAAGGTCTTTGAAAAACTTAGAATAATTTCAGTGTCATTATCTCCCATTTTAAAGAGCCAGGCTCTAACATATAAACCTATATCTGGCCATTCACACACACACACACACACACACACACACACACACACACACACACACACACACACTATATATATATATATATGTATGTATGTATGTACGTATATAAATTCTGAAATGCATATGTGTCAGTGTGTGCACACATATGAACATAAGCAGAAGGGTGCGGGAAGCTTGTGTGCATATAGCAACCCCAGTTCCAACTTATCTAGAGATCCCAGGATTCACACTAAATGCTTCCTTTTGGGAAGTGGGGCCTCCACTATCAAGGTGCAAGGATTTTTATCCCTAGCTTTTTTTTTTAATGCCATATTACAAAGTCACCATTTTTTGCTTAGAATTATAATTATTATACATAAAAGAATAAGAATCCTGGTTATCACCCTAATTGCCCTTATAGAACCTTCATCCAGCAACTGATGGAGGCATGGGTGACTTTTGTTAAATGCTGCTGTAAAAACATTGCAGCTGTCTGGTTGGAATGGGTGATGTGGAGATCTTTGGTGACCAGCATGATCTAGGATTACATCTAAGCCTTGTGACTGTAGTTATATGACCCAGCAAGCTAGTGGCATCATTCATCAAAAAGGACATTCCCAGGATTTCTAGACATGTAATAAAACACTCACTGTCACTCACAATGAACTAAATGCAGATTGAAACCTCAGGACACCTGTTTCTTACGGATCTCAATGGGAGCCAGGCACTCACGAACCCTAGCCAGCTCTGCTTGTGAGAATGTGAGTCGAGTCAGTGTAAAGGCTATGCAAGAGTTGAGTCTAGAAAACAGGCAGCATCTAAACTTTATTCAAGCGGAAAAATCTGCGATATAGGGGACGATGTAACAGTAAATGTGTTGGACAGCCTGGAGTTACTTATGTTAGTTATTGTACCTCTCTTTCTGTGCCTCATTGTTATAGGCTATTATCAAAGGGTCTTAGAAGCCGATATTGACACCGCCTCTGCCTCTCCTCAGTTTGGATTACAAACACGTGCCACCAGTACCTGAACTGTTTACTTGTTTTGTTTTGTTTGTAAATGGAATTTTAGGGATTGAATTTAGGTTCTTATGCCTGCAAGGCAAATACTTTACTGACTGAACTTTCACTCCACCCCATATGAGTAAGAAGAAATTATTGTGTTGGGTACCACAGACACTCTTTTTATATAATAATAATAATAATAATAATAATAATAATAATAATAATAGTAATAATAATAATAATAATAGATAAAAGAAACAGCAGACACAAAGTCAAGCAGGATATATATGCACACCTACTATATTTTTATAATGTGCCTCTGTTGGCTTTTCCTAACTTCTTCCTGGTGTATTTACCTGTCCCCTTAGTTTTTAGTCAGCATTTAACATTTTGGGGTTCTCTATTCTCTATTCGGTGGGGTGATCAAATCTTCTCTCCTAAAGGATATGATCTCTTGGAGATCCTGCCTGTGCATAAGCTTATTGTAATTTTCAGCTAACTTTTTTCTAGTGGACTGTGGTGGGTTTAATAAGAATGACCTCCATACTCTCATAGATTCTAATGCTTGTTCACCAGGGAGTGGCAATGTTCAGAAGCATTAGGAGGTGTGGCCTTGTTGGGGGTAGACATGGCCTTGTTGGAGGAAGTATGTCACTGAGGATGGGCTTTGAAGTTTCAGAAGCCCAAGTCAGGTCCACTGAATCTCTCTCTTTCTGATGCTTGTGGATTCAGATGTAAAATGTTCAGCTCCTTCTCCAGCATTGTGTCTGCTTGCATGATGCCGTGTTCCTTGCCATGATCACAATGGACTAAAATCCTGAAACTGTAGGCAAGTGCCAATTGAATGTTTTCCTTTATAATAGTTGCCTTGGTCCTAGTGTCTCTTCACAGCAGTAGAACATTAATGAAGACACAGATATTTATTTAGGATTTTCTACAAAAACAGACTTTTTTGTCTCTCTGTTTCTCCTTTCTTCTCCCTTCCTCCCTTGCTCCGTCTTTCTCCTTTCTTTTATCTTCTCTCTTTCTACACACACACACACACACACACACACACACACACACACACACACACACACACTTATCCAATGTTTGGAGTCAGAAATGTTTCAAATTGAAAAGAGATCCAATTTTTAGAATATTTCAGAGACATTATTGGTTGAGTGCCTCTAATAAGAAAAATCTTAAATTCTATGCTCTTAAATCTTAAATTAAATGCTCTGAAACTCAACCTTTTGAGCATTAAATAGAAAAATCAAAGAATTTTAGATATTTGGATTAGGGCTTTCAATCTATGATTTAATACAACACAGTAATACACATATAAAAAAGTGGAAGAGGAAGCGTGGGGCATGAGCAAGACACACAGAGAGATGATGAGGAACCAGCGGCTCTGTTCTGGAGGTTGAGCAAGCTCATGATCTGTTGTCTGCCCCTGGGCACCCAGGAAGGCCAGCAATGGGGTCTAGCCCCAGTCTGAAGGCCTGAGAATCAAGACAACTGATGGTGTACATCTCAGCTCAAGAGCAGAAGATGACTTTGCCTGGTTCAGTGCAAGACAGGCAAAAAACCAGGAATTTTTTTTTTTTTGTATTCCTTCTTTTTGTTTTACTGGCTGGAACCTGGTCACAGAAGATAATTACTTGACTGTGTTTACCAGTTCAAACACTAACCTCATCAGGACACACCCACAGACTCATAGACACACCCAGAAACAGCATCACAGGGGTCTTCCATTCTCTAGTGAAGTTGAGAAATGGCTCAGAGGGTAAGATCGCACGCTGTTCTTCCAGAGAACCTGAGTTTAATTCCCACCAACCACATGGTGGCTCACAGGCATCTGTAATGAGATCTGGCACCCTCTTCTGGCATGCAGGCATAATGGAGGCAGAATGTTGCATACATAATAAATAAATCTTTAAAAAAAAGGTTAAAAATAAAATTACCATTGAGGGTACAAGTAGACTCCTCACAGTCACTCTGGGTTCCAGGTCTATTCTCAGCCCACCATCAAGCAACTACTGTCTTATTTCCCTTTGGCAATCAGTATCTTTCAGACCAAATGCTGCCTACAACCGTAAATGAGGTTGGAAGAGGACTTCAAACTCCAGCTGAAGACAGAGCCATACCTTGATTTTAGCCTTGTGATGCCCTTCATGGAGGCCTCTCTTCTGACCTATTTTGTTTACCCAACAATCTGGTGTTATACAGCAGAAAAAAGCAGATACATCTCAGAGGTCAGAATGTTATCAAAACCCAGTGTCCAAAATTAGTGTTGTTAATAGGGGAACTACTGTAGTATGTGGTTTCTGGCCCGGACTTTCTAGCCTCAAGGTTTAGGCCCACAGACCCACAGACTGCAGAGACACACAGATGCTTACAATAGTTTTAGGCTGATCGGCATAAGGCCCAGGCATATAACTTGCTAATTCTTTACCCTTAATGTAACCCATGATTCTTATCCTGTTCAGCCATGAGGCTCGGTACCTTTTCTCAGAGTAGCATAGTTGTCCTCTGCATCTGCTGGCTTGTCTGGCAACTCCAGACTCTCTGTGGCATTTTTGCTCTGTTCTTCTTGTTCCCAGAGTTTTCTTAGTCTGGTAGCCCCACCCACACTTCCTGTCTGCCTTCGGCCAATCAGCGCTTTTTATTAAACTCATAGGCAGTACAGTTATTTACAATGCAACACCATAAATCCACTATAGGGAACAACTAACTAGGTATATGTATCTACTAATAGCCGAAACTGGATAAGAAGTCCATAGTATCATTTGCAGTATCTCAATCACATGTGTTAAAGTGGAGTCACCAAGCTTTTAGATGATGTGATTATGTATGTTTACCAAAACACATAGAACTAAATTAAAACAGATGTTTACTTTCTAAACTAATTATGCCTCAGTAAGTTTATTTAGGAGAATAAGGCTTTAGGGCCTAGGGAGATGACATGTGTGTTATGCAAGTATGAGGATTTAAGTTTTGAACTCCTGTACCCAGGTAAAAGCTTATTTCCTGGCACATGTCTATAATAATAGTGCTGGTGGGGGTGGGGGATGTCCCTGGAGTTTATTGGTCAGCCAGCCTAGCTGAACTGGTGAGCTTCAGGTCCAGTGGGAGACTCTGTCTCAGAAAGATAGGCAGAGAGTGACAGAGGAAGATGCCTGATGCTGTCCTCTGGCCTCCCTACACATATGTGTGCACTCATGAAAACACACACACACACACACACACACACAGAGAGAGAGAGAGAGAGAGAGAGAGAGAGAGAGAGAGAGAGAGAGAGAGAGAGAGAGGGAGAGAGAGAAATGTGCATGTGCATGTGAGTTCAAATACATGCATGCAAATGCATACACCAACACCAAGGCATACCTCAATTTTCACAAGTTACCAGGGCTTTTTAAGTGACAGAATGAGATATATTTAGAATGTGGGACATCCTTCATGACAGTTGGCCTGATCTCTTCAATGGGTCAATGTCATAGGAAAAAAAATTAGGGGGTTGTCCTAGACTTAAGAGACAAAACTAACCAATTTACTGCATGAACCTTATTAAAGGTTCAAAGAAACAGCTTGTTTTTTGTTTCAAAGTAACAGCTCTGAGATATTTCTTATATTACAATTATAGAAATTTGAATATGAAGTGAGTTTTAGATGATATTAGAAATAGTGCTAGGTTTTGTTTAGGTGTGAGGTTGTTAATGGGAGAAATTTTCTTTTTGGCAGTACATGTTGAAAAGATGAATCGTCATGATGCTTTTAATTTACTAGGAAATGGCTCAGTTAAAGGGGAAAAAACTGGCAAAGGAGTGTGGCTGATGCAACTAGGTAGACTGGGCCTTATTTTATCTTTTTCCCTTTTCAAATTGAAGTTGTTTCTAATTAAAGTTGAAATTCCAGCAAAAGAAACAAGCAGCAGGAGAATTACGCTTCTGGGCCTTCAGAGTTAGCTGTAGCCTGTGGTCCTGGGGTGGGTGATGGACTGTGGAATATGGAGCCGAATGGCTGCTGCAGAAACACATCTGTTGAAACCAGCCTCAGCCAGTGTCACTGTGGAGGGGAAGGGCCTCTGGCTACTTTTGTTTCCTTCAGTGCATGCATGCATGAAGAAGGGCTTGTTTATAAACCTGCTGGCCAGAGGCATTACCATGTGGGTAATGGACCTGCCCCAGCCAAGCCAAGTGTCTATATGATCACGGGATCACAGACTTTAAAAGTAGCCGTCTCTGTTTGTCTGTCTCAAAAGGAAGATATTTCAACTGCAAACAGTTAACATGCTGTCAATCTCCACTCTGACATATCCTGTATCATGCTTTTCCTTAGGCTATACTAGAGTGGCCATTGGAAGTTCTGGGGATTCAGCTGAGAGGAAGCAAAGCTGCAGTGTGCCCAGCTGGTACCTAGTGACATGTTTCCTGTAATCTGCTGGTCATCCTGTGGTTGGAAGGGCTTGCATAACTATCCCTACTACACACAATGTTGACCGCCTGGCTTTATGACACAAAGCTTCAGGGCCAAAGATCATCAGAATGAACCTTATGTCCAACATCAGAAGTATTTTGGTGGCAAAGAAAACATGGCAAAACATGAATAGCCAGAAGCTAGTCTGTGTAATATCTTCCCGTCTATCAGTTGTGGAAGAATGTAATTGGAGAAATGGGTACTTGATGTCTGTTCAAAACAGAATATTTATGCTTTCAGGAATATACTTAGCTTATATACTTTAAAAGGTACAATTTTTAAGTATGTATCATAAGGCACAGAGTTTATCTAATTTTTTATACTATTGGGATACAAATCTTTAGTCTTACTACAAATTATGAGTATGTCTCTCATGTTATACAGACACTAACTGTCAATATTAAAAAAATAAGTTCTAGGCACACCCAATAGTGTTGACTTGTAATCCTGGCTTCTCTAGAAGGTAAGGCAAGAACATTGTTGGTTCAAGGCCTTTTAAAGCTACACAGTGAGTTCAAGGCCAGCTTAGATTACTTATTGAAATACAAAGTAAAAAGAGGGTCCAATAATAGAGTACTTGCCTTGCATGTGTGAAGTGTTAGGTTCAATGTTCAATACCCCCCTCCCCCACCACACACACACAGGGGAGAAAGCCTATCATAAGGCATGAGGGTTGGGCAGTTTGGTGGTTGTAACAGTATCCTGAGCTCTGTATAATTTCAGCAATTTAAAATTTATAAGATCCTGCGATTCTTCCTCTGCTTCATTCCTAATTATTATATTTTTTCTTGAAACAGGGCTTTGTGTAGCCCAAGTTAACCTTGAACTCATGATCTCTGATTCAGCCTCTCAGATGCTAGGTTGACAAGTCTGTGCCACCATGCATAGCTATAATTTTGAACTGGCTTAATATAAGAAGCTTTTGCAATTGTGTAAGCCCTGGGTGGAGAATAAGAAGACAGAATCATGGTCACTCATGGCACTCTGGCCCTAGGGCTGCTCCAGACAGCTTACCTCCAAACTTCTTTCATTTGAGGGAGTTATAAATCTTATCCTAAGTGACTTATTTCGGTTCTTCTTATTTTGAGTACCCAAACAGAATTCTAACTGAAATATGCTTCTGCCCTTTGACTCAGCAATTCCACTGCCAGGAAGTTGTCCTACAGGCATTTCGGCACTGAGCAAAATGATGTGTGGCTAGGGTCCTTCCTAGCAACGAAAGATGGGAAGCAATCTGTGTCCCTCCATGGGGACTGGTTAAGTAAATTAGGGACATCCATAGTGATATAACAGGCATCATGTATTTTGAGGAAACACATGCATCAGTGTGAAATGATTTCTAATGTGTGCTGTTAAGAGAAAATAGATTACTAGGAGCCATGCTTGCACAGGCATCGTTATATGTGTATATATGCATAAAGTGCTTTTGCATGGAGTTGGTGTCTCAGGGGAATTGAATGACTTAGGAGAGAATGGGGAGGGGATGTTTTCACTGTATTTCTTTTGAGTAATGATATGAACTTTTACAAATTAACTTTATTTATTTGCATTATATTCCTACCATAATTTCCCCTCTCCTGCCCCCGTCCCCAATTCACTCTTCCTCTGTTTCTGTTTAGAAAGGAGTAGGCCTCCCATGGATATCAACAAATCATATCAAGTTGTGATAGCACTAAGTCCTTGTATTAAGGCTGTACAAGATGACCCAGTAGGTTCCCAAAGCCAGTTAAAGTGTTAGGGATAGCCTCTGCTCCCACTGCTAGGAGTTCCCTAAGTAGACTGAGTGATGTGGAAATGCCTTTCTGTATGCTGTGAATTTCAGTCTTTAAATAAAGGAGCTGTTTTGGCCCTTGACAGGCACCGTAGAAAAAATAGGCAGAGAAATGAGAATAGGTAGGAAAGGAAGGGCGGAAGGAACACAGGTGAGCCACGGGCCATGTGGCAGACAGAGTAATAGAAATGGGTTGATTTAAGATGTAAGAGCTAGCTAGCAATGTGCCTGAACCACAGGCCAAACAGCATAAAGTTAATATAAGCGTCTGAGTCATTTCTGGGGGCCTGAGCAGCAGCGGTGGGTGGCTAAGGGGTCTGGTGCAGCAGGGTCTGGGCCTCTGGCCGCAAGGGACCAAGAAACCCCACTACTACAACTGAGCTATACAACTGTCACATATATCACATGGACTCTTTGGAAAGAAAGTCTCACTATATAGCCCAGGTTGGTCTCAAATTCAAAGTCTACCTGCTTCTGTCCCACAGGTCCTGGGATTATGGGTGTATACTATTCACATCCGACTACTTTGTTTTTTTTTTTTTTAAAAAAAACATTACTCACTTTATTTTTGACACAGAGTAGTATAGGCCTATGTGGCCTAGAATTTACTATGTAACCAAGGGTAATCTTGAACTTCTGATTTTTCTGCCTTCACCTCTTGAGTTGGGTTTACAGACGTGCGCCACTATGTCTGGTTTATATGGTGCTAGGGATCAAAGCCAGGGTTTTGTGTGTGCTAGGCAAGCCCTCTGCCATCTGAGATCCACCCCCAGCTTCGTGTGAAACTTTAAACTATTAAGAAAACATTGAAAATAGAAAACACCTTCACATGTTTAACACTTGCAGAACAAAACATTATTTTCTTAAATATGTTCTTCTTTCATGTTAAAGAATAATGAAGATCCCCCAGGTCACCCAGTAATGGGTGTGCCCCATGTCTGTCATGCCCAGGGTGTGTTTCATCTCATGTCCCCTGTTCTTGTGTGACCTTCAGTAGTATTCAACTTCACTCTCCACTGTCCAGGTGCCCGATCCCCACAGCACATACAATCCAGCCAGGGTGAGACTGTAGACTCATGGCTGACTGCTCACTGGATGAGCTGTTGGCTTGACTTTAGAGAACTAGAGTGAAGTGAAAAATGAATTTCTAGCAGCAAATGAATGTCAGTGAATTCACACCAGGAGTCCCCCTAGGAACTGTATCAACTGAAGAAGCCTCTCTGCTCTCCTTTCTCAGCTTCTGCCAGTTGCCGGGACATTGCCTATTGAAAGGGATGGTGCTTGACTCTCTCTTGTCTTATCTGAGAATTTCTCACCCCGTCTTTTTTCTCTATAATACATACACAAATATCACAGATACCTATGCTGACTCACCTTTGTAGAAACTTCTCAGGTCACACTTTCATCCTGCCTCAGTTTCCTGATTGTGAACTCTCTGCCCCAGCACATGGGCAGTGTCACCAAGTATTTGTTAAATGATCAAGCGAACCAGGTAGAGACCTAGGCTACCATCTGGTACCCTCTTCCCTACAGGATTTGGTTATCATGGGCATAGTCAACTTTGAGACTGTGATCTTTGAAGACTTGACTAAGTTCTGTAACCCTATAGCAGGTGCCAATAAATACGAACTCAATGTATGAGCAAATAAATAGATGAGGGAATGGAGGAGTTTTATATCAGCCTCTGAGGACCAAGCTCGTTGATAGTCAAGTTGGCCTTTGCTTATGAGGGGAGAATTTTTACACAGGCAGAGTAAGTGCTGGAGACTTCTTGAAAAAAGACAAACAGCATCTCACAGTCTGTCAGGGTGTTCCATGTGTCTTGGCCGAGTGTCCTCTGTTTGTGCCCCCCTGCCCAGCTGCTGCATTCATGATGAATGAGGTTCCCATGTCAGGGAAACGTCTCACATGGGGATGGATACTAATGTTTTGATAAAGTCCAAAATAAATTGGGAGAAAGTAAATGCTGTAATAATTTCTGAATGCCACAGCTATTAATAAAACCCCAGTCATTATTACTCTCTTGGATTGGGGCATAGTAAAAATGTATTGTGATTTAGCTTGTAGTCCCAGTGTCTGTCAGACACTCGTTTCTTTTGCCCAGGATGCCTGTCAGGTTCAAGGGAACGCGATGTCGCTTTAGGGAGGACCTTGAGTCAGTCAAGATTTGCAAAAGCACCTCCTTTTCTTTTATTATTTACTATCTCATCTCCACTTACCACATAATTGCCACACAATTGATTGAGATACCCAAAGGTAGAGACCTGACTGTTCCTTTGGTGGTAGGTGGGACTTCCTCTAGACCCCCTTTGAAACAGTGCTTTCCGATGGTAGCACACTAGTAACTCTCCATCTTCCTCTAATAACCATGAAGCAATGTCAGGTGTGATGAGGGGTGTGTGTGTGTGTTCTAGTGCACACCCAATGGGGAAAGGCAGAGAGACAGGAGGAGGGTGTGGGAAGTGGGTTGAGTCTACCAGGAAGAAAATGGAAATTCATTTCCCCTTCTTCCATTTTCTAGCAGGCTGGTCTTAGGTCAGAACCTCATGGAGCCTCAGTGTCTTCTGAAGTAAATGGGGTTGATTGTAATAGTAGCTACTGTGTATTGTATTGAAGCCACACTGAGTGTGGTGGTGCTTATGCTATAGCTGTGTAGACAGGAGGCAGAGGCATAAGGATGACACAAGTTCAAGGCTGGCCTGGTCTATATGGAGAGTTCTATGCCAGCCCAGGGTGCATAGCAAATCCTGCTTCAAATAACCCACAGCTGCCACAGTGACACTACAGTATTGAGTGTAGGCTCTGGCACATACTAAAGCCTTCAGTAAGGTAAACTCCTTTTTTTCAGGTATATTGAAGCAGGCATAAAAAGACAGCCCGGGATGAGTCTCTTTATTGGAACAAAACCTAAAGTGAACAGGCAGAACCTGGTGTACTTCCATCAGGGAGGCCTGCTCTCTAAACCACATCTGAGATGCATCCTGGGGATAATCTGTTTCTTTGAGTACTGAATATTCTGAAACAGGGTAAGTGTTTAACTCAGAGGGGTGGCTGGAGTCCAAAGCCAAGGTTGTAAAAAACAGGAGACAGAAAATCCTTTGGTAGAGAGAGTTAGGCACAGGTGTCTTGTTTAAGACAGAGGGACAAGCCCTCCTGCCGTCTCCAGTTGTCAAAGCACAGCCTAGAGCTCTCTCCGGTAAAATAGGACTGTGTGGACCAGAGTCAGTGGCAGATCTGTGCCCACAGCCTTGTCTTGATTTTCTGGGGCTACTGTGAAATGTTATTATGCACTGGAGGCTTGAACACTGAATTTCTTATGGTGCCAAAGACTATGATACCAAGGGCAGGACGCCAGGATGGTCAGATTCTGGCCAGTGCCTGCTCTTGGGTAGCAGAAACTTGTCCTCATAGTGGCTCTACCTTAACAGGAAGAAAGTTAGAGAGCTTTCCGGAGCTTTCTCATATCTGGACAATACGCCCATTCATCAGGGCTCCACTCTCATAGCCTGGTCCAGTTACTTCCCAAAGGCCTTATTTTAAATGGCCACCACATTGGAACCAGGGCTTCAGTATATACCTTTTTGGAGATATACACATTTAGTCCACTGTGAGACTACAAGGGGTGGGCACGAGCCGCAGATTAGCAAGTCATCAGCAATGAGCTCAGAGTTTGGGGGCTGATTTGTACTAGGCGCAGGGACCGATCTAAATCCTGATTTTCTCACTTGTGACAAAAAGATAGTTGCAGAAGCTTTTCTTTCTTTGACATCCTATTGGCTGGTACAGGAAATGCTGGTTTTGGTGATCTGCTCTTGTTGGTCAGCTTTTCATCACCATAACAAAATCAGTATTAGGGCTAATCATCTAATTTAAAAAAAAAAAAAAAAAAAAAAAAAGACTTTCCGGGCCCACATTCTGGTAGGTCCAGGATGTGATGATCTGCTGGAATTATTACTTTGAGTCTGTGATGGTATACCTCAGCAGATTAGATGGCAGAACAAAATGAGACCAGGAAGCATAAGAGAAGGGATCATAGTCCCACTGTCCTCAGGCACCTGCCTCCAGTGACCTAAGGGCCTCCCATCAGGCTCCACCTCTTGGAGGTTTACCACCTTTTAATAGTACCCTGGGCAAACCCTGTGACACAAGGGTCTTTAAGGGGTGTTGAGGGTCAAACTAACAGCACTGTACTTTGTGCCTCGCTGTGTGCCTGCTTGTCACTCTCTTTGGTGCCAGAGACATTTTGTTTATTTGTAAGTTTTTCTTTTCATTTTACATACCAATCACAATCCCCCTCCCTTCCCCCCTCCCCCTCACTCCTCAGCTTCCTTCCTCCCCATCCCCCTGCCTCCTCCTCAGAGAGGGTAAGGCCTCCCATGGGGAGTCAACAAAGTCTGGCACATCAAGTTAAGACTGGACCAATCTCCCCCTACTTCCCTATGAAGGCTGAGCAAGGTATCCCTCTACGGGGATTGGCCTCATAAAAGGCAGTTCGTGCACTAGGGATAAATCCTGGTCTCACTGCCAGAGGCCCTACAAACTGCCCAAGCCAGGTAACTGTCACCACATTCAGAGGGCAAAGTTTGATCCCATGCAGATTCCCCAACTGTCAGCCCAGAGTCAGTGAGGTCCCAGTAGCTGGGATCCGCTGTCTCTGTGGGTTTCCCCATCATGATCTCGACACCTTTGCTCGTATAAGCCCTCTGTTTTGCTTCATCTGGACTGAGCTTGGCCTAGTGTTTAGCTGTGGATCACCGTATTTGCTTCCATCAGTTGCTGGATGGGAAGTTCTGCGATGACAGTGGTCATCAGTTTGATTACAGGGGAAGTACAGTTCAGGTACCTTCTTTACTGTATCTTGGAGTTTTAGCTAGGGTCATGTTTGTGGATTCTTGGGTATTTCCCTAGCACCCAAAATGGCTCCCTCTATCAAAAATCTCTTTCTTTGTTTTCCTTCTCTGTCCCTCTCCCAACTCTGCCATCCCAGTTCTCTTGTGTTCTCTTCACACCTCCCCTTCCCCCATGCTCCCAACTTACTCAGGAGATCTTATCTATTTTCCCTTCTGAGGGGGAGCCATGGCTATCTCTCTTAGGGTCCTCTTGGCTTCCCTGGGGTTGTGGATATAGTCTGGTTATCCTTTGCTTTAGGTCTAGTATTCGCTAATGAGTGAGTACACACCCTGTTTGTCTTTCTGGGTCTAGGTCACCTCACTCAAGATCCCCCCCCCCCCAGTTTCATCCATTTGCCTGCAAATTTCAGAATGTCATTTTTTAAAAAAATTTTTTACTGCTGAGTAATACACCATTGTGTAAGTGTACCACATTTCTTTTTTAAATCCATTCTTTGGTTGAGGGGCATCTAGGTTGTTTTCAGGTTGCCAGAGACATTTTTAATGCAACCACACAGTAGGTAGCTCCCAAGTTTAAAGTCACCTCAGCCATATTACTGATAAAACATGGTCAGTTGTGCATGTTTGGCCCGCATTGTCCATGAAGATGATGTAGGTGAGTTTCTCAACCCCCTCATACCTATTGCTTTCTTGACAATGGTGACAGGTATGATGGGAGGGGTTGGGACAGAAGTCAGACAGGGACACAGGCAGGCATGTAGGACTGCTTTGGGAATGATATATTAAAATTAAAGGGGCTGGAGAGATGGCTCAGAGGTTGAGAGCACTGGCTGCTCTTCCAGAGGTCCTGAGTTTGATTCCCAGCAACCACAAGGTGGCTCACAGCCATCTGTAATGAGATCTGGTACCCTCTTCTGGCCTGAAGGCAGAACATTGTATACATAATTTAAAAACAAGTCTTTTAAAGTTGAGACTTCAATGGAAAGTAGGAGTGAGCTTAGGGTGGGGAGGTAATGGAGTGTTGGGGGAGGGATGGTGTTCCAATAGGGCAAAGGTCTTGTCTGCTGCTGTATCCTAACCTCCAATACCCCGTAGGCAATAGCTAGTTGAATGGGCAAGTGGAGATCAAGTTCCTGAGCCACCAAAGAAGCTTGAGGACATCCAGGGCATGACTGTACTGTTTCCAATGCTCAGGGCAGCAAAAGTAGCAACATGGGGAGGTGTATAAGGCTGGTGTAGTATGAATCTGCCCCCCCCCCCAGGTACCTGGCTGTAGGTCATTGTTTGGGATGCACAAGGGACAAAGTGCGGACAATGAGAGAGAGGAGACAATATGAGTGGAGATCTGACCTGAGTAAGGCAGACTGAGGGCAATTAGACCTGGAGCCCGTTCTGTGGCATCGTGCTGAAGGAAGAGCATGCCTACTTCTTTATTCTCCTACTCCTTGACTGAGGAGCATCCTTTGGGATGCTACATTCCCAGTACTTGTGGTTGGCCTCCTGAGGGGCTGAGCATGTTCCCACAGAGTTGAAAAAGAGATTAGGGCCGTTGTACACATTACCCCCGCTACCAGTGAGCTTAGATGGGTAGAGAGAATAGGGCAGCTGTCACGATGCCTTCTGCTAAGGCAGCACAGGGCGCCAAATGCAAGTGCATTTGGCTTTAGGGTGGTGGTGGCACCGGATGTGAAGGGAAGACAGGTTTGAAGTGCTTTTTGGATGAGAAAGTGATTTCCTCTCCCTTTCTATTACTACTGTGGCTTGGTTTTCTGAGGTGCAAGCAGGCTGAGTTTATCTTGCAGGCCGTTGAGATATTCCATGGACTCACACTCGTGAGTAGGAGGAACAGCTGCAAGAGCCAGCGAAGAGGGAATTGCCAGTATCCCAGGGTATCCCAGAGCCACATCTGTTCTCCAAGTGGTTCTTTGTTAAGCCCAAAAGCTGGACCTCTGAGCCCAGGATAAAAACTTTTCCTCCGAAGGTGTGTATGTGTTTGTCTGGGGCACTCAGTGTCATAGTGTCTACCTTTTTTCTTTTAAATCAGGCTTATGCTGGGTGTCACTGTAAGGCTGTGAAAAGCAGTGAATGAGAGGGTCATAGAGAAAGAGACAATAAGTAAGCTCTTAGGTATGGAGACCCGTAAGACCTGGTCAAGAAGGGTTAGCCCAGTGAATGCTACAACATGAAGACTGAGGGACAGAGGCCTGGAAGTCAAAGCAAGTGACCTTAACATTTTATGGGCAGCACAGCCTGTTCCGCACTGGGTTCCCTGGGAGTCACCTCCTGTGCAGCACAGTCCCATCTTTTGGCTGCAATTACATCGTTGCAGGAGCTAGGGCAGCCTCCATCTCTCCCGTGAGAACTTTATACCCTAAGTTCTTTTACTTCTGTATCTATCTGCAGCACACTTTTAGGGGTTAGGAAATAATGTGACTGGGCTGCAGGTAGAGGTTGTCTGGCTTTTTATAATCGGCACAGCCTTGGACCTGATCATTAATGCTTGGAAGGGGGTATATTGGCAGAAGTCAGGGCTGAGACTGTGTGTCTTTGTGTTTTTGTGAACCAGGTACACATTCCTGCAGACTCAGAAGATGCAGCCTTAGGTTTCATTACCACCTCTCCTCAGGTGGCTAGGGAACTTCCTCAGTCAGATCCAGGCTGGGACCTTCCCCAAGCCCAGGCCCCTTGTTTGCAAATGCAAATTGAATATCCTTCCAGCCTAAGGGATGTCCAGCTGCCAAACCATGCTGCTGCCTATTAGGCAGGGCAGGTGCTGCAGCTAGTAGACTAGGGCATGCAGTGAGTCCTGAAGTCCCGTTCTGAGCTTGTATCTAGGGGCTGGAGACTGTGGTGTTATCAGCCCAGGAGATGGACTGCTAGCCTGGTTTCTGTGACCCATCCAACATAGAAATAGATGCTTGCAAGCAAACAAATACACACACCCATTCATGTTCCCTTAACCCTATATGCCCCAAATCTCTCTGAATCAACTAGTTGCATCCCATGGTGCCCCAGGACCACTGATTACTTTGGAGACTGCAGACACTGTTTGGAGGTTTGGGGAGGTGGAGTCCTATCTTATGACCTAAACTGTTTCTCACCCCACCCTGACTTCTCTCTCCTCTTCCTCCAGCCGGTAGGATTTCTATGGCTTTTTAGGGTTGTTAGATTTAGCAAATTAAAAAAAAAGTTAAGTAAATAAATATTTTTGTTGTTGTTTGAGAATTTCATATATGCATGTAATATATTTTGATCAAATCAAAGTCAACCTGCATTCCCTCCCTCTAAGCCCTCAATCCCTCCCCATTTCCTTATCTCCTCTCAGCTTTATGTGTTCTGTTTGTCTTTTTAGTTTTCCTTTAAATTGAAAATCGGCTTTTTTTATATAGTATAGTCTGATTATGCCCCCCCCCATCCTCCTGGCCCATCCAAATCTACACCCCTTCTTCCTTTCATTAGAATACAAACAGGCATCTAAAATAATAATATTTAATAATAATAGGATTAAAATAAAAGCAAACCAGAAAAAACACAAAACAAACAGAAGGAAAAAGGACAAGAAGCACATGTATTGCACAGACACACACACAATCTCATGAAAACACAAAACCAGAAACTCTAATAATTTGTAAAGTTAAAAAGAAAATAAAAGCCCTGACAAAACACAAGGTAAAGACCGCCCCCCCCATCCCAGATATCACTGAGCTCATTTTTGTTGGTCATCTACGGCTGGCATGGTGCCTGCCCTTAATAGTGTTTTGTCTATCTAGTGATACCCTGTCAGGAGAAAGCAAACATTTCATTTTCGAGTAGTTATCCATGGAGACAGCTTCTGGGTTAGAAAACGGGGCATTTGTTCACTCTGCTCATCTGGTCCAGACTTGTGTAGGCCCTGTGCATGCTGCTACAGTGTCTGTGAGTTCACATGTGTGTCCGTCTTGCTGTGTTTAGAAGGCCTTGTTTCCTTGGTGCCCTCCATCCCATCTGCTTCTTATAACCAGGGTTTCCTGAGCCTTGAGGGGAGTGATGGAGACTTCCATTTAGAACTCAGTGTTCCAAAGTCTCTCACATCACATGTTGCCTAGCCATGGGTCTCTGCATTTGTTCCCATCTACTGTGGGAGGAGGCTTCTCTGATGATGGCTGAGCACTAATCAATGAGCTGCTATTTATTACTGTGTTCCTTGTGTTCCGTTTTTAAACCCACTGAATCCACTTGGTGTTACCTGTATGTTCATGGTGTAGAAGCATCTCAGGGACCACATCCCTCCTCCAGCAGCCATTAATTGCCAATAGCTCCTCAGCCAGGGGTGGGAGTTCATGAGTCTCTCCTCATCCTTGTCCAGCATTTATGCTTCAGGCCCTTTGTACTCCACTGAGACCCCAGCTTGGAGATGATCCCCTGAGCTGCTTTTGAACCAGGCTTGCTCCCAGGTGCACAGAGTGCAGAGTTAGGGATGATGGGAAGGCTTTTTTGTTTCCTGACTATGGATGCAATTGGAACAGCTGCCTCAAGCGTTGGCCATCCTGGTTTCTCCAGCACAGTAGGTTGTATGAATCCTCAAACTGTGAGCCAAGAGAAATCCTCCCTTAAGTTACTTTTGTTAGGTAGTTTGCCATAGCATCAAGAAAAGTGACAATTTCAGGGTTTACCTTAGGCCAGCCATTATCCTAAAATTGTATGTGTATTAATTTATCCAACTGCCTATGCCTATAGATGTTAATGAGTTCCATTTTATAAATAAAGAAACTGAGATGTGATGAGTCCCCAGACGGATGTCATATTGACCTTCAGGCAGACAGTTGGTGATTCTTAAAGACCCAAGGACTGAGCTTCCTTTCTGAGTTTCTCTGGCCCCGGGCTTTACTGAGGGGAGCACTGTGTGTTCACAGCACAGCCCCTACGTGAGAAAGCTGTGGATTCAAGCTTCATTAGCTGTGCTGTATTATGCTGGTAAATATCTAAGCACCAACTTTACAGTGTGTGTCCATTTCTGTGGGGTAAATTCTCCTCAGGAGGATCTATTCCAGACTCCATTCATTGTGAAGTGAGAGACAAGGCCAGCTCACCTCACAGTCAGTGTGTGCCAGTTTTATCAGCCATGGAAGTTATAGGAAGAAGAATGTTTACCTTTCCATAGGAGAGAATCAGAGTCACTATATGAGTAAAATGCTTGTGCTAAGACCACAACAGATCTTTTAAAATAGTGTTATGATTATTTCTTAATATAAATTGTCTCATGTGTTTTTTGGCCAAATTTGGCTGTGTGTTCATGAACGCAGTAGGCACAATTAATGCTGAGTTGGCCCTTGTCTCTATCCACATCCTTCCCTTAAGTGAAACCTCCTTTCTTCATGCTGTAGACCAGCTGTTTTCAATCTGTAGGTCACAACCTTTTGGGGCTCCAATGACCTTTTCATAGGGGTCACCTAAGGCCATCAGAAAACAGAGATTCACATTATGATTCATAACAGTAGCAAAATTACCGTTATGAAGGATCAACGAAAATAATTTTATGGTTGGGGGTCACCATGCCATGAGGAACTGTCACAGCATTAGGAAGGTTGAGAATCACTGTTCTAGAGACATCTGCTTTTTCAAGGATGCCTTCCTGACTATCCTTGACCACTGTGCCCCTCCCTTCCTCCAAACAACTGGATTAAAGTGGGAGAGTCTCTAGGGAGTTAAACCCGGGGGTGGGGGTGTGTGTGTGGGGGGGTTGGGGGGTGTGTGGCTGCCTGCTTCTGGCAGGGAGCTACAACTTCCAGGACTGGTTGTGGGCAAGGGCAGGTGTGAAGGCTTGAGCAACTCTCTTAGGTTTGGGCAATAAATCACTTTGCTTTTAAAATCTTGAAGGTGACCTGTTTCATTCAGCCCAGGCAGACAAGGAGCAGATAATTGACCACCGGAACAGAAGAGACCGTGGACAATCGATTCATCAGACGGATGTGCCAATTACCCTAACTTCGTTATACTTACAGTTTTTACCACCTGTAGGACAAGAATAACACCTAGCTCATGGAGGCTTTTGGAGGATTCAGTGAGTTTAGTTTATTAAACATTTGGAAAGGGTCTGCCACGTATTGAGTGTGAAAAAACGTTAGCTACTGTTGTTAGTATAAATTGTACTAAGAGGCGAGAAAACTGTCAGCTTCCGGAACTCTTTCAGGAGCTGGGGTGGGGTGGCTTCAAGGAACTCTTTTGAATAGGAATCTGCTAGTGTTCCGTTCTTGCTGGGTGCTGTTAAAGGAGAAAGCTATTCAATGATACCATTTGTAAAGGCACAGGCAGACAGGTTTATTCAGGGCCAGTTAGCTAGGTTCAGGATTGCAGCAATGGCATTGTGCTGTCTAGGGTACAGATTGGGTTCAACCTGGATACAGCAGGACAAATGGGAATTTATAGCCAAGGGGGAGAGCAGTCTCAATGGATGGGAAATTACTGATCACCATCAGGGTTTAGGGAACATTTGGCTAAGCCTGCCTAACAGGCTTTTACTGAAGAATGCCTACAAGATGGTCGGACATCATTTGGGAGAATGATAGCAGTTGATCTTTGACCTGACATCAAGAGTGATGTGCTTACGAGAGGAAATGGGTGGGGCATTTCATTGACTTAGCCGAGTTCTTTGCTAAAACTGGATTTTACAGAGAGGTCTGAGAAAAGACTCAGGAACTTGTGGCCTGATGAAGAACAGTTGTCAGGTTCAGAATCAAAACTGCCTCAGGGCTTGGATTACAGCCCCCCTTCCCCATCCCTGTTGGTGTGTACTCTGACCCTGAGCTATCAACAGAAGTAGAAGGAAGTGGATACGTACCCTATCTAGTCCTGTGGTCAAAGAACACAGATAACTTCATTCAAGAACTTCTCTTTTTATATCTCAAATGAGTTTGCAGGTTCACAAAGAAGCCCATGGCCTATTCTGGACAGGCTACACTAAGGGGGAGGCAATATACTGCCACCGTGAAGTGCTGCCCTTCAGTCTGGCTCTGTTCTCTTTGTCTAGAAGCCCTTGGCTAGAGTAACACCACCATGGAGGGGTGAGTCCCATCATTTCTGAAAGTCTTTTCCATCTGGAAAAGGAAAAGCTGCCTTTTCTGTCTCTTGGTCATGACTATCAGAAAAGATGTGAAAACTGGACCTTTAAGATCCTTTTTTTTTTAAACTTCGGCAGCCCTGGATATGGCATATGGCATCTGCCTGGAGTGACTCTCTGAGGGGCAGATTGTCCAGTGTCAGGAAGTAACTTAGCTCCTGATGTGAGGGGTAGGAGAAAGTAATGGAGGCTGAACTTGAGGGGCCTGAGAAGAAGGGATCAAGAAGGCGTCACAGAGGAGCTGGTACACATACGCATGTGCATATGGCATGCAGGGACAGACTCTCCTCATCTCTGTTCATTAGTGGGGATGTGAGCAAGCCAGAGAAGATGAGCCATTTTCAGAGACCTCTGAGAGAGGGAGAGTCTTCTATCTTGGACCTACTAGGTGTGTAAATCAGTGTCTTAGGGTTCCTATTGCTGTGACGAGACATCATGACCGAAATTTGCAAGTTCAGGAGGAAAGGGTTTATTTGGCTCACACTTCCACATCGTAGTCCATCATTGAAGGAAGTCAGAACAGGAACTCAAACAGGGCCAGAACCTGGAGACAGGAGCTGATGTAGAGACAGACCATGTGGGGTGCTACTTACTGGGTTGTTCCTCATGTCTTACTCACTCTGATTTTTTTTTATAGAATCCAGGATACCAGCTCAGGGATGGCCCCACCCACTATGGGCTGGGCCCTCCCACATCAGTCACTAATTAAGAAAATGCCCTACAGGCCTGCCGACAACCTGATCTTATGAAGGCATTTTCTTAATTGAGGTTCCTCCTCCCCCAAAGGACTTTACGTTGTGTCAAGTTGACATAAAGCCATCCGGCACACAAAGTAGGTGTATTTTGTTATTATTTCTTTTTGTTCAAGACACAGTTTCTCTGTGTAGCCCTGGATCTCCTGAAACTTGTTCTGTAGATGAGGCTGACCTCAAATTCAGAGATCCGCCTGCCCCTGCCTCCCGAGTGCTAGCATTAAAGGCCTGTGCCACCACTGTTGGGACTGCTGTTCTCTCTCTCTCTTTATTTCTCTTTATCCCTCCCTCCCTTTCTTTTTTCATCCTTCCTTCCTTTCTCTCCTCCTCCCTCCCTCAATCCTCCCTTCTACCCTCCCTCCCTCCCTTTCTTCCTTTTTCTTCAAGACAGTGTTTCTGTGTAGATTTGGAACTGTCTTTGAACTGAACTGGTCTGGAACTGTTTGTCCTGGAACTCACTCTATAGATTAGGCTGACCTTTGCTGTTATTTATTGAGACAGGGCCATTCTACGTATCCCAAGCTGGCCTAGAGCTCACCATGTAACCCAGACTTATGGTGATATATTTTATATTTAATAAAATCAGCCTGGAATATCAGAGAACAGAATCACCCACAGTCAAGCCATGAGGATCAGAGAGTGGTAACTCACACCTTTAATCCCAGCATGGGAATGATCGAGTGATGACCTACATCTTTAATCCCACCACTCAGGAGACAGAGATCTTTCTGTATTTCTGTGAGTTCAAAGCCTAAAAACAAAACTATAGTAGCTCACACCTTTAACCTTAACTCTAGGATTATGATATAGAGTTGAACCCCAGAAGTGAAACAACTGGGCAAAGATATCTAAGCAGACATTCAGGTATTTGGTAGGAGCAACCATTCAGGTGGAGGACTCTGGAAGATAGCTGTTACCGTGTTCAGCCTGAGAAGCTGGCTGGGTGAGGATTGACTGTGGTCTGTTTCCTCTGTCTGATATCCCAGCTTTCCCCTGATATTTGGCTCTGGGTTTTCATTAGATACCAACTGGAGTTCATGCATTACAGACTGTCTTTAGACTCATGGTTATCCTCTTCTATCACTTTCCTGAGTGCTAGGATTACAGATGTGAGATATCACATCTGGCTCAGTTAAGTAAGCTTGAAATTCTTGGGACCAACCATCATCTTGCTGCTCTGTGGGTCAAGCCTGCCTGGAAATGGAGCAGACTCAAGGGAAAACAGCAGGATGGAGAGATTTTCCTAGTGATGTAATTTGGGCTTCTGCCTGGAGCTAAACCTAGAACCATCCTTGGGCTTTCCATTTATTTGTTCTAGCAAGTTCTTCCCTCTGACCATTCCAATTTGAGTTGACTTTCTGTTACTTGCTGTTCTGCTAATTTGCAAAGTCCTAGCACAAGCGATGTCCAATGGATTGTATTATCACTTTTGGATGAAATGCTAGATCCTTTATGTTCAAAATGATCCAAGGACCAGCAGCACCTGCATGTCCTAGGAGCTGATAGACCCATAGAATCATTATCTGTTGGGACCTGCTACTCTGGCTTGGTTTGTTCAATGTAGCAACTGAGAGATCTCATGCTTCTGTAGTTAGTATAGAGTGGAGTCTGCTTCTGCGAAGGTCACCAAAGAGGAATTCTCCAGAGGTGGTGTGTGGTCATGTGGAAATGAAGTAGGAACTGCCCTTTTGGACCCATGTCCCAAAATTGGCTGTATCCCATGGATGGAACCTACAATGACCCTGAGAGGGAATTTCTACCAAATCTTACATTACTTTCTTTTCCTACCACCACAAAATATTTTTTTCTGTCTTCATAACACAGATTTTTTTTCTCTTTCAAAAGTTCATGTCCATCTGCACATAAATACAACCCAAATCCCAGACTGAATCCATACATATTTTTAGTGGACCATGAACTACTTTCATAATATGCTGTGAGTTTTCATTTTCCTTCTAAGAGTCATCATTGTGCTGAATCAATTTACCCTGGAACTAATCCAGATGTTTCTGAAACCAGTCAACTGGAAGGAAGTAGGAATATCAGAAATATTCTGAGGCTTAAACCTGAGCAAAATACTTGGTAATTGGGACTTCATTCTAACTGGTCACTGTGGGAATTTGGCCCATGGTCTTATGTTTCCAGTAGGATGGTCTGATGTTATGTTTTCTTACTTTTCCTTTTCTCTGAGTGATGACATCACCAGGACCCATGTGGCACCCGTGGCCAATTATGGTTAGGTCCAAATGGCATCATTAGGATGTTAGCAGGTAGCATAGGTCTGTGTATACGAAATGTCAAGAAGATGGAGGCATCTTTTTAGGGAAGAAGGGGACCCCCAGGTAGTTGCTGAAGCTATTTGGTGTTTGTTTTGTGAATTTTAACTGCTGACCAAGAACCTCTTTCTGGTTGGAGCTCTGCTGGAGAGCAGGCAGAGGTATGGGTAGGGTGGGAAGGAACCAGAAGCTGGCCTTTTCTGCTCACCATAGTCAGCAACTCATTAGGGATCCTACTCAGGCTGAAATATTTTCCTGTTAGCTCATTACAAACTCTAACAAGGTCCCGGCTCCAAGTCTTTCTCTTGCTGGGGCTAATGAAGAGCAGAATGGTGAAGCATTTGGTAACTCGCTTGTTACAACATTCCATCACCAGTTGGGAGAGCTCTTGGGGCAGGGAGCCCCAGAAGAGATCAGGAGAAGAGATGGTGGCAGAGACTGCAGGGAACAGTGCTGGGTCTGGCAAGGCAGCCAAACAGAGCTTTCTAGACACCTAGAAGTTTTCAGGGATCTGGGCCCTGCTGTATGTGTGGGATATAGACAGGTTTCTTTCTTTCTTTCTTTTTTTTTTTTGTGCTTGGAAGCAGGTACTGTCTTGTCCACTTGCTGGTTGAGGAAACAGAAGCAACTCACCATCTTGCCTTGGCTTATAAGGAAAGCCCCCAAGACTTTTGCTTTGTAAGTTTCATAATTATCACTCTTAGTGATCCAAAATATATTTTCATGTTAGTCACTTTCCAGCTTAAAAATGGTCCCTGGCTCCTTAATTCCCATTGTCTAAATTTCAGTTACTTCATTTGTTCACCAAGGAAGATCTCTTTAAAATAATGCTACCCAAACTATCTCTATTCCAAGAATTTCTCCCATCTAAAATTCTTCATTTAAAATGTATAAGGGCTGCTTTCTGCAATATCTTATGAAAATTGTTAATTCACATTCTTCTTGATAATTCCTACTGAATATTCAAGTTCTATCTACCATAGCTCATCAAAAGCACTGCATTTTCCATGATTATTCTATCTTTCACTGAATGTCTATTGCATGGCCCCAAATGGGGATTCAAAAACTATAGTCTATGGACCCAATCTGGACCATCATCTATTTTTACAAATAAAGTTTTATTGAGATGCATCCAAGTTTATCCACTCACATATTGTGTATATTAAATAGGATAACAAGATAAGAGCAGTAGATCTGGAAAGGAAATGAACACGTAATTTTCTTCAGTGAGGTTTGGTTTATTAGAATGAAAGAGTCTCAGGGCCATGATTGGTCGTCAAGGAGGGAGGGAGAGCATTAGACAGCAACAGTATAGTATATGGAGATCTAAAACATGATGGAATTTTATAGGAGAGAAGAAACTTCATTCAAAGTGTGTGTGTGTGTGTGTGTGTGTGTGTGTGTGTGTGTGAGAGAGAGAGAGAGAGAGAGAGAGAGAGAGAGAGAGAGAGGAGAGAGAGAGAGAGAGAGCAGACCATGAAAAGATGTGGTGGGGAAGGAGCTTTCAGAGAACTTCTCTACCACAATCCCTCCTGGGGGGGTCTCCAAGACCAAATGAAGCCCAGGACCATAAATTGAAAGCTTTCAAGTCACAGCAAAGACTGCCTCTTAACTCTTTGTCCTACAGAGGAAGATGGCTGAATGCTGAACTCAGGCTGATGGTCGTGGCATCAAAGTGCAGTAGGCCAATGTTCTAACAGTCAGTGGCAGTTTTTCATGCCAGTAGAAAAACTAAGTTGCAATGGAGACCAGTAAACTTCATTGCCTAAAATACCTATTTACTCTTTTGCAGAAGAAAGGCACATCTGTCCTCACTTAAACCATGAAATCTAGCATTTAAATTTATAGGATGCATTCTTGAATCCTTAGGAAAACCTTTTGAGATTATTTTTCTTCTTCTCCGTCTCCACTCCCTGACTTTCCCATGGTTCTTGCTCTGAACTTCTCATTACATTTTTTGATTCTTTGATGTTTTTCACTTTCTAAAATTTCAAGTAGTCATTTATTTATGTGTCTGTTTTGCATAATACTTGTATGCAAACCCTTGCAGGGAAGAATCTCATTAGAGACCTTGTCTCTGTGTCTCTTCAAGCCTCAGCAGAAGGGGAATCAAGAAATAGCTTTGCTGTTTGCAGAATCTGGGATACCTTCTTATTGGCTTCCCTGAATTACCATGAGGACCTCAGGAGCCCCTGGAAGTGTTGTGCAATGATATGACATTATGAAGAGTCACACTCCTTCTGCAGTGAGGGATATAATTTTGCCCTTGAATTGGAAGCCAGAGCCCACTTCCTTAGTAGGAAAGATGTATTTCAGAGGGAGAAATATCTTGAGACTTCACACACAAAAAAAATGACAGGATGCTTTTGATATGGTTTATTCTCCTTTCCTGTCCAAATTCCAATTTATGGAATTTTGGGTATAGATATATCGATTTTATAGAGATATACAAGAAGAGAATAATTTCTTGTCTTAGTCTTGGGCTAAAACAATGATGTGCTAGCATTTGGGATAATGTGTCCTTCAAGATATCCATGCCTTCATCATGAACATTGTGATTCTATTGCTTTATAAATCAAATGGGATTTTGCAAATGGAATTAGCATTATGGACTTTTAGATTATCCAGTTTAATCCCTAGAGTCCTTAAACATGGACATGGGAAGTGAGAGAATAGGTCATATCTCATGTCAAGGACTTGGTCTGTTGTTGCAGGCTTTGAATGTAGAGGAGGCAGCCATGAGCCTAGGAATACTTAAAAGATTGAAATGCAAAGGGGAAAGATCCCAGAGTCTCCAGAGAGGGACAACCTAGGTGATGGTTTAATTCTTAGCTTGCATATATTTCGGTTCTATAGGATAGTCAGGCAATTGTTGGATTTCCTTTTACTCCAGCCCCACATTGGAACACCAAAATGTTGTTTGCTGTTTTTGCTCTTTGGGGGTGGGGGGTTGCCACTCAGATCCATAATAAAAGCACACAGGAAGGCTTATTCTTAATTATAAATGCTTCACCTTAGCTTGGCTTGTTTCTAGCCAGCTTTTCTTAATTTTAAATTATCCCAACTACCTTTTGCCTCTGGGCTTTTACCTTTCTCTTCTGTCATCTTACTTTCACTCTTACTCTGTGGATGGTTGTGTGGCTGTGTGGCTGTGTGGCTGTGTGGCTGTGTGACTGTGTGGCTGTGTGGCTGTGTCCCTGGGTGGATGGCCTTGGAGTCCTCCTTTTGCTCCTTGATCTCCCTTCCTTTCCTTCCCCGATTTCTCCCCCTATTTCTTCTCTCTGCCTGCTAGCCCTGCCTATCCTTTCTCCAATCTCCCTATTGGCCCGTCTTCTCGTTTTATTAGACCATTAAGTGTTTTAGACAGGGACAGTAACACAGCTTCACAGAGTTAAACAAATGCAACATAAGTGAACGCAACACATCTTTGCATCGTTAAAACAAATGTTCCACAGCATGAATGAACGTAACACGTCTTAATAAAATATTCTACAACAGGTAATACATTTGTGTTAGCTAAGACATCAAGTTCATGGTGATCTGTTATAGTTGCAGCAGCAAAATAAATATAGGTATGTTTATTTTTCAACTGAATTGGCTATCTCCTGCCACAAAGGGTTTAATCACTCAGAGGTCATCACAGAAAACCCCCACAGAAAAACAACAGTAAAAACAAAACAACCCTCCAGTGCTGTCTGGAGTCTTGAAGCTAAACGTACAGTTTGGGAAATTATTACCTTTGCCCTTTAAAATAGAGCTAAATTAGACAAGAATGAACTGCAGCAGCAATTTTATTTGCTAGCACTCTATTTGGGAACAGAGGATGAACTGGCCTTATTAGTTTGTTGTTGCCTGCGTGTATAAGTTTGTATTTTTAGCAACAACAGGTAGGATTTTGGTCCTCAGAGAATCCAGAACCCCAAAGTTCATGATCTGGGGTGATTTTTCTGAGTATTTCTCAGGTTACAAAATAAACTGATTAATCCTGTGTCAGTTGTCTATAGCCTCAGTACTACTCTATATAAAGTCAATTCCAAAGTCAGTGACTTCAAACGATGACTGCAGTTGTGGTCAGGGGTGGGCTGGCCAACCTTACTGACCTGAGTGGGGCTCCAGTGCATGGCTTTGTTCATGCATCTGTGGTCTGTGGTCAGCAAGCAGGCCAGCAGGAGGTTGATGGGATAGGATAACCTCATCTGGATGGCATAACTCTTCTTCGTATACTGGCTCATCCTCTAGAGACTTTTTTTTTTTTTTAATTTTTGATGAGGCATGGGGAGAGAAAGAAGTAGATAGAGGTATTGAGGTATTGACATAGGAATGGTGTCCTATTGAACTCCATTGGTTGTAGGAGTATGAAGTAGCTCAAAGAATAGAGGACTGACTAAAGCCCTGGGTGGGAGGAAATATCAGGGCACATTGTAATTGTTGGGAATGAAGGGGAGAATTTGGGTAATTTTTATCATCAAACTGATACAAACATGCTAGGAGAAGATGTTCTTAGTTACAAATAGCTTTTGAAGACTTGAGAGAATGCGTTCACTGCCCACACCAGGACCCTCTTTGTGTTCCATGAAAACATTCTATGGTAGCCCCTGGAGAACTCACTGAGCTCCCAAATTATTGCATGCTCTCTCCCACAGATGACATGCTAGAGCTCTCTCTACGAAGGATCAGCCACCAGCCCCTCCTTGTCTGTCTGTTGTGAGTGAGCAGCTGCCTTGATGAATGTGGCTTTTGAAAACCTTCCCTTGGTTTCTGTTGTAGCATCAGCGTGAAATGAACTCACTCTGAGAACCACAACCTCCCCCCCTTCCCCAGAGTGATGCATCAAATCGATCTGGATGGGTAAGCCATGACAAACCCCACAGGGGGGAAAATCAGCAAATTTAAAGCCTCATCGGAGGTCTCGATTCTCCATAAACCAAGTCGCCAGCAGCAGGCTCTGACACTACCACTGAGATTGATCCTGGGATTTATTGACTTGCTGTAAGATGTTGATATTGACCAAGACTGAAGTCCAAATGAAAAGGCCCATGGCAATATATCTTTATTGCTCAGGTAATCCTTGGATTTGCTAATCCTTCCTCACCTGCCAAGAGGGTCTCACTCAATAATGTCACAGAAATTCTTTTGGAGCATAAAAATTATCACTTAGAGATGGAACAAGGTGTTATTTGCCCACAAGGCATCTTGAAAGAGGGATGAATATACAAGCAGAGCACCCAGTAATATGGCAACATGACCAAAGAATTGGAAAATCTGTTCATGCCCATAGCCTATACCACAACACTGTTCCTTTGACTTGGTGGTAGTGGTGGTGGTGATGTGTGTGTGTGTGTGTGTGTGTGTGTGTGTGTGAGAGAGAGAGAGAGAGAGAGAGAGAGAGAGAAGAGAGAGAGAGAGAGAGAGAGAGAGAGAGAGAGAGAGATGAAGCATGTGTATATGTGGAGACCAGAGAAGGATATCTGATACCTATTATTCTCTGCCTTATTCCCTAGAGATAGGATCTTTTACTGAAGCATAAGACTTGCTGGGTCTGTCCTCCAATACTGAGACTAACTTTGGCCATGCCTGTGTTTTTATGTTAAGGAGTCTATTTCAGGCCCTCATGCCTGTGCATCAAGTATTTTTACACACACACACACACACACACACACACACACACACACACACACACGTATTTATGCAGAGACCAAAGAGTAACCTCAGTTGTCCCCCAGGTATTGTTCACCTTGGTTTTCTGAGATAATACCTCTCACTAAGACCTGGGGCTCATGTTTTGGGTTAGCCTGGATTCCTGGAGAGCTTGTCTGTCTCCCCAGTGCTGGGAATTCAAATGTGAGCCCTCATACTTTCTTTACTTGGGTCCTTATGTGTAGAAGGCAAGCATGTTGCCAACTAGACTCTTACCCAGTTGCTGCCACCTTTAACTTTCTAGAGACCCAGATCTGTCTTTTTCTGAAACAGTTCAGAAAAATACGAGCCCACAGCACATCATCTTGTGTGGCTCACTCATGGAAAGGATCTACTTTCTTTCTCTTCAGGCCCACTTCAGTGGTTCAGCCTGCTTACTTCCAACTCATGCTATTGAATTTGGCCCCTAGTGGAACTCTGATGTCCTCTGTAGTGCTGGTTCCAGTAGTGAAATGAGTGTGTCATTTGGTTCTTACTAAGTTCTATGTCCACCAGAAATATATAGAGAGAAGACCACTTACCTGATAATTAATTTTCTCCTGGAAATAAAGTCTATAGCCTTAACTGTCATAGATGCTAGGTCACCAACAGAGTCATACACAGTGCCTTCTGAATTATTGGGGGTGTCATAGTTCCTTAAGAAACAAACAGGTCTCCTGGAAATAAAGTCTGTAGCCTTAACTGTCATAGATGGTAGGTCACCAACAGAGTCATACACAGTGCCTTCTGAATTATTGGGGGTGTCATAGTTCCTTAAGAAACAAACAGGAATAGACAGACTAGAGCTAAGGGAGTATTGCAGAGTGGCTGGGGTAGGGAGGGAGCCAGAGGGCCACAATTTCCCTGTCTAACTTCCTTAATACCTCTGTTCTGCGGACAGTTTTAGTGATGTGTGTATGTATGTATATATGCATACATGCATTATGTACTTATTATTTCTGAGATAGAGTCTCACTATGTAGCCTAGACTGCTTCATATGTATGGTAATCTTCCTTCCTTAGCTTGCTGAGTGTTGTGATTGTAGGTGTGAGCTAGGCCTGTTCAAGAAAGATAATGGAAGCAGTAGAGAGGCAAGAAAGGCAGAAACATAGTTTTCACAGACAGGCCTTGCCCACCTCCAGGGAAGCAGGTTGTAGGATGCCCCCGAGGCCCTTGTCTAAATCTGTCTTCTAGGACTTGAATTCTCAACAGCACTGGCATCTCCCTTAGCTTTCTATGCTGGCGGCTTGCTCCGCTGGGGGAAGGAATGGATCATGGTGTCAACTTTGTCCTAAGAGGCAGTAAGGTTCAGAACTTCACACAGGCTGGCTAGTCAGTGTGTCTTACCTGGTGGGTGAACTTGAGATAGTTATTTGTCCTTTATAAGCCAAGTTTTCTCATCTGTGTTAAGGAGGAAGCAACACCACTGTGCTCATGGCTGATGGCCTCCTTTGTTCCTTGCCAACCTAACATCACTGATGCCCAGGTATCACGTGGAAGATCTTGGGGTCAGCAGTCCAGTCTCCCCTCCCTCCCTCCCTCCCTCCTCCCTTCCCCTCCCTCCCTCCCTCCCTCCCTCCCTCCCTCCTCTTCCTCCTCCTCCTCCTGCTTCTCTCTCTCTCTCTCTCTCTCTTTCTCTCTCTCTCCCTCTCTATGCTGGGAATTGAACCCCCAGCCTCATGCCTGCTCCTCACACCCTCTAGAATCCATGTCCTTCCCTTCTTCTCATCATGAGACTTGTAAGTAAAATACCCTTTGAATACACAGAACACACTAAGCACAGGACTTAGCAACACTGTGGAGTATGGATTCTTGGCCTTGAGATCTTGTGACTAACTGGGAGCTGCTCACTGCTGTTGTTCAGCATTAAGAGTTTTCTACCATAAAGTGTTAGTTAGGAAGAGATTCACATTCTATATTTGAAGGACAGTTCTTATTGAATGCCTATCACTTTCAAGCCGTTAGTAATTAGAGAAAACAGAATTGAACCACATTGTGAATATCTGTAGCTGTATCTTCCACAGAGGGAGACTTCTACTCTGGAAAGGCTTCTGAACCTCAAAGCTTTGTCTATGATGGTAGCCCACAATTTTTATTTGTAACCAAGACCTTACTGTGTAGCCAGGACTGGCCTGGAACACACAGAGATCCATCTATCTCTGTCTCCTGAGATAGAGGTGGGAGCCACCATACCCAGCTAGGCTCGTATTCCTTTCAATGGTTCTAAACTTTCCTAATTCTGTGACCCTTTAATACAATTCCTCATCAGGTCCCCACCATAAATTATTTCATTGCTACTTCATAATTATAATTTTGTGACTATTATGAATCATAATGTAAATATCTGATCTGCAACCACAGGTGATAACAGCTGCGTTAAAATAATAAAGTTATTCTATAGTAAAATTGGCCTTTTGTGTATATACAGTTATGTTGATTTCAACACATAAATGGATTCATGTATCTACATTTGCTGGTCAGTTTTTTATTGGGACAACATTTCTGGGATAAAATAACTTAGGAGAGGAAGAATTTATTTGGGTTCTTGGTTTCAGAGGTTTTATCAGTGGCTGGCTTCCCTACTGTAGAGTATAACAGTGACAGGAAAGTGTGTGATAGTGAAGCTGCTCCCCTCTTACAGCCAAGAAGTAGAAAGAGGCAGATGGAAAGGGCTGGGCCAGAAATACTTTAAAATACATACTATTAGTGAGGGACTTCCACCAGGCCCCATTTCCTAACAGCCCATGCATAAACTCATCAGTGGATTGACTCTAATGAAATTAGCATCTGTTTGATCACGTATCTGCCTGGATATATGCCTTGATATGCCTGGATATAACTCCAATCAATCCTCTCACATGGGGAGAGACCTTTTGCATCTAATGCACAACGACAGCGTATTCCTATGCTAAGCTTCTTCACATTACCTTTGCAGTCACGTTCTTCCCACATCACCTAACCTCTAGTACCTGTTTGCCTGTTCTCTATCACAATAGGTTTGTGGTTTTTAGTGTGTCATATAGGTGGAATGATAGAGAATATCCCCTTAGAGACTGACTTCTTCACTTAGGATAATGCCTGTGAGATTCATTCAAGTTGTGTGTTATTTTTTTTTTAAATTGTGGAGTGGTATTGCATTATATGATTTTGCCATAGTCTGTTTACCCCCTACTTAATGAAAGACATTTAGATTGTTTTTAGTTGGGCAGTTATGAATAAGGCTGCTATAAATATTGTGGTCAGGTTTCTGTATGAACATAAGTTTCTGTTTCTCCATAGTGAATAATTAGAAATGGAATTGCTAAGCCATATGCTAAGGTGTATGTTTAACTTCATAAGAAATTTCCAAACTGTTTTCTGGAGTGGACTCATCATTTTGTGACATCTCAGAATTCTAATTACTCCATATTTTCCTCAATACTTGACATTTTTAAGACAACTTTATCTTAGTCTTAAAGATTTTTAGTGATGTGTCCTAATGGTTTGTTTGCTTTTCTCTGATGGTAAATGAGAGAGAGAGAGAGAGAGAGAGAGAGAGAGAGAGAGAGAGAGAGAGAGAGAGAGAGAGAGAGAGAGAGAGAGAGAGAGAGAGAGAGAGAAAATGAATGAGAATGAGTGCCTGATGTGGATGCCTTTCTGTACACTGTGATTATCACTGGTTAATAAAGGAACTGTTTTAGCCTATGGCAAGGCATCTTAGAAGTAGGGTGGGAAATGTGAGCATAGATTAAAGGGGAAAAGGGGCAAAAATCAGAGACACTGTGAGCTGCTGCTGAGGAGGAAGATGTAAAGGAATTCATGGGCCACATGGCCAGATATAATGAATAGAACTGGGTTAAGTTGTAAGATCTAGCAAGCAATATACCTGAGCCATAGACCAAACAGCATGTGATTAATATAAGCCTTTGTGTGATTATTTGGGACCCAGCAGCTGTGAGCAGTCTATTTGGGACGGCTGCTCTGGATCTTGGGGCCAGTCTGGGCCAGAGACTTCGTATTACAAATGACAACCAACATGGGGCATGTACACCCACATAGAGCCTTAGAAAGCTTAAAGAAGGTTTTAGAATACATAAATGAAGCAAAAAAAAAAAGCAGCTTAGAGACATCTTGGTGTTGTATGTGGTCTTGAGCTACAAATGTTAGGCTTTTAAGAGTGCAGCTTAAGCTACTGAGGTCTCACTGGAGCCTTGATGTAAGCAGCAAGTTGCATATGTTGGATTTAAAGTTTCTGTTTATATGAACAAAAAGAGAACAGAGTCCAAGATGGCTTCTTAGTAGCCGAGTTTTCTTAGGTCAGCTCTGTTTGCCTGGAGGCAAGTAAAGGAGTGGTTTTTAAAAGAGAGGCTCCCTGACTCAGTTTTAGCAGTTAAAAAATATGTGGTTCTGTTAAGAGGTCCTGCTGCCAAATACTTAAATGGAGTTTATGAGCCATGGTTGGCGTGCTCTACTTGGTGACAATAGGGACCCTAAAATTCCCCAAAGTGGTAATTGTGGCTCCTGCTAGTGCCTCTGATAAAAAGCTAAACTCTCTATGAGACTAGATTAGGAGCTTGGTGGAGCCAGCCAGTCACTCTAGCCAAGCTTTTAATCCTAGCCACACCTTGGCAGATTATAGGTGTGGTCAGAAACAGAAAAAGATAAGAAAGTAAAAAACAGATAAATAAACCCTCTAAATAGTTTACAATGTGTTTTAAAATATACATAGGCTTGAGAGTGAAAAGAAAAAGGATAGAGAAAGCCTTTAAGAAAGAAATAGGGTAAAAGAATAATCAGCCACATAAAGATGGAAATTACAAAGAGTGTCTGGATACTGTATGTTATTGTCTTGTCTATAAGTTTTTTTGACTGCAAAGGAAGTAGTAAGAGCTGTTAAAAGACATTTGATTATAAATGCTGCTGAATTAATACAATTTATATTTTGTAAATTACTTTACTTTAAAATTGAAATAAAAAGATATGCTACTTTGGAGAAGAGGTTTTCTTTTTATTTCCATAGGAAATGAGAGGCTGTGGATTTATTTCAGATAAAGAAAATAAGGTTTGATCAAGGAAGACCCCCTGAAAACTCTCTGAGGGGAGGAGATGATCACATTAGCTTCAAGACTGCCAACTCAGATGATCAATACTCAGGACCCCCATAAGATTGCCAGTGTCCCCAATTAGCAGGAAGTAGTTTATGGAAAGCTATGCTCAAATTCCCAAAATATTGTTTATAAATGTTTTGTTTTCATTGTAAATGATTAATGATCATAGTCAATCACTTTCTAGGAGAAAAGGGAGATATGACATAGAAATCATAAAAAGATTATTGAATTACTTCGATCCAAAATATTTTACATTGATTTGGATTTTGGTTTATTGTTACAAATTTAAGGTTAATTTTGTTATGCCCTATGTATATTTCTACTCTTGTTTAAGGTATGTCACTCATTTAAAATTGTAATGTATAATTAAGAAATTCAGATTAATAGTCATCTATGATAACCCAAACTTATAGTCATGTTATTTAGGTCTTTTTAGGTATACAAAGATATATTTCAATTAGATAGGTAATCCTCAAACACTTCAAAGACCTATAGAATATGACATTTAAAGTATTTTAAGAACCTAGACTTTTCTGGACAGTGAGACATGTGTGTTCCTGGCATCATCAATCTACTTCAAGAGGAGGATGAGCATGGCAAAAATTAGCAACTGGGTAAGAAAGTGTTCTTGCCTCAACTGCCTGATAGTATGCTGTATAAACTGGACATGCAGGGCCAATAGGAAAATGACCTCTGAACTTTGGCGGAACAAGCCAAGATGGCCCTTCAGGTTCCTGCTTCATAGAGAAAACTGCCAGACATTCTGCAGGACACAGGCAGCAGAAACTGATAAACTATGCTGGAATAGGCACAGCAGTCCTTCAAATTTCCTGCTTCACTGAAAGGTATGCCAGAGATTCTAAGCCTGTAGACTGAAGATGGGTGCTTCAATGTTACAGAGGAACTTTGTGTGACTGTCTAGGTAGCCAGATGTCTCTGTCATTTCAAGAATTTGGAAGTTGCTTACAATGCACTTCCTGTTTACTCAGGTATTAGTATATTCTTCTGTGGTCTTTGATGGAGTCAAAGACTAGATAGTTATTATTATAGTTTTCTTTGTTGTAATAAATGGCAAATTAGATGTGAAACTTTGGAGTTATAAGGATAAGGTAGATAATAGAATATTTTCTATAATTTTGCTAAATACAAATAGACTAGATATTGTACCTGTAATTCTTGCTTGATAGCTCTTTTGTTATATGTAATTTTCTATGTTGAACCTGAAACATTTTCTTTTGATTAGACATGTGCCGTTTTGACATTCATATATCCTCTTTGGAGAGGTGTTAATTGTAGTCTCTTGCTAACTTTAAAATATGTAGCTTCATTTATTGTGTAGTTTTTTCCTTTGGCATATTTGAACACAAGTTATTTGTTAAATATGTGATTTTTGACATATTTTCTCTTAGCTTATATATTGTCTTTTCATCTTCTGAACAGTACATCATTATTTTTTACAGACAATAAATTTTGAAGATGTTCATTTTTCAGATTTATAAATATCATTTTATGCTTTTGGTATCATATCTAAGAATGTTGGCTGAAATTTGGTACTTGAGGGTTCTCATTCATGTCTCCTATAACATTTGTAGTTTCACATTTTATGTTTTGAGCCAGAGGTACTTGAGTTAATTTTTGCATTGGTATTAAGTAGGTATTTTTAGCATATGAATATTCAGTTATTATAACAGTGTTTGCTAAAAATACTGTCCACATAGGATAGTGTCTGCATTTTTTTCAAAACTTATCTGGCCACATTTGTCCTATTTTTGGACTCTGTTCTTTTTCACTGATACTTGTGTGAGAAAATAATTCTTCCTTTAACTGTGCATTCCTTATAATACTATGTCTTGACATCTGTCTTTTCATAGTCATTGTTAAAATCAGTATAATTTCTCCAGTCCTGTTCTTCATTTATAAATTGCTTGAGCTATTATTTATTTCCTTTCCACACACATTGTAAAATAAACTTCTCTAAATTTACAGAAAAGAATCTCACTGGGAATTTGATTGAATACATTTAATATATAATGGTAATGTGTGATTTTACCCATGTTATTTGTAGATGCCCTGAGGCCTGATGAAGGAGTTCTCTTGGATTCCTAGATCTTGAGTTTTATCAAATGGGTTTTTGAATTGATTGATAAGATCATGTGGTTTTCTTTCTTTGGTCACTGACCTTTCAGAATGATCTACATTTGCTCTACATTGGCTTGTTCTTATTATTCTTTTAAAATTCTCCGAGTTTAATTTGAGCATGAGAAATACTGATGTTTAGTTTTCTTTCTTGTGTTTTCTCTCCCCTCTCTTTCTCTTTCTTCTCTTTTCTCCCTCCCTTCCTCCCCCCCTCTCCTTTTCCCTTCCTTCCTAATTTTATTCTCCATCTTTGTTTTGGGTATTAGCACAATACTCGCTTCATCAACTGAGATGAAATATTCTTCCCTCTTTTAAGGAATAGATGCTCTATAATTAATTTTATTTATTATTTAATGTTTGGCGGAGTTTGCCAATTAAACTATGTTGTTCTATTGACTGCTTCTTTTGAGAGACTATTTTAAACTACAAATTCAGTTTTTAAATAAGTTTAGAATAATTTAATCTTGACTTTGAGTACTTTGTGTTTTTTTTTGATGACTCATCCCATTTCTTCTTTATTATCAAATTTATTTGAGTAGAATTATTTTTTAATGTTCCCTTAATACCAGTTTAATGACTGTGGAGTCTGTACTGATGACACTTTGTTTGATGCCGGTGTTGATAATTGGTACGTCATATCTCTTCTTTTCCTGTGCCAATCTTCCTAGGACTTTTCAATCTTATTAATTTTAGTATTTAACAAAGTTTGGTTTTATTGTTTTCATTTTTCCTGTTTTCAGTTCCTTTGTTTCTGGTGTCTTTCCTTTCATTTGTTTGTTCTGAGTTTATTTTACTTATCTTTTATAGTTTCTCACTGTTAAAATTTAGGTTTTTTACTTAAATTTTGCTTATTTTCCAAGATCAGTATTTAGTACAGTGTATTTCTCTAGAAGAAGTGCCGAATGCTTCAAAAACTCATAGGCCTTGTTTTCACTTTCAATTTCCCTTCAAATGTTCTCTTTAACCTTTGGATTCTTTGGAGATTTGTTGCTCAGCTTCCCAAAGAAAGAAGATTTCTCTTTGTTTTTCTTTACTGTCTTAATTATGTTGTGACCCAAGGTCATGCTTTGTATGTCCTCCATTACTTTCAATGGTTACAGCTTATTTTATGACCCAAAGTATCATCTGTCTTAGTGGCTCAAGAATATTCATTCTATTATTTTTGGTTGGAATGTTCTAGAAATGTCAATTAGACACAAATTGCTTAATGGTGTTGCTCTGTTCTATGTTCTTATTGATTTTCTGTCTATTAGTTCTACTTATCATTAAGAGAAAAGAGTTGAAGGATCTAATTAAAATTAGAGAAATGCTTATGCTCATTTTAGTTCTTATTAGTTTTTGATTCATGTGTTTTGAATGTCTATTGTTCTGTCATGTTTATGATTGCCATTTCTTCCTGGTAAATTGACCCTTGTAATTTCTTTATTTCTGATATAATCCCTGTCTGATATTAATATACTCACTGGGAATTTCTTCTGTTTAGTCTATAGCATATTTTCCCATTTTCTGTCTTATTAACCCACCATTCATTATATATGGACCAAATTTCTTATGGATAATATATACTTGAATCACAGGTTTTAAAAATGTATTTTGATAATATCTCTCCTTTATTTTTTTTTTTTTTGAGAAAACATGTTACTGTGAGGACTAAGCTACCCTTCAGCTTGTGGTTCTCCTGCCTTAGCCTCTTGTTGGATTATAAGTATATACAACCACATCTAGCTATCATTTGTCTTTTAGTTTATATATTAAGACCATGCTTATATAATTTATAACATGTTGCAATATATTCTTGCCATTTTGTTTTCTCATTTTATGTTATGGGTCTTTATCTTTTAGTTTTCCTTTCTTGCTTTTATTTGGGTTCTTGCAAAAAGGCATATATATATATATGGGTTTTTTATATACAAGAAATGTTTTAACATACTCACCACTGTTCCCCCTCCCTCCCCTCTTCCTAGTTCTCCCTCAGCTTCTCCTCACCCCATTCCCCTACTTATTCCTCAGAGAAAGTGAGGACTCCCAGGGTGAGTCAATGCAGTCTGGCATATCCAGTAGAGTTAAGACCAAGCCCCTCCCCCTCAGTATCAAGGCTGAGTAAAGGTGTTCCTCTGTAGGGAATAGGTTCCCAGAAGTCAATTCGTGTACGAGGAATACATTCTGATCCCACTGGCAGAAGCCCCATGAACTGCCCATGTTATTTGATTGTCATCTACCTTCAGAGGGCTTAGTTCAGTCCCAGCTGTCATTTTAGAGTCAGTGAGTTCCTAATAGCTCCGGTCAGCTGTCTCTGTGGGTTTCCTCATCATGGTCTTGACTTCTTTGCTCATATAATCTCTCCTCTCTCTCTTCAGCTGGACTGGGAGCTCGACTCAGTGCTTTAGCTATGGATCTCTCTCTGCATCTGCTTTCTTCAGTTACTGGATGAAGGTTTTATAATTAGTTTAGTCACCCATTTGATTATAGGGGAAGGCCAGTTTAGAGATTCTCTCCACTTCTGCTAGATGCCAGGGCCATCTTTGTGAGTTCCTAGGTATTTCCCTAGCACCAGGTTTCTCTCTAACCCCACAATGGCTTCCTCTATCAAGATACCTATTTTGTTGTTCTCTCTCTCTGTTGATACCCTAACTATCCCATTCCTTCATGTTTTCTTCCCACCTCTTCTTGTCCCCTGCTGTTATAGCCCAAATTTATTAGGAGGTTTTTATATTTCTCCTTCTCAGGAGGATCCATGGATGTCTATCTTAAGTTCCTCCTTGTTACCCAGCTGCTCAGGGATTGTGAATTGTAGCTTGGTTATCCTTTGCTTTACATACCATGTTTATCTTTCTGGGTCTGTGTTACCTCACTCAGGATCATATTTTCCAGATCTATCCATTTTAAAAAAGCATATTTTTTTAGTGTATTTATTTTTGGATGTCTTTATATATTTTCTAAAGTTTTAGGGAATATAACACACACACTTAGCTAACTCACTGTTTAAGAAGAATGCAGACATCTCAGTACATCAGACCCTCTGTGTCCCTTTTATGCTGTATTTATATTTTATGGTACCTCTATCTACACTGCATGCCTTACCAGGTGATGTGATAATTTTGTCTTTGATCCTCAAGCATGTGAAGAGACGAGCCGCTGAGTACCACAAACAGATGTTTACCTTCTTGCTTTCCCTCGTTCTTGTTCCCCAGATTATCCTCTAGTGTTTTTCTTTCTGTCTGAAGACTTTATGTCAGCAATTCCTTTAGAACAAATCTACTAGCAGTAGATTCTCTTTTATTTTATTGGAGATCTTCCTTTTGCCTCAGTTCCTGAAGAATGTTTTTGCTTGGTTTATAATCTGTTGGCTATGTTTTGCTTTTGAACTTTAAAAGTCTTCGTGATAGTAATGAGCTGGCATTTGGTTGTAGATAACATTTGTGTTTATCATGTGTGGAGCCCTGGGTTTAATCCCACGCACCAAAAGTATACTATGCTACTTCCTTTGGTCTCTATGGTTTCCAATACCAAATCTATAGCTGTCTGATCCATTGCTTTTCTGTAATGTGCATTTTTTCCTCTGGTAGCATTTAGGACTCAGATTAATTTTTAGTTTTTGACTATGTTTACGTGCAGGCTTATTTAAATTTATTCTGCTGTAGATTTGCTGAGCTTTTTGAGTTTTTAGGCTTATTTATCCTTTGGGAACTTACTGGTAATTATTCTTCAACCATTTTTTTCAGTCTCAGGTTAGTTTTACATAGTAACACAAATACCGCAGGTTTCAGTGTCCCACTAGTTTCTGAGATTAATGTTATTGAAACTAAGTCTTAAACTAATCTCTGTTCTTTATTTTTGATATTTAAAAGTCCCCCTATTACCCAGCTTGTCTCTTTTCTCTGTAATATGAATTTTTCTGTTGAGTCAATGCCACATCTATAGTTTTCAGCTTTCCTCTTGATTTTTTCTTAATATCTTTATTTTTTTATTTTTACGTAATCTTTTAAAGTATTAATAATAATTTGGTGATGGATATCTATATTAATGGTTACTTTCATGTCTTTATTAGATAATTCTGTTATTTATATCATGTAGATATTCATATCTATTGATTATTCTTTCTCAAATGAGTTGAAAAGTTTCTGATCCCTCACAGGTTTAATAAGTTGTGACAGAACTTTTAGTGTTCTAAGTATTTTATTTTAAGACTTGAAACTTTTCAAAATCTTATGGAGAGTACTTTTGGTTTTACAAAAATTTGCAGTTTAGGATATGTATGTCAAATTCAGGATATGTCATCAGCTCTCTTTCTTCTGACTGTCCCCACATGGTTATTGTTTTTCCTTCCCTGTCCTGCGTGTGCGTGTGCATGTGTGTGTGTGTGTGTGTGTGTGTGTGTGTGTGTGTGTGTGTGTGTGTGTGTTTGGTGGGGACTGAACCTACAGCCTTGTGTCTACTAAGCAAGCACCCTACCATTTAAGCTGGTGTGTACCTAGCTCTTTCTTATTCTACTGTTCCCATGTTAATTTGGTCTTTAAATCTTTTGCATGCTGTTTGAATCTCGTCCATGTGTGTGCCACAAATTGGGTCAGGGTCTATTATTTCAGTGCCCACAATCTTGGTGTGTTGATTGGAATGAAATTCATGTAATCTCAGTCTAGGGATTCATAGCTAGCATAAGGAGAATACCTTTCCGAACTTTTCTTCCTCTGATATTACTTTATGCAATTTTTCTGCCCACTTCAATGGTGTCCACATCTGGGATCCAGCAGTTAATGGACACAGAAAAAAGTGAATGGTTAGTGTTTATTGTACTCTCCTGGGCCATATCTTTGCTAGTCATGGGAGGAAAGTTCCTTTTCCTCTAAGTCTTGATTTCTGTGGGAATCTGTTACCAACTACAACAGGTTTGTTTGTTGAGTTGAGATGTGAGGAAATGCAGGCAAAAACTCAGCATTTAGAAATTCATACACTGCTCTCGAGAGCTGGAAGACCCATTTCTCAAGCTCCAAAGCAGAGTGAGCAGCTTCTCCTCTGGCTTAGCCTCTGTACCCCAGTGCCTCTTCTGGGTTTAAAACTGCATTGAGCTCATGTTGGGGGACCAGACTGAAAGAAATAGCAAGCTCAGGAGTTAGGTTTGAGAGAGGAGGAATATGAAACAAGATGGCTGCTTCACGGGTCCTGCCTGAGGCTGATGCTGCATTTATTAGGGAAAGCAAGGTGCATGATTTCACCCCATCTTGCTGGAGCCAGGACACTAGTGCTGACTCACAAATGGAATGGTGATCCCCACTTCTACACACCAAGATGAGTGTTTTGATTCATGTATGACCTGCTTTAAAAGGAAAGTTACACTTTCCTTGACTAGAGAGTTTAAATTAGTTAAAATTTTATAATTTTGTTCTTTAAATATGTATCAGCACACAGCTAGGTCTAAGATAAGTTTACAATATTGAAACAACTAAACAAAGACAATTTGTAAATTAAATGTGAGCAAAAGTATAAAATAAAATGTTGGGATTCTATCTCATTTACTCCATGTGACTGATAATATGCATTGGAGTAAAACAATGATTCATGCCATGAGCTATATAGTACATGACTGTGCTGTGGGTTCTTTTTGGCTATTGGTGGTAAATGGCAACTCAGTTCTCTCCCTTGTTTCTCTGTCTTAGCACTCTACCACCCAGAAACTTCCAAGAATACAATGTGATAAACATCATTTGGCTCGTTTTAATTCAAACCAGCACTCACAATATTAGCTCTGTGTCCCTTAAACACTGCCAGTACCCAGCCCTTATAGTTCTGCTTTATGAGACTTCACTTATCTCAAATCAACTATAATCTTAAATAATAATATCAGCCTTAAATATTTCAAGGGAGACACCACATTCCATAAATCTTATAATAGTACATTATTGTGAGTCTTTTGTTACTTCAATCTCTTATTGTGCTTTATTAATTAATTAAAGTTTATCATGGGTAATTATGTATAGGCAGATCATAGTATGTACAGAATTCAGTACTATCCAAGACTTTCAAGCAACCCCTAAGAATTTCAGAATGTATTCTATGAAGAAAAAGAAAGGATTATTGTACAAAGATACATGCATGTGTACAAAGTTAAGTCTTTCTTCAGTATCCAACAAGATTAAAGTAGTCACTGTTTCCAACATGAACGAAATACCACTGACCAATCAAATAGTTCATCTGGACTCCATGGCTCAAAGAATATAATGATAGAAAGTTTCCAGAAAGGGAAATGGAGATTACTGCTTCCAAATACAACATAAGCTCTTGGCTTTGGGGAAATTGACATCTGCTTCTTCTGGCTTCTCTCTGGCATTCTGCTCTGTTCTGCCTGTTCCTAGACTCTTCCTAGTATGGTAGTCCCACCCACACTTCCTGTCTGCCTTTGGCCAATCAGCACTTTTTATTAAACTCATAGGCGGGGACAATTATTTACAATGGAACAACATAATCCCCCTACACCAGGTCTGGATGTGCAGACTTTGGGGAGAGTCTGTATTGAGAATGGACACACAGTGTTTGTCATGGTTCTGTGTATTTCCCACAACTATTGTCTTTGCTCAGTTACGGGTCATATTCACTCAGTAAGTCCATGAGCATACCCTTTGTGGGTGTGGATTGTGGACTGGAAAGTTTAGCCTTGTCTATACTGTCTCAGACATACTCTTGTGGCGATCAGGGGCCATGGTGTGATGTAGACTTGACTCTCCATGCCCAAAAAACACATAGCAGCAGAGACAGCTCCTTAGTGTGGGCTAGTGATACTTTTCATTATTTTTGTAAAAGTTGAAGTGCATCTCATAACATACAAACTGTATACAAGCATTCACAATGTTGAATCAACTCCTCTGATTTCCTAACCTTTCAGATCCTCTGAAGAACACCCAAATTCTCCCTATTCTTTATTTATATTTCTTTTAATAGTTAGCATTCAGGGTAGAGGGTTTCATTATGACATTTTCATCATATTCTGTTTTGGCTGATCCTCTTCCCAGGCCCCTTCTTTGGTCCCACTGTCTCTATGGTTTGTTGTCTTCCTCTTCTAGAAGCTTCTATTCCACTTCCATGTCATGTGTTACCCTTTTCCTCCTGTAAGCCTCCTTTACCCCATATTATAACTTATGACCTATACCCCATGCTCACATGTACACATTTATTAAAATTAAAATCTATGATCATGATAGATTTTGTTTATCAAGATAGATCTATCATGATCATAGATTTTTAATTTTAATTGAGGAATTTGTCTTCTGGAATCTGGGTTAATTTACTACATATAATAACTTCCAGTTCTATCCATTTTCCTGGAAATGCCCCAATTCCAGCTTTATTTACAGGTGAATAAAATTCCACTGTGTATATGTACCACAATGAAAAAAAAAAGTGCATTTGTTGGTAGGCATCTAGGCTGGTTCTATATCCTAGCTGCAGTAAACAGGGCTGTGATAACATGGATGTTGTGCAAGTATCCCTTGGTAGGACTCAGAGTCTTTGGGTACATGCCCAGGAGTGGTTGCTAAATTACACCTCAGTTCTAATTTTAGCCCTTTGAGAAACCTCCACACTGATTTCCATAGTGGTTGCAACAGTTTACACCCCCACAGCTGTGAATAAGGGCCCCCATGTCCCCGCATGGGAACCAGCATTGGCTGTCATTTGTTTTTGTGACGTTGTTAGCCACCCTAACAAGGGTGAGATGGAATATCAAAGCAGCTGTAATTTGCATTTCTCTGATGCCTAAAGTTGTTGGATACTTTTCCAAAAATATTTATTGGCCATTTGTTTTTTTTTCTTTTGAAAGCTGCCCATCCAATTCATTAGCCTACTTATTGAATGAAAGCACTTTTTGTGTATGCATTTTTTTTCATTTGAATTTGGTTTGCAAGACTTTCATTGAGAATGATTTCATCTACCAGAGAAACTGGCCGATGGTTTCTTCTTCTGTTGTATCCTTACCTAGTTTTGGTATTAGGTTAATACTGATTTTGTGAATTCTTTTCCTCAAGACAGGGTTTCTCTGGGGACTCACTCTGTGGACTAGCTTGGCCTGGAACACAGAGATCCACCTCCCTCTGCTTCCCTGGGATTAAAGGCAAGTACCACCGCAGGCTGGAGGATGAGTTTTATAGTGTTCTTACCCATTATATTTTGTTCATGAAATATTGGCATTTGGTGGAATTCAGTAGTGAACTCATATTATTCTGGACTTTTTCTTTTGGGAGTTTTGTTTTTGTTTTTTTTTTTTTTAAACTACTGCTTATTTATTTACTTATTTATTTATTTTTGTTTTCTATGGCTCTGTCTGAGTTTTTATCTTCTTGATTTAATTTTGGTAGATCACATATATTAGAAATTATTAGTTTCATCTAAACTTTACAACTTTTTGGAGTGTAAATTTTCGAATTATTACCTACTGAGCCTTGAACTGCATTGCAGTTCAGCTGCACTGACTCCTTTTCTGTCTCTAACCTTATTGATCTGGGTCTTTGCCTTTCTTTTGGTTAGTTTGGCCAAGGGATTGGCCAGTCTTGTTAATCTTTTCAAACTAATTCTTTGATGAATTCTATATGTTGTTTTTTCAGTCTCCGTTTTATTAATGTCTGCCCTAATTGTTTTTATTTCTTGTCTTCTACTGCATTTGAGTTTCTCTGTTTCTTGTCTCTGTAGGCTCCTGAGTATCATTATCTTATCTGTGATCTCATTGTTTTTTTTTTTTTTTTTTTTTTTTTGTGAGTTCCTCACAGAACTGTCTTTGCTACACTTCAGAGGTTCAGAGGTTCTGTGTTTGTTTGAATGAGAATGTCCCTCAGGGGCTCATGTATCTGAACATCTGGTCCTCAAATGATGGTGTCATTTGGGGAAGCTTAGGAGACGGAACTTACTGGAAAGCCCGAAGGAGGCAGGCTTTGAGAGTTTCGTCTTGAACCATTTCTGTTTCACGCTTGTGGTTCCAGCTTTCTCTTCCAGCCGCCTTGCCTGCTGCTTACTAACATGTTTCCCAGCCATCATGGACTCTAAATAATGTTCTTCCATGAGTTGCCCCAGTCATACAGCTTTATCATAGCAACAAGAACTAACACAGGTTCTGGTAGATTGTACTTTGATCCTTATTTGATCTGAGGACGTTTCAGTTTCCTCCTTGATTCCTTCGGTGGCCCACCGTTCATTCAAACCATATTGCTCAATTTCCCAGTGTTTGCATTGTTTCTCTTCCTGTTGATTTTCTTGTTTTATTCACTGTGATCTGATGATATACAAATTTGCTTAGGCTTAACTCTGAAGGGATTATTTTAGAAGGTTCCATGTACTCCTGAGAAGATTGTAGATACTTTGTGGGTGTGTGTTTATGGGATAGGTGTTATATTTAGTTTATGTGTGATATAACCTAGCTTTTTTTTTTTAATTGTTGCCTGGAGCATCTATCTCAAGAGAAGAGTGGAATCCTGGGGTCTGGGTTCACATTATTGTATCAGGCCAATTTATCCTTCACACCTTCTGTTGCTTGTTTTATGAATTTAGAAGCCTGGAGATTCAATGTATACACATTTACAGTTCTTTTTCTTCCTTACCCCTTGCCTTAGATTATCTTTTTCATCAGTCTCCTTGGGTGTGTGTGGGTTTCCACGCTCCGAACTTTGACCCAGTCAAGTCAGACTCACTCCACTTTCTTCTGGAATCTGCTGATTTGCACCCTAGTCCCAGTTACAATCTTGTGTCTGGTGTTGGGGAACTGATCTTTCTGTGCTCTGGGATTTATGTGACTGAGGCTGTGAGGAGGTGCTGAAGGATGACTTACTGTCTACCTTTTGGTTTTTGAGGAGGCTGCATTCCACAGCACTTGTCCAGCAATCTTGTGTAACTCACCTCGACAACGGCAGGGAGGGGCGGTTATTTTCTTTGGCAAATGTATTCTGGTATTAGCTTCAGGTTTCTGAGACTCACGTTTGGCTCCCATTCCAGTGCCTGCCTAACCCAGCTGGCCTTATCCAGATTGTTTTTTCCCCACAATCTGGACATTTTCTCTCTAGCTCTCATGTGCTGGCCTGTGGGGACATTTCTCTGGTGCCTAGAGCTGATGCTGGCTGGCGGCAACAGCTTGTTCCGATTGGGTGATGAGAGTGAAATGGCCCCTTTTCTGTGGGGAAATTCTGACCTCCATTTGTTTCAGTTTCCTTTAGGTCCTTATTATCTTATGTCTATTGCATGTACCAGTTTTGATTTTATCTGCTTGCAGACAGAGCGTCTATTCTGCCATCTTACCTGGAAGTTTCTAGTTTTCTCTAAGTAATCCTTCCTCATTTCCTACCCTGTCACTAGCTTCTGGCAAATGCTAATATGCTTTCTGTCTCAATGCATTTGCCTTTTTCTGGCCATTTTATTTAAAATAGATTGGAGTTAAAAAGATGGTTCAGTGGATAAAAGTGATTGCTGGGAAAGCCTGGTGATGTGAGGTCACACCCATGGAACCCATGTAAAAGCAGGACTTTTACATGGTGTGTGTCTCTAACCACAACACCCAGAAGCTAGATGGGAGGAGGAGACAGAAGGATCTCCAGAAACTCACAGACCAGACAATCTGAAGTGTAAAGTGTGGAGATAAAACATCAAGAGAGATCCTGCCTCAAACAAATTGTAAGGAAAGGACTGACTCCTGAGGTTATCCCCTGACCTCCACACATGTGCTCTGACCTTCGAGCACAAACATGGATGCACATATATGTATACAAATATTTCTATAAAGGAATCTTCCAGTATGTTGATCTTTCATGCCCAACTTCTTTCACATAGTGTAAAATTTGTAGGTTAATTCTAGTTACGGTATGCATTGGTCCTTCCTTATTTATATGAATGATTTACTTGTCTTTTTAAAACACAATTTTGATATTTGTGTATTTTATTATTTTATGTGGATGAATGGTTTGCCTACAAGTAATGTGTGTGGATCACATGTGTGCCTGGTTCCCTCAGAGGCCAGAGGAGGGTATTGGATCCCTCGGGATTGGAGATACAGATAGTTGTGAGCCACCACATGGGTCCTAGTAGTTGAACCTTGGTCCTCTGTAAGAGCAACATGTGTTCTTAACTGCTAAGGCAACTGTCCGGGATGATTTCTTTTAAGAGAAAGCATTTGTATCAGCATTTTGATACATTGTAACATATATCTCTCCACTCCTTTACCTTTTACTATCCATCCTCTTGAAGAGATTAGGGTTAGCTTTTCTTTAAACTGAGTAAGAACGCAGAAAGATTTTATTGTTGATCACCCCCCCCCCCCCAAACTCGATGGTACAGCAAGATCACTGTCAATACAATGTTGGTAAATTCACTTACTAGGGACCATGGAGAGAAAGGTCTTCCTTCATCTGACTGTCAGTGACATTTATTGACCAGCTGCTGTATGCTGGGGTGTTCTGGATTAGGGGGCCATGTTGAGTGTAATGAGATACTAGTCCTGTAATTTTGATGACTTATGGTCGAGAGGGTGTGTGGCAGGAACACCAACCAGCCTTGATGATGTTTAGGAGGGATTTGTCAGGACATTGGAAAAGCACAGAGTGTTGACAGATAGTTGATTAGAAGGACTTCTAGAAGGGTCTGATGCTTGAGTTGAGTCGTGAAGGTCATGAAAGAACCAGCTAAGAGGAAGATCCAGGGAGTGCTGATGATCCCTGCAGGCTCTGAAGGTACCTAATGAAATATCTAATAAAAGACAATCAGAAAGGCATGCAGGGACCCTAAACTTCTCTGCAGTCAAACCGGAGACAGTGGATATCTGTTGCCTAGTGAGCTTGTTATCTCCGAATGTCAATATGACTAAGAATGTGTAAGTTGCGGGTAAAATTCAGACACATGGTGTAACAGTAGGAGCTGGGAAGCTGGAAGCCGAGTCTCCTTTCTGCCGTCCATCCGTATGTCCCTGAACAAGGGTCTCAATATTCAGATATTTCAGCTGTTTTATCTATACACTGGAAGCAGCAATATGGACATTATGAGGATCTCATGAGTTCACCGATCATTGGCAAGATTGTCCGGTCAGTGCTGTCAGGGAATTTTGCACTTCGTGTCTCAGCTTTTATTGTTCCTCTAGACTGATCACAGAAGCCATCTATTATGGGTGGGCACCATCATGGCAGCCATGTACCAGATACTAGGTGATTTATGCATCCAGCCTTTGCACTCTATTTACAATTCACGAGAAGTTTGAAGGGAAGCTAATGGATGAGTAACCATGCTTGGATAGCTCTTCTCATGAGACCCACAGCTACTATGGTGTCTGAGTGTATAGAGTCAGTCTTTAGTCTCAGGTGGCATGCCTGCTTCCAGAGGCCTGCTCTCAACTTCATCTTTACACTGCTTCTATTAGGTCAGGATTCAGGTAGAGTGCCAGTGGCGCATGCACCTCAGGAAGCAGGTTTGTGCTGGGTTGTCAGGATGATATCTGAGCTTACTTTGTGTTAACATGTATTTAGGACACTTTGAGGCTTATTCCTTTGCCTTATAACACAGGCAAAAACGCTCTAGTTTGAATGTACACCCATCCACATCCCCCCATTTATGTGTATCAGATTAATTTCATGTTTGTCTCATAAGTCAAAGTGCAGGCATTTCTCTCTTGAGTCTAATAACATAGGGGTTGGGTTTAGATTTAGGGACAACAATGGGGATACATCAGGGAGATTCATACATATTCACATTTTAAGAGGAAACTGAATCTCAGCTAAGGACACAAACCTAGCTTGTGGAGCAATGATTTTGACAGGGCACCTGCAGCTATTGCTAAGCATCTCTCTCCAGGGAATGTTGTGAGGCTTCTGCTGGAGTGAAGGACTTGATGCGTTTGCAAACTGTTATAGGTCTGGATCAGAGACTGTGGGCTCCCAAGAGTTAATCCTGCAGGTCATGTGCTCTGGGAATTGGCACGCACTTGTACTGCTGTTTCCCTGTTCATTGTGATGGAGGGATAATTTTTAGTAAGAGCTATTAGAATGCCCGAGCCAGTAACTGCTGTGGAAAGTGGTCATAATCACACTTTACTGTTCCCATTGGGGCCTTGGATCCTGCAAGTCACCAAATTACCCTATGGAGGTCTTTCCAAGTGAAGTTCTCAGGAAAAGCCCAGAAATGTGGCCCTGGGGAGTGGCGTTCCCTCTTCTGTCTTCTACCAGCTTGGTAGGAAAAGCAAAGCTCTAGAGAACCTTGAAGCTGAGTTCTACATATTACTCTTGGTATGGAGACTGGGAGAGGGAAACCTTCAGGTAGCTCACATGTGCACAGAGAGCCTCCATCCTGATGGAGCATGAGCTCTCTCTGAGAGCAGGGTTATGATTTGAACAATCGTGAAGGGATTAGAAGGGAGGAGGTGAACGTTCTTCCTTCCCTCTTCCTCCTCCTCTCCCTCACCCTTCCTGCTTCTTTCCATCTCTCCTTACATCAGTTTTATTTAAGAGGTTATTGAGTACTTACCATGCTCCAGGACGGGATAATCTACGCATGAAGAAAAACTCATCATAGCGTAGGTAGCCAATGCTTTCGATGCACAGTCTCAGGTCTGTGCACTCTGCATCTGCATGGAGTAAGGGAAGCACAGAGCGGGGAACTCTCTGGCTTTGCTTAGGACCGGAGAGGAAGTAGGGAGGGTTCATAGAGCTGGCATTTGAGAGACACTGGAGGACACTGTTAGGTAGAGGAGCAGGGAAGGAGTTCTGGAAAGAACAGTATATACAAACGTACTGTGGTTCCTGTAAATGCCCTCAAAATCCAGGTGTTAAAACATCGGTCCCAACTAGTGGCAGAACCGAGGAAATAGTGGAGATTTTAGGAGTTGTGGCATAATTGAAATTTTCTAGTAGTAAGAGATATGTCCATGGAACCTGACCCTCTCTCTTTTTTTCTCTTTGCTTCCTGGCTGCCATGAGGCCAGCAGCTTCCTCCGGCAGGTACACCAGCCACAGTACACTGTCCTCCCATAGGCCCCAAAGGAATGGGGTCAACTTCTGAAGCTGTGAGGCAAAATCAACTTGACTTCTTTTAAAGTTGGTTATATTGGGCATTTTATTGTACTAGTGGAAAATTGGCAAACATAAAAGGTTCGGAACTAGACAAAGAACTGAGTAGGTAGTCAGGAAAGGGCATAGGGTAGTCCAATAAAACCTATGTGTTAGCAATACAAAACAAATGCTTTTCTTTTGTATTATCAGTTATCCAATGCATTGGTTATGGTTTTTTAATATCTGTAAGTATATCTATATACCTCGTTAAGATATGTGCTACTAAGATCGTTAGCATACTTTATTAGATAATCATGAAATTTCATATACATACATATATGGATTATACTATATAATTATAATAAAAGAGAAAAATATTAAAAGAAGATAAGGCCAACAATTCTTGCTTGCTACATGAGTCAATTAGTCTTTCTGTTTTGGACTTTTTACTTTTAATAACTTTCTTCCATTTTTATTTTAAAGCAAATACAAATTCTAAAACTTTTCAGTGTAATTTCTTAAAATCTACAAAATATACCAGTTTCTTACATACGTCTAAAAATTTAAGCTTTTTATTTGAGTATATACTGTGTAATGAGCCAGCCCCCCTCCCATACTTCCCATGGTTTTCTCACCCCACCCCATCATTAGTCACCTTTGGCCCTAGACAGATTTATTTCTGCTTTCCTGTTAAGAAAAATTTTTCTGAAAAAAATATTATGATCCATGCTACTTTTACATGATTTTCTTTTATTGATTATTTAGAAATTTTACATCATGAGCCCTGATCACACTCCCTTCTCAGCCCTCCTGGGTCTGCTCCCACTCTTGTGCCCCCCACCACCCAAAAAGAAGATAAAAATCCCAAGTTAATTTGTGTTGCCCATATATTCACTGGAGCATGATTAAACTCCCAGTGGTCAGCCTCTTAAAGAAAACTGAGTCCTGCCCCATCTTTACCACCACTAGAAGTCATTATTGTGAAGCATCCTTATCGCAGTTTTTAAGTATTTTCTTTAATGGTTTTCTGTCTCGGTTCTTAATTTTCTGGGAGGTGGGTGGGTGAGTGAGGTGGGGAAGGATGTTGTCACAGAAGCCTTCTATGTCCCTTTTTTCTCAACTGTGAGGCTGCAGTCATCAATATCACGGCAAAAGTAGCTTTCTTACCTCTAACAGTTGGTGGAGGCATGGATCATGGACTTCTACACAATCTCTGGTGTTAGCACATGCCTCAGGTCGACATGACTTTAGTTGGCTGCATGGTCCATGGACATCAACATGAATTCAGGTGGCAGTAGAGATCCTAGACATCCACATGGCCTTCAGTGCTAACCCTGACCATAGACATCAACACAGTTCCCAGCCACAGCAGGACCAGATCTGTATCAGTTTTACACCTAAAAAAAAAAAAATCTATAAAAGTCCCTAATATCATTCAAAATTCTCTATATATTTAACTTTCTTTGTTTTTTTCTTTTTATAGAAGTTGTCTGAATCATAGTCCAAAGACAGTTTATATGCAGCATGTGAATGATTTAGCTTCTGGTTCTCTCTTTATCTACATTAGTTCACAACTTCCCCATCACCCTCACTTAACCAAGGTTTTTATTAGAAAACTAGGGCATGCTACAGAACTCCCCAAGTCCTGGTTGAGCTGATTGCATCCTTATGGTGCTCCTTAATAGGCTCTGATACCCTCTCACTTCCTGCAAACCAGCTGAGCTGCAGGGCCTGCTCAACTCCAGAGCCTCTTTCTTTGAACAGAAAGCCACCCTGGATCTGACTGTGTACCATTTGTTGAACCACTGCTTATCCCAGTGGTTCTCAACCTGTGGGTCTCGACACCCCCCCCCCCTCCTGGGTTGCATGGTTAGGGGATCACCACAACACGAAGAAATGTATAAAAAGGGTCACAGCATCAGAAAGGTTGAGAAACACTGACTTATTTCAGGGCTGGTTTTTGGTCTCTGGGCTCAGTTGATAGCAAACTAATTTGTGTATTAGAGTTGTGTTAAGTTTTTAAGGAGGAACAATGAAAAATAAGTTTGGGTTATACAGATTCTTCTGACAGTGAACGTGTGGAGAATGAGCTAATGAGATGGGGAGGGGCACAGTGGCTTGGTCTAGTGAAAGATGAAAACTATGGCTGAGCCAGTGGTAGTTGGGGATGGCTCCTCATTATGTAGACAGCGGGTGTCTACTTCTGTGCTGTCCACACAAACCTGCTTCTCTGTCCTAGTAATGGTTCTCTTAATTGTTTACACCCCAGAGTCAGGCACCCCTTTGTTTGGTGCCCATCTAGCATGTTTCCATCAGGTTCGGTTAGGCTTGTATCTGAGTACTATTTGACAACCGTGTCCCTGCAGAACAGATACAATATGGCCACCTCTCGGCCTCTTCCAAGACCTCACTGATTCTGTTCCTCTAAGATGTGGGTGCTGCAGAGGAGAGATGTGGACAAGTCCGTCTGGGGCTCAGGGTCCCGCTTTCATCATCTTGTTGAGCCTTGGTGAAGACAGGTGGTACGTCTCTCTTGCCCTTCATCTGGTTCCCTCTAATGTTGGGCAATATTATTTTAAGGTGTGTTTCTTTTATTTTTGTTGCATTTGTTCAACTTTGTGAAGCTGTGTTTCTTTTGCCTGATGGTCTGATAAAAAGACTGAATGGCCAATAGCAAGGAAGGAGAAAGGATAGGTGGGGATGTCGGGCAGAAAGGATAGATAGATCTCCATCTGGGAGGAAAGGAGGAGAGAGAGGAGGGTGAACACACGAGGCCAGTCACCCAATGACACAACCAGCAATGGAATAAGGAAGAAAAATATACAGAAATAGACAAAAGGTACAAGCCAAGAGGTAACAGGCAGATGGGATAATTTAAGTTAAAAAAGCTGGCTAGAGACTAAGCCAAGCTAAGGCTAGGTATTTATAAATAAGAATAAATAAACCCCCATGGGTGATTGATTTGGGATCTTGGGAGCGGGTCTTTCACAAAAGAGCAAAACTAACCAACAACACTCTAGACCCAAGGCATTATATTCATTCTGTACACAACTGTGATGTAATAACTGTACTTATGCCAATTTCTCTCTCCTCTTTGGTTCTGGCTCATTCTCCTGTTGCTTTGCAGTGTTCCTCCAGGTTGCTCAGAAATATGGCCAGATGGCTTGCTTTAACCAATAGGATACCAGGATACTATAATACAAGCTAAGAGGCTTGAAGCAAGCCTGAGCTATTTGGCTTGGACTTCCTCTTTTATATTTTGTCCATTACCATGAAGACCTCTGTGGACCAGACTGTTGAGGATATGATGCTAGTGAAGCAGGTAGCCAAGGCTTGTCTCTTTAATAAGAGAACTCGTTGACTTCTAGACATGTGAGTGAGCCCAGTAAAAATTAACACAGTTATGAATGCAATCTAATCCAATGCAGGAACAGTTAGGGTTTCATGGCTGTCTTAAAATAGACAACTAGGGAATTCTAATGCACATCCATAATATGGATCTTTACTCTTAATTCTAGACTAATATACCCAACTACTCATCAGGCAACTCCATTGGGAGATATAAAGTATCCATCAAAGCCTTTTACAAATCAGTCTGTCCCCAAGATGTTACCATTTCAGATTGGAATTGTCATCCACTTAATAATTAATTTAGGCCACAGAAGTAGAGGCCCTTGTCTGTTATTTTTAATTCTTTGCGTATAATTACCCACCCAATCAGGCTTATACTACTTAGTGTGTATCTAAAACATATCTCTAAAATGTACCCAAATATCTTTGTCTATCCAATTTCACCAGTTTTATCATCATCCACTTCAGCCTCTACTCCCTGACAGGTCTTTGCGGCGTACAGCCACCTCCTTTCAGATTTCACACTTGATTCATTATAGTCAACTTTCAGGACAGCAGGAAGGGGTATTAAAGGAATATAGGTTACCTCAACACACAGACAACATGAGAAAAAAACAGAAAAATCGATAGTCTCAAAGGGCATTAATGCCATTGTAGAAAAGAAAAACATGGGGTAGAGAAGTGTTTGGAAGCCACATATCTGATGAGAAGTTAACACCCAGAACACACAGAATTCATACAATTCAGCAACGATGAAGATGAGCAACCTAATGGGTAAAGAGTACAAATAGATATTTCCCCAAAGCTGTACAAATGAAAAGATGCCTAGGATTATGAGCTATGGGAAAATAGTATCAAGCTCATAAGGAAATATTACCTCTCACTTTAGGATGGCTACTATTAACCCTTGTCCCAGAATTCAACACGTGTTGGGGCCTGCCCAACCTTCTGAAAGTTCCTGATATGAGGGGAATGTTGGGAGAGAAAGTATTAAGACAGAGTCAGAAAAATAACGTCTCGTGAGGGCACTGAGTGAATATGTGGCTGACCTGATTTTATTTTCTCTGGGCTTTTTATACCAAGCAAAGGGGAGGGACAAGTGCAGACAGGTGTGACCACTTTTTCAATTCTCAAACATAAGACCTCTGGTAACATACCTTTGGACAAAGCACCCTGTTATGCAGCCTTGTGGGTGAGTGTGTGTGTGTGTGTGTGTGTTGGGGGTGGGGTGGGGACGGGGAAAGCTCCGATTCTCTGACCTTGAGTCAAAATGGAAACAAGCCACAAGCTGGACTCTTTTTGGGCTCCTACACCATGTTAGTGAGGGTGTGGAGAAATTGAGCCCTTGTGTGTTGCTGATGAAAATGTAAAATGGTTCAGTGACTCTGGGAAACAGGAAGGTGTCCCCGAAAGAAATTAAAAATAGGATTACCATCTCATTCCTGAATATATACTAGATATCTGAGAACAGGGACATGGACAGATACATTCACTGGCATTTACTGTTATGTTTCTTACAATACCTAGAAGTAGGGGTGACTCAAGAATCCACTGACCGATGAATGAATAAAAAGTATATGATGTGTAGAATAAAAACATTCTTACACATACAGAGGAAGGAGATTCTGATGCAGACCTCAATGCAGGATTTGATGCTTAGTGAAATAAGCCCGTCTCAGAAGAGTTCTGCATGGTTCCATTTAGTTGAGGTACTAGAGTAGACAGAGAGTAGAATGTTAGGGAAGGGAGAAAGGAAATGAGACGTTATAGTTTAATAGGTACAGAATTTCAGATTTGCAAGAGATGAAAATGTAGATGGATTTTAGTGTTAAGAGTCCATTGTCATCATGGTGGGAAGCATGGCAGCAGGCAGGCAGACATGGTGCTGCAGAAGGAAGAGAGAGAGAGAGAGAGAGAGAGAGAGAGAGAGAGAGAGAGAGAGAGAGAGAGAGAGAGAGAGAGAGAGAGAGAGAGAGAGAGAGACTTCAAAGCCCACCTTCATGTGGCATACTTTCTCCAACAAGGCCACACCTAAGCAGTCAAATCCATGAACCTATGGGAGCCATTCTAATTCAGACCACCATAGTGTCATTACCAACTTTCAGATGAATATTCTGTGTTCTTACTTTATTCTGTCTTTAGGATATATAGTAACTCTCTGGCATCAAATGATTTCACTGTCACATAAAGTCTCTCAACAGACACGGTCTTTATGGCTAGTTAGGTATTCTGTTTTGTGTGTTTTGGATCCAAACTAGGACAAGGTTTGAAAATTATGTAATATTTGCTCCAAACAGTAGAATATAGATAGGTAAGCTACACATACTTGACCGTGTCATATGGATATATATGTAAGATACATTAGCATTTGATGGGAGCCTTTGAAGATTTTCAGTCCTAATCTTTTTATGGTCTTGAGCTCCATAGGAGCCTCCTGGATTTCTTTCCGACCTGATGGTCTTTTTCTAAGTTCATTTCTCCCTGACTCTCGTGGCCTTCTTTCTGAGGCGCAGACTTTAAAGGTCAATCTTATTTCAGGTCATCAAACTTGTTGGAAAATATCTTGATACATTTCACCTCCTCTAGCAGTCTTATTTTTAAATGTATATTTACTATTGATTGATTGATTGATTGATTGATTGATTTTTAGAGACAGGGTCTCACTACAGAGCCCAGGCTGACTTCAAGCTTGCAGTGACTCAGCTTCTTCAGTCTCTAAAGTGGTGGGATTTCAGGTGTGAGCTGGTGTTTTTCTCATTTATAAAACGTTACATTGGAAACACAGGTGCTCCTATATTGAGTCTTACCTATCATCACTTATGAGCTAAATTTATTTCTATAAACATGCTTGTTAGTAGGCTATGGATTGCAACATATTCCTCACAGAATTAGAGGACACACGTGTGAAATGGTTGACCATTCAAGCGTACACCCATTTGACTAATATTAGTCTCCATCCCTACATCTCAGGTGGCCTCAGGCCGGCTTTGTGGGGTGGATTGGTAGGCATTGTCGTCATCATCATCCCCATTTATGCGGACAACTAACACCAGATGAAGCCTTTCAGACTCCCCTGAAGTTATGAAGTGTTCCGACAGGGGATCTTTGGGTTCCTGTTGTCACGTCACGTGGTACTGCCTATATGGCCTTTCTGGTGTCATCCCACGATTATCAATGCTATGGGGTTATGGTATGCGACTCAAGCTATGGGCCAGGGTTGCTACTGTCTTTCTTCTGCTATAATATACTTAACAAAAAGAAGACATAGGAGCACGTGAAAGGCAAACCACAGGCTTTTATGTTATTAAGGGTCAAATTATATAATCCCTAATTACATCTTGCCTTTTAGACACAACCTCTACCGCTCTATTCCTGGTATCACAGAACGATTTTTTTTTTCACAGCTGAACATAGATGAAGGTAGCTGGGGTCAGGTAAGGGGTGGGAGCAGTGAAATCTAATGTCTCCCCACTTTAGCCAGGTCTGATTGTATTCACTGTTGATTCCTATTCTCCTTAATTTTCCTTGTCTCGTCCTCTCCTTTTCTTTCCAAGTGACTTAAAAAATTATGGCAAATTCAGCAGAATAGTCAGTTGTACATCCAAACAGGAATGTAGGGACAAACAAGGGTTTCCTTCAATCCAGCTGTGGAATAGAGGCAGGTTCCCATGGTTTAGTTGCCTGTTGATTTCCAAGGCCTCTCCCAAAGGCCTGGGAGATTGTATTAGCCCTAGAGATGAATCTTTCCAGAAGGTGGCACCCTTTCTCCGCCCAGTGGGTAGCGGTTGCTCACAACTTAGGGGAGAAAAAAAAAAGATTCTTGTTTTGTAACTGGATGGTCATTTCCGAGACTCCAAGGGACACAGGGCCAAATGACTTCAAGAGCAAGTTCCAATTATCAGTTAAAAGAATTTACATTATCCATAACATCTGCTTTTCTTTCTATCACCCAATGGCTGTGTGAGGTCGGGTGCTAGTCTAGTCGTATTTTCCAGGTTTGGAAATGGAAGCATAGATGAATGGAAATTGCCTAAAGTCATTAAGGTGAGACAGATGAAACGGAAACCTGGGCCATTTGGTGCCAAGGTCCTCGTCACTATACTGTACCATATTTGGCTCCTTCCCATGCTATTGAGCAAAAAGCCAGAGGCCACACAAGCAAGTTTAAAGTGGCCCATGCATGTCATCTGAGAGGCACACTCTGGAGTCTTGTCTCTGCACTCAGCACAGGAGGGCACCTAACTTACAGTGTCTCCAGGCCAAGAATGCTATAATTCTTTTCTTGTAAAGAGATGGAAATTTAGTTCTCCAGAGATGTGGGAGGAAAAGATGTCAACTACCTTTTGTTCTCATCAAATCAGTTATGCGATGGCCGTGGTGACACACGCCTTTCATCCTAGCCCTCTAGAGGCTGAGACAGGACAGCCAGAGCTAGCCCATACCCCATCTCAAGATAATCAAACAGACAAACACATCGTGTCAACATAGTGCTTAGCACTCTGCATCTGAGAGGTCCTGAACTCGGGAACTGGGCTGGTAAGCACCAGCTGGGAACAGACAGAAGGCTTCTCAGTGTGACAGTTCCCGTAAAATGAAAGATTCTCCTAAGTTACTTTCTTTGGGGCAGAAATTCTGGGCGTAGAGTAAAATTCAATGTAAAACTTCATTTTGTGGGTTGAAGAAATGGCTCAGTGGTTAAGAGGCAACTTAACCCAAGTTTAGGTCCCAGCACCCACATGGGTGGCTCACACCTCCTGTAACTTCAGTTCTAGCTGTTCTGACTCCCTCTCCTGGTCTCCTTTGGCACACACACACACACACACACACACACACACACACACACACACACACACACAAACACACATACACACACACACACACACACACACACACACACACACACACACACACACACACACACACACACACAGCTTTAAAAACTTTATTTTGCAGCCAGGCAGTGGTGGCTCATACTTGGAATTTACTGGCAAGAGGACCGTTGTGAGTTCTAGGCCAGCCTGGTCTACAGAGCAAGTTCCAGGATAACCAGGGCTAGCCCAAGAAATCCTGTTTCATAAAACAACAAAACAGGAATTCTTCATTTTGCTTTTTTAATGTCATAAGGGGTTTTTTTTTTGTTTTTTGTTTTTGTTTTTGGTAATTGTTGGCCTTACTCGTGTATCATGTAGGGTGCTGCCTGTGACTCTTAACACTATAACTATTTCAGGTTTCACACTTAGGTCTTAGGTCCATTTGAAGTTTGTTTTTGTGCAAGGTGATACAAACAGGTCTTAGCTCATTCTTTTCCATGTGGACATCCAGAACCATAGACTCTTTTATCCAGAGTGTGTTTTGGCATCTTTGCCAACCATTACATGGCAGTAGCTATGTGTGCGCATGTTTAGGTTCTATTTTGTCCCATTGGTCTTGAAGTTTGAAATGGTAGTGTCTCTGGCATTGTTCATCTTGCTCTGGCTTGCTTTGGCTATCTTGGGGCTTTTGTGGTTCCAAATGAGTTTTATTATAGTTTATTTTCTATTTTTTTTTTTTTTTGTGAATGACAAGATGAGGATTTTGATTGGGACTGCACTGAATCTATAAATACCATTCACAACATTAATTCCATCCCTCTATAAGCATGGGATATCCTTCAGTGTCCTAGTGTCTTTCTTAATATCTTTATTCAGAGATTTAATTTCTTTCTTCTTAGACTGCATATTCTGATGTCTGCTATTATGGGCTAGCTCTTCATGGTATATTTGATGGACCACTTTGATTTTACCCTTCATTTTAGTGAAGATTTTTTTATATTATGATCCTTTTTTTTTTTTTTTTTAGACTTTGGGGAACCAATTATCCTTGTGTATGGCAATCTTTGTTCTTTTTGCCTACCACCCCATGTTTAACTGCCTTAATTTCTGTCTCATTTTGTTCCCACTCACTGTGATTACATCTGGCTTTCCCTAATCCTGTCTATTTTTCACTTGGGTCTATTGCATTTCATTCAGATGTTTCTGATTTGCTTATTAGAGCTGTAGTAAAGTTAATTTTCACCTACAATTTGTTCCTATCGTAGGCGAAACTATTCCTGCTAATTTCTTTATCATCCTACTTTATTATTTTATGATGTTTTATCTATTGTTTTAAAAATATTTGTATTAAGTTATAGAAGATAAAACCCATGAGGGAGTTAGTTCTGTTGTTTTCTTAGAATTTAAGATGGTCAGATGGGGCTCATAACCTCTACTCTTGTATTTCTCCCTGGAAATGTGCAAGCATGGATGCCCCCCCCCCCAAGCTTCTTCTCCCTAGAGTGGCAGAAAGGCTTCTATTCATGGATGTATCTTCTAGATCTGTCCACACACTGTTTTAGGTCATCTTTCTAAGTCATTAGACATTGTGAGAATTCTCAGAAATCTGAAAATCAATTAGTCTCTTTTATGATGGTTTTTTTGAGAGAGACTCAAGAGCTATTCTGGAGCTACTTATTGAGCTAGAAAATTCTATTTCTTTTCTTGGCTCCATTTTGGAATTCTGTGGCACAAAAATCCTTTATCTCTTCTTTTTTGGCCAATGTGTTAGTTCATAAAGTCCTTGAAGTTTTGTGTTCATACTACATTCAAGTAAAATTTTCCCAGAAATCCACATTATTTTTTTATTTATAAAAAGTCTTTTTTCCATGTATCCACCTGCTTCCCCTCCCTTCCCTCCTCCCAATCCCTCCCAGTCAGCCTTCTGCCTCCATTCCCCCCTCCCCTCCCTAAAAAGGGCAAGAAGTCCCAAGGTGGGTCAGCTCAGCAAGGCACATCCAGTACAGGCAAGTCTGATTTCCTCATCCCAATATAAAGACTGGGTGAGGCGCTCCTCTGCAGGGAATGGGCTCCAAGTTGCCAGCTCACATACAGGAACACAGTCTGACTTTACCCATTGAGGCTCAATATGGTGGATTCAGGTGTCAGCTGATAAGGTCCCAAGACACTTATCCAAGGTCCGGGGCTCCTGAAGGGGGAGTGGCCAACCCCATTCAAAAGGGGCTGCTGAGATCTTGGGGTCCCGTCTTTTGTTGTTGTTGTTTTTTCAAGATTAATATTTATTAAAATATAAGCCAACCCTCACAGGTAACAGCTTATATAGGCACCTGATAGACAGGATTATCCACGTGATGGATGATGGACACTGAACTGGTCTCTCCAACAGTTAGGAACCAAAAAAACAGGGCTTCCCAAGATCCCAGCAGCCCCTTTTGAATGGGGTTGGACACTCCCCCTTCAGGAGCCTGGGACCCTGGATAAGTGTCTTTGGACCTTATCAGCTGACACCTGAATCCCACCACAGCTCCACATACTGCCTATGCCAGTTGACAGTTGCCTACTCCTTTTCCAATGGTTTCTTAGTGGCTGTTCTTGATTCACTGAACTCCCCAGAGCTCCAGCTAGCCATCTCTGTGGGACTTTTCCTTATAATACCTATCCCCTTGCTCATACAGACTCTCCTTCCCCAATCTCAGCTGGACCAGGAGCTCCACCCAGTGCTTAGCCAAGGATCTCTGCCTCCATCTCTATTCATTGTTGGATGTAGGTTCTGTGCTGACACTTAGGGTGGTTATTCATTTGATTATAGGAGAAGTCCTGTTTAGGCACCACTTCCACTATTGATTGGAGACCTAGCCAGGAACATCCTGTGAGTTCTTGGAGGTTTCCCTAGCACCTGGTCTCTTTACAACCTCACTTTGGCTTCTCTTTATTTTTCTCCCTCTTTGTTGCTCCTCTCACTCAACCACCTCTTTCTCTCATGATTCATTCCCACCTCTTCTTGGTTGCAACCTGTTATGATCCCAATCTACTAAGGAGATCTTCTCTATTTTCTCTTCTTGGGGAATTTTCAAGTTGTTCAGGAGTTGTGGTTTGTAGCTTGGGTGTTCTTTGCTTTTTGTCTAAAGTCCACTTATGAGTGAGTACATCTCATGCCTATCTTTCTGGACTTATGATACCTTGCTCAGGAGGATATTCTCCAAATCCATTCACTTGCCTGCAAATTTTAGGTTTGTTTGTTTGTTTGTCTGTCGGTTTGTTTGTTTGTTTATTTGTTTATTTGTTTGTTTGTTTATTTATTTATTTATTTATTTATTTATTTATTTATTTATTTATTTATTTATTTATTTATACTGCTGAGTACAGATGTACCACAGTTTGTTAATCCATTTTTCAGTTGATGGGCATTGAGGTTGTTTCCAGGTTCTTGCTATTATGAATAATGCTGCTATGAGTATAGTTGTGCTCATGCCTTTGAGATATAAATGTGCATCATTTGGGTATACACTTAATAATAGTATTGCTGGATCCTTGGGGAGATTGATTCCCAGTTTTCTGAGGTACTGCCATACTGCATTCCAGGGTGGCTGTACAAGTTTACACTCCCACCAACAATGGAGGAGTGTTCCCCTTGCTTTGCATCCTTTCCAGCTGTCATCTGTGTTTTTGATCTTAACCATTCTGACAGATATAAGGTGGTATCTCAAAGTTGTTTTGATTTGAATTTCTCTGAAGATTAAGGATTTTGAGCAATCTTTTAAGTGCCTTTCAGCTATCTGTAATTCTTCTCTTGAGAATTCTCTTGAGGTTAGCTCTGAATCTCTTTTTAAAATTGTGTTATTTATATTTTTGAGCTCTAGTTTCTTGAGTTCTCTATATATTTTAGAGATCAGTCCTCTGTCAGCTGTAGGGTTTGTGAAGATCTTTTCCCATTCTGTAGGCTGTCATTTTGTCTTATTGACTGTGTCCTTTCTCTTACAGAAGCTTCTTAGTTTCAGGAGGTCCTACTTATTGATTGTTGTTCTTAGTGTCTGTGCTACTGGTGTTATATTTAGGAAGTGGTCACCTGTGCCAATGTGCTCAAGGGTATTTCCCACTTTCTTTTCTATCAAGTTCAGCGTAGCTGGGTTTATGTTGAGGTCTTTGATGCACTTGGACTTGAGTTTGTGCAGGGTGATAGGTTTATTTGCATTCTTTTATATACTACCATCCAGTTATACCAACACCACTTGTTGATGATACTATCTTTTTTCCATCAAATATTTTTGGCCTCTTTGTCAAAAATGAGGTGTACATAGGTGTGTTAATGTCGTGATCTTTGATTTGATTCTGTTGTTTCTTAAGTCTGTTTTTATGCCAGTATCAGGCTGTTTTTATTATTGTAACTCTATAGTATAGCTCAAAGTCAGGGTTCGTAAGTCCTCCTGAAGTTCTTTTATTGAGCAGGATTGTTTTGGCAATCCTGGGTTTTCTGTTATTCCACATGAAGTTGAATATTATTCTTTCAAGGTCTGTAAAATATTGTGTTGGGATTTGATGTGGGAATGTCTTTCTGTATGCTATGAATATCAATCTTTAAATAAAGGAGCTGTTTTGGCCCATGACAGGCACCATAGAAAAAGTAGGAGGAGAAATCATAGCATAGGTAGGAGAAGCAGGATAGAATCAGTCAGACCGAGCCCAAAGCCCGAAGAAGCAACATGTAGGGAACACGGGTGAGCCATGGGCCGTGTGGCAGACAGATTAATGAGAATGGGTTGAGTTAAGATGTAAGAGCAAGGTAGCGATATGCCTGAGCCATAGGCCAAACAGCATGAACTTAATGTAAGTGTCTGAATAATTTTGGGGGGCCTGAGCAGCAGTGGGCGGCTAAGTGGTCTGGGCTGCAGGTCTCTGGGTCCGGACCTCTGGCCACCCGGGACCAAGAAACCTCATTACAACAGATGGCGCCCAACCTGGGCCAAATATCCACTTAAAGCCTGAGAAAGTTTAAAAAGGGTTTTAGCACAGAAACTGAGCCAAAGCAGCTTCCAAATTGTGTATCTGAAGCGGGTCATTGTACAGAGAAAGCGCAGCATCTGGGCTACATTCAAAATGGTGCCAGCAGACTGGCGGCAGGCAGTGTAAGCTGCAACTAGGCCGGTTCTTGAAGTCTCACAGAAGACTCAGTAGCATGTGATTGATTTAAGGTTTCTGTTTACTTTGAACAAAAAGGAAACAAAGATGGTATCTTAGTGGCAGCGTTTCTTGGGTCTGCTCTGTTAGCTAGCAGTGAACAGAGACATGGCCCTTTAAGAGAACTTCCTGACTCAGCTTTTTCTACATAAACTGTGCAGCTCTTTAAGAGAGTATATTTTAAAAGCTCTTCTGGTTGGAAAATGATTAAGGATTCACAATAAAACAGATTCAGATGGGAAATAAAACCTGTAAACGGGTTACAATGTGTATAAAAGGTACATAGTCTTTGGAGAAAAAAGATAGAAGGTAGAGAAAGTCTTTAAAAAGAGAAATAGAGTAATAAAAATATAATAAGCCACATAAAGATGGAAAATGGACACAAAATCTGGATTTTGGTTATTGTATTTTCTTTTAATTTTTTAACTGTTAATGAGCTAACTGCAGAAAGACAATGGATTGCAAATGCAAAGGCTACTAGGTTAAACAAGAATATATATTTTAAAGGTATTTTGATTTTGAAATTTGTGTCTAAGGATTTATTGCTTTGGAAGAGTTCTGCTTTTGTTTCCACAGAAGATGAGAACCTGTGGATTGCTTCCAGGCAAATATGGTTTCATCAACCAAGACCCCCTGAAAAAAATCTCTGATGAGAAGAGATGGCCATATCAGCTTCAGGGCTGCAGACTATGATCCAGTTTCAAGAACCCGTGAGATTTTCAATGCCCCCTAATCAGCAGGAAGTAGTAATGGAAAACTATGCCCAAATTCCCAAAATACTGCTTATAAATGTTTATTTTCATTATAAATGGTTAATGGTTATAGTTAATCTCTTTCTAAGAAGAAAAAGGGGATATGGTATATGAATGATGTTTTAAAAATTCAATTATTGAGTTTACTTAGATCAGGAAATTAGCTGTTAATCTTAAAATGTTTTACATTGGTATGGATTTTGGTTTATTGATACAAATTTAAGGTCAATTCTCTTATGTATGTATTTTTCTACTCTTGTTTAAGATATGATGTTTATGTAATGGATTTAAAATGGTAATGTATAATTAAGAAATGCATGTTAGTTAGATTTTTAGGTATACAAAGATATATTTCAATTAGGTAGGTAATCTTCAAATATGTCTAAGACCTACAGAATATGGCATTTAAAATGTCTTAAGACTTAGACTTTCCTGGACAGTGAGACAGATCTGTTCTTGGCAGCACCAATTTACTTCAAGAGAAAAATGGGCATTGAAGAAACTCCATATGGAGATTAGTTTCTTTGTGGCATTGGTTAGCCAGTGGACATGAACCTGTTTTTATATTAACTGCTTGACAGTATGCTGTCAAAACTGGACATGTAGGTTCCATAGGAAGTTGACCTTCAAACTTTGGCAGAACAAACCGAGATGGTCATTCAGATTCCTGCTTTGCAAAGAAAACTGTCAGGCATTCTTCAGGACTCGAGGAGAAGCGACTGATGAATGGGCAGAGCAGATTTCCTGCTTCACTGAAATGAAAAGAGACTCTGGGCCTCTAGGCTGAAGATGGATGCCCCAACTTTGGGTGACTGTCCAAGCAGATAGTTGTCATCTTTGTAAATTCTAGATTTTGGAAGTTGCTTGCACTTCTGGTTTACTTAGGTAAATATATCCTTCTGTGGTCTTTGATGTAGTTGAAGATTATATAGTTATAGGTATAGTTTTTCTTAGTCATTTGAAAGGTATATTGGATAATGAAACTTTAGATTCATAAGGATAAGGTAGATGGTGAGTATTTAATTTTGCTAAATAAAAATAGACTAGATATTGTAATTGTAATTCTTGTTTGCTAACTATTTTGTTATATGTAATTTTGCTATGTTAAAATTGAAACTTTCCCTTTTGATTAGACAGAAAGGGGGAGGTGATGTGGGAATGTCTTTCTGTATGCTGTGACTGTCAATCTTTAAATAAAGGAGCTGTTTTGGTCCATGACAGACATCATAGAAAAAGTAGGAGGAGAAAGCATAGCATAGGTAGGAGAAGCAGGGCAGAGTCAGTCAGACTGAGCCCGAAGCCCAAAGGAGCAACATGTAGGGAATACGGGTGAGCCATGGGCCACGTGGCAGACAAATGAATGAGAATGTGTTGATTTAAGATGTAAGAGCAAGCTAGCAATGTGCCTGAGCCATAGGTCAAACCGCATGAACTTAATATAAGTGTCTGAATCATTTCTGGGGGCCTGAGCAGCAGTGGGTGGCTAAGGGGTCTAGGGGACTGCAGGTCTGGGGTCTGGACCTCTGGCTGCCCTGGACCAGGAAACTTCATTACAACAGGAATTTTGATGGGAATTGCATTGGAATACTTTTGGTAAAATTACTTTTGAGTATATTTTCTGTGCCTTTGAGTTGGTATTCTTCTTCTTCAATTCTAATTATTCTCAGGTTTGGTCTTTTCACAGTGTCCCAGATTTCTTGGACATTTTGTGTTATGACTTTTTTGGTTTTAGTGTTTTAACTAACTATTATGACTATTGAATCTTCCACTCCAGAGATTCCTTCTTCCATCTCTTGCATTCAGTTGGTTATGTTTGCATCTGTAGTTCTGGTTTGTTTCTTCAGATTTTCTATTTCTAGCTTTGCCTCAGTTTGTGCTTCATTATTGCTTCATTTTTTTTTTTTAATTCCTAGAATGTTTCTGTCACTTGTTTGTTTTCTTTTTCTTGGTTTTCTTTATTTTCTTTCAGGGATTTGTTAATCTCTTTCAATTTTTTTTTGGATTTTCTTTTATTTTTTAAGGGTGTTTTTTTTTTAAATATTATCTTTTACAGCTATTATCTTCATAAAGTTGTTTTTAAGGTTGTTTCCTTCTGTTTCCTCTTCATTGTTATGCTCAGGTCCTGATGTTGTAGAACCACCAGCTTCTTCTGGTGGTTTTTCTTTATATTGTTGTGTGTATTCTTGCACTGGCATCTGACCATTGATTGGTTCCTGGTTCACTCTTAGTCAGCTCTTGGTCAGTGATGGGCCTAGGGGCCGTGTGTATCCAGTAATTGCAAGGGCTGCTCTAGTCGGCTCTTAGTTGATTCTTAGTCAGTTCTTAGTCAGTTGTGGACAAGGAAACTTTGGGGTCTCCTGTTGTTGGTAATGTGATGACACAGATTGCTGTTTGGGTGGGGTTTGGCCTGTGGGATGTCCCTCCAGCTGTGTTTTGTTGGGGACTGGGCTTGAGGGGTGGCTCCGTATTTCTTTGGCTTAGAGCAGAGCTGAGTGTGGATGGAGTGTGGGGGTTGTATCCCTGGGATGTGGTTCAGAGACCACGGTCTCTGCTTGGGCTGGGGGTTGGGTGTTACTTACCTCTTAGTCAGTTGTGGATCAGTAAGCTTCAGGGTCTCCAGTTATCAATGTATCCACATTATTTTTAATATTACAGTGAGGTGAGTAAAATAATAAGATCTAGATTGGCTCAGGGCTTTCAGACAAACTGTCAGGTCTGATATTTGTGTACTAAAATCTACCTGTGTAAATGAGTTGACTGAGGGTGACCTTTGTGGTATGGGTGCTTATTCAAAAACAGATTGGGATGGTTACTCAGAGGGCAAGGTTACCCTAAATTTGCTCTCTCACCTCATAAGCATTGCCTTCCCAGACATTTCTAAGGCTGACCTCCTAGAGGTCTTTCAGTGTTGTTTACATTTGCTTATTTGATTTTGCGTTTTATTGTATTGATTCTTGCTAACATTTATCTTCTTTTACTGCAGAAATTTTGGAGATTTTCTTTCATAGTTTGCTTTTGGTTTTTGAATGTTGTCTCAGGAGAGAGCAACAGTTGCGGACAGTCATTGCCCTGGTTTTTCCCATGCTAGAAATACTGTTGTTTGGGTTCATTTATTTTTCTGTAGCAGTCAAATCAAATCCATTGGGTGAACATGTGCAGTGAACTCCTATGGTAACATGTAAGTACATCTTTCTGCTTTTGAGAGTGAATGTTGGAATCAATGCTTCACTGTCAAGGTCACTGACAGTGTCCAAAGAACAGTACCAAGAACATCCCCACCTTAGATGAATTTTGGAATGTTCTGGTTTTGAATATTTGATTTTACAAGTTAGCATTTCTAATTAGCATATTTAATAAACCCAAATTTTGAGTCACACACTCATCCCACTTATTTATCTCTATCATCTATTGTTTCTCCAAGGACTAGTCACACATGCTTGTATATTCTGGTTAAACAAGCCTCAAAATTCTATGTAGGCCAGAAGGCTTGAAAACTGACAGATAGAAGCTGCTGTTACACTCTAGGAAGTTCTTAGGGGAATGTTGGTTTTTCTCTTATGGCTTTTTTACTGAGTGGATGAGGCTCATCTATACTATCAAGGATAATGTTTTTCACTTAGAGTCACTTGGTTATAGATGCTAACTGTCCCTCAAAATACATTCTCAGTGTCACCAAGGTTGATGTTCAGATGAATACTTAGCCACTATCACCTAGCCAAGACTTTTTGCAAGTGGGAGTGAGAGAATAAATGTATCTGAGGGAATAGAAACACTTCTCCTTAGAAATTATTGGGTTACAAATAGCTCTTCCTCCTCTGTGGACACAACTAACAATGAACACAGTCATATCATATAAGACGGCAAGTGAGTTCACTGCAAACACTCCACCGCGAAAATGTTCATATGCAGGTGTTCTGTGGTCACTCCTCATACTAGGTCATCGCAATGGTGATGCAGAAAGAAGTCCCACTGGGACTCTTCTCTTTCTTTTCCTCCAATAAGGTGAGCTTCTCTCAAATTTGTTTCTCGGTGGAGCCTTTAGGTGGGTGGCTCCCTTCTGGAACATTCTTAGGATAAGGCTGGCTCAACTTCTTTGCTATAACATGTCCAGCTCACATGTACATCATAGTGGCTTCCTAACTGAGAAGAATAACATTTTCAGTCATGTATTACAAATTTATATTTCCTGCTTGTGAAAAGCCCAGGATTGGCTAATACTGAATAGTGGAATTCTTTGGTTTCTGTATTGTATACATGATAGAGAGAAAAAAAATGCAAAACTCTTTTTCCAAATCATTGTGTAGACCTCTGGCAACATACTCTTTTTCATATCTGTGGAAATAGCATCAGCTACATTCCGTGTCTAGAAAACCCCATTCAAACTCAACCTTGAATAACTGTGATACCCTGTACAACAGGGAATAGCCCGATTATTGAATTTACCTAATAACAAACTCCTCAAGTAGTTTTTGAGTGCTTAGTCTGGGTGCTACCACAGTGTACATAAAGACACATGTGTGGGAGCATGGGATTCCTTCATGGCAATAAGGAGTTAAAAGTTTAAGCTGCTGGTCAAGATTTTTTTGGTCAAGAATTGACTTGATTCCTGAGATTTTATGATAGTTAATTTTTTTAAATGTCACTGGGCCATCAAGTGCTCAAATATTTAATTAAACATTATTTTTTTGGCCGTGTCAATCTGTAAGAGTACTTCTGGATAACACTACGATTTGAATTTGTAGAGCAATAAAAGGAGATGGTTCTTTCCATGTGGATAGGTATCATTTGATGCACTGGAAGTATATCTACAAAAGGCCATGCAAGAGAAAGCACTCTGTCTTCAAGCTGAGACATTGTCTGTTTTGTGAACTCTAGCTCTCTCTTTTACTGGATAAATCATCATTTCCTCCAGTTCTTAGGTTTTCGACTTGAGTTGAAACTTCTACCATTGGTTTCCCAGTCTCCTGGCTTTGTAGCTTGCGCTGGAACTACAGCATCAGCTATTCAATTTGCAAAGTGATCTTGGAACATCCAGTCTGGATTGAATGAATATATACGGCTATTTACTTTTGCTCCTGTTTCTGTACAGAATTCAGACTAATACAACTGCGCAAATATTAATACCTTGAAGAAGACTAGGGTCTTCCTTTTGTCTCTCATATGACAGTCTGTTGCTGGGCAGACCAGAACTGACATAGGGTTCTAAGGTAAAGTGATCCAGATTCAACTATTTCTAAGATGTTTCTTTTACATGTATCATCCAGAATACTTCTTTCAATGTCTTATTCCAGCCAGAATGGAGAAAGAAATGGTGCTGGGAAGGGCATGTTTCTCTCTTTTAAGGATATAATGTCAACGTCTCATGTCTATTAGATATGCACTGTCCAGAACTTGACCATGGCTTGGTCAAGAAGGTGGAGAAGAGAAGCACATTTCAGGTGGCCATAGAATCCAGTAAAGAAAATCAAGTGTTGGCCATTAAGATGACTCAGCCAGTAAAGGTGCTTACCACTAAGTTGGAGATGATCCAGAATCTATCACCCATCTCTCTCTCTCTCACACACACACACCCGCACACACATGCAGGAGTGTACACACACACACACACACACACACACACACACACACACACACACACCCAGAGAGAGAGAGGGAGAGGTGATGTTATTCTGGAGAGTGGATTATGGGGGATCACTACTGCTCTTGTCTAGAAATGAAACCATACATGTTGGCTCACATCTGTAATGCCAACACTTGGCAGGAGGGTTACCGTGAGTCTGGGTGGTACTACCAAAAAGAGTCAAAGACCTTTTTAAACCCCTAATTGTTTCTAAGCAAAGGCATATGTAAGTCTTTTTATTCTTAGGATTGGACCAAAGGATTTGGACTCCAAGAACTGAAAACCCCGGGCTGGGAAATCTTTTCACCTTTTCCATTCCAGGACACTCAACATTTGGTGCTGATAACCTTTTTTCCAACACTCTCTCCAAACTTTTATTTTTAACATCAACTTAACTTATCGCACGATAATTACTTCTGAATCTAGATGTGTCTGCCTCCCCAATTATACTGTGCTTCTCTGGGGCGGGGACTCTGTTCTGACTCTGACTCATGAGGTACTCAGTAAACATTTGCTGAATGCTGTGTGGGGAATTGTCATCTGGAAGAGTTGATTTGTGGGCTGATCGTGACACCCACTCCCATTTCCCACCTCCACTTCCAAACTGTCCTGAACTCTGACCTTTTCTTGTGAATTAAATGGATGTGCAGGGGAAAGTTTCTGAATAATAGCTGAATTGTCGACAGCCAGGACCATCATGTTTGCCATTCTTAATTCTCAGTGGCAGTCATATAGTCCTTTCATGTTTCAAAATATAGTTGTGCCTCTTAATGGGGTGGGAGTCGTGGTGGTGACCAAGTGCTAAAAACACCATATGGGCTTGAAGTAGCAACCAAATTTGGAAACTGCCACACCATCTCTTCAGCTGGAGGACTGAAGAGTCCATCAAAGACATCTGGGAAGGTGATGCCATCAGTCACACTGCCCTCTTTCCCTCAGGATGCAGAAGGAATCAGAAACCTTAGTTCTCTCTTGGTGCCTTCTAGCACCCTAACCAGCAACACTTGGTAGTGGAAATGTCTCTCACCCAAGAGTCAAGAAACCTGTGATCTGAACATTGTGTGGTATGGGACATGAGACCATTGGAACATTTTGCACTTCAGTTCCTCCTGACAGATTTGGGGCAGATTAGTTGCTTTCTAATCTTTAATAGAGGAGGCTCTTCCACTTCTTTTGAAAGTTGTGTTGTTTTTTTAAAAGCAAACCTTTAAGCAGAACCCATTAAAGACTGTTGGTGGGATCATGGTGTGTGTGGGTATGTGTGTGTGTGTGTGTGTAGGATGTCTGCTTATTTTTTCTCCCCATCTCCTTCCAGGAGGGCCCCATTTTTGTTTTGTGTTTGTTTCTTGAGATGGGGTCTCAGTGTTACCATACAGTCCAGGAACTAGGTGTATAGAATAGGTTGGCCTTGGACTCACAGAGATCTGCCTGCCTCTGCCCCCTTCCCCACTGAGTGCTAGGATTCAAGGTATCATCACACCTGTCTTCCAAGCCTCAGGAAATCTGAGTGCCTTGGAGTGTGTTTGTGAAGTTCCAGACTAGGTGGTCGTCAAAGGTCTCCAGGATGGGATTGAGCTGGAGATGACATGATTCATGTCTTAAATGAATATCTGCTTCTTTTTTGTTCTATGTCCAAATCTCTACCTCACCCCTCACTCACATGATACCAGAGTATCAGTGTGAAATCCCTCACCCTCTGCACTGAGGTACCTGTAACAAGGAAGCGATGAACAAGGGAAAAAGTCATGCATTTATTTGATGGACATGTTACACAACACAGGAGCACCCAGACCTACTAAAGCAACTAAGATAACTGTGCTTTTGTGAATAAGGACATGTGATCAGAAGACAAAAGGGTAGGATGGGTGCTCATTATGCCAGAGGGGACCAAGGTGGACCAAAGTGGTCCCTTCAGCTGCTTCTTTTGTCAGTCTATAAAGGATAAGGATGCTCTTTTTATCCAGGTTCAGGAGAGCGTCCTTTAGAATGAGGACTTTTTTTGGGGGGGGGGGGATGGAGGGCAATCTACAAGTTTTCCTGGTCATCTTTAGGGTAAAGCAAGCAGGTAGAATTCTATCTACCAGTTTTTGTCCCTTCCTTCCTGGTATAGTGGCCTTTCGCATTCTGGAGATAGGGCCCAGGGCCCCCTGCATGCTGTACAATGATCCACTCTGTCACTGAGCTACACCCTCAGCCACTGGCTTTTTTCTTAAGTGCCATATTTTGGGGTATGTTCCTAACCCTGTCCCTCATCTTGTGCTGGGAGAAGCTGGTAACTAATAGTCACCTGAGTCTCTCAGGCTCCCATCTACATCTTACATCTTTCCCAGCATTCTCCTCGGGCTGTCTGTCTCCTCCACAGTCCTCCCTTTCAGCCCACTCCCAAGCCTGTCTCTTCTTACCCACATTTTTTTTTTTTTTTTTTTTTTTTTTTTTTTTTTTTTTTTTTTGCTTCCTAGCTTTGTCTCTCCATCCCATTCTCTATTAAAAAAAAAAAAAAAAAAAAAAAAAAAACCAACAAAATCAATCCACAGAGCGATTAGATTTGCAAATGAGCGGGCAGGAAACTGGGAACAAAGGGAACCAGAGCCGAAGAAGGAGCAGGTATAATTACTGTAATTAACTCCAGCAGCAGGGACACAGCCCCTCCTCTGAGGCTGGGAGGTATTGAGAGGCAGGCACTGCAGGGAAGGCTGGGGTGGGGGGGAGCAGGCTGCTGGGGAACTCAGACATTGTCCCCTCCTCATGTTTGAGACATTTTCACGGTCTCGGAGGAGGCTCCACCTAGAGCAGGTGCTCCTCTGGTACGAGGATCCCTCTCCTTGGTCTCCACAGGAACGTGTTGGAGGTGATCCAGACTCAGGGATAAGATTCAATCCTTTGTGGGAGGGTGGGGTGTGCGCATGCCTGTGCTGTGTGTGGGGATAGAGAACAAAGTCCCTTCTTTCATCTCTCACCTGGACATGCGGATCTTCACCTTCTCTATGACAATCTGAGAGCTGGTTATATTTTTCCAAGGATCCAAACATTTTTAGAAGACCATAAAGGAGGGATACGTCTCTGATCTCATATACTACTGTACCTATGTCCCAGTCCCAAAATATACATATACATCTCAGCGCTGGCAAACTTCAAAAGCACCCTTATAATCTTGCTTTCCTATTTGTTTGGTGTCATCTAAGGCCACATCTGATAGTGTGGTACCTTATATAGATGGGCCCTGTGTATTTCTCTTTATGGGTGAGCCTGTCCTTCTCAAGTGGCATTTGATGAAATGGGAATTTGAAAGAAACACTTAAAAATACGGCCACTTCTGTGGAGTCTATACTTGGAGGCACCTAACTCTTACCTCTTCTATTACTTAATCTCACTGCTATGGTTTGCTTGTGTCCCCAAGACAATATGTTGGGATTTCATATTTTGATGGTATTTGTAGGTTGGGGTTTTAGGAGTTAGATGGCTATTCTTGCTTGTCAGCTTGGCTACATTGAGGCTACAAACGGCTGGGTACAGCCATGAAGGATTTGTGCTTAATTAAATCATTTGAAGTGGGAAGACCCAATTTTAATTCAGATAGTTTGAGGCGGTAAAATACACTTTTCACCTGGACCACACCTTCTGTTGGCAGCCCATATACAGGGCATGGAAGAAGGACATGTTTCCTTTGCCACTTGTGTTCACTGGCAAGTCCATTCCTACACTGGCATTAAGACCAGATGAGACATCCAGCTTTGAACTTATTGGATTCTTGAACTTGTCATTGGTGGACAGCCATTGTTGAATTAGCTGGACCACAGTCTGGAAGCCCTTCTAATTTCGTGTGTGTGTGTGTGTGTGTGTGTGTGTGTGTGTGTGTGTGTGTGTGTGTGTGTGTGTTTCTCTCAGTCCTATTACTCTAGAGAACCCTGACTAATACAGGAGGTAAGTAGGTAGATGTGGTCTGGAGTATTTTCTTTTACCTCCATGCAAAGGGTCATATGTTAAAAACTTGGTCCCTAGTTGTTAGCACTGTTGAGTGGTGATTGAATCAGTATCATCTTACATAGCGTAATTTATCAATGAACTCATGGCTGAATGGGCTGTGGGAAGGTGAGTCCAACACCCGCTTCCTGGCCACCAGGAGGTGAGCAGTTTTCCTTCCTTACATCCCCTGCCACTCACAGGCCCAGAGTAATTTAGAAGCTGACCCAGACCAACATCTCAGAAACTGTGAACAGAGATAAACTCTTCCGCCCTTACATTATTTCCTAAATATTTTGTCAGAGCCACAGAAAGCGACTTACACAATAGGGTTCTGCAAGGTTATAGGATGCTCCTGACAACAGTAGGGTTATATAAAGATGGAGCGAGATCTGCGTACTTAGGCCCTCCCTCTTACCATGTGCTGCTTTGACACAGCAAGCAGATTCTCACTGGGTTCTGGGAAGTTTATATTAGACTTCCCAACCTCCAGACTATGGGAAATCAATCAATCAATCAATCAATCAATCAATCAATCAATAAAGTATTTATTTTTAATGATTAACCAGTCAGTGGTATTGTCATAAAGCAGGAAACATACTAAGACAGTGGGTACCCTCTCCTACAACTCCAGGAACTGGAGAGACTGGCTTTAGAATCCTAGACTCTAACTTTCACCGCCATGGTTGTATATCAAATATCTTTTACTTGACACTAACATCAACTCCAGCTGAAATGGGAATCCAAACAAATAAGGGATGAAGACTGAGTAACTGAAAAGCCTGAGAGCATCAGGTACCATTAGAATTGGGGCCTTAAACATTATCTTCAGGGGCGGGAGAGAATTATCAGCCTAGAGCACTAGCTTGTCTTCCAGATGACACAGGCTTGATTCCCAGCATCTAAATCATAAGTATCAGTAACTCCAGTTCCAGGGGATCTGATGTCCTCTTCTGACCTCTGTAGGACCAGGCACAAATGCTTCAAATTCACTTAAAAAACTCTTCCTCTTGGGGGCAGAAGGGATGGCCTAGTAGTTGAGAGTTGACATGACAGTTTCCAGCTATCTGTAAGTCACACATGTGGTACACATATATGTATGCAGGCAGAACACACAAAAAGGAACTAGGAACTAATAACAAAGTCTTTCTCCTTCCTACATCAAATCCCTTAATTCAACCTGTTTCAGTTTAAAGCATAAGCTAGTCTGATATCTTCCCAATTGTCTATCTTTATCTGATGGGGGAATGTCTTTCTGTATGCTGTGAACATCAGTCTTTAAGTAAAGGAGCTGTTTTGGCCCATGACAGGCATCATAGAAAAAGTAGGAATGGAAATCAGAGCATAGGTAGGAGTAGGGCAGAGTCAGAGACAGATTGAGCCAGCCGCCTAAGAGGAAACATGTAAGAAACACAGGTGAGCCACGGGCCATGTGGAAGGACAGATCAATAAAAATGGGTTGAATTAAGATGAGAGAACTAGCTAGCAATGTGCCTGAGCCATAGACCAAACAGCATGAAGTTAATATAAGCATCTGAGTCATTTTAGGGGCCAAAGCAACTATGGGCAGCTAAAGGGTCTGGGGTGGCAGGTCTTGGGTCTGAACCTCTGGTTGCCTGGAACCAAGAAACCTCATTGCAACAGATGGCACCCAACGTGGGACAAACACCCACATAAAACCAGAGAAAGATTAGAAAGGGTTCTGGAGCACAGAAACTGAGCCAAAGCAGCTTCCAAATTGTGTATCTGAAGCGGGTCATTGTACAGAGATAGCGTGGCATCTGGGCCACATTCAAAATGGTGCTGGTGGACTGGCAGCAGACAGTGTAAGCTGCAACCAGGCTGGTTCCTGAAGTCTCACAGAAGACTCAGTAGCATGTGATTGATCTAAGGTTTACATTTATATTGAACAAAAAGGAAGCAGAGTCAAAGATGGTTTCTTAGTAGCAGCATTTCTTGGGTCTGCTCTGTTTGCTGGCAATGAACAGAGATGTGGCCCCTTTAAGAGAACTTACAGATTCAGCTTTTTCTGCAAAAAACTATGTGGCGCTTTAAGAGAGTGGTAGTATTTTAAAAGCTCTTCCGGTTGGAAAGTGATTAAGAACTCACAATAAAACTGATTCAGATGGGAAATAAAACCTGTAAACAGGTTACAATATGTGTAAAATGTATATGGGCTTCAGAGAGAAAAGAAAGAAGGTAGAGAAAGTCTTTAAAAAAGAGAAATAGAGTAATAAAAATATAACAAGCCACACAAAAATGGAAAATAGACACAAAATCTGGATTATGGTCATTATTGTGTTTTCTTTTAATTTTTAACTGTTAATGAGCTAACTGCAGAAAGACAATGGATTGTAAAGGCTGCTAAGTTAAACACGAATACATATTTTAAAGGTATCTTGATTTTGAAATTTGTGTATAAGGATTTATTGCTTTGGAAGAGTTCTGCTTTTGTTTCCACAGAAGATGAGAACCTGTGGATTGCTTCCAGGCAAATATGGTTTCATCAACCAAGACCACCTGAAAATTCTCTGATGGGAAGAGATGTTCACATCAGCTTCAGGGCTGCAGACTAAGATGATCCAGACTCAAGAACCCATGAGACTGCCAATGCCCCTTAATCAGTAGGAAGTAGTAATGGAAAACTATGTGCAAATTCCCAAAATATTGTTTATAAATGTTTATTTTCATTATTAATGGTTAATGGTCATAGCTAATCTCTTTCTAAGAAGAAAAATGGGATATGGTATATGAGTGATTCAAAAAATTAGATTATTGAATTTACTTTAATCCAGAAATCAGCTGTTAGTCTCAAAATATTTTGTATTGGTATGGACTTTGTTTATTGATAAAAACTTGAGGTCAATTTTGTCATGCTGTATGTATTTTTCTACTCTTGTTTAAGGTATGATGTTTATGTAGCTGATTTAAAATTGTAATGTATAATTAAGAAATGCAGATTAATAGTCACCTATGATAACCAAACTTATAGTTATGTTAGTTAGGATTTTTTAGGTTTACAAAGATATATTTCAATTAGATAGGTAATCTTCAAACACTTCTAAGATCCACAGAATATGGCATTTAAAATATTTTAAGAACTTAGACTTTTCTGGACAGTGAGACAGATCTGCTCTTGGCAGCACCAATTTACTTCAAGAGAAAAATGGGCATCGAAGAAATGCAATATAGAGTTTACTTTCTTTGTGCCAATGGTTAGCCAATGGACAAGAACCTGTTCTTGTATTGATTGCTTGACTGGATGCTGTTTAAATTGGGCATGCAGGTTCTATAGGAAAGTGACCTCTGAACTTTGGCAGAACAAGCCGAGAGGGTCCTTCAGGTTCCTGCTTTGCAGAGAAAACTGTCAGACATTCTTTAGGACTCAAGGAAAAGTGACTGATGAACTATATCAGAATGGGCAGAACAGATTTCCTGCTTCACTGAAATGAAAAGAGACTCTGGGCCTGTAGTCTGAAGATGGATGCCCCAACTTTGTAAAGGAACTTTGGGTGACTGTCTAGGCAGATAGGTGTCATCTCTGTCATTTCTAGATTTTGGGAGTTGCTTGCACTTCTGTTTTACTTGGGTAAATATTCTATCCATCTGTGGTCTTTGACATAGTTTTTCTTAGTTATTTGAAAGGTACGTTGCATATGAAACTTTATATTCACAATGATAAGGTAGATGATAGAGTATTTTCTTTAATTTTGCTAAATAAAAATAGACTAGATATTGTAATTGTAATTCTTGCTTGGTAGCTATTTTGTTATATGTAATTTTGCTATGTTAAAATTGAAACTTTCCCTTTTGATTAGACAGAAAGGGGGAGGTGATGTGGGAATGTCTTTCTGTATGCTGTGACTGTCAATCTTTAAATAAAGGAGCTGTTTTGGTCCATGACAGGCACCATAGAAAAAGTAGGAGGAGAAAGCATAGCATAGGTAGGAGAAGGATGGAATCAGAGACAGATTGAGCGAGCCTCCAAAGAAGAAACATGTAAGGAACACAGGTGAGTCATGGGCCATGTGGCAGGACAGATTAATGAAAATGGGTTGAGTTAAGATGGGAGAACTAGCTAGCAATGTGCCTGAGCCATAGACCAAACAGCATGAAGTTAATATAAGCATCTGAGTCATTTTGGGGGGCCAAAGCAGCTATGGGCAGCTAAAGGGTCTAGGGCGGCAGGGCTGGGGTCTGGACCTCTGGCTGCCCGGGACCAAAAACCTTATTGCAACATTTATCTGCCGCGACTTCCAATCTATTCGTGTGTGTGTGTGTGTGTGTGTGTGTGTGTGTGTGTGTGTGTGTGTGTGTGTGTGTGTGTATGTGTGTGTGTGTGCGTGCACATATACATGTTCACAGGTTCATGTGAACATACGTGTACATATGGTGGCAATAGGTCAACACCAGGTGTCTTCTGCAATCACTCTATTTTATATTGTGGCATAAGGATTCTCACTGAACCCAGAACTCATCAGTTCAGTTAAACTGGCTGACTGACAGGCCCCAGGGATCCTCCTATCTCTGCCCACAGGGATTACAGGTATGTATTCTTGTACTAAGCATTTTTGAGTTGGGTACTGAATATCTGATTCAGTTCCTCGTACTTGCATGGCCAGGACTTTATCAACTGAGTCATCTATATCAACTGAACCATGTTTCCAATCCTCCTATACATTTTTTTAACGCAAGAATGCCATCATATCCCTCCCAGGGATTTAAATCTTTGATTGTTATCTATGATGGTTCATGTCAGTTGGCAACTTGATGGGATTTAGAGCCACCATGGAAGCAAACCTCTAGGCATTGTCTGTGAGGGCTTTTATAGAGTGAGGCTGTAAGACCCACCCTAACTGTGGCAAGGTTATTTTGTGGTCTTAAACTGCGTAAAAGGGAGGAAGATGGCTGACCATCAACTTTATTGCTCTCTGCTTCTTTACTGCATATGTAACATGACCAGCTGTCTCCAGCTCCTGTTTCTATGGCTTCCCCATCCTGGCAGACTGTACTCTTGAATTGTGAGCCAAAAGAGATTTCCTGTCCTTAAGTTGCTTCTTGCCAGGTATTTGGTCACAGTGATGAGAAAAGGAATTGATACAGTGCATAGACTGTGAGTTATGTTCTTGGGCAAGATGTAGGAGATGCTCCACAATTTTCTCTATGGCCATTTGCTACATCTTTCCTCTGGGCACCAATGGCTGCTATCCTCCGAACACATCATGGTTTCTTAAGTCTTTGTATAGAATTCACTTTTTTTCTTACCATTCACTAAACTCCAGTTTGGGCATCATTTTGCTTAAACTCTTATATGCCTAGTCCATTCCTTCCCAAATAGTCTGGTACAACACCTACAGCATCCTGAGAATATCTCTATTTTATTAGCTGCCACTTTGCATGGTTGCCTCTTTTACTAGCTGGCTCTTGGCATGGTTTCTGATGTTTTCATCTGGGCTCTGCACGTACTGGATGAATTGGATATTGATAATCACCACTGAATTCTTCAGGTCTCTTCTGGTTACCCTCGATACCGAGTAGAAACTAACTAGAGACATTCAAGTGACATCATCAGGACCCCTCTCTCTCTTTCTCCTTCTTTCTTTTCTCTCCCCTTTCTTTCCTTCCCTTTTTTGTGTGACCCTGTGTGTCCTGGAAGTTTTTCTGCAGACCAGGCTGGCCTTAAACTCACAGAGATCCACCTGCCACCACACCCAGCTAGAACCACACATCTCTTAAGCTTTGTTCTCACTTTTCTTGCTTTTTATTTCCAGACTGAGTCCCCGACTACCAGCAGCTCCCGTCCAGTCACTTAACAAGAAGCATTTATTTTTTTTTTAAAAAAAATTGTTCGAATGGCAGTTTTCAAAATTTCTTATATTGTTTTGATCTAGTCCACCTCGTGCTGTTCACTGTAATTCTCCCCCATATTCCAGGTACTCTCCCAATTTCATATGTTCATATATGTTTTTACCTGCTGACTCCACTCAGAGCTGTCATTATGAGTACCTGTGTAGGACCGTGTGCTGGAGCATGGACAGCCTCTCAGGGCCGCTTCTCTGAAGATAGCAGGCTATCAAGAGGAACTTTCTCAGAATTTTCAGTAAAAAGACACAGCACCATTTTCCATGGACTGCTTTATTTCTGCACCAGGGGTGAGAGAGGCCACAGTTCCATAACTTGTCTTTTCTGGATTTGGGGTAGAAGGGTGGGATCGTTGTCTTTCTAGAACACCTGGACTAATGAGGCAGATGTGTTTCCCCCAATGAAAAATAGGATGCTTTTGTCAGAAACATGCATAATAAGTCAGAAGCAAGCAGAAATGTTTGCACGAAAGTATCAGGTACTACTAATTGTTTTAAGTGTTCAGTTAATCTTCACTGCAACCAAAGGCAGGCCTATTTCAGTGGGAAGCAAACTGGATGAGCCTGTTTTTATATAGTTCTTGAGTGGCAGAGCCAGATTCATACCCTAGGGGGCAGACTCCTGATACTTCCTCCTTTAAAAAGTTTTATAAACGTAGTCTATATGCACATAAGAAGCCAAACAGGACAAAAGGCATGTGATGTAGAGGGAGGCAGAGTTCAATAAATGACCACACCATCTTTGATCTTTGCCAATATCTCCAGCTCTTCCCTGGAGGGCACACTTAAGAGATTTTTCTGTATTGCTTTATTTATTTGTTTGTTTGTTTATTTATTTATATGTTATTTAAATTTTTGTCATACCCACTACTGCTCCCTCTCCCATCTCCTCTCCCAGTCTTCCCCTAGCCTCTCATCCCCTACCTCCTATTTACTCTCCAGAGAAGGCAATGGATCCCAAGATGAATCAATTCAGTTTGGCATTTCCAGGTGAGGTAGGGCCGAGTCTCTCTCTTAAATATCAAGGCAGAGAAAGGTGTTTTCCAGCTCAGCATGGGCTTTGAGGAACCATTTCATGGGCCCGGGATAGACTCTGGTGCAGTACAAGAGGCTCCAAAAACTGCCCAGGCCTTTTAACTGTCATCTACATTCAGAAAGACCACATCCGTTCCATGAAGTTTCATCAGCTGTTATGTCAGAATCTTTGAGCTCCCAACAGCACAGGACTGCCTACTCTGTGAGTCTCCCCATCATGATTCCAATCCCTCCTCTCATGCAATCTCTCCTTGTGCTTTTCCTTGTATCAGGTTTCTCTTCTCTCTAATCCCACAATGGCTCCCTCTATCAGGATATCCACTTCTTTGCTCTCCCTCTCTGTTGCTTCACACCCCTCACCATCTCATTCCCTCATGTTCTCTTCTCACTTCCCCTTGCCCTCCGCACACCACCCTACCAAGTATGATCACAATTTTCTCAGGAGATCTCTATTTCCTTTTCTTAGGGGAAATCTATGGATATCTTTATTAACTTTCTATTGCTACCTAGCTGCTATCTCTCTCTCTGTATTATAGCCTGGCTATCCTTTGCTTTACATTTAAAATCCACTTATGAGTAAGTACATATCAGGTCTGTCTTTCAGGATCTGTGCTATCTCACCGAGGATGATACTCTCCAGATCCATTCATTTGTCTGCAAATTTCAGGATATTATTTTTTTTTACTGCTGTGTAGTACTCCATTGTGCAAATGCACTACAATTTTTTTTAAATCCATTCTTCAGGTGAGGGGCATCTAGGTTGTTTCCAGGTTCTGAATATTATGAATAATGCTGCTATTAACATAGTTGAGCTGATGCACTTGGGGTAAAAATGTACATTCTTTGAGTATATACTCAATAGTGGTATTGCTGGATCACTGGGAAGATTGATTCCCAGTTTTCTGAGGAACTGACATACTGATTTCCAAAGTTGCTGTACAAGTTTACACTCCCACCAGCAATAGAGAAGTGTTCCCCTTGCTCCACATCCCTCCAGCATAGGCTGCCATCTGTGTTTTTGATCTTAGTCATTCTGACAGGTATCTCAAAGTTGTTTTGATTTGCATTTCTATGATGGCTAAAGATGTTGAGAAATTTTTTAAGTGCCTTTCAGCCATTTGTAATTCTTCTGTTGAGAATTCCCTTTTTAGCTCTGAACCTCATTTTTTAAATTGAGTTTTTTGGTTTTTTGTCCTCTAGTTCCTTGAGTTCTCCTATCTATCTATCTATCTATCTATCTATCTATCTATCTATCTATCTATCTATCTATCTATCTATCTATCTATATCTCTATATAATATCTCTATATACTATCTCTATCTATCTATCTATCTATCTATCTATCTATCTATCTATCTATCTATCTATTTAGAGATCAGTTCTCTGATATAGGGTTTGTTAAGATGTTTTCCCATTCAGTAGGCTGTCGTTTTTGTCTTATTGACCATATCCTTTGCCTTACAAAGCTCCTCAGTTTCAGGAGGTTGCACTTATTAATTGTTGCACTTAGTGTCTGCTAAATTTAGAAAATGGTCTCCTGTGTCAATGAGTTCAAGGGTATTTTCCATTTTTTTTCCTATCAGGTTAAGTGTAACTAGGTTTATGTTGAGATCTTTGATTCACTTGAATTTGAGTTTTGTACAGAGTGATAGATATGAATCTATTTGCATTCATCTACATACTACCATCCAGTTATGCTAACACCATTTGTTGAAGATACTATCCTTTTTCCATTGTAAAATTTTGGCCTCTGTCAAAAATCAGGTATTCATTGATGTATGGATTAATGTCGGGGTCTTTGATTTGATTCCATTGATCCATACATCTATTTCTATTTCGGTACCAAGCTGTTTTTTTTTTATTACTGTAGCTCTATAGTCAGGGATGGTGATGCCTCCTGAAGTTCTATTATTGAACAAGATTGTTTTGGCAATCATGGGTTTCTTGTTATTCCATGTGAAGTTGAATATTTTTATTTCAAGATCTGTGAAGATTTGTATTGGGATTTTGATAGGAATTGCATTGAATCTGTATATTGCTTTTGTTAAGATTGACATTTTTATTATGTTGATCCTAACTAGCCAATAGCATGGGAGAGCTTTCCATTTTCTGATATCTTCTTCAATTTCTTTCTTCAATGACTTAAAGTTCTTGTCAAACAGGTCTGCCACTTCTTTGGTTAGAGTTACCCAAAGATATCTAATGCTATTTGTAGCTATTGTTAAGGGTGATGCTTCTCTGATTTCATTTTCAGCCATTTTATCATTTGTGTATAGGAGGGCTATTGTTTTTTTGAGCCAATCTTGTATTCTGTTACCTTGCTGAAGGTGTTTATCAGCTGTAGGAGTTCCCTGGTAGAACTTTGAGGGTCACTTAAGTATACAATCATATCATCTGCAAATAGTGATAGTTTGACTTCTTCTTTTCCAGTTTGTATCCCCTTGATCTCCTTATGCTGTCTTATTGCTCTTGTTAAAATTTTGAGTACTATATTGAATAGGTGTAGGGAGAAAGGACAACCTTGTCTTTTTAGTAGGATCTCTTTCAGTTTCTCTCCATTTAGTTTGATGTTGGCTCTCAGTTTGCTGTATATTGCCATTATTACATTTAGGTATATTTCCTGTATCTCTGATCTCTCCAGGACTTTTATCATGAAGGAATGTTAGATTTTGTCAAAGGCTTTTCCAGCATCCAATAAAATGACCACGTGTTATTTTTTCTTTCAGGTTGTTTATCTGATGGATGACATTGACAGTGTTTTGTATGTTGAACCATCCCTGCATATTTGGAATAAAACCTGCTTGATCATGGTGGATGATTTTTTTTTGATATGTTCTTGAATTCAGTTTGCTGGTATTTTATTGAGTATTTTTGCATTGATGTTCATGAGGGAGATTGGTCTGTAATTCTCTTTCTTTGTTGCATCTTTGTGTGGCTTGGGTATCAGGGTGACTGTAGTCTCATAAAAAAGGGTTTGGCAATGTTCTGTTTCTATTGTGTGGAAGAATTTGAGGAATATTGCTATTAGTTCTTTGAAAATCTGGTAGAATTCTGCACTGAAACCATCTGGCCCTGGTTTTTTGTTGTTGTTGTTTAGGAGATATTTAATAACAGCTTCAATTTCCTTGGGGTTATAGGTCTATTTAGGTCATTTATCTAATCTTGATTTAATTTTGGTAAGTACAGATTTTGAAGTATGACCTAATGATTCTCTGGATTTTCTCAGTGTCTATTGTTATGTCCCCCTTTTCATTTCTGATTTTTTTAAATTTGGATACTCTCTGCCTTTTGGTTAGTTTGGATAAGAATTTGTCTACCTAATTGACTTTCTCAAAGAACCAACTCTTTGATTCATTGATTATTTGTATTGTTCTCTGTTTCAATTTTATTGATTTCAGCCTTGAGTGTGATAATTTCCTGCTGTCTTCTCCTTCTAGGTGAGTCTTTGTCTATCTGTTCTAGAGCCTTCAGCTGTGCTGTTAAGTCTCTAGTATGAGATTTCTCCACATTTTTAATGTGAGCATCTAGTGCCATGAATTCCTCTTAGCACTGCTTTCATAGTGTCCCATAAGAATGGGCATGTTGTGAATTCTTTTTCATTGAATTCTAGGAAGTCTTTGATTTCTTCCTTTACTTCTTCCTTGACCCAGAGGTGGTTGAGTTGAGAGGTGTTAAATTACCATGACTTTGTAGGCTTTCTGTGGTTTGTGTTAACTTTAGTGCATGGTAGTCTGATAGGATACAAGGGATTATTCCCATTTTTGTATCTATTCATATTTGATTTATGACTGAGTATGTGGTTAATTTTAGAGAAAGTTCTATGGGGCGCTGTGTTTGGATGGAAAATTCTATTAAGTCCATTTGAGTCATAACATCTGTTAGATTGCTTATTTTTCTGTTGAGTTTCTGTCTTGTTAACCTATCCAAGGGTGAAATTGGGGTATTAAAGTCTCCCATTATTAATGTGTGGGGTTTGATGTGAGAATTAAACTTCTGTAGTGTTTCTTTTACATATGTAGGTGCCCTTGTGTTGGGGGCATAAACGTTCAGAAATGATACTTCATCTTGATGGATTTTTCCTGAGATAAGTAAGTAAGGGCCATTCTGATCTCTTTTGCTTGATTTTAGTTTTAAGTCTATTTTGTTAGATATTAGGATGGCTACACCAGCTTGTTTCTTAGGACCATTTGATTGGAAAGTCTTTCCCCAACCCTTTACTCTGATCCAGTGTCTGTCTTTGAAGTTGAGGTGTGTTTCTTATATGCAGCAGAAAGATGGCTTCTGTTTTTGTATCCATTGTGTTAGGGTGTGTCTTTTTATTGAGTCCATTGATATTAAGATATATTAATGACCAATGATGGTTATTTACTGTTATTTTTGGTGTTAGCATGTGTGTATTTTCCTTTTTTGCGTTTTTCTGTGGGATTATTGATTGCTTGTGGTTTCATGGGTGTATCTTGTTTCCTTAGGTTGGAGTTTTCCCTCTAGTGCTTTCTTTAGAGCTGGATTTGTGAATAGGTATTGTTTAAATCTGTTTTTGTCATGAAATACCTTGTTTACTCCATCTATGGTGATTGATAGTTTTTCTGGGTATAGTAGTCTGGGCTGGCAACTGTGGTCTCTTAGTGCCTGTATAACATCTGACTAGGACCATCTTGCTATCATTGCTTCCTTCCATTGAGTAGTCTGATGTTGTTCTGATGGGTCTGCCTTTATACATTACTTGGCCTTTTTTCTTTACAGCTTTTAATATTCTTTATTTTGTAGGTTTAGTGGCTTGATTATTGTGTGGCAAGAAGACTTTTTTGGGGGGGGTCTAGTCTATTTGGTGTTCTTTAAGCTTATTGTATCTTTATAAGCATTTCTTTCTTTAGATTGGGAAATTTTTCTTCTATGATTTTGTTGAATATATTTTCTGTGCCTTCGAGCTTGCATTTTCGTTCTATTCCTATTATTCTTAGATTTGCTCTTTTCATGGTGACCCAGATTTTCTGGACATTTTGTGTTATGAATTTTTTTGGTTATAGTGGGGTTTTTTGGACTGATGTATCTATTTCCACCATCAAATCTTCCACATCAGAGATTCTCTCTTCCATCTCTTGCATTCTGTTGGTTATACTTGGCATCTAAATTTCCAGACTCTCTCTTCAGATTTTCCATTTCCAGCATTCCCTCGGCTGTGTCTTCTTTATTGCTTTCAATTTTTAAATCTTGATTTTTTTTTTTTCACCAGTTTTATTTTTCTTGGATTTTTAAAAATTTTTTCAGGTATTTGTTGATGTCCTCCTATTTTTTGTTTGTCTTTTCATCTATTTCTTTAAGAGAGTTTTTTCTTTTTATTTCCTCCTTTAATGCTTCCATTATCTTCATAAAGTTGTTTTTAAGGTCATTTCCTTCTGTTCCTTCTACATTGTTAAGTTCAGGTTTTGTTGTTAGAGAAGCACCAGATTCTGGTAGGGCCACATTGTTTTTTATGTTATTATATGTATTCTTCCACTGGAATTTTCCCATTTCTTCTTGGATCAATGTGGGATTTGCCTGTATCTCAGGGAGCTGATTTTGATGCAATCTATTCTGACTTTGTCTGTGTCTTAGGAAGCCTCTCTTGGTCCAAGATGGGCTCTTGGTCCACTTGGAGGTAGCATATTCTGTGTCACAGTAAGATGTTCTTGGTGCAATTAAGAGCTGGCTGATTCTGGGTCTCAGGGATCCAGTCTTGGTCCGATATGAGCTCTTGATCTATAGGGACTCTTGATCCAATAGGTCCTGGTGAGTAGTGGGTCTCAGGTAGCTGCTGAGGTTTCCAGGTGATGGGATTACATTGGGGGTTGGGGATGAGTTCCAAGGGCTGTGTCCCAAGGCCTGGGTCAGGGAGATAGGACTCTCTGGCTGGGCTGGATGGTGAGTCACTCACCTCGTGGTCCAATAGGTGCTGAAGAACTGTAGCTCTCAAGTAGCCACTGAGGTTGCTAGGTGATGGTATGGATTAGGGGTTGGGGCAGGATGGGAGTATCCAGCAAACTGGATTTTACTGGAGACTTCGGGCCTGCAGGGTTTTTTTCCCTCCTGGCCTGAATTTAGGGGAGAGATGCATGAGGGTGGGGTACCAAGGGTCGTGTCCCAGGGCCTGGGTCACGGAGACTGGGTGCTGTATTGCTTCTTAATACTCCAGGACTAGTTTGTCCCCACTTCTGAGGGTCCCATATGTTCTGCATAGTCTGTAATCTCCCCATTCTGGCGGATGTAACTTTACGCTATTTCTGGATCCACATAACATCTGGAAATTGTTTCCCTTCCTGTTTCCCATGGTTCTTTCCCAGCCACAGGCCACTGCCTACACTTGTGCAGATCAGAGAATGAATAGAGCAGACTCAACACTTCTGAAAATTGCAGAGCTTTTCCTCTGTGTTGCATTTTCTTCTCTGATATACTGATCTGCACTCTTGCCATTTTTAAGACATTTTCTTAACCCCGCCTCCTTCTTCCTGCCAGGATGGTGGACTGGAAGTCATCTTCAGTTAATAAGCCAGGGTTATTGCAAAGTTCCCTGCCTTTATTTCTCTCTTCTCAAAGATCAGTCCTATGCTAGCTGATGCTCAGTGGCTTTTTCTTTTTTTCAAGGCAGGGACCACATTACTCCATTATGGCCGAGAATAGCACCTCTTTTAGTAGTTTTTAAATATCCTTTCAGAGATGTTCTACGCATAAAAAGCACACACGTTTCCTCTTTTCATACAAATGGTACCCTTTGAAACTCTAGACTTTTCACCTTATTTTTTAAATCACTTATTATCTTACAGATTGTTCCATATATATTGACCTCATTCTTTCAAAGGTAGAGGCTGCTCTTCTAACCCTGGCTCTGTTCTGCCTTAGTGAATGACAGCTTAGTGATTATTGGCTATAATTGGTGCTCAGTAAACAGTTGATGGGTTGAATATATTACACTGAAGTGGCTGGCCTCTTGAGTTCTGATGATGGAGAAAATGGATGTTTCATATTTATTTTGGGGACTTTGTGATCTACGCTTCTTACTCCTCTTTTGTTACATTGAAAAAATTTTTTCCTTTTGGTTTATGGTAATTTCAGGCCTAGAAATAGTTAAAGCATAGTTCTGGATTCTTTTATGAGAATTTAGTTTATACAACAAATAAAACCTATTATAGAAGGAGAGGCATGCCAGTTCAGGGAAATACTCCAGGGCCACAGGAAAATGTGTCTGTGTGCTGTCTGACATCTAGAAGTCCAGCAATGATTTTTGGAAGAATTTGAGGTATACTTTTATCTTGTGCAATTATTATCTTGCCTCTACATGGGTTGGATTTTGTTTCCCTTCAATTCATATCCTGAGGCCCCAGGGCCATGTGTTTATATTTGGAGATGGGATCTTTAAAGGGGTGATTAAGCTTAAATGAAGTCAAAAGTGTGAAGCTCTAACATAAGAAGAACAATGCCCTTACAAAAAAGGGAAGAGATGCTGGGAAGCGAACACAGAGAAAAGGGTATGTGAAGACATAATAGATGACCTGCAAGCTGAAGAAAGAAACTAGAAAGAAACAATTCTCTTACCTTCTTGGACTGCCCAACAACAAAACATTGGGAAACCCAATCTTTCTTTTAAATCACACAACCTGGTATTTTGTTATGGTAACATGTAAAACTCCTTCCTTCCCAGAAAAAAAGCTTTTTTTTTTTTTTTTAATGTCCAGTGGTCTAATGTATGCTTAAACTCCAGTTAAATATAAAACAGAGATATATTAATTGATTCACTTATAAAGGCAAAAGATTAGAAATTCCCTAAATAGTCATGATTAAAATAATAGGTGATGAAAGATTGGTACAGTATTGGTGTATAACTTCTAAAAGAATGTGTGCATACAAAATAGGTTAACATGGTCTCACTGCAAGCCAACTGCTTTACTTAAACATTAGTTGACTTTCTTTTGTCCACTGATCTTGGTTACCCTCCAGAACATGATGGTCAGGCTCTACTGCTGAAGAAATCACATACCTAAGTCAATAGTACATGGAGATCTGAACCTGGTATCTGAAGCTTCATAAGAAAGCTTCATAGTGCTAGAAGGTACTGTGTGTGCTACTGGAGGAAGAAAGCAACCATCAGTGTTATCTATCTGTGATCAGTGACAACCTGCTTGACAAGACATGCCCACTGCATATTCTATTCATTCAGCAGTGACACGAGAATCATGAGGGTAACAAATGATTCTCTGATTATATTTAAGATCTGTTCCATAAGAGAGAATCCATACCTGTTATTAGAACCAAGAACTCAAAGAGGAGTCACAGGTCCTAAGAGAACCTGCTACTATTACTCTGCTCATAGGACATCATATTCAATACATATTTTAAATATATGGGTCAATGACTTTTCCTTGAGACAGAATCTTGCTAAGGTACAAAGACAGACCTAAACTTTGCTATGCAGCCCCACACTGGTCTGAAATGGGGGCTCGTTCTCTGCCCTTGTCTCCTGAATACTGAAATTGAACTGTTGTAATAGGTGGTGTTGAGATGTTATAGTTGTGTGAGTGTATATGTCCACATGGGTGCACGTGGACATGCATGCACGTGTGTAGACATTGATGTCAATGGTCTTTCTCAATTGATGTCCATTTTATTTTTTGAGACATTGTCTTTCACTTAATCTGGAGCTCACTGATGTGGGAAGGCTTGCTGCTCAGCAAGCCTCATTGAGTCACCTGTCTCTGCTTCTGTATATATCACTGCTTCCAGCTTTATCCATGGTACTGGGGATCTGAACTCAGCTGTCTCCCCATCTCAGAGAACCTTTAGTTTGAAATTTTCATTTTTTTCCATGACAATGATGTTGAAAGTATTTTTTAATCTACATATTGGCAAGCTGTGTTTCACTTTATATGAACTTTCTTACATCCTAGCCCATGTTAATTGAATTAATCTTATTATTGACATGTAAGAGTTTTTCAAATAAGTATTAATATATATGTATATATGTATATAACTTGCCTTCATTTCTATTTTTAAATGCTATCTCAAAGAATAGGAGGCTTTAATTTTCACTAGTTCAATTTATTGACTTTTTTCTTTTAAAATACATGCTCTTTTGGTAGAAATACTTTTACTTCTGCTTCCTTTTACAAATTTTAGCCTAGTTTTTACATTTCAGCTTATGATCAATTTTAGGTTAGTTTCTGTTTATAGTATAAGACAAATTTCAAGGTTTAATATTTTTTTCTTTGTGGATATTCAATTGTCCTAGCAACTTTTGGAAATCTTTTCCTATTGCATTGCCTGGGCATCTTTGTCAAAAATCAATTGACCATAGATGAGTGGGTTTATTTCAGGACTCTTTATTCTGTTCCATTGATCCATATGTCTACCCTCTGTTAATAGCACAGTGTCCTTATTACTGTGGCATTATAGTAAATCTTAGAATAGTGCCGTTCTTACATTATTTTAGGATGTAGTGTAGGAGGAGATAGTCCGACTCCTCCAGATTTGTTATTCTTTCTCAAAGTCATTTGAGTTATTTTAAGACCTGAACATTTACATATAGATTTTATTATCAGTTCATCAACTTTTGCTTAAAAAAAGACACATTTTCTTTGTAACTGAGATTACACTGAATCTTTGCCGCTTGGAAACCATTGACATATTAATATTTGTAGCGATTACTCAGAGACATAGGCATTTCATATACCTTCATTTATTTAGGTATTTAGTTTTTCAGAATATTTTCTCAATACTTTGTTTTTTTCCATTGTATGGATTTTGCACATTTTACTAATTTGTCCACAAAGTTTAGTGTTTTCCAGTGCTACTGAAAGTGATATTTGTGGTAAGCATCCTGAAAACTGGCCTCCACTGGCCCATCTACTTAAATCTTGTATAGTTGCTTTTCCACACACAGTTAGTGTGGGTTACCAGGAGAATGTGGCTGAAGTGGTGGAACTTCCTATGAGACTCTGATAACGAGCGTCATGGTTCCTGCTTTGCTTTGCCTTGAGTTGTGCTCAGAGGGCATGGGAGAAGCTCTGTTAGACGTCATCTTAGGTTTCTTCTTGTGCAGACAATCATGTCACCTGTATTAGACAGCTTTACTTTTCCCCAAATTTGGATGCCTTATCAAAGTGGTTAGGAGTTTCATGATAAAGTTTCGTAATAGGTGAGATCAAAGACTCACTTGATTTTTGTTAACATTTATATGCATATATGTGCATGCATGCATGCTTGCGTGTGCGTGTGTGTGCGTGTATGTGTGTGTGTGTGCACCTGAAGGTATACCATGGCACTTGTGGGTATCAGAGTGAAAGAGCTTGTTCTTTCCCTCTACCATGTGGGTTCCAGGGCTTGAACTTTAGTTGTAAGGCTTGACTACGAGCATCATTTACCCACTGAGTCATTTCATCAGCCCTGAGAGCAGACAGTCCTATCGTGTTCTTGATCTTAATAGGGAAGTAGCTCCCTTTTCCCATAAGAGTGATATCAGCTGTAGGTTCTCCTGAAATGTCTCTCATCAACATAAGGAAGTAGTTTTCTGTCTTTAGCTTATTTGAAGTTTTATTAAAAGTCATTTTAAATACCTTGTCTAAATCTATTATCTCTATATATTAATTTTTGTTCAGTAATATGAATAATTACATTGACTAAATTTTGAATGTTAAACTAGCTTTGCATTTCCGAGATACACTCTACTTGGTCATAATACATGATGTGTTTCAGAGAATGTTTCATGACTGCTTTTTCCTTTTATAATTCTTTAAGATATCTGGATTTTATTCATCCGAGAGAGGGCAGGAGACTCTGCTCTCTGCTGAGACTGAGACTATTGCAGCCTCAATGTCTGAGTGTGTGTAAGGGAGTCTGCATCCCTCTGAGATCTGTCTAAGCAGACAGATGTGGGGACCGTGGCAGAGAGCTGATAGCTTCTTGCTTCCTTGGGTCAGTAACTGTGTTAGAATCAGTTGTTTAATTTGGAGGAAGATCTTAAAACTGAAAGAGGGAAGAAGGACGGAGTGTGGAAGCCCCTCCCCTTTTCTATTATCCAACTAACCCATTGCCTACCTGAAATAAGTGCAGCTTCCAGATAGTTTTTGCAATCTACTGAACAACAATTTAAATAGATTTAATAGTAAGTTAACCAGAAAAGGACATTATTGAGTGCATTTTGCGGGGTCCTCCCTTATGCAATCTGAAGAATCAGAAAACACACCTTAGCAATCACTGCCAACTCTGCTATCCCTCCATACTCACTGGCACACTGCTGACTCTTAATTCTGCAGTGACAAGTGCTCTATTTCAGGCATCTCTGTATTTCTTTATGTCATTATATAGGGAAAGATGCCATGTCTCACCTATAAGCATGTGCTTGGCCAAGCCTGGGTCGGTCTTAAGCTGTTAGAGGGCAAGAATGGGATCCTACCCTCTGGGTTTTATAGTGAAATGAAAGCTCCTCTTCAAAGTAGAGAGAATATTTAGAAATTGGCCATCCTAAAATGATATTTATTATGAAATCATAGACAATGGTGTCTAAGCTCTGGCATAATTTTATAGTATTCCTCTAACCACACTGTGCATTTTCCCTAAAGACAGTGTTGAGAGGCACACTCCTTCCTCAATCTCCTGGCTCTAGGTGGTACAGCACTACCCCAGTTTTCAAGCATACCTTTCTTTATGTAATGCTTTTCTAGGCAGCTACCTATCAAGCATTACCTAATCTGACTCCGGTTTGATTTTATCTCTTCATAATGCTTTGATTCCACTAGAAGTATGAATAGTATTTGCTGAAAACCCTGTTTCTCTTTTTGAGACTCCAGAGAGAAGAAGCTGGCGTTGAGATATTACAATAACTTATTTTTGTTCAAGAACACACATATCAGGAAAAGCATCTCTTGGTTTAGTAGTCTGATTTGATTATGCTGTTTCTCCATTAAAACTCTTAGTGAGGACTCATCCCAAAGTGACAGTGTTGGGAACTGGGGTCTAGTGGGAGATATTGGGGTCATTGGGGTGGAGCCTCACATAGAGGTGAGCTGAATTCTGTCATGAGTGAGTCCTTGCTTTCAGGGAGTGGCTTAGTTACCACAAAAGCAGGTTGTCATAATATGTTTTTGGTGGTCTTTTACTTTCATATATGCAAGCTCACTTGCCATTCCACAGTGCGTTGAAATAAGTACCCTAACATGCTCTCCAGATGTGGCATTTGATCATAGAGTACTTAGTCTCTGGTGCTATGAGCCCAAACAAGCAACAGAAAACAGACCAAGCCATGAGGCTAGGTGTCCATGCATTATGAGGAGGGCACAGAGACTGTGAAAAGGAAACTTCCATTGTTTCTGGAAGCTTTTAAATTTTCTTTACAATTTCATATATGTACACAGTGTTTTATGATCATATTCATCTCCTGCTAATGATCCCCTACTCCTGCTGATGGGCTTTCCCCCGTAACAGTCCCTGTGGTCATTTGAATGAGCACTGTTCCCCATAAACTCGTGTACTTGAACATTTAGTTCTTGGTTGGTGACACTGTTTGGGGACATTATGGAACCTTTAGGAGGTGGAGCCTTGCTGGATGAAGTATGCTATTGGGGGTAGTCTATGAGTTCATAGCCTTTCTGACTTCCAGCTCACCCTGATTCCTGTGTGCTGATGAAGATGTGATCCTTCATCTTCCTCTACCATGCCTTCCCAGCTGTTATGGACTCTTCCTTAGGAACCATAAATTCAATATTTTTTTTTTCTTCCTTAAGCTGCCCTGGTCATGGCATTTGTCTCAGCAACAGAAAATTAACTAATATAATTTTTTCTCTCATGCTTTTGTGGTTTTGTGTGTGTGTGTATATGTGTGTGTATATGTGTGTGCATGTGTGTGTGTATGTGTGTGTGTATGTGTGTGTGCATGTGTGTGTATGTGTGTGCATGTGTGTGTGTATGTGTGGGCATGTGTGGTGTGTGTGTATGTGTGTATGTGTGGGAATGTGTGGTGTGTGTGTATGTGTGTGGTGCAGTGGCTATTGCTACTGTGTATACATGATGCTAACATCCATGTCAGTTCTATAAGACAGGGTTTTATAACACTTCTTCTCACCTGTCAGCTCTTACAGTCTTTTCAACCCCTCTTCCACACTGTTCCCTAAGCCCTGAAGGGTGTGATAGTGATAGTGATGTCATACTTAGGGCTGAGTCTTCAACAGTTCCTTACTCTTAGCACATTGACTAACTAGTTGTGAATTTCTCCACCAACCATTGCCTACTAAAAAAAGAACTTTGCCTGACCAAATCTGAGTGCTACACTAGTCTACAGGTATAACCATGACTATTTAGAAGTCAGCTTGACTACATACATGCCCATTTAGTAAGATCTCAGTAGAAGCCTCTCCCACTTGGGTCTGTGACCTCCCTATCCCTAAGCTTTCGACCAGGTTTATGGTGCTAGAGATGCACTCACTGAAGAGAATATCTCAAATCTAATCAGGAAGTGGTAGGATACTGGAAATAGTCATGCCACTGTTGAACACATGAGCATATGCCACTGCAGGTTGATATTGCAGCATACAGGGTTCATAGCTGCCTTAGACTGTTGATGGCTTTTCTCTCCTATCAATCTGTATAGAATCTTTCTGCACAATGAACAATAGCCAGAAGGGAGAAAGTTTTGAGCTTAGGTACAGCTTGAATTTCTCTGTGTACTGCATGGTGCCTTCAGCGATAGGTCATTGCTGCATCAAGCACAGACTGAAGGACAGACATATCTGACTAGGGTAGCAAGGGAATGAAGAAAAGACAAACACAGACACAAAAAAAGCTGGAATCTGGTAGATGGCAAAGCCACAGTACCTGGAAGCTCAGCTATTCTATACAATCAACAAGGAGGCGGGGCTTATGGTATATTTAGCTGTATCAAGGAGACAGGTTTAGCTAATATCAGTAGAAGAAGTCTCTGTAAAGAAGCAATCTTCAGGCTGTAAACATCAGGGGTGGGAGGTTGTTATGATGGGCATTTTCTGTGTTCTCTATCAACACCTGTACATGGATGTACAGGGATGTACAGGAATGGCTTTGCCATCCCTCTGAGGCTCTGGGCCAGGGGAGGATTAAAGGCTTTGGCATTTTCTCATAGGTCTGAGGCTATGGTTCTTGACATGATCCTGCTCATGTCAATAACACATATTTAACCCAGGTCTTTACACACTCAAGGCTTCCTCTTCTCCTCACAGATTCTTACCATATAGCTCTAATGTGAGACCAAGAGCAATAATAGTCTATGTTGTTTGGAGAACCTATGGAGCCTTGCTGTCCAATAATTTATGGGGAGGCATCCATCTGAAATAAAAGCTTGTGATGGATAAGATAAGAGTGAGCCTTGGTGGCTCCTCTGAGCCCCAAGCAACTGCTGACATCCCACAGTTAAAACACTGAGAAGGGACAAAACCTTTGGCTTCTTGCCACTTTTAGCCCGCTCTGGATCTTGGAGTCTATAAAAATAAAGAGTATAAGACAGAAAGATAAAGCAAGTTTTCACCTGCTTGCTCCACACCTCTCTTTTTCTCCTGTCCATCCAGTCTGCATGTGTTATAGACATGCACAATCATCACAAAGATTTGATAGTAACTGAAACACCCTCTGATATTTATAGCACACAAATGTGACTGAATGAGCCAGGGGCTAAAAATAGGAGGTCTGAGTTGAGCCATTCAGGAAGATTGTGGCCCAATGCTTTTAGGAACAAAATAAATCGATGTATATCTAATATTAAGAAACATAACCTGGATTTGGTTGGTTCATTTCTCATGTGAAAGGCAATGCTGGGGATGAGCTTTCCATGGTGAAGGCTTAGAATGTATACCAAGACATCTAAAGTATTTCCTATGTTTCCTGTATTAAAACTGGCCTACATCCTCTATGTTTGGCAATACATGCATTTCAGAAGAGCTCCAAACCTGTGGAGAGGTTTAAAACTCTGACTTATGTCTGGGGAATCCTAATAGTTATTTGATATTCACTTAATTTTCCCACATGTGCACGTTCCTTGAGTGTATAAACAAATATGTGGCCTGTATTGATTACTTAGGGGTTCTATGCACCATGTTAGGCCCCTTTATGTAGGCCTCATCCTAACCTTGATATATGCTCTCAATTTAGCCATGACAGCAGCTGAAGCTCAGGTAGGATTTTTCTAAAACTTTGTCATTTGTAGCTGGCAGATGAAGATTTGGAGTCATGTCTAACATCAGTGACAGTCACTAGTATAGGCAGCATTTTGCAGATTCCTTGGCATTTTATTCTCTGGTCTGAACTAACGGACCTTCAGTACTTGTATGGTTTTGATAAAGGCTTTTCCTTGACAACTCCCTTCTTATCATTCACTTCTTTAAACTCAGCTGTATAATTATTCTGTTCAATATCAAGCTCATTATACATTCTATAATCCGTTGTATCAATTAGGAGCCTGTTGAGTTGTAGGGAAAACCACAATAAACCCATCTCTCATTGATAAAGCTGACTATTGTAACAAATAGAAGCTATCATTGTTGCTCTAGAAAAAAAGAACCCTTGTATGGTGTTGGTAGGAATATAAATTGGTACAGCTGGTACTGAGTACAATATGGACTTTCCTCAAAGAATTAAAAAGAAAACTATTGTATGATCCAGTAATCTCATGGCTGAGTATACAGACAAAAGAGATCGAAATAGTTTTTCAAATTGATATCCATACTCCACATTTATTGCAGCAATTATTCATAATATCCAAGATATAGAAATAGAACCAAGACACACTGATGGATGAATGAATCAAGACATTGAAATAAACCAGGCAGATAAGCAATCTCATATATGTGTGGAGTATAGGAGTTAAACGCATAAAAACAGAGTAACTAGTGTTTTCCAGGCCTTAGATGATAGGATAGGGGAGATCAGGCTAGCCTGGTTGAAGGGTACAGACTTTAGGCTGTAAGATAAGTATGTCCAGGGAGTTTATGCATGTCATGGTAGATGATGGATGTTAAATAATTGTGTTAATTGTTTCATGGTATATACCTGCATTGAACCACAAATTTCACATTTTATGTATTAAAGGAGTGGTGGCAAGTTCTTTGAATATTCATAGAGAGTGGATTCCTTCCCTTGAACCTGGACCTACTGAGGTAAATAAATAAATGAGTACTATACAAAATGCATGCCTTTGATATATATAAATTGACATATAAACTTCCCCTAGATTTTATAAGATGTATGCCCTCAGAGGCCAGCCATCATGCTGGGGAAAGGCTGCATGTGAAAGAGTCCTGGTCTCTCAGTCATAGATTTGGAGCGAAGAAGCCGTCTTGAAAAATTTTCTTCCAAGAAGATTCTCCAGGCTGGCTGCTCTAGTTCCAAGGCATTTCAATCCTCTCAGTGGAGGCTCAGACATTGTAGCAGAGGCAAGCCATTCTGCTGTGCTCTGAATTCTTATTCCCAGAACTTATGAGCATAATAAAGCTTTCTTTAAAACGCAACTAACTTTTGGAGTAGCTTGTTTCATGGCTAACATATCAACACTCAAGTAACAATGGTTTTCAGATGTGTGTAAACACATGCTTAATGTGGCCAGAGATTTGGAGAAGGGCTCTCACTGGCTCTGGTGCTGAGATCAACAATGGTGCCTGGGGTCCAGGTTCTTTCCATATGGCCCTGCTGATGTATTTTCCGACTTTTGTCTTCACACTTCTTGTCCCATAGTTTTCATGTTACTGCTGTAACAACGTCAGTATTCAGGTCAGGAAGAAGACAGGACAGGCAGAGCTGGCCTCATCTATAGGATTTTATTAGGAGACTCCAGATCTAGACTTAGATGCAGAAGCCAGAATTTTATCACATGGCCACTCTTGTTGGGAAGGTGGGGCACCAAGAAGGCATTTGCCTACATATATTATTTCTCAGCAAGATCTGGGGTTGCTTAGCAAGGACACAAAGTAGATACACCCCAGGAGCCAGACCTGTGTCTGACACTCCCTCCTCAAATTATTTCACATGCTTTTATCTAAATGCCCAATCATTTAAAAATTTACATTTAAAACTTTTTGCACATATTTGCTTATACTTGTACATATGATTATGTTGAGCACATCCCCCCAATCCCTCTACCATCCTTCCTGTTAGTTCCCTTTGCTTCCTAAACAGTTTTGCCTCCACTTACATGTTATGTGTACATATGTCATCTTCTGTATCTGTACAAAAATCTATTAGCTATAAATGAGAGAAAAATGTTTGTCTTCCAGAGATTGACTTACTATGATTATGTCTAGTAGCTTTCCATTTTCTCCAGGGATATGACTTCTTTAAGACTGAACACAATTCTTGTATATACATACTTATTTTCCATATCTACCCCCCTGTTATTGGATACCTTAGTTGGTTCCATAAGTCAGCTATTGTGTTTAGGTTGCGGTAAAAACTGATGTGCAAGTATTTCAGTGATATGTTGGCTTGTAGTTCTTATGACAGACACTTAGGAGTGGTATGGCTGGGTCATGTAGAAGATCTATTAATTTTTTGAGGTCCATTCATATTAACTTTCATAGTGGGTGGACTAGTTTATATTCCCACCAGTAGTGTATAAGGGTGTGTGTGTGTGTGTGTGTGTGTGTGTGTGGCACATGCATGCAGAGGCCAGAAGAGAGTATTGAATCCTCCTAGATCTTGAGTTACAGGTGGTTTTGAGCTACCTGAGGTGAATGCTGGAACCTAACTGGGGTCTTTAGGAAGAACAGCTAGCCATCTTTCTGGATGGAGGGTTCCCTTTTCTCCAAATCCTCATCAATGCTTGCCGTCATTTGTTTTCTCAATGATTGCCATGGCTGCTCTATAGTAGAGAGCAGGAGGGGACTGTTGCTTTTCTGGACAATTCTTTGGCCTCCAGAGATTCGGGTTTCACTTCTGCTTTCTGTGTCCATCCACTTCAGACAGAGAAAAAGGTGAAGGACACTCCTCAGGGTAGACACCTTCCTTCCCTGAACATTCCTCAGAAGAGTTTTCTATACCCGCTACACATTTTAAGCTGGACAGCTACAGATTTCTCTTACGAACACAGAGTTGCAGAGAATGTATTTTTGGCCTGTCATAAATACTGGCATTTAAAAATAAACATGTTCCATTGTTCTTTTTAAAGTGCCCCCTGAAGCCCAAATGCCATAGTGATTTGATGGCATTCTTTAAAAACCACACAAACATGCTTTTCTTCAGTAGACAGAAAATATCCCATCATCCCTTTTATCCTTGAACTTCTCATTCTTCTTCCCTGCAGAATTTTATCCTAATGTAATATAATTTTATGCTTGGAAGTTTTTTTTATTATTGATTTCTCTATCATACTTCTCTACAACAGAACCATGCATATAAATTGAAATAACATTTTAAAAACATTTCATGTGTCTAAAAGGCTCCGAGTATTGAAAAATTTTCCCTGGATTGAATTATCATTAAAATTATTACTATTACATCAAGGAGAAAAACACATAACTATATTATATGCTTTGATATCTAATTATTAAACACAAAAATGAAATTGTATTAGAAATGTATCTGTTTTGAGATGGATAGGATTTTTAAAACATCTCATGTGTCTCTGGATGAGTGTTATTGCAACAAAGGTACATAGTTTGGCATCAATTACAACCTTCTTTTTTGTTGATTAAGACAGAAGCTCTGAAGCCTTTGTTAACATAAATAGACAGAGAGGCTAACAGGTATTGATGCATTTGAATTGCTTGAGCTACTTCCAAGTCAGATACTAAGAATCACTAGATGATCTATAATCAAAAATTATTTTTAATGCTCTATCGGCTTACAGATTAATTAGGCTGTCCTTTGGTTATATGGAATCCACAGACCTCAAAGGTGCTTGTCTGGGAGAAGTTGTTACTCAGCCATTAGACTCTTCACTTGCAACTGTATTTGTTGCCTGGTCATTAGAGAGAGTCCTAACCTCAGTGTTTCTATTTCCTCCAGTTACATCCATGGACGTTCACATTTAGATCATATCATATTAAGATGTAGGATGACTAAGTCTGAAGCCTTTCTTCTGTTAGGTGAGAGAAGGGTTAAAGTGAAGGAAAAATAAGGAAGTGGGGAATTTGCCAGAATCCTCTCTATCCCCAAAGAAGATCAGTTCTTAGCTGAATCTGTTGAAAAACTGGAGACCTTGAGTTTGATTCCTGGGTGTGGGGATTTTTTTTTTCTTATGTGTATGTGTGTGCATTCAAATATGCTTACATGTATGCACATGTATATAGAGGCCGAAAAGACACTGAGTGTCCTTCCTGAAGCATTGTCCATTCTCTCTGTCTTTTTCTGTCTCTGTCTCCCCAACCCCCTCTCTGTCTCTCTGTCTCTCTGTCTCTCTGTCTCTCTCTCACATCTTTCTCTGATCCAGACCTTACCACAAAGGCTTCACTGGCTGGCAAGTGAGCTTCAAGGATCTACCTATCTCTGCTAAGACTACAAAGGCCCACCAACATGGTCATGGTGTCTCTTCACAGCAACAGAACACTAAAACAAGTGGTAAGGTGCCATAAAAGGATAAGGACACAGGTTTGATCCCAAGAACCCATGTGAAAACGAAGTGGATAGGCTAGCATGTGCTTATATTCTTGGCCTCTGATGATGTCACAGCTAGTTCAGCCTAATAGGTGAGTTCTATGCCAAATGAGAGACCCTGCCTCAAAAAATAAGATAGATGACACCCAAGGAATGAAACCTGAGACTTATCTCTGGCCTCTGCATATGCTGGCACACATATGTAGCAGGTGTATCTTCCTGAGTCCTTCTATGGTCCCAAGGATTTCTCTGACTGGGGGTGTTCAGAGAATGAAGAAAGGATACATTCATATAGTTACAGAAGACCTGGAACTGGGTGGATGGGGATTTCTGAGGGTATATCTGTAGCACCCCCAGAAGCTCAGTGTGTTTATTATATGTGATTGAACAAGGATGCAAAGTTATTGCATTTATATTCACAAGTAGACAGGGTTATTACATACAAATATATACAAGGAGTATATATACCACATATAGCAGAAGGAGGAGGCAGGTTTAGTTGCTCTCATTATGGGAGCAGTCTTCAGTAGTTAGAAAGCTACAGTAGACATTTTCTGCACACACCATCAACCTCTACACACGGACCAGAGGAAGTCTTTGCCATTCTTCTAGCCTGGTCTGGGGAAGGTTTTGCCACTTCCACATGACTGAGGCATTTGGATTCTTGACACAGTCCATGTCAAATTGTACACATTTTCATAGACCTCCACTTGGTAGAGATTCCTCTGTAATAGAGGTTTCTGGCCCAGCCTAGCCTGGGCACCAGATAATCTAAAAATTATTTACTGGCAATTGATTATGTAAAAGATTAATATTTATTAAGGGGTTTATATAAACACTCATGGATATCAAATTGGACCTTATTGCAATTCTTGAAGAATTTAACTGTCTCATGCAGTGACGGTTTCAATCATTTTTTAAGAATGCAGGAACAAATAGAAAGGGCAGGTAGCATGCAACCAGGTTCTCAATGGGGGCTGGACATGCCCTATCCAAGGTCCTGAGACCCCACAGCTATGCCTCTAGGTCTCCTTCAATAATGTCTGAATCCCACCACATTCCTCCACTCCTCATATGTGTGCATGCACACACACACACACACATGCATGCATACACACACGTGCATACACACATGCATGCACACATGCACACATGCACTCATGCATACACACACACACACACACACACACACACACACACACACACACACACACGTGCTAAAATACAGATGGCTGAGCCTTAGTGCAGTCTCTGACTCAGTGAAGTGGGGAATTTGACTTTCTAATTAGTTTCCAGGTCTAGGATAGTATACTAGGCTTTCTCTTTTTGGGTCCTTAACCAGCTTCCAAATCATGACACAGAGATTTCTTATAAGTTATGAATATTTGACCTTAGTTTATGTTCATTTTTTGCTAGATCTTATAACTTAACCTGTTTCTCCATCTGTATTTTGCCTTGGGCTTTTTACCCTTCTGTTTTCTTTCTGTATGTCCTACTCTATGTCTTTGGCTGGCTCCAGGTGTCTCCCTCTCTTTCTTCTTTGTTCTCTTCTCCTTCTTCTCGAGCCTAGATTTCTCTTTCTACTTATTCTTAATGCCTGCCTTGCCTATCCCTCTCCTGCCTAGCTATTGGACATTCTGCTCTCTACTAAATCAATCAGGTGCCTTAGGCAGGCGAGGTGAAATAGCAACCCATCTTTACATTGTTAACAAAGGCAACAGAAACAAATGTAACACACTTTCACATAGTTTAATTATTTTGCAACACAAATAAATGTAATAACATCCTAACCTAGTTAAATATTCCACAACATTGCCCCCTTTTGTCTAAATAAAAGAAAGGTTTTTAACTTTATCAAAAACACTATATATAATAAGAACAATTATCAAGTAAGAACTATATTTACAATATCTAGTCCATTTATATTTGGCAAGTTCAGAGAAAAATTCATTCTTTATCCTCTCTTGGTTAGTACAAAGTTTTGTATCTTCTAACATAACTAAGGAAAACTGCAGCTTTAACTATATGGTCTTCAATTCCATCATAGAACCCAGAAGGATGTAATCTTACCTGAGTAAACAGGAAGTGCTGTGGAAGCCATTTTTAAAATGACAGAGACATCTGGATGCCAGGACAGTCACCAAAGGTTCTTCTGCAACATTGAGGTTTCTAATTTTTGGCTTGCAGGCCTAGAATATCTGGCAGAATTTACTACGAAGCAGGAAATTTGAAGGACGGTCATACCTAGTCTTGAGAAGGTTTGACAGTCTCTTCCTGTTGTGTCTTGTATGTACAGTTTAGATGGTATACTGTCAGCAGTTGAGGCAAGGGCAGTTTCTTGCCCAAATGGCTAGCTTTGCTACAATGAAAGCAAAACCTATATGGAGGTTCTTTGATTCTTGTCATCCTTTTATGAAATAGATTGGAGCTGCCAGGAGCAGACATGTCTCACTGTCATGAAAAACCGCATATTAAGAAAACATTTTAAATGCCATATTCTATAGGTCTTTGAAATGTTTGAAGACAATATCTATCTAAAATATATCTCTTACAATCTTGAAAAAACATAACTACAATTTTTATTGTTATAGACACCTAGCTAGTATCCTGCATTTCTTAATCATTATAAATGGTTTATAGTAATAGCTTTCAAGTACTAAAACTTTGCCTTACCTTATTAAATGAACTTCATTGGTATAATACCTTAAGCAAGGGTATAAATATATATACAGTTTGCTGTAATAAAAATAACCTTAATTTGTTTCAACATATAAACATCCTTTAAACAAGAGTAGAAACTTATGTAATATGTTATAACAAAAATAACCTCAAATTTGTCTTAATATACAAAATCCCATAAACAAGAGAAGAGACATATGTACAGAATAATAAAAATAACTTTAAATTTGTTTCAATATACCAAAGTTTATATCAATGTAAAAATATTTGAGATTATAGTTATCTTTTATCCTACATTCCTATGTTCTCCCTAAATGATGACAAATATTAATAACCAATTGAATAACCAAAAACTATTCATCCTACCTCTTGGGAATGTTAGTGTTATGTTCTCTATATATCTTCATTTGTCTGTGGGGAAAGGCGTCTTTAGGAAATCTAAAAAAACAGGGATAATAAAGTCCTGAAAAAACTAGCCATAAAATTTATTGTTCAGTTCTGTGCAATGAAAAAGTACAAGGCTTAACTGAAGTCCTGGCTAGAATAATTTGTGAGGTTGGACCATTTCAATCAGCATCCTTGAAGTGGTGCTAGATGCAAAACTCTGAGGAAATTGCAACAGAGACCCTCTGAGGGGCTGGATCACCCGCACCACCCATTATCATTGGTGTCAGATCTTCTTGTTCTGAAAACATACAAACTTTCTAAAGTAACATACATATATGCATCAACACAAGTATGGACTGTACATTGTACACAAGACAGCCAAAGATAGTTGTTGTTTTATGTTTGATCAGGTAAAATATATGTAGCCTGTCTTGTAATTTTTCTAGTTTTTTTTTTTTTTTAATATGTGTAGCCAGAATTTTCAGGTCTCCCCCAGTCAAATCTGATCTCTATCAACCATGAATGAATGCACAGCCTTTTGTTTCCTATGGAAACAAAGCATAGTCTCTTCCCCAAAGCAATACATTTTATGAGTTCTATTTTAAAGTTAAGGCATCTCTAGAGTATCTAGGCTGGTTTAATTTAGCAGTCCCTCTTACAATCCCACATGCCTCAGGAGCTGTCATTTGCTCATTAGCATTAAAAACATTCAGAGCTAACATAATACCATACAGGATTCATTTTTTATTATTTATAAACTATTTATTTTTTCTATGACTGTCTATCCCCATTTTCTTTCCTTTGTTAAGTCTACGTACGTTTAAAAGTATACCACAACCTATTTAAAGTGTTTTTTTTTTCTTATCTGGATCAGTCTTTACTGTGTATCTCTAGCCCTTTCTATGTGTATGAGCAAAATCTTAAATTGCTAAGCTACTGTTGGGTCCTTTGCCACCCAGCATTGGTGGCTGTCTCTGCCCCTCCTTGGTCTGTGAGAACCAAGCTTTAAGTTTGAGGGCTAGTCTAGAGGGATTTGACTAGGAACTGCATTCAACCACTTCACATCTGGAATGCCTGTGCCTGAACTGTGGCAAATGTTCTTACTTAGCTTGCTCTTTCCTCTTAGTGTACCAGTTCATCTATGTCAGGGCCTATGTGGGAATTTAGGTCTCCTGTTGGAATATCAAAATGTATCAGGCTTTCTATTTTTGGGCTATCCGTCAGCTCCCAAATCATGATAAAGACTTCTTAACTGTTATGAATGCTTGGCCTTAGCTTATGTTCATTTCTTGCTAGATCTATAACTTAATCTGTTTCGCTTCATCTACATCTTGCCTCAGGGCTTTTTCCTTTTTTTTTTTTTTTTTGTATGTCCCACTCTGTCCGCTGCTGGCCCAGGTGTCCCCCTCTCTTTCTACCTCTTCTCTTGTTCTTCTTTCTCTCCTTCTGTCTATCCCTCCTAGCTATTGACCATTCAGCTCAGACCAATCGGGTGCCTTAGGCAGACAAGGTGAAACAGCAATGCATCTTTTCATAATTAAACAAATGCAACAAAACAAATGTAACACACCTTCACATCATTAACAAAGGCAGAAGGAACAAAGGTAACACACCTTCACATCATTAACAAAGGCAGAAGGAACAAAGGTAACACACCTTTACATCATTAACAAGGGCACAAGGAACAAATGTAACACACCTTCACCCATTGCTTAATATTCGCAACATAAACAAATGTAACACATCCTTGCCTAGTTAAATATTCAACAACAAGGAAGCACGTTTGAGAACCTGTCCTCTGTAGCACAGGCAGCTTCAGGAGAGAGGTTGTCTTTCAACTCATTTAGAGACTGTTGTTTCCTCCTTTAAGTTTCTTTGAGGGCGGAAGGCTTTACCTGCCTAAAAGTGAGTATATTTACATATTCATGATATGTGGGCTTGTTAACACTGGAAACTGGTGCTGTAGAAATATTTGCTAGAGACTTCTTGAGTTGATTTTTTTTTCTGAGCATGCTCATATAGGGAAAAGTTGTGTTTCTATGTTTTCGTATGTTGATATTTACAAAGGGAAATTGTACGTCTTTGTCACTCTTCCCTCTGTCCAGTCAATGCCTTTACCACATCCTTGATTCATTGCTTCAATCTTCAAAACTCTTTCCATGCAATATCTTCCCTCCGAGGCTTGCAAACTGGGTGAGTTTCATCTCCTCTGTAATTCTCCACCTTGTATGGCCTTCTTCAGCACTGCTTTTATGTCCGTCCCCTACTCACTGGGACACCTATGCAAACAGTTGCTCCTGGGATTATAGGCATGGCCCTACCACACCTGTCTTTTTGTGGTTGGTTGTAGGGAGGGATTGAACCAGGCTGCTGTGTGACTATGCTTTTTGTCACTGTAAATATTTGTTTAATAAAATGTTGATTAGCCAAAAGGTAGGCAGGAAGTAGAGGTGGGGCAACTAATCAAGGAGAATTCTGGGAAGAGTAAGAGCAGAACAGAAGTTAGCCTGACACAGAGGAAGCAAGTTGAGAATGCTGCTCTGAGAAAAGGTACCCAGCCACATGGCTAAGCACAGGTAGGAATAATGAGCTGACGTAAAGTGCAAGAGTCAACAAGTAATAAGCCCGAGACACAAGCCAAACAGCTTATAATTAATATAAGTCTTTATGTGATTATTTGGGGCGAAATGTATGTGGGACCAGTTGGGCTGGACAGAGAAACTTCGGATTACACTAGTCCTCTATGCATGCTGGGTAAATGCTCTGCCAACTGAATTACCTCTTTATACATCATGAGATTTTGTGTGTGTATGTGTGTGTGTGTGTGTGTGTGTGTGTGTGTGTGTGTGTGTGTGTAACTCCATTTTGTAGTTCTTGAGTTTAGACTTTATAGATGACAGTACAGTATCATAATGCCAAAAGATTGGGCAGCCCTGTTTTCAGAGGATTTTAGAAACATCATTCCCAGTTGTTATGCTTTCCAGGACTGTGCTACTCTTTCAGTGGTCACTCTGTTTTATTTTATCTTATTTTTTGGGTACATGTTCAGGATAGAACTCTATGGAAACTTCCTGTACCCACAACCTTGTTCTTTCAAAGCTTGCATATACACGTCATATTTGATACTAGGTTAGTTAAAAGAGAAGAAAGGATTCTGGGAATCTGCGAATTCATGGGAAGCTTTGTCTCAGGAAACTCGTAGCACGATGACAATAATACTAATAATTCCTGCTCCTTATTTTTCTTCTTGAGGGTCTGACTCTGTAGCCAATCTGGTCTTGCAGTCACATTCTCTCTGGCTCATTCTTCTACATGTTGGCATTACAGCATACACATAAAGCCTGGAATTCATTCTACTTATAAAATTAATGTATGCCTATATTTAATTGTGTTTATGAAAATGTGTGTGCAGTGTGTTTTTTAAGACAGAATCTCTTATTGGTCTGGAAATCATTGTCTTAGGGTTTCTATTGCTTCAAGTTGGGGAGGAAAGGGTTAATTTGGCTTATACTTCGGCATTGCTGTTCATCACTGAAGGAAGTCAGGACAGGGACTCAAACAGGGCAGGATCCCAGATGCAGGAGCTACTTACTGACTTGCTTCCCCTGGCTTACTCAACTCACCTTTTTACAGAACCCAGGACCAGCATCCCAGGGATGACATCACCCACTATGGGTTGGCCCCTCCCCCTTGTTTATTACCAGATGATAAAATGTTTTACAGCTGGAACACAAGGAAGCATTTCCTCACCTGATGCTCCTTCTTCTGATGACTCTGTAGCTTGTGTCAAATTGATACACAAAACCACCCAGTACACTCAGTAATTAAGCTTAAGCTGGCAGGGTGACCAGCATGTCTCAGGGATCCCCTAGCCTCCATCTCCCCATTGCTGGGATTCTAAGTGTGTGCCATCATGCCTGGCTCTTTTGTATGTGTCCTGGGGATGAAATTCAGGTATTTCTACTTACACAAGCATTTTACAATCTGAGTGGTCTCCCCAGCTCTACCTTTACTATATTTTACAGATGATCTTTGGGCTTTAATACCATTGGGCTCTGTGTCCTAAACTCAGATTTCTGGCTGTTCTTTGACTCTGCTGCTTGTGGTCCTGTGACTTTACACCACTGTGGGTTTTTTTTTTTTTTTTTTAATGAAAGGTGGTATTCACCCCTCTTAATTCATGGACTCTGATGGCTATGGCTCTAGTTTGTTTTGTTTTGTTTTTTGGCTCCCCCCTCCCCCCGCTTATGAAGGTGAAAAACCTTTATCTGTCTTCCCACATTCCTTTCTTTATCACTTTTCAAAAGTATTAGTTTCAGTACATTCCAGCAAAGACTCAGTACTGCAGTCTCCTGTGACTTGCTACTTCTGTACTTGTCATATTTTTCAATCATTCCCTCAACTATTTGCTTCAATAGTTTTTTTGCAAAGACTTCCTTATTTCCTAATTGTTTTATTGTTTCTTGTTCCCCAACCCCCTTCTTTTCTTGCACATTCTATATTATAGAGCAGCGGGCTATAGTCTTTTGGATTTCATGAAATGAAAGTTGAAATATAAAAAGGATAGAGACAGAGAAACTTGCCCAGGCTCACTTCCCTGTCCACATCAGAACGACTCCCCTGTACTTTCACTGTTTGTAAACATTGCCGAAATGGAGCTCCAGAGGGTTATCGGTTACCTTTGTGCAAGTGGGTTTTCTTAGGAGGTTTTGACTTCATCTTGTGTGTTCCAGTTTTATATACTTTCTTGGGTACATGCTCAGTTCTGAGGTGGACGAAAAAAGAGATTAAACCTCTGTATTCTCTACTGAAACACAGAGAACTTGCAACATTGTCTATATGGGGCTGTAACTTTTGTTTCTATTTTATTGACATAATGCAGGACATACTAGTTTCATTTCAAGAAGTTTCTTGCAACATATAGCTTCAGATTACGATTCATCATTTTGGAGAAATCAAGTCATGAACTTGAGTTGGTTCACATTACATCCCCAGTCAAGAGCAGAGTGAAATGAACGTGTACATGCTTGGTTTCTGGCCTTTGTGTTTGTGGTTAGCTCAGTTGTTCTAACTCTTACACAGTCAAAGATGCCTTCCCTAGGGGATAGTGGTACCCCAGGGTGTAGAATGGGTCAGGAAGGGGGTAAGACAGTTAATATGAGTTTTCAGGAAGACATTCTAGAGATCTGTGCCGGATGATTTCATGTTAACTTGATACAAGCTGAAAGTCATTTGAGAAGAGGAAATCTTGATTAAGAAAAAATGCCTCCATAAGATGGGGCTGTAGACAAGCTTATAGGGCATTTTCTTAATTAGTGATTAATGGAGGAGGGCTCTCCATGTGGATGATACCATCTCTGGGCTGGTAGAAAGTAGGCTGGGTGCTGTAAGAAAGTAGGCTGAGCAAGCCACGGGGAACAAGCCAGTAAGCAGCACCCCTCCATGGTCTCTGCATCAGCTCCTGCCTTCAGGTTCCTGCCCTATTTGAGTTCCTTTTGTGGTTTCTTTCAATGATGGACCACAGTGCAGAAGTGTAAGCCAAATAACCTCTTTCCTCCACAATTTCCTTTTTGGTCATGGTGTTTCTTTGTATCAATAAAAACCCCAAGTAAGACATTAAAATCAGCGTGAAGCCCAGGTGATGAGATGCAGTGGAGGCTAAATCTTTGTTTTGTGAGACAATATTGCTTATTTGAAGTTCATAGTAGCATAATATGGTAACTATATTATCCAGCTTTCTGTTATTATAATCAAATACCTGAGGCAATTAACTCATAAGAGAAACCATCATGGTTTTGAACATTCCAGTCCATGATGAGTGACTCCATTGTCTTGAAAATGTGGTGGGGCGGTAGATCACAGTAGAACTACATGGTAGAAAAATTCTTATATCATGAACTAGGAAACAGAAAAAGAAGAGGAGACTGGAGCTCCCCAAATCACCTTTAATAGAATACCTTCAGTACTTAAGGCCTTTTTTCAGGTCTCCTTTCTGAAATACTCTACTACCTCCCAAGAGAGTGATCTTGGGGAACATGCTTTTATCATAGGAATCTTACCTTTGGGGTCTGTTTAACTTCTGAATTATAGTGTCTATTGATACCAAGGAACCATGAGGGAAAATGGTTTGAAACAATAATTTGGTCTCATAGGGGACATTGGCAATGTTTGTGGACATTTTGGGTTGTTACACTTGGGACAGTGGTTCTTTGGGCATATAGCTGGCATAAGGTTCAGGCCATTGACACTACTAATCATTGTACAATACATAAGATCAATCCTTTCCCAAATATTTGGCTAGCTCCACAGTTCAACAGTGCCATAGTTCAGAAAACAATAATTTAGGGAGATTGACAAGAAAGAGGAAATAGATAATTGAGAGTTCAGGGGAGCCACCAGTGGGCCCTTCCCCATCTCTCCAAGGACCCTGCTTAATCTTGTTTCTGTTGTACTTCTTTTATCTGACTTGAATTTCCATGTGTGTCTCTGCACCTCTGTTGCCTCCATTTTGCTTAATATGGTCCAGTGCTACACCAACACTGGGGGATTGTTTGGGTAAAGGGCAGAATCCAGAGGGGAACACAAAATTCTTAACCCAAGACTTGTTTTTGCCTTTCTGTGAGCTTTCCAGTCTGAAACCTTATTCTGGAGCCTCACAAGTTATATGGATAGATAGTTTTGGCTTTGCCACTGTTCTAACCTGTCAAGTCCCAAGTTGGGCATGTTTGCAGGGGCATTTATAGCTACACTTGTTTAGCTGAGGGGTGACAGCAGGGTGATTTCCCCCTCAAAACATGGTCACTGCAATATTATTTCTCTGGAATTATCTGAAAGAAAAAAAGGAATACTTTAGTCACACTCATTTTATCTAGGACTCTACTGTATTAAACAGATATTTTACTGAAAAACTTCTTAGAGCTTTCATTATTCAGACAAGTGTTTAGAATTTCCTAGAGGAAAAAAATGTAGCATGTTATATTCTCAAACTTAATTGGCCATGGGAAACAGGTTTTAGAATATGTACCAACAACTTGGTGTTCTGCCTAGAAAAGTATAGATTTGGAGATTGGCCATGGACCTCAAATCTCTGCCTCTACTATGGAGGACTTGTTTCCATGGGTGAGACAAGCAACTTCCATTGTAATAATGAACAAATTATATCTCCTTCACAATAGATTGGATGCTGTTACACAATATCATGATTCTGTTCTCCTAGTCACATGGTTCTGTGACTTTATTTTTGTTGGTATGGAAGCCTTTCCTACTGGAATGCAATTGAGAGTCTAGATGAAAGGTGCTTTATGATCTTTGTACTTCTAGTTTGTGTGTTTTTGAATGCAACTGGCTCCCATAATCTCATTGGTAGTGGCACTATTAGAAGATATAGCTTTGTTGAAATGGGCATGGCCTTGTTAGAGGAAGTGTGTCACTGTGGGTGTGGGTTTTGAGGTTTCCTATTCTCAGGATACCACCCAGTGTTTCAGTTGACTTCTATTGCCTGTAAGATGTAGGACTCTCAGCTACTACTCCAGTACCACATCTGCCTGCATATTGCCATGCTCATGATGATAATGGACAGAACTTCTGAAAGTGAGCCACCCAAATTTAATTTTTTTTTAAACAAGAGTTGCCATGGATATGGTTTCTTTTCACAGAAACAGAAACAACCCTAACTAAGACACGGTTCTTCTCTGAGTTCTTGGGACCTGATTGTGCTTGATACTTTATGGTGCTATGGCATGATTCACTGGCTAACGCTAATAATGCATTTGGTGAATGTTAATTCCCAAATGACTTTTTAATTCTTCCTCTGAGGGTCAAAGTTACTGGAAGAGGCAGAACCATTTCCCCAAGTGTAGCAACCCAAAATGTGAGCAAAAATGTCCCTCAGGACGTCAAATTACTTTGTTTTAAACCATTGCCCTGCATGGTTCTTTAATATTCACGAACACTATTGCTATGTGATAATGCTCTTGCATACTATAAAGATTTGCCACTGATATTGGTTTAATAAACACTGATTGATCAGTAGCCAGGCAAGAATTATAGGCCTGGCAACTAGACTAGGAGAATTCTGGGAAGAGGAAAGGCAGAGAGACGAAGATACCAGCCAGACACAGAGGAAGCAAGATGAGAATATTGGACTGAGCAAAGGTGCTAAACAATGAGACTAAACGTAGATAAGAATTATGAGTTAATGTAAGTGTAAAAGCTAGACAGTAATATGCTTGAGCTACTGGCCCAGCAGTTACTACAATATTAAGCCTCCAAGTCAATTATTTGGGAAACTGCTGCTGGGTATTTGAGAGATTCTGGTGGGACAAAAACTTCTAACTGCACACTATGATTCAGTGGTGGTGAAGTTAGTGATTTAGATAGCCAAAGGATGCACATAGATTTATGTTCAATACACGTATCAGTGTGTCTGACACTCCTTTAGGGGAATTATGCTTATTTATGATAACTTTGTGCCACAAAATGACATTGTTTAGTCCCTATCTGAAGTATTCATCTAATTTAAAGTTATCAGTAGGTGGGAGGGAGAACTGTTGCTGCTTCAAAAGTTCCAGAGGGACCTGATATACCAAGATAGGAATGGATGCTGAAAGGAATGTAGGACTCAGAGAGGAAATTGGGTTTATCTTCTTCCCATCAGCCATGTGTTCTACGGAAAGTACTTTGGACTGGTGTAAGCAGACCTGGGCCTCAGAGTCTGTATGTTCATTTTCCTGTCCCTGGGGCCCGGGAAGTATGGGTTTTCAAGATGTGTTCATGTGCCTTTGTTTGGCTGAGGCAAGACTCTGAAATAACAGTCTATGCTAGAGAAGACTTATATATGTGACTTATATATGTGTGGGGGTGGTGAGGGAGGGGCCATGGCTGTTTAATGTGAAAAAGTTGGCTCAGAGGGAGAAAGACTGGGCAGACCCACCTGCCACAGTGTTTCAGTGATACCTGCTGGAGGTCTTTTAGGGCCTTATCAGACCCCTACATTCAACTTTTAATGTATAAAACACTTACGATGTTATAATTATTTTACAGAATAGGTTTTATTTAATTAAAAATTTTATATGATATATTTTGAACATGTTTCTTCCCCTTCACCAATTTCTTCCAGAATATCCTTATCTCCTTTCCACCCAACTTTATGTTCTCTCTCTTTCAAAACAAACAGCTAAAAAATAAAAACCAAACAAGCAAACAACCAAACCAAAATCAAACAACAAAACCCCTGCCCAAACTAAGCAAAACATCCAAACAAAAAACCCCCGTGGAATTTGTTTTGTGTTGGTCAATTTCTCTGTTAGGCAAAGAATCTGCTCTAGAATAGGCTTGATATACCCAGTGACTCCACTGGAGAAAACTGATTTTCTGTTGCTAGTAGCTATCAGTTGCAAATAGCTTTTTGGTTACTCATGGGACATTCCTGTCTACTTCCCCTTCTCTGTGCTGGGGCCATATCTGGCTTGAAGCTCTGAAGGTCTTATGTGTGCTGCCAGTCTTTGTGAGTTCTTATGTGCATTAATCGTCTGTATCTGGAAGATTTCCCCCTCCTCCTTGGATTTACAGAAAAATCATGAAGCTAATACAGAGTTGGCCTGTACCCTATCCTATGGTCTGAATATTTATGTTTCTCCTGAATTTACATGTTGATGTCTTATTCCTACAGTATGGTGGTCTTAGGAGGTAGAACCTTTGGGCATTGATGAGAACATGAATAAGATTAGTCAGTTTATAAAATAGGCCCAAGAACTGCCTTCTCCCTTTTGACCATGTGAGGATGCAGCAGAAAATGGTTCCTCACTAAATGCCAAATATGTCTGGTTCTAGAACTTAGTCTTCCCGGGCTCCAGATCTGTGAGAGCAAATTTATGTTTTAGTTTTCTTTCTTTTTTAAGTCTAGTTTGGTGAACCAATGAGTGTAACGGAGTGACTTGCAGAACCATGGGTGACTAAAAGGCATCTGCATCACTGAGAAGTCCACCCCAGCATGGCTGACAGATTACTCTAGAATTTTCTGCACAGTCTATAGGCAGTCACTGAAGAGGCTCTTGCTTGCAAGTGTTTACTGCTTATGAAGTTTTGTGAATTCCCCAAGCCTTATAAATTCCATTCACTTCCTGAATCCTATGGAGTGAATGCTTCAGGTGGAAGAAATTGTTACATAACATTTATAAAATTCCCTATCTACAAATATTAAGTATAGCAGCCCAAATAGACTAAGTATGGTAGTTTGAATGTAATTGATTCCCATAAGTACGTAGGGAGTGACAATATTAGGAGGTATGGCTTTGTTGGAGTTGATGTGACCTTGTTGGAGGAAGTGCGTCAATTGTGGAGGTAAGCTTTCAGGTCTCATATATGCTCAAGCTACTCCCAGTGAGACAGACCACTTCCTGTTACCTGTAAGATACAGGTCTCTCAGCTACTTCTCCAGCACCATGTTTGCCTTCAGGCTGCAATGTTCCTCCTTGATGATAATGGACTGACTTTTGAATAGTAAGCCACTTCAATCAAATGTTTCCCTTTATAAGATTTGCTGTGATTGTAATGTCTCTTTACAGCAATAGAAAGCCTAGATGCTAAGTCATATCGTTTCTATTAAAATCAACACTACGGAACTATAATTGATGAACTAACATCAATAAATAATAGTTAACTTTTGCTAAGGCTTGCTTAATGTTTACTGAACTTTTATTTTTCTATTGTAAGAAGCCATATATATTACCACATTCCATGTAGGCTCCTTTTGGTCCATGGCAATTTCTCATTTTTGATGACCTTGTTTTTGTTTCGAAAGCTTTGAAGACTAGTTAGTCAGTTGGGCATTTTGTAGTTGATACTTTGACTAAGGTTTGCCTGTTGTGTGTATTACAGCTAGATTCAGGTTGTGGGTTTGGGGAGAAGCCATCAAGGGGAAATGTCCTCCTCAGTACATTCTGGTAAGGATGCATGCTTCCATCCTGACCTGTCAGTGTTTCTATGGGCCTTGATCGTATGATTTGGAGAGGATTTGTCAGATTTCTCCACTGTAAGTTTTCATTCTCCCCCTTTTACATTGCTCTTTGGGAAAGAAGCCATGATGTACATGGGGCTTATGGTTAAGGCGAGGAAGGGTACACTCTCCTTGAGAAGAATCCTCATTGTTTTTGGTGTATGTATGTATGTGTGTGCAGGTATGCTCCTCTCTCTCTCTGTATGCTTATATGCAAAGCCAGATGACAACCTTAGATGTTCCTCCTAAGGGGCCATATAAACCCAGGTTAGTTGATTCTGTGTGTTTTCCTATGGTGTCCTTCACCACCCATCTGGCTCCTATAATCCTTACTCCCTCTCTTCAGCAGGAGTTCCTGAGCTCTACCTAATGTTTGGCAATAGGTCTCTGCATCTGTTTCCACCAGCTGCTGGATGGAACCTCTCCAATGACAATGAAGCTAGGCACCAAATGATGAGTATAGCAGAATATCATTAGGCATCATTACATTGACACTTTTCTTTTCCCCTGCTAGTCATGTTTGGGACCATCCATCTTCTGGGTCTTGGTGCTCCAGCTAGTGTCAGGGATGGGCTCACTCTTATGGCATAAGTCTCAGGCTGAATTAGTCACTGTTTGGCCACTCCCACAATTTCTTTGTCACCCTTACCTCCGCACATCCCTTAGGCTGGACAGACTGTAGGTCAAAAGTTATGTGGTTGGGTGGTTATCTCAATCCCTTCACTGATAGTCATGACTGGTCACAGAGGTGGCCAGTTCAGGCTATGGATCCTCTTTTGCTAGGAGTAGTATCTGGGGTTATCCTTGTAGATTCTTGGGCATTTCCCTTGCATCCGGTTCCTATCAGGTCCTCAATTTTAAATGAAAAGAACTTTTATTTTGCCTTCCTGCGTGCCTCCCAAGCCTTATGCAAAGCTCCAGGTTTGGTGAGTGAAGGATTCTGTTCCTATTTCCTTTAGGGTCAGACAGCTCATCAAGGCATGGGCATTTACTTAAGCTAACAAATGATTATCCTTCCCCATGGAAGGCTTACCAGAATGCTGCTATGTTCATCTATTTCTCCCAAGCCAGAGTTTTTGCAGAGATGAGTTGGATCTGTCTTCAAGGAGGGCTGTGACTGGGGTGCCTGGGGGGGATGCGGGAATAGGAAGAGGAACAGCCACTTACCAAAATGTGCTGGAGAAGTTGAGATAGAACTGAGGTAGCCAGGAGAAAAAGCTGTGTGGTTAGGATGGAATGAATGGGTGACTTCGGTCTCATTTCCATCTGTGCTGGCTGTCAACATTTCTTCTGGATTAGTGCATGTATCTTACTAATAGGGAGACAAGAAAAAACATGTTCATTCTGGGATAGTAGCTGGAGGGGGAGGCACTTGGAATGTGTCTGTGCTTCTGTTCCCAACCTTCTGCCATTATCTTCTAGATCAGTCCTCTGTTATTGTTATATTTTCTGCCTCTCACATCCTTTTGCTGGATGGGCTAGCTGGGGCCATTTGATCTCCCATTTGCTTAGCTGAATGGTGCTGTTTCATTTTGGACCAGGAAGACAAAAGGAGGCTTGATCTCCTTTCACAGCCTTGCCAGACATTGAATGTAACAGTCCTACCTGGCAAGGATGGCCATGATCTTAGAACTCTTTTAAACATAGTGCTTTCAATATTATGGGTGTGGTGGTGTGGAGGGAAACAGGCAAGCAAGCTCAAGGGTTCCCCCCACCGGCCTATATGGGCCTTTTATGGGTCTTTTCAATGCTCTCGTTTTAGGACTTAAAGAATCAGATATTTGTAATTCATTGTTCAGTAAGCAAATATTTACGGATGTTGCCATGTGACAAGCACTGTATTAGATAAAAGAGTTTTGGTCTGTGCTCTGGGGGAACCTCACAGATTATAAGCACTTTGCTAAATGTTAGACATATTTCTTGCCACTTTTGCCACAATGTAACTATTCAAAATTATTTGGCGGAAGGAAGAGAGAGAAAGTAGATGTCACTAAGTATCTTGTGTAATATTTAACTATATTGTCCCACTCACTCTTCAAAACCACCTTATTATATATTGGGTAATATTTTCAATGCATAAATGAGAAAAGCAAGGGATATAAGTTAAGTTGTTATCACTGTAGAATGATAATTGGTGAAGCTGAAATTTCATCTTTGGTTCATCTGATTCCTAAGGCAATGATGTTAATACCACACCATACTTTTCTGTTCTCCAATAAAGAGGGGCTGGGAGTATAGGTCAGTCTGTCAAGCATTTGCCTTGCAAGCATGGCAAACTTGAGTTTGATTCTCCAGAGCACACACAGAAGTGTCGGGTATGGTGGCTTGCTTTTATAATCTCAGTATTGGGAAGGTGGAGACAGTAGGATCCTCCCCCTTACTCCAGGCTCACTGGCCAGCCAAACTATCTAATCAGTGAGCTTAGGCCAATAAGGGAACCTTGTGTGGACAGTGGTCCCAAGGAAGACACCTGAGGTTGTTCTCTGACCTCCAGAAGCACATGTACATGTCAGCACATGCACCTACATGTGTGTGCACTGGCATTCACACCTGTACATGAATTAATAAAAAGAGGAAGTGTCCTCATTGAAGAAGGAAGGGCAGATAAAACGCCATTCAGAAGAAACAAGGAGACTGGGACAACCTTGTAGCTACCCTAGCCTCTGTGTAAGGATGAGGCTGCTGCCTGGGCTACTGTGGTCACTCAACCACAATGAGCAGAATTCTAGCTGGGTTGGTGATGCCCACCATGAAGACTGCCTTCTCACATGCATCATTTATCATGTTACACCAACTTAATTTCTTCTTAAAATACCTCAGACTTCTGGTATAACCAGTTCTCTCTTGGTTTCTACTAACTTTTGAAAGGTCACAATCTCCCCCTAAGCTCCCAAGATGCCTTGAGGTGGGACATGCCTGAAAAGAAGTGTACTCTGGTTTGATTAAGTGCACCCTTCTAAGATACATGTTGAAACATAGCCCGAGGGCCTTGAGAGCCTTGGGCCATGAGAGTGGAGTTGGTACTCTTGAAGTTGAAGTGTCTGAAGTAGCTCTCTCAGGCTGACACACCACACTGCCATTCCCATGTTTTGTATGACTGAAACACCCCACTTCTTAACACTTACTTCTCTTAGTCTGTTTCTACAACCTAAACAAACTACCTGAGTCTGGATAGTCTCTAGATAATAAACATGTATTTTCTTAATGTTCTAGAGGTTGGGAAGCTCAACATCAAGGTGCTGGAAGATGAAGTACTGGGTTCTGATTCTAAGATGTTGTTTTGTTGCCCTTCCCACCTATAATAAAGACAAAAAGAAAAAAAAAAACCTCTCATACCTTTTGTTTGTATAGTGGAAGAGACAAAATGGTAAAAAGCATCTCAACCCTTCTTTGGGGAAGACTATTTTTCCTACACCAACCTGCCTTAGTTGTTTACAGTTCCTTATGTAGGGTTGAGGACTTTTGGGCTTTCTTCATCCAAGTTGCCATGTCTATTGTCCTTGTTTAGTTCATGCCTAAGCAGTCATGTTGGTGAGACTTTATGGGTGTAGCTTCTAACATCCTTAGGATCCACAACCCCACAGAAAAATCCCCTTTCCTCTGAGTCTTACAATCTTTCCATCCCCTCTTATGCAATGATACCAGAGCCTTAGTTCAGTAGCTGTATTATAAATGTATCATCTTGGACTCAGCTTAGTAACTTTACATCTTGGCTGGCTGTGATTTTCTGTAATGTTATGTTGCAAACAGATGTTTCCTTGATGGGGGTTGAGGATTACACTTACCTCTGTAGACTCAAGAGAAAGATGTGCAGGGTCTGTTTGGGTGGAGAGGTTGGATGTGGTATGGTAGGGACCATAAGTTTTCTTTCAAGAACTATGGTTCATTTGGCTTGGATAGTGGTGTGTGTGTGTAACTGGAAAGTGGTGTGGGATATTGCTTTTGTAGACTGTAAATGTTTGTTGCTCATATTGATTTAATAAAATGCTGATTGGCCAGTATGAAATATAGGTGGGGCTAGTAGATTAGGGGAATACTGGGAAGTGGGAGAGCAGAGCAGAGATGCCAACAGATACAGAGGAAAGAGGAATGCTCTGAGAAAAGGTACCAAGTCATGTGGCTAAATAAGATAAGAGTCATGAGTTTGTCTTAGAATAAGGGCTGGCAAGTAATATGCCTGAGCTATAGGTCAAACACTAACATATGACTTTGTGTGATTAATTGTAACTGTTGTCCAGGTCTCAGGGATAGGACAGGCTAGAAATTTACTACTACAGGAAAAATTGAGAGAACAGTGTAAAGTATGTAAAAGGAACCAATGTGGAATGTTCATGTAAGCATAACAAGGAAGCTGGGGCATAGCTAAAGCCAAGGTGGAGAGCACAGACAGAATTGCCTTGCTTAGACTCGGAATCCTAGCTTTTTGTTCTTGGGAGGACAAAAGAATTGATAGTTTATGTTGGAGACACTAAGAGGCCCATGTGTTGAAGTCAATTAGAATGTGCTAGAAGTCATAAAGGTTCGGACTTCTTGGGTAGAGACTGAATTTTAAGGATTCTGCTTCTTAGAGGAGATATTGAAAATCTGGTCTCTTCTCTTTCTCTCATTGTTTTCCATCAGCCATGAGGTGAATATCTTCCTCTACTTCATGTTCCTGCCATGATGTAAGTCCCTGCTACAGGCCTGGGAACAGCAGAACTAGATGAACAGGAATGGAAACTCTGAGACCATGAGACAAGATTAACCTTATTCCCTATAAGTTGATTAGGTCAGATATTTTTGCTACAGTGACAGAACATTGACTAAATCAATAATACACTTAAAGGTGTCAGGTCAGGGAAATGGATGAAGGACTGGCTTGAGGCAACAGGCTTGACTCTTCTGACTCAAGGACTTCTCAATTTCTTTCTTCTGAGACATGCTGTCCCAGAGAGCATCTGATTTTGCCTGGGAAGTTTATAAAGAGATATGGACTCCAGGGGGACCGAGGAGAGAATAATTCTGGTGTCTTGTACATTTAGCTCTTCTACAAGTGATGCTCTTAAAGTGAAGTCCTGGGAGGTTCTTGTCCTCCCATGGCCAGTAAACTTGGGAACACTTCATTCTGATTCCTCAGCCCTGAGCAGCTATGAGGGTATTAATAGCTTGTGATAAAGAAGGCTTATTATCAACTATCTTTTCTTGAATCTCCTTTCCATAGAGTCTCTGAGGAGATACCATGACCATGGCAACTCTTATTAAAAGAAAACATTTCTTCGGAGCTGGCTTACACTCAGAGGTTTAGTCCATTATCAGCATGGTAGGAAGCATGGCAGCATGCAGGCAGACATGGTGCTGGAGAAGGAGCTGAGAGCTCTACATCTGGATCTGTAGGCAGCAGGAAAAGATGGTGTGACACACTGTGAGTGCATAAGGCAAGATTTTTGTATGAACCTCTTGTCCCCTTAATGTTCTGCCCACTTCTTCTAACAAGGCCACACCTACTTCAACAAGGCCATGCTGCCCAATAGTGCCATAACTTATGAGTCTATTGGGGGAATTTTCATTCAAACCATCACACATAGGGAACCAGCCACCCCTATATGATAAAAGTTTTAGTGGAGACACTGTTTCCTTATCCAAGAGCTTTGGGATAGAAATGCTTAGAAGTTCAGGGTTCTTTTGGATTCTGAAAAGATAACCCAGTTATAGACCATCTATACCCCCAATATTCTTACAGTATGAACAAAAGAGCAATTGATATTTCATCAGAGAAATGTATAAACATACAGATAGATATACATGATGACAGTGAACAGCCTAATAGCAGTTCAGTAAGGTTTATGATCAAATACTTTTCCCTCAAGTTGATAGAACACTTTTCCCTTCACTTTTGGAATTGTATTTATGTGTTTAGATGCTACAGGAAAAAAAGCAAAGTCTGGGTGCTTTATATAGAAATGACCCACAGTTCCAGAGACTACAAACACAACATCAAGGTGTCAGCAAGCTAGTTTTCCTCTTCTCTTGGATGGTAGGTCCTGTTAACCTCCCTGTGAGCTCATGAAGCCTCAAGGCTCAAGCAGAACTGGGGCTGGGGACGCATACTTATAAAGATACTAATGCTGTGAGGGCAAGGTCCTACTCTGAGGACCCCATTTATCTTTACCTGTTTTATCAGGCTCATCTTCATACATAGCCACACTAGGGAACTTCAGCCTATACATTTAGGGGAAGGGATGCAAACATTCACGCTATAACAAGAATTTCAAAAGCATTACATTGCCATGTAATTAAACTGGGCTTGAATTCACTTTTTTGCCTGGCCCAGGAATGATCAATAGGCAACAGTGCCTCCATCTTTACGGTGTGCTTTCTGTGGTCTGTTTGAGCTGGGCAAGATTTTTGTATGAGCCTCTTGTCCCAGGTTCTTAGTATCCTGTCTGGTTCTTCAATGGCCCACTCCCATCTCCACCTGATCACGTGGTCCTTTGATTCTTTGCAGTGATGGGCTTCCAAATTGATCTTAGTCTACCCATTCTTTAGTTAGAGTAAAATTTCCAGCGATTTGAGGCTGTCTGTACTCCACTGTTGTATATCCAGTGTATACAGCCCAGACTGTATCTGATGCTTTACACACAGTAACAGCTCAGGGATATTGGGTCAAAGGGAATGCTCTCATCAGACAGATATGTAATATGAAGTTTTTGGCCTGGACTTTCCAGCCTAGCCTGAGTGGTTTGGACCCACTCACAGCCCTGCTGCCACTTTACCCCCAACAATCACACAAAGCCTTATATTAATTTCATGCTAATCAGCCTAAGGCCCAGGCATATAACTTGCTAACTCTTTACCCTTCATCTAACCCATGATTCTTATCTTGTTCAGGCATGTGGCTCAGTACCTTTTCTCAGAGCAGCATTTCAACTTCTTTCCTCTGCGTTTGCTGGCTTCTCTCCTCTGTTCTTCCTGTTCCGAGAGTTTTCTTAGTTTGGTAGTCCCGCCCACACTTCCTGTCTGCCAATCAGCTTTTTAATAAACCAGTAGGCAGAATAAATCTTTACAATGTACAAGAACAGTATCAGAAAGATATTAGCTTTGAGTTTTGGGTGTAGCATCTTCTGTTCTTATAATTTTAGGTTGTTTTTTAATAGATTTTTCACACAGTATATTCTGATTGTAGTTTCCCTCTCCCACTTCCTCTCAGCTCTCCTATCCACCCAGATTCACACCCTTTCATTCACTTTCATTAGAAAACAATCAGACAACTAAAAACAAGCAAACAGACAAACAGAAACAGAAGAGAAAAAGCACAAGAAACACATAAGATGGAGACACACACTACTCATACACACAGACACGCCATAAAAACACAAAATCAGAAACCATAACATAGAAGAAAAGACTTGTGAGGTTAAAAATATACCAATTTGTTGATTTTTTTTTAATTTTAAGATTAGTTGACAAAACCAGTTCTGGATGTTCTCTTCTTTCCCCAGGCAATATGATGATTGTCTAGTCTACCATGACTAGAAAAACTTTGGACGAACACCATCCCTCTATCTCTGCTTACCACTGTGTCTCCTTCTTGGGCTCCTGGGGCTCACGTCTCATGTGTAGACCATAACTTACCTGCATCAATTCCTTTCTTATCAATGGTTAAAATTAATTGGGTGGTTCTTTAAAATTTTATTCTAACTTTACAGCTTGCTTTATGGTGTTTATCGTGGTTGTTTCTCTGCAAAGGAGTTCCTGAACTGTGTTGCAGTGTTGCTAAAAAACAAACAAACAAACAAAAACCCTCATTGGGCTTATCCTAAATAAGAGCTCTTTGGTAGCAGAAGCATTTATTTCTTTGATCCAATCCCTAGATATTCTTTGAGCACAAAAGAAATTCCAGAAACCAGGCAGGGTACTTCCTGATGTTTAACAAGGCAGACTCACCCTGGATCCATGCACTTATATTTTAGAGAAATACAGTCCTAAACATCTTGTGGCACAAATGTTATGCCTGAAAATTCATTCATTCATTTGCTCATTCAATCATTCATTCATCTATCCATCAACATTTATTAAATACTGACCAGGAACCAGGAGTGAGCCTTGGTATAGGGTTATAATAGAAACATTGATTTATAGGCATATTGGAGAATGGGTACATAATAAAAAAATCCTGCCAGGCATAAGACATACAAAGCTGCATGAGGGAATCTGAAATATATTGATTTAGTACGTAGGGCTTCCTTTACTGAACATGAGGGGCCTTTCCTAGATAGTGGGTGCAGAAGTATCCTAAGATGAGAGGTAACTCTGATGTTCTGGGAACCACGTGAAGGCCTGTAAACTGAGAGCCAGGGAAGCACTTGCTCATCACTGGAAAAGCTGGAAACCTAACCATGACTTTTATATAAACAAATGTCAGCTATCTCTATGTAACCCAATCCCAGATCTGTAGCACCTATCTGAAATGAGACTAGAGATGGTCTTGGCACTAACTCCTGTTTTATGACCTATTGCTGGTTTGGCAGGAAGGCGAACACCAAGGGCTACAAACCCGTATGAAAAAAATGCCACCAAATAACATATTTTCATCCATTATCCCCCTCCCCCACCATGGAATCCCTTCCAGGGTGCAATGAGGCAGCTGTTGGTACAAACCAAACATTGATTTAGTTGCTGTTAGACATGGATGAGGGTGGTGAGGAGGGAGGAAGAATAAGGGGGAGGGCCTGGCATGAAAACAGATCTGGAGAGGACCCTGTAAGGGTTAAATCCTCCTGCCTGAGCCTGCCCTCTCTCTGGCAGAGGCTGTATTTATAGATGGGATAATTACAAGGCTTTGGAAACAGCACTGAAGTGTAGGGCTGCTGGGTGGGGGTGGGGATGCTTGGGTCCCACCTGCTCCTGGGAGATGCTCTCCCACAAACTCCCTTCCTCCTTCTCAGGCTCCTGCCTAACAATACCGAACATTGTGGCAGTGATGGGACCCACCAGGCACTTAGTGGTATTGTGTTTAATTTTCATACTTTCAATAGCAAATAACCCAGTGAATTCCCTCTCCTGTACTCCTGTGGGTCACCTGAGCTCACACAGCTTTGACACCCCAGTCCCCTCTGGAATTCTATCGTATTTTATTTCTTCAATGGTATGATGGACATACCATTGTATGTTTTTATTCTTTATTTTGTTGTCTGCTTCATCTGCCCTGCTTGCTGAATGCTTGATTTAGATTAGGCATCCAATAGATATTTGTTGCACAAAAGAGGCTTAGTTAGTAAGCAATTGGGATTCAGAGGGGTGAAGAAACTTCCAGGGTCATAACAAGTAAGTGGTAGAGCAAAAGTTAGCATCCAGGTGTGATGATTGTCTTTGAAGCTGATGAACTTTGGACCAGACGTCTTCAAGTCAGATGCACAGAGGAGCTTGGCTGCTAAGAGGAATGAGTGAGGAGGGTTCTCTCTTTCTCTGTGTGTGTGTGAGAGAGAGGGGGGGGAACACAGAGAGAGACAGAGAGAGAGACAAAAACAGAGAAGTATATAGATAGACACACATGCATACACATATATGCACACATAAGGTGGGGAGCAATGGGAAAAAGGAAGGGAGAGAGAGGAGAGGTGACAGATAGATGCACACACACACTCATAAGGTGGGGAGTGGTGGGAGAGAGGACAGAGGCAGACAAACAGACAGACACATACATAACAGACAGACATTTATGTGTGTGCATGAACATAAATACACACAAGGTGGGGAACCATGGGGGGGGGAGAGGGAGAGAGGGAGAGAAAGAGAGAGACTAACTCACTCTATATTTAGGGCTCAGCGAGGGATACTGCCTGTTGGTGGTTGGTGGCTGAGCCTCAGCCCTGGATGAAGGGCAGAGGCTGTGCAGATGAGGTTAATTGCCGCCCAGCTTCTGCTTTTCAGTACCAAAATGCAGATATATTTTTTTTAAACATGAGATTTCCTGGTTTAAAAATTCTGGCTGCAAATGTATATTAAAAACAAAAACAACAGCAGCCCAGAGAGTACAGGCCAAGCACAGCCCAGCTGCAGGCTGGCTGGAGCCCACAGCCTGCAGCTCTGCCCCCCTCTCATCTGCCTCACATTGGAAATGATGCAGGGAACACAAATTCCTTCCACAGATGCTGCACTTTGTGGGTTTTAAACATTTTCCTACTGATAATCATTTTTAATATTCATAGTGTCCAGGAGAGAGGGAAGGGAAACTGTGATGCCCGTTTTTGAGACTGCCAGAAGCTCCATGACAAGGAGCCAAGAGCTCTTGTGTCTGCTCTATAAGGTACATTTCTCTTCATTCCCTTTAGGTGCCTCCCCTCTGTAAATGAAAATGGAGAAATCCTACTTAGTGCCCCCCACAGGTGTTGGGCATCCATAGGAGGATTTACCACCAGCTTTGTGGATGAAAGACTGTCCTTAGTACTCCTGTTTGGAGATGCTTATTGTCACAATAAGCAATGACACAGATCCATCAGTATGCTGCCATTCTGATTAGGCTCTAACAGCCCAACAAGGGAAGGGGGTGTTGTCTAGTCTCCAGAACACCCTCAGTCACGGCCCAGTGACTTAGTTACTTTTCTATTGCTGTGGTGAGACGTTATGACCAAGGCAACTTATAAAGGTAAATGTTTATTGGGAATCACGGTTCTAGAGGGTTAGAGTCTATGATCATCATGGCGAGGGTCATGTTGACAGGCAGGCAGGCATGGCACAAGAGCAATAGGTGGGAGCTTACATCCTGATCCACAGGCATGGAGGGAGGAAGGAAGGGGGGTGGATTGGGAATGGTGTTGGTTTTAAAAAGTTCAAAGTCCACCCCAGTGACCACCTTCTCCACTAAGGCCACACCTCCTAATCCTTCCCAAACAGTTCCACCAACTGGGGACCAAGTATTGAGATATATGAGCCTATTGTACCATTGTCAAACAAACAACCACACCCAGCGTCTCCCCTGTTATAATCTGGGGCTACCATGAGTGAAGAACAGGGATGACTGACAAATGAATCAGTGAATGAACAAAGCCTTGAAGGTGGAAACAGGGAAGACATCTCATATAACTCATATTAATCAGGATAAAAATAGTGTGTTCTGACCATGGCTAAAATTCTTTTTTGTGCATCTGTGAATTTTGGATACTGTGTTTATCCTTCTAGGTACCTGTTGAGAATTGTGTAATGTCAGAGCAGGGACTGACAATTATGAATGCTTGGAGCATGTCACTTATTGATAATTATTCACTTTTCACAGTACCATTGTGAAAGGGGCATTGTTGTCTTCACTTTGCAAATAAAGAAACCAAGTTGTTAGAAGATAACAATTGTCCAGATGACCTTGGAAGTCAGTGCTGGACTGAAGCTTGGTCCTCTTGTCTGGTCCAGAGCTCTTGGCCTCATCATCAGGGATGATCAACAAAGGGAGGCTGCAGGAGGGGCTGGAGGGGCATTGTGCTTCAAGTGTGGTTGTTCCTGTACTGTGCTGGAACTCAGTGGTGGGGAACTTTTAGGAATTAGGCTCAGTGGTAAGTAAGTAGTTCACTGAGGCACAGGTCTTGGAAGAAATTCTTATGTGATTCTGAGAGTTGTTATGAAAGGGGAGCTGTTTTACCATATGATATTTTTCTCTTTTCTCTCTCCTTCCCTACTGTGATTCAACACATCATTAGGCACTTGCTAGAGGCTGAATCAATAATTGATTGGGCTGCTAGACCTTGGACTTTTGCCTTCTCAAATGAAGCTAAATAAACCTTTCTTTATAAAGTTCTCAGCCTCAGGCATTTCATTATAGTAATGGAAAAGGGACACATGAAGAGAGGCCCTAGAAGTGAGAGGGGCGGCCCCAAAATGTGGAGAAAGAAAACCTGTGTGTGTGTGTGTGTGTGTGTGTGTGTGTGTGTGTGTGAACCAGAATGAAACAATGAAACAAAGAGGGCCTCTGGGAGAAGGCCAAGTGTTGACTAAGGCCAAGTGTTGACTAAGCAGGGGAGCACAGTGCAGGGAACCTGCTGCTCCCATGAGAATGTGAGCGATTCAACATTATTCTCCAGGTTTCAGCTCACTGTGTACCAGGTGGAGATTTCCCTGAAGCCTGGCCAGACAACAGTTTGTAAGAGATCTTGATTTTAGCTGCCAGCTGAGCTGTGAACCTCTACACTTAAAAAGCCTGGCTGAGCCCTCCTGGTTCCTGCTATGACAGGTCACAGTGTTTAAAAACAGACAGAAAACAATAGAATTAATCTTTTTTTTCCCTCAGTGAACTTGATGCTCTGTGAAGAAAGTTTGTAATTATATGAGGTTATATATAAGGGACAAGACCCAGTGCTTTTGGTTTCTGTGGCCACTGTGGGTGGTCTGAACATACACTTGCTGCTGTATGTTCTTACAGACCATGTCTTCAGGAGAGCAAGGTGAGGAGGCAGGAGGCACAGGTTCTGTCAAAGGGCCGTCTTCTCTTCTTCCTCCTCTTCTTCCTCCTCTTCCTCCTCCTCCTCTTCCTCTTCATCCTTCTCTTTCTCTTCCTCCTGCTCCTCTTCCTCCTCCAGCTCCTCCTCCTACCCCTTCTCCTCTCTTTCTTCTCATCCCCCTTCTCTTCTTCTTTGCCTATGACCCATAGTAATTGCAGTGATTAGTATTAGCTATCAGTTTGCTAGGATCTAAATCCCCTACGAGATGGACCTTCAGGCATGTCTATGACGGAGTTTTAGATAGAGCTAATTGAGGTAGGAGGATCCACCTAAATATGGGCAGCACTAATCCCTAGGCTGGAGCCTGGACTGAATAAAAAGGGGACTTGAGTTGAACACCAGTCAGAATCCATCTCTTTCTGCTGCCTGACTATAGGCACAATGTAACTCAATGCCCCACTCTCTTGCTGCCATGACCTTTGTGCTGTGATGATGAGCATTAATTGTCAAGTGATGGGAGATGACCTTCTAAGAATATCTGTTGGGGATTTGCCTTGATGAACCAAGATAGGAAGACCCATCTGTTGCACGAATGAATGAGACTCAGGGATAGATTTCTGAAGAAGTTGGAGATACTAGAGGGAATAAACACCACAGTCAGATCTTACCCAACTGTCTTCTAGTTTCCTTAGCCTCGATTCCCTTGGAATGGCCTTCTCTGTGTTTGAATCCCATCTTAAGTATTCTTTCGGTAATTAAGGCGTGACCCCACCACACCTGCTTGGGAACCTAGAATTCCTTCTATAATCTGAAGTGACCTTGACTCAGTTGGGATTAAGGGTGTAGGTCACCACTCCCAGGATACTCCCTGTGCTGGGATTAATGGTTTGAATCACCACTCTGATTTTCCTAGACTGACTGTGGTTAGAGCTCTGGGACTTCTGGAGCTTTTACTAACCCCCCCCACATAGACTGTGGGTAGATTCCCTCTGGTATCTCCAAAACTTTATTAAATCCCCATACCCATCCACTATGGGCGGCACCATTCCCTGGATGGGATCTTGGACTGTATATGTGGAACAAGGAGATGAACGTCATCATCCATCACCTTCTATTTCTTGATTATGGATGTGATGGGACCAGTTGCTGCCTCATCTCCACTGCAATGATGGATTTTAACTTTGAAGTATGAGCCAGAATAAACTCCCTTTTCATTAAGGTACTTTTGTCAGAATGTCTTATCACAGCAACAGAAAAATAAGGCACCTTCCATGAAGGATCGTACCTATGAACTAGGAGACAAATCAAGCCTTCCCCTCCTTCAGTTAGTTTTCTCATAGCAAGGAGAGCAGTAACTGTAACAATAAGAAAAACCTTTAGTTTTATCACATGTATGTGTATGAAGTGGTAGCAGCAGTTTTAGCCTCAGTAGAGTTTCCCTGGCTGGCTCTGGTAGGATCAGGCATCAAAGGCCTGCCGTTGGGTATCCAGGCCCTACAAAGGTGAGAGGTGCCTCACATGAGATCATGGTAGGCCAATCTCCCATTTTGATAGTCTTTGTTGACAATTTTTTTTTAAAATGAGGAATTGTAAGAACAAGACTGTTGAGAACTGTGGGGAAAGGTTCTTCCTTCCTGAGATGTGAAGAGTATGAAAGGAGAAAGCCAATTGGTTCCTATTTTTTTTAATGGTTTGTGTACTATTGTATGATGATGTAATGTTTCTGATGTGGCAGCCATGTTGAGGATGGTAGGGAATTGGTGAAGGTACATATCAAGGACCTGGTTGTTGCATGAATTGTAATTGGTCTTATAATAAAAATTCAGAGACAGATTTTGGGGTAAAGCTGAAAGATTAGAGAGAAACAGAGGAACAAATCATTAGAGAAACTTCTCATCTCTACCGAATCCCCAAGCTGAAAGGGGAAGATTCTCAGGCTGAATGCTTCTGAGTCCTCAGCTGAAGGGGAAGCACAGCAAAGGGAAGGAAGACCCAGGGCTGAACTCCTGCCTCCTCCTCCTCCTTATTCCTTTCTCTGCCCAGCCGTATCACTTCCTATCTCAAACTTCTTAGTGCTGCCATTAAAGGTGTGTGCTACCACTGCCTGGCTCTGTTTCTCTTTTAGACTGGATTAATCTTGTGCAGCCCAGTATGGCTTTGAAACCACAGGGATCCAGACCTCTGCCTCCTAGGCACTAGGATTAAAGGTCTGTGCCATCACTGCCTGACCTCTGAGGCTAACTATGTGGCTGGTTCTGTCCTCTGATCTTCAACCAAGCTTTATTTCTTAGATTACAAACAATGTAATTTAACAACCACCACATCTGGTAGAGCTGTTATACTTATCTTGGAGCCTTACACGTCTACTGGTTGTCTTGTAAGCAATAACTCTTCCTATTATTTCAGCCACTGTTAGTCACGTTTATATTCATGCTGTCTTAGGGCTACTGTTGCTATGATGAAATTCCATGGCAGGCAGGTAGGCATGGTGCTGGAGTAGTAGCTAAGTGCTTATATATTATTCACATGATGATGATGATGATGATGATGATGATGATGATGATGATATGTGTGTGTGTGTGTATGAGAGAGAGAGAGAGAGAGAAAGAGAGAGAGAGAGAGAGAGAGAGAGAGAGAGAGAGAGAGAGAGAGAGAGAGAGAGAGAGACTGGATTTGGTGTGGGCTTTTGAAACCTCAAAGCCCACTCCCAATGACAAACCTCCTTCAACAAGGCCACACCTCCTCCAGAAAGGCCATATCCTTCCAAAACAATACTACCAATTGGAAACCAAAAATTTAAATGGCCTATGAGGGTCAGTCTCATTCAAATCACCACACCTGGTAACTGAAACAAAGGACTGATTTAATAGCATTAATGTGGAGGCTGGATTTCTAGAATTTAGACTTTATTGTTTTAATATTTATTTTTAGTTTATTTATTTTTAGGTGTATGGATGTTTTGGTGGCATATATATCTTTTCCCCATGTGCATTTAATGATTCTCAGTGGATTCCCCAGGACTGGAGTTATAGACTGTTTTGAGCTGTCATTTGGGGGCTGGAAATAGAGCCTGGGTCCCCTGGAAGAGTAGCCAGTGTTCTTAACTGCTGAGTCATCTCTCTAATTGCCTTATTTTTTTAATTTATGTATATGTATTTGTGTGGAAGTATTCATGTGTAAAGGTATACTCATGGAAGCCAGAGGCATCAGATACCCTAGAACTGGAATTATAGGCAGTTGTGAACTGCCTTGCTTGGATACTAGAAACTGATTTCAAGGCCCCTGCAAAAGAAGGAAGAACCCTTAACTGTTGAGGCATTTATACAGCCCTGAGTTTACACTTAATAAAAATTTTTATTACATTATTTATGCATACAATGTATGTATGTATACAATACTTGTACATATACATCATATACATGGATTCGTATATACCATGGGTCATGTGGAGAGGTCAGATTTCATCACATGTATTTTGGTTTTTGAATTTATATAGTCAACCTTGGTTGCCCTTAGCTGCTGAATCGTCTTGCTGGCCTGAGAAGACTTTCTAAACTGGCTTCTAGGGCCATTGTAGGTAATGTGGACCCATGGATTTGTTTGTCCCTCCTTAGTGAGAAGGAATCAGAGAACAGAAGGATTCCCGTTGGCATGGGATTGAGAGTTTGAGCTTGGATGCCTTTCCTTTTATGTGTTTTTATTTACTGATCTCCTTGGTTATTTCTCCTTTTGTAAGAAATGCTCACACTCCCAATACTCCCAATCAAAATGTCTTGGTCAAGTACATTGGAAAAGCCACTAGTGTGAAAGTGAACCCCCAGGGCCCATCAATAGAGCACCTGCAAATGCCAGTCAGTAAAAAAATATATTTCGTTATGTTAGTTCCTCCTCCTGCTCCTTCTTCTTCCTCTTCTTCTGATAGAATCTCATCTAAGCCAGACTGGCCTTGAGTGCACTATGTAGTCGAATTTGGCTTTGAACTCCTAATGTTTCTTCCTCTATCTGAGATCTTAAAATAGTAAGTCCAAATGTCTGTAGCCATGGTCCTCCTGCATCTGGACTTGAGTTGATGTCGTGGTCCATGTTATCATTGAAGACCAAGAGAATATTTGTGGTTTGTGGTCTGTGTTGTAACCTGAAGTCATATTGATATCTGTGGGCTTTGCTACTGCTTGGCCAGGGTGGGGGATGCATCTTGATTTGAGTGGTCTGCATTACCACCTGAGGCCGTGGTGATGTCCAAGTCCTTGCTGCCCCTGAGTGCCACATCTGTGTCTGAAGCCCTACTGCAACTGGGGGCCATGGTTATGGTCTGTGCTGTTACCGGAAACTGAGTGGAGGCCCATGCTCCAACCAAGTGGAGACCCATATTCCATGCTCCTGCTGACTGTGAAGAATAGGGAAGATACTTGTACTAATATAGATGTCTGCAGATGCACAGCTGAGAGGGAAGGACATGGAAGGCTTCTGCAACCTCTATCACCCCCTCCCTTCACAAAGGAAGAGTAGCTCTCCACAGCCTGTGGCTTATGAAGGAGGTGTGTGTGTGTGGGGGGGCTCATTTCTATTTAAGGGGCAGGCCACTAAGAGTTTGACTATGCTCCAATGAGTATGTAGGTAACCAAAGTGGAGTTTTATCCTTTTATTTTTATTTTTTATTTATTTTTTGTTGTGGTGGGGAAGAAGGGAAGAGGACATTGAAAGACTTGGAAAGGTTTGTGATTGGGGTGCATGATGTGACACTCCCAGAGAATCGATGTACATGTTATATGGGAAACAAGATAGTGATAGTTCCGTGCCATTGTACCTGGTTTTATGCTCTTCTAATTAGTGTAGCTCTGAAGTGATTTTTGAATTGGGAAGGAATAAGTCCTCACTTTTAAAAATTCAAGATTCTAGCTGTTCTAGCCCTCTTATTTATTATATATACTTTAGTGTCAGCCTGTCAATTTCACTTAAAATAAAGAGGCTGGACTTTTAATAGAGTTTATATTGAGTTTGTAGATTATACAGATGGATTTAGCAAATCTCCAGTCTATTTATAAACATGAGGCGCCTTCCTTGATTTTAAATCTTTAATTGATTTAAAGTAGTTTTAGTATCATTTTAGGGCATTTATGCTTTGTACCTCTTTTATTCCTAAAGATTTTATTTTTGATGTCATAGACCTTAAAATTTTCATGTTTAGATTGTTTGCTACAAGTTATTAGAAATACAATTGATTTTTTTTTTTTTTTTTGCGTTGATTGGTCTTCTGAAATCTTTCAGAACTCTAGGCAATTCATAATGGGATTTTTGTTTTGCATCTTAATTCTACTTGTTTCCTGTCTCCAAGACTTCTGAACTAACTCTTTCTCCTAGAGCGTATTTCCCCACATTTTAAAGAGAAGTAGGCAGTGCATTCAAAAAAACAAAGAACCCTTATGAAAGTACACAGGCTTCATTCTTTATTGGCTCACTTTTATTCTGAGTCTGAGGTATGAAGGAAGATGGGGAACAGTCTCAAGAGTCTTCCAGAGAAAGGGGAAAAGAGTAAGAGAAGTTCTTGGCAGAAAGAGAGAGGAAAGAGAGGGATCAAGAAAGAGGAAATTAAAACATCCTAATAAAATCAAAGCAGCAGAGGCTAGAACATGATCAGAGTGTGCATGTAGAGAGATTCAATAGTAATACCTCTTGCTTGTAATTTTTCTTTTATCCTTGAGAGTATAATGACATCATTTTCCCAATCCCTTTTATAACCCCAACTCTAACCCCAACCCTAACCCTAATGCTCTAACAGTAGCCCTAACTGTAACCCTAACTCTAATCCTAACCCTTCCTCCAAACCTCCCTCCAAACACTTCCAGTATACACCTCCTTGCTTGGCTGATCAGTTTATTTTGGATAGCCAATTTGTGTGTTCTTCCTTGAGGAGACTGTCTCCCACCCTTACCAATCCATAGTTGCCTGTAGTTCTTTGTGTAGGGTTGAGGACTTGTGAGCATTCTCCATTCATGTAAACATCTCTATTGGTATTGTCCTTGTTCACCTCAAATTTGGGTAGCCATATTGGTGAGGCTTTCTAGACAGACATTACTAGAAGACACAATCTCATAGCAAACTCATTGTTCTTCTAGCTGTTACAATACTTTCGCTTCCTCTAGCACAATGATCCCTGTACCCTAGATGTGAGAGTTGTACTATCCTTTGGGACTGGGCTGCATATTTGCATTGTGGTTGGTTGTGGTCTTCTGTAATTATCTCCATCTGTTGCAAAGATATGTATCTTTGAAAAGGGGTGAGGACTTCCATTATTTGTGGGTATAAGGACAAATACTTAGAATGGAGCTGGGATTGTGCTGGTTCTGTAAAGTGGTGATTGTAGTTTCTCCTCCGAGATCCATGACTTCACCAGCCCTGGGTAGCTGGCTGGGTTTCCAGCACCAGACTTGATTTCCCTCTGACTGACTGTATCTTAAATATGCTGTTGATAGAGAGCTATTAATTTCTGCCAAGGTACAACTTTCATTACTTCAGCTTTAGGGTTATCACGACATGCTTGTCATTGTTGTGAGAGAACCACATTTTTGATATCATTGTGTTTGGGAACTTCCTCCACAAGGCAGCTCAGACTCAATAGACATCTTTAGAAAGTTTTTCTTGCTTTGATGGCTGTTTTTTTGTTTGTTTGTTTGGTTTTTTTTTGTTTTTTGGTTTTTTTTTTTTTTTGGTCAACTAGATGTTAGATAAAGTTATCTGAGAAGAAGAAACCATAATTGAGAAATACCACCATAAGATTGGCTTGCAGGCAGGCCTGTGGGGCATTTTCTTAATTGATGGCTGATGTGGGAGTGTCCATCCCATTGTGGGTGGATCCTCCCAGGGAAGATCATCCTGGAATCTATAATAAAGCATGCCGAGCGATCCATGAGCGTTCCTCTATGGCCTTTGATTCAACTCACGTCTGACTTCTTTCGGTGATGGATTGTTATCTGGAAGTATAAACAAAATAAATTCTTTCCTCCCCATGTTGCTTTTGATCATGCAATAGAAACATAAAAAGACATCTATTAAAATGGTTCTGTGGGGATATTTTGTAATATAATAAAGACATTCAGAGATATCAGAGGGATCAACCTACAGCCAGTCTAGGGGGATCAGACAGTGGTAACTCACACCTTTAATCCCAGCACAGGGAATATCCTGGGAGTGGTGACCTACGCCCTTAATCCAATCTGAGTTCAAGAGGTCATCTTAGTTTACAGAAGGAGTTCCAGGCTTCCAAGCAGGCAGTGGTGATGGCACGCCTTAACTGAGCAGAGAAAGTATTTAAGGCAGACATAGAAAGGCAGAGCAGGCAGAAGAAGCCAGGAAGAGCAAGGCTGAGGAAGCTGGAAGACAGCTGGGTGAGATATGACTGTGGTGTTTATTCTCTCTAATATCTCCGAATGTTTTTTATTATATTACAAAATATCCCCACATGGTTCCCTTGTGATGATCTTGAATCTGACCTATGTGTGATCATTCCTCCAGGTAAAATTCTGTCAGTGTTTTAAGGCAGAAGTGGTATATTCTTTGATCTCACGGTTCTGAGTAATGCAGTAACTTTTAAGTCGGTTGTGGTCCTGATTTAGCATGTACCAGCTTATGAGAGTCAATTTCCAAGAATTGGAACTGCCTATTAGTCATTATGTCCAGGTAAACTAAAGCAAAACAAACACATGAAACTCAGCTGTTTCTAATTTCTTACTATATTTTACTGTTACCTAGTCCTTCATATAAGAACCGCTGTCACTACATAGTACATGCGTTCTATATGATGGTGGGGCATCTTTTGATGTCACATCTATAGCTCAAGTTGGCAGTGGTGGGGTATTTATGCTATGGACATGGGCAAATGGAACATGTTCCCATCTCTTGTGATGGCGGTTGTACATTTATCAGATACCATTGCTCTGGAATCACACTGGTTCCTTGTATAACAAGAGCCCTTCCAGGGTGGTTTTCCTAGTTCATTTTCTCTTATTATCTCTGAACAACCTGAGATTGGATGACTATAGAGTACAGAAGTTTATTTGGCTCATGGTTCTGACAGCTGTGAAGTCCAAGGGCATGCCGAGATAGATTTCTTGTCTGCATTTGGGCCAGCTTACTGAATCATAACATGATGGAGGCCATTGCATGACACTAAAGAGCAAGCTTGATTTTATAAGAAAGTGTCTCTCATGGCAATCCCATAAGATTAACCCTTTCACAGAGGTGGAATTTTCATGACTCAGTCACTGGGGACCAGATTTCCAATACATGGAATCTGAGAAAAGTCTTTAAACCATAGCAGCTGCTTTAAGGGTTGAGATTGTTAATACAAACTAAATGCATAGAAGAGTGTTGGGCACATGACACGATATGGGTGCTCTGATCCGAGCTAACTGCTATCTTGGTAGAGAAGGGTGTGACTCAAGATTGTTCTATCTTGCCCCTCTTCTCTTAGCCTGTCTTCTCATGGTAGTTTTTCCTGGCCAGAACACAGACTTTATGAGATAAGAGGTATTTGGCTGCTTCTTTGCCATCCCTGTGTCCCAACCACAACCCACTAATAGACTGAATGCCCATCCACTGAGTTAAAGAACAATTGACCACAAAAGCCCTCAGAGTTCTCTCTCTCTCTCTCTCTCTCTCTCTCTCTCTCTCTCTCTCTCTCTCTCTCTCTCTGTGTGTGTGTGTGTGTGTGTGCACTCAGGTGGTCCCTGAAACTCTGCTGTCCATCTGGTAGGGATCCTTGGGCTTGGCCTGTGGATTTCAGAATGAGGCAGTATTGTAGGCCAGGCAGCTCTGAGCTGACTACTGACTCGGGTAGCCCAGTTGCCTCATGGCTGATAAATGACTAAGATTTCCCCTCACAGCTAGATAAAGTCAAAGTTATATCCCATATCAGTGACGAGGCCTTAGGACCTTCCTTTTCTCACCCTTCCAGGGTCTCATTGAATTCATTTATGTACTGATTTACTGATTATTCCTTCCTGTGCTGTTTGAAGAAGTCAGGGAGATTTATTGGTGTCTATATTTTACCATTTGGGAGCTAGTGTTCTGAAGCAAACAATAGACTATGCCAAGAGGGCAGCACCTGGGAAGAGAGGCATAATGCTGAGTTTGTACCATTTCCATGTGAACAAGCCTGTCAGTTGCCCTCTCTCCTGCTCTTTTGCCATCCTTCTCAAAGTGGACATCAGTTCCAGAGAAGTCCTGAAGGAAGACCTCACTGGCTAATGTCCAGTTCCCAAACCTGACTGCACTTTCAAAATTACCAGGAGAGCCTTTTACTTACTGTGCTGGCTAGTCTGAGGTCAACCTGACATAATTAGAGTCATTTAAGATGAAGGAACTCCAATTGAGAAAATGCTCCACCACGCTGGCCTGTGAGCAAGTCTGCAATGTGTTCTCTTGACTGGTGATTGATGTGGGTGGGCACAGCTCACTCGGGGGCAGTGCCACCTTTGGGATGGTGGTCCTGAATGCTGTAAGAAAACAGGCTGAGCAAGCTAAAACAAGCTAGTAAGCAGTGTTTCGCCATGACCTCTGTTTCAGTTTTTGCCTGAATTTCCTGGACAATGAGCTACAAGCAGTAAGATGGAATAAGCCCTTTCATTCCTCTTCATCTTGTCTTTGGTCATGGTATTTTATTATAGCAATAGAAACCAAGATAACTAGGAAAACATGGGGGTTAGAGAAGTTCCTTTAGTGTGCAGTCAAAGGACCCAAGTGGCTCTCCCCCCGCCAAGTTGGGTGGCTCACAAATATGTATAATCCAGTTCCAGGGGAATCTTAAGCCCTATTCTGGCCTCTGTTGACCTCATGCTCACATGGCACACACCACACAGACATTTCTACATTCATGTAGATAAAGATAAAATCATAAAAGTAAGGAAAGCTTCATTTTGATAGGTTTGGATTTTTCCAGGTAAATGCCACACACATTTTCCATTACTTAAAAATACATTTACAAAATAAGAAAGGAAAAGAAAATTTCACCTCACTGACATAGCCACATCAGCCCTAGGGGATCTTTAAAAGACACAAACTTTATGGGTCTCTCCTTCCACCTACAGAAATGGAATGTTGTGGAATGTAGGCCAGGACTCCTTCAGAAAAAATTCTGGTCAGAATTCAAATGTACAGGTAGGAGCAGGAATTTGTATAGCTTGAGACTGATGTCTTTTAGTGATTTATGTGTGTATTGCCACAGCCCTTTCTTGGACTTAGCACATAGTAGGCATACAGTAGGTTCTCAGAAGAGGTCTGACAATTGGGAAGACCTAAGTGCTGTGACTTACTGTATACATCAGATTGGTAGTTTCTTCTTAATCTGGGCAACAAAGATGAGTATGCCTGATGATGGGCTTTTTAAGAGCCAGTAGACACTTCCCACTCTCTCCCTTTTTCTGAGCTATTAGGGCTTTGGAGGGCAGTAGCTAGAGGACAGGATAAGGCTCAGGTGCTCTATATCCGTCACTCAGGGGGCAAAGCTGAACATCTTGTGACAGTGACTTTGGCTTCTGCAATGACATACTAGAGGCACTGGCTGGGCTGGGAGTGATTCCTCCTTTGCAAGTTTGTGTTTGAACTGGCTGGATTCATGCTTCATATCTGCGAGTAGGGGACCAATTGAAGCTAATTTCTAGGTCTCCCTGTCCTGCTTCCTGAGAATGGTAGGGTATGTGGCACCATAGGAAGCTCAGTGACCATCAGGATTCTGCAGAGGGAGATAGTAGGGTCTTGGAGGGAGATGGCAGCAGTGGCGGAGACCACACTGGAGGTCACTGGTGGTAGCTTTGTGAAGGGATATGGCCTGCCACCTTGACCTATAGGAGAGAGAAAAATGACTACTTATCTCATAGTCTGCTCACCAATCTGTTTCAGTCCCAGCTCCAAAAATAACCATAAGAGTGTATGTTCATAAAATGAACATGTTTGGGTGCTTAGGAGGAAGAATTGCTCAGACATCTGTTCTCCCAGGCTAACAATCCTGCAAGCTCTGTGACCTCTGTGAGAGGAAGGGGTGTGGCCTCTCAAGCCTCCTGGGTTTGTTTCAGTTTAGGGTCTTGGTTTCTGGCTTACCTCTGGGGGGGCATTCTGGGTCTTAGCATGGTAAGAGATAGGAGGCTGAAGAACCCCCTTGCTCGGGGCTTGCTACTTTGAGGTGCAGCTGTTCTCTGTGTTGAGGATTTCCAGATTCCAGTTTCTCCATTTGTAAGAATGACGATTTCAGTCAGTCTGTAGAGATCATTGAGAGACCTGATACAGCCATTAAAACATGGAGCACTCCATTCCATAAGCGGCGATCACTGTGATGTTTCTTAGTTTCTTCTCCATCCCCACCTTAGCCCATACATTTTAATGTGAATCTAATCACATTGTACCGTAAAGTCAGTAACAGATTTTTAGGTGCAGTTGTTTATGAACCCCCCCACCCCACCCACCCGAGAGCTGTTACTAAACCAGGGATGACATTCATAACCAAATTTCTCAGGCCTTGAACTGTGGCATCACAGACTCCTGTCCCTTAGCTGGGATGACAGAAATTCATGTATAACTGGATAGTAGATAAAAATCAAAGGATTAGGCTACAGTCACAACCCCAGAGAAGCTAGGTAAGAGGAGGACCCTAGAGGGACACATGATTCACTCCAGGTAGGGGAAATGGTTAAAATCTCCTGGGTAAAGTGAGAGTACAGGGGAGGGGATGGGTGGTGGGGACATGAGGAGTTAAGAGGCTGAACTGGGGGAGAGGGATGGAGAGGGAGAGCAATGAAAGAGATATCTTGACAGAGAGGGCCATTGTGGGATTAGAAATCCCCAGGGACCTATAAGGATGACCCCAGCTAAGACTCCTAGCGGTGGTCAAGAAGGGGCCTGAATTAGCCTTCCCCTGTAGTCAGATTGGTGACTATTTTAATTGTCATTATAGAACCCACATACAGTGACTGATGGAAGCAGATGCAGAGACCCACAGCCAAGCACTTTCCCAGGCTCCTGGAGTTCAGTTGAAGAGATGGAGGGGGTATTGTAGGAGCAGGCGGCAGGGTATCAAGACCATGATGGGGAAAACCATAGAAACAGCTGGCCTGAGCTACTGGGAGCTCACTGACTCTGGACTGACAGCTGGGAAGCCTGCCTGGGACCAAACTAGGCCCTCTGAATGTGGGTGACAGTTGTGTGGCTTGGTCTGTTTGTGAGTCCCCTGGTAGTGGGACCAGGACTTTTCATGTTCCCCAGTACATGAATTGGCTTTTTGGAGCCCATTCCCTATGTTGAGATGCCTTGCTCAGCCTTGATGCAGTGAGTAGGGGCTTGGTCCTGCCTCATCATAGTATCCCAGCCTGTGTTGACTACCCAAGGGAGGCTTTATTCCCTATGAGGATGAGGGGTGGGAGGTGGAGGGAAGGGCTGAGCAGGAGAAGGCGGGGAGGGGGAACAGTAGTTGGTATATAAAATGAAAAAAAAAATTTAATGAAAAAAGAAAGAAATCCCCAAATTATCCCAGAACTTTAGAATTCTTTTTAAAAATGAAAATTAGTAGGAGTTAAAAATGCATTAGCAGCTAATTGACAAACTGTGCAAAGTATTTCATGAAAGGAAAAAATTTTAGCACATCTGATTAGGGGTCACCTGAGCAGTGTCTGGGCTCCCATTTGCTTAGTCTCCTTGCCTCTCATGTGGAAGAGTCTCTCATGTAGGGTTATCTGCCTTAGCAGTCCTACTAGGGTGTACAGAGTGGGGGCATTTTCTCCCTTGTGTCTTATGGTGCCAGGACTCTCATCCACCACCCCAACCCCCCATGTGCCAGGCATTATGTTAAACACATGCTTTATCTTTCCCTGTTTGATTCCTGGACATTCCTGTTAGAGAGACTTTGTTACTAGTACCACTTTATGAGTGAGAGAGATAACCAGAGAGACCTGCTTTTGGGTTTTCAAGTCAACCTGAGTTCACACTCTGTGTCTGGAAGTTCTCTGTAAAGACATTTTGGTGTTATTGAGGAAAGAACTAAGTATGGAGGCAGATGAACTGGGAATGTCCCTGGGAGTAGCCCTGTCAATCTCCTACAGAGATGCTTATTGTACAACTTGAATGGCTGCCATTCACATCTTGGACCATGACAGGTTCAGGACAGGATTAGAAAAACTTGTAAAGTAGACCAGATAATATTTTTGCCTTTGGACCATTCAGTCTATCACAACTCCCCAGCTCTGTTGCTTACTATTAATAAGAATAATGACACAACTATTTTCCAATAAAGCTTTATTAACAAAACAGACGATAGGTTGGATGTGGCCAGAGATTGTAGATTGTCACTCATTCTGACACTTGGAAGGATGATATATATAAAGACATTTATAGAGAGTACCAACTCTGGAATGTAGCATCAAGAGAGTCCTGATTTTAATGATGGAGTATCCTCAAGAGAGATTGCGATTAGTTATGTTGAATCAGCTCTGTGTGTATGTGTATGTTTATATGTGTAAGTCATGATCTTGTTAAAAACTACCCCAGTTTGATACTCCTTGTAGCTAATACAAAGCATTTCAGTATGAATTATATAGCCTTGCTTGGTGGGAAGGATCACATGACATGGGTTCTGTCACAGCTCCTTGTCAACAGTCTTTCAGAGATGGATCCTTGAGCCTCAGTGACCAAATATTGAAACAGGGATTCAGAGTTAGTCTTCCCTTAGAGATTGGACCCAGGCCAAACAAACTCTTTCTTTGGTTATTTAGTAAAGGTGAAATATACAGAAATTCAAATCAAGTCAGAGTATTCTTAGAAACCAAAGGGAAGAATAAGATTTAAGTGTGTCTAGCTCATCACCTATAGATTTCTAACTCTACTTCAGCCTGCTTGTCTTAGTGGTTCTCAGATTCTCTAGTTTTCCACATGTTTTTCCAGTTCTAGAACCTTTTAATTAGGCTTTGTTTCAGTCTGAGGACATCCCCATTCCTAGGTAAGTGATGACGCATGATGTTTGTCATTAGAATGATGTAAGTGGAGTGTCTCACTCTCAACATACAAAGAAGACTCAGAACCAGCATGCTAATTAGCTTCATATAGCGACAAGTAGAATCTGCATAAGGAAAATAAAGTACAGATAGATATAATACCACTATATCAGGTGTGGCTCTTCTGGGAATAGCCCCTGCTCATTCTGACATGGCATTTTCTTTGCAGTTTTCTGTAATATACTCTGGGTCTTTCCTGAGCAATTATTATAGACCCACACAGCAACAATGACAATGCCGTAAAAAGAGGGGACTCTGCACGGTTGAATAAGCATTGAAAGGTGGTGATGAATATGGAGGGCCAGGCTGGGTACAGGGCAGGTAGCTGTAGCTACCATTGCTTTCTGAGTGTCAGGCCTAAGTGTTCCACTCGGTATCAGTGACAGGGAATAGGGAGAATGGGCACACAGTGTCCTTGTTCTCTCTAGCCTCAGGAGGTAGCAACTGTCCTGCCAGTGGAGATGGGATGGAGGTGGGTGCTGCTCCATTCTTCATGTTCTCTGAGGCTGCCCAGCCATCCTGGTCAATGATGCTTGTCCGTCACTTTTGAGAGCCAAGTCTAGCCATGTGCAAGGGGAACATCTGCTCCCAAATCCTACAGCCTGCAAGGCCCTGAAGCCTTGGAGTCAGAGGGACTGCAGAAGCGAGGCACAGGACCATTGGCCATATCTTTGTAAGGGCAGGCTGGTGACATTGGGACACTGCTGGTGATGATTCATTTTAATTGTTAACATCTCTTTAATTGTGAACTGAGTTTAGAATCATCATGGAAACATTCCTCTAGGTGTGTCTATGAGGTTGTTTTCAGAAGGGTTTAACCATGAAGGGAAGACTCCCTGAGTGTGAATGGCATGTTTTGTGGTCTGAGGGTCCTGGACTAACTAAGAAGGAGTAAGGAAGCTGAGCAGCAGGGTTCGTTGTATCTTGTCTCCCTATTGTGACTTACTAAGGTCTTCAGGAAGGGCTGTTCACATCTGTTGACTCTGGATAGGGGCTGGAATCTGCAGAGTCAGCAGGTTAGTTGCATGACTTGCCATGCTCCCCAGAGTCTCTGGATTCCCAAGACTAAAGAGCTGCCAAGTAGATAAGGGTGGTTACTGAAAGACCAGAACCACACATGGTAGGGTGGCAGCTTCCAGCCCTGGCTAAACACAAAACCTGTCAACAAATCTAAAAATGTAAATAAAGATGCCTGGGCCTACCCTAACACCCGAGGCCTGTTAGATAATTTTATGAGGAGTGACATGTGGGAATCTATTTTTAAAACATTCTCTAGGGCATTCTAATGACTAGCTAGACTAGAGCACCCTTAGAATGGTGGAGAGAGGGCCACACTGGGAATCTTTTAGCTTTAACTTGACTAACCTAGAGTTGTGTTCAACTTTGGAGTTTGACTTAGCTTCTGTGGACAGAGCCCTAGATCCTGCAATTCGAACAAGCTCTGGATAATTTTGACATTGCTTGTTCACCAATTAGACTTTGTGTATCAGCAATCCAGGGATGGAATAGGTAGGTTTGAGTACTTTAGTAATGTTTGTCCCCAGGGAGTTTGCACTGGAGATTTAAGTTCTGATGTGACAGTGTTGGTAGGAGGGGTCTGTGGGAGGTCTTCATGTCATGAAGTCTCCACTGTCTCAAATAGATCCATGGTGGTTATAAAAGGAGTTGAGGCCATGAATTTGTGATCCCCCCTCTCTCAAACACACACACACACACACACACACACACACAACACACACACACCTTTCTGTTCTCCAACAATTGGATGATGTGGCAAAATGGCCTTCATCAGATTCTGCCATTTTGACTTTGGATTCCTTTAGCCTCAGGAACTATGAGAAGTAAATTTCTTTCTTCTAGAAATTTCCCACTCTCTTGAGATTCAGTTATAGCAGTGCAAGATGGAATGAGGTTTTCTGAAAGTCTTGAAAAGAGATACCAATCAGGTTTTCCTCAAAGGGTTAGGACTTTAACATAAGACCAAGGGGTGAGAGAGGTGTGGTTGGCTTAGTCTCCTGGACTTGGTTCAACAGCAGAGTAATTTGTGGGTTATAGGCACCTCCCCAAGGCCAAAACTACCTTGTGTATTTTCTAGATTTCAGATTACAGAGGGAAAACAGTTTACTTGGCTAGAAGAGGTTGATTGGTGGCTGTTAATTCTCCCCTGGATATGTATTCCTCAGAGGGTTTCTCTTAAAGGAGGTCTATAAACACTCTGATATCTTTAATAAAATGCCCCCATTTTCCAAGCTACCAGAATGGATTCTGTGGCTTGCTGTTGAGAACCCTATCTGATATGTGGGCAGAGGGAGGCAGGGATCAAAGCCACTGAAACCTGGCTACTGGCTATTCAGCCTTATACATGCTGAGCCAGGATATTGGGAATTTTAAGTTCTTTGTCCTCCAAATGTGCCTATAATTTGTTTTCTTGTATTGTGTCTATTTTGTTTTGACTGTTTGAAAACTTATTGAGGGCAGGATTGAGTCAACTTTGAATTTTTCGTTTATTTATTTACTCCATAAATATTTATGGAATGTCATCCAGGTCTCAGGTATCTGGCTTGAGTACAAAGTGATGGCAAGTGAGTTTTCTGAAGGGAATTCCTCTAATTGTCTTGGGATGGGACTAGACTGGGATTCGAAAGAAGGGGACATAGAAAGCCAGGAACTCAGCTAAAAGCATTTATAGGGAGCTTTCTTACAGGTTCTCATAGGGAGAAAGGGCTGTTTTACTTAGGTATGGCTATAGTGAAGGGCTTAGGTAACAGAAACATCATGGTAGTTTGAGGAATTTGGCTCCGGGCTTGGGTTGGTTTCTGGTCCTGTTTTAGCTAATGACCAAAACACTTACATCAGTGCCTGGGAATGTTTGAGACCAGAGGTTGGGGTCAGGCTGCTGGGAAAACATGGGCTGGTTAAGTCACAGAGGAGGAACCAAGACATTCAGAATTTATTAGTCACAGCAGAGAAAATGGGGATAAACTGAGGCCCTCTTCATGGAGCAGGAGGAGGGAAGAACCAAGAATAAAGACAAAAATGTATTACTGAGTTGGTCTCAGTTTGGGTGATTGGGCAACAGACCCAACGAGACATCTGAGGAGATGTATGAAGTGTGTCTTAGGGAATGTATGTGAGAAGTATGTGACCACACATGCTCATTTCCTTATGTATTTCTGCTAAAACAGATGACCACAATCCAGTGGCTTAATCAATGAAAGCTCTTATCACAGTACTAGAGAGTGGAAGCTTGAAATCAGGGAGTTGGCAGGATCATGTCCCCCCTAAGGACTCTTAGGAAGGGTCCTTCCTTACTGAGTCTGGTGGTTGTTGGCAGTTCTTAACATACTTTGCCTTACTGAGACATTGCTCTGTCTTTACATAGCTGAGTCTCCCTTCTGCCTGTCTTCAAATGCCCCTCCTTAGAAGGATACTAGTGACTGGCTTTAGGAATGAGTTTACTCAGGTGTGACCTCATTCTGATCAGACACTTACAGAGACTATACGTCCATGTAAAGTCACACGGAAAGGTGCTATGGGTTTAAATGTGTCCCCGGATTTCATGCATAAGAAACTTCATACCCAAAGCTATGTGTTAATAGTAAGATCTGAGAAATAAAACCTTTGGAAAGTGATAGGTTGAGGAGGGGCTTCCTTCATGAGTGAAGTAATTCACCTATTTGCTAATAGGTTAATAAATGAATGGTTTGTGTTAATTAATATTGATTGTCAATGTGACAGAAGCCAGAATCCTCTAGGAGACAAACCTCTGGGCACCTCTCTAAGGGAATCTCCAGGTGGAGTAATTGAGAAGGGAAAGACTCACTTTTAGTGTAGGCTTTACAATCCCACAGGCTGGGGTCCTGGGCTGGATAAAAAGAGAAATTAAGCTGATTGCCAGCGTTCATTGGTTTGTGTTTTCTGACATCAGAGGCCATATGACCAGCTTACTTTAAGCTCCTACTGCCACGTCCTCCCAGATATAACAGGTTCTCAAACTGGACGCCAGAATAAACCCAAGTCATCACCTTTGCCAGGTATTCTGCCCAGATGAGAAATGACATAGTTTATGCTTGAACAGTTTCTTAGAAAAGGTAGCTTGTCTCTTTCTTATATAGGCTGATTTCACTGGATGGCTTCTGAAGCGCAGTGTAGTAAGAAAGCTCTTACCAATGGTTGGCATCGTGCTCTTGGAATTCCCAGATCTGAAATTGGAACCCAAATAAACATGCATTCTTTGTAAGCTAACCAGTCTGTGGTATTTGGTCATGCCAATAGACAATGGACCAAATAGTCTTGGGATAGACATCATCATATCTTTGTGAACAATGAGGTTCTGCGATAGCTCAGTGGTTGAAGATCCTCCCCATTGTGTGAACACTACTATGATTTCAATGCATATATTCATGCATATTAGCAAAAAGGCTTTATTCTTTGTGTGAACAACATGTTTGGGGTTGGAGGTGAAAAGCCCTAACATAGATCTAAAGTTATTGGGCTCTCGGGTCACACCTGCATGAGGCTGGCAGCAACAATGGATTTGTTACCACAGCAGAGGCTGGAAAGAGGGGAGGCTAAATGGACATGCCATATAATGGACGTCTAGCACAATGACACTGGTGGCAGCTCACACTGAGACTTACCAAATGCCAGACCCAGAGCTAAGCACATTATATAAATTTAAAAAATTTAACTCTTGTAGCAACTAAAAAAAAAAAAAAAACAAAAAACCCAAAACAACAACAAAAACCAGGCCCTATTATCGTTATGGTATTGTCAAGATAAAAAAAAAAAATGTGTGGTTGTAGAGGAATGGCTGACTCCAGAGATTCCTTTATGCTTTAACTTCAGACCTCAAACAAATGCCTCTGCATACTTGAAGTTCCACAATGTGTGATCACTGAAGGTGGGGCTGTTATCTGAATATAGGTGGTCCAGTGCTGAAGGCCATCTTCTTCCTAAGAAATTGGAGAGGATCAAAACACAGAGAGATTCTTCCTGCCATTACCTCGCTGCTCTCAGAAGACATACCTAAAGAAAAGGTGTCTTGATTCATGCGGAGTCAAGCAGACTCTGTCATGCACCAAATTGTGTTGTAACTGTGTGAATTTACCAAACACCACAGCTCTGACACACAGTACATCTTACATCCTGCCATGATTGCAGAGCTGACAGGAAGCTCCAGTTTGCTGCTACTGTTCATCACTGCAAGACTGTTACTACATACTGTGCAGGGAGATAGACCAGTGGATAAAGTGCTTGCTGTGCAAGTGTGAGGACCAGGATTCAGATCCCTAGGACCCACACGAAAGCCAGATAGGTATGGTGGCCAACCTGTAATCTGAGGAAGGCAGGGATAGGGGATATCTAGGGTAGACTGGCTAGTTAGACTAGATGAATGAGCAAGAGACCCTGTTTCCATAAATGGAGTAAAGAGCAACTGAAAGAGAATACCTGACATGCACCTCACATGCTTATGCATAGGTGCGTGGGCACCCCATTCCTCCCTACATGTAAACACTTAGATACAATGCTTCCACTTGGCAATCAAAAGGAGAGAGATTATTATAACATAGTGGCATAAAAAAAAGATAAAAACTTAAAATTCTAAATATGGTTACTACTCAATACATATTACTTACACTTCATTGTAAAAACAGAAAGTCTTTAATTATACCATTGTGAGTCAGGGGCTTGTGTCCTAACTATTTATTCCTGGCCCAGTTGTCATGTTCAGCAGGCTCTGCATGTACACCCCATGGTTAAGAGTGCACTTTCTGTCTAGTCACTCTGGTCTTTTCTGTGAAGTCCAGGCTTTGCCTGCCAGATGAATTTCATGACACTAATAAACATTCACATCTACCTGGAGCACTTAGAAAATGCTCCATGAAGCATTCCATTTCCTTTTCTGTAAGCCCTGGGAACATTAACTGAAGCAGACACATGGTGGGACTGATGGTGTCATTATTGAAACGGATGTACACTGACTCCAGCCAATCTATTTTTATTTGTGGCACTTACATTTTACAAAATGGAGCATAATAACTACTGTCGATAGAGATGCAGTTGTTTTTATTTAAACTCATAAATGTATTAACACCCGTAAAGGCTTATTTCTTCCTCTGAAAAGTAAAACATGTCTGGAGGAATTGGGATTTAGGGATCCACCAAGACAATTGTGCCCAGCTTTCTGAACACTGTTTTTGGATAACTGGCAGTAGATTCTGCAAGCCAAAGACAGAGATGGTGAGATTGGGTAAAGGAAGGCAAAAGACACTGATGTGGCTACTTTATTTTTCTTCTTTTGAAGATAAGAGGAGTTAGGAAGGTAGATTTAAGGGCAAGAGGATGCATTGAGAGTTGAGTTCCAGGAGGAAGGGGACAGTGTGAGCTTCTGCTCTTATCTTCCTGGCTGAGTGTGTTTTGTGGGTGCAATGTTGAAGGAGCTACTGCTTTAGACGATGTGGGTTTTCTACTAGCAGGTCAGATCTCAGATATCCTCATCTATAACCAGGGTATCTGTTTCAGCCTTGCTTGGTACTAAAAGCCCAGGTTTCTAGCTCTAGAGCCAAGCTCTATGGATTGATATCTTAGCTCTGTTACTTACAATGATATGGCCCCTGGCAAATGACTTTTCCTATCTGTGGGTCAGTTTTCTCCTTGGTATTTAAAGAGATGCTAATGGTACCTTTCTCTGATGCTTTTCTGTGTCCCCATCTCTTTCTCCTTCCTGCCTTCCAGGAGGTGAATACCCTGTTATATGCTCCCATGATGCTCTGGCTCATTATAAGTCAGAAACACTGGATACAGCTATGATGATGAAACCCTCTTTGGTGATATATTTATATTAATAATCAGCCTGGAATATCAGGACATAATCACCTACAGTCAAGCATTGAGGGTCAGAAAGTGGTAACTCACACCTTTAGTCCCAGCATAGGAATGACCTATGCCTTTAATCTCATAACTCAGGAGACAGAGATCTTTCTGTGAGCTCAAGCCCTAACAGCCAAACAGTAGTAACTCACACTTTTAATCCTAACTCTAAGATTATGATGCAGAGTTGAACCCAGAATTGAAACAACTGGCCAAAGAAGATATTTAAGGCAGGCATAGGCAGACCTTGAGGTATTCTGTAGAAGCGACCAGCCAGCCAGTTGACTCTTGAAGATAGCTTTTACTCTGAGAAGTTGGCTGGGTGAGAATTGACTGTGGTCTGTTTCCTTTCTCTGATATTCCAGCTTTTCCTCAATATCTGCCTCTGAGTTTTCATTAAATACCAACTAGAATTCATGTTTCAACCCACTGAATTTGTGAGATAAAAAACAAACTCCCTTTAAGATACTTTTATCTGTTATTTGGTCACAGCTATTCACAATTCACTAATACATCATATAAAGTAGGTATTTACAGGCTTCTGTGAACTCTTCAGTTGTGCCCAATCTTCTGCCTCCTATAAGTCCTAAAGTCACATAGCTGATGAACATCCATGCTGTAGTTTTGAGTAAGAGTCGGTTGAACTGACCTGTCTTAGTGCTGCAATGGTTCTTGATTGGCCAGATGTTAGGCCTGGGGCCATCTATCTAGGAAGAAGAGGTGACCCAGAATATCTGAGGCCTCTTCACTATGGAAATTGGCTTTGCAGTGACAAGAGTCTCCCTCTTGGGAATCCCAGGCCAGGGAGGCCTTAAGATGTAAGCTTAAATTGTAGCTTCCTGATGGTATGTAGCCTGACAGGCTGCTAGCCAGAGTCTCAAAGGTGTGAGGCGAACAGGCTGCATTCAAAGCCCAGCTGATGTGAAGCTGCAGATTTGCTGTGGTATAGCTAGGGGTGGAGGCTTGGTGACCAGAGGGAGAGTGCCCTCAGTCTGTATCTACTAGTGAGTTTGGATGGAGTGAGAGAAACACAAGGAATCTTGGGAAGATGACAGACTCTATTCTAGTAGTTTACAGACCTCAGCACTGAATAGTTTTCTTTAAAGCTTATCCATTGAGACAGCTATGAATTAAGAACAACAGCAATAACAAAAATGTTGATGGATGTGTGGACACTGAACCCTATTCGCTGTTAGTGGGAATGTAAAATGGTATAGCCACAATGGGAAATGTGATGATTTATCCTAATTAAGGAGCAGAATTACCATGTGCTCCAGCACCTCTAACCTGGCATGTATACCCAACAGGAAGTGAGAGCAGGGACATTGAGCAGATCTTTGTTCACTCACAGTCACAGCATTTTCCACAGTAACCAAATGTTGACGTAACCCGAGCTTTCATGGATATGTGGGTGGTTAAATTAGGTGTCTACAAATAATGCAATGTGAAAGGGAGGGGGATTCTGATGCACGCTGCAACATGGATAAACACTGAAGACAAACTGCTGAGGAATCAAGGTGAAGTGGTGTCTCCCTGGGTTCTCAAGGACTATGTGGAGGCTGCATAAAGCTAGCTGAGTGTGAGGCTAGCGGGCTTCTGAGCCTTTCCTGGGGCAGGAGAGAGGAGGGGACTTTGCTACTATATTGAACTTGCATCTGGGAGAAGCTTTGTGCCCCCGGGATGCCCTGTCTCAGAATCAACTTGGATTTCACTAGTCTGTATATCCTTTGGCCTTGCCTATGGGCTCTGCCACACTTGCCAGTCACAATCGCTGGGAGCTGTGGCTTTCTCTTTCCTTGGCCTTCTCTCTGCACTGTTCTTCCAGTGTCTTCCCCCAGATAGTTTCTGTGGATATATAACCTGACCACAATGGCTGCTGGGTTCTATCCAGAGCTCAGCACTGTAGGGTCTGAAAGACATCAGCCTTTGTCTTTTATCTTCTGAAGACTTAAACTCCCAACGGAGAATCCAACTGGCTTGGGATTGGCTCAAGTACTAGGAACTTTCTTTTAAAGTTCAGAATTTAATTATAAGCGTATGTTAATCTCAGTGGAACTTAAATACAGAAAAAGAGTTAATATACCACCAACATTTTCTACACGTTTATTCTGTGGTGATTGTGAAAAAAACACAGTCAAAACATGAGACTTCTTGTCCTTTCTTCCAAGGGCTATCTGACCCCATGCACCCCAGTTACAGCATCTGCTGGGTTAGGATGGTAGCTTTTCTCCATAATACCCATTTCACATGTACGCCCCTGACTGATAGGTACAAGAGACGCAACAGACACAGGTACCCTTGGACAATTCCCATAGGAAAGGGAGTCTTGTGAGTCAGATATTTACCAAATAGAAGACTAATTCAGAAGCCTCTCAGACAAATCCTGCCTTTCCTTGGTCTGAGGAAGTTAGGGAAGGCTGAAAAACAAGGATTCCTCTTGATGCCTCAGTTTCTATGTCTGCGTAATTAACTGTCATGGTTTATGAGAGAAGATTATTTGTTCCAGATGCCTAGCGATCCTATCTCCAAACAAAGAAAGTCCACATCCAGTCCACATCCAAGGCTGGTAAGCCCAACACAGTATTCAGATGTCACAGCGGAGCTATGGTGGGGGTGGGGTCACCTGGCAACTATTCAGATTCCTTCAGGATGCTTTGCGTCTGTGGTAGTGAGCCACTGAAGGTTTGTCTCACATCCCCTTTGATCTGCCATCAGTTGCATCTGCGGTCATCTCATTTCCCCTTTTGGACAGTGTGACTGGCATTTCTGTTATAAGTGGGTCACAGCCTAACTAGGTCATTTTGGTTTCCTGAATGTGGTAATTCTGCGATAGGCTGAGTAGGGGGGAGGGGAGAATACATCACTAGGATAGGAAGGGAAAAGGAAGGATGAGTTTGGAGCCTAGAGTCCTAGGGGCGTAGAAATTTGATGATTGGAACTGGGGGGAGAGATGGCTATGGGCTTTGAACCAAGAGGAAGATGGTGTGTGTAAGAATAGCCTACTTCTGTCTGACTTGATCTGTGATGATGATGAGAACCGACAAAGACTCTGTGTCTTCTAGCAGATGCAGACATAGGAAGGAGAGAGGACCAAGTAAGGAGGAGGGTGAATGGATGCTAACGGCAGAATTGTGCATCCTAAATTCACGTATTGAAGTCTTAACCCCCAATTCCTCCAAAGAAAACTATAGTTGGGATTCTAGTCTTTGCAGAGGCTATGGAGTAAAAATGAGGACGATTGATTGGGACCTATGCCACTTGATTTGTGTTCTTCCAAGGAGAGGGTATTTGGACACAGACACACACCCAGAGAAGATCATGTGTTGTCAGGAAAAAGGAAGGGTTCCATGAACCAATGAGAGCAACTTGGAAGAAGACAGTCCTACTGTGTTAGCTGCCTTTTGTGGCACTGTGATCAAGGACTTCACAAAAGCTGCTTAAAGACAAAAGGGTTTCCTTTGGATTAGTGTTTGAAGGGAAGGTAGGGAAGCAGGACTGTGAAGTGGATGCTCTAACGGCATCCACAGTCAGAAAGATGATGACAATGATGATGATGATGATGATGATGATGATGATGATGATGATGATGATGTTCAGGAGGCTTTCCTGCTTCTCCCCTATTTTTATTTGGTCTGGGTCATTATATGCTTGGGCTTCTCCCCTCAGTTAATCTTCTCTGGAAACTTCCTCACAGGCATGTCTAGAATGTTGTCTTCTCAGGAATTCTAAATCTTGTCAAGCAGAAAGGAAAGATTTGTCATCACCCTACTGACATCATTGTCTTGGATGGCTTACCTTTAGGATCATAAGGAAATACTTCTATTGTTAAAGCCACCAACCCTGTGGAGATTTGTCATGGTAGCTCTTGTGGATCTACACAAAGCCTTCTTCCAGGTAACAGGATTGTATTCCTCTCTATTTCCTCACCTGTGAATAAACTCTTGACTTTTTAGACTCTCTTAGGTTTGGGGGTAGGGATGAGCTCTTGGAATGCATTGGTCCTGAGCTGCTGGGAATGGCTTTCTCCTCCCTCTAGAAACTTCCCTACCTGATGAAGTCTTTGGTCAACCCTTGGACCTTTCACCCTATTGCACTCTCTTGCCATAGGGTTATTCCTGGGTCACTAGCTCTCCTGAGAGAAAGTCCAGCACTTTATTTTTATAGGCAGGAGAACTGACATATCATGTGTCACTGAACTAGAGGCTTACCAAGACTCTTGATGTGATCTTAGACAGTTACTCTGATCTCAGAACTTGGATCTTAGACCATATCCAGAGCCACAGAGAATGATTAAGGACACTAGAAAAAGTGTTCCAGAATATCTGTCTGATTTGTGAAACTTCTGAAATTTCATGTTTATTCAGCTCTTTAGGTCAGAGGTCCTCTGACATGGCCTCAGAAGACCATTAAATACTTCTCTCTCTTCTTAACATTTAAAAAGTCAATATCTGCTTGTCCATTATTATCTACAATTTGTGTATAGTTGTATAGTTTCAGAAGTCGTGAGGCTGAGGCATGGGGATCAGGAGATCTAGGTTAGTCAGGACTACATGTTAAAACTGTCTCAAAAGTCCATCCATCATCAGTTGATGACATCCAGGTGGTTTCCAGTTTCTGACCATGAACAGAACAGCAGTGAACATGGAGGAACCAGTATCTCTATAGTAAAATGTAAAATTCTTTGGGTGTATGCTTAATGTGTTATAGCTGGATCTTGTGGTAGGCCAATTTTCATGTTTTTGAGAAACATGAACACTGATTTCCACAGAGGATGCACAAGTCTGTGCAAATAAGTGTCTCCTTTCTCCCCGAACCTCACCAGAATGTACCACTCCTTGTTTTTAATTGATCTTGGACAAAGTTTTAATTTTTGTTTTCATGATGATGAAGGAGAAAGTCTTAGCCACTTGTGTTTCATATTTTGAAAACTTTCTTCTTAGTTCTGTGCTCCATTTTACAATTAGTTCATTTGTTTTCTTGATGGCCAGTTTTTCTGTTCTTTATATGTTCTAGAAACTAACCCTCTAGGAGATGTATAGCTAGTAAAGAGATTTTTTTCCCAGTCTACAGGCTTCCACTTTGCTTGAATGATGGTGTCTTTTGCTGGAACAAAAGCTTTTTGGCTTCCTGAGGTCCCAATTATTAACTGTTGGTTTTAATGCCCATGCTGTTGGTGTCCTGTTCAGAAAGTCCTTTCTTGTGAAGACAGGTTCAAACCTATTTCCTACTTTCTCTTTTCTCAGATTCGGAGTACCTAGTCTTATATTGAGTTTCTCGATCCATTTGGAGCTGATTTTTGTGTAGGGCAAAAGATAAGTATTTTATTTTCATGCAGCCATCCAATTTGAGAAGTCTCACTTGTTGAAGATACTGTCTTTTCTCCAGTATTTTTGGCTTGCTTGTAAAGAGGAAAGTGTCTTTAGGTGTGCAGAATTATGTACATATCTTCTGTTTCATTGATCAATAGGTCTATTTTATGACAATATCATCTTATTTTATTACTACAGCTCTGTAATAGAACTTGAAACCAGGGTTGGCTCTAGATGATCTGTTATTTTTCATGGTTATTTTAGTTATCTCACGATTTATGTGTATTGTATGTTTCCATAAGATTTTTTTCAGGCTCCATGAAGATGGATAATGAAAAGGGGTGCATGTACCAACAGAGTATCACTTAGCTATTAATAATAATAAGATTATGGAGTCAAAATATAATGGGTAGGCAATACTCCCAACTAGAAATTTTATGCTACCAAGTAAACTTCCAGTGCCAGAATAGGTTACATCATTGTTGAGTTGTTGCTGAAAAGAGTCCCAGGTATCTCTGTGCTCTATGAAATGTCATATGCTATTGGTTACTCTCTGCAACATAACAGTATGGCCTTATTGGTAAAGACATTAGTTCCTAACATTATTAAACATAGAGAAATTGAACTTGTGCCCAACTAGAACCTCTGTCCTCACTGACTAGTGTTCATGGTGCTAGAAGGTTTTGCACACTACTTGAGGAGAAAGGTAATCATCATTATTAGCCAGCTATAAACATAGTGACTCACAACAGTGATCTGCCTGCAAGATATACTGCTGCAGAATTGGTGCAAATGTTATGACAATCAAGAACTACTTTTTGATTGGATTTAAGATCTACTCCATGAGATGAAACTCAACACTGCCTAAGTGGCCAAGAACCTGAGACTAGATATATCATGGGTCCTAGGAGAAAACCTAATTCTATTATTCTGGGAAAGGAACATAGCAATTAAATGACTCCTCGTAACATACTGTCAAGGCCCACAGGTTAATGTATTCCTCAGCCTTCATCAGAGAAGCTTCTTTTTTTTTTTTTTTTAGTAGACAGAAATTAACATAGAGACCCACAGTTGGACAATGTGCAGAGAGTGAAAGACTTTGGAGCACTTGATCCTAAGTGGGATGGCTTTACTGAACTTCTGCCCTCAAGGCTCAAGGATCTATGTGAAGAAAAGGCAGAAACCTAGTAAGAGTCAGAGGTGGCTGATGAATCCATGAAGACAATGCCTTCCAGACACATCAAGGGAGTGGGCATAAAGCCAGACCCTAACAAAGAAGCTATTTGTTACTGAAACCTGTTGGGAAAGAGAAAAATTCTGTTTGTTTGTTTGTTTTTTTTTTTTCCCAATGCATTGTCACTGGGTCTATCAACTGTACACCAGGGCTCAGGAGTAGTTTGCCAACACAAAACACATTCTACACCCCCCCCCCATACTCTCTGCCTTCTGATTTGTGTTGGCATTGGTGGTATTTTATGTCTTATTGAGTTTTTGTTTATTTATTTGGTTTGCTTTTCATTTTTTGTCTTTTAGAGACAGACTAGGTGAGAGATAAATAGATGATAGATATTAGGTAGGCACAGAGGTAGAGAGGATCTGGGAATGGTTGGAGGAGGAGAAAGTATTAGCAAAACATATTACATGAAAGAAACAAATCCCTGAGAACTTAACAACATAATTGAGATTTCCTAAAACAACAATAACAACAACAAAACCAAGCATGTGGTCTACATGTAAAGATAACTTTATTCACTTTTTCTAATATAGACAGCTTTTACAAAACATTCCAGGTTTTCTCACATATATAAAATTGAGGTTAAATTAACCTGGTGTGCACACGTGTAAAAAGCAGGATGATTATTTGCGGGAATAAGAAGAGATGAAGGAGGAAAATGGGGTGAGTACGAGCAATGTACAACACAATGTACAATGTGGAAATGTTACAATGAAAATATTTACTATTGTACACTAAAATTGAATCATAATAATCATTTAGATAATTTTTGTTGCCTTTTCTTGTCCAATTACAATGGGTAGGATTATAGGCAAGAGGTTTAGAAAAAATAATAGTAACTATGAGTTCTTCATAGGTAAGTATTTTTTAGGGGGGGTCAGGTTAATAAAAGTCTATTTCTTTTTGGCTGAGAGTTTCATTTTTAGAAGCCAAGATGTTTCTAAATGCTCAGGTTTCTGTTGAGACGATCAGGTAGCCTTCTCTTTTAGTTTGCTAACATAAATCATAGTGACTAATTATCAAACCAACCTTGAATTCTATGACCTCAGTCATGATACATTATCTTTTAAAAAATCATATTGTTGGATCATTGTTGGATCAAATTTTCCTTGGGATATTTTGTGCTCACATCCATGGGAGGATGCTAGTTTGTACATGTTTTCTCTTACATTGAATTTATTAGACACTGTATTGTGTTTGGAAAATGCTAGCTTCCTGAATTGAGATGCTAAATTTTCTTTCCCTTTTAATTTTGTGGAAAATTTTATATAATTAGAATTATTTTCCTGAGCATTTGATACAACCTACCAATAGAGCAATGTGGGAGTTAGGAATTTTTCTTTTATTATTTTTTCTTTTTCTTTTTTTTTTTTTGGTGGGGGGAACTAACCTTGAGTTCATGGAAAGTCTCCAAAATGTTGGAGTTATTGTGTGTGTGTAAGAATATTTATAGAGACTGAATCATTTATTTTCTTTAGAGTGAGTTTCAGCCATTTGTGTCTTTGAGAAACTTCAGCCATTTTTTTTTCCAAAATTGTTGAATTTATTAGCATGAAGATATTCATATTACCTTATTATAATTTTGTTATGTTTAGAAACTTTCAATAGGTTTTCTGCCTCTCTTATTCATTTTTCTCACTTTTTATTAGTTACGTTTGAGAACTATGAGTTTTGATATATTCCGATCCTCCTCGTCTCCTCTCAGATTCACTCACCATCCCCTACTCCTACAATTTTGTGCCCTTTTATTTTAACTATTAAGTCCAATTTGACTGCTCATAAATTCTCAGATGTGTGGGCTTCCACTGGAGACTGGTCTGTATCTTTCTTCTTTCATGGTCAATCTGCCTATTGAGACTTGGAATTTTTATTAGTTAAAAAATTTATGGCTTTAAAGAACTCACTATTGTTTTCATAAATTCCCCTTTTAAAAAATCTCTAATATCACGGGTTTTGCTTCTGTCTCTTGCTTCATGCCTATTCTTACTTTAGGTTTGACTAAATCTTCTTTTCTTATTTTATTTCCAGCAGAAGGCTAGGTGATGGGCTTAAGTTTCTCTTTCCTTCTTGACATAAGTGCTTGATGCTCGGTACTGTGCTTTTCCTTTAAGTACCACCTAGTGGAATTCCATAAATTTTAAAATGTTATTTTCACCTGTACTCAATTACAAATACTTTCTACATTTTTCTTTTGCTTGCTTTGTTGACTTGTAGATGTCTTAATGTATTATTTAGTTTCCAAATATTTGAATACCTCCCAGAAATCTTTAGAATGACTTCAGATTTAATTCCGTATGAACAGAGAATATACTTTGTGTGACTTAAATACTTTTAAGGCTCCTGAAGGGTTTGTTTTACAATGCAGACTGTATTCTGTCTTGATTAATGTTCTGTGTGTTCTTGATAAAGAGGTGTATGTACTCTTCTGTTGAGCACAGTGCTCTCTGAATGTCACCTAGGTCAAGTGAGGCATCGATGTCACTAAACTCTGCTATATTCCTATTTATAGTCATCTCATTGTGCTATCAATTAGAGAGGGGGGGGTACAAAAACTTATGACCATGTGTGTATTTGCCCACTCTCCTTCCAAGTTTTTGGTTGAATTCTAGATGTTAAACATTTGAGTTTACATTCTCTTGACAAATTAATTCCTTTATTGTTCTGAAATAATCTTTATGCCTGATAATAGTATGTCTTCTGAAATCTACTTCTTGGGTGCCTAGGATTATAGTTCAGTGGTGGAACATGGGCTTTGAATGCACTGGATTCAGTCTCCATCACCCCAAATCCCTAAACCAACCAAATTAAAACCTTCTATCAAGGCATGGATGCTTCTCAAGTTAGCAAGCTAGGGCAGTTTAGGGCTTACCTCACATGTTTTTTCTTTACCAGCACTTACTGGTTTTGTATCTTGAAAATCATTTTCTTTCTTTTTAAATTTCCTTTGCTTGCTTTAAGGAGCAAGTCTGATCAATGTTGTTCTATCTGGAATGAAAGTAAAGATTTTTGAATAGTACTTTTCTTCTCAAGCACTGTTTTTCAGTTTTATTTTAATTGATAAAATTATATATAGTTTAGAGTACAATGTGATACTTGAATAGATGCATACACATTGTAAAGTGGTTAAATGAGGCTAATTAGCATATTTATTACTTCAAATAGTTATTTTTTTGTGGTAAGAACATTTAAAATATACACTTATAGATCACCTAAGATCTATATTAACCATAGTCACCATGCTGTACAGTAGGGCACAGGAGCTTGTTAGCAAGGCTATTGAAACTCTATACTCCTTAAACTTCAATACCATAAAAGCAGCTGATAACAGCCCATGGCATTATTATTATTATTATTATTATTATTATTATTATTATTACTACTACTACTACTTTAGCTCACTTTTATTTCTGCAATTTCTTGCCCCCCCCCTTATTCAGTTTAATTCTGTATCCTAAAAAGAAAGGAGCAAGTTTGGTGATGGAGGGTAGGCAGAAGGGTCCTGGAGTGAGGGTAGAAATATGAAATTTTAATATCTCAACCCCTACTGCCTGGTAAACATATGTGTTTAGTGCAAGGAAAGTGGAGCTGAGAATGTTATTGCTTGGGTTGGCCTATGGGACTTTACACTTTTAGATTATGTAGATATTTCTAGTCTAAAGGGTTAGCAGTAAGTTATATACCCTTCAATTCTATGAGCCCATTATATAATTGAAAATATTGTTGGATCCTTGTGTATGTTTTTTCTTCTCCAATTTAATCTTTTAGGCTCTGAGTAGGGTATGCTATGGACTGAATGTACTCCCTAGGTTTCCATTTTGAGCTCAGTGTGGTATATATGGAGGTAGGGTCTTTGAGAAATAATTAAATCTTGAGGGCAGGGAGCTCCCAGTAGTGGGCCTCTGTAAGGAGAGGCATGAGTGAGGTGGTCTCTCAACCCTAAGAGGTCACAACAGGGAGGCAGCTGTTGAAGACTCAGCAGATACTGAATCAGCACTGCAGCAAATCTTGACTTTCTGCCATTGAGAACTGTGAAGAATATATTTTTCTTGCATAAGTCTATTTTTTTGTTGTTGTAAGACAGACTGTATGGCCCAGGTTGAAGGTTTACATCATGTCTCCTTAGCCCACCTCAAGGTGTCTTTAATTCCTAGACATAGTGCCTTTCTTCACTCCCCTGGACACAGACATTCTTAGACCTGAGAAGTATTCTGCCCATCTTCACAAGACAGATGCCAGTAAAACAGTACCTTTGAATTGCAAGTGAGGGATGACAGTTGATGGGCCAGCATCTCTCTCATTGGGGAACCAATCCTTCCACATGTTCTACACAGTCTCTTGGCTCCCTGGTGGTGTGGAACCCCAGTTTTCCTACAGTGGTGACCTGGTCCCTGATACCTCTCTTAAGTACCCCTCCCTTCCCTGTATCTCCATATCCTTACCGTGTTTCCTAGGATTGTGCTTCAAACAATCTCCTTGTGTCCAATGTCCTGTCTCTGGGAATACTTTAGGGAAGTCTAAAATGAGGCAAGTGGTTGAGGGAAAGTTCTGGAATGTAGAACATTGTTTACCTCTTACTCAGATGCAAACAGTGTGTGAGGGAAAGAAGCAGGAGAGACAGGTGGTATGGAGAAAGTCTTACCTGCCAGTCATTTCATACATCTGATGGTCACAGTGACATCCTTTCTGTGCTTCAAAGGTAGCAGACCTCTAGCCAGGAATAGGCCTAGCTGGCTCTTCCTCCTGAGCTAGCTTTGATGGTATTTAGGTATGGTAAGTCTGGTGACTTTGGTCAAGAGATAAACAACTGGCCTGAGACCTGCAACTGAACTCGAAGGTTCCAACCAATTTCTGGTTGGAACATGGTTCTTAAGGCGACTATTCACCCTCTGTTTGTGGATCAGTTTAGCAGCTCAAAAGCACCATGTAAGTTATTTGAGTTAGGCCATTTTCTTGCTCTACTGTGTAAATTAATTTTTCAAATGGGTAATATATAACAGACCCCAATGTCTATTGGGTCTGTTTCAAGGACTCCAGTAGATTCCCAAATAGTGTATAGTATCAAAACCCACATATAATATATTTTCTTCTTTAAATGCATGCCCAATTAAAGTTCAACCAATAAATTATGCAAAACAAATATTAACAACAAAAATAAAATGGAGCAATTATAACAATGTACTGTAATAAAATTCCCAGAATTATTACTCTTTGGGCCTCTGTTAACTAAAGGTGACTTGAATATAAGCATTGTTTTACTTTGACTCTTGATTTGCTAACTGAAACAGCTCTTGTGTGACTGACATGTGGGTAGTATATGCAGAGTGAATATACTAGATAAAGGCATAGTTCATATCCTCTATTCGATGGAATGAGGTGGCATAAAATTTTATAACACTACCTAGAATTTTCTGTTTCATGTTTTTGAATCTTATCTAACAATGGACAGCTGAAGCATTAGAAAGGAATATTACTGGTGAAAGGGAACCTCTGTATTCAAATGGTTCAAGATATTTGCCTTATCCTGCCTTCATCTACCCAATTATAGCTCCAACCCGAAGCATGTCATTAGTATCTTAGACAAGCTAAGGTGTTTGCATGCAAATAGATATGAATAAAGATTTGTTTTTTTCTAATCTGTTTTTCCAATTGAAGAAATCACATCATACCTAGTTTTCTGCTACGTTTTATAATTTATTTTAGTGATATTTTCATGTTTGTTGATAGACAGCATCTTCATTCCTTAATAGCTTCACAGAATTGTGCTTTGTGTTAGATAGTTTATCAAACCAATTCTTATCTCTGGTGAGTTGGGTTGTTTCCAATATTTTTTCCAGTGGAGTGCTGAACTATTGCTTCGATTAATAACCTTATACATATGGTATTTTGCAAACAGATGAGTATATTTTTAGGATGAACTCCCTGAAATAGAACTGCAAAATCATAGAGCTTATTTATTTATAATTTTGATAGATTTTGCTATCAAATTGTCTCCCGCCAGGGTTGCCTGGGTTTCTATTGTCACCAAGAATGTGTGAGAGTAACTCTTTCCTCACAGCTTCATCTACAAAATACAAAATCAAATAGTTGGCGTTATGCCAATCTGATGAGTGAAAAATAGTACCGAGTCTATTTTAATTGGCATTTCTCTCGTCACAGTGGGAATGGAGCATCTTTTCATAGGCTTAGGAACCACTGCATTTCTATTTCAGCAAACTCTAACATCCTTTTTCCATTTTTAAATGGACTTTATTCTTATCCATTCTGTTATTATTTTTTCTGATAGTTTCTTACATAGTAGAAATATAGGCTCTTTATTATAAAAATGGGAAGATTTTCCCCTGATTATTATCTGTCTTCTGAGAATACCCTGACTTCTTTATTTGCCAAGGCAGAAGTTACTTTTTATTTAAGAATTTAATGTTTCGTTTTTGTCAGTTTTTATAAGATGGCATCTAGATTTTAAAAACGATTTTAGGGCAGACATCTTTTACTCTAACTTGGTAGGCTTAATATAGCATCAGAATCAGTTTGGCTTTCTAAAGGATGCTGTAATTATATAGGTCACCAAGCTGCTCTTCCAAGTGCCTTTGTTCTAAACCTCTGCATCCTCCTCTCCTCCAAATTCCAATTATGCAGTAGGATCAGGTGAGAAACAGTAATTCATACTCAGGTGTGACTAACTGGGAGAATTAGCTTCCCTAAAGACATTGCTATTTTAAATAAGAAGCTGAGTCAGTGAAAGTGACTTTCAAATTGCTAGAAAGTTGGGAGACATGGGAAAACCATGTAGGGCATTGTAGTCAGTGGCCGCGATGATGCCTGATCTGGACTCTAGTGTTAGCTTCCTCAAGTTAAATGTTAGATGTCAGAAATAAATTTTTGAAGGGAGAGAACTTTCATGTTGGGCTCCATGTCTGATGATGTTTATAAGGGCCGACACTGGGATAGACAGTGGGGAGTTTGTGGCAGGGGTAGGAAAGGTTAATTAAAATAATGTGTCCCCCCCCCCCCCCCGCCTTTTCCCTACCTGCTTAACTTGTTCTCTGTCCTGTCCTCCTGACTAGGGGACCTAGGCACTAGACAGGGAGGTAATTTTGTGCACTTGTGTCAGAAAAGGGAACTTTGGGTGTTTATGGAAAGTCCGTCATTAATGGCTGTGCAATCATCACACTTGGTCTTCCTGCCCTCAGTGTTAAACTCCTCCTCCTCTTAAGAGCTGAAGACCACAACCCAGCACCTTGTACTTGCTAGACAAGTGCTCTGCCACTAGCCTAAATCCCCAACCCCAAGAATGTTGACCTTCTTAAAGAACACAATGTGTTCAGGCTTCTTGGTCAGCTGGATTGACTTGGGCATCTCAGCTGAAGTTAAGAAGCAAGAACAGTGGACCTTCTTAGAAGTATTTTATACTCTTCTTCCCTTCGTGGCCCCAGGAAGTGTCATCAGCCTCCATTTTTGTTTGCTTTTTGTTTGGGACCCCAGCTCTGCTTAGTCTATGCAGCCATCATGTGTAAAGTGATTATTAGTAGCACTATTGACTCACAATTAATGACTGAAAGGGTTCATGAAATAGTTATTCTCACTAGTGTATTTTTTTTCATGAACGTTACAAAATCATTGAAGAAATAAACATTTTTGGAGGTCTTAGGCCTATCTCTAGCTCCTTTGATTGTCCCAGAGTTTCAGTGTTACTGATATTGAGGCTCTGAGTTCAAGGTATTTTCATAACAATGGACTATGCAAATGAAGTACATGGTAAGTCCACCAGTTGCTCTCTCTTACTCTCCCTCCCTCCCTTCCTCACACTTCTCTTCCTCCTACCCTCCCTTCCTCCCTCCTTCTCTCTTGCTCTCTCTCTCTCTCTGACAACAGAAGTCAATGTCCAGTGTTTTTTTCAGTCTCCTTTTACCTTAGTTTTTAGAATAGTGTCTCTCGATGAACTTGGAGCTCACTGATGGAGTTGGCTCTCCTGGCAAGAGAATCCCCAGGACCCCCGTCTGCCTCCCCAGAGCTGGGATCACAGGCACACACCACTGCACCTGGTTTTTTTTGACATGAGTGCTGGAGACAGAACTCAGGTCTTCATGTTTGCTCAACAAGTACTTTATCAACCAAGATGTGTCTCCAGCCCCCAAGTCCCTCTGTTTCTTGGTCTGTTTGCCTCTGAGCTCCTGGGAAGCCTTGGAGCCAAGGTTCATGTAGGTTTCCATGACTGTTTCTCCTGGGGGCTGTGATCTTTGGCAGTGTGCATTGTGTAAGACAAGAGAACTAAGTTTGGGCTTTGATGCTTTTTTCTGGCTTGGTTGTGGAAGGCCTCCAAGAATAGGCTTAGGATAGAAATTGTGTCTTATAGAAAAATTGGTTCCCTGGAGCCACCAGGACTCCTGGTTTTGTTGCTAAATTCACAGCCTTTTCTATGTATGAACTTCCCTGGACTCCTTTACATGGGTGAAGCCCTGAAGGAGCTGCTCGTTGACCGCGGCACATTTTAGTGGTGTCACCTTTCTGGCACTGGAAGGATCCCTCTTGAGGACCCTTTTCTAGTTCTGTGCTCTTGACGTGGGATCAGCTTCTAGAGCCTGGATCAAAGGATCCAAGAATAAATCACCTAGTAACTCCTTTCTTGCCTTCCTGGAAAGAGGGAGGTGGAGAAGGCATATCTGAGAGGGTAGACTCACACGTAAGTGATAGTAGGTCCCTTCCTGAATAGAAATAGTCATTACAACAAGAGCACCGTATGGCAGGTGCTTCAGTAGCTGAAGATGTACAAACCATATCAGCAACAGAAAATAATATCTTCCTACAGGTCTTATGTGTGGCATCTGTACATACAGACATGCAGAGATGCTAGGTCTTGTTGGTGTGTTTCTATCTGCTCCCTGGATTCTCTTCATATGTTTACTGAAGGCAGGTGTTAGTGGGATGCTGGTCTATGAGTCACTGGGTGAACTCTGTGCAGAGGAGCAAAGGTTATGGGAAAGTTGGGCTTTTTCTTTTCTTCTGAAAGGTAAATGGCTAAATCATCCCCAGTACTGTATACTAAATGGCCATTGCCTCAAGAGCTTGAAAGTTTAAAGATTTCCTGACTTGTTTTCACAGATAACTTCAAGAACCACAGAATAAGGCCTTAAGAGGTTGTACACTTTGAAATGGTAGGCCATTTCCAAGTTAACTGTCCCCTGACTCGGAGAAGGCATCCTGTTGGGGTATGATGGAATAGGACTTGGCTGGGCCTTTACTTGCAAGTATGTCATACACATACAGCATGCAGTATTTTCCAAGTTTACCCAACCTTGACCATAATGTATTCTGTTTTATAGGAGCATCATGAGAGCTTTAAATTCTGCAAACCATATCCTGGAAATATTGATCTTTCCCATTTGGAGAGGGTTAATGGAGTCAAGGCTATGTAACCCATGGGTGTTCCTTTCCAATCATGCTACTAAAAATGCTGTCCATGGACAATCAGCAGGGAAATCACCTGGAGTTGCTAAAAAGGAAGAATCTTAGATTTATTCTTTGCCTCCTGTGATGGTTTGAATGGTAATTCTCCTACAGGCTCATATGTTCTAATGCTTGGTCACCAGTTGGTGGAACTGTCTTGGGAAGGTTAAGGTGGCATGGCCTTGTAGAGGATGTGTGCCCTTTGGGGGTAGGCTCTGGGGTTTTGAAAGCTCACTGGCCCAGTCTCTTGTTCACTGTCTCCAGCTTGTACGTAAGATGCAAGTTCTCACCTGATGTGGGAATGTCTTTCTGTATGCTGTGAATATCAATCTTTAAATAAAGGAGCCGTTTTGGGCCATGACAGGCACCATAGAAAAAGTAGGTGGGGAATCAGAATAGGTAGGAAAGGAAGGGCGGAGTCAGGGACAGATCGAGCCAGCCACCCAAGAGGAAACATGTAAAGAACACAGGTGAGCCACGGGCCATGTGGCAGACAGATTAATGAGAATGGGTTGAGTTAACATGTAAGAGCTAGCTAGCAATGTGCCTGAGCCATAGGTCAAACAGCAGGAACTTAATATAAGTGTCTGAGTCATTTCTGGGGGCCTGATTAGCTGTGGGAAGCTAGGGGGTCTGCCTTGGCAGGTCTGTGGGTCTGGATCTCTGGCTGCTCTGGGCTAAGAAGCCTCATTGCAACACTCACCTACTACTCCAGTGCCATGGCTCCTTGCCTGTTGCCATAATCCCTGCCATGATGGTTGTGGACTCACCCCCTCAAACTCTTAAGCGATCTCTGAATTAAATACTTTCTTTTATAAGTCACCTTGGTCATGGTGTCTTTTCACAGCAACAGAAAAGGAACTAAGACACCTTCTAAGTCAGAATTGGTACATGGATACAATCTCTGGTGAGGCTGCATTTCCCCAAAACTGACTGCCCTTCTCCACATGGTTGCTTCTGCCTCTGAGTCAGTCTCCCACCTCCCTGGATTCAGAGATGAGAGACACAGGGAAATAGTGACAGCAGTGTTAGGTTTGAAACTCAATGGGACAGGTTTATTGTCCTTTGGTTCTCTGGGGGACATCATCTTCTTTACTTCAAGGTGCCAGTATTAATCTATATTATGAAGAGAGGTCAGCTTCATGAAAAGACTCTGAGATCTCAGAAAGGAATAGATTGGAGGGGACACAGGATGTGATTTAATAAGCTTAGAAGGAAGAGCTTCCTTGGCGTGTATGCACAAGCATTTCACAGATTTATGCTAAGGGCTAGGATGAATTGGAGGGGTAGCGGTGGTGACAAAGTGATACACAAACCCTGGTCCTTTCTGCAGTGGGAAGCTCAGGAAGGAACACAGAGACATTTTAAAAAAACCTGAATGTAAGAAGTCTCTGCCAGATCAGATGTTCAACTTTAAAGCAAATGGAGAAAACACTATAAAATTCAGTCAACTAGAAAACTCCACTTTCCCTATTTCATAAAAAGCAAGAGCCCATATGATAATCCCTCCCCTGGCACATGTTAGAGGTTCCTTTATGATTTCTTTGCTGGTGGCCAATGTTGCCTCACCCAGCTGAGGGCCTTGGCTACACTGACTACTTTTGCATTAGGTCAGTGTATGGGCCCCAATCCAGCAGGTCTGTGGCTAAATTGGAGAAGTTTCTCAGAAGAAGGGCAGGCTGGGAGAACCAAAGGAAGGGGAGACCCTCAGAGATCAAAGCATATGCTCTCCTTTCTCCATGGAGCACAGAGACTTCATGACCTCACAGGGACAATGTTGTGGCTGAACCTGCCCCCTGCCCCCACTATGCTATGATTGAGACCCCTGCCAGAATCGTGATGTTGTTGCTACATTCCAGAGATAAGCGCAACTGGCCTGGTTTTTACCCTTGGGACATTCACTATTAATTTGATAAAGCCCAAAACTGCAAGGGCAGAAAGTTCTAGAAATTTCACTGAAGAGAGCTGGGCTTGGGACTCAGTGGTGCTCTGGTCCAGCTGTGTAGTCTGGGACAAGCTCACTTTCTCTTGAAACCTTTGTTTCTAAAGATGGCTCGGGTGTCTGCTTCCTGAGGGGTGGGCAGGAGGGTTCAGTGAGCTTCCCTGTCCCTGTGAAGAGGGATTCTTTTTCTTGTATGTAGTTACCGACTCACACACCATATAGCAAAGACCAAAGAGTGAAAATTCAAATGCCACTGGGTTCCTTGAGGTTAGACTTGACGGCTTCCTGGGAGTTGAAGCCTTTCTTTTGTATTATCCACCTTTGCCAATGCCTTGGTCAAAGCCCACAGTACATTTACCTGGGTCCCTGTAGTTACATTTGATCACCTGTCCTCTTTTGTGCCATTTAACTTTATTTTTCACTTAGTTGCCAGAATGATGCTCACCAAACTTAACTGTCTTGATGTCTGGAAACCTTCAGTAGAGAGCCGTCTCACTCAGGGTAAAGCCGAAGTGCTCACAGTGGTCTCAGGCCTCCTCATCCCTCCACGCTTCTGGCCTTATCTACTTCTTGCTCACCCTGTCCCAGTTACACTGGCCTCATGCCCGGCATGTTTATGCCACAGAGCTTTTGCATTTACTTTAACCTTTAGCTTGAAAGATTTTCTTTCCACTGCTCTAAAAACTTTCACGTCTTGCTTCTTGTCAGTCATGAGGCTGTCTGTGACCTTCCTGTTAAAGTCACGTGTCAGTCCCATTTTCATCCGGGAATCGTTTGCTCCTTTTTACTTTAGATTTTTCTTTGGTGTGTCCGACTGTTATACTTTACATGTGGCTCTTTGTCACCCTTGTCATCCTTTTCTCAATGCCACGTGGCCGGCTCTGAGCTCACTACCTAACACAAGAGTTGAGGTATTTGTTGGACAAATGAATTATCTGTGTTTAACTCCTATAGATTCTCAATTTCAGGCTTCAGTCAGAGGTCTGGGATGTACATGCCCCAGATTTATTTGGGAGTCTTTAGTCCAAGTAGGTCAGCTCCTGTAGGGTGTGATAAGGCTTCTTCATGGACTCCTGGATGGGGAACATGCTGTGTGGAATCTGTATGCGGATTCAGCAGTTGCTCTCAGACTTCCTACTTTCTGAAAACTTTTCAATTATGCTCTACTCCTCTTCTCCAATGTTCTTTCCCTCCACCTCTCCATTCATCATTTGCTTTGTAGCACTTCGTGAGTGAGTCTCTCACCCACCTTTTTCAAAGTACTGGCTCAGCAGGATCCTACTTCATACACTCTCCAGTCCAAGAAGCCCTAGGCATGAGCTCACCCCACTGCTCTGAGTCACCTGCATCCTGACTTCCCAGGACCCTCCTCTGGAGACTATCCCAATCTTGTGGTTCAAATGAAGAAGAGCTCTTGCTCACAGTGGCAGGCTCTCATGGACCACTCCTCCATGGCTTCGGGCTCAAGGCTTGCCATTGCTTAATACTTTGACATCTTGAACAATTTATTCCTTGAAGTTTTCTTCTGGAACCTGATCAAGAGTAAGCGCAATATGGCCCACTGAGCATAATCATGCCCATCAGCACTTGGTGTAGAGTCTGATAAATAGATGACACTATTGTTATTGCCATAATGATGTGTTCACTGACATGATCAACCCCCTGGATCACAGTTCTGATGAGACTATGTATGTGTGTGTGTGTGCGTGTGTGTGTAAGTGTGCGTGCAGCTAAGTATATATGTGTATGTGTGTGTACGTGTGCAGGGAAGTGTGTGTATGTATGTTGGTAGGGGTGGAGACAATTACACATTGTCATTGTAAATTCATCAAGAAATAAATAGGTGATTTATTGCTTCAGGCGATTAATTCTGCAACCTTCTCTAGCATCATCTTGGTTGCAAAACAAACACACTCCTTTGATGGATTATCATCTTTAGGCATTTGGAATATAAAATAGCTCCCTGGGTTTCCTACTTGGTTATGAGAAAACAATAATAGTTTAGGATGCAATTCACGGGCAGTCTATAGCTGGGGTCAACCTTCTGGCTGTTGGTCTATGATGTCTTTCACTGAATCTTTATCAGAACAGATATTTTTCACTTCCCAGAGAGTCACAGGAAGAAGGCAGACTCTAAATGTTGGAACTAAACTTGATGATGGTGGCAGTAAAAGGCTTTTGAGTTAGAGTGGCCAGGACTCCTCATGTGGCAGCTTCTCATTTAGCCTGCATGGTCCATAATCTGAAACACAAATTCTAGTTGTTATTAAATGAAAACTCAAACCCAGATATTGGGGAAAAGCTGGAATATCAGAGACAGGAAACAAACCACAGTCAATTCTCACCCAGCCAACTTCCCAGGGTTAAAGCTAACTTCCAGAATCCTCAGCCTGACTCCTGTCACATTTACAGAATACCACACCCTCTGCCTACCCCTCCTTAAATATCTTCTCTACCCAGTTGTTTCACTTCTGGATTCAACTCTACATCATATTCTAGAGTTAAAACTGTGAGTAAATACTATTTGGTAGTTAGGACTTGAACTCACAGAAATATCTGTCTCTGGAATTATGAGATTAAAAGTGTAGGTCACCACTTTGTCTTTCCTGTGCTGGGATTAAAGACATGCGTTGCCTCCTGGCTTGACTGTGGGTGGATCTCTGATATTTCAGACTTATTCTATTAAATATAAAAGATTTCTTGGGCACTTGGCATATATTCTGGTACTTAATTCTCAACAGCATCCTGCTAGAGAACCTGTCTTGTCCCATCCAAGAGCAAATGGAGATTCAGAAATTAGATATAACATGTTTCTTATTACTAGTGAGAACACAGATAGGGTTCCCATCTCACTCGAAAGGTTTTACCTGCTTACTTTCTTCTTTCTACTTTTCCTCTTTTACATCTGGTTGAGCGAATAGTTAAGATCACTGGAACAAACCTTGATAATCAAGGGCCAAACTACATGGCTTTCATTTCACCGCACATATTGGTATGTCTTTGGGCATGTGCCTTAGTTTCTAGCTTGGTGTCTTCATTTATCAGACTTAATAACAATCATGCTTTGCTTTGAGTATATCATGGATTAAATGAGATGATAGGACAAAAATATCTCAGATCAATGTTTGATAGTATGTAAATGTGTATTGTTGTGCTGTGGGATGATCTTTCTGTACACTGTAAATACGTGTTGCTACCATTGGTTAATCAAGAAGCTGTTTTGGCCTATGGTGAGACAGATTACATCCAAGCAGAGAGGCAGGAGAAGAAGAACAGAGTCTGGGAGACATGATCTGGGCACTCAAGAAGCAAGATGTGAAAGTACCAGTAAGCTACCAGCCATGTGATAATACATAGGTTAATAGAAATATGTGGCAATTAATAGAAATATGTGAATTCAGGATGCAAGAGCTACCTAGTAACAGCCTGAACCATATACTAGTTCCATAACTATTATAAACCTCTGTGCGTTTATTTGGGACCTTGTGGCTATGGGACACAGGAAAGCTTCCCATTACATTGTTGTTGTTAAATTTTCCTTCTTAAGACACATCACATGGTTTTTCTAGCTACCCATCTTCTTTCTGGACCATGCTGCCTCTGGTATTGACTATGAATGAATCAGGATAATACCTGAGTATGAGGTAGGCATCTGACCCTATTTTCATGTGGTCTACCAGATAGCCTAGAACACTTAAGTGATGTACCAACATGTGACCATTGTCCTTCCTCCAGATTTCAGAGGGTAGTAGAAGATCATGATCTGAAGTCTCTAGTAGCTTATAACTGAGTAGAACATGGTTTAATATATAGACCCAGCATGGATCTCCAAAATATCCCCACTGTTTGACGTTATCCCTGGAATCATCATCTCCCACTGACAAAATACCATGAGGCAGTATAGCAAGGTGGGCCCAAGAGAGACCACTGGAACCAGACCTCCTGGGTCTGAATCTTCACTGTGCCACTTGTCACCTTAAAGAAATTATTTGACTTTTATGAGTCACTATATTTTTTACCTGGAAAAGAAAGATAATATTATTAATAATTACATATTTAGTAATGCTGTGTGTTATTATGAAAATTAATTGACTTTCAACATGAATTGAACAGATTTTATAAGTCAGTGTCTGCCATAATACAAGAACTTTGTAAATTCTTATTGCTATTATAATTGTTGGTATAACTGGGAAAGAACTTAGTAAGTTTGCTGTGTGGGTAAGCTGGTCTACAGGCCAGGGAGGGTGGAAAGGGTAAAGACAATCCATTTTTTCTCTCCCACATTTATTCCAAAGATACGTCATTGTACTATAAAGAAGCAAAGACTGTGTATAAAGAGAACAAACCCAGGAGTAGCCTTTGACCCATGGAAGTCTGATACCTTGGGATATCTATCACTCACCTAGTGCTGTCGCAATAGGAACCTGACAGGGATGTTCCCTGCTATAACTGAGATTGCATGGCATGCAAAGTTACTCATGCTTCAAGGCATTCATCTTACAATAGGTATAAAATTATTTTGACTTTTGAACAATTTTACACTAATAAGTGTCATGACTTGGGTAGAAGGTCTGGTTGGCTGCTGTCTTCTGGGTGTGACTGTATTTCATTATTCATCCTAGAGACAGACTTCTGAGGATAAGGCTTAGGGATATCAGAAGAGCCCCTCACAGATTTGGGTCATAGACCTAGGAAACACAATCCTGAAATGCCATAATCACAAGTGTTGAAAAACTTCAAGAGATCAAGACTTTTAAAGTCTGAAAATATCAAAAGATCAAAATCTCCAGAATATTATTCTTAAAACAAACAAACAAATAAATAAATATTGGCGTATTGGATGGCAAGATGGCTCAATGAGCAAATGTGCTTACTATGCAAGCCTGACAACCTGAATTCACTCCCCAGGATTCACAGTGGAGGGACAGAACTGACTCCTGGAAGTTGTTATCTGGCATCTACCTGTGTGCTATAGTACATGCATACCTACACACACATACACACACACACACACACAAACACACACACACACACACACACACACACACACACACACACAAACTAAAATATGGAAGAGAAGATTCTTATAGATATATTCTTTCTTTAAAAGAGGGTTTGAGAAACTAAAATTTAATTGAATGTTTCAGAGACTACATCACAATAAAATGTGCAGTAACAACAGATACTCTTGCAAGCATTTTAAAATGCAGATATATAACTGACAGTTGAAAAAAATATAAGTTAGAAATACCAGCTATTGATAGAATAAATTTGAAAAAAACCAAATAGTCAAAAGTAAAATCCATAAACATGTATTGCAGCAGATAGTAACTATGTGTGCTTAGCTTTATAAACACAGTAATCTGAAATACTATGACTGGCAATATTTTAGATGGATCAAAATACATTTGGATCACTACCCCTTAAGAAGTTGTTAAAAGAGATAAGATCTTCGGAATGTTTTAAATCTTTCTTAAGCATATAAAAAGGATATCTCTTCATTTATTGAGAACATTTCAACATGTTTATGAATATACACAATGCTTCCAGATTTAACCTTGGGAGAATGTACTTTTGCCAAGTCAATTTTTCAAGAAGGCAAAAAGAGCTAATTAGAAACCCCCACAACTCCTTACATAATCTATACACCCAGCAGTGGGAAAGATGTGAAGATGAAATTCATGGCCAAGTGAGTTGTAAAGTAATAATAATAATAATAATAATAATAATAATAATAATAATAATAATAATAATAATAATACTGTCAATTAAACTACCAAGAAGAAAAGGAAAAAAGTCAAACTTTGTCATTATGGTGATAAAAGTATCTGGCAGAATCAATGTAACAGAGGAAAAATTTATTTTGCCCACCCTTTCAGGAAATTTACTCTGCCATGGGTGGGCAGACATGGTGGGGCAGCTCAGTTTATATCATGACAAGTCAGGAAGCAGAAGAAGGATGCTGGCACTCTGGGGCTTCCCTTCCTTCCCCCTTTTATTCTATATAGGCCTCTAGCCCATGGGACACCGTCACCCATATTCCTTCCTCAGTTAACCCTCTCTGGAAACAGACATACAGAGAGGTATGCCTCATCCACCTGCCAGGTGATTCTAGGTTCTACTGCTAATAAAACTTACTATCACCTGATGTAAAAAGGATACTACTACATGGATCGATTACAGGCACTTATATGAAAGTTTATAACAGTTGGATGATGCTCTGCCCATTTAACAGCTAGCATGGCTTTTCTTGGAGAATGTGTTCATATTCTCTTTATCATGGCACTGTGAGGCTGTTTTTGAAATTCCTCTGCAACTTGGTATACTGTGAGCATTTCCTATTAAACATCTCCATAGTCTGAACTATGCTTTGATGTTATTTTAGGTACATGGGGATTTATTCTACATGCGCATATATACAGGCCACAGATTCTACAGAAACAATGCTGGTGATTGGATGGCAACACCCTTGTGTAAGTATCTTCTCATCCTACTGTGCATGTAATTACTTTGCAACCAGTCGGTTCTTTTGCTCTCTTCTTCAGACAAATGCTGCTTTCATTCCACAGAAGCTTCTGGAACTTCGTCAGCTGGAGGATACATTTTCAAGGGAACATTTTTGTCATCCTTGTATTGTGCTGCAATCCATGCACTTGTCTGAATCCTTTTACCCGATGCTCTGGGCTGAATGGGGGGAAAATGCTTCGCTGATAACACCTTGGAGTTTCACCCTTGAGAGCCTTGGTACCGAATCTGTCGTTGTGAATTGGGGATTCAGTTGAATTCTATTTTCTTCTGCAAAGTCACTCCAAACTTCGAATAAGCATTTATCAAGTACTTTGCTTTCTCCAGTCCTGAACACACTAAAGAGTGGATGCCCTCTTCAATTTTCTGACCCACCAGGGTTTCGTGTACTTAAACCAATAGAGAAAGCTTTGAAAATACTGTCTCTTAGCCGATGTGAAATGTCACAACTTGTTTTTCTGCTAGTTTAGTGGTGAATGTAAGATGTGTGTTTTTGACAGTGAAATCGATAACCAAGAATAGGTCCTAGTGATCATGTCCCAAACACGCAGAACCTCTCCTTCCCTGTCTTTGGTTAGGAAGCACTCTTGAGTTTATGTTTTCTCTTCTCCTCCCCTTTCTTGACCTCCCTTCCTCTCCTTTCTTTTCCCTGGCTTTTTTTCTTACTATATAGTCCTGGATGTCCTGGAATGGAACTCACTGTGTAGACCAGGCTAGCCTCAAACTCACAGTTGTGCCTACTTCGGCCTCCAAAGTGCTGCATTAAAGGTGTCTACCACTACTTCTGGCATGGATTCCTTTTTAATTTTCTCATAAAGGGTATTTTTTGGAGCAAACATGGATAGCTGTGAAGGTGTAGAGGCAATTGAGCTATCACACAATTGAATAACCTTGTGTCTATCTTGTGAACAATAAAAAAATGCGCCAGTCCTTTTCACAGCACTCAACCTTTTTCCCTTATACATCTTAATGTTTTTGTTTTTGGGATTTTCAGTGTTCAGAATTGTGATTAAGGCGAGAGATTCTTTGAGTGTTTGGTCCTCAATGATGCTGGACTTTGGATGGGAACTTTAATCTTTCCAATTTTGACATTTGAGGTATGGCATGTGGGATTATGACTGGCGTGGCAAACACTGATCTCATAGGCTTCAAATAGCAGAGGTAGTGCTGCAGCTGGGCCCAAGCCTCTTCCAGGCCTATGTGATCATGGGGGAGAACAGTGGCTTGTTATACCACTGTTTCCTGTGGATGGTATTCGTATTGAGGAAAGGGAGGCTCAGGATGGCTAAGCACTGAGATACAGAGCTGTGTGCGTGTGTGTGTGTGTGTGTGTGTGTGTGTGTGTGTGCACGCGCGTGTGCGTGTGTGTGTGTGTGTGTGTGTGTGTGTGTAGGGCATTTGCACATGTGCACATGCACATAGAGGCTAAGAGTCAATATTCTCTCTTTGCTTCAATCATTTCAACCTTATGTTTTGAGACAGAATTTGTCACTGATCTGAAACTGCTTAGCTAGTCTGGCTGGTTAGTGTGCTCCAGGAATAAGCATGTGTCTGCTCACACATGCTTTGAACCGTAGATCATGGCATGCATTGTGACACTGGCTTTTACATGGCTGCTGTGAACCCAAACTCAAGCCCTCATGCTTATATGACAAAGATTTACTAACTATTCATCTCCCCAGCCCAGTGGTTCTCAGTATTCTCAATGCTGTGACCCTTTAATACAGTTCTTCATCTTGTGTTGGCCCCAACCGTAGAATTCTTTTCATTGCTACATCTTAACTAATTTTGCTATTGCTATGATCATAATATAAACATCTGTGTTTTCTGATAACTCCTGTGGAAGGGTTTTTCAGTCCTCAAAGGGGTTGAGACCCACAGGTTGAAAACTACCACCCTAGCCCTCAGCACTCTCATCCAAACAGGACCTACTTGGCAAACTCAAGAACTGGGATCAACTTGTTACTGATGTCAGTTACCATCTTCCTGCATCATCTTCATGTTATATGTAGGCCTTTCCCAGCATTCCCTGTGTTATTTGTAGGAATGGAAGTTATTACAGGTAGTGGTGTTGATGGAAGTCATCAAATAAGCAACTGATTTTGTTCTTTTTTGTTGGCTTCAATAAAGACATATTTGGGCAAAATAAACCTAATTTCTCCCTGAGTGAAAAGTAACAACTGAAAAATATGTTGTGTGCTTTTGTGTGAGGAGAATATTTTCTGTATTCTGCATCAGGTATGTACACATTGCCACAGGTGATGACTCCAATCAACACCATTACCCATAATGTTAAAAATGCAGTTGTCCTTGCTCTGTACTGGAATCCAGAAGGGAAATGAGGGCCTGCATGTCTGTGTCTGAACTGGATGTACATTTAAATAACCTATACATTTAAATGCAGGTAGCTCATCTTAAGACCAGAGGAGGAAAGAACCATGGTTAACTTAAAATCCATCAGTGACTTTGCATCATATTTAGAAAGTTCCTATAGTCACCCATGCCCTGCAAATCTCCTTGGTCCCCCTATGCCTCAGTTACTGATTATGTCCCAGCCAAACCATGAAGAACATTTTTTTTAATACAATGCCAAGGGCCTTCCCAGGTCTGTTTCCTTTGCTTGGGAACATCTACTACCATCTTAATGGGTTTCCTTTCCTACTTCATTTCTATTTTTTTTTTCAAAAGTGACTGAAGGAAGCCCACTTTTTTTTTTCCAACACAAGTCTTGCTGTCCTTTGGGGGCCAATAGCTTTCCTGTATTCCTAAATGTAGGATCTATAGTAGTAATAGGGAGGAGAATACCTGGAGCCCAGTTAAAACCAGCATAGTCTTGGGAAGGGTAAGGAGGAGAGTTAGGGGAGCTCTTCCTAAGGAATCAGGTGTCTCTAAAGTTATTTAAATGTGACATTGGCTTTAGTTGTGCCATAGCCATAGTGTGGGAGTTGACTGTGATGAGGAGCTAGGAGCAGGGAGTGAGGAAGGATTAGAGGCTAACAACAGTTAATTTGAACAGTCCCTGTTAGCACTTATCTTTGCTCTTTATTCGTGTACATGAAAGTATCACTTGCTGTGTGTGTGAGTAAGCATGTATGTAAGGGTGTGTGTGTAGTGTGAATACACGGAACAGTTGAGAGAGCATTCCTTGGGACTTGAATACGGCTTAGGGTCCCCAGCAGGTCTGGGTGAGTCTATAGTTTCTACTTGTTAGCTGGCTCCAGGTATTTATGGGTTAACCTCACCATCCATTCGTTTATCTGGATCTATGATGAGAGAGACAGTCCATTCCTTCACCTGCCTTGTTGTGCTTGCAGAAGAGGTAGTTGAGCAGTTTTTTAAAGTATGTGTCATCATAGTGCAGAGGCTTCTTTCCATTAATTTCTCAATCCTGCATCTACTTTTCTTAATACTCTAATCTTCATATCTCCCCAGCTCAAGAAACAAGGGTAAACTGATTCTTCAATTCTCTGTTCCTAACTTCCTATTTTAAAGGAGGTTGTCTAATAACCCTCTCCTTATCCTATCATTATTTTTGTTTTTCAAGACAGGATTTGGATGTCCTAGAACTGCTCTGTAAACCAGGTTGGCCTTGAACTCATGGAGATTCACCTGCCTCTGTATCTTAGTGCTGGGGCCATGTGCCACCACTTTCTGGCTCCTATATTTTCTTGATAATGCTCTGGGTCCCTAACACATTTCTGGTTGGTATTGTAGTTGCATTATTATGTATTTATGTCTTCCCTGAACTAACTAACAAATAACATAACTAGATGTTCACGTCTATCTTGTACACTCACCAGTCCCCCCAAGACATTACAAAAGGCACCTGCTTTTCAGAGACTTCCTGCTCAATGAGCAAAGGGATGAATCAGTGAAGAATTTGTCCTTAGAGAATCAATAGGGCTTTAATGAAGGGGAGAGTATGTCTCTAAAGAGAAGGCAAAATCCCCAAAAGAAGTTGGGGTCTGTTGGATAATTTGATAGTGAGGACACATGGCTTGTGTAGGGGCAGAGAGAGATTCCATGAAAAGGCAGTAGGGAACATCATCTGTTGGGAAATGTGGATAGTCACTGTGAGTTTCTGATGGATAAAGCCAGTGGAGGGGCCCAGTACTGTGGGTTGTTTGTAAGGTGGAGGTTCTCAATTCAAGATCAGCATGTGAGTGAGCACATAGTGAGATTCTGTGTATGTTGAACAGCTTAATGACAGTAGGAGGGAGGAGGGACAAACAGATGCAAGAGGCATCAAAAAGGAAGAGGAGGCAGACCTCAGTTTGGTGACCCACTGGGTGTGGGGGGACAAGGGAGTTTCTCAGCCATTCAAGGAAAACGTCCCTCCCTACCCCTACCCCATAGCTACCTTTAGGCTCAATAGCAGAAGTAGAGGAGAGACAGAACTGGTGTGATCTGAGGCTGGAAGCATCTGTAGACAGTAATGACTTACAGGCAGCTGAATGTGAATGGGGAAAATTTTGCATCACTAAACAGTTCTATTGCAAAATGCGGAAGGAAACAGCATTTATTTTGTTTTAAAAAAAAAATCTGGGAACATAGTGCCCCATCCCTCCCAGTGGTTGAATGGTCCTGAAGGCATCAGTTCCCAACCACCTTCATGTGGGCTACATTTTCATAAACTGAGGATTAAAATAATGGTCAGAAACAGCCATGTGTGATTTTCATTGAGTACTTTTGGCCATTAGATCAGCTTGAGCTTTGGTTATGTCTAAGATAGGACATGCTGTTCTGGTGAAATACATACACCTTCAGAGAGGTTTGTAAAAGAGAATGGGAAGGGTTAAATTGGGGTGGAGTGGAAGGGCAGCTTGGAGGAGGGTCTATGGGAAGGGATAAATAAGACTAAAAACATTTTAAAAAAGTAACATGGAAATCTACAATTATAGAAGTGTGTGTGTGTGTGTGTGTGTGTGTGTGTGTGTGTGTGTGTGTGTGTGTACACATACATGGAGAGAGTTAATAGAGAGTTACCCTATAATAGGGCAAGAATGCCGTACTAGATACTGTGGGATAATGAGTAAAAGGCTCAGATCCAGGAATGGGTTACTATAGGCTAATGAATAAAAAAAGAAGATCCAGGAATGATTAGAATTGTTGTCCAGTAAGGACCTATGAACTCTCAAACATTACAGGCTATCACCTATGCTATTTGTTGATGCCTAAAACTTGACAGGAAGACCTTATTGGTGAAGACACCAAATACTTGCGTATAGAACATGTAGAAATCCATCCGTTACTGACCTGGAAGCTTCATCTCTATGGGCTAGCTTTTACAGTGTTGGAGATACTATATATACTTCTGGAGGACAAAAGTAATTGTCATTCCTACCCAGTAGATCCTGTAAACTATAACTATCTGGCCAGGCAAGATATATCTGCTGGTATAATAGTGGCTTGAACATCATAGGAGTATCCAGCCACTGTTTGCTTGTATTTAAATATGGCTATGTATACATGATAAAACCCATACCTGGAACCGTTACCAGGCTAAGAATCTGTACCTAGATGGTCATAGGCCCTAGGGAAGAACCTCTTAGTCTGATAAACAGACATAGTATTGAATAGACTATAAAGGATATAATGTATATATGATTATAAAATATATATATTTAACAACATATATAATTGTTATATATATATAACAACTATAACTTGTTTATATAGCCGTAGATTAATGCATCTCTCAACCCTCATCAGAGAAGCTTCTGTTTGCAGTAGACCTTGACTAACGCCTTAATTCACAACAAGCCAAGGTGTGGGAAGTAAAGGCTTCATAATGCTCAGCCTTAAATGGGACATCTATAGTCAAAACAAATACTTCTTCCAAGGCTTGGGGTTCATTGTAGAAAAAGGGTGGAAAGTGTGTAAGAATTCGAGGTGGTGGGTGACTAAAAGGAAATTGTATCTTCTGACCATGACGGGGCAGCTGCATAGATAAAGTCATACCAGTTATGACAGTATGCACAAGATCCATGAGAGCTTAGGTCCAGACTAAAACCCAGCATGGAGGAGGAAAGTGGGTGGTACCAAGTCCCACTCCTTCCTGAGAGTTGTAAGTCAACCACACTCCAGCTCTAGAAGGCCGCACATCCAAGACTATATCAACAGCTTAAATAGAATTTGAGAGACTGAAAAATGAAGATACAATGTTGGGCAGGTAGGGTAGATATGGCAGGAGATGGGGGTGCATATGACCAAAACACAGTCTGAAATTCTAAAAAAAATACTAATAAAAAATAAAGTGGTGAAAAGTGTAGTTGGAAATTTTTGTGGCATATCCCCAGGAACTGTAGGAAGTTCCATGAGTCATTTGACTGCTTTCATTTTCCACTGGTAAGTATTAATGTCTGCCTGGGGTGGAAAAAAAAGTTGTTTATTTCTGTGATTCTGTACCACAAACAGATCTATTGATGGGGGCTCCTGTCACTATGAGTGATGTGGGGGTGCTTTGTAGATTTTATATAGCTTTGGGGGGAAAGTTATCTCTTTTGTCCCTTCTGAGCTGCCATAGTAGACAATATCCCACTTCTGTATATATTGCTTTTCTTATTGTCGTAACAAAATACCTGACTAAAGCAGCATAAGGAAGGGAAGGTGTGTTCTGGTTGCCATTTTAGGAGAGGATGCCTTCCACCAGGACAGGGTTGTTGTATGAGGTTTCTGTCCTGGACTTTCTGGTCTAGTCTGGTGGCCCAGATTTTCAGACCCACAGTCCCATAGTCCCACTGAAACACACAGATGCTTGTATTAACTGTACACTGATTGACCTGGGGCCCAGGCATATAACTTGCCAGCTCTTGCTCTTAATCTAACTGACGACTCTCATCTTGTTTAGCCATGAGGCTCGGTACCTTTTCTCAGAGCAGCCTTTCAACTTTTATCCTCTGTATCTTCTGGCCTCTCATTGTGGTATCTCCATGGCTTTTCTGTAGCCTTTCTGCCCTATTCTTCCTGTTCCCAGAGTTTTCTTAGCCTGGTAGCCCACACTTCCTGTCTGCCTTCAGCCAGTCAGCGTTTTTATTAAACTAGTAGGGACAATTATTTACAATGTAACGGCATAATCCCCTTACACAGGGTAGCATCAGACATCTAGAGCATGAGACATGGTTTCATTGTCACTGCAGTCAAGAAACATTGAGGGGCAATGAACAGCACTCACAATTTTATCCCACTGAAGCCCAGTTCATGTAACTATGCTGCTCACACTCAGTGTGAGTCTTCTTATACCATTTAAGCCTTCTGGAAGCATCCCTACAGACAACCCCACAGATCTGTTTCCTAGGTGATTCTAACTTCTGCCAGATTGATGATCAAGATTGCTCATCATCCCCATTACTTGTTTATTAAGCAGAACTATAGACTTCATTTTTCCTTCATAGAATAAGGACATTTTGTCTTCATCTTCCACTAGGTGATGTGTGGGGTTAATGTAATTTTGTTGTAAATTTGATATTGTTTCAGGTAAGCAATAGAGAATCAACATGGTTAAGAAGCCAAAAAAGAGAAAATGGAGAGGTGTTGTTTCGACTATCAGGGACGGGTAAGTTCAGGGCAGCTAATGTCCTACAAGGAGACAATGGTTAACAGCTCCATATTGTCTATCTGAAATTCAGGGAGGGGTAGACATGGAGTTGATGGATATGACAACTTAATTGTGCCTCTCATTACACAATGTGATCATATAGCAAACACTACACCACACCACATACCTTAAATGCATTACATCTTTGTAAATTATACCTCATAAAAACCTTAAAACCTTCCCCAAAAGATAAAAAGAAGCCCAGGAAAGATTTGAACTCAGAAAGTCCATCTCTGAGCCCCTCTACTAGATACATCTTTGTATGCATCTTCTTGGGATGCCAAAACAAAAGACCACAGACTGGGTGGCTTAGTCAACACAGATTCATTTCCTTACAGTCTTTGACTCCAAATCTAAGATCAAGGTTTCTTTGCTGGTCCCTCTGCTTTGTTTGCAGATGGTGGTTTTTTTCTTTCTTCTTTTCAAAAGATGATGTCTGTTCCCTTACATGGTGTTTACTCTTCTTAAAAGGGTACTAATCCCATGGGACAAATGTCACAGACACACACACACACACGCACACGCACACGCACACGCACATGCACACATGCATGCACACACTCTTAACACCTATTTAATTATCTTGTTAAAGGCTGAATCTCCAAATATCTTTATGCTTGGGATTAGGGTTTCAGTAGTGAGTTTTGAAGGAGCACTACTCAGCTTCTGTGTTTATTGAGAAGAACAGCTGATATTGCCTTGGGGTAAGAAGATAACTCCTGCAGTATGGCCCCAAATTACTTCATAAAGCTATTGCTGCTGTTACTATGAAATACACATACAGAAATGACTAAAACTGACTCCCACCGGGTGCTATGGATACTCAAAGACAACTTATAGCTCTTCTCAGTGCCTAACAACACATTCCTGAGGTCCTACAACAATTTCCATACTGTTTCTCAGGTCCTACACATGTCCCCCATAGTTACACCAGCTACACAGAGGCAATATCTTCTCTATCCAGAGTCAGATAGTATCACTGTGAGGAATGCAACCAAGGAGCAGCTTCATACCTTATGACTTCCCTTTGGTTTTGGATTCTGCAATACTCTCCTTGTATGTGGTAGCACATACCTGCATACACTATGCACATAAGTTTATGTATCTCTCCAAACAATGCACTGAGCAATCTTAGAATACCCTTAGTTACTTCACTTATCTGAACAATAATATGCTTCCCGCTCCTCGATACAGTCAACTTTAGGCAGTTTCTATTAAGCATATTTCCAATTATTCCTATTCTGAGTATGAAGAACAGAAGGGCAAATGAAAGAATAGGCTTTGCATGGAGAAAAGACATATCCTGACACTTTTGCAGATCTGGGATATTCAGAACAGGAAGGGGTGTTTATTTTTCTCACATAAGACTTCTTCAGAATTGTCTGTTGTAGGACTATAACATGCACGTGTGTCTTGGTCTTCATGCTGAAAAGAGGTTAATGACATGAGCAAACATTCCTAGGATTTTGAGATTTATGTTTTAACTTTCCCCAGAAGTCCAAAGAATTTTGGCTACTAAAGAAAATATCCTGACACTTAGACTAATGAATATTATTATTATTATTATTATTATTATTATTATTATTATTATTTGTATGTTGTACTCTCCAGTTATCTCTTGAGTGGATGGCTTTTCTGAGTCAATCATATCCTTTTTCAGGCCCACATGACATGTTAGCACACTCTAAACTTTTCTACCCACTCTCCCCAGGGTAGTATTCTAAGTAACTGCTAACCAATGTAACACAGACACTGACCATTTGATTGTGAAAAACCAGCAGAGCTGAACTAATGGGTTTTGGATGAAAGGCATCCCTGGACTGTCCATCAATCCCTCCTTAGTGAATTACTGTAGAGAGTTGTGGAAGGGGAGGTGGCTATTCCATGCTATTTCAGAATCAATGATTAAGTATTTCTGCCTAGTTCATTATCAAGTACAGTTCTATGTTATAAAACTGTGAGTGTTTGGAGAATGGAAATGAAGGAGGAGAAGCCACATGAGGTGAAAGCGGCATCTTCTGCTCCGCTCTTGCTGGTATCAACCTTCTCCTCTTTGCCTGGAGCACACCAGCCTTTCCTGTGAAATGTTCTATGTTCTCCATCTTGTTCCCTGGGAACTAAAAAGCTTGCTAAGTATATCCATCTATTCTATGAGTGCTTATGGAGCATCTTCTATGTATACCAGATACTGTGCTGGGTCCTGAAGGGTTAGCAATGAGCCAACAGACACAAATCATTTCCCTTATGCAGTTGCTATCTAAGGAGATTCCAGTATTTCTGCCTACTCTGTCATCAGGTATAACTCTGTAGTACTTGAGGATCTTGGGGATTGGTTTGAAGGAGCAGGAAAAACTATATGTGATGAAAGGGGTTTCCTGTTTAGCTCATGCCAACCTCAACATTTCACCATAAGAAGTGAGGCATTTCCCTGTGTATCTGTTGGTCTGGGTCTTGCTTATTACCCAGAACTGTCTACAGTGTTTGCCCAATTACATTCTTTGCTACAGCCTAGAGTCTCTTACCCAGTGATGCTGGATCAAGGTCATATTGGACTTAAAAGTTATTTATTTAGTGTGCATGGTGGGGGTGCACACATGTCACAGTGTTCGTGTGGGGACCAGAAGATAACGTAGTTTAGCTCTTGCCTTCTGCTATGTGGGTTCCAGGAATTGAACCCAGGTTGTCAGGCTTGGAAGTTCCTTTACCTGCTCAGCCATTTTGTAGGCCCTATATTGTTTTACAGACTTTTTTGGACAATGTTCTAAGAGTTTTATCTTTCAAACCTGACTCATGATGGGAAAGCTCTTTTTCTCAATTGCCATAACCTGTTCTGCCAACAGGAAATGAGAGGCAAAACCGGAGGCTCAGCAGGGCTCTCAGTGGAATTTCTCTGTGTTTTGACTGACACGGAGTCCTGAAGCCCCCTGTTTAGCTTTTTCCACATAGCACATCCTTTCGTGTCAGTAGGAACATGTGGACTTGTTCTTCAAATGTGGACCCAAACCATCTGCTTCCTGTGTGATTCTGGGAGACTCTTTCCTGGATTTATTACATTCTTTCATTTCTGCTAATTTCTTTCCTAGTTTGAGGTCCTGAATCATGATTCAATCTCGTTGGAATGCATCTTTTAAAGTGTGTAACACTCTCCACTCCAATCGCCAGACAAATGTTGCAGGTTAGAAGTTTTCACACCAGGTCTGGCGAGGCAGGCCAGCAATCCCTGGCTAGGAGGTTGAGGCAGGAGGATTGTAAATTCAGTCATCCCAAGCAACATGTGAAATGCTTACCTTGAAATAAAGGCTAAGCATTGGCTGATAATACAGCTGAGTGGTAGAATGTAATGTCCAAGGCATGCAAGGGCTTAGGTTTAGTATCTGGTAGTGGAAAAAAATAATTTTGGGATTCAAATAAGGGCAAAGGCAATCCCTTGACTTTGATTAAAGCTAACAAGGAGACTGTTTGCTTTGCAACTGAGTTGGACAAAGGTTTAATTAGTACATGAACAAAGTGACAAAGACCTGATTGAGAAAACTGGAGTCTGTGGTAAGGAAGAAAGGGAGCCTGAAAATGAGGCACAGCCAATAGCTCTGATGTACAACTACTTTCTAAACTTCCAAGTAGGCAGATGGATGAAGAAACAAACAAATTTCTTTTATTTCCTGTTTTCTTCATTTCTGGATGGGTACCACTGTTCCCTCTTGATTAGCCTATCTTATTGTTAAAAACAATGACTTTTTAACGTACTTATTAATAGCACCGTCAACCACTAATTTGTATGCAAAAACACAGGCACTTAGTCAAAGTGGTTCTAGATTTCATCTGTGCAGAAGAAACCTGGAGAGACAGAGTAGGCCAGCCAGTGAGTGGGTGGGAGTGCTGGTTTGGTGGGTCTTTTGGTAGGTTCAGCTTCCTCTGTGGATCAGTTTACCCTACTTCATTATAGAAAATGAATAAGATGATGAAATAGAATCATCTTCAATCCTTGGAAATAAGATATTTGAAAAGTTGGAGATAAAATATGAATTCATTAATGTCAACTCTACTGAGGAACCGTTGACTTGAAATTTATCATAGTTCTGGCAAAAGTCAGGTTTCAGAGGAATCTTTTCATCTCCTTAAAATATGCAGCCACTGTAAAAACACACATTTTTTTTTTTCAAAAGTAGAAGAAACAATAATTTTTAGCTCCTTAGAATTTTTACTTATATTACTTTAGATTTAGTTACCTTTCTTCTAAAACAAGAAATTTGTATTTTTAACACAATTATCAGACTTTTAGATGGGCTCAGACAGATATTGACTGACTGATTGACTTCAGAATATTCTTACTGAATGTCACACAAACAGAAAGATCAACTGTAATCTCAACTATCTGAGGATCTACTTTGGGTGAGGAGGCAGAGGCAACACTCTTCGTTGCCTTCCCACTTAGAAAGCATCTTGGTATATGACCAGTCCTTGGCCCAGTGCTTAGCTGTAAATCTGCATCTGCTTCTATCAGTTGTGGAGTGACGATTTTTATCATGACAATTACGGTGGTGGTAGTCATCAATGTGATTACATGGAAAGGCCAGTTGAGGTACCCTCTCCACTATTGCTTGGAGTCTTAGCTGAGGTCATCCTTGTGGATCCCTTATGAAAGAGAAGGAAGAGGGATTATATGAGCAAAGGAGTCAAAAGCACGATGAGGAACTCTATAGAGAGAGCTGATCTGAGCTATTGGGAGCTCACTGCCTCTGGATTGACAGCTGGGGAACCTGCATGGGACCAAACTGGGCCCTCTGAATATGGATAGCAGTTGTATTGCCTGGGCAGTTTGTAGGGCCTCTGGAAGCGGTACAAGAATTTATCCCTAATACATGAACTGGCTTTTTGGTGTCCATTCCCTATAGAAGGATACCTTGCTCAGGGGTGTGTGTATGTGTGTGTATGTGGGGGGGGGGTGGTCCCTTGGTCTGGCTGCAACTTGATATGCTAGACCTTTTTGACTCCTTATGGGAGGCCCTACCCTCTCTGAGCAGTGGATGAGGTGGGGGAGAAGAAGCTGGGGAGGTGAGGAGGAGGGGGAACTGTGGTTAGTATGTAAAATGAAAAAAGCCCTTTTTAATAATAATAATAATAATAATAATAATAATAATAATAATAATAATAATAATAATAATAATAAAAAGATTGGTCCTCTGCAGGCTAAAGAGCTACTGAATTTCTTTCATGCCTGTGTTTAAAAACAATGTGTGGGGCTGGAGAGATGCCACATGAATTAAGAGCACATGCTATTTACACAAAGAAATGCAGTCCAGAGTCCCAGCACTGGAGAGGATCACACTCACTTTCAACTCTAGCTCCAGGAGCTCTGATGCCCTCTCCTGGCCTTCATAGGCATTTGTACTCACCTGTATATACCCACACTCCCACAGATACAAATACCGGTACTTAAAAATTTAAACATGAAACTTAAGAGCATATTTTTTAAAGATGACATGTATGATCTGCCCACCGCTAAGCAAGGCACGTAGACAGTTGGTCATAATTTTTCAAGGCTGATGTGGAGTGGCAGGGACTTGAAGTTTGATGGCCCGGGACTGGTACTCTGTTGTGAATATGTATCAGCCAGTCAGGCTGTCCCTCTCTGGTCCTTGGTTTCTCACCTATATTGATATCATGAATACTATGAATATCTATCTACTCTAAAAGGGTTTTTTTGAGGGTTGTAGGAAATGTGGCCAAGTTTCTGATACACAGTGTGGCACACACTAAATTCCCAATAAGTGATCTACCCCAGTATTTTTGTGTTGTTGCTAATATGGATGTATGTTTCACCTAGACTGTAATAGACTCAGGTTTTCACATGCCAAATCAGAGCCTTATGACAGGGTGTGCTCCTGTGAACTTCTCAGGCCATCCTTTGGGATGTTTGGATCTAGAAGCTTAGTTTTGAACCTACATTCCCCAGAGAAGATGCTGGCTAATGCTGTATCAAGGGTCATCTGAGGAAAGTTAGTTTGCCCTGGGAGGAAGCAGAGAAGAATGGAGCCTTGACTGTTAACTTTCTGACACCAGATGGCCCAGTTGTCTTGAGAAAGTGTGACAGGCATTTTCTAAAGGGCTCTAGCAGTGACTTTGGGTTGCTTTATGGGTTACTTATCCCTTCAAGGTTTTTTTTTTTTTTTGTTTTGTTTTTTTTTTTTTTTTTTTTTTTTTTTTTTTTTTTTTTTTTTTTTTTTTTTTTTTGAGGGTCTTATTGCTTGATCAGGTCTCAGGTTAGAAGGTCACCAACCATGGGGCCTGTTTACTTATAAAAAAGATTCTCTCTCTCTCTCTCTCTCTCTCTCTCTCTCTCTCTCTCTCTCTCTCTCTCTCCTCTCCCTCTCCCTCTCCCTCTCCCTCTCCCTCTCCCTCTCTCTCTCTCTCTCCCTCTCTCTCTCTCTCTCTCCCTCTCTCTCATAGTTTAGACTAGAGCCTTAGTGCTTACACAGGCTACCCTAGGAAGTAGTTATAGATTTGCCATGTTTTATAGTAGTTATAGATTGTCCATGTTTTTAATTCCTTATTTGCCAGCTGGCTAGGTGAACATCACATTCAATAAGATTGGTATTTAACACTAGCATCATACTTTCTGTTTTTAAAAAGCTTCAAAAAATCAATTCCTCATTAACCTGATTGACAGAGAAGTTATGCCTTCTCTGCTGTGTTCTAAACAGGACATAGATCACTACAGATACTCAATAAATATTCAGTGTTTAATTTTCACCAATCTCTCTCCCAAATAGGTCACTAGAATTCCTGTGCTTAGGGAGTGAGAAACTTCACTTCAAAACCAGTGCTGCTTTCTATACTTATCAGATGTGCCAATCTGAAGACTCATACAGATGACAGAAAGCCATTCCAGCCATCACCTAGTTCAGAGAGCTGGTCATGATATTCCTTTGGATCTCACCATTTTTGCTGGTAATTTCAGAAAGTATGGAATCTGACAATGGAATTTTTGGAACATGCTTGGAGCACACACCTGCAGCTGGTTTGGCACCTCTCTTGGAAGGAAGAAATTTGATGAAAGGACACAGGGCCATAGAAAGTAGAGGCCATTAGTCACAATGCTGAAATTCTCTTAAGACGTTTCCAGGACTTATCCTTATGAACTTGCATATTAGAGCCTACGCACAATGGTGTAATGCTTTATTCAGCCTTGATGCAGGGAGGAAAGACATGATCCTGTTCAACTTGGTGTGCTAGCCTGTGTTGAATGCTCAAGGGAGACCTTATCTCCTTTGAGGAATTGATGGGATGAGATGGCGGGAGCTGGAAAGGGTGGGAAAAGGAGAGAGTAGGGGAACAGGGACTGGTATGTAAAAGGGGAATATTCTTAAATGAAAATATAGAAAAAAGACTTCACATGCATGCAAACTCAAACAGCATAGACATGTTCTATCCAGTTTTCTAGATGGAATATTTGAACTTTGGGAATAGTGGCTTACATAAGCAGCCATGGTGTTCACTTTATTCCTTTGAAGTTTCCATAATGGGATCACTCAACTTGAAGCATCAACTTGTTCCACCTCTCAGAAAATCTAACTGCAGCATAAAGAAGTACTCTGCAGGCGTCTGAGAGGCACTGCTCAATCATCCTTTCTGGCCCATTGTTCCGTTCTCAGAAGTAGGTTAAGAAGGTGGCTGAGCCGGTGATAAGACCTAATCTGGATGGGGACAGGGAAGATCCTTTTGGATAAGATGTCTGCTTAAGGCTTAACTTCTCCAAGGGGAAATGCAAAAGTTGTACTGTAGAGGCTTTTTCAGGCTGACTCTGTGGTGTGGCCTAAGCAGCATGTGAGCCAGAGCCAGAGCTGATTGTAAGGGAAAGAACACTGATAAGTGTCTGGCAATTGAGGGCAGACCACGGAGTGGAGAACAGCATGTAGCTTTGAAGCCACTGGCTTAGAATTCACCAGTGAATGGAAACATTTCTTACAATCTGGTTTAATGCAGTTCAGGTTGGATGTTATCAGGTGTTTTACCTGGCAACTGGGTCTAATCACATGTTTGAAAAGATTCAAAGGAGAGATGACAAATTCTTTACTCTAGGAACTTGAGACCTCTAGATTTTGGTAATGACACTATTTTTCTCCTCAGAATTGTTTTCCAGGGGAGACTTTTGGAGTAATAATGAAACTATAGACAGTCTGTGCATGCTTAAAATGTTCCTTTCTTGAGCAGAGGGAAGAAAATAAAAGGGGGTGGTTGGGGACAATGAGGATAGTCAGGGGTGTTGAGTATGACTCAGAGCCATGACTCAGGACCTAGGTGCCTCTCTAACTTCCCAGCATAGGTTCCTTTGATATTTGCTATTCCCCTCACAATCCTTTCTGATGGTCATTTTTCATCACTGTATCATACAAGTCAGCCATATGCATGTAGGTAAATTTGGAGACTGGATTTCCCCTCCAAGAAGATCGTATCTAGTCTCTGTCTCCCACACATTGGCATTCACTTAGCTCATAGTAGTAAATTAAAATGACCATGAACTTTGCATGCTTCCCAAGGACAAAGTCTCCTGTAACTCAATGGCTAATTCTCTAGCCATCAATAAGTAGTGAAAACTTCATTAACAGTCCTCACTTCTCTCTCCATTTATTTAAATATATCACATTTTGAAGCCTTCCACCCCATTTCCTTTATGAAGCACAGCCCCTCCTTATATTAACCTTATCCTATACTAGCCCATCATATTGGCTCATGTGTTTGCTATCTCTTGTGCTGTCATTTTATATTATCTGATTCTAAGACAGGGTGAGTAACACAGTCTTCACAGGTATATAGAAAAGTTGGCTTCCATGAAAGAAATTGTAAACCCTTTGGAATGGCTTCTGACATTCTGAGCTTTCCATGACTAAGTCATCTCCCCTGACATGATCATAAAGTTTCTATAAATCAGACTTTTCTCTTTTCCCTTCCCTCCACCAGAGTCTAGTACTATGTCATCATAGAATGACACCATGAGAGTATTGATTGGTTTGTTGCATTCCATGTTTAAGTTTCTACCATCTCCTGAATCATTACCAAGCTACCCTATGATACTTTCTTGACTTTTAGATAGACAGGGAGCCCAGGGAATTGTGAGTAAATTATTCCCTAGAGTTTAGATAGTGATTGATTAGCTCTTTGATAGAAAGCGTTTCTCATGTACATCATTACAAACTGTCCTAGACCTCTCAAAAGCAGATTCCTTTTCAAGATGTTTTCCAGTAGGGAAGCTTTACTTGCACTGGAGAATACCAAATGGTCCCCAGGCTCCATCAAAGTATCTTGATACAAAGTCCACCTTGAAATGATTGCTCACAGAGGATCCCATGATGCTCATCACCCATGTGAAGCCCCGATAGCCCAGGGTGGGATCTCTTTGTATATCATCCTTTTCATTATCAGTCATTAGCTGTGAGGGGAGAAGGGAAAATTCCATGAAAACTATCAGTACTTTCTGAATTTGTGTGCACATGTAGTTATTAAGCGATTGATTATATATAGCATAGCCACACTTTCCTTTAGGCCTCACCTTATCAGCTGAAATGCAAAAGATAAATATATGATGGCATAGTGGTCATACTGTAGCTTTTTCCTGGTTAGTTCTTCCTGTCTATACAGTGTTCTCTGGAATTACAAATTTTGTTGTTGTTCGGATTGAAGACAATTACATTGGTAAACATATTCCAGTCATTCCTGCTCGCCCTGCTTAAAGTCATCTCTGATTTTATGGCTTACCTGAGATGGTCCTAGGTTACATCACAAAGGCAAGCCATGCCCAAGTCCCTATCTGCTGAAAATATGTGGGACATTCTCAACTAGTAATAATAATATCTTTTCTTCTTTTTGTTTTATTCTTTTTCAGCTGTTGTTACTGAGCATTTGGGGTGATTCCACATGAGGAAGATCAGAGGTGATGTCATGAACTGGAAAAATATGAGATACTAAGAAAAGAAACATTTGGCTTCTGTAAAAATTAAAAAAAAAAAAATGGCTTGCCGGGAATCCAAGTGCTCCTTTTATTCTTGCAAGAGCCTCGCCGTTTTCTTGCCAGTGTGGCCTGCTTCAGAGCATTTCCTCGGTCACTCCACCTGATGGAAAGCACCAACTGTGACATCATGAAACAATTTGGGTCTAGGGCCAAGTGGTCTCTGACAAAGGAGCAGAAGCTGCCATTTGCTTATAGTACTTGAACCCCCTGGGGCTGTCTGGCCATTCCAAACACTATTATTGTCATGGTGTTCTCGCCAATATGCTTGTGTATCTTGTGGTAAGTAAGAGAGCACAAGAAATTACATTTCAGATGAGGTCATGCCTTTTCCTCTTCCCCCTCGAAAAGGTTTCTTCACTGTGAAGTGGAGTTTTTCAAAGGAAATTCACTAAGGCCCTGATCTTGACCATGACCTTATGTAGTAGAATGGCGTTTGGCAGAGTGCAGGCCTGTCTTGGGCTCTGTCCCTTGGGGTTAGTGACTACACATACTACAAGGTCTTTATTATAATGCTTAGTTGCACTGCACAGATGGGGTGACTTTATACAATGTGACCCTAAGTTCATCGAGAGTGATCCAAAAACCAAACCAAAACAAAACCCCAAGCATAATAGGAGTTGTACATTTAAATGAGGGTTGTGCCCCTCAAAAGTTGCAGAAGGAAAGTAAAAGCAATGTATGTAGTCCTTTGATGCTTGTCTGAGCTAAGCATTATTGCAATTTCTAATCTGAAGTTGCCTTTAGGGCATATGACATAGCAAAAAGATATTTATAAAATCTTTATTGCTTTTTTTCTGACTACAGATTTTACATACAACCTTTGTAGAACATTTTGTAGATCTCCCAAAAAGACCCATACACACAAGAAATTATCCATAGTCTTAGCCCTAAAATGACCTGTCAAATGGTTGTCTTTCTGGCAATTTATGTATCTATGCAAATATAGATTGAATTCTACATGCACTGACGTGTGTGTCTACTCATTGAATTGTGGCATAAATTTTTATACTGTTATTTAGGCTGCTTAAAAATGTATTGTGTAGTCCCAGGCGATGGTTCAGTTGGTAAAGTCTTGCCATGCACTCTTGAGGACCTGAGTTCAAACCCCAGCGCTCAGATGAAAGAGCTGTGTGTGACAATGCACACCTGTGATCTGAATGCTAGGAAGATTGGAACAAGTGAATCCCTAGGAATCGCTGGCCAGCCAATCTGGCCAAACTGGCAAAGTCCAGGTTAGATAAGAGATCCAAGGAGAAGAGTGACTGAGAAAGACACTGAGCATTGACTTTCGGCCTGCAGATGTGTGTGTGTGTGCGTGTGTGTGTGTGTGTGCACGCGTGTGTGTGTGCGTGTGCACACGCATGTAAATGTGTTATTGAATGTTAATTTTTAGAAATGACATTTTTTTTTTTTTTTGGTATTTGTGTGAAAGGCAGAAAATGGCTTGTGGGAGAAGGTTGGCCTCCTCCCACCATCTGAATCTTGAAGATCAAACTCAGGTCATCAGTCTGGACTGAAAAGCCTTTACCTACTAAGCCATTTTCTTGATGTAGTAGTACTTTACTTCAAACATTCTGACTGATCCGGATTTTTTTTTTTTTTTTACATAAAAGGATAAAATTTATTTGTGAAATTAGCTAGAATCATCCAGAGACAGTCTTGGTATTTTCTTTGTCAGCTGGCTAATATGTTTTATGAAAACCAAGCGAATTTATGGGCTAAATAATGATAAATTTGGTCTCTTTGGTGGATCAATCTGACTTAGTGATTCATCCAAGAGCAAAGACCCATGAGTATTTTAACCTATGGTAAGTCACTGGCTTAAGACCATGGATTTCATAGGTGAATAATCTAAAGGAAAATGTATTTCTTCAGATACAAAACTTTAGTATTTAAAGAAACACATAACCATACTATAAAACCATTATTATTAATTTATGTCTATGTGTGTTTCACACATATGTATTTCTGTAAACCATGTTTGTGACTAGTGTTCCAGGAATCCAAAAGAGAGGACGGATTCCCAGGAACTGGAGTTACACACTGTTGTGAGCTGTCATGTGTGTACTGGAAGTTGAAGCTGGATCCTTTGTAAAGATTCTTAACTGCTGAGTCATCTCTCTAGCTCTAAGGCAGGACATGTGTGTGTCACACACACACACACACACACACACACACACACACACACACACACACACACACACACAACCCTATTTTAGTTTGGAGGCTTATGTGTTTTAAGTGGCATGGCGGCCAGAGAGCATCCAACATTTTTTAAAAGCCATCTTTTGCTGAATTCTGAACCTCTTTAGTCTGGCCAGGGTGTTACTCTGTTAAAACTGCTCCTTAGTTCTTGAAAGTTCAAGTGGGGTTAGCTCTCATCCACTTTATGTAAAAGTCTGACATTACTGCAGTCAGAATGATGAAATGAGTGTGTGTGTGTGTGTGTGTGTGTGTGTGTGTGTGTGTGTGTGCGCGCACACACTGTGGTTTCAAAAACAGTCTTGGTTAAGTACATTACCATCATGAAAAATAATAGTCTCAAATACATTAAATAAATAAATAAATAAATAAATAAATAAATAAATAAATAAATAGTAATTAAACACAAGAAGACAGAATCTACTAGAAAAATTCAAGAATTTACTTTCTTATCACTAGAGTCTGTTACACTAATGATATCTCATTGCCATTTTCCCATTTATTGATATCATAGAGAGTATGTTATTAATTTGTACACTGGCACCTTCTCTGATAATCCTATATAGGGATTTAACAACAGATATTAATAATTCAGTCCTTATTCTTACCAATACTCATTTTGTATAAGAATTAATATGTATACAGAGGTAGATTTGAATTCAGATATAGATGCAGCTGTTGACATGGATGCAGATGTAGACTAAACATAGATGAAGATACAAATGTAGATTTAGAGGTAGGTATGGATATAGAGTAGATATGGATATAGACCCAAATGAAGATGCAAGTACAGATTAGGGGTAGATGTGAAGGTCCATTTGGATGCAGATGTAGATACAGATGTGGTTGTAGCTATTTGGGACAAAGGGGAATAAGGAACTCAGCTGGCTCTAGAATCCCTCTTGTTCAAGAAGATAAATTGCTCTCTTATTATTTATTTTTAGGTTTTCTATAGATTCTTTCAACCTGTTCTCTAGTTCTTAGAGTATTTTTTTTTAACAGAGCTCACATTTTAAGAGAATTTAATTTTAAACCAATGTTTATAATACTATTATGTCACAGAGAGGGTAAAGGTTACTTTTAGAATAATCTCTCATTTTATTTCCTCACCATTTCAGCTTTGCAGATAGCTGAACTAAGTTTCATAGGGGAGCAGGAGCTGGGCAAATGCCATATTATTGATTAATGAGGAAGTATGATTTAAGTCTAAAGACAGGAACTTTTTGGCCAACATATATACTTTATTGCTTTGCTTCCCACGTTCATCTTAAATTCCTCATTTATCTATTTGATACACCTGTGCATATGTTTATTTCCTTATTATGGCTTTCTTCTATTAAAATGCAAGATCCCTGAAGGAAGATGTTTTGTAACGTGTTTTTAGCAACTGACACCATGTCTTATGTGTAACAGTTTCTAAATAATAATTTTGTATCAGCTGATGGAGAGAGAGACAACCTCAAATAAAATACTGTCTTGGAGAATCTAGTGGTGTGACTCTGGACAAAGAACTCAAACCCCCCCCCCCTCCCCCACACACACACATAAACATGGGTTCATACAAAATGCAATGTAAGTGTTAACTGTTCTTATGTGTAAATAAATAAAACATTTGGCCATTAAGTTAAGGAAAGGGCTGCCACCAAAAGTGTCATTGTCTTACTCTTCATGAACTTAGAGCCTAGAGACAGGATAGGCGAATAGAATGCCCTCTACAAGGAGGAGTCTGAGTAAGCAGAGCAGGAGAAGAGGGTTGGAGTGGTGAGATCCGGTGCTGAAACCTGAAGCACCTATCCAGGTGTTGAAAAGCAGAGGGGATAAAGCCAAGATGAGAGGAAAACCACATGCAAAGGCCCACACAGGCCAGCAGTGTGCTGTGCATATCCATGGGAAGGCTTTCAGTTATAAGTAAAGTAGGACATAAAATCATTCTTAACAATGGGGAACTATATAACCTTATTTCTAAGAACACGTATAGATATGTGGGCATTCTAATGATAGTGAATGTTTCAACATGTCTCCCAGATGCTATCTCCTATTTAACTCTGCCACCCCTGTTATTGTCTTGTAGGCTGGTTTCTTTTTAAGGTCCCAAGATGGATCCACGATGGTGGCATCACACTAAGATATCCACATATCATTTACCTATTTTGGAGAAGGAAAGAAATTGATGTGGAAATGTCTTTCTGTATGCTGTGAATATCAATCTTTAAATAAAGGAGCTGTTTTGGCCCATGACAGACACCATAGAAAAGGGTGGGGAATCAGAATAGGTAGGAAAGGAAGGGCAGATTCAGGGACAAACGGAGCCAGTCGCCAAAGAAGAAACATGTAAGGAACACAGGTGAGCCATGGCTACGTGGCAGGACAGATTAATGGAAATGGGTTAAGATGAAGTAGCTAGCCAGCAATGTGCCTGAGCCATAGGCCGAACAGCATGAACTTAATATAAGTGACTGAGTCATTTCTGGGGGCCTAATCAGCAGCAGGTGACTAAGGGGTCTGGGTAGGCAGGTCTGTGGGTCTGGACCTCTGGCCGCTGGGGCCAGAAACTGTATTGCAACAGATGGCATCCTAACGTGGGCCGGACACTTACATAAAGCCAGAGAAAGATTAGAAAGGGCTCTAGAGCACAGAAACTGAGCCAAAGTAGCTTTCAAATTGTATATCTGAAGCGGGTCATTGTACAGAGATAGCGTGGCATTTGGGCCACATTAAAAATGGCACTGGTGGACTTGTGGCAGGCAGTGTAAGCTGCAACCAGGCCGGTTCCCAAAGTCTCACAAAATACTTGGTAGCATTGATTGATTAAAGGTTTCTGTTTATATTGGAGAAAAGAAAAACAGAGTCAAAAACAGCTTTATGATAGCAGCATTTCTTGGGTCTGCTGTTTACTGGCAGAGAACACAGATGTGGCCCCTTAAAGAGAACGTACTGATTCAGCTTTATCTGCAAAAACTATGTGGCTCTTTATGAGAGTGGTAGCATTCTAAAAGCTATTCTGGTTGGAAGATGATTAAGGATTCACAATAAAACCGATTCAGATGGAAAAAATCCTGCAAATGGGTTACAATGTGTGTAAAATGTACATAGGCTTCAGAGAGAAAAGAAGAAGGTAGAGAAAGTCCCTGAAAAAGAGAAATAGAGTAATAAAAATATAATAAGCTGCGTAAAGATGGAAAAATAGTCACAGAATCTGGATTATGGTTATTATTTTGTTTTATTTTAATTTTTAACTGTTAATGAGCTAACTGCAGAAAGACAATGGGTTGTGAATGCTGCTAAGTTAAAAGACAATATATATTTTAAAGATATCTTGATTTTGGAATTTGTGTCTAAGGATTTATTGCTTTGGGAGAGTTCTGCTTTTGTTTCCACAGAAGATGAGAACCTGTGGATTGCTTCCAGGCAAGTATGGTTTCATCAACCAAGACCACCTGAAAATTATCTGATGGGAAGAAATGATCATACCAGTTTCAGGGCTGCAGACTGAGATGATGTGGTCTCAAGAATCTGTAAGATTGCCAGTGCCCCTTAATCAGCAGGAAGTAGTAATGGAAAACTACGCCCAAATTCCCAAAATAGTGTTTATAAATGGTTTTCCTCATTGTAAATGGTTAATGGTCATAGTTAATCTCTTTCTAAGAAGAAAAAGGAGATATGGTATATGAGTGATTTTTTAAAATTATAATTTTAAATTTAAAAAATTGTAAAAAATTATTGGATTTACTTGAATCCAAAAATCAGTTGTTAATCTCTGGTATGGATTTTGGTTTATTGATACAAATTTAAGGTAAATTTTGTTGTGCTGTATGTATTTTTCTATTCTTATTTAAGGTACGATGTCAGATTGATTGGGGATAAGAGTATGTGTGGACATTGCGGGTTAGGGTAAGATGGGAAGCAGAGATAACAATGGTAAGAAGCCATGTGGATCCTGCATTTTCATGTAAGTGTGGCCATGAGCAGGGCCCTCAGCCTCACACAGCAGCCTGTTATTGTCATCTGAAATGTCTATCCTTATTTTCCAGTAAGAAAAGGTATTGATGCCTCATGTCCCCATCCTTTCTCAAGTTTACCTGTAGACATACCTGTACCTATAGCCTTCTTCTTACTTAATTATCTGAATCCATAAAACCCAGGTTGGCTCATTCTATTACAAATGCCAGCAGATATGACTCCCAGTTCTCATATGCTGAGGAGGTGGAGGAGATTACGGCTCTGACTTGAACTGATCTCTGTAGAAACCTGCTGATATCAGCTTAGCATACTGCCATCCACCCGGACTCCACACCTCCCTGAAATACATGATATGAACACACCTCTCCAACTCTGCATTCCCGATGTATAGCTCTTTTTTTCTTTGACTAGGTCACTAGAACTCCAAGATTGGCTCTCTGTTCTGTTTAGCTGCACCTTCCTCCTGCCCCAAGTCCTGGTAACACAGATTCAGGAGTTTGTGTGTCTCTCCATGTCTCATTTAGTGCCTCTTTCTGAAGGTAGGAGGAAAAGGAAGATACGGCTAAACTCTTGGTGCATCTCTTCTTTACCAATGCTAGTGTAACCTTGCATTCCCGACTCTCCTCCTCTTCACACACCCTGCCGAGTTCGCTCTGAGCCTTGCCAAGGATGCAGAGATAAGACCTACGCACACTATAGGTTTCTGAAGTTCATCCGGCCCTCTACACTTCTGTCTAGTTTCTGAAGTGGTAAACTGGGGTGACTGTGAAGCCTGGCTCGTAGAGCCACGCTTCATCCATGCTTCATCACTCATGCAGGCCCTCTGATCTGGGCTTGCTAATTTAGTTTTTCATTGTCAGAGATTAAGTGCACCCTCTCCCCCATTTCCTCCTGTTAAAGACATCAGGGCTAACGTACTTTGCTATGACATGACACTGTTACCTGCAGAGCAGGGTGGGGGAGGAGGTGGCTTTGTCACAGACTAGCATCATGCCTTGTTTACAGTGTATTTTTATATCTCTTTCTATTTACTCATTTTTCTCTTTCCCTCTATATCTTGAATTTAAATATTTGATGTCAGCTCAGTTATTTTTATGACAATTCTCTTTCCCTTCCAGAAAGAGAAAGTGAGAATGAAGCAAGACCCTCTGGGACAGTTGCCTTCCACATTTAATTAGTCCCAATTTCTCTTGGTGTGATCTCAGCAGTACTGACTCCAGGCCAGCCCCTCATCACCATTGCCCTGCTTCCCCAGAGATTTTCCATTGCCCCCTGCTTCTGAGCTGCAGCCAGGGTGAGGTTTCCTGGAGGATCCCAGCCCCTTCCTCTCTGAATATGAGTGGACAAAGCTCACCCTGAAGCATATGCTTTATTTTATTTTCTGTCTGCTGATTCATTGTTCTCAGCTCCATAGGAACAATGGCTTTGCCTAAATGAGGATCATACTGAATATTTTTATTCAGGACCAGGGTCTTGGGGAAAGTGGTTGGATTAGAGGCCAATGTCTATGTTGCCTAGCCCTGTCTATGATGACCTCATTGGGCCCCATGGGACTCACTTTTTACTCACAGAGGGAAGATTCTTCAACAGGCCAGTAGAGGTTGAGAACAGGAGAGAGATCCCTGGTGGAAGGGGAGAATATGGATTTGATGACTTACTCACTGGTCCCCAATCAGAGCAGGCATCCTCTTCCTCCATGCCCATCTAAACAGAAGGTCATTAGGTTTTCTTTGTCACTGTTGGGTTCTGCTGTGCCACTTACCCTTCCAAGCCTACCCGGGAAAAGCAGGAAAAATTCCAACAAGTGAACCTTTTGAAATTTTTTACTACTCTGAGCAATGAATCTCTTCCTTACACCCTTGGCCCAAGCTAGAGAAGACCCTATTGCAGCCATGTGATGGGGTGAAATTTGGGGCACTTTCCCTTGATACCTTGGAGAAAGAGATACATATTTTTACATAGGGAGGGTCTATTTCCTTTTCACATTTTCTACAGCATGCCTGGCCTTGTTTTAGACCACTGTAACTTGCAAAATGGAAGAACAGGAAGGGCATTGAGGTTTCTTTTATGGAAACCATAATGGAAGTGGAAAACTTGATCTGAACAATTAAGCATGTGCTTGTGCTGTGTTAAAGTGTCTGGTTAGCAGCTAAACCTGGATTAGAAGACAGCATCCCTGAATCCTTGTCCAGGCCTCTTCCCATGCACCTCATTGGCCAAGATGGCTGGAATTCCAATAGTGGTCTATTTGCTTCTTCACTTTATCTAATGTCATTGGCCTTTCCCACCTTCTCTTCTGATGGTCACCCACACTGTGTCCCATACTCTGTCAAGTCCTGAGTTGTGGATACGACAGATAGGCTGGAGAGGTGGACCCCAGGTGTTTGTATGAGGAGAAAGGTCAGAGCTGTGGGGTGTGGGTGGGAGGCGGCCAAGGAACACATGCTTTGTATTAATCTTTATTTCAATGAAGTTGTTTGAGCTCATGCTTTATTGCGGTGCTTTAAAATAATGTGTTTCTAACGGTGCCCCTGGGGGTAGCACTTGCACGTTTGAGATCCTATTGCTGGAGTGGCTCACGAGACCAGCCACAATAATAGAAAATGAGGCACCCCCTGGTGCACCATCTGAATTTATAATAGCAATTTCTACGATGCCCGGAGGCCAGCTCTGTTTGTATTTGAGAACTTACAAGGGAGCTTGCCAGGGAGGGGGGAGTCTGCTCTCTTCCTGCCTGGTTCTGATCTGAGCTCCTGTTTAACCTGGTCAAAGGTCTTTCATTGGCCTCCTGCTTTTGAAACATCTTTTTAGTATCCAAGGAGAGCCCTCCTCATCTTCTTGGCTTTGGTATGGTCAGGGACATCGATGGTGGGGCTGTGGACTTCTCCTGTTCATCAACCATCCCCTTTCCCCCCCTGCCACCCCTCAGCACCCTGTGTACAAAGCAGAAAGCCCCTCGAAGGCCTCCTGTGCCGTCACTGTCAAAACAGTGAAATATGAAATAACAACATAATGAAATGGACTTGGTCTCATTAAGATTCCAAATGGCCATCTGGATTTTTTTTTTCATTCTTTCCAATTCAGCCAGAGACCCAGCTCTCAGAAGTGTAGAAGTGGGTCAGTTCTATTGGGGCTAGGGTCTGGGTGTGGCAGGAGAAGCAGAGATTAGGGGACAGCACAGTCAGGCTGGGATAGCAGGCTTAGGGACATACCAGGGGACTGATAAAGATCTGAGTCATCTGTCAGAATTTCTGGAGACAAGGATGCAAGGTCTGTAGAATGCTTTTGGAAAGTCACCCTCCCAGAAAGCCTTCCTGGACTTAGAAAGGGATATAGGGTGGGACAGTAATGAAGAAGAATAGAACACTCCACTTTCTTATAAGTGGCTTAGAGAATTTTAAACAACTCTTATGAGAACACTGATGTGAAAAATGAGCAGTAGCACCCCTCCCCTCATCCAATAAGAACAAGATCTGCATGTGAGATGCATTCTCCACAAGACCTCATATGACCTATTGCCTCAAAGCAGAAGCCCACAAGGAGGATTGGTACCATTCACTCATTCGTTCACTCACTCACTGGGCTCCACGGGCTTTGCTGCTATGGACCAAACACTGTGAGAAGCGTTGGGAATCAAGAGAAAATTACAATGTCACTGACCACAAAAACCATATGCTCTTTTGCATGCATGGCCCGTGCCTCAAGCCTTATCTTGCTTTATTTTTTCTGCATTGCAGACAGAGGGTTCCATAGGCCAACTGAGCTATGAATCATGCTCCTTCATGGAGTCTTAAGTCCAAGAGTACTTTCTGGGTGAAAAATTGAACCTGGTGGTTTTCTATTGTGTTTGTGTATTTGAACTACCTGAGCATTCCCAGAGGGTGTCTTTACATCTTCCTCAGGATCATCTGTGGAAAGTTCATCTGAGATCCCCATTTTGTAGCTGGAGACCGTGAGACAAAGAGGTTGCTGAGATGACTTAACAAAACCAAACCAGACGAGACAAAACAAGGGCTTTGAGATAAGGCCATTGCCAACCCAGAACAGTCTTGAACCTTTATAACTGGGTTAAAGATACAAATTATTGCACTTTTAAAACCTCAGTCCTCATGTGGGCTGCTGAATTTGAAACTTGACAGAAGCTCGTTTTCTGTGTGTGTGTAACTTCAGAGGCCATAGAGAGGTAAAGCGTGATTGCTATAGGATTTTTCTCTCTGTTTGGACAGCCAAGCTCCCTGCTGTCTCTGTGGTGTTCCTTCTTCCGTGAAGCCTACGTGTGCTTACCTGATGATTCTCACTTGAATCCTCTTCAGAGGACCCAACTGCTTTATATGCTTGCACTTGGAACCAAAGATGTAAAACCCTACCCCTCCTTCCATTCTCCTGGTAGCCCTCTGCTGCCCCCACCTGCTCAAGTCCACACTGACTGTAGTGGCCCTTAAGTCCTGCCCCAAAGGGCTCAGGAAGACATACGTTGTCACAAGTCTAAGATTGTCCCAATATTGCCCCTTTGTCATCTGGCTTATTTATCTTAGTCTTTGATTAAATGGGGAGACTAAGGCTCAAAATAGGTAGGTCCTAGAGCTTCTGGAAAATGGATGTCAAAACTCAGTTTCAGGATTCATGTTCCTTATTTTCTCCATGCCTGTGAGGGTAGCAAGAAGAACGTTTATAGTGTAAAAATAAAATGTGATCTGGGATAAATGTAACTGGACATTGCAGGAGACGCTGATCACTCAGGAGAGGGGACCAATGCATTTCTGGGAGTGTACTCTTGCTTTCATGTTCCCGTGATCCTCGTTGACCTCTACCATCTTCATCTTGTCCTGAATATAGGCATCAGGAAGATGGACTCCTTTTCACAGCTCAAATCAGAAATCAGACAGATGAAAAAGCAAAACATAGACTCCAGTAGGCTGAACAGGTGGGAAAGTCATCATTCACCTGTCAAAACCGAAAAGGAACTGAGAAAGTGGAATGAGGGTTCATGGACACGATATATAGAATTAGAAAGTCAGGAAGCTGGGAAGTAGACCCGGGGATATCTCATCCCAAAGGATCCTGGTAATGAGGCAGATTACTCTTGAGGCTCATATACTCTTACTTACTTTTCATGGTCAAACCCAATGCCAAGAGTTAAGGAAGGGAAGGATGCAGTTGCTGGGAACTGGCACTTGCTGGAGGATGAATTCTGAAGGAGGCATTTCTTTGGCATCAAACTTAGTAAATAATACATTATCTTAAGCACACATAATTGCTTCTGCAGGAACTAGGGAATTCTCTCTTCCTAATAGGAGTGTGCAATGACCTTTGTATAGTGACACCAAGAAATGGCTCTGAGTCTAAACAACTCTATACATGGCCAGTTTTCGCTTCCACACTCCTATGTGTAGTCAGTCATCTTGGATAATGCTTTGAAGAACTCAGAACTTGAGGCTCTAAAACATAGGAGAATGTGTACAGGGATTTAAAAATCAGAGTGATACCACAATTATGAAAAGGCTAGAAGTCAAGTTTGTATACATTTTTATGGTAACAAATAGCAAGAGTTCAGCACAAAGTCAAAAGCAGAGTCCAGAGTCTAAGCATCTTCCAGACAGATGTCAGTATTAGAGAAAAGGAATTACTAAGATTTCTCCAATTTGAAAAATCATTTCTGCTGTATAGGTGACGGATTTAGCTTCAGCCAGTGACATGAGAAGCTTAGTTAACTACTTTTCATCCTTCCTTCAGTTGGTAAACTGGGTCTGTAAAGGCAATTTACAAGTTGCTTGTGATTCAAGATTTTGGCTAAAAAGATGACAGTGGAAAATAATATGACTTTTATTTTGAATTTCTAAGTTTTGTTCAATCATTCATCAATTCAAAACTGTATTATAACTTTCTACAATGAGCAAAAAACTGTACAATGTGATGCTATACATACAAAGCCTACAAAAGGAGATGCTTGCTCTCAAAGATCTTACATCTGGATAGGGGCATGGAAATAGAAAGATGTAAGGTAAGAATAAGGAAAGATGGAATTGCTTATTGTGGTGGGAAGATATAGGTGACATCATTGAAGATGTGGCTTTTGATCTGGACTTTGAGGTATGGATATGTCTTTAGTTGGGTGAGGAGATGGAGAAGGAATTTAGGGATGAGGGAGTGACATAAATAGAAGCATAGAGGTGTGAAAGTGTGTAGTAGCTCAGAAAAGGTGATTAATGCAATGTGGCTGTCATTGAGGAGGTTGTTGGAGAAATGTGGCCTGAAATACTTAGTATCTCCAAGGAGAAGAATCCAAATAATTATATAACCCTCCTACTCATGTTGGCTGGGAGGCAAAGGACCTAGAGGGGCCAGGTCTAGAAATAATTCATTATCTTAAGCACATGTAATTGTTCCCACCCCTTTCCCTTTCCTTTTTTATGAAGAGCTACAGAACCCTACAGTTTATGACAGGGTATATTTGTAGGCTTACATTCTATTTTTCTATTTTTTGAGATTATAATTTAATTATGTCATTTCTTCTCTCCCTTTCTTCCCCCCAATCAGGTCAGTTCCAGCTCAGGATCTCTAGACCCTGTTTCTGAAGTGCATGGCACTTACAGTAGGGACCTACCTTCCACTTCTGGTCATAGAAGCAGCAGGCTGTATGTTTGGGGAGCCTCTTGGACAGCCCTGACCAACAACTCTAACAAGAAGGCTACTCATGCCTGCTATTGGGGTTTTGTTAATGGTCTTAGATCTTTGTTAGATTTGGTCCTTGGGGGAAGCATTGTCAGCCCCCCCCCCCCAATTCATTTAAAGTATATACATTATTGCACATTTATAATTTGTGTATTGTGGGTTTTAGATTAATAGTTAAAAGTATGATTCCATGTGACTTTTCAGATATCATTATTGTTATTTTGCCTCTTATTCTGTATTTACCTTCTCCCCTCCCCAAAGAGCCCATTTCCCTGATTTATACCCTGTTATTCCCATCTCTATTGCTTCCTAGCCCCACTTTACCCTGGCAATGATCTATTTTTACTTTTCTGGTTTCTGCAGTTACTCCAGGATATGTACTACTTACTCCCAATCTTTCCCAAGCATCCATATCTTACTACCCAGTTGCCAGTGTGTGTGCTTCCTCAGAGTCCAAGTGACAAACAAATCTCATTGAGCTTGGTAAGAGTCAGCAGATGCATTCTGCAAGTTAACTAGAATAATTTCAGACCCTGGACCTCCCACTGGAGTGAAAAATGATGTTTATTGGGGGCGAGCTTAGCATCAATCCTCCAGAATGATAGTAAAGTGAATTCTTCCCCAGATCCGCTGTGACTGTCTTCTTCCCATTTCTGTCACTTCTTATTATTGTAATGAGTTCTGTTCTCCAAAATGGGTAAAGTCACCATTCAGATAAGATCAGTTCTGTCTGATGTGACCAACTTGATGGGATCACAGTTTAGACTGCAGCTTTTGAATTCACTTGGAGGGGTGAAGGATGTAAGAATGCCAAGGTGGCACCGAAGTAGTTATGAGGATCAGTCAGCTGTCTCCAGGCCTTTTCTTTCCAGCCTCACTGCTTTTTAATTGAGTATCAGGGTTTGAATTGCAGCGGCCATGGGGTTTCACTAGGGGTCATCGGTGTGCAGTTTGGGTGACCCAGTGTGAAGGTTGCTGGGTCTTCCGCACTTGCTGAGCCGCCTTGGAGCTCTCCATGGTACTGGAGAAACAGGAGACGCAGATTGTGGCTGTCAGGAGCTCTCCGTGGTGCTGAAGGCAATATACCGCTCCAGGAAATTTGAGGGGAAATTATCTCCTGGTTCTAAAAAAATTTTATTTTGCCCCATGAGTGCGCTGAGATGAAATTAGAGCAACAGAATGTTTAGATCTACAGGATTGATGTCCAACCTAAAAAATCAATGATTATTTTACACTTTGTTTTATTATAAAATGCCAACTGGTTCTTTTAAAGTGTTTATTATTATTATTATTATTATTATTATTATTATTATTATTATTATTAATTGTTTCACTTGTGTGATGAAGGAATGAAAGTAAGTGATCAGATTTGTTTCAGTGGGTGCATTGTTACTTATTGGAAGCACAAACACAAATAAATAGTTACAATTCATTTATTCCAAAACACTGTTAATATTCCAGGCCGTGTGCTACTTGGACACATTTAAGGCTCAGGAGGATCAGGTGAGCTGTGACCTTATAACAGATGCTATATTTCTTGAAAATTATTGAAATCTTGTTATGGAGAGGACTGGCTTTCAGATAGTGGTTCTAGCCAAGAAGATATCAGAGAAAATGTCTTCAGAGTGTGGAAGGTCCTTTTCTAACATCCATAAGGTGGGCATGGTCACAGTACTGAAACTTATTGGAAGCCTTGATGGGGCTCTAAAGGGATCAGAGTTTTCTACAGTTCTACATGTGCTGCAGCTCCACCCCAGCCTGTTTTTTGAAACCTCTTCAAGCTTAGGTCTGAAATCAGCTTCCTGCTGGGATCTGCCTCATCTAATTTGCACAGGGGTCTTTGCACTGATTGCCCTGAGGAGTGGTCTGGGAGAATGCCTGATGTTGATATGTGCATAAATGTTCATGAAGGGTTGCAGCTGGGGATGAATATGGTAATACCTGTACAGCACTTGCTAGACACTATGATTTATTCTGAGTGCTTTACCTAAGTTAAATTATTTAATTATCACAACCTTTGGAAAGAGAAACTATTATTGAAACTATTAAAAACTTTCTAAAATTACACTTAATCAATTTATATATTCATTGCATGGGTGCACGTGTGTGGAGGTCAGACAACTTTCAGGAGACAGTTTCTCTACTGTGTGGGTCTTGGCAATCATACTCAGGTCATCAGATTTGATGGTAAGGACCTTAACTCATGAACTCATATCATGTATCCTGTAGTTGTTATAAAGGTTTCAAATAAGGTAATGTTTTCTAATTTGTGAAAGGCCTCCCTTATAGTTGCTCGATGGGGAAGCCCGGATTTGATCCTAGATAGTCTGCTCCCATGATCCATTACCTTTAGCACTGAACTACCAAAAGCTGAAAAGTGGCTTAAATATACCCTGAGGCTCAAAAATGTCAATTGTATACTTGGTTTCTCCCACTTTCCTGCCCTTTATAGCAAATAGCTCTCACTCATTTTACAGAATTAGTTCTAAGAATGACACATTAATGCTATTAATGAAATTTTATTTACATCTTATTTAGAATCCTATCAGTAATATTTTCCACATCATGTTGAAAAAGATTCATGTATGATATGCACCTCATCAGTCAAGATTCAGATCAATAGTTTCTAGTATGTCTACTTTGAGTCTACACTGTGAAGTGGGCCATTCTTACATCACATCCTATGGTTTTGTTGTTTCATAGTACTTGAAAAATGTCTCTCGTTTGTGGGTATTATTGGTGTTTATCACTACTTCTAGATGTAAAGCATATAAGCAGGAACTTTGTCTCATAGCCACTGCTAATATCCCTCTGACTGATATGATTAACACCTGAATCCATATTGATACCTTAATAGATTCCTAGAGGAAAATTAACATTGCAAATGAGAGTTAGCAGATAGATTTGTAAAAACAAACATGGAGGGAATAAATCCATCACGTGGCTTGTGAAAAGAGTTGCGGATGGGAGACCACTTCCATGTTGTAAAGGCCACTGGTTCTTAGAAGCCAAAGTAAGGAAGTCTTGGCGTGTGTCTGTGAGTCTTGTGTTTGCCACCTTAAGTTGTTCTGGATGCTGTCTTGTATTGAGGACAGAAATGAAGATGAGTATGTTCAAGAAGAGTGAGACAGTCCACCTGTCCCAGGGGCTTGGAATCTATTTCCTGTTACTTCTTTAGGAAGTCAGAACAGCTTTCCCTTTCTCCAGATCCCTACTGTATAGAACTCACACATCTCCAGGACATTAATCAATTTTATAGACTCACAGATTATTTTCTTGCACACTTTTTTGGCATAATAGTGCCAACCCTCTTATTTGCCAGGGGCTGAAAAGTAAAGACTGGAGTCAGTTAATTCCCAAGTTGGAAGCAGATGCATCATAGCATTTGGTGGTTGTGGGGAAGATGTTGATTTCTCTTGTCCCCATAATTACATGCCAAATTTTTGTATTTTGAGGTTTCTTTAGTCAAAAGTTGCCTGAAATCTATTTTCACCATCAGCGTGCATGGGCATTAATCACTGGACTCTGTCCCTTATTAGATTTTAGAGTAAAACTTGCCTTCTAGTGTCTGAATTAGCCACTCCTTCATCCAATGCATAATAGAAAATGGGAAGGAAGGGAAGGAAGACTTCACAAGGGAACAAGGGAATGAAAGGCATGGTCTGAGAATTGATGAATTATGTGTGAGGGAAGGGATAAAGTAGGGGAATTAAACTCATATCTATGAAACAAAGTCAGGTCTTGATGGACCTGAGGCTGGACTCCTTTGGCAGATAACCTCAATTATCTGGGAGGAAGAGGGAAGTGAGTAAGTTCAGAATCCAGAAAGCCTTATCTTTGAATCCCTTCTCCAAACTTACTTTGAAGCCTCAAGGGTTATGCTTAGTATTAAATGAAGTAACATGTGTCAAGTGAATGAGACAGAGTAGAGGCTAGTCAAGTGGAAATTATCACTAGCTTTCTAAGTGCCCAAGTCTTTTTTAAAATTTTACTTATTGTATGCATGTTTTAGGTACGGAACATGATTATAAAGATGTTATCTCTACCTTTTCACCTATATTTGTTTGAGATGTATGTATATGTGTCTGTGTATATATGAGTGCATGTACTTTCTGAAAGCTGAGATTGAAGATGTATGTTACCATGTCTAGCTTCTGCCTTAATTTTTGAGACAATGTCTCTTCTTGAACTTTGACCTTACCAATTTGGCTTGACTGGGTGGCTAATGAGCTTCAGTGATATGCCTATTTCTGATTTCCAGCACAGAGGTTATAGACACATATGGCTGTACTTAGATTTGTACATGGGTGCTGAGTGTCTGAATTCAGGTCCCCATGCTTGCATTGCAAGAATTTTACCAACCGAATAATTTTCTCAGTTCCCTGAAGCACAGACTTCTATAATGAATGATAGTTGTCATCTTTTACTTACAGAAGTGTTAGAGTGACCTAGTATCATCACTTCACATTTACCTAACACATTTACCTTCTATGTTTCAGCCTTTGCTGCCTTGTGGGAAAGGACTTCCTGGAGGAAGAGAATTCAATGGACATAGGTAGTAACATTTTAGAATACAAGTGCCCAGATTGGTATGGAAAAGGGGCATAAAGAGTTTCAGTGATTTGTCAGCAAACATATATAACTGTAGTGTCACACTAACAATGGAGTCTTGAAGACTTTCCATATGAGGAGACATTTGAGTTGAAAGGAAGTGAGAATTCGTGGAAATGTTTAGGACACAAACTGTGGAAGCCATGGTAAGAGCAGGCAAAGACAGAATGAATGACGATTGTGGGAAGAGAAAGGCACAAGTTGCAGAGCTAGTGGTTCAGGGAGTGGGCTCGGAAGCAGAGCAAAGAGCTGGGGGCGGCAGAGTGGTATCAGGAAAGCAGATGGTGATCCCTGGGAAGGAGGTGCAGATGGCGATGGTGGAGAGGAGGCAGCGTGGGGTGAAGAACAGCCCCAGCTTGGCCACTCAAGAGGAGAGATGCTGGAACACACAACTCCCCACACTGGGTGCGCTCTCTGACTCATCTAGCCCTCAGTGTGGTATCTAACAAGGGTACAAGAGAGAAGATTATGGGAATCTCTGTGGGTCTCTATGGAGGAACCTGAGGGGTTAGACACAAACATCAAATATTCAAGAATTCCCAGGGAAGAAAGAAAACAGAACAAGTCTTCCAAATGATGCTTCTCTTGCTTATCTGATCTTGCAAGTCATTTGCTTACTGTTAGACGTGATTTTTAAAAAAAAAAAAAATGAGTGAAGCTTTTCATAATGGTTCATATCTCTAATCCCAATACTTATGAGGTTAGGACAGGAGAATGATGGGGTCCTGTCTCACTCCCCCAACAAAATGATAAAATTAAATAAAACTATAAGAGAAATAGAGGAATGAGGAGATAGGTCTATCAGTAAAACAATTACCATACCAGGATAAGTATCTGAATTTGAGCCTCAGGACCCATGTTGAAAAACTAGGCATGGTAGTTTAGTACACACCTAGCCCTCAGAGGTGGATACAGGCTCATCAACCAACCAGGCTATCTTATTTCATGAATTCCAGATTAATGGAAGACCCTGTCTCAGAAACAAAGTAGACAGATCCTGGGAATTATTCTCAGGCAGGTGTGCCCCCCCACATGTGTACACACATGAGCAAATGACCTCACACAAATGCATAGAAGAAGTGACTCCACACAAATGCACAGAAGGGTGGGTTAGACAATGTTCAAAGAAATCTTTAAGCTACAAGACTCTAGTTCTGAGACATACTTGAAGCTCTAGGTTGTAACAGAGAGGTATATTTACAAGTCTACTGTTAGAAGAGTCATGTGTGAATGGTAACATGAAGACCAGTGCCTTATTTCCTTTGCACAGCACTGAAGGTAGATTTGAGGCAAGTGTTACCTGGAGTGTTGGGGGATGAGACTTAGCATAATGGTTTTCTAATAGTGAAGCCATTTGGATGAGTTGGTTTGCTTTTTAAAGGAGCAGGTTTCCTGCTATAGGAACTGACCAACCGAAGTTTGAATGACAAACATTTTTGGGTTGTTATAAAAGGGATCCCATCTCCATTCTTTAAGAAATACACTCTTTAGAGATGGAGAGACATCTCAATGGTTAAGAGCACTGAATCCTCTTCTAGGTGAACCAGGTTCAATTTTCAGTACCCACATGGTGCCTCAGAACCACCTGTACTTCCAGTTCCAGGAGAGTTGATGCCCTCTTCAGACTTCCTGGGGCACCAGGCTTACATGTCTTATATAGACATACATATAAGCAAGATGCTCATTCTCATAAAATATATAAATAAACATTAAAAATATAGACATGCTTTTCTGCAGACTCCTTGAGTATATGATTAAGTGATAAAAAGTAGCAAAACCCAGCATGAGTTTCTTACGTGGGCATATCTCTTATCTCATGAATTTTTTCTTAATGTAAATTGGGATCTAGTGGGGGATGAGCTGAAGTAAGATATTTTATAGCACACTTGACTCAGCACCCTTAAACAGGTCTCGCCCATACAGAACTTCTTAGAGACATATCTGTGCAACTTACTATTTTTTTTTTTGGTAAACTCGATACAACTATAGTCATCAGATTGGCCTGTGGGAAAGTCTTTGGAGGCATTTTTTTGATTAATAATTAATGTGAGAGAACCCAGCCATTGTGGGTGGTGCCATACATCTGCATGTAGGCCTGGGATTTATGAACAAGCAAACAAACAAACACAAAAACAAAGGGGAACGATCCAGTAAGCAGCGCTGCTCCATGGCTTCTGTTTTAGTTCCTACCTCCAGGTTTCTACCTTGAGTTCCTGTCCTGACTTTCCTCAGTGATAGACCACGATCAAGAGTTTAAGGTGAAATAAACCCTTTCTTCCCTAAGTTGGTTTTGGTAAGTGTTTGATCTTAACAATAGAAACCTAACTAGAACAGTATTATATTTTAATTTTAATATTAAAATTTATAATATGAATTTCCTAAATATATGGAAAAGCAGAACCTCTGACAGGTTTACTGGTCTAGTAAAAAGAGTTTGAGAAGTGATGCCTTGATCAACAGTTTTAGGCTATGATTTCTGTGTTGCTATAAACACCATAACCAATAGCTACTTTGGTAGGAAGAAACTTAGGACAGCTTACACTTTCAAGTCACAGAATTTAAAGTCAGGAATTTGAGGTAGGAATCAGAGGCAGAACCATCAAGGAATGCTGCTTGCTGGCTCTCTCTTTCTGTCTTGCTCAACTAGCTTTTTTATATAGCTCAGACTCTCTACCAACTATGGGAAGGATCTTTCATACCAATAACCCATCAAGACAATCCCTTACAGATATACTCTTAGGCCAATATTATATGGGTGATTTCTCAGCCAAGGATTTCCTTCCCAGGTGATGATCAAATTGACAATAAAGACCAACCAGCACAATGTTAAGTTAAAAACACACACACACACACTCACACCGCATTACAAGTTCCCTATTATCTTTGACTAGAGCAGATGGAACTTCATTTTGGTTCAAAGCCACAGGAGGGAATGAGACTTCGGATGACATCGTTAAATATGCCTCAGTTTTCTCATATGTCCATTGGGATGAAATACTTTCAGTCCAACTCAGGGAAAAGTTGTTGTGATGAACTTTAATCTTGATTTTTAAAAATGATTTTTAAATATTTTTAATTAATTATGTGTATATGTCTTCATGTGATTATATGCAACTATGCATGTGGGTGACCTTGAGGTCCAGAAGAGGGTGCTGGATCTACTGGTGCTAGAGTTATAGGCAATTTGTGAGCCACCTGATGGGAGGGTTGGGAATTGAACTTGCATCCTCTGTAAGAGCAGTGAGTGCTCTTCACCACTGAGATCTCTCCAGACCCTTGAGCTTGAGTTTGAATCCCATGGTTATCTAACTGGCATGTAGATTCTGGTTCAGTGACTCCAGAAGCAGGAGCTGATATCCTTCCTACACTACAAACATACACTGGGCCACGGTGGTGTTGCAGTGTCCACCTTTGAGCTTTATGGGATAGGGTAGCCACACTCTATGGGCCTCATCAGGAGCACCTGATGGCAATAAACTTTCTGGTGGTATTCACTCCCCCCCACCCCCAGATAGCCTATCTGTGATTTCTAAAGGTATTATTCATGTGAGAGAACCAAACCCATCATCCCTCCTGTGTCCCTGTGGTGAGGTTTGTTGTGGTCCCCTCTGAAGGGAATCCCTCTCTCTCTTCACTTCCCCACCCCCACTGCCTACGATAAGGCTCCCTAGCTAGTTAAGCTATTTTTTGAGTTTGAGTTAAAACCATTTCAGACGTATTTTTAACTACGTCCTGTTCAAAAAGCTGTTAGCATTTGGCAATCATTCCGTCTTGAATCCTGAGGAGGATTTTTTTTTTTTTAAAAAAAACCACAACCAAGCAAAGTATATTATTTAAAAATAGTTTTAGTGTATGATCCAGGAACATGAGGATGCAGTCGGGGTGTGCTGTGGACTCTTAAAAGACCATTGCCTTTTCTGCCTGTACCTCTGTTGGGTGTGGTGCTGTATATATGAGAGAAGACAGTTTGGGTCCTCTCCAGAAGATGGAGAGAGGTGCCATCTGGATAAAGAATGAATGGAATTAGTACTGGTTCTGGTTGAACTCTACCAGGAGGGTTATCAAGAATGACAGCAGAGGTCACATTTTTCTTGTCCATGATCCTGCAATGTTCCGGAAGCCGTAGGTTACTATTGTCATTATAAGGAAGCATTGTGAAAGAGCTTCTGGGAGTCACGAACATGGGAAAGTGTGTTGTATTTAACAAATGCTAAGAGCAGCCTTTCCATTATGGCACTGAGTGCTTTACGGATATTAGTTTATTCAATCCCCAAAGCTACCCTCTGTGGTCAGTTTTCTCATTACTGCCTCATGCAAAGAAGGTCTTGTAGCTGGTTTGTGACAGAGGCCAGACCCATCCTTCAGAGCCTGACATTGGTGAACATCCCCTTAGCCACTCTTGGGTGTTTATTCTGAGATATAGATCCTGATTTTTTCGCACTCAGTCCAAGAGTGGCTATCCATCCTAACCTCTTTTTTTCCTTCGCAAGGAGGAATGAACTTTAAGTCACACAAGAGTTCACACAATTGACTTTAGAAAAGGGTGATGGTTTGAAAGAAATAATCAGTAAGAATAGGTAAATCTCTGCCATGCCAACATTCAAGCCCGTGAAACACTTTGAATATTCCGCAGCCATGCTAAGTTTTGATCTTCAAGCAGGAAAATTTAGAATTGCTTTGGAAATCATTCGAGTGGGAGGAAATAGTTTCCTCCTCATTTTTTTTTTCCTTGTAAAGTTTCTTTTGAGTTAGGTTTTCTGTCAACATCAGCTTAGACAAGTTGCCTGCCTTGGGGGGCTGGAGGACCTCCGAGGAGGTAGCTCTGAGCAAGCACTCTGCATCCTACCTGGATCTCCCCTAGACTGGAATCCATAGTCCTTAGCAGATGATCCCTTTTAGCTGGCAAAAGGCTGGTGAATTCAGGAGATTGACTGGGAGGCTTGTCCTGGCTTCTTTTGTTCTATGGGATAAGCAGGATTCTTGGAGTTAGAAACAGTCCCTTGGGTCTGACCTCCTTGCTGCCTGAATGTTCAGGTTCCCCCAGGGCTGGGGCCTACACAGAGACAAATCTTGCATTCACCTGCTCTCCTTGCTTCCTCTGCCAGACATGGTTGTCCAGATTGAGTCCTGCCTTTTAGAATGTTGGGAGCCCATCTGTTGTCTCCCTGTGACTCGTTGCTGTTTCTGTGTCTTGTGATTGGGTGTTTTTTTTTAGTGCAAGTCCCCTCCTTGAAAAATGCTAGGCCCCACTACAGCACTATCCGTCATGTACAATGGATGTTTAATAAAGCTAATTAATAAGAAGCCACTTATTAATACCATGGGAGTCATTATAACATAAGGGTCAGAAAGGCAAACCAACTCCAGCAGGCCAGCAATGGAGTAATGGCCCTTGGGAGGCAAGTGCAAGGAATATATGAAAGAGACCTTGGGCAAAATGCTTTGGGCTTATAGCCTTGGAAGATATGTTTGAAATCTTCTTAGGAGTAGGACTTTAAGGCATGTTAGTGACTTCATAAGCAACACAGTAGAGGAAGCTGGGGGACTAGGGATTTGGGCTCCACTGAAATCATGCCTGGAGGATTGGTAGAGCTGTATAATGCCAATTCTAATGGCTTGATCTTGGTATAAGAAATCTTTAAGAGTTGTAAGGGTTTTTTTTTTTTTTTTTTTTTTTTTTTTTTGGAGTAGAGAGATGGGAAACAGAAAGTAGAGTCCATTTAGCCAGGAGCTACAGCTAAGTTGGGAGGGTGCTTGTCTAATATTCATGAAGCCCTGGGTTCAATTCCTAGCTATGTATAAGTGGAACATGGTGTTACATATCTTTAATCCTAGAAGTAGGAGGTAGAAGTGGAGGCAGGAGAATCAAAAAGATCCAGGTTATCTTGGCAATTTGGGGCTAGCTTAGAGTAGCATATCTGGGGCTAGCTTGGGCTATACAAGATCACGTCTCACAAACAAACAGACATCAAAACAAAAGCTCCAAACAAAATAAAACAAACCCAAAACACCCCCAAACCAAAACCAAATTAATTAGTAAAAAGAAACATTCATTTAATAGAAGGGGTGGAAATGAAGTCATTGATGATTGCAACCACGTTCCAAAGATAATTGAAAAAAAAAAAAAAAAACCCCCACAAAACAAAACAGTAAGTGGAAGATAGAAGCTTTTAAAAAGAGGATCTGGAGAGATGTCTCAGTGTAACAGCACTTGCTTCTAACCCCAGCTTGAATCCCAAGATCTACTTTAAATATTGAGTATGAATACAAGAGCCTGCAGGTACTGTGGGGACTAGGGTGTGTAGGAGACAGGATGATCACTGGGGTTTCATGGCTACAAACCTAGCTCCTGGTTCAGGGAGAGACATTGCTTCAAGGGAACAAAGCAGAAGGTGATTGAGAAGGGTACCTGATGTCATCCTTTGGCCTTCACTTATGTAACACACACACACACACACACACACACACACACACACACACACACACACACACACACATAATAAAACAAGCAATCAAGCAAACGAATAACAAACCTCCCAGTAAAAGCAAGTTGAAATTTGTGTACCAAGCAAGAGCCATTTGGGAGGTGGGCAAGACAGTAAGTCTGTGTATCTTGGCTTCTGATTTTATGTGCCCAGCCTTATTTAGAAATGTGCATTGTATAAACTTCAGTAAAAGATACAATAAAGCCAACTTGCATGAGAGTTAAGTGAAATGCTCTGTTAGTGCCTGCTATATGCTTACTTTAGTACTGGGCAGGTGGTAATAACTCATGATTTGGTTAGGCCGGTGTCAGGTGCCTCAGTGATACTCTTGTGTCTATCTCCATAGTTCTAGGGCTATAAGTCACACTATGACATTCAGCTTTTCACATGGGCACTAGGGACTCAAGTTCTCATTCTCACTTGCCAAGGCTGGAGTATCTCTCCAAGCTTTCCCCTTAGGCTTTTGCCTTTCACATCCCTTAGGCCTCTTCCTCATGGGTTGCATCTTCTGAATTTTCCAGATGCATTCTGGAAACAAATAAGGTGCACAGACCTTTAGAAAGGCTTGCTAGAATGACAAAGGTGTGGAACCAGGACAGTTCAGGGTTCAGGTCTAAAGTAAATAGAGATGAAAAGATATATATGAAGTTACTTCACAAAGACATATTTGTTTATGTTTCTATGTGTGCTGGATGAGTAGGGATATTGAAGGGTTGAAAAGAATACACATACAAATTGAGATTCTGATCAGAAAGGCCAAACACACTTCAATATAGACTAGCCCCTCTGGGATTTTCTGTGACCATCTAGGCATGCCCCAAAGGCAGCTAGTTCACTGAGCCTGTCTTCATATACCCATCTACAGATTAGGATAAATACTCACTGACAGTGTCAAATATTCTCTAAATTCTTTTTTATTACATCATTTTATATCAGTATACCTCTGCCTTTGTCCAATGGTTGAAGATTCACTGGGCTGGGGACCTTGACAGACCCAGTTAGTGTCATGTGAGCATGATGCTTGGGACACACAGCGTTAAAGTTGGTTGTTGCTGGAGAATTCTACTATGTCAGGAGAATATGCTGTGTTGAGCACAGGTATAAGAACCTGATATCCTGGAAGAGAGGCATGATAGCCCTGGTTCTGGATTTGTCTTATCAGCTATTTCTGCCTAGATGGCCTTGAGGAACATCTGTAGAGCTCAGGATGGTCCCCCGTTACTATCAGTGTCAGTGATCTGAAAAAGATTATGGCCTCTGGTAAGTGTTTGGTAGCTGTTAGTGACTCTTATTGCCATTGGTGTTGACCAGAAGAACAACTCGTAACAGGAAGGTGGGAATGGAAAAAGACTTGAGATGATTTCTTGCTATGGACACAACAGTCTGATACTGTGTTTGTCACGAGCAACTGTTATTCCATGTTAAGACTTTACTGGGGTGCAGGGGTAGGTGGTGGGGGTGGAGTGGGGGGATGCCTGCACACCAGAGGCTAGTCTGTCAGAATTGCTGATGGATCTCTGAGGGATTTGGAGCGTGGCAGAAATGACTGGACCCTGTGCTCTAGATACAAGTCAGAGTAGACATCTTCTTCTGACCCACTGAAGCTTGAGCTCGGCCTTTGTATTGTTAGGTTAGCACCCTTGGGAAAGAGTTAGCCATACTGTGGGGTCTGTTTTCCTCGGTAAGGGCCCTATGAATGGAAGTATAATTTGTCACTTTAATTTCTAAGTCCCCAGCTGCCTGCCCTTGTGTCTCATCTGAAGCCAGCTGTCAGAGGTGTTTGCTGAAGGAATGGATTCCTGTCCCAGTTACCACTCTGACCTCCACCAGATGCTCAAAGGTTGGCCTGGTTTTGCAAGGGAAAGTGCCTCTTCAGAGAAACTGAGGCACATTTTAGGTTAGTGTCCTCTCTATCTCTTCGGCAGTGAACAAGAGCACCCTAGGCAGAGGGGCGGTCCTTTAGTGTACAGGGGCGTGAGGATCTCTCTCTCTCTCTCTCTCTCTCTCTCTCTCTCTCTCTCTCTCTCTCTCTCTCTCTCTCTCTCTCCTTTTTCCACTTTTTTTTTTTTAATCTTAATTTGGATTCTTGTTCCAGTTCTGGAGAGGTTCTCTTTTCTCAGGCTGGGGTGAGGGGCGAATGATATTTTAGAGCCCACGTCTTCCTCACAGAAGGCTGTACAGTGCCCCTTCCCTGCTGACATCTTCTCAGCTGTTGGCAAAACACCCAGGGAGGAGGTGAAGCCCAGAGCAAGGCAGCCTTAGCTGTCTCTTTAAATGCTGGGGTCTGTGTGGGAGAGGGAGGGGCCAGCTCTGGAGTGCGTGAAATTCCTGGGCTCCTCCGGCAGTCTCAGGCTCAGAGCGCAGCCCTACACATCTCACCGAGAGGGAGAGGCAGCGTGTCTGCCCTCCCCTCCCGCAGCCACCCGCAGCTCCAGACACGCAGGACCTGCTCCTCACACCTCCAGCATCCTCCTTTCTTTCCTGCCACTCCCTCCCAGAGAGAGAAAAGAGAGAGAGAGAAAGAAAAAGGAGTCCAAAAGATTCTGGAATTTGAATCTTTGCAAGGAGGAAACACCCTGCAAACTCAGTTGATTATAAACACCAAACTGACAGATTCCCAACTCTTCGTTCAACCTGGAGGTAAGATTCTGGGGGAAATCAGGCAGGCAGGAGGCGAAATGACTCTAGGTTTTGTTCACTCGGGGAAGAGGCTGCACCTGAGAGGGCAGAAGTTTTCTGTTGAGAGCAACCGACCTAGATGATTTTCTTTCTTATTTTTTCTTTTTTTAAACGCCGGATTTGAGGACCTTTACTGACTACGGGAATGGCTTTTCAACTCTTCCTACTCCGGCTTCCCCTGGAAGCTGAGTCCTTCGGCTCCAGACGTCAGTAAAGTCAGAAAATGTTTTAGATTTCTTATAGTTCCTCTTTCTTTTTTTTAAATAAACAAAAAGAAAAACTTCTTTTTTCTTTAAAAGCTTTCTCCTATTTGATTGGATTGTTAATCCAAAATGATTTGAGTCCATCATTTCGTTTTACGTTGATACTTTTTTTTTTTTTTTGACATTCTGAAGCCACTTTCTCTCTTTTCGTAGAGAAGGGACTTTGAAAAACACAAGAAGACAAAACAGGATGGAGACAGGGATTTCCCCTAGTTGTTAAGGAACCGATGTGTGTATCTGAAAGAGTTTGTGTCTGTGTGTGTACACACTCATGTGTTTTTTGGGGGGGGTGTGGAAAGGTCATTCTTGAGTAAAATTTTAGCTTGGACTCCTGTTATGTTGGGAAGGTGTCATGCAAGATGTGAAAAAGTGTGCGTGTGTGTGTGTGTCTGTGTGTGTGTGAAGGTGCATGAGTGCATGAGTGTGTGTGTGTACTCTTTGGATCAGTTACAAGGGAAATCTTCCTCCTCCGCCTTCCATTTGTTTATATTAATGATTTAGTAGCAAGCTTGTCTGAAAACTTCCACTCTGGGTAAGCACTGTGGGTTTTGTAGGCTCTCAGTGACCTTAAAGCCTGGTTCCATGTATTGTGTTTTTTTCAAAGCCTTGTGTTGTATCCAGAGTTTCGGCTCTTTCCCTTTCTCTTTTTTAACCACAAAACTTAACTGCTCTAGAAACATTGTACTGATGACAACGAAAATAAAAATCTGCCCCCCCCCAGCCCCCATTCCTCCCTAAGCTAGTGATGTAATACCAACCTATGGACTCTGCTGCCTTGCAGGTGACTTATCCTGTGAGTACTTGTTAAAAAAATTAATTGCTCTTTTTCTTTATTAAATGTGTCTCTCTTTTGATTTAGCTAAAAAAATATGATGAGAAAATTTTGTAAACACACACACACACACATATATATACACACACAAAATTTCTGGCCCTTCATAATGAAATAATATATATATATATTGTGAACCATTATTGGATTTAGGTAGAGAGGGATTTCTATTCCTTGATCTTTACTTTGTATTATTGTTATTATTATTATTATTTAATGCAAAGGTCAGAGACTGTGGAGGGCTAGTCTGGGATGGAGTCATCCCAGTTAGACTACATAAGAGTAGGTAGGATAGGAGACGTCTTCTCTCCGCTTCTTCCAGCTATTCCCGCTTTGGGGAGAGAGTGTTTCTTTTGCCATCCTGATGCACCCCAATATTCTGAATATTTTTTTTCTGCCCTGAGTCTAGAGAATGGCCTTGAGAGGGGGGGGCACTCCTTGTCACACCTGGAGGACGATGTAGTTTCAGGGGGTCAGATGACCGTATGTCTTTGTGATGAAGGGTCTGGAGGAAATTTGAACTGCCAGCACTCTGGGCGACTTGGTTGCTGGGATAGTCTATCTGGGGGCACCTGGAGGTTAGTCAGTGGAGCCCGAAGAACTGTGCCTTTCTTAATGTGCTGTTCTGGGTAGAGCCTTCCTTCATCGTTCAAGGGCTTCAGCGTCGCCTTTCAAGTTACAATGGTCCCGCTGGTTATGATGGGCAAGTTTACCTAAGGGCTGCTGTTATGAGGACGGTGAGAGAGACTAGGCATAGCTGGTATTTTTCTTTCTTAATCTTCAGGCTTAATCTGCCTAAGTCATATGGGGGTAAGCGATATTTCAGACGGGTGCTGGTTGTGCAGACGTATCCCTATTGTTTGATTTTTGTTGTTATTGGGGAATGGAGTAAGGGCTCTTGGCCCATTTTCTGCAGCCCTGGGTTCATCCTGTACGCCAGCCTTCCTTTTGGGAGAAGAAGGGAAAGGCTGGATGCTGGAAGTTCGCTGTTAAAGTGAGCAACAGGGCTGGGTAAAAAAATTTTTTTTCTAACAGCTGGACTGTACAAATGCCCTTTACTGGAGCTTTCTGGCCCTTCCTAATGAAATAATAATTTTAAAAGAATTTCTTCTTAAGACATGAGACTAGGAATCAGAGAAATTTTAGATTTCGAGAGACTACTACGTCTTTGCTTCTCGGGTAGCTCCCTGTTATTAATTCCTGGGGGACTGGGGGGGATTGGCCTTCGTTTTTGTGGCTTTCTTTTTAATGCTGCGTTTCTATGTTGATGGTTGCTGCTTATATAAGTAAGGGATATATTGAGGTGGATTGATGCTTGGGGTTTTGAGATCGGCTACTGAGATTGGGTGGCGGTTGGTGTGTTTGTCGATGTGCATGGTAGGAAGGTCTTTTATTTTGGATTGTGGGGGACAAGAGAATGGTCGGAAAATGGTAGATGAGATGCTCCAGTGAATGGGGACGTGAGGGGACACGGAGGTGAGGTTGGAAGTCAACGTTTTGCAGAATTTCTGTCCTGTATCCCCCCTTTCTCTCGCTCCTTGAAAAAAAAAAATCCATTATCTCTAAAAACACATTATTCTTAAATTGGCCTTTTAGAGAAAGAGAGAGAGAGAGAGGGAGGGAGGGGAAGGGTTAATTTGGTGAGGGGGCTTGGTTGTAATTAGCCCACTGCTGAAAAACTGAGATACACACATCCATCGGCATCAGCTTTGGGGGCTCTGAGAAGCAGCGGAGAGATGGGGTCGGGTTGTCAGCCTTGGCTGAACACTGTAGATGGTGGGGTTGGTGTCTGGGCATTGTGTGTGTGTTTGTGTCTCTGTGTGCGTGCAATTTTGTTCACCCCACCACCAATTTCCCCCTCCATCCTTCCCCAAACCTGCCATGGTCTTGCCTTTCATTTCTATGCACTGTCCCCTCTACCTTCTACCCAACCCCCCCTTTCCATCTCCATGAAAAAATTCTGATTCTGATGACTATGCGGCTTTTTTTTTTTTTTTGTCTTTTTGCAACACAACAGTGGTGAGATGGCCTTTCCTACATGCCACACGGATGCAGCCTTCTGATAGGAGGGCTAAGTCGGCACATCCACACACGCAACGGCACACACTTTTGCACACATATTCTCTCACACACAGGCGGCCACGGACTTGATTGCATTTGCTTGGTTGTGTTGTCTTTGCCTCCTGTTCCCTCACTTCCACATCCAGCCATGACCCCTTTGCCCATCTTCATGCAGGGAATATTGTAGTGTTACAGCCTCTTCTCCTTGCCACCGCTGCCGGTTTCCTCTCTTCCTATTCCTTCCTAAACGCTGTGGTGTGTCGCAGTTCATGGGATTAGTATGTTGGAGAGTCTTTTGGGGGAGGAGACCTCACAAAGAGGTGGGTAGATGACATTAATGATTTTTTTTTTTTTTTGGGCCAAATAAGCACTCGGTGATAATGATCCAATTTAACCATCCATGAAATCTATGTTTGCGGCACACTGAAGGGAGGTTGCAGGGTCTGGACTGGATTACCTCTGGGGGAACTTGGTGCCTGGAGAGCAGACTCAGCCCCCACCTCTATGCACATGGCTATGCTCTCTCACACACGCCAACACACACAACCCTGATCAGTGGACTGTGTCAAGCCAGAGGGCACTGCAGAATATCCCTGAGACTTGTGGTTTGTTGAGAGGATAGATCGATGTCTTTGTCCTACCCAGCTCTCTGATGTGTAGACGATGCAAGGTCTTGAAATTCTTGGTGGCCTTTGTGTTACCTTTTGTATGGGGGCTAGAATGGTGTTTGTGTTTTTCCAGATAGTGGCGTTCCTCCGATTGGATGACATGGGATTGTCAACCTTGTACGTGTGTGTGGTTCAGATAGGCGGCTGCCTGACTTTTTGTGCTAGGTGGAAATATATATTGGATATGTGTTTATTGGGAGGTGGGGTACTAAGGGGGAATGGAGGTAAAATTTGGGGGCATGTTGGGGGGGGGGACAAAGGGGATAGAGTCTTCAAGGAAATAGAAGAGGGAGAGGGAGCTGCTTGCAACTCCAGAAGGAAGCCTCAAGTGAGATCCCAGTCCACCCAGCAAAACTGTGGGTGGGTGAGCTCAAGGGTGACGGGTGGGTGGATGCAGACTGAAGGGGGAGAAGGGACAAAGTGTGTGAAGTGAAGGGTTTCCCTGCTACCTCCCTAGAGCTCCGGGGCTGAGCTCAGAGAAGGGCCAGGCTTTCCCAGTAGGTATCAGCCACTTCTTGGGTGGTGTGGCCTTGTTGGAGCCTGCAGTCTGCCAGAGCTGAAACTGCCCTTGGCCATGAGATCAGCTAGAGCTCCAGTTCTCTCTGGCTTCTGGCTTTAGCTGCTGTAAATGCCAGACGCCATTTTTCCTTCGTCTTCAGCTAGAGGTGTGCACTTTATTAGCAATTATAAGTGAAATTAAAAAACGTTAAAAAAAAATCCTTAAAGCAAAATCTGGACTGTCCCATCTCTCCTGAGTTATTCTCTCTTCTTGGAGCTGACCTTGAGGAGTTAGGGAGAAAGAGTTATGTCATTGCTAGGAAAAAGGGGAGAGTTGGGGAGCTGGATACCTCAGAGGTGGATTTCTGTGGTGGACTCAGAAAAAAAGCTTGCTCTCGGGATCTTGGGCTGTGCTCTCCTTGTATGACCTCTCAGGTATAGATGGGAGAGTTGCAAAAGAGGCAAACATCCCTTCCCAAGCTTGCCACCTGAAATATATGCAGTCCCGGTTGTGGTCAGGACTGATGGCCCTCAGTATGCAACTTCCTGGGAAGAACTAGTCATGTTGTAGCTCTGATATGTGGGCTAGCTGTGGCTTTTCTGCAGATGAAGCAAGTGCAGCTGTGTGTCTGGACCAGCCACAGGTGGCTGTACTAGGCTTGGAGCAAGGGCTCTTGTACCAATACTCAGTCCCTTCCTGCAGGTCATGGCCCAAATGACACCTCCTCCAAGGGGCCTTTCTTGACCCACTTTTAAAAATAATCTCCTTTAATATTCTTGTGGCACTCTTGCTCATCATATTATTTTTGGTTTAAATGAGTTAATCATTACTGAATATCATCTTATATATTGATAGACTGTATTGAATTTCTGTCTATAGAATGCAAGTTCTGTGAGGTCAGGGACTTAATTTTTATCCATTGCAGTGTTACTAGTGCTGAGGACATTACTTTGCACATAGTTGGTAGGTGTTCAAACACATATCTGTTGATTGGAGGGAAGAACCATATGGATTTAGGAATGGATTAGTTTTTTCCTAGCATCTTGCTTTCTGGGAAAGCTGAACTTTGCTTAGGGCTGTCTTAGTTCTTCCTGTAAGTCTAGGTCTGATGGAGGAGCTGCCAAATGTGAACTTTCTGAGTTCTATAGAAAGCTCTTGTCTCATGCCAGCTCAAAGTCACTCTGTTCCCTCATGGTCCCTCACCATCCTCACCCTCAGGAGTTTGAAATGAGGTACTTATACACTACCTTCAGACCCAAGATATGTTTTCTCTATATACTATCTTATTTAATACTCAAAAGAATTCAAAGCGTACTGGTGTTTCTCTGTTGATGGAGGGGGAGACCCAGACATCACTAAAGTAATCTGATAAAGTGAGCAGATCAAGGGCTCGAACTCAAATCTGACTTATTTCAGAGCCTAATCTTGTTGCCTTCCTATTATGCTGTTAGAAGGAAAAGAGAAATAAGTCACTTTCCTTTTCTGTGCCCTCAAATACGGAAAGCAAGATTCACGGGCGAAGTGGCTCATTGAGATCAGCTGTAACTCGTGGACACAGCTAGAATCCAGGTTTCTTAGAGAGAGAGAGAGAGAGAGAGAGAGAGAGAGAGAGAGAGAGAGAGAGAGAGAGAGAGAGAGAGAGAGAGAGAGAGTGTGTGTGTGTGTGTATGGGTCTGTGTGAGTGGTGTGTGTGTGTGTGTGTGTGTGTGTATGTGTATGGGTCTGTGTGAATGGTGTGTGTGTGTGTGTGTATGGGTCTGTGTGAGTGGTGTGTGTGTGTGTGTGTGTGTGTGTGTGTGTGTGTGTGTGTGTGTGTGTGTGTGTGTGTTGGGGAGTGTTCAGTGTTCTCAATGCACATGCCATGCTCATTAGTGGTAGGCCTAGATATTATAAGGGCCCCCTGATACATGAAGCCTATGTCTGCATCCTGACAGGCTGAAACTGAGGTGCTTATAGGCTCTCCCTGGCTGTAGCTCTCAGTTCTTAATGCTGCATGTTTCATTTTTGCCCTTAGAGATAGTTGGGATACTGGTTGGAGATACTGATGGTGTCATGTGTGTGTGAAGGTCTTTGACCAGTCTTCTTTGGAATTGAATGACTCTATATGAGGTTTAGGATGGATGACCTTGAGTGAGGGTTAGAGATGGATGGCTACTTCTACTGGAGTAGAAGTTAGAGATTCAAGCCATGAGTGCCTTTGTTTATTGGGGGAGGCAGAGCCAAATGGAGTTTTACAACCAGGAAAGGATTATCCTTGGCCCAAATCTTGAAGCATGACATGTGGTCATGTCTGTGTGACCTTGAGATGATGTAAATGAATGCCCTGGTTCATTGACAGTTTCTGTTCAAGACCGTGTCCTAGTCTAATGAAGTCACAACAGTGTCCTGGTTTGGATGATAAAATATATGCTCATCCTTCTTGGAGATGACATCACCTATTTTCTCTTAGTGGGACAAAGGAAAGAAAGGGGCACACTAGAGATGGAAATCCAATTTTATCTCAAGAAGGTAGCCAAAAAGAGAGCCATTTTCTAGTAACAGTTCCAGTTTCCCCAAATTTACTTATAAAAGACCTAGATACTCTCACCAGTCTCATCACCACGAAGTCTTCTCCAGCTATCTCAAACAGTCTTACTGGAGCTCATGATAACATTTGATTCCTGACTATGTACCAGGGACTAGGCTTAGTCCTTGGCCCATACCATTTCACTTAATCTTCTGACCACACTGTAGGGGGAGGAACAATGGTCATTGCTATCATAGCAAAAAAAAAAAAAAAAAAAAAAAAAAAGGTGTTAGGTAACACATTCAAGGTCACTAGGTAGGGACTGGCATGCCTGGCTTTGAGGCGTTTGTCCTTAATCACTGTGCTGCAGTCCATCTGTGGAGTTGATTATGAGAGCTGTCCCACACTCTGAGATATGCGTATGTAGTTGGTGTTGGTCTGAGGAGTTGGGATTAGAAAGTGGGGCTTCTAATCCAGGAGTGAAGCTGCTCCTAGTTTTTTTTTTTTTTTTTTTTTTTTAATGGCATTTTGGTAATTTGTCTCCTGGGTCTCAGTGACCCTCTTTATTTCAAATCCCCATCTGAGGAGGAAGTTATGTGCTTTGGAATGGTGGATAGGTGGGTAGAAGACAGAGAATCTGAAACCCATTTCTGCACTGTGATCCAGGAGCTTATGGTGGTGCTGAAGGATGGGGCACTGTGCTATCCATGGCCCTGGAAATTGGACCTGCCCCTCACTGTGAGAGTCTGCTAAACAGACAATAGTCTAGCACCTGGCTCTTCTGCTGTTTCATTAGATGGACAGCATCTTCATTTGATGAAAAAGTTCGTAGTTGGAGAAACTAGCTAGCATATTTAGGATTGCCAGCTAGAAATAGCAGGCCTTAGGCCCAAGCTCAGGGCTCAACCCAGAGACCTTGCTCTGTATGCTTCATGGAGCCACTGAGGAGAGACTTCTTCCCTGAGAACTATAAGAGGAAATATTCCCCAGAGAAATCTTTATATCAGTTCCTAATGTCTGGCAAGGCCTTTAGGGTCATCGTTCTGGTCAGTCCTTGCTAGTCTCCTTCCCTCACTCCAGCTAGGGCAAGAGAGCTGCTGCTGATCTAAAGTTTGAAGGCGTAGTGATTCAGTTTGGAGAAAAGGAGGAAATGGAATCCTGCATGGTGTCACAGAAGGGGTGCCCTGGAGTTCCCCCCTTCCCCAAAGAGCAAACTAACCCTCTTCCCCTCTGCCTTGTAGGGCAAGGCAAGAAGGGACTAGAGGACTTCCCCAGAGACAGAAAGACAGGAACAGAGAGGGAAGAGACTGGGGTTCCCCAGGCTGGTAGACCCCAGGGAGAAAGTAGGAACTTTTTCCTGGTTGAGAGGCAAGGACTAAGGGAAACGTTTTTCTGACGGAGGGGCCCCTCTGCAGCCCCCAAGCCGAGCTGCATTAGCCTCATTGCAGTCCCATTGAAGACTGTGTTTATTTTTCCAATAATGTGTTAATTAAACATTGATTTCCGGGTAGAGGAAAGGGAATTGGATTGCTAGAGCTAAATGGAGTGAGGCAGATTGGGAAGTGGTGAGAGGGGCCCCATGCTGGAGTCAGCATTCTTCAGGATCACCCAAAAAGGGCGGAGGGGTGCTGGGGCAGCCTTCTGGCTCCCAGTCTGAAGATTCTATCTTTTAAGAGCCTTCATGAAGCATCCTTTCTACTTTGGTCATCAGCTCACGGTGGAACCTTTCTCCGAGGAGGAGGTACCATTATTTTCTACTTTGCTGAGAATTTTTAGCTTATGGAGAGATGGTGTGTCAGGGTTTGCTCTTGGCACTCTGTAAGAGCACACTGTTTAAGCAAACATAAGGTAGGTACTTTTAATAATTCCACTTGGGAGATGAGAAAAGTCATGCTCAGAGGTATAGCAAATTTAGGGTCAAAGACTCAGTGGAGAAAAGGAGTCTGAGTACTAAGGAAATAGCTTAGTAACACACTCTCCATGCCAACATGAATTCTTATGTTGGATTGCATTGACTTAAGGATGCTGATGTTGTGGTGTCTTTTATAATCCCAGTGCTGGAAAGCTCTATGGAGCTTACTGGCCAACCAATCTAGAGAGTTGGTAAGGTCCAGATTCAGTGAGAGACACTCTCCTGCACAGTGGTTGAGGAGGACACACAGCATCATTCTCTGGTTTCCAATCACATGTATACACACATATATGCACTCCACACCTTCCCATGAACATGCATATACCACATGTACCCATGCATACATTTAAACACACAGAAGCAAACGGGTGTCAGAAGAATTAAAACTATCTGTGGTTGGCAGAATAGTCACCAAACACGAAGAAAAGAAGGCTTGTAACAGCAGTTAATAAATGCATTTGATATTTTCTCATTGACTGGGATGTTCTGAACTCTCACTGTGTGCCAGGAACTGCATTAAGTGCTTTGTACACAGAGTAGGAGAATTCAGTAGGTATCAGGTCATACCACCTCTGTTCTATAAATGAAGAAAGTGAGGTTCACTTACCTGAAGTTGTAGAGCTGGTAAATGGTGTCGCTGGCATAAAATTTTGATGAGGATGATTTGGATTTCATTACTTTTTACTGTATGCTGAGAACATGGATCATAGCTCAGCAAGTTTCCTATAAGTTATGGAAAATAAAGACTTGGAGATTGTAAGATGGACCCAAGGAATCTCACTCAGATCTTACAGCATGGATCCACATATGAGCCTGCTTCTCAAGCCAGGTCACTGAGAAGAAGGCATTTCTGTTGGAAGAAGGCATTTGTGTGCGTTTTTTGTTGACCTAAGTTGTAAAATGCAGTAAGACTGCAGTTCTCAAATTTTTCGCTCTATAAGGGCCCCTGTATTAAGATTCCAAATGCAAGCTGTCCTCCATAGCAATTTAGTTAGACACTTCAGGGGCAAGACCTGTGCATCATATTCAAAGCACCCAAGGTTTTCATACCAGTGGCTCAGCAGAGCCTCTTCTACAGTGCAGCTAGTGGGGGGTGTTGCTGGAGTAGCTTCTTACCCCTGCAGTGAAGGAGGAAGTGAACAGAGGCTTACTACATAACCACAGTGTCCAAAGGGGCAATATTTAAGGGCATCCTTTCCTTCCTTACCAGGAGAATAGCTTTCAGACACTGGTATTTATCAACTCTCTAGACATCTTTGACAGATGTTCTCAAACTCTATCTGCTGATCTGGGGTGTGTGGAGAGGGTAGCTCTGGAACTGCCAGCAAAGTAGGCAGTGGCTGTAATAGGCAAAGGAGTGGTTGTAATATTCAGGCCAGCCTGAGATCTTGATTCCAGAAACATGAAGAGTCTTCCCCTCTCCCCAGTCCCTAGAGGGCAGGAATAGTGAGGATACCAGCTGCCATTGTCACCTGTTGATCTATGAGGGTTTGGAGCACCTGGCCCTTGATGTTCCTTGCTGCCATGGGAAGGTCCATTTACCTTGACTGGATCCCTGTACCCACTGTAGTGCCCTGTTTTATGACAGTACTTAGGGAGGAGAGTTGATTCCATCCTGGAGACTCAGTCAACTCCTTCTCAGGCTTGAGAAAAAAAAAAAAAAGTAACTCTTATAGCAACTTGAGTGTTGAGAAGCCTGTCAGCAGCAGCCATCCGGGGTTTCCCCCAGGGATCAGTAAAACAGCTTCTCTGGGGCTCATTTTAAGCTTTTCTTCCAAAGCTGTCAAAAACTAGAGAATAGTTGGAACCTTTTAGAGCTGGAAGGGAGTGTGGCGATTATCCATGCCCATGTTAGTATTCTATTCATTTTTTCATTCATTTGTTCATCCAACAGAAATTTATTAAACATCTACTACATCCAGGCACTGTACCAGGTTCTGGGAATGCAGCCATAATTGTGAGAGGCTTGGTTTATCCCTCCTAGAATTTAAGCTTGGGTGGAATGGCAAGTCGAGAACACAAAAATATAATTACACATTGTGACGAGTGATCTGAAGGAAGAGAGCTGGGGGCCCCTGAGAATGATGGATATCTAATTTAGCATGCTGGCACCAAGAGCAACAACAGCTAGAATGTATCAAGCACCCACTATGGCAGGCAAGTGCTGCGTAAGGGCTTCCTGTGCACCGCTGTAATTCAGCCTCTTAGGGAATCTTGGACGGAGATGACAAATTCGTGTCTTGTTATAGAGGAGGAAACTGAGGCAGGGAGGGTCACCCAGAACAGCACTAAAGATGAAGGCTAACTCTCCTTCCCTTCTGCAGGGGAAAGAGGCTGAGCAATTTGCATTACAGTGAAAAGTGAAGGAAGAAGGGAGGTAAGAAAAAAAACAGAGTGGAGACAGTGAAGTAGGAGGAGGTGACGGTTTGATGGCAGGAAGGATAGAAGGTATGAGGGAACTGTATGTGATGCTGAGAAGGATGGAGTGGATAAAAGGTGTTCACACCACAAAAATAACCAGGCAAAAACTATTATCTCGATTAGCTAGATGCAACCATTCTCTAATGTAGATAGACTTCCAACACCATGTTGCAAATGATAAAGAGTTTTGTCAACAAAAACCTGACAGATGTGCTGGTCAGGGTGGGACACACCTGTGATGAAGCTAGTACTAGGAAGAGAGGCAGAAGGATTAGGAGTCCTAAGGTCTGCGTGGGCTAAGATGTGTTGATGGCTAGCCTGAACCACACAAAGAGACCCAATATAAAAATAAATTTTGCTTTCTCCAAAAGCAAACATATTATTATTATTATTGTTACTGTTATTATTATTGTTATTATTATTATTATTATTAAAGCTGGGAAGAAAGTACCGATTCTCCTGACTACTCAGAGCTTTTGGATGGTGGCCATTGTGGGAAACACATTACCAAATTGTCTTGCCAGATCTCCTCCAGGACCAGAAAAGTTAAGAATTCCAGCTCTTTGTTGTAGGGGATGCAAGCTGGGCCTTGGGAGGTCCTGAGCCATTCAGAGAAAAAAGAAGCTGAGAGTGACAGGGTCTGCTGGGAGTCAGGGTCCTGGGTCTCTTAGTTTCTGGCTATGAAATTATGTCATCCTCAGGTGTAGACCCTCAGCCTAACCTGTCTACTCTGCCTGAACCACGCCTTTTGAGTGGTGCTAATCACAGAAGGATGTGAGGCAAGGGATGGAACTATAGACCTACTTCTTCGGGGACACAGGTAACCAGAGGGATGCTAACACAAAGGCTTCATAAAGTGTGGCTCCCACTGCACTCTGGACTGTCTACTTTTCTTCCCTCTAGCAAGAACCATTAGGTCTTGTCTTCTGGTTAGTTGCTCTAGGATCCCATAGTCGGGTAATAGCTTTTGGTTTGGTTTCTGCTTCCAGCTCATCTTTCATCTCTTCCTGTTGTTCATCATTGAGTTACTTTTTCTTGGCAATTCTGTTCTCCCCAAGGTGCCACCTGGGCACTCTCTCATGGATTCCCCTGAGATTACCACTCCTTAGTTGTGTGGTCCTCTAGGCAGCCTCAAGATAACCCACACGAAGCAGATGAGAGTGGATGTGAGACAAAGTGCAAGGCTTTAGGTTCTACCCTTGGGTCGGAACCATGAGAGATGGGCAGGAAAGAGAATAGAGACAAGTTAATGGAGCATTGATAAAATATGAAATTATGCAACTTTCTCAGGATGTGGGATTTGACATTTCTTTGATGTTGTATCCCTAACCTGGAGCTGGAAAAGTTTGGTGTGGTGACAGATGCCCTGTGGGATCAAAGATCTTCTGTGTCCTGACTGTTCTCTTCGTGGGTTTGAAAGACTACTTCTGTTGAAGGGTGAAGTTGGCAGTGCGCATGCTAGCCCTCTCCAGGGGTAAAGGGAAGGGACCATTTCTGTACTGGGTTCTGGAACTGACAAGAGCAGAAGTTTGACTCTCCAGATTTAGACAGAGAAGGCGGGCCAGCTTCTCCGAGAAGGGGCCAGAGAGTGGGCGGGAAGAAGGCTGCCAGCAGTGGGTTTGGGAATGCACATGCTAGTTACTTGTCTCTTTTGGATGTGTGGGGTTATTATTATTTTTCTAACATTTAAATGCTTGTAAGAATGACTTGATTTCCCTACTACAAAATGATATGGGTGTTATAGAACATCTTTGAAAATAATTTAAAAAGAGAAAAGGAAAGAGACACCTGGCAGTTTTCTCTCCAAGACAGACAGACATCTGATGAGGGGATTCTGCTATCTGCTTTGCCAGCCTAATTTATAAGCATCTGAAAACCTGGACATGTTATTATTATTTTTTTTTAAAGAAGTTCATTCACTCACTTAAGTACTAATTGAGCACCCACTCTTTGCCAGGCACTGAACTCACATTTTGGAAGCTGTCACACTAGCCTGGTTTTCCACTTAAAGATGCATCATGAACATGTTCCCACAACAGCCACTCATGTCTCTGAGCTTCCAGATTTAGATTTGGGGTATAATGAGGCAGTTGGCAAATGCTGCCATCTCAGATCTTGTGTTAAGAAGGAAGGGAAGCCTGCTGAACTCCTCTGTCCTTGGCACCTCCTTGAGAGAGCAATGTGTCCTTTTGCCTAGGAAAACAATTGAGGGGCAGAGGAAAGCTGGGAGGGAGCAGAGAATGCTTCCTTATTCTTTAGTATTAGAATCTGGATTTTTCTGAATGAACAGTCTGGAGAAGGGACATCCCATTTTTTTTTAACATGGCATTTGTCAATGGAGAGGGTAAGGGTCCTACAGTTTTGGTACTGCATTTGCCTCAGCACAGAGGTGAGGGCCAGGACTGGTTTGATGATTTGCCCCAGGGGGCACAGGCAGGCAGCTGAGCTGGAGCTGGAGCCTGCTTGCTGAATGAAAGAGAGATGCACAGATAGATGGAGGATGGGAAAGACACAAGTAGTCCAGACTATGCTAGGGGGCTTGAAGGCTTTGATTGAGTTTTGGGATGCAGATTTCATTACACTCTTGCACAGTGGACACCTGAAGTTTCACCTTAGTTGGAGAAGAGGTTGCCTGAGAGAGAATAACACACTCTGCAAAGCCACTGTCATCCACAGAGCAAGATGGCACAAGGAGGATGTCCCAAAGTTCAGTGTCACAGGGACTTCCTTTGCTCAGGGCAGAGTGTGAGATGCTAGGTATAAAGAGAATACAGTCCTTCCTCTTAAGACAAAGCCCACGTGACTTCATGCCATCACTTTAGAGGCCTTGATAGTGTGTCAGAAAAGGAACAGGGGTTTCCATGAAAGGGTGATGACCTCTTGACAAAGATGTGAGTGAGGCTTCACCAATGAAGTTGAATTGAGGGTGGCTAGAGACATCAGAAAACAAAAACAAACAAAAGATCATGGAATCCCCTCAAGTACCAAGGAGATTTTCCTCCCCACAGAGGGTTAAGTGCAGAGTCTGAAATGGGGGCTGCAATGGACACTCAGAGAAAGGTAGGTGTCTCACTGATTGTCCTCAGATTTGGTTTAGCCTTAGTATGTCTCCTATATTCAAGGCCTTGGACTGGCTTTGCTCATAATGGTAGAAGAAACTCATGGTTGTGGTGATATATTGTATATTTAATAAAATTAATATGGAATATTAAAGGACAGAATCACCCACAGCCAAGCCGTGAAGGTCAGAGAATGATGTCCCATGGCCCTAATCCCATCACTAAGGAGACAGAGATCTGTCTGGATCTCTGTGAGTTTAAAGCCTATCAGTTAGGCAGTGGCAGGGCATGTCTTTAGACCCAGCACTCGGGAGGCAGGGCCAGATAGATCTCTGTAAGTTCCAGGCCAGTCTGGTCTACAAAGCAAGTTCCATGACAGCCAGGACTGTTACACAGAAAACCCTGTCTTGAAAAACAAAAAAACCAAACAATCAAGGCTGGAGAGATGGCTCTGTCCTCCAATATGCCAGACTAATTTTTATTAAATATGTATCACCACATAGCCCCACATCTCATCTTAAAAACAGAAAATGTTTCTTCCTCTTGCTACTGAATCAAAAGTCTGAACTTTATTTCATTCAGAGCAGCCCAGGTTACATGTATTAACCTAAAGCCAATCACAGGAAGTTCTGGTGCCAGGGTGGAGTCGTCCTAAGGGTGATACACAGTGGGAGATGTGACCCCTGGTTGCTTGGGAGAAGCTGGGACCTGGGCAAAGGCAGTTAGGATTTAATCTCTGTGTCCCTGTTAGGCAGTTGTATGGCTTGACCCCCCTCTTGCAGGAATAGAGCTGTCGCGGTGGGATCCACCCTGAATTTGGCAGTGAGGACATTGTGTGTCTGACACAGGCTCTGGTCTTTCAGTTGGAGCCACCAAACTGGGCCAGTGAGCTAAGTCCAGAATAGGGCCCACGTGGGTGTGTCTGACTCATCTTGGCATACGTGGGGAGGAGGAAAGGGAGGCAGAGCAGGAGGATGTCTACAAAGGGCTGAGTGAGCCAGGCTTCCTCAGTCCAAGTACTTTCTATAGTTCTTGTTGCTCTTTGGATAAAAGGGGCCATGAATCACCCAGAACTGAGGATTAGTGCTTTCCACGAAAGACCTCTAAAGGGCCTTGGCTTCCCCAGGCAGCACCTTGGGCTAGGAAACTGAGTTCATGCTTTGTGGACCCTTTGCTTATTTCTTCCTTTGCAGCTTATGCATTCTAGGTTCCTCTCGGCTAAGCTTTGATTGATAGATAGATACCTTGGCAAAACTACCATGTCCTGGGGCATCTGACAGCTTTAGGACTTTTGTGCTCATTTCTATTCAGATTTATCTGGCCCTATCTGAGTTCTAGACTGTGTAGAATTATTTGCTTTAGGCCTCAGAAGTCACTAAGATGCTTTTTTGTTTGTTTGTTTGTTTGTTTCTTGCTTTCTTAACAGAAGCAGCAACATTCTTATTTACTTGTTTTAAGGGCAAAAGCTCTACCCTATGCTGACAAAAGAGGGCTTCTTTGACTTGCTGAGCTTCCTAGATTGTAGATTTATTGAAGTAGTGGGAAATTGAGTATGGAGATGACTGGAGGGAAGCTGAATGATGTTCAGTACTTTGAATGGCCGGATGGCTCTGAGCTGGTTCTTGGGTGAGCTCTAGACTTTGGAACGCTATTGAAAGACCTACATTAGAATATTAGGATTCTTGATCATCAGCCCTTTGACCCTGGACACTTGACTTCCAAAGTTCATGAAGTAGTCAGGAATGACACCCTAGGTGCTAGGAATGTTTGAGGGTATGTGCTTGTTTCTTAATTTTTTGAGTAGCTCTAGGGTAGAGGTGAGAATGGACCTCTAAGCTTCTGAGGGCTCCATGTATACACACACTGCCCCAGCTTTCTGTGTGTGGCCCAGGATGTAAGGATTAGTACCCTCACTTTCCAGGAGAGAAACTTTGAAGTTTGGAGAGGTTAACTAATCTTCCCAAAGCTTCTCAGCAAGTATGTCTTTGAAGCATGCAGTGCTTTGGATTTTAGATGTGATTGGGAACATGTACAGACCTGGTAGGGATACCTTGTTATTTATTTATTTATTTATTTATTTATTTATTTATTTATTTATTTATTTATTTATTTATTTGTTTGTTTGTTTATTTATTTATTTATTTATTTATTTATTTGTACAGACCTGGTAGGGATACCTTGTTATTTATTTATTTATTTATTTATTTTATTTATTTATCTATTTATTTATTTACTTCCTCTGTGTGTATCATTCTGAGTAAGTCAGAAGTAATTACAAAATTTCTGTAGTTGGGGATGGTTTAGAATTGATTGATTTGGTGAGATCCTCTAACTCATAATTTATTCAGCTGGGATTGGAACCTATACGGACTGAAGTCTGAATTTATACTGCTACTGTTGACAGGGCCCATGGTCCTGTCTGCTTACTAGGAGCCGTGGCCATAACAGTGAAGACAGTAAAGATCATCTTGTGCTGGTCAGATGCAACCTCTAGGAAACTCCTATTATAGATTATAAATGAGTATTTTCCTCTTTAGGCTCACTGTGTAGAAAAGGCTGATATGGAATTTATGATTCTCCCACCCGTGTCTCCCAACTGTGGGCTCACTGACATGGAGAACCATGCCTCGTTTTCATTTCCAGTGGACCCTTTCTCTTCCAGTATCACCATGGGATTTTGTGAGGACTAGGGGTCAAAGAAGTTAAGACTCTGGTTCATTGGACAGGTGCATGATGGATAGGGTTATGGGATTTTGCAGGAGCCATGTGGTACAAGCTAGGGCAGGAGTTAGGTAATATCTTGGAATGTGCTAGTATCTTTCAAGAGTACTATGGATGGAGGGTGATTCCCTAGTTGGAGCTGAGGGACTTGGGCTTTTGGTCATAAATCCACGTATAGAAAGCATCCATAAACCTGGGACTGCCTCCTGCAGGTTGACCTTGTCACTGTCATTCTAGAGATGAAGGAACAGGACAGAGGGATTTCCTAGATAGTGAGCCATAAACCAGGATTTGAAATAGGGGTACAGGAACAGTGGCTTTGTGATTACAGAATATCATTGTTAGGAAGATCTTGCAACTACTTTGTCTTTTGCAGATCTTTAAAAGATATTAGTTAACTCTGGACAGCTTGGGTAACAGGCTTAGAAGCCAAGTGGATTCTAAGATTAATCTCCAGGCCTGGGGTTATGTCTTCCCCTCCAGTATGGAATATCTGGAGCCCAAATGTAACTCCATAGAGGAAGCCAACAGGGCCAATGGGGTGGTTGGGCTCTGTGCTTTGATCAGAACCTCACTTGAAACCCTTTGGGGGCTGACAGATTAAAGTCAAGAGATCAACCCTAAGAGTGAGATGATCACTCTGCAAATCCAATGCCATGGAAGCTTGGGAGCAGGGACAGATTGCAGATGTCATATGTAGGGAAGGTTTAGCTTAGTAGACAGGGAGGGCACCAGATCCCAGTCTCACTGAGCATTTCTTAGTCATGTGGGCTTTCTAGTCTGGATTCATTAAGATCTAAGGCATGAGTTCTGTATGCCTCCGGTATGAGTGCAGTGAATCTATTCTGTGTGCAAATTTTAGGTCAGTTACCCCCTCCTCAGAGTCTCAGATTTATCAGTTACAAAATAGAAAAGTCACACCTACCCCTCCTCAGAACCTCAGATTTATCCATTGCAAAATAGGAAAAGTCACACCTACCCCGCAGATTGGTTGTGAATATTACATGAACAATTAGAGGTAAGCTTTGTGTAGTCTCAGACTTAACGTCTGGCTTGAACCTCTTTGTGGTTTCAAATTAATGTCTTGATCTACCCATTCACCACCTTTGTTTATACCACTTGAGTTCAGCTCAGAATGTATGCTTTCTTGTCTTTGGATATTTATCTCCTGCACTGACCCACTATTTCCAGTCACCCTTACTTCAGAAGTAGGTATTCCTACCCTGCTACCTGCTCAGACTTATCTCTCCTAGAATTGGTCCTCATGCCTTTCTTCCCTCAAGCTCCACCCACATTCAATCTGCAAACAATTCCGGTTTGTTCATCTTAGAAATGGGCGCAGAATAGAGCCATACTTTTTAACCTCTATGGCCCATGCTGTCCTCATTTCCTGCTATAAGCAGCGGTGGTCTCCTCACTTCACTCCTTCTAACCATGGACCCTGCACAATTGTTTTATTGTGGCTTTTTTTTTTTATTTTTGCACGTTTATGTACATTTATTCTCTCTCTCTCTCTCTCTCTCTCTCTCTCTCTCTCTCTCTCTCTCTCTCTCTCTCTGCATACACATGTTTGTGGAGAGCTTGTAGGAGTTAATTCTCTCTTACTGTATGGATTCTTAGGAATGAACTCAGGCCATCAGGCTTTGGGGCAAGAAGCCATACCCACTGATTCATTTTGCTGGCCCTGGAGGGGTTCCAAAATGAAACTCTGATCTGTCACCAGCTTAGAATTTTCCAGGGCATCCTCTGTTAAGTGTACATGAACCCCAGGGTCTACAGAGCCCTTCCAGTTCTGCTCCAGGCATTTCATCCCCTCACCCACCCCCTTCCACTCTCCTTTGGATCTACTTTGGTCACACTAGTGATTTTGCTGCTTCTTGAAGTTTCTAAGCCCATTGCAGCCTCCAGTCTCCATTGTCCTGGATTTTTCAGTGCAGAGCTGGGCTTCCCCAGTTCTGTTTATTAATGAGCCTCATTGCACGCTTTCCCCAAGTTCTTTCTCTGGAGTGTCACCTCCCTCCCAGCACTCTCTTCTTTAGTTTCCACAGCCCAGCAGCCCCTGACACATGTCACAGGCATGTCTGTTATAGCTGTTCATGTTCTCACCTGAATAGGGTCTCATGCCTCAAGGGCTGGCAGGGTTTTTGTTTTGATCTCCAGCAGCACTTCTCAGGTGGTGAACACTAAGCCAACATCTGCAGAGTAAATGCCCCATCCTCCTCCCCCTTCCGTAGTCTGGATTTATTGGGCCATCGCCACTTTTTTACCCTGTCCTTGGTGGCCGAATGAGAACTTATTACCAGTTTTGGTTTTCTTTTTGGAGCTACCTGTGAGAGATAGGGCTTGGTGCTTTTGGAAACAACTCCACATTCCTTCCTTATTATAGAGGGGATATATGAGCCTTGTGAAGTACAAACTAACAATATCACACATGCCCAAAAGACCAAGGCAGACTCAGAAAACAGAGATTCATAATAAAGAAAATGAAGAGGGGAATTGGAACTCAGTAGGTAAAGCACTTGCGGTGTGAGGACCCGAGTTCAATCCACGGAACCAACCCATGTGGAAAAGCCAAGCAAGGCGGTTTGTACTTGCAAGCTCAGATCTGGAGGAGAAAGGCAGTGTGGCCCCTGAGACTCACTAACTAGCCAGGCAGGGTAGGAGGTGAACTCCAGGCCAAGGAAGAATCCCAAAACAAGGTCAAACTGGGGGTACGCTCACAGGCCTTTAAGCCCAGCTCTGGGGAGACAGAGGCAGGTGGATCTCTGTTTGAAGCCAGCCTGGTCTACAGAGTGAATTCCAGGCAGGGCAGGGATACTTAGTGAGACCTTGTCTCAACCAACCAACAAAACCCAAACCTAAGAACAAAATCAGACTCTTTCCTGCCAAACTAAGAGAAACAAAAGAGAAAAATAGCAACAGCCAGCCAACAAGGTGGATAGCATCTGAGAAAAACAGCCAGGGTTATACAGCTACTCTCACATGTATATACACATACATATGTATGTGTTTCTGTGCACACATGCACACACCTGCACACACCTGCACACACCTGCACACACAAATACATATACATATACACACACATACACACACAAGCACACACCTGCACACACAAATACATATACATATACACACATACACACACATGCACACACCTGCACACACCTGCACACACAAATACATATACATATACACACACATACACACACATGCACACACCTGCACACACAAATACATATACATATGCACACACATACACACATGTGTGTGCATGCACACACACATGCATACACACATACACACATGTGTGCACACACACATACACATACACCCACGCATGTGTGCACACACGTGCATGCACACACACACATACACACACATGCACACACATGCACACACATGCACACACCTGCACACACAAATACATATACATATATACACATATACACACACACACGCATACACATACACACATGTATGCACATACACATACACATACACCCACACATGTGTGCACACGCGCGCACGCACACACACACACACACACACACACACATGCACACACTCACCAAACCCTTGAAGTCAGAGCGGCAGGTCCACCTCAGGCTTTCATGTGAGCCACGGGCTCTTTTGCGGCAGGGATGGATGAGTATTGCACAAATGAGGGCTATCACTAAGAAAACTGGGAACAATGAGCTCTGGTGGAAAGTGGTAGGTAGGGAGCTGGAAGGGGTTAGGTCCTATCAATGACCGTTTTATTTTTATTTTTTTAATATTTTTATATATGAAGGGAAGCCAGTCTGTCTCAAGGTAACATTCTTCTTTTAAAAATTTTTTTGCAACATTTTGTATAAGTGAAGACAGCAAGGTGCTTTCTGAGGGAGAGAAGCCAAATTAATTTTTCCCTTTATTTTGCTTTTCAGAGCACCTACTTGACAGGACTATCTTTAAGGTCATGAGGGCTACAAGAAGATTTGTCAGTAGGAGGACATGAAATTGAGGCAGGAGAATGGCAGCTTGGAAAACTTACCACAGCAGACGCTACACCCATGGCACAGTCTTCCCACCTCATCTGTAGGCATATATTTCCTACTCGAATGCCTGAAACTTCAAATAGTACTAAACCTGTGTATCCAGTGCTTCCCCCCAATATATTTATAGTGAAGCTTAATTTATAAGTTAGACACAGCTAGAGATTAGTCATAATTAAAAATTAAATAGAATCATAATGATACATGTAGTAAAATTGCTAGTATAACTGCTTTTGCTCTGGGGCCATTATTAAGTAAAATAACATTAAGTACTATGGTACTCTGACAGTATCAACATGAAAACTATTAGGTGATTAGTGGGTAAGTAACATACACAGTGTGGATACATTGGACAAACAGATGATTCAGTTTCCAGGAAGGACATTACTCACAATGATGGGTAAACGAAACTTGATGAATTATTTTCTGAACCTTCCCACTTCATATTTCTATGTTGTAGTTTACCAAGGCTTATTGAAACTGGAACACAAAGAGTAGTTAAGGTGGGAATGAACTACCATGGTTAACTTATTTTATTTTTATAGCAATCTTAAGTGATGGGATTTTTGAGTTACACTTTGCAGACAGGACCTGATGGTTTAGAGAATTTGCATGGCTTCTACATTTATATTTCTTTATAAGTAGTATATGATTTGAACTCAAACCATCTCCCAAGAGCTTGCATTTATAACCATGAGAAATGATGTGATGACATGCAGTCAGCTTGAAGGGGCAGCTTTACCATGATGGAAGTGTATTTGCTGAGATGTGGGAGGAGACTGGGTTTCCATAGAGACCCTCTTCTGTGATCCCCCATACTCTGTCATGTTGCATGTTTTCACTCAGATTAGGAGACCCTGGCTCTTTGTCTTTGGGAAGTTTCCCTTAGAAATACCTGCTGATGGTTTGATGTAATTGGAGGGCTGGAGATGGTACCAGCAATGTGAATGATGAGGAAAATCTTGAGGTAGGGATAGTGAGAAACCAGTCATGCAGGTCATTCCTTCGCCTTAGGACTGGTTGTAACAGGTACTCTCCTGCAGATGAGTAAGAGCTCTAAAATGAGTATAATATGGGGGTCATTAAAACCTTGAAAACTTGCCTCTAGAGATGGGAAAGGATGGTTTGCAGTTACAAAGCCAGTGTTTTGGAGGAAGTGTTGGGGGTGTCCTAAGGCTACAGTGGAAAAATATGTCATAGCCTTGTGTGTGAGGGTAGTTTGTGTGTTTCTCTTAGAGAAGTTGTCCTTTAGGCTCCATTCAATTCAACAGATCTAAATTGGGCACCTCCAGACACCATATTAGGTGCTTGATATGAAGTCAATACAGCAGATGTAGGTGGCAGTTGGCAGAGTAGAAACCTTTCTGTGGCTCTAGTGAGCAGACTTGATGAGTTAGGTATGGGGACGAGAGATAGATCAGTGCAGAGAGCTCCCTGGGTGCTGATGTGAGTAGCCTTCAGATAGTTGGCTCAAGAACTTCTCTCTCAGGGCCAGTAGCCAGGTCTGGATCTCCACGGCGGGCCTCACATATTTCAGAGGCCAGGCTAAGAGACACTTTGGAAGTGTCAGAACTACAGCTTGAATCTTTGCATCTCTTCCTTCCTTACAAGAAGTTTCTACTGTCCCAAAGGCTCTGATTTCTCTTCTATCTGCCCATGGCCTTCAGCTCTCCTGAGCCCCCTTATCTGTACAGAATAAAAAATATGGAGAAGACAAATTGATAGAACACTCATTGAGCTGAGAGAAAAAAAAAATCAGAAACTTGGGATTCAGTAAGGCAGTGAGATCCAGGTTCAATTTTGATTCTGTGGATGTTGTTGTCACAGACAGCTCCAGCTGCTAAAGTTTTTCTGTCAACTATGGAATCTTAGTGCTAATGTAAAAGTTTGGAGCTCACTTTTGACCTCTCATTCTAGAAATATATAAAGTGACTCTTAGAGAAGTAGAAGGTTAGAGTTATACAAATAAAGTCACATAGACAATTGGTATGCCTTGACATCTGCTTAAAACACCATGAAGCTGGGTAGAGAGGATAGAAGGGTTACCTGTAATGCAAACCAGGCTAGCAGTCCCTTTGGGTAAAGGCTAAGGCATATGTTCTGTCCAGAATTGTCCAGAATTGTCCTTTATTTTTCCTCTAAGAATCTTGGATATCAAGTAAGAGTAGGACTTAAATAATCAATGTTAAGCTTGAATTCGAGGTCATTTGCCTGCCCTTGTTCTTGGAAAGTCCTTTCCCTGGGCACAGGAGCTCTGTAGATGGTGGCTTGTGAACTCCGCCTTCCTCTCTCCCTGCCTTGCCTGGCCATCTTTTTGTATGTCCTATGTCAGATGTCACCCTGTCTCTTCTAAAGCAGGCTGCTGAGGTTCCTACTGCCCCCCCCCCACAGCCCCCCCTCAGGAATTTGACTCCTGGGGAGGAGCTAAGTGCTGAGTCTGGATTGTGAACCCTCCAGTCCTTTTCTCTCTGTGGTGTGAGGCTTCTGGATGCAGTGGGCTGAGTACACTTACTCAGAACCCACAGATTAATCTGGCTTGGCCTTGCTTTGGCATTTTGATAGGCAATGCGGAGTGTGATGGAGAGAACTGTGGAGCCTTTCTTTGACATTTATAATGGGCTTGTATTGTTGGCATTTTTCATGTCTGGCCCAGAACAGTTAGGAGTGTGTGTGTGTGTGTGTGTGTGTGTGTGTGTGTGTGTGTGTGTGTGTATCAAGAATGAGAGCTTGATGGGTCCTGTAAAATTAAGTTCCATCTATTGTTGAGGTTAAGCTTTCCACCTTCGAGAGCCTCTTGACTTGAGATGTGTTACTTCTCTGAGCTCCAGGGCCATTGTTACTCAGTGGCTCAGACTATGGGCACATAGACTATGTGAACAGAGGAGGGTGTTGCCACCTTGACACCTGGTGATCAATGGCTAGCTTGGGATAATGTGGATACGTTTGGCAAGAGAAGGGTGGAAAAATTCATATTGGCCTGGGACCTCCCTCAGACTGAGTAAGTTGGGGAGAGGGTGTTAAAAGGAAGATACTCTAAGTTCTGGCAGGATGAACAGGAAAGTTCAGATGGATGGCTAAGGTGGGGCAGGATGCATTAGCCTCCCAGAGTGGATTCTCTCAGTTCTCATTCTTTGCCTGACTGGGCCTGCATCTTGGCCTTGAGCCCTTGCCAGGGTCCAACCAGCACTCACTGCCCTGGCTGGCACTGACCCCTTGGCACTTACTTGAATGCCATTTGTCTTTGTGTCTAATCTGCAAAGTGTGCAGATGCAGAAGTGGTTCAATTGATGACCTGTCTTCCGGAGCACTCAGGGGATTCTGGGAGGCTCTGTTGCTCAGATATTTCTGAGGTGTTAAGGAGCCCTTGGTAGAGATCTGAGCAGGAAGGTTAATGATGATTGCCCCCCCCTTTCCCAATCACTCTTTCTTTCCTTGTCTGGTAACTTTGGTTCAATTTAAGTAAGTTTTACATTTCAAACTGAGATAATGTTTAAGGATGTAGTTCTTGAAGGATTCATTTCCAGAGAAAGTGAGAAAATGAACGCACAGAAGCAGCAACGAAGCAGGACACATTCTTTGCATTTTCTAGCTAGGGTCTCACAGTCATGTTATAGGTCTTCACCCATTCATTCATTCATTCATTCATTCATTCATTCATTCATTCATTCATTCATTCATTCTTTTATTTATTTACTCGTGCAGGGTTTGTTAAGCAAGGTAGCAAGCAGGCTCAGACCTGACTTTAACTATGACAACAAGGACCATCAGATCCAGGAAGAGGGGCATGGCTGGGCTGCAGCATGCCTCTTGAGTGGGTATGAACTTGCCTAGTAGGGAAAGACTATTTTGTTGCCTTTGTTCTCCTGATGAGGAAACTGCACAGAGAACCAGGTTGTTCATCGTTAACCCAGTGAAGTAGAGGAACGCTTTCTCAGTCCAAGCCCTGAATATTTCTGCTATGTCCCGCTGCCATCATCAGAGTGCAGGCTATGCTCAGTTGTGACACATCACATCATTCTATCCATCTCGATAAACTGTCCCTGGTACAACTTCACGGATAGGAAATTGTTCCTTAGGGCAGGCACCTATCCCAAGATCACACTGCTAAGTGTCAGAGGGATTCCGATACAGGTCTGTATGACTAAGCTGAGGTGTTTAGTCACTGTATCACAGAATGCCAGCTTGGTTGTTTGGAGACTAAGAGGTATTTATTTCTTCCCTTCTTCGAGATGTGATTACTCTCCAGGGAATTCAGTGTCATCCTTCTAGAAAGCACAACGTGAGAACCAACACTCAGGTCTTCACCTCTTTGGTGGAATTCCTGCTCTGAGTACTGCCCATCCTCATGATGGATGGCCCTGAGCAGTGACCTGGCCATGCCACTCAATTTCCATTGCTAGTGTTTAGCTGGACAGAAAAGACCCTCAATCTTGGGTGTGGATTCCTTGAAAGAAAAATATAAACAGACACTGAACACTTGGCATGGGTTAGAGATGACATTCTTCATGAGGAAGGGACAAAGTGAAATGAGTTATTTATCTTGGTAATGGAAAACCTTTTCAAGGGTGTTAGAAACAAAGCCCATTGTGTGTGTGTGTGTGTGTGTGTGTGAGAGAGAGAGAGAGAGAGAGAGAGAGAGAGAGAGAGAGAGAGAGAGAGAGGGAGAGAGAGATAACCAGTTTGATTATCCGACCTTTAATAATCCCACAGGCTGTTTGTTGAGAGAGATGCATATGCACTTGCTACACTCTTTTAATAACTATTGAGTTTCTTCACAGACTAGACACTGTGGTGGGTACAGGGACATCTGTGGTTAAAAGGGAAGACAAAGTTCTTGTCCTTGCAAAGTTTGTTTGGGGGGCGGGGAGTGAAAACAGAGCATACTGAAGAGAAAATCAAGTATAGATGATATAGATGAGGCTGAAGATGTGAAGGAGGGATGTGAGAAACTAGAACTGAATAGGATGTCTGAGATGGTTGACTTGAGGAGACTTACTTGTAGATGACAAGCTTTGAACTAATGGACAGGTGAAGATGCTCTGATGCAGGAACCAAAAAGGGTTCTTGGCCCAGCTCAGGAGCACCTATTAGGGTTCTTCCAGATGGAGAAATCAAGCTTCCCCAATGGGAAGATGGAGGATGTTTCAGGCAGTGAGAACTGTATCATTTTGGTATACTTCCCACTTGTTCTTTGTAGAACCTACACTTTACTCTGGTAGTTTGGAAGTATGGCAGATTGCTTCTGTCTTGAACTTTGGTTGTATCTTTCCTTCCTCTGAACCCTGATCAGAGTTCTATGGATGGATACCTGCACCAGCATATAAATTATCCAGTGGGCCTCAGCACTAGCCCAGCAGCCAGTGCACTCAATAACATGCATGCATAATCAATACAGGAGGCTGCTATTGCTTTTAGCTGGGGCACTGGAGAAGAGCTTGGGCTTTCAGAGCTTTTCTGTCTACTGGCATTTAGTCTCACTGTCACTTCTGTCTCTCCTCTGGCTTCCACCTAGCTCTGTAAGTGCCTGGTAGGATGTTATAAGTGGATAATGATTCCCCTCACTGTCCTATGGTACCTGGTTATGCCACAGTACAACATCAGACCCTGACACCCCAGACCTTTCACTCTGAACATTCTCTTGCTGTTCTTGGCATTGCTGGTCCTTCTAAAGTTTTCTAAGGTATCTAAGTCTTGGCAAACAGGCTGGTATATAAAGTCTGAAGGCCATTCTTTGTTTTCTGGTTAGATGGAAGGAAAGCTCTGGGAAGACAGACTTAGCTCCATGTATCTCAATGAAAGCAACTGAATTGTGTCTGATGTACCTTTTTCTAGGGTATCCTTGGGACACCACTAGGGCTATTATTTTCCATATCCTGCTTCTCCTCTTTTGCCCAGATCAGGAGAAGAGCTTTGAAAACCCTTCAGTTGACAGGGTGTGTTGTTATCTCATGTGATGCCTTTATTCTCTGGACTATCCAGTCCCAAACACCACCCGAGTGTCATCTGTACATAAAGCAGTATGAGCGATCACACATTCTTCAGAAACACAGAGGCAGGCATTGCATAAAGATGTTTTTGGTTGAAGAATGAGTATAACTCCCAGGGGAACGGTTCTCTGGCAAGGTGAGAGCCTGGTCTCTCCCTGCTGGTCACTGTCCTGCATAGCTCTGGATGGGGGAGGTGTTCTGCTGAGTGGATTCAGCTTGGCAGAAGAGTTTGATTTCTTGTTATTCAGACACGGTGCTCAGAGAGAAGCTGCCATTTTCTTGATCCCTCTTTGGTGGCCAGTAGACATGCTTTATGTCATGTAACTTTACCTGCCTCCATTTCCTCCCCTACTCTGGCTTATTGTAGCACAGGGGAACAGCTGGGCTACCCAGCCTCATTCTGGCCTACAACTGGGTGCTTAGAAAGGATAGAAGATGGGTCAGGCTGACAAAGAATTGGCAACCTGGAAATTGGGCTTGAAGTGGGGTTGCTGAGTGCAAAGACTGACTAGGACACAATCTTAGCTGAGGTTAGGAGATGGTGACAGGCAGAGAGGAGAGGTGCATTTATTCGGTGGATAGAGAGGCAGCTGTTCCTTGAAAGGAAGGAAAGGACAGAAAAGAACAGAAAGAAAAAGGAAGGGAAAGGAGGGGGTAGCTGGCTCTCCTTGAGTTGTGTGGCTCTACCCTGTCTGCTCCTCGTGGACAGTGAGATTGTATCGTAACCTTCCTTTGTTAGGGGGCTTTTTTTAAATTGCAAGTCAAAAGTTCAACAGTGGTCCAAGTTCCTTTTGAGCTATGTAGCTCTCAAAGATGACCAGTGGAGCAAATGATGCTCAGATGGATGGTCTAGGAGCAGGTTTTTGGTTGTGTTTTCTTTTTGCCATCTTCAGGTATCAACTGACATCCTGAGGCTCGAGGAGATCTCCTAGACAACTCCTTAGCTTCTTTTATAGCTGGCATTTTCTTTCCAAGGCCGGCGGGCCAGTCTTGGTTTTATGGTGATGGAGAACAAAACCGCGGACTTGTGGCTGGCTGTGAACAAAGTTCCCGGGTTCAAGGAAAGTTCCAGGGATGCCAGAATTAGGAAAAACACCAGGATTAGTTAGCAGGATACTGTCAGAGCCCTCATTGTGGGTGTTGTGAAGCCCCAGTGAGGTGCTTGGAAGATATCCAGTCATGCTTTATCAAAGGGGAGTGAGTGAAGAGACCAGAGGGTTGGGCTGGAGTGGTTAGAAGCTGGATAAGGAACAAGCTGGATTCCAGGGTAGGTCACTAAGGTGTCCATCCAGGTTGTCTATAAGGCCAGCTGAACCTGAGATTCCCCTCTGTAGTACATGGACATGATAGTTTGAGAAGGTGGTTTGGTTTGCCTCAACAGTGATGTAGATAAGGGTAGTTAACATTTGTTTATGGTGTACTTGTATGTGCTGGGTGCTGTACTAAGCATTTCCTAGTGTGTCCTCCCTCCCTCCCTCCCTCCCTCCCTCCCTCCCTCCCTCCCTCCCTCCCTCCCTCCCTCCCTCCCTCCCTCCCTCCCTCTTATCTTTCTTTTCTTCTCCCTCCCTCTCCCTTTCTCTTTTTCTGTCTCATTTCTAGAAGATCTAAGCTACTTCATCACATTTCTCACTTTTCTAGCTGGAGATGACTGAGATATGCAAGTTCCGGCTCCTCCCACCCCAAGACCACACATTCTTTGTGAACTCATTCTATTGCTCTGTTAGCAACAAGGTCTTATTCAAACCGTGGGTGGGAGAAGCCTCGCTTCTTTTTCTTTTTCTGCTTTGCCCGTGCTGGAGTGGGCAACTTATTCTCCCCAGAGGCTTGATGAGGCCTGAGGGCTGTTGTTCTGTGAGACACCTGTTGATGGGAACAGCTGCCGCACCCTTCTGGAAAAGCAATCCAACCTGTTGTGAAGCAAGGAGGAGCTCCATACATTATGTAAGAGTGACTTGTCCCTGTGGAATGGATGTCATAGACTTTTGTACCTGCACTAAGTGAATGCCAGCTGTTTTGAAACTAAAAGAGCCCTGGAAATTTGGGAAGGAGAGAAAGACCAAGGGAGGCCCTTTCCTGGGGTTCATTCAGCACACAGTCTTTGTCAAAGATGCTGTAGTGGGATGTATTTCAGAAGCAGTTTGCTGTCCTGCTGGTGGTGTGAAGACCCTTATTGGTTCATCTGGTTTGTCTGGGGTGGAATAACTTCAAATAGCACAATAATGGTGATCTGGGTAAAGTGGCCACCTCTAATCTTGAACTAACTGTTATTAGAGATTCCTTTCTGTTGTAGTATGAGTGGGTCCCCTTAATTGGACAGAACTATCAGATAAAATTGCAGCCATGCGAGGAACCAGAGGACTGGGTAATGGGTTGTGAATGTCCAACTTGGTAGGGAGCGAGCCTATGGACACAGAAGTGTTAGTCTTATGAAACCTAATGGTTCTCACGGAGGGTCCCAGGGTCACCTGAGAATGTATGTGTGTCTTACTGTAGAGATCCTGAATATGACAATCTGGGGATAAGGTCCAGCAACCTGTACTTATAAAGTCTTTTTCCCCAGATGATTCTAGTGCCTGGAACCACAGGCTTTATAAGGTAAGCGGAGGTAAGCTCTGGTGTGGTTCTAAGACATAATAGCTCTCAAGATGAGAAGATAAAACTTTGAACTTCCTGACTTTATATTATATACTGAAAAGAACTTCCTATTTTCTTTTATTAATTTGGACAGTAATTTAGACAAAGTTACTTTTAGTGTGGTTACTCTACCCATCCTATCACAGGAGAAGTCCTCTCTGGACCCCTGTGGATGGAGAGATGTTTGATTATGGGTTTTTGGAGAGTGGCTGCTTCTCTAATGCAGCACGATGTAGCTGAGTGAGAACTTGGGCTTGGGTTCCGTCCCACTTGGGTTAGTTTCAGGGCCGTCCTGTGTTTATTCCTGGCCTCAAGATTCAGTTTCTCCATCTGTGAAATGAAGATAGCTTTAACTCTCCAAAGTGTCTTCTTGAATACTTGATACTCTGTGGTGCTTGGAAATGTCCTGAGAAAAGCCATGATTATGTCATTCTGGAAACAGAAGCATTGATGGTGCCATAGTTTCCCATTAATATTGGAAGCGACAGCCTGCTGACCATCTGGAAGAATTTCCCAGGGCATTGAAGGCTCTGGACCCTGATTTGAGAACTGCATTTTAGGACAGGTGCCTCATTAATAGAAATGACTTCTTGAGAACAACGCCAAATAGGCCCTCTGACTTTGTATAGGCAAAATTCTCCACCTGTCAAGCCTTTGAACGCAGAGGTCACTTTATAAAAAAAGAGTAGTCAGCCTGCTCCAAGTTTTATCTGCTCTGACCTCTCTGGGACTTGTAGGTTTGATGGTTTCCAATGGGAGACACTGATGGTTCTGTGAGACCAACTCTGTGAGCATCTCGGTGTTGGAAAAGCACTTAGCTAGTGGGTATTCTGTCCCGTGGCTGGAGACACTACTTGGACATGGTGTTAGGCAAGGAGAAATGCAAATCTGAGGGTGAACCAGAGAGAGTCTGCTTCTAGGACTGGTTGTGCTCCCATGGCTTGTTTGGAATGTCTATGTGTGTGTGTGTGTGTGTGTGTGTGTGTGTGAGAGAGAGAGAGAGAGAGAGAGAGAGAGAGAGAGAGAGAGAGAGAGAGAGAGAGAGAGAGAGAGAGAAGAACACAAACTTGACTTTTGAAGCCAAGCTGGCTTGTGTGTTTGTAACACAAAGAAGCTGATGACAAGTATTAATGCAGGAGACAGAAGGTGAGGAAACATGAGCCTCACGAGCTGATGGAGCAGTTAAATGGAGACTGAGACAGAGATACTCCTGTGACACGCTTACTCTTCCAGCCTCCGAGTGAGGCCACTAGGGCAGAATGGGTAGCAAGGTCCAAGGCCGTTTAATCTAAGATCTGTTTTCAGACTAGGACCTTGCCTGCACAGAGGACAGGGTGGCAGGTACAGTGTGTAGGGGAGGGATTTATGGAGCTGTGACAGTGAGATAGGTAGATAAAGTCCTGGGTGTAGCAAGAAGGGGCAACCACAGAATGGACAGGATGAGCCAAACTGCTTCCATTCTCCTGCCCTGCAATGAATCAAAATTTACTCTTGTCCACAGGCACAAGAATTTGTCAGAACATTTAAAATATTTTTGAAAAAAAGTGAAACAAAAGTAATTTAAATCTGTTTCTGCAAAAGGACTATGGACTCCCTGCTAGTTTTAGAAGTGGCAAGAATATGGGCCTCGTTTCTTGGGGTTGTCAAGAGTAAGGCAATGCGACATTTGTTAGGTGTGAAGACTCATCAAGGCTGGAGCCTTCTGAGCTGGGCCTCATATCATGGCTCCATAAGGGATATGGCTGGTGGGAGGGGCTCAGTGATGTCACCTTAAAGTTCTGTTTGATGTTTAACTACTCCAGGTTTCCATCAGCCTGGAAGGTGGAGAACCAGAGGCAGCCATGGGTGTTTTTAGTTCTACCCAGTGCTGGAAAGTGGGTGGGACACATCCTTATGCCAAGTCCACCCTCCACCCATATCCAGAGAAGGGAAACTGAGTGCTCTAAAGAGTATTTGGACCTTTACTAGGGACAAAGAGGAGACAAGAAAGGCACCAGTGTAGAATGAGGCACTTGATGTATATTCTGTCACTACCAAAGTCACCCAGCAGAGTACCTGGGATTGGAGTCATCAAGGCATCAAAATCCTCGAATAAAGTGCTCAGGCAGCTAGCAAGTAGGGTAGACAGCACTGGAGCCCCAGTGGAGCCTGCATTGGTGTTCTCTATGCATCCTTAGGGCTGGGAGTTTGTTATCACTGTAGACACTGGAGTTGGCAGGGACCAAGAAAGGCCAGTTTCTACTCCAACAATACCTTCACTCTTATTTGTGCCCAAAGCATCCCCTCCTGATGGCTCATCACTGGGTGGGCTAGTGGCGGGAGGTCAGAAATGTTGAGGGTGTGCCTTCCTTGCTTCATGCACCCACCTTGCCCTCAGAGTTTTCCAGGGAATGGACACTAGATCCCTTGTTGATGATCTTGGTTGAAAAGTTACAGGCATATTTGGTGTTTATCATTAATCTTTTTCCTTCTAGGCATGTAGTCCATGGATTTTGAAGATAACATTATAATTAGAGTAGTATCTCTCTCTCACACACACAAAGTGAATGTGTATTTATATTTTTAAGTAAGCATAAACTATATTTCCTTACGACTTTAAAAAATTCTTAGTGTTATTATTTCCTCTTGCCTTCCCTCTGTACTTCCCTCTCTTCACCCCAGTGAAAGTCGCCTCCCGCAGTTTTTCTGACGCTCCTTCATGGCACCTGTCCTGCCCTTACTACGTCATCCTGTTCATCTGGCTCTTATAATCTTTCTATCTCCTCTTCCACATAGCTCTCTGAGCCCGGGGAGGGGGGTTTACTTACTAAAACATATCTCCAGTCCATTTTCATTTTTTTTAAAATAGGAACACTCTGTACATGCTAGTTTCTCACTGATGTGTGTGTGTGGGGGGGGGTAGAAAAAGAACTTATGAGAGTTTGGAGGCAATAAGTTGATACTGTGTGTCTTCCATAACTACTTTCCACTCTGTTCACCAAGGCAATCTTCTATCAGCCCAGGCCTTGCTTATATGGTTAGTCTAGCTACCTAGTTTGCCCCAGGGAGCCTGTTTCTGCCCCACTAGCACTGGATTACAGGTGGGCCACCATGCCCACCAGGATTTTCCATCTGTACTGGGATCTGAATAGATAGCAAATACTTCATACACTGAACCCTCTCTTCAACCTTTCATTAAGAAATTTTGTATGTACAGTTTGTCAAATATTGTTCTTAACTTGTCACACATTGCACATGTAACTCGGGAATATATGATTTAAAAGGCCTTCCTCACTGTAAGCTAGCAGTGTCCAGTAATTCCTGACATGTGCGGGCATTCTTGTAGTTGCTAATGTGTAACTCAAAATTTACCCTATGTTTACTAACGAGGGTCATTGGTCATTTTGAGAGTTGCTAGTATGATGGAGAGAGAGAGAGAGAGAGAGAGAGAGAGAGAGAGAGAGAGAGAGAGAGAGAGAGAGAGAGAGAACAGGTCAAGCCCAGGACCATGCATGTGATAGGCAAGTGCTCTGTCACTAAGAATATGTTTCTAGATTTTTGAACAGGGTCTCCCTATGGAGCCAAGGCTGGTTTTGAACTCATGAGCCTACCTTGCCTCCACCCCTAAGTACTGAGATTATAGAACTTCAGCATTGACCCAGTTACTCATGCTTTTATTGTGAGTTTCTTACTGCATTAAATATTATTTGATATTTTACTTTAAAAGTCATAAAGGTATTAAAGTATTCTATTACAAAGATGTAATAATTTATTTTATTCTTCATGATTTGATTGGTGGATTTTATTTTTTTTAAAACAATCCATAACTCCTTTTCTTTTTTCCAAATGACATCATTTTATCATTCTACTTATAGTGTATAAAAATAAACATTTGCCAATATCCTTAGCATATATTCCTACTAGCTAGCCTTTGTCTACTTGCTAGGATAGAAAAATGCCTCTTCCTTGTTTTAGCCTTTAGTCATTCTAAGGCTAAATGTGCCTTCTTGTATTTTTCCTTGGTATGTAAAACATAAGATAACTACTTTAAGGAAAGAGTTATATAAAGTCTCTTTTAAATGATATTTCTCACAGTTTTATTTATAAAAGCAATAAGTTGACATGACCTAAAATTTTACAATGTGGAACTAATTAAGATAACGATGGTCACAGAATACTATGCAGTCATTAAAATAATTTAATGGCAGAACAATATTATGATCCCAGCATTCCCAGTTACCTAATATGTGCATAGAAAAATGTCATCAGTGTCAATGTTTATTATTTTCAAATAGCGTAATTATAGTTTCCACCATAATTTCAGAGTTCTTCACAGGTACATATATTACTATTATAATTATTATCATAAACAAAACAAATGTAAGAAAGTATATTCTAAAATATTATGCAGGGCAACAAACAGCTTCAAGTACCTGTATTCTGGCCGCTTAGATTCTCCTAAGGGCTTTATGAGTAATTTTTTTTCACATTCTTTGAGGTATGTAGAACTCTTTGGAAAGTTAGAAGATAATTTTTATAGGACAGATTTCTAATGGGGCTCAGTAAAGATGAAGAGAATCCTTCTGTGAGTTCTTTTGCCCCTAGAGTTGATAGAGGCAGAATCCTACTTATTGTCTGCCGCTTTAGGATATGGGTTATGCTGAAGGTGCCACTCCAAACATAAGTGTATGTCAGGCCCATTGGGGTTGGTTTTAGAAGGCGAAAGTTATGGGGGGTCAGAGGGTTAAAGTCTAATTGTCATTAGGAGAGGTTTAAGTTTTTATAATAATGGCAGGTATAGTAGGAGCAGAATCTTGTACTAATTCCCTCACTGGCTAATGAGGAATGAACATATAGAAGGATGAAATCATTTGTCCAAACCAATGTTTTGATTATTTTTTTTCTCATCACAGTGTCCTACTGGGTGGTGTAGCATGTTCTTTGTGTCTGATTGACTGAAATGAAACATACTTGATGTGATGAAGTATGATGAAATGAAACATAAATCATCCTTGATGGGTCTGAAGTCCTTTTAGTTGCTTAGGTGGAGTTTGGATGAAAATATCACATGACTGTGGAAATCAGTGTGGGTCTTTCTTGTTTTATTATGATGCTTATTCAGTGATATACAGAGGGAGAGAAAACATTGACCTTTGTAACCAAAGGAGGTAAACCAAGGTAAGCTAGGAGGGAGAATAATTAAATTACAATGGATTGTTTTCTCTACATTCTGGTAGCATGTAGATCTGTTCTGATTTTTTTGACCCTGAAAGCATTCAATGGTTTGGGTTTTCTTTCCACTGAGTCCTCCCTCCTGGAAGAACCGTGAAATGTCTAAGAACTGGAGATTTTATCCACCTTATGGTTGTAACCTACTTGTCTTTAGATGTCATTGCTCTGAGGGTTAAGATATTGAATTTACTTTGGGCATCACTCTGGGGTCTTGTCTGGAGGAGGCAGCAGTTGGGACGATAGAGGGCTGGAATTCACAGCCAGTAGGGAACTTGTCAAGTGATGTGCAGAGTGGAAGAAAAGCTAATTGAGGAAATGAGCAGAGAATGATGTCTGACTTCAAGGGTGTGAGAGCTGTCATGGAAAGAAAGAATAAAGTTGTTCTAGGTGACACCTGTCAGCAGAACTCTGACTGATGAAGGGGATGCTATAGGGAAAATCATTCCAGCTCAGAATAACAAAGACCTTTCTAGAAAAAGAAGTATCCAGACAAGCTTCCTAATAACTGTTTGCGGAGATTCCTACACACGGTCACTCTGTGACCATGAATGATCATTTCAAACCTGCGCTCTTAAAATTTTGAAATTTGATAATTGCCATCACCTGATTTTTATTAATACTTGTCATATGTTCTTCTAGATGTTGGAAGTGTAATTGTGGGCAGAACAGACAAGATACGTGAGCTTCTACTCAGCTGCCAGAGATAGATTGTAAATAGATTATTCTAAGATATGGCTCTACTAGTGTAAAAAACAATAGCATGCCTACTCACATAGGAAAGACTCTAGATTATCTGGTATGAATTGTGAAGGCTTTCTGGAGGAAGTAAGGTCACAGACATAAAAACTGACCATGTCTTCGCTTGGCTAAGAGGTTAGATAATATGTTAGGCAGAGGTGGGAGCAGTCTGGGCAGAGGTGAAGGAACAACACAGTGCCCAGTGAAGCTGGTTATTGATAATGAGACCATTGACTAGAAGTGTGGTCTAAAGAAGTTGGTGGGCAGCTAGTGAGGGGCCTTGTCTTGCAAGCCTGTATTTGGACTGTAAGTGGGGAGCACTGGTTATTGAAAGTCTCTAAGGGAAGAATTTGCATGGCTAGATGCAATCCATGCAAAGACTACTTTGCTCCAATGTGGGAGATTAGGTAGGGAATCAAGATTGCTATCAAAGGACCAGCTGTGAATTTCTTTCAGTAGTTGAGGTAAGGGATAATGGGAGGTTAGCCCACTGTCATGTCAGCACGGATAGATGGTGAGATGACAGAAAGGAAGAGATTGTAAAGCAGTTGGGGACTTGGAGGTAACTGAGAAATCAGCCTATGGAGCAGATCTGGGGACCTAGGACAATGGGCCTTTTTTGGGACATAACATTTTTGAAGTGGTGATATATCAGTGAGAATGTTGGTTCATCAGATATTGTAATGTACCTAGGGGAAATTTACTGTTTTCCTCTATGATGCCATGGAGAAATTTCTTCAAGGGAGGAGAATTTTTCTTCCAGGCCTTCTTCTATAACTCTGTCTTATGGATTCCTGTTAGGTATCAGTTCAGTGTTTAGACTCAGGATCTCATGAAATGGTGTCCATGTTTTCTTAGAACACAGGCTCCCATCTGGGTTACCCCCCATTGGGCTATTTGTATTCATGGATGTTATATCTTCCCTCTTGTATATCCTGAGGACACTGGCCAAGGTCATGAAGGACTCTCTACTGTGTCCTGTGAAAAGGGGATTTTAGTAAAGAAGTGACTATAGGTACAAGGCTGAGATGGAACTGTGCTCCTTTGCTGTAAGACCTCTGATTAGTTCCATGGTTGATAGAACCATGAACCTGCAACCCTTCCATGGCCTACAGTCTTGAATTTTCTAGTCTGACTTAACAAATCTTATTTTAAAGCTATGCTATAGTTCGTCTATCTGTTTTACAGATTCATTACTGGAAGGGATACTGATTAGTAAGTCTAAATTGTGGCTCAAAGAAGTATTAAGTGACTTTTCCAAAGTCACCCCATACATGGACCTTTTGGCTGCCTTTTTAATTTCACAATAGTTATGCTTGTTTTGTATAAAGACCAATCATTTCATTGTTTTTTCCCATATGACCCCAAAAATCTAGGTTCTCTAGTGACCCAAAATGTCCTTTTTTCCCCTCACTTTTTACCTTCTTTTCTGAGTAATCTTGGCTAATTCATGCTTTTCACTGATGCCCAAGAGCAGCTGGCTTCTCCCTTGATGTCTCCTCTACATGTTAAGATTTCCTGCCTCTGGACCTTTTGATCTATAGGTGCCTTTCCTCAATATAAAACTGAACACTGGTTTCAGACCTACAAGGTAGCTGACTTCTGTCAATAGGATGTTGACAATCCAACTCAACATATTCAAAATTTTGCATCATTTTCTGTATGGATCTTAGTGAGGAGTCTGATCTGGAAATGTGAGTACAGCTTGAGTGTCCACCATCATGTCTTCTGGTTCTAAAAACAGTTTTGGATTTTGAGCTGTGGCTATAACTCAGGTGGTAGAATACTTATCTAGTATGCATAATGCCCAGAATTCAATTCCCAGCACTGCACAAAATGGCATAATAGCACATACCTGTAATTACAGTCCTCTTCAGGTAGACACAGAAGGATCAGGAGTTCAGGGTCATCCTAAGCTACATCGAGTTTGAGGTTAGCCTGGGCTATATGAGATGCTGTCTCAAAATTTTAAAACTATTTTTGTATTTCATTTGTTCCTTTTTAAAAATGGTGATGTGTGGCATTCATACCTCCTTCTATTCTCTTTCATATACTAGGAATCTTAAGGAAATAAAATCTAAGCATACTACCTTTTGTGTAAAATGATGTTCCCAAGAAACATCTCTGTAGTGTGCTATAGGTCATAGTTAATAAGCCTTGATTCCACAGCCAGACTGCCTGTTCTCAAATTCTCTTAAGAGCTGAATTATCTTGAGTAGGTCACTTAACCTTTCTGTTCTTCAGTTTCTCCTACAAATGGGTGATAAGCATACTTATTTCTTAGGCTTGCTAGAAGCATTATGTGAGTTAATATTTGTGCTTAAAATAGTGCATAGTATAGTGTAGTTTTTAAGAAAGCATAAAGTTTTTTTTTTTTAAGTAGATATGTAGGGCTTTAGCTTGATAGGGAGACTCAATACAAGTTGGCATGACTCAAGTTCAAGTTCTTGCTGTCCTTACCATCAGCACTGTGCTGCCAGCCACACACACAGCAGGTGGCCATTTTCCACACCATTATATTTTTCCTTGTGTTTCTCTCTATCCTTGGGTTTCTCTTATTTCTTGTTTTATTTTCCAAGTCTCTCTTGCCTTGTGAATCTGTAAGTGAAATCATTGTTTAGAATCTACAGAGCATGAATCTTAGATAAAGTCTTCTTTAAAGCCTGGGATACAACAAATACTTCCTCCCCTGGGATAATTTTTTTTTTTTTTTTTTTTTTTTAATACCTGAATGTCACCAAAGCTGTTAGTCTGGATTTCTGGAATGGACTAGATATGGCTTCAACTCTGATTCATGGACAAGTGTCTTGACTGATAATATGAAAGGATATGTAGTATCATGTGGTAGGTGTTTCAAGCATGGGGTGGAGGTAAGATCCCAGAATGGACACTGTTGTCATGATGCTCTGCACACACAGATATCACACATTGTCTAATTTATGCTTTACATTTGTGTCCTTATCAAATTATGCCCCTGTTACACTCTGTTTTGTAATCCAATATTTCCTATAGTCAGTGGTCACTAATATTGATGGTAACATGAATTCCTGGGCCCTACACTGATTATCTTACTGCGATGAAGTCATGACCCAGCCACATATGCCTCTCCAGCCTTGCTCCCAGGAGGTCTGTTTTGTTTTTCTAGTAGAAGGAAGTGAGTCCACACCTGTAAGGTGACAAGATGTTCTCAAGTAGCAGGTGGTGTGAAGGTGTGAAGGTGTGCAGGGTAGGGAGAGGCATGGAGAGAGGGAGGGAAAGAAAGGAGGGTCTTTGATCTTGGCAGTTAGGACTGGGCTGTCTGTGAGAAGAGGCAGCAGAGAATAAAGCATCTCAAGACTCCAAGGTAGAACAGACCGACACCAGGATGGCCATGTGGATGGAGAGAGGGCTGTGGGTAAGGGCAGGGAGAATGCAGAGGCTGCATGTGCTACCTCATGAGGGTATGATTTCCCACCCTTTTCCTGTCTCTGCTCATCTGCCTAAGAGGACAGAGCCCCTGCTTCCAGTTTTGGTTTTTTTTCTCCTCAGCACCTCTTCCTTTCTTTCGGGACTACCTACCCATCACTCCGGCAAGCAGTTTGTCACTTCTATCTTTGCTCATCCCCCCCCCCTTTTTTTTAAAGACCTGAAAAGGCAAAGCGCTTTCATCATTTCATACTGACGTGTGCCACCTGAAAACAGTGTTCCCTGGAGGATCCTAAGTGCTGAATAAGTATTTGTTGAACGAGTGAATTCCAAAAGTCACAGTGGCCATTCGTGTGTGTGTGTGTGTGTGTGTGTGTGTGTGTGTGATCATTTAGCAATTAGGTCTTTCAAGAGTTACCAGTTACATGAAATAATGTCTGCAGTTTTGGGAGGAGTTTGGTGACTGTCTGTACCTGTATTAACAAATGCCATGACCAATACCTACAATACACCACAATACCCCAGAGTTCCCTATGCCTCTCAGTGTCTCCCACCCCTGACTCCAGGCAAACCCAGGTGTAGTTTTATTTTAATGTCATTTACATATTGGCTTTCTCTTCTCAAGAACTTCATCTAAATGGATTTACACTCATGTCTTGTTCTCTTAAGCCTAGTACTTCTATGTTGGGCGTGGCTGTGGTTCATTTGAGTAGTATGGCTTATTTTGCATTGTGGTGCTTTGTGATTATGGGTGAGGCTGGGGTTCTGGGTTATGGATCTAGGGTTGGGATTTTGGCTCCACCACTTTTAAACCTAGGGGTTTTGCTGACAACCTCTCAGCAAACTCTGTTAACTAGAGTAGTGTTTTATTAAATTACAAAGAGATGATATGAGGAGTTAAATTAAATGCACAAAGTTCCTAGATCAGTGTCTAGAACATCATAAATATTTAATAATGGTTAGCCATTAGAATTAGTACTTGTGTTTTGGAAATGAATTAAAAAAATTCTAAGTTACAAACCTCCCATCGCTCACTCAGTGTTACTGGGATTGCAAGATAGACTGGATTTAACTTATATACTACCATCTCCTGGGTTTTGTTGCTTCCCTTTTACTCCAGACACAGAAACAGGATGGAGGTAGGGAGGGGGGTACTCAGCTTGGGGATGGCTGATTCCGATACTTCACTGTCCATTGAGGCTCTATCTAGCTAATTTGCCATCTCTGCTTCTGCCTTGGTCTGCTGTGGGCTGTGTTGGGGTTTCTTGCCCTTTGCTCCCCTTCTGGGCCCTCTCAAGCAACTTGCACCAGGAACACCTCTTGAAATCACACAGCATCAGCCCTGCGAGAAGCTAATTTGATAAGCCCCACTCCAGAGCTCGTTGAACCTGTCTATAACGATGCTTAATTAAAGTGCAGAAACTTTGAAGAGATAGCAAGTTACTGCTTATTGCAATACCAGAGCGTCTCTATTCCACCATCTGTCTCCTCCTCTGCAGTAATTGCTTCCTGACATTTGTTTATTTTAATTAGGAGAGCAGTCTTGATCAAGAAGGAGGGCAGGCAGGGTCAGAACTATTGGGGAGGAAGAAGAAAGTTGAAAGGGGGGCTGTGGTGTAGTGGTGGGAGCCTCAAGTGGAGTTCTTGTCTTCCTGGTGCCTTCCATCATCCCATGAAAATGGAATTAAGGAAGTCTCCTAACAATGATAAAGTAAGGTTGAGTCTAGGACAGCATTCTCAGGACCTGTAGATGTCCTTTAGGAGGTCTTGGAATTTCTTCGCTAGAGGTCAAGGTTTCTACTTTGTTAGAAAGGATGTAGTCCTAGATTAGCATGACCCAGTGGAGACACTTTTCCAGGACCAACAGGATCTCCAAGGAGAGGAAAGTACCACTCACTCATGTCCAACATTCCTATTGGTCCTACAGAATGCATGGTTATCTCTGAGTGTGTGCTGTCTCCATGCATGGTAATTATTCATAAGTATAACTAAGGCCATTTTGAAGAAAGCGCTTTCCTGGAGGAACACCCCCCCCCCCCCAGCATATGTTGGAGAGAGAATTTAGCATCTTCCTAAAGTGAAATCAAAAGCTTGATCTGCCCTGGGTTGTTCTCACCCTGCACTCTGGCTCTCTTGAGCATGAGCTGATTTCTGTTTTCTCCTCAGCTTCCTCCACCCCATTGTGAGAAGGTCTCTGTTTGTCCCTTTCCCTTGTGCAGGTTCTGAGGAGAACTCTTGTTCTCTCTGGGCCTGTCAGATTGCCAAGACAAAGTTTAAATTTTCTCTGACTCAGAAGATGCCCTCAGGGCAAAAGTAATTTCCATACCTCCCTAGGTTCCTATTTCCTTTCTGTACTGGACTGTCTTCCCTTACCTTCTGATCAGCATTTTGCTGATTTTAAGAGGACCTGGTATATATTTTTATCTGTATTTCTAGTTGTTTTACTAGGAATTGCCCGCCATTACCAGAAGGTCTCTGGTAGGTTTTAAATTACACGTTTTTGCTTATGGCAACAGACTTTTTTTTTTTTTTTTAAATGAACTCTTTCAAAAGATTTCCATATCAAAATACATCAATATAAAATAAAAAGACAGAAATTAAACTACTCTAGTTATAGAAGGGCTGGTGACGTCCCAGATCTTGCCAACTGGCTTCTTCCCTACTGGGTCCCTCAGAGCATCGTCCAGGACTTGGCTTTTATAGGTGTTGTTCAAAATATTCTTTTCTAGGGAGTTCTTGGTTTGACTGATAGCAGGACCACAGCTTTGGCAAGGCTCATCTAGCGCCTCCTTGGAAACAAATGGTTCTTGATATTTTCAGATCTAGGCTGGAAGCCTAGATCTTGGGCAGGGTGCTATACGAAATGACAGAGTGTGCTGTGCGAGTCTCAGAGGGCCCTGGAGAGAGGAAGACTGTAGGAACGAGAATTCTCTCAGTCCTTTTTAAAAGGATTCGTCTGAGATAGGAGCAGGACGAGGAGGATTGGAGGGGCATGAGGTATGGGTTTTCCAACAGGCTGGCATCAGAATAGGATTGATTAGGCCCACAGCCCAGGTCCCTCCTGAGGATCTGACTCCTCTGACAGGCAGGAGGCAGGAAAGAGTAGGCAATGATCAAAGTAACTTAAGGAAGAAAAGGGATTATTCCAGTCACAAGTCCATAATTTGAGGAGGTTGAGAACCTGTCATGGTAAGGAAATCATGGCAGCAGGTGCTGAGGAAGTTGGTCACTTTGTATCTCTGCTTAGAGAGTGATGAAAAGTGGTAGGAATAGGCTGTAAAACCTCCAGGCCTGTCCCCATGGACCCACTTCTTCAAGGAAATCTCTATCTCTTAAAGGTTCCACAACTTCCAAACCGGAACTATTAGCTGGGGACCAAGTGTTCTAACAAATGATCTCGGGGGGGGGGGTGGTTTGCATTCAAACAGCAACAAATAAGAAGACCCTCTTATGTTATATAGGTCTGAGCAAGCACCAGCCAGCCAGACTGGAGTCGCCTAGCAAAGTCAGTTGTCAGAGGGATCCCTTGTAGGGCAGGCCGTCTATAAGATTTTACCACTGACTGGAAGCATCTCTGAGCAAGTGGCCTTCACTTAAATACTTGATAGGTCCTAAGGGTAGCAGATGGGGCTCTTGTTTTTTTGTTTTTGCTTTTTGCAGAACATGCTCTTGAAAGAGATTTAAGGGGTTCTGTACCTCCATGGCTGCTCCACAGGAAAGGGTCTCCCAAAGAATAATGTAGCATTTACTTAAAGCAACTTGGAAAGGAGAGAAAGACATGCTTATCTAGACTTAGGAGGCAGCTGCTGGTGTCCCAAGGTTGTCTACTCCCCCACCTTAATTCTTTAGAGCAGGCCTGCCATAACAAGTCCCTCTCTATTCCCTAAGGGCCTGCCGACTTCTCGGATCATACAATCTCATCTTTTCTCTCAAACCCCTTTACTATTTTCCACGGCTTCTGACCACACACATCCGTTATCTTTAGGTCTGGCCTCAGCACTCCTTATACGTCTTCCCTTATCACGTACCATGCCTCCCCTGCTTCTCCCGTCCCAGCTCATTGTTTTCTATTTCCTTTGTTCTTTTTCACTACAGGGTCTTCCCATGATGCTACCCTTTCATAGACCACTCTTTTCCTTCTCAATTTCTATTTTGTTGGTGATGGTACTAAAGTCACTCCTCTAGTGACAGCCAGAGTTTCCTCTCACGGCTCTCACCATCTATATCCATTTGTGGGAGTCTGTGCTTCAGAGGAATTTGCTCCAGCGTAGCCTTCTATCACCCTAGCTGATTGTTTGATCTCTGATTCTCTCACTTGACTGAAATCTCCACCAGGGCAGGGGCTACATCTGTCTTTGCAGACCCTGCACATCAGGCCCCTCAGCCTGGAGGTGCTCAATGAAAATGATGTACTCCAGAGACTTGTCCAAAGGGAGGAGGATATAACAAGACTGGTTATCTATTAAGGAAAGATAATGTAGGCATAGGAAAAAATAAAAGGGAGATTGAAATGGCTACTTTCAGAGACTGAGTGGCTGAGGGGCTTTTCAGATCCTTGTCTATATCTTTGCATGGAGCGGAGGCTTGGGAGGTTGATGGAGCTCCATACATACCTGTATAGGCAGCAAATAGCATCCAGATCTGAATGTGACATACTACTTTGTTTATACTCTCTGGTCATATAGTGTCTTGTATGATCATAGAAGGTGTAATTTGGAGACCGATGCCAAGGTTCAATGTGGACCTACACTTGCTGTTGATCGAACATCGAGCAAGCCATTAACCCATTAACTATGCTTCCTCCGTAATAATGGATGGTAGTGTGTACATTAAAGAAAAACATTGGAAATTAAAGGAGATATAATACACAACAGGTTCATTTTGTAGTTACTCTATATTGCAATGTTAGCAGTGTGTGGTGTTTTATTTCCATTTGGTAAAAGGATTCACAAAAGGATGGAGGTTAGGGGATGGCTGGGATGCATCCAGGCTGTTTCTACTGATTTTGCTTCTGTGCCTACTCTGGTCCTCTCCTCTTCTATATATAGGATACTTTATATATTTCTAAACTGAGGGTTGTTTGAATTTTTTTGGAGCATCAACTCATTGAAGGAGAGAGGAAGTCTGAGGTTTTTCTTGGAAGAGTGTCTTAGCCTATTGGCCCATGTTTCTCATCAATATAAGGAAGGAGCCAAATCTAATTTGTTCTAAGGATTCTTTAGCTGGAAGCTGCATAAGTAATCCTTATGAATGGAAAATACCAGAATGGGCAAGTGGGAAGCTATTACTAGACAGGCTCACAAACAGATCTTAGAGCACAAGGAAACTGCCATGGCTTTAACTGGAGAGGGATGTTAGATTGCAAGAGGGACATTCTAATACCACATGCTGTTAAAGTGAGAAATGGAGAAGAAAACAGATTTTGTGGACATTGGTTTCTAGTTGTCCAAGAGAAGGAAAACCCAAGGGTAGCCATTTTAAATTGAAAATAGCTTAAGAGGGTTTTGAAGTGATTTCTACCTTGTAGATACTGATGTGGCCTGAAACACTCTGAGATTTGGGGTTCAGAGGTCCTGTCTGTGCATATTTGTGACTTGGTACAAGCGAGGTTAAGGAGGAAGGGTTTACTTTGGTATGTGGTTATAGGACGATTGATCCATCCTACCAAGAAGGTGTGGCCAAGCGGAGCAGTTCACATCATGGTGGCCAGGAAGCAGAGGAAAGAGAACAGAGGAAGTGGTATGCTTTTTTTTTCCCAGATAGATTCCCCATCTCCTACCGGTCACCACCTCCCATAAAGCTGTTATGTTCTGAACCCCATTGAGATTAACAGTTAAGATTAACCGTTATGACCCCCCCTGCTGTGTTGGACCCAACTGTTTACTCCGCTGCCTATTTGTGTTGAGGATTTGAGTAGGTATGTGAGCATTGATTGGCTTTCCACTTCCTGGTGTGCCCTGTACTTTGGCCCTTTCTTGGCTTCCTCAAGTTTATCTATCCAAGAGGGTCCTTCTGGCACCTCAGTCACATAGCAGAGCATGGTTGATGAAGCACACCAGGCTTAAACATGACGTGAGGCATTTTCAGCCAAGATGGCTATCGTGAGAGGAAAGAAGAACATGTTTGCTAATTATTTTTAGGAAATATGATTTAAAAACTTCGGTTGGTTTTAGTTTTTGCTACCATGGTTAGCATCTATTTCTTTTCCTTCATTTCCAGTGAGATGAAGATTCCCCAGAAAATGCACAAGTAATTATATTCAAAGACAGCCCCCTCCAAAGGTATCAAGTTAATTCTAATTTTTGGGATTGTCTATTCAGCCTGAGTGTGAAATACAGCTTGTAGCTAATGATAACTTGCATTGTAAGCATGTTTCACATGCTTTATTACATCTGGACTTCCTGATGTCCCTCTGGCTAATATTTATTTACATTCCTGTTCCTCAGATGGGCAAACTGAGGTCCAACATGGCAAACTTCAATGAGCCGGTGTCCTTTCTGGTGTGAATTCCTTTCTTTTCCATCTTGTTTTATACAGTCCAAATGACCTGGCTGAGACTCAAGGCCCCTAGAACTTCTGTAGCTCAGCTGTGTGAGCTTCATGGCAGCTAACAGGAGTCTCTACACATTGGAGAAGGGTGATGATATTCCCAGACATGCTATAAATTGAGAAAGTGATTAGTTTCTCTTAAATTTTTAGTTATGTAGGCCAACTATTTTTGACAAAGTGCCACAGGATGGGTATCTAAAGGCAATGGCAATGTATCCTCTCACAGTCCCAAGACTAGAAGTCCAAAGTCAAGGTCGGTAGGACCGTGTTTTTTCTGCAGGCTTTCAGAGAGGATCCTTCACATCCCTTCCTAGCTTCTGATGCTTTCAGCAATCCTTGGTGGTCTTTGTCTTGTTGTGACATTTTTGGAGTCTGCCTCCACCATCCCATGGCTGTTTTTTCCAGTGTGCCCCATGTCCGGATCTCTCTCCTCCCATAAGATCACTACTCATATTTAGGTCACTGTCTTCTGACTTTCTTTTCTCGTTGCATCAACAAAACACCTTGCCAAAAATATCTCATGGGAAAAAGGGTTTATTTGAGTCCACAGTTCAAGGCATGTAAGTCAAGGCAGCAGGAACTTGAAGCAGCTGGTCATACCCCAACCACAATCTGGAAGCAGAGAACAATCAATCTCTTTTTCATACAGTCCAGTAACAAGCCGAGGGAAAGGTGTCACCATTTTTAGCATGGATATTCCTACATCAGATAACATACTCAACATGACTCCTCATACACATGACCAGAGGCTAAATAATCTTTCACATGTGTGCCTAGAGGCTTGTTGTCTATGTTATTCAAGTGGTCAATGAACACCAGCCATCACACTTCTGTTATGACCTCATCTTAGAACACCAGCAAGGACCCTATTCCCAAATGAGATACAGGGCTTAAGATTTCTGTAAAACATTTTTCAGAAATCCAAGGGTTAATATTTCTGTAAATCATTTTTCATTTCTGTTTGATAGCAAATTTTTATTTTACCTTTTTTTTTAAGATTTTGTTTTTAATTTCAGTAAAAATAAAAATAAAAATTTAATTTCAATTAAAATAAAAATTAAATTATAATTTCAATTATATGTGTGTGTATGTGTGTATGTTTGATTGTGGTTTTATATATATGATTGCACATTTTGCACATGCTGGGTGAGGCTGTTCATGTCAGAAAATCCTAGAGCTGGAGTTATAGGTCCCAGGGACCAAACTAGAGACCTCTGAAAGAACAGTATGCACTCTTAACAAATGAATAGGCCATCTCTCCAGCCCTTTATCTCTCTTGCTTTCTCTCTACTCCCTCCCTCCCTCCTTCCCTCCCTCCCTCCCTCCCTCCCCCCCCTCCCTCCATGTGCCCATCCTTTCATCTATCTTTGACATTTACGTTTTGAGACAAAATCTTACTCTATAGCTTAGGATGGATTCAGATTCACTGTTCATCCTCCTGCTTCAGCCTCTTTAATGCTGGGATTGTAGATGTGAGCTGCCCTGCTCAACAGAAGGTCTTCTTAGAAGTGACAGTTTGCTTATTGTAGATGGTAGTTTTCTTATTGAATAAATGTGTAAAATTCAGGAAAACAGAACCCTTCTTATTTCTATCATTCAAGTAAATGGCTGGCATGTATTTGTTTCCAGTAATTTCTTTGAAGAACAAAAGCATTATCGATATAGATTTAATGGTTGTAGTTACTCATCTTAAGAGTGCATTGTCCTGTCTCTTTGAGAAGCAGTAGGTCTCAATAAGGAACATTTGGGGGTGCCACTGTCATCTAGCAGAGGCCAGAGATGTTGTTAAGTATCCTTAAATACCCAGGTCAGCCTCATAGCAATGAATTACCTAGTCCCCAATATTAACAGTACTTAGGGTGAAAAACCTCATTATAGAGAGAACTTTTGCATGTTGATAAGGGCCTCCAAGAAATATTTTTATGCTTTCATGTACATTTACAAGCCTGGGTAAACAACATATGGTATTATGTTGTTCTGTGTGAGTCTTCTTTAAATTTATATAAATAGTATCATAAGATATTCTGTATCTTGGTTTTTCTAAATTTTTGCATTTATCTGTGTTGATATATATGCACATGTATATATACATATTAATTTCTCTCAGCTGATCTGTTTTTCTTGAAATTGTGGCTTAGCCTTCAGCAGGTGAGCCGTCTCTCTGACTGTATCTTAGCTGGGCACCATGGCCGAGGTAGAAACAGAAGAATCACATGAGCCCAAGAGTTTGAGGTCAGCTTGGCTGGTACAGTGAGACATCTATCTATAAGGGGGATTGTTCTATGAGATAAAGGGTTGTTAATTCATATTTACCATTAGGCACACTTTCTGGAGGTAAAGTAATTAAATTTTAATTTCTACTAAGATCTCTTAGTATGGAAACCTTTCTGTAAAGCAGATGCCCCATTTGGGGGATGGTAATCCTCTCCAGGAACCTAATACTTCTAGAGTGTTTGTTCAAGATCTAGTGTCTACAAAGGCTTCAGTACTAGTCTCATCTGTACCCTTCTTTGGCTTTTCCTGTTTTTTATACTCTATCAGTGTTTTCCCATTTTAAAGGACTAGAAGTGATCAAAGGACCAGATCACTGTGATATTGGGAATTTCTGAAGAAGATTCTTCTCTCAATTAATGGACCCCAGTTACAAACAAACTATTGGCCATACATCCAAGTTTGATGTATCAGCTGGCCTTGTTTCTTCTGAGGCCTTTCTCCTTGGCTTAAAGATTGTAGTGTTGTCTTCAGACCATCTTCAGTTTGTTCTTGGCCATGTACACATACTATGTTCCTATAAGGACAGCATCCAGGTTGGATGAGGCCCATCTGAATGACCTCATTTAGGTTCATTACCATTTTAAAGAATAATATACCTATAAATGAAGTAACATTGGGTACTGGATATTTAGATATCTACGTGGGAATTTCATGAAGGATTCATTCAGAGGAGTCCAAAAGCAGCCCCTCTCCCATGTATTCTCTTCCAAATATTCTTAGGAGATGGTGCGATCACAGTAAACACTCTGTGATGTCCAATTCTGAGAATTTTCTTATGTTCAGCTAGAGTATTTCAAAGCTTACATAAATTTAAAGATAGTAGAATCAGAAAACCAAGTGCCAGAGGAAACCAAATAGGATAATGATATTTGGATACTTCCTGGTCTGCTTTTGAGTAACCTCACTAGATATCCATAGATGATTATGTAGACAGTGTTGACATTTTTAACTTCAAAACTAATCAATCATGGGCCCAAATGAAAAACACCTCTGTCTGAGGTAGAAATCCTGGGTTTGCTCTTGACTCAGCTTTCTACTGGGTAACCCCGAGTAACTTAGTCCCAAAACATCACTTTTTCCATCTCTAAAATGGAAGTTGTGAGTGTGCCTGTCTATTTCTCCAAGGATAGGATGGAAACAGGGCTCCATGTCTGGGGAATTTTCAAACGTCGTGTTATTTGTTTCTGGAATCCAAATATGAGGAGATTAGACTCTTTCCTATTTCACTGAGGCGCCGCCTCAGAAGCCTCAGAGTGATCTGTTTAAATATGAGTTTCAGAAAGTTAATTCTGGCTTGGAGGCAGTGCAGACGGAGAGGTGGCAGTGAGGAGACATGGGAGGATGAAGATTAGCTATTAGAACTGTCTGGCTTGAGTTGAGAGGTGGGTGGGTGGAGGAAAGAAGGGCAGAGAGATGTAGAAAATGGAGAAGAGGAAACAAAAAAAGAGATGTAGAAACCGGCACTAGAATATAAGAAAGAGTGACGTGGAGCATGAGAGAGACCATGGAGAGAAGGGAGGGAACGATACCGTGGTGGCTTATTGGGATTTTGAAAAGTGATCAATGAAGAGCAATAAAGGGATGTGCTGGAGGCAAATGATGAGTTTGGCTTTGGTCCACTTATAACTGAGTTGCTTGGAGACAGATCCAGGACTGAGATACATAGGTAGGTAGGTAGGTAGGTAGGTAGGTAGGTAGGTAGGTAGATAGGTAGGTAGGTAGGTAGATAAGATAGATAGATAGATGGATAGATAGATAGATAGATAGATAGATAGATAGATAGATAGATAGACAGACAGACAGACAGACAGACAGACAAAGAGTTGTGAAGGCATCTGCTGGCAGAACTGTGGGGAATACTGTTGTCCAGAGGTGGGAAGAGAGGAGGAGCACCTGGGAGTGGCTTTCAAGGACATCCAGAGAGGAAGAAGACAGCTCAGAGAAGTGGCAGGAAGGGACCCAGAGTGGGAAGGCAGCAGGAAGGATGGGTGTGAGCAGTACACACACATCTGCACTGGTTTGAATATTTCAGAAGCCACTGGTAACTTTGAGAAAAGCTATGTGAGGTGAGGACATGTCAGGATAGACGCCAGAATGCAGAGGATGTGGATAGAAAGGAAATCTTGGAGATTATGAATTTTGATAGAGGAGGGAAGGTTCTTGTTTCTTTTTCAGGTTATTGGCAGGCTGCTGAGCAGTGGGTGAGGTGGAAAAGCAGTCAGTGGAGCTTGTAGAGAGAGTTCAAAGAAGTGCTTGTTGCTAGGCTGAAGGCCTGGAGAAGTGGGGGGCTTGGGAGAAGAGTTTTTGGGGAGTCAGATTTGAGGGGACCATGTCATTTTTTTTTTAAAATTTTAAGCCGAGAAAAAGAGGAGTAGGTGATTGCAGATAAGGCATGTAACTGAAGGGAAGGACGGAAGGTCAGGGTTCTGGGAGCACCTTCCCAGTAAAACAGGGCTCCTGATAACATTTGTGGGGTGAACAAGGTGGAAAAGGTTTGGAAAATTTGAAAAAAAAAATGGCAGAGATTGGGGGAATGTTCCAGACTGCAAAGATTCTTGTTTTACAAGACAATATATTTTCTCTGCTGTAATTGAGATAGAGGAGGAACACAGTGCTGGTTGCATTCACTTGCATAGTTTGGCTGATTGTTGATACTGACTCACTGCTCTGGAGCAGAGGATGTCAAGGAGGAGGGCAGAATATGAGAGAACCATGGAGTACTGTTTAAGTAGTGAAGCTAAGTAAGGGTCAGGAAAAAAGTGATATACTTTGGGAGTGAAGGTATCAGGCTGTTATAACTATACAGGGATTATTGGGAGATGGAAAGTGTAAAAGTATTTGTGAGAGGCATCTAGGTGATAAATGGTTCTCGAAGAGTTTAAGGTCAGGGAGTTATTGAAGGAGTGAGATGAAGGTGTACTTCATAGAGTTTAGGTGTCAGAAGCCATGATGTTAGAGCAATGGAGACATGGGAAGTGAGTCCAGTAATAAGAATTAGGGTACAGAATGGAAGTTACAGCTGCTAAATATCTCTGTGGATGTGGGAGAGTGATTATGGATCATGCATCCATCAGTGACCAGAATTTAACCTCAAAAGTCTTGCTGGTGTTTCACAGTAAGCATTGACTGGCTTACAGATGAGGAACCTATCAAACTATATCAGGTCCAATGAGGTGATTCTGTAGATCTAGCCTGTGTAGGTTAGATGGGATTTGATTGGTGTAGCTTGGTCACAGTTGGGCTTGGTGAATGGCATGTCTCTAGTCGTTAACCTCTTGGGAATGACCCAGTCATGCTGGTCAAAGTACAACAGAGCCAAGAACTCTTCATTTTGTCATGTCATACCTACTGGCCAGATAACATTTCTTTGACTAAAGCAAATCATGTGAACAAGCCCAAAGTCAAGTTGCGAGGAAGTATCAACTTTCTGCACATGGACAAAAATAGAGAGTGACATTTTTGACTAATACTACCACCAGTTAACCCCAAGCGTTAGATCAGAGCAGGAAGAAGAGTAGATGTGGGGCCACAGATGCCACTGGACTTTCAAATGATCACAGAGTGTTCAAATAAAGCTAAAAGTAAAGGATTATGCCTGAATAGCTCTCATCCTGAGATACAAGGGGATCTGACAGAGAGTGTTTGGCAAAGAAATCATTTAATTAGGAAACATCCCAGATTTTCTATTATGTGGGATCAAATGTGAACTGCAGGAATTCCAGCAGGTCCAGAAAGGAGTTCAGAAAAGTTATGGGGAGTCAGTTGGTTATGGAGTGTCAGAGAGCCTCAAATAAGTTCTGGAATTGGAAATAAAATGAGACAACACATACCTTCAGGCAGATGACACATAAATGCATACATGGATGTACACACATGCAGACAGCTTCTAGGAGAGCTCAAGTTAACTCAAAATCAAGTCTCCTGAAAGTGTACTGCTTTGGAAGGCATCATGAAGATCAGCACCCACATAGTCACGAATGGAGCCCTGGGTACCCAGCTCTTTTCTCTAATGGAACAGGACAGATGCTTCTTCCAGGGAGATGTTTCCAGGGAGAAGTGGTCACACAGCTCCATACTATACTTGGGATTTCACAATTGCTTTTACTCTGACAGGGTGTTGGGATTTTTTTTTTCTTGGCACTACAAATAAGGAAGTGAGAGGGTGGGTGTGGGAAGAAAACTGTTTAAGTGAAGATACAGTAATAGAACTACATCATCCTTGGAAAGAGAGACTAGATGAAAGATGGATGGGGGCGAGGCACCTCAAACCTTCATCTCTTCTTGGATCCTGTCACTCCCTTCCAGTGTTTTTGCCCTTCCCTCTTACACCAGGCCCTATGCTCCCGGAGAGGAGATCCTGGCTTGTCTTAATTATAGCTCTTTCCTCAGGCTCGCAGTTCACACAGAACATACGGAATAGTGCTCAATGAGTATGTTTAAGTGGATGAATGAATGAATGATGGAAAATTCATAAGCTAGAGAATCTGTCTTCATTAAAAAGAACTCAACAATATTTTTTGAGGTAATGTCATTCAGCAAATATTTAGAGACCTCTTGAATTTTAAACAGGATGACTAGGCCTTCATTGCAGTGAGACATAGCCCTGACCAGATGGTCGCCTATCTGCACTTGGCAGCTTTGGGAACAGTGACTGACAATACAAGAGCCGGCCACATGCATTGTCTCAAGCCTCTGTCTACCTGCAGAAGTGTGAGGTGACTTGGACCATTCAGACCCCTCTTCTTCTAGGCTTTTTGAAACTCTCCACATCTATTGTTCTTTGTGTTATTTAAAACAGGCAAATAATTTTTCACCTTTTCTTTCTTTTTTTTTTTAAACATTTTAAATTAATTCTTTGAGAATTTCTACAATGCATTTTGATCATATTGACTTTGCTTCCGCCAGCTCTTCCAAGGTCCATCCCCCTTATCTACCCCTCCTACTTTGTGTCCTTCTTTAAAAAAAAATCCTTGAAGACCAATAATTCTTGGATGTGTGGTCTTCCAATGGCACATGGTCATACTCTTAGAACTGTTTATCCCTCTCTCAGAAGCTAATAGTTGTTAGTGGCTCCATGGTTAGGGGTGAACCTATATACCTAGCTCCACTCTCCATTGCTAGCATTAGGTATGGCTTAGGCTTGTCTAGGTTTTAAATATGCAGTTATAGCCACTGTGGATTCATTTGTGAAGCTGCCTTGCTATGTACAGAAGACAATGATTCATCATCATCATCCACTCACTGCCTACGGCTCTTATACTCCTATAGCATTGATCCCTGAGCCTTGGCTGTGGGGTATGTATATATGTTCCCTTTAGGAATATGCACCTTTGTAAGAGCATCTTGTGGCACTGGTTTTCTAAAGACCAAACCTTTGGAAATCAAGGTTTAGAGCAGTGATTCTTAACCTTCCTAATGCTGTGACCGTTTAATATAATTCCTCGTGTTATGGTGACCCCCCCAGCCAAAAAGTTATTATGTTTCTACTTTATAGCTGTAATTTTGCTACTGCTATGAAACATAATGTAAATATCTTACATTCAGGATAACAAGGGTGGATCAACTCCAAAGGAGTCATGGTCCACAAGTTGAGAACCTCTGGTTTAGACTGATTCTGGTAGCTCAATCCACATCCCACCTTCCTGGATACACTTGTATTAAACGTAATCACAGCTCAGAATTTCTCCTGTGCTTAGGATTCTATGGTTACTTTTTAGAGCATCCAGCGGCTTCTGGTTATCTTTTGTCCTGGTGATGTTAGATGCTGTTGAGGTTTCAGGATTATCTTGGACCTACCAAACTTTTGGTTTACTTACTGTACCCAGAGATCCTTACATTCTGGGGAGGATCTGAGGCATTCAGGAAATCTATCTGCTTAAGGAAATTTGGGCTTGAGAGGACTGAATTATATAGGGATGCGGTCAGCAGTTAGGACAGCTGGAACAGGATAGGATTGGGATGTTTCAAAACCAGGCGTATTTAAGGCAGAGCACAGGTTGCAAGGGGCTTTTGGCTGCTTTCTGTCTCTTGGATTATCTTCTAAGCTGTAATACAGCCAGAGTTAGGGGACCAGCCTGGGTGCTGAGGTATGTGGAGAATAACTATTGAAGGTTAAGAATGAGGAATTGAGGCCAAGTGCAATGCTCTTTGATCTGCCCCATAAGAGCTACAGTCCCATCCTTGTTCTCTTTGTGGCGTGATGTATCCCTTTCACAACAAGACCCAGTACCATCTAGGATTTACCTGTGCATTGTTTCATTAGTTTATAATTCTCTCAATGGCTCTCAAAGACATTTTAGTTTGCAGCCAAGAGCTTTGGAAATTTTGTTCTCAACAGGACTTTTTGGTTTCACATGCTTTTCCATTCTCCTCTGTTTCCCAGCCTTGCATTCCAGCCAGGTAGAAAGGCTTCCTGAATCACCTATGATCTTTGATGTCTTCATGACTTTCCTTCAATTAGCATATCTTCCATGTTGTCTAATTGAGTCACACTGCCCATTCTTTAAGCATGTATCCACTCCTATATAAATTATTGCTCATGTAGCTATTTCCCCTAGCTTGCTGAGCTCTGACTAGAATATTTTGGACTCTAAGACCTTACAGGATGGTGGGCAAATGGTATTTATTTGAAGTTTAATCAACAAATAAATACAAATTGTGACCTGTTGACTCATCTTCTCTTAGGTACTTACTTTGGTGGTGGTGGTGGTGGTTCTGTGTGTGTGTGCCCATGCATGTGTAGGTACAAGCTCATATGAGTGTGTGTGCCCATGTGTGTGTGTAGGTACAAGCTCATATGAGTGTGTGTGCCCATGTGTGTGTGTAGGTACAAGCTCATATGAGTGTGTGTGCCCATGTATGTGCAGGTACAAGCTCATATATGTATGAAGTGTATGAAGATTTTATCTAGTCTAGAATAATGTATATCTAGCCAGGCTTGGCAGAAAGATGGAGTTACAGATTTTTTTTTGTTTTTTTTTTTTACAGATGAAGTTTTGTTATCTTTCAAGCATAGCACTTTTTTTTTTAAACCCTGAGCTATAAATAGATACTAATAAGTAAGGTGGGAAAATTAATGCGAAATTACAGGTTGTATTAGTCTTGATTGTATAATAATGTATCATAAACAAAGGACCATAAACATTCCTACATTAGTCTTAGAGCTCCCAAGCTGAAGCCATGCAGGTAGAATCATTAATTTTTTGAGCCTTGATTTGAAAAGGATAATTTTCTATTTAAAAAAATAAAAATCTCTTCTACTGTTAACTAAAATGAAGCCATCATAGAGAAGGATAGAGTTGAAGTTCTTTGTTTTTTTTAGACAACAGAAATTGCATTAGAGTTATTGTAGTTCTGAATTAGCAGCCCTAGCTGAGGGGCCTTGCTGTCACATACAAACTCATTACCAGAAGAATCTTGTATAGGCGGATCCTCTGTGTACTGTCCAAAAGCATTTAATTACTGCAGGTTCAACCCATGGGTTGCATTTCATATACTTCTTGCAATTTTTAATTTACGAAATGAATGTCTGTGGCAGGGGCCACGCTGTTGGTTGAGAAGGGTTCCAAGACTCCTTAGGCACCTGATAGATGAGTGAAATGTTCCATGGGTATGTAAAGGGCTATTTACATATTTAAGTTTATCTAGAATCTCTTTGAGACAATTCTTATCAGGTCGATGTAAAAATAGAAATATGAGGCTTATTTATTGTTCAAGTGCTTGAATTTAAGATTAAATTATTTTATTTCCCAACCAAATGAGGTTTTGTCTCTGAGCTTCAGTTTCTTCATAGGCAAAATGATTTGAGAAAAAAAGTAACACTTTTATGAAGGATAGGTGAGAGAGTGTTTTGTATATGCTGACCTAAGCCACACACATTAGCATGCACTATTTTTAAAGGAGTCTATGAGGTCACTGATGTATGTACTTCATACTTTAAGCTGCTTCTTTCTTGCCTGAAAGGTTTCTATGGATATTGCTTGCTTTAGACTCTCATTTCACAGCGTGTGGGAGCTGTGCTGACTGTTGACCATGGCACGCCATCCAGCCCAGGGTTCTCCCCAGAACCTACTTTGTGGGCTGTGACAAAGTGAATGAAGTTGAACCCCATCGTACAGGTCATAGGCTTGAATTTTCATTCCTCTTAATCTACTCTAATTGTTTATAGTAAATCTGGAGCTAAGAACTCTGCCTTTCTTTCTCTGGATACCCCACAGTTGAAGACCTAGGATGTAACAGAGCTCAAGCCTTGGTCAAGATAACTAGGGTGATTGAATTCTATCCTGTGTACTTCATCATCTAGGAGGTAAGCTTAGGCATGCTCTCGTGGTAATGGAGCACTGATGAACAAGCAGACTAAGAGAATCCCTTTCAAGCCTCTGATTACTTCATTTGCTAATATTCCACTCAGGAAAAGCAAATCACAAGAGTTAAGCGTTGGGCACAGCTATGCTGAATAGAAAAGGGTAGCTAGCAAAAGGATGAGTAATTATTTAAACAACATAGTTGGAGGCATCTCTAAAATCATAGTGTGAATAGGATGGCATAGTGATGATGATGGTGATGATTATGATGTATTAATGATGGCAAAAATAGGGATAATGATGATACTAATGTTGTTGATGATGGTGATGGTAGTTATAATGGCGATAGTAATGGCAGCTATTGACTTGCCCAACCCCCTTACCTGCTAACAGAAATGGGCTTCTAGGATTGGTTTGCTATTTGTTTCTCTGATTAGGACTTTCTGATTTAGATACTTCTCCTCTGGTTGCCTCACTCTATTATGTGGCGACTTTCTGAGCAAAGCTGGGGCTATGGTCCAGTTATCTACTGCACCTCATCCCAGCTCCTAGGCAGGTGGTAGAATGTGGAAATTTAGAAGGATATGGCATGACTACAAAGTAATAGGAAGGCGAGGCTGGAGAGAGCTAACCAGTGCGGCAAAGACATTTTCAGTAGAGGAGACAGGTGCGAGAGCGAGGGGACACAAGGAGAAGGTATGAGGAGGTCTGGGAAGGGCAATCCCAAAAGCAGAAGCAGTAAGTCAAAGGCTCTGAGCCTTGTGTTTAGCAAGTTTTGGGGGGCACAGAACAAAAGTTAGAAAAATAGTAACTGTGATTGGAATGGCCAAGCTGACCCTGGCTGCAGGAGAGGATTCTGGACATTAGTCTGGGCATGCTGAAGAAAAATCATTGGCGGGATCTGAATAAAAAACATATGCTTCCTGTTTAAGCAAACAAGCAAACCAACAGTTACCCTGACAGCTAAGTAGGTAAGACTCTGTATGGGGCAAAGATAGACTCAAAGATCCTCAACAGAATGCTGGTGCCTCATTCATAAATGAAAAAAGAAAACCACTGGCAATGTTGAATTGATAACAGTGCAGCCTGGTCTTGGTTTGTAGGGTTAAACTTAGAATATCCTATCAAACTATCAGGGTTCACTGGGCAGTCTGAGGACAGCAAACTGGAGATGATGAAAGATTGGGAAAGAACTAACATGGACTCTGGAGCAGAGTTAGTTCTGTTATTAATTAATTAATTAATAATAGTACAGTTTTTGTTTTATATTCTGTAGTGCATAAGCCTCAGTTCTTTAAATGCTCTTTGGTAGAGATCTTAGAGCAGTGTCTTCTTGGGTTTAAATCAAGGGGAAGGGGCTTAGTCCTTGCATGTAAAATTAAGTTGATTTTTTTGTTTACTTAAGGATGGCGCGTCTCATGTTACAATGTTTTACAAAGAGTGGGAAGCACATAGGCATGGGTGATACTTCAGTAATTTCCTAATGGCTGTGACTGATACTACATTTGAATGATGTACTTACTTATGGCCTTGTTCTTAAGTTTACAAGTGGTAAGTCTGTGCAGTAGATAGGGCGCACATGGCTAAATTTCTTCTTAACATCATGGTCTTGGAAGCAAGACTCTGAGATCTTCCCTGTGTTAGCTTTGTTTATAATCTGGGAACATTTATTGCTCATCTTTAAAACAAGGATCATCACTTTTTCTACTACGGACTTTTCTGGTTGCCTCATGCTATTAGGTGGTGGCTTTCTTAGCAAAAAGCAGGACTATAGTCTGATTATTAATCAGCCAGGATTAAGTGACTTCAAATGTTATTATACTTGGCATTATGTGAGGCATGTATTCCTTTTGTACTTATTAAATGTATATGCTAGAATAACAATGTGTCAGCCTTTCCAGGGATTTACAAAATCATCAGAGGATCAGATTACTATTAACCTTGTCCTGAATGCTTGTCCGTACTATTCTCTACATAGAGGCTCCTGGACTCCAGGTTTAAGCCTTACCCCTATTGTAACTTTCTGGAAGCAGCATTTGTGAGTATGCCCCTGTCTTGCCTCCTGCCTTTGCTCTGCTTCTCTCTCCTCATGCATTAACATGCAGATATTCTGTTCCTTACCCCACCTGTCTGAGGTACAGCTGCAGGGGTACTGCAGCAGACCCCACATCCCACCAAGGGTGAATCAGGGATCTGTCTTGCCTTGCCTGGCTTTCATAGCCCGAGTATGTCCAGAGCTTCTGCCCGTCCGTTCTCCTCTGTCCCTGCCAGCTGCGGCACTTCTTGCTTTGTTAATAGAGAAATTGTCAAATAATGGGAATAATTAGCACAGTGGGAGCTTTACTGTGTCCTGGAAAGAGAACAGAGAGAGCCCTCCGAACAGCCCTAGACGTAATTGCTAGGCAGGCTTATTTTCTCTTGTCTGTGTCTTTCTCCCCTTCTCTTACATTCGTTTGATTTTTTTTCTCTCTTTGTGTAGAGAGAGTTGGCTGGGAGAAAAGACCCGTAAATTGCACTCTTGCTGGGCTGGTACTGTGAACGCTGGGTGCGATAGTCTTCTAGGGCTGAATAATTGCCCTCTCTCCCCACCTTCTTACACGGGGAAGGATCAGCCAAGCAGCGAGATTATCTGTCACTCCCATTTCCCTCCCATTTCCTATTTCTCTTCTAGCCCTCCCTGTACCCCTTCCCCATCTCCCCATGTAAAGAACTCACAGGCTTTCAACTGAATCTTTTTTAATGGTCCCAAGAGGCGAGGATCTTGAAGGGTGATTATCTTCATTATAAATTATTAACTCTCCTAGCAGCCAGATGGCTTTCTACCTCATGGCTGGGAACTCCAGGCTGGGGAGGCCCATTGGCAAGCAGAGGAGGGGGACAGGAGAAGAGAGTTGGTTTCTTGAAGAATGACCTCAGCTTTTAGGACTTCTGTCTGCCTTAGGAGGTTTGGGGAGTACATCGACACCTTGTAAGTCTCAAGTTCTGTGATCTGCAAGGAAAAATTAGCTGTTGTATATTAGCCCTCAAATAACTAAGGGCTCTGGTTGAGGATGAGATGATGGTGGCCTTTGGGGAAGAGATTGATGCCATGAGTTGCTTCTTTATAAACCTCAGAAGCTTGCCAAGACCTGGTAAGAAGATGTGATTATTATTTTGATTTGTGTGATCTTTGATGTTCACAGCATCTTAGAAAGTGAGCCCACTGATCTACCTGTTTCACAGGAGATACAAACTGGAAAAGCCATGTAGCTTCTTAAGTAATGACTCGGGTCAGAGTTTGAGAAAGATAGACTTTGACATTCAGTGTAGTGTTCTCTATTACACCAACCAGAACTTTTCATTCATCTGTCCTCCTTTCCTCCCTTCCTCTTATCTCCCTCCCTCTTTTTCCCCATCCTTCTTATTTTTGAGATAAGATGCTGTTGTGTAGTCTTAGCTAGCCTAGGAATAGCTATGTGTCTCCAGGTTAGATAGCCTCAAATTCTTCTGCCTCAGGCTTCCAAATGCTGGCATTGCTGGTGTGCCTTACTAAACCTGGCTCAGACTTCTTATCCATTGACTTGTCCTTCAAATTTCCATAAAAGCACATCTTTCTTCATCTCAGAAACCTCCTCTAACCACACCAGCCCAGAGCTATCTCTAGAGTTTGTCTAGACTCTATTATATTCCATACATGCACTCACTTAGTACTGAATGTATCCCCCAAAAGGATACATGTCAGGGGGAGTTGGTTTAACTAGAGGTCCCTGAAGATCAAGACATAAATAATCTTTTTATATCTTCCACTCACTAGACTGAACTCCACCCCAAATCAATGGGGAACCAATGGTTCCTCTTCCAATTTAAGGAATGCTTTCATCTCCTACTAAAGACCCTGCTGAGAAGCCGACGGTTGCCTCTGTACACTCCTAATCTCGCCATTTCCAAAGGCTCCCAAGAGACTCCACAATGACTCATTGTGTATGTGTGTATGTATGTCTGTGTGTATGCACATGTGCATACACAGTGTAAATGTGTGTATGAATATCTGTGCATGTCGAAGTCAGGACAACTTTGAGTAATATTCTTTAGGCACATTCATTTTCATCTTTTATTTATTTATTTATTTTTTGAGACAGTATCTCTCACTAACCTAGAAATCACCTAAGCAGTCCACAATGGCTAGCTGATGAGCCCTAGAGATCCTCCTGCTCAGTGTTGGGATTACAGATATACAGCATACACCCAGTACTTTTATGTGTATTCTTAGGATCAAACTCAGGCTCTTATATTTGTGCACCAAGCACTTTATCAAGTGGACTCTCCATCAGCCTTCAGGAATTTACATGGCCTGTAACATTGGGGTAAATTTAAAAGAAGCTCATGTGTTTCAAATGAAGTCCCTGAGCAGGACAAGTGGAACCATATTAATGATTCTGAAGTAGAGGCCCCAAGGACAAACATTAGCCATAATAGAAGAATCCACCAGTGGCTGGATTTCTATTTGTTCTATTTGTTCTGTGGTCTTGAGCTAAGTGTGCACTCAGTTATTATATCTATGATTCATATGAAGCATTGAGACAGAGAGAGGCTGTGCAAGGTCACACAGGCATCAGGTATCATATGTGGGATTTGTCTGGCTGTGGAGCCCATGTCAGTATCTGTTACTCCATATAGCCCTGTGTTCTATGTTGTACCATGGAGACCGCCCGTGCTGTACCCACTCCATGCTCACAGCCTGTCTCATCCCTTTAGCTTTCTGTCTTAAGTTGTTTGGTATCACAGCTTTCTTCTTTATTAGTAGGAACCTGCCTTGCAGGGCTTGAACTGCTTCTTAAAAACATTTATCCTTGTATCTTTTTATAAAACATGAACATAAAAGGTTCATGTTTTATAAAAAGATAACAAAAGGAAAAAAAATCCCTTCTTTTTTCATTCACTACCCCTCAGTTTGCCCACGCCTCTCTCAAAGAGTGGAGTTTAAAATAAAAACACAGTGAGAGGCACCAGACTGTCAGAGACAACCAACTTCTCTCTCTCCTATAGTTCATGTAGTCTTAGATTAGATTACATTTGACTTTCTGGCAGCCACAGAAAAAATGTATATATCATATTTTATCATCATCGTCAGACACACATGCCTCTCTCTCTCTCTCTCTCTCTCTCTCTCTCTCTCTCTCTCTGTGTGTGTGTGTGTGTGTGTGTGTGTGAGAGAGAGAGAGAGAGAGAGAGAGAGAGAGAGAGAGAGAGAGAGAGAGAGATTGGCTCAATTTCATTCCTGAATTCTTGTTTACTACATAGCTAGAAATCATATATTCTGTCCCTGATATGTTGGAGGATCATATTGCATGATCTTCCATTATCTCTGTTAGACTTTGCTTGATTAGGCACAGGCTATAGTATAAGCCTAACATGATCCCTTGGGATCCTAAAGCTTCATCCATATAATCTCAGCACTAGCTCAAAGACCAGAGGCTTCCTTCCTCTTCAACCAAGCACTTGATGAAAATGAGGAGGAATGTGTATGACCTACTCTCCTACCTCAGCCTGCCTCTCAAGCAGGTCTTTCTTTGTTATGTGCTCTTTAGCCACTGCAAAATCTTAGTAAATCACACTTTCCTCATACTGTGAGAAACTTGTTCAGAAGATTGGCTTCTGGCCCACTTATTACTCTGGTGTATCTCTTCTGTGATAGATTAGTATTCCTGACAAGAATGGAAGTTATCCTGACATTAATTATTTTTATTTATGTGTATGTATCTGTGTAAGCTTGGGTATGTGTGGTGATGGAGAGGGCAGGAGGGGGGTGTCAGGTTCCTTGGAGCTGGAGAGACAAGCATGTGAACTGTCTGAATTAGGTGGGTACTGGGAACCAAACTTGGGTCCACTGGAAGATCAAGAAGTGCTATTAACCATCTGGCCATCTCTCCACTCACCACTCCTTTTTTTTCTTAGTGGAAATTATTTTTAAAGTAAAAATGAATGTTAAAGTTTATGGTTAAAGGAAGAATTTTTGTTTTCTATTCCTGTTCCAATGTTAACACATGCCTTTTCTGTAAGTCCATTTAACAGATGAGAGTTGAGATCCTTGGGGACTCTTGATCTTTTCCTGGTCTGAAGGGGAAGTAGAGACACTTCTAAAGTAGAGTAACTTGGCATGTGTGTGTGTGTGTGTGTGTGTGTGTGTGTGTGTGTCTAAAATTAGTTCAGCAGGTGGACATGACAGTGGAAAGTGGAATCCTTTTTTAAACATGACAAATTGTGAAGGAGAGGACCAGCGTGTGAATGGACCAAAAGAGACTGAGACATACACAAACCTCACACACATGCATGCACACACAACTCCCCCCCCCAAAAAAAACCCAAAGAAACACACATAGCCCTCCAAACAAAAGAAACAAAACCCAAACCTCTTCTCTAGGTGACATAGAAAGTGGATAGATTAGCCTATTGTATGTGTGGGGCAGTATACTATGTGTTTTTTGTTGAAATACACAGCTAGAGAGGCACATGCATCAGAAGGCAATATGCAGTCTATGTGCTTGCACACAGTAAACACACTGTAACATCACTCAGATTCTTAAATAAATTATGCTCCTCCTTCTGCCTTCTTCTCATCAGCAATCACTGATCTGATGTTCTATTGAACGTAGAATAAATATTTTTGCTTTTTTTCTGTTTTGTATAAACAAAACATATACAGTAAATTTTCTTCCATGTCTTATACTTGTTTCAACATTATGCTTAGAAGATTTATCCATGCTGTGTCTAGAAATAAAGACTAGTCACCTTCAAATTTGGACAGCATTTTGCCTGTATAAATTAAAATTTAAATGTATTCTCTGCTGCAGATGGAAATTTGGTGATCTTCTACTATGGAGAATAAGGCTATGAGTGTTTTCCAATGACTTTGAACCAATTCTGTTGGTATCTACTCAGTAGAGGCTTGAAGTTATGGGGATTTAAATGTGTTCAGCGTTAGACATATTACATTTTTTCAAAGTTGTGCATATATACAGTTTTACAACTGATAGAGTTCAAAATTAAATTATTGAGTAAGTATTATCAATGCCTTCCCTCTTTTGGCTGCACAAAGTCTTAAAGGGTTGCCCAATGACTAGAATTATGTGAACCTGGGTTCAGGTATAGCTCTGTATGCATGACTCAAAAGCTCATGTTCTCCATCATTCTCTATACTAGATTCATATCTTAGACAGAAGTTGTGCCTTGACTCTCAATGTCTGAAGTAGGGCCTTACTTGTATATTAAGGTAGATATGGTGTAGGGTGGTGGTGGTTGTGATTTAGTTGAAGGAGTTAATTCCTGAGACTATTGAGTAAGAACAAACCTCCATCTACCTGCTAAGTGAGAGAAGAAGAATGATAAATTCTGTGCCTTTGCCTAAGACCATGGGAGACGGGGATCCAAAGTTTTGTTTTGGGGAGTGGGAGGGGAGCAGGATGTGAGTCTCAATTCCTTCAGATGTAGATGGGGCAATGTGAGATGGAAGTGTTTGTCACTTTCCTAAAGACAGAGCTTTTGATAGTCCAGTACCACTAGAAGAGTATTTATCAGGACTCTTGGTCTTGCCTCAACTCAAACTTGTGTAAATAAAAATTAAGTTTCAGAAAGTAATTTATGTAAAGAAAGTCTTAGGACCCACTTTTCTTTATGCCTCAGTAGAATTATAGTTTAAAACAGTGCCATTAGAAATCTTACCTTTCTTTGTTGTCTTCATGGACAAAATTATCTTTAATAGTAAGAGTGGTATTTGACATTGAGAGTTTAGTAACATGCTAGAAGGACTAAGAGGGTCATGTCCCCAATAATTCCATTTAAAGTCCAAGCATTAATTCTAACCTGACTCAGTTTGGATGGCAGATTTATCCCAAGCACTAATGGGCTAGCTAGCATGGATTCTGTGATCTGAGATTAAGATGAATCCCATTTGAATGACAAAAACTGGGATTGGAGGCAAAAATCTTTCAGCTGTGGGTGTAGTGAGTGAGGGTCAAAGCCAACATAAATCCCTTAGAGAGCCTCTGCAGTTATGGGAAGGGGTCTAAGAAGGAGTTATGGTTCTAGATTCTATAGGATTTAAAACCCCTCCTGGGCATTGTAGGGCTTATATCATCATGACATTCCAATCATTCTAGTTCTAGACACTCAAGACACTGTCCTATCTTGAGTCTAGATCAACTAAACCCCCATGGCTACTGGAAAAGGCAGGGAGTGGGTGGGGAGGGCAAATGGCAGCCAGATGTTCTAAACCATCTTTGTGGCAAATAGCCCACATGTCAGAGTTATGTGAGATCTCCCTTGCATCCTAAGAAGCTGGTATACAAGACATTTGCAAAGATGTTCACCCAACATAAAACTCTGCTGTTCAATAATTATGTAAATTAGCTGGCAATTAGATAATGTCACTCACTTTACCTTTCTTGCTTAGTTCCCACACAACAGATAAGTGTTTAGAGCTTCAGTATCATCCTCAACCTTCCTTGTGGGATCTGAAGCCAACCACCTTGTCCCTAGATGCCTTTACTGACTTGGGTGGGTGGCCATTGACTAACTGGGTGAAGGTTCTCTGCCCCATTTCTTGAGGGAATGGTATTTCTTCAGAGGCATGTTCTGCGAGGTGGGAAGAAAGTAAAAGGATAAGTGCTGGTGGTGGTTGGCTGGAAACTTTGGACAACTAATATAAGGATATATATAGCTTTGGGCATTTGGGAAAATTCCCACAGGTTATGGTACTGTCCCTAGTTTAAGAAAGAAGCATTAGAGATTTAGGAGAGAATGTTGACAGTTAATACTGTGTCAAGTCTTGATGGAGTTGTTTAATGGTATCATTCATGCATCAGTCCTGCCTGGTACCTATATGAAAGAAAGCTTGGCTTCTTCAGTCCTTTAGATTCCTCCTGAGGCAGTGTAGAGATGTTGGTGTTTCCAATGCTAATCTGATGGAGGGGGAAGGACAAGAGTCTAAAGGTAGAGGCTCATCTACATAGATTACTGTGGTTATCACAAAGCAGGATGGGTAAATTTCCACAATCCTCTCTCATTGGTGTATGTGCCTGGACACTATAGTTCTTCATTCATTCATGTGTTAACACAGAGAATTAGGCAGGTATCGTTTTTGGTCCTCCAGAATCACTTGGGGTTGACATCTTGAAAAGATGAGGGAGTACCCAGGAGTGATGTCTTTGTAAACAGTGGGGCTGTGTTGAAGCCTCTGAATGGAATAAAGTCAAAGGACCTAATAGTGGCTCTGGAATTCTGTTTTATGGTTCATTCTTTGTGTAGGAATTTTATTGTTCCTGTTCTATGACAATGTCCTGTGGTAGGCACTATGGTCAAGCTGTTGGTTCCCTAGTCCCTACAACAAACAATCCAATTCTAGCACAATTTACTGTCTCCAAAGGACATTTGTCCTCCACCAGTCTGTGATGCTTTTGAGTATGGAAGAGTGTCTTATGCTCTGATCCAGTGGAGTGTACCTGGAATGACTTAAGAGTTTCCTCTTGCCTGGAGAATGCTGCCTTTGACTTGGTTGGCATATCTCATCCAACACATTGATCATATTCTTAGAGACTCTCAAGTCTCCTGCTGTTACTTCCTGTTACCCACCTTTGGCCCCAGACCTCCCACACACTCCACTCCAACTGTCCCAGCCTGTGCAAGACTCAAGACTTGTGCATTGACTGTTATTCTGGAATATTCTTCCTAGGATTTATATGGCTAAATTTTATCTTGTCACAGACAAGATGTTGCTCGTGATATTGACATAAAACTATGGTGTGAGTATAGCCGACTTCATGTTACCAAAGTGACATTAACCAGTACACATACAAAGAAATCTTGAACTCGTAGTGGCTGGCACATACTCCTACATGTCAGCATCAGTATATTCCTATGCCCATATTCTAATTGACTACTCTTTGAGCCTATGAGGACACCCCACACCATACTTCAGAAAAACTGCTTGGGTAAAACTTTTTTGTAGAGCCAAGACTTTTCTGATGATGGGTTTGACAAGACTCTTGTGGATACCCATCTTGTTCATGCAGAACAAGGGTTTGTCCCTGCTTAAAGGGGCAGCATCTTACTCTTTGTTGATGTCTTCTTTGTAAATAGACTTAACTGCAATCCTATAATGGAGACCACTGTGAACCACTGTGAATTACCAAATGCAATAAGAATTAAGCCACAACTGGCACAGCCCTTGGAAATTACACTGACTGTGTTATCTGAGCAGAGAAATCTCCAGCTTGACTAGGTAGATCAGTAGCTTCCTCAGGAACCAGGTCCCAAGCAAAATGGATATTACTGCCTTTCTAGTCATAGGCAGTGATTCACTCTGCCTGTGGAACTTCTTGGCTATTCATAATTTTTCAATATTATGCATATATACAGTGCCCTCCTCCTTTCTTTCACACACACACACACACACAGACACACACACACACACAGACACACTCACACATACACACACCTCACCTACCTATTCCTTCTCATTTTGGAGCTAAAAGAAACCAACCTAGTATATAATGACCATTTACTATGTATAAAGCTTATGCTAAGGCCACACTACATGAATCTCACTAATTTTTCTCTCAATCTTGGAAAGGGGCTGTTATTTTGTCTACTTTTCAAGCTATTAGGTAGAAATAAAAATAGGCTAGGAATATTGTTTTATATTTAATGTACATGAATTAGAATCCAAACTAAGTCTTTCTATTTTTTTAATCTTATTATTATTATTTTTTTTAACAAAAGAAGTTTCCCTAATAGTTGATTAGAGATGGAGGCTGTTTTGCCTACTCATTCAATTCCCTTGATTTTTATGTACATTTCTTCCTAAAAGTTAAGATTTTAATCCTCTTCTACTTAAGTAGTGAATTGTAAAATTGAAAAAAAAATTTCTAATATATAAATAACTAAACATTGCATATGGGTATCCGGATGCCTTAAAATGTTAATGTTTCAATTTTGGTTATTCCACAAAATCTGCTGATATGGATTTGGAGACTTAAATGATATTTGCATTTTATATTTTGAAAACCTGTGTCCTTGGGAGCTGGGCCCTGGCCATGGCAGAACTGAGCCCTTGTCCTGTGTGAAGTGCCTAGCATTGAAGGGGTATCTAGAGATGTCTGGCTGGCATCCGCACTCCATCAATCTTTGTGCCATCTTTGTAAACACTTAGCCCTAATCTTAATCTCTTCTCTCCCTTCCCCCACAGGTCTTTTCCCTGGAGTCCTGGGAGCTGTGCTATGGACAGCACTGCCTCTAATCAGCACCATGAAGCCTGAATCTGCTTCTTCTCTACTCTGGGCCCCACGCTGCCTGAGTACTCAGTGGCTCGTGGTTCCTCTTCCCAGAGCCTGCTTCTGCTAGATTTTAGAACTTTAGCACTGGTCCCTGACTTGGGCCTACCTTTTACCTGGCTCACTTCACTGTTTCCTTCCATTACTGCCTGAGGCTCTCTAGCCCTGGTGTCCCTAGCTAGGACATTTGCTGGGAGAAACACATCACCGAATGCTTGTTCCTACCCCAGCCTTCTCCTCCTCCTTGAATCAAGGCCTCCGGATCCACGTGGATAGCTGAGATCTTTTCTTGGAGAAAGATATTTCTTCCTCACCCCACCTCTGTTCATACCACTCAACATCCCCTGTCTGTTTCCTCTGTCTCTTTATTGGATTTCTTGCCTGTGTGCCTGCCTAGGACTGTGTTCCTCTCCTTCCTCAACTTCCTAACATTCCTGCGTGTACTCTTCTTGTGTGTTCTCTGTGGACCACTTTGTCTCTCTCTATCATCACCAAAGCCTACACCCTGCCTCCCACCCCCAGCGCTGTTCCTTGGCCTCTCTACTCCTCTACTGTCTACTCTGTGTTCTGGCCCAGCAGCCACAATGAGCTTTACCCTCCACTCAGTTTTCTTCACCCTAAAGGTGAGCATCTTTCTGGGCTCTCTCATTGGGCTCTGCCTGGGTCTAGAGTTCATGGGCCTCCCCAACCAGTGGGCCCGCTACCTTCGCTGGGATGCAAGCACACGCAGCGACCTGAGCTTCCAGCTTAAGACCAACATGTCCACAGGGCTGCTCCTATATTTGGATGATGGTGGTGTCTGTGACTTCCTCTGCCTCTCTCTGGTGGATGGCCGAGTTCAGCTCCGCTTTAGTATGGACTGCGCCGAGACAGCTGTGTTGTCCAACAAACAGGTGAATGACAGCAGCTGGCACTTCCTCATGGTGAGCCGTGACCGCCTGCGCACTGGGCTGGTGATCGATGGTGAGGGCCAATCTGGGGAGCTACAGCCTCAGCGGCCCTACATGGATGTGGTCAGTGACTTGTTCCTCGGTGGCGTCCCTGCTGACATCCGACCTTCTGCCCTGACTCTCGATGGAGTACAGAACATGCCCGGCTTTAAGGGATTAATACTGGATCTCAAGTACGGCAACTCAGAGCCTCGGCTTCTGGGGAGCCAGGGTGTCCAGTTGGAAGCAGAGGGACCCTGTGGTGAGCGTCCCTGTGAAAATGGTGGAATCTGTTTCCTCCTGGATGGCCATCCCACCTGTGACTGTTCTACCACTGGCTATGGTGGTACACTCTGCTCAGAAGGTAAGAACCCCCTCCCCAAACTCCCTCTTCTGCTATAGGTTCTTCTGTTGAGTTTGAGTGGTTTGGATGGAAACCAGCTCTATGTGAAAGTGCAGCTTTAGCTGAATGCTGTGTAATTGGGCCTCCTTCTCCAAGGAGGTAGTAGAAACTTGTGTCCTTGCTCTCAACTGAAGAATCACCAGATCTCACAGCAAGAGTGTACAGGCTACTCAACCGTGCACTCTGACTCAACTCAAAAGGACAGAGTGTTTATTTGGCTCAGCAGGACTGGCACAGAATAAGAAACAAGAGAGTGATTGGCAAGATGGCTATCTCTGCCAATTCTGACTCTTGGAAACTTGTACCCTAATGGGTCGATGGGAAAATTCCACATTGTGTCTTCCTTATTACTTAGCCTAAGCAATGCTTATGTAGAGAATGGAGGCAGGTGTACTGTAGGGTCTGTGCATGGCCCGGTTACAATTAAGTCTGTTATTCCACCCCTTAGCCCATGAGAGGCAGCTAGAAGGCAGTCAGAGAATCCTTTGAAAGCCTTCTGCTCTGGTTCTGCCAGTGAGGTGATTTCATGGGTCCCCTCTTTAGAATTGATGTCTCTTCCTAAGTGTTTAATATACTGATACGTGTGTAGATAGGCACAGGGCTGGACCTGGACCCTTGTCCAATGGCATCCCTCAGACTACACTAGAAAACTACACACATGTCACTACGACTTGAGACAGAGAGCAAGGGGTGGTGTGAATGAGGGAGGAAGAGAGTGAAGAAGAGAGCAGGGAGAGAGAGAGAGAGATTTTCCTGCAAAAATTTAAGTAGCCCTAACCTTTCAGCACTAACTTCCTCACTCCCATCTAGTATTATGATTAGATTATGACTTGAATATGACAAATACAAGTGGAATATAAATTCCTGGCTGGCTGCATCCACTATAGGCTTAGATTCAGGGAAGAAATAAGTGAGGCGATCAAGTATGTGATCTTGAGAGAATAGGGTGTGGAGGACACAGAATGGGTTGTCAAACCATGGAGGAGGTGTCACTCTTTAAGGGATATCAGTGCTTCTCAACTCCATCTGAACATTGAAATCACCTTGGGGGAACTGAGAAACTTCCAACCCATACCCAGGATTATTATACTCACACCTCTGGGATGGGGTTCCCATCAACTCTGTTTTCAATAACCCAGCTTCCCATATGATCTCCAATGTGCACCCAAGGGTAAGAATTTACTGGTTCAAGGTCAGCGTGGTCAGAGTGATGGAAAACAGGGTCTCTTGGTCTCATTAATAAAAGAATCTAATATTGGACTCAGATGGAAACTTGAAGAAAGTTTTATTAGATTAAAGAGCAAATAAGCAGAAGGCAGCGAAGCTGTAGATCTCAGCAGCTTTCCAGTGGCAGAGAGAAGGAAATAAGCCTTGCCCCTTGAGATAATCTGGCATGGAGGTCAGCCACATGCTGAACAAGCAGCCACATGGTAGAGAGGGGAGCCTTCAAGAAAGAATAAGGAACCCCAAAGTGCCATGAGAAGCGTACTTTGGCCGTGACTAGGATCCAAAGTAAAAAGACAGAAGAGAAGAAAAGAGAGAGAGATGCCTATCTGAAGCACCCAGAAAGGTTCAAAGACCGAGGCCAACCCCATAGTGGCTTCTGGGGACTGACTTAGGGGACAAGACTTCTAGGAAGGAAGATTATCTCATGAAAGTAATAATTATTCCAGCTGTCCTTAGAGTGGCTTAAGGTGAGCCTGCCTTCTCAGGGACGGTCCTGACTCTCTGAGGAAGGTCTCTTAGTCAGATAAGTGACATGTCCAACTGGAATATTAGGTCTCAACCCAGGCCAGAGATTTCATTTTATTTTTGACCAGGAGGAAATAGTTTTCCCTTAATGGGCCGTTGCTACTGTGTCAACAGGGTGAGACCAGGTAAGTATCTTGTTCTTCCTTCTGTTCAGGTAAGAGTCTATTTGGGTATTTGTTTTAACATTGTATTTGGGAATTGTCCTTCCCTTATAAAGCAGGTTATGTTTGATGTAAACTCTATGTACTAGAAGCTATGTTAAAATATTTTTAAGTTTATTTTACAGGTGGAACATGGTGGAGACTGACATGTTGGGAACTGGGTAGGAGGCTCCATGGCAGGTTGTGCATGGAGTACTGTGGAAATATTCACTAGATGTTCTGTTTCTGTCCTCTTCCAGTCTAGGTTTACATTTCCCTTCTTGTGGCTAGACCTCAGGAGAAGGAGATGCTGGACATACACATTATCTCTTTAGGCCCACAGACATGTCCAAACTGAGGTCTCTAGATTACTTGTTTCTCAAGATAGATATAAAAAGTGTTCAGCATCTCTGTAGATGACATGTCAAGTTGTAGTGTTCAAAGGTGGGGTACCCTTGGAGGCTTTCATGTTTCCTCACTGGACTTGGGAAATAAAATTGGTGGCAAAAAGGACCAGAGTTGACTCAACATGTAAAACCATGCTGTTGGAATGTGGTTATTGAAGGGCTTCTTACAAGCAGGTGCCTTCCGAAGCTGACTGACACTCCAGAGCTTCTTGATTTGGAGAGTGTGATGTCTGAAGACACTGACATGATCTCACTTGTCTTCTCATTTGCCCAGAGGATCTACTTGCTTTCAGAACTTAACACTGAAAGCCGGCATTCTTTCTTTTGAGGAACCAGGGCGTCTGCAAGTGTGTCGTTAACTTGCTGATTATCTCTGATTGCATTTGTGTGTTTGTGGTGTGTGTATGAGCGCACATGTGCGTGTTTCTTCCAGGTTTGGTTCAGCACTTTCAGCAGGAAGAATCAACACTCTGTGTGTGTGTGTGTGTGTGTGTGTGTGTGTGTGTGTGTGTGTGTGTGTGTATGTATGTATGTATGTGGGGCTCTAAATTTTCTTTTCTCTCTCTTTTTATTTATTTTTGAATGTATGTTATTCAGTCCTCAGTGGAATTTCCTCAGAACAGATTGCAGTAGATTTTTTAATGCTTAAATGCAATATGTATATTTTAATACTTGTTCTTTCTGAAAAGTTCGGATTTCTTCGTCTGCACAGAAAGAAGCAGAGCAAACAGGCTCTATGATTACTCATATCTAGCTAGCCTGAAAACAGAATGACCCAAAGCTTTTGGTGAAAATGGATATTAAGAGGTAAAAGAATTTACTGTGGATGACTCGAAGCCTGCTGATCCCAGTAATTGTCATCATGTCTGATCAGTCACAAAATTGCACTGCAGACTATTACAAAATACCCACTGCCTCCACACACTGCTGACTTTTAGAGAGTAAGCATATTCACCTGTAAAATATGGAGGAGAAACTAAGAGCAGTTTCTAAGTATCAAGCATATTTACATACAGCTTGATAAATAGCATAAACAAATGTCTGCCATTTCCCTAGAGCTAAGGGGAAGTGGGCAGTGAACATGTAGCCACACCTCTTTCCTCACTGGATCACAGACACCACCAAGGAGAAATCAGGGTACTTTCTCACACTGGGGGCGGGGTTACGTATCAAGCACCACCTGTCCCAGTTTGCTGGATGGACTTCCTTTTGAGTGCATGAGAGTCCGTTTTGTACTTCAGCAGTTCTGGGAGGAGGGACGGCTGGGTGGGCATCTGCAGTTTTGTGTGTGCTTGGGTCCTGTTGGAGAGAGATGTCCTTGTAGTCCATTAGTTTGTAGCTTCCTGCAGTTTTGCTTGCTCTCTGGCTCTATGTGCCTCAGTGGCTCCAAAATGTGTTCATACATACCCCAGAAGGAATACACAGATGCACCCATCTCTGTTTGTGTTTGGGGGCTGTTCTGATTCCATCTGAGAAGACAACAAAGATAGTTGATATATTGGATCTGGGTCTAAGGGTAAGAGGTAGTGGACACACTGTCTTCCCTTTTGGGTGAAGAATTATGAGCTCTGGCTGCAAACTGACCTCTGAACTCAGGAAAACTTCAGTCTGCAGCTCATGCCCCTATTGATAGTCACACCTGAACATTATTGGCACACAATAAGTGTATAGAGGAGGTTCCCGGTTCTCACTTCCAGGTATTTTTAATAAACAAAATGCTTTGATTCACAACCAATAAATGGTCGTGGGGACAGAAGAAGGGGCAGGTAAGTCCAAAGAATTTTAAAATGATGAATGTGGTTTGGGGTGAAGGAAGGGCGTGGTGTAGCGCCCTCTCCAGTCCTTCTGTCTAGGTCAATCCTGATATGGGAGACTTGAAGCTTAGAGGCCAGTGAGTGAATAGGTGTCCCCCTTTTCCTCTAGGTACAAGTCCCCTCATAGGCTATGGAAAAATTATCATCACCTCAAAATGAGTTGAGATGATTATTTTTGAAGTATTCTTAGTTAAGAAAGTACATGAGCTGAATTTCTCAGCAAGCTCATAGTTGTGAAGCATCGATTCACTGCCAAGGCACAGAAAGCTTAGTCCCAATTTCCGTGAAGACATCATTTAACACTAAGTCAGCCTGCTGCAGGGAGGATCAGGTCAGGTAACAATGGAGGAGGTTTGGGCTGACCTATTCTGAATTAATCTCATGACATGGGCCTATCTATGCCACATATCATTTAGTTGACTGATCTCTCATCACGGCTGTGGTCTTTGTATGCCTTCCAGAAAGCAAATTTCAATGACTTTTTTTTCTTACGAATTATACCGCTCTTTTTCCAACTCTCAAAACCAGGGAATGGCATCCGCCAGAGGAGACTGCTTACCCCTCAGCTTTCACTGAGGTTCTTAGAACATTGTTAAGGTTCCAGGGATGCCCCACTTGAAACTTCCTGTTGGAGTAAAACATGGGCATCTCCCCTCCTTTTCCTGAGTGTACACCCTGTAGCAATCATAACGTGGAAATCTGTGTCAACTCTTAAGGCCTTGGAAGCCTGGGAACAAAGACACGGTGAGTAATCAGAAGAAATAAAGGTAGCTTTCTTCCTCTGTGGTATGGAGAGGATAGAAGAAGAGAAAGATCTTACATTGTACACAGAGGAGCTGCTGTGCTTCCAAGCCTCAACTTCCCACCTAGTCTTCAGGCTTTCTGTGGGATCAGCCCCTGTTCTCCCCAGCCCAGCCCAGCCAGCCAGCAGGGGCTGTCGCTAAACGGAGCTTGAATAGGGGTCTGATTGCTCCTTTTTCCTCCTCTCCTCCTGATTACCAAGTGAGATTTCCTGGGTATGCTGTATGCTAAATGGTAGAGCAGCCGCCTGCCACTAGCTCCAATTATCCCTCTTTTAACTGCTGAGGGAAAAGCAATTTTTCTAATCTCCCCCCTCCCAGAACATCCCTGCCTCCTCCCTTAAAGAAGACCCCTTTCCCTTGTTCTCCGTTCAGTGGGCTGAGAGCAGCCTTCTCCATTTGCAGAGATGGAGCACCAGCTGCAAACTGAAAGGGGGTGGGCAGTGAGGAACTATTTGGTCCACATTCAGCAAGGCGGAGGGTCAGGCAGGCATTGTGCCAGGAGCCTTGGAGTGGCACGTGAACTTGAATTTGCATTTGATAATGAGATGCCACAGGCCCCAGCACTGGGGGCTAATTATTTTCAAGACCCCTATCTCCCTTTGCAGGCTACCCTGGAAAGATGCTTTCTAGTTCCCGGGGCAGCTGCCCATCAGCTGAGTTCCCCCTCCATTCTTCACAAGGAGAAGAGATGGGATGCTGGCTGTGTTTGGGGGATGGGATGAGTATACACATATGCCCTCATGGCCACCGGATGGCCCATGTATTTACTGGCTCTTATAGTGTGGTCCATAGCAATGAGACCCAAGAGTGTAAGTGAAGTGAGAAGCTGTGGGTGTGTCTCTACCCAAGGTCAGTTGCCCTTTTGTGGACAAAGTAATAATGTAGATATTATCTCTATTGCCATTGTAGAATATCACTATTTGCTTGACACTCTGGTGCGTTTATAGTTATTGGCTCATCTACTTCCCACAGTCCTGTGAATCTGATGTGAGTGAACATCTGCTTTGCAGATGAAGGAACAGGGGCAGAGAAATTCGGAACCCCAACAAAATTTAGTATAGTGGCTAAGAGTGTGATCCCTGGGACAAAAATAATCTGGACTGAAGTCTAGTCTTGGCCATTTATAGACTGTATTTGAATAAAGTTTGTGAAGCTTCAATGTTTACATTGCCAATAATAAATAATGACAGCAACTCCTAATAACCACAGAACATTTACTTGATAACTGCTTTGCATGCAGTCACTCTTTCAATCTCATCACTACGCTTGACCCACAGCTATAGCTCTATTGTAGGTGAGGAAAGTGAGAGACCAAAGCTAAACCATCTGTCTAAGATTTGCAGAGAGAAAGCAAATCTGGTGTTGGTACCTAGGCTGTCTGGCTTCAGAGCCTACCCCTTTCATTATGTTCTGCTATGGTCATAAGAATCCAGACCTCAGAGTTTTAGAAGACATTGAACGAGATAAAATGTCAAAGGCTATTTGCATAGACTTTAGGGATCCTGGCCTGTGTAAGAACAGTGTCTATCCATGAGGCTTCCCAGAAGTTTTGGGGGATTCCTTTGAGCTTTTTCTATCTCGTCCATTTTCCTGCATTTCACTTTTAAAGGCAACAGAGGTAAAAGGAAGGAGACATCAAGGGGCACAAAATCAAATGCCATTGCTGATTCTCCAGTTCAAAAGCAAGGGGTTGCTGACTGACTTTTCAGTTGGATGCTATTCACAGCTCTTTGTCTGCATATGGCTCCCAAGCATCCTGGCAAAGGTAGAGGACAGGGTTCACCTCTGTGAACAAGTGAGGAGATGTAGACCCTGGAGCGAAATTGAACTTGTGATATATAGAAGGTGTGAGACTGAGCTTGGCTCCTGCCTTCTCTCAAAATGAAGCTTCCAGACCCCCCAACTTGACATTTCACTCCCCCTAAAGCTCTCCTCATTAATACAAATGGCCTGTGTCTCCATCGTGAAATGGAGCATTGCCTCCCTGGATGTCTAAGATAAGCAAAATGTCAAACTCGCGGTGCAGGAGGTTATCAGCTGGGCCAGTCCCAGGAGCCTTGCTGTTTCCATCTGGGGAGAGCAAGAGAGAATATGAGAAGAAGTAAAACCAGATGAAAATTAGCGTTCAGTTCCCACCCTCAAGACCTTGCTTTGCAGCGAAGTAACTGAGACTGCACTCAAGGGTCTCCAGGCAGTTGGAGCAGAACTACAGCAGCTGGAGGAGCATCCCTGGAGGAGGACAGCCTCTTCAGATTTACCTTTGGGTTCTTAGGTATCGAGAGATGCTCATCATCCACTCAGGACTGCTGATAAATGGAGGTCCCTGGTTCTTTAGTCAGATTCCTCTGCTTTCCTGCTACCTTCTGTTTTCCTTCACATATAACATAACCAAACTCCCCTTTTCTGTGCTCACTCATCTTTTTCTTGTGTGTGTGGGGGGGGGGCAGGATGACAGGTGAATTTATGTTGATGGAATTACACCTTTCATAAATATTAACCTGCTTCTTACAAGACCCCAGGCCTAATTTTATATTTGGCATTTTTTTTTCCTTAAGGATCCCCCGCCCTCTAAATATCATGAGCTTTGGGTACCACCTCTATGCCCCAGCACTGGTGGAGAAGATTCGTTGCTGTCCAGTGATAGCAATGCCTCTCTGAGTGTGTGTGTCTGATTCCCTCCAACCAGTGACTACACTTCATCACAGACGTGTGTACCACACTGTAACCAACAGAGCTGGAAGAGCTGTGGCTGGGGAGGGTGGAAGGGGAAGGGTATAGAGGGATACACTTTGTAAAGGGGAGGAAGAGGTAGCTTCGAGAATATCCAGGGGTAAAGGGGGGAGTCGTTTGCAAGTATTTGCTGCAGAGGAACAAGCCAGTATTGAAATGGGAGGATAACTTTAGTCGTTCTCCCAGGCTTTTCTAGCTGAACTGGGGATCTTTGATTTGCTCAGCTCTCTGGGGGCTGTGTTGCAGGTGACAGGAGGTGACCAGCAGAGAAGAAGGACAAAGTGACACTACCAGTGGGTTGTCATTAATGCTGCTGTTCTCCAGGAACTGGTATCTTTGGGTGACCTATTTAAAAGTAATATGGGGCCCCCTTTAAATGTGTCATTGTCTCTCTCTGCCTGCTTTCAGACCTTGACTTATGTCCATGAGGTTTCTGACTGGTGCATTTTCCAAAGTTGTTCCTCTCTCCTTTCTCCTCTCTCTCTCTCTCTCTCTCTCTCTCTCTCTCTCTCTCTCTCTCTGTCTGTCTGTCTGTCTCTCTCATCCCAGTAACCAATTGCTTTAAAAATAAATTGACCTTATAGCATCCAACTGAACTTCCTACATCTATTCAGTGATAAACCTTGCTTTGCATCTAGTCCTAGAAATGATGATTCTTTCAGCTTCTGTGAGCGATGGTTCTATAGTGTGCAAGAGAAACAAGGACTTGAAAGTGACGTTGATGACAGAAAGGCAAGGCAAGAAGCCCACCCAGCTCCTGATGTGCAGGTTTTCCAGCTATGAAATGCACTTAGGAGCCTTATTTAAATACAGTGTGTGTGCATATATGTGTGTGTATGTACAAGCATGCATGCATGTATGTGTGTGTACATATGTGTGCATGCATATATATGTGTGTCACATATGTGTGTATGTACATGCACACATGCATGTATGTGTGTGTGCACATATGTGTGTATGTACTTGAACGCATGCATATATATGTGTGTCACATATGTGTGTGTATGTACATGCATGCATGTACGTGTGTGTGCATATATGTGTGTAAGCCAGAGGAAAGTCTCAGCTATTGTTCTATTCTACAGGCATTGTCTATCTTTTTTTTTTTTTTTTAAAGGATAAGATCTCTCTTACTGAGCAGGTAAGAGTGATCAGCCAGTGAGCCTTCAAGACCCACCCGCTCTCATGTCCTAAGTGTGCCCCACATAGACTTTTAAAAATAAGAACTCTGGGGATCAAACTCAGGTCTTCATGCTTCTGGAGCAAGCACTTTACCAGTGAGGTACCCCCTCCAAATACAGTATCTTTGAAGCTAAGTGAATGACAAGGGAGTTTTCCCTGAAAGTTTCTTGGTGAGACATCATTCATCACCTTCTTGACATTTTGCCTCTCATCTGCCAGTTTGGTTTTCCTGAAGTTGTCTGTGTGACAGTGTGAAATTGGTAGAAGAAAGGCTCCTCACAGTCCTGGGCTGTTGGACACCCTGGGGCTGGAGTCTCTAGACAACCTCATAACCGTTCCTCTGGGTGTGATTGGAAGTATGTTGCCTGTAGCCCTAGAACACAGAGAAAGTACACTGAGAGAGTGCACGGCGTATTTACTTAATAAGTTTCTTTCGAATAAAAATGAGGACACCACTTGTGAGACAAGATAAGCTGGATAGCAGAGCTGAAATCACTTGCTTGTGATCTAAGCAGCAAGTAAAGGACCAGCCAGGCTGGGAGGTCAGTGAACACTCAAGGTTTCTTTCTTCCATGTCATTTTCTGAAGCTTCTGGCCACTCCAGATGGGGCCCTATCTCTTGCATGCTGAAGGGCTAAAGGAACGAGGAAGGAAATGCTTAGAGATTGATGAGCCTCTGATCTGAGGGCTCCCAGAAAGACTAATCCCTCTGCAGCATATTTGCTCCATCTGGGTCAGAAAACACAAGGCTGCAGCTTGGACAGAGGTGATATGTAATATAAAGGTGCTGGGAGCCTACCTCCTTCGAGCGGGGTATGCTGAAATCTGAGGGGGCTCTTGCAGTGCAGAAGAAATTTATGAGTTTAGAAGTCTGACTTTAGGAGGGCAGGGATTCTAGGGTGCTTCTATGGCCTTCTAGCTCTCATCTTTCCATGGAAGCCAAGGTGCATTTGAAAGGATGCTGGGTTGATGAGTTTAAGGCAGCTTTAAGGTTGACTAGGTTTAACTACTTCTTTGTTACAATTTAATTCTACCTACTACCCTTCCATCAAGGGCAGACTTGTCACCTGTAACGGTGAGGGGCCTCATGCTTTTTTAGGTTAGTTTATTGTATCTCTGATTAGCTCAGAGTATCACAAATTTCTGTCCTCAGGACACACTGTGATTCCCAGTCACATTGTCACCATCCCAATCCATTTAAAGCAGTTCTTTGTGGATAAGGAAGATGAATTCGAGGATGTCTGAGCCCTAACCTGTTTAGATTTGTTTTTGTGTATGTGTGCATGACTTAGCCATGTCAAAGTAAAATTCATAAAGGTTCTCTTGCTATTGAGGGTATTTTTAGTATGTAGCCTGAGGGCTATATGTATTCTGGGATAGCTATGAACATGGCCCACCCAACTGAATACCTTACTTACAGTGTAAGATTCTTTTGTGGGATTTTCCATGAAGTTCCAGAGTATGTAAATGACCACAGCATGTTGCATTCTCAAAAGATTGGAACCTGTGTCACACAACATTTCATTATTTAGAATTAACTGGATGATTGATTGTATGTGTATGTGTGTGTGTGTGGTATGTTTGTGTATACATGCATACATGCTCATTTGTTTGTGGAAGCCTGAGGTCAGCGTTGGTGTCTTCTGGTATTGTTCTCCAAAACCCTGAGTTCTCTAACTTTGCAAGACCACCTCAGCAACAGGCCTTTAGAATCTTTCCTAGTGGTGGATTGCAAACACGGACTACCATGTGTGGCTTTTTACATTGATGCCAAGAAACAGAACTCACATGCTTGCCTGCTTTACTTACTAAACCAGCTCCACAGCCCATCTGTGATTAATCCCAGATAATGTAGGAAAGACTGATCTGGCCCAAAACAATACTTTCTGATGTTCAGTGCTTATCCAAAGTGCATTAGGATGCTCAGTTAACTAGCTTTCTCTTTTGTGTTGTTCTGTGGTAAGCAGGTGACCTACCCTCCAGTCACTTTGTTCCCAAGGAGTTTGCACTGAGTAAGATTCACAGTTAGTTCACCCCAAGCCCTGTTGTCTGTCCTATCCCATCTCTCCAAGATGTGTTTTTTTCCCTCTACTCTCACTTAGGTATTAGCGTCTGGATTTCCAATCTCCTGCAGATCCTGAATTGTTCTACAGGGCAATAAGAAGATCTGGAATTCAGTAAAGTATAGGGAGAGGGAACTTGATTGAAATTCTTATTTTGACAAGTTCAACCTGATAGGTCTGGCGGTATGTATCAAATGTATGAGGATTTTGCTATCAAACCTAGTAGGATGCTTTTCTCTCTTTCTTTTTTTAGATTTGTTTTATTAGATCAGAACACACAATAAAATAAATAAATAAAATAGAGTATCGACTCCTGGAAACTAGCCTTAGAACCGTATACCCTACTGAGAAATGACCCTATTCTGACAAGTTGCCCTGGTATCACATGTTCTTGGTACTTGTGGGCAGAAGTCTCCCAGGGAGTAGCTTAGGCTGTTCTTAAGTTGTTCTCATGTGGGTATAGACTGGAATCCAGTGCACAATTCTCTCTTGGACCTCAAAGAAGTGAGGCTGGTCTTGGCTCTTGGCTAAATCTTTATCAGCTGACATGTTACTCACATGATAGCAAAGAAAAAAAAATTTCATAAACTTCATGATTTAAAGTGGTTTGTTTTATAAAAGATTTTATTTTACATATAAATGTTTTTCCAGTCTGTATGTTTGTGTGCCATGTGTGTGCCTGTTACTAGCAGAGGCCAGAAGAGGGCTTTGGATCTTGTAGAGCTAGAATTATGGATGGTTGTGAGCCACTGTGTAGGTATTAGGAACCAAACTTGTGTCCATTGCTAAAGGCACCAAGTGCTCTCAACCACTGAGCCATCTTCCCATCCCCACAAGTTATTTTTCAAAGAAGCTATAAACATTATTTTGAGTTCAAGAAGTGAATTTGAACTGCCCATCCTGGACTACACAGATCTGTTGGGAAGTAACTGTGGCACTATCTCAACAATGACAATGTGCAAGATTTGACATGTGCTTAAGTTGATCGGTGGATTTTAGTGATGTGGGAAGTTTAGGATATGCTCATTTCAGTTTTCAGCCTTGAGTTAATGCAGAGCAGGGCTATTTCCTACCATGTATATAACCAATGGTTACATTTTAATGTGGCTGTTGACATTCTTTGGCTTTCCTATCTTTAATGCACATTGTGACTGCTCAGCCGGCTGTTCCCATTCTTGTTGTAGGAGCATTGTGAGGGTGGACTTTCTTTGGGAACTATAAAGCATGAAACTTACTCATTTTCCTTTGTAATTGATATGCATGCATAATTGTATGTTACTATCATGTCTGATACAAAGAAGATACTCAACAAGAGCTTGTCACCTTGAAGCATATTGTGTGTGTAGGGGGGTGTCCATTTATGTTTTAAATGTATATCTACGTGCCTGAGTTTTCATATTGGTATGTAAAGGCTCACTACCGAGTAGATAGATTCAAGTTTCTGTGCATGTGAGCCTAACCGTATCCACTGAATAAAGGAATCACTGAAGTCATCCATCAGCTGGATCACACAGGCTACCATTAGACATACCATAGTTTTCAGTGGGGAAAGTAGTGTTTATGTGGGACAACTCTTACTGAATCCATGTTAAGCATATACACAGTTTCTTTGGTTTGATCTACTTGAGAATGAACTCAAAAGACTGTTTTGTTATTTGTTTTTATTTTTTTGGTGGTAGTTTTTGTTTGCAAACCAATGATTTCATGTACCAATTATAGGCGCCACCAGCCTGGGATAATGTAAATTCCTGTGAAATGGCTGTTTGAGACATGCATGTTGTTGTCATTGGAGATGGAGAGGACCCATTAGTTCCTGTAGATTCCCTGGAGAACATGAGCCTCACTGGGGAGAGGATAATTGTCTGTAGATAAAGGAAAAGCTGTCCTAGAGAGGAGGAGTGTATCCCTGGGAGAAAGAGTTGAAGAACTGAGTAGTTACAAAGGAAAGATTATATGATAGCCAACTGGCCCACAGATCACATGCTTTGTCAACCTATATCTCTGTGGGCTTCAGAGGGTGCTGGAGTGGACTTGGGAGGAGTGGGCCTGACTACGTGCTAGCATGCACTTGTCTTCAACTCTAGGACTCGTTGGCTCTGAGACTCTCTGCAGCCAGACCCCCTTCCCTCCTGTTTTATCATGTATGCCTGCCTTTCAAAGAGATGTGGGATATGTCACTAAATCAGGAGCTTCTAAAATATGATTTCAGAAAGAAATAGTCAAACACAGTTATCACATATGCAAGTTATTCATACTTACACATTTCCCTACGGGGAGACTATTGTAAAGATGTTCTTTGCTAATGAGGGATTTTATTCAGAAAGGATTAGAGGCCTCTTATCAGGGTGGGACTCAGATCTACATTCTCTACTGTAACAGTATCTCACTCCACCCATCTGGTGGAGGTTGATCCTATAATATCCCTGATGCCAGTAGTGACAATGGTCTGCTACTGTATGTATTATAGCCTTGTTGATCTGGCCAAGGGGCTCCAGAAGGTATGCAATTACACCTTATTTTTTGGGAGGCCTCACAGTTGCTAATACCACCCCTGAGCTGTTGGTTTTCAGCTGAAAAATTACCTGCTGGGGGCAAGTTTAGGCTCCATAAGAGAAAGTTCTTTGCAAAGCAGACTTTGATGTGCATTGATTAATGTGGTGGACCACACCTTCTGTTTATTGGAATAGGTTCATTTATTGAATTTCCACTAAGTTAATGACTGTTATATACTAGTATCGTCTCTACCCTTAAGGACCTTATGGTCTAGTTTGGAAGTCCATCAAGCAGAGAGGCACACATACATCAGAACTGCTCAAGGGCCAGAGCTGAGAAAGGGAGTCTGAAGTAGGAAGAAACTTCACAGAAGAAATTTTGGGCAGAACTTGTAAGTCTGGAGCGGCAGTCTGGAAGGAAGGAGCATTTGGAGGGCAATCCTAGGAATTAGTTGGATCTTGATGTGGTTTGTTGGACTCACTGTCATTGTATGTCATGATCTGAGACCAATGGGAGAATGTGAGAAAAACAATTAGGTGGAGAGGCCTTCAAGGCTTTGTAAGGATTTTGAACAGTTTTCATTGTTGAAAAACTTTGGAAGTTTTTCAGTGGGGTAAGTGAGAGGCATATTTGAAATTCTGGGCACGTGCATGATGGATTAGTGATTGGAAGGCTTCAAGCCGAGAGTCCAGAGGGAAGCTACCATGTGGATTTGTGACACAAGAGCATATAGTGAAGGATAAGTGATAGGAGAAGGGAAAAGACAATTACAATGATGTCAAGAAGAAGGGCTTAATTGGTCAATGAATGACATTGGATTTGGATTTAGATTGCATGGCTCTGCCACATGCTAGTTGTCCAAACCAGTGCAAAGGACTTCACTTTTCTGTGTTTCAGTTTTACCATCTGTGACGTGGGATGATAATAGTGCCTACCATTTAGGATAGCCTGACATTTAAAAAAGAGAGTGTCTGGGGTTGTGGATCAGTGATGGATTACTTGTCTATCATATACGAGATCCTGGGTTTGATCCCCAGTACTAAGAACCACAATTCCATTCATAGGAATGTTTTCAAATGAAAAGACCTCACCTAATTGAAGTTAAAAAAAATCCATCAAGAATAGTCTTGAAAACAAATGATGCCAATTTTCACCCAGCTTCTTACATTTAAGTGCAATTTTCAACAGTGTCAGAAATGAGGGACTCACTCATATTTTCACCAGCTAAGAATTTTAAAGAACTTTCCTTTGTCTATTGTTTCCTGCTGTATGTCTCTGGTCATCTGCTATAGTCTGTCTTATAGAATCTTCTTTCTCCACAAGTCTTAGATATGAAGATTCCCGAGGGTCTGAATTTAGACTTCTTTCCTCTCAACCATGTTTCTTCCCTGCGATAACTTTAAAACACATGGGGGTGTTTGAAGCTTCTACATGGTTGAGTTTCTATCTCTTAGAACACTAGGATTCTATGTGAGTCAAAGACTCAGTGATCTGAAAGAAGCCAGAGGAATGAAGTGACTTGCAAATTTGTGTTCTGATTTGAAGTTCGTGCTTTTAAAACTAAACACAGCGTGCCTTGTGTAGGCGTTTTTTTCTAGAGTCAGGTAGCTACTCTTGAGGGCATCAGTTTTACCCCTTTTCCTGAATCTAGGAGTGGGATTCCTCTGTCTTTTGTGGTCCCTGTGGGCTGAAAGATCAAGAAGGTCCTTCCCTGCCTTCCCAGAGGGATGGTGGAAAGCCCGGCTCAACTAGCAATGTAAGTGCTAGTAATTAATACACTTGTGGTTTCTTTGTCTTTGCCCAGAGATAGTGTGCTTGGATAGGAAGCAAAATGCTTTCTTGAGGAAGAAGAGGCTGAAGCCAGGCTGCCTGTTTGATTCCCTCCCACCATGTCTGACACTCTGGGGCTGGGGGTAGGGACTGTGCCCATGTTTCAAATGCTTGCTCGGCAGCTTAGTTTTCCAGGAATTTCAGGACGCAGGAATTTTCACCCAGCTGTGTTGTATGTGTTGCTGTTCAGCAATCTGAAGTTGCTTATCCAGCGTTAGCTGGAATGGGGAGCCTAGGGAGGAGCAAAAAGACTTCTAACATTTTTCTAAGCAGAAAGAAAAATTGAGGTGTTAGGGACCCAGCTGGTGTATGACTCCAACCAAGAAATGTAGCCTATGTGGGCATACGTGCTTATATAAACCCCCCTCACTGAAGCTTTGGGGTGCTATTTGGAAGGTACTCTATCCTGTTTCAATTAGTGCTTATAGTAGACCTACTGTGTGTCGGGTGATGCATTGAGGTTAAGAGTAATGATCAAGACCATAACATGTTCACACTGCTCCATGGATGCTCTGAAGGCAGAGTGAAGGTTGGTCTCCATGGCCCAGGAGTCCCGTTTTGTGTCTGACGTATTAAAGGCTGAAATTCAGGGGTATGGCCAAGATACTACAAAGCTTCCCTGGATTCAGTGTCCCCATACTATAGCTGCTCTAGTCAACGAATGCTGGCCGAGGATCACAGCCACAATAAGGAGAGACAAAGTCAAGAGCTGTGTCAACACCAGCTCTGGGCTGGCTCCTGAATAGCTCTCCATAGTGTGTTTGGGTTTCACCAAAGTCCTACGTCCATCTACTGCTCAACTGAATAAATTTAGTATATGTGCTGGTTAGCTAATCCTCAGGAAGTACTTACTATATGTTGGGGTTGGTCTAAGTACATGTAGCATTCTTCCAGTCACCCTTACCGTAGAGTTGTTTGCCTGGTTTTATTAGTGAAGAGACTAGGGTCAAAGAAGGAAAGTCATTTATCTGCTCATGGAAGAATGTATACAGTCAATATAGCATTTCAGCTTTCAGATACCTCTTCCTATTCCTCCTCTTCAGTTGGCATTGAACAGTGGTTTCTATGACTCTCATAACTCAAACCTTTCCTGGTTAGCCTAACAGGAATGTCTCCAGCATGCAGGATACTGCCTATTTCACCTACTGTCCTCACCACCACCCCCCACACCTTTCCTGCACATTTTGACTGATGCTTGCTCTGCCATGCCATGATTTGGTTGCCTGTTCTGTAGAAGTGATTTGCCTGCTGCCCTGGGCCCTCTACCTTTTCTACTGCTCTGAGCCGTAGGTATCTAAGGTTGAAATTCTGTATTATTTGCATCTTTTTAAGCCCAGGAAATCCCCACTGCCCCCAGTCATTTTGTTGTTGATATATTCCATTTTCAAACTTTTTGACAGTTTTTTAGCTTATATTAAATTGCCAAAATAAGTATTATTTTAATTTATATAGTTTCCATAAAATAAGCAGCTTATTACTTCACAGTCTTCTAAGCATCACAATCTTTTTAAAAATCCATTATTACGCTTGTCCTTTGATAGCGCACACACACACACACACACACACACACACACACACACACACACTCCATGCAGATTACTGACACTCTCATCTTTTCTTAATTTCTTCTCAGCATTACTAACCCACCTGCCTATTAAGCCTGTTCCGACATTCATGTCTTTTTTTTTTTTTTTTTTAAATCTTCTTTTGTGATCCATGGGTTTAAGTAGGGCCATCTATTTGACTTTGAGTTTGTAACTATGCCTTGGTACATAATGGGCTCATTGATAGTCAAAAAGCTGAAGATAATGTCTGCCACTCCTCCGGAATCAGGAACCTAATTTGGCAGGGAGGGTAGGGCCATGTGGGTCCCCTCAAATCTATGGTGGTTGACTATGGATAGGCTCAGTCTTGTGTAGAACCATTTCAAGCGGTTGCTCCTACTGTTGACTATGAATGTATTGGCCATATAATACCCAGAAAATACCACATCTCTCTCTCTTTTTTTCACACCCCTTTTCCACATAGTTACTTGGAGGAGGTGGTATGAATGTCCTGTTTAATGCCGAGTACTTGATTATCATTTAATTTCATTTATCTCAAGCAAATACGTGTCTTTGCCCTCAGCAGTCATTGTGAAGAGAAATGTGTACTTAAAAAATAGCATTTGTCTTTTGGTATAAATATAAGCACTTCAAGGGCAGCCCAGCACTGTGCCAAGTTAGCCAAACACCATTTGTAAGTTCTCTCCTGAGGTATGAGACTTCCTCAGCCGTGAATTTTTAAACTAGGATTACAGCATAGGTATGAATTTCCTCTTGCGGAGTGGGCCTCAGAACCACTCAGAGTGTTTGGATCATGGAGTTCTTGATCCCCACAATAGCTCTGCCTACTGTTACCATAAGTACAACCTGCCTGGAAGATTGGTACTGAGGTTCATAGAGTTCTCAGTTAAGAATACTGATGCCTTTTCTTCCTTGGCAGCCTACATTGTGCCTTTTGGGACTATGAGACCTGTACAGAGAGGAAAACCTTCCATCTCAGTTCCAGGTTGATTTCTCTGTGACTTGTATGACATATGTATGGAGCTTTCAGCAATAGGGTCTTACAAACTAGTTCTGAGGCACATTCAAGAGAATTGATCAGAGCATGGATTATTTCTAAAAGTCTTTGGGGCCTCCATGACCAGCCACCCATTAAAAGGTAGCCCATACATGTCACTGGGGGTTTTCTTTAATACTCCTGGAGGATTATATGCAGCATTATTCAGCCGTGTTGGCTATTGCTCTTCTCGCTCTCATTTTTTGAAGTTGGATTACAAAATAGTAGATTGCCATGTGGCTTTTCCACGTGTTCTCTCTCTCTCTCTCTCTCTCTCTCTCTCTCTCTCTCTCTCTCTCTCTCTCTCTCTCTCTCTCTTCTCTTTTAATGAAACTGTGTTCTAATGAGTCAATATGACTCACCTTATTGTGTCTTGAGGGCTACATTCAAAACTTGGGTAGCATCTGTACTGTATTGTACTGAAGAAAAGCTATATGATTAAAGAGACGTGATTGATTCCACAGAAATTTTGTTGCCAAGCACAGTCAGCAGTGACCACAACAGACTTGGTGTGTATTTGCCCTGAGTTTATAAATGCGATGGGAGGGAGGTGTTGTGAATATGCAGAACATACTGCTGTGGAAAGTCTTAAACCAATAAATGTAAAATTTATGGTGTGAGTGTTTGAGATGGAAAGAATAAGTGAGAGGAGAGTTACAGAGGAGAATGAGATGATGACACTTGAAGATAAAGAGCCATCTGCATCCATTGTCACTTGCTTGACTTCAGGTGGACAGGAACTATGTATGCCTTTTCTATATCTGCTTAGAATATGGTTTATGGGTAATTATGGGTGAATGGGTGAATGGATGGGTGAAAGGGATGGAGGAAGGAAGACGTATCAGTGAGGTTGGCTGGGGCAGTTGGTTTTATCTGAAAGAGAGGACACACAGAACTCAGAATTTGGAAGATAAAGACCTGGGATAAAAATCTCTGCCTAAGGGACACTTTCTTGTGGAGAAGGTAAAGAGGAAAGCCAACTTGACAGTGGAAGCTATAGTGAATATCACTTGCTGCCAGCCTACAGCAACTTTTTCCTCAAATAGCTGCACAGCAAGACTCCCACCCACAGCCCAGAGAGCAGCTGAACTTTAGCCAAAGAGTTGCCATTTCTTCCTGGTGTCCAAATTCTAATTCCTTCTCTGTCAGACCTTCCCCACCTACCACACAAGGAGAAATCAACTGTTGCCCTGATAAGTCTACACTCTCTAGCTATTTCTGCTAAGGACATTTGTATTTCAGAATATTTAAAGAGTTCTTATTTGGAGGACCATATCTGAGACTGGGGAATCAGCTTCTTTGCCAAAGGTAGTGCCTCCTGGGTTTTAAGCTAACATTTTCGGACTTGTATGTTGTAGGCACCATGAGTAACTTTACTGTTTATTTCACATTTTATAGATGGGGAGACCAAAGCACAAAAGTCCACTCCTCAACCAGCAGAACTTCTTTTTTTTTTTAAAAAAAAATTATTTAAAAGTTTTTTTTCACATATAAACCACTGTTCCTCTTCCTCCCCCTCTTCTCACCCACCTCTCAGCTCCCTCCACCCCTACCTCACCCACCATCCACTCCTCAGAGGGTAAAGACTCCCTAGGGGAGTCATACAATCTGCATTATCAAGTTGAGGCAGGACCAAGTATCAAGGCTGAGCAAGGTGTTCCTTTATAGGAAATGGGTGCCAAAAAGCAAGTCCATGCACTAAAGATAAATCCTGGTCTCTTTGTTAGAGGCCCCATAAACTGCCCAAGCCACACAACTGCCATCCACATTTGGAGGGCCTCATTCAGTCCCGTGAAGGTTCTTCAGCTGTTAGTCCAGAGTCAGCTGTCTCTGTGAATTTCCCCATCGTGATCTTGACCCCTTTGTTTATACAACCTCTCCTCCCTCTCTCTGACTGGACTGGGAGCTTGACCCAGTGCTTAGCTGTGGATCTCTGCATCTGCTCCCATCAGTTGCTGGATGAAGGTTCTATGATGACAATTACGGCGGTCATCAATTTGATCACAGGAGAAAGCCAGTTCAGGCACTCTCGTCACTACTGCTTGGAGTCTTAGCTGGGGTCATGTTTGCGGAGTTTTGTATATTTCCCTAGCACCAGATTTCTCCCTAACACCAAAATGTTTCCCTCTACCAAGATATCTATTCTGTTATTCTCCTTCTCTCTCTGTCCCTCCCCCAACTCAACCTTCAGCTTCTCTTTCTCCCTCCTCTTACCCCCTTCCTTATGCTCCCAATTTACTCAGGAGATTTTAATCTATATCTCCTTCCCAGGGGATTCATGGATGTCATTCTTAGGGTCTTCCTTGTAACCTAGCTTCTCTGGGGTTGTGGCCTGTAGCCTGACTAATTTTTTTGCTTTACCTCTAATATTCACTTATGAATGAGTTCATACCATGTTAGTTTTTCTGGGTTGTGTTACTTCACTCAGGATGGTTTTCACCAGCTCCATCTGTTTGCCTGCAAATTTCAGGATTTTTTTTTTCTGTTGAGTAGTATGCCAGTGTGTTAATGTACCAATATTTTTTTAAATCCATTTTTTTGGTTGAGGGTCATTTGGTTATTTCCAAATGAGTATTACAAATAATGCTGCTATGAACATAGTTGGGAAAATGTATTTGTGGTGTTAGTGTGCATCCTTTGAGTATATGGCCAAGAGAGGAATTGCTAGATCATGAGTATATTGATTCCCAGTTTTCTGAGCAACTGCCAAATCGATTTCCAAAGTGGCTGTATAAGTTTCCATTTCCACCAGCAATGGAGGAGTGTTCCCCTTGTTCCAAATTCCCTCTAGCATAGGCTGCCATCAGTATTTTTGATCTTAGCTATTCTGACAGGTGTTAGATGATATCTTAGAGTTGTTTTGATTTGCATTTCTCTGATGGCTAAGGATGTTTCACAATTCTTTAAGTGTCTTTTTGGCCATTTGAGATTTTTCTGTTGAGAATTCTCTGTTTAGATCTGTATCCCATTTTAATAGAATTATTTGGCATTTTGATGTCTAGTTTCTTGAGTTCTTTATATATTTTGGAGACCAACCCTCAATTTGATGTTGAGTGTCTAAAGCTCTTTTCTGATTCTACAGGCTGTTGTTTTGTCTTATTGACCATTTCCTTTGCCTTACAGAAACTTCTCAGTTTCAGGATGAAACTGATGAATTGTTGCTCTCAGTGTCTGCTCTACTAGTGTTATATTCAGAGAGTGTTCTCCTGTGCCAATGTAGTCAAGGCTATTTCCCACTTTCCCTTCTATCAGGTTCAGCATAACTAGATTTATGTTGAGGTCTTTGATCCACTTGGACTTGAATTTTGTGCATTGTGATAGATATTGATCTATTTTCATTCTTCTACACACCACCATCCTGTTATGCCAATACCATTTGTTGAAGATGCATTTTTTTCATTGTATATCTTTGACTCTTTTTGGTCAAATATCAAATGTTCATAGGTGTGTGGATTAATGTCAAGGTCTTCAGTTTGATTCCATTGATCCATGTGTCTGTTTTTATGTCAATACCAAACTATTTTTTTTATTACTATAACTCTGTTGCAGAGCTTGAAGTCAGGGATGGTAATGCCTCTAGAACTTCTTTTATTGAACAGGATTATATTGGCAATCCTAGAGCTTTTGTTTTTCTATATGAAGTTGAATATTGTTCTTTGGAGGTCTGTGAAGAATTGTGTTGGGATTGTCATGGGAATTGCATGGAAGCCAAGGAGTGGAGATGCACACTATTAGTCCCAGCACTTGGGAGGCAGAGGCCAGAGGAGCTCTGTGAGTTCAAGGCCAGTTTGGTCTACAAAGCAAGTTCTAGGACAACAAGGACTGTTACAGAAAACCCTGTCTCAAAAAACAGAACACAACAACTGTAACAACAAAGGCTGGAGAGATGGCTCTGTCCTCTGATATATCAGATTATTTTTATTAAATATAGAATATAACACCATAAATCTGTAGATTGCTTTTGGTAATATTTCCATATTTACTATGTTGATCCTACCTATTCAAATGCATAGATGATCTTTTCATTTTCTAATATCTTCTTTAATTTCTTTCTTTCACAGCTTCAAGTTCTTGTCATACAGGTCTTTCACTTGTTTGGTTAGAGTTACCCCCAGATATTTTATGTTATTTGTGGCTATTTTAAAGGATGATGTTTTCAAAATTTCTTTTTCATCCCATTTATCATTTGTGTGTAGGAGGGATGCTGATTTTTTTTGAGTTAATCTTGTATCCTGCCATATTGTTGAATATTGTTTCTCAGCTGTAGGAGTTCCCTGGTAGAATTTTGAGGGTCACTTATGTATACTATCATATCATCTTCAAATAGTGATGGTTTGGCTTCTTCCTTTCTAATTTGTATCTCCTTGATCTCCTTATGCTGTCTTATTGCTCCAGCTAAAACTTTGAGAACTATATTGAATAGATATGCGGAGAGTGGGCAGCATTGTCTTGTTTTTAATTTTAGTGGGATTGCTTTGAGTTTCTCTTGACATAGTTTTATGTTGGCTGTTGACTTGCTATATGTCACCTTTATTATGTTTAGGTATGTTCTTTGTATTCCTGATCTCACCAAGACCTTTATCATGAAGGGATGTGGGATTTTATCAGAGGCTTTTTCAGCATGTAATGAGATAATCATATGGGTTTTTTTTTTCTGTTTGTTTATAAGTAGATGACATTGACATATTTTATATGTTGAACTATCCCTGCAACTCTGGAATGAAGATTATTTGATTATGGTAGATGATTTTTTGATATGTTCTTGGGTTTTGTTTGCCAGTATTTTTTTTTTTTTTTGAGTATTTTTGCATCGGTGTTCATGAGGAATATTGGTCTGTAATTCTCTTTCTTTGTTGTGAGGTTTGGGCATCATAGTGACTGTAGCCTCATAAAAAGTTTGGCAATGTTCCTTCTGTTTCTATGTTGTGGAACAATTTGAGAAGTAGTGGTATTAGTTCTCTTTTGAAATTCTGGTTTTCCAATTTTGTAGAGTACAGGTTTTCAAAATATGACCTAAGGATCTCAGGATTTCCTTGGTGTCCATTGTTATCTCCCCCTTCTCATTTCTGATTCTGTTAATTTGATTGTTCACTCACCGCCTTTGGGTTAGTGTGGATAGGGGTTCATCATACTGATTTTCTCAAGGAACCAACTCTTCGTTTCATTGGTTCTTTGTATTGTTCTCATTGCTTCAATATTACTGACGTTAGCCCTGTCTGTCTACTCCTTCTGGGTGAATTTGCTTTTTGTTGTTGTTGTTCTAGAGCTTTCACGCATACTGATAAGTAGATTGTGTAAGATTTCTCCAAATTCTGCGTGGAGATTCTTAGTGCTATGAATTTTCCTCTTAGCACTGCTTTTATTGTGTTCTGTAAGTTCAGGCGTGTGTGGATTCGTTTTCACTGAATTCTTGGAGGTCTTTAAGTTCTTTGTTTGTGTCCTCCTTAACCCAGAGGTGGTTCAGTAGACAGCTCTTTAGTTTCCATGAGTTTGTAGGCTTTCTGTAGTTTGTGTTGTTGCTGAACTCTAACTTTAGGCCTCGATGGTCTGATAGGATATAAGGGGTTATTCCATGTTTTATATCTATTAATATTAGCTTTATGACTGAGTTTGTGGTCAATTTTAGAGAAGATTCCATGGGGTGCTGAGAAGAAGGTATATTTTGTGTTTGGGTGGAAGGTTCTGTATGTATCTATTAAATCCATTTGAGTCATCTGTTAGATCCCTTATTTTTTCTGCTAAGTGTCTGTCTGGTAGGTTTATTTATCTTTTCCTCTATTTCTTTAAGGGAGTTTTTCACGTTCTCTTTAAGGTTTCTATCATCTTCATAAAGTTGTTTTTAAGGTCCTTTTCTTCTGCTTCTTCTACACTGGAATGTTCAGATCTTGCTGTTGTAGAACCACTAGGTTCTGGTGATGCCATATTTTTCTTTTTGTTGAATATTGCACTGGCATCTACCCCTCTCTTCCTCCAACCAGTACAAGCCTTGTCTGTGTTTCATAAAGGCTGTTGTTGGTCTATTAGGTGCTCTTGGTGTGGTCAGAGCTCTTGGAAAAAATGAAGCCAATGAATCTGTGTCTTAAGGAGCATTTGAGATCTCCAGTGGATAGGTAGGTTTGGAGGATGAGGTAGGCTATAGGGTCTTATGATGGGTGGTGGTGAACAGTCCTGGATGCAGGTGTCCTGCCTTTGAGCCTACAGTTAGAGCTCTTGTGATGCAGCTGACTAAGTCTGTGTCTCAAGAGCTACCGAGTTTGGGGGGGTGGTTTGGGGAGTGAAGTGGGGCTTATAGGCTATAGGGTCCAATGTGGGGTGGTGGAGTTTTGCCTACTGGCCTGGAACTGAAACGGAATTTTTGGGGATTGGGAGGCATGGGTGTGTCCTGGTGTCTAGGCCTAGAGGTTAGGCTGTCTGTCTGTCTTGAAGGAGGGAACTCTTCCTATGTTGTTTTTCTTTGGGGTGGTGAAATTCCTTTTCTTTTTAAGAATATGGGGTACCAGAAGTGTCAAGTAGATACACACACACACACACACACACACACACACACACACACACACACACACACACACGTACACACATAAACACACACATTTATATTTTGGTGTAAACTCAGTTTCTGTAATTGCTTTACAATGATTTGAGTAAACAGATGTGATTAGCTAAGAACCATAGCTGTAGGTAATAGCTTCTTCCCATATATATTCTTACCAGGAAGGATATATTTGTATGCTTTTATTCTGAACTTTTATCAGAAAAGCCCCTTTATTCTGAACTTTTATCAGAAAATAAAACCTGCAGTTTTACGTGACCTCTGAAAACATATAATTTATTTTTATTCAGCTCTTATCAAGAAGTTTTGATTGCATAGTTCAATCCTGAGAGTTCTTTACCTTTACATCAGCATAGTCAGAATTAGACAGAGCCTAGAATACATTTCTCAAGGGGACATTTTTCTGAAACAACAAAAGTAGGTCTCATGTTATTTCTCAATCTATTTTCTCCAAGTTTAGATAAACTATTTATTACTACAGTTTATTTTTACTTTACTGAGCCATTTTTTAAGCAAGATCGTTTTGCTTCACATGTATTCTATTATAAAGATTTGATTTATTGATTAGTTATTTGTATATGTGCCTATAGGATTTTATATGCATAATCTTTCATGGCCATTATTTCTACCATATTCAATTTTCTCATGTCAAATTTGCAAGTCTACATTTTATCAAGAATGTTTGATTTTTTTTTTCCAATTTTTAAAGTAAATAACACATTTTACCATGTGCATTTTTAGCTGCTGACAGTTCTGTTTTGTGTGTGTGTTGTGTGTCAATTTTTGCAGTTTGAAGAAACACATTCTTTTCTTGCACTGTAAAAGTCAGTCGTTCCCTCATAGGTTCTCATCATACTTGAGGGATCAGAATATCTTGCATTGTTTGTTTAGACAAGTGACTCAGAAGGATTAAGAAATGCACTGAAGGTCAAATATAAAGTGAGAGTCATGTGCTCTGAAGCCACCTTAGACGACCCAGTCCCTCGTGTTTGGTGTAAGAATGTAAAGTTGGGGTAATCTTGGCGATAAGCATTACTCTTAGTGTTAACTTCCAACTTCTCTTTGAAGCTAACACACAGTTCCTACCAATTTGACCTCACTCAGAATTAAACTCAGGGGCCATCGTCCCAAGCCCCTTGGCTTCTTTCTACTTCCCAGTGAGGCCTGCCTTAAGCCCTGTGTGCACTGGGGGTGACATGATTTACAAACAAGCAGGACCAAAAAAGGAAAAATCCTTTGGTGGAAATGAGGTCAGTGGCAGAGACAGGGAGGGGAGGGAGTCCAGGCCTTGCTTTCCCATCCTTTCTGCCTTCTGGCCTGCAGCCATCAGGTCAGTAGCCTGTGGTGCTGTTGGGAACCAACATCTGTGGGGGGGAGGGCAGGGCAGTGCCAATGCAGGTGTTCTTAGGAGGAGGCTTGTATACCAGAATGGCTTGTTTCCCAGTCACTAGGGACTCCTCTCTGAATGTATTTGTCTGGATTACTCTGAGGGGAATATTACTGTTGTCTAATAGTGGCCTCAGATTTATCAAGGGATTTGCTTGATTAATTCCAAAGCATCGGACAGCAGATAGATTAGAGCTCAGCCTGTGGGGAGGGCCTACTTTTTCCACAGTCTTCTCATACATGGGAGGCTTTCCTTTCTTTCTGGGTGTCCCAACTGTCCAAGCTCTAGCTTTTAGGAACTCACTATGGGGCAGTTTTTAACATTGTCCACTGATAAGATGCATGAGTAGATATCCATAGTTACAGGTAATTCTCCAGTCTGCCCTGCTTTCTCTCTGTTAAAGCTCAGAGACTTGGCCACTTGATTTCTTTTTCTGAATGTTCCTACCATAGACTTCCTCCAGAGCCTAGATCAATGCCCTAGAGCCTGGCTGTGAAACCATGGATAAAGCAGTGAGCTGGGAGGCCGATGACCTGAATACCAGCTCAGATGTGTCGACATGTAGTCACCGCTTTTGGTTTGTGCCCACTCCTCTAGATCTCACAATATCCTATACCATGCAATGACAACAATCATAGTAACTGTTCATCAGGCTGTTGTGGGTGCTTCCTACAGTTAGACCTTATTAATTCATGAGTACAAGTCTTGTATTTACTTCGTTCATCTGCTACCACCCTTGTGCCTTACCCACTGTCACTGTTGCTGGGGCATGAAAATGTACAGGGAATGTGTGTCAGTGAAGTGAACTTGACAACAAAAGATTGGATCATGGCATGTGGCTCACACCTATAATCCCAGAATTTGGGAGTTTGAGGCAGGATTGCAGAAAATTTGAGGCTAGGCTTGGATACAGGGTAGGATGTTGCCCCAGAAACAGAACAAATAGAAACCCAAGAAACAAAAGGATGGACTTATGACATTCCAAGACTCTTCCACGTTAGAAATTGTTTTCTTTTCCTCACTCAGTGATGGAGACCGCTTGTTTTTAAGCCACTTTTAATTATAGTGCCACAGCTGTTACAAGATGTTAAAAAAGTGGTAATTAATAATAATGATGAGAACTTTACAAAGCATGTGATACATGTGATATTCCTTTTAGAGGCATTTCCTCCTCTTCTTGGAAGTATAATGTCTGCCTGGCTCTCTGAACTCTCTTGGGGAGGGCCTGTAAGAGCCCCCACTGAACTGTTTATTAATGGGATGGGGGACTTATTAGTAGACTTTGCCCAAGGGTTTCAGACCCCATCTGCTAGGTCCAGAGCATCACAACCTTTTGCTTATCAAAGGAGGTCAAGAGGGGAGGAGGAGAAACTTTGCTCATTTCATGAAAATGAGAAAACACCAATGTACTGTTGGGTTAATAAGGAACAAGAGAACAGAACTTCTTAGGAGGGAGGGCTTATTGCTTGCTTTTTGGCTTCTCCGGATGACTAGAAGCCCATTTTTTCATTACCAGACATTTGTAATTCCTTTTTTAAGCCAATGGCAGACACTGTTAGTCTATCCTCATATTCTTTTTATCCCAAGCACACATGCAGCTTCATACTCTTCCTTAACATGTTGTCTCAGGGTGTTATTAATCAAATAAAAGGGAAGTGATGCCTACTCAGCCAGCGAAGTTGGTAGGCATTTTATAGTATGAGTCTCTTTTGACATTCTGGAAAACTGAAACTGAAATTGTGACCAGGTCACAGAAGTTAAGTAGTCTCCCAAAGGTCATGTAATGAACAGATACATTGACATTTGAGTGCAAACCTTTATTTATTTATTTATTTATTTACTTATTTATTTATTTATTTATTTATTCATTCATTCATTCATTCATTCATTCATTCATTCATTCATTTATTTATTTATTTATTTATTTATTTATACACCCCATGTCTTCCAGGGAGTCTGACCCTCTGGGGTGTCAGTTGACCAGTGGTCAGCTATGGTCAAAGGTTCTTACAAAGCACTTCTCTCTACTTAATTGTTTGTGACTGCTCTCTAAGGGCCACTTTCACGTTTCCACAGCAAGAGTTTGAAGCATGCTCTGTCAACCCTAAATTCCCCATTAGCTTTAAGTATAGTAATAGATGGCCTTGAACAGCCACCCAATGGGCCACAAATGCTGTCTTGGGTTGTTAGATTTGTTGCTAATAGCATGCAGGGTACTCCCTTTTGAGTCTCTAGTGCCTAAGTTGGTGTGTGACATGCTGTAAGTGGCGAGCAAGTATTAGCTATCTCAAATTGAATACAAAGTTCACCCTGAGAACCAAGATGGGGTAGGAATGAGGGTTGCTGGTGATGTTTCAATCTCATAGCTGTTTTGAGAACCTTTCACAAACTCACTCTGTGATAAGCAGGTGTTTTATTTGAGCAAGTGTCTAATATTCCAAACATGCACATCGCATATGGCCAGTAGGACAGTATCTTTTTTGGATGTTATAGTGTAAGAACTATAAATTTTTATGGGTGAAGTTTTCTGAACTTTTAGATACTTGATTACATTTAAAAAATTCATCACCTTCTAAAATTATTAGACCAAAGACTCCATACCCTTTTTTTTCTATCTCCAAGAAATTCATATTCACCCTTTGCTTGGTGCTATATTTTAGAAAATTCATTTTTGTATTTGTTACCTTAGGTTGCCTTCTTTCTCTGAAATATGGATCCCATGATCACATCTTGTGGCAAACACCATGAATATTACAATATACACTATGCTTTGGAATATTTAATAACTATTAGTTATTTTCATCGGTCACCCACTGGTCACAGAAAAAACATATTGGTTTTCTGAAGTGTGTTTGTCTCCTTGTTTTAAAAGGCAGTTGAGTTGAGTGGTTAGGCTAATCTAGGAGAGAATAATTAGGATGATATGCTGGAGGGAAAGGGCTTTAATTTCAGAGAATTTGAGTTTAAATCTGAGGTAGTGAACTTACAACCCTTGGTTTCCTTGGTGTGAAGTGGAAATAAGAATAGCTATACTGATAAGAGTTAGTGAGGTCAGATGAAGTCATATAATCCTGCCTCAGGTGGTAAATGCTAATACAGGAGGCCTTCTGTATCACAAGACCTGCAGTTGTCTTCGGTAGATGTGCATTTCAAACTTTTATTTAATGACACCATTGTGTTTAGGGAGTTAATGAATCATTTAGCATAGTGACAAATAATATTTGATACTTGATTTGTATTTCTGGACTGAATAAATGAATCACATAATACTTTGATGTTTATGAGGTACATCCACACTTACAGTTTCATTCCCACCTCACAGAAACCTGGTCATGTAATAGTGTTCATAGTCCCATGAATTATGGGAATGGAAAATGAGGCTTAGAGGGACCGAGTAGCCCAAGGTCACATAGCTGATATAAGGCTGCAGAACCAGGTGTCCTAACTAGGTTTCTGCAAGCGAAATGTGATTTCCACACACAATAAGAACTTCATCCTTTACAAAGGAGGGAATTCTGACACGTGTCACAACATGGGTGAACCTTGAAGGCATTGTGCTAAATTAAACAAAACAGTCACAGAAGGATGAGTACTGTGAGAGTCTACTTACCTGAGGTCCTTGGAGCAGTCAACTTTGTGGAGATGGGAAGTTTGGGTTTTGTAAGAAGATGCTGGACATGGATGGTGGTGAGATTAATATACAATTATGAATGATATAATACATACTAATTATGTATTTAAAGAAAGGCTGGGAGTGTGACTTGGCAGAACATCTTGCTGATAATGGGTTCAGTCCCCAATACTGCAGCAAAAATAGGCTAAGATTTGAAGTTTTGTGTAATATATATTTTACCATAACTTTTGAAAATTAGGAAAACCAAGCATCAGGGGCTTTGAGTTCATCCCAGAGCCATCCCTGCCTTCCACCCCAGTGTCCCTGAAATAGAGCTCCACCCTTCTTCTGTTCCACAGCTCTTCTGGGTTCAGTTATAGAGTCTGGTAGAACTCCCTGTGCTGAAACTCTGGGAGACCACCTGCTTCTTCTAAAACAGTCTTCCAATTGGCATGAACTCCAAGAATGTAGCATCTTTTCAGAGAACTAGGGATTCTTGGAAAGAAGGCAGATCCCTCCCCCTTATTCCCCCCTCCCCAAGGAATTACTGGGCTGAAGTAATACAGTAATTACGATGATCAGTGTGGATCAGTGCTTCCTGTGTGCAAGGAACATTGCTCAGTGCTTTGTATACACAAGCTTCTTATGAGGCTTCCACTGGTCCCTCTAGGTAAGGGAACTGTAGCCACTTACACATGGGGAAGTTAAGCTTACAGAGGTGAGTTAACATGCCAGAGTGAACATGTATGGAACAGGCATGGTTTTCATCCAAGTCTACTTGAATCCAGAAGCTGCCACTTATGTTCTCTATGTTGTAGGAGATGAAGGAACTTAAGAGGCCTGTGTCTAGTGGAGATTTCTATCACAGTTCTTGGTGGATTTCTTTCCTATGATGCATTTTCTCAGTCCTACCGGATGATGGACATTTCTCATTTAGGTCAACAGCTCTCTTGATTTCCTGCTATTCCTTAAGATTCCTCTCTGGCAGGTCATAAATAGGCAGGAACCCCTATTTATATCCTCAGGAAATTGGCATATGGAGCATGGCTCTTGGAAGTGTCCACTGCCTGTGAGGACTTTCCCAAAGCCCCTGTCCTATTGGTTGGGAAACTGCTGTACCTGTACACCTCATGACCTAAGGTTGGAAAGTGTTATTTTGCTAGAGATGTCTTCTGCATGAAGGCTTAAATAGGTCAATAGAAACCCAAGATGTCACTTTCAGTGTACCAGAAATGTGTCAACAAACCAGCAGAGACATTAATAATTCCAATCAGTGTTTTCTGAATGTTTACTATGTGCCTGGCATTGTGCTAAACACTTTATATGGATCATATGACTTCATCCTCACAGCGGTCATATAAGTTAGGGACAGTCAGTTCTGGTATAATGCTTGTTTTTGAAAATGCAAATTTGTTCCAGTGCAATTGATATATTAGGGAACGCTTTGAGCATAGTAATTTTCTTCTGATTATACATGATTTTGTTCAGGAGAGGCACTAGGTGTTGTTAGCTGAATGGAGCTCAGCAAATAAGGTTCAAATGAACTCCCAAAACATGCTCACCTCAAATCTGAGCCAGTGACTTTATCTCCCACGTGTGACATGATTTCTATTCTGTATCTGATGTTTCAACTTTCTGCACAGTTGCAAGTGACTTTTTCTACCATTTCTCAGCATTTAAAAAACTCTCTAGTTTTAAATGTTCCATATCTATTGTATTTACATATTTCTTAATATGCATGAAACTGCTTCTCATTTTTCATGCTGTAACATTAATAAAGTTTTTGGTCAGTGTACCTTAACTCTGGTTTCCTGCAAGCCTGCAGATTTTGCTTGGGTAACACTGGCATACAAATATGTTTCTAGCAAACCTGCCTATGCGATTACTACTTCCATATAGTAGATGAAGTTAGAACTAAAAAGTTCGCCAAAACGATTTTCAATAAGTAGCAAAGTCATGACTCAAACAGATTATCTTACCTCTGTAGTTATACTCAAAAATCTCCAAGACATCAGCAGGAGGTGTTCTGTATTGGTCTGTCTTTGTACATAACATTGAATGACTCTTGCAAGGCAAATGGCATACACATCAAATCAGAGCTCCTACAAGTGCATAAAGGACCCTAAAGATGTTTGGGTGCAGCAGTGATCTTGATCACACAGGTGTCTTTTTGGGCCCTTGCTGGTTTTTTGGGTTTTGGTTTTTGTTTTTTTTTTTTTTATTTTGTTTTCCCTGCACCCACTCTATTGCTGCCTCTCCGGCTGCCAGGCACCCATTGGCCACTACTTGCTGCTTTGTCTTAAGATCTAGAGTTACTATGATCTAAGAACAAAATCATGTAACACTGGAGCTGAGAGCTCAATAATAGATAAATGGGCTCTTGTTTCAGAGGTGAAGTTCACTGTTAGGTCCACTCTTCTGTGTTTGGGGAGCCCAGATAATGCTCAGCCTGCAAGAGCTTCTTTGCTGCTGGAAGATGACTTTAAAACTTAGTTGAAAGAAATATTTCCATATATGTGTGTTCTTGGAGAAAAGGACAGCCTTACACTTATTCTTTCTCAAGACTAGGGAATGAACTATGCCATTGGGAAGGTCCAATCTTTGATTTTCTTCCTGATATTACATAATACTCAATAGAAGGCCACCAGATGTCTGATCTTATGTTGGAGAGCCCATGAAAGAGAATACTTGGAAAAGTCAGCAACCAGCCTCCCTTTTCTCTACCTCCAGCGTCATGAAGGCCCTGCAGTACATTTAAGGGGATGCCCAGCCCTTGGAAGTTGGCAGCTCTGCAAACAGCTTTTACTTGACAACTTGTGTGTGTGTATGTGTGTGTGTGTGTGTGTTTGCATGAGCACAGGTACACACATGCATATGCATATGTGGAGAGGACGGAGGTCAATACTGGGTGTTGTTCTTTAGGAGCTATCTACCTTGTTTTGTGAACCAGGGTCTCCCCCTGGGACCTGAGAATTGCCAGTTAGTCTAGACTGGTTGACCAGCAAGCTCCAGGAATTCATTACCATGACTGGCTTTTTGCATGGATTCTGGGAGTCCAACTCCAGTACCCACACTGGCATAGCAAGCATTTTGCTTATGAAACTATCCCCTCAGTCCCTTGGCCACTTCTTACCAATAGGGCACACGCAACAGTGGGTTGATTTGGTTTTGGAGAATGGTTCTTTGGAAGAGACCCATATGAATTTTGGTAATTAGGTAAGGGATTCTGGGTATTCTATGGGACCTTGGTGGGCAAGTCATGACTTCAAGAGTAGCAGAGGATTTCCAGGATCAGGGTTCTAGTTGTTCAAGTCAGGCTGAGTTTAACTGCTTCCCCTGCCCTGGCTAATACCTATTTGTTCTATCTGTGAGCTGACCAGTACTTTTACCTCATTTGCATATTTCTGGACCAATTGTTTTATGTCTTACTTTGATCTATTTATTAATAAAGCCTGAGTCTTATCTGATATATTGAGATTGATAATCTGAGGTTCAGAGGTTTTAGTAACAATAGTGCTTCCTGCTTAGGTCTCAGTTTCCTATTCTATAAAATGGAATGGACGGTGTTCCTTCCTGATAGGCTTGTGGCAAGCATTAAATGAAATGTATATCGCACGGCACAGTTCCCAGCACACCAAAAATGCTGCATACACGTAAACTTTACGATGTTTAATGTTGCTTTTCTCTCATTCTGTTCTTAGAGGTACTTTCTTTTGGAGGTAGTGCTGCCAGTATGGTAAAAGACACACACAAAGGAATCAATGGCCAGACTGCTAGGATCTAGGATCTGGTTCTATAAACTGTTCGACTTAGGATTCATAGCTTAGTTGCCTAAGCTTTCTATCCATCACTTCTTAGCTGGGTGTGGCGACAACTCCCACTTCTTAGGGTAGTTGTTGTAAAGTATCTGGCACATAGAAACCCTCAGTCAATATTGACCAGTAATTTCATTTCCTTTCAGTGGGAGATAATAAGCGTTTCATATATTACCAGACATCTTTTCTGAGGCCACACAGCAAGAAAACCAGACTGCGGTGTAGCCATGGGTGTATCTAGCTCTTGTTTTAATGTTTCTATATCTGAAAGTGGTATCCCCACTGCTTGCTAGAGCCCATGTGTGGGGAAGCAGCCTTGGTTAACAGAACTGACCCACCGAAACACATACATAAATAGTGAATATCTTTTTGTGTGTGTGTTTGTATAGGTGTGTATGGTGTGTGTGCCTATTTGTATATATGTGTGAGCATGTGTATGGAGGTCAGAGGACAACATCAGTGTTGATCTTTTGTTTTCTACCCAGTTTGAAGCAGAATTACTTTGTCATTTCCTGCCGCATATGCCAGGCTAGCTGGCCTGCAAACTTCCAGGAACTCTCCTGTCTCTGCCTTCGGTCCCATTTTAGAAGCTCTGGGATTTTTTTTTTTTTTAAACATGGGTTCTTTTACATGGATTCTCTGGATTTAACCTCAGGCTCTCACCCTTGTGCTATAAGTGCTTTATCTGATAAGCAGTCTCCTTAGCATGTTATCAATTTTAGGTGAATACAAGTTGGGAGCAAACTGTAGAAGCAAGGACCATTGACAGCCAGATGAACCAGTATACTTACCAGTACCAGCATGTTCTCAGACACCCCCTGCTGTTTTATTTTCTCACACTGCTGGGCCTGTAGTTTTCCAGAGTGCCACCGCATCTAAATCTATATTCTATTTTCTCTCCTAGAAAATAGGTCAGACTCAAGGCAGAGTTCACCAGGTGGTGTCCCCTAAGGTTTGGCTGGGATTGTCCTTCAGGAGTCTGACTGCATGGTACTCCATGCTTCCCAAATTTCCTCTAGGGGTGCAAGGGGGTATGGAAGAAGAAAGTAGGGGAATTTTGGACTCTTGGCACTTGATAGGATATAGTCCAAATAAAGGGTGAGGTGAGAGCTTCCCCAGGGAGGCTCACATTTCCAAATATAGTAGTGATAGATGGAGGGGCCTTTCTTTAAGCTCCTCCTTCTCCCAACAAATTGTTTCCCTTGAACTTGAAGAGCCATTGCTGGGTATGCTATTGGCATCCAAGAGTGCAGGTGGGAATGCCCTGATTTGCTTCTCTGCTTGTGATGCTGAAGAAAGTGGGGGAAAAGTAATGGGGGGATTCCAATCAAATCTTTTTTTTTTTTCTTCTTTGGCGTCCCCTGGTTGGAGTGGGGGAAGTCCTGAGGGAAGGTGCTTCAGACAAGGTCAGGAATTGTTTCCATCAGGGTTTGTTTAGCCTTTTTATGCTTTTAGAGCATCTGTGACCTGCCAAGGACTGCGAGTGAGTGGCAGAGCTGCAGGTTACAGGAGCCAGTTCTTAGGCCCCATGTGCTCTCAGCAGAAATAACCCACACAGTGGGTCCGGCTTGCAGCCTTTACAGGTGTGGTTTTCTCGCCAGAACAGTGTTCATCAAGTATCTATAAGACTCACTTTCTTCAAGTATCAGCCCAAATATAACATTATTTCCTCTGAAATGCTTCTTTTAAAATCTTTTTTTCTGGCACAGAGACTCATGCACCTCTTATCCTGTTTCTCCTTTCCTCATGACACTAATCATTACATCATGTCACATTATACATGTATGTTTGTATTGTTCATCTGTCCCATGTAAAACCCAAGGGTATTGCCTATTTTATTCATTCATTGCTTGTAATTTCCATGTAGAAAGTGTGGTCTGGTCTATAATTGGCACTCAGTTAATATGTATTGAATATGAATACAGGATTTCCATGGATACAGCTCACTATGAAGATCTCTGTTTATAGAAGAGAAGAGTGAGGCTCAGAAATGCTAAGGCAATTGCCCATGGATAGAAAGCAGAGCTGGGATTTGACTCTAGGCCAGTTAACCGTCCACTATCCTACGAAGAGGCAATTTTTTCTCTGGTGTTGCCTCATTATCAAGTGTGGAGGCAGTCTGTATATGGTAACAAAGGTGGAAACTAGTACTATTTCCTAATAATTACCCTTGGAAGACTCTCATTGGTTGGGCCTGGGTCACATGTGAGTCACTGAGTGAATTATGGGATCAGAAAATAGAATATTCCCACAATCTTAGTGGAGTCACAGGACCCCTATTAGAACGGGGTAAGAGTTGGGGTTCTCTTTACCCCACAAAGGTTAAAGGTGGAAGTTGTGGTTCTCTAGAAGAGAGCTGGAGTTCCTATAGGAGAGACAATATAAATGCAGCCTAGTTTCTCATTCTCCCCCAGTAGACATCCTCTCACCTCCATCCATAGTCCCAAAGGATCGCCCTTCTCCTAACCTCCTGCCTCTGCCACTTTTATGTTTTATTTTTTGGGCAAAGGACTTTTAAGGGTTTTATTGTTGCCTTTCTGTGATGAGAATAGCTACTATATTTTTATGTGTAGGATTCCAGCTGTCTTGAGTTAAGGTATGAGGGGGTAAAACAGAAAAAAAACAGCCATGGAATTGTTTGGGCCTCTGTTCCTACTTACACCAGACTCCAATCCCTTTTCACCCTACTTGGTACTGATGAGTGGGGTGAGGAATGGGTTTGGAGTTCATAAGTAGAAGCATTGAACCTGAGTCACAGGCTTACTTACTGTGCTCTTCTGGTGTTTCCAGTGAACCATCTGGTCAATAAATGTTGGTAATTCTGTCTGTGGTGATTCAAAACGATAACAATCAGAGATGCTACCATTTATATAGTGCTTGCCTGATACTAAGTGCTTTGCAAGCATTTAAGTCTCCTAACACCCCCATGGGGAAACTCTGTTCCCACTTTTATAGCTGAGGAAGATGAATTAGAGAGAAGCTCAGTGATTGGTCTAAGGCTGCAGAGCAAGCTGGGATGTGAGCTCACACCTGTCTGCCTCCAAGTTTAGGATTATAATCACAGTGCCAAAGGGGTAACTAACTGACATCTAAAGATTGTTGGGGTTCCGAGAGATCCTGTCTCACTGGGTCCTGGAGCCCTCCAAGACTGTGTATGAACAACAGTGTTGACATTCTCACCACAGATATCCTGTTTAATTAAGGGGTATTTTAACGAGACCACTATTCTCGGCAATCTGTCAGTCACAGTTAATGGCACCACTTAGTTATTCATGCAGGATCCTTTTTCTATTCTATTTTACCACTTTTCTTCCCTTCACTCATCATTCCACCCCTAAATCTAACTAACCAGAAAACCTGAAAGGGGGCATGTCTAAGGAATGATTCAGAGTTCTCTAGACGTGTCTTTGAGCATATATAGCTTCTAGGGATTTCAGGGCACATGCTGGGTGCATCTTCAGCTGTTGCTCTGACTATAGCCCTCCTAGATGCTAGGGCACAGCTCAGGCTGGTGACAGCTTGGGTTATCCTGGGGAAAAAAGCCCTAAGGATGTGATATACAAATCTGGTTGCCAGTGTTTCATTATTGGCATGGAGCACATAACCTCTGTTATCCTGGCCACAGAAGATTAATGGTGATCTTCTCATGGGGTAACTGAGGGTTTCCTACCTATCTTTCCTGTGGCTTAAGGGTACTTCCATTAGCCTACAAATTAAATTAAATTCTGTATGTTGGGAGAGGTTTGGGCTTCAGTTGAATGAATCTTGAACTTGACAAGATTCAGAGATGGAAGATTATTTTCTGAGTCCTGTCTCTGAACGGGCTGTGCAAACCTGGAATAATTTATCCACACCTTTTCCTTCCACCTAAACATAACAAAAATAACAACAAACAATAACAAACTAGTTAAGCCTAACGTCTTCCCAGATGCATTCTCCACTGATTCTAAGTGCACCAACCCGGAATTTCCTGATGGTCAGTGGTTTCCGAGTCAGTCTCTCATTGCCCAGGCTGTAGATAATACTCTGAGTTGTAAACAGTGCCCCCAAGCTTTTTTCACCTAGATTTCCCAAACACAATTCTATTTTACATCTGAGGACTGGTGAATAAAGGAGACATCCCATTGATAAAGATGGTGGGACAGAACTATTCTGTGGGTTTTAAAAGTTCATTGGCTTAATTCAAGTGTCAATCTTTCCAGGGCTCTGTGTTCAATTGCGGCTGACAAAAGTGATTTGCACCAGGTCATTCTTGCCATTAGTGATGGGGTGAAGAGCAAGAAGAAGAAAGATCATGGGTGTAGGGAAGCAGAGTTTCAGTTTCTGTGGTGAATCTTAGGTTCACACACAATCTCACACACACGGTACTGTCTGTGATGAAGAATGGTCACTGTGTTTGTCATCTTCTGTTTCTTTACCCTATATGCTAATGAATGCTGCAGCTTGCTTTTAATGCTGATATCTCTCTCTCTTCCTCAAGGGTGTGGTTGATTCGTTTTTTCTCTCTGCTGGGAAACAGCTCTTGACTTTGTGTTCAGTGTTTGGTGTCTGGGAAAGAGCTGGATTTGTGTGTGTGTGTCAGTGTTCAGAAACCATCCAGAATATTTTAACCAATATTCTTATAGATTCCAGGTTGCTTGGCTCTCTGGAGCCCTATCTGATTCCAGGATGATGTCTTTCCGGACAGATGCGGGACTTGCCTCTTTCTCTACATGCACAGTGAAAAGGGAGCTTGATTCCTTGGCTTGCATGGGTGGTTTTGGGTGAAGGTGAAAATGTGGGAACTTGCATGACCTTCATATGCATGCAAGAACACATGGTATCCTGTGTGGGTGCACTTCTAACACTCTTCTTTTCTCTCTCCTCTCCTTTTCCTGTGCTTTGAAATTTCTGCCACAGATGTCAGTCAAGGTCCAGGTGAGTCTTTGTTTGCACAGCTGTTGTGGGAATTTGCCTTCTGCCAGACTGTGCATGGTTTGATTCTGAGTGACCCCCTTTCCCAGGGATTAAAAAAATCTTAGTATGTTGCATTTTCACTGATTTTTGGTTTAGAAAAAGAAATGCCTTGAAGTAAGGGGTTTTTTGCTGGCTTTGAAGAACTATTTTAAAACCAACGGAATGTGTTTCCCTGGCTTAAGTGATTGCTTCCTTATGAATTCTGTGTGAATCAAAGAAGTGGAAAATTAACATTTTTGGAAAATATTTTTAAAAGGATTTTAGCTGTGTGTTATCAAATGCAATGAACACTTTTGCCTTGTTTTATAGCTATAACTTCCTGTGGTTAAAAGCTGATAATTTGACCTATTCTTCCCAGCAATTATATGGGTAAAGGAAAGTTTCTTTCTTTTAAGAAATTCCTATTTTCTACAATGACATTGATAATATTATATTTATTAACTTGTTATGCAAGTAATACATGTTCACTATAAAAAAGAAAAATATTGGATTTTGATATTAGAAACATAGAAGGCCCATCTTCATTATAATTGTACACTTTTATTGAAAGTGCATGATCACCCAGATTTCTATTTGTAAGCCTTGTGTGTGTTTGAGCATATGTATATATATGAACATATAAGACCATAATAGAGGACCTGATAATTTATAGGTAAGAAATGTGAGATGATTTAGAATGGTTTGCATCTATTATAAACCAACTAGAACTCTGAGTTAAGAAGAGCAGTTAATTATGGAAATCAAGGGAGATCTTTAATATCTTCATGTTTGCATGCTTAGTTCTTTATATATTTAATCCTTAGAGAACAAATATAAGATAGATACTGTTATATACTATTTAAAGTATGTGAAACTTAGGGTCTGATGGGCTGAGTAGTCTTGCCAAAGGTCATAGAGCTCATCAATGGTAGTAAGTGAACTCTAAAACCAGTTCAGACTTTAGTGGTGTATGCTGGGTTCATTGCTGAAAATTCTCAATGACTGAAGATCTGAAGTATTCCCAAATGGTGTGGTTGTCCACTTGTTTGATTTTGCTTAGAGGTAATATGACCTTTACTGTCATCTCTTTCTCCAAATAAATATATCCTTTATTTTTTGAATACCTAAAACAATCATGTGAACTTTGGTAGGGTCCTTCTGATAATTATTATATATAATATCACCCAAGGTAAGAGTACAATGTACTTATTCTCATCAAACACAGAGGAGTTTTTCTTTTTCTGCCTATTCATCTTTATTTGAAGCACAGCATGGACAACACTTGCCACAAAAATACCACTAGGGCTGGAGTCATAGCTTAGTCAGTAAAGTGCTTGCTATGCAAACATGTGTTCTAACCCCAGACTCCATATTTTTGTTAAAAAATTGGTGCATGGATGTAGTTTGTGACCTTCACACTAGAAAGGTTAAGACCAGCAGCTCCCTGGGTATTCCTAGTTTCTTCTAGTCCAGTGAGATGCCCTGTCTAAAAAATAAAAAGAAAAGGACATCTCCTGAAGAATGACACCCAAACATGTCTTCTGATCCACAACCATATGCACACATGTAGACATGCACCTGGCATGTACATGAACACTTACACATAACATTAAATCTATTCTTTCAATTTTAAAAGATTTCGGTTCAGTTATTCACTCAATATTATCAAATACTGGAGATGAAATGATAAACAAAATAGAAAACAACCCCTAGTTTCACATATTTTTATTTCTAAATAGAGGCAAGTACACGGATGCACATACATCTCCATACATGCGTATGTGCCATATGTGCATGCATATATTAATGCATATTGTAGCATGTGGTGACTGCTAAGTGGTATGGAGGATGTGGAATATTGTAAAGAAGAAATCACTAATTTATAGAGAGTAGGCAAGTGATGCCTCCCTGGTAGCAGAATATTTAATCCAAGGAAGTAAGGGACTAAGATCAACACTCAGGTCTTGCTTGGAAGCTCACTGATGCCAGAGATGTTTCCAAAGGTGGCACACAATCTTCCTGGTGAGGAATGAATGGGGTTGGAGCCCAGCCTTCATTTTTCTTTCCCAGTCTGTGTTCATAGGGGAACCCTTTTTTAAATGAGTCTCACAAGGTCATCAGATTGGTTCTGTGTGGAAGAGAATGATAGAGGGGACCAGAGGCCTTCTTTGATCTCTTCAAAGGGGTGGAGGGCTATGACTGCCCCTTCTTTAGATAATAGCAACTGTTAATGCCCTCCTTTCCTGACACATCTCTATTTAATGACCATTATCTCATTTTATTTTCTTAATAACCTTCTGAGGTATGTGGCCTGAGCCCCATTTTATTGCATATTAAGTGGGGGTTCAGGGAGGTTAAGTGATACGTTACATTCACCTAGTTATTGAATAGGAGGACCTAGAGGGGATTCTAGCCTAAGTCTAAATTTTGTGACCTTCACTTTGGCCTTGAAGTGTCTAGGGATGACTGCCAATCTTGTCACTTCTCTAGCTCCTTTATTTTGCTATGGTTTGCAAGCCTTCAATTATGGCAGGCCAGGCCTGATGGAGATTAGTGGATAGCCTTCCACCCTCTTTCAGCTTCTGGCCAGGCGATCTGGAGCCAGCAGCCCTGTAACCCTGACACCTGAAGCCTTTACTGGTTCCCTGACGCCCCCCCCCCCCCCACCCCAGAAAGACATATTGAGGATTTTATGAGCTAATATAACTGTTTACCCAGAGGCTCTTAAAAAACTATAAAAGGGGTGATTGGTTAATTGGTGAGGTTTACATGCTAAGCGTATTGGTAGAAATAATCCTACTGTAAAATGTAGTTTGAGATAGGACTGTGGGCCAAACCTTTTCCAGAGTTCCAGAGACAGGCTGGGGACTCTTGAGAGTGAATTCTGGATACCTGGATCAAGAGGGCAGAAAAGTTCCACTGAACTGCAACGTGGGGTAACCTCAGAGCCTCTCACCCTAAGCAAGGCAAAGGGATTCAGGGTAATAAAAGCCAAAGCAAGCATTTATAGTACCACCTGCATATCTTGAGAAGATGGCTGAGCATTTTCCTGCTTCTTCATGGTAACTCCTCCGGGTAGGCATTACTGTATGCACTGCACATGAGAAGCCAGGGAGAGGGAGGCTCTAGAAATAGGCCCATGGACACCTCCTGACAGTAACTGAACCAGAACATTAGAATTCAGATGCCACCAGAGTCTTTACTCTTTCTTCTAAAGCCCACATTTCCATAGTGGTCCCGTGGGCCAGCTTACTGTCTTACTTATGTATGTACCACTGTATCCGTGCATGGTCACATAGCACATAGAACCCAGTAAGTGTTATTGAACAGAAGGGGTCACCATAAACATAGGGGCAATCTGATTCTATAGGGCCCTGAGACACAGTAGAGCTTGAGGGGTAGATTATTCAAGGAGTGCAGACACTACACATTTCAAGAGAAGCGTCTGAAAGGGAAGAGACCTCTCCGAAGATATATCCAACCAATGTATTTCCTGAGGGGACCCTGTCAGCTCTTTTCATCCACTTTTGTTCACGGGGAATTATCACTGGTCTCTCTGAGCAGCTTGTCCGTAGGCAGCACTCTCCCTGCTTTTCCCTAACCGTCTCCACATTTCTCAGTGTTCCAGAACTCTCTGCTAAGAAAGGGAGGAGGCACTTGGAATGTGAAGAGAGGAAAGAGTAGTGGAAAGAGCCCCCCTCTCTACACATCTCTCTTGGCACCCTTTACTCCTGCCTAAGGGTTGTTTATGACTCTGTTAGCCTCTCCCCTCAGAATGGATAATTTCTCAGGCTCTGCCTGCTGATTAGAGCTGGAATTTAAATGAATAACTGTGACCTTGTAGATATGCCCTAGTTATTCCCAGGCCCAATGAGGAAATAGGCCTCTTGCTCTGTCCATCAGGGCTGAGGCAAGCACAGGAGGAGGGGCTGCTATCTACAGGGGCCCCTCAGAAGCTGGGCCTCCTGCTTCCACAAGAACTAACAGGGTAGCTTGTGGCTTCCATTGTCTGCTGATTCTTGACCTCTGCCCCTCATTGCCTTTCCACTTCAATGTAAGTCAGCCAGGGGACCTAGTTATCTGTCCTGAGCATTGCCTTGTCTCCAGGGAGTCGATCAGTCTAGCCGAGGGATGCTGATATGAACCTGCGGTCAGGAGACAGCATCTAAAATGTGTGGCTCAGGCCTGGGGACACAAAAGGGGATGCTTGAATTTCTAAGAGTTCAGAATAAAAGAAGTCTGCCTAGAGATATTAAGGCAGAATCATCGTTTTATCAAAGGCCCAAAGTGTCAATGAATTAACCTTTGACAAACACTGGCCTTGGCTTTCTGGTCTCTCCTTTCTTTGGGACCACCTGGGTTTTCTGTACTGAGTTGAGGTTCACCTTGCTGAAGCCTTGGTCCTCATTTCTTATGCTGCTCACTACATGGGCCACCTGCTTGGTCTACTCCATAGGGGAAAGAATGAGCATCCATCCACCACCGAGTCTCTATTGACAACTTTTCAGGTGTCTTCTCTACATTAGCTTAGGTACTACAGGGAGACAGCATGGGCTGGAGTGGGTTTGGCAAATATCAAGGAAGAAGCTTGACATTTTTCAGTGATTAAGAACAATCAAAAAAAATAACCAGCAACTCAAAAGATTTGTGGAGTTTGGCTTTTACTGCTTATGAAGATTTTATCAGAGCACAGCTCTTCTTACTCCCTTCCTACTGTCTGAGTTGCCTGTGAGATACTAAGCCTAAACCAAATAAACCCAAAATACCATCTTGGCCACTGTGGATTCTGAGCCAGGTGCTGGGACTGACCTCTTGACTCTACTAAAGCAATATGATCTATTCCATTATGTCATTTTTGTGGGTTCTACTTACTGAATCTGTAAAATGGGGAGAACAAGAATGCTCAGCTCATGGGACTGCTTTAAAGACAGAGCCCCATATGTAGTCTGTAGAACACAGATTCATGGTAAGTACTGTGCAACAGCTGATAGGCCAAGTCTTGTTCCATCTTTGCATTAAGAGTTTCTGTTTCCTAGATGAAGATTTACAAAGGCTAAAAAACCTGAACTCAAGTAAACAACCTCTTTTTGGGGCTGGAATGATGGCTCAGTGGTTAAGATCCCCAGCACCTACATGGCAGCTCACAGCTCTCTGAAATTTTAGTTCCAGGGGATTGGATACCCGTGACAAAACACCAATGCACATAAAATAAAAAATACAGTTTAGAAATCTTCTTTTCCTTTGTTTTGCTCTCCTTAATGTTCAGAGGTATGCTCCCTATGTCTGACGTAGACCCTCATAACACTTGCCTCCATCCCCTGCTCCACTCCTTTCTTTTCAGGTCTTGATCTTCATAATGCTAGTCTAGAGGTGTCTTTAGAGTTTCTGTGTATGACCATCAGGCATAGCTTAGAATCATAGTAAAGGAGTATAAAGGGACTCGTGTTTTATGTCCTTACTACGCTAACAGATGAAGAACCTGGGCTCCAAGATACTATGCCCTTTGCTCAAGGTCAGAAAGAGATGTAGTAGACCCCAAGATTAAATTCACATTTAAAATTCCCTCTGCACAGTTTCTGCTTTATCCATGATTTGTGTACAGTTGGCTAAGAATGTAGCCTTTCAGGGTAACAGGTTTCTTCCCTTTAATGTGAAGGATTTGAGTCAGAGGACCTTTTAGGCTCTGTTTATTGTGAGTATTTGTGACCAGATCGTCTGACTGAAATACTGTGGGGCTAAAAAAATGTCCTCCCATCATTAAGACTAACAGTTCATGTCTTCAGTACTACTGGGAACATATTTTGTCTCTTCAATTATTTTGGATAATATTCCCACTTGATTTTTCTCTTATTACCTCACTAGGAAAAATGCTTGACATTTATTGAGCTTGTATTTTCAGCCAAGCACTGAAATGCTAAGTTTTGAATGTATTATTTAATTCTTTAGATACTCCCATAAGGTAGATTCTCTTACTAGGTGTATGTTACTCATAAACAAACTGACTCAGGTTGGAGTAACCATTGATAGTACATTAAAATTGGCATAACACATAAACTCTGATCTTGGAGATATCTTGAAGGGAATTCCATCAAAGCATACATGTCACAATGTTCATCCCTGCTTATTACTGTGTGTTCCTAGCTTAAAAGAGTGCCAGTGTATGGCAGACTGTAGTATAAAGTTTCTGTCCTGGCTAGCCCTGGGGTCCATATCAGCAGTCCCAAAGTCCCAAAGAAACACACAGAAGCTTACATTAATTTCATGGTGCATGGCCTATGGCTCAGACATATTGCTAGTTCTTTCATCTTAACTCAACCCATTATTCTTATCTTGTTTAGCCATGTGGCTTGACACCTTTTTTTCAGAGCAGCATTCTGGTCTCCTTTCCTCTGTGTCTGCTGGCATCTTCCCCTGACTCTTCTTCTTCCCAGAATTTTCTTAGTCTGGTAGCTTCCTATCTGCCTTCTGGCCAATTAGCATTTTATTAAACCAGTGGGATGGACAAATATTTACAATGCACCAGAACATAATCCCACAACATTTACTCCTAAAAAATAAAAAATAAAAAAATAAAAAACAGGACCTCAAATCTAATTGCCTTTGTAGGTTTTTTTTTTTTTATCTATAACAACTTGTAATCAACACTGAAATTAAAGACAATCGAAGCATAGTTCTCTAGGCTATTTCCTGCTGAATGAGGGCACTGGCAATCCCATGGGGTACCCAAAGAAAAATTTAGGATTATGGACAAAACTTCAATAGAGTAGTGTGTAAGGCTGAGTCGTCTCAGCCAGTCTCCTTGAAGTTGTTTTGAATGCAGAGCTCAGAAGAGGCTACAATAGAGGTGCTCTGAAATTCTGGATCATCTGGGCCATCCATTTTTATCAGAGGATTTTTGGGGGGGAATCTTCCTTGATTAAACGTTATTTTCTTTAACCAGGAATAAATCCATAGCCTCTCATTTTCTGTGGAAATGAAAAGAAAACCTCTTCTTCAATGTAGCATATCTTTTGATTTCAATGTTAAAAGTCAACTTACTTACCAAATATATAGGTTGGATTAATCCAGCAACATTTATAATCAAATGTCTTTTAACAGCTTTTACTACTTTATTTGCAGTCAAAAAACTTAAAGACAATAACATACAGTATCCAGACACTCTTTTTAATTTCTATTTTTACATGCCTTATTTTTTTTTACTCTATTTTTAAGGACTTTCTCTACCCTTTTTCCTTTTCCTTTTCTCTCTCAAGCTTACATGTATTTTTAAACATACTCTAAACCATTTAGAGGTTTTTTTTTTTTTTAATCTGTCTTTACTGTATTCCTCTTATCTCTTTCTTATTTTTTCAAACCACACCTTTTATCTTAATTAACCACAAACTTGTGTGGCCAGGGTTGGCTAGGGTGGCTGACTCCGTGCAGCTCCCACTATTTTTTTTTCTGTTTCTGATCATACCTTTAATCTGCCAAAGTGTGGCTAGGATTAAAGCTGGTCTATGGCAGCTGACTCCACCAAGATCCAAACAGCTCTATCCAGCTCTGCCCAGCTCCTTGGTGTGTGAAAGCTTACCTTCAAGGCAGAGTTACTGGCAGGAACAAAGTTTACCATCCCAAGTCTGTAGAATTTTAGGGTTCACCTGGCCACCAAGTAGAACAACACCACCTGCTGCTCATAAACTTCATTTAAGTGTTTGGCAGCAGAGTCTCTCAAAAGAGCCCCCCCCCCTTTTAATAGCTAAAGCTGAGTCAGGAAGCCTCTCTTAAAGTCTTACCTCTGCTCATCTCCAGCAAACAGAGCTGACCTAAAAAAAATACTGCTATTAAGAAGCCATCTTTAACTCAGTCTTTTTTACCTTTTTTCATATAAACAGAAACCTTAAGTCCATCATATGTGTCTTGTTGCTTACATCGAGGCTCCTGTGAGACTTCAGGAACCTCCCCTTGCAGTTCAGGCTGCATACTGTAAACCCGCCATTTTGTAATTCAAACCCACACATGCCACATTGTATCTGTACCATGACCGACTCCAGAGACACAACTCAGAAGATGCTTTGGGCTGTTTCTGTGTTCTAGAACCCCCTTCTTAAGCTTCCTCAGGCTTTACATGGGTGTACATGCACTATGTTGGAATGCCGTTTATAGTATAAGCAGACGCTCTATAAATGCTTCCTGAGTGGATAAAGAATATGCATGACTCAGTCCACAATTTTGCTTCATGGTTTTATGAAAGTCAGCTTTTTATTGGGAGTCACCATCAGACAGAAGATAATTGAACCAATTTTTATTCAATGCTCTTCCTAGGCCCAGCTTGGTGGGAAATCCAGGTGACAGAGAAATCCTCCTCTTCTGTTTGTAATTGCATTGAAACAGGGTCCTTGGATAGGGCAACACTGCTTACCTTCCAATCAGTCACCCAGTACAGACCTGGGAAGACCCTCTTGGCTCCCATAGCTGTATGTGATAAGTATGTATGAGTTAGGTACTATTTCCAAGACTCCCTTCCTCTTTGGCTATCTTAAAATCACAGTCTTGAAGGTTTCTCTTCAGAGACTTTTAAAATCTCCCTTATTGCTTAGAAAGGCAGACCCATGCCAGTGGTTGTGGAACATGCTTGTAATCTTAGCCCTAAGGGGATTGAGGCAGGTGGATCATGAGACCATAGCTAGTCTGGTCTACATAATGAGTCTGAAATCATACCATAATATATATCAAGACTCTTTCAGAGGGAGGTAGGAAAACAGAAAGTAAAAGAAGTGAAAGATGAAGAAAGGGAGGGAGATTACAAAGGCCTATCACACCCACTGGATGAGGGTCTTAGTTACATTTCATTTACCACTTCTTGAGATCAAGATGAGAGTTAGAGAAATATCCTACCATGGTCTGAGATCATCAGATACGTGTAGGAATGCTTCTTTGTGACTTGAATGCACCAGAGGCATTTGGTAGTAAAGGACAATGAGTCCTAAGAATCTGTGCTATATGAGAAAAACTGTGCAGAGATTTGTGCTATTCAGAACCCCATTGATGAGAACAGCATAGACCAGTTATTCTTGGGAGAAATGAGGCTATAGAATTTCCTCCTCTCCCAGTTACGTCACACAGCCTGTTCATGGAGATCCCCTCGGGCTTTAGACCAGTTATGGTAGTCTGGTAAGAACATAGGCTATGCTAGCCAGTTTTCTGGGCCAGGCCTCAGGAAGGGTGCGGGGGGCAGAATGTAGCCCAGAGTCTAGGACAGTGAGTTCCCATGTGGAACAGCTTTGCTGATTGTGAGCACAAATGGAAGCATCTGAAGATGTAGTGGGCAAGGGTCCACTAGTGCTGCCAACTTATTAGAGAAATGATGTTAGGCCGGGCTGGATGGTGCACAGACATAATTCAGGATACTCGGGAGGTTGTGGCAGGAACATTGCCAGCTCAAAGCCAGCCTGAGCCACGTAGTAAGACTTGTCTCACATCCATCCGTCAGTCAATCAAAATGTTGGTGAGATATGGGAAGGATCAGAGGGGTGGCCTGTTTAGATCAGTCTTTTAAACAATGACAGACAGCATAGGTTTTCAAGGCCTTGCTGTGGACTTTGAACTATGCCATGTACGTTTTTTGTGTTGTTGCCTGTGATTCTCACAGTGTTCCCAGGGGATGGGGTGGGGGTGCATGTGCATGTTTTGTAGGTGAGAGGTAGATAATTTCAAAAGAGATATAGACAAGTTAACTTGCCCCATACTCAGAATTCAAGGTAGAGCTGGGATTTGAATTACACTTTGGATTACAGAGAGCAGAGGTTTGCAAAGCACCAAAATGGTCTGGAGAGTTAATAAAGGAGAGTCAGTCTCATTACAGAAAGAGCTCTCCCAGGTGAGTCTGATAGAGCCAAACTTAGAGAACCGCAGCTCAGAAGAAAGTCATGTGGACAATGTGTGGAGCTTTGCTCTTAAACATAGGTGCACATAGATGCTAGAGGAAGGAGGGAGGTAGAAGGGAGCAGGATCAGTAGACTCTGTGTTCCAGGAACATTTAGGACATCAGATGGTATAGCTACCATTCTCACAATTTATCTAGCCTCCCCCTTTCCCCTGTACTGCCATGGGCTCCAGCAGTGCAGGAGTGTTTCATTCTTTGATAGAGACTTCTCTGTGCTGCTTGCTCATTGCCTGCCACATAACCCTGTTAGAGTCAGTTTGTTTTAGATAGAAGAGACCCAATGGGTCATCATGACTCTGTAGCAAAGTTTTGAATCTTTTGTGGACAATTTTATTCAGACTTACTTTGAACCCCTTTGGCAATGAGCATCTCATTGATCCCTTGGTCTTTTCATTGTGTCCCAGCAGGGAAGAATATTTGAGAACTCTTTCCTCAGTTGCTACAGCTTTTGAATTTGTGTAGCTTCCAGCGCTTAGAGACCCATGGAACTTCTCTAATTACACTCCCAAGTGTTTGAAGTCAAGGCTTTTGTCTTTGAGGAGTTTCTTTTCCAAGGACTAGAACATCTTCACTTTCTTTGGCCATTCTCATCTAAGGGTTCTTATTATTTCATCTAGGTCATTGTTCCCCTACCACCTCCCCCAAGACCTTTTTATTTTCTTATAACTATGCTGAAGAAGAATGCTTACATAGCACACATTACTATGAACATGCTTGGGATCAGTTCCTTACATACAGCTAGCTCTTTTTCCCTTGTTCTAGATTCTACACACATTTGGGGCAGCACAAAATACCTTAGGTTTTCTTTTGAATGACTATAGTGTTAAATGGAACTTGAAGTCAATGAAAACCTTGACTATTTTGTGTGCACTGATAAGTCATTTCTCCCCCCCTTCCTGGAATTGCACAGTTGGTCTATTTTACTTAGCATGGGGCCACCCTTTGATTCTTTGAAATCTGGCTCACCATGATCTGTTTGGATGCAGTTCTTTCATTGGGAACACCAACTGATCTTTCTGAACTTATGTTATTTATGAATGAGAAGTGATTTTGAGAAGTTTGTGACAGGGAGATCAAGGACTTTCTCTGTTGTGGGATGAGTCTTTTCTAAGTTATTCTTGTTAATCCTTTAACCCTTAGAGAGAAAACCATGGCTGCTTCTGTCTCTGCCATCTCTGGTATTCATTCATGAGGAAATCTTGCCACTTCTAGCCTCTTACAGAAATGATAGATCGGAATAATGCTCTAAAGGTCTTTGACCTCGTTATTATGCCATATTGATGCTGCCAGTGACTCACAATCACGATTTCAAGCAGCTTTCTCTTCCATCTAGCCACCGTGCTATCAGTACAAGGTTGGCCTACAAGAAAACAGTGATCATCAGCTGCTACCCTACAAAGGACTAGATGGTGAGGATTAAACACAGTGACATCATAAAAAGACAAAACTCAGATACAAGTGTCTATCTGGCCCCCACTTTAAGAACTAACATCAGGATCCCTTCTCTACTGTGTTTCTGGAAAACACTACCACCACCACTATTGCTGGACTACCTGTTCAACTGACCCATAGTACTTTCCCAAACTTGTGGAAAAGATGGGATTTCTCGAGTATTAGCTTAGAATTGCTTTTAGGTAACCATCTGTAAACTTGTATAGCTCATCTGGAGTAGTAGTAGGTTCTCCTTAATACCTACCATTGAGGTCATGGGTACTATTCTTAGAATATTTATTTGAATCAGTTAAAATTATTCTTTTATAATAGGTAAGAATGAGCCAAATAGCAATGTTTTAATCTGATTCCATGCACTATGTTGCTTGGTCTCTCCATGTTCATGTATCTTAGTGTTCCAGGGGTTTGGGGGTTTAGGGTAGCTAATGTTTAAAGCATCACATGGATTCTCTTCTGTTGCATTTCTAGCACATGGAGCTGCCTCTTTGTTCTACTCTCTGTTCATGTTGGATGCTTTTTCATATTGCATGTGCAGCTTTTAACATGATTGACTGTGGTGCACCCAGCTTTCTAATATCTGAGTGAACGTGAAAGTCTCTTCAGCCATCCTGTGTTTATCATGACTTTGGGCTTCTCATAATTCTGGTTATTCTCTAATCTGGCTCATTTCCTTCCTAACATATGACCCCATCCTCTGACCCTAAACCCTCTTAACAGTCAGTGTTGAGAAGAGGGGAGACTTGAATTTTTTAGTTTCTAGAGTGTTGGGGATATGGCTTTGTGCTTAAGTACCAGAATTTATATTTGCCTTTTAATATTTTTGAGACACTGTGTAGCCCAAGCTGGCCTCACATTTATCATCTTTCTTCCTCAGCCCCTGAGTTCTATGACTGTGAGCTCACACCATCAAGCCTAGCCCTTAAAATTAAATTTCATTCTTTCTTCCTATTCTTCTAGGTCCCCATTCTAGTAGCCAGTAAATTAGCTATTTATCTGAGCAGTAAGTTATCACAATGTCCAGATGATGAATTATGAACATTCTCATTTAAGTCATTGAGCTGAACATGGATCAGCCCTGATCTGGGCTGTCAGGTAGGAGTGAACCCTTGGTAGAAAAGGAGACTGTAGTCTGTAATGAAAGTCAGGGATTTCCCAGAGAAGAACTGGTCTGAGGCAACCATGGACTTAAGTGGATCTTTTCCTCCTCTTCACTTTAACATCTCTGCCATTCCCTATGCCTCTGACCCATCATAGTGGCAGACTTCAGTCTACATTCCTTCTATCACAGAGGTCCTATATACCATGCTCCTGTCTTTCAGGGGAGATCTTTAGTTTCCGTCCTGATGATCTTCTCACAAAAGATGAGTGTGAACATGTCTCATGTCTAGATTTAGAGGGAATTGGATTGATTACTAACCTCCAAGAAATGGCTCCAGAGAGGAAGAATCTCATGTTGAAATGGAAATACATTTTGTGACGGCTTAGCAATGGTTAAACACTTACTCCTCAAGCATGAGGACCAGAGTTCAGATACCCAGTATACCAGAATCCACATATGTGCTGGTGGATGTTGTGACCCATCTGTAATACCAGCCTTTCCAAATGGAAACAAGGCATACCTAGAACAAGCTGGCTGATAAGACTAGACATATTGGTGATCTCTGGCTTTGACTAAGAGACACTACTTCACTGAATGAGGTAGAACAGTGATTGAGGATGCTTCCTGCCATCAACTTCAGACCACACATGCTGATATACATACATGCATTCCTAACACACACACACACACACACACACACGCACACACACACACACACACACACACACACATATCCCTTTTTAAAATTCTAATCTCAGCATATGATTTTTTTCTTCTATTCTCCCAAATTCCCAATCACCTCACTCTAGAGACTGGATAATTACAGTCATGTTTTTTTGTTAACCTTTCCATCTTCACTGTCTCCAGTTCTGAAACTACCAGCTGAATGTTTTCATTCCTTTCTGGTTTTATGTAATTGAAAAACCTTTGTGGCTTTATAAGGATTTCAGTGTTGGTGCTTGCAGCATCTAGTTATGTTTAATCTTGCTCCTTAGGTATAGAAAAAAAAGAGATGATAAATGGGAATTTTTTACTCGGGTAAAAGCTATCCTGAATGAATTAAAAATCTTGAGAAAATATTTTGTTTTTTTCCCTCTGATTTCAAAAGAAATATCAAAAGAAATACTTTCCCAATTATCCAGCAAAGGGTACGGAAGAAAAACGAAAGGGAGGAATGAAGGAGGGAAAGAAAGAAAGAAAAGAGAAAGAAGGAAGGAAAGGAAAGGAGAGAGAGAGAGAGAGGGAGAGAGAGAGAGAGAGAGAGAGAGAGAGAGAGAGAGAGAGAGAGAGAGAGAGAGAGAGAGAGAGAGAGAGAGAGAGAAATGCATTTCATGGGGTGATCCTAGTTTGAGACAGAGATAACATTAGCTTAAATAATGGAGTTCTTCAACTTCTTGCCTGGTTACTGACCATAGTATCCTTCTCTTGCCTGTTTCAATAAATGGTTTCTATTCTCTGTATTAGTCATCCTCATGACAGCCTTTTTCATGGCCACAGCTTTTTACAAATGACTTAGACTTCATAGCTATTTTCATTTTTCCTAAGTGGCAAAATCAGCTATTTCCACAGGGGGTTTTCCAAAGGATAAAACAGAGTTAAGGCAACCATATGTATATTTCATATATCCTTTACATATGGTTTACAATCTGTTCTAACACAATTTCAACTTTATATGTCTTATTGATTGGCATTTTTTTTCTTTCTTTTGTTATAGTCTATACTCTGGAAACCTGTGTGCCACAGATATACTTACATAAATAGAATTTAAGGCAAAACAAAAAGGAGTTATTTTGTATTAAATACTTGGTTGGGGCACAGCATGTTCCTATAACCAACTAGAATAGCACTTTGTCAGAGTCCAGATAGAAGATACTTTAATTCTTTCCTCCTATTATTATTGTAAATATTTTTAAAAAGATACTGTAGTTCCCTAAGAATTCTATGTTGGCAACTCTTAATATATTGCCTATCTAATCACATCTCCTGCTCCATACCTACATAATGTGAGTTTTTATTGAGCTGATCTTTGAGTCATAATTCAAATCCAAAATCTAAGATAGAGTTGTTTAAAAAGTTATAATTCCCTTTGTTTCTATGGGCCCTTGGTTCATCTCATATTTTTATGACAGCCCTAGAATGCCAGATTCAGAATAATTGCCATATTTCAAACAAATCCTGCAAGCTAGCTCTGAGGCTGGGTGTATAGTCATGGAAGTAACTGATATTAGATAGTATTTTGACTCTTCTCTGAGGCTGACCAGAAAGCCCATTTTCATTTTAACCTATTTCTCACCAACTATACATATAATCTATGTACAGTATGGCCCTCACTTCCTTTCTTGCTAATTATGTGATTCTCAGTTAAGATATGAGCATTATTTTTTATAATTTATGTTGGAAAACAGAGTTCTATTTTAAAAATATATTATTTTAATATTGAATACATAGAAAACTACCTCAGCATCCTTCCACCCTTACCAGCTTAAGACAGAGCTATTACCACTTTCATTCAGGCTTCCTTCACTTATGTCCTGTGCCATGAAGAGAGTGTTTTAAGTTCTTATATTCAACTAGATCCCCTCTCAGACCATTTCATTATGGTGTTAAATGCCTGACAGGCATTTTTTGCTTGAAAATTCTTTCTCTTTAACTTTATCATAGCTAATACAGAATCCATTATCTCCCTCCTCATTCTAAATATATGTCCCTACCTCATTTTACTTTCTCTATTTCCCCATCTCTCACGTGCCTCTCCTCAAAGCGTCTTATTCAATATCAAAGCCTGCTGAATCTTCCTTTTCCCTTTTTATTCTCTGCTACTTGATCATCACTGGGTCCTTAGCCTCTGACTTCTCTGTTTTCATTTGACTTATTCCTTTAATTTGTTTCATCCTTGCTATTGCAACAGTAGTCTTCCTCAGCATTGTTGTGTCCAGGTCACTTACCTGTCTACGAATCCTCAGTATCTCCCATCAGCTGTAAGATCAAGTCCATTTTTCTTAGTCCTGAAACGTATGGCTTCCATGCTTAGATTATTAGGATTATCTATTTTTTATATAAGCCAATTATGTGTGTTCATTTCTTTTTTCATATAGTATATTACTTCATGCTTGTCATGTGCCCAGAAAAGCTCTTGTTTCTGAAAGGCAAAGCAGAGTAGTGATGCACTAATAAAGGAAACTCAGGGTCAGATCTCTGGGAGATATTAGATACAGGGGTTTCTCAATTTCTGTGGGTCATGACCCCTCGGGGGTTACATAGCAGATATCCTGCATATCAGATACATTATGATTTATGCCAGAAGCAAAATTACAGTTATGAAATAACAGTGAAATAATTTTATGGTTGGGGGTCACCACAACATGAGAAACTGCATTAAAGGGTGGAAGTATTGAAGGTTGAGTATTCCTGGCATAGACTTGTATTAATATATTTAAACCTCAAAGCAATATATGAAGTGATCATTATTATTTTTATTTTCAATGCAGAACATCAGCTATTTTATTAAAGTTACAAGGTATGGATTAGCAGAGGTGAGGTTCTAAACTGTCTCTGGAGCCATTTGTTAAATGTCATCTTCTACATGGTCGCATACCAGTACCAAGCCACTGTGCACACCTGTGAATAAACACTCAGACTGCTTCCCTGCTAGAATTTCTGGGGACCAAGGATGCTGTGTTTTCTTTACTGGTATTCCCACTTCTCATCCCAGTCTTTGCACATAGTAACATTTGAGTCCTTTGGTCTGTTGGCTCTTGATACTTTTATTAGCAGTTGAAGGAATTGAAGTTGTTTATTTGCAATTTTTAAAATAAAATATAACCACATTGTTTCTTCCCTTTTTCCCTTTTCTTCAACCCTTCCCAGCCCTTCCCCCCAACACATCTCCCTTAATGCTGAGATTTTAAATTCCAAGTAGTGTTTTGAGGTAAAAAAAAAGAGAAGAAAAGAATTCTAGAATAGAACAGAGCACTCCAGAATTATTGATTACTTAATTCTGTAAGCTTTGAAAATAGATTTGTACAAGAAAAGATACTAATATGCAACTCTTAAGAATAAAGTAAAAACCTACTCACAAAAAGTAAAATAAAATAAAATGAAAAAAACCCATATTATGGCCTACTCTCTTCTTCCAACCTGCGTCCTGGTGTTCATGTATATTTTGCTTTATTTTCCACAATACCAGAGTTTGACATTAGGATCTCATAGCTGCAGACGTACTTAAGGTTTTTAGAAGAGGAAGAAGATGGACATTTGACTTGAATGATAGTGCTACAACTATGTAGGTAGCCTAATAAAACCTGATAAGTTTTTTTGAAATTTTAAAAAACACAGGTGGTAGTTTATTTGCATTTTAAAAGGATTCTTCCCGTCACAAAAAGATCCACTGCAGGGTTCCATTAAACATCCAATTCCTCTTGCTGCATTCATCATACAATTTAATTTACCAAAATTTGATTTATATGCCACCATGAAAGGGTAGCTCTCAGATTTCTGTGAGCATGGAAATCCTGCAAGCAACTGATGTAAAGTTCAGATCTTGGCCCATCCCCCCCCTCCCCTCCCACCCCCTGATTCTGATTTAGCTTGCTTGGTGTGGGAACCTGCGCTTTCAGTCTTCTGCTTTGGGAAGTAGATAGCTAGAGCCCATCAGCGGCTTTACTACCAAGTGGCCCATTTACTCTTTATTTGGAAAAATTCACACACATTTTTGGATCAGATGGGATCATCTCCTCCTTACTCCCGCTGAAGCCATAAACATCTGCTTTCAGTCTCAGGTGTATAATAGTTGCTTCCCCACCATCACTCATTCCCTCATTCCCCCCGCCCCACCGCGGGCAAAAAACCAAAAACCAAATTTTCAAGCTCCCTGTTTTATACTGAGATATCATTCCAGATCTTCATTCTTGTTTCTCGAAGGTGACAAAGCTCTTTGGACTATGGATGTTCTGCTCTTCTCAATGTCATTTCCACAGACCTCGCCCCTGCCCCACATCCTTTCTCATTCATGCTTTTGACCAAGATGTTGGTACCTAGGACATGGTACAATAGCAGCAGCTATGGAGAAAAGCTCTCTTCTCCTCTCTTCCTTCTATTCTTCTACCTTGTAGAGGACCAAAAAAAAAGTGTTTTTTGTTTGTTTGTTTGTTTATTGATTTTTGGTTTTTTTTGAACTAAAGCAAATTGTGAGACTCACCTGCTTAGACATGATTTCATTCTTCCACAAATGGAATTGAATGCCAGAATCTGAGCTTTTAAAATATGATTATAGTTTAATGAAATTTGTTCCAAAAAATAGACTCCGTGACATTTATGGCACGTGTATCTATGTATTTAATATATCACTGATCTTTTAAAAGTCAGTTTCTTGACCTACATTTAGCCTCTGATTACTTTTCTAAATCTCTAGTAATCTCCAAAAAACATTTAGAGATTTCCATACTTTAGAGAGCTTTTTGTCCTTTATTAATCCTCTATATCCCCGAGTTTTGCTTCAAGAAGATGCTCTCGGGGGTGATCTGTAAAATGTTTTCTGTGGTAATAGCAGCTCAGGAGCAAACTGCCAGTGTAGTTGGCTACTATGTAGCTGGAAACCTTTTGTTAGGCGATTTGTCAGAGCTGATGCTTCCTTGTCCTGAGGAGTCCTGAAGAATCGAATTTGCCCCCTGTAAGGACTCTCCAAAGGTCCTGTTAGTTGGTTATTGGGACTTCGTAAGCCTTCTTGAACCTACTTAGTTCAGGGCTAGGCCTCCCTCCTGGAACACGGAAGAATTTCTAGTATAGCAGAAGAGGTTGAAGATGCAGTATGGTTATTATCACTGCTAAAAACGGACAAAACAGAAATGTTTGTAGTCTGCACAACCCTTGCAAATAGGAAGGGATGCTGATGTGTTCAATGTCATCCAGTTAATGCAGAGAACAATAAAATGTGTATGTAGAAAAAATAGATGGTGTTTTCTGGATGGTGAGATTTTAACTTTTTTTTTTTTTTTTTAATTCTTGGAGTTTTCCCCAGTTTCTGCAGTGAACATGTATTACTGGTGCAAGTAATTTGAAAGAAAGAAACTATTAACCTGAGACATCCGAGTCTCTTTCCCAAAGACCTAATCTTAGTAGATCTGTCATAAATTCTATGGATTGTCAAGAATAACAACAAAATGAAGCCCTTGGTATTATTCAGAAAACAGAAATCTGTTCTTTAGTGGAGAGAGGGCCAGCCTTCTCCCATAGTGTGGGGGCTGATGTTCAGGGTGTGTTGCATGTGACTGAGTGTATGCATGCATCCTCACTTTACCTCCTTCTTTGCAACAATTAAGAGACTGTTGCTTTGCATTTGAGATTTTAACCACCTTTTCTTCTCCCCTCCCCTTTCTCTTTCTCTCTCTCTTGCCCCCTCAGGCCTTTCCCATCTTATGATGAGTGAACAAGGTAGGTGCTGTGGTCCTGCAGATGCCTGAACTGCTTGCTTCTGTGCCTCTGGCTGGTCATTCAGAGCCTCCTCCGTAGATGGTCATTTGCTGCTCTGTGCCTCGTGCTGTGGGCCAGACTGGAAGCAGGGGCCACTCTGCTGTTGAGGAACACCTTTCCTGGTACATTGTGGGGGATCCACCTCCTACTCCATTCCTCACCATCATTTGTCCTCTGGGCCAGGCAGGGCACTGGCCCTCCTGGGCTGCCTCTAAGAGGGAAGCATGAAACAAAGCGTGACTTGATAATGGGGGTGAATGAAGCTAATTTCAGAGCAATCAGGCTCTTAACTTCCTCCTGCTTCCCCTAGGCCCCAGGCTGCAGCCCAGTTTGGGAGTAAGGAACAGGGTTTTTCCCTGACCCTTACTCTGGGTAAAGATTTGCTGTGTGTCCACCCCTCCATTCCTTTGCCATCTTAATGACACTTCGCCCTTCCTGGTCAAAGGAAGCCCATGGGAATGTGTGGGGATTATTATTTTAAATTTTATATAAAAGAATAAAAGGAATCACCAAAAGAACATGCTAATGTCCTCATGGTAGGATCCTAACTCATTATACACCCTGAAGAAAACTGCATATAAAGATCTGTTAATTCAGCATCTGCAACCTAAAATATTCAAATATGCAGGGAATGAAGTGTGCAGGAAATTCAGCTCAGCTAGGCATGGGGTGGGTTATGAATGAAGCCCTTTTCTCCTAAGTAAAAATTTTCCACATTATCAGCTCAAATCAGGATCTGAGAACTGAGCCCACTTCAAATTGTCTTTTGCTTCACTGTTCAATTGCTACTATTGTGTTTTTTCCAAGCCTTGGGGTGATTGCAAGATTAGTCTACCTGCCCTGCCCTGTTGCCAAAAGGCTGGTCTTTAATTTTTCTTATCTGTTTCTTTTCAAAACACACACAAGACTCAATGTTCCTTTGGGAGGATCAAAGAAAAGAAAGATGTGAATATAGGAATTATTTTTTTCTTGATCTTTGGAGAGCACACAACCATTTCCCTTACCTTACTCTCTCAAGCTAACATATCAGATGGTTTGGTTGTAAAGGAGATGCCATTAGGTCAGGTAACCATCCAAGGCTGAAAGACACTTGTAGCAATTAGAAGTGGGCAACTGAGGGCATCCTGAATTCATAAGGCTGCATTTCTGATATAAGTGTATTTCACAGCATGAGCCAAGGCATGGATTCCATATATTTCAAGATGGTGTTGGTTTAGTAAAGAGCAGATATCAAATATCAATATATATAAAGAAGGTATGACATGAGTCCTCTAGGATTAGGTAAGGGGCTAGAATGAAGGCTGCCTGTTTCTGTAGCTTAGAGAGGAGACCCAATACCAAGTACTGTGGAGTGTGTATGGGTAGGAAATGGGCTTCGTGTGGACCTAGAATTTGGATAATTTGAGAAACAAAGGCCTTTCCCTTTGAAGAAAGAAGAGCAGAGTTCTGTGAATTCCTGGAATTTAACAGTCTCCACTTGATGACAAGTGACACTATAAGAGCAGGCCATTAGAGTCCTCATGACAGGACCTCTGCCTGTGTTCTCTAGTTTTGTGCTCCTGGTTTCTCTTTGTGAGATCTCCTAGCATTTCAAATGCCTTTAAGTACAACACACACCATATTGCTAGTATCACAGGGCAGGCAGATGGTCAGGCACTGGGTCTCCCTTGACCTTTGCTTGTTCAATGCACACTATTGCACCATAGGAGGATTAGATTGCATTTGGTATGAACAGCATATTTGGAGACTCTGCAGCACTAACCCACATGTACACTTGTGCAGCACTCAAGTACAACCATGATCCAGGCAAGTGTCCCTTCAAGAGAAAAGAATCACAAAAACAAATGCTGTGACTTCCTCTCTTTGAGGGGGCTTCAAGAAAAGATGCAGAATTTTTGTGGGTGATGGCGCCACTAGGGTTTAAGTTGTTGGAGGCTTAATTGGACTTGAGATAACCCTTTGACCTCATTCTCATCCTCTCGTTCTCTTCCATCACTCCTTCCATTCCTAATCCTACACCGACAACCTTAAAACCTATCACCCTTCTGCCCACCAAGACCCCCTGCTTTCTTTTAATCCCTGCGCGTAGAAGATAGGAGCTTCTTCCTGGCTCCCACTGAATCTCCAGAATTAATATCTGGTGTCCACAAGTACATGTGGTATTTATGTGTGTTGTGTATGCATCCCTCATACTTGTATGTCACCCCTTGGTGCTCATGTCTCATGTGAATGTTGGGAAAATACAAGAGAATGGAGATTCTCAAAAGCTTTCCCTAACCATGCTCTTTAACACTGGTTATATATGTGCAGTTTCATATCCATGTGGCTGTGCAGTGCTTTTGCATGCAGACTTTGCCATGATTCTGAGGCTATAACTGAGAAGAAATGAATGAGATAATGCTTAAACACGAAGCCAATGGAAGCAGCATGGCTGACTCCAGCATTTGTTCCCTAAGCCTTCCCTTATGCATTTGCTTTGTGCTACCTCCGAGGTTAATGTGGGGGCAACTTCCTGTGCTGTTTGTCCTGAGATTTGCCATGTGTATTATCTGTTGGTGTGCCTACAATGTGCTGATGTCCACTCTCTTTTTCTCACCCTCTCTTGTCGCCTCCATGGTGGACACCATGCTTCCTCTTCTTAACTGGATCTTCTGCTTCCTTTCTGTAGGTAGAAGTAAAGGTATAGATCACTTTATTTATCATCCTTTCAGCCTGTCAATGTGCATTCTGAATTATTCATGTATGTGTGGGGGGAACCATTGATTCTAATGTTATAGGGCATATTAAAAAGTTACTACTTTAAATAGCATGTCAAAAAAGTGAAAAAGACATTGTGATCATTGCCCTTCAACGAACCCCATGTTCAGTGTTGGGGATGGTTCTACCTCCCTGTGAAGCCACATGTGATGTCATGTGGCGACTAGCAGGAACAGGGTCTCTGGAAGTAGACATGCTTTGTAGAAATGTATCATACTCTATTGTAGGGTGTTGCAAGATCCTTCTTGTGATGTATGTTTCAGGCACGGGGGAGACGGGAAAAGGTGCCTCATAATTGCCACTTTTTATGCATAACTGAATATGGGCTATCGTCAGCACCAGGGCAATCATGGAAGAGAAAGGGGAGATGATTGAAGAATTGCCCAATTTTACTAGCTGTAGATTTTTGGAGTGTATCTTTTTTGCTTGGCTTCTTTTTTTCTTCACTGCTGTAATTTTTGTATTTGTGGGAGAAGGAATATTAAGAGTCGGGGTGATGGGCTAAAAAAGGTGGCAATCCAGGCAAGCATGGAAAAAATGTAGAAATAAAAATACCTTACACTGGAAGAAGGAAGAGGAGAAAGAGGTGATGAATAACATTAGTGTACAGAGCCAGCCTTTTGCCAGGTGGCCAGGGAGGAAAGGTGAGGAGTGGGTGGGCTTCTTCTACTTTGCCTGCATACCTTTCCATTCAGCTCACCCATCCATTCTTAAGCTCAGAGAACCTGGGTCATTGGCTCAAATTAGCTGTGCTGGAGTGAAGGAGAAGCTAATTGATAAATTATATGCATCTCCATTTAGTTCTCCCCTCCTGGATAACTCTCCCATCTTGGTGAACCAGTGCACTGATGTTTCCCTCCAAAGCTGCCAAATAGCATAAGTAGGGAGAGTAAATTCTAGTGTGAGGATATGGCCAAAAAATGGGGCTGATGAGTTATTCAAAATGCTCAGCTGAATGAGCCCCCTCCAAGGTTGTCAGTGAAGAGAGCATTCTGTGATTGGCTCTAGGATATCTTTCGCCTCTCTGTCTGAGTCCAGAACTTATTAGGTCATTATACCTTGCTGGTTTGTGTCCCTTTTATTTTTACCTTCCAGTCAGCCCACTGATGGAGAACTGTGTAAACTCTGCTGTCTACCATCTGGGATACAGGATTAGCCACTTCACTTTCCGAGCTATCTCCAGTGTGCCCCTGTTTTTCTAATTTAACCTTTTCCCCAGAGCTTTGATACAAATTACTGCTTCCGCCAAACCTGCTACCAGCTTCCCTTCCAAACCTGCTCACATAGCAAATTCCCCTTTTCCTTAGCAGCCCCTTCTCACTGATTCTGCCCACCACACTCAACACTGACAACTCCTGCTTTACTTGATACTGTCCTTGAGTGTCCCATATGGAATTGAGCTCTCCTTCCATGCCTCTTTCTAACAACTCATATTCAGCTTGTTGGGAATTGGGTCACTGTTCTCTATAGACTGCAAATATGTGAAAGACAAATGTTTTCATTGGTTAATGTCCAGATGTACTTAGTATAATGTGCTGCATGAGGAAAGGATTCAAAGCCTCTAATCCTTCTTATCTTGCTGTCAATCATTTCCCCAAAAGTGAAAATAAAGCAAAATTAAAATGAAATCCGCTCATGTAGCTCATCAGCTCAAAAGCTTTTGGTGGGTTCTCACTGAGTCATTATCAAGATGTTTTCTGTTTCACACGTTGCGTATAACCTGGCCCCACGATGACCTCTGCCAGCCCTTTAGCCTTCTAAAGCCTCTGGTACCCTTTATGCCAAACCCACATTGCTTTTGCCTTCCTGAGAGCTTTTCTTTGAGATCTCTCCTTTTTTCAAAATGCCTTTAGATGTCCTTCCCTCTTAATATTCTACAGTTCAGTGTCCTGGGTCTGCCAGAATTCATGGGTCTGTTATAAAGTGCCTATACCTAGCCATCTTGCATGATGCATATGATATAGTCATATATCAGTCATCATGATCCCCTCCTTCCAAAAAGGATCAGAGGCTGTGTCTTGGCCACTGTTTTCTTCTATATTGCATAAGCTCAGAACTTGGTTCAGAGCTGTACGTGATGGATGCCAATAGAATGGAGTAATATTTAACTCAATCAAACAATTGAGGGTTAGGCGTGGTACAGAAATAGGTAGGATTTGATTTTTGCACTTGTAATATTGTTACTGGAGCCATTCTGCTTCAAACACTTGCACCCTTTACTGCTTTCCTTATTATTTTAGTCCACTAAATGAAGGTGTACCAAGGGTCATGGGGTGAGACCCACTATTCTGGCTCCAGTACCCACTCCAGCACCTACTCTACTGGGTCTTCTTTTGTCCCTGTGTATACAAGTATCAGAGGAAAATAGTTGCAGATTATACTAGGCTAAAATTGAGGAAAGACTTGGGTTATTTTAAGTGTTTGATAGAGAAAAGAATAACTATGCCTCAGATCTTGCCATTGTTTAAAAGCCTAGTGATAGGCAGTAAGCCCTGTGAGGTTCAATCTACAGAACTGAGCAAGGGTTCAGGGATAATGTCAGCTTCTACTTTCAGAAGGTTTCACTCAGAAGTGGCTGGCCGGGGGAGTTCTTCAAAATTCAGCTTTTTCTAGCTTTTAGACATATTCTTCATGGCTTCTGCTTAAGAACTGAGGGTGTGTTTGGGTCCATTCTTCTTTCTTGTCCATTTTGGAGACTGTCTCTGCTAAAGGAAGTGATCAAATACTTTCCCTAGAAACTGAATTTAGAGCAGGAGTTGACATCATGGATGCCAGCAGAGACTTCATAGTTATCGTAAAGACTAGAACCATGGAGAGGGAAAAAGCACTGGGTGACAGTGTGGAAACTGGAAAACTAGAGTTTTCAAATCCTGTCTGAGTCAGGAGATTCTTCTCTGTCGCAAATGACTGCTACCATGCAAGAATGTGGATTCTGTATCACCAGAGCTTCAAGATAGACCCAAATGTGTCTTATAAAATGTGTAAGCTCCCAACTTCAATCTCACCTGTAGGTGAATGTGTATACACAAAGAATATAGATAGCACTTGCTAACTTAGCCAACTGATGAACCTTAAGTGTTGCCCCATGGCTAGAGAAGAAAGATATGAGGTGAACCACTTCTCTAGGATTCTCTCTAGGATGCTGAGCTTTCTTTTGGCTCATAGCAGTCAATTTGGGAAGTTCTTCATTCTCCTCTTTCTACTGACACAGAGTTTGACTCGTGTTCTGTGAAGTTTGTTTTGTGAAACAGTGTAGGTGTGTGTAGGAGGGTGTGGAGACTTGAAAAATGAGAAGGAAAAGAAGTAGTTAGTATTTTTGATAACTACCAAGGACCGATGAGATGCATATCAGAAGGGTTGTCACAGATATGCAGTTCCTTTCTCTTTTTCCTACAGAAGTCTTCCTGGACTAGTTGAGCCAAACTTCTATTCTAGCCCTTTCAATGTTGTTAGAGGCTATTTATGACTTATCTAATGTGTGTTTTTCCCATGTGGATTTGATCATTGACCTTCTAATGCTGAACTAATAAACATTGGCCAAAGTGGAAGGAGATAATCAAGCTGCATGAACTTGCACATTATTTCATATAGACTGTATTTTGCTGGTAATAACATTAAGGGAGCTGATTTGAGGAGTTGAGCTCCCTGTAGGCTCTGCTAGAATTCAAGAGCCCTGCAAATAAGTTACTGTCTTGATGGCCAACTATTTATGCAAATTATCAAATTCAATGCCAGCTACTAATTATGAAAATAAACTCATCTGTGCTCTATAAGTATCTAATTATAATAAAATCGAGCCAATATTCCATTTCCATCTCTTATTTCATCTGTTTCTCATCCACTGATTTGTCCTCTTAACAATGAATAAAATCGCTTTGTTTTTTAAAAAGCCCATTTTTCATGTTCCCACCCACCTTCTTCTAATGTTTTGAACATCTTTGAGGTAAAAAATGGGTGTCTTTGAAACATTAAAGGTAAATTGCTTGATTTTAGTAGTTCTGTGTTTCAGCAGTGATGACTTTGAAATATGAAAGATGGGTTACTTCCTTTTCTCCTTGTTCAGAAATTTTCATTGGATGCTGAAGACATTTTTACACAGTTGTTTAATACTGGACCATCTCAAAACTGTAAATGTGAACAATAGACCTACTAATAACTATTCCAATGGAGTGTCTTAATTAAATTTCAGTTGGCAATATATAAAAGAAATTATTTTGCGATTTTCTATTTGTATGATTTTCTATTTGTAAGTCAAGTTGCTTGATCTGAAGGGATATATAGTTTTCAATAGCAGGTCTATATGTATACCCAAAGGAACTTGACTTTCATAGTGCCTGAAGGTAAGGAATATGTTGAACCACAGTGTGTTATCTTTGTGATATATTTGTGTATAAAGAACTCAAAAGTTTCCTGTTAGAAAAATATTGATAAGAGTACCAGCATTACACATTTAATGTTGTGCTTAAGCTTGTGCTTGTATTTATTACAATCTTTTTCTCAGGTTTGCAGAGTAGTAATGTCTGTGATTCTGAGCAGAGGTATAGTTTGCCCAAAAACTCATTGATAGGTTTATGTGGTGTAATATGTTTCCCTATACATTTCCATTTGTAGATGTACTGAAAAATATTATGTTCCAGTATTATATATATATACACAATTTATATTATATAAATTATATAATATAATATATTATGATATATAATATATTATATAAATTTATATATATATGAATTTAGTAGAGTCCTTCCCTCAGCATTAGCAGATCAAGGTATTTAGCCCCCAATAAATATTCATAGAGATTCGGTGACCTGTAGTCCTCAACAAGTATTTTTGAAGAGCCAATGACCTTCTTGGTACTGAGATTCTGGGACTGAGAGAGCAAACATGCTCTAGACCCTCTAAATTTTAGATAATCCTTTAGTTTATCAACTTCTCCACTATTTAAATTCTCAGACTCAGAAAAGTGAATATGCCGTGTGTGTGTGTGTGTGTGTGTGTGTGTGTGTGTGTGTGTGTGTGTGTATCATTGGGGCCATAGCATATGCATTATAAAGTATATCAAATGAATGCTTTTAAATATACAGCTTAAAGTTTCAAAAGATACATACACACATATATATACACATACATATGTGCATATATATATTCTTGCCAACACTGTCCAGACTAAGGTATATGTTGCATCTGTCACTTCATGAGATTATGTCATAATAATCTGTTGTTTGTTTTTTAATATACATGTTTATTCCATTTCCAGAATTGAGTATGCTTGTGTAACAATCAGTTGTAAGCCTTCACTGGCTTTAGCTTCATTAAGAAGGGATGAACTGCAAGAGACAGAGCCATTGTGATTTCTGCTGTCTGTAAACAGGGCAATCATGTTGTGCTTTTGTGAGGCAGCTTGGCCTTGTTTTGATGAAGCTCAGGTTTTCCATAGCACAAAGACCATATCTAATTGATATCATTGGCTTTTCCTCTTCCTTTTTCCCAAGGCATTTAGTAGTGAGTAGAGTAGCAGAGGAGTAAAAGAACATATGCTTTATAAAAAGGCAGGGAAATGATGCTTTCTGATGGACAACTGATTTTAAAAGTGTCGCATCTTTCACTAAAATTTACATGGAAAGTAAGGGCAGGCACAATGACATGGAAGTTAATGTAACTGGCACATCTTGACATAATAACAATCACAAGAAACTGGAGATCCCAGATGGCAGCTTGGCCTTTGCTATCCTTTTAATAAGCTACTAACTGCTAATTATTTCACTCTTATGGGCAAGTTAATTTACTGTTGACTCTTAAAGAGATACTGCGCTCCAACCCCAACCCCAGCCCACACAAAACAGAACCTTTCCACCTGCAGCTTTGGAAGAGAAGCTACCACTGCTTAGTCTGGAAGCTTTCCAGCCAGTTGTCACAATGATGACAAGTGCTAGGGGGAAAAATGTTGCTTAATAAACAGTATTTTCTGTGTTTTTTTTTTCTCTTTTGAATATAGATCATTTAAAAAAATGGTTTGCCTAAGGATTCATTGTGTGTGTGTGTGGACGTGTGTAAGAGGCATAAATGGTGTGTAGCCAAGACACAGGGAGAATCTGAAATTCGGAGCCTATTTAAGAGCAAAAGAACAGCTGCCTTTTAAATGGTTGCTAATTCTGACAATTAATGCTATTTTGTGAGTGTGTGATTTTCTGTAATAGCAGTTACCAGGGATGGTGGTGTGTAATCGCTCATTTCCTTAGCTTTATGGTAATGGAGTGCAGAGACCACAGAACTGAGAGAAAACTCAGGTCCCATATTCTGGAGTGCTTTTAAATGAAAAGCCCACAGAGCATGCTTTTTCTGCCCCATTCTTCACCTTCCTTGGAATGATCTTGCATTGGAGTACAAGCATGGATTATTAAATGAGTGATATTCCGACTGGATTGGTTGCATCAGGAGTGAGCACTTGGAAAGGAGCCTTGTTTGCAACAGTCTGTCTGACAATCAAAATATTTGCTTAAAGATAAACTAATGACTGTGCCTTTCAAATGCCTGTAGATCCATTATTGAAATTAGACTCAGAACTTTGGCTTGATACCATCAAAAATAAATCTCAAACTTCAGATGGTTTGTGTGTATGTGTGTGTGTGTGTATTCCATTTCTTAGAAATGAAATAAAATATGTAGCAAATATAAACACATGTGGGAAAATCAGCCCGTTTTCTTGGAATATTTACACAAAGATTATTGAACTTGTTTCCATACTCAATTGTTTCTTATTGATATTGAAAGTTACCAAATGGCTTAACTAGCTTTGAAAATCACATCCTTCTATTATGAGTGTATCTGTAAACATGCACTTGCTGATGTGAGCTGTGGCACACTTGAATGACTCCTGTGTTATGCTTCTGATAGGGAAGTTTAGAACTCAACCAGTTCAGCCATGTGCTTAGCATGTCACTCTTTATTGAGCCTAATTATTCACTTGTTAACTGAGAAGCGTAAAATGTCATATTTCTTTAAAATTAGTATACCACCTGGCTTCAAAATAGTCCCAGGGAAAACTATCAGTGCATGTGAAAATTAGAATTTTTGTTATTTCTCAGGATACACTCTTATATAGCATGCAAAATCAGATTACCATCTTGTGAGACATAAAACATTTGAGAAAGGCAAATGTTTATGGATTTTGTTCATACATAAAATTATATACATATATATATACACACACAACATATAAATGTGTGTGTTTGTCTCAAGTCTTAAGAAAAAACAATAAAAATGAACTTTGTATGTGTGTATGTGTGTGTGTGATAATGAATACTAGGTAAGCACCCACCACTAAACTATGTCTCTAGTTCTTGAGAGAAGGATCTTTTACTGAGCCTTTGTTATGACAGTACAGATTATGAATCTCCCAGAAGACAAATGTACACTATATAGTCACTAATGGAATTTCACTTTTGGACAAGAATATTGAAAACTAAAACTTAAGTCCAGATGAAGACCCTGGGACAATTCTAAAGTCTCCCTAAGTCTAATGTGCCTTTGTGCCTCTAGAATAAAGCTTTTGGATTGGTTCTATTCAAGAATGCTTCTAGCCACATTTTCTGTTTTGATTGGGAATAGTTTTTCTAGATGGGTTTATTTCAATAGGGAAATTACTGCTTCCTGGTGAAATGCATAACACAGATGTTTAAAGGACTGCAGCTTTAGACACCAGCCTTGTTAAAATACTTCCAGTTTGTATTAGCTATGTACTTAAATCACTGTCCATATATCATGTGTGTAAACAGCTCTTTTGATAATGGTCTGCTGAACTGCGGCAGGAGCTGATGTCAGCATACGATGTAAGAATTACCACAAGCTCTATGTAGTCTTCTGTACTTAGAAATTTAGTGCAGTTTCACAGTCAGTGAGCCCATGCCTCCCCACTGTATATCTAAGGCCATTCATCCTGAAACACCAAAAGTCTGGCTGTGAATTCTTTTTCCAGACAGTGACATTTGAATGAAAGAATTGTTCCTGATAGGAATTACTTGTACTTTGCTTGGGAGTCATTGGCTTAGCAAGGGATTATGGGCTCTTTTCACATACAGCTGAAGATTTTGTATGTGCTTTCTGTCAACTATGAAGGGGCAGCCATTGATCAGTCTGCAATAGATCATTTGCCTGGGTTCATTTACCTTGCAATAGAGATGTATCTTACTGAGTGAGGTATATATCCCTGTTTCCAAGGTGACCAATAATAGGCATTTATGAGTGCTTTGGTTGAAATTATGGCTTATGGTGAGTTTCCTAGTTCTACACTGATTCGTGGGGCAGTTGAACCTGGAACAGCATGTGTCCATGTGAACAGTACATCTAGAGATGTACCTATGGATTTAAAAGAGCAAAGAATAGGATTCATCGAGGCGGTACACACACACACACACACACACACACACACACACACACACACACATACACACACGACTTATATTTGAGCTTGCCTCTAACAAAAACATTAATTTATGAATCATAAATTAATAAATATTAATATAATCATAAACATGTCAATATTAGTATTATCCAACATATTCAGGAATTTTGAGCATATAATCCATTCATTTTAACTTTCATTTGTTTTTACTTTTGAAATGCTTACTTGGAAGATCTATTAAAATAATTCACATGGCATTGGTAAAAGTGTATTAAGTTGAACCATATAACACTAAAAAATTAATTGATGAAATTACAAGTGTCCTAAAGTCAATGACTATGAATTTTATTTTTTTCATCTATGTGTACCGAGTTTCTGTATACTGAAGTTTCTATCAGAAATCACTGAGTTATTAGTGCTGTCCCAGAGTTCAGCACCACAGACAGCACCCAACCTCTCTCCAAGAGGAAAGGTAGTTCTCATCTTTCCTTAAGCTTTGCATACATATGTGTTTTGGTTTTGTTGGTTGGTTTTTTAAAGGCATAATCTTTATAAACTTGTTTGTCTTTTAGGTCTTTGACAGATATATTTGCTATATATTATGAACAAAAAGAGCTATGGGATTTTCTTATAAACTTGATGGAAGGATATGAACCATGAAGAAAATGAAAACATTTGGTTTATAGTTTTTGTTTGTTTGTTTGTTTTTTAAAATGCTGATTTGTTGCCCCAGAACTTGGAAGCATATAACTTTGGAGGGAGAGAAAACTTAGAAGTCTTTCAGTACTTAGCACTGTAATTTTGAAGGTGAATAAACATTCTGGGAGGGTGTGGGTATCACTGATAATCTGTAACACTGGCCCAGACTTCCTGAGTCCCAATACCATTTCCTCTTCCCTCTCACCAAATGGCCACTAAGACTTAGTTATCATCACTACCAAATGATGTTTGTTATGGATCATTCATAGGTTGCTGGGGCCATTATCACTAATCTCAGGAGAGATGTTCTAGTACTGTCTATGAACTTTATCAATATTTTTTCCTTAAATAGCTTCATAGTCTGAGACCTGATTGGTAGTAAATTAGTTGTTCTACATTTCAAGGCTTCCTCAAATGTTGTGTCTCTTAAGATTTGGTATGTTGAGTGTTTTGGCTGAATTAAGCAAGTGATGCCAGTTGACTTTCAATATATTTTATGCCCATTTATTTTCCTTTTAAGTGTCCTTTATTGGTTTAGGTAACAGAAAAGATGCATGTAGGGATATGTAAAGGTTTCAGACTGTTAGTTTTCTTCCTTCTTTTATTTTGTTCAGAATAGTTGTCATTTTATTTAGAAATAAAAAGAAAAGTGAAACTTTTTTTTTTTTAAATCAAACGAGCATATTTTTGGCAAGCACCTCTTCTTTTCATCCCTTTAAATCCCCTCAGGGTTTATCTGCATATCTGATGGGTTAACTTTAGGGTTTTTCCACGAGGTAACTTTGAGAAAAGTTGAACGTGGCACAAAGTCAGTTCTTGGATGGTTACAAAATTGCTTTCCTTCAAACTGTTTGATCATAAGTGTTCTCAAGTGTCAAAGTCATTTGGAGAATGAGATAGATAAAATGCATGAACACTATGCTTTTTTTTTTTTTCCCCAGGGTAGAATAAATAAATGTGTTTTCTACTATGTGCTTAGCCTTTGATAGTGATTTGTTAAGAGGAAAAAAGAAAGGCAATGATATTAAATATTTACAAGAGTGATTTAGTCGCATTCTGTTGTGCTCTGAATCCGTTTAATAGTGAACTCAGCTACTGCTGAAATAAATGTCATTAAACCCGAGGCCCGTGGAGGTCATTGCTAAGTTAGATCAAAAGAATTTGTAGAAAATCGTGATTTCTGTCAACTTTCCTTATTTTTGGTTGCCTTGCCTCCAAAAATAATAGGAAAGAAAATACACATGAGGATTTACAGCTCCAGCCCCCCGGCCCCACAATCCTTTTTGCTCAACCTGGTAGCTGGAGACTTTTAAACCTTCTTTTGTTTTGGACAGCCAGAGATAGTGACAGCTCTGTCCCCTGGAGATGAGCACTGCTGCCTTCATGTTCACTGACTCTTCTGTTGTTCTTTGTTTGGCATTTTGTTTTAGAGAACAACACCTCTTCTCCCAGAAGTGTTTTTGAAGTGATTTTATATATATACACATATAAACTTTTTTTTTTTAACCATTTGAGATTATAATATAATTACATCATTTCCCCTTCTCTCTTTTCTCCCTCCAAACACTCCCATATACCCCTTCTTGCTCTCTTTCGAATTCATGGCATCTTTTTTTTTCTGTTTTTTTTGTTTGTTTGTTTTTTTTAACAATATGTGTATATTTTCAGAGTTGACCATGTGGTAGTAGATATCCAATTGGTGTGTTCTTCCCTTGGAAAGAGTGCTTTTACAGCTCAGCATTCCTTAGTTGCCTATAGTTCTTTGTGTGAGGTTGACATCTTGTGTGTTGCCCCCTCCCCCACGTTAGCATGCCCATTGTTTTCCTTATTCAGCTCATGTATAGGTAGTCACGTTAATGAGACTTTATGGGTATAGCTTTTATTATTCCTAGGAGACACAATCTCAGAACAGGGAGTTGGAAGTTATTTTTAAATGGGACTTTTAACGTTTTGTTACTTTAAATAAATTGGTGAGTAGTTTCATGATGTTATCACTACTTCTACACACAAGATACTCAAATAGACTTCAATTAGTTTTATTGAGCAACAGTTTTCTTTTCTGAAAAATGAAAATGACAATATCTTATTGTGATATATGTTAATATATCTTCTATATATAACGGTATGAATAATACTTATAAATAATAACACATTAGAATTATCTATACTAACACAGATTAAGTACAGAATGGGATGTGCCACTCTTATGAAGTTATATTCTCTTTCTTCTGACAGTAACAATGAAGTATTGAATTTAACAAGCATTGAACATAGGAGATATATAAAATGGATGAAAATCAGTCTTTGTTTATGAAAAGCACATAAAATAGTCAAGGAAGCCTCCATATCGATTCTCCAAGAGCTAGTCACACATACACACTTTCATTTTTACTATGTATTATATACTATCTGGAATCTGAAAGCAAGTATGGATTCTGTGTGTGTGTGTGTGTGTGTGTGTGTGTGTGTGTGTGTGTGTGTGTGTAAAAGAGAAAGACAGGCAGGTATATGTATGTTTAAGTGTTAATGTGTGAATGCAGGTATATACATGTGGTGCCACACATGTAGAGATCTGAGGACTACTTTTGTTTATCAGTCATTACCTTTCTATATTTTCTTAGACAGAATCTCTTTGACACTATGTATGCCAGACTGGTTGCCTCATGAGCTTCTTGAAATCTGTCTCTGCCTCTCATTTCCTATCAAATTCTAGGATTACATATTTTGTTTTTTTTTGCTCCTGTGTTTGGTTTTTTAAAATGTAGATTCCAAGAACGTAAATTCAGGTCATTAGGTTTGTACAGCAGACACTCTTACCTACCAAGCCTTCTCCCAAGCCCCAGGATTTTGTTTTAAATAGTGTTGTGATATATTGGCATTGTAGTGACATCTACTCATGTTTTTTGCTAGTCTGTGTTTATTTCATCCTAAAATTTCCACATGGAAAGATAGGTCACTTGGTAAAAGTGGTCACTTGGTAAAATAGGTCTGCCACAGAAGCTGGGGACTTGAGTTTAGTCTCTTGAACCCATATAAAGATGACAGACACAGTGGTGCACTCCTGTGGTCTCAGCACCATGCAGGTAGAGACAGGGGGATTCCTGGGAGTGTGCTAGGTAGCAAGTCTAGCCTAACTGATGAGGCAGTAAGAGTCCCTGATACAAGGGAAGTGAACATCATTCCTAAGGATGACACCCAAGATTGCCCTCTGGCTTCTAAATGTACATACATATGCACCTGCACACATATGAACATATACGTGTGGATAAAATATTTTATTTCATCCTAAAATATAGAATGGTGAGTGGGAAATAGCAAGAATCAACGAGATATTAAGAAATTGTAGTATGTATTAGTCAGGGTGACTGTGATGAGAAACAGTTTCCAAGCCAAGTCCAATAAATGTTGCTTCAACATTGTTCACTACTGCAGTTTGCAGAGCAGAGTGATGGTTGGTGGAGTGCCGACTCTGCTCTGCGCCATCCCTTAGGCATGCAGAACTTTCCATTCTATAAGTCAGTCATTCTCCAGAGTGAGGAGAAAGAGTGTGGAGGATGTTTTAAAGGACAAAGGCAGAAATGATGTGCATCATTTATTACTGGCAGAACACAGTCACATGATCATATCCAGTTGCAATCTATTTGTGAACACAATGTCAATCTCTATCCAAGTGAAAGGTTATTTTCTATTCCTGCATAATCTTGTGTTATGTATATTTGTTTTATTCAGCTAACATCTGTTCAAACAATAAAGTAACCCCCCTATTTGTATGAAGTAGAGGGTCACTGCTCATTTCTTTGTGATGTGCGTGCACACATATTTCATTGTAAATAAAATGATTCCAGTTACTGTAACTTCCTTAAATTTATTGAATCACCAAGGAAACTTGTGTAAACTAGTGACTTAGTTCCTGCCTCAGAACCTGATGCTCTAATTTATTCTTACAAATCAGTAAATTTGTGATAAATTGTCTTGAAGAAAAGTCTGAAAACTGAGATGAACTAGAAGTGTTTGAACCTTTACTAAAAGGTTTCTTTAAAATTATTTATGGTGTTTAAAAGAAATTTCACATTTCTTAGCTTATAAATATTTGCTACATGTGAATACTTTATTGTAGATTTTGTTTAGGGGTTTCACTTGACCTTGTAAATGAAATGAAAGCTAGACTATGGTTGGGATTTTAGCTTGAGTACATGTAGTAGGGCCAAATACCTGGACCAAAAGGATTTTCTTTTACACCAATTACTAGCTAAAAGTATCACAGTATCTCTATTTCCTCTTTATCAACTAAACAGGGGCCCTCTGGATGGAGACAATTTCATTGTTCCATTAGCATAATGAGCAGGGATGCTTATTTGACAGACCGCTTATTGTTTGTGGGTGACTTGCAAATAGTTAACTGATGATAACCCATTTGTTGTTGTTGATTTTAGATTTGTTTATTCTATTGTATGCCTAGGAACAATTAAAACCATGGCAATTTGAAATGGACCCTTTCCTGCCACACTGTGCCTTTTTTCCCTGTGTGGAGAGCCTGGCCGCATCCTGGTTCTGCTGTGGATGTCAGAGTGTGGATAATTCTGGGCTTGTGATTTTTTTCTCCCATTTTATCGACCTCTTTTTGTCTTTGTGTGCAAGTCTATGATTACTATTGAGTTCCGATCCCCCCCCCAATTCCAGCAATTAACTAACAGGTGGAGGGATTAGGGAAGAGCTGGGAGAATTGTTCTAGGATTAGAATAAAGATTCCCACCCCCTTAAATACAATGTCAGAGGAGATGGAAGATGTAGAGGGTTCCCAGTCAGAGTTGTGGAGGAGGGTGGGCAATTTGTTTCTGATTCATAAATCCCTAGAGAGTGTGAAGGAAGAATCTCCAGATGGAAGAGAGAAAAATAAAAAAGAGTGAGATGCTTGATATTAGGTTCTTATTTGGGGAGCTGGGGTGCAGGAATTCAGGGAGCCATATATTTATTATATTTTTAAACTTATTCAGACCACCTCTTTCAAAATTATTTTAGGAAGAAAAGGAAGCTGGAAGGTCTAATGTGTACCAGGCCGAGAAAATTTTATTGAGGCATTATCTTTCTTCCCTAGAGCGAATAACTTATTTAGATGGTGCTGTTGATTAGTATGTTTTAAGATGCTCAAAACTGCACTTGGAGTCCAGCTGCCTTAAACAGCAAAGGGAATCTATGGTTTCTATTCCTAAGGAAATCTAGTCCACAGGGGAGGTGACCGTGACCTAGTGTCTGCTGTTAGGTTTGACTTTGCTTGTTTGGTTTCAGTCTTGGCAGCTCCCTTCTTCTCTTATAATTTTAAGGTGGATCATGGCTGTCTTAGGATAGCCAGGGACACTTGCTGTCTTGGATTATAGATAGATTCATTTCTTGTTGTATTAGTCAGAATTCTCTAGGGAAACACACACACACACACACAGAGACACACACAGACACACAGACACACACACACACAGACACACACACACACACACAGACACACACAGAGACACACACAGACACACAGACACAGACACACAGACACAGACACACACACACAGACACACACACACAGAGACACACACAGACACAGACACACACAGACACACAGACACACACACACACACACACAGAGACACACACAGACACACAGACACACAGACACACACACACACACACCCTTCTCAGATGATCTTAGAGCCTAAGTGATAGCATCTGCCATCCGTGAGTTGGAGGGAAATCATAAGGCATAGTTACAGTTGGAATTTAAGACTGGAGAAATGATGTTATAAAAGCCAGTCCGAGGGCAGAAAGAGGACTAGTTGATGGCTTAGTTTAAGCCATCAGTTAGAGATAATGAGTTCTTTCTCTACATTTCTATGCGATGGAGGCTGTCAATGGATTGGACAATTCCCACCCATTACAAAGAGGGAAATCTGTTTACTCATTCGATTGACAGAAATGTCTGTCCGACGTAGAAGCGCCCTCAAACACACACTCAGAAGTAGTGTTTTGACTGGAGACCCAGGGTGAGTCAAGTCCAGTTTGCTCAAGCTTCAGTAACCCAAGTCTACTTGTCACCTGATGTTCATACACATCTCCATGACTCCTTAAACTATACTTAATCTCTAAATAAAAATAATAGTAAGATCTACCCAAGGGGATCTATCCCAGGCACAGGCACAGCTGAAAATGCATTAACTGCCCCCCCCCCACCCCGAAGAGGAATCTCAGAGAAAGTAAAATCTTTGAGTGATGTTCATTTCTTTCTTTAATAGTATATAACTTAAATTCTACGACATAAAAACACTCTTTCCAGACTGCCATAAAAAGTAATATACCTTATGCCACGTGGTAAGAGGATAAAGGATGAAGGAAACCAAAGACATTTGCTATCCACACATATTTATGACAAAATAAGGATTAATCCTAATTTAAGTCCCTGTTCTAATAATATTCTAATGATTGGTCATATTCGGTGTTTATAACTATTTTCTTCCATTACTTGTATTGTATTCCTTTTGTCTTTAGCAAATACCTCTGCTTGTGTGTTTATTGACTTGGGAGATGGCTCACACATATATTTCTAAAGGACTGGCCTATTGTGACCATGCAGAGATTATAATCACAGGGCTATATAAGGAGATGCCTTAGTGGGTCTCCTGGCTATCTTCTTCTGTCTTTCAAAGAGTCATAATCCATGTTTTTCTTGGAAGTCAGGATCATTAACCCTGAGTCAGCATCATAACCCTTCTCACTAATCACCAAGGACCCCGAAACTCCAAACTAACCAGTTCCCCCTTTAAGTTACTGAATGCCTACAATTATGAGTTTTGCTGACTTTCTTGGGTCTGAGTCACACATGGAACAGAGCTGACATTTTCTGTAGTACTTGAGATTTAAGGGAAGGCTAAAGATTAAACCTTGAGTCTAAAAGAATGTATTTTAGGGCAGAAAATACACATGGCTAAAATACTTTATAAAATGCAAGACCAAACACAACGATGCCTTCAGCAGGGACTTGGACTTGGCAAACCTTGAGTATATGTACAACGTCACCATCAATTCTGTAAGAAGATCCTGTTTTATGCACTCAGTGCAGCAGGAGAGGCATCATTTAGAAACAGAGAGATACTCTGTGTCGTGAAAGGTGGCAGGTACCCTAGCATCTGTGTGGTCAGGGAGTCAGCATCCTGGGATCTCAGTTCACCATTATGAAAAGAGGCAGTACAATACCTGTGAGAACCAAGAGATGCCAGCCTCACGCCCCTTCAAGTTAAAACTTCTGCTTAGATCTCTGGGCTCTATTTAGGTCGTCTGACATGGGTTGCTATTGATGGATAAAGGACTAAGGAGGTCCTCTAGTCTCAGTGTGTCTTTAACAGAGTGGCTCTTAGTAAATATCTCTTGCTCAAATGCCCGCTTCGAGCTCAGTCTTTCTTTTCAGCTGTGCTTAATCAGTGGCCGCCCCTTAGCATACTGACCTAGTTCTCAGCCATACACTTCATTTAGGCTTTTGAGGAAGTACTTCTCCTGAGTTATTGCTGATGTTTTCTCCTTTTTGACTTTTGGCCACTGGTCTCATCACTGGCTTTATCCATTTCCATCAGTGTATCAGATAACAACAGGCTTGGGCCGAAGAAGCAGCTAGAACAAAATGAACCTTAAAATGCGCTAGCTCTGAGACTGTGTTAGTTATGCCATGGACGTCATTATGAGGATTACAGAGACCTCTTCCTCAATGGGCTGTTGTTCTTCAGGCCTCAGGTGCCTTTGACATCCTCAAACCACGTTTTTGTTTGGTTTTGTTTTGGTCAAGGATTCTCATCGTTTACTCTGCACAGAGATCACCTGGCCAATTGCTAAATGCGGGTTCTGAGATAGGAGAGTTGGGCTGGAAGGTGCTATTCTGCATTTTTAACAAGCTCCCTAGGGAGGCGTGCCAATTCTACCCATGCATAGAACACTCATAGGAAGTCTTTAAGGCTTTCAGCTTGAATGATACTGCAAGTGAAGCCATTTGGTCCATTGTTCTCCACAGTCAGGCCAGAATGTAAGGACCCCAAAGAGGAGGGCGGCAGTGAGAGAAAGGGGGCTCCAGTTCTTAGGAACAGGTTGTCACTGTTAGGTGAGTAAGTAGGCATCTGCTAAAATGCAAGCCTTCTCATTCTCTTTGGATGTCAGAACAGAGGTGCCAGTCTTTGCCTCTGAATCCATGTCTGTACAGGGCATGATGACATTGGCTTATCTCCCAGAGTCCGGGGAACAGTCAGCCATGTCTTTTGTATTAGATAGAGAGTTTTATTTTGTTACTCTAATAAGGAAAAAAGAAACATGGAGAATAGCTTGTAATTAATTCTATCACCACCACACCCCTATATCCCGCCTAGTTTTGTAATGAATCATAGCAAAGACTCATTTTTGCAGGGATCTACAAATACTCACAAGCTGCCCAGTGTAAATTTTTTTGTGTGTGCTTATTATAGGTATAAATATCATATGTGTCCCAGCCCCAAGTCCCATCTCTTCCCTGAATTCTAAGTGTCTCCTTACATGCTAGTCATTGTGATAGGCCTACGAGACCCACAATAGTTTGAAGATGTTTTATGTTCTCATCAGCTCAGAGCTGGACCTAAGGCTTACAGCTGGACATGGATGGGGTAGACAGCATTTAAGTTTTATCTAAGAAATCATTGTCAGTCTGGTCATCTCTGTTCTGTGTTCAGCCCTGTTTGACCTCATCCTCCCTATTTCCTTTCTGTATAATCCCCCAGGAGGATGCAGATAAAAACAGACCAAAACCAAAACAAACCAACAAACAAAACCCCAACCCCCCCAAAAAAAACACACAGAAGAAAATGCTTAAGAAACAGAGCCTGGCTTCTTAACAAAGCAGGGTATTTAATGCTTAACAGTTATTCTACTGTTTTATTTGGACTAGAGATAGGAATAAACTAGAGGCTGCTGTTGAAGGGACACACAGGTGAATTAGGAAGCTCTGTCTACAGTTGGCTTCCTGCATCTTTATTGGCCGAGGGGTTTATGATGAATCCTGGCTCCAGCCCTGGTTGGCAGTGGCTGATGGCGGTGTTTCCCTGCTGTCTTCAGGGATGTGATTTGAGCAGCTGTAAGGCAACTGGTTATTTGGTATGTCCTGTGAAAGGTTAAAATGTGTGTCTTTGACTTCCCTGGAGGACTAATCCTGTAACAAGAAGAGCCACAGAAAATGCACACCGCTTTGGAAGGGAGCCTGCTCCAGGATTTTCTTTGTTATTATAGTTATAAATGAAAGTGTTTGAAACTTAAATCTTAACTGAGTCAGTGAGATGAGAAACACACAGAAGTAAATGAATTATTTATTCCATCATGGGGGGCCTGAAAATGTGGAGTGGGTGTTAATCTCCTTTGAACAGAAGCCTCTGGGCTAGGCTTGAGGTCGCCTGTGCAAGATCTGACCTTATCTGTGCCTGGCCAGACACTACAGCTTCCAGTGACTTGCCTGGAGATTAATCCAAATAGGGCCCTTTCTCTGTTGTTCCAAAGAATGTGAAAATTTACCTAGCATGGAGGCTGGGGAGCAGAGAGTGCTTAAGTCTGTGATTTCTCTTAATCCCATAATTTCTCATAACAGATGCAAAGGGAAAGAAAACAGTGTGTCATGTGGAGAGTGTACAGGGAGTTGGGGACACTGTGAATCTCCTATGTATCATGCTGGGGCTGAATGTCTCTTGGCCACTGAATCTGTTTTGCATAGCAATACATTGTGGGACATCTATTATGCCCATTTCACTGATGAAGAAATTGAGATTTAAAGAATATCTTTCACTTGCCATCACCCAGCAGTTACTTATCCTTGCTGGGGGTGTTCATTGTATCTGTCTTGGGCACCTTTCTTTCCCCCAGGTTACTGCTTCCATCCAGTCTAAGACAGCAGAGGCAATATAGACATCTAATAATTCCCTGCGGCTAGAAAGGGAGAAGCAAATATTTCAGGGATTACACGGAAAGACTGAACAACAGAAATCAGTCTTCATAAAGATTCGTTACTTGCCTTTTTATATACGTCCATCCTGCCCATCAGTTTCTGCCTGGATTCATCAATATTTGTACCTATATACTATCCTTCTCCTTCTGTTTCCTCTCTCTGCTTTTATAGAACATGAATTTTACTGTGAATTTTTCCATCAGAGCTCTCTGATTTAGCTGGTTTTCCTCACTAACACATTTCTGAGTCGGTTACTTAGAGGAAGAAGGCATTGTTGGACCAGGTGCCTTGTGTATTTATCTTTCAGTTGTTAACATGGAGTTGCTGGTTTCAGGGTAGTAAGAGGTGGAGGAGCTAGGTAGGCTTTTTCCATGAATAGTTTTAAAGTTTCAAAATTGCTGAATCGCTAAAAATAAAGGTATCTATTTAAAAGCACTCTATATTCTCATTATCCATGTGGTCTTACCCATTGCTGATTCTCCATATTCCTATATCCATTTTCTAGGTGCTTAATCATTAAAGATAATATTTCTTAATAGGCAAGATTTACCTATTTGATGGACACAGAGCATGGATGAGAGAAGGCTCTTCCTTTGTACCACACTACCCTCAGACCACAGATCAGAATTTTTTTTTCCTTTTAATTGTCTCTTGAATTTCATCATAAGCTAAAAAATACTATGGAGTCTCTGTGGGTTCTTAGGGGTTAGAGTACTAGGAATGAGGTAGGCCTGCCTCTTGTGCTTTGAATGTTGAGTCTTTTTTTTTGGAAAGACAGCTGTCAAATGTAGGAAAGCCATAAGTGTGATGTTTTTAAGAAGAGGCACAGAGTGAATTAGGAAGTGTATTAGTGTATAAGGAAGGAATCATATTGAGACTGTTTGGGGAAGCATGATCAAGTCTTCCATTCAAGCTATTCTTGAACATCTACTTTGCCCAGGCTGCTCTGGGAATGTATGCTCAGAGCCCATGTGCTCCAGTGGCTATATTGTACTATGTTGTAACTTTCTCTTTGTTGTCTGATTGTGTCTGTCATATAGCCTTACTTGGTGTTCTGTCTTCTGAAGTATTGCAGACAAATCTTCCCTGAACTTTATGTCACTCTGCTGATGGAAGGTTCCTAATGAGCCTGACCCCAACTTCTCAACAGATAAAATCTTAGCTGAGCATTCAATACCTCATATTTTAGCCCCAATTCAGTTCCAATTACATCTACTGACACATTTCTGATATCTACACCCCTCCAGTACATAGTCTAGTTGTAGCTTTGCCTCCCTGTCTTGGTCCATGGAAGTCCCTTATCTTGGATATCTAGCCATCTCTAGCCGTCTGTTGATGCTTAATTCAAATTTTACTCCCTGTTGTCACCATACCTGAATACCTCAACTCTCTTTTAGAATGTCATCATGATTCCTGTGGTATCACTCAGTGATATTTATTTGGTACCATTCTGTTCTGTAGTTTATGCTACAAACTACACATTTCCCTAATCAGGATGTGAAGTCCTGGAGGCTAGGCACATCATGACAACTGTTATGCTTCTATAGATAGGTGTTCAAAGTGTATGGCTTGTTACATCTAACTAATCAGATTAGCATTACAACGTGTTTGGTACAGTGCCAGGCATAAATGCATAACCACAGGATGGGAAGCATTGGAAAAGAACTTGAAGGATTTAAATGTGAAGTAAAAATGTTATATATGCTTCTCAGTTTTCAATCTAAAAAACAAAAACCAGGAATGATATTTTCATGCTTGTCGAGGATAGGGTAAAGGTGGTTTGGACTGTAGAAACAGAGGATGGAGGTAGGCGGGAAAGAGATGATAGAAAGAGGATAGAAAAGAGGCCAGACCCTACACAGAAGTACCTACCCTGTGTGAAGAGTGAGATATCTGGGTTAAGACCCAACTCTGTGTTGCTGGGTGTGAAGCTTGGCTAAGTTGCAGCACATCTGGAACTTCATCTGTTGAAGGAAGTTAGAACATTATCCCGCCTGCCCCGGGTGTGTCGGGAGAGCAAATGAAAGCAGTTTTTAAGCACTAAAGTGCACTATGAATGGAAGGGAGTGTTGTTACTATAAAGAGCTACACTATTTATTGTCTGAATCCTCCCGAAGCCACACTATGGCAGGGGAATAGATCAGTGAATAGGTCTGCTGTGACAGGGAGGCAGAGGGCAGACCGGTAGGAGCCTGTGGTCAGATCCTGAAGGCCTCACAGTAATGTTGCATCTGTCTAACTATTCTTGCCTCCGAGAGGTCCTTTCCCAGATCTGGTAAGGAAGAGTAAGGCGTGTGACCCTCAACCTTGCTTGTGACAGGTACACATCAGGACCTAGTCTGAGAGCTTGGTGAGTACAGTTGTCATGGTTACTCTGGACTGGCTATGAGATAACAGCATAAGCATGGGAACAAGGAGAAAACAGAGTGCTTTCTCAGAATATGATATTCACAAAGCCCCAAAGACTTGGCAGTTTATGTCTAGGATCTCCCTTCATCCTCACAACAGTGCTAGGAGATTAATGTATGACACTGTTGTTCTACAGCTACAAATAAGGGTCAAAGCCAGACATACAGATTCTAAAACGAAGCAACTAGAAGGAAACAGGAACTGGAATCCAGACCAGAGCTCTTAACTATAATGGCCTTACAACCCCCTAGAGCCCCAGTCTTCTCATTCATACCACAGAGGATGGGATGTTAGTTGCTTACCACACAGAATTTTAAAATCTCGGGAGGATGTAGATATGAAAGCATACATGCAAATATTCATAGATCTACTATATACCCAGCAATGCTATAGTTACCAGAATACCATAGATCATACAGCAGCTAAGGTACCTGTTCAAACTGAGGTGTGTTCTGACATCAATCTCCTGATAAAGTAGGTGTCAGAAAGTGGAAGTGAGAAAGAAAAATGCAGTGATCTGATAACAATCTTATTTTTAGAAAGAAAAAAGTTGTGGTAACAGCTGATCTTTGCCCTTTAAACCTACCTTCGTTTTCAAGTATAAGTAAGAAAACCAAATTAAGAGATTAAGCAATGTGGGAAATTTATAGTTCAATAGAAAAAAAAGCAAAGAGAATGCATTTATAATGGGACAAATTATGTCAGGACATTCTGATCACTACCAAAAGCAAGCCAACGTTCCAGGAGGTGACAAGCGTTCAATTGCTGTAATAGATCTGGATTTTAGTAAAATCACTCGGAGGAGAAAAAACTTGAAGTCTTGCCTAAGAAATTAATTCAAATAGGTCAGAGGGGAAGATGTGTCACTCAGAATGAAAGCTTGCTGGGACATAGGAGTGATGAGTGTGATGACAAATGGCCATAGCTCTCAGGGTGCAATGGGGTCAGGTGAGAAGACCCAATTTAAACATCATCACTTAATGATCTGAAAGAATGACTATGTTCCTGGTGATGATGTTCATAGGTGATGCTAAATTGGGAGGTGTCACAGTGATGGCTCACAGAAGGAAGCACAGTATCAGAGGCTGGCTGTCAAGGTCAGGAGGCCAGCACAATCAGTAACAGTGGGGGATGGTGCAGGCAAGGACAAATGGAGGAAATTTCTTAGAGCAGAGTATTCAAGCACAGATATATATATATATATGTGTGTGTGTGTGTGTGTGTGTGTGTGTGTGTGTGTGTGTGTGTGTTATACATGCACATATATACTATGTATACACATATATACATATATGTGCAGGGGAATCAAGGCAGGAATGACATAAATGTTTCCCATTAATTTACCCTTTCAGGAGGAGGAGTCATCAGGAACTATATTTGAGAAAGCATTAAGGTTTCTCAGCCAGGAATATTTTAGTAGCCATGGTCTTGTTTTGTAGGCTTGAATTCCTTCATTTTTAAAAGAATCAGTGTGATAGCCTTAGTGACAGAAATTTATATTTTGTCACTACTGCTTAATCTGTAGAGTGGGAAAATGATTTTTGTTTATAAAGAATTATGTGAGTATTAAACAACTACAATGCACTAGCACTATGCCTGGTAATAGTGTGTGCTTAATAAATATTATTAGCTATAGCATTACTCTGGATTTTAGGTCAATATAAATAATGGTAAGTAGTGGAAGAAACACATGAAGAACAGTTTTAAAAAATCCTGATGAAATAAAAATAATATTGCCTAGAGGATTAACATTCTTTCCCAGATTCTGCTATAGGTCACCCCAGAAGAATTATTTTACTCCTCTTTCTATATGTAGAAACATCTGAGACTCAATCTGATCATCTCCAAGGGCCCTTCTAACTTGAAAAGCTCATGTGTCTATAAGATACTTTGTGTTAGCTTTATGAATTAGATCATTAGGTAGATAAATTCCTGACATGGACAACTTCAGTGGAGGGAAGTTGCATATTTTGCTCATGGTTTTAGAGGTTTTAACTCATGGTCATTTGGCTCCATTGCTTCATGGCAAGGCTGACCATCATGGCAGGAAACATATGATGAAGAAAATGCTTTACCTCAAGTTCCACCAGAGGGAGAGTTTGAAGATATTAGAGACAACAGGGATATAGTCTTCAAGGTTAAGCCTACAGTGATCCATTGCCTCCTTCTGGGCTCTATGTCTTAGTAGCCCACCCAGTTATGACTGATAAATAGAATAATTACTTGATGAAGTTAGCACCCTCCCAATCTAATTTCCTCTCAATATGCTATAAGCTAGAGACCAAGTTTACAATACATGTGCCTTCTGTGGAAACACTTTATTATCTAAATCATAACATGTTCAAAGTAAGTTAATTTTTTTATTATTATCCAGGTAGTCATCATTGGAGTATATCTTTTAGACCATCTTTCTCTGTAGACCTATTCTCTACCTTTAATTACCATTCTGGGTAGGAGAACCAAGTTATACATGTTTAGCATGGAACAACTGGCATCCCAAGCAACATTTTAGTCCTGAGCCAAGCAAGAAGATTTATCAGCTTGCTAATGGAATAATTACAAGGGATGTGAGCATGGCAGCCCAAACATATAACTACAAGAGTACATTGAATTTGTTGGAATCACAGGAATCATCCTTAGCAAGATACTTAATGCTTTGTACAGGGTTTGTATTGATAGGAATTATATCATTTGAATGTGTGCAATGGAATTTCCAAAGGCTTAAGTAAGCACTTCATGTCTACGTAGATATAGTCCCTCATTTTAAAAAGCACATTTGTGTATTTATGAAGATTGTATATGTGGCATGGCATGAGTAGAGAGATCAGAAGACAACTGTCTTTTAGGGGTTTCTATTGCTATGAAGTAACACTATTATCATAGCAACTGTTATAAAAATACTTAATTGTGGTGGCTCACTTACAGTTCAGAGGTTCAATGTATTATCAGCATGGCAACATGCAGGTAGACATGGTACTGGCTATATCTTGATCAGAAGGCCACAGGAAGTAGACTGTTATACTGAAAGTAGCTTGAGCATAGGAGACCTCAAAGCCTACCCCCACAGTGATCCACTTCCTCCAACAAGACCATACCTACTCCAACAAAGTTATACCTTCTAATAGTGCCACTCCCTTTGAGTTTATGGAGTCCAATTACATTCAAATTACTATAACAACTCATGGGAGTTTGTTGTAAGAAGTTTTTGACCCGAACTAGCCCTAAGATCTGAACCAGCTGTCTTAAACAGACCACCTACAGCTGTTTGGTCTCAAATAATCACACAAAGTTTTATATTAATTTTATGTTGTTTAGCCTATGGCTCAGGCTTATTGTTAGCTAGCTCTCATATCTTAACCCATTTTTATTAAGTTATGTCTTGCCACATGGCTCGTGGCTTACCTGAGATCTTTACATCTTGCTCTCTAAGTAGCAGCTCACAGTGTCTCTATCTGACTCTGCCTTCTTTTTTCTTTATATATGTTTATAATTCCCACCTGCCTATAAATTCTCTTGCCATAAGCCAAAACAGCTCCTTTATTATTTAATGGTAATACACAGCATACAGAAAGGCATTCCACATCAGGAGCTGGTTTTCTTCTTCTATAATGTGAATCAGAGTGAATTTAGGTTGTCAGGCTTGGAGACAAGCACCTTTGCCCTCTGAACCATCTCATCATCCCAACCCAGTCTCTCTTAATGCATTTTCTCAGGGTTCGTGTAGTTGTGTCCATTCTTGACAGCTGTTAAGAGGACACAGTTAGATTTTTAGAAGGGCATCATTTCATGGGCTTATAAACCAGGAGACCCATTTAGAAAGGGTGAAGCTGAAAAGAGCAATCAATTTTTGTCTTCAAGACTTTTGACTGAAATGAATAGCGTGTTCACTTTTGAGTTTCTTGTAGACCAAGAAGGTGACAGGCTGAAAGATGCTGCAGGAGAGTCATCTACATGACTGACAAGCTAGAGGAAGTAATTGAAGAAGAGAGACAAGAGCAAAAGGCCGTGGTGGAGGTGGGGTACACATGTGTGACAGCGGGGTGACAGACTTTAACTAGAACACTCGGGAGCAGAGACTGGGATGAGGCCCAGCACCTACAGCCTGATGGGAGGTGAAAGTCACTCTGAAGTTACACATTTAAAAGTCAGTTCATATTTGCTGAACATCTCATGCCAGTGCTCTGATCTGTTCTAGGCATGGAGAACACAAAAGTTATTTATACTTTGTTTTTATTCTGGTAGAGGGGACAAGCACTAAATACAGTCATAAAGAACACTAGAATGAATTAAAATCCAAATATTTGTCCGCTTACTAGCTATGTTGCCTGGGCAAATTATTAAAAGAAACCTTTCTGTGCCTCAGTTTCTTGTCTGTGAATGAACACAGTCATGGTACCTGCTTATTAAGGTTGAGAGGACTGAGCCAGTTTATACATTTAAACCACTTGGAGGAAAGCTTGGCACATGGTGCATGCTGCTATGCAAAGCAAACAAGGAAATGCATTCAAGGAGCTTAATATGAGACTTGGCAAGTAGAAGTCACTCAACAGATGTTAGATATTGTTATCAATATGTTAAAATGAAGTGTAACAGCTATGTTTAAAGTGAGGAAATGACAAAGCCAAAGGAAGAGGTAAGAGCTAATGACACAGACAGCTACTTTAAACCTAAAGATGTTGGTTGAAGGGTGTCTGGAAGGGTCAGTAGGAATTGGCTTGCTTAGAAGAAGGGCAATCCTAGATGAAGCTTCCAGTGTGAACAAGGCATTGCTCCAGGCCTGAAGCTGTGGCCGGTAGTCTAGCTTATCAGTTTTTGTTTTCTCCATAGCCTTTGCTTATAATTCCTAATCCCAAAGAAGTTGTTAAGCCCACTGATCTCATTAGAGTTCAAATCCTGGGCCTGAACTCAACACATTACTCTATTACTCTGCAACTACAAGATATTGTTGTTTTGATTGGGCAGATTCATTGGTTCATTCATTCACTTACTCAGCAAATGTTTATAGAGTGTCTGTTTCTTGCTTTCCACTCTTGAAAACACTGTGTTATGACAGTGAGAAAAGAATCTTCTTACATTGAGCTTATACTTTAGAAGAAAAGGAAAACAGCAAAGGAAAAGGTGTTTATTACATTAGGGGATAAGACAAAAACAACAGGAAGTCTCTCACTTCCATGAGAATATAGTCTCAGGAGGAAGACCTAGGGGAAGGAGAAGCATTTTTACTGCTTCTAAATTCTAAATTACTAAATAGGAATTGTGGGAGTTGTAGTTCAGCTTGGATAAGACCAAATTGAGTGAATAGGAAACTACTAGGGAGGTGTCTTAATCAATATTCTATTGCTGTGGAAAGACATCTGACCACAGCAACACTTAGAAAGGAAAGCATTTGACTGAAGCCGTCTGCCATTGTCATCAGAGTGGAAAGCATGGAAGCACACAGGCAGACATGGTGCTGGAGAAGGAGCTGAGATCCATAGGCATCTGGATGAGTAAGAGACACTGTGCCTGACTGAACATTTGAAACCTCAAAGCCCACCTCTAGTAACACACTTCCTCTAACAAGGACACACCTCCTAATAGTGCTCCTCCTTGCTGACCAAGAATTGAAATATATGAACCTATGGGAACCATTCTTATTCAAACCACCACAGAAGTCTATGGAAAAATCCTCATGAGTATTTTGGATTAGTTGTTCAATAGACTATGAATCTTCAGTTGAAATGTCTTTTCCTGGTAAGTCAGGCTGTGTCCTTTCCTCTTTGAATAGCTATCTGATATTTCCCATGGGAATTTATAGGGAGGATATTTGATCCATGTTCCCTGGGGTGGAAAATTTGAATTGCATCAATCATCATTAACATCATGTTCAGCTATTTGATGCAATAGAATTTGATTGACATCATTATGCCATATAGTAGCAATAAAAAAATAAACAATAGCTTATATTTTATAAAGACAAGAAAACAATTCAGTGTAGTAGCAAGTGTCCAATTGAGTTTGATTATCTGTTTATTTAGTCTCTCACTTCACAAATATGTATGCTAACCATGTGCATATTTATGGGATAACATTGGAAGTGACATATGAATTTCTATGTTGGTTCTCCTTGAGACTAAGAATTTTGATATGTGTAATTTTACTTACATATACATGGAAATATTCACAGGTAAAGAGAATGCCAAGACCATGGCAGTTTCTCTTGGGCAAACAGAAAGGATTTGAGATGATGTATCACCTTATCTGCATATAAAAATGATGTGTTCACCCATTCTCAAAGAATGTCAAATGTGTTTCAGGAGTTAAAATATGCACATTTCCAGGTGCTGTTTTTCTCATAGATTCATACCTGTGTAATAAAAAGAAATATAGTAGGCAGCTGAGGTGTCAGTAGAGTGGGACAGGATTCAACCACATGGTTTCTGCTACAGCTTCAAAAATCTCAGCAAGATCTTTTTGTGTTCATCCTGGAAACATTGGTCTCTAGAGACATGTCTTTTCACAGGAAGTAGTGTGTTTGGCTGGAGACAGCTCCTGTGATCTTTGCCTTTGTCTATAGCATGTTAAAATAAGATCACGTCTGATTCATGGGATTTATAAAAATAATAGAGTAATTACAAAGTTCACTTTCATGACTCATTTCTCTTTAACACGTGGCGGTCCTCTACAGGGAAGTCTTCCATCTGAATTAAAAACCCCACTTGCTGTTTGTATTTTCTAAGTGTTAAGGTCTAATATTTTGAGGTTGAGTCATTCTGCAACACAGCATCTGGAGAGCTACGGTGGAGGCCTGGAGAAGGGCAATTTTGAATATTTGTGTATATCTCCTTTTAAAGGACAAGAAATAAATGGACTGATTTGTCATGACTACATTGTGTGTAAGGCTTGATCACAAAGTACCTTGTTTTGGATTTGTATTTATTTCCCTCTTGTCCTCTCCTCTCTAATTGCCCTCTCCAGAATGGAGGCTTCCACTGCCTTTTGGCTTCATTAACGGCTTTCATTTTCATTAAAGAGCTTTGCACTAATGGACTGTTCTTAAATGCACAGTTGCTTCTCACAGTCATGGCCAAATGACTCCCATTCTCCTGGCAGTTTTCTGCATTAGGCCAAAGGGACATGTGTGTGTGTGGGGGGGGGTACCAGTGGGAAGGAGTGACAAATATCCACACTGAATGTGCATCTACCTCTACACTTGAAGTCTGACAGGATTTGGGATCCACAGCCGGGACCCCATGAATAGTCCCTGAGCACTGTTAAATGCCACTTAGTTGGCAAAACTGAGTGAATAAAGGTACTGGGAAGCTTGATCTTGTAGTGTTTTTGACCTTTAAGAATAAGACTTTCTTAAAGTCCTACAAGAACACATAGTGATAATGGGGACAAGGTTTTTTCCAACCCTGTTTCAAACACATATACATGGCCATTATTATGGTTAGTTATTAACATCAAAACAATTTAATATACTCAAAGTTATATTTAGTCTACTGTTAAGCCTGTTCACTAGGAGGCTCAATATTGATGAAATTACAGAATCCCATCATTTTTATAAAGTAGAGGGAAGGAAGTAGTTTTAGTGCACAGTCAAACACACTACTCTAAAATCTTAAGAGGTGTCCAACTCAATCTCTTTTTCTTTACATTTTTAGTTAGAGATTAAGTAATGGGTAACATAACGTTGAAGATGTCATCTGGGGCCACATTAATCTTCTGAGATTTATAGGGCCTACAATATGGTCTCCGAGAATTTAAACATCTTTCTTCAATCATTTTAATCTCTCAGAGTCTTTCATTCTCTGGACTACTAAGCATATTATTCCCCTCGATCCATACTGGATAGATCCATTCAGTTCGAGGTGGTCTTGCTACCTCTCTGCTACCCCTATACCTCCAATACCTTCTCCAAGAAAATTTAACTCTCTTTCTTGGTGATTTGTTTATTTACTTACTGATCAGCCGGAAAGAGGATTTTATGCAGCATAGTCTTACCTCTAACACACAATGTCACCATGGTTGACCTTGAACTCCTAGTCTCCATGCCTCTGTTCTGGAATTTTCAGGCATGTATTAACATTACTAGTTCTTCGCAAAAAAAATATAAGGATCAGCATTTTTACCATTATATTGTATTAGTCTCAGAGGTGAGCTGAAGCTTGGGTTTTTAACGTGAGAACCCACCCTCTTTATAGCACAATTTATCTGCTGTATACATGACGTGTTGTGTGATTCACTCTACCACAATATAATGATGCATTTGGGTTTGTTTGTATTTTCTATTTCTGTTCCATTTCATAGAAGGGGGCAGGAATCAGCCAACATTTCAAAAGGCTAATAACATAGACCTAGGCTGAACATTATATATTCAGTAATTAAACATTTTTTACTTAACTGTTTCTTTTATGCATATGAAGGCTAATATTATATAATTAATATATTTGCAAAAGGGAAGATAAAATAGACAAATTTGCTAGTAGTCTTTCCTCTTTTTAAAGAAAAGATACAAATAAAATTTGACACATCACCTATGTTGTATTTTGTTATATTTTGAATGCTGGAGCCAACAGATGTTTGCTTTTGTGTTTGAGAAAATTTTTAAAAGTCGGGCTCCAAATCCTGTTATGTCATGCAAGGTATTTCACTCATCATGAGCCTCTAATGTCAAATAATCATCATAAGAATTTACAAAGCCCAGTTTGAGAAAGGTCACCAATATGTGTAAGTTGAGAGTTGATACCATAAGCTTGAAACGAGGATGGTTAAATCTTAAGCCGTTTCTGAAGTTTGGAAAAATCTGGCTGGCTTTGAGTTTTAAAGACTCGGGGTGATAATTTTCCTTTCTTCCTGTAGTTTCAGCTACTAAGTTTTCCCTTAGCAATATTGTTTTTAAAAAAAAGAAAGGAAAAGAAAAGAAACAAAAATCTTGTCAGTGTGCAAAACGTGTATAAATGGGATGGAGGAATGGTACCTGAAATTGAAAGACAAATTTGAAAATGTTTCAAATTATCAAAATGCATAGATCAGTGGCATAGAGCGAGCAGGCTGTATGCAGTGCTCTATCTCAGCAACATCAAGATGTGAGTGTTTACCAAGTCTTTTAGAAGTCCATATTCCCAGAAAAGACCAATTAAAATTGAATGTAATCCAGAAAATTATGCTTGAGAACTGCCTCCTGGAACAGGTAGCTTGAGAATTCCAGGACTTGTGGGCTGAGGAAGAAGTGCTACTCACTTCCAGGGAAATGCCTAGTGAGTCAGAGGCATCTGAAGGACTGTGATTGACATCCTAGAGACTGAATATCATGTAGAGAACAGGTTGTTACTGTATGATGTATCTGAATGTGGCCACTTGATTATTCCATATGAAATCATTCTCTTCTGAGTTCTGGAATCTCTCTGTATTGCCCATCTATCAGTGATCGCCACTACACCATACCTACATTATTACTGTTTGGACCTAAACCCATAAAACAGAAGAAAAATCAATAACAGCTATGCACTTGTGGAATGTTAAGTATCTCTGGAGTTGTATGTGGAGAAATGACTATGAATTTTGGAGCTAGATAGATCTGATCAGATTTCTGACTCACTTTGGGTTAAGCCACTGAATCTCTTGGAACCCCATTTTTCTCTTTTAACATAGGCATGCGAATGAGGACCTCATGGAGGTGTTTTTGAGGTAAATAGGTAAATGGGAAACGGAATGCTAGGCACATGAATGCCTTCAATGAATGTCTGTTGCCTCATTTCCTTTCAATTCCTTCTTTCCTTCTTTGCCATTGTTTTCTTCTCTGCATTGGGTATCTGCTTGTGACATATTTCCTCAGGACTATGCTGTCAGCCTCTTCCATGAACCAGGCTGACAAAGGCTGTAAGTACCATTTAACCCAAGTCTAATACCTATTACCTGTTAAAAGAAACTTTAAAACTTGTAACCCACAGGAAGGACTCTCTAATGGTAAAATTTCTGACTCTTGGCTCACTGGTATAGTGAGGAGCCTTGGAGAGATAACCATATTGTGAATTTACCCTTTATAATTTTCAAGGCACTTTTTTTTTTTTTTTGTGGTCATTTTCTTTATGTGATTTGTAGCATGGAGAATGCCCTAGCTAGGACTGCTTGATTCAAACCAGAGGAATATTTAGCTATTATGCCAAGTTGTCTGTATACCAATGAGATTGTGTGTAATTTCATTTGGAGGTTTGATATGTTAGGTCTTTCCTGAGACTATGCTTCTTGGATTGGTTACTGGATCAGTTTGCAACTACTTATCTACTAGTTGCTGGAGAGAATTCAAAGTGAGGCAGGACTATTTCTCCCTGGTTGTTTGGCCATAGGCAGAGTCATAGACTCTGGTAGTTTTACTGGCCTTATGGGAAATTGGTAATCCAGCCAGTTTTGGTGAGAAGAGTTGTGGGCGATCCTATGGTAAAGGAAACCCAGAAGTCCCTGGGGTATATGTGTTGTGATCAGAAAGTACAAATCTTATAGATATTTTTTTGACAACAGATGTTATGAGCACCATTCTAGGTCATGAGAATGTGTCAGAGCAACTTGTATACCTTTGTGGGTTTAGTGCCCCAGTAGGTGCATGAGAGTAACCATCGTGAATACAAGGGGCAAATCCATGGATACAAGTTGATCAATGAAATGTGCTTAGGTGGGAAAGACTGATTTTGAAAAATGGGGACTTGGAGTGTGGGTAAAGGAACACATTTTTATACAAGGTATCTAGGAAGACAGCATTGAAAAGGTAAGGCATTTAGATGATGAATGAGGGTAGAATAGAGATAAACATACTGAGCAGGGGTGAGGGTGTAGTGTGTAGAACATATCTTACAGGCTTTACGGTGGCCATTGTGAGGACTGTGGCTTCTATTCTAATAGAAATGGAGTCAGTGGATGAGAGTTTTGAACAGAGACTCCCACCTCATTTTGGAGCATCCTTTGGCCCCCCAGACTAAAACTGTATTGTAAGGGGATAGAAAAGAAGCAAAGGGACCAATTAAGAGCCTCCTGCTAAAATCCATGTGGGTGACTGGAGGTTGGAGCAGGGGGTCAGCAATGAATGGAAAAGTGGTCATACTCTGAGTGCATTTGGAAGATGGTGCCAACAGAATTTGCTGTTAAGATAGGTGACTGTGGGTGTCATCAGAAGAGATAGTGGTGATTTCAAGACCTTTGTCCCTAGCAACAGGAAGGAACATGTTCCTTAAGATATGAAAATGACTAAGGAAAAAGATCACGTAGGGAGAAGACCAGGAGTCTAGTTGAATTTTGCTCAGTCTCAGATGCCAAGGTTTGATGTGACATCTAAGGGGAAAGACGCTGAAGTGGTGTTGAGTTGAGGTTTCATTTCCTGGGCAAAGGCTGAGTGAGCTGGAGATAAATGTTTCTGAGAAATGGTTTTTAGAGACAAGATATCCCAGAGTCACTTCCTACTGGAGTTTTCTTGCCTTTGATAGAACTTATCTACTCCAAGAGTAGATTTGGGCAAAAAAAATCTCTAGCAAGAATTCTTTCTCAATCTCTCTACTGATATAAGGTTTATATCTGGTTGGTTACAGATGTCTGTAATATGTTGACCTTGTGCCCAAGATCATCTACTGTGACATAGAAGAGTGCACTGGAATTCTGTTTATCCTGCCTGTCTTAAATTGTGTCTTAAATTATTTTTTGGAATAGGCTAACTATGTGACTACAAACTATAAGTATTTATTGAAGGTGGTTATTTAAAAACTTCTTTGTGCATCTATATATGAATGTTTGTACCTGCAGAAAGAGTCGAGAGACCCATCTCTGGTGTCAGTGTTTTGGGAGCCATGTACTTTGTTTATTGGGACAGTATCTTTTCTTGGCCTGGAGCTTTCCAAATAAGCTGTGCTGGCTGCTTAGTGAGCCCCGGGGATCTGCCTGCCTGTACCTTCCCTGTAGTTGGATTCCAAGTGTAGGGCACTATACCTGTTTGTTTGTTTTGCTTTTAAACACAGGTACTAGGAATATAACTCATCTCCTCATACTTGGATCCTAAGCATTCTGAGCCATCTCCCCAACCCTAAAACTTTTTAATACAATATAAAAAAATAAAATTAGTTTATAGACCTGTGCAAATGGGAAGGGAAAATTCATAAATTCAGGACTCTCAGGTGGCTGGATAGTATAGTACTCAGGGTTCTGTTTCTCTGTTCCTATTGAAGAATAACCCCCATCTGGCCTTCTATAGGAGAGATTACTTTTGTAAGATTTCACCAGCATTTATTGATGAATCTCATAGTGTCAGCCATGTTAATGCTCATAGCAACCAAAGGACCAAAGAATTAATGCCTTTGAAGGAATATGCTTAGAATAGACAGGTGGATGTTAGGCTCTGGGTAGGATTCTTTTCAGAGCGCCCAATGGCCAACTGCAAATTGCTTGACTCACACAAACTGAGGTTGGAGGGGTGAGGGGTTTGAAGGGGCATCATTCCAAGCTCAAGGTCACTCTTCTTTAGCTTTACCCCACCCTCTCTGCATCAAACTGCTGATTTAAAACACCTAACTTCCTTCAAATTCTATTGCATTTCAGAATTTTTTCTAATCTTAAGTCCTCACTTGAGTTGATAAAAATAACTAAGCATTGTCAAGACGTGGGCATTGGCTCCCTGGGGATGGGGGGAAAAAACCTTCATTATTTTTCTTCTCTTTTTCTATCCTTTAGATGTTCACAGGGAATGCTCATGTCTCGTCCATTGCCCGAGGTCCTTAAGCACTTTGTCAGCTTTTTTGAGCAATGGGTAATCTCTGTGTAAGGTGATAGCTTGTTTTTTAAAGTGGTTTGTAGGAACCTCAATGGTTAAACTTTCTCAATTTTTTCTATTACTCCTTCCATTTTGTTTAATGATGACTAATTGATTAATTTACAATATCATTAGGTTATTAATTTATTCACAGTATCATTTAAAAGCATCAATAAAATACAATATATATTATCAACAAAATATGATTGAAATCATTAAAGAAACAGTTTACAGTATCCAGGAACCAAAATGCCACTGAAGCCTGTTACCCATCCCCTGGCTTTGGTTTGATGAGCGAACCTAGCAGGGTCACATTGTATGAGACTCTTGGGGGCCCACTGAAGTCTCTGGATCATGACAGAAATGATTTCAGAGATAGAAGCCCCATCTCTGTAGAAAGCCTTGTCTCCTGCTCTGTGAATTGTGAATATGGGAGCTTGGGAAAGACATAAGCAATCAGGTGAGGCTAATGGGCAAGAGTGCAGTCTGAGAACAGCGTTGTTAAGGTAACCAAAACCCCAACTCTAAAAGTTTTGCCTGGGTTCACACAAACCTTACAAATTTCCATTTTTTAAAAAAGACTCCACAAAACAATCTCGGTGGGGCGCGGGGGGGGGGGTGTGCTTAGATACTATAGTCTTCAAAGGTTCTAGCTCCTCCCCCAAATCACTAGGAAGCAAGTAAAATTCAGATCTCAGCCCTCCCAACACTCACCACAGTTCATTTCCTAGGTCTGTTATGAAACACCAGGCATCTCTACTTAATAAGGTGGTTTATTTATCTCTTTATTGATATAAGTGTTTCTAAACACCATTATCTTAAAGAATTACCTTGATTGTCAACTTGGTGAGATTTAGAATTTCTAGGGTATTGTCTGTGAGGGAGTTTCTAGGTTAGGTTAACCAACTTGGGAAGACTTAACCCCAAATGCGGGTGTATAGTTCTGTGGGCATGGGTCCTGGATTGCATAAAAAGAGGAAAATGAGCTGAGTATTAATGTTCATTGTCCCCTCTCTACTCTCTGATAGGCTAGACATCAAATATACCTTCTTAATATTAGAGATAGATCTATGGGATGGGAGAGGGAGATGGAAGCTTCCTTGGTTGCACACAGGGAAGCCCATGCCTTCCTTGTCTTTGATTTAGAAATCAGGATACCACTCATTTTCCTATCTTTTAAAGCCCAGTGCCCTAGAACAAAGTACTGATGATCCATGAAAGTTATGGGCCATGTCAGGTTGTAATTAGTGGTTGTAACTAGGGGTTTATGAAGGGTGGGAAAAAATGAAGTCACCAAGGAGAGAAGAGAGGAATAAGCAGAATGGGAGATGACAAGGTAAACTCTTGAGCTGTTAGGGAAAGAGCTTCATGCTTACATTTAGAGGCAGAAGCTAAGATACTGGTGTATGTACGTGTCTCAACAGGACCCTTAGTGGATCTTGAAGTTAGTTTCATCCTGTTTATTTGATGTCATATTGAAGACTTTCTCTAAGCAATTACAAAAAATTTAATTTCTTCACACATTCTGTTTACTGTACAGTCCTAGTGTCTTAAGAAGTCCACTGTATTCCGTGTTTAGGAGATCATGATATTTTGAATCCAGAAGATCCAGAAATGACCAGCTGAATAAGGAATGTTTTAGGGCAGGGATCGTGGAGGTGGCCAAGCTGACTGTCAAGAGTCATTTCTGAACTGGTTTGGGTCCTTAATGGTGTTTGGTGACTTCAGAGTTATCTACTGGGAAGTTGGCTGGGCGTAGCTGGGACTGGGCTCTGAGTATTGTAAATTCTTCTCTTTGCCATGTTGATTAGATTGTTCCTGGTGGAAGTGATTCAGACCTTTCTGTCCCCAGAGAATAAATCATTGCCAGTCGAGTAAATGTCGACCACAGACATATTCATGACACCCACTAGCAATGCCCTTTAAGTTGCTTCTCTGTAACATTTCACTTAAAGTGACATCATCCAAAATAGTAGCCATTAGGCATGCGTGACTATTAATATTATAATAATTAAAATTAAATGAAATTTATCAGCTCCTCACTGTTACTAGCCACATTTTTGTGCATATATGTGTGTATGTGTATATATGTGCATATATATGTGGATACATGAAAGGCTACTAGATAGCACTAATTATTATTCCTCAGGCACTCTCCATCTTTTGAGATATTTTAAAAGACAGAGTCTCCCAGTGGCCAGGAACTTTCCCAGTAGGCTAATACGGATGGCTCAAGAGCCCCAAGGACCTGCTAATCTCTGTCTCCTCAGCTCTCACAAGTGCACATCACCACATTAGGCTTTTGAAAGCATAGGTTCTGGGAAGGAAACTCAGATCCTTGTGGTTACCAGGTGAGCACCTATTGATCGAGCTGTCTCCACAGCCCCTCTCGTCACATTTGGAAGCCCCCACAGCCATATATACCTACTTGCTAATATCACAGGTGCAGAGTTGTGGAACATTTTTATTGTTACAAGACTTTTTACTGGACAGAATTACCTAAGCCTTTGGGGGTACCTTTTGGAGTTTCTGGATGGAAATGAAGGCCCTTCCTTTCTGTGGGCCCTTTAGTTTCCTGACAGCCTATTTGATGGCTAGCAGAGGAAAGAATTGGCATATTAGAAGGGTCGAGGTTAGCACAGTGCTCATTGGATTTCTCCAAACACATAAATTACAGTTGAAGTACCTAAACTAGCCAATAAATGAATGTAATACAAAAACAGTACTCAGGCCCAAGAAAATGTAGTCTTTGGGACCTTCAGGCTAAATCTCAAATTT